>OZ024927.1:19859159-22359159 GCA_964017235.1 Sabellastarte sp. h YS-2021
AAACTGTTTATACATGTAAAACATCAAGTCAAAGCAGAGCAAATTACGGCTTATACAAATTATAATTTTTTAACAATAAATTTGATCAGCCTCATCCCTCATAGGTGAGCAGCAATGATATTGTTATCATTCCCATTTGTCCATCTGTTTACTGGCATGTATATCTGGAAAACTATACCATGGGTCAATCCATGGCTCACTCCTCTACAAAGTTTATCTGGATCGGAAGTCCAGAATTAATGATTTTTTGCTTGTTTCAGTTTTAGTACACGTTATATTCTTAATAGTTACCTTCATAGAAAAGCCATCCACTCTGCTGAACTTGTTGACTGACAAATATAGACAGCAGAAATTAATTACTGGGTTCCACAGTTAGTTGTGTAAACAAGGGACAATATCATAACTGCTTGTTGTTCATATTTGATCATCGGTACACCAAGGTGCATTCATTTAGCATTAATTTGCCACAGCACAATTTACAAAGCCTGGTGTAAGGCGTTAGTTTAAATTTCCCAAAGCCTTAATGTAATAAAGATAAAACTCTAGTCCCACAATGCGCTCATATATCTCGGTCTTTGGTGATTTCAGAAAGAAAAGTCAAATAAAATGATGATTTACCATAATTACATTTTCTTCAAACTGTCCTGTATGTGATTTAATTTATGTGGATTCAGTGTGTCTGTCAACACACACAACAGATAGTTAATAGGATGAAGGAAAACATTGCACCCAAGATGGCCAAGATTCTGAATTGTAAGCACCTGCAAACAACTGCCAACTGGTCCACTTACAGTCCAGGGTGAAATTCAAAAGTATAACCTTTGACACAGGAGACTTCACTTAACATTACGTGTTGTCATTACTATAAACCATAAATAATTGTTATTAATAAGGTACAGTCATGAATCATGACACACTTGTTAGATTGTTGAAATTCATTATTTGATGTTGTGCTAGAGTTACTGGACTCTTCCAGATCACGTACAAAAGAAATTTACTTGTTTTTACAGGGTTAATAGTTTCAATTATATCTTGATATATTGTAGAAGGTATGTCACATTTCGGCTTACAACAAAATGATATTAATTACTGGAATAAATTGAAACACATGATAGATTTATAAGAATTTATATTTTGAGCCAAAAGAGATCAATTATTTCGTATAATTCTATGCAGGATATTGCGGTTTGGTTGGCCAAGCTTATATGGACTTGTTAAATGTTTATTTACCGACTGTTTTATTAGTACATGGCAAATTAGCTTTAAAAGTGATCAATATCCTGCCAATGTTAGCCAAATCAACAAAACATTGTTTTGAAACTGTTTATACATGTAAAACATCAAGTCAAAGCAGAGCAAATTACGGCTTATACAAATTATAATTTTTTACAATAAATTTGATCAGCCTCATCCCTCATAGGTGAGCAGCAATGATATTGTTATCATTCCCATTTGTCCATCTGTTTACTGGCATGTATATCTGGAAAACTATACCATGGGTCAATCCATGGCTCACTCCTCTACAAAGTTTATCTGGATCGGAAGTCCAGAATTAATGATTTTTTGCTTGTTTCAGTTTTAGTACACGTTATATTCTTAATAGTTACCTTCATAGAAAAGCCATCCACTCTGCTGAACTTGTTGACTGACAAATATAGACAGCAGAAATTAATTACTGGGTTCCACAGTTAGTTGTGTAAACAAGGGACAATATCATAACTGCTTGTTGTTCATATTTGATCATCGGTACACCAAGGTGCATTCATTTAGCATTAATTTGCCACAGCACAATTTACAAAGCCTGGTGTAAGGCGTTAGTTTAAATTTCCCAAAGCCTTAATGTAATAAAGATAAAACTCTAGTCCCACAATGCGCTCATATATCTCGGTCTTTGGTGATTTCAGAAAGAAAAGTCAAATAAAATGATGATTTACCATAATTACATTTTCTTCAAACTGTCCTGTATGTGATTTAATTTATGTTGGATTCAGTGTGTCTGTCAACACACACAACAGATAGTTAATAGGATGAAGGAAAACATTGCACCCAAGATGGCCAAGATTCTGAATTGTAAGCACCTGCAAACAACTGCCAACTGGTCCACTTACAGTCCAGGGTGAAATTCAAAAGTATAACCTTTGACACAGGAGACTTCACTTAACATTACCATTTCACTGAACCCAAGCCCATCTCCGCCCTCCCGTTTACTCTGATGGGCATTTTTTAAGTAATAAGAATGATAAACATATTTGATAGATTTTTCAAAAATCTTTTATAACCTATTAACTATTACAGCTTCAATTTCAAGGTGCAATTAAAAATAATAAGTTCTTACTTTTATATTGAAAACTGAGTAATGACCCCCCCCCCCCCCCCCCCCCCCACTCTATAAATACTTCTCTACCCACAGCTGGTAAAATCAATGCTATTGTGGATGTCGCTGGATACTGATGCCCTCTTTTACATTAAGTGTTATTTGTGCCATTTTTATGGATCCACAAATGAGACAGAAAGAACTGATGAACCAATAATGTGAGTAAATGTTATTGGTGTAAGGGGGTTGCCCTGAGGTACCCCGGGGTTAGGCTTTTAGTCATTTCCCTTTTTAGGCCTTTCAGTTGTCTCCTGGAGGAATTTTTAAACAGCCTTTCCTTAACCGCAATGGAGACTGGAAAATACTTTTTAAGTATTACCCTGAAAGTTTTGACTAGTGAGTTTCTGTTTGATGTAAATTTGTATAAGCGAGTGTGTTGTGGCAAAGAAATTAGAAAATCACAAAAAAATAAATAAATAAAAAAATAAAAATAAATAAAAAATAAAACCCATTCCAAAATGACATTATATTGTACATCTTCATTCTTGAAATGTTTCCATATATGGCTAATGAGGGATGTTTCTTTTTTATTATCCACCACTTTGCTTCAATAATAAGCCAATAAGTCCATATTTAGCAAAAGAATGGAAAAAAGTAGCTCTGAAACGTATCCATAGTTACAGGCACTAGTGACTATAAAAAATTTACATTTAACTTAAGATTCCTACGTTTTTGATAATAAAAATTAGAATGCAAAGGAATGCCTCACTCCTGTTCGCAAGAGCTATTCAGTATATTCAGTAACAAACTACATGAGACCCCCCACCTCAAAATTAAAACTAACGTGTGTCATATACAAATAGTTCTCCATTTAGTTGACACTTCTTCTAGTTTATTGTATCTTAGAAGCAGACAAGAGTTGGGCGTTTGCATAAGAATCACTCTCACGGGTTAACATGCTCATAATTTAATTTATTATTTTTTTTCAAATTTATCCGAACCATGGCAACTATGCCGTATGTATAAATTTAATCATACAAATATACATATATGTCACTAGCCAGAGGAAATATGTATATATCACCCCTTGCTGACCGGCCAAGTTCTGGCTATGCATGACGTCATTTGCTACTCTTGAAATGAAACCATTCAGTAACAAGGTCAAAAGGTGTTTTGGTCCCCTAGCGCGAGCGCAAAGCCATCAGAGACACGAGTAGTGCACTAGAATTTTTACGAAATTCTGATGACGCAAAGAAATTCCAACTCGAACACATCCCACTGCTGGTGTAGAACTCAGACGGTCACCCACCCAAGTACTAACATAGCCCATTGCCACTTAACTTCAGTGAGCAGACAAATACTCGTCACATTTTGCCACAATTCATGAAAATTCGGAGAAAACAAAACGGAAAAAGAAAAAAATAACTATGACTAATTAATGACATACCTCATATAGCTAATGAAATAGAGTGGCTTATATTTTCAATATATGCAACAATGTAATCATCTTATGGACGCAGACATTTAAAAATTCCACAAAAATGTGTGAAAATCTTTTTAGCCTCAACATTTAAAGGATATGATAGTTATTTGTCACGAGAACTTAGGAAAATAATAATAACTGTAATAATAATTTATAATAATAAATTATAATAATATTTATACAAATTGACAATCTACTAATAACAGACTGGTTAAATACAATGTAATTTATGTGTTGATTTATCCTCTATCTACACAACAACAAATTCAAAGTATCACAAACTGATGACTGACTTCTCTTTAATGCTGATTCACAGTATACCTTTGAAACCTGAGTCTCAGTATTATGAACTTTGTTACTTTTTCATATAGCAAGTATGTTACTGGGGCCGGATTCATGAAAGGTCTCAAGTCTTAGCCAAATCTAAGCTGAGATTTTGCTCAAATCTGAGATTTTTGTCTCAGCTGAGATTCTGCTTAAGTTGAGATTCACGAAAGGAATCTCAGCTGAGACCAAAATCTCAGCCAAGGTTTGAGTCTGGACCAATCAAAAATGATGCAACATTTTGTTGAGATTAGTGGAAAGTATACACATTTATATTTTACCATTCTACCGTATCTACTCATATGTTAGAATATTTTCAATCAAACAAAACCTTGTTGTTTTTTTTACTTTAATTTGACATTCAGAAGAACTGATTATAACAGCAAAACAAGCCACTCATGAAAATTTGTAATGTAAATGTTTACTGTTGTTTTTGTACAAACTCTTAATATATATTCATATTTTGTGTTACATGTTAAATAATATGTCATACTTCACTATTTTGATTTTGTTTTGTGACTTTTTATTACATGTACTCTATTTTATGAAAACTTAAGTCACCCCCTAGGCAGTCTTAGATTTGAGACCAAATCTTTTGTGAATCCCAGCTGAGCAAAAGGTCTCACATCTGAGAAAAATCTAAGAAAAATCTTAGATTTGAGACCAAAATCTCAGATTTGAGACTTAAGACCTTTCGTGAATCCGACCCCAGAACATCCATAAGAAAGCCATTGCATAATGTTGGTAAACACATTGATCAACATCTGTAGGGTAAAGAATGAAAGGTAAAGGTGTCCAAGGGCACCAATCTGCATGGCACAGCCAAGGATTGAACCCTAGGAATGTGACTCAGAAGTCCAACCACAAGCCACAAATCCATAGAGGCGACAGGGTTAAAACAGAAGGTGTCAAAGTATTTTCCAAGAAAACAATAATTAGTGCTTCTGCAAAAAAGACCTCAGTTTGGAACTATTTTGTACATTTCTGTATACATTTGAATACACGTATTTGGAAACAAAATAAAATTCTCCATATTTTGGGATATCTTTTTATATTTGATATACAGACTGGGGCATATATTTACATAACTCCCAGTGTCACTCTCTATGCAGAATTAACATTACAAATTTGTCAACAAGTACTGTTTTTCGTTAATATTTCAATAACTCTGTAAACTGCAAAATATGTTATGCAAATGGCGGGGTTTATTTATTTTTTTATACTCACTGCTTCACAGCTATTTCTTCGTTTTGGTAAATATAGACTTACATTACGGAGTATTCAAACAAAATGTCCTTACCAAGTATCAACTTCCTGCACCCTACAGTTTTGGAGATACAGTCTGGCCAAGATTTTAAAAGCCAAGGTCACCATGAAAAGGTCAGAGGTCAAATCAAGGTTAGACCATACCGTTCCTCACCTACACCCCTTTCAACAACCCTGAAAAGTATCAACTTCCTGGGGCCGATTTCACAAAGGGACTTAAGTCCAGATTTAAACTTAAATTTAAGACTTTGGTCTTAAATTTTGTCAATGGAATGTTAAGTCTGTGGTCTTAGACTTAGTGGATTTCATAAAGCAACTAAGTCCATGAAATTGCTAAGTCAGTGGACTTAACTTTAAGTCTGGGAGGTAGTGGGCTTAAATTTTGTAAAGAGGACTTAAATATGGCCACCATAAACTTTTCTCCACTTCAGAATTTGAAATGGCTGTAAATAAAGTATAATTATACAGAACACCTTACTGAAGTAGTCTTTGGGAAATTATATGATATAACAAGGTTTTCTATTTCAAAACAGCACTTATCCTTAGAAAAAATGCATCAAATGAAGGATATAAAAAGTCATATGACACAGAAAACCAATGTGGTTATTTGATAAGCTTGGACTTAGCTAAGTCACCCCCTTGAGAAATCCATTTAAGTCCCAGATCTAGCTGAGACCAAAGTCTTAGATTTAAGTCCAAGACTTAGCCAATAAAGGGACTTAGTTTAAGTCCTTTAGTGAAATCGGCCCCTGCACTTTATAGCTACCTAGATATTATTAGGAAGGAAAAAGACTTTAATTACGAATTGTTTTTAATTGTTTAATTAGTCCCATGTTTTATTTATGAAATGGTTAAAGACAGTTTGTATAAATCATGATACATAGCACAAAATCACCATATCTGAAAGTGTTTATATAAAGATCCCAGTATTACAATATACAGGCCTACCCCGCTCTGTTCAATGTGTGTTATTGTTATCATGATGTTCATTTGCTTGCTGTCCTTATAACACAGCTCAAGCTCTCAGTGTTGTTTAGTATTATGATCATTGTAGAGATGCTATGATAGAGAGGTTTTTAATCTACATTATCATTTTACTGAAATCGCTGCCAATATATCTCAGCAATCCTGATAATTAACTTGTAATGGAAATTGAATAAATTAACAAATACATCTTAAGTTCATAGTCAAATTAAGTCAAATTGTGAAACATTTGTGTTGTGTAAATAGTTCAGCATAAATACAGATGTTAATCAAGAGCCAATCCATTTTAATAAAGCAATGTATGTTATTGTACACTGTAGTTTAAACTGTTCTGAGTTACCAGAAATTATATTTGATATACTGTGTAGCTAATTGTACAAGAAATGCAAAATGTAAATGATCTTTCTTTGTAATTTACACAACAGGGTTGCACAAGTGTAAAGAATGAGAAGCTTTGCCTTATATTAGTCATAGTCCAGGAATTCAGACTGGGGAACATCTTCAGAATTCAGACACAGGAACATCTTCCCATATTTAGAGATTCGTTTGGCAAAATATGTGGTCACATGACATTTTGAGGTGTAAGAAACAGTCTTTCCCACAACTCCCTCCCAGTCACTTGACTCTCCTTATAAGGTAATGTTATCACAAAATTATCAGATGATAGGTCACATGACCATCAACATTTCTTACTTCCAAGTCACATGATTTGCAGCTCTTCTTGTGAGGGTAAATCATATGACCACCTACAGGCCCTTATTAGGCAAGGTTTTGATCACATGATCAAACAGTGTATAAGAATTTACTGAATTACTAAATTCTCTGATCATGTGACTTCTTTATTTGGTCATTTTACTGAGCTATGTGAACATGTGACCATTAGTTTCAGTAACATTCCAGATAGAGGAATATTTGTGACTCAGGGCTTGCATTCCACAATTTGTTATAAAAAGAGCCAGTTTGGCCAGTTTTAGTGAGATCATAAGGAGACCATGAGCAGACCATGAGGAGGTTATGTCGAGGCAATGATGAGACCAAGCTGAGCTAACTGAGGCACCATCACCATCAGAACTTTTGTGTAACAACTAGGTTGAAATAAAAACTTAAAAACAAACTGCTTTTTATGAAATATACCAATTGTCAAGCTGAAACCCAGGACAAGAATAAAACACCTTACAGAAAACAACCATCAGAAAACAACTTACAGAAGGCAACAACTGACAACCAAAACTACTACCAAACCTCTACTTGACAATATAGCCAGGGAAAGATTTTAAAGCTCAGGTTTACTATGGCAAAGTCAAAGGTCCAATCAAGGTTAGACGATTAAGTTGCACACCTACAAGCCCCAAGCAATGTCCCTACCAAGTATTAACTTCCTGCACCTTACCGTTTCTGAGATATGGCATGGACAAATTTGTAATGGACAAGGTTACTGCGGCATGGTCTTAGGTCAAAGTAAGGTCACACCATGATATTTCACACCTGCACCCCTAATCAGTGACCACACTAAGTGTAAATACTGTGCAGTTTTTGAGATATAGCCTGGAAAAAAATTCTGACAACATCACAAAATGTTTTCACGCAAAAGTTTGTAATATAATAATGTACTCGTCTGTGACACAAGCAAGGATCCAGTGGAGAATATTATCATAATGGAATCATGTATGACACCTATACATTCCGTACATGTATGTGAATAATCCATATAGAAACTAGACCTACGCATCGGAGAAGCGATGTAAATCTGTATCCACCGGAAAGAAAACTCACCAAAGCCAGTGAACCATCGTTTGACCTTGAAGGAGGGGCCAAGATTCCCAGCCCACAATATCCTGCAAGTTGGTTTCACATTGCAAACCTCTAGGATCAATAATAAACGAGTTATAAACCCTTTCAAGTTTGGCTGTCCTCATTTGACCTTGAAGGAGATGCTCAAGGTCAAATCTTACCATATCAGAAGATTCCCAGCCCATGATTTCCTATAAGGTGGTTTCCCATTGCAAACCTCTAGGACCAATAATAAGCACGTTATAAGCACTTTTAAGTTTGTCTATCCTCGTATGACCTTGAAGGAGGGGTCCAAGGTCAAATCTGACCACATCAAAAGATTCCCAGGCCATGATTTCCTATAGGTTGGTTTACCATCCCTAA
Organism: Sabellastarte sp. h YS-2021; assembly: GCA_964017235.1. Taxonomy (NCBI): domain Eukaryota; kingdom Metazoa; phylum Annelida; class Polychaeta; order Sabellida; family Sabellidae; genus Sabellastarte; species Sabellastarte sp. h YS-2021. The sequence continues at coordinate 19,867,685 of OZ024927.1, forward strand.
CCTCTTGGACAAATAATAAGCGAGTTATATGCACTTTTAAGTTTGGCTATCCTCATATGACCTTGAAGGAGGGGTCCAAGGTCAAATCTGACTACATCAAAGATTCCCAGCCCATGATTTCCTATAAGTTGCTTTACCATCCCAAACCTCTAGGAGCAATGATAAGCGAGTTATAAGCACTTTTCAGTTTGGCTATCCTCGTTTGACCTTGAAGAAGGTGCCCAAGGTCAAATCCGACCACACCAGAAGATTCCCAGCCCATGATTTCCTATAGGTTGGTTTACCATCCCAAACCTCTTGGACAAATAATAAGCGAGTTATAAGCACTTTTAAGTTTGGCTATCCTCATATGACCTTGAAGGAGGGGTCCAAGGTCAAATCTGACTACATCAAAGATTCCCAGCCCATGATTTCCTATAAGTTGCTTTACCATCCCAAACCTCTAGGAGCAATGATAAGCGAGTTATAAGCACTTTTCAGTTTGGCTATCCTCGTTTGACCTTGAAGAAGGTGCCCAAGGTCAAATCCGACCACACCAGAAGATTCCCAGCCCATGATTTCCTATAGGTTGGTTTACCATCCCAAACCTCTAAGACCGATAATAAGCGAGTTATAAGCACTTTTAAGTTTGGCTCTCCTCATTTGACCTTGAAGGAGGGGTCCAAGGTCAAATCTGACCACATCAAAAGATTCGCAGCACATGATTTCCTATAGGTTGGTTTCACATTGCAAACCTCAAGAACCAATAATAAGGGAGATATAAGCACTTTTAAAGTTCGCTATGTGGGTTACTTTGACACTCCATGGATGACTTTGAATAAAGAGCTTCAAGGTCAAATGTCTGCAAGGTTGTAGAGGACATATATATATCTGTTATACATATAACCTATGAAGACATTCAACCTTCAACCTATGAGAAATAGCCAGTAGAAAAATGTAGATAATTTTCAAAGAAATGCTCCGGCGGCCATCTTGTTTTTTCAGAATGAGGCTAATTTCCATCCCATAGAAACTTACCCCCCAATGAAGATATCCTGCAAATTTGGTGAACCTAGCTGATGTAGTTTTCCTCTTAGAGCGTTAACACCGAAAATCTCTCTACGCGCGGTGGCGGCGGCGTAGCGAATGCTAAACCAAAGTATCCACTGGATGCCTCCGGTGGATACAATTACAAAATCTAGGTATTACAGAAGTAGTTTGTTCATTTATACACCTATGCAATATTGTTAATTTAACGTATGTTTTATCTCCACTATGTCTAGTTTTATACAGGATATTCATAATTGGTTGGCTTCAAAATCTTGAGGTTTATGTGGTACTGAAATGCACCGAATATGCATACAAAAATTGGATTTTTAATGACATATTTACTGCTAGAGAAGAACCTTCTGGGAAATGCAAAGTAAAACTTGAAAGTGGAATTATCAAAATGCTGTGTCAATCATTTACAGTTTGTAATAACGACAAAGCAAAGAAGTCTTATTTTTTTCTGGAACTCGCTTATGTATGTTTACTTTGAAAACAGATATGGTATGGTTTGAAACTTTTCTTATTCTAAGATTTTTATTTAGTTAGAAAATGATTGTTTTGTTTAAAAATCTAAGAACATGGTTTTCTAACAATAACAGTGGATGGGCGTTCAGATCAGTTTAGCTTTATCTAAAATAATATAATAACAAGGCCAAAATTTGTTTCGGTTTACACGTGTGTCCTACAAAGGAAATAGGGGGCCACGGTGGCAGAGTAGTAACACCCTCGCCTCCCACCTCTGAGGCCAGGGTTCGGTTCCCGATCTGGCCTCAAGTGGGAAAGCTGGTAGTTGCTTGCCTTTGGTCGGCAGTTTACAGTACAAAACCTTGACCAACTGTATGTACTGGTTTCCTCTCCCCTTCCAACTACCTATCGTGATATGACCTGTACAGTGTTGAAAGCAACATAAAACCCCAAATAAATAAATAAATACAAACCAAATAAGAAACGTGAGTAGTGCACTCTACCAGTGGACAATTCATGAAAGTGCAGAGACGCAAACAGAACCCCACACACACCTACACAAAAACATAATCCTTAGACGCATGAGCCTTGAAGAGAGAGCTTGAGCTTTCAAATGTGAGTTAAATTAATGTTGATTACCTACCTGGTTTTCTTATGCCTCACAACCTTTTCATTTTCTTCATCTGCTTGCCTGCAACGAGACACATTAGAATTGGCCAGTGTAAGAGTAATCATGCCTCTATTGGAAGGATGTGTCACTTTCTGAGCCCATCGGTTGGGAACTGCCATAGTCGTTCCAGGCGCTGAATGAATTTTAGCACGTTCCACTCTTTGCACCCATTTTTCGGGAGTTGTTGCAAGGGATGGGGGAGATTTTCTATGTTCCAGGTTTGTTCTTTGGGAAGTTGGTGTCTGGTTGTAAATTTGGATTTTGTTTGGTAGTGAGTTCACCCAGCTATTAGTAGCTTCCCAAGCTCTGATGTTCATCACATTTCCTAAATTAGTTGATTGTTTATATTGCTCCATCATACTTATAATGTGTACAGAATAATATCCACTGAATTCATTTTTTTTTGTTAAATAATCACATGCTGCATAACATGTAACCAATATCAAATATTTTAGTTAATTTCATTTGTAAATTGTAATTATTCTCAGCTGTTCCCGGGATTTATTTGAAATACACCATGCAATATATATACAAGTTTATTGTTTTTTCCTTCAAAAATTACATGCACAATCAAATAGAACAATTTAAAATCAATTTTGCTTGTTCTTTCCATAAATTATAATAACTTATTAATGCCATGTACATTCCATATTTTTCGTCTGAACTGAATCAGTATTCTCTTTTTTTTCAAAATAGATAAAATGCAACACCTTCTATACAACATATACTAAATGAATAAATTAGTCTCAAAAATCTATGCAGATAATTCTTAGTCAAATAGACAAACACCTGTAGTGCCTTATGTATCACTTTTGTCTGACTTTTAGCCACTTGACTTGGCACATTCTGAAGTGTAAGTCTGAAAGATAGCAAACACCTCATCTCCATTTCAATGTACCTGAATTTCAATAAAAATGATAACTTGATAAGTCTCTCTGAAACTACTTAATATTCAGTGGCATCGGTTTGTACTTAAGACCCTCTGTACATGTGTCTTAAAAACATTATATTAGATCATAAATTGGATTCATCTTTTTGATATGAATATAATCCCAAATATTTCTACACTTGATAATTAATTAGATTTAAATTTCAACTATTATTTAACATTGAAGCTGTGCCAGTCACCAAACAGTTGATAAACCTTAAAAAACTGTTGCAAGTAGACAAGTAAATATTTAACACTGTATAAAATAATGATGAAACTCAAAGGAAATCTCCACCATGTTTTGCCAAGTCAAAGTGTTTCTAATACTTCTAGTTAAGTGACAAGACAACAATATTGTCGCCACTTGAGCATGCAATTCACTTGTTAAATGAGACTAAATATTCCTGGTGAACAAAATATGTCTTACTGCTAGAGTTTCAGGTTTGCAGATATCTGAAAAACTCCCCAGATAAGGAGCCTCTGTCTTGATGGACTACGTTCTCCAAACCAATACAATATTAAATGCTGTTCTCAAGTACGAGTAATCTTTTAAGTGGCTATTCTATATTTCCAAATTTGGCCCCGACCATTGCCGATTTTGAAGTCAGGACCAGTTTGTAAGTTCCAATAGTTTGGGAAGCAGAGTTGGGAAAGTCAACCAAGGTCGGGAAGCATATTCAAAATGTTTATATTTTTTGTAAAGTCAGTGACTTTGGGTTGGGATCTTCAGTCTGACTGAAGAATGCCATGCCACGTGAATGCACTCCAGATGGTATTTCATGTCTGTTGGCTATTAGATATTTTAACTAAGTTTATAATATATACTTATCCTTTAGAATAAAATTATTTTTAGGTTTTTTTTTAAATTTATGAAATAGTTCTCCTTTAAAGCTGTCTTCAGATTAAGTATCTATTATACTACACTCCTCTGGCTAAAAACTGTATTGACTTGAAACACCCCAATATTTTAGTTTTAATTTAAAAGTATCCATTAGTTAAATATAGAGCTAAAGTAAACAACTAAATGAATAATTTATTAGATATCAGCTTGTCAGAGTAATTTTCTCGAGGCGTTTGTTTATTAATTGTACATTCTCAGTTAATCCAATTGGTGTCACAGTCTTATGATTTCTCTTTACTTAGCTCTTTGATCTTTAATCCTTTCAATCAGAAAGAAGCCACCCATGCATCAGTGATCAAGACAGGTTATTAAGATTAAAGAAATATTTCCCTAGCTATTATAAAGGAACCCATTCAGTTTACAACTAAAATATCTTCTGTTAAAAATATTGGTCAAGCATGAATAAGTGAAAATTCTATTAAATTGGAAAACCCCATCAATTTTTAATGGATTACAGCTAAAGTAAACAACTAACTTAAAAGTTAAATATTATTTACCTCCCAAAATATGAGAAACTGACTTGTCACAATATTACACATTTTACATGTGCATCACTTATTGGTTATTAGATTGTTGTATTTTACCATAAAATGCCCTTTTTCCCTCCTTAACTTATTCATACTCTGAAATTGTAGCTCATCCTTCTAGTATACATTATAGTGTCTAGAAGTATGCTTTGTAGTAAAGTTACAGAAAGTAATGTATGATGAGAAGTGAGACATTATATTGTTAAATTTATATGTGATGTTTCTTGCTTATTTCTAGTGTGATACTTTAAAGGTGATCCATTGCACATATTCACTGATTTTAGTTTAGTGAATATGTGAAGCAACTGCTTGACAAAACCAGGGAATACGCGTATGCCCTGAAAATTTTAGGGAATACGTGTATTCCCTGACCACTTTAGGGAATACGCGTATTCCCTGAAATTTTCAGTGGATACGCGTATTCCCTGATTACACATATTCACTGTAACATATATATGTTACAGACAGTCGTATAATTAAAATCATATAGGTTTGGGAGTTTTTGACACTGCCTAGATCCAAAAGATGAAATTTAGTGGGTACAAACTTTCCATTCCCTGACTGTCAGTTTTATTCCCCCAAAATGGGGAGAGTCGGCAATATGAGCCTATGTCATATTTTGTGATCCATCAAGTCAGATTAAAGTTGAACAGGTCGAGGTTAAAAATTTTAAAATGGTCCAAAAATAAAGAGATTCATTTTTGCTGGATCTGTATGGGAACAAAATCGATACCTACCAATCAAACAAAAGATCCTTCAAAATCAGGGTAAAAGCTAGAAATTTTGATCAGGTACTCAGAAATTTTGCAGAAAGCTGTAATATTATACAATATTTGTTAGAGGATAGGGTATTGTATGTCCCGTTATTCTACTAAAAAATAGACCAAGGCCTGCTGCTTACTGGCGACCCGCATGTTGTGGTTGTGCCACCCAAATACTTTTTTCATGCTATAAATGTGCAGCAATTAATATATGTTTTATACAACAATAAATGTAAAATAAAAAAGAACACATTTTGCCTGTAATTTTGTGTTTTTCCATTTTTGGCAAAAATTCGAAAATTTAAAATGGCCGCCATTTTTGGGAAGGGGAATTTTTTTTGAAAATTGGCAAGACTACATTCCTTAGATACCCTGTGGGTTGAAAATTTTGACGAAATCGCTCTATCTTGCATGGTTAAGGAGATAGAAGCAATTTTGTGTTTTGCCATTTTTGGCAAAAATTCAAAATGGCCGCCATGTTTGGGGCAGGGAAAATTTTTTGAAAATTGCCAAGAGTACATTCCTTAGATACCTTCTGGGTCGAAAATTTCGACGAAATCGCTCTATCTGGCACAGTTAAGGAGATAGAAGGAATTTTGTGTTTTTCCATTTTTGGCCAAAATTCGAAAATTCAAAATGGCCGCCATTTTTGGGAAGGGGAAAATTTTTTGAAAATTGGCAAGAGTACATTTCTTAGATACTCTGTGGGTCGAAATCGCTCTATCTTGCACGGTTAAGGAGATAGAAGCAATTTTGTGTTTTGCCATTTTTGGTAAAAATTCAAAATGGCCGCCATGTTTGGGGCAGGGAAAATTTTTTGAAAATTGCCAAGAGTACATTCCTTAGATACCTTCTGGGTCGAAAATTTCGACGAAATCACTCTATCTGGCACAGTTAAGGAGATAGAAGGAATTTTGTGTTTTTCCATTTTTGGCCAAAATTCGAAAATTCAAAATGGCCGCCATTTTTGAGGAGGGAAAAATTTTTTCAAAATTGGCAAGAGTACACTTCTTATAAACCCTGTGGGTCGAAAATTTCGACGAAATCGCTCTATCTCGCACGGTTATGGAGATAGAAGCAATTTTGTGTTTTGCCATTTTTGGCAAAAATTCAAAATGGCCGCCACTTTTGGGGAGGGGAAAAGTTTTTTTAAATTGGCAAGAATACATTCCTAAGATACCCTACGGGTCGAAAATTTCGACGAAATCGTTCGATCTCGCACGGTTAAGGAGATACAAGCAACTTTGTGTTTTTCCATTTTTGGCAAAAAATCGAAAATTCAAAATGGCCGCCATTTTTGGAGAGGGGAAAATTTTTTTTTTGAAAATTGCCAAGAGTACAGTCCTTAGATACCCTGTGGGTCGAAAATTTCGACGAAATCGCTCTATCTCGCACGGTTAAGGAGATAGAAGCAATTTTGCGCTTTTCCATTTTTGGCAAAAATTCGAAAATTCAAAATGGCCGCCATTTTTGGGGAGGGGAAAACCTTTTGAAAATTGCCAAGAGTACATTCCTGTGATACCTTGTGGGTCGAAAATATTCGACGAAATCGCTCTATCTCACACGGTTAAGGAGTTTTTGGGCAAAAAATCGAAAATTCAGAATGGCCGCCATTTTTGGGGAGGGGAAAATTTTTTGAAAGTTCCAAAGAGTACGCTCCTTAGAAACCTGGGGGTCGAAAATTTAGACGAAATCACTCTATCTCGCACCGTTTCTGAGATAAACACGTTTTTGTTTTTTCAGCGTTAAGAAAAATTGAGACATTTAGTAAATTATTAATAAGTCGGCCATTTTGTATTGGATCACTTCAAAAAGCTATTGATTTCCAGACATGTATATAACGAACCTACTTGCAAAATTTCATGTGAATAGGTGAAGCGCTTTTTAAGTTATCATCCAGACAAGCACACCCTTTTGAAAAACATGTTTTTGGTCATGTGACCTTCTCTGATTGGTTGAAAAACATGCAATGAGGAAAAATGATAGTCCTCTACCCAAGGAAGCTCCATACCAAATTTCAAAGAAATCGGTGCAGTAGTATCTGAGGAGAAGAGGCTGGAAAAAATTGTTGACGACAACAACAACAACGAAGACGACGCCAGGCCATGCCATTAGCTTAAGGCCGTTGGCCAGTAAGCTAAAAACGGTGCACAAGGGTGTACTGACTTATACATAAGCTATGCCCCTTTAAATAAAAATCACTGAATCTGTTGATATTGTATAATCACATAAGGCCAAAGAATCTTTTTTTTTTTCACAAGATTTGAAACACTGAACTTGTCATCATGCTTTACTTCAGACCAATCACAACAAATTCTTATCTTTTCTGATCATACATTTTATGGCTGGGTAGTTCACAACAGAGATACTGAACAATTGAGAAGTCTTTACTGCTCCCTGTCATAATTCAGCACATACCTTAAATCGGCAATAAAATGAAGTAAACAATTATTACACCTTTGATCAATCAGGATTTCTGATAACAGCAGTATGATTGACTAGGATTTTCGATTTGGTACGCCTTCATATTTCAGAAGGTTATTGTTGTATGCCATATTTGTTAGGGAATGGGATATTGCATAGCTCATTATGATTCTACTAACAAAATGGTACGCCTGGTTTTATATGGCTGTCCATATTTTGTTGAACACATCCCACCCTAGACTTGCTCCAAGTCTTTGTATTTGTATCCATCAGTAACATGAATAGTTAAATTTAAATTGGAAACTTACAGGAGTTCATTGTACCACAAGCATTCTGGAGTTAGGGGGGTAGTCTGTGAAAAAAACAGGGCTGGCTGTTTCTTCAAAAGTCATACAGTACTCATATATTTCACAAAGACAAAAGGACATGGTGAAAGTCTAATCCCACCCCAATTATGAATCCCAACTTATCAAACCTTATAGACATTGCTATTCTACAAAAGCCCGAAATGAGTCCGGATTATGCCAATGTTCCACCAAAGGACTAAGGCCTGATCCTGTCAGCGACCTTTAATCGTGGACAGTCGGTGAAGAAAATGGTAAAATGGGCGGGAATACTGGATTGGTATCAAAGCCTGGGATTAAGTACAGATCGGCCTCAGGAAGCCTGAGGAGGCCCCAGGCGGCCCCAGACAGTCCCCGACTGGTCTGGGACTAAGAACCGATTAAGCCAGTTTTCTGGTCGGTTTCAACCACGATCCTGTCGTACACATACCGACTGGGTCCCAGGACGCCTCAGGTCTCCCGGGACTAAGCCCCGACTAACCCCCGATTAAGTCCCGGCGTCCTCAGGCATCCACAGGCCTCCTCAGTCTTCCCCAGACCATGATCGCCGATTCTTGTTTTGCAAAAAAGCTGGATTTTCTGGGTATATATATAAATTCCGCGATCTAATTATCATTACTTTTATAGGAACACAGCAGGATGCCACCTTTTAATGGAAGACAGCTTCAGCAACAACTTAGGGCTTTTTTAGTTTTGATTCAGTTACAAATAATGATGCATTTCCTATTTCTACGTCGACCACAGCAACCACCACAAACAGCACCTCCACCACCACCAGCCATACAGAGACCTAGAAGAAGGCACAACATGTGGGTCAGGCCATGGCTACTGCAGAGAGAGGAGCGGGGGACCTACCACAACATTATGGCTGAACTGTATGCCACAGACATTCCAGGATTCACCAACTACATGAGGATGACCCCAGAATTCTTTGAAATGATAAAGACCAGACTGGAACCACATCTAGCCAGGCCAGGCCACCAACTACAGAGCTCCAATCAGTGTTGGGGAGAAGTTAGCCCTCACCATCAGATATCTGGCCACTGGAGAGTCATACACATCATTATCCTGTCAGTTCAGGGTTGGAAGATCCACCATTTCCAAGTTTCTACCAGAGGTCTGCAGGGCCATCCAGGATGAGTTCACCAGAGAGTACCTCAGATGTCCTACTACTCCAGATGAGTGGAAAGAACTGGAAAGATAATTCAGGATCAGGTGGAATGTTCCACATGCCCTGGGTGCCCTTGATGGCAAGCATGTGGCCCTGAAGAAACCCAAGAACTCTGGAGCCCTGTACCACAACTACTAGGGGTTCTTTTCCATAGTAATGTTGGCCTTGGTAGATGGGCAGTAGAAATTCAGATGGGTGGATGCTGGTACAGCTGGATCTTGCTCAGATGCCCAGATATTTAATGCCTGTTAGCTGAAGAGGAGGATTGAGGATGGCAGGATAGGCTTCCCTGACCCAGCTCCTATAACACAGGGTGGTAGAGATGTCCCCTACTTCATTTTGGCAGATGATGCCTTTGCCCTGAAGACCTGGCTGATGAAACCCTATGGTAGAAGGATGTTAACCAGAGAGGAAAGGATTGCCAACTACAGAATATCAAGGGCCAGGAGAGTTGTTGAGAATGCGTTTGGCATCCTGGTCTCAAGATCCAGAGTGATGTTGACTACAATCGAATTACCTCCAGAAACAGTCAGGGATGTGGTCATGACCTGTGTGGTTCTGCACAACATACTGAGAAGCCAGTATCAAGGTCAACATGGTGGTCAAGATCCTGGAGATGATGAAGATGATGATGTGCCTGGTGATTGTCAACTGATTGGTGGTGCTGCTGGTTGTGGTCCAGACAGAAACCCTGCTAGAGAAGTCAAAAGACAGAAGGATTACCTCAAGGACTACTTCAATAATGAGGGAGCAGTGGCCTGGCAAGATATAACTCCTGCTGCAGTAACCAGTCCTTTTCAGGACTAATAACCAGTCCTTTTCAGGACTACCAAATATTCCAAAAACAATTAATCAGCTATGCTTGTTCCAAATAACCCAAACATTACCAAACATAAGTCACGCCACCAACAAACAGACAAACCCAATGCCCGACAGAAGTCACACAACCAACAAACAGACAAACCCCATGCCTAACATAATTCACCCACCCAACAAACAGACAAACCCAATACCGGACAGAAGTCACGCAACCAACAAACAGACAAACCCCATGGCCAACATAATTCACCCACCCAACAAACAGACAAACCCAATGCCCGACAGAAGTCACGCAACCAACAAACAGACAAACCCCATGGCCAACATAATTCACCCACCCAACAAACAGACAGAAATAAATGCCAGTCACCCAACTAACCAACAGACAAACCCAGTGCTAAACATAATTATCAAAAGAAACACACAAAGCCAAACATAACTTCCTGAATGGAATAAATATGGCATATATTTTGAAAGCTACATCCTAATTTTACTTACATTTGTTTTTTTTTGGGAAACATATTTGAAACAGAAATGTTTTCCTGGAAATCTTAAAATTAAAATCTTTTACTCCACTTTCACAAACTGGTTTACTCTACAATGATGGGGGTTATGTTTGCAAAATAGTTTGTCAGTTATTTGGTTTGGGTTCTGTTTGCTATTGGGTTTGTCTGTTTCTTGGTTGGTGGTTATGTTTGGTATTTGGTTTGTGTGTTTGTGGGTTGGTGGTTAGGTTTGGTATTTGGTTTGTGTGTTGTTTAGTTGGGGGTTAGGTTTGGTATTGGGTTTGTGTGTTTGTGGGTTGGTAAGTATGTGATAATGCATTTTAACTCTAGGGATGATGTAAGTGTTGGACTTTTTTATTAAAGATTTTAACCAATCCCATGGATTTTAAGCTAAAAATGGGCTGATTATTGGCCATATTGGGAGCTTATTTTAATATTTTTTTCTATGTGGCCTTTTTTGGTTATGTGTGGTACCATGGGTTATTTCTTTCATGTTTGGGGTGGTGTAGGTGTTGGACTTTTTTTTGTGATAAGTATTTGTACTGAACTGTTATGTTTTGGGAGGGGAATTGGAATAACTTGCAGCTAAATAATTGTTTTTGGAATATTTGGGTGGCCCTGAAAAGGGCCTGGCAGGTCAAAGACCCACCCTGACTGGATGGCTACTGAGGAGGCTGCTGCTGTTGAGGCGGTGCTGTAGTGGTGATAGTGAAGAGTTGCGGCTGCTGCTGCTGAGGCTGCTCAATGATCTGTGTAGATGTCAGATCTGGTAGCTGGCTTAGTATTCCACTTAAGTTGTGTCTACTGCCCTCGTCCTGTACAGTTAGAACTGATGGAGGGTTACCAAAGCCAAGGGGGCTTGGTGTGTAGTAGACATAACTGCTGCTAGCTGCTGCTTGGGTGGAAGTAGACGTCTGTTGAGTGGTTGTTGGCAGTATCCCGACCCTCTGGGACTCTGTGGTAATAGTGGCTGATCTTCTGGCTAGTGGTTGATGTCTACGGTTGCTCTTAATGCTTTAAATATCTCTAAAAATTCTGCCCTTGAGGTCCTCAAATTTCTCTTGGGTCATCTTTTTAGCCTCTGATGCCACGTAGTCAAAGAAGGGCTGCCTGTCTGACTTCTGCTGCAGGAAACCTGAAATCAATGTCCTCATCTGGTCAAAGTTCTCGAGTATCTTGGAGTCTGTTGAAACTGGTGTAGATGTGAACATAGGTTGACTCCTACTCTCCCTGAGGACACGGGACTCGAGGTGTTCTGTATCAGTAGTAGACCCACGAGATTCGTCCTGCTTGCTGGTATTTGGACTGGCCTCGAACCCTGAACTTCTGTTGGCCCCCTTTCGTCTGATATGGGTCTTAAGGAAACCCATCTGCTGGTAGACCCAGGACTGCCTCTTGGTCATCTCCCTTGGGGCTTGGCCAGATTGTAGTTTTGACTGCTTGCCATAACGCGTTCGCTGGGATTCGAACCATCTTCTGACATCAAAGGGCTGGAGCTTCAGTTCTGCAGAGATTTCTGCCCAGAGAGCCTCCTTTTTCAGTCTGTCGTGGAAACGTGCATGCTCCTTACCATAGAGCTCTGGATGCTCCTTCACAAACTCCACAATTGCAGTTTCTTAGCTGTCAGTGAAAGTTGAACAGACCCTGGCTCTCTTGGCTGCCGAGTGACTTTCTAAATCCTCCTCACACCTCTCTTCTTCTTCGCAAGCTTCCTCAGTAAGTTCCAATCGCTCCTCAGTCTCTTGTGTACCCTCCTCTGTACCCTCCTCTGTCCTTTCCTTAATCCTTTCATCCACCTCTCCACTTTCCTTCTCCCTCTCCTCTTGCCTCTCATCCATCTTCTTCTTTCCTCTCTTCCCTCCTTTCTCTTTCCTCATAACTCCAGTCAATAGCAATAAAAAAAGTAAAAAAGTAAAATGTGTCTCCTAACTGTAAAATTTGCCTTAAGCTCGAGTATTACATGATATTTAAAAAACTAAAAACCCCTACAAAACAGTGACACACGTCTCTCAGTAGCCAAACAGTCAGTAACAATGAGAATGTGTGCGCGGTCGCTTATATAGTCCCAGACCCCCTCATTGCCTCGTTTCAATTTCCGACGCGCGGAAAACAGTCGGCTCTCAATCGGTTCTTAGTCCCAGGCCTCCTGGGGTGTCCTCAGACCGCCGCGGACAAAATTTGTGTTGTCCCAGGCGGCCTGAGGACGCCGGCTTGGATCGGTTAGGGTCGGCTTCTCTTAGTCGGGGCTTAGTCCCAGACCCAGATTTCTTAGTCCCAGGACATCTGAGACGGTCTGAGGCTTCCCGGCACTAATGAAACCGATTCCCTTTCACACGCATGAAACTTCAAAGATCTGTTATGAGTCGGGGACTGCCAAATAGGCTTCCTGGGACTAAGCTATGGAGGCCTGGGACTAAGGGTCGCAGGATGCCTGGGACAACATAGGACTGTGTAAATTTGGGTCTGAGGAGGCCTGAGGAAGCCTGGGACTGGACATTTTGTTGTCGGCGGGAAATAGGAATCGGTTTGAGTCGTGAGAAATATCAAACATGTTTGATTTCTCTCACGGCCACAGCCGACAACTACCGACCCTTACAGGACGTCTGGGACTAAGCAAATATTTGAAACCGACTCCCAAAAACCCTTAATCGGGAAGCTTAAGCCCCTGTTCCACCAAAAGATTAAGCCCCGATCCTGTCGGCGACCCTTAATTGTGGACAGTCGGTGGAAAAATAACAAAAATGGGCGGGAATACTGGGTCGGTACTGAAGTCTGGGATTAAGAACAGATCGTCCCCAGGAGGCCTCAGGACGCCCCAGGCGGCCGCAGACAGTCCCCGACTGGTCTGGGACTAAGAACCGACTAAGCCAGTTTTCTGGTCGGTTTCAACCACGATCCTGTCGCACACAAACCGACTGGGTCCCAGGACGCCTCAGGCCTCCTGGGACTAAGCCCCGACTAACCCACGATTAAGTACCAGCGTCCTCAGGCCTCCTCAGTCTTCCCCAGACCAGGATTCCCGATTATTGTTTTGCAAATTTGCTGGATTTTCTGGGTATATATATATATAAAATTTGCGATCTAATCACCATTGCTTTTCTAGGAACACAGCAGGATGCCACCTTTAAATGGAAGACAGATTCAACAACAACTTAGGGCTTTTTTGGTTTTTATTCAGTTACAAATAATCATGTATTTCCATTTTTTACGTCAAGCACAGCAACCACCACCAGCACCCCCAGCACCACCAGCACCCATACAGAGACCTAGAAGAAGGCACAACATGTGGGTCAGGCCATGGCTACTGCAGAGAGAGGAGAGGGGGGCCTACCACAACATTATGGCTGAACTGTATGCCACAGACATTCCAGGATTCACCAACTACATGAGGATGACCCCAGAATTCTTTTAAATGATGAAGACCAGACTGGAACCACGTCTAGCCAGGCAGGCCACCAACTACAGAGCTCCTATCAGTGTTGGGGAGAAGTTAGCCCTCACCATCAGATATCTGGCCACTGGAGAGTCATACACATCATTATCCTGTCAGTTCAGGGTTGGAAGATCCACCATTTCCAAGTTTCTACCAGAGGTCTGCAGGGCCATCCAGGATGAGTTCACCAGAGAGTACCTCAAATGTCCTACTACTCCAGATGAGTGGAAAGAACTGGAAAGATAATTCAGGATCAGGTGGAATGTTCCACATGCCCTGGGAGCCCTTGATGGAAAGCATGTGGCCCTGAAGAAACCCAAGAACTCTGGAGCTCTCTACCACAAGAGCCAAAAGACAGAGGGATTACCTGAAGGACTACTTCAATAATGAGGGAGCAGTGGCCTGGCAAGATGGCAGAATATAAGTCCTGTTGCAGTAAACAGGACTAACTATAACAGTCCTTTTCAGGACTAACAAACAGTCCTTTTCAGGACTACCAAATATTCCAAAAACAATTAATCAGCTATGCTTGCTACAGACGGACAAACCCCATGCCAAACATAACTTTTTCAGATAGACAAACAGACAAACCCCGTGCCAAACATAACTTGTTCAGACGGACAAACAGACAAACCCCATGCCAAACATAACTTGTTCAGACGGACAAACAGACAAACCCCATGCCAAACATATCTTGTTCAGACGGACAAACAGACAAACCCCATGCCAAACATAACCTGTTCAGACGGACAAACAGACAAACCCCATGCCAAACATAACTTGTTCAGACGGACAAACAGACAAACACAAGTTACTCACCCAACAATCATACAAACCCAGTGTTAAACAAAAACAAAACACAAAGTCACACATAATATCCTAAATTGAATTTTTTTTTATATATTTGGAAATCCACCTCCTAATTTCAACAATTTTTTTTGTTCATGGGTTGGAAATTTATTTGTAGCAGAAATGTTTTTATTGAAATCTTCAATTTTAAATCTTTACTTGTAATCACAAAAATGCAGAAAATATAACCATAAAACTAGTTTTGTTTTCAATAATGGGGGATTGTGTTTGCAAAATAATTTGTCAGTTCGTTGGCATGGGTTCTATTTACTTTTGGGTTTGTGTGTTTCTTGGTTGGTGGTTACTGGTGTTGGGTTTATTTTTTGTAGTTGGGTGTTAGGTTTGGTACTGGGTTTGTTATTTGGGGGTTATGTTTGGTATTGGGTTTGTCTGTTTGTGGGTTGGTAAGTATGTAATAATGCCTTTTAACTCTAGAGAAGGTGTAAGTGTTGGACTTTTCAATCACAGATTTTAAACTATCCCATGGATTTTAATATGAAAATGGGCTGATTAATGGCCATATTGGGAGTTATTTTTAATTTTTTTTTATGTGGCCTTTTTTGTTATGTGTGGTACCATGGGTTATTTGTTTCATGTTTGGGGTGGTGTAGGTGTTGGACTTGAACTTTTTTTTCTTGTGATAAGTATTTGTACTAAACTTTTTTGTTTTGGGAGGGGAATTGGAATAACATGTAGCTGAATAATTGTTTTTGGAAGATTTGGTGGCCCTGAAAAGGGCCTGGCAGGTCAAAGACCCGCCCTGACTGGATGGCTACTGAGGAGGCTGCTGCTGCTGTTGAGGCGGTGCTGAAGTGGTGATAGTAAAGAGCTGCTGATGCGGTTGTTGCTGCTGCTGCTGAGGCTGCTCGACGATCTGTGTTGATGTCAGATCTGGTAGCTGGCTTAAGATTCGACTCAGATTGTGTCTACTCACTTCGTCCTGTACAGTTAGGACAGATGTCAGGTTGCTGAAGCCAATGGGGCTTGGTGTATAGTACACAAAACTGCTGCTAGCTGCTGCTTGAGTGGAACTAGACGCCTGTGGAGTGGTTGTTGGCAGTAGGCCGACCCTCTGGGACTCCGTGGTAACAGTGGCTGATCTTCTGGGCAATGGCTGACGTCTACGGTTGCCCTTAATAGTTTCGATGTCTCTAAATATCTTGCCCTTTAATTCTTCAAATTCTTCTTGAGTCATCTTTTCGGCCTCTGATGCCACGTAGTCAAAGAAGGGCTGCCTGTCTGACTTCTGATGCAGAAAACCCGAGATAAGTGTCCTCATCTGCTCAAAGTGTTCGAGAATCTTGGAGTCTGTAGTTGAAACGGGTGTTGATGTAATGATGGACTGACTCCTCTCCCTCAGGACACTGGACTCGAGGTGTTCTGTGTCAGTAGTTGACCCACATGATTCGTCCTGCCTGCTGGTATTTGGACTGGCCTCAAAACCTGAACTTCTGTTGGC
Organism: Sabellastarte sp. h YS-2021; assembly: GCA_964017235.1. NCBI lineage: Eukaryota > Metazoa > Annelida > Polychaeta > Sabellida > Sabellidae > Sabellastarte > Sabellastarte sp. h YS-2021. Next base: position 19,883,971 of record OZ024927.1, read on the forward strand.
CCCCTTTCTTCTGATGTGGGTTTTAAGAAAACCCATCTGTTGGTAGACCCAGGACTGTCTCTTGGTCATCTCCCTCGGGGCTTGGCCAGATTGGAGCTTAGAGAGCTTTCCATAACGGGTTCGCTGGGACTCGAACCAACGTCTCACATCAAATGGCTGGAGCTTGAGTTCTGCAGATATTTCTGCCCAGAGAGCCTCTCTTCTGTTCCTGTCGTGGAAACGTGAATGTTCCTTGTCATACAGTTCTGGGTGCAGCTTTACAAATTCCACAATGGAAACTTCCTCACTGTCTGTAAAAGTGGCACACACCCTGGCTCTCTTGGCTGAAGAATGGCACTCCGGATCTTCTTCACACCTCTCTTCTTCTTCTGCCACAGCTTCCCCAATAGCTGGACCTTCCTCAATCTCCTCCTCTCTCCTCTCAGTTCCTTCTTCTATAATAACTTCACTCCTCTCCTCTACTTGACTTTCCTTCTCCCTCTCATCCATCTTTTTCCTTCCTCTCTTCCCTCCTTTCTCTTTTCTCATGATCCAGTCGATAAAATAATAAAAAAATAGTAAAATGTGTCTCCTAACTGTGAAATTTGCCTTAAGCTCAAGTATAATATATATAAAATAAAAATTGAAAACCCCTACAAATCAGTGACACACGTCTCTCAGTAGCCAAACAGTCAGTAACAATGTGTGCGCGGTCGCTTATATAGTCCCAGACCTGCTCATTGCCTTGTTTTAATTTCCGACGCGCGGAAAACATGCAGTCGGTTCTTAATCGGTTGTTAGTCCCAGGCCGCCTGGGGCATCCTCAGACCGTCGCAGACTATATTTGTGCTGTCCCAGGTGTCCTGGGGAGGCCGGTTTGGATCGGTTAGGGTCAGTTACCCTTAGTCGGGGCTTAGTCCCAGACCTTGATTTTTGGGTCCCAGGACACCGCAGACGGTCTGAGGCTTCCGGGGACTAATGGAACCGATTCACTTTCAGACGCATGAAATTCATACGCATCATATTTGAGTCTGGGATTAACAACTGGCCTCCTGGGACTAAGCTACGGAGGTCTGGGACTAAGGGTCGCAGGCGGCCTGGGACAACACACGACTGTGTAAATTTGGGTCTGAGGAGGCCTGAGGACACCTGGGACTGGACATTTTGTTGACGGCGGGAAATATGAATCGGTTGTAGTCGTGTGAAATATCAAACATGTTTGATTTTTCACACGGCCCCAACCGACAACAACCGACCCTTACAGAAGGTCTGGGACTAAGCAAATATTTCAAACTGACCCCCCAAAACCCTTAATCGGGAGCCTTAGTCGTGTGGTGGAACACCCACATTAGTCGTGTGGTGGAACACCCACATAAGTAAAATAACTTTACATTCATATGCAGCTCATCAGGTCAGCATGGAACACTGTTATCTAGGTATAGCTCATGATTTTATGCCAGATTACTGTGGGTAGTAGAGAAAAATCCAGATTAATATACTCACCCAACCACCCTAAGATTGTCTCTTTTGAAGATGGTTTCCTTTTCTGTGTCAGTCAGTCGCTTCAACACTTCTCTCGCATTCACAAACTCCGTCCGGATACTTGCCCGTCTTCCACTCATTTTCAGGCCAGTTTCTATGTTTGTTTACTTGATCGTTAAATTAGTGCCCAAGATGGAAAATTCAAGTACCTATGGAATGTGAAAAAGTTGACATTTAGCTATTCTATGTAACATTGATCTTTTCTTGTCCACAACTTTTATTAAACTGCAAATATAAATTAAATATATTTCTTTTCACCATCAGAAAAGCTAACGTAGGAGGAGATCCCCCCCCCCCCCCCCCCCCCCCCCCCTTTTCTATTTTAAGGTTCAATCTGCAACTGATGCTTGTGTATAAGATTGGAAAGAGAATTATGTAGTTGATAAAAAAATTTGGAAAATGAAAGGTTTAGCTGATTTGTGTGTCTGATATTTTCCTTGATTTCCATACCACTTGCTCAGTTTCAGTTGGCTCGTGGTATTTTTATATTTTATTTTTCTTTATTATTATTTTTTCAATTAATAAATTATCACCACTATTAAAATCTACAAAAGTGCAAGTATGTTTTAATTGCTTTCTCATCAGGGTGAGTTTGACATAATTTTGTGTATGTTTTCATTGTTCGCTATCATAGTCATGTGTTCTTAAATTTATTAAATTAGGCCAACCAAACTAAATTACATGAAGTGGGTTACATTTTAATGAATATTACGTTTACTAATTTAATTACAAATAATACCTGTTCTAACATTTAAATCTACAGAGGATATTTTGATTTATCTTTATATGAAATTTTACATGCAGGATACTACAAATTTTAAGAAAATCGAAGATAGTATAAGTGAGAAAAAATAGTATATCGTATCACCAGTTATGTAAATTTTATTGGAAAATGATTTCAAAACTGTTCAGTGTTTGCGAAAGTTTGAAATCATTTGGTTCATAAAGGTTAAGAAAAGTCGAAATATAAAGTATCACCTGATATGTAAACTTATTACTGTTTTGTTTGATAAAGTATATTCTTTATAGTAAGGCGTTTTTGTTGTTTGCGCAAACTAAACCCCATACCCTACCCCGTTCTTATGAAAACAGCACTATGACGTAATTATATATGACGTCATAGACAGAATCGGTGACGTCATTGTGGCGCATATCTTCTATAACAACCAACTTTTACGCAAGGCAAAGTTTTATTTGATAAACTCGGAATGCGTGAATCACACATAGATTGTGCTCACACAGAGGATAAATATAGACCTGTCCATCATCCGTGGGTGAATAATAAGCCCCTCCCACAACAATGGACACAGGTCAAAGAGTGCAATATTGAAAAGCGTCAGCGCCCCATGGTAAGAAGCAAGGAACAATTTTCAAGAACAAATATTACGTCAAAATGTTTGTTAATTTATTATGTAAAATTATGGAACAATGTTTCCTCCTCAGTAAATCTAGGTTCCTCATACTTGTCCTTATTGTAGCATAGAAATTTTTAGCATTTATTAATTTATTCGTTAAGTTGCACAATGATCATGCAAGCATGTACAATAAACACTTCAAATTGAACACAGAACACAGGAAAAAGAAAACATGAAAAACTGAATGCACAGCAAATTACATTAAATGTTTATTTTTACATGTTATCTGCAAATAAGTCACTCTAGCTAGAGCTGAGGAAACCTATAATATGAGATATGTTATTTTTGTCATAGCCACAGTGGGTATATTAATAAATATCAGAAATTGAAATCTTAAAACCTGGCTGATGTCGATGAATATCCTCATTTTTTAATAAAAAATTATACTTTAGTTTATATCCCATATACCATTTTTTGAAAATCTATTTACAAGCTCTCATGTGCTAAATAGACTTAAGTCTTTATATTTCTTATTGGGGCCATGATGGCAGAGTGGTAACACTCTCGCCTCACACCTCTGAGGCCAGGGTTCGGTTCCCGACAAGGCCTCAAGTTGGAAAGATGGTAGTTGCATGCCGTTGGTCGGCAGCTTACAGTACAGAACCCTGATGAACTGTATGTACTGGTTTCTTCTGCCCTTCCAACTACCCTTCGTGATATGACCTGTACAGTGTTGAAAGCGACGTAAAACCCAAAATAAATAAATACATTATATTTCTTATTCCATGAAAACTGACATTGACAGAATTATTATGATTTCAACTGATGGGTGGGGAACCTACGCTCTGATGAATTAAATTGTCAGTCCCAAATTCTGGTAAAAATGTAATTCAGTCCTCGTATAATACCTTGGACAAAAAAACTTGAAGAAAGTCCAGTTCTAAGCTAAAATGTATACACTGGAGAGATGAAGGGGAGGGGAGGCAGAATCACTTTACAGTGCGGCTCCTATGTATGCATGCGCTACCCATATATAAAGTCAATTTGCAGGTCAATATGGACAAGGTCTTAAGAACACCAAATTCAAATATAGCAAAATCTGTGAAAAATAAACTGAGAAAAGCCCTTCATAAATGCAAACCAATATTTTTAGGCATTTCAACAGTATTTGGGACCTTTCAAAAGGATTCGAAAACAACTGAGCAACATACTACAGTCCCCCCAAAGTTCCCCAACACAATGATGACACAACAGAGGGTACTCAGATTTATTCATAACACACATCATTCATTCACATGTGTAAATGCAATTAAATCTAGAAATATTTACATTTCCCACAGATTAAATGCAAGTTGTCATAAATGAAGTTTAAATGTATACTGATTGACACACAAACTCATAATACAGAATTACATAGAATTAAATCAATACACCAAGTTAAAGGAGCCAGTCAGTTTGACCTTAAGAATAAAGAAGCCAAAGGTAGAAAAGGTTGAAGGTCATAATCTTGACCTCCAAATAAGAAAGAGTGACCCGAGTGAAAGTAAGACATAAACAAATGACCTTGAGTCAAGGTCAAGTAAAATGTCAAATTACTGATTAAAACTGCAGCACAAGGTCACACACTATCTAAAGATTAAATACAGAATAATTTGAAGTCAGACAGAAAGGCTCAGAGAACACCAATGACTAAGCAATTGCATAAAATATACTACTATAATATATAATATTGACAACCCCACAAGGTTACTAAAATAAAGATCACATGTCAAGTTAAAACTGTAAAAATGTCCAGACTCTGAGACAGCCTAAGTATTGACATGTCAATAATAAAAAGATTAAATACAAAGGGGAATCAGAGTGAGCACGACAGCAAAAAGCTGGACGTTAAGGACAGCAAAGGAGCATCTACCACTCCCAATATTACTAGGGTGGGCAGGGTGGGCACCTTAATTTTTTAATTTTTGCTCCTGCTGGGTCGACAATCCAAGGAGGACTGAAGAGTGAAATACACACAACATGGGAGGGGCCTAACTAGTACCAATTGGTGACTTTGTTGTGACTAGTGACCTAGGTAACCACAAAGCCATATGATTTTTTTTACTTGGGGAACCCTTCCATTTATTCAACAAGACCAGACTCCACCAATCAATTCAAAATAATACAACTGGAAGCCATGACTAAGGGATACCCTACTGAAAATAAACAATAGACTGGTACCCTAAACCTGAGGGAACAGAGGGACTGACCTCCTTTGTGCCTAAACACCAAGGCCGATAGCACATAAAGTCAAATTTGGGGTTTTGCACCCTGTTCAAGTGCCAGGGTCATATTAGGCCAGGCCTTCAGCATTATCACTTTTGGGGCTCAAACCTGTACAAAAGTTGACAGCCTGTGATTAGATGCTAAACCCTGCTAGCCCGCTAGGTCACTGAGGACCTACTGTAACAGACAATACAGTATGAGGAATGATTGTAAGCTGTTAAGTACATTCAAATGTCTGATCGGAAAAGTGTAAGAGGGGTTCAGTATTAACACAGGGTTTGGATGTCACACTAGGAAAATTTCAAATGGTTGAAATATATTTGTGGTAGAAAAAATTTACCTACCTATCTACTTACCCACCTGCAGATTTTATTCAATTTTATCTACTTTTTCGTAATGTCATTTTCAGGCTGAAAGCGTACACATGATGAACCACATCCACAGAATTGACCGGTCTTTGGTAAGTTCAGTTGGAATTCATTTGCCAATAATCTCACTTTTAGCATATTTCATAGGTCATATTGAATAGAGTGGTAACACTCTCACCTCCCATTTCTGAGATTTGGTTCCCGGCCTAACTTCAAGTCGTAAAGCTGGTAGTTGCTTGTCATTGGTCGGCAGTTTACAGTACAGAACCTTGACCAACTGTATGTACTTTTTTCCTCTGCCCTTCCAACTACCCATCGGGATATGACCTGTATAGTGTTGAAAGTGATGTAAAATCCCAAATAAATAAATAAATGGGTAAATAAATAAATAAATGACCTCACCATAACTTTTATGTTGTTATATACCGGTAATTGTGGCAATTGACTCATTCTAGTAATTAGACTATTCCCTTTTTGACATAATTGCTTTTGATAATGTCTCCACCAATTTACCACTGTATAAATACCTTATGATATTGTCACGAGGCAATTGAAGTTATGGCATTGTGGGTACAATTTGGAAATCACATGGTATCATATTTCAAATTTAATGACATCGAGCGACCTTGTCTTACTGTGGTTTTTGTGAAGTCTGTTTTAAGTGGTCATGAAAATAAAGAATGTTTTTTTTTTGTAATTTTACAGGTCAGATTGTTGCAAATCTACCCCCATCCTGTTGTGACAGCTTTAGAAGCCGAGAGGAAACTGGAAGGAGAAGGCTAAACTAGCCGTGAAAAAAATAATAAAAATAATTAATCTTCATTATCTCACTTATGTTATACAGAGGCTAAATCAGCCGTTAAAATGATCATGTCAGATTTATCTTCACTGCGTCACTAATGTTAATGTAAGGCAAAATGAGATTTTGCATTTAACTTCTAATTTTGTTGTTGTTTTCACAAATTATTTAATAAATATATTAAGCCTTCATGAAAATTTGTTTTATCTTGTATATTAATTGGTCAAGATTCTGCATTGTACACTACTGAACAGTGTCCCACAAAGGCCCTGGCAGGGGAGACAATGATGCAGTACTGGAGTCCGAGATCAGAGTTCAAATCCCAGCCAGACATCAAACGGAGAAGTTAGTACATGTTTGCCATTGGCCGGAAGTATACGGTGCAGAAACTTGACCAACTGTACTGTATTTATCCGTATTAACACCCCCTCCCTATTAGTCGCTCCCCTCCTGTCTTCCTTTGCAAAGTTCATATTCCGGGGTTTTACATCTCTCTCAACAGCCAGCACCTTTGTGAATCCGGGATTCCAAAAAAAGATGCGTTTTAGAACTTCCCCAATGGAATACCGCTTACAAGAAATAAAGAAAGTCACAGCAAAACAAAGCAATTATGATCATAAACGCAATGAAATCTGCAAAAATACGAGATAAACTTTATAATTTCTTCGAATTTAAGGTTTGTTTCCAATATTTTAATGTCTCTCACCATTACACATCAAGGCTGTAACTGTCCATTATCGCCCATTGCCACTGGACTCGTGAGTTGATTTGTTTTATAGGTAATAGTCGCCCAACGTTTTAAAAAATACATTGCCCCCAGGGCGTTTACACGAATAAATACGGGATGTTCTGGTTTCTTCCACCATTCCATCTACCTGTAAATTTGAATGATAGAAAGGTCTAGGCTGACTAGGCTCGACCTAAATAAATAAATAGGTAAATAAATAAAACCATGGTTGAAATTCAATACAGCTACCTCAGAGGTGGGGCAGAAGAGTCTTACCAAGATACCTCTGACAAGAACAATAAATAAATGAAACAAATTCTCATATGGCAATAGTTACCCTAAACCCAAACTTCTCATAAAGTGATCTGTAGATATATATGCAATGCGTAATTTTAACAATTTAAAAACTCAGCAGTTGAGGATAAGAAAATATTAACAGAGAACAATGTTTTTTTATGCTTTTCCACAACATAACTATTTTATTATCCAAATGAATTTTGTTTTGGAATTGAAATTGCTTGTACATATATTCTAGCATAAGTTTTCAATATGTACTTAGGGGGCCACAGCGACGCAGTGGTAACTCACTTACCTCCCACCTCTGAGGTCAGCGGTTGAAACGCCGGACCTTATATGGAAAAGTTGGTAGTTGCTTAGCGATGGTCAGCAGTTTACAGTACACAACCTATACAGTACTGGTTTCCTCTGCCCACAAAACTAGCCATCATGACATGACCTGTGCAGTGTTGAAAGCGACGTAAAGCCCCAAATAAATATATGAATCAATATGTACTTAAATTGTGCTCTTTTAATTTATATTAATTCATCTCCATACAAACTAGGAAGACTGATTCTTTAAAGAGAACAATATGTCATTTTGTAATCACCCATGTTGCACAAGTTATACAGTGTGTATCGTAAGCTGCAACATGTTTAGACTTTGTTGCTTTCAATTTTCTAGTAACTCACTAGATTAGCAGGTCATTACTTGCTCATTAACCCTGTGTTTATGGATTCAAATCCAAATTCTGTTAAAACATTGTAAACTCTGATGACGTGCCCTAATATGGCCCCAGTGTTTACAGATAAAAAGCAGAAATGTGACTTTTTGTACATCCATATGAATAGTTGTCAGTTGGATAATTACCCTCACTGAGATTTCAGTTTGGCATGTTGAATTTCACTTTGAAAAGAATATTTATGTAACATTTTGTGAAGAATTTTGCAGAAAGCCATTGTATCCATGTTCCATTATTGGATTTTGTTTCTGGAACTCATATTTGGGAAACCCAGTCAGTGTCCCTCTGGACAGCCTTTACAGTGTGCTACTTCAAAAATTCAGATGTAACAGTTAAAAGTCCTGTTGTAAGCAATATGGGCTGCCATATTACCCTTTGGTCATATAACCCTTTGCAGGCCAGTTTTTCTGTCTGACTAGCAACAACTTTTAAAGATCTCCTATGTAGTTGTGGAGAACTATCATCATTGTGTCTCTCATGAGAGATCATTATTCTTGTATCATTGCTGTTGTGAATAATATATAGATTCCTGACACATAAATTTTAATGCAGAGATCAATATAGTTACAAGATGACGATGATTTGAAGATGACTTTTAATGAACAGAAATCCAGGCTAAAAGATAAGACGTGTATTTTTTTGCAATAGTTATAAGGAGCAATCCTGGTCAAAGATTCATTGGGAGATATTTCATTTTAGGTAGCCAGAAGAAAGGTATAAAAGTTCAGTCAGATGTCCTGTATGGACTGTCCTATGAACCATAGTGGCTGTCATTATATGAATACATCTTGGTCTTGTCATGTGCTGAGTCGCTGGGTCTTCAAGTCATGAGTTAAGAATGCAAGACCATAATGTTGGTCACAAGTCTGCCTTCGACTGAACTTCAAGCATAAGTCATGAAAAAAATTATTTTTTCGCCACTGACACAAAAGCCATGCCAGACTTGAATATCTCAGCAACTTACCACAAAGTGAGGGTCAAATTTGGTACATTTCTGCTATATTCCGTAAAAAATGTGTTTGTACACCCTGTGGCGCAATTGGTTCACACTGTCTTCATAGTTGATAATAGTTTCCTTTTGAAAGCAAATCATCAAGGAATAACAGTTTGAAACGAGTGTTCATGCATTTGTGATGCAATAAATTTCTCCATCATTAAGAATTACTTAGATTTAGCAATTTCATTTTTTGATGGATTTGTGAAAAAGTATTGTCATAAGAATTAAATACTTGCAAAGCCATTCAGGTATCTCGCACACCCCTGGGTTTGTTTATAATGAGCAAATTTTTACCCCACAGCCCTGAAGGGCTGTCAAGGGATTGTTTTCACCCATGGTTTCTGGATGGGTGGGCGTTCCGGCGGTGGGAAAAAGTATCTCAGGCTGTATCTCAGAACCCGTAAGGTGTAGGAAGTTGGTACTTCGTAGGGACATTGGTTAAGGGGTATAGGTGTGCAACATTGTAGTATGGCCTTAATGTGACCTTTGACCTTGCTGTAGTGACCTTGACCTATAAAATCTTGTCCAGGTCATATCTTGGAAACCATAAGGTATAGGAAGTTGATACTTGGTAGCGACATTTGTTAGGGGGTGTAGGTGTGCAACGTCATGGTTTGACCTTGAGCTGACCTTTAACCTTGCTGTAGTGACCTTGATCTATATTATCTTGTCCAAGCTATAGCTTGGAAACCTTAAGGTGTAGGAAGTTGTTACTTGGTAGGGACATATGGGGTCTAGGTGTGTAACATCATGGTGCAACCTTGATTTGACCTTTGACCTTGCCGTAGTGACCTTGACCTATAAAATATTGTCCGGGCTATATCTCGGTAACCGTAAGGTGTAGGAAGTTGATACTTGGTAGGGACATTGGTTAGGGGTAGTAGGTGTACAAAGTCATGGTGTGATTTTGAGTTGATCTTTGACCTTGTTGTAGTGACCTTGACCTCTAACATCTTGTCCAAGCTATATCTCGGAAACTGAGACGTTGCAGTAGTGACCTTGACCTATAAAATCTTGTTTGGGGTACATCTCGGAAACCGTAAGGTGTAGGAAGTTGTTACTTGGTGGGGACATTGGTTAAGGAGTATAGGTGTGCAATGTAAAATCTTGTCTTGGTGATATCTCGGCAACCATAGGGTGTAGGAACTTGATACTTGGTAGGGACATTGCTTTGGGGTTGTAAATGTGCAACATCATGGTGTGACCTCGATTTGACCTTTGACCTTGTCATAGTGACTATGAGTTTTAAAATCTTGTCTTGGCTATTTCTTGGATTCCACAAGGTGTAGAAGGTTGACACTTGGTAGGGATATAGGTTAGGGGGTGTAGGTATGCATCATGGTGTGACCTTTAATTTTGACTCTGCCAAAGTGTGTTCATCTGCCATATTTGAGACATCTTTCTCTTATGACAAAGATATATGGATTGCTGCAAGTGATTATTATGTGCACTTTTACATAATTGTGTTTTTCCATTGACAGCTACTCTACAATTAATAAATTTTACAGCTTCATAATTTTTAGGTTCCTGATTAATGCTGTAATCTTGCTATAGTTGTCTTGTTTCAATACTTTATCTTTACATACATTTTCTTTCTCTTCGATGTTATTTTCTCTACTTAAAAATTATCTGGAGCTATATGTACATGTGACTGCTATAAAAGTATCCAGATATTTGTACTGTTTCAATACTTCTATATCTTATGGTGTTCAAAACTATTTCCCCAGGCTGTGGGATACGGGCATCTCTGATGCTCTTTTTGCTTCTGTTGTCAAAAGAACTAAATTGTTATTCCTACAATTCCAACAAGATATAAAAAATTTTAATAGATGCAAATAATTTAGACAACAATAGAACAGTTTATTTCAACAAAGTAGAAAATACATTTCAAGTGTATCTAACAATAAGTTAAGAAGATATTGTTTATCACAGAATACCTGTGGCATTAACTAAATACACAATTTAACAATAACATTCAACACAAATCTATTTTCCAATGAGTGTGCAGAATATGTTAACAAAACAACAAGCACAATGTGTTGAATAACTACATTTTGTCAGCCTACATATCATTATTTTATTGAAAAAAGTTCTAAGCTAAATCATATATTACAACAAAAATGCTGCTAACCAAGAAATGCACACTTGCACAGTTATTATAATGTCATAATTCAATGAGTTATTTTTAAAATCTGGTCGATATGGTTTATATTCTTTCTTTTATCCATTTCTGTATACATAAATATAGTATGATGCATTATGTTCACTTTATAGCCAACATTAAAATATCACAAGTATAACAACAGTTGTATATACATCACATAAGACACCATGGTAAAACAGAAGCTAAGCAAAGACTAAATAAATCCTACTTAACAGTTTGTTGGCGATAAAAAGGTGGCTGTCTTGGTACACCACGGAATCTGAGCTCTGGACTATATTTGAGAAGAGGTTGTTTCTTGTAATCCTGGCTGTCTTCCAGACGTATTCTGTCCTCAGTGGAAATAACCTGTACCAAAGACTCCTTACTGGGCGAATGCTCCATTTGTTTCAAACTTGCCCTCAGTTGTTCCAGTGGAGGAAGTTTCTCAAAGCTCTGTGAGAAGCTATGATAGGATCCTTCTGGGCTTATGCGTGCTCTTTGGCTGCTATGAGAATACTGGGTCTGTGCCCGGATAAGAGGAGATGGTTTGGAAGTCTCAGTGAATTTGTCACCTGAAACAGACAGCATGGGTTTGGGACGCTTGAGATGCCTGGCTTTGATTTGACGAACTACAGATCCCTTTCGGATGCGGTCACGGTTTACTGACATTTGTAGAGCTGGCTGATGCTGTTGGGGAGATTGTTGTAATGATAGTTGTTTGCTCGATGAGGATGATTGAGAATCTAGAACACACAAGCTGCCAGTAGATTCCTGACCAGCTAACCACAAAATGTCTTCTTCTATGTTTTCATTGGATCTGGTCAGCACAGACCTTTTATCTAACATCACAGATTGACGCATTGTGCCTGATATCTTTGATTGAGATGATTTTGTGCTTTGTGCACCTGGACTTGGGTTAGCAGCATTCCTGGATAGGGCCCTTCTTGATTTGACAGAGTCACCTGACTTGACACGATTCTGAGAATTTGTTGTACCAGAAATCACTGAGGCATTATGCAAAGAAGGACTTCTTCGGCTCCTAAGAAGAATTTGTTGAAGCTCTGGAGAGCATTTTTCAATGTCTGGGGATTTCGGTGCAGAGGGTTCAGTTGGCTTGGTAGTTTGAATGGAGATTGGTTGAAAATAGACATTGCCACTGTATCCTTTCCACGCCTTAACAAAGACATAAATATAGACAGAATGTCATTTTGAGATAAAACTTGCCAAATCACATATACAAAAGTCTCAATAATTTTATTTGTCAGATGTACCTGAATTAACTGGTTCATATGAAATATCACTCCAGCAATGTAACCAACTAGGGCGTGATCATACAAGGTATCTTTTAAGACCCATACCGAATAAACATTTAATCAGAACTGGAATTAAATTTTGTTATTAAACATGGGATTAAGTGGTGTAGTGATAAAACACTCTCCCCCACCTTTGTTGTGGGAAGTTTGGCCACTGTCTGCTAAGGTTGAAATCATTAACCAGAGTAATCAAAAAGGTAATAAATGCACTAATTGACACTAATATTGTTGGACCAGTTAATTGTTGTTTTTTTTCAATGTGATTTACATTATCATTTGAATTATCAATATGTTGACTTAAAAACAGTTATTAAATTGAAGCATTTTATCTCTATTTTATTTAAATTGACTATTGTAAATAGAATATAAATTTTACTTGCAAATTATCTAATAATTGCAAGTAGCTACACGGTGACCAAAAAAATGTTTCAGCCTTACTGTGTGCTGATGAACATTGGTTGACAGTGCAAAATCTTGACCACTGAGTCTGTACTACTTCATTATAAAAGCCTGTGGTGATATAACCTAAACAGTATGTTGAAACAACTATGTTGAAACATTTGTGTATTATATTTATAAAAAAATTTAATAAATTTGATACAGTATTTTGACATAGAACTTTAAACATGCTGTCTGATAAAAACAATGATGTTGTTACCTTTAGTGGCTCCATTGGTGTAGGCTTACTCTGGTTTATATAAAAATACTGGGGTTGGCCTACTCCATAAGGATACGTCTTCCGCCCAACTATTGTACCATCCTTCAGTCTATTCACCACTGATTCCCTGAAAAAGGCAGATGGCAATTGTAATGATAATAATAATATTTATTTTCAATTGATCTTGATCCTCTAATGTGCTGGAGTCCAAAAGGGAAAGTTTATAATTGAACAAAGGTTGTTACTCGGTAAGCACCCGCCTGGGAAGGGTTAACTGTGTTGGCAGGTATGTCAATATAAGTAGGTAGGTTTTGAGTTGGTTCCTGAATCTTGAGATGGTCTACTGTAATCTGACTTTAAATGGCAACATGTTCCATTACACTGGTGCGGCAGTAGTAAAACTGCACCTATCAGTTGCCTCTTTGGTGTGGAGAGAAGCAACTGATAGCTTCATTCCATGAGTGTATGAGGGGGCTCGGTGGTGTAGCGGTTAGAGTTCTTGCCTCCAACCTCTGAGGCTGCCGGTTCGAATCTTGGGCCGGGCGCTTCATGTTGGAAAGTTGCCCGGTGGTTTACAGTGTAGTATGCACTGGTTTCCTCCACCTGTAAACTACCTGTCGCAATATGACCCTGGCTGAAATGCACTCAAATGCATGAGTGTATGTTACACATGTGTGTATGTTTCTGTGGAATCGGTCAAAGTGGGAAGTGACTAATTCAGAAACCCCTGAAAAGCTTTATCACACAAATTGCCTCATTCTGAAAATCAATCAGTTCTTGGGTCTTAGGTTTACCAAACCTGAAATATGCATCTTTGTATTAGTTAGTATCCACTTTGTTGTATGTTAGTTCTCACTGGTGAAAGTGAGAATATGTAAAAATTAAATGTCTGAATCACGAGTTAAAAATATAAAACAAATCGCGGTCTTGGTGAATTTCATGCTGATAACAAAAGTATGTCACATATTTTAATCATGCACTTTATTAATATAGAAATAAAGTCAGTTTATAAAACGTACTTGAAATTAAAAGAAAATTATGATAATGTATCACTGGTAAGTGATTTATTTTTAAAAGTTGTTTTACTGAACATAGACTGTCACTTGCCGGTTAATATTGTCATTACACAACAACCTGTGGACTTTCTTGTAACAAGCTCTAATATGAAAGTATCATTACTGCCATCATCATCTAAATACAAATTATTTGTCTGTATGAGACCATGCCATGAGATAGTATCAGTTCATCTGTAGTTACAAAATCTGATGAGTCAGCCTCTACTTCCATCATCAGACACATACAAACCATTCATCTGAATATAGTGTACTAAGCTTTTACCGGCAAACTTTCCAGGTCAGTCGGACCTGCAATTCAAAAATGTTTCAGGTCCCTAGCAAAAGTTGGCATTCCATATTTCAAGGTAGGTAAAATCAATATGTAATTTCAAAACTGACTAGGTGGCATGTGCTAAAGAATACATGGTTTAATGTTATTTTCTAGCATGGCTGAATGTAAAAAAGTAAAAACCATATCAATGTTTGTTATCAAAGATTTGGTACACTGTCTGAATGAAACTAGTCCTTGGCAAGTTTGGCATCCAATCAAAAGCTATCATCTCAACAAGGGTTAGACTCCCACAAGTGGCAAAATTGGGGACCAGGCCTAGTATTACATTGGCTAATGTAAGGGACATAAAACCCTTATTCTGAATGAGACTACAGACTGTTATTATAAACTCTGATGAGTGTATCTTTAGTATAACTAGGTGCAATCCATTCCTCTGGATAAGATTAAGCAAAACGATTCCCTTCCCGAAAGTAGATAAGTGTAGAAATATTTATGTGATTTTGTACAAGAATACAGTTCCTTTAAAATAAATTAAGTAATGGACAGTAAGTCTGGCAGACAGTATTGTATTGTATTGTGTATTTATACTCAGTTCAATATCTCCATAAACTACAGGACTCAAATCGCTATTTAACCAATCCTACTGTACAGGTATAGCTCCAACTCATAAGTAACTGACATTCCCCTAACTGGAAGATAGAGGCTCAAGGATGACCATTTATCAACGTCCTTGAGGTTCTTTAACCTGCCACTATAGGACCCAATGACAGAGGACCGCCACTTTAAGTGGTCATATGAGCCACTATGTATCTGCCTGTACCTGGGTTTGACCCCACGTCCTCTGAGTTCCTAGACAAGTGTGTTACACGCTAGGCCACAGTGGCAGATAAATAAAAGGTAAATGAAAAGTAATAAATTGACCATGTACATACTTAAGACCTCTATTTTATAAGATTGGCAGTAGGTGTAAGCTCTAATGAAGCGACTGCCTTTACTAACATCATAAACTGGATACAGAAAGTTATTTTGAATGAAACTTTGTAAGTTTACTGCTTTTCTAAGACCAGTGTGGCTGCCTTGACCTTGCCATTAAAGAACAATGTCAGCACATCTGTTGTTCTACGGTCTTACTAGACTATCTAATGCCATCATGAACAAGATCCAAAAACATTCCCCTGTACAAGACTGTGTCATTATATAACAGTACATACTTACCTGTTCGTGTAAGCTGTATTTAGGCTGCCTTTACGGTTGTCATTAATTAGATACAAAACATTCTTCTAAATGAGACCATGTGATTATAAAACAGAGTGTGGGTTTACCTGTTGTTGTAAGCTCTGATTACACTGCCTTTACTGCTAGGTCTGCTCACACATCTCTCAGACATCAGGGAAAGAGCCTGTTGGAATATGGTGTCTTTACCCTCGACAGTTTGCCCTCTGAAAATAGTCATATAAGGTAAGATAGAGCTTTAATGTTTAAAGTCCTCAATACATACAAGCCAATGTAATGAAATATGCTCAGATATTGGCCCTCCTCGAACTGAAGACAGTTCTGAAAGGTTTCAAAATTTGAACAGAAATAAATAACTATGTCCTTTTAAAAATGGGGTCTTTGGTATGTGCTGCCGATACATACCGGTTTGACAATTCAAAGTTGGGGTTTTACATCCTGTTCAAGAGCCAAGGTAATATTGGGATAGGCCCAAAGCATTTGTCACTTGTGGGAGTCGAACTCACACAGAGGTGACAGCCTGTGATTAGATGCCAAATTTGCTAACCCACTGAACCACATACCTATTTTACTTGTTCCAAGTATAATATTGTCATATTATATTGTATAATCTTGTACAATTGTCCTATATTGGTTAAGGGTCAAATTTGGGGTTTTACATCCTTCATTAAGGTTGTATGATACGTTCAGCAATTCAAGACCACAATTTCTTGTGATCAACTATCAAGTGTATGGAAACATAGACTAAATGGCTAAATCACATGTCAAGTGTAGACAAACATAGTATTATGGTTCAATCACATATTAAGTGTATTGAAACATAGCCTAAATGGCTTTATCACATAGCATATTTATGGAAACATAGTGTAATGGCAAAATCACATATAAAGTGTGTGGAAACATAGGACGTATGCACTTGGAATTATAAAAACTACAATATAAAGAAAGATATGAAGCAAAATACTTAGTGTAGTATGGAGAAACTTGTAAACAAGTGTGGCTGTTTTAAAAGTGAATTACAGTAATCCAACCAACTACTGACAAGAGCTGTTGCCACAAGCAAAGACGCATCATGTGTGAACAACCACCTGGCCATTCTAAATATGTGCATTGCCATTGGTAGAGGCTTTAGGATGAGTCCTCAAAGTATAATGTGAAAATAACCACAATTTTAATGGTATGAATATGAGATGAACCTGTGGTAACAGCTTGACTAAGAAACTTACAAACTTAAGATAGTCAAACAGACCGATGAGGACAAGTAATTAACTGGAAGCTAGGTAGATTCAGTTTAATAAGTGACACTTGATCACATCAAACATTCTCCTTTCAGGTCCTTTTAGTGATAAATATCATCTCACCAAGCACTTGAGGTGTGAAATACCAATCGAGGCCAACAAGCTCTTACTGGAAAGCTTTGATTTTACTTCAATATTTGGCTATAAAGGCTGATGTAAGTATTCAATGAATCAATAACAACACATAAGTATAACTTATAATGATATGCTAGCTATGGTGCACCTATCGTCAGATGTTAAAGCAAACGAGTAAAATATATGTGTTGTATTGAATGTGGATAACCATTGAATGTGTACATTCAATGGGTCAAACTATTGAATGTGTACATTCAATGGGCAAATTATTGAATGTGTACATTCAATGGCTGAGCTGTGGAATGTGTACATTAAATGGTTTGAAATCATTGAATGCAGAATATACCGCAGAATAAAAATCGCTAAAATCGGCCTATACCAGAGACAGAGTTTTGAACATGAGGTTGTTTTCACCCTGAAGTGGTCAATAATGAATAAGACTGAAGACAAACAAACAAACAAAAAAAAAAAAAACCTCTGTGTGGTCTGGGCATAATGAACACAGGGGACCATATTCTTCAATAATACTTTGCTAAGGTCACCTTAGATCCAAGTTACGAATGGTTTTGTACCAAAAGTATTACTTAGATTTCATATCCATCAACCTCTACTTTGTTAAGTATTACTTAGATTCTAGGTTAGGAAAACTCCCAATACTTTGTACTGTAACTGTAAACTTGGAAACCAGTATATTTAAGTTAGGAAGAGTCTTATTCCACAAAAATTCTTCTGTAAGGTGTACTTTGTTTTTAATCATCTGCTTTGATAAATAGGTGAAAAGCCCATTTCCTTGAGGGAAAATGCTGTTTTTAATATTATGTTACAGTTTAATATCAATAAAACACAAGCTTCCTGCAATAATTGCAAATATTAAAGACATTCTCTCCTCTAAGGTACCTCTGCAGATAACTTGAAAACTAAGTAGAGGTCTAAGGTGACCTTAGAGTTAGGCATGTTCATAAATACCATTTTGATCTCAGTTAGTAACAGCTAGCTTTAGAAAAACTTAGAATTTAAGGAACAGTCTAAGTACTGTGGAAGAATACGGTCCCTGTTTTTGAAATATTTTATATCGGTAGGGCTTGACCAAAGGAAGAAGTTATTACATTTGGGGAAAAAAACAGATCAAGAATTCCAGAATTTTCAAAGGTCCCTTTTCAGTGTATTTTCAATTACTTTGGTTTTCTGGTTGAAATTACTCAAAAATAATCATTGTGGAATCTTTATGTAATTTTCACGTATGCAGGTCCTGGTCAAAGGAATAAGTGATTACATTTTGTGAAAGACCCGGATCAGGTTCTGGATATAGAAATCCTTGCTCCAAACTTCGAAAAGATTGGCTGATTGTGTTCCCTGCAGTGATGCGACACACACCTTAACAGCATAAACTTGAAGTGAACTATGATTGCAAATTTTAGCCAAACAGTATCACTCATACAAAAATTAAAGTTATGAAGGCTATATGTTCACTGACTGGCATAAATAAAATTCCCTTAAAACCTCTGTATAATCTTAATTATTTATTTATTTGTTTATTTATTTGGGGTTTTACGTCGCTTTCAACACTGTACAGGTCATATCACGACGGGTAGTTGGAAGGGCAGAGGAAACCAGTACATAGAGTTCGCTAGGGTTCTGTACTGTACACTGCCGACCAACGGCAAGCAACTACCAGCTTTCCCACATAAGGCCTTAACGGGGATCGAACCCCGGCCTCAGAGGTGGGAGGCGAGAGTGTTACCACTCTGCCACCGTGGCCCCTATATAATCTTAATTAATTATCCTTTTAATGCAGAATATATTTATAAGCTGATTGTTGTTTTAATGCACATTTTAGAGATGATAACCAAACCAGATAGTAGAAAAATAAGTTGTCAATAATTTTTGTAACGACTCTAATTGCTGGTGAAATACAGTAGAGTTTCAATATAAATGTATCCTTTGGTGAAATGTAAACAAAAGTTTATCAAACCTGCTCTGCAGAATACATATGGATAAAAGAACACAAACTCGAGAACGAAACACAGTTTTACAAAATTTATCCTAAAATTCGGATAAGCATTAACTCATAAATTTATCTGGTGCAAGCTGTGATATCCTTTGACAAATATAATCCATATAAGGTAAAGTTAATGCCATTTCAAAGTCTTAGCACATTTTCTCTGCTTTCACTAACAATCTTTCAACGCCAGAAAAACATATCTACTAAAAATATAAATAGCTGTCATAAATAAAGACATTTGATCAGTTATTTTTCTCAATTTGGCACATCAATTAATACATAATATTTTTTGATCATTCATTTCCTTGACTTAACCATTTGCGGAATTAAGGCTATATGGGCATGTTTAAAAACAAACAAACAAAACTTTTATTTAAAGAACCCAGTTATCATTTCTATCTCTGTATTAATTGTGTCATTATTTAAGTGTGTTTTACATCTTACTCCAAGCCCCGGATTGATTCCATTTCAAAGTTTAGAAAAATATTAACATTAAGGTTAACTTATACTGATAATGGTACAATTTATAACCCAGACAATAATATATTAGATTAGTCACAAAGAAGTCACGAAATAGCCACTCATATAATGAAAACGTGTGTTTGCTTGGATATCTCATGAAGGATTCATTAATGTATTGTCTGTCACAGAAGGCTATTTCTTAAACCCAAGCCAAATAATATACAACATGCTATTTGCCTTTAAACGGCTGTCACACTGTACCATTCTAGTACTGCCTCCACCACAGCTGCTCTCACTGTTTGGAAAATATATCTATGGACTAAATTTCATATTTCAAAATGTAAAATACATTTTTATGAAGAAAAATGTATATACTTACCATATGAAAACACTTGGCTTGGCGTTCGGTGACCGCCACATACACCATACATAGAATTTAAAATATTAGGGGAGACCCTCTTTAAACCTATATACTTGCTACCTTTGATCCCTGGTGATCTAATTCACTCTGCCATGCACAGTAATACAGAAATAGTTCATTCTTTTTGTGAATAAACATAAATTCACTCTGCCATGCACAGTAATACAGAAATAGTTCATTCTTTTTGTGAATAAACATAAATGCTGGAAAAAAGGTCTTTTTAAAGCGGGGCAGGCAGGAGGGTGATTTGCTGTTTTCATATGGTAAGTATATACATTTTTCTTCATAAAAATGTATTTTACATTTAAAAATATGAAATTGTATTTCATAAAAATGTAATATACTCTACCATATGAAAACACTTTGGTTGAATGCCCACATGGAAGGATGGTGGGAAAAAGACAGACTGAGGAAAACCACCTTAAGGTTAAATTGCATAAAGAGGATAGTTCCTGGTGCAATTGAACCCAAAACCTCTGTGCTGAAGAAATAACTTTACTGAGTTAAATGAGTAGAATTAACCACTGCAAGAACCCCAGCACTGCTGTCTACACCCTATTAGGTCAGCTCAAAGGAGAGGGCATAAATATACCACTGTGCTCAGAATAGGAAGATGCCAAGAGGCACTAAGAAGCACGGTTCTGAAGATGGAGATGAAGCACAGATTCCCTAAAAGGGAAAAGCCACCCCCCTTTTTATGAAACTAAAAGTTTCAGATGGACTTAAATTAAGGAATTTAAGCGGAACAGAGAGAAAAAAGGCTGAGTGGAATACAAGGTCCACTACACTTAAGAAATCATAAAGATTCTAAGTACAGCATCTCCAAAGAAAGAAGAAGTGAAGAAGAAGAATTCCGAGGGGAATCCCCCATGATGTAAAGCAGTGGAATACCACCTAACAGACCGGGAATTGGCCTGGGAAAAACATCATGGGCCTTCACAAGAAGTGGAACAGACTTTGAGGGAATAAAGTAAAAATGCTAATGCAAATAGATATTGTCTGAGCAGCAATATCACCCTCTTTGGACTTCAGAAGAAAGACAAAGAAGAAATTCTCCTTAAGATAGTCAGAATCAGCAGACAGAATCTAAGGAATCTGACAGAAAAGGAAGGAAATGTCCTCTAAGTCATCCTGACTAAGCCAAAAGTCAAAGCAGGATGAGCCTTCTGAAGGAAACTGGCTTAAGCCAGGAAAGTAAGATCTGACTTAAGGATGACTTAGGCCACCCCTAGAGAGTGAAAGAATACCTCTAAATAGAGGAATCAAAATCACTCCTTCTCCTTCCCAAAGAAAGGGAGAAAGAAAGACTGTCTAAAATGTAAAAAACTTGGCTCAGCAAATGAAAAGGGTTCAAAAGGAGCCTTGGTAAGAGCCAGCAGAACCATGATTTAAGTACCAAACAGGTAGGTGACGACTACCCTCATTATGGACTTTAAAAAGCTCTAAATGAGACTTCTGAGCTCCTAAAAAGAACCCAACTCCAAGTAGTACATGGAGAGAGCTGACCAGTATCCCTATTGACTGAAAAATAGTTCCCTAAAGGCAACAAACAGCAATGAATGGGACAGTTGAAGCATGGCAGAATAGCCATGTTTCTCACAAGTTTTTCAAGCAGTGCCACATTGCTTCATAGACAGTTATGGAGGATAAATATCCTCCAGGACCCCTCCTGTGAAAATCCTTCTGAAAGGAAACTTCAGCCAGAAAGCTTGAAGAAAGGAACTCCATAAAAATAATAATAAAACTCTAGATGAGGTTGTTACAGAAGAATGAGAGGAAGAGCCAATGGCTTTCTTAAAGGAGATCTTGAGGCCAAAACTTGGCAATTGCCAAGGAAGGCTACAAGAAGAATGGTAGAGCTCTGAAAGTTGATTAACTTCCTGGCCATAGTGGTCAAAGAGCTGAAGGAGGGAAGGAGTAAAACAAGTACTCCGGACAAAAACACTCCAGGGCATCTGTTGCCAGAGCCTAAGGATCTAGCACAGGAGGCACATGCAAGAGTAGCTTGTGATTGAATCACATGCAAAAGATCTAAATCAGATGAGAAGTCTGAGACTACCATCTGAAGATCCAAGAATTGAGAGACCACTTTATATGAAAAGTGAGATAAGACCTCCAGAGATGGTCTGCCATGGATTCATGCCCCTGGAACATGAGTAGGTGGAAGAACAGACTTGCTCTTGTAAAAATAATGGCAGAAAGGTGCCAAAATAGATACAATGTCCAAAGAGTGGAAGCTCTCTTGATATAAAAAGAAAGCACAGACAATAGTGTTGCCTGAGACAATCTGAAGTGTCCTTTGAAGAAAGGACAAGAAAAGAACAAATGTCTTGAGAACAAGACATCTGTGTTGTCTGAGGCTAAAAGGATGATCCTTTGATGAAAGGATAATAAAGGAACAAATGTCTGAGCAAAAGGGACAGCTATGAGCTCTAGAAATGATGAACAGATTGGACTGCTACATCAAAGATGGACCTTAGGTGGTGCAAAGACATAGTTCCCAGCATAGTACCATCTTAAATGAACCTTCATAGAAGGATCAAAGAATGGGCAATCCAGAGCACCTTTGAGAAGGAAAATCAAAGTGTCCTGAGATGACACTGAAGAAGTGTCATGTGGAGGCCACCTTAAAGAAGTGGCTTCCAAGTGGAAGCCAGAAGAATAAAGGTGCCCAGTTGGAGAGGTAATTTAAAGGTGTTCCAAGGCAGAGAAAGGATGAGCTGTTGAATAGACAGAAACTTGTCCCTGTGAGGAACACCTTTAGACAGGTTAAGAACCCGACCCAGGAAGGAGAACTGTTGTAGGAACAGATCTAAATATATCCTGCTAGGAACCACTCCAAGTTAATAGTCAACTCTAATAAAGTTGCCAAATGAGCATCTGACAACTATTGGCTCTAATGAGCCAAGTTATAGTCACATGTGCACTGAGATGCCCAACCTCAAAGCCAACTTCTCTTACTTCCTTGACTAAGGAAGTAAATAGTGAAAGGCTAGTGGCTAAGCCCTAAGGCATTGCCTCAAAGAGGTACACCCTGCCCAAAAGCAAAACTCTGAGCAAGAGTGAACCAAAGGAGCCAAAGGAGAGAAAGGAGGCATATCTAGGAAGAGAAGTGGTCCACTGGCCAAAAGAAGGGAGAAAATGATCAACTGATAAGTTTTCATCCTGATAGTTTGGAGAGCAAGGAAAAGATCCAAATCTAAGAAAAGATCTAAATCCAATGCTGGTTTCCAGTCTTCTATCTCTTTGTCAAGGAAAAAAGAGCCTGAGAAAAACAGGTAAAAAAGAGCCCAGGCTCCTACCAACAGCAAGAGTGAGGCTGAATGACAAAGAGCAGCATACTTCTGAGGAGAAGCAAAAAAGCTGAAGAAGATGACACCCAAACATTTCAAATGAAATGGAAGAAATCAGTTGACTTCCCACTGGCAAGTGGAGGGATCTGGAAGTAAGAGTGAAAGCTTGAATAAAACAAAACACACTCTTATCTCCCGAAGGACACCATAATAGAGGTTGAGGCTGAGCCTCTGCCTGTGGAAGGCATTCCACCATCACAATGTTGGAACCTGGAAAGGAACCACATCCCTTAAGCACTAAGTTAGAGAGAAGACTCCCTAGTTGGGAGGAGAAAAGGCTTTATTGGTCTGCCTCAAGAGGCTAAAGCAGAAAAGCTTAAAAGAGGCACCTTTATTAAGGGCAACATGAGAAGCTTCTGCTTATACTGTTATATGTGAAAAAAGTAGTCTCTCAAAAGAGACACCACAAAAAACAGTATAAGACCAAAATTGGCCCAATTTACCCTACCAAGTGACTAGACACAAGTGAGGGAAAAGGATAAAGAAATCTCTCAAAACAAAGTGCAAAGAGAACTGATGGCTGGAAAAGGCCATAGATCAACCAGCTAAAATGAAGCTGAAAGATCCATTGAAGATGTCCAAAGCATGGTGGGTGAAAAAGACCACTGAGAAGTACTGTCTGGTCAATCCACTTGACTAAGTGATCAACAAAACAGGACTCAAGAAAAAATCCCAGAGTACTAAGGACCCTAAGCTCCATCTCAGAACTCTTCTAATATCAGAGGAGCTCTGCCTAAGGAAGAGAAGGTCTTAAGATCCCCACCAGGTTAACTAAAGACAGAGAGACACCAACATACCCAAAGGGGAGATGTGCCCATTGGTAGTCAGATCTAAAAAGGGGTGAAAATGCAAAAGATAACTGCTGAATAACAGTAGATTTTCACCAAGCCCCAAACCAAAAAATCAGTTCTATTCAACTGATAAACTCTTCTTAAGGGACCCTGAACAAAAATGGTCTTGAGAAGGTAAACCCAGCACCAAAAAAATAGCCTGATTAGGTTGAGCCTTAGGCACAAAATAGGCCAAAGGACTAAAAATGGACTGTGAAACCAAATGACCAACTGACAGAAAATTGGAATATAGGAAACCAGTAACAGTGAGATGGATCTCCAAAGGTGGAAGACAAAGTCATCCCCAAGAGCCGTAAACCACCATCCTCCAGAACTGAAGGTGGGAAAAGACTGAAAATGGAGACCCTGGGCTCAGAATTGAACCCCAAAACACTGATACCAGGATCCGTATCCCAGAAATGTCAAATGAAAGGGCCTGTACAAATAATGAACCGTGAATGGTAGGTAGTAAATACCGTAATGTTACGTAATGAAATATGCGTTAACAATGGGAATTATTACACATTATGCTCTGACAGAATAATAATCAAAGAATTATGAAAAAGGAATGCATAAACAAACCTGGAAATGCTGTAATCACTGAGAAAATGAATATTTTCAAACAACTGATCAGTTGACCTCCATTTTAAGCATGACATCATCGTCATGTGACCTGGTGAGATGATTCGTATGAACATCAAAAATAGGGTCAAATACGCGGTGAAACGAAGAATTTCGTGTTAAGAATGATGGAAAACGCCAGTAGAAGTGAAGAAAAGAGATAATTCACCGCGGAAATACTTATTTCCAAAGGAAATCCAACATTCTGACACCATGTGACCTGATGAGCGATAATACAGACATTGTAACTATGTGAAAACAATGCACACTCAAAGTTAAAAATACGGTCAAAATACGTGGTGAAACAAAGAATTTCGTGGAAAGAATGAAGGAAATGCGTAAATTAAAATTATAATGCCTGTAGAAGTGCATAAAACTAATTAATTTGAATATCTCCAAAGGCAATCCGACATTCTAACACTACGTGATCAGATGAGCGATAATACCAATTTTGAAAATACGTAAGAATATTAAACAAAGTATACAATAAATTCACCACAAGTCGAAGTAAAAGGTAAATAAAATGGAGTAAGAGTGAATAAAATAGCTTAAGTCTACTTACAGAGCACCAAAAACGTGTAAATGCAGGTCTTAGTGAGATAGCAAAAACGCCTGTTGACACTCCAACCGCCACAAAAAGAATGAACTATTTCTGTATTACTGCGCATGGCAGAGTGAATTAGGTCACCAGGGGTCAAAGGTAGCAAGTATATAGGTTAAAGAGGGTCTCCCCTCATATTTTAAATTCTATGTATGGTGTATGTGGCGGTCACGGAACGCCAAGCCAAGCGTTTTCATATGGTAGAGTATATTACATTTTTATGGAATAAAAAATCTAATTTTAATCAACTTTTTAAACACTTAATCCTCACTAAAAAGAATATAAGGCCCAATATACATAAATTCCAATCTTGAAATCCAGGGATAGTATCAAAATGTCAAAACCAAGAAGCTGTGATGGATATGCTTTTAGGAAAAGGTAAGACTGAAAGTTTCACTCTTAAGGAGGCACAATCGAGGAGGAAGAACATAAAGAACATATCCCATCATGGATACAATGAAAGAAATGCACGTTGCAAGTTACATTACCTTCTTGGCAAAGGTAATACACAACTTGTGGTCTAGTTGTTTCAACTTACAGTAGTGAGACATTCACCTATTTTCAGCCCAGTTCCTTGTCCTTTGCGGTGTCCTCTATTCCGCAAGATATTGTGTGAACGGATCTAATCTAATCTATCTAATGTGGACTTTTATAGCGCTTAATCTCCATCACTGATGGACTCTAAGGCGCAACTGAACATAAAGCAAGGCAGTTAACATTAATCCGAGGACATAGCCAGGTCATACCAAGGAATCACAGGGTGACAAGGGAGGCTATGGCAGATAGTCTTTTGCAAACAGGTAGGTTTTAAGTTTAACGGATCCGTTCATCTCAAGAAGTGTGAAAGTCCCAATATACAAATTTGTTTGGATAGCCATAATTTAATGCATCCTTTTATAGAAGGTCATTGGTCAATGGTTTCATGTTTTGACAACATTCTTTCTAGTATTCACTGGTTGCCCTACACATGGTGTTTTCTTGGTCATAAACCTTTTTTTTGGAGTTTTGTAGAATTGAGATTTGTTCTTACAATACTGACTGATGATGCCTGATCGCCAAATGATGATTTTACTCTTGTGACACGCCATATATCATAGGCAAATATTGTATATTTATGTAAGAAAAGCCCAGAATTTTTTTAATTCTCATCCAGTGTTAATAATTATTACTTCATTTTCCTAGCTCCAAATCTTTAGTTGCACTTTTACTACAAGATGGAATCAGAATCTTTGAGAAACATGCACTGGCAGGCGTGTGCTTGCCAATTGTTTAAAAGAGAGTAGATACAGTAAAGGTGCAGTACCTTCAGAATCTATACTTGACTGGAGCCAAAGAAAGACACACTGACGGAAAAGGAGGCAGACAGGTAGCAGATTAGCTACATAAATGATTCGACAACCTGCAGTTACAGATGATTCTTATTAGTGAAATTCTACCTATGGTAGATGGCTATTTTGAACTGTTTAAAATTTCAATTCATTACATGAAGAAAAATAGCCTTGCTTAAGGCTCAAATTTGCATGATATCTTTTCAAATATGCACACAGATATTTGGTATTCATAAAGCACTCATACATGTTAAGAGATAGAACCTAATCAGACTTTCTCTTAGCTTTATGCTGCTATAAAAGTCAGTACATGTATGAGTACATTATAGAAACTGAAACTCCATTATCTGAACTGGAAACTTCCCTAACTGCAAAGAAACTTGAGCCTTCAGCAAGGCTAGAAGAAAAAGAAGACCTGAGAAAGAATAAGGACAATTTAGGAAGGAAGAGTGACGACTAAGCTAGGGTTTGTGGAGGAAGAAGCAGGTATCCTTACCACTAGTAACATCAACCCTTTAAGGCTGTAGGTTGATCAGCACATACTGTAAAGGATAGGCTGAACATATAACATAGAACTACTAAATAATGGTGGAGAAAAACAAGGGCATTACAGGCATTATTAGTGCAATAAGAGGGCCTATCTACTGTTTTGTCACTGTTTATAGAGGAGAGAACAACAAAGAGGGGTCTGGGAGCCAGACATCTCAAGAGAGGGTGGGCAGAAAAAAGCCTGGTGGAAAAAATGACGGTAGAAAGAAAGCCTGGTGGAAAGGAAGCCTTGTGTGTTTTGAAAAACATGGAAAAAAGCCCGGTGTTTCTTTTGTGTGTGTATGTACATCTCAAGATTAATGATGAAGTAGAACCAAAACATTGATATATTCCAATCATTTGATTAAACCAAGAAATACAAAGTAATACTAAATGCATGCTCTACAAACAAACTTTTATGCATTTGATTAAAAATAAAACACAAAATACACAAATGTTATAGTGGCAATTTGTACATGTGAAGAAAAGCATAATCATATTACATTTTTTTTTCATTTACAAACAAAGTCTTACACAATGGCCAATTCCCTGTATAAAGTCTTCAACAGACTTGTCTCTACATGTGGATGTGTATAGTTGCAATTATTAATTTATGCATCCCACTATTAGGTGTTGACTGTTTTAAGAAACTTAATTGAAAATCCAGAAACCTTTATTGAAAGATGATAAAAGAACACCAGAGCACACTTGAAATGGACCATTATATCTACTCAGGATTGGCTCTTAAACATGGCAATACCTACTTGCAATTAGTGACATACACATCCAGCATTTTCTTGGGAATCCAACCATAATTGCATGTTTAGAAAAAGGTTTCATTTCCTTTAGTGATATACTGCACAATTTTAAAACAACCTCTAAAAAGGCATAATAAATTTTACACATTACTGTATTCTATGTTGACAAAAATAAATTGTACTAGAAAAATAAATCATATGTACCAAACACATTTTTAAATCAAAGGGTTGAAATAATGTGTTAGTGTTACTTCATCATTAATCTTGATATGTATCAAACCTTAAAAAGACACAAGGCTTTTTTGCATCTTTTCCAAAACAGATCAGGCTTTATTTCCACCAGGCCTTCTTTCCACTGCCACTTTTTTCCAGCAGGCTTTTTTCCCGGATTCCAAGAGAGTGAAGGTAGCTTTATCCTAGCCTCTTATGAGATAATGATACATTGGAAATATAAGCATTCACTAAATGTACATATAAAGCAGTTTAGATAGTGGTATTGTATGTAATGTTAATGCTCTTTTTCGTTTGATCCTGTTTATACAAACTTCACTTATGACATTGGGAAATCCCTATTAAACAGCCCCAAGCTTGTAAAGCTAAAATAATAGAGACAGAATAAGTTAAGTTTATAAATCTGTACCTGGGTTTTCTTGCCTTTGACATGGGCAGATAGACCACTTCATTTGATTCTGCAGGGACGTTAGCATCTGTAGAACCCAGATGCTCGGGATAAATATATTTCCAAGTTCTTTCCCCAGTTTTAGGATTGTTATTGGACACCACCTGGTTTTGTAATTCTGACATATTTGCATGAGTAAGAATTTCTTTAGGCTCACTAGCTGAAAGTGGTATGGTAGAAACTGATGATGTGATGGAATGTTTGCTTGGACTGCTTAGATCCAAGTCCAGTTGTGCACTGTTGCCAGGCTTGCTACTGTCATTTGAATCCATTGCTATTCCTGTATCTGTTGAACAGTTGTCATCACTAGAGGTTTTTCCATCTCCAACATAATAACCATTTCTTCCACCACCATCACTTTTATCCTGTCCATTGCATTTGCTTTGGATATTTTGTTTTGGCACAACATGCTTGTCAGTGTTTCCAGATTTGTTTCCAGGAATGTCTGATATTTTGCCTGGTTCAACCACTGCAACATTCTTTTCTTCGTTCAGCTGAATCTCTTTGATCTGTTCTCCATCCAAGATGTTTGAAACTTTAGGTTCATCACCTGTTTGTCCCATTTTAATGATATCTGCATCAAGACTGTCTGTATCACTAATAGAATCCACATCAAGTTCTTTACGTTTACCTTCATTACCAACTACATTGGCCTCATCTGTTTCAGTTTCCCCTGTTCTAGAACTCAAATGACCATACTTGTCCATGTCAGGTATATTTGAACTGGCTACTTGATCTATTTCATCTGTAGTATCTACCTGGGGTTTCACTGAAGTACCGCTCTGGTCAACAAGTTCAATTGAGATATCATCTGTTGATGGCTGAATCAAGTCTGAGTGCTGGGTCTGTTCAGATACCTCATTTTGCTTCTCAAACTTTTCTTCAGAGATTGACTCCATGTTGCTTTACTCCTTGTTGGCGTGAATAATTTAGAATTTAATGCTCCACAAACATAACAGTATATATTATAAATATATTTATGCTTCTTATATTCATTTATTTCATCTCTGATATACGGTCAATTATTCTGGGTTTTTCTGTCAATAAAAGCTTAAATTATCCAATTGTCTGTCAAACTTTTTGAATGGCTTATAAGTGATACAATGTTTTATGAGATGATAATAGTGCTCTTACGATTTAAGATAGATGGTTCATTAATATCTTCTATGTGTAACTATGTAAGATATAGACAATATTAGTCTTACAGTTCCTTATGATTAGGAACCTCACTAACAGCGTATTCATTCAGTTCAATCATATTTATACACACCCATTGTACAGAGACATTAATTATTTTGTGTATTTTTTATCAGTTTTTATTTTTTTCAAATTTGTTCTTCTTGTTTATTGTACTGCTAATTAAGTTGCCACAATAATACTTTTGTTGCCACTTGCTAATAATAATAAAAAACTATCACAAAAATATAACCCTCTAGATTTCATGCTATTACACCAACCTCGAGATACTAGTATATTCATCAGTTCCTGAAATGTCTAATAATAAATTGCTAACTGAACAATGTCCCTTTACAACATGATTGCCTCCATTTTTGACCTCAAAAAGGACAATGTTTGTATTCTATGTTTTTATCAACAGTATCCCATTTGATGAAGTCCCACATTCAAAGACACTATTTGTTTTAAATTATTCACATCGTATCAGATTTCTTTATTGAAATTCAAACTATATTACAAGACGCCAGAACAAAAACAATTCACAATAGAATCAACAGAGTTTCCTAACAACCAAAATCAACATGATATTTATATATATTCATGGACTCAAATATATAGTGCACACAGAAAGGAGAAGTCTTTGAAAGCTAAGTGGACAAATATTCACTAACAACAGGCTATTTTATTTAGCAAATCTATACTGCAACCAAACAAAGAAATTTTACACCACTCTCTCGGTAAATATATTGGCTGATCTGAACAATAAACTTCACTTTAAATATTCAATAAAAAGGATCAATTCATTTGCAACTATGATATGGCATTTTCATCTCAATGTTTGTGTGCGTTCAGTAGACTCTGCAAGCCTCTGGTAAAGTCAACATGTTTGTGCCTAAACTTATTCTTAGCCTTGTCAAGTCTCCCACTTGTGATTATTGACGTCTATGTAAATGTGATGCTGCTACAGCACACTTAGTGGTGGTCAATGTAATTCAGGGTCAGTAAAACAACTGGATTTAAAATATATTGTTGTCACAATAAGAGGTTTAGTTAAAAAATCATGAGTTATTATTATCTAATATTCTAAGTGGACTTAGTTTCAACACGAATGTTTGTAAGGAAGGCTATTTAATTTAGATGGTGCAACTACTGGCAAAGCTTTTGAACTAGTCAGAAACTGAAGACAGAGAATCAATTTCTAACTGGAGGGATTACTTAGACACCCAGGCTGGTGGTTATGGAAGGCTTTGAAATTGAGAGTAATTACTGCGAAGTTTACATAACAATATGTGTTTTAAAATCTAAAAATGGATTTTCTGGAGCCTGTGACTCTGATACTTATTGCCAATCTATGTTAAACTTATCTTATCATTTATAAAGTCATTTTATTGAACTTACAGTGGTCTTAAAACCTATCTTAACATTCTTTTTAATCTTAAGTCAATTCTTAAGGCTCATAAACCGCTTGGATGGATAAAAAACTATCGCAAACTTTTGGGGAATTTATAGAAAGACATCTTGAACCAATTATAACATCACCCAGAAAGCTATCGAAAAATATATTGGAAACCTTTCCTAGAATACACCAATGGATTATGAATGGTTTTATTTTTTCCAATCCAGAGGTAGCTGTATGATCACATCATCGTAATGGAACAAAAATACCCAAAATACCGAAAAGTAAAATTAATAGGAATTTCATTCCAGAAAGGACAAATTTACCCTTTACTTTACAGGCAGGGACCACGGTGGCAGAGTGGTAACACTCTCGCCTCCCACCTCTGAGGCTGGGGTTCGATTCCCGGCATGGCCTCAAGTGGGAAACCAGGTAGTTGCTTGCCTTTGGTTGGCAGTTTACAGTACAAAATCCTAACGAACTGTATGTACTGGTTTCCCCTGCCCTTCCAACTACCTCTCGTGATATGACCTGTACAGTGTTGAAAGTGACATAAAACCCCAAATAAATAAATTTACTTTACAGGCTTGAGCAGGCTATTACCATCACATAAAGATTAAGTTGTCTTGACTTCTGATATTTAACTCACGCCTTCTTGGCCTATGTGTAAATAGGTACACAGTGACCTAGTTGTTGGCAAGTTTGGCATCTAATCACAGGCTCTCACCACTGAGGGTCAGACTCCCACAGTTAGTAAATATTGTGGACCTGTCCCAATACAATCTAAGCTGTTGAAGGGGACCTAAAACACTAATTTTGACTTTGTGTGTAAACAGGCTTGATTGGAGACACAAGAAATAACAAAAAAAAATGATGTGCGTAGTTTCACCGTATATGAAGTTTTTAAAGGCTAAAATATTAACATTTAAAAAAGCCTGGACAAAGGTCAGGTTTTATGTCCCATTCAACAGCCAGGATCATATTGGGTCAGCCTTGCCACTTGTGGGACTCAGACAGGTGACAGACTGTGATTAGATATCAAACTTGCTAGCCACTAGGCTACTGAGGACATAATACGAAAGCCTGAAACTGCCATCCAAATTCCAAATTTAAAATGTGCTCACACTTTTCGGAATTTGAATATGTATGCTTTCGTAAACATTTAACTTATTTTTTTACCAATGAAAAAGATAGATAGATAGATAGTTTTTTATTTTACTGACGTTGTGTTATACAATAAAGTAACATCAGACATTAAATACATTTCTTAACACCCAGCCATAAAGGCTTACAAGTCAGTTTAATTCAAAAATCTTTAGTAGAAAGTGCACGTGTGACAGGAAGAATTACGTTACAATTTAAGATTCCAATACACAAAAAAAGAAAATTATTACTTATTTCTCTTCTAATGAATTCTCAGCATTTATAAATTGACAAAGGATTTTATCAACTAACATTAATTAGTTGTATATAATATGGATTTTCTACATTCCCAAATTGACACAAGGAATTTCGCCAAGCGACGAATATGTACACCTTTTAGTTTCATTAGAACCATAAATTTATCAAATACATCTATATTGTTAAACTCAACTGTAACATTATCACAAATATATGAAAAGAACGTTTCTCTTTGATTCTGATATCTTGGACACTGAATAACAAAATGAATTTCGTCTTCAATTTCCATTTCATTGCATAAAGTGCAAATTCGTTTTGAAAATTTTTCATTTTTGTACCTTCCCTTTTCTATAGCCAATGGTAAAGTACAGGATCGTAACTTTGCCAAGACGGATCTTTGCATTTTGGTAAGGTTTATTTCTAAGTATTCTTCCTTACTGATATGACTTTTATATGACGTATATGTTCGTAATTTAGGTTTAAGAGCCACAGAGTCTTGCCATTCAAAATCTATTAAGGTGTTGAGTTTTTCTTTTGCCAGGTTTATGTCAATTTCAGCACCTGCAATGATATTTTCAGACATACCAATTTGGTTTAAAACATTTTCCACATCACCGGACCAGTTTTCATTTGAGATGTTTTGCAAGTCATTTTCAAAAACTTTATAGGTTAATCGACTGTGGTCCATGTTAATAAGTCGATTGTAGTATTTGAGAATGTTTTCAAACATTCTTTGCTTAGCGGTTATCCATCCCATATCTCCAGTAAGTGCATGAATTGGAGTTTTAGCATTCACACCCATAAAGTAACGTGCTGCTCTGAGTTGTACTTTTTCTGCAAATGATGAATGTTTGAATCCCCAGATGCCATTACAATAATCTGTTATTGGAGTTATACCTTGGTTAAACAATTTTGTAAAAGTATGATAGCCGATATTTTTGTGTGTTTTGAATTTTGAGATAAGACCTCCAAGTGCCCGACCTCCAGCCTCTGCTAATTCTTGTGCAGAGACTTTAAAGTCCAGGTTTTCATCCAAGGTTACCCCTAAGTATCTATACTTTCCCACTATTTCAATAGCCATTGGTCCTATTTTAAATGGATAGCTTGTTCTTGCTTTCCTCTTTTTTCTGAAATGAACTACTTGACTTTTTTCATTGTTTATAGTCAAATGCCATTTTTCACACCATTCATTTAGTTTGTTTAGCATAATTTGTAAATTTTCCTCATTTTCGGCTAATATTGCAATATCATCAGCATAGAGCAAAATTGATACCTTCCTGTCCCCCACTGTTATACCTAACCCTAAATTCTGAATTTCGATCGCCAAGTCATTGATGAAAATTGCAAAAAGCGTTGGTGAGAAGTTATCACCTTGACGAACCCCTGCATCTACCTTGAACCAATTTGTGTATAAATTATTTAAATGAATACAGGATACAGTTGATTTATAAAGGGCACGTATGGCCCAATAAATTTTACCTTTGATATTATGAATTAATAATTTATACCATAAGAGATCCCTGTCTACCCAATCAAAAGCCTTCTGCATATCTATAAATGCAACAACTGTACTATTATTTGTATGTAAACGATTTCTAATTATTGATGTTAAGGTAAATATATGGTCCATACAGGATCTTGATTGTCTAAATCCATTTTGTTCTTCACATAGCATATCTACTTGATCACAGTATCTTATTATACGTTTATTTAATAGTTGTGAATACAACTTTCCTACATGGTAAAGTAATGAAACTCCTCTATATGACAATGGAATAAATGGGTCCTTTAAAGAACTCTTAGGAATTGGTGAGATGATGGCTTTAAGCCAGCACTCTGGAACAACACTATTTGAAAAGCATACATTAAATAGTTTCATTAAGGCTACCTTACAGTCTATGCTGTACAGAATATCATTATAAATCTCATCAACTCCACATGCCTTATTTTTTTTAGCCATATTGACAACCGATTCTACCTCATCAAAGGTTATCTCAGTATTTAAGTAATCATTTGTATGTATATCTGTTTCCAAAGTGTATTTGTGGTCAAGCATTTCAGCATATGCAATATTTTCATCATTTTTATTTCCTCTATTATATAACTTTTCGAATTCCTTTTCCCATTTATTTAGTACATAATTGGTATCATTACATTCTTTCCCCTCATCATCATAGACTGTCATTGGGATTTTTGATTTCCGTGGTCCCAGATTTTTTATTGTTTTCCAAAATTCCTTTGTGTTTGATGTATTTATTCTTTCTAACTTTTCAATGAATCGGTTGTCAAATTGGCGCTCATAGTACCTTAATTTCTTATCAAATTGTTTTCTGGATATTAGAAATTGAGCTCTTTTTTCATATTTTGCTTGTCTTGTCCCCACAAAACTTCTAAACTGTCTTTCTTTTTTACACATGATTTTCCATAAATTGGTTAACTCCTGATTCCAGAAGGGTTTATGGCTTTTAAATTTTTTACGTGACACAGTGCTTTGAAATTTATAATTTAGATTTTTATCCATTTCGTTTAAGATGCATTTACAAAATTCATGATACACCTGATTTACTTCTTGTTGTGCACCTTGAATATGTTCAAGTTTGTCAACAACTTTTTCAATATTTTCTCTCCAAACGTTGTTTGCCATAAAACAGTCTCGAATCTGGGTAAAATCATATTTTTTTCCTTTTAGTAGATCCTCAGAACTTTTACCAGATATCGACATGGGTTGTCTGTAACCTGTATATATATCAACACACACTGCTGAATGATCTGGTGGTTTACTATTTGAGTTTATAAATGTTTGTAAGTTATATTTACATATGATATCAGTCATTAAAAGTACCTCAAAATTTACACAGTTTTTGAAACAGTCGTGTGGTACCACAATATAGTCAACTACTGCATTTCCTCTATTTGTGGAAGTAAAATTATCTTTATCATCCTTAAAGCGACCATTTAGAACACAGCATTGGGTACTCTTTAAAAACTCTAAGAAAATCTCACAGTAGCTATTTTTAGAAATATCTTTGGGCATTCTCTGGGGTATTTTATCAAAATTTATACAGTCAGATCCATTTCTAATTCGTGAATTAAAATCACCACAGATAAATATTGCATTTTCTGTGTTATAACTATACAACTGAGCCATAAGGTGATCAAAGAAATTATCAGGATTTGCCCAAGGAGATCTATCTGGAGGTAAGTAACAAGAGTAAACAACAAAACTATAATGTGACTCTTTGCATTCAAATTTAAGACCCAATATACCATCAACATTCTTATCTATGATATTAACAGAATATTTTAAGAGTAAGGTATTTTTTACAAGTATCCCAACACCCCCAAATGTAACTGGAGACTTTACATGTTTGCTTTCACGGTTAAAACCAAACCATTTGTACTCACTTACTTCTATGATTGCATTCCTTGATAAATGTGTTTCACAAATACATAAAATATCCCTGTTTAAAGCTTTGATTATTTTTTGTCTTAAAGCACAATTACTACTTGTCCATCCATTCACATTTAAAGTCCCAATGCTAAGTAAGTCCTTCTCTGGCTGGGTGTCCTACTCTGTTGTACCCGGGCTGAAGCGTCTCTATGTGGTGTATGTTGATGCCTCTTCCTGAAAGTCGTCTGACATCATAGAGAGAGGAGTAGGTAATCTTGCTATGTTTGGACTCTGTCCCTGTGCTCCTTGGAGTTCACCATGTAGCCCCCTGTGCAAGGTTTGTGAGTCAGGTTGATCATTCTTGTGTATGATGCGGCCGTTTCCACCAATTCTAAAGTCACTTCCATTGGGTAACTGTCGCAAGAGCTTCTTGAAATTAAATTCAGCTATCCTGTCACTGTGTGGTTTAGATGATCTTAAGTAGACTCATCTGAATTCTTGATTTTCTGCCAAAAAAGGAATCATAGACAAATCGGCCTTTTGCCAAATCGGCCCCCATCAAATCGGCCCCGTAAATAAAATAATCTGGTCAAATCGGACCCCTATAAAATAATTTATGGTCAAATCGGCCCACTAGATATAGATAGATAAGTGTACATATATTTTATGTATTTTTTTCACAATTTCACACCCCCTAGACCTTGGGGTTACTTGTGAGTTTTATCTATCTGCAATAGACAAAATATTATCTATTTAAAATATAAAATTAATAATACAAATAGTTCTCCCACAAGAGGGGGGGGGATGATATAATCCTCTGCATGGACATCAAAAGGAACAATTAGCTTTAATGTTTAATACTGTTTGTTTAACATTTTAGCTAGTAATCCCTATACTAAACAAATACCAAAGATCACTAAAGTTATAATCCCATCAGCAGAGGCTGTGCAGACAATGTAATTGCAGTTGTGGGATGAATGACAACATTGAAAAAACCTGTATTAACTTTATCATTTGGAGTTTATTGAACTTTATATAATTGCCACTATTGTGATAACATTGTCATGCATATTTATCCACCCATTTTTTAAAAAGAGCCTGATTACAATAAATAAATGTCATACCATTTCAATTAAGGCACAGTTTCTGTTAAAAAAGACCCCTTATTTTTCTGTTTAATAATCCTAAAGAAATATCTTTATAAAAACCAGTCATATGCTCTCTGAAGGTCTATAAATTAATTCTAATTACAGAAGTTATCCATTGGGGCCGATTTGCCCAGGGGAGTCTTTTTTAGGGGCCGATTTGCCGAGGGCCAAGTTGGCAAAGGGCCAATTTGTCCAGTGTTGGTTTAAAATATAGCTCTGCATGAAGGCTTGTTTTCGAAACTTCAAGAATTGTTTGCATCCATCATCGGATCCAGATCTTTTCCAAAATGTAATTTCCGCCAGACCCTACCCACATAAAAAATGTTATGAAGATCTGCTACCATCACTGAAAATACATTGAAAATGGGACCTTTTGAAATTTTGGGATTTGTTTTTGTATTCAGTATGATAAGGATCAATCCCACCTCACAATCACTTCTTCCTTTGACCACAAAACTCAAAAACTCGGCAAACCATTCATTAGCCTTACCTAAGACTCTAGTTTCCGTGAAATTAGGAAAACGCTTTCAGTATGCATAATGTACTCTTACATATACTGTTTTGTCATCAGTTTACTGCCAAGACAGACTCTCTCTGTCTAGTGAATCAATACCTCACAACATGTGGGAGTGCGTTGACCCAATGTGTGCATGTTTGAAACCTGTTGGTAGATATTTGAGCCATCAACAAAGCTAGTAATCCATGTGGAAAAACGTTGCATCTGATTCAATGCCACTGACATGTTGTATTGTGTTGACTTAAATGGCAAAAGAAATGTAATTAGAATACTTGAAGAGTACATTACCTCCATGAAATAACTGACAAGCTTTTTTTTGTGATTTCTTGTTACATTTTGGCACAAATATTCTCTCAAAGAAATCTGAATTTTTTTTAAACATTTGGAATTAGATAAATGTGAAACATAAATCTGGAAATCTAATCAGTGTGTTTTTACTAGGCATAGATCAGTAGGCCCGGTGTCTTAACGAGTGCATTTTACTGAAATACTGTGATGAGATTTTACAAGCGTCACTTTGCTCGTCAACACAAATAATGGAAGGAAGACTTAAAATATTGGAAACATACGCCAAATCTTAAGAAATTATAAGCTTTTATCTCCAATTTTCATGCATTGGCAGACTTTATACAGTACTAATACTACTTCATACTAATACTAATAACATGTAATAGGGAGGTGAATATAAGTAAAAGTATGAGCAAAGGTACTGTTTTTATTAGAAATACAAATGAATCTAATATGTCACTTTTTGAAAATAAATTGAAAGTAGTATGCTGGGAGATGTTGTATAGTCAGTCTAATGTAAACTCAGCATATGATATGTTATTAAAAATTGTAAATAGT
Organism: Sabellastarte sp. h YS-2021; assembly: GCA_964017235.1. Lineage (NCBI taxonomy): Eukaryota > Metazoa > Annelida > Polychaeta > Sabellida > Sabellidae > Sabellastarte > Sabellastarte sp. h YS-2021. Next base: position 19,922,547 of record OZ024927.1, read on the forward strand.
TTAAAAAATAAGACATCAAAAGATGTAAATGACTTAAGTATGAAAGTGATAAAGAGGGTATTTAATTGTATTGTTTCACCTTTTTTGCACATACTTAACTTGTCATTAACTAGTTGTTGTTTCCCTGATAAAATGAAAGTGGCAAAGGTTGCACCTTTGTTTAAATCTGGAGAAAAAGAATGTTTTTACAAATTACAGACCTGTTTCATTATTGCCACAATTTTCCAAAATATTATATTGAAAAATATAATATTCTATCAGGGAATCAGTATGGATTCAGAACAAAGCACTCTACTTCACTAGCTTTAACTGAATTGTTAGAAAATTTATCCACATCAATAGACAGTAAAAATATAACAGTAGGAGTATTTATTGACTTGAAAAAGGCATTTGACAGTATAGATAATTCTTTATTAATTAGAAAATTGGAATTCTATGGAATAAGAGGAAAAGCATTAAGCTGGGTTAAGTCATATCTAGATAATAGAAAACAATATGTTCATTTTGATGGTGTAAATTCAAGTTTGCTAAAAATATTATGTGGTGTTCCACAGGGTTCAATCCCTGGCCCAAAGTTGTTTCTTTATTTATTTGGGGTTTTTACGTCGCTTTCAACACTGTACAGGTCATATCACGACGGGTAGTTGGAAGGGCAGAGGAAACCAGTACATATAGTTCGTTAGGGTTCTGTACTGTAAACTGCCGACCAACGGCAAGCAACTACCAGCTTTCCCACTTGAGGCCGTCACGGGGATCGAACCCTGGCCTCAGAGGTGGGAGGCGAGAGTGCTACCACTCTGTCACCGTGGCCCCTTGGCCCAAAGTTGTTTATTTTATATATAAATGATATCTGTAATGACTCGAAAATTTTGAAATTTATCTTATTTGCAGATGACACAAATTGCTTTTATACTGGTTCAGATTTTAACAATATCTGTAACGTTATAACATTGGAATTAGAACATTTAAATGTATGGTTTGCATACTATCACTAAATGTAAGTAAAACCAATTATATGGTCTTTACAAATAAAATTGTACTTGGGGATGCCAAAATTGTAATAAATAACCAAGATGTTGAAAGGGTACAAACTACAAAGTTTCTTGGTGTTATCATTGATGAAAAATTAACATGGAAATATCATATAGCTGATATAAGTGGTAAGATCAATAAAAATATATCAGTTATCTATAAAGTAAAGAAAGTTATAAGCTTTGATGCATTAAAAACATTATATACCTCCTTGATTTTACCATATTTAACTTACTGTTGTGTAATTTGGGGCAATGCCAGTAAATGTAACCTGAACAAAGTCATTGTATTGCAGAAAAGAATTCTAAGAATACTAGTAATTTGTAACTCTAACTACAGAGAACATACTTCACCACTTTTTAAGAGAAGTAAGTTACTAAGATTTAGTAAATATAAATATTTTAATAGTGATGTTCAAAGTGTACAATAATTTATTACCTGAAAATATTCAAATATTCTTTTTAAAGAATGTGAATTGTCATTATATAACTAGATCACATGGTAAATTTATTTTCCAATATTATAGAACAAATTTAAAATCTAAAAGTGTTTCTTTCCTTGGTGTCAAGCTTTGGTATAGACTTAGCAATGAGAAAACAAATATAAGTGAGGCTAAAAAGAGTATGTATGATATATATGTTTGAAATAATGTTATTTATAGGTGCTTTAATTTGTAATATCTATACCTAACATTGCAATTTCAAAAGCCTTGTATAATTATAAGTTAAATTAAATATAATTGTATAAATAGGTAACTGGAAACAGGGGTGGCACTCATGAAAAGCCAATAGCTTCTGCCAACTCCTTTTCCCAAATTTATATAATTCATATGTATTTTGAAGATGTCTGTTGCTTTCATATTACTTTATTTTTTGAAATGTTGTTTTCATATAACTATATTGTAATCTGTTATTTCACAATTGTGTATGATTATACATTGATTATCTGGGAAATAAACTTAAACTTACTTACTTACTAGCGATTATGTTGAGCAAATATGCCATGTTTTGGTTACGACACTTTATAACCTCAATCTCGCTTGTCAACACATGTAATAGAAGGAAATCTTAAAATATTGTAAACCAAGTACAAATATGAAGAAATTAAACAAGTTTACTTAATATTTTGTGTATTTGGAGACTTTTATTGTGATGTCATTAAGAGGAAACATTCATGTTTGTTTGGGGTGTACTAAAACCCGGAGTCCCGGAATGGGTACAGTTTTGCATTGGTGACCTCCCGATTCACACAGGTTCGATACCGACCTATTCCTAGTTTATACAAAAGAAATCACACTGAAATATGTTCACAGAGCTATGAAATAATTTTATGGTGGTTTCCATATGTTGGTCTCACTGACAATATTTGAAGAAAAAGGTTCTGTTCCACTCTCATGAACAGTTCTGAAACCTCTCCGCAGATCCACTACGTTGGACAAATTTAGCACGTATAGATTTTTTGTATTTTTCTATAACTTTTAAACCTTAAAATATGTGAAAAACATCACTATAAAAGTATTCTCACAGAACTTTAAAATTTTGTTGCATTAAAATCAAATGCACAAATGGTAGAGAAATATCAAATTAAAAATTGAAGGTTTTATATTTACAGGTGCTCCTTAAAATGAACAAGTTTCAAATTTTATTTCATTTTTGGCATTCTTTGAGTAAGTGTGAACCCGTTTTGCTTATTATCCAAAATGACAGATAATAAATGTAAAACAAGAGCACTCGGGGAACTCAGACCTCCGCCAAGGCATGTAATCATATGTAAATCAGAAAATATGGATCTTTGATATTTTTTTGTATCCAGATGGAGTTCCAGATTTTTTACGGGATTTAAGTTGGGCCAAGACCGATCTTCTGATGTTTTTTTTGGTGACAATCCAACTAGTAGAATTTGCGTAATCCTGAAAACAGTCAAGAAAACCACATCTCCCTGATAAAGGTTATTACCCCTATAAAATATTAGTTTTGAAAGTTTTGTCACTTGGACTCACATGTTAATTTTCTTTTGTCTTTACTCCAAATAAAACTATTAAACAAGTGTCACCGATTTTCATTATGTAATTGGGGATCACAGTGGCATAGTGGTAGCATACTTATCTCCCGCTTCTGAGGTTGGTGGTTCAAACCCCATACCTTATGTGGGAAAGTTGGAAGTTGGTTATCAATGGTCGGCAGTTTATAGTACAGAACCTTGACCAACTGTGTGTACTGGTTTCCTCTGCCCATAAAACTACCCATCGTGATATGACCTGTACAGTGTTGAAAGGGGCGTAAAAATTCAAATAAATAGATAAATAAATTCATATTTTCATTAGAGCCATAAAATAAGCATATATGAAGGCAGTGATAATGGCTGTGATAGAAATTTTTTATGCAATACCCCAGCAGCCGGTTTGGATTGTTTATTCTTGAAAATAACTCCCCAAAATATAACAAAGTTAAAATTCAGTATATTTTCACTGATGAACGAAACTCGTCTTGTTTAAGCTCATCTTTTTATGCTTATTGGTATAAAATTTTATCTAAACTTAAGTCAAAATTTTGCTCCAGCTAATTTTTTTTTGTATTTACGGGTAAAGCTAAGTACCCTTTGGGCTGAAGTTTTTATTTTGGTTATAACGCAATATACACTTAAATAAATGTGCCATAAAAGGGAACTCTGATGTGTTAGGGCTTTTGTTCATTATTTCTGTCATTTTTACAGATTTTTTCACAGTTTATTATCTCCCGCCAGTGGCCGAAGGCTGTGGTCTGGAGATTATAAAATGCCTTCTGTCCGAGGGTCCATTTGTCCATTCGTCATATTTTTACATAAACCTTGATATCTCATTCATTTATAAAGCTATCTTCACCAAATTTGCAAGGCATGTTTAAAGCTATAAAAACCTTTCGGTGCAAAATTTTGGCCTTATTTTGAAAAAAAAAACCCAACAAAATGGCAGCCATAGCTAATCGTTTGAAAATCATAAAGGTGCTCTAAATCTTGAAATATTTCAGCTAGCTTCATCAAATTTGTACAAAACATATATGGCTTAAAAAGCTAGCCTGACAGTAACTTTGGCCTAGTTCAAAACACAAAATGGCCGCCATATCACATGTTTAATGTCAAATGAGGTTATCCCATTAACAAAGCCTTATATCTTCCCTAATAGTGCTCCTAAAGCTTTGGAATGTGAAAACAACTTGTAGGAAGTCTGTTGAATTTGACCTTGGACCCCTGCTTCAAAGATAAATGGGGTCATCACACTAAAACATCCTTATTTCGCCCTTATTATTGGTGCTATGGCTTCAGGATGTAAAGAAAGACCATGAAAAAGTCTTGGCCTGCAAATGTCTTGTCTGAGAAAAATTTTGCCCTTATTTTAAAAACAAAATGGCCGCCATAGCCAATTGTTTCAAAATCATTAAGATGCTCTAAAACTTGAAATATTGCAGCTAGGTTCATCAAATTTGCATGAACGTTATATGGCTAGGAAAGGTAGCCACCTGATAGTAATTTCGAAAACAAAATGGCTGTCATATAACATGTTTAAGTTAAATGGAATTATCCTATTAAAATGCTTTATATCTCAGTTATCATTGCTACTAGGGGTTCCAAATATGAAAACAACTTATATGAAGTCATGGCCTAAGACTCTTTTCCAATTGCTGACTTTTACCTTTGACCCCTTCTTCAATGTCAAGTGGGGTTATCTTACTACAAAGGCCTGATATCTCCTTTAGTTCTCCATTATTACTAATCCTAAGGCGGGAGATAACCACTGCGGCAGTGGCCTTGTTTTTAATAAATTGGTGTACATTAACAGTAATATTTGCCTTATAGGTACTTCCACTTGGTAACTACTAAAACCTGAACAGCTATGTCAATACACAAACCCAGTCTATTGTTACTCTCAGTCACACAGTCGCCTTAACGTGGCAGTTTCAATGTGTCGTTAGTTTCTTGTGATTGAACATGCACGAGTTCATTATGATGTCATTTTGTAGTGGGGTGTAGTTGATATTCTAGATAAAATAGCTAGCTAGCTAGCAAGGTAATATTTCTATTATACTGACGGTGTGTTATATAAAAATTTACATATAAATAAATAGAAAGTTTATACAACAGTTTTACTAAAACAAAATATAGTAACACACAGCCATTTAGGCTTGCAGGTCAGTATGAAATCTTCTAATAGAAAACATATGTTCATAACAATATATAGAAAAATAAGAAATATACACACAAAACAGTTTCTATCTGTGGTTTTAGTTAAATAACTCTAGTTTAGATTTTGAATAATGTGGATTTTCTACAATCTGACATTGAGGTTATATATTTGTCAAAAAACATTAAATTTTTGTTGTTTCAAGTTATCAGTTTTATATACTGGTCTTCAGAATTTAGACTACCAAATGCTCAGAAACATTACAGAAGATATAATTAAAAAGAGATATTCTTTGAGTCTTATAAAATGGACAAGTAACAATAAAGTGCTCTTCATCTTCAATTACATCACTATTACATAATTCACATAGTCTTTGAGATAATTGTTCACTTTTGAATCTTCTTGTTTCTACTCCCAGTGGCAATGTGATAGACTTTAATTTGGCCAAAAGCGATCTTTGATATTTATTAATATTTTTTAAAACATAATTTTCATTAGAAATGTGACATTTAAATTTTCACATACGTTCTTAATTTCGGTTTAGTGCCAATAGAATCCTGCCGTTCTAGGTCATAAAATGTAAATAATATCTCTCTTGCTACATCAATATTAATTTCAGTAACAGCATTTAGATTCTCCGGCATGCCTATCTGATCAAGTATATTCTTGAGTTCTCCACACCAGCTATCATTTGTTATATTCTGAAGGTCATGTTCAAATATACGGTAAGTTAGTCCATCATGAGCCATTTTAATAAGTCTATTGTAGTATTTAAGCATGTTCCAATAAATCCTATATTTTGGTTTTAACCAACCTACATCACCTTGAAGTACATGCAGTGGGGTTTTTAAACACCCCCAAAATATTGACAGGCTCTGGGTTTTATTCTGCATTTTTTCTGAATTTTTTCATCCCCCACCCCCGATACTGCTGCAGTAATCAGTTATTGGTATTGCTTCCTGTCCATACAGTTTTGTAAATGTACTATAACCAATACCTTTATATGGTTTGAATTTTGATATTAAGCTACTTGGTGCACGGCCGCCAGAATCTGCAAGTTCTTGGGCTAAAATTTTGTAATCAAGATTTTCATTCAAAGTTATCCCTAAGTATTTATATTGATCAACTGTGTTGGACCAACAGAAAACTAGAAATCTGATCTCTTCTTCCTTTTTCCCCCTAAAATGCACAATTTGGCTTTTATCAGTATTGATATTCAGACACTAACTCTGACACCATTCATATAGCTTATTTAACATCAGTTGTAAATTAGTTTCATTGTCAGACACAATTGCAATGTCGTCTGCACATAGCAGGATTGATACTTTATTATTTCCATTTGAAACACCTAGCCCCATATTTTTTATTTCCACTGCCAGATCATTCATATAGAGTAAGAAATCTAAAATTCGCCAGGAATCTAAAATTCGCCACCTCTAAAACCTTTGTTAATTTTATGAAGAAAATGATGTTTTTATCTAAAAATTGGTATTTTTCAGTTCAAAAAGCCTTAATTTACTATACAGTCAACAAATCTCACCACAATTCATTTATTTTATTAGTATTTTCGCATGTGGCGAATTTCAGATATGTGGCGAATTTTAGATTTCTTACTCTATATGCTCAATAGTTTAGGGGATAAATTGTCTCCCTGCCTCACGCCTATATTTACTTCAAGCCATTGACTTAATAGGTTGTTGAGTTTAATGCAAGATTCATTAAAAGAATAAAAGCATCTTACTGCTCAGTAAATATTTCCTGTAATGTTATGAGATAATAGGGGCCACAGTGGCAGAGTGGTAACACTCTCGCCTCCCACCTGGCACGGCCTCAAGTGGGAAAGCTGGTAGTTGCTTGCCGTTGGTCGTCAGTTTACAGTGCAGAACCTTGACGAACTGTATGTACTGGTTTCCTCTGCCCTTCCAACTACCCGTCGTGATATGACCTGTACAGTGTTGAAAGCGACGTAAAAACCCCAAATAAATAAAAATAAATGTTATGAGATAATAGTGTATACCAGAGCTGGTCTCTGTTTACACAGTCAAAAGATTTCTGCATGTCAATGAAAGCAACAAACAGATCTTTATTTACCTGAAAACGATTTCTTATGATTGATGTTAACGTGAAGATATGCTCTTCACATGATCGAAATTTACGAAGGCCATTTTTGTTCTTCACAAAATAAATGTACTTCATTGCAGTATTTGATAATACTATTATTTGATAACTGGGAATATGCTTTACCAACATGTGATAACAAAGAAACACCTCTGTTCTTTAGCTTGTTTACTTTAATCTGGTATAGTCATTCGTTTATTAGATTAATTTAGACGCACGTTAGACATCCAGTGCTATACTCATAACGTCATCATGTATGGTATGTCAGTATGAACACATACATAACCCATTGTATCGGGTGGAAAGATAAACTTATCCAACGTGAATGTACCTGTTTAAATGGTCATTTGAATGGTCCCCTCGGTTAATTGATTGATCAATTATCATTAGATTAATTGATCTACTGATTGATTGATTAGGTTTTAACGTAGCTTTTAATACATTGCATAAGACATATTGCAAAAGGTATTTTAGGAGATGGAGGAAGGCAGTGCATACTAAATGTTCAAGAGTCTACATTAAAAACCTTTTGGACGTCTGCAAACAACGCTCCCACTGCTGGCCATGTCAGGAATAGACCCCTAGAGTGATGTAAGGCTGAAGGCCTATTAAATTTTTCTTCAATTGAAACACCAACAAGAAAGCAACACAGAGAAGAACTGAAGGGGGTAAATCCCTTTCAGAGGTCGTTATAGAGACACTCAAGTGCAAAAAAGACTCCTCGTGGGACTTGAAGTTTTTTTTACTCATTAGAAACTCGCCTCCCAATTCTAAAGTGATGGGTTAGTTTCTCGACCTTCCTCATAATGGTGCTATTTTGCCAATATTTTGTTATTCATGCTTGGCTTTATCGACCTTGGTTATCATAACATACTCTAGAATGCCTTACAGCAATACTATATTGCTTTGATCCCTGAATTGGGTATTAACCCAGAAAGCACTCAGAGTGCAGATCCTCCATCAGGGCACATTAAAAAAATATTTTGGTACCCACAATATGATTTCAGCCTTTTCCAAAATGTAATTATATCACCGTTGGCGAAGTCTTACCCATATATAAATTCAGAGGATCTATTCATTCTTATCACAAACATATACAAACCGACAGACTGAAAGGGAGAAAGAATGAAAGGGAGACAGACAGACAGACAGACAGACAGACTGACAGATGAACAACTATAAATCTTAACCACCTGGTGGAGGTATCTAATTATTACGAGTAACACCAAAACATCACATTGTCACTCCAGGAACAGTTCATATATCATTACCCTAGGAAAACATTTGTTGGTGTTCAGAAAGCCGTCCCAAGAAGTTTCCAGACATAGAGAAATTTGGATTCCAGATGAACCAGAATTGTATTATTGTGCTTGTGAATGACCAGGAAGCATTCGTCAAAGTGGAACAGCTCCTCAACTGGGAAAGTTTAGTAGATACTTTGCCGATATTTTTGCAGTTTAAAGTCTCTTAATAGCTTAGCTTCCTTATACCCTGTAGACTTTCATCAAGTCCTTTTGTCTAAGGTATTATATGTGGACTGAATGACTTTTTTACCAGATTTCTCTACACAGAAGCTTTTTTTACTCATCATGTGGGTTCATAATGATTTCATGTATGTCAGATTTGCTGGAATAAGAAATACAAAGACTTGGAGCAAGTCTATATACCCTGCCAACCTGATGGTAATGGCTGACAAATCAAAAATTCACCGAAAGTTAGACCCATGAACTGACAAACGGTTTTGTATCATTAGTTTACTTCAGCCTGTAAAACCATGCCCATTTTACATGTTTCCATATTCAAAAATATCCATCACCCAGAACAACCTAAATTATGTGTAATCCAGGAAAAAATGCAACTACAGCATGATTCACAAAAAAACCAGGAAATTTTCTTAAACTTTAAAGAGGGACCCAGTGGCACAACGGTAACACGCTTGCCTCACACCCCTAAGACCAGAGTTCTAATCTCGGCCAGATTTAAAGCAATAAAGCTGTTAGTTACTTACTGCTGTCTGGTGTTATACCATACAGAATATCGACCAACTATATGTACCTGGTTTCTTTCGCCCTTCAAATTGCCCGTCGAAATATAACTGATACAAAGATACAAGGTGTTATGTAAAACACTAAATAAATGAATGAATGAAATATACTTGCAATTTTATACCCAAATAAAAGCTCTTGGGGAGCATAGACTGCCTTCAAGACATGGAATAATAAGTAAATGGGAAAATCAGGATATTTTTGTATCCAGACAGTTATCCAGATCAGTTTCAAAATTTAATGGGATCTACGCCAGTTGGATCAAGACCCATCTTTTGATTTTTTTTCATGAAGTTCTAACCAGTAGTATTTCTGTAATACCGCTAGTAAACAGACAAATGGACAAAAGGTCCTCAGTGGCTTAGTGGTTAGCAAGTTTGATATCTAATTACAGGCTGTCACCTCTGTGTGGTTCGAGTCCCACACGTGACAAACGGGCAAGAAAACAATACCTTCTTGGTAGAGGTAATAAAGCATTATCTATCATTACCATCTCACCTGATTTCAGACATTTCTGTGTATTCACTGGTTGGTGTATAGACCTTTCTGTATCCACTTGCCGAATCACTAGCATCTACCTCTGCACGATGCCTCTCTTTGGCACTCTTGGTTCCATTTCTGAACACCATATTGTAATCCACCTTTATTGGCACTTTATTCTGTTGGGCCTCCGCCTGACAAAACTCACACATTGCACAACCTTGACCTCCTTTATGACCTTCACTGGCTGATGCTCTGCTGCTCATAACTCTTTCTAACTCTGCCTCTTGTTCTTCATCCAGAACCATGGATTGGGTGAGGGTATGATCTATGCTGCCTAAATGGTCATCATTCATAATACCATTGTGCAGTAAATCTTCCTTCAGTTCAGTAGGATCAGTTCCACACTTATCCGTATCATCAGGTCTCTCTGAAGGTTTCTCACTACGGGCACTATTTGGGGGAACAGATTCCCAAGATGCCTTCTCTTCAGCATCTTCCTCCTTTTCTTCACCCTTACCATTTTCACTTTCGTTTTCTAATTTTAGCTTCCCACCACTGGTGTCCTCTGATTCTTCCTTCTGCTCCATAGTCACATCATCTAGATGCTGGCTATGTCCACCATCTTGTGGTTGCTGCACATTTTGCTCAGGTCGCGGACTTTTCCCTTCTTCATCTTCTGTGAGCGGACCTTGATTAGGAATTATGATAACAGACTGCTTTTTCACATCTGTTGGGTCAGACAGGTTCCCCTTGTTCCACTCTGGATTTGTATCACCTTCAGTATCAGACATCTTGGATGAAAATGGTCTTCTGCCGACCAAGGATAATCTTTCCAGCTGTCTCTCTTCTTTATATGAAGGTCTGGTCTGCCAAAGTAGAAAAAAAAACAATAAAAAATGATAATAATTAACATTGGAATTTAATACACATTGGGGCTAAATTCCCACAATGGATAAACTATTTTCGCCCAGTAGGAGATGAAGTCATACACAAATACAAATATAATATATATTATTTTTATACCCCACTTGCATTTCCAGGAGTTTGTAATAAGAACTAGCTGATTATAATTTAAGAGACTTCTACCATTGATTCAGTTTAAAAAGCGATGGAGGAAACCGACAATACATGTTATGAACTGCTAGTGACTGTTACAACTCATGAAAATTATGCATAACAATAACCCAGACCTCTCTTGTGCAGTACTTGGTGGGCTCCTGAAAGACTAATCCATTAAATAGAAAAGTTCACTCCTTGGCTCCACTTTTAAAGAAGCATTTATACGATTAGTTACAACACCATAAAGATGAGTGATAGCCCTAACAAGATAAGCCATAGCATTATTAAGATATGTCATGGTACTCATAAGGTAAGTCGTAACTGCCTTACAACCAAAGAAAGCTGGATGGTGAATACTTGGGATAGAAATACTTATTTACAAAAGATTTTAAAGCATGTTTAAACGTGCGACTGCCATCTAAGGTCAGCATAATTATGTAAATGAGCTTTACGACTGAGAAGATAGGTGTTACGACCAATAAGATTACACTTGGGACTTCAATGTCATCGGGGCAATAAGGAGGTGAAGTCAGGAGAGTGGGAGTGCAAGCTATCATCAGTGCAAATAGACACAGGGATATTACATGCCAACTCCTTAGGGAGGAGCCTATTTTCAGGTCTTATATGTATACCTTACTACACTTAAAATGTCTTGGCTGGCAAGAATTTTTGGTGGGGCAATGGGGGTCTGCAACGTGAACATAAACAGCTTGGCCTCAATCAAGAAGCCATCTTGGGGCCTTCTAATTGTATACCAGCAGGATAAATAGAGTCTGGTACTTTAGCCACATGAGCTAAAGGTACTTCCAAGCTATTAGTGACCACAATATGTTGGTCCTCACATTACTCCTGATACAAGTAAAAAATGGTAAAGGTAGTAGATCCAATAAGACCTTCTTAACTCCTCCAGCTTTCAAAAAAGCACCCCAGCATTTAAGTTAGACAGAAGTTTACCAACTTTCCCCAAATAGATCAGACCTGTTGTAATATTCTTCCAACTCTTGCCGACCTTACCGATTTTGCTTCCTAACATATATATTTTTATAAATTTCGATTCTGGTTTCAAAATCTCAATGAACTGGGGCAAAAGTCAGGGATATGGAATCAGCACTTAAAGGTCTATTTGCAAAGTGAATGAAAAATATATGAATTATGTGCTGTGTGTTACATTTAAAAGATTAGAAAACAAAATATTAATGTGTGTTGAACATAAATAAACTTTGCGAAAATATAAAACTTGTAGTAACTGTGTCAATGTCATATCAAATATTTATTTGTATTTTTTTTTGTGTTTATACTCAGTGCAATATCTCTATGTACTACAGGACTCAAAGCTCTATATGACCCATCCAATTGTACAAGTGCAGTCCAACTCTCAAATTACTGTCATTCCTAACTGAAAAACAGAGACTCAAGGATGGCCATTTATCAACATCCTTGAGGTTCTTTAACCTGCCACTGGGGATAGGACCTAATGACAGATAACCACCATTGTAAGTGATCATCCGAGCCACTATGTATCTCCCTGTACTTGGGACTAAAGTTGTGTATGCTGTGTTCCTAGGCGAGTGTGTTACTCACTAGGCCACAGTGGCCTTTTAAAAATGACTCTGACAAATATATTCTTGAATATCACATACTGTTCACATCCAACTTTTGATATTATCTTGTGTATTAACCACTAAGGAATCGTACAAAATGAAGAGAAATCCTACCTTATATTCCTTTTGAAACTTCATTTTGAGTACAATCCTTATGATCTGATACTAGCAAGTTTATCCAACAATATTTATGAACACACACAAATTTATTTATAGAAAACTGGCACAGAATGTCTGAAATTCACCAGGTCTAGTTTGTGTTAATAATCACATGGAGTTTGTTATATTGCTTCAAACTTTACAAAACTTATTCTCGCACAAGAAAATCCTTTAAAAAGCAAAGGGTCAAAGTTAAATAACCTGAAATCATATCTCCACTTTTTAGTCTTATCTCTTGTGTCAATGGTCATAAATTCCTCCATTAAGTTCAAATGTGCTTGACATTTTTTTCATATTATCATAAATTTTAGAAGAAATGCTATTCAAAATCCAATTAAGCCACTTATTTGGAGTGGTTTTCAGGGAGGGCGGGTAATTCATGTTTTACAAACAATAACTGCAAGCAATCAGCATAAAATCCTAACCTTTCTAAGACCCACTAATGTAAATGAATTATAAAAATAGATTAGGTTATGTTTTGTCAAATTCTATTAACAGTATTTAGAAATGGAATTTTTGTAGACATAAATAGATATTATGTCATATTTGAGTTTTTCCATTGTTTTTCCATTATTGGTATAATGTTAAGGCTAAGTTATTTTAAACCCCAAATTTGAGAAGTTAAAGAACATATATAAATCAGCATTCCTCTGTCAGATGTGATGCTTAAATGAATGGTAAAATTTGCAGCCATTTCAAACAAACTCGACTGCTGTATATAGTTGGGCTTATGTAGGCCTTTGCTTCTGAAGATTTTAAAATACAAAAACAGGTGTTTTAGATTCGTGTATACTGACAATAAATTGGTTTCAGGACTTTTTAATTTAATATTACATGAAAAGACAAAACACACAATCCTTGTCCTCCCGGGCTCGGATTGTATTGATTTGTTTATATCCTCCATGAGCCTTGTCATATTCTTAATAGTGTGACATACAAAAAGACATATATAATTTTTAGATACCTGGTACTGCTTACTCTGGATAATGAGCTTAACAAATTTCATTGACAAGTGACGATTTCTATTTTTAAAACTATGTTATCGATAAATATTGATATCAAAATATCCCACAAATACATTTTTTAGTTTTGAATTATGGGACATGTACAATCGTAGTTAAGTTGCATTGTATTGAATGCAAAGGTGTACAGAGAAAACCCCCTACAGAGAAAAGCCCTACTGAAAACAGCCCTATATCTTTTTGACACCTGTGGAGAAAAGCCCTATACTAATTTGTTAGACTTTGGAGACAACTGCTACACCTTTTTAGACAATAGAGAAAAGTCCTACACTAGATTTACTAGTTGGTACAAAGTACACACATGTAATGGCTCAAAATTAAGTATCAGTTTTGTTAATTCAATAATGTTATCATTATATTACTTACAATACAAATTACACATTTATTATAGTCTGACAAAACAAAAACATAGCACCGTTTTTAATCTTACCAATAAAATATCACACTGTATTGCAATCATATGCAGCTGTTTTTCAGTACAGGTATATACAATAGAGAGTACAATAGAGATATAGAAATGTTATTACTTTATCGTGTTTTGTAAAATAGTGACAATGTTTTGTGAAATACATAACTTTGAACTAGTATTTCAAACTATCCGTCTGAAAATGGTGATGGCCTTTTTCACAGGGTCTGAAAAAAGGGTGTAGAGTATTTCTCCACGTTTATCAAAAGTGAAGGGCTTATGTCGAGTAGGGCTTTCCTCTGTGGGGGTTTTCTCCCAGATTGGTATGGCACACCCGATTTCTTTCGATTTAAAGTCTTGGAAACCACATCCAACCACAGTCAGTTCCCATATTATAGTCTCTTGAAATATTCTTTTTTAAAAGAGTAATTGGAAAGACTATATTTGTTTATCATGTAACTAGAGTTTTAATTAAGTCACACAAGGTTAAGAGAAAAATAAACAACAAATATATGAGGAGTTCAGCTAAGCAAAAAACATGGGACCTATTCTAATCTTGTGTACATATCCAAGTGTGTTTCATCTAGTTTTAAATTTCCTACTACCGTAACAGTAGGGCTTATACAGGTGATCTAATATACACAGGAATAAATCAATGAATTATCTTGTAGAAAAAAAGTTTTCTGTATAAACTATGAATGAGGATCGAGGGTGGATTTGGAAGATTGTTTGGTGCAGTGTTAAAGTGTCGTCTGTTCCATTGACACCAATCCCCAAAATATATATCAAATATTTGCTGAAAGTTTTTGAGCTATAACCTATACAATCTCTTTTATTAAAAGACGTCTGTAAAATATATAGAGAATAAAAAGAAACCCCAAGAATGGAAATATCTGAATAGACCTTATTAACGCTCGACGATAGGAGAGGGTTATTGTAATCAGTTTGTTTCTGTCAGTCTGTCTGTCTGTCTGTCTGTCTGTCTGTGCACCGTTTTGCCCTTATAACTCAAAAACTATACCATCAATCGAGCTCAAATTTGGTGGGTAGATATTTCATGGGGTACAGACGGAATCTTCCAAATTTGGTGTAATTTGTTTCAAAATTAAAGTCAGGAGACAGGTTTTTAAATTTTTAATTGGGTATATACAGTGAAACCTACTTGTCTTCAAAAATCAATATCATGATAGGATTTCCTCCTCATAAATTCTTGCCTCATCAGATATCCTCTGTGGCTGTGAGTGTAATGTGTAGAACTTGTAATCTCATGGTTGGGGTTCAATACCAGTTAATTCTAAATTTTTTTTTTTTTTAATTTTTGTTTTTAGGTTTTTTTTAGCAATTTTTTTAAAGGTCTTTTAAAAAGAAAAGAGAAAAACACAGCATCTAAAATTTTACTGTTCAAAAAAAAAACTTTAACTAAGATAAAGTGTTCAACTTGATGGACAATAATAGATCAATTGGGCATATACAGAGAAATCTGATTTTCTTTATTGCATAAGTAAAAAAATCAATATTTTGCTGTCCGATGATGTCATTACTTAATGATGTCACAATGCAATTGTCATTGTGAGGTCACAAAACCTAGCTTGTGATACGTGTGATATACTTCTTCTCATTAAATTTATGTCTTGAAATTGACATAAATACAATTGAGAGGGAAGTGGTGTATTTGTCATGTTTATTTATTTCTGGTTTTTTTTTCGTTTTTTTTTTGTTTGTTTGTTTCAATTTCTTGACAGTCCATCACAAAAATTTACCCTGAGTAATTTTGACCAAGAAGTGGCTTTTAACCAATATTTTTACCTCTACCAGGAATTTATGTTTGTTGTGTGCTTTTTTGTCTATTTGTCTGCCTGTTTTTGGTGTTTAGATTACTCCAGAACTAATGAACAGATCTTTATAAAAAATTTGTGGGTAGGACCTGGTGAAAGGAAGAAATTACTAATTTTTGGGAAAGACGTGGATCATATTTTGGATACAAAAAAATCATGAATTTTCATAGGTCCCATTTCAATGTATTTTAATGATTTTAGCTTTCTACTTCATATTTCTTCAAAAGTAATTAATAAATTTTGATGTCAAATTTGAAGTAGGAAGGGACTAGCCATGGGAAGGAGTGATTATAGTTTAGGAAAGATCCAATTAATATATTGGATACCAAGAAGCCTCCAGAATTTCTGGAAATGCCACCATGATGGATGTGTGTTATACTTTATAACACTTGTGAGACTGGTCACATCGAGTCGAGCGTTTTGCTCTCTCTGAGTGCATCTTGTATTGTGCCTGTATTTATCTTCATTTTGTTAAAGCTTGGTGGATTTGAATACCATTGTCTGGACTATAGAAATTGATTTCTTAAATTTATGAGTGGGGTGAAATTATTCTCATTGTTACTTCCACAAGGAGGTTCTGTTTTGGGGTGTTTTTTGTTTTGTTTTTCTGCCTGCCTGTGTGTTTGTGTTCATGATAACTCCCAAAAAAATGAACAATCTATTTTCAATGATTTTGGCTTTCTGGTTGATATTACTCCAAATGTAATGGGCCGACCTTCATGATTAACGCTCGACGATAGGAGAGGGTTATTGTGATCAGTTTGTTTCTGTCTGTCCGTCTGTCTGTCTGTCTGTGCACCGTTTTGCCCTTATAACTCAAAAACTATAACACCAATCAAGCTCAAATTTGGTGGGCAGATATTTCATGGGGTACAGACGGATTCTTGAAAATTTGGTGTAATTTGTGTGAAAATTAAAGCCAGGAGAGAGTTTTTCTTATTTGTAATTGGGCTTTTACAGTGAAATCTGCTTCCCTGTCTGTGCACCGTTTTTCCCTTATAACTCAAAAACTACAACATCAATCAATCTCAAATTTGGTGGGAAGGTATTTCATGGGACACAGACAGATCCTGCCAAATTTGGTGTAATTTGTTTGAAAATTAAAGCCAGGAGAGAGTTTTTCTTATTTTTAATAGGGAATTCACAGTGAAACTGCTTCTCTTCATCACATACGTCAAAAATCAATATTTTACTTTCTGATGATGTCATTACTCAGTGATGTCACAATGCAACTGTCATTGTGAGGTCACAAACCTAGCTTGTGATACTTGCTGACTTTAAGTAAAAATATTTCTTCTCATTTTATGGCTTGAAATTGACATAAACATAATAAAGAGGGAGGTGATATATTCATTAGTTTTATTAATTATTATTTCTGTTTTATTTTCTCTTTTTTCTTTCAATACCTTGACAGTCCATCACAAAAAATTACCATGCGTGATTTTCACCAAGAAGTGATCTTTAAGCAATATTTTTACCTCCACCAGCAGTTTATATTTTTGTGTGCTAATTGTTTAATTGTCTCTTTGTTTTTTTTTTTGTGTGTGTGTGTGTTTACATTACTCTAGAACTAATGAACAGATCTTTATTTAAAAATTTGTGGGTTGGACCTGACTGAAGGAAGAAGTTACTAAAAGAAAGATCTGAATCTTATTTTGGATACAAAAAAATCATGATTATTCAGAGGTCCCATTTCAATGTATTTTTAATGACTTTAGCTTTCTACTTGATATTTCTATGAAGATTAATTTACATGTTTGGTTTTATTTTATTGTCTTCCGTACAATACTTTATATCACTTGAGAGACTGGTCACTAAGAGTCGAGCGTTTTGCTCTCTCTGAGTGCATCTTGTTTTTATATGGGTCGGGCCTGGTTAAAGGAAGAAGTCATTACATATTGGGAAAGATCCGGATCATAATCTGGATTCCTGAAATTTCAGAAGCTTGCTCTGGTGGAGTGCTTTTTAATATTAAGGTTATTAATATCAGGCCTTATAATCTATTCCAATAATGTATTAAACATTTTTGTTGAAAATGCCATGTTTATCCATGGAGTTTGTTGGTATACAGGATAACTTAAAGTCAATGGTTTACTATTACTTTGTGGTATTACTTAAGACCAACAATTAGAAATGCATCCAAAATGTATGGATAAGTCCCGGAATGTTTGGGGTACTCAGATCACACTACAAGGGGTTTCACCTACTTTTATAGGCATTTATGTAACTCCTTATTCCTCCCTGTACAGCCAGAGTTTTTGTTTATAACTTAAATACTAAGAATACAGTATCTTTATACATCTGTACTATATCATACTAATCATTCACGTTTGAAATAATAGAAATACAACATTTATGTACATTTTATCATCTTCTTATCATTTCCTAGTTAAATACTTAACGTAGACCATTTTTATACAATGTATTGTCTTCGGAGCAGTTTTAATTTCAATACAAAATACTCAATTTTTGTTTATCTTATCATGTCTTTATTGTCAACAACTTAAATAATAAAAATATACCATTTTAATAATCTTATAATGTCCTTATCGTTTACAACTTATTATTTGTTTTGCAAACTTAAATACACTATTTTTAACCTTTTTTCATCTCCTTATCATCTGCAGTTTTAATTCTATATATACAGCATTTTGATTTCTAAAACATTTTGTGAGCCTTGCTCAATGAAAAGAATTTTAAAACTGAATCCAGTAGTCTAGAGAAGGGTGATGGCCCCATTAGTAAAAATAATAAGTCTAATTTGAAGAAAATGTCAACAGATGATTTGATCAAATTGGTGAATGCTTGAGTCATATCCTTGCCTTGCTCAAGGCTCAAGTTTCTTTGAGATTAAGAAAAATACTTTAATAAGTCTCTGTTTACATAATGTACTCTTACATACACATGTGTACAGGTTTCTACATCAGCATATTACTAATACAGAATCTCTGGGGAGCTTTTATCTCCTCACATGTATGAGTGCTTTATGAATATCAAAACACTTGTGTACGTATTTGTAAAAATATGGTTTAAATTAGAGCTTTAAATAAGGCCATGCATATTCTTGCATCAGGAAATTTCTCGTATTAATTCGGAAGAATCCAGTGGATACTTTGGTTTTTAGCTACGCCACCGCCACACATAGAGAAATTTTAGACGTTAACGCTCTCAGAGGGAAAACTACACCACCTACGTTCACCAAATTTGCAGAATATCTTCATTGGTGGGTAAGCGTCTATGGGACTGAAATTAGCCTCATTCTGAAAAACAAGATGGCTGCCACGGGCATTTCTTTGAAAATTATCTAGTTTTTTCTACTGGCTGGTTCTCATAGGTAGAAGGTTGCATCTCTTCATAGGTGATATGTATAACATATATACATATCCTCTACGACCTTGCAGACAATTAACCTTGAAACTCTTAATTCAAGGTCATCCACTGAGTGCCAAAGTACCTCACATAGTGGACTTTAAAAGTACCTATATCTCCCTTATTATTGGTCCTAGAGGTTTGCAATGTGAAACCAAGCTATAGGAAATCATGGGCTGGGAATCTTCTGGTGCGGTCAGATTTGACCTTGGACCCCTCCTTCAAGGTCATATGGGGATAGCCAAACTTAAAAGTGCTTATAACTTGCTTATTATTGGTCCTAGAGGTTTGCAATGTGAAACCAGCTCACATGAAATCATGGGCTGGAATCTTTTGATGTGGTCAGATTTAACCTTGGGCCCCTCTTTCAAGGTCAAACGAGGATAGCCAAACTTAGAAGTGCTTATAACTTGCTTATTATTGGTCCTAGTGGTTTGTAATGTGAAACCAACTTTTAGGAAATCATAGGCTGGGAATCTTCTAATGTATCTAGATTTGACTTTGGGCTCCTCCTTGAAGGTCAAACAAGGATAGCAAAAGTCAAAAGTGCTTATAACTCGTTTATTATTGGTCCTCGAAGCTTGTAATGAGAAACCAACTTATAGGAAATCATGGCCTGGAATCTTTTGATGTGATCAGATTTGACCTTAGACCCCTCCTTCAAGATCAAAAGGGGATAGCCAAACTTACAAGTGCTTATAGCTTGCTTATTATTGGTCATAGAGGTTGAAACCAACTTATAGGAAATCATGGGTAGGGAATCTTCTGATGTGTTGAGATTTGACTTTGGGGCCCTCCTTCAAGGTCAAATGAGGATAGCAAAACTTAAAAGTGCTTATAACTCGCTAATTATTGGTCTTGGAGGCTTACAATATGAAACCAACTTATAGGAAATCATGGGCTGGGAATCTTCCACTGTGGTCCGATTTGACCTTGGGCCCCTCCTTCAAGGTGAAGCGAGGACAGCCAACTTAAAAGTGCTTATAACTCGTTTATTATTGATCCTAGAGGTTTGCAATGTGAAACCAACTTGTAGGATATCATGGGCTGGGAATCTTCTGATGTCAAATTTGACCTTCAACCCCTCCTTCAGGGTCAAATGATGGTTCACTGGCTTTGGTGAGTTGTCTCTCCGGTGGATACAAATTTGCATTGGTTCTCCGATGCGTAGGTATAGTTGTATTTATCATATATAATGTATCTATCACAAGTACTTCGTGCCTTTATAATTCTACACTTAAGATTACATTTTGTTAGTGTTTTAATAACCATGAATATCTGGACTTCATTCGTGATGCTTGTCACTTTCTTGCCATATTTAATTGTTATAATTTTTATATCATGTTGTTACCTAAGTGTGATAATTAATAAAATCTCAATTCCAATGTTATGAATATGCCTCTTGATCACCTCCAATAATGCAAAGTCGGGTATAGTCTTGTTGGTTATACTACTTATTTTTATACTCACTAAGGTCTGAATCATAATCAATGTAAATTATATGCCTGTCCCTATTTTGTTTGAATGGAAATCCACATTTTTAATGTTTTTTTTTGACAAAACCAGTATAAACATCTCCAAGTTTAAAATCCGCTTAGTCCCACAAAAAGTCTACTTTGTGGAATTGGGCGTTTATCTGATTTGCCTTAAATACTATTGTTAAAACCTTCTAAGGCGTTTCCCGTTGGACCTAGATTATAGTCCCCTTTATCATTGGGTAACCATGGAAACTCACTTTCTCTATGGGGTCACCCTGGGTGTTCCTAGCTGGATAATGTACTTGACCTTCTGGAGTTAGATGACCTTCAGCATGTCTGTGTTGTATGGCTATGTATACAAAATCTTGAACTGTAAATCAAAATAGACTTAGGTTATGTATTATCAAAGTACATAGTTTGTATAACATTTGATGAATGTATATATAATAAAAAAATAATATCCGCACCCTTGTGTTTATATGGGGACTTTTGGGGGCGTTGGGGACTGTAAACCTTATCACGATTTTTGAAGTTGTGCATGTGTTTACAAATGTATATCTTCTAAACCCATGGCAAAGTATCAGTGATTGAGTAGTGAACAAGTTTGACAGCCCCTAACTCAACCCTAAACCTAACCCTAGCCTAATAAACCTAACACCTGACCTTTTTATGTCTATAGTCCTTGGTTTGAAATCCGACGCATGGCTACATATAATCCTTTGGCCAGACAATGGTAAATTTTAATGGGAATATCTGTGAACAGTAAATTATTTAATGTTCGTGACAGATTCTTCAATGTTTGTCCATTATTTTCAAGCCTCTTGTAATATCCTTACCTATATCAGTTCTGTTAACACCTGGACTTCCGGGGCTTCCTCTTCAATCAGCTGAGCCAAAGGTGGATACCTGGACGCCTAGGTGTTAACAGAACTGATACACATGAGGATATTCTTGTTTCATCAACTGGATTATCGTAGTACCCTATCTAGTGTGTAACTTCATACTTAGAAGCTTAAAAGTAAAATCTTATCACTAAAAGCCACCTTGATCTTGACCCAAGTGTTACATATATAGACACTGATTATGCATGATTTATTTTAATGAAAGAGTTCTCTGTGTGTGTTACCATTTAAGGATATTGAATACATTATATTATGTATTGATGGTCTGTTTACGTAATTTGGGAGTATCTTGATTCTTCTAGAACCTCCTCAGTAGTTCTTGTAACAATATTTACTATCAGGTGATTTCTATAACTTTCTGGGCATTTTCCCCAGCTGTATATAAGTGCTTAAGTCTGAGCACAGTTTTATTATGGAATTCACTTTTATAAGGACAGTTAATTATGCCTTAAAGCTGTTATGCCACAAGTGAAGAAAACTGCTTGATCTCTTCATCTTGTGGTGAAATTTTATTGGAGTGAACTGGATATAGTGTGTGGATCTACCAGAGAGCAAATTTGCTGTATTTTGGATATTGTTCATTTTTTTAGGTGAACAGCACAGTTGTGGAGATATTTGGAACATCTGGATATAGATATTCTGTGTGAATGGACACTAAAAGGGTCACAGGATGTGGACACTTTGTGTTATTCGACCCTGAATGGATCACAGGAGAGAGTACTGGATACAGTGGACAAACTTAACTATTACGTGGATAGGACTGTGGTCAGGTCAGATTGTACCATTGTACAAACTATTAAGTGTATCTCAATTGACTGTAACTATTATTTTTATTGTTTAATAAATTTGCTGATTAAAACTCTGACTTTTCCTGTTGCAACTTGAAATTGTCTTGTATTTTTGTATTGTGTATTTATACTCAGTACAATATCTCTATGTACTACAGGACTCAAAGGGCTATATAACCCATGCGACTGTACAGATATAGTCCAACTCTCAAATTACTGACATTTCCATAACTGAAAGAGAGGCTCAAGGATGACCATTTATCAACTGGCTTGGCGTTCATTAACCTGTAATTGGGGATAGGATCCAATGATAGAAGACCACCATTTTAAGCGGTCACCTGAGCCACTATGTATCTGCCTGTACATGGGTTTGAACCCACGTCATCTGTGATCCTAGACGAGTGTGTTACCCACTAGACCACAGTGAAAGCTACAGGTAATTGCTATCACACTCACCTCATGACTGCAACACCACCTTAACTTTTGCTATCGTAAACTCTTACCTATTGAAGCATATATCATAATCTAATGAGGTGACCTTTAATTAAAAGTATATAAGTAATCTTTAGTAGCTTTATATGTATTTAATAAATTTAAATAATCCCAGTGTGTAGTTTCTATATAAAAGCTATTAACCCATGGGGCTCTTTGTCAGGATAACACCCTAGGGCTACCCTAGTCAGTGCTGCAGGGGTAGAATATTCTTGTTATTATTTACCTCATCTGTGAGAAGGGGCCATATTTCATTAACAAACTTAAAGGCAAAGAGGCAACTTGCCATTTTAAAATTTCTAGTCTTGCATGTCTAATTTTCCCCCGACCCCACCCTAATTCCTTCAAATTCTCATTCAGCTTTTATAGTTTCAGATGATTATGAATTGGACCACATTTGTGATGGCCCTATTCTCTACACAATCAAGATTGCTCAGTGTGTTTAGCCAACTGGACAGCCATAGCGACTGGCAATCTGCCATAACATTAAAACAATTAAAGAGTAGAGGCAAAGGGTTGCAACGACCCACTTAATTTATTTTATGAAATAATGAATGATCGTCCAAACACTGGTGAACTCTGTGCCCCTGTTTTCCATCGCATGAACTTTTGAAACAGACATTAAAACCCCAACTGTGTCTATTTTCATTCAACACTGTTGTGTATCTCTTTGAAAAATAAAGTTACTCCGAATGTGACAGCACATTAACGAATCAAATATCAAAGGAAGAATATGACCATTATAAACATTTACTAAATGGAATTATTTCATAGGAATTCAATATCCTATTGTTTTATATATTTACTCAGCTTTTAGAACACATTATACAAACTTGTAAAATAATACACCACAATGTTTTTTTCTTACAATGTTTTAATTCCTTTCTTAATAAGAATGAGATGGAGGACTTAAATAATAAACTAAGTAACAATAATCAACATTGACTTAATAACTAAGACACTGGTAAGTCAATATAAAACTCCAATAGTTCCAGAATGAATAAATACTGTAATTTCTGTGCTTAATGCCCCTCTCTTATTAAAGCCCAACATGTTACACAGTTGTGGTAACCTAGGGTTAGAAAAGTTAATAGCACTGGTAAAAAACCCAATGAGAGATTGGTAAATTATACAATATTTTTGTTTTCAGGCTGGAGTTTGTATGTCATATAAATATATCAAAATCTTGCAGTAAATGTACACATTCATCAGTATGTTGCAAAATCTGAGAGAGAAATCTTTAGTTCTTTTGTTCTTAAACTTTAGTATCTAAATGGCTTGAACTGAGATATTTTTGTTGTTGTTGTAACAAATACCCCATTGTTATCTCCTGCCAACAGCCAAAGGCTGTGGTTGGGAGATTTTAAACACCTTCCTATGTGCGTGTGTGTGAGTCCATTGGTCCGTTCGTCAGTTTTTTTACATAAACCTTAATATCTCATTCATTTATAGAGGTATCTTCACCAAATTTGCAGGGAATGTTTATATCTATGCAAAGATGTCTGTGGCCTCATTCTGAAAAACAAAATGGCCGCCATAGCCAATTTAGGAGCTCTAAATCTTGAAATATTGCAGCTAGCTTCATCAAAGTTGCACAAAAGATTTTTGGCTAGTTTCAAAAACAAAATGGCCGCCATATCATATGTTTAATGTCAAATGGGGTTATATCTCCCTTACCATTGCTCCTAGTTATGAATGGGCCTGTAAAAATACAATCCCCCCAGAGCAATTATTACAGAAATTACATGATATTGTCCCATCTACACTAACCAGCAGCCGAAGCATTTTATCTAGACATATGATTTTTTTAATTTGTTGAACTTTACCTCTTGTCTCTTTCACAATGACAGGATGAAGACTTCAGAAGAGGATATTGTAAAATTGAAGCAATATAAATGAAGAGCATTCAAACCAATGACCTCTCAATCTCAAGGCTACACCCTTCTATGTTAGGCATAAGAGATACCACCCGGTAGCTGATGAAACCCTCCCACTTTCAAATTTGTTTTCGCTACTTTTAGTTTATGACCTGTATTGGATCTAAAGTTTATTTTATTGTGTGTTTCATGCCAGAATTCAGTAAGGCAGATTGGCAAATCACTATGCAGACATTTGTAGACAAAGTAACTGCAGAAAACTGAATTTAATGTTATACAGATAACCAGTATCTCAGAGTTGTTGTCTTAGAGGCCCAGCATTTTCTCTTACAAATGCTTTGAAAATTTGTGTTGGCCATACAGTTTTGTAGGTATTTAAGTTTCATAATGTGACATCTGTTAATTCTATAGAGTAGGTTTGCACAATAATCTGGACTTGACTCAATAAAAGCTTGGATCAGTGTTTGGCAAGCAAAGATAAAAGGAAATTTGTGATACATTTGTTCTAGATATACAACAATTTCCCTTATCATCATGATAAACTCGGAAATATAAGAGCACCTTCCTGAAAAGTGTCGTTTGGCAGATTTTGCACCCCCTACCAACTTTGACTGTCCCATTAAATTATATGAGAATTAAATCGGATCGGAAAAGTTTTAACTTAGCATTACATGATGATATTGTATCTCTCAAATACAAAAGTGAAATTTTTTTTATTACGTCCTTCTCCAAGGTCACACAAGGGCAGGTCCTCAGTGGAGCCCGCACAGCCATAAGCCCGATTCGAACCGGATGAGAGCCAAGTACCTCAATGCACAAAGATGAAGGGGTTACAAGGGATTCAGAATAATTCATTCCTCTGTAGAATGTAATGCTTAAGGCCTGGTCACACAGTTACGTGTGGCCGTCACAACTCATATTTGAATTCTGGTCGACGACCTTGTAATTATGACTCCAAATACAGACATTGTATGTTGGTGGTTTATGTTGAAAAAACAAACAAACAAACAAGCCACCCCATATAGCCATCTGCTCCTCTCCTTCAACCTTCCTATGTGGAGAGTTTAATACAGCTTGTGAAAGGTTGTCAAAGTTTTTTTAAAACCTTTTTAAGAAGCCAATACATGTTGGAAACAATCCATGTTGTGGTGAACAGGTGTGACTTAAATACGAATCCTGACTTATGTACTCTTATGAAACCTTATGGATATTATTAAAGTACAAATCCCATCAAGCCACACATGATCCCTGACTGGTTAAATATTTTGTGTTCGTACATACCTAACTAGGCCAGCATGGAGCTGTGTTACCCAGGCATAATGTAAAAATCCTAACATATAACATAATATATATATACATATCATAATATAATAACATAATATACATATCAAAGCCACAACACTGCTGTGATTAAAAGGATTGTATTGAGGATTCCACCGTTAGGAAGATGACATGCAATAACTCGGAAGCAAGTTTGACTTGTGGATTCTTCAAGTAAAATTGAATAACATATTTCTTCCGGAATAAAACATTGATCATTAAATTATAAGCCTGCTTAGTACATGACTACTGATGTCTCCTCAGTTTAGTATGAGAAATAATGTGCAATGTTTAATACTTACCAATGATATTGTATTTACTTTGTTTTATCAATCTTTATCCAACAAAACCAGTTAAATATCCTATTCAATCATATCGAAAACATAATCACACACATTTTGTCCTTTGGTAACTTTTCCACATAGACAATATATTGTATTCCTTCAGACAGACATTTTTTGGAGATATTATTAACAAGGTATAAATCGCAAGTCTAGGTTTATTTTGTAGATAATCTTCCACCTAGGGCATTGTAGTTCTATTTTCATTTACATAGTTGTCACCAATATTACCCTATAATAACTGTTATTACATATGCTAAATTAGTGTTACTATTTAGGTATTCTGATTTCCTTTTCCATAAATATTCTCACAAAGTTATTATTGAAAGTTAAATATCTTCCTTGATTTATATGAATATCCTGATAGTTCATTGTGTTATTTATAATTATCGTTTATATTTACACAAGCATTCTGCCATAGAAAACAAAAATATTTCTGACAAAATATTTTTCAATTCCTTTATTTGTGTCATATACAAGTGTTATTTTAAATTCAAATCTATTGCTTATTTCGCATGTGCATAATATCCCTGATGCAACTATGTCCCATTTCATTCGTGGTAAATAAAAACTTATATATTTCTTTAATTACTGACGGAAGTATGCTGATAAAATAATTTGTCAGTCATAAATCACTGTGTATTTGTCTCTACACAATGACAACCCAGAAATAATTGAACCTTTAAAGGTGAAACATGTGAAAAGAAATCCACTTTTCTAAACCATTCTAGTCATTCTTTATTAATGTCATTCTCGGTAAACCATGAACAATTTACAGAAGACTTCTTTCAGTCAATCATACATGTCTTCTAGGTGGATCTCCTAACATTGGCGATAAATATTCTTTTAGAAATCAGTGTCTTGCAAAGCTGACATATTCCTATTGACAAAGCCTGATATCAGCCGCAATAATAGCTTTTGTATTATGTAAATCCATTGTCAGCTTATACCGATTGGTTATAGATCTTGTAATATGTATTGCTAGATTCACACTTCTCTGGTGTAGTTTCTCCCGGAGTAATACCCCTGTATGACCTGTACAGTGTTAAAAGCGACGTAAAACCCCAAATAAACAAATTAAGGCATTCCCAAACCATCTGCACCTTCTTCTGCATATTTTACCTGTGGAATTGGTCCCAATCATAATGGTTGGGAGTGTAACCATGACGACTGTGGATGCTCAACCCCTTTCTTCTTCAACATGTTTTAAAACCTTTAAAGCATTTCTATCTGGAGTGGACACAACTGATCCTTTCTTTCATACGACAATTCTGATATGTCTTTGTGGTACAACTAGAGTACTCAATGGTGTAGTGAGTAGCATAACAGCCACCTCTGAGGTGAATAGGTCACACCCTGGACCCAACCCTATGTTGGAAAGTTGGTATTAGATCACCAATGCCCTGCAGTTTACAATGTAGAATCACGACCATCTAGTATCTATATAACCCACACAATATGTTGAAAGCCACGTTAAACCCTAATGAATCAGTTCAAATCAAATCATGGTGCCACAAAATTTACTTTATGGTGCTACAATGGATTTGTACACTGTCATTAAAATTGAATAGCTTGGTCATTTTAGTTCAACAATTACTGCAATTACTGTTATGAGTTGTTAGTATTACAACTATTCTTAACAATTCATAATAGTTGGGAGTAGGTTGGAAGTCTTATCTTCTTGGTAGCACAACCAATCTTTACATGTGCGATAAATCATGTATTTTGTCAGATTTCCTGCCCCTTTTGCAACAGCACCACACAAAGCAGTCTCCTAAGTTGTGAATAAGTTATATATTTTTATATTTTTGTCACAATTATTGGTATAACTCTAATTTGAGAGACTGTGTCGCAAACATAGCTCAAACATTAACTTGGTAACAGTAACTGATCATCAAGTCTAGATACCTAACTCTTGTTCGACCAAAGGCATAAAACGAGAGCATTATTAGAATTTTGTGACCACAGTTTTTTTAAAGTTTAAACCCCCTGGCTGATTTTTCTTATGGATCCGAAATGAGCTGGTCAAACAAAACAGCAAATGCGGCGACACAGGCTTCATTATCAGAGCAGTGTGAACTGGGTTTATTATGAACAGTGTAATGATCCACAAGCAAAATTAAATGTCACAAACATGTATAGCAAAATGTTACAAGTGTCATTACAATAACATATATCTAGCCCCGGGTGTAAACAGAGCTTACAGTATATACAGTAAAGCGGGTTTATCTTGGTGATTTTTTAATTTGCCAACCAAGCCGAGGATTGAAAATTACCGGCATTAAACTGTCAAATATAAACTGACATAAGTTTGTAATATTATATTATGTTATTTAATAATTCTGTATCTATTACTAAACATTCTACAGTCGCTCTGTCAACTAAAAAGCCAAATTAAAAAGCCAACAAAATTAACATGACTTTAGTGTAACTATGACTTTTGATTTTTTATGTGTTTCATAAAAACAGATTACTTCTAGATTACAGTAAAATCTACGTAATCTGCTCGATGTTTTAAACGTGTGTTTTCAACCTCATATTTATATTGAAAAGAAAATATAAAAGTGGGGTTTTGATAGATCGCTTGTTATGATATTCAGTGTCAATGTAACAGGAAATGGAATTATGCTTTAAGTGTATCAATGTGAATGACAGGGAGAAGGTTGTGGATCCAAATTCAAGTATAAGTTAATTCGACCGCATTGAATAGTGTAAACAGGAAAGCTGAAAGGCAATGTGACAAACACTCACGTACTAATTGAAAATCTGCACAATACCGAGTTAAAGTTTAAAGTCGGTAAGATATTATACCCATTCGGTTTAATGATATACTGTAAATACATGACTGCTGTGCAGACGAACATATTTAGATTAATTAATACCTTGTACTTTATTTATGGGTTAATAACCTCGCAAGTGTCCATTGATTTAAAACAAAACGTGAATTTTGTATGAGGTCCTGAAGGGAAAATTACATTGTCACCCTTTGAAAGGTAATCGGTAGGAGTTTGACAAGTGTGACAAGTATATTTATTAGCTCCCGAGACCTTGACAGATCCGCCCCAGGGCCATAAATCAAGAGACAGTCCTTTCATGCATACATACATGTAGTACATTGTGTTATTGGTTCATTGGAGTTTTATAAAATAGCCGCCATGTGGGATTTATAATGTACATATTACGGTATATTGTTTTGCGGTAAGAAGATCTTACTAAATAGATTTGTTGTGACTTATCAATAAGTTAGTAAGTAAACACAATACACTTGTGATAATCATGTATCAAAACCAGGTCCAGTATATGTATACAAGCCACATATCTACTTGACAATGGTATTGCACTGATATACCAATTATTGTCACTTTATGATAAGTGGACCATTTATTGTTTCAACTTGTATATTCTTTCACTCAAACTAAGAGACAAATTATGATATGAGAACTTCCTGAATTGTGTGTAGATTTCTGAGTGATATATAAATTTTTGGCATATACCTTATATTTCACCTTTATTATTCACCATTTTGCATGCATGACAAACATAATAAGCCCCAAGAAATAAAGAATGAAAAAAGGCTGTCATGTAGATGGTGTAATTAGTGCAGGGGAATACAAAAATATTAACCGGTCTGTATGTTGCATTATTTATATCAATTACGGCTCACAATGGGTTATTAAGTGAACATAGTTACTAAAACAAATATAACACGTGACACCATCATATGAAGCCAGCCCCAACAATACTAAAAGCAAAGCCGATGAATATTCATTATTGCCAAAGTGCATAAAAGCACCGAAAAAATTTCGCCATCAGATTTTTATAGTAGGGAATTGCCTTAATAATTCCTATTCAAATCACTTTGCCACAGGTTGAAATGTCATAAACAACTAGTTGTAAGAATTTAGGGTTAGAATATGGAAAATATAATCAGATAACGGCTGTTATGATTTGTTTATGTCATGCCTACCGAGTAAACGTTAGAAACGTTTTAAAATGGTTGATACATTTACAAAACATTTTAAAACCTAAGTAAACCCTATCTTTGGTTTTCTAAACATTTCTAAGTAAACGTTTTTGCTATAATGTTTAAAAAACGTTTTATAAACATTCTCTATAAAAACGTTTTTACTGAAAACGTTTATTAAACATTCATAAAGTAACTCAAAAAGCTAGGTTTGACTGGAAATGTTTTTAAAACATTTATAAAATAGCTGAAGAAATTAAGGTTTTGCTGGCAATGGTTTCTAAGCATTCATCGTGAAATGTTTGATGAACAGTACACATAAAATGTTTTAACAACATTGCTTGTCAAATGTTCTAAAAACATTCTATCAAAAACGTTTTTTAAACCTATAATTTTAAACCTTCACCTTCAAACATGTGCAAACAAAGATGGTGGTGAGCAATAATAGGGGATTTTAGAGGACTTTGTCAAAAATTGCCCTACATGCAATCCCTAAAAATATGAATTCAATGAGGGCACAATTTTTAAGCCACTATCTTACAATTTTAGACATGAAAATGATATTTTCAATAGTGAGCAACAATACAAAGATATTGAATTTGACCTCTGATCCCACTATTATTCAGACATTATTATGTTCATTTGTAACGTTTTTCTAACATTTATTGTTAAATGTTTAATAAATGGTTTTCATAAAACGTTTTAAAAACATTCCATTACAAATGGTTTTCGTACCCATCATTTTTTAACCTTTGCCAAATGTTTCCTTTCAAACGTTTGCAAAACCTTAAAATGTTTACTGGACAGTACCTTTGTATTGGTAATATTGTGATGGGTAGTTTGAAGGGCAGAAGAAACCAGTACATACAGTTGGTCAAGGTTCTGTACTTCAAACACCTGGCCAAGGGCAAGCAACTACCAGCTTTCCCTCTTGAGTTCAGGCCAGGATTCGAACTCTGATCTCAGAGGTGGGAGGTGATTATGTTACCACTGCGCCGCAGGTGGTTGTATTAATATATATATATATATGATTAAATTATATACTCATTTGATAATCATATAGTTAAGGTGTGCTGTACCGGTTACTATCATCTCAGGGATTTGTGATTTATCTGTAAATTCTATTGGCAAATGGCATGATCAGTAGTTGACTAGACTACTGTAATCCCTTTCTATATGGGTCCAATAAAGCCAGTTTTGCTAAGCTTCAGAAAGTTCAGAGTGCTCAATGTCATATTGTTTCCAGACTGGATAAATGGGTTGTATAACACCCTACCTTGAAAACTCGACTTGCTTCCCATTTCATATCATATTCTTTTAAATATCTTACTTTTAAGGTCATTAATTCTCCCAACCACCCTGTCATCTTTAATCTGCTGTTGCAGTCTGACCCATGGAAATAACCTATCTATGTCCTCAATCGGTTCCTGGTGTGGTTTTGCCATGGCTACACCAGTGGAATGGAACAGCTTGCCACTTAATGTCCAATCACAGCAGACTATCTGGGTTTCAGGAGCGCACTGAAGACCTACATGTTCAAGCTGGTATACCTGCCAACATAGGCACCCCTGCCTGGTGGTTGCTTGCTGGGTAATGACCTCTTCTTTTTTTCAACTGTCCCGTTTTGGATGTAAGTGTTTTACAGGATTTACATCAATTAATGTTAATAATTCAATGATTAAAATCTGCATAACATTTTAAATGTCTCTATGTTAAACACAACATGGGTATCATTTCGAAAGCCTTAATAACAAGAATCATGTGCGAAAAATAGGTAAAAAACTTTTGCATTGAGTGCATAAACTTAGAAAAAAACTGTTTCTGTACATATATTACGTGTTACATCACCAAAGTTACTGAGAATTATCAAAATATTTTGACATTTACAACAATATTATTCATTTTTGAATAAGATACTTTGATATGATAAACGCAGCCCTGAAACCATATTAAACTCTAGGGCCTTAAATTCTTATATTACCCTCTTAAGCATCTTATATACTGTAAATAGAATATCTAAATTGGAACTTGTTCACACAATACCTATAAGTTGTAACTAATATTGCGTTTTCTCAGAGACATTTTACAAAAAATATATATAAATCTAAATGTGCTGTGAATAACTTATAAGCAAGCACCTCACATTAGTTGTTATGTCATTTTCTATTGACCTGATGTAAAGTATAAGTAAAAGTTTCAGTCAGAAGAAAATCATGTTTCATACTAAAGAAATTCACTAGAATTAATTTTTACTAATGAGTAGTTTATATTTGTGATATTAATACAGATTTAAAATTTCACAAAGAAAATATTGAGCTTGGCCTGCACACTTTATGACCACATTCGGAATTTAAACCCACAGAACAGTTATTAGCAGTCAGATTGGACTTTATAAATTAATAATGTCCAAAATAAAATTAATTGAATGAATTTACTGCCACAAATACTTAATTAAAAGAAATTAAAACTCACCAACACCGAAATTGTATCTACTTGACAAAATATTAGCTGTATTGAAATGATGAGGGACCACGGTGGTAACACTCTCGCCTCCCACCTCTGAGGCCGGGGTTCGATCCCCAGCACGGCCTCAAGTGGGAAAGCTGGCAGTTGCTTGCCGTTGGTCGGCAGTTTACAGTACAGAACCCTAACAAACTGTATGTACTGGTTTCCTCTGCCCTTCCAACTACCCGTCGTGATATGACCTGTACAGTTTTGAAAGCGACGTAAAACCCCAAATAAATAAATAAATAAAAGTATCGAAATGATGTGACCTTACATGAGTGCATTGTAGAAATATATCTCTGTAATCATATGTGGTTGTTACACTG
Organism: Sabellastarte sp. h YS-2021; assembly: GCA_964017235.1. Lineage (NCBI taxonomy): Eukaryota > Metazoa > Annelida > Polychaeta > Sabellida > Sabellidae > Sabellastarte > Sabellastarte sp. h YS-2021. Next base: position 19,955,825 of record OZ024927.1, read on the forward strand.
AGATCAGGAACCCGGATGTATGGCCTATCACATCCTGTGTCTTTCTGTCATCTGATCCTGGCTGTTGAACGGGATGTAAAATCCCAACTTTGACGATGTGATAGTAACAGACATGGCAAACACTGACAATGTGACTCACCTGTGCATGATCTGTGTCAAATGTAGCTTGATTCTTGAATTTCTTAGTACACATTTCCAGATTTCATGCTTTATTGGGGGATATACTGGCATGTTGGTATTGTGCATTCAAACAGGAAGCTTTTGAGGTGCCAAAACCGAAAAGTAAGACAGGGGATTAAGTTTTTTAAAATTAAAACAAAAATTATTTTCTTGTATTTCATGAAATTGAGGTCACTGGTTTCTCTGTGGAAGAATTCTTCAATGTTTGTAGTGAATTAAAGAGAACATCACAGAGAAAAAAATAAATGAGCAAAATCCAGCAAATCTGAACATTTTGATTAATTTGACTAACTGATTCAAAGACAAAACAACATGCTCAAAAGAAATAACTTGCTCAGCATCCATCTTCATAGAATACAAGCTATGTATTCCTTATCTCATTTCACTAGAATAGCTTGACATGGATAAGTGAATTGCATTGGCAGTTTAAAGAGCAAAAATTATCTTGATTCATAAATAGATTAAAAATTTAACTTTAAACTGGAGGTTATTGGGATGGTTTGTTTTTGCTCTTGCTACAGATTATTTACTGCAATGTAATGCGATCATTATGTTATTCCCTGTCCTTCATCTACCGTCCGAGGTTCATATGTGACCATGCGACACAGTGGCGAAATGTCCCTAACCTTGCGTGTCCTTTTGAAGTTTTAAACTGTTTAAAATTTCTGCATCTGATTTCGGAACTGTGGGCATGCACAGATGAAAGCTAGCATGTGCAGATGAATTTCCTGCTATGGTAACTGAAGGTGTGTCCAGTGTATATGAGGTGGTGACTCGGTCGTCTCTCAGTGTAACATACATTAGCATAGCCACCACGGAGACGCTTTTTCAAAATTAGAATTAAAATGAGATCGTTTTCGGCTAAATCTCTCAGTTTTTACCCACTCTTTTTATAAAATATAGATAATCGGGTCATTTGTTGTGTATATCCTCGATAGTGACATAATAAAATTGCCTTATCTTCGTATTACAACATTGTCTTGCAATTGCATTCTGTCCTGTAATTTCAGGAGAATCTTTATTGTAATTACCAGGTACAGCTGACAATTATTTGAGAACATTATATTCATCATATAATATTACAAATCTAAAAAAAACATCTTGTACAAATTGGACAAATGTATCAGTTAAATATTTTACGTGCAAACCTGTGAACAGGCAGACAGGCAGACAGTGACAGACATGCTAACTTTCAGCAGGGCTTTCCCCTGTGATCATCATCACTATTGGCTGGAAATACCACTGCTAGATGGATGGATGCTTTTGCCCTTTTCATGCATACTATCCCATGGCTCCTCTGGTATATGTTGTCTCATCTTAGTTTGCTATGACACCTTGGTAGTTACTTACCTGGCGGATATTGTTTCTGAACTGCTTGCATTCAAAGCTATAGCATGTGTCTCTCCTCATGATTTAACAAATACTAGGAGTAGTTTTAGGGGATGGGAAGTGACAAGTGCTGGCTGTGGTAGCAGGTAACCAGCCTATAGTGAAGAACTCCTGCATGTGTGTTTTTGGTTATGGGTGAATAAGAATCATGCTATGAACTGGTACAGCTTGTACTCTATATGTCATTGAAGATTTATCTGTTGGATTTCCAATCTATTTAGATGGTTATAGCCAGAAGTAGTATAGGGGGCTATTTAGTCACACAAATAGTCACACAATCTACGTGGTCCCCCTGGGGGGTTGTATAGATTTTTGTGACCAGCAGTCACGGCCCATCCGTGTGAGGAGGGGGATATGGGGGAGTTGGGGGTTGTATAGATTTTTGTGACCAGCAGTCACGGCCCATCCGTGTGAGGAGGGGGGGGATATGGGGGAGTTGGGGGGTTTACTTAATGCAGGGTGTGTTAATTATCTGTGAAAATGAGGTTGAAATGAAATACATTTATTGGAAGGAAGTACATAAAATATTCATAGCATCACCAATAAATAAACAACATCTAAAGCTACATAAGGGCAAATAAAATCATGTAAACAGCTAAAGGTAAAATAAAAAAAACAGCAAACATCCAAGAACCTTTAAAAACTAGTAAACAAATTTTGTATATTTAAGCATCTACATATTTATAGCATCAAATAAGGGACATTTACAGCTATATACAGATCTATCATAACACTAAAGAAATAAAACACAATTAGGACATACAAATTTGTAAGGTATAAGGACAAAACATGCAAACAACAAGGATTATTTAAGCATCTACATATTTATAGCATCAAATAAGGGACATTTACAGCTATATACAGATCTATCATAACACTAAAGAAATGAAACACAATTAGGACATACAAATTTGTAACAAAACATGCAAACAACAAGGATTATTTAATCATCTACACATTCATAGCAACAAATAAGGGACATTTAAAACTACAAATTTATCATAAATATGAAACATCCAAAATAGTTAAGACATTTAAACCCGTAAAAATTTGTAAGGACATTTAAAAATGAAATAGTCATGAAAGGTAAAAGGATTATATAGTCCATTAACCGCTGAATGACTCTAGTGTTTGCTACTTTTCATATTTTCAAAATAAAAGCATCATAAAAAATCCTGGATTTCCATTGGGGTGACTATAATTCCAGCAACTATAATTCCAGCAATCCGATTGGCGTGACTATAAATCGGAGTCAGGGGTCATTTAAACATCTACAAATTAAAGCTAACCAAAAAAGTACACACAAGTAATGGTCAAGCTTTTTTCCCACAATTTTTCCCCAGTTAAAGGGACCCAGTTTCAAATTGTCACAGCAGCCTTTCATTAGACGTTGCATATAATTCAAACCCAATCCCTTTAATTTAAACCAACCCCTGTACATTATTACCTTTATTTTTAAGTAATTACCTTATTTTAAAGTTTTCTCCATGACTGCTATTCAATAATACTGGAATAAGTAAGAATCCCTCTAATATACCAAAGTCCCAAAAATTTTAAATATCATATACTAGAGTCCAATGGAAAGGCTATTATTCCCCCCACTGACAAAGCCATTCACACAGGTGGCGTCATTCATCATTAAAAAGGTCTTGTTAAGGAATTATAATGTATAATTTTCAAATGCTCATAACTTTTCGAGGAATGGTCCGATTTTAAAAATTCAAAAAGGACCTTGATCCATATCTCCAGACAAAAATTTTGATATCTAATACTATAACCCCATATGATAAATGCACAATATTTCAAAATCCAGCATGCTAAAAAAGTCCCATTGTAAAAGCCTATAATCCCCCCCCCCCCTTGACCATGCCATTCACACAGCTGGCGTCATTAATCATTAAAAATGTCTTGTTAAGGAATTATGATGCATAATTTTCAAATGCTCATAACTTTTTGAGGAATAGTCCGAATTTAAAAATTCAAAAAGTGTCTTAATCAGTGAGTCAAGACGAACGTGTTGATACCAAACATGCGCCTGTTAAACCAGTAATGAAAAATAGAAAAAAATATTCATTAATTACGTCAAGAGACTCCTAAAGGCAATCTTCAAACAGCCTTAACTCAGCAAGGAATAGGCAGATTTTAAAAATTCGAAAAGCGTCTTAATCAGTGAGTCCAGACTAATGTTTTGACATCAAACTTAACCATATATGAGCAATAGCGGGAATCAAATTTTAACTATACCAAATGGGCTACATTTTTTTCAAATGTTGATAACTTTATGAGGGATAGTCCGATTTTAATAATTTAAAAAAAGCTAAATCTACGATTCCAGGCAAAAATTTTGATACCAAATATTCATATATTAAAGTTATAGTGAAGGGGTAAAGAAAATATACATTATGGGCTAAAAGTTTTTTTTCAAATGATGATAACTTTATGAGGGATAGTCCGATTTTAAAAATTCAAAAAGGAGCTTAATCTACTATTCCAGACTAAAAATTTAATACCAAACATGCACATATTAAAGTGATAATAAATGAGCAATAAATCTCATAAATAGCTACACCATTTAAATCTAAAGCCAAACCAGCAACAGCTAGTAATAAAAAGATTATACGCCCAATTAACTTTCAGGTATCAGGTATCCATGTGCTTAATCTCCGAAACTCGCGGATTCTAAGGCACGCCATCCAATCATAATGTAAGAATCATATATCATAAGCCATAGCAAGGTCGTCACCAGGGGATCATCGGTGTTCGGTAGCAATAAAAACTAAGGAGGAAAAGACTTCTGAAACAGGTAGCTTTTGAGTCGCGTTTTGAAGCATGACAGTGTTGGAGCAGTTTGAATTTCCAGTGGCAAATCATTCCAGAGTTTTGGAGCATCATATGAAAAAGACTTATTGAAATGAACCTTGGATTTATGAACTTTACTTATGCCAACTTTAATTGTTGAATGAGCAGTTTTGTGTGACTGCAAAACAAACTGGAAAAAAGCACTCACAGAGCACAGACCTCTGCCACACGTACAAGCAGAAGGACGGAGAGTGGAGCTTATTGGTAGTGGCACCTCCAAAATTTAATCAGTTGTTACTTACACCTATACCACCATTCCCTGAAAATTTGAATGAAGTCCATGCATTATTTTATGAGTAAAGCGCTAAAAAGATATTTTTCGAGTTTAAGATAGTCTTAAAATGAACATGGGTGGAGGCATCACCTCCAAAATCTAATCAGTTGTTACTTGGACGTATTGTGATGGTCCAACGGCTGTCAGGCTACAAATGGGCGATAATAAGGTACTTTTTCAATCTTACCTTCTATTTAACTCTAGAACTTGCGAAAAACAGTATATTAAAGCTTAAATTCATGGTATTTTATCTTAACCTCATGATATTTGGTGTTTTCTGCAGCATTTAGGTTATTTGTATGAATCAATGAATCATCTGTGATTTGTGATGTTATATAAACATCAGCCGGGAGTTAAAGCTTTTCAAAACAAATGGAGTAAGTAAAGTATTTGAATTTATGCATGGAGTTTGTAATATTTCCTTTATATGTGTGTGCATATGATGTTAAACTATTAATTTAGGCAATGTTGCATAATATTGGACATAATTTATGCGAATGCTGGTTTTAAGTTAAAAGCTATCACCCCCCCAGTTCATTCTCAGTATCGTCCCACTATTCATGTGACCTCTGGCAAAGTAAATATGAGAGCCACGGATTGCCAGTTTCTTCAGAATTCCGTAGTGAATTCCCCATCAACATCAAGGGAGAAGGAGCCGAGAAGACAGAAGCGAAGCAGGAGCTGCCACCAGCAGCCAACTAGCAGCCATATATAGTCACCAGTAGCCATCCATAGCCACCAGTACCCACCAATATAGCCGCCAATAGCCCCTAGACCCCATCCATCCATCCATGTGGGATGCCAGTAGCCACGTATAGCCGCTAGTAGCCACATATATTCAACTATAAGATGCCCAGCCATATATAGTCACCAGTAGCCATCCATAGCCACCAGTACCCACCAATATAGCTGCCAATAGCCCCCTAGACCCCATTCATCCATGTGGGATGACAGTAGCCACGTATAGCCGCTAGTAGCCACATATATTCAACTATAAGATGCCCAGCCATATATAGTCACCAGTAGCCATCCATAGCCACCAGTACCCACCAATATAGCCGCCAATAGCCCCCTAGACCCCATTCATCCATGTGGGATGACAGTAGCCACGTATAGCCGCTAGTAGCCACATATATTCAACTATAAGATGCCCAGCCATATATAGTCACCAGTAGCCATCCATAGCCACCAGTACCCACCAATATAGCCGCCAATAGCCCATTAGACCCTATTAATCGATGTGGGGCCGTCAGTAGCCATTGATAGCCACCAGTAGCCACCAATAGTAGCTGGCAGTACTAATCAATATCCCTTTTCATTGAGCAGTAGAATAACAGCTCTTAAAGGCAGATATAGTCCTTAGTAGTAACCAATGGTTGTCAGTAGCCATGTTACGGTTATTAGTTGTTATCTACTTGTCCTAGATGGTATTTATAACCTTATCTTGTAGTTGTGCTAATTATCATAATCACAACCTTCTGGTCAATGGTAACTTATAATAATTACCTGATAATTTCAATTCCATGATAATGATTTATATATATTATTTAATTGCCTGTTAATAAATGTGAATGGTTCTATATATCCCTTGCTTTTTGATTGCTTGCTTGCCTCCTATTATGTAATTTTCCTTAGTTAAAATGAATAATAAGAATTGCTGGAGATGAAGATTTGCAATTACATTTTATTACACCCGGGATCCTGCAGTTCCAACAACTGGATATCCTGTGAGGTATAGTGAGGTTCAGAAGTAAACTTGTTTAATGAGACTTGGAAATCCTAGAGATGTCTGGTGATTCTCTACAGGAATCTGTTTCTGACATTTGGATGTCCTGTGAGGTGTAATGAGGTTCAGCAGTGAACCTGTTTTATGATACTTAGAAATCCTAGAGATGTCCGGTGATTCTCTACAGGAATCTGTTTCTGACATTTGAATGTCCTGGAAGGTATTACAAGATTCAGAGTGAATCTGGTTTTAAGATGCTCAGAGATCCTGGAGATGTCTGGTGATTCAGGAGTGAATCTGTTTCTGACATTTGGATGTCCTGGAGGTGTCTGATGAAGAATCTATTTCAGTACTTGGACATGTCCTGGAGGTGCTGGTGATTCTGAAAGCTTGATTGAGACTCAGTAGTGAGTCTGACAATATTTCTGTACAGGTGGGAAATGAAGAATACAATGGCTGGATGGACCGTTCAGTTGAGAGCCAGTGTGAGATATTTATGCCGCTCGAATCCATCACATTTTGGTGTCAGAAGTGGGATTCCATTGTTCGTTAGGAATGCAGTGATGCGGATCCAGCGCTTATTTCTTTAAGCAGAGTTATTTTATATTGTAGATATATATAAAGAGTGAAACGGGTGAGAGGAGTGATGTAGCTGACAATGCAGCCGGGGGAGTGTTTTCTCAGTCCACGTGTGGCGGCTCAGGTGATGTGGAACCAAAGAGACCAGATGACCAACAACGGATGGAAGCCCTAAAGTGTCTCAGACATCTTTGTCCAGATCGGAGAGAAGAAAGGGGACAAGCATTCCACCTGGAACAGATGGACAACCCTAGATGGAGAGCTGATGCACCAGCGGGACTGGCCATTGGATTTGAGTCATCTTACTTACTTGGCCCACTTTGAGATATGCAGTGAGATCAATGGCTGGAACTTCCAACAGCGCACACATTATCTGAGTGTTAGCTTGAGGGGGAACTGCATCCCAGGTGATGAACAACTTGCCACTTCACAGACGAAGAGATTATCATGAGCTGGTAACTGCATTAGACAGACGATTCAATTAAGAAAACCAGAGCGAGTTGTACCGTGTCCAACTACGGAATGGGCTCAGGCAAACAAATGAGAGTTTACCTGAGTTAGTTCAACACATCAGACAATTGGCTAGTCAGGCTTATCCTGGTGCCAATGCTGATGTCTTAGATGTCCTTGGGAAGGATTATATCATAGATTCAATAGATGATCCTGACATCCGCTGGAACATTTATCAAACAAAGCCAGAGAATTTAGACAGAGCAATATGCACCGCTGTAGAATTTGAAGCGTACAAATCAGCGGAGAAGCGAAGAACTTCAAGCAAACGTTAGTGAGGGATGTCCAGTACAAACCAAATGCAACAACGCAGAAGTCATCACAAGACCATTCTGTAATCGATGAATTGAAGAAACAAGTGGAAGAGCTAAAGAGGAAGCTTCTAGACCAACCAATGAAGAGAGGGATTAGAGGTCAGACTTCATACTTACAGTGTGGAAAACAGAGTTCTAATGTTAGGTGTTGGAAATGTGGGGAAATTGGACATATGATGCGTAATTGTCCCCATGAGTCCAAGATTGAGATGTCAAACTAGATCAGGCTGCATCTAGTGGTCGAGGTACAGCCGAACCTTGAAGACCACAAAAGATTTTGAGTCTTAGTGGGAATCGTGGGTAAGTGCTTATAGGGGAAACCTTTGAAATTTTTGATAGATACAGGTGCAGGTGTTACCCTCATTTCTGAGGGTATATTCCAACGGTTGAGTCAAGGTGTGGAGGGTTCTTTACAGAAAGTGCCATTTGATGTCTGTGGTGGAAGCCAACTAAAGGTTTTGGGCAAGGACCTAACAGAAATCACTATTGGGCCACTGAAAGTTCTCCATGAAATCATCGAGGCTGATATAGAGGCTGATGCAATCCTAGGGATGGATTTCCTGTCAACACATGAGTGCAAGGTGGACTTAGCTGATCAACATCTTACTATCCATGGCATTTAAGTCATCCTGTGGCGAGAAGGAAGTCAGCCTCAGTGTTGCCGGATCTACCTCAGCCTGACTCGGTATCCCTTCTAGAAATTCTATACCCTCCACTTCCCTTTTCATGCTGTCGAAAGTATCTTGGTAGATACCGTAACAATACAATATTTTGTTTACCGGTTCCGAAAACATGACATTCTTGTTCCTAAGTAAGCGAAACAACCATGTAGTTTTTCCGCTTTTGGTTGCTCCGGATACGCAGCCTGTGGATGCCGCTTCGAAAGGTAAGGGTACAGCTTCCTTTCCAAAATGATTATTGTGAAACTTCTGAATATGTCTCTTGTAGTTATAGCCTTTAGAAAAGCTTTTATCGCATTCACTACACGTTTTCATGATGGTCATTTTTAAGGATAAAATGTCTTTTGCTTTTATAAAATTCTTAGGATTTTAGGGGCTTAAAGGCTTTAGATTTAGGGGTTTAGGGTACTTAGAGCTTAGGGTTTTAGGTTAAGGTGGCTCCTGAGGGGCTCCTAATTGGCTCCGGATGGCTCCGGATAGCACCTAAATGGCTCCAGATGGCTCCGGATAGCTCCTAAATGGCTCCTAAGTGCTCCAGAAGGGCTCCGGATAGCTCCTAAATGGCTCCTAAGTGCTCCGGAAGGGCTCCGGATAGCTCCTAAATGTCTCCGGATGGCTCCTAAATGGCTCCGGATGGCTCCGGATAGCTCCTAATTGGCTCCGGATAGCTCCTAAATGGCTCCGGAGGGCTCCGAATAGCTCCTAAATGGCTCCGGATGGCTCTTTAGTGCTCCAGAGGGGCTCATAAGTGCTCTGGATGGTTCCTAAGTTCTCCAGAGGGGCTCAGGATGACTTCCTAAAGAATGTTGGATAGGTTCGGAATATTTTTTACAGTCAGAGCAATGACTAAGGATGTGAGACAAAAATAGCCTACTTCATTTTATTGATAAAATATACATAAAGAATACATTATTAACGATCGAAAAATACAAACCAAATACTCCTAAAAAAACACAAATTACTGATCTACGTAACTGTACGGAACAGTGTCCTGATTGTTCCTGATTCTCCTTTTGTCATACAGGACCGAATACGATATCTGTTGCGCCCTGTTGTAACTCTTTGTCTCTTTGAAAAATTTGCAGAATTACCCTGCATGAAATGTGTACAGGCAAGTATAAACAGGCAGGAAAATTGCTCTGATGCCACACTGTAAAACTCATTAGGGCCATATAAACTCCAACAATACAGAGTAATTATTACAGAATTGAATTGCAACAGGATACAGTAAAAAAGTAGTACACCCTTACCATAAGATTCCTTTATAGATGTGGGGAAAACTGGGTGAAAAACTTTATCAACTTCAACAGGAAGGGATTATATCTAGAATTGAATCATCAACTGACCTAGGCATCCCATTAGTAGTGAACTCAAAGAAGAATGAGGACTTAACAATATGCTTGGATCCTATTGATTTGAACAAATATGTTTAAAATGTAACATTTTAAATGACCAAATAAAGAAGAAATTATGGCTTACCACCATGTGGCAAAGATGCTTACTGAACTTGATACAGCTAATGGGTTCTTCCAGTTAAAGTCAGGCAAAAATTCTCAGAAAGTCACAACCGTTAACACACCAATTTGCATAATATTGTTGTAAGAGGTAACAAAATAAAATTTCATCAAAAAGAAAAAACTGCTATTGGAGAAAAAAAACAGGTGGTAACAAGCATGGATGACCTTATCTTGTGGGGCTACAACCAAAATGATATAACCAACAGCTGAAAACAGTACATCAAATAATTCTAATAGTGGATCTTTTTTTTAATTTAAAGAAATTTCACAATTTTAGGTGGCAGAGGTGATGTATTTAGGTGACTTGGTCACCCCCTGAAATGGTCACCCATCAAATGCGTCGGCAATAAAAGCACAATAACTCTTGAGTGTAAAAAAGAGTTGCAAAAGTTTTGTATAAAAAGTCAGCAATTATGTGGCAAGGTGGGTGCCAAGCTAAAAAGAAATAAAATGCACAATAAAAATAAAGACAATACCAATGCACACGAAGTGATAATCAAGATGTTAATTGTTTCAACTGAAGATTGGAGAATCAAATTATTGTAGGCTTTGTAAGAAAAATGCTGAATGACGGCTCCTCTTTGATGATTGTCCTCTCTGATAAGATTATCATTTTTTTTTAAATAATTTTATTTTGTACAATTACATGTATAACAACACAATTACACAATGGACAAAAAATAAGCAAAACAAAGTAACAAGGATTTACATGTATGTTTTTGCTACATTATAGTGAAAGAATTGTGTTCAGCCAAAAATAAATTATAAAAATTCCCCCATGCTTTGTTAAACTTATCCTGTCTGAAATCAAGTTTGGCAATATATTCCTGCTCTTGGTATACTGATTTCAAGTAGTCACAAAAACCATCTAATAATAAATTTCCATTTTTATGTGAAGTTTTAAAAATGTACATTTTTGCTGTTAAATAAATTGTGTTAAGTGGAGTACTTAAGTTGTTTGTTGCCAGAGAGCCCAGAATTATACAAGATGGATTGACATTAAAATTGGTCTGTAGTACCAATTCAATTCTGGCTTTGAGCACGAACCAAAACTGACAATTTTGCATTCCACAAACAGATGTACAATAGTTTCAGGTTGTTCCTCATAAAAATTACACTTTCCACTGCCATGTTTATTAATTTTTAATAGGAGATCATTTATTCCCAGAATCTTATATAGTATTCTAAGCTGTAGCCATATCATGTCATTGTCCTTCGCAGTTTTAAAACAAATTTGGAATATGTGTCTCCATGTATTTTCTGCAATGGTTAAATTAAATAAGTTTTTCCAGGACAGAAGAGGTGAATTCTTATCGAGACACTGATAATTTCAAAATAATAAAAAGATTATCAGTTTGGGGTCTTGTACTTTCAGTAGTGTTCTGTACCAATTATGTGCCTTTCCCCATTATTTTAAACTGTTAGAAATTATAATGTAAACTGTCACAGATCTTTTCCACATCTTGATTTCAGGAATTCAGTCACAAACCTATCTCAATCTATCTTAACATTCGTGAAGCAATATTTCCTACCCTGAATCAATCCTAGTAATTGCATCAATTTCAGAAAAGTCTTCAACCATATAGGATACAAATGATTAAAATATATTGAAACATTAAAGATTTAGCCCAAATATGGGGTGCTAAGAAAACCTTTCAAATTTAGGAGTAATAAATTTCAAATAAAATTAACAGTTAATCTGTAGCTATTGTAGTTTTGAAGAATATGGAAATACAAAAACTTTTCTGCCACAAAGCATGATAAAATGTCAGGTGACAGAATTTAACCATTGGGGAATTTGGGGGAAGAAAGGAATAGTATATAATTAACTGAGGCAATATTATTATCTGGTAAAAAGCACAAAGAGCACAGGGGAGGGGGTAAACACATCATACCAGTTTGCATGTTTAGCTTATCACATAAGTCACCAAACGAGTACATTGACTGAAATCTTGAATATAACCTACACAATGAAGCCAAGTTGAACAGATTTTGTTTGCTAAAAATGTTTCGTGGATAAAATAATATTTGGTGGCAAGTATTTTTTTAACATTCCTATAAATTGTCAAAGCAAACTGGAATCAATTTTCAAGAACCTGTTCTTTAAGTACATTGCTGAAGTACAATTATATATACGTTTTATATATTTAAAATTATGACAAATATATTCTTTAAGTCAGCCAGTTTCATAAACAAAATATTTTGGAAAATACATTTAAAAGTATTTTACATTAGGTATATGAGAATATATGAGACATTCATTGTAGCAAATGCCATGAATGCCAATAATATTTCCATTAGAGCACACAGTATTTTTACATCAAGATGATATGTGTACAATGTGGAGAGAAGTGGTTGAACTTACATCATCAGACCAATCATTCCAAATCTTTGGAGCATCATAAGATGTTTTGAAGACTTTGTACTGATGTGGAAAAGTGTGGGACCTCAAGCAACACACTGTCAGCATGGCTTTTACCTGTGTTACAAACACTGTCTAGGTTTAAGGAAAGGTGTAAAATATTTTGAATAACCACTATGTAGGAACTTTTACACCAATATGACAGTCTTGAATATGGAATGGTGTTCAATAGGCAACCAATGTCTCCGTAACAGGAGCGATGTGTGAATACTTAATGGTGTTGGTTACAATTCTAGCCAGACTATTTTGAACACATTACAGCTTATAAAGATCAAGAGCTGAGAGACTCCTAAACAAGAATTTATAGTAGTCATAGTCAACTCCCAACCAAAGCATTTGGAGCGATAAGAGCACCATGATGTGTTAGATAAGGTGACTGCAAATGACAATCTGGCAGCTATGCTGACATTGGGCTAACATGGGTCAATGGTGGAAAGTTATCTGGAAAATATGAAGGAAAAAGGGCTTTTTGTCAAACAAAAATGTAACTTGTACACATATTTCATCTTGTTTAAATTTGAAAGGCAAATCTTTTGACTTGTCTACACTATTAAGCCTGCAATATATAATACTTATATTATTCAAAGGTAAGTTTTGTAGTTTCTGACCTGAATGTTGAATGGGAGGTAAAACCCCAATTTTAACTTATGTAGTTTATGACACTTTTAATTTGATAAAACTTTGGTGTGATGTCACACAAATGCACACATGAAAGGTTCTTTCCTGACAAATATATTGTACACATATCATCTTGATGTAAAAATACTGTGTGCTGCTATATTTGTCATAATTTTAAATATATAAAACGTATATATAATTGTACTTCAGCAATGTACTTAAAGAACAGGTTCTTGAAAATTGATTCCAGTTTGCTTTGACAATTTATAGGAATGTTAAAAAAATACTTGCCACCAAATATTATTTTATCCACGAAAACATTTTTAGCAAACAAAATCTGTTCAACTTGGCTTCATTGTGTAGGTTATATTCAAGATTTCAGTCAATGTACTCGTTTGGTGACTTATGTGATAAGCTAAACATGCAAACTGGTATGATGTGTTTACCCCCTCCCCTGTGCTCTTTGTGCTTTTTACCAGATAATAATATTGCCTCAGTTAATTATATACTATTCCTTTCTTCCCCCAAATTCCCCAATGGTTAAATTCTGTCACCTGACATTTTATCATGCTTTGTGGCAGAAAAGTTTTTGTATTTCCATATTCTTCAAAACTACAATAGCTACAGATTAACTGTTAATTTTATTTGAAATTTATTACTCCTAAATTTGAAAGGTTTTCTTAGCACCCCATATTTGGGCTAAATCTTTAATGTTTCAATATATTTTAATCATTTGTATCCTATATGGTTGAAGACTTTTCTGAAATTGATGCAATTACTAGGATTGATTCAGGGTAGGAAATATTGCTTCACGAATGTTAAGATAGATTGAGATAGGTTTGTGACTGAATTCCTGAAATCAAGATGTGGAAAAGATCTGTGACAGTTTACAATATAATTTCTAACAGTTTAAAATAATGGGGAAAGGCACATAATTGGTACAGAACACTACTGAAAGTACAAGACCCCAAACTGATAATCTTTTTATTATTTTGAAATTATCAGTGTCTCGATAAGAATTCACCTCTTCTGTCCTGGAAAAACTTATTTAATTTAACCATTGCAGAAAATACATGGAGACACATATTCCAAATTTGTTTTAAAACTGTGAAGGACAATGGCCTGATATGGCTACAGCTTAGAATACTATATAAGATTCTGGGAACAAATGATCTCCTATTAAAATTAATAAACATGGCAGTGGAAAGTGTAACTTTTGTGAGGAACAACCTGAAACTATGATACATCTGTTTGTGGAATGCAAAATTGTCAAACAGTTTTGGTTCGCACTCAAAGCCAGAATTGAATTGGTACTATAGACCAATTTTAATGTCCATCCATCTTGTATAATTCTGGGCTCTCTGGCAACAAACAACTTGAGCGCTCCACTTAACACAATTTATTTAACAGCAAAAATGTACATTTTTAAAACTTCACATAAAAATGGAAATTTATTATTAGATGGTTTTTGTGACTACTTGAAATCAGTATACCAAGAGCAGGAATATGTTGCCAAACTTGATTTCAGACAGGATAAGTTTAACAAAGCATGGGGAAATTTTTATAATTTATCTTTTGGCTGAACACAATACTTTCACTATAATGTAACAAAAACATACATGTAAATCCTTGTGTTACTTTGTTTTGTTTTTTTGTGTCCATTGTGTAATTGTGTTGCTATACATGCAATTATACAAAAATAAAAAATATTAAAAATCTGATAATCTTATCAGAGAGGACAATCATCAAAGAGGAGCAGTCATTCAGCATTTTTCTTACAAAGCCTACAACAATTTGATTCTCCAATCTTCAGCTGAAACAATTAACGTCTTGATTATTACTTCGTGTGCATTGGTATTGTTTTTATGTTTATTGTGCATTTTATTTATTTTTAGCTTGGCACCCACCTTGCCACATAATTACTGACTTTTTATACAAAACTTTTGCAACTCTTTTTTACACTCAAGAGTTATTGTGCTTTTATTGCCGACGCATTTGATGGGTGACTGCTTCAGGGGGTGACCAAGTCACCTAAATACATCACCTCTGCCACCTAAAATTGTGAAACTTATTTAATTTAAAAAAATCCACTATTAGAATTATTTGATGTACTGTTTTCAACTGTTGGTTATATCATTTTGGTTGTAGCCCCACAAGATAAGGTCATCCATGCTTGTTACCACCTGTTTTTTCTACAATAGCAGTTTTTTCTTTTTGATGAAATTTTATTTTGTTACCTCTTACAACAATATTATGCAAATTGGTGTGTTAACGGTTGTGAGTTTCTGAGAATTTTTGCCTGACTTTAACTGGAAGAACCCATTAGCTGTATCGACTTTGGTAAGCATCTTTGCCACATGGTGGTAAGCCATAATTTCTTCTTTATTTGGTCATTTAAAATGTTATATTTTAAACATATTTGGGCAAATCAATAGGATCCAAGCATATTGTTAAGTCTAGATTCTAGATATAATCCCTTCCTATTGAAGTTGATAAAGTTTTTCATCCAGTTTTCCCCACATCTATAAAGGAATCTTATGGTAAGGGTGTACTACTTTTTTACTGTATCCTGTTGCAATTCAATTCTGTAATAATTACTCTGTATTATTGGAGTTTATATGGCCCTATAATGAGTTTTACAGTGTGGCATCAGAGCAATTTTCCTGCCTGTTTATACTTGCCTGTGCACATTTCATGCAGGTAATTCTGCAAATTTTTCAAAGAGACAAAGAGTTACAACAGGGCGCAACAGATATCGTATTCGGTCCTGTATGACAAAAGGAGAATCAGGAACAATCAGGACACTGTTCCGTACAGTTACGTAGATCAGTAATTTGTGTTTTTTTAGGAGTATTTGGTTTGTATTTTTCGATCGTTAATAATGTATTCTTTATGTATATTTTATCAATAAAATGAAGTAGGCTATTTTTGTCTCACATCCTTAGTCATTGCTCTGACTGTAAAAAATATTCCGAACCTATCCAACATTCTTTAGGAAGTCATCCTGAGCCCCTCTGGAGAACTTAGGAACCATCCAGAGCACTTATGAGCCCCTCTGGAGCACTAAAGAGCCATCCGGAGCCATTTAGGAGCTATTCGGAGCCCTCCGGAGCCATTTAGGAGCTATCCGGAGCCAATTAGGAGCTATCCGGAGCCATTTAGGAGCCATCCGGAGACATTTAGGAGCTATCCGGAGCCCTTCCGGAGCACTTAGGAGCCATTTAGGAGCTATCCGGAGCCCTTCTGGAGCACTTAGGAGCCATTTAGGAGCTATCCGGAGCCATCTGGAGCCATTTAGGTGCTATCCGGAGCCATCCGGAGCCAATTAGGAGCCCCTCAGGAGCCACCTTAACCTAAAACCCTAAGCTCTAAGTACCCTAAACCCCTAAATCTAAAGCCTTTAAGCCCCTAAAATCCTAAGAATTTTATAAAAGCAAAAGACATTTTATCCTTAAAAATGACCATCATGAAAACGTGTAGTGAATGCGATAAAAGCTTTTCTAAAGGCTATAACTACAAGAGACATATTCAGAAGTTTCAGAATAATCATTTTGGAAAGGAAGCTGTACCCTTACCTTTCGAAGCGGCATCCACAGGCTGCGTATCCGGAGCAACCAAAAGCGGAAAAACTACATGGTTGTTTCGCTTACTTAGGAACAAGAATGTCATGTTTTCGGAACTGGTAAACAAAATATTGTATTGTTACGGTATCTACCAAGATACTTTCGACAGCATGAAAAGGGAAGTGGAGGGTATAGAATTTCTAGAAGGGATACCGAGTCAGGCTGAGGTAGATCCGGCAACACTGAGGCTGACTTCCTTCTCGCCACAGGATGACTTAAATGCCATGGATAGTAAGATGTTGATCAGCTAAGTCCACCTTGCACTCATGTGTTGACAGGAAATCCATCCCTAGGATTGCATCAGCCTCTATATCAGCCTCGATGATTTCATGGAGAACTTTCAGTGGCCCAATAGTGATTTCTGTTAGGTCCTTGCCCAAAACCTTTAGTTGGCTTCCACCACAGACATCAAATGGCACTTTCTGTAAAGAACCCTCCACACCTTGACTCAACCGTTGGAATATACCCTCAGAAATGAGGGTAACACCTGCACCTGTATCTATCAAAAATTTCAAAGGTTTCCCCTATAAGCACTTACCCACGATTCCCACTAAGACTCAAAATCTTTTGTGGTCTTCAAGGTTCGGCTGTACCTCGACCACTAGATGCAGCCTGATCTAGTTTGACATCTCAATCTTGGACTCATGGGGACAATTACGCATCATATGTCCAATTTCCCCACATTTCCAACACCTAACATTAGAACTCTGTTTTCCACACTGTAAGTATGAAGTCTGACCTCTAATCCCTCTCTTCATTGGTTGGTCTAGAAGCTTCCTCTTTAGCTCTTCCACTTGTTTCTTCAATTCATCGATTACAGAATGGTCTTGTGATGACTTCTGCGTTGTTGCATTTGGTTTGTACTGGACATCCCTCACTAACGTTTGCTTGAAGTTCTTCGCTTCTCCGCTGATTTGTACGCTTCAAATTCTACAGCGGTGCATATTGCTCTGTCTAAATTCTCTGGCTTTGTTTGATAAATGTTCCAGCGGATGTCAGGATCATCTATTGAATCTATGATATAATCCTTCCCAAGGACATCTAAGACATCAGCATTGGCACCAGGATAAGCCTGACTAGCCAATTGTCTGATGTGTTGAACTAACTCAGGTAAACTCTCATTTGTTTGCCTGAGCCCATTCCGTAGTTGGACACGGTACAACTCGCTCTGGTTTTCTTAATTGAATCGTCTGTCTAATGCAGTTACCAGCTCATGATAATCTCTTCGTCTGTGAAGTGGCAAGTTGTTCATCACCTGGGATGCAGTTCCCCCTCAAGCTAACACTCAGATAATGTGTGCGCTGTTGGAAGTTCCAGCCATTGATCTCACTGCATATCTCAAAGTGGGCCAAGTAAGTAAGATGACTCAAATCCAATGGCCAGTCCCGCTGGTGCATCAGCTCTCCATCTAGGGTTGTCCATCTGTTCCAGGTGGAATGCTTGTCCCCTTTCTTCTCTCCGATCTGGACAAAGATGTCTGAGACACTTTAGGGCTTCCATCCGTTGTTGGTCATCTGGTCTCTTTGGTTCCACATCACCTGAGCCGCCACACGTGGACTGAGAAAACACTCCCCCGGCTGCATTGTCAGCTACATCACTCCTCTCACCCGTTTCACTCTTTATATATATCTACAATATAAAATAACTCTGCTTAAAGAAATAAGCGCTGGATCCGCATCACTGCATTCCTAACGAACAATGGAATCCCACTTCTGACACCAAAATGCGATGGATTCGAGCGGCATAAATATCTCACACTGGCTCTCAACTGAACGGTCCATCCAGCCATTGTATTCTTCATTTCCCACCTGTACAGAAATATTGTCAGACTCACTACTGAGTCTCAATCAAGCTTTCAGAATCACCAGCACCTCCAGGACATGTCCAAGTACTGAAATAGATTCTTCATCAGACACCTCCAGGACATCCAAATGTCAGAAACAGATTCACTCCTGAATCACCAGACATCTCCAGGATCTCTGAGCATCTTAAAACCAGATTCACTGCTGAATCTTGTAATACCTTCCAGGACATTCAAATGTCAGAAACAGATTCCTGTAGAGAATCACCGGACATCTCTAGGATTTCTAAGTATCATAAAACAGGTTCACTGCTGAACCTCATTACACCTCACAGGACATCCAAATGTCAGAAACAGATTCCTGTAGAGAATCACCAGACATCTCTAGGATTTCCAAGTCTCATTAAACAAGTTTACTTCTGAACCTCACTATACCTCACAGGATATCCAGTTGTTGGAACTGCAGGATCCCGGGTGTAATAAAATGTGATTGCAAATCTTCATCTCCAGCAATTCTTATTATTCATTTTAACTAAGGAAAATTACATAATAGGAGGCAAGCAAGCAATCAAAAAGCAAGGGATATATAGAACCATTCACATTTATTAACAGGCAATTAAATAATATATATAAATCATTATCATGGAATTGAAATTATCAGGTAATTATTATAAGTTACCATTGACCAGAAGGTTGTGATTATGATAATTAGCACAACTACAAGATAAGGTTATAAATACCATCTAGGACAAGTAGATAACAACTAATAACCGTAACATGGCTACTGACAACCATTGGTTACTACTAAGGACTATATCTGCCTTTAAGAGCTGTTATTCTACTGCTCAATGAAAAGGGATATTGATTAGTACTGCCAGCTACTATTGGTGGCTACTGGTGGCTATCAATGGCTACTGACGGCCCCACATCGATTAATAGGGTCTAATGGGCTATTGGCGGCTATATTGGTGGGTACTGGTGGCTATGGATGGCTACTGGTGACTATATATGGCTGGGCATCTTATAGTTGAATATATGTGGCTACTAGCGGCTATACGTGGCTACTGTCATCCCACATGGATGAATGGGGTCTAGGGGGCTATTGGCGGCTATATTGGTGGGTACTGGTGGCTATGGATGGCTACTGGTGACTATATATGGCTGGGCATCTTATAGTTGAATATATGTGGCTACTAGCGGCTATACGTGGCTACTGTCATCCCACATGGATGAATGGGGTCTAGGGGGCTATTGGCAGCTATATTGGTGGGTACTGGTGGCTATGGATGGCTACTGGTGACTATATATGGCTGGGCATCTTATAGTTGAATATATGTGGCTACTAGCGGCTATACGTGGCTACTGGCATCCCACATGGATGGATGGATGGGGTCTAGGGGGCTATTGGCGGCTATATTGGTGGGTACTGGTGGCTATGGATGGCTACTGGTGACTATATATGGCTGCTAGTTGGCTGCTGGTGGCAGCTCCTGCTTCGCTTCTGTCTTCTCGGCTCCTTCTCCCTTGATGTTGATGGGGAATTCACTACGGAATTCTGAAGAAACTGGCAATCCGTGGCTCTCATATTTACTTTGCCAGAGGTCACATGAATAGTGGGACGATACTGAGAATGAACTGGGGGGGTGATAGCTTTTAACTTAAAACCAGCATTCGCATAAATTATGTCCAATATTATGCAACATTGCCTAAATTAATAGTTTAACATCATATGCACACACATATAAAGGAAATATTACAAACTCCATGCATAAATTCAAATACTTTACTTACTCCATTTGTTTTGAAAAGCTTTAACTCCCGGCTGATGTTTATATAACATCACAAATCACAGATGATTCATTGATTCATACAAATAACCTAAATGCTGCAGAAAACACCAAATATCATGAGGTTAAGATAAAATACCATGAATTTAAGCTTTAATACACTGTTTTTCGCAAGTTCTAGAGTTAAATAGAAGGTAAGATTGAAAAAGTACCTTATTATCGCCCATTTGTAGCCTGACAGCCGTTGGACCATCACAATACGTCCAAGTAACAACTGATTAGATTTTGGAGGTGATGCCTCCACCCATGTTCATATTAAGACTATCTTAAACTCGAAAAATATCTTTTTAGCGCTTTACTCATAAAATAATGCATGGACTTCATTCAAATTTTCAGGGAATGGTGGTATAGGTGTAAGTAACAACTGATTAAATTTTGGAGGTGCCACTACCAATAAGCTCCACTCTCCGTCCTTCTGCTTGTACGTGTGGCAGAGGTCTGTGCTCTGTGAGTGCTTTTTTCCAGTTTGTTTTGCAGTCACACAAAACTGCTCATTCAACAATTAAAGTTGGCATAAGTAAAGTTCATAAATCCAAGGTTCATTTCAATAAGTCTTTTTCATATGATGCTCCAAAACTCTGGAATGATTTGCCACTGGAAATTCAAACTGCTCCAACACTGTCATGCTTCAAAACGCGACTCAAAAGCTACCTGTTTCAGAAGTCTTTTCCTCCTTAGTTTTTATTGCTACCGAACACCGATGATCCCCTGGTGACGACCTTGCTATGGCTTATGATATATGATTCTTACATTATGATTGGATGGCGTGCCTTAGAATCCGCGAGTTTCGGAGATTAAGCACATGGATACCTGATACCTGAAAGTTAATTGGGCGTATAATCTTTTTATTACTAGCTGTTGCTGGTTTGGCTTTAGATTTAAATGGTGTAGCTATTTATGAGATTTATTGCTCATTTATTATCACTTTAATATGTGCATGTTTGGTATTAAATTTTTAGTCTGGAATAGTAGATTAAGCTCCTTTTTGAATTTTTAAAATCGGACTATCCCTCATAAAGTTATCATCATTTGAAAAAAAACTTTTAGCCCATAATGTATATTTTCTTTACCCCTTCACTATAACTTTAATATATGAATATTTGGTATCAAAATTTTTGCCTGGAATCGTAGATTTAGCTTTTTTTAAATTATTAAAATCGGACTATCCCTCATAAAGTTATCAACATTTGAAAAAAATGTAGCCCATTTGGTATAGTTAAAATTTGATTCCCGCTATTGCTCATATATGGTTAAGTTTGATGTCAAAACATTAGTCTGGACTCACTGATTAAGACGCTTTTCGAATTTTTAAAATCTGCCTATTCCTTGCTGAGTTAAGGCTGTTTGAAGATTGCCTTTAGGAGTCTCTTGACGTAATTAATGAATATTTTTTTCTATTTTTCATTACTGGTTTAACAGGCGCATGTTTGGTATCAACACGTTCGTCTTGACTCACTGATTAAGACACTTTTTGAATTTTTAAATTCGGACTATTCCTCAAAAAGTTATGAGCATTTGAAAATTATGCATCATAATTCCTTAACAAGACATTTTTAATGATTAATGACGCCAGCTGTGTGAATGGCATGGTCAAGGGGGGGGGGGGATTATAGGCTTTTACAATGGGACTTTTTTAGCATGCTGGATTTTGAAATATTGTGCATTTATCATATGGGGTTATAGTATTAGATATCAAAATTTTTGTCTGGAGATATGGATCAAGGTCCTTTTTGAATTTTTAAAATCGGACCATTCCTCGAAAAGTTATGAGCATTTGAAAATTATACATTATAATTCCTTAACAAGACCTTTTTAATGATGAATGACGCCACCTGTGTGAATGGCTTTGTCAGTGGGGGGAATAATAGCCTTTCCATTGGACTCTAGTATATGATATTTAAAATTTTTGGGACTTTGGTATATTAGAGGGATTCTTACTTATTCCAGTATTATTGAATAGCAGTCATGGAGAAAACTTTAAAATAAGGTAATTACTTAAAAATAAAGGTAATAATGTACAGGGGTTGGTTTAAATTAAAGGGATTGGGTTTGAATTATATGCAACGTCTAATGAAAGGCTGCTGTGACAATTTGAAACTGGGTCCCTTTAACTGGGGAAAAATTGTGGGAAAAAAGCTTGACCATTACTTGTGTGTACTTTTTTGGTTAGCTTTAATTTGTAGATGTTTAAATGACCCCTGACGCCGATTTATAGTCACGCCAATCGGATTGCTGGAATTATAGTTGCTGGAATTATAGTCACCCCAATGGAAATCCAGGATTTTTTATGATGCTTTTATTTTGAAAATATGAAAAGTAGCAAACACTAGAGTCATTCAGCGGTTAATGGACTATATAATCCTTTTACCTTTCATGACTATTTCATTTTTAAATGTCCTTACAAATTTTTACGGGTTTAAATGTCTTAACTATTTTGGATGTTTCATATTTATGATAAATTTGTAGTTTTAAATGTCCCTTATTTGTTGCTATGAATGTGTAGATGATTAAATAATCCTTGTTGTTTGCATGTTTTGTTACAAATTTGTATGTCCTAATTGTGTTTCATTTCTTTAGTGTTATGATAGATCTGTATATAGCTGTAAATGTCCCTTATTTGATGCTATAAATATGTAGATGCTTAAATAATCCTTGTTGTTTGCATGTTTTGTCCTTATACCTTACAAATTTGTATGTCCTAATTGTGTTTTATTTCTTTAGTGTTATGATAGATCTGTATATAGCTGTAAATGTCCCTTATTTGATGCTATAAATATGTAGATGCTTAAATATACAAAATTTGTTTACTAGTTTTTAAAGGTTCTTGGATGTTTGCTGTTTTTTTATTTTACCTTTAGCTGTTTACATGATTTTATTTGCCCTTATGTAGCTTTAGATGTTGTTTATTTATTGGTGATGCTATGAATATTTTATGTACTTCCTTCCAATAAATGTATTTCATTTCAACCTCATTTTCACAGATAATTAACACACCCTGCATTAAGTAAACCCCCCAACTCCCCCATATCCCCCCCCTCCTCACACGGATGGGCCGTGACTGCTGGTCACAAAAATCTATACAACCCCCAACTCCCCCATATCCCCCTCCTCACACGGATGGGCCGTGACTGCTGGTCACAAAAATCTATACAACCCCCCAGGGGGACCACGTAGATTGTGTGACTATTTGTGTGACTAAATAGCCCCCTATACTACTGCCAGATCCGTACATTCTGAATTGCCAGGGAACTTAAGATGTTAAGGGAGTGGACTATATTTTGAATTGAAGTTAGGATGATGTATGGAATTTCTGTAATCTTATAACAATGTCTGCCATTGTTTTAAGTTCATCATCTACACTGAATTCAGAATAAGGACTGCTAAGTACATGAAGTTAACTCTTTGATATTTAGTTCATTACTGGAACTATCCATTGTCTTCTTCACTACATAGGAACTGTTGAAATCTGATTAGTATTTTAGTAGTCTACCACAACTGTATTATTGAGGTTATACTTACTTCCAATATTTTCATGGTACTCCTATGATTGTTCTAATGTGATGGGAACATTTCATTTAAGCATCTCATTTTGTTGAAGGACTGTAACGTCATTGGGACGTTGCGGACTGTATTGTGGGTTATTTTGGTACTGTTGGATTTAATACAACTGTAGTTATGAACTTTCATAAACATTAGGTTAATTGTGCTCTAATAATTTCATTTGCTTATTTTACCCATATATATTAAGGAAATGGCATTGCTATTATCTGGCTATAGTTGGATGAGCTCTTATTGACATTATGCTATTAAATGTTAATCATGTTATAATCATCTATTTTAATCCATACTTTATCTTATTTCATTTATGTAACTACTTATTAGATCTGGCATTACCTGGTTTACCATGGCATACTGAAAGTTAGGGACTTCTTGACTTAACTGCACCACTGTCCTTCATTTAGTATCTATATCTCACTATTTGCCTGACATATGCTTACTCCTGCTGCCAGTGATTTGCAACTCTATTGTGGCTTTTGACCTTCATAGGGTTGAAATCGGCTTTGATCTTGGTTTCCTTGCTGTAATTGTAAGTATTCTCTACCAATTCACCTGGGCGGTTACTAGTATTTTACCTTGGCTTGAGCTTACATGTTTAATCTGACCTAATGTCTTTAACTGCATTCACTGTGAATTACTTTTACAATGACCTTGCTGTAATTTAGCTATCTCATGGAGTTGACCTTGGTTATTGATCTCTATGTTGGATCTAAATTAGATTGTGTACACTAGTGGGCAGTGAAACCGACAGTACAGTCTTGTTAGACACAAAAATAAATTGTGACAGATGCATTTTTATTGAATATTAGTATTGAAATGAAATAAAGACAAAAGTAACAATATAGACACAAGAAGTGTCCATCTTTTCACATCTCTTTTTATGCTTTTAACAGGAACTCGAGTACAAATTTCATTGCTGTCCAACATGGCTATCCAGGCCGATTCACTGTGTGTATATTTAACTTTCTGTGATCATATACATCTGCTTATTAACAGTCTGTTACTTGTCTCTAGCAAAGGCTTTAATAGCAACTGTATGTTGTATATAATAAAATGTGATCCCATTTCTTTTCTTGCTTTAATGAGGCGTGGGTAAGGATTTACAAAAACTTATGGAATTCCCTGATTCACAACCATCAGTTCTACAATGTATTGCAGTTCAGACTACGTAAAGGTCAACATAGACTATTCCAGTTCCGTCTTTTTCAAGGAGACTAGTTTCCGGTTTGGGATAGTTGAATAAAGTGGTTGTTTTGGAGAATATATATCGGCCTCTATTACAGTATACAACAACAGATGTGACACAGTTGTTACATGTAAAAGGACTGCAGCATTTTGTAAATGATCTGTGTCATGGGCGGAAGCCTGAGTATTTTTTATAGATTTCACCAGAAAACAAATGCTTGATCAAGTCATTGCATGTCTTGAAGCTGGGGACATGAAACCAGTCCCAGCCTGACAAAATTAGACAGTCAACCTCTAATACGATGGTAAGTGTCAACATTGTGAATTGTTTGTAATGTGTGTCAGTAATAATGTATAACAATATCAACTGTTAATTGTATGTTTATTTTATTAGATGTTAAGAAAACTCATATTTTTATAACAAAATAAACTTGAATGAGCAAATTGAGTGACACACAAAGTAATTAGTACTGGGAACAGCTAACCCCTGACCACCCTGTACAATGGAGAAAATTATTTATGGTATTTATGTTTAAACAACATTGGGAGTCAGTTCCTGTAAGAGGAGCCAGCATTTAGAAAGAATTTATCTTTATTACACAGATGAATCAGTAGAAGATGAATGTAACTTTCTATGTTGCTGTGTAGCATATAAAACAGAAATGTTTTGTTTGCAAGATAATAAATCTAATAAAAATATCAAAAGGACTAGAGTCAATGTTGTGAGGGAATCGTTGTCTTACGTAATCTTGACTTCCGGTTGAATGGGGGCACAACAATAGTAGTATAAAAGTGAGATATTTGAGATAAGGTCATTATGTTTGGATCAATAGTCAACACAGACAAACAAACAGAAAGATAAACACACAAACAAACACACCCCAAAACACATCAAATTACTAATATAGCTTAGATTTGTATCCAGAATATGATCCAGATCTTTCGATAAATTTAATCTCTTCTTCTTTTGATCATGAAATCAAACTAACATTTTAGGCAAGGACGTGACTTGGAAGGGCAAAATGTTTTTAAGGGATTTCTGAAACTATATACATTAGGTTATTATGGGAGGTAAATGAATGTCTTAAAAGGTGCTTTTATAGGAGGTCAGAACTCAACTGTAAATAATAACTTTTATTTACCTTTTTCATCTATGAAAAGCAGAATATAAAGGACTATTAAAAAGCTTTTGTCTTATTGGACTGCATCTACCTTTTTGCCACGTTTATGTACTTACAAGTATTGATACAATACACCAATAAATGGAAATTTCACAGAGACTAGTTTGTTATGGTCTTTAAGTACATCAAATGGGGGGGGGGGGGGGGCACGGTGGTATAGTGGTAGCACACTCACCTCTCACCTCTGAGCTCGACCTTGAACCCCGGACCTTATGTTGGAAAGTTTGTGGTTGCTTACCGATGGTAGGCAGTTTACAATACAGAACCTTGACAACTGTATGTACTGGTTTCTTCTGCTCGCAAAACTACCCATCGTGAAATGACCTGAACAGTGTTGAAAGCAATATAAAACCCCAAATAAATAAATTAAGTACATCAATTCTGAGAATATAATTTCATGGCACAGGCAAAATGTACACATGCACGCATGGCATATGGTGCATTCAAAATTAATTGAACAGCCTTTCACATTTACTGCTAAGGAAAATGCATGAAGAAAAGGATGCATTCTGTTTACTTTCAGGTATTGAATATAATAAGTATTGAAGATGTAGTATAAGTTAACAAAAACATCCATAACTACTGCCTTATGAAAGGCCACATAAACTCATTGATTCCTCTCTGGCCTGAATTGATCCAACTTTTTTTATATTCACAGTGGCATTAATACTGGTGATCACAAGTCCATCAATGTTACCCTCGGGAAAGAATTACTATACACAGTAGAATTGTATATTCTCAGAATTTGTTACATATCTATCAATGAAAATATAGACAAGCCTACTTATACATCTTCATAATTCTTTGTAGTCATAATATCAGAAATATTCATCATGGAAATTGCCTATTCAAATATACTCGTGTCATTTACTTAGAATGAAAACGGAGCCTGATGAAAGGCTATATCTGTTTATTATCCATATATCATTAATTGATACCCCTTCTTTGAATTTATGATAATAGGCATGCTCATCATCACAGGTATTCCTTTATTTTTGATGCAGATACGGTCTGAACTCCAAGCAGTGGAACTAGAACCTTATGGAAGGCTATCCAGATTACTTTACTCCCTTTGGCTGATTCCCCTTATTCGTATTCATAATAGTAGTAATAGTCATGATCGCAAGTGAAGTCCTTTAGAGACACTCTTACAATAGCCTTTCCTTTCAAATAATCAGGCAGGTTACATTTCATTCTTGTCAAGTCTGAAAACATACTAATCCTTTCGCTTTTTTTCCTGTAATCTTTCTTGATCCATTTCACCAAGCAATTACAAAGCCATGGGTTACCACTGAGATAGATTTCTTTGTCATGATAATTTTGCCAGTGAAACATTCGGTCATCTAACGTTACAAGTTTATTCTTACGCAGATCGATTTTGTGAATGGTATCAAGACCAATAAAGGCTGAATTACTTAACTCTGAAATCTCATTCCTACTCAAGTCGAGGATAACTAAGTTCCGGGAACAGTTGAAAGTCCTTCCAGAGATCTTTTTAATCCGATTTCTACTTAATTCAAGGATCTCAAGATTGATCAAAGAGCAAACAGCCTCTTTGGGAACTTTGTGGAAATTATTTCCATTCAGATGCAGGGTTCGCAAGGAAAGTTGAATTTCTGTGAATAACCCAGGGTCCAGATGTGACAGATGATTATTGTCCATCTTGAGAAACCTAAGGGAAGTAAGGTTAGAAAACCATTGATCTGGAATGGTCCGGATATTATTCTTTGACACCGATAAACCCTTTAGTGTCTCCAGATCTCCAGTAGGGATACTCTGTAAGCCTTTCAGAGCTAGTTTATCCAGTAGTAACAGATACAGATTTGTCCCGGCGAAAGCATGTCTGTCAATATCTTCTATGGGGTTGTTGTCCAGTGCCAGAACTTCCAATTTATCTAGACTTGAGAATCCATAGCCTTCCAGATGCCTGATATTGTTATTTGAAAAGCTTAAGGAGCGTAGGTGACGCAGTAGTCTCAGAGATGGAGATGGGATGGTGAGAAACTGGTTTGAGCTGAGATTCAATGTTTCTAAGTAGTATTCTAAACCCCAGAAAGAGAGGACATTCAGCTGTGACAAAGTGTTATTTCCTAGAAGTAACCTCTCTATCTTTAAACCATAGAAGTCTCCATGCTCAATTTCTGAGATGAAGTTGTTCTCCAAATTGAGGGTCCGCACAATGTTTGATGCCAACTCAAAAGTGGGCACTTTGTGTAATTGTTCGTTATAGCATGAAATGGCTAACAACCCCTGTGATTTGCTGCAGGAGCAGCCATTGTTTATCTTCACACCACATCGGTATCTTTTGGGGCCATTCGTTGAATTGGCCTTTGTGACCGTTTTATTGGTTGGTCTCTTGTTGTGACCTTGTCTTTGTTTAGAGGTCACTGATGGTGTTAGGAAACAGATGAAAATGATAAATATGGCTGTAGTGATGGTTCCTTTTGCAACCTGCATTACGTCACATAGGTTGTATGATCTGTTCTGAAAATATAAAAATATATTCATAAATGTCTAGGTGTTATATTGTATATTTATATTCATTGAAATATCTCCTTTACTAGAGAATTCAAAACACTGTTTGACTCATCAGAACTTTATTAATACAGACCAATCTCTCTGATGACTGGAATTGCCTAAAGGGAAAGACAGAGTCTCAGGGATAACAATTTAGAAGCATCCCTAAGGCCCTTCAGTAAAACACTGGGGATATAACCCAGTGACACAGGATGGCCACTTATGTGACCCTCTGATCCACCATGTATCTGATTGTACCTAGGATAAAACCTAGGTCCTCTGACTTTCTAGGCAAGTGTGTTATCCATTTGGCCACAGTGGCAAATGCTGTAGTAGGCATATTAGGTATAGTAAGAGTCTTCAAGGAGATCCTGAAATTAAAATATCTTTTTAATCAGGCTTCCGGTAATGGGTATTGTGTGTTTCTGTCACAGATATTTACCATTTATTTATGGCTTTTAGTTGTTACCTACTCCAATTGTCATTTACTGTCAAAATAAGAATATATGTTTATATCAAAGAAAGAGGTCAATTTGTTCAACCAGACATTTATAATTAGTTAATAGCTTTAGAAGAATATAAAGCTAAAACTCAAACTAGTACATTAGCCCATGCTTAAAATCCATAAATTGTATTGTAGAAATTACAATTGTAGATATACAATCAATAGATATATGATAGTATCGCAAAGACAAAACCTGAATAATTCTAATGAGCTATTCATTGTAAAATTTCTTATAATCTAGAGATTGGAATTGGTTATTTCTATCCTAACATGACAAAAGTTTTAAGCATGATAAATAATATTATTAAACACATTTTAGCCAAAAACAGGCTATTTCATTAATTGTACTTTTATTATGACTGCAATTATGAGTGATAATTTAACCTATGAGGTTATACAGATTTTAACCATGAAATGTTTCCTCGATTAGCCAATCAGATTCACCGACACAGCCCTGCCATGCTGAAATAATTAATAGACTGTGTGCAAATTGGTGTAAATTGTAAATTATAACGAAGCCAAATTTGGTCACAGGAAACTTGATTTACATACTGATAGAGCCCGGAAAATATAAAATCATGATAAACATGCAAAATTATAATGTCATTTTTGCCTAAACCTTTAAAATAAATAAAGTATTTTGCATTTAAATTTACATTTGCATTTTAAAATACATATTACAAACTAAAAAAAGCAGATATAAAATAACAGTGTCACTTGCACCAATAAAATTTAAATAATATATTTAAATATTCACACAGTCAAATAAAATATACATAGAATTTACACTTACATATCTAGCAACGCCCAATCAAATTGCGTCAGTGTTTAAAACACCAAACTCTTCAAATCCAATGTGATTCTATCCGATGTAACAATTAGTCTGAAATAATAACATATCCATGTACATATAGATATATAAATACACTTTAAACACCATTCAATAAATGACAGTTGTAATTTAGTCTAAATAGCCAGCAACATATATATTCTTAACAAAAGGTTAACAGTCTTTTTTAAAAGGAGAAAACTCCCATATTTAGCCCCTTGCTTTTTCAGTTGACTCTAACACGCACTAATCTTCCTATCACACAGGGATAAATGCCAGATATTTCAAACAGACCCATTTATCAATAACACTAAGCTTCCCCCCAAAAACTGCCAATAGGGTTTTGTCTTTGCTGTTTTTATTGTTGCATTTTGCTGAGCTATGGAGCCCCACAAGAGACAGGTGTAGCTTGACACCATGGCCTTGGACACCTTGGGCAAAATATCCTAAAACCTAGGTCACACTGTGTCATGTTAGCCTCACAACCTACATACCAAACTAAAATATTTAACTTGTCCGGGCTCATTTGTGGCACAATGTGTTTTGTGTTTTAGTTGTATCCTATAGGTTTGATAAGTGTAAATAAGTCAGGATTCATATTTAGGTAGGATGCTTTTTCCGTGTAAAAGCTGCATACAAGGTCTAGTGTATGCAACAATAAAACAGGGTCACAAAGATTAATTCAAAAATGAGTTTGTTACGATCGGAACAGTGTGACTAGGCCATTTCCAGTGCCTGTGAAGTTTCGTGATTTGTATTATGATTTAGGCTTATCCTTATGTGTCCTCCATTTTGTCATAATATTAGACAGTAAAATTTGCTACATGGAAAAAAGTAATATCGGTGGTCTGAATGTCCATCAGGTAACTGCCATTGTTTACATTAAAGCAGTATCATAGATTCTTTTTGAGTGCTTTGTTTATGGTTTAGTTTTGTTTTAAAGATATTGCAAAACGTTCACAATAGAGGAACATTTATGCAGGCTACAGGTCCATATGCTTTGAAACTAGACATTCACAATTAACTGTTACCTTTCACGTTTTACCTCTATGGATAATTATATTTAGCAATCACTAGAATACCTTTCAAAGACGGACTTAATTACAATTACACCATTTCCCTTGTGTCATTCAAACAATGTCTTCGTGCTAGAAAGAAACCAACTTAGGGCATTGATGTCATACGCTACAGGGAAACCAGAAGCCAAGGACTTATGTTAATCTCTAAGCCTAAAATCAGATTCCTTGTTGACCCCTTTATAGTACATGCTAGTATAAGAAATGTCACATATGGAAAATATAAAAATTACATCAGTAATATATAAGTTATTTGGTATGTACAAAAACGTTCTAACTAAAAAACTGAAATACTTCTTGTCCTATGTCTGATAATTTTTGTCCAGTTACTTTTTGTCTGGGTGCAATACTTTGTGTCCAGTTACTTTTTGTCCTACAATCCTGTCATGATATGACATAATGCCTGGTCACACTACAGGCGATATTAACTACTTGTGTAGAAATTTTTTTTTTCTTTTTTTTTTTTTGGGGGGGGGGGGGGGGGGGGGGTCCGTTTCTCCGTGTACTGCCAGATTTCTGTGAATAATTTGCATACTGTTGTATTCTCCTTCCTGTTGCTACTCGCATAGACGTTTTTAACTTTTCAAATTTTATGCCTTCCACAGTTGATACTGAGGTCACCTCCCATAACCCACCTGTAACTGTAGTGTGTCACATCATTTCTATAAAACTTCTCTTGGTTTTCCTTCCAATTCTTTGTCATTCTTTATCATTCAGCCAAGTTGTATGTTTCCATTAAGGTTACCGTATCTGATTTTGATTTCTCTTCTGTAGCTTAACTGTAACTAAAGGTGTGTATCAGGAATTCACAGGAGCTACAGCATTCTCTCTCTGATTTACAGTTGTCTACAACTACCGGAAATAATGCCTGTAGTGTGATTGGGCTAGTAGTTGTTAAAATGGACATGACACTGTCAAATATACAATACTGTATATATATTTGCTTATTTTGTCACTTCAGTGCTACCGTAATTTTGAATTTTTTAATGTATGCCACCTTTTATTTTGTTGCATGTCGGAAAACCTCTTGTTGAAGTGTTTTACAGATAAACACAACAGACAAGACAGCTCAGGACACTGATGAAAATGAAGTACTTCTGATGTGTTTTCCGAAAGCTGGTAAATATAAGAATGGTATGGTTTTTTTGGTAAGAATAAGAAATGGCTGAGTCATGAATTATTAAACACTAGATAGTTTCAAAAGGTTGAAAGGTTGGGTCTGTACACAGGCTCTTGTATATATAACATAGTCTTACTAATGCCTAGTTCCCACTACTCCGGTTGATCACTTACTATGTTGTTCTGATACAGTTGATTATGATATATTATATCAGGGGTAGGAATAGACAAAACATTTCCCAGGCCAGGGTGGTGCAGTGGTAAAACACTCGCCCGCCAACTCTAAGATTGCAGTTTGAACCCCGGCCTGACCTCAAGTGGGAAAGCTGGTAGTTACTTACCATTGGCAAGCGGCTTACAGTACAGAACCTTGACCAATTGTATGTACTAGTTTGTCCACCCTTGAAGCTGTAACAAAATAACTGATACAAATGTTCTAGATATAACATAAAACACTAAATGAATAGATAGATAAATAAAACTGTTAACACCATGAATAAATGTGAACATAATGTTATAAGATTATCAAGGAAACATATTGGTTAGTAAGAAGATGCTGGAATCTATCAGTAATACAGGTCATATTATAGTTTCTAATTGAAATAGACTGCCCAACTTGGCCTATGACCTATAACAATAAGGCTTACATATCTTAATATTTATACTATTGTTCCTTTGATTGGCTAGGACTCAAATTCATAATTTACTTCATTTTGGGTCCAGTTGAGGTGCTAGGTCTATGTGTCATATTATTAAGTGACGCATTAGATAGTTAAAATATCACAATATATCATTAACACCCCCTTTGTGAGGATGGCCACTTTATAACAAACACTGGGTTAATATTTTAGGTGCATTCACTTGTCTGTCTATTTGTTTGTCTATGTTTGCGATGGCTTCAAAGGTAATGGAATTGTCTAACCAAAATAAGAAGTAATTAAGTTTGGGGAAAAAGAGCTAGATTCTGGATAAAAGCCCCCTGAATTATTAAAGATTCCATTTTCAGTGAGTTTGGCTTTCTAGTTGACATTAACCCAAAAGTAATGAGTGGATCTTCAAGGATTGTTTTATATGGGTCTGGCCAAAGGAAGAAGGGATTACATTTTCGGAAAGATTTAGATTATATTCTGTATGTAAAAATCCTTTAATTGGTGGAGGTCTGCTTTCTACAAGGGCTTTCTAATTCTTATAGTGGTTTGGTTCCCAGTCTGTGTAGAGTGAGAGACCTTGACCCTCTTGAAACTATATAAACTACAGGATGGACAGAACAGTGAGAAACAGGTTTAATGCTTTTTCTGTTTCTATTAACATTTTATTAACCAAACAAACCCTCTTTCCAAGCTAGTTCCTTTAACAGAGGCCTCTTTTCTAGCTGATGAAAGAACTTTTTCTGTAGGTTTGTGTTGCAGAAGGGCATCTTATAAAATATTGACATGTATTGTTTTATTACTCATGCAATGTACAGATAGGTGGATCCGTAAAAAATACACCTTACGAAAAAAACACAACCTATCAATATAGATAAATCTATAATCTCTTGTTGCAATGTGCAGAGTTTGCGTGCTTGAAAGGTCTGCATTCAAGAGATCATATCCTGCTGTAATGTAATAATGACATTTGGTGAAGTAGCTTTTACTTGATCAGTCTGCATGGGTTACTGCTAAAAGGCCCCTGTCACATCTCTCTGTTTTCTGAAGGTTAAACATACCAAATACCAGAGGAGTCTAGAAACGTGTCATTTCTTTTATTAACCAAACAGCCCTCTTTCTAATTCTTTTAGTGGGTTCAATGGGTGCTTGCCTAAGGTAGCACAAGCCTTCACCCAGGGATCTATTATCAGAAATTAGAAAAAATCCCTAAAAACATTCCGCAGTCTCATGGCAGATCCAGATCATCTTTGAGAGGACAGAATCATCGGTAGACCACCTGATGTGAAAGTAAGACCCTAATGTGATATATAGTTCTTGAATTATAAGGCCAGACATTTGTCCCCTTAAAAATTCTGGACTCTCAATCAGGGTCCGGATTATATTTTAGTAGAACTAAGCCAGGGTAGAAAAAAATATGGGTGCAAAATATGATCCCAGTCTGAAGTATGGTTTTCAAGTTATTTGTGCAGACAGCAGACACACAAAGAATGGGCCCACCTTTCCCCTTTGGACACAAGCTAGGTTCATTATTATGATCATTTGTTCACCAGTCTGGTATAGGGTGACTGTCAGATAATTTTCTGTTATATAGTTTCCACTTTTTAATGTCTTCAAACACTGGTCCACATACTTTGTTCCACTCCCTCACTTGACATTGCTGAATACCTGTCCCTATATGACCCTGACTGTTGAAAGGGATGTAAAACTCCAACTTTGACCTTTGGTCCAGCCCCTCAATCACTCTTTTTATCTCACAGTTAGAAACTGACCGGCTGTGTTATTCATTAACATAATTGAATGAACAGATAGAAGGCATGTTTCAAGTTGCTGATCAAAGATAGTTAAATAACTTGCTAGCTGACATTAGATTCCAAAGAATTTTTTTTCAGTTTTAGGGGCAAACTCAAAACTTAGCATCACCTTAGCTCCTTAACATTTTTGTGCTGGTCTCACGAGCTACACACGTGAGCACAAAATATTTCACTTGCTCTGGCTCATTTGTGCCTCATTTGTGTGTGGCTGTACATGTTCATATATATATAGTACCCATTAGGTTTCCGGTTGCAGCAATATGGAATAGCATTTTCAGAATGCAGCGGATTTTTTAAATGTTTGAAAAGCTAGAAACACTAAAATATACACACTGGGGGGTGGGGGGGTGGGGGGGTGGGGGGTGGGGTGTTCAGGGGATGGCTATATAAATTGGCCCATTTTTAAATGTGCAGCACTAATGCCCCAGTAACACTACAATTGATATGTCCCACAGTTAGAGGTTTTACTGCACGGCTGAACCACCTCCAAGGCCGCCTCATGTCTTCCGAGATTTCTCCACTCACCTTATGTCACCGTGTTACACTGAAAGATGACTGAGTCACAACCTTATATACAATGTGGACTACACCTTCAGCTACCGTCACAAGAAATTCGTCCGCGCATGCCCAAATTTAGAGGTGGATAATTTAAACATTTTAAAACTTCCGTAGAATGCCCAAGGTTAGGGACATTTCCCCATTGTGTCACAAGGTCGCATACCAACCTCGGACGGTAGTTGAAGGTTGTTGAAGGACAGGGACATCTTGCCCAAGGCCTATAACCATGGGTAATACCACCTGTAGTGTGACTGGGGCTTTAGGTCAAAGTTTTCGTGTCTGTGTCATAAGGTCAAAGTCCTGATGCAAAATTAAAATATCAGCTGTTACGACCTCACAGAACTGTGTAAATGGGCCTCAGTTTGAGGCTTTGTTCAGTTATTATGTCCTTTTTTTGGCAGGTAGATATTTATTTTTCTTTTCATATTAATTAACAACAATAGTACAACATTCATTATTTCACAATTGAATTTAAAATTACCATTCACAGTTATACTGAGATATGTTTTATACTTTTTGTTTTACACCAGAAACTACTGGAAAAGAAATATATCTGAGAATATTTCCACCAATGGTTCTTCCCATGTTTTTTTTATGTATAGTAGAAGCAAACCTCATAAATTCTTTATATTTATGCATGTACATCGAAGTCATTGGTTTTCAGTCCCATTCTGATGCAACCCTAATGTCAACTGATAATAGGGAAGCAATTAATTATTTATCAATAATTATATTTGGTTTACATCTATCCATATTTTAAAAGTGTATCATTTCAATAATCCAAATTGAATAACCTTTCAAAAACAAGTTTCTAGATGTCTAGATTCTAGAGCTAAATATTACTGGTTGAAGAGCTCACACACCTGACCAGATAAATGAATTCATTCTTAAGGCATGTACACAATAAACTGAGACATTGATCTGCCGCTGTAGAATAGTGGGTAACACAGTCCCTTCGGAACACAGCGTACCTGGTTAGATCCCAGGTAAAGGCAGATGCATATTGGCTCAGGCGACCACTTGAGATGGCAGTCTTCTATCACTGGGTCTTACTCTCAGTGGCAGGCTAAAGAACCACAGGGACATTGATCAATAGTCATCCCTGAGACTGTGTCTTTCAGTTAGGACTATGTCAGTCACTAGAGAGCTTAGGCTGTATTTATGCCGTCGGGATCTGTCAAATAGCTTTTTGAGTCAAGTAGTATAGGAAATATTGCTCTGACTATAAATCAACAATATAAAATCATCACCACCAGAATCTGGTCATCTGTTCTTTGATCCACTGTCAAAACTTAATGAAAATTTCATCAAAATCCACCAAAAGTTTTTCTATAACCTAAAGGACATGCAAACCAATGCCTGTAATTACATCACCTCCTTTGTGTAGATAAATAAATAAATAAACTATAGTGCTGGATTTTATCCCATTCTGTGTTAGTCTCTATCCTCCTGTGTCTTCAGTCCAGTTGTATGTTTGCTGTAAGGTCACCCAATGTTATCACGACACCCTTAGTTCTGTATCATCCTTGTGTCAAACCATGGCCTCTATCTTCCCTGATTGAAATTCGCTTCTGTACCAAAAATATAGCTAGAGGTGTCTACCTGGGTTTCAGAGGAAGTACAGCATTCTCCATCTGTTTTTTTCCAGCCACTTATAACTGCCAGCAATATTGCCTGTGGTGTAACTCGGACATTGGTGAGCATCAACTACTTGTTCATAACTGGTAAAATGCTTCATTATTCATAATTCTAACTGCCATCAAGTGCACATCAATTAACAAAGGAACTTTTTAATTTTCTCGAGGATTTATTTTTCTCAAACTTACTGATGTGTTTCATGTTAGAGGAACTGGCCAACTCATAATGTACGTATACAGAAAGGAAAGGGTAACCCACTAATATGTTGTTTACAGGGACATGGGGGATTTGCTTTGTGATGTAGCTTGACCATTCCCCTCTGACCAATGAAGCTAAACAGCACCGGGCTTGGTTAGAACTTGCATGGGTGACCAACAAGGCATTGGGCATGATGTTACATACATTAATTAAGAAAAACCAAAGAAATAGGCTCTTTAATCTTTAACTTTGCAGAAGAAAGAATCTCTTAAAAAGCAAAAATCCTCAAAAGAGTTTTAAAGGCTCTGTTTTGGAAGAACCAATTATAGTGAAAAGTGAAAAACTCTCTCAGTAGATTCTGCTTAAAACGAATTTGTATTTACAAGATTGAAAGTCTCAATACATAGATAAAACATGGTCAGCAGAAAAGTTTTTCAACAATAGCTGAACACACTCAGTCTTGTGCCACAAAACTTTTGATAATATTAAAACTCTCGGGGTGGTTTTCACAACAAACCCAAATCTATTGTATCTACAACAGAACTGGAGCATGTTTTCAATCAGTCAAAATTGGTTCAGCAATCTCTGACCTGTTTAAATTAAGTTTTAATGTTCCTCAAGGTTCTACTCTGGGTCCTCTGCTTCCCTATACACCATTCCCATTAGTCAGGTGATTGCAAATTATATGGATGTGTAATATGATTTCTATGCTGATGACACCCAGGTGTTCATTAATCTATCTCCTGGCTTCTGAAATTTGTGCAAATTTGAATGATATTTATATCTGGTTGTTTGCAAAATAAGCTCAAAATAAATCACCAAAATACATCTAGTTCATAGTCTTCAGTTCTACAGACAGGTACAAATGCTTCAAGGATTCTGTCACTGTCAATATCTTGTGAAATTGTCTCTTCCAACTGACATTGTTTGTAATTACTGTATATTGTTTCACTCAAAATTAGTTTCACTAATCAAGTCAATTCCCTTTGATTTAATCCTGTTTTTCTAACCTGTGTTACATCGTATCACATGCTTTCTCTCCTTTAATGTCTCAGTCATGGTTACACATGCATTGGTTATTCTCAGTCTGGATTATTGCAAGTCTTAGTTTGTCATCTAAATTATCATAAAAGACTCCAGAATATTCATAATTATTTGGCATGCTTCTTTGCTACTGGTGCTTTCAAGTTTCCTCATATATTCCGACCTTTCAATATCTTCACTGGCTTATTGTCAAACAACAAATCATCTTCAAAACCTTGGTACTAGTACACAAGTACCTCAACACTAGAAAGTCAAAATATTTTACCCCTGATCTATATTTGTATATATCTGCTGTTGACAGACAAGATGTAGCAATCTAGAGAAAATGTTATTTAAGGTTCCTTATTATTGTCTCCCAATTTATAATCAAGAGTTCATTTCAACAACTGCTTCCCATATGATGCTCCAAAACTTTGGAGTGATTTGCCACTGGTAATTCCAACTGATCCTACTCTTTCATGTTTCATAAGGCGACTTAAACCTGCCTGTTTCAGAAGTTTTTCCCTCCTAACCTTGACTTGTAAAAACCCACTGGTCTCCTTGGTTATGACCCTTAACACATATTATCAGGTTTCATTTATGTCTTATGTTTTGGATGGTGTGCCTTAGAATCTGCTGGTTTGGAGATTAAGCAGTTGGATACCTGATACCGGATGCTGTTTTTGCTCATTTTGAAATGATTGTAGCAGAGTCTAAAACGGTTTCAAACTGATTGTTCAACACACTTTACGGTTATAATCTCACTCATATTTTATTGTACTTAATAATGTTACCTTATTCCCAGGTTCCATGCAGACGATCCTCGATCACAACTACTGATGACTTTTAAATCTTAATCCCCAGTACTATTTCTGCTTAAATCTTCATCAATCCTTCTTCCATTTCTTTTGTCCACCATCTGTCTTGCCATCATGGTGATATTTTAACTGTGTGGAAATTCTGTGGTCAGTTGCCACTCGAATTTGCATCATTGTGTTGTCGCCCCCTTCTGTAGTAAACCCACTAAGCCTGTAGCACACTGGTGATCCGTTATATGATGCCTGCTAGTGAGAACAAGTATACTAGTCTTCATGAGTGGCAGTATAACCATGGATCTGTCCTCATAGGTCGTCAATTATCTTATTACAACCTTCTCCAGTCGCTGGCAGTATAGCAGCTATTGTAGATCTTTGTACAATAATCTTCATAAATCTTCCTGTTTCTGTCGTGTATTCATACAAAGTCTGGGTTAAATCTCAGCATTAACACTATGCAGGGCAGACCATGTGACCCCATTTTCCCGACAAAATTGAACTAGCTATTCATGGGTAGTCTTTGTCTACCAAGGACATTGCTGTAGTGTAGTCCTGCATGTGGGGCCTGGGCATTATCCTCATTAAATTAAGGCCTTCGTTTTTGTTTAAAATGTTATCAACTTACCAGGTTATTAGAAAACACAATTTCTTGCCACATATATTGGTCATATATATATAATAAAAGGTTTGGCATATGCATTAAATTGGTACAAAATTAAAATAATAGATAACTTTAATCTTTATTCTTTAATCATTTATACAATATTTTAATGTAGTCATTAAACACTTGCAATGCTAACACAACTTTGTAAACCAAATAGTCTTCACGAGAGTCAGAACGGAAAAGTGTGAAAGAGGTTTTCTTCACTGTCGATATATCCATTTTGCATTATGTGTTAATTACTCGTTACATCACTTGACATATTTATCCTGTACATTCTCTGACGAATATTCCACGCTTCAGTAAGCTTTACCCACCCCAAAATTGGAAATATCCTTTGGCTGTGTTAGATTGGCATTTCACATTCTATAAGACTAGGGGTGGATCAGTCGCATAATTCCCAAATAGGAAATCCACGATTCCAAAAAACACTTCAAGAAAAAAAAACTCAACCATACCTTACCCTATTGCGCTTTCAGTTCATGCAATGTAACCAGTTGCTCCAGAGGAATCCAACTACACCTAATATTTCATGTCAACTTTATGTTGCTTGAAATTTGTAACTTGCCAGGTTTACTTTCAATTTAATCAATAACAGTTCAGCTTTTGTTGATCCCTTTGGTGAGTATAGCCCAAATCAACAAAAGAGTTACTTTTGAAAAAAAAAACGAAATAGAAAGATATTAAAACTTCTAAAAATATTAACCGATTCTAAAAAACGAATGTCCCAAACTAACGCCCCCTGCCATTTCGGTTATGATGTGTTTTGTGATGCATTTCAATTACAGATAGAGTGGGATTTATTGGTTCAGTTTCATTACTCCTTACCCTGAGGGCTGTAAATATAAGAAATAAACAATAATACCATAACTTGTCATAATGGAGCAAAAATATGAAGCAATATTTCATCTTGCACCAAATTAATGGTTTTGTTTCAGTCTTTCTCCATTGTCTCTGTGAAAGGTAATGTTTTATAGGAATAGCTTTTATCAGATGACACCAAGCGACGAAATAAAACCACAAAGCAATTTATCAATGTCTAAATATCATCAATTAGAGATGTGTAAAAATGTTATTGCTTTACAATATTCTAATCATTTATACCTTTACACTAGTACATGTTTTGCATATAACCCCCATATATTTAAAAAAAATAGACAGGATTTCTACGTTTTAAGTGAAAACAGGTGGATAATCAATTCATTGTGGTGGAGGGTGATATGCAGGTCTCAGTTCTCAGGATGCCTCTTGGGTTTTTGTAAGGATTTTGTTTTCATTAAAATAAAAAAAAGAAAAAGTGTGGGTGCTTCTTCCCAGATGTTTTTCTTTGTCTTCCCAAAAAACCCTAATCTACTTCATTGTTTTCTTCAATCTGCCACTGTGGCCCAGTGAGTAACACACTCATCTGGGAACACAGGGGAACCGGGGTTCATTCATGTTACAGGGGTAACCTCTTAAAATGACGGTCCTCTGTTACAGTATCTTATCCCCAGTGGCAGGCTAAAGAACCCCAGGGACATTGATCAATAGTCATTCCTGGGATTTTGTCTTTCAGTTAGAGGGATGTGAGTCAGGATGGATGCAATCTGGATGGATCAAACAACATAATGAGCCCTGTATTGTGCTGAGTGCTTTACTTTGCTCCTACTGCCACCTTATTTGTATTATGAATTTGCATATCTGACCTTTTCTTTATAGTGACCACAATTTGTAACAGTCCTACTGTGATTTGCTATCTACATTAAAATATATTACCCTCAGACTGTGCATATGCATTGCAAATCTTATTTTGACCTTCAGGTCTGACCTTTACCTTCTTGGTCAAATTCAATCCTTGCCTGCCAGTTTTCATACCCCTGCTAGGGTACATTTCTTTCATTGGCATTAATTGGGATTTACAGATATTGGAGAAAAAAATTTCTAAATTGTATCCTTGCAGGTGTCATCACGGGTTTGCCAGGTTTTATGACCTAGTACTTATATAAAACCCTCATTTCAGTTGGAGGGTTCTTGCTCCAGTATATTGCCTTCGCCTCTGCCATGGTCACGGAATTTATTATTTGGCACATTTGGGATCAACCTGTTCATAATTGGGGTTATGAAGTTACTTGTTTCAAAGTTCATCTCAATTGTCTAAAATATTTACATATTTCCTTGCATTTGCAGGGACAGATGTCAGAGATTTGTTTGGCAAAATACCTGAAGCTCGCAGTAGGAGCAAACTTATTGAATAAATAATGAAATATTTCATACAAATCTTGTCAGTAAAGTTTTAGATACAGATATAGATTCATATACATGTTATTGATAAAATCTGATTTTAGTAAATAAATATTAAACCCAATTTGCTGAATAGATGTTATCCCTTTGCTGTCTGTATTTGAAATGGCAGAATGATTATAGTATTTGACAGGGCAGCATGCCTGGGCCAATGAAATCATGCCACATGAAAGCACATGACTTGTGATACTAAACCTCGAATGAAGTTAAGGTATGGCATCCCAGTGATGTGCCCGGTGGCACTCAAATGCCAACAAGTAATTTTTTTCACGGACCAGGAAACAAAACCCATATTGGGAAACAAAAAGATTTCCAAACTCTTGTCCTTTACAATCTTCACATAAATCTTACTTGATATAGATGATAAATATTATGATCGTTCAAAACTTTTTGATACATGTGTTATAACAGTAGAGTTAAAACAAATGCACTCAGAGAGTGCATACCTCCGCCAAGGCATGTATAGTTTATAGTTTCTAAAGCAAAACGGCTCAATAATAAGAAAATGGCAAAATCCAGATATTTGATATTTGGTTTTATAATTTAATGAGATCTAAGTTGGACCAAGATCTATTTGCATAATCCTGCTAACAAACAAAAAGACAAAGAACAGTCATGC
Organism: Sabellastarte sp. h YS-2021; assembly: GCA_964017235.1. NCBI lineage: Eukaryota > Metazoa > Annelida > Polychaeta > Sabellida > Sabellidae > Sabellastarte > Sabellastarte sp. h YS-2021. Next base: position 19,998,387 of record OZ024927.1, read on the forward strand.
ATTCAGTACTCCATTGACAGAGGTAATAATGATGAAAGAACTAATTAAATTTTTGTCGAAAAAATCCCATCTAGACCTTAACCTTGCATAAAATAAATGTTTATTTTACCAAAAGAGGCCATTCCAGTTAACACTTTTTTCTATAATTAAGATGTCTAAGATAAAAGAGTCTCTCTAAGTTCAATCTTCGCAAATTACAGTGCATCCAAAACAGTGCTGCGAGAATCGTATCAAATACCAGTAGATACACTAGTATAACCCCTGTTCTTAAGAATCTGCATTGGCTTCCTGTTCAACATCGGTCAGTCTTAAAAACAGCTACCCTTGTCTATAAGTTTCTCCACACTGGTTTTCCCAAGTATTTTGCTCCTTACATCTCCTCCTACAGCAGCTCCTACAATACCAGGCGCAGTCAGAGTGGTGGTAATTTCCTTGTCATTCCCAAGTTTCAACCCTCAGTCCATAAATCTGTCAAACAGTTCGGTCATAGTTTTACTTCCGATGCTCCCACTGTCTGGAATGCTCTTCCTGATGAGATTCGTGCGTCCCCATCTCTTGCCTCCTTCAGAAAACGGCTCAAAACCTACCTTTACACCAAGGCATACCCTCCTTAGTTTTACTCACCCTTGTGTTCTCCATGGTGCTGAACTTTTTTCTGTCCCTGGATATTGAGATTGGTTACCTGTTTTTGTTTTGTTGCGCCTTAGAGTCCCCTTCGTATTGGGGAGATTAAGCGCTATAAAAGTCCAATTAGAATTAGAATTAGAATAAATTAACTGCAAATTTGTTAATGTCCCCTTTCATTTCACATGTTTATGCACACCCCAGTGATGTGGGAGTGGAGGGTGGGGGATGCTTTTTGTTTTAGTCTTTTTTGCACATATATCTTAAATAATCAACTTTTAAAAAAAGACATTTCAATTACAAAAACCAAGATTTTTAAATATTTTAATTACAATCATATATATAAGTACACACAAAGATAAAACATATTTCGAACAATTCACACAGAAAAAAACACAATGTATTTACTTTTCTCTTGACCCTGTTGTTTTGAAATAACAAAGTTTTACTATTTCTTACATATTTGTATATTTTCTGTTAATATTATTTACAAAATCAAATTTTTAAAGCTGTTGCCAAAGATTTTCCTTCATCTATGCATTAGTTTTACACGTATCTGCCAAATGTCCCTTTCACACTACTGGAATAAATCCCTAGGTATTCTAAGGTGAAACAACCTCCAAGGATGCCCATACTGTCTGAGATTTGGTGTAGCATTTACACTACAGGCCGTATAATTCACAGTGGGCAAAATGCCCCTGACCTTCAGCTACCGTACAAGTTTTGTATGTGACCTTGGGACACATACATGTAGAGTAAGAAATCTAAAATTCGCCAGGAATCTAAAATTCACCACTTCTAAAACCTTAGTTAATTTTATGAAGAAAATGATGTTTTTGTCCAAAAATTGGTATTTTTCAGTTCAAAAAGCCTTAATTTACTATACAGTCAAGAAATCTCACCACAATTCATTTATTTTATTAGTATTTTCACATGTGGCGAATTTCAGATATGTGGCGAATTTTAGGTTTCTTACTCTACCTCCACTCGCCTTATGTTGCAATGTTACACAGAAAGACGCGAGTTAAAACCTTATATACACCATGGACCACACCTTCAGCCTTTGTCTGCGCATGCCCACAGTTCCGAAATCAAAGGTGGAAATTTTAAACATTTTAAAACCTCTGTAGGATGTGCCAGGTGATGGCCATTTCTGACTCACAGGTTTGCAAAAGGACGTCAGGCGGTGATCCAAGGACAGGGATGTTTCACCAAACGCGACCAACGGTCTGTAGTTTGAAAGGGGTATTTGTTTATCTTTCTCTGGTGTGCCTGTGGCTGCTGCTGACCTTTTTACGGCCTGGGATATATGATTTGATTTGTTGTACCTTAGAGTCTGCAGTCCGCAGAGATTAAGCCCTATAAACATTCCCTTAGAATTAGAATTTCATGCATAGCATTGCCTTTTTCATGAAATTGGTAAGCCACACTTGAATATATTGTAAATTTTACAAACTAGGTAAGGCAGTTGCCTGTTTCATGAAATGGGCAATTTTATGGATTGGAAGTAATAGATATACTAGTATATTTTTTAGTTAATTTGGTAAGTGATAATCACAAGATCTGGAGCTTACGTGATGATGAGGAGAAAACAAGCTGTGATTACTGAATAATAATTCAGTCATGCTCATAAAATCTTCTGCTTATCAATACATTGGAAGTTGTACTCAAGACTCTCTTGATCACAGCTGGGTACACATTAAAGATAAAACATCACAATGGCATAAACGGGGCTCCACAATTTATATATTTGTACTTTCTTTTTTGTAAAATGGTGTAGAGTGAGTTTTGTCTTTCATCTAATAATTCTCGGGTGAAAAATCAAACTTTGAAGAAGTATATTGAGTAACACTTTTTACAAAATGGAATTGAATGAAACGGGATTGATCTGAAAATTGAATCTACATATTTTTGAATACTTTAAATTTGATCTCCTTAAGAACGCCCGAGGCAAGGCTAAGGTTTAGGGAGTAATGAAATAACAATCGAATTGGAGTAATCTCTGTTGGGGAAATGGTAGGGGTTTTTACTAAAAGATCCCCCTAACACTCCTAGTTAATGATTCTGGATGTGAGGGAGGGGGCAGTTCCTTCTGGGAATGTATATAGGATGGGTGGGCAACAAAGTTCCTAAAAGGTGACAGTTTTATAAGCATCTATATTTAAGAGTAATATTAAAACAAAATAACTTAATTTTGAATGTGAGTCCTAGCAAACTACAATTTGGTTAAGATTCTTTAAAGATTTAAATACTGTGCATTAATAGCTGATATAATTGTATTTAGTTGCAATGATTACAAGGTTTATCACACAGTTTAAGAATTGGGTTAAAGTTGGGCCAAGCCTTGAGGGTTTGTTATTTTAAGGGCGAGGGCCTTATCAATGGGTTGTTAAAGGTCAGTAGTTTTTCTCTGTTATTGTAATGAGATTATGTGCTGAATGTTTTCTCTCTTACTGGCATTGAAGTAGTTTTACTCTGGCCTTGTTTCAGTCCCAAGCATTTCCCCATGAAATGGCTGCAGCGCAAAAGAACTGACGTCATCTAAATTGAGCTCTTGGGTATATAGTTTTAGGTGTGAACTTATGTATGTTTAACCACTAACCATTATTACCTGTGTCAACGAGGTATAACTTTCATAACTGCTTGTCTACTTCTTTGTTTTGTTAGCAGGATTATGCAAATATTACTATCTGGACCATACTATTTGCCTTGGTCCAACTTAGATGCCATTAAATTTTGAGAGTGATCTGGATCACCGTCTGTATACCAGAAAAAGAATCTGGACTGTTTTATTTACTTATTTTATGTGCCTTGGCGGAGATATGTGTTCTTCAAGTACTCTTCTTTGAACTTGGTTTACAGGTGAGAGTTCAAGAAACTCCAGGCAGTATATTCAAAATTCACTCTGAAGGTAGTCACTGTAAAGTATGGTGCTTTGTCCCTTGTTCACCACCACCCTGGATTACTGATGCAGAATGTCGCTCAACTATCACTTTTGCTCATTCTCGTGTTACCTTAGCATACAGAGTATCACCTTGTGGGGAAGATATTGTATCTACATGGAAATGCATGAGATTACATTAGGTCATATTATATGGGGAGTTTTTGTGGTGGAGGAAAACAGTGCATACTTATTGGTAAAATACTGTAAACCATTGGGTTTAATTCAAGATAAATTGAACCAGATGGCACATGTATTCCTTACAGTGCCAAATACTTTGCATCAGTTTTCAGCACTCACACAGCACCACTACTCATTTATTGCTGTTGCTTCAAGTCCTATTATGTTGGTACCTATTCCAGCAAATACGACACATTTTACTTCAGCACTAGTTGAAATTTAACCATCGTTGCAAGATTTGGCTTTCCGGCAGGCCTTTTAGCCAGGCTTTACAAGTGTGAAGACTTTATTCAACGCAGAAGCTCTTGAACAGCAATTGTGTACTTTTTTTCAGGTTCGTCTTGATGTTCTGAATAACAAAACAATACACCAGCTGACACAGGTATGTAAAACTTATGAAGAGATATTGACAAAATTTTCAGGAAATATCACTAATGACACAAGGAACCAATGGATTGTGGTGGTCATCCGGATCACAGAATGAATCCAGGAATTTTTAAAGGATTTTTATCATTGCATTCATACTTGGAGGTGTTGGGTATTGGCGAAAGTATGCACTCTCCAAGTGCTCTTGTGAAGTCATTTGGTGTTAACTGTCTTTCAATATTGTTATGTCACGTTGTAAGCAGTACTTCCGGTGGTGTTAGACCTTGTGAGAGGTCCTTTCTTAGTGCATTATGATTCTCTGAGAACATTTCCCTTCAGAAGGAAGTGAGAGTGTGAAATCATGAATCCACTCATTCATTGTCTCAAAAACCCCAACTAAAGACTAGTGATCAAGTTTAGGTTGTTTGGACGGCAGAAAAAACAGGTGTAATGGTGTGAATCTCCTGTGAAAACCACTAACACCCCGCCTGGCTGAGTTTTGCTGTGGAAGAGTATCAGAATTGAGAAGAACAATGTCAAGTGCAGGGTAGAGAAAAATTCTATGACTTGTTACAGTCATAATAGAAAGAGGAACTAACATCACATACTAAAATGATAATAGCCAAAGATTATATATATATGTTGTTCTGTGGCACAATTGAAACACACTTTATCAATAGATTGACCAAATGTTCTTGATTTTTTTGATTAGTCAACACTCGATCCCTTTTTTTCCCAGAAATTGCTCAGTGGAAATAAGCTGAGAATTTGATTATTATATGACCAAATGAAAACAATTTTTAAAGTTTCTAAATATTTACAGCATACATATAGACCTTTTCTACATACTGACTTCAGGATTCTGATTAATTACACTGTTTTCATTGTATTCTTATCATAAGTTATTGTCATAGTTTTACACGACATCATACTTGAAACAGACTGTCAATGAACAGTATTAGAGCAAAGTGACAAAAACAAGCTGGTTTCATGATACGACAAGACGGGAAGGGAATATGACAAGACGGGAGGGATAAGGATCAGATGGGAAGTGACAAAGACAAGACAGGAAGTGACTAGGACAAGCCTGTTTCCAGGTGGACGGAGCCATGGCATGGAACAAGAGTCGGGGAGGGCCAGTGAAATATCAAACATGTTTTATATTTTGTTGAACCACCGTGACATGCCTGGAAACTACAACCAACCCTAACCGACTATGTAAACATTGCTCCCGACCCTCGAAAAATCCATAATTACCAACAAGACCGCCCCAGTGGAACACCCCTATGGGGTTTGCAGATGTGGACAAGAGCGTAGTTGCTTATTGGTTCCCTCTGGTTTTCACTGAAGAATCTTAATCAACGAGTACTCACTGCACACTTTCATCCAATTAACTACTTTCTTTATATGACATATAGAATGCCTTGTTAAATGTGATGACTAACCCAAACTAAACTATCAAAGAAAATATGACAGATCTTCCTGAGTTCTTGCTGTTAAAATACTACATACACAGTAGCTTTTATGCATATTATATAATTGCATCCTTACTTTCAGATCCCACTCCGTACCAAGGCTTAGAAGGTCAAACAAACGACTAACAGTACCTTCTCAGTACCAGGCCTTAATCATTTTCATCCACTGATCCAAAAGCTAATAAAACCAGAGGATTCTACATAACACAGCCATTGTGGCAACTCTGTTTACACTTGTTTTATACAATGTTCTTTACCTTGTTTTGCATAATGTCCTTTATTTTGTATTTGTATATATTGTGGTCTAGGTACTCAAGTCAAACTTTCAGATAGGCTGTCCTGATAGAGTTATTGAATTGTGTTCACTGGCTCTAAAACCATTGTACTTTATGATGCCTATCATAGTCACTGTGGCATTTCTGTAGTTATTAGACATTGTAATTCTCCTTCATGATAAGTTTAACTGGAAACAGAGTAGCTAACTATTTAATTGATAATTAAAACTGCTGTTAAGCGTTTGCCAGGGGAGAAATTTTTTTTTTGTTTCGGCAACGAAAATTTTATGTGTTTACACTGTACACTGATCTGTATCTGGTTTTATTGTCACCTATCATACGTTCTCCTAAAATACTATAATAATTGATCACAGTACCTTTGAAAGTTAGCTTGTATTGTCAAAACAGTTTCATGCAGGTATTATCGCTCAACGGATATTCCCCACAGATCTTACACCAAATTCTGATTTTCCAGTACTTCAAGCAAATTACAGTAAATACACTATAATACATTTCTTTCATTCCACATCAACTTTATGACACATTAATTCCTGAAATACTAATTTGTACTAATTTTGCACCAAACTTTCTTTGTTCTTAGTCTATTCACTTTTGGTTTGCTGTTTAGACAGGTTTATACATAGGAAAGGTAGGTTCACCTTTTTCTAGTTTTCTTTTTCTTTTTTGGTCTTCCTTCGGTCATGCATTGCACTTTCTAGTTCTGTGTTTACTTTCTGCTGGTTGTTCGGGCAACCAATACCACCACTGATAACCCTTCCACACTACCATTTACTTCTGTCTCAAATTTCCATCCCACTTTCACTTCTCCTTCTACCATACAATTTGAGCCTGGCATTCACCTGTGTCTCAACAGTGTTAACTATACTTTTTTGGCAATACAGGACTATTGTAACTCTCTGTTCAGAGGTTTGTCCGGTTTCAACCAGCACAAATTCCAAAGTATTCAGAACACCCTTGCTCGTATTGTTACAAATCATAGAAAGTATGCTCATGTTACACCCATTCTACAGAAACTCCAATGGTTGCCTGTTAAGTATCGTTGTATTTTCAAAACCGCAACACTTGTGTATAAATTTTTGCATAGTGGTTCTCCTTCTTATTTTGAACCGTTCTTGTCTGTTAGTAGTTGTCCCTATAGTACTAGGCATAGTCACCCAGATCGTCAATACCTTACAGTTCCCCCTTTCCATTCATCAGTCTTTAAGTCAGCCAAACATTTTGGCTATAGTTTTGCCTTTGATGCTCCGAAGATCTGGAATGACCTCCCTCAAGATGTTCGCAGTGCAACATCAGTTGCCTCCTTCAGGAAGAAGCTTAAAACATACCTTTTTGCAAAAGCCTACCCACCATAGCCTCCCTCGTCACATCTGTGTCTCCTTGGTACGACCTGGCTATGTCCCTTGATTAACGCTAACTGCCTTGCTTTATGTTTAGATGCGCCTTAGAGTCCATCAGTGATGGAGATTAAGCACTATAAAAGTCCACATTAGATTAGATTAGGAACATATTCGCACGGTAACGCTCTCCTTCAAACATGTCAGTCCATGGGTATCACTGTTGTTGATCCTCTCAGGGGATGTCAGTATTAATCCAGGCCCTGACACCAGCCTTTAATTGGAAGTTTGATTAATATCAGATTGATCGGGAATAAGTCTGTTGCTTTTGCAGACTTCAAAAATAGCAACAAGTCAGATGTCATTGCGGTTACTGAGACCTGGCATCAACCAGATGACACCGACAGCTTCATTGAAGATGTTACACCGCCAGGTTACAAATCTTCCACATTCCAAGGGGAGAGGTGGTGTCAGGTTGTTTATTCGTGACAACATTGATTTCAAGGTCTTACCCCAACGTCAATATCTTTGAGAGTATTTCCATTCAACTGTCAATGGGCAACACCAAGGACATTATTTTTTACACCTTGTACAGGCCTCCTAATGTCTCCAAAGCCAACTTTATTGGGGAATTCAGCATTTTTGTTGAATGTTCTGCTTTAACATGTTGGGAAAATATCATCCTGGGTGACTTAAATCTGCACCTGGACAAACAGGATGTTTGGTCACGGAAATTCAATGACTCTCTCTGTCAATGCAATTTTACCCAGATTATTGACTCTCCAACCCACATTCACGGCCATATCAGACGTTTTATGTGTCAGGGATACCTTTGCAGAGGCAGTTTGCCCGAAAGTCATAGAGGGGTTCTCTAACCATCTTACCATCACTTTCTCTGTTGATATACCCATCAAGGTACCCTGCAATTTCAGGCAGGTTAACACACGGAAAATTCACAGGATAAATATTAATGATTTCTGAGAGAACATCCTGAATTCTGACTTAATCAAACATCCTCACAAGACAGCAAGTTTACTCAGTCACCAATACTTTAACACATTGCGCAACATTCTTGACAGGAACACTCCAGTTAATAAGAAAAAAGTATCATTGCATCCTGACTAAGGCTTTATGAATTCAGACATCCTGTCAGCAAAGCATCTGAAGCAGAAGTACGAGTGTGTATGGCCCAGGGACAATTTCGCAATTAACTGCAGTAGATATGGTGCGGCTGTTAACTGCTAGAATTTTCTACTTGAAGTGTCCAGACGAAGGCACTATTCCCCAAGGCTCTGTGGAACAACTTCAAAAATATTCTACATAAATCCTCGACCATTATTTTACCCGATCATGTCAGTCTGAAAGATCTAGCCAGTTCCTTTGGGCATTTTTTCAGTGACAAAATTATGAAAATCAGAACCACAGTACAGTCATCGGGTCCAGTTTCTATCACCAGACCAAGCATGAACAACAGTGCCCTTTCTTCTTTTGAGCCTGTATCTGAGGATGACATTCACAAAATTCTAAAATCATCTCTTACCAAATCATGTGATTTAGACCCAATACCAACTTCACTGGTCAAAGAGTGCGCAGGCATCCTAATCACCCCAATTACCAATATAATAAATTACTCGCTCAAAGAAGGGAGTTTCCCAAAAAGGTTTCAAAATTGCATATGTTACCCCCTTCTGAAGAAGCCTAGTCTAGATAGAAATCTCCTGAAAAACTATAGACCAGTGTCAAACCTTAGTTTCATATAAAAAATGATTGAAAAATCTGTGGCTAATCAATTAAATAGTTGCATCAATAAAGAGGGGCTCTCAAATCTCAACCAATCAGCGTACAAGAGATTGCATTCTACAGAAACAGCACTCCTTAAAATTAAAAAATGACATAGCTGCTTCAATGGACTCAGGTAAGGCTGTTGCTCTCACATTATTGATACTATTGACAACACCATTCTTTTTAACTGCCTCAGGGATTGGTTTGGTGTGGATGGCACTGTGCTGATGTGGATCAAATCTTATCTCACAAATCGCAGACAGAAGGTTCAATTGGGTAATAACTTCTCAGATGCCTTCTGTTTATAGTTCTGATGTATATGTTACGACCCAGGTGTGAAATTGTCCATTTCGTGAAATGGACAAGGAAATTGTCCATTTCATGAAATGGACAACCCAACTGTCCATTTCGTGAAATGGACAAATAGATATATATTTTGCTGTCCATTTCATGAAATGGACAAAGTCATGTATGAAAGTTAAACTTTCATTCATGACCAGTCTTTTGGTTTAAGTTACTCAATTTATTCGACTATAATAATGATATGTATTTGAAATATCATACACTAAGTTATATTTTCAAGAACTACAAATAAAGATAGCTATATAAAAGGTATATATTTCTATTTTATTGTATATTCACATACACATATATATAAAGGCACATCTATATGGTTTTGCTTCAACTACTGCTGTTTACCTTTCTTTTTATATTCCACTTTACAACTGTCTTAGCCTTTCCCAAAGTCTCTACTTATAACTGTATACCTCTAAACATCCCCTTCTTTTGAAATTTTAATTACACTAAATCAAAGTACACATATACCGAAGAAAACCCTCCTAAATATATATTTATATACACATATATACAGTTAAACTCATAAACCAAACAAAAAAAAGCAAAAAATACCCCAAATAGTTAAACAAAACATTATTAAAAGCAGTTACTGTGTCATTAATAAACTAAAACAGGTGTATGAGTAGACTGTCATACCCTGGCAGTTTAATACCGTTGGGATTATTCTGCCCCAGTATTAACTGATTTTAAAAAGGCATTCCTGCCATGAAAATATAACTTTCAAGTTATTTATACCAGACAACTATTGTTATTGTTTATGGAATATGAACATAGGGCTGAGTTTGCCTCTTCACTCTGGTGCTGGACCTTAAGGGTTGTCTCCACTCTGTGTGACACTCTAAACTTCCAGTTTGATCCACAGAGGAACTGGGGACAGTTTCAGGACCAGCTGTTGCATGTGTGTAACATGCTCCTGGAGTTCGCTGGTATTAATGCGGAGGTTATTAGAGCTGGTTTTACTGGCTGCTACTCTCTCACTTTTGTCATTCCGAGGCCTTAGATCCTTCTGTTTCTCCTGTATGCACTACCATTATATTCCACAAAATATCATCTGTCCGACAAAGCTTTTGAACAGTTGCCATGTTGCCAAGGTTCCCCTCTTGTTTTGGGCTGTGGTTTGATGTATACTGGCTGGCCAGGGACTAGCAATGGGAGAGCTTTTGCTTGCTTGTCATAGCTCTTCTTTGCTAACTGTCACTTTATTTTTAACCTCTCAGTTACATCCTCACAAATCTTGGGCTCTAGCAACTGGCCTACTGTGGGGAGTAAAGTTCTAGTGCATTTGGCCATCAGCCTTTGAACTGGCTCGCTTCCATGCCTATTGTCGGTGTTTTTCTCCAGTCCAGCAGAGACAAGTGGAAGTCTGTTTTGGACATTCCTGCCTTCATTATTAGCCTGTTCACAATTTTGACAGCTGATTCAGCCTTTCCATTCCCCTGACTGTTGTATAGAGCTGATGTCACATGTTGAATATCCCAGCTGGATGTAAACTGTGCAAATTCTGCACAAACAAGGTTTGGTGCATTATTAGTCACTATTACATCTTAAAGTCCAAATCTTAAGAAATGAGGTTTTAGCACTCGGATGATGTCCTTTGTAGTTGTAGAATACAATCAACTTCAAAGTAATTACTGTTATAGTCAACCGTGACTAAGTAATCTTTTCCATCAACACTAAACTGGTCCAGAGCAAGTTTACTCCATGGCCTCGGTGGCAAACGATGTGTTTGCAGTGGTTCTTTCTGTTGCTGGTCATACATTTCTGAACATGTTTCACACTGTTGAATGAAATTATGAATATCTTTGTTCATTTCAGGCAAAAACCTTAAATCTATTGCTTTTCTTGTGCATGCATCTATTCCAAGATGGCTGCTGTGGATCTTTTGCAGCATATCTTTCTTCATACTTTGAGGAATGATCACACGGAGCGCCCTTTGAAAAGCACACCATTTTGAACACCAATTTCATCCCTATAATTCCAGTAGTCTAGAACTGTCACTGGTACCTGGTCTTTCAGTGCAGGCCATCCTGTTAGTACTGTAGTTTTGAGTGACTGCAGCACAGGATCTTTGCCAGATGCCCTCTGAAGTTGTTCTGATGTCTTTGCAAATAACCCCATGTAATCTGTGAAGATCATCTGCTCCAAACTTGTATAAAACCCTCATAGTGCTGTGATTGGCCACTGCTTGGTTCCTTCAATTTAATTCTGGATAGCATATCAGCAATGTACATCAAGGATCCAGTTTTATGGGTCACATCAAAATGATAGTTTTGAAGTTTCAGTAACATTCTCTGGGGCTTCTTCATGTGATATGTTTCCAATCTAGTGCCCCTACAGCATGGGGGACATTCCATCTGGATCTGAACTGCTCCTCCACCTTTTCCTCAGTCTTCAGGGTCAGTAGGGCAGGTCAAATACTCTTCCTGGAATTCAGCAATGATGGCTTGGCAGACAACAGGGACAAATTTGCAGATGGTGGTTCACCCAACCAGCCAGTAATACTGTAAGGAAGTGTACATCTCTCCTGTTGCCAGGTATTTTATCATTATTGCCAATTTCAATCCAACTTCTAAGGGCTTCCTAAAACTTGTGACTGACTTCTTGATGCGGTGGTGCATGCGTTCCTCAATGAGATAAAAAATGCAGTGTTCATCCTGATGAAGTTCTGGTAGCTTGGGATATCAGTCTGTATTAAGCCTGCCAGGAGGGGTCAGTAGCATCATCTTTCTTCTCTTTGAAGTATCCAGGTGTTGGCAGCTTTTTTATTCTCCTGGGTGGTGGCTGTTGCTTTGTTCTGGTTGTAGGGCATGTGCTAGTCCTGGTCAGATGTGTCCTTTTCTGTCTTCAAATTATAATAAAAATAAAAATATTAAACTCAGTAAAAAACAAAAGTACCCTAAGTTTCTGTAGAAAGTCTATCTGGTGTGTTGCTGGCATCTTTGCAGTGATAAATGATGGTTTATGGCAGCCAGGAGGGTTTATATAGTTTTGGTTTGATCCCGATTCCAGAAATTAATCAGTTGGGGTGAGTCGGGGAAAATAGAAAGTGTCTGTTGCTGCGGTTGCTGTGGCTGATGCCTCCTTTCCTCTGCCCTGCTTTGGATGCTGCTTAGAAGTTTTACAGCCTCGTTTCTCAATGTTTGAAAGTCTTTATTTTCTAAGGCCCCCACCTCCAACGCCAGTTAGTTGCAGAAGGTTGTTCTTGTTGTCTCCAACCTTGGCCTGTGGAATGATGACAGCATGGTTCTCATCTGTGCAACTTGTCGATGACCTGCTGGTCGACTGTTGAATGCTGGGACACTGTGCTGGGGCTTGTAACTGAAGGCTGTATTGTGGTGTCTGATCACATGCTGTTTTCCATACTAATTTACCTTGTCGGTTGAAGCTCTGGAGATGTTGTGTGCTGAGACAGCGGATGCACTGATCCTCAGACTAGGGACTTGAAGCCTGACAATTTTCTGAGTCCCTTGTGTCTAATGTGTGTATTCAAGAAGTTAAATTTCTTCTGCATCCAGTTCTGCCTTTCCATCATCTCTTTTGGGGACTAACCAGACTCGGATTGTGTGAGCTTGCTGTAACGTGTCCTTTGCAACTCAATCCAGGACTTGCCCACCTTGACAGACAGCTTGCAACTGTTAGCAAACCTCTCCCACAGACACCCCTTCCTTGCTTAGTCCTTAAAATGTTCATTTGTCTCATCATACAACTCATTGTGGTCCTTCACAAAGTCCCCAATAGCCTCCTCATCTAAGTCTGTTAGGTAGATGTTGGTCATGTGACCCTTCTTTTGTCTTTAGTGTGATTGAGATGTTCCTGCCTCTCCTCCAGCCTCTGTATTGAATTCTGTGTCACTTCTGTCTGTCCATGCATGCTTTTTTGCCACTCCCTCCACTGTTGAGTGTGTAGTTTTCTCCCTCCTGGCCTGCTCCTCCCTCTGTTTCTGTGCCTCTTCCTCCATTTCTCTTGCCTCCCTCTCCTACTTCCTCTTCTGTATATCTGCCGCCGTTTACCCAAGCTCAAATTCTGGAAGGGTGTCTGTGGGGATGTCTATCTTCCTCACTCTTCTGCCCTTCTTAGGACCCATTTTTCTTTGTAAAAGCAGTGTTTTGTAAAAAAAAAACATCTTATCACAAGTCAGCCCAACTTGTATCTTAACAGTAAACCCTAGAAAATGCAGACATTGTTGGTTGATACACAACCAATTTTGAGATATTAGGAGAAAGGTTTCACAATGTACTATTGCAAGATACTGCACAGAGCATTCGGGATATATTTTCAGAATGAACTCATATGGACTTCATTTTTCCATTCCATAATTTGTCATTGCATTTGTGAAAATGGACTCACCACTATTCATCTTATTTATAATCAGCTGTACCTAAGAGTCTGTCAATTGGAAATTAAGCAGTTTTGGCAATCTGTCACTTTTCATAAGTGGTGTTTGGACATCACGGGTGTCAATCCCCCACCCTGGGGGAGGTGTACTGGCCCGTTAAGGGTTTTTTCCTAAATGTCAAAAGTTGAGGAAGTGTCATAGCACCTTAACAGGGTAGCATACAAACATGGGCATTGTTGCCAGGCTTGCCTGACATTGCTAGAGAAGGCTGGTCTCACTGTTATATTATGTATAAATGTATATTATTAAGAATAAAATAATTATCTGCAAGGTGTCTTCACTTTGTCCAGGGTGGGGGCGGGGGTGTGTGTGTGTGACTGGACACATGTCTCTGAATCCACACTCCTGTTTCATTAACACATGTTTGTCTAAGAACCACATAAGTCCTGACTTTGAAATAAGGAGACATACTGGCTATACTTGGGAGAAATACCAAAAAGCTTGAAAACTTATGTTTTCACAAATTACGATTGGGAGCTCTATCACACTGGTCAATGGCCAATGGTCTAAAAATATCCAAAATGTTAAAAAAGTTTGGAAGTGAGCAGTTTTTTTTCAGTGAGTTAAGACTAATCTCTTTGGTGCTATGACTTATCTTTATGATGTAATATTTTCCTTCACGTTTCAAGATTTGTTGTAGTCCCCAAGAACTGTATCAAGTTGGTCAGGCCTATTGTTACGAGTTATATTTTTGAGTTGAAGCAGCTAGGAGCATAGTCTAAAAATATCCAACATGTTTAAAAAGTTTGGAAGTGAGCAGTTTTTTCAGTGAGTGAAGAATAATCTCTTTGGCGCTATGACTTATCTTCATGATGTAATATTTTCCCTCACGTTTCAAGATTTTTTGTAGAAGTCCCCAGTAACTGTATCAAAATGGTCAGGCCTATTGTTACGAGTTGTCTCTTTGAGTTGAAGCAGCTGTAAGGCCCATATTTTTAGCATACAACTTAACTGTTTATTTTTGGTAAAATAATGTGGTTTACAAAATTGTCGGTCCCTTTTTCAAAAGGATCGATGATAGCAGCTCCCTCTCCTCAATTTGAGTTTAAAAAGTGTTTTGGCCTCATGAGAATTCATAAAAGTGGAACAGTGGTTTTACATCATTTCTGTTTGAACAGTACACATCAAACATAATTTGCTGATTTTAAAATATACCACTTATGCATGCAATGCACACACACCACTGCTGCAATGAATCCCAAAAGTACCTGGAAAATTTTACGGGGCAATTGTTCAAATGACATATATTTTAAATTCTATCAACAATAAAGACAAAACAACAGGATCACTTGGAGAGTGGATACCTCTGCCAAGGCCCAACAAATCAAGTATTGCTTAAGAGTCCAATGATAAAAATCCGTTACAAATTCCTGGATCCAGATGGTGATCCAAATCTCCACGTAAATCAAGTCATCTGTTCCCTGTGCCATTATCTACATTTCTTGGAAATATGTTAACATTTTTCGAGTTGTTTTGCATACAAACAGACAGACAGAGAAATACATACCACCATAACACAACCTCCTTAAAAGAGATGATATTGTGTGAGTCTGTAACTCACCAGGGTTATTTTATATTTATTATCCACCACTTTGTTCCAACATTAAGTTTAATGCCATTGTTCATGATTAAAATCAACTATGAACATCTCCTTAAGTAAGGGGAACCTTCGAATTTTAACTTCTTATTTTCCAGTCATTTTTCCTTGGTTGTAACACACCAAAAGGAGCAGAAGCACTTTACATGAGCAGAGCTCTGTAAAACACGTCTCTAGTGAGATATGTACATGTATGTATGTGTCATATGTGGATAGATTATACAGTATTATATGTGTACAAAAAATTAGCAGTTCTTTATTTGAGATTGACAAAACTTGTGAAAACTTGTGTATGAAATATTATTACACAGTCTCTACTTTTCATCTAGGGTGAATCAACAAGACACTTTAAAACACAATGTAATGCAGTTCCCAAGAAGTTAAGGAAAAATTTAATGTGGGTGTTCCACCACGCGACTAAGGCTCCCGATTAAGGGTTTTTGAGGGTCGGTTTCAAAAATATGCTTAGTCCCAGGCTTCCTGTAAGGGTCGGTTGTGGTCGGTTGAGGCCGTGTGAGAAATCAAACATGTTTGGTATTTCTCCCGACCCCAACCGATTATTTTTTCCCGCCATAAACAAAATGTCCAGTCCCAGGCGTCCTCAGGCCTCCTCAGACCAAATTTACACAGTCCTATGTGGTCCCAGGCCGCCTGCGACCCTTAGTCGCCGACCCTTAGTCCCAGACCCTCTATTCTTAGTCCCAGGCTTCCTGCGACCCTTAGTCCCATTGCAAAACAAAAATCGGCTATCTCGGTCTGGGGACGCCTGGGGACGCCTCAGGACACCTTGTGGGGTCGGGACTTAATCCTGGGTTAGTCGGGGCTTAGTCCCAGGAGGCCTGAGGCGTCCTGGGACCCAGTCGGTTTGTCTACGACAGGATCGTGGTTCAAACCGACCAGAAAAATGGCTTAGTCTGTTCTTAGTCCCAGACCAGTTAGGGACTGTCTGGGGCCTCCTGGGGCGTCCTGAGGCCGATCTGTAGTTAATCCCAGACCTTCATACCGATTCTGTCTTCCACCCCATTGGTCAATTTTTTTTCCATTTTTTCCAAGACTACCCACGATTAAGGGTCGCCGACAGGATCGGGGCTTAATCCTTTGGTGGAACAAGGGCATAAAGAAAGAGCAATATAGGATTATTATTTTTATTTAATTTATATCTACCTGATCTTAACCAGGCACATTATTTAAAATATTTATAAAATAGACATGATTCTTGTGTTACCTTAGCTGACCAAATAACCCACCCAGCTAATGAAATGTGCATTTAACCTTTAACCGAAGATCAGCTCCAAGATGAAAGCCTGACCTTCAACTTGTGAAGGTCAAGATCACATAACAAGGTCACCGAAAGGCAAGCAGCCTGGGCAGTAATCAATTAATTACATTTCTAAAGTCCTTTGGTTCTATAAACTGTCTCAGCTGCCAGCCAATCGAGCAGCAATCATGCAAAGACAAGAAAAGTTATGCCAGGTCAAAGCAAGACCTTCAAGGTCAAACAGAGGTCAAATTCCAAGCTGACAAACATGGCAGGGTAAGGCAAGATGGCCAGCAACTAAAGTCAGTGTATTCTAAATTCCTGATCCTAATGGATCTTAATTTGACATTTAAAAAGTTACTATTTGTGTTAAAATTGTTTGGCAATCATGTATAATCAATGTACAGGGTGAAGAGAGAAGGTACCCCAAAGCAGCCAGTTAAGATAATGATAAAAGGTCAGATAACTGCAAGTACACAACTTTGCATTGCAGTGTTAAGTAAAAGATAAAACAAAGACAATAAAAAACACACTGCTGTCTAATTGTTGGAAGGGTGATCGTTGTGACCCCCTCACTAATAAAATATATAAAACCTTAGTGACTGCTCAATGCAGCCTCTGCCTAACAGTGATCCAACTGGTGATCACAACAGGGCTAGTAAGATCACACCTTCCAACTAATCTGTTATGTGTATATCATTATTTAAGATATTTTATACAATGACATAACATTCATAAATTTAAAATACACAAGAATTCGCGATATAGTGGCATCATACATAAATAGTGCATAATATATATATGGTGGCACAGATAATAGACAAAATGCTGATCTTCCTTCCAGAAGGCAACACAGCACACACATAACTCTGGATTTTCTGAAGATCAAGGCAGGAGGCAGCTGACTAGATTCATCACTTCAACATAAAGCCAAGCACAACCAAGTGTGAAGCAAAACACATATACTGTGTCCATAGGAAGAAGCGCCAGTAAAATTTAAACTGGATAACAGCCTACATTGATGAAAATATTAGCACCTGACCCACCATTGTTACTCATGGTGATCTGAAAATATATCTACAAGCAGTAATGGAATCAAAACATAGTAACACATGTAATAGCAAGAATAACACAAATTGTAATTATAGGATAGGGTTAATAAAGGGTGGGCAAATTTTCAGTGTTGCCTCGTGTACTTCCAACTTCAAAATGGCAGAGTGAAGGAGGGTTCAAAAACGATGACCAATGGGTTACCAATCAGAAGCTGCCACATGAAATTGGTATGAAGTAAAATAATTTAAGGTCTATAAAACTTCTTCAGAACTGACCTCAGCCACACCTTCATGAGGCCCCGAACAGTGTCAAATAAAGACACATTTTCAAATGGCACAACAGTGGGCCACGGACTTGTAAATGGAACTATTCATAAAATATCAAGGTAACTAATACTTAATGACAATGTAACGACACTTTTACTAAAGAATTCAGGGAGTAACTAGAAGCATTCTTTGAGTAGTCATGACACTGTCAGTAGTCATTACATTGTTATTAGTGATTCCTCCAGATCATAAATGTTAATTGAAATGGCTCAATTATTGTAAAAATTAGGTAAATAACATGTCACCATACTGTACAACAGTTCAATAATTAAAGATAGTGATTTAGATAACTGTTACACATGTGGGAATTATATAAGTGCATTGTTCAATCTAAGCTTTATGTCTATATATTGCCATATAAGGTAATTGTGTTATTGATTCTTTATATGTGTTCTGCAATACTGATCTATTTATAGACTGGGGAAATTCTTCTAATGATCTCAGTGATTATATTAGTAAATTTACCAGTAGTCTCTAGAACTTTCTTGGTGAGTCTGGTAGCAGGTGTTAAACTTAGGTTGGTTCTATAACTGTCTGGAAGTTTCCATGCATGTATATAAGCACTATATACCTGACCACAGATGAACATAGTATTCGCTGGCTATACAGAAGGCTAACTGTGTCTTAGAGCTACATTGTACTATCAACTGGATATATACTTTTTGTGTGCTTTATACTTTGTGATTGAACTATTACTGGAGCGAACTGGACACAGTGTCTGGATAGATTTGCTGTGCTTTGGATACTTTTTCATCTGCACATAGTGTGTGGTTCTACCAGACTGGATTTACAGCATTTTAGACATTGTCCATATCTTGAAGAGGACAGTACAGTTGTGCAGACTCTGAATATTTCTATACAGACATTTGGTGTTATTGGATATCAAAATCATCACAGGATAAGAATATTTTGTGTTATCCGATACTGAACGGATCACAGGATACGGATATCTGTGTTAGTGGACATCAGACGGATCACAGGACAGATCACAGGACAGATTATTGGATACAGTGGACAAACTTTACTGTCAGTTACAGTGTTCAGGTCAGATTGGTTTCACTATTGTATCATTGTATGTACTATTGAGAGCATACTAGTTTACTGTAATCTTTATTTTTAATTGTTAAATAAATTTGTTAAGTTTTTGTCTTTTCCTGTTGCAACTTAAAGGCAACTGGTAATAGCTACCACGCTTGCCCGTGGCCCTAACAATAACAAATATTTAATGACTGGGTCTGAGTTATCTTTAAATTTGAGGGGTTTTAATGAAAAATTTAACCAACAATAAACTAGCTAAGGTTTGATTTACAAAACGGTTCGCTTACTTAGACTTAACTAGGAGCTAACAAATTCTCCAGCAGAATGAAGGCTTTGATTTACAGGCCCCAGCATCGGAAAAGTGTGCATGGGGGGAAAATGATGACAAAATTTTTTTTTTTTTTTTTATTGGTCACAATATAAATAATGTCACAATATAAATAATGTCACAATATAAATAATGTTACATAACACAAAAAACTTTTTAACAAAATTTTACTATTTGCACTGAATATGTTATTATAAGGCTACATATCTGATGAATGGAATCTGACCTTATACTTGGTATGAATTATTAGGCTAATTCAAACAGATTGTTAAAAATACCCCAACTAGTATAGAGTTTTTCTCCAAAATCACATTCTGAATTAATATAAAATTGTTCCTCATATTTTTTCTTTAATTTATTTTTAAGCCCTGATATATTTGGAACACTTTTATTTAAAGCACTTTTGAAAATATAGTATTTAGTAGTAGCAATTAATGTTGATTGGAATATACTGATTGTCCCTGTGTAAATATCCTAAGATTATATCCAGGGGTGAAAAATTTATTAATTTCCCCAAAGTGGAATGTATCCAGATTTCTAGATCTTTCCATAAGTCTACTACATAGCGACATTTCACAAACAGATGGATAAATGTTTCAGAATCAGATTGACAAACTCTACATTTGTCTGATTTCTCAATGGACATTTTATACATTTGACTGTTTGTACCAAGTATTCTATGTATCAACTTATACTGAAACCAGATCAAGTTATTATCCTGTTCTACATTAAATATAAGATAAAAGACTCTTCTCCATGTTGTATTGTCTATCTGTATACCAAGATCTTTATTCCATTTGGCTCTATATCCGCATTCTACTTCTTTTGTCTTTACCTTATTGTAGATATTTCTACATCCTTGTTTACATTGGAAAAAAAGGGATATATGTTGTGGGACGAATGGTCTCTCTAGTTGATAAACTTGAATGAATAAATGTTTATTATCATTAATGTATCTTTGTACCATTGAACTGACTTGAAAGTATTCCAAGAAATTTCTTATGTGAAAGCCAAACTTTACCTCAATTTCTTTACTATTCATCATTTTAAGATTTTGATGAACAATATCCCCGATCACAGATATCCCTTTGTCAGACCATGTTTTCCAAAATATATTAGGATTTCCTATTTTACTATTATACCACAGACAGGTTGAAAGCACACTTTGTTCAGTTCTTGTTTGAACTGATTGATCTATTATGTTCCACGATACAAAGATCTCTTTCCAGAAGTCATTGGGTACTCTTTTGTTACTTTTTATCCCCCAAAAAGGACCCACTTTGAACAATGATTCAATAGGTCCATATGATCTTTCAAATAATTTAGCCCATGGGCTGGTCGGAGAGGTTATAAGTCTCCTTATCCAAGTGCATTTTAAGGATTTGATAAATTTCTCTACGTCTGGCATTTTTAGACCACCATCTATTTTGTTTTGGCAGATAGTTGTACGCTTTATTTTTTCTGGTTTCCCATCCCACAAAAATTTATAAAGTTTTTTATTCAAATCTGCACAAAAATTATTATTTGGAAGTGGAATAGCCATGAACAAATGATTCAGTTGGGATAATATTAATGATTTAATAACAGTAATTTTGCCTAGAGGTGTCAAGGCTCTTTTTTTCCAAGCAGAAATTATTTCCTCGACTCTGGTAAGTGCTTTGGAGTAGTTGTGAGCTGGTATATTTTGTAAATTAACATCAAAATCTATCCCCAGCAAGGTGAAAAAATTTGTACCCCAGTTTAAGGCGCTAGCACAGCAAAGTTTTTCCTTGGAGTATTTCCTTTGTCCAATCCATACCATTTTTGTTTTAGACATGTTCATTTTCAGACCTGATAGAGATCCAAAGACTTCTAAGATATTTAGTATTTGTTGCAAGGAGCTCTCTGAACCATCCATAAAAATTGTAGTGTCATCAGCAAATTGTGAAATTTTGATTTCTTCTTGACCAATTTTTATACCTTTGACCATAGTGTTACCTTGGATCATTTCATACAGTACCTGGGCACATAACAGAAAGAGATATGGAGATATGGGGTCCCCTTGTTTACATCCTCTTTCAATTGGGAAAAATTCCGATAAAACACCAACTTGGAGTACTGAGGCTGTTATTTTATTATTAAAGAGAGTTATCCAATTGACAAATTCCTCACTAAAGTTGAAGTGACGTAGTACCTTGTACATAAATTTCCATGATACCGAATCAAAAGCTTTTTCAAAATCAATAAACATCAACAATCCTTTGATTTTTTTAACTTCAGTATAATTCATAACATCGTAGACAAGTCTGGTACTCTCCCCAATAAATCTCCCTTTAATGAAACCTGTTTGAGATTGCGAAATTAAATCTGGGAGGACTTTCTTAAGTCTAGAAGCAATCACATTTGTTGCCATTTTATACAGTACACTTGTTAGAGAAATTGGCCGCCAGTTTTTCATATTATCCCTTGGTTTGTCCCATCAAAATGATGACAAAATGGTGAATCTACTTATAGGGCTGTTCCATTATAGTGACCCCGTTGTAAATTAAGCTGCCTCTCAATTGGAAAAAAAAATAAAACCATTCAGGATCCATGGGTGAACTTTATGATAGGTTTGTGATATTTTTTCAACATAGCTTTCTCAGTAACATTCTAATTGGTTCAAGAAGTCTTCTGATAAGCTCCAGAAAAAGTTGTGATCGTTTTCCAATCAATCTGAATGGTTTACAAACCTTATAGACTGGCTCCAAGTCTTTGCATTTCTTATTCCACCAAATCTGACATACATGGAATCTTTATGAATCCATCATGATGAAAAAAGTCATTCAGTCCTCATATAATACCTAAGACAAAGGACTTGAGGAAAGTCTACAAATCTAAAGTATCAACATAAGACGATTCCCTTCAAAACGACAAATTTTCAGGATTTTCAGGTGACCTAATCATGAAAGTTTCAGGTATCCAAGTGCTTAATCTCCGATCTCGCGGATTCTAGGGCACACCATCCAAATCATAATGAAAGTTGATCGCCAAAGTGGAATAGGTTTATAAGATTAAAGGATTTCGGGATTTTGTGAGTTTTTCTGTCAATACTTACATATTTTGTGGACTTTTGATCAATTGTATTTTAACCTTGGTAATTTACTCCGGTCTGGTGCCAATGTTTGCTAAAGATATTGATAGGTTTACAAAGCCACTCTCCTAAACATTGAAAGTGCGTGGACAGACAATCTGATAGCCAAATATTTTGACTGCCATTTTTCAGAGCACATGAAAAAATAGCAAGGCTACAACATCAGTTACCTGGAAATGAACTATTTGATATATTTAATATATCTATAGATCAAAAGAGTGGGCTCACACTTTTTAAGAGTTTATATCATGCCAGGATTCTTATGTAATGTGACACTTAAACCATGGTATATATTTACAAGCTTCAGTAGACAGGTTTTGGACTAGATGACCATATTTGTTTTTACTTTTTATGATAAATATGTCATGAATATTACTTTTATCCAAGATGCACTTTGGTAAATTTTATCAGTTAAATTTAGTTTAGATTTTAATATCAATGTTCTTCAAAACTTTGTCTACTTTATAAAGTTATAGATCATTTTTCAATTTACTTGAATTTTCCAGCTTTTTTCACCTTCTTTTTTTTCCTTTTGTATCCCATAAGTGATGTTAACTACATGTTTCACAGGAGTGTATGTATATTGAAATCTTTTATGCTCTAAAACAAAGCTAAATACATTACTTTCTCAATTCTATTCACTTTTAAACGATTTAGATTATTTTTCTTTAGGCTATTTAGGTTTTTTTCCATCGCCCCTATTTTTTCTTTCCGATTTTTCCCATGTCTATTCCACTTGTCTTTTTCCATCATGAAACTGGCTTCTCTTTTCATTTAAGTCTTGTTCATTTGCAGTCAATTGACAATTAATTATGTTAAGAATGATGTCAAATCAGTGCAAGTAATCATAATCTTGCAGTTAACAGGTATAAAAGGCAAATGGGTATGCTGTAAATATTAAGAAACCTGAAAAAGTGTTTTATTTGGTCACACAATTATCAAATTCTCAGACTATTTCAACAGAAATAGAGGAAAAGGGATCAAGTATTGACCAATCAAAAAAAATGATAAATTAGGTCAAGACAGTCAAAAATATATTTGGATCCAATCACATGATAATTTTTTTTCTCAGCTATTAAAACCCATAAGCATTTTCTGGGGAAAAAGAGGGATTAACTGTTGAAAAATAGGTCAAAACTAAATATTTGGATCTGATCACATAACCTAAATTGTTACATTGACATTTTTGTGTTTTTTAATTATGGTTTTCAGGTTTTAACAAGCAGAGGGCGATGTGCTCTGAGAATGTCTCATGTGACAATGACAACCCTGTTGCTTGTTCCTGGCTTTTATACTCCAAATTCAGACCTCTGGGAAAGAGAGCTTCTAAATCTCGTCCCTGTGAGCAATTTCTCTGCACATTTATACAAAATAAAACTAAATCCTGGGAAATACCCATTTCTGGACATAATCCCCAGGTCACACAGTGGCGAGGGTGCTACGATGATATCTGCGAATATAGAACAGAGGTGACTTCAAATTCGCCAGAATTCACCAAGAAAAAGCGGGGAAAGTGTAGTCATGTGATAAAAGATCTTCATACTTCTACGACCCCTCTACGATGTTCTACGATGCCTTTCGAATGTCCTAAGACAAAGCAAGAATATACAAAGAATACCCTACGAACTGGTGAAGATATCTGGCGAATTTACCAATGAATCAGCTACAAGTAGGGGAGAATGAATGCGATACTTGAAGAATCTTCTACGACAAAGGAAGAATCAGTTGAGAACAATGAAGAATATCTGGCGAGTTTACTGAGAACAAGAAGGTAGTATGATTTGCTGGAGAATGTCCTACCACAGAGCTATGATGTAGAAGAATCTGCTACCAATAGTGGCGAATTCTAATGGCGAACTAAAAAATGGCCACGAATCGGCGAATACCAGCGATAGTTTTGAACAGTTTGAAACTGTCGTAGCCAGATGACGATCCATGGAGAATGGTGGAGAACAGTGAAGATGGACCAAGAATATGCTACCAACAAGGACGAATTTCAGGATCGCGCATATTCGCCACTAAACATCGCCACAGTGTGACCTGGCTTTAAGGGTAAAACATGCTGTAGTTCTGGTCAAATGATGGGTTCCAAATATTTAGTATCGACCTAGTTTTTGATTTTTTGATTGGTCGACATTTGATCCTTTTTTCCCAGAAATTGCCACATGAAAAATGGTCTGACAATACTGACTGCATGTCTGGTTGTAGTTCTGTACACTTCTCCAGTCTTTTTGGGTCGTCTGTAGGACTTATTGCAGTTTGCTACAAGTTGTCTGTTGTGCCTCTAGGGGTTACAGGAATCAACCCAACCCCAAGTCAGGTCAGGATGCCAATCCAGAGAAGCCGGAATGTATTAAATCCTGTTGTGGAGGTTGAACAGATATTCTTCTACCTAAAATTGGTCCCCATCATCGACTCAGCTCCAGTGCAAAACTCCCATTTGAGCCCCACTTAATGTATTGACTGAAAACTTCAATGTCGTCAGCATAATGCAGACGTATTATCTACAATCATATACACTTTAACTTTAAAAACACACCACCTAATCCCATGGTTCACCAACACATTGAAAAGATTGTTTTCATGTATTTGTAGTACATACAAGGAAGTACATGCAGCACTTCCTTGATCCCATGGATGGTGAAACCCTACAGCAGAAAACAACTCACAAGATGCACTGGCTCCTCAGGCTGGGGACTTGAAGGCTGAAGATTTGCTGAGTCCGTTGCATCTGAGGTGTGTCTTCAAGGGGTTAAATTTATCCTAAAACCAGTTCTGCCTCTCTGTCATTTCCATTGGAGGCTGGTCAGACTTTGGGTGAGTTTTCCGAAGTGAGTCCTTTGGGATTCGAACTAAGTCTTGCACACTTTGATAGACAGCTTGTGCTGGTGAATCTCTCCCACAGGCATTCCTTCATGGCCTTGTCTTTAAAGTGCTCACTGGTCTTGTTGTAGAGCTCCTCATGGTCCTTGACAAAGTCAACAATAGCCTCCTCATCTGAGTCTGTTAAGTAATTTTTTGTCATTTGCCCCTTCTTGTGCCGGGCTTGTGATTGAGATGTGCCCGCCTCTCCTCCACCCTCTGTGTCCATTTCAGTGTCACTCCTCTCAGTTCTTGGACACTTTTCAGCCACTCCCTCCTCTGTTGAGTGTGTAGTTTCCTCCCTCCTGGCTTCCTCCCTCTCCTCCCTTCTGTGCCTCCTCCTCCCTCTATCTCTCTTCTCTCTCTTCCCTCCTCCTCTGTATGTCAGCAGCTGTATCCCGTAACACAAACTATGTAGGTGTGTCTGTGGGGACTTCTATCTTCCTCATTCTTCTACTCTTTTTAGGACCCATCTTTCTTTTTAAAAGCAGCATTTGTAAAAAGAAGCCTATCAACAAGTTAGCCCAACTTGTATCTCAATACTAAATCCTAGTTAATTTGTAAAGAAACAAAAGCCTTATCTTAAATCTTAAAATGTAATCTGTCAGATACCAGATTCTAAATGATGCATTGCACAAACTAATTCATCTTATATAGTCATAGATTTCATAGCCGACAAACCATGGTTTGGTTAAATGAGGCCTGCTTGTCCTACACAGTTCCTGGGTTGTCTGTTGCTGTAACTGCCTTGTCACTTTCTGTTTACTGCTTGTTGTGTTGTGTTCCCGGCTTGTCCTGCTGAGATGTTACCGACTTTATGGTTGAAGACTTGGAGACTTCCCATCTTGACAGAAGTGACCAAGTCAGGCCGGTTATGTTTACAACAGGTCGCTTTCCTTTGAAATATGGTCGGTTTGTGTGTACGGCCTATCAGGAAGTGGTGTTCAGGTGCTGAACAATGACAGGTCAGGAAGTGCTTCCAGACAAGACAGCTACAATGTAGGACAAGACAGAAAGTGTGTACCACAAGTCATGGAGACCCACAACAGGACGGTTTCCAGGTGGGCAGAGCCGGGGTTCGGATACAGAGTCGTGGAGGGTCGGTGAAATATCAAACATTAAACAAGCTGGGAAACTACAACCGATCCTAAATGACTCTGTAAACATTGCTCCCGACCCTCGAAAAATCCATTAGTTTCATCTTGGTCAAATACATTTATGGCTTGCATTTGTGTCTGTGCATATTTGACGCAAATTAGATTTAAAAGAACCCCACAAAAGCTAAGACAACTAGCAAAATTAAGGTTTCTGTGTCCAAGTTGCTCCAAGTTATAGCAGGGAGCAATATATTAAATACTGGGCCTAACAGAAAGGCTAATTTGTTTCACAGGGAAATTGTAGCAACCTGCAAAAATATTTAATTACCAAAAATATTTGCAGGATATAGTCATACAGAAAAACCAAGTCCCTTGTGTATGTATACAATTCCTATTATTAAATAAGTGCTTAAATAAAATGTATAATGAAATTAAGTGCCAACACAAATATAAAGGATCACAGATCAACCACTCCTTCAATCTTAGTGATTTGATAATTTTAGTAAATTTCCCACTTGTGTTTAAGTGTTTGGTTAGAACCTTAATGTAAGAATCGTTTTGACTTCCCTCGGAAATCTATTGGGTATGATTTTACAACTTCAAACTGATACAATCAAACAGCTAGTGCAATGTATTCTGTGGGGACATAACATCATTAAAAACCCACTAAAATATCCGTAACTTAATGTTAGCATTATAAAAACATGAATATCTCAGTAATTTGAATGTTGTCGTCTGGTCTTAGTGTGAAAGTTAACGGTAAATATTTACTAAGGGATCAGCTATTTATTTCTAATTATGTTAATATTTTCACTGAGCATTAACAGGGATATGTTAAATTATGCATAAGTATTTCAAAGAGAGATTTTCATATTGGGATTAATATCAACAACAAACTTTCTGCCTACTGAAATATAGTACTTCTTGGATATTTTCATAATTTTCTATCCAGTAAATACCTTTATTTCAAGAAATATAAGCTACTGTAGTCAACAGTAAAAGTATTATCTTTATAATCAATAAAACTGATTTAAGTACAATGATATAAAAGTAGTTTATACAAGTGTTGTTCTTTTAAATATGGATATATCTATTGAATGAAGAACTTTGAATAAAAGAAGGTAGGATATTCAATTATCAAATATAATGTGTAACATTTATTGTGTTAAGTCAAGTGTGAAATCAAAATATCAGTTCCTGATTTGTACGATAGGATGGCAACAATATTTATAGCATCCAATGCGGATGAAAGAACCTTGCTCAGTAAACATTAAAACATCTTAAAATGGTTTAAGCATTTAGAAACCTTTTTAAAACCTATTTAAACCCTCTCTTGTGGTTTACTAAACGTTTCCAAGTAAACGTTTACACTGTAATGTTTTAAAAAAATATTTGATAAACATTCTCTATTCAAATATTTTTGCTGAAAAAATTATTAAAATGAATATTAAAATTTATTAAATTATAAAGTAACTCAAGGTTTGACTGGAAATGTTTTTTTCAAACATTTATAAAATAGCTGAAGAATATGGAAATGTTTTTCAAACATTCATCATGAAATGTTTGATAAACAGTGCACATAAAGCATTTTAACATTTCTTGACAATGTTTTGTAAACGTTTCTCTGCAAATGTTTTACTAACGTTTGAAGCAACTAGTTTTCGTACCCATTATTTTAAAATGTTTTTGAAATGTTTTCTATCAAATGTTTGAAAACTTATTAAACATTTAATAATAACGGATTTTAGAGGACTTCGTACAAAATTGCCTTACATGCAACCCTTAAAGTAAGAATTGAATGGGGGCACAATTTTAAAGCCACTATCTTACAATTTTAAACATTAAAATAATATTTTTATTTGTAACTTAAAAAAATATTGAACTTGACCTCTGACCAGATTATTATTGAGACATTATTATGTTCATTGTTCTTTATTTTCACGAAACAGAGATAGGAATGTTCAGTTTCATCATTTCTTACTTGAAATCTAAGTTAGAAATGATCTAAGTATTGTTGCAGAATACGGCCCCTTGTTTAAATGTTTGAAACCATGTTTACCAATATCATAATAAGTGGAGACATGATTGTGTAATAGAAAGGGTTTTAGGAATTTTTCTGTCACTTCTTTGAGCGAAACACAAATGTAACCCTCTTTATAATTACAGTTCCCACCTCTGTTCGTTTATTTCTGTGACAAAAAAATACATGGGAACAAAGTTACTGTTGAATTAAATAACGAACTGCTGTAATTATATCTGTCTGGTTTTTCATACCTTGACCTTAAACATTTAAGGTCTTGCTTATTGTAAGTTTGTTATAAACATACATTGAACCATATTTTTCTTGGTGACCATTGTCATCTTAAGTCTGAAGAAAATACTGGGGAAATGAGTGAATTATTTTAGCTTAAAAATATACAGTTCCAACATTTTCATTCGTTCAGTGGTGAAGTTCCCGTTAAGAATACTGTCTTTACATAATTATTCATACTTCATCAACCATAATTCAGTACTTATTGAAAAAGGATGGTATTTAAGCAGAGTGTTGAGACGTGAAGTTCCTGGAGGTTTGCTTCTATCACATATGACCCAACGTTACCACAACAACCCAACAAGCACAGCAGCAACAACAAACACAAACATTGTGATAGTGTTATTTAACCTTCATTATGATCTTGTCTCCTTCACTTATGCATCTGACATAAACTCCCAAACCTGAATTTTATTGTGTTAATTTGAAAATTCAAAGCCAGATTTTTAAATGTTTTTTTTTGTGTCCCTTATTATATAGATAATGGCCAAGTGGCGCTCCACTATGTAAACTTAATGGCCTGAGGCCCTGAAAGGGCTGAAGGGTCATTAAGTTTACATAATGGAAGCACCATGAGGCAATTTTCTATTATAAAACCCTGTAAATTAAAACCAATTTATTAATTCAATATCTTGTACCATATGATCAACCTAGACAATCTTTGCAATGTTTTCTTTGGTGTACATACCATATGGGGCTTTCACTAAATTAGTGCTATGGTTTTTTTTTTATCTCAATACGCAATCAACATTGTTTAACCATGTGTATCCCTGGTTTTCCTTTATGGGAAAATATAATTTTGGATAAAGCTTGAAAAGTTGTAATATAATATGACTGCCACAAAATTTAACCATGGATAATGATAATCGACAAAACATGGATCTGTGACTTACAGAAAGCACTTTCCAGAAAAAATTAGACTGCTTATTTAACTATGATGTGGATAATTTGTTGTGGTGAGTGTTTCATGTTACTTTATTAATCTGTGCTTATTTTAAGACAGTAAGCTATTATTTTTGTGTTTTGGGCATTGAAAGTACTAGAAACTGGAGAATTACTTACTTGTTTTATTTTATGTTCAAGTTTTTGGGTTTCTCAACTTTATTATTTTGTGTGCTTCTTTGTCTCTTAATTTGGAATCAAGGAAAAACGCCTCCTGGAATGATTGTCTCCTGTAAAAAAGCCTCATAGAAAGAATGCCTACTCCACATTTTGTATTTCAGTAATACCTCCTATGAAAATTAATCCACAACATTAAGAACAAAATTCATTTGAACCACAAACAGAGTATCATTTTAGAAGTATGTAACAAACTGTAATAAGATAAATTAAAATCATTGTTTTGAACTTAAAAACATTGAAAATTTAAATCAAATTTAAACCCAGCAGTAATGCATTTCAGTACTGCATTTTTGCTCTACATTTTTTTTTGCTCCTTTGATTAAGTTCACAGAAAATTATTGTAAAGTCAGGTTGTAAAGAAATGCAAAGAATTAAAAAATATCCAACTTTATAAATTAAATTGCTTGTTTTGTATTTGTCAGGAGGTATTTTTTCAAGGTAGCATTTTTCCATGAGGTATTTTTCTATGAACGTTGAATGTCATTCAGAATTGAAAAGACTTTGTAAATGTACCCACTGAACTAATTAATATGAAAGAAGTTGTGAAAACATTTCAATATTGAATGCAGTGTGCTGTGGATGACTGGCAAATATTAAGTACCCATTTGTTCTTGGCAGACTGGCCATTGAACTAAACCACAATCCACTGTTGGAAAATAATGTAGTGTTAACTCTCCATTATGCAAAAATAATGGAGAGTTGAGACAATGGAAGGGTTGCCCGTCTGGGTTTTTATACCAATTTCACATATTACTGATGAAGTGTCCAAACGGGTTATCCAGACTCTCAGTCTGTGTCACACTATTTTATAAAGTTCCCTTTCAGGTCAGTGACAAAAGTAGCCAGAGATATCTCGTCTTGCTGAAAATTTCCAGACCAAAACAATACACGGGCTGAGAGTTTGATAATGCAAGGGACATTACTGTTTCAGTGTCCATATTTGGTCAACATGGTAACACATTCTATTACGTTAGCAACTTTATAATCTTGGTTTCCATAGGGACTACAGAAAATAAATTAGAAAAAAACACATATAGTATATAAGCAGTCATCTAAAGTCACACACGTTCTTTTACTGTTGACTCTTTCAACTGACTTGATGTTCTGAAAACAGATATCTTCATTAGACATGTTCGAACAGATTAGATTTATTTGTTGTTTTACGTCGCGTTCAACAGCCAGGGTCATATTACGACGGGTAGTTTACAGGTGGAGGAAACCAGTTGATACTGCACTGTAAACCACCGGGCATCGGCAAGTAACTAACAACTTTCCAACATGAACTGCCCAGCCAGAGATTCGAACCAGAGGCCTCAGAGGTTGGAGGCAAGAACACTAACCATTACACCACCAACCCCCCCTGACATGTTCCAACAATGCATGAAATACAAGAATTTTACCATTCATAAAACAACAGCAAAATCTGCCTCATACAGCAAAGGGTTTAACAGAGAGTCCACTTTAATGGCATCCTTCCCCTGTTATTTTGCCATTTTAAATTGAAATAATACATTTAAGCTATTGAACTTAACAAGTAAAAAGTGACTAGTGTTACAGTGTGTTTGTCAAAGTGGCATGGGAGATTTCACCCAGATTCTGGGTTCAAACACTAGTAAGACCTGTAGTGGGGAAGTTGTTTGATGGTTGCAGTTTTGTTTGGTGGCCTTGACCACTTAACTCTGTAATTAAGGGTCAACTACGGGCTACCATTTTGGACAATTAGCATCCATGGTCACATCTAGCAATAGTAGAGAAAAATTAAATGTACTGTATTTATGGTCATTTCGTGTACACTTTGATATTATTTCCCCTTTTTGACATATAATGATATTGCATAATAATTAAATTACATTTGTGTGACATAAAAAGTGTGCATCAGTTTAAGTGCTGTAAATATCTTATTATCACCCAAAAATATGTTTTTGACTTTAAAGAATATTGTCATCCCAAATGTTATGTTTAATTTGCAATATTTCGTGTTATATAAGTGCCAAAATATATGGTAAAATATTTTGAATGTATACAAAAATGATATGAATAATTGAATTATTTAAAACAAATCACGATCGAGGCTTCCTGACGCATGTCAGATTGATGCTGCATTCTTCAGCTGTTCAACACTGGTATATACAAGTTCAGGGCCGGTTAAAATGCAAAGACAAGATTTGCTCTAAGCCTTTGTATTTCTCAAAGTCATTGAGTCCTCATATAATACCTTAGACAAAAGGACTTTAAGAAAGTCTATGCAAAGACCTGTGTCACGGGTAGTAAATACCACATCACGACCTGCCAAAGAATGCAGCATTAACAGGTGAAGGTCAGTGTACGCGACACTAAAGGTTACTGGGGTCCCGTCTACTTGTCAGTGAGGGAACTAGTATGCAATGGTTTACTCCATCCTCACCATCTACCTCATATAATATTACTTACAAAACCTGTTAAAAGAGATAATATAACTTCAATTACTCAATTAATCGTATTTTAGCTGTATTCATTTATTACTCCCCTAAAGGTGAGGGGTGGGAATATGTTGTAATCATATCCGTTTGTCTACCTGTTGTCATTGTTGTTGTTGCTGCTGTTGTTTTCTATCTGTTTGCATGCATTTCTCGAATACTACTGGAACATATTTTTAAAAAGGTGGGTCACTCGGGGATCAGACTTCTTCAAAGGTTATCTGGATCTAGATTTCAAATCCAGAATTGGTGACTTTTCAGCTATATCCACATATATTACTCATTACTCCCTGAAGGAAGGTGGGCGTAATGTAATAGTAACAGCTGAAATGATTTTATAAACTTCAGCATTTGAATTTATAGAAAAACAGCTATTTTTGAATATTTATGATAAAAAAGAATTATTTATCTATTTATATTAAGACTTTAATTCAGGAACATCTCAGTGCACATATTTTTTTTCTAAAATTATTTCTAATATTATAAGATACCAAAGATGATGTGTTGTGTGAAAGTTAGAGAGCAAATTTCACTGGTTGTTATGTTACTTTTTGGCAAATGACATAATTCCCACAATCTTGTATAATATACACAATACACAGAAAGTTCGAACAATACATTTTTTTACCATTAGGTGACGAAACACTTCTGTCAGACTTCTCACATTTATTCCACTCTTTCTTTCTTCAAATAAAAGAGACAATAAACCAAATGAAAGTCCTCTTACAATCTTAGGCTATCCCTTATAATTAATTTTCATATAATGCTGTAGTTATTTTTAAAAAAAATCTATTTATATTTTTCGAAATTTATTCTTGTCCTTATGTTAAATGATCCATTATAAATGGTTTCTTAACCTGCACAAAAATGTAAACTTGTCATGAAATATTTTCCAAAACTTCCACTGTCTGCTTGGTGTGAATGTTTGAAGAAATTCAAAAACAAAGACCGAACCCATTGTGCACTTGTGCATAACTCAACATTTCATACATTTTATCAAAAAGATACTTACATATAAATAAGTAGAGATGTTGTTTTTGTGTTATATTGAGATACTTACTTAAAACAATAACAAATAATAATGTAGCAATTATATGATGACTAAGTTTTAATATATTTCAGAAATTGGTCACAGTCTGTATACGAGTTTGTTTTCATGAAATACCAAATCTGCAAGGCCTCATGGAAGACTATGGTACCTTTTGAAGAATATAGTATTCAACATGTCATTACAACTTCCATTTTTACTGAACTGGAGAGAAGTCAAATGAGCCTTACAAATAAATTGTTGACCATCTTGATATTGATATGACTTTGTTGCCATGAACTTAGCAAATAAAAATGTTTTAAAGTCAAGTACGTCATGTCAG
Source organism: Sabellastarte sp. h YS-2021 (assembly GCA_964017235.1). Classification (NCBI taxonomy): domain Eukaryota; kingdom Metazoa; phylum Annelida; class Polychaeta; order Sabellida; family Sabellidae; genus Sabellastarte; species Sabellastarte sp. h YS-2021. The sequence continues at coordinate 20,032,068 of OZ024927.1, forward strand.
TTAGAAAACTGGGTCTTAGGATCATAGACACTCATCAGGTGTCAAAAACTACACAGTGTTCTGTGTGCAAGGTTCTGGTGGAATATGAGACATGAACTTGATTCAATCCACATAGAATTCTATGCTCTGTACTTAACACAGTGCCAAAGTTTATCGCATATTGATAGAATACTAATTGTAATGGACAAATCTTCAATTTAAGTGACTTTAACTATTTTTTTTTGAAATATACCCTCTTTATCTGGTTTATTTTATATGGAATGATCAACACAACTTTACCTCGATAGGAATCGCACAGACAGTGAGTAAAAATCTGTATTTCATTTCATCTAATTTTTACCAGTGGTAACTTTTTTGATACGAGTATTTGCTGTATATATTGTAGAGGAATAGGGTTGAAGTTGATTTTACTCACTGGGATGTTAAGACAGGATTACTAGCCAATTAGCTAGGTTTGGTAAGCTTCATGTGATCGAATCTTGTTCCAAGTAAAAGTCTATCGTTATAGCCAATATTTTACTTTACCCTATACAGTTCACATTTGAGCTATCTCTACAAATTAATCGCCACTGAGTAGTGGACTCTAAGGCGCAACAAGACAATCGCAACATGCAAATTCAAAGTCCAGGGACAGAAATAGGTTAGCACAACGGAGAAGCCATAAGAGAAAATGGGGAGGAGGACAAAATATATGGAAAAATCAATAAGTACTTGGTAAATATACAAAGACAATGAGATGATGCATGTATGAAAGTACTAGTCAATAAGATTTGCTTCAAAGGCCTCATGTATTCAGTGTTCTTAGCAAACTGCCCTAATATATCATAGTTACAGAAAAGGAATTTTACTTTATATTCTTGAGTATTGCATTTAGATTATGGTGGGGAATAAGGATTAGTCTTCACATAAGAATATTAAATAGATTCCACCTTTACCCTTAAAAGTGACATTAGTTATTTTTGTGTGACAAAAATGTTTGTTTACTTTTGCATATTGCAAATATAATGTAGAATAGATTCAATATTTTAAAAGTAAGTCAATTCCTAAAAATGATATTTAATACCCAAACATAAACTGGTGCAGTATAAGGTTGTCATTTATTCAAATCGCTACCAACCTACCTACCTACCCACCTACCTATAAGAGTTAATAATATAATAATGAAATATATAATAATAAAAATATAAATAAATATAAAAATATGTTATACAAGAGCACTTGGATAGTGCAGACCTCTGCCACAGGAGCTTAGTTCCTGGACTTTCACGACCTATCATTAGCACTGGTATTGCTTTTTCCCCCTCTATTTTATATTTTTCCCAATAGTGATCCAGATCACTCCCAAGATATTTTTCATGGATCCAGACAGTGATCTAGATCACTCCCAAAATCTAATCACTTGTTCCTTGTCCCATTTAGGACATATCCTGAAAATTTCATCAAATTCTGTCCATAACATTATGAGTTATTTGTCTTTAAACCTTACATTTCATGGATCCAGAAGATCCAGATAGTGATCTGGATCACTCCCAAAATTTAATCATGTCTTTCTTTTACCTTTTCAGACATATCATGAAAATTTCATCAAAATCCGTCCATAAGTTTTAGAGTTGTCTGGTTCACAAACAAACAAAACTCACAAACCCACAAACAAACCCAGGCGAAAACATAACCTCCTTGGCAGAGGTAAAAAGTAGCTAAAAACAATGCAGAACAGTTGTAACAGTGAATAAAAACACACAGAGTGTCTGCAATCTTATTAGTCTTTTTTTTTTAAACTGAACTTTTGACTACACAAATTGACTGAAATTTTATCAGTGACATATAATAACTGGTATTGCAAATTGACTCTCCAATCAACATCCAATACAATAATTAAATCATCAGCAAAGACAACAAACTAATATTTGAGACATAGAATTTGGTATAAATTATGCCTGGGATTGGTATATTTATATGTGTTGATATTTCCTGCAATTTCTCTTTCAACATATTTAGATGAAGCTGAGGTCACTTTATGAAATTAAATACAAATAGCCTAAATCCACTTTTAACAACAGATTGTTTTAAATGGGGAAAAAATGTTACTAAAAACCACAAGTCTGATAGAAACATATTATATTAATAACATCAGAAAACAAGCATAACTGAAGATCAGGACATTTTATTGTTAATAATTCAAAGTTTTTCAAGTGGTCAAGACTGACCACACACTTGCTTTTCTACATGCTGGAGCTTGTTTGGGATTATGGATTATGAATGTTATTAATTTATTCCTGGTTTCACTATTTGCATATCGGGATTTAGATTGAATGAACATGTTTCGGTCACTGATCCAGACTCACCATTATGGGGACATTTGGTCCTTTGTGTCACCTTTATGAAGGGATTGGGGTTAATATGCATCCAGTGGCTATGGATCCAGACCTGCCACTTAGGAGGACTTAATGGTTCATATAAAAAACCGGCAGCGAGTTAGGAGTGGCAGAAGAAACTCAGCAAGTAGTGAAAACACATTGCAAACTCTTTTGTGAGAAAACAGAAAAGAACTGGATATGGGTCTGTTGAAACTTGCATTGACAGCACTTTTGGTGGTGTGCCTTGTGACAGAGAATGAAGCTCTGAAAAGTCCCCCATGTGACAGTTTTTTTCTTTGCAATGGGGACATAACATATGACACAATATCTCCTTACCCTGCTGGGTCCTCTGCCAACGTGTCTTGTGACATGGGTTACACCTTGAGTGGATCCGATAACCTCACCTGTTATTTCAATACTAGCAGCATGAGTTCATACTGGATTCCTGAAGTACCAACGTGTGAAATAAATGAGTGTGAGTCCATTACCTTGGAACATGGAATAATCAGCTATACACACGGCTCAGAATACAGTTCAACTGCCACGTTCTACTGTGAATCTGGTTACGAGCTGTCTGGAGAATCATCCATCACTTGCCAAGAAGATGAGAACTGGTCTGAAGCTGTACCAACATGTGAAAGTGGAGCAGGTAATCTGAGTCATTCACAGTTCCTGATCATGGCAAGCTTGGCTTTGTTGCTCTTCAAGTCAGCATAAAGAGCGAAAACTCCAGGGAAATACTATCATCACAGATTGTTCTAGAAAAAGTTTCAACTGTCACCAAACCATTGTGGTTATAACCTTTTTGAAATATGAACTTTCCCTTCCTGGATATCAGGTCTTCAAAGGATGTTTCTCCTCAATTTAGAGATTCATAAATGATTATATTTTCACCACAAAAGTTTATCTGTACAACACAACTGTCCTAAATACACAGGTTTTTACATTTTCATTTTGAAAAGCTGTCCAGAAAAGATTAGAACAGTGTTTTTATTCCTGAACTTTTGATTTACGGCAATGTTTCTGTAAAAAATCAACATTAATAAAACATATGTAGGTGTTATCAGTTTTATGTGTATTGTTTGTCTCTTTTGAAGCAACATTAAGTATATAAACAAAAAGTAATTTCTATAATTTTTAAAGCGCTTGTTATAACATTGTGACATATTTAATTGTGTAATTATTGTAATTTGTAGAGCACTTGTTACAGTATTGTCATATCTTTATTTATAAACATGTTCATTATTACTTTTTTAGTTTTGCAAGTTGTTCAGACAATTAATAAACAAAATCTGAAAAAAATCTCTCTGCAAAAGTAGGATGACAGATGGGGTTGCCTTTCTTGCAGACAACTGAATTCTTAACAGTGTATGTTCTTGTCTATAGTTTATTGTAAATTTTGTGCAAAGTAAGTCTATCTCAGAATTTTTCCATGTAAAATATGAATAAACGTTTCATGTATTTAAATTATGCAGGTTTTTCACTTTTAGGATTTGTTTCAAAACCCAGCCAAGTTTAGATGTATGCGGGGGGGGGGGGCAACGACTGATCTTGTCTGAGTGGGGTAGGAAAACTGATAAACCACTGTTTTTTCATAATGAAAAGATAAGACATATAAGCCAACAATAATAAAAATAGGTATGGAAGATTTTTCTACATAACGTTTTCAGCTAACCCCAGCCTTACCTAATATATACCCAGTTTACAGATGTAAAATAAGAACACACTATACAAACAATATCTTCTTTTGTTTAGTGTTTCAAATCACGCCCAGTACCTTATCAGTTACATTGTGATGGGTAATCGGGGAGGGGGGGGGGGGTTGTAGAGGAACCTGTACATACAGTTGGTCAAGGTTCTCTACTGTAACCTGCCGACCAATGACAACGAACTACCTACTTTCCCACTTGGGGTCAGGCTGGGATTCAAACTCTGATCTCAGGTGTGGGAACCAAGTGTGTTGCCACTACACCAACGAGCCCCCTATCACTTAGAATAAAACTTGTAAATAGGCAGTGACAGATCTCAAGTTTGTGGTCCAGTGGGATCTAGATCTTGTCAAGATGTAGAATATTTTGTCATTGTATAGACTTTAGGAGTTGAAAGGGGCGTAAAGCATCAACTTCATCCCTTGATAGTGACATAGTGATAATACAGTTCAACAAATTCATTCGCCTGACACATTGCTTATATTTTACCTTGGTTTTGCCTCCACATGATCAAATGATTATTGGAACCAAAATCATTTCTCATTCACAAACACCAGTATAACTGAATATCCCTTGTAGATCAAAGTGAAATAGCACAATCAATTAGTTTCCGCTCCATTAATGCTATCCCTCCTTTTAATAACATGGTATATATTTACACAGTCTTATTTACACTGCATACATTTAAATCTGCATATATCAAAATAAAAATTGCCATTAAAATATAAAAGATTCATTGACAGTATACTGCAGCCTTGGAGAAAGTAAACTTCAGAAGCTTTAAGGATTAATATTACAGTCTGCTAATGCCCTGTTCACACCTTTCCAGGTGATCAGCTCCGATCGTCTCTGATTAAAGGGGACATGAGGTATGACACTGCACAAAAAATTGATGAAAAGTATTTTATTTTTCCTAAATTTCAAATTATGATATCACAATAGGAAGAAAAAGTAGATATAATAAGATCCAGGATTTTTTATTTATTAGGGGGTCACCTTTGTTGTCAGTACATTCAGCAGGGTCATATCACAATGATTAGCTAAGGGGAGGAGGAATGCAGTGTGCACTAGTTGGTCAACATTCTGCCTAGCACAGTAAACCATTGTGCACTGGTAAGCAGCCACTTTACCACTTCATGTTAGGCCGGGTCTATCTGGGTCAAATACATACACTGTAGCAATAGAATGTAAAGACTTCTTACAAACAGGGCTAAATCTGGTTGCTTTATCACAAATATATCTTGCCGTTGGTCAGCAGTTTACAGTACAGAACCTTGACCAACTGTATGTACTGGTTTCCTCTGCCTTGCCAACTACCCGTCATGATATGACCTGTACAGTGTTGAAAGCGACGTAAAAACCCCAAATAAATAAATAAATTAGGTATGAATAAATATATGGGCATTTACCTACATTAGTTAAACATTACAATATTAATAAGTTCAGTTTTTTCTTGTGTGTATGGCAATGTCAAAATGATGTTTGACCATAGAGAAGAAGTTGGACGGTTTTTAAGCCTCAAATACCTATGTTATTACCTCCGCCAAGGAGGTTATGTTTTCGCCTGGGTTTGCTTGTTTGTTTGTGCGTTTGTGAATGAGATAACTCAAAAACTTAAGGATGGATTTTGATGGAATTTTCAGGATATGTCTGAAAAGGTAAAAGGAAGAAATAATTAAATTTTGGGTGATCCTGATCTGGATCTTCTGGATCCATGACATGTAATTTTAAAGACAGATAACTCAAAAAGTTATGGATGATGTTGTTTGGAGTACCACAAGGCTCCGTCCTTGGTCCTCTGCTGTTCTCCTTATACACCACTCCTTTGAGTAAGGTTATTGGAACGCATCCTGACATCAAATACCACTTTTATGCAGACGACACGCAGTTGTTTATTCATATCTCTCACAAAAATGCAGCCCTGGCTTTTAACAAACTGAATTCTTGTCTTCTGGATGTTCAAAAATGGATGTCGTCAAGTATGCTCAAACTTAATCCTGACAAAACAGAGTTTATCATCTTTGGATCCCATGCACAACTCAAGAAATTAGATCCCTATCTCCCAGTTAAGATATTTGGTAATTTCATGCATCCTGCAGTTGTTGTTAAGAACCTTGGTGTCTGGTTTGATGCTAATTTTTCCTTTGCTAACCATGTCCACAATATTTGTAAGACATGCTTCATTCAAATTCGTGATCTCAGGCGGGTTAGAAAGCACTTGACTGATGAGGCTGCTATCCTGGCAGCTAATGCGTTGGTGAGCAGTCGCCTTGATTACTGCAACTCTCTCTTCAGGAGTCTGTCCAGTCTCAATATGCGTAAACTACAGTGTATTCAAAATACACTTGCCAGGATTGTCACAAACTGTAACAAATACACGCGGGCATCTCCTATTCTCAAACGACTCCATTGGCTCCCAGTTGAATCTCGCTGTATCTTCAAAACTGCCACTCTAATTTATAAGTTTCTTCACAGTGGCCATCCCAGTTACTTTGGTCCTCTTCTGCCCACTCGTTGCGGAAGATATAGTACAAGATACAACCATCCAGATAAAAGGTTCCTGGAGGTTCCTCAATTCTGTCCATCTGTACATAAATCCAAAAATCACTTTAGCCACAGCTTTGCTTTTGATGCCCCCACAGTCTGGAATCATTTGCCTAATGAGGTACGTTCTGCCCCAACTCTCACCTGTTTCAGGAAAAGGTTAAAATCATATCTCTTCCACAAGGCATTCCCACCTTAGCTTACACTCTATCCGGCGTCTCCGTGGTACTGGACTTGGCAACGGCTATGGACAGATGATTTCTTAAACTTGATTTTTGGTGTTGCGCCTTAGAGTCTGCCTAGCAGAGATTAAGCGCTATAAAAGTACAGAATAGAATAGAATAGAATGAATTTTGATGAAATTTTCAGGAAATGTTCTAAATGGGACAAGAAACAAGTGATTAAATTCTGGGAGTGATCTGGATCACCGTCTGGATCATCTGGATCCAGACTGCCAGATGCTTTTTATGAACAAGATAACTCAAAAACTTATTGACGGATTTTGATGAAAGTTTCAGGATATGTCTGAAAAGGTAAAGGGAAGAAATGAATAAATTTTGGGAGTGATCCTGATCTGGATTTTCTGGATCCATGACATGTAATTTTAAAGACAGATAACTCAAAAAGTTATGGATGAATTTTGATGAAATTTTCAGGAAATGTTCCAAATGGGACAAGAAACAAGTGATTAAATTCTGGGAGTGATCTGGATCACCGTCTGGATCATCTGGATCCAGGCTGCCAGATGCTTTTTATGAACAAGATAACTCAAAAACTTATTGACGGATTTTGATGAAAGTTTCAGGATATGTCTGAAAAGGTAAAAGGAAGAAATGAATAAATTTTGGGAGTGATCTAGATCACTATCTAGATCTTCTGGATCCATGAAATGTAATTTTAAAGACAGATAACTCAAAAAGTTAGGGATGGATTTTGATGAAATCTTCAGGAAATGTTCTAAATGAGACAAGGAACAAGTGCTGAGATTTTGGGAGTGATCTGGATCATTGTCTGGATCATCTGGATTATTTTTATGTCTAAAATTGTAAGATAGTGGCTTAGAAATCGTGCCCCCATTTAATTCCTATTTTCAGGGATTGACATTTGACAAAGTCCTCTAAAATCCCCTATTATTGCTCAAGGTGAAGGCTTAAAAATATAGGTTTAAAAAACGTTTTTGATACAATGTTTTAAAACATTTGACAAGCAATGTTGTTTAAACATGTTATGTGTACTGTTTATTAAGCATTTCACGATGAATGCTTGAAAAGCATTTCCAGTAAAACATTCATTTCTCCAGCTATTTTATAAATGTTTTAAAAACGTTTCCTGTCAAACCTAGCTTCTTTAGTTATTTTATAAACGTTTAATAAATGTTTTCAGCAAAAATGTTTGTATAGAGAATGTTTATAAAACGTTTTTTAAATGTTATAGTGTAAACGTTTAGAAAACCATCAGATATGGTTTAATTAGGTTTTAAAAACGATTTGTAAACGTTTAAACCATTTTAAAACGTTTCTAATGTTTACTGGGGTCTGTTGTCAATTAATGTTAACTTATTGCCGATTAAACTCTGGTCTTGTTTTTCTTTTTTCTATCTTTTTTGTTATATTTATTATGTAGTGTTCATTTTCTGGTAGTTTATTTTCGTCTATAGTTTTGTGAGAATTGTGTTCTTATTATTTTATTAGATTTGATTTTATTACATAATTTTATTTTACCTAGTCATTTCTTGATTCAATATTTTATGTGTCTGTTCTAATGTGGTTTAGTTAATGGTATGTAGGTGTTCACACACTGAAATGTTAAACTTACATGATGCCCTGGATCATGTTCACAAAAGGGATCAAGCTCAAATTGAGCCAAAAATTCAGCTCAAGTTGAGCTAAAAATGGACGAGAGTTAAATGAAATAATTTGTGTGCCAGTCATTCATGACTGTGTTTGCATTTGTACACCATGATGGGTCCTCTGTGGCCCTGTGGTTAGCAAGTTTGACATCTAATCACAATCTGTCAGATCTGAGGGTCCAACTCCCACAAGTGACAATACTGAGAACCTGTCCCAATGTGACCCTGGCTGTTGAATACAATGTAAAATCCCAACTTTGACCTTTGTACACCTTTCTAAAGTATATATGTTTAAAACAAACTGAATTGACAGGATTTACTGAATTTCAACAGTTGATATTTTGGCTCAGATCAGTCTCAGTTCAGTCAGCTTTTCAAAAACAAATTCGAGAACAAAACTCAGCTGAGACCCCACACCCAAATTTTGCCATTGGTCAGCCTGAGACTGGGCCAAGTCGAGCCTCTCCTGAAATCCTGCCCTGGGCATTACTTATTTTACTTGCGCACAGAGGATTTCCCTTATAAACCTGATACTTAATCACAATTTTCAAAAATCATGCATAGATCTATGTGAATTTTACCAGAAATTACCAATTAAATATGAAAAAAGAAATGAAAAGGCATTGGATATTTACAATGAAGTATTACAATAAGGTATTAGGTATTTACAATTAATAAACATATACCAGCAAAGAAATTTTGTTATGAGGTAGATTACATATGTCATGTTGATATTGTGACACATATTATTTATTTTCATTTAATACAGCTGTTCAACATTGGCAGTCCAATTATATACGTTGTCCCAAATGGAAAAATTAGAATTGATTAAACTTCAAAGACAAAGAGGAGTGAATTTAATAAATAAAATGAAAACCCACCCGAATGTCTGTGCCGACACTTGGAAGAAAACTCTGGGGACATTCCACTGGAGCCGACCCTACAACCGATTCTACGACTCTAGGGTCAGCTACAAAATCAGGGGTCGGGGACAAAAATCCAGAAAAGAGGGTGGGAAAAATCTAGGTCAGCATCACCTCCCTGACAGGATGTAATACATCCCGGGTCGTCTCGATCTAGTGTCCGACCTGACTTGGGGTTGGGATATTTTCTACACAACTAGACAGGAAACTACCAGGACAAGCCGTAAACCCCTAACAGACAAGCCGCATCAAGCCACGACAAGGTCTAGTGACACACTGACAGGACTGCCGTAGTGTACAGAATCATTGCAACCAGACTTGGTATTGCCATTCCAGTTTTGATGAATTTCTAGGGAAAAAGGGGATCAAGTGTGTACCAATCAACAAATCAAAAACTGGGTCAATGCTGAATATTTGAATCCCATCACTTGACCAAAACTGCAATATTGACATTTTTGTTATTTTAATTATAGTTTTCAGTTTTTAGCTTACTGGCCATCGCCCATGAGCTATTGGAATGGGTTGGCGTTGGCGTCATCGGCCATTTTGAATTTTCCGCAAAAATTGCAAATACAAAAATGCTTGTATCTTGAAAACTGCGCAAGATAGAGCGATTTTGACGAAATTTTTGATCCATAGAGTATCTCTGCAGAGTAGTGGACCCAATTTTCGAAAAATTATTGTCTCGCCAAAACTGGCGTCCATTTTGAATTTTTCGCAAAAATTGCAAAACACAAAAATGCCTGTATCTTGAAAACTGTGTGAGACAGAGCGATTTTGACAAAATTTTTGATCCACAGGTTATCTCTGCAGAGAAGTTAACCCAATTTTCAAAAAAGTTTTGTCTCACCAAAACTGACAGCCATATTCATTTTTTGAATTTTTCACAAAAAATTGCAACACATAAAAGTGACGATATCTTGTTAGAATAGTCAAACTTTTTTCACTATTTTTTTTTTGTTTTTTGCCAAAAATGACGGCCATTTAAACATTTTTAAACACCTTTTTGGGAACTTGTTTGTTGCAAACATTGTTAAACATCTTAATTGTATCCCCCATAAAGCCACGATCATGCACCACCTTGATATGCATCCGCGTCAGCACAGATTACTTTGACTTAAGTTATTTCCATGGATGTAAAATTAAGTAATTTTATATCAACTGGGTGGCCACATAATTGCTGCATACTGCCAGTAAGCAGCAGGCCTTGGCCTCTTTTTTACTTTAATATTATATGACAAATAAATCAACCTATTTCTAATTATGATTAGGACAAAAAAGCCACTTAAAATTGAATATTTTCATTAATAATATCTTGTTCAAACAAGCAGAGGGAGATGTGCTTCTGACAATATCTCATGTGACAATGAAACATGTTTGATATTTCTTCAACGCTCCATGACAAGCCAGGAAATCACAACCGACCCTAAATGACTCTGTAAACATTGCTGCAGACCTTCGAAAATCTTAAGTTACCAACAAGATGGCCCCAGTGGAACACCCCTATAAGATGGAAAAGATTGCTTTATGAATGTTAAAGATAGCTTTAGAATTGAGTTCCAGGGTCATAGGAGATCGCAGAAAGCTTATGAAAAATTCAGACAGATTGAACTTATCATAGATATATGCGATTCACTTTCAATTGTTCCTGAAATTTAACCGCCAGTTCCGAGCCATTCCCGAATATTTTTATTAATTAAGATCATGGTTTAAAACCTTTCATTTGAAAAGAATGCCCTCCTGAATGAGCAAATTTTCAAGATTGTAAATCAATAGAGGAAGTCAATCCTCAATCTGAAACAGTCCTATTAAGGTACTATTTGTGGGTTCAACATTATATTTGTAATATTTTTATATAAAAACATGTCAGAAACAGTAGTCTCGAATACTGCATATTTCTGGAAAAGAGTCTGTACTGTAAACTAAAGCTGGAGTTTCAGTCTTTATCTAGACTTGGTCCAAGTCATTGTATTCTTTATTCCACCAAATCTGACATACATGGAATCATTATGAACCCATCATGATGGGTGGGGAAATTACTGATGGATGAAATACACACTTTATTCAGCCCCACATTCTGACCAAAAAGTCATTCAGTCCTCATATATAATACCTAAGACAAAAGGACTTAAGGAAAGTCTAGTCTTTATCTTACAAAATAAAACTTAAATATATTTTTAAACATAAATGTTTAAACCTAAGAAGGAAAACGACATACCTCAATCATTAAGCTTGCTGTTTGTCAATTTTTCGTCATAGAAGCAAGAGAAGAAGCCATTAAATGAGATTATACAAATATATTTACAACAAGGCCACTGCCTCAGAAGTTATCTCCCGCATTTGGATCAGTAATAATGGAGAACTAAAGGAGATACAAGACCTGTAGTAAAATAACCCCACTTGACATTGACGAAGGGGCCAAAGGTAAAAGTCAGCAGTTGGGAAAGAGTCCCGGGCCATGACTTCCTATAAGTTGTTTTCACATTTGGAATCCCTAGTAACAACGATAAGGGTGATATAAGGCCTTTTTAATAGAATAATCTCATTTAACATTAACCATGTGTTAGGACGGTCATTTTGTTTTCGAAACTTTATTATCAGACTAACTTTTCTAGCCACATATCTTCTGTGCAAATTTGATGAACCTAGATGCAATTTTTCATGTTTTAGAGAATCTTAATGATCTTGAAATAATTGGCCATGACAGCCATTTTTTTTTTTTTTCAAAACAAGGCCAAAATTTTTCTCAGGCAAAAAATTTGCAGATCAGGACTTTACATAGTCTGTCTTTACATTCTGAAGCCATAGCACCAATAATAAGGGAGAAATAAGGACATTTTAGTGTGATTACCTCATTTAACCTTGAAGCAGGGGTCAAAGGTCAAATTCAACACCTGGAAAAGATTCCCAGGCCACGACTTCCTACAAGTTGTTTTCACATTCCGAACTTCTAGGAGCAATATAAGTGGAGATATAAGGCCTTTTTAATATGACAATCCCATTTGACATTAAACATGTGATATAGCGGCCATTTTGTTTTTAGAACTAAGCCAAAATTACTATCAGGCTAGCTTTCTAGCCATATAGCTTTTGTGCAAATTTGATTATGCTAGCTGGAATATTTCATGATTTAGAGCACTTTTATGATTTTCAAACAATTGGCTATGGTGGCCATTTTGTTTTTCAAAATGAGGTAAAAAATTTGCACAGACAGGTTTTCATAGCCATAAACATTCCCTGCAAATTTGGTGAAGATATCTTTATAAATGAATGACATGTTAAGGTTTATGTAAAAATGTGATGAATGGACGGACGAACGCACATACAAAAGACGTTTTATAATCTCCCAAACCCAGCCTTCACGTTTTATGGTCTGTCTTTACATTCTGAAGCCATATCACCAATAATAAGGACAAATAAGAAATAAGGACTTGTTAGTGTGATGACCCCAAATAACCTTGAAGGAGGGGTCAAAGGTCAAATTCAACCCCTGGAAAAGATTCCCAGGCCATGACTTCCTACAAGTTGTTTTCACATTCCAAACATCAAGGAGAAATAAGGCTTTTTAACAGGATCATCCTGTTTGACATTAAAAATGTGATATGGTGGCCATGTTTTTTGAACTGGGCCCAAAATTACTATCAGGGTACTTTTCTAGCCACATAGGTTTTGTGCAAATTTGATGAAGCTAGCTGGAATATTTCAAGATTTAGAGCACCTTTATGATTTTCAAACAATTAGCTATGGTGGCCATTTTGTTTTTTCAAAATCAGGCCAAAATTTTGATATTAAGGTTTATGTAAAAACGTGATGAACGGACAGACGGACAGACGGACACACGCACGTATGGAAGGCGTTTTATGATCTCCCAACCACGGCCTTTGGTAATTATTGAAAATGACTTCCATTTGAAAAGTTCTGGGCCTGCATTCACAAAGATTCTTAGAATTTTTCTTAGAATTACACTTAAGTCTAAGAAAAATTCTTTGCCAAGAATTTTTTTTATTCTTAGAATAAAATCCTATTCACAAAACAATTCTTAGCTAAGAATAATTCTAAGAATAGAAGTAAAAGGAAATGTACGCAATTCTTAGAATTTTTCTTAGACTATTAAGTGTAATTCTAAGAAAAATTCTAAGAATACAGATCTTGGCCTATAAAATGATGAACAGAAAACTGGAATTTTTTTAAATAATATAAAGAGGCTGCACTTCGTTACAGAACACACAATTGACAACTAATAAGTAACACTCTGTTCTGAATGTCGATTTGCAATCGGTTGCTGCACTATAATCATCAAAACAACTATTTGTCTTAAGTTAAGCATGCTATGTGCCATTCTTAGATTTAAACAAAATTCTTACAAAATTCTAAGAAAAATTCTTAGAATAAAAATCATTCTTAGAAGAATAATTCTAAGAATAAGACTAATTCTAAGAATAAGAATCTTTGTGAACACGGGCCCTGATGTATAAAATAATTATAAACAATTCTCCTAATCACACTTAATTAAACTAAAACTATATTACAACTTTGCAAGATAACCCAATTAAGCCTCTTTTCATTTTTTCCCTTTTTTTCATTTATCCGAGATATTACACCCTGTCGTTGTTGAAAGATCCGAGACAATGGCCAATCCAGACGGTTTAAGAAGAGGCAGGCGCCTGTCCAAAGCCATAAAGAACCCGTACAGTGCCACAAGTATATTCCAGTCATTTCAACATTTTGCCACAAATTACATTGCGTGCAGAAGGGATATATCATTTAATAATAAGAATATGGCCATGTTATATTGCAATTTTACGTTTGCGGCGATATCTTTGGATATAAAAAGTATAATGTGACCGCTTCGACCATATTTAATGGACTTTATCATGTTGGTAAAAAGAACCATATGGCTTTACTAGACATTCGAAAGCAGGCAATTCTCACGACAGCCGACTTTACTACGACTTCACTGCGCATGCTCTGTGGTCCGCCATGATTGTTTATCAATGTGTACGATCGTAGGCAGAGAGTACATTTGTAGGTGTACTTATGGTTTGTGAATAAGTGAACGTAAACTTTGAAGAAATGGATGAAGATGCTGATTGGACACCTGACACGGAATATGAAGAGCAAGATGATATTGAATGTGAAGAAGACACTGATGTCCCAAACAAGATAAACAAATGGAAAAACACTTCATTTCTGAGTCCTGAGCAAGAAGAAGATCTAGTGGAATGGATACGAGAAAATGACATTTTCTACAACAAAGGTCGACGAAACAGTGCCAAGAAAGATCAGTTGTGGGCAGACAAGGCAGCAGAATTAAATGTACCAGGTAAGCCCGGTTGTCTTCTTCCCATAAACTTAAGTCACCGTACTGATTCGCCACCGTACTAAAGCCGGGATATACGGGCATCTCGTGACCACGGCAGCTCGTGACCAACAACTCGTACATACAACTCGTACGACTTAAAATGGATTTCACAAAGGTGACTTAGCTAAGTCCAGGCTTATCATATAACCACAGTGGTTTTCTGTGTCATGTGACCTTTTGTATCTATTCAAAATATAATATTGATGCCACATATTCTTCTTTTAATGTATTTTATCTAAGGATAATTTAAGTGCTGTTTTGAAATTGAAAACCTTGTTAGCACATATAAACTTCCCAAACACTACTTTAGTGCATAATTATAATTTATTTACAGCCATTTCAAATTTTGAAGTGGAGAAAAGTTTATGGCGGCCATATTTAAGTCCTCTTTACAAAATTTAAGCCCACTACCTTACAGGTCATCCATTGATTTGGCTTTTTTTTTTTTTTTTTTTATGCATGTGTGTGTGTGGGGGGGGGGGGGGGGGGGGGGGGGTCTGGGGGATTTATAGCAACAGACTTTGCGGAGGTTTGCAGATTTTTCCCATGACTCTTTACCATTTGACGACACAAAACGGGGTATTATGTCTTGTTCAACAGCCAGGGCCATATTAGGACAAATCCACAGAATTGTCAGTTGTCAGAATTTGGATGGTTGTGGCTTGGCTTGAGAAAACCATATTAACAAGACCACTGCCGTGGTGTTTATCTCCCGCTAGACACTAAGGGGAAATGGAGCTAGTGTGATCACAAAAAAAGGGTTCAAAGCCCAAGGAGCAAAAATACGGAAAATAAAAGGCCCTTTCCATATGATGGTGCTACTGAACCTGATCCAACCTGACACTTGCAAAACATTTGCAGTGCAAGATTTCCTTTACTTTTCACATCTGAAGTTCTAAGACCAGCTAGAATTGTATTAACTTCGATTCATGCAGTACATTCCTGGATGGGACATGGTATAGTCTAACATGTACAGAATTTGGCCATTTATAGATGAAACATTTTTGATATCTGCCAAACTTCAAGATGGCGGCCGGAATTTAGAAAAGTAAACTTTGTCAGAGGCTCTATATCCAGGGTGTCTTAAATATCCAAAGGGTCCAAAATCTGCTCAAAATTTCTATCTCTCACAGTTTTCGAAATAATCAACATTTTTGATAATTGACAAACTTCCAAGATGGCAGCCAGAATTTGAAAAATTATAATTTTTCATAGGTATTATATCCAGGGTCTGTGTAGAGTACCCAAAGGGTCCAAAAGTTGTTCGAAATCACTCTATCTTCAACAGTTGTTAAGCAAAATGTCATTTTCCATTTCTGCCAAAATTCAACATGGTGGTTGGAATTCGGAAAATTAAAAACTTTTCAGAGGCATTATATCTAGTGTCTATAACACCCCCAAGTTCCAAAATTTGCTTCAAATTGCTCCATTTCTAATGGTTGTTCCAGATAATCAACATTTTCCATTTCTTCCAAAAAAAAACAACATGGTGGCCGTAATTTGAAAATTTAAGGAGATATAAGGCATCCGTAGAATGTTGACCCCACTTGATCTTGAAGCAGGGGTCAAAGGTCAGGGCATGACTTCCTTTAGGTTCTTTTCACATTTCAAAGTTCTAGGACCACTAATAAGGGAGGTACAAGTGATTTACTCAGCTGTGAGCATTTCAAAATAGCTATTGCTCAGTTATGTAATGAGCTACAGGTCTGCAGTTTTACTATGTTATAGCTTACTGAAAAGAATGTGAAGAACCTATTTAAAAAGATTTAGGGCACTGTAATGATTTTCAAACAATCTGCAATGGTGACCATTTTATTTTTCAAAATGATGCCAAAATTTTTCACAGGCAAACATTTGCAGGCCAGGACTTCCCATGGGCTGTTGTTACATTCTGAAGTCATAGGAGCAATAATAAGGGAGATATCAGGACATTTTATTATTATGACCCCATTTGACCCTGAAGTGGGGTCAAAGGTCAAATTCAACACTTGGAAAAGATTCTCAGGCCATGACTTCCTATAAGTTGTAATCACATTTCAAACCCCTAGGAGCAATGGTAAGGGAGATATAAGGCCTTTTGAATAGGAATACCCCATTTGATATTAAATGTGATGCGGAAACTCATGCTAAGTTCCCCGGTCATATATCTTTTGTGCAAATTTGATTAAGGTAACTGCAATATTTCAAGTGTTAGAGGATCTAAATGATTTTCAAACAATCGGCTATGGCAGCCATTTGGTTCTTCAAAATGAAGCCAAAATTTTTCACAAGCAAAACATTTGCAGGTCAGGACTATCCATGGGCTGTTTTCACATTCTAAAGCCCTAGGAGCAACAATCAGGGAGATATAAAGACATTTTAGTATGATGACCACAACAGTTGGAAAAAAGTTCTCAGACCATAACTTCCTATAAGTTGTTTTCATATTCCGTACCCTAAGGAGCAATGGAAAGGGAGACATAAGGCCTTTATAATAGGAGAACCCCATTTGATATGAAATGTGATATGGCAGCCATTTTGTTTTTAAACTAGGCCCAAATTAATATTGTGCTAGCTTTCCTAGCCATATATCTTTTATGCAAATTTGATGAGGCTGTCTGCAATATTTCAAGTTTTAGGGCACCTAAATGATTTTCAAACTATCGGCTAGGGCAGCCATTTTGTTTTTCAAAATAAGGCCAAAATTTTGCACAGAATGTTTTCGTAGCCATAAACATTCCTTGCATATTTAGTGAAGATATCTTCCTAAATAAATGGGATATAAAGCTTATGTAAAAACATGATGAACAGACCCATAAACAGAAGCATTTTATAATTACCGGACCATGGCCTTCGGTCACTTGCTCGAGATAAAAATGTATAAGTTTATTTTGGTTGTGTACATTTCAAATTTATATAAATTTCCATTTATTAAACACATTTCACATTAAAAATTACAGAAATAAGACAACTTTTAATCACATAAAAACCCAAAGAATCATCAGACCATCTTAACCCCAGTTAACAACTATAAATTTGAGGACTTGTCCTGGATTTTAATGCTAATGGTGTTAGGTCATTGTATGTCTGTTCAAATAAAAATAAAATTGGTTGTATCGCAGGTATAATGATTTCAGAAGGTTAGGAAGTACAATCAGCATGCAAAGCATTAATGCACTGGTCAAGATAGGGTCCAATATTTTATCAATTCTTTTTGCAACTAGTATATTGGTATCCAATAAAATGTATGTCTTACATTGAATGCCTTTATACATTCTGATAAACAGATTTATATAAAATACAATAAGTTTATTTCACAAAAGTGTAATATACCCTACCATATGAAAACACTTGGGTTAAGCTTGGCTTGGCATTCGGTGACCGCCACGTACACTGTACATAGAATTTAGAATATAAGGGGAGACCCTCTTTAAACCTATATACTTGCTACCCTTTGACCCCTGGTGACTTAATTCGCTCTGCCATGCACAATAATACAGAAATAGTTCATTTGTTTTGTGGCGGTTGAACTCTCAATTGGCTTTTTTGCTACCTACATTAAGACCTGCATATACGCGTTTTTGGTACTCTGTAAGTACTCTTAAGCTGTTTTATTCGCTCTTCCTCCATTTTATTTACCTTTTATTACGATACCTAGTGTATTTATTGTCTACTTTGTGCAACATTTTTACATATTTTTCAAAATTTCTATTATCGCTCATCTAGTCACGAGGTGTCAGAATGTGGGATTTCCTTTGGAAATAACCATTTCCGCGGTGAATTAATTCATTTATTCACTTTTACTGGCATTATAATTGCCAATTTACGGTTTTTCCATCATTCTTTATGCAAAATTCTTCATTTCACCGTGTATTTTGACTGTATTTTTGAGCTTCATACAAATCCAGACACCAGGTCACATGACGATAACGACATCCAAAATGGAGGTCA
Source organism: Sabellastarte sp. h YS-2021 (assembly GCA_964017235.1). Taxonomy (NCBI): domain Eukaryota; kingdom Metazoa; phylum Annelida; class Polychaeta; order Sabellida; family Sabellidae; genus Sabellastarte; species Sabellastarte sp. h YS-2021. The sequence goes on from OZ024927.1 coordinate 20,050,742, forward strand.
ACCGATCGCTTGTCAGAAAATATTCGTTTTTTCAGTAATAACAGCATTTCAAGGTTAGTTTATGCATTCCTTTTTCATAATTCTTTGAGTATTATTTTGTCAGAGCATAATGTGTAATAATACCCAATTTTTACGTATAATTGAAAGGGCCTGTACAAGTAATGAACAGTGAATGGTAGGTATGTTTAAGTACTGTAATTATACGCAATACGTATAATTATATCTCCAGACGAAAGTCGGGGATATATTGGATTCAGGTCCGTCGCACCTTGTCTGTAGAAAATTTTAGGGCTGTAGGTTTACCCAAAGGGGTCGACTTAAGGTCTCAAAAGTGCCCACAGAGACCCAATTTATGCACTTTTTGCCACTTTCAAGCACTGTAGCTTTCAAACTATGTCTCTCATCTAAGTTAAATATCATCTGGGAATATATCTATGTGTTTTCTTATATGTGCCCCAACATTTAGGCCTTTAATAGACAGTTAACCTGTGTATCAGGACCATAAACACCCACCCGAGTGACCCTTATAAGACATTTTTCACATCTTTTTCCCTGTAACTTGGAAATGGTAAGTCTGAGAAGTTTCAAACTGTATTAGATATATATTCTGTGTGTAATCTTAGTATGTAACAGATTTTAAGTCTGAGGCTTTAATTTTGAAGGTCAAATTGAGGTCTCTAAAAGGTCCCAAAGACCCAATATTTGGACTTTTTGCTACTTTTAAGCCCTGTGACTGTCAAACTATGTGACTGATAGAGCTCAAATCCTATCTGGGAAGATATTAGTATGTTATTTTTATATGTGCCAAAAATTAAGGCTTTAAGAAGACATTTAACCTGTGTATGAGGACCATAAATCCCCACCCGAGTGACCATTTTTAGACATTTTTCACATATTTTTCCCTGTAACTTGGAAATGGTAAGTCTAAGAAGTTTCAAACTGTATTAGATGCATATTCTATGTGTAATCTTAGTATGTGACAAATTTTAAGTCTGAAGCTTTAATTTGAAGGCCACATTTAGGTCTCTAGAAGGCCCCATAAAGACCCAGTATTTGGACTTTTTGCCAATTTTAAGGCCTGTGACTGTTAAACTATGTGACTGATAGAGCTGAAATCTCATCTGGGAATACATTATTATGTTCTTTTTACATGTGCGAAAAATCAAGGCTTCAAGTAGACATTTAACCTGTGTATGAGGACCTTAAACACCCACCTGAGTGACCCTTTTAAGACATTTTTCACATATTTTGCTCTGTAACTTGGAAATGGTAAGTCTGAGAAGTTTCAAACTTTATTAGATACATATTCTATGTGTAATCTTAGTATGTAACAAATTTTAAGTCTGAAGCTTTAATTTGAAAGGCCCACAGAGACCCAATATTTGGACTTTTTACCACCTTTAAGCCCTGTGACTGTTAAACTATGTGATTGATGGAGCTGAAATCCCATCTGGGAATGCATTATTATGTCCTTTTTACATATGCCGAAAATCAAGGTTTTTAGTAGACATTTAACCTGTGTATCAGGGCCATAGACACTCGCCCAAGTGCCTTTTTTGACATTTTTTCCGTATTTTGCCCTGTTATTTGGAAATGCTTAGTGTGACAAGTCTTAAACTGTATTATATATAATTATATCCCCAGACGAAAGTCGGGGATATATTGGATTCAGGTCCGTCGCGCCGCCGCCGCCGCCGCCGCCGCCGCCGCCGCCGCCGCCGCCGCCGCCGTAGAAATTTCCTTGTGGACGCGATAACTCAAAAACAAATTAATATTTTTTTTTCAAACTTGGTACACATGTTAAGGGTGCCCAAAGGAAGATCCCTATTTTAAGGTGACCTTAAACTCCCAGTAAAAAAGAACTTATGGCCACCTTAAGGTCAGAAATTGGACTTTTGGCCACTTAGAGCCCTGTAGGTCACAAACTATGATGCTCAGCTGGCTGAAATTTTACCTGACAACACATTAATATGTTCTTAGTACATGTGCCGAAAATCACGACTTTAGGTTGAGGAGAAAATTGTGTTTGAGGCCCATAAATACCCCCACTTGGGGATATTTTGCTATACTTTTCACATATTTTGCCCTATAATTTGGAAGTGGTAATTCTGATGAGTCTCAAACTGCGCTAGGTATAACTTTGATATGTAATCCTTGTCTGTAGAAAATTTTAGGGCTGTAGGTTTACCCAAAGGGGTCGACTTAAGGTCTCAAAAGTGCCCACAGAGACCCAATTTATGCACTTTTTGCCACTTTCAAGCACTGTAGCTTTCAAACTATGTCTCTCATCTAAGTTAAATATCATCTGGGAATATATCTATGTGTTTTCTTATATGTGCCCCAACATTTAGGCCTTTAATAGACAGTTAACCTGTGTATCAGGACCATAAACACCCACCCGAGTGACCCTTATAAGACATTTTTCACATCTTTTTCCCTGTAACTTGGAAATGGTAAGTCTGAGAAGTTTCAAACTGTATTAGATATATATTCTGTGTGTAATCTTAGTATGTAACAGATTTTAAGTCTGAAGCTTTAATTTTGAAGGTCAAATTGAGGTCTCTAAAAGGCTCCCAAAGACCCAATATTTGGACTTTTTGCTACTTTTAAGCCCTGTGACTGTCAAACTATGTGACTGATAGAGCTCAAATCCTATCTGGGAAGATATTAGTATGTTATTTATATATGTGCCAAAAATTAAGGCTTTAAGAAGACATTTAACCTGTGTATGAGGACCATAAATCCCCACCCGAGTGACCATTTTTAGACATTTTTCACATAGTTTGCCCTGTAACTTGGAAATGGTAAGTCTAAGAAGTTTCAAACTGTATTAGATGCATATTCTATGTGTAATCTTAGTATGTGACAAATTTTAAGTCTGAGGCTTTAATTTGAAGGCCACATTTAGGTCTCTAGAAGGCCCCATAAAGACCCAGTATTTGGACTTTTTGCCAATTTTAAGGCCTGTGACTGTTAAACTATGTGACTGATAGAGCTGAAATCTCATCTGGGAATACATTATTATGTTCTTTTTACATGTGCCAAAAATCAAGGCTTCAAGTAGACATTTAACCTGTGTATGAGGACCTTAAACACCCACCTGAGTGACCCTTTTAAGACATTTTTCACATATTTTGCTCTGTAACTTGGAAATGGTAAGTCTGAGAAGTTTCAAACTTTATTAGATACATATTCTATGTGTAATCTTAGTATGTAACAAATTTTAAGTCTGAAGCTTTAATTTGAAAGCCACATCGAGATCTCTAAAAGGCCCACAGAGACCCAATATTTGGACTTTTTAACCACCTTTAAGCCCTGTGACTGTTAAACTATGTGATTGATGGAGCTGAAATCCCATCTGGGAATGCATTATTATGTCCTTTTTACATATGCCGAAAATCAAGGTTTTTAGTAGACATTTAACCTGTGTATGAGGGCCATAGACACTCGCCCAAGTGCCTTTTTGGACATTTTTTCCGTATTTTGCCCTGTTATTTGGAAATGCTTAGTGTGACAAGTCTTAAACTGTATTATATATAATTTTTGTTTGTTATGTATGTCCCCCAAAAAGTTTCAGATCTGTTGTTTAATTGCTAAGGTCTCTTTAACAATTGTAAAATGCCCACAGAAACCCAATTTATGGACATTATGCCACTTTAAAGCCCAGTAACTGTCAAACTATGTGGGTTATAGAGCTGAAATCTTTGAATTTTTAAAAGGAAATGCCTGTCTATTTAAATTTTGAATATTAATAATGTTATGGCTATCTTAGTCTTTTAAGAACTTATTTTTGTGTGTTATACCTCTGCTTGCTGAGTTTTTAACTTTTTAAAATGAAACTGGTTAAACATATTCAAGTAGACAAAATGGACACTTTAAGTGAGCTTTAAGTCCCAATATTAATGAAATTATATCCTTATGTAGTAAAAGTAGGGGATTTTTAACCCTCAACTAGCCCAGTTTTATTCAACTTGCCTCAGTTAATTTTGACACAGCTCCTACAGTTATGAACTCATTTCAGTTGATAATCACATACTTAAAATTCTCAATTCTTTTTGTATTTGAGTACCCCTTTTATATAGATTGTTTGTTTACCATTTATGCATCCCCCACCCGGATTCCCCCCACCCACCTCTGGGACCTCCAGCTATATTGAGTGACACTAAATAAACAAAGGTATTTAATGATATCAGATGAGAAACAAAGAACTCAATGGGGTTGCAGATCTTGTGTAATAGTGAGAGAGGTGTGGAGAAGGGGAGAGGGGTGGGGGTGGGAGCTGGTGGGCTTCATTACATATAACACAAAGGGGAGTCAGAACTGAGATTGTGTCACATATTTAGGTTGCATATATATGGACCACATATATAGGTATAGAGGAAATGAATAACTGAAAACAATTTGCAAATTCTAAAAATAATATAATAAAATAATAATATAAATAATTTTTTTTTAAATAATATTTTATTTGTGAACAAATATAGAAACAGATATGCGCTTTTGGGATTATGAATTTTAGAATGGACATTGAATCATCAATCATTTAAATACTTTGAAGGAAGATTGAAAAGTATGATGAGTTGAGTTAAAAATAATATTTTATTTGTCAACAAATATAGAAACAGATATGCTCTTTTGGGATTATTATTTTAGAATGGACATTCAATCATCAATCATTTAAATACTTTGAAAATATGTTTAGAGTTATCATTGCAGGAAGATTGAAAATATAATTTGAGTTATGTATTCGGCGTCTGGGGATACACCATCTTCCTTGGAAGATATAAACAGAGTAGATTGATGTGCTGAAGTTCATATAATAATGGGTAATTATGTTTTAAAAAATTCCCGATCAAAACCTGTGGCGTGAGTGATGACCTGTCTGGGGATATGTTGGCGCCGAGTTGGCCCAATCTAGTTTTTGTTTGTTATGTATGTCCCCCAAAAAGTTTCAGATCTGTAGTTTAATTGCTAAGGTCTCTTTAACAATTGTAAAATGCCCACAGAAACCCAATTTATGGACATTATGCCACTTTAAAGCCCAGTAACTGTCAAACTATGTGGGTTATAGAGCTGAAATCTTTGAATTTTTAAAAGGAAATGCCTGTCTATTTAAATTTTGAATATTAATAATGTTATGGCTATCTTAGTCTTTTAAGAACTTATTTTTGTGTGTTATACCTCTGCTTGCTGAGTTTTTAACTTTTTAAAATGAAACTGGTTAAACATATTCAAGTAGACAAAATGGACACTTTAAGTGAGCTTTAAGTCCCAATATTAATGAAATTATATCCTTATGTAGTAAAACTAGGGGATTTTTAACCCTCAACTAGCCCAGTTTTATTCAACTTGCCTCAGTTAATTTTGACACAGCTGCTACAGTTATGAACTCATTTCAGTTGATAATCACATACTTAAAATTCTCAATTCTTTTTGTATTTGAGTACCCCTTTTATATAGATTGTTTGTTTACCATTTATGCTGTAGCACTCCATCTCTTTGTAGTCCCAACCCACATCCCCCACCCGGATTCCCCCCACCCACCTCTGGGACCTCCAGCTGTATTGAGTGACACTAAATAAACAAAGGTATTTAATGATATCAGATGAGAAACAAAGAACTCAATGGGGTTGCAGATCTTGTGTAATAGTGAGAGAGGTGTGGAGAAGGGGAGAGGGGTGGGGGTGGGAGGTGGTGGGCTTCATTACATATAACACAAAGGGGAGTCAGAACTGAGATTGTGTCACATATTTAGGTTGCATATATATGGACCACATATATAGGTATAGAGGAAATGAATAACTGAAAACACTTTGCAAATTCTAAAAATAATATAATAAAATAATAATATAAATAATTTTTTTTAAAATAATATTTTATTTGTGAACAAATATAGAAACAGATATGCGCTTTTGGGATTATGAATTTTAGAATGGACTTTGAATCATCAATCATTTAAATACTTTGAAGGAAGATTGAAAAGTATGATGAGTTGAGTTAAAAATAATATTTTGTCAACAAATATAGAAACAGATATGCTCTTTTGGGATTATTATTTTAGAATGGACATTCAATCATCAATCATTTAAATACTTTGAAAATAGGTTTAGAGTTATCTTTGCAGGAAGATTGAAAATATAATTTGAGTTATGTATTCGGCGTCTGGGGATACACCATCTTCCTTGGGAAGATATAAACAGAGTAGATTGATGTGCTGAAGTTCATATAATAATGGGTAATTATGTTTTAAAAAATTCCCGATCAAAACCTGTGGTGTGAGTGATGACCTGTCTGGGGATATGTTGGCGCCCAGTTGGCCCAATCTAGTTCTTGCGTATAATTACAGTACTTAAACATACCTACCGTTCACTGTTCATTACTTGTACAGGCCCTTTCAATTTGACATTTCTGGGATAGGGATCCTGGTTACAGTGTTTTGGGTTCAATTCTGAGACAAGGATCTCCGCTTTCAGCTTTCCACACCTTCAAGTCTGGAGGATGGTGCTAAACAGTTTATGAGGGTGACTTAGTCTTCCACCTTTAGAGATACATCTCACTGTTACTGGTTTCCTACATTCCAATTTTATGTCATTTTGGTCATTTGGGTTCTCAGTCCATTTTCAGTCCTTTGGCCTCTTCTGTGCCTAAGGCTCAGCCTAATGAGGCTGTCTTGTTTTGTGCTGGGATTACCTTCTCAAGACCATTTTTGTTCAGGGTCCCTTCTTAAGAAGAGTTTATCAGTTGAATCCAACTGATTTTGCTACTTTCTAAACACAGCTGCATTCATTTTTATCCCACAGCCCTTAAGGGCTATCAGGGTATTGTTTTCACCCATGGTGTCCGGATGGGCAGGGGCAGGAAAAAGTTTGTCCAGGCTGTGTCTCAGAAACCGTAATGTATAGGAAGTTCATACTTGGTAGGGACATTGGCTAGGATGTGTAGGTGTGCAACGTCCTTGTCTGACCTTGATTTGACCTTTGACCTTGCCATAGTGATCTTGAGTTTGAAAATCTTGTCCGGGCTATATCTCGGAAACCGTAAGGTGTAGGAAGTTGATACTTGGTAGGGACATTGGTTAGGGGGTGTAGGTGTGCAACGTCATGGTGTGACCTTGATTTGACCTTTGACCTTGCCGTAGTGACCTTGACCTATAAAATCTTGTCCGGGCTATATCTCAGAAACTGTAAGGTGTAGGAAGTTGATACTTAATAGGGACATTGGTTAGGGGGTGTAGGTGTGCAGCGTTATGGTGTGACCTTGATTTGACCTTTGACCTTGCTGTAGTGACCTTGATCTATAAAATCTTGTCTGGGCTATATCTCGGAAACCGTAAGGTGTAGGAAGTTGATACTTGGTAGGGACATTGGTTATTGGGAGTAGGTGTGCATCGTCATAGTGTTACCTTGATTTGACCTTTGACCTTGCTGTAGTGACCGTGACCTATAAAATCTTGTCTGGGCTATATCTTGGAAACCGTAAGGTGTAGGAAGCTGATGCTTCGTAGGGACATTGGTTAGGGGCTGTAGGTGTGCAGCATCATGGTGTGACCTTGATTTGACCTTTGACCTTGTCGTAGTGACTTTGACCTTAAAAATCTTGTTGCAACTTAGGGTCTGTCTTTTGATGCAGATTAACCACTGTTAAAGTCATATTAGAATTCATTAAGAATTTTACTTTTACAACTTCCCATTGTAACAGATGGAATGTCATCAAGTGAGCCACAGACTTTGTTGCAACACCACACATAAGCATTCATTGAATGTATTGCCATGCCTGATACAGATAAAGCGTCGTAATGTTTAGTTTACTGGTTAATACAGTCATCTTGTTATTGAATTGTCTTGTTTTAATACTTCATCTTTACATACATAATCTTTTTCTTAGACATTATTTTCTCTATTTAAACATTGTTTGGGTCTTTATATAACTGACAGTGCTCTGAAAGTATCCTGAACTTTGTACTGATACAGTACTTCTATATCTCATGGTGTTAAAAATATTTCCCTAAGCTGTGGGGTACGGGCATCTCTGATGCTATTTTCTTAATCCAGAATAAATTTTTTGTTTGGGGCTTGGTGAAAATCTACTGTTACTCAACAGCTTTCTATTGCATTTTCACCATTTTTTAGATCTGACTTCCAATGGGCACATCTCCCTTTTGGATATGTTGGGGTCCCTCTGTCTTTAGTTAACCTTCAGACAGACTACAGGGACCTTATTATGTCCACCCCCCTGGGGGGTGGATATATTATTTTTGCTTTTTTCGCCGTCCGATGTCCGATGTCCGGCGTCCGATGTCCGGCGTCACGCATGGTTTCCGCTCATTTAAAGGAAAAGTATTAGAGCTATTGTCACCAAATTTGGTATGCAGGCTTATTGGGTCAGTAGCTTGCTTGGGATTGCTTTTGGCTGTTGTACCTCTTTTGCTTACTGAGTAATACTTAAGTACAGCTATTTTCAGTACCCATTGGTTTCCGTGCATTTAAGCCAAAATAATTAAAGATATTTTACTACAATTTTGAATACAATATTGTTATGTCCATAGCTCGCTTGGTATTGCATTTGGGACTGATAGCTTTGTCAGTACATGAGTAATAGCCATTTAGGTACTTCATTGTGTATTTTCAGTACTACTTTTGAGTAATTTGCTTCTATCTCCTTAACCGTGCGAGATAGAGCGATTTCGGCAAAATTTTCGACCCGCAGGGTATCTCAGGAGTGTACTCTTTGCAATTTTCAAAAAATTTTCCCCTCCCCAAAAATGGCGGCCATTTTGAATTTTCGAATTTTTGCCAAAAATGGCAAAACACAAATTTGCTTCTATCTCCTTAACCGTGCGAGATAGAGCGATTTCGTCGAAATTTTCAACCCGCAGGGTATCTGAGGAGTGTCCTCTTTGCAATTTTCAAAAAATTTTCCCCTCCCCAAAAATGGCGGCCATTTTGAATTTTCGAATTTTTGCCAAAAATGGCAAAACACAAATTTCCTTCTATCTCCTTAACCGTGCGAGATAGAGCGATTTCGTCGAAATTTTCGACCCACAGGGTATCTAAGGAATGTAATATTTGCAATTTTCAAAAAATTTTCCCCTCCCCAAAAATGGCGGCCATTTTGAATTTTCGAATTTTTGCCAAAAATGGCAAAACACAAATTTCCTTCTATCTCCTTAACCGTGCGAGATAGAGCGATTTCGTCGAAATTTTCGACCCACAGGGTATCTAAGGAATGTAATATTTGCAATTTTCAAAAAATTTTCCCCTCCCCAAAAATGGCGGCCATTTTGAATTTTCGAATTTTTGCCAAAAATGGCAAAACACTAATTTGCTTCTATCTCCTTAACCGTGCGAGATAGAGCGATTTCGTCGAAATTTTCGACCCACAGGGTATCTCAGGAATGTAATATTTGCAATTTTCAAAAAAATTTCCCCTCCCCAAAAATGGCGGCCATTTTGAATTTTCGAATTTTTGCCAAAAATGGCAAAACACAAATTTGCTTCTATCTCCTTAACCGTGCGAGATAGAGCGATTTCGTCGAAATTTTCGATCCACAGGGGATCTAAGGAATGCAATCTTTGCAATTTTCAAAAAATTTTCCCCTCCCCAAAAATGGCGGCCATTTTGAATTTTCGAATTTTTGCCAAAAATGGCAAAACACTAATTTGCTTCTATCTCCTTAACCGTGCGAGATAGAGCGATTTCGGCGAAATTTTCGACGCACAGGGTATCTAAGCAATGCAATCTTTGCAATTTTCAAAATATTTTCCCCTCCCCAAAAATGGCGGCCATTTTGAATTTTCGAATTTTTGCCAAAAATGGCAAAACACAAATTTGCTTCTATCTCCTTAACCGTGCGAGATAGAGCGATTTCGTCGAAATTTTCGACCCACAGGGTATCTAAGGAATGTAATATTTGCAATTTTCAAAAAATTTTCCCCTCCCCAAAAATGGCGGCCATTTTGAATTTTCGAATTTTTGCCAAAAATGGCAAAACACTAATTTCCTTCTATCTCCTTAACCGTGCCAGATAGAGCGATTTCGTCGAAATTTTCGACCCACAGGGTATCTGAGCATTGTACTCTTGGTAATTTCTAAAAAATTTTCCCCTCCCCAAAAATGGTGGCCATTTTGAATTTTTGCCAAAAATGGCAAAACACAAATTTGCTTCTATCTCCTTAACCGTGCGAGATAGAGCGATTTCGGCAAAATTTTCGACGCACAGGGTATCTAAGCAATGCAATCTTTGCAATTTTCAAAAAATTTTCCCCTCCCCAAAAATGGCGGCCATTTTGAATTTTCGAATTTTTGCCAAAAATGGCAAAACACAAATTTGCTTCTATCTCCTTAACCGTGCGAGATAGAGCGATTTCGTCGAAATTTTCGACCCACAGGGCATCTAAGGAATGCAATCTTTGCAATTTTCAAAAAATTTTCCCCTCCCCAAAAATGGCGGCCATTTTGAATTTTCGAATTTTTGCCAAAAATGGCAAAACACAAATTTGCTTCTATCTCCTTAACCGTGCGAGATAGAGCGATTTCGGCAAAATTTTCGACGCACAGGGTATCTAAGCAATGCAATCTTTGCAATTTTCAAAATATTTTCCCCTCCCCAAAAATGGCGGCCATTTTGAATTTTCGAATTTTTGCCAAAAATGGCAAAACACTAATTTGCTTCTATCTCCTTAACCGTGCGAGATAGAGCGATTTCGGCAAAATTTTCGACGCACAGGGTATCTAAGCAATGCAATCTTTGCAATTTTCAAAATATTTTCCCCTCCCCAAAAATGGCGGCCATTTTGAATTTTCGAATTTTTGCCAAAAATGGCAAAACACTAATTTGCTTCTATCTCCTTAACCGTGCGAGATAGAGCGATTTCGTCGAAATTTTCGACCCACAGGGTATCTAAGGAATGTAATATTTGCAATTTTCAAAAAAATTTCCCCTCCCCAAAAATGGCGGCCATTTTGAATTTTCGAATTTTTGCCAAAAATGGCAAAACACTAATTTGCTTCTATCTCCTTAACCGTGCGAGATAGAGTGATTTCGTCGAAATTTTCGACCCACAGGGTATCTAAGGAATGCAATTTTTGCAATTTTTCAAAAATTTTCCCCTCCCCAAAAATGGCGGCCATTTCGAATTTTTGCCAAAAATGGCAAAACACAAATTTGCTTCCATCTCCTTAACCGTGCGGGATAGAGCGATTTCGGCAAAATTTTCGACGCACAGGGTATCTAAGCAATGCAATCTTTGCAATTTTCAAAAAATTTTCCCCTCCCCAAAAATGGCGGCCATTTTGAATTGTCGAATTGTTGCCAAAAATGGCAAAACACAAATTTGCTTCTATCTCCTTAACTATGCGAGATAGAGCGATTTCGTCGAAATTTTCAACCCACAGGGTATCTAAGGAATGTAATATTTGCAATTTTCAAAAAATTTTCCCCTCCCCAAAAATGGCAGCCATTTTGAATTTTCGAATTTTTGCCCAAAATGGAAAAACACAAACTGGCCTTAACCGTGCAAAATAGAGTTATTTTGTTGAAATTTTCGACCAATAGGGTATCTAAGAAATGTACTCTTGGCAATTTTCAAAAAAATTTCCTTTTCCCAATAATGGCGGCCATTTTGAATTTTCAAATTTTTGCCAAAAATAGAAAAACAGGAATTTGCTTCTATCTTCTTAACCGTGCAAGATAGAGTGATTTCGTCGAAATTTTCAACCCAACCAATGCAAAAAGGCATGAAGCTGAAATAATTTACATCTACACTAACAAATATTTAAGCATCATTGATATATTTTACAAATGAAACAGGGTCTTGTAAGACTACTGTACAATTTGGGCAAAAGGTTCATGGGTGGACATTACACATGATAATGTGTGTTCTTCTATGCTATCCTGTTTCTATTCGCATCTACTATCAACAGGGCGGCCTATTTCTAGTTTCAACATTTGTTGTGTCTTGTGGACTATATGGATGCTTCAGACTTTGTCCTTTAATCTTCTCCACAGAAGATTTTCAAGGCCGCCTGTCCAACAGAATTAGGGGATTAATTTTGACTGCTCTTTGCTTTTAATCAGTCTTATTTTTTTACAAGTCAACCACAATTCCAGGCTCAGACATTCCTTCGCAAGGCCAGACTTTTACTTTCTGTCACTCATTCATTTTGGGATCTTCTCATTCTAAGTTTTATAGGTTGGGTAATTACCCAAATTTACCTTCTAAAACTTAGTTTTGGCAGGTACAAACCCTCTTCAGCAGGTTTTTGGCTCTGTTTCCGGATCTGGGATCTAGCTTGGTGGGGTTCTTAAGACCTTCTCTTTCATTAGGCAGATATCCTCTGCTATTAGGAGAGATCTGAGATGGGCCTTGGAATTTTCCTTGAGTCCTGTTTTGTTGATCACTTAGTCAAGTTGATTGACCAGACAGTATTTTTCAGTGGTCTTTTTCATCCAGAATGCTTGGGACATCTTTTTAATGGAGCTTCCAGCTCCATTTTAGCTGGTTGATCTATGGCCAGCCATTAGTTCTCTTTGCACTTTGTTTTGAGAGATTTCTCAATCTTTATCCCTCACTTGTGCCAAGTCACTTTGGAGAGTAAATTGGGCTCTTTTTGGTCTTATACTGTTTTTGTGTTGTCTCTCTTGAGAGACTTCTTTTTCACATTTAACAGTATAAGCAGGAGCTTTTCATTCTGCCCTTACTAAAGGTACTTCTTTTAAGCTCTCTGCTTTGGCCTTTTGGAGCAAACCAATATAGGTCTCTCTCCCAACTAGGGAGTTCTCAATAAGTTAGTGCTAAAGGGATGTGGTTCCTTTCCAGGTTCCAACATTCTGATGGCTGAATGCCTTCCAGAGGCAGGGGCAAGAGCCTCAGCCTCCACCTCTTTTATGATGTCCTTCAGGAGATAAGAGTTGTTTGTATCATTCAAACTGGCTCTTACTTCCAAATCCCTCCACTTGCCAGTGGGAGGTCAACTAGTTTATTCCATTTCATTTGAAATGGAAAATTTCATTTTGGGTGCAGCCTTTATTTTTCCAGAATTCTGGAATTTGGTTCACCTTCTAGTTGTCTCTCAGATTCCACTTTCCTGATTCCTTCTTCTTCTTCTTCTTTTTCTGCTTTTCTTCTCCTCAGAAGAATGCTGTTCTTTGTCATTCAGTCTCTCACTTGCTGTTCACATGAGCAGTTCAAGTAGCTGAGCTCCTGTTTTCCTGATTTTCTCAGGTCCTTTTCCTTGACAAACACATAGAAGACTGGAAACCAGCATAAGATTTAGATCTTTTCCTGTTTTTCCGGACTATCAAGATGAAAACTTATCAGGTGATCATCTTCTCCATTCTTATTGGCCAATGGACCACTTCCCTTCCTCTAAATGCCTCCTTTCACTCCGTTGGCTGCTTTGGTTCACTCTTGCTCAGAGTTTTGCTCTTGGGCAGGGTGTAACAGTTTGTGGCAATGCCTTTGGGTCATTAGAGCCAATAGTTGTCAGAGGCTCATTTGGCAACTCTCTTACATTTAGCTATTTAATTTAAGTGGTTCTTAGCAGGAAGTATTTAGATCTGTTCCTACAACAGGTCTCCTTCCTGGGCCAGGTTCTTAACCTGTCTAAAAGTGTTCCTCACAGGGGCAAGGTTCTGTCTATTCAGCTCATCCTTTCTCTGCCTTAGAACACCTTTAAATTTCCTCTCCACCTTGGCACCTTTAATTCTCCTGGCTTTAGGTTCAGTAATAATGGAGATCTATGGGAGATATAAGGCCTTTTTAATAAGATAGCCCGTTTGATATTAAACATATGATATGGCGGCCATTTTGTTTTTGAAACAAGGCCAAATTACTATCAGGCTAGCTTTCCTAGTTGTATACCTTTTGTACAAATTTGATGAAGCTAGCGGCCATATTTCAGGTTTTAGAGCATCATCTTAATAATTTTCAAACAGTCTGCTATGGCAGCCATTTTTTTTTCAAAATGAGGCTAAAATTTTGTAAAGAGGTGTTATGTTTCCATAGCCATAAACATGCCCTGCAAATTTGGTGAAGATATCTTTATGAATAAATAAGATATAAAGGTTCATGTAAAATTGTTGACGAATGGACAGACACACATGTACGGAAGGTTTTTTGTAATCCCCCGAACATGGCCTTTGGTTGCTGGTGGGAGATAATTAAATGAATAAATAAATGTACATTCCTTTCATTTATGTATTATGCTTTTGATTGTGTTGCAGAGATTATTTGCCATTAAAGTTCTATTGGAATATCTTCAACCCTCATCCAATTCCATGATCTGTCATGTATCTTGTAAACATACGCAACAGATTCAACAATTGTAATTTACAACATCAGGATCCTTTTCAGAGTAAATTATTTTTGAATAAATGTTATGTATGACCAAATAATGGGGCCTCATAAATAGTAGTAAACTGTAGTTTAAAACATTTAGGGTTATTGATTTTTTTTCTGATTTCTAGAGGATGACATTCGAGTATGGTGGAAGTCAATGCGGACCAGATACGGTAAAATTACCAAGCCTTCAGATGAAACCATGAGAATGACTGACAGGGACAAGTGGATATTTGACAATTTAAACTTTCTTGATGGACATATTTCTAGACTAAAGTTTAGAAGACTCCAATCTGTAAGTTAATTTAGTGTTATCAAAATAGACTAGTACTGTGCTTAATCTCACTGTTAGCAGATTCTAAGTGTGACAAGCACCAAGAAGTGATAATATCCCTACTGTGCTGGTTTGAGGATTTCCCTTGTAGCTTCTCTGGTGGACTGTATCCTCTAGAATGAGAGGTTGTAGGTTTGAGTGACCTTATTTGTAAGGAAGATGAAACAGAAAACATTTTTCTAGAATTAATAGCCAGTGTAATTTCAGTGAGTTCAACTTGTAACCCACCTTGTACAGGTCACTGTAAATATGCTGTATACCACCTGTGTTTGTTCAGTAAAAGTTACCAACTGATTGAAATATGGATCGTATTTTGCTTAGAAAATAGTTTAAAATGTTGAGTGTAATTATTTGTGTCACTGTTTTGTATGACAAATTGATGCCTGGGCCAAAGAGGTCTAGATGTCTTCTCAGTGATGAACAAGAAGAAAATCTGGTGACGTGGATACGGGAGAACGAACTGTTGTACAAAAAAAGCCTGAAAGCCTTCAAAGACACGGCCAAGAAAGAACAGCTGTGGAGAAATAAGGCAGAAGAGTTAAATGTCACAGGTAACAGGATTTGTTTTTCAAACATTAATTAGTAGCTCCTTACCATAATAGTCCAAATGTATAAAATTGGCTCCAACATGGAGTAAGTAGTACATTCAAGGGGTAACCAAGAAGGATTGAATCCAACTTTTGTGGAGCTACACACACCATCTTCTGTGCCAACAGAAGAAAATGTGGCATTTAGAAAACACATGATGTTCGTGTTCTTTTGTGAGATATTGTTTTAGAGAAAATACTGTATCTCTCAGAAACTTTAGTGTCTACAGTCTACTTGTTCACGTATGCACAATATTTCTGCATGGATATACATGTCATGTACAAGTTGAGCTTTTGTAGAAGTTGCAACTCATACAAATTAGGCTGTACAAGTTGTAGCTTGTACAGGTCCAAAAATTTGTACACGTTGCAACTGGCATAAGTCAACATGTACAAGTTGCAACTTTTAGATGCTTGTACATAACATACATAGAAATAAAAGTACTGGAATGTATATTTACAATAAATATAACAAATAGCACTTGAAAGTAGGAGATTGACTTCACTAGACAGGAGGGGGTAGGCTTTTCTGCATAAAAGTGTGTGAGAAGATGTCTGAAACCATGTTGATCTTACAATTTTGGGAAAGCTTATTCCATACAATGGACACCAAAACTTGAAGCAGCTTCTGCCAATTATCTTTGATTGGGTTGTGGGAATGGGAAGGTGAGCTCCCCAGTGAAGTTTTCTATAGTTTGCCAAAACATGGCTGAAACAATGTACATGGTGCACAGTGTACAGAGGGCACTTTGAACTCTTAAGACAAAGTCTAAGCAGATAATATAGAAAAGCAGAAATCTGTAATCATGTGACGACAGATATAGCAGGGGTCAGTGCCACTGAGAAAGATTAGGAAAAGGCCAGAAACTAGGGTGGGTATGCTTTTGCAAAAAGATAGGCTTTCGACTTCCTTCTGACCTAGTTGAGAGAAGTGGCTGAACTTACATCATCAGGCAAATCATTCTAAATCATTAGAGAATCATATTCAAAGCTGAGACCAATATGCTTATTAGACTTAAATACTGATGGGTCTAAGTGTAGGACATCAAGCAACACGCATCTTAGTGATATTTCCTTGGTAATACTGTACAAAAATGAATTGTAGTTATAGATGATGTACATCAATGCAGCTTTATAACTAAAAGTAAAAATATGTACAATCTTTTCTCGTTTTCCAAAACAATTGTATCTACCTGTAAACTTCTTTTTTTTCCCAAATTATTAGTGGTGGAGATAAAGATGTGGTGGAAGTCAAGAAGGAATAAATATGCTAGACTATCAAAATCTGCTGATGAGTCAACTCAACTTGCTAAAAAAGATAAATGGATCCTTAAGAGGTTTCAATTCCTTGATGAACACATTATTCGATTATCAAGCCGACAGTCACAGCCTGTAAGTATGCACATAAACTGTTCAAGTAGACTCATCTAGTGGTGTGTCTAGTGTCATTTAAATACAAGCAGACCAGGAAATGGACGGTATTTTCTTGCAAAGTGCCCATTGGTTTTGAATACAGAAGGTTAACCAACTAGTAAGCACTCCTTCACACTAAGCCCTCAACTAGCAATTATGAAAATGATTGCCTTTATGTGTTAAAACATAAATAAACTGAGTAACATCAAGTAGATTTCTGGTATAAATGTTTTTATTGTAAGAACTAGTAGCACAATCTGATTTACCTATTTACAATTTTTTTTTCAACGTAAGATAAACAGGCAAATTACCTTAAAGCTGTATCTTATTAAAGATACAAATCAAAACATGCTGTATTGACAAAAAGTGCACCACTTATGTGTTGTTACTTTTACTTTTTTTCTTTCCAGAAAAGCTTAAATGGTCAGCTTTCTCCGAGTACCTCCCAGCAGTGTATGGTACTTTCAACCATTGAACAGGTACCTGGAGTAACTTTGCTACCTAACGACCCAGAGTACGACTCCAGTACGAGCTCATTAAATCTTCCTCATAAACATTCCCCTACAGCTCTGATTGCCAGGTCTAGAAACTCAGTTCAAGGTTGCCGGAAGTCATTTCCGCTGCATCCTGACAGGAGGGTTAGTACTGAGAGTACTGATACTGCAGATACAGATGAAGACATAGATTCTGTAGATACTGGTGATAGGATATCAGATATCCAGGCCCAGAATGATACTGTCATAACACCAAGTGTTGGTTCATCTACTGCATGTCCCAGAACAGCATGGGGTCAGTGGATGACTTCACAGATGAAAGACATTCATCCAAGATTGTGGCCACAATTCCAGATGAAATCTCTAGAATTAATACAACAGTTCAAGGCCCGATCTGACAATCAGTTTACCAAGGACAATGCCTAAGTTATGGAAATGGTTTATTAGGGTGATGAATAATTGCAAGAAAACGCACTTTGAGATCTGCTGTCAAAGCAGGGATATTGTGGAACCTGTTGTGAGGATACAAGTTTCCAGTGTCAAAATGATACTGTAATGGCATCACAGATAGAAGACATTCCTCCCAGATTGTTTGTAAACTTCTTGTGCAACAATTCCAGACATGATCTCATGGTCTGTTTACCAAGGGCATTTATTCATAGTATATTTAATGCCCATATAAATGAGAAATTATACGTTAGTTGTATATTACATTTATTGGTATCAATTCATTGCAAATGAACATTTTTGAATGGTATGCTTTAGTATATAATACTGTGCGTAAAGTGGGAGTACCATATCGGAACAGTTCATTGAAATTTTTCTATGAAATTGATGTTTGTGCCAAAGTGGTTTTGAACAGATTGTCAAAACATTCTTGGTGCACTTTTACCGTTGAACTTAGATCTTTAGTCTTGGCACTTGGATGCAGTTGATGATGTAGTTAAAATCTGACACAAACTTTTGTATGATATATAGAAAACATGAAGTTTGTGACAACTCTATATGCTATGTTAAGGTTATTGTATTTAAGTTTTACCAAATGTAAATTTAATTAAAGATATGTTACCGAAAACTGATTTTATTTTACCGTGAATACACCCGTGTTGCTTTTGTATCATTTTTTTTACAACACTCTTTGGTTGTCATTAACCTTACCCAAATGGTCAGGTCACTGAATGCCGTATCTGGTTTCAGAAATGATAGATTTACTCTTTTCAGTGAAATCTGTGTACTTTCAGCCTCCATTCCTTTCAATTGCTGTGTAGTTCTAGATTTTGCCAGATCCACACTTGGCTGTTGCCTCTCTGTTCTCTTTGGTTTACAAGTCCAGCGAAGGAAAACATCTGGCACATACTGATAGCTTATGCTGGTGTGACTAATTAACCAAATAACTGTTGACATCAATGTGAAGAGCCAACCCAACATTCAACGGCATATTTTTCAGCACAACATTGTATCTCGGTATTTTAAATGTTTTATAGGTATTTATCCATCGTGGCCACTGTACTTGAATATGTCCTGTCATGTAAGTGAGTTTTGTTTCCTTTGAGAGGGGAACGGAGAATGGGACTTGAAAGGTAGAATCTGTTAAGTGTGATCATGTCTGAATGTAGATGGTTATTACTATCAGACAGAATGGACACTAGATGTGATAAGCTCATTAACCAGACCAGTGTAAGCAATATGAATGGACAGACCTTAAAATGAAACCTAAATTGTTTAATTGTGTTCATTTTAAACTAGAACAGCAAGGGAGGCTTGTTTGTATTCAGGGGAGAGAGAGAGTGGGTCCACAGGCTCCTGCCTTTCAGTTGCTTATAGCTCGGCAACCACTGGGTGGATTCTCTTCAAATTTAACACATGTGTGCAGTAGCCTTGAGAAAAATTTCTGAATATGGTGTCATGACAGTCCAACTAATCAGAGAAGTCACATGACCAAAAACATCTTTTTCAAAGGGGTGCTTGTCCCGCTGATTACTTAATAAAGGCTTAACCTATTCACATGAAATTTGGTAAGTAGGTTTGTTATATAGATGTCTGGAAATCTTTAACTGTTGGAAGTAATCAAATCCAAAATGGCAAACTTATTAATGATTAACTAAATGCCATGATTTTTCTCAATCATGAAAAGGAAAAATATTAAATATCTCAGAAAAGGTGTGAGATAGAGTGATTTCAGCGAAATTTGTAACCTCCAGGATATATGCAGAGTCATCTTTTCTAAAAATTGTTTTCCTGCCATTTTTGGCAACCATCTTGAATTTTAGCGAATATTCGCAGAGTGAACCAGCATTTTTTTCCAAAATTCTTTTCCCACCATTTTTGGTGGTAAGTGATCCGACACAAAATGGCCAACTTATTAACAATTAACTAAATGCCACAATTTTTCTCAATAATGAAAATGAAAAATCTTAAATATCCCAGAAACGGTGCAGGATAGAGCTATTTCGGCACAATTTTTGACCCCCAGGGTATGTGGAGAATGAACTGGCTATTTTTCCTAAAAAAATTGGTTTTTATTGCGTTAATACATCCTATCCAATGGACAATTGCTAATCTGGTCGGTGCAGACTGGCCCGCCAAATGTCAGAAAAGACATCCAGTGTTTCCACCGGCCAGGCCAGTCCAGTACAGTACTGTGCACTTGCCAGGTGGCGCATTCACTTCCTTCCTGTCTAGACAGTGTGATGTCATAGCATCTTTTTCGTTTGGCACATATATTGTGTACACAAAGTTTTTTTTTGTCAACGAATTTTGAAGTTTTGATCATCATATCTTCAGAGTGTGCTTTTAATGTTATGTAAAATTATTCTTGGGAGTTTATAGATTATTTTGATATCAGAGTCACTGCCTCTCAGATCATTATGTCTTCTCCGGGCCAGAAACACGGAAGTTGTCAACACATCACGGGTAGCTTTGACAGCCATAGTTTTAGAGAGAAAAGTAAGGGCCCAGACCCTTGTGTATCCCATAATGATTGTAACTCTTGTAATGTATTAACTGAGGACCAACTTTTGCAGTTGTCCATGCCTAGTTATAGGCTTAAGAAAGAAATGCGGGAACTTAAGAAAACCAGTGATACTCCCAAACAGAATTCTTCCAGTTCCTCTCTCATTGACCCCTCCTCAGTGACGGTAGTGGGAGCTGTGGATGGCCAGGGGATGTTACAGTCCCCTGATTCAAGTTCAGGCAATGAGAAAAAGAAGAAAAAGTCCAAACCTACAGAGAAAGTTAAAGCACATCCTTCTAAACATACCAAGATCGGTGCAGATAAGCCCTCTAAATCGCCTTCTGTTAAAGCTCACAGTTCCTCAGCCGACTCTAGGATCAACGAGTTAGACCAGAAATAGTCAGACAGATTCAACAGATTTGAGGCTCTTTTGTTATCTAAGACTCTGGACAAACTGAAACCGGCTTTTACTACGGTGAAGGTCACACCAGCACACTCCCCCAGCTGGGTCGGTCATCTCTACAAAACCCTTCATCTGACCAACTGATAGTTCTCAAGTTACAGATTTGTCAGTTACTGACCTCACCTGTCAGAGACAGGCCACTGACCAATCACATGGACCGGATGCTACTCAGCAGACTTCAGATTTACCTGGTAATGTTCAGACTGCCACCAAGTCGACCAGCAAGTCATCAAAAGAAAAGGCAACTACCGACCGACATTCAGATCTGGTACTGACTCTCCTGTATTTCACCAGGTACCCAGCAGGTCGTCATTGGCTCCGGCTAGAAGACAAAGCACATCTTCAATGGACACCAATTCCGACTTTTCTGATCCTCCTCCAGTGAACATATTTGTGGAAGAAGGGGAACTGTCGGATCAAGATCCTGATGTTACTGCTACAGACCCCGACCAGACCCTCTCACAGGAACAGAACTGTAGAGAAATCATGATAGGGATCAGGTCCTTCATGGGGTGGACATATATCCCAGATATGGACACAGCAACCTCCACATCAGATGACAACCCCTTCACAGGCCCAAAGGCCCAACCAGCAGACAAGGTGTCAGTCGCAATGCCCATGGATGAGTGGCTATGCAACAAGATGGGCAACTAAATCTCACACTTACAGAGGGTTACCCGTTGTGTAGTTCTGAAGGTGGAGGTTTACTCAAAGACCAGTTTGTATGGCCCCCCAGGTCTCAGGCGAAATGGTATGGCTTTGTACCAAACCAACAAAAAGTTGGACAGGAAACTGGCAAGACTGTGTCTTCATGGAGTACCAACGCCTCAAAAGTAAACAGCACTCACAGCCACATAGCAAGGGCAACCGGTATTGCCTCAACCCCACCAGCCTTACTTCAGATATCACAGGACAATCTGAGAAGGCAGGAAAAGTCGGCACATAAAGCCTCCACCATTTGCAACCAAGCAGCCAGCTTTAATAGGTGTTTGTACAAGGTGCAAGAGAACATGCATTCCCAACTGAAAGTGATTAAGTCAGAACTTAGCAAAGGAAAGTCATCAAACAAGGTTTCCCATGCTGCTGATGAACTACAGTTCTTAATGGACTCCAATTCCAGCATCACACAGTCCATGGCTAAAACTTCAGAACATTTAAGTGACTTTGTGTTTGTTACTGTAGCTAACACCACACTTGCAAGAAGGGACTCGTATCTGTCCCACCTCAACACAAGAATAAAGCCTGACACCTTGGCTGCCTTACGAAAGGGACCACTACATATTCCCACATTCTTCCCTGATGCCGCCCTTAAGCAGGCTGAGCAGGACATTGCAAACTTCGAGAGCAAGGGACAAGTTCATCCATGAAAGAAAGGTCCCTTCCACCCCTATGAACACCCAGACAAACATGCAGACTATAGGAAATCTGACCGACCTGCCTGGAAGAATATTTGGAACCGGGGACTTAACAAGAAAGTCAGAGGCAAAGCCTTTTATTACTCTTCATGACCAGCCAAGGGCCAGCAGTCCTATAAATGACAATTACTTTGTAAACAGTTTACAGGAAGGACTGCTCGCGGGGAGCCAGATCTCATCACAAGAACAGACAATGAACACTGTAACATGTCATGTTGTAATAGTTGTACATTCTGCAACCGGGCATTCCCAAAGAGAGAAATAAGTCCCGGGTCAGCAGCTTGTTATTCTCAAAGAAATCACAACTTAAAATATGTGAAAAGCGTTTCTTGTGTCATTCAATTGTCTTGTGTCCAGCTTGTAACAGATGTAAAAAATGCTGTTCAAAATCTGCCCGTAGGGTCCAGACTTCAAAATTTTTGGCAAACTTGGCTGCATCTGGGTGCCGGTCCGAAAATAGTTCAAATCCTGAGAGAGGGTTATACCCTCCCCTTTCGGATCCGACCAAACTTGGCAAGGGCTCCCACCATCATAAGCAGTTATGTCGATCCTCAAAGGAACAGCTACCTGTTGGAGGCATTACATCAGCTTATGGACAAAAACGCATTAGAGCTAGTAAACAATCAAATATCTCTGGGGTTTTCAACTGGTTATTTTTGGTAACTGGTTATTTTTGGTCCCCAAACCAAACAACAAATGGAGACCCATACTAGACCTGAGCAATCTAAATCAATTACCCAAGGCACAAAAATTCAAAATGGAAACTCCGGAAACTATCAGAGCATCCCTCCAACAAGGGGAGTGGGTGACCTCAATAGACTTCAAGGATGCCTACTTCCACATTCAATGCAGGAACAATCCAGGAAATATCTCAGATTTCACATCCAGGGTCAGACATACCAATTCAAAGCACTGCCGTTTGGTCTGCCCACAGCACACATGGAGTTCACTGTAATAGCCAAGCAGGTGAAAATTTTGGCCACCCAAAAGGGTATAAGGATCCACCAGTACCTAGACAACTGGTTGGTGAAAGCCAGGTCCCACCAAGTTTGTCTCCAGCATACCAAGGGCCTGGTACAAATGTTCTAGCATCCTAAGGTTTACTTACAGCCACAGAAAAACAAGTTCACCTTGGTCAATTGCATATGAGACCTATACAGTGGCATCTCAAAAACAACTGTAGGGTACCAGAGTCTCTGGAAAAAGTGATTCCTATTCACAGGTCACTGCAACGCCATTTACAATGGTGGCTGGAGGAGGACAACGTTCTTCAACGTCAACCATTACAGCCAATAAGTCATGCTCTGCAAGTCTTTACAGACGCATCAAAAGAAGGGTGGGGCGCTCACTTAAACGAGCACACTGCAAAAGGAATCTGGTCCCTTCCAGAAAGCAAGCTGCCCATAAAATATCTGAAACTAAAAGCAGTCTTTCTAGTCTTAAGAGAGTTTCAGGACCTGCTCAGACAAAATAGTTCTGATAGAAACCAACAACACCACAGTGGTGTCATACATAAACAAGCAGGGAGCATGAAGTCGGGCCCACTTTGTGCCCTGTCAGGGAAAAGTTTGACCTGGTGTACCAAGAAACAAGTAACTCTCAAAGCTCGACACATTCCAGGTCGGCTGAACGTTGCAGCAGACAAGCTATCCAGGCTAGGTCAGACCATCCAAACAGAGTGGTCTCTCCTCCCAGAGGTCTTCCAAACATTGTTGTTCCCAAGTTGCCTCTGTTTGTGTCACCAGTACTGGATCCCCTAGCCACAGCAGTGGACGCCCTCAGTCTGCCATGGGAAGATCTGGATGCATACTCCTTCCCACCAACAGCCATATTGGGCAAAGTGGTGGAGAAGCTGCAGGACTCCCCATGCAGGAGAATCATTAAGCGTCCCTTGCGGGACGCTTGTTTGTGTATGGGAGACCTTCAGGCTCCGGCGGCTCCGCATTTTGTTTTCCTTATAACTCTGTAACCGTTAGGCGGATTCTTTTCAAATTTGGCAGGTTTAGGCAGTAGCCTTGGGGAATTTTTTTGAATATGCTGCAGTGACATTTCAACCAATCAGAGAGGTCACATGACCAAAAATGTCTTTTTTCGATGGGGAAGCTTGTCCGGATGATAACTTGAAAGGAATTTTATCAATTCACCTGAAACTTGGCAAATACATTCATTCTATTAAAATCTGGAAATCATTAGATTTTGGCATTGATTGGTTAAGAAATGGCCGAGTCATTAATGATTAATTATTCATTATGAATTTTCCAAATAAGGAAAACACAAAAATGCTTATATCTCGAAAACCGTGCTAGATAGAGCGATTTCGACGAAATTTTTGACCCACAGGGTATCTCTGCGGAGTAGTTATCCCAATTTTCAAAAAAAAATTTTCTCGCAAAAAATGGCGGCCATTTTGAATTTTCGTATTTTTCGCAAAATTGCAAAACGTAAAAATGCTTATATCTCGAAAACCGTGCTAGATAGAGCGATTTTGACGAAATTTGTGACCCACAGGGTATCTCTGTGGAGTAGTTATCCCAATTTTGAAAAAATTTTTGTCTCGCCAAAAATGGCGGCCATTTTGAATTTTCGAATTTTTCGCAAAAATTGCAAAACATAAAAATGCTTATATCTCGAAAACCGTACTACTAATTATCTCAAAAACTATTGGGGATACCCAATTTTTATCAAATAACTCATTCATCTACTTTTGGGAGAGCTTTCACATGGTGAAGTTTCAGACCCGTAGCTAATTACTCACCTACTCAAAATGAGTAAATGCGAATTATCTCTTAAAAGTATTGCAGATAGCCAATTTTTCTCAAATAACTCATTCACCTACTTTTGGAAGAGCTTTCACATGGTGAAGTTTCAGACCCATAGCTAATTACTCACCTACTCAAAATGAGTAAATGCGAATTATCTCTAAAGGTATTGCAAATAGCCAATTTTTCTCAAATAACTCATTCATCTACTTTTGGGAGAGCTTTCACTCTGTGAAGTTTCAGGCCCATAGCTATTTATTCACCTACTCAAAATGAGTAAATGCTAATTATCTGTAAAAGTATTGCGGATACCCAATTTTTATGAAATACTCATTCATCTACTTGTGGGAGAGCTTTCACATGGTGAAGTTTCAGACCCATAGCTAATTACTCACCTACTCAAAATGAGTAAATGCGAATTATCTCTAAAAGTATTGCAGATAGCCAATTTTTCTCAAATAACTCATTCACCTACTTTTGGGAGAGCTTTCACTTGGTGAAGTTTCAGACCCATAGCTAATTATTCACCTACTCAAAATGAGTAAATGCGAATTATCTCATAATAGTATTGCAGATAGCCAATTTTTCTCAAATAACTCATTCACCTACTTTTGGAAGAGCTTTCACACACGAAAATGAAAAATTGTGAATATCTCAGAAAAGCTATTTCTTCTCCTTTAATGCTCGGCAGGAGATACACACCGCGGCAGTGGTCTTGACAAAAATTTTTGTCTCCCCAAAAGTGGTGGCCATTTTGAATTTTCAAAGTTTTTGCAAAACACAAAAATGCTTATATCTTGAAAACCGTGCTATATGGAGCGAACTCAACAAAATTTTTGACCTGCTGGGTATCTCTGCAGAGTAGCCATGCCAATTTTCAAAATATTTTTGTCTCGCCAAATATAGCGGACATTTTTAATTTTTTAATTTTTTGCAAAACACAAAAATGCTTATATCTTGAAAACCGTGCTAGATAGAGCAGACTGCGCTGACTTTGGTTGCCACAACAGTATAAGGCTAGAAACGAAGCATTTTCTTAATACTTTAGCACTCACCTTTATATCCTTTTCGGGACGCTTTGTTTTTGCTATGCAAAAACATTATCTTTTTTTTTGCGAGCGATCCTCTAGTTCTAATTGCTCTGGGGTGGCCAACATGCCCTGGTTCTGGGCCATGTCAGGTCAAATACCCCTGAGCCTGCCCAGTCTGCCCAATCTGCTTACACAGCCTTTCAATCAGATCCCTCACAAAAATCTGACAAACCTAAAGCTCCATGCATGGCTCCTAGAACCTCAGTTATCAAGGAGCAGGCTTCTCTGAGGCAGTGTCAGAAAGAATTGAGGCTCCTCAAAGGCGATCAACCAGATCAGTCTATGAGGCAAAGTGGTCCATTTTTACAAAGTGGTGCATCAGCAATCAGGTGGACTTCAGGGCACCCCCTATAAAGTCAGTTGCTAACTTCCTTCTGTACCTCTTTCAAGACAGGAAGTTACAGCCCAGCATCATTGATGGCTACAGGTCAGCAATTGCTGATAAACTGGGAAACTCACCCATTAATGTCAGCAAAGGTGAAAATCTTGTCTCCTGGGTAGTTTCCACAGAGACAGACCCAAAGGATGGAGGGGAATCCCCTCTTGGAACCTTTTCCTGGTCTTGCACCAATTGACAAAGGCTCCATTTGAACTAATCAAAGAGGCCTCCTTGAAACATTTGACTTTCAAGACGGTTTTCCTCTTGGCTCTTGGGTTGGGCAAACGCAGAAGTGAGATTCATGCGTGGCACAACAAGAACATCAGACACCAGTCCGACTGGTCCAAGGCTTTTTATCAAAGAATCAGCTGGCCAAAAAGGGTCCAGACAGTGTGGCCCCAGTGGTTATACCAGCCCTAGCCCCAGCTCTGGATAGGTCCCTCAAATCTGACAGGTCCCTCTGTCCGGTCGGAGCTTTGTGCTACTTTTTGGACAGGACCTCAGACATCAAGCAAAACAAAGAGTTGGTCTTTGTCTCCTTTAAGAAAGGCTTTGACAAGGACATTTCACCTGCCACTATCTCCTCATGGATCAAACAAACTGTGATCCTATGCTATGAGCTCTCGGATCAGGAGGCCCTCACTCTACATCGGGTTAAAGTCCATGATGTCAGGGCCTTTGCTGCTTCCAAGGCCTTCCAGTCAGGAGTCTCTCTGGAGCAGATATTATCAGCCCTGCCATTGGAAATCGCACAACATCCTCACACAATTCTATCTGAAGGACATGACTTGGGCCGATTCAGAGCTGTATCACCTGGGACCTGTTGTGGTTGCTCAGCAGATCCACCAGTAGCCCATGGTTTTGAGGAGATGTTGTACATATGTACATAGTTTGTACATAGTTAAATGCAAAAAACAAACTCTGACATGCTTCCTTTGGGAGGTTTATTTCCTTCTTATGGGACTGAACTCAGCCCTCTCCTCCTTTACCTCAGAGCAGGTCTGTTAAAAAGGGGGCAACGTTGGTATAGCCCCTGGTAACTGGCTGCTGGTGAGCGACCATGACCTTAAGGTTTCCTAACCTCAAGGTCGACCCAGGCTTGGAGAAATTTTGTTAGTTTATGAGTTCACTTAAGTCCCTAGTAACTTACCCGCCAACCAAGTGGTAGTTATATCAGCAATTGTTCATTGGATAGGATGTATTAATGCAATAAGGTTGCAAATTTAATAAGTAAGTTAAATTTTTATAAGTTAATACCCTATCCAATGGACACACAAGACCCTCCCACCGACCCCGCTATCAGCTTACTAGGGGTCTAATAGGTTTAGATAATGAAAAAGATGCTATGACATCACACTGTCTAGATAGGAAGGAAGTACGATACGCCCCCTGGTGAGTGCACAGTACTGGACCGGCCTGGCCGGTGGAAACACAGGACGTCTTTTTCTGACGTTTGGTGGGCCAGTCTGCACCGACCGGATTAGCAATTGTCCAATGGATAGGGTACACTTGTAAAAATGTAATTTACTTATTAAATTTGCAATTTCCTGCCATATTTGGTGGCCATCTTGAATATCTTTGTGAAATGCAAAAAATGCATTTATCTTCGATTATTACCAGATAGGGCGATTTGGGTGAAATTTTTGACATCCAGGGTATCTGCAGTCATCTGGCAACTTTTTTCAAAAATGGTTTTCCCGCGATTTTTGGCGGCCATCTAAAATTTTTCTACATAAAATGCAAAAACACATTTATCTTAGAAACAGTATGAGATCAAGTAATGTCAGAGAAAGTTCCCTAGGGTAGCCGCAGAGCCATCTGACATTTTTTTTCACAAAAAATGGCTTTCCCGCCATTTTTGGTGGCCGTCTTGAATTTCTTTCCAGCAGGTCGATTTTACAGCTACAATTTTTCTTCTACCAAACTGTGGCCTGTGTTAGGTTAACTTTGTAGAATGTACTACCTTACAAAACACAAGAAAGCTCACATTCTGCTTAAAGTCAAGTACCACAACTGCTACACTTTTTACCACACAGCCCTTAAAGAATGTCGAGTTATTGTTTTCACCCATGGTGTCCGGATGGGGAAAAGTTTGTCTGGGCTATATCTCAGAAACCATAAGGTGTAGCAAGTTGATACTTGGTACAGACATTGGCTAGGGGTTGTAGATGTGCAGTGTCATGGTGTGACCTCGATTTGACCTTTGACCTTGCTGTAGTGACCTTGACATATAAAATCTTGTCCAGGCTGAATCTCAGAAACCGTAAGGTGTAGGAAGTTGATACTTGGTAGGGACATTGGTTAGGGATTGTGGGTGTGCAATGTCATGATCTGACCTGGATTTGACCTTTGACCTTGTCGTAGTGATCTTAACCTGTAAAATCTTGTCTGGGCTATATCTTGAAAACTGTAAGGTGTAGGAAGTTGATATTTGGTAGGGACATTGGTTGGGGGTTGTAAGTGTGGTACATCATAGTGTGACATTGGTTTGACCTTTGACCTTGCCATAGTGATGTTGACCTATAAAATATTGTCCAGGCTATATCTCGGAAACCATAAAGTATAGGAAGTTGATACTTGTTTGGGACATTGGTTGGGGATTGTAGTTGTGCAACATCATGGTGTGATCTTGATTTGACCTTTGCGTAGTAACCTTGGCCTATAAAGTCTTGTCCAGGCTGTATCACGGAAACCATAAGGTGTAGGAAGTTAATACTTGGTAGGGGCATTGATTTGGGGATTGTAGGTGTGCAATGTCATGGCATGATCTTCCTTTGACCTTGCTGGAGTGACCTTGAACTTAAAAATTTTGTCCGGACCTTATCTCAGAAACTGTTAGGTGCTGGAAGTTGATACTTGGTAGAGACATTGGTTTTGGGCTGCAGGTGTGCAATCATGGTGTGACCTTTAACCTTGGCTCTGCCTAGTGTGTTCACCTGCCATATTTGAGACATATTTGTCTGATCACAAAGTTATCTGAATTGCTGTAACTTATTATTATATATACTTTTAGTTAATTGTGCTATTTCCTTTAACAGCTATACTTAATTAATAAATCTTACAGCTTCATCACTTTTGGTTTTCTGATTAATGCTGTCATCTTGCTATATCTTTAGATACATTTTCTCTCCATTAGACATTATTTTCTCTACTTAAACATTAGTTGGATCATTGTATAACTGACACTGCTCTGAAAGTTTCCTGATCTTTTTCTGTTTAATTCTATGTCTCATGGTGTCAAAAATTAATTCCCCAGGCTGTAGGGTACGGGCATCTCTGCTGCTATTTTTAATAACCCACTTTTCTATCTCTGTTTACAGTCTGATACTGCAAGTACTATAGGTTTAATAACCCACGTCTCCATCAGGGTTACTTGGTTTTTTGTTAGCAAAAGTCTTTTTTTAAGCCCATTGCACATTTGAGTAGCATAGTACAAAATGGAAAAATAACTATATACTGTTTCAGATATAAGAATCAGGCCCACTAGCAGTACACTGAGGCTATTTCTGATAATTTTCTTTTATTATCGTTCAAAAATCTTTAGAGGTTTTGTTATTATTTCTCTCATTACTTCTAAAACTTTTGTCAAGGCTGACTCTTTCTCCAAGAGTCATACAGTACCCATATATTACACAAAACACAAAAGGACTTGCTGAAAGACTACTCCTAAAATCTAGATCACACTATTTGGTGTTGACTACTTGAGCTACCTACGAAAGTAAAATATTTAACTCTTGAGGCTCATTGAGGTTTGATGCATTTCTTGTTTTTGTTGTATCTACTCTGAAATAAATGTAAGTCATGACTCTTACTCAGGCATGATATGTTCAATGTAAAGTGGACAGCATTTGAAATGGTGGTAAAACCTGTCATTATTATTATTATGTATTTTTATACTCAGCGCAATATCTCCATATACTACAGGACTCAAAGCGCTATTTAACCAATCCAACTGTACAGGTACAGCCCCAACTCACAAGTAACTGACATTCCCCTGACTGGAAGATAGAGGCTCAAGGATGACCATTTATCAACGTCCTTGAGGTTCTTTAACCTGCCACCGGAAATAGGACCCAATGACAGTGGACCGCCATTTTAAGTCATCATCCGAGCCACTATGTATCTGCCTGTACCTGGGACTAAACCCACGTCCTCTGAGTTCATAGACAAGTGTGTTACCCGCTAGGCCACAGTGGCAGATAAAGCATAAGCATTCATAAGCATAAGCAGTGTCATAAGCTTTCACATGCTAAAATGTATACACCAGAAGGGTAGGGAGGGGGCGGGGAAAGGATAGTATCACTTTACAGGGCAGGTCATTTTTATGTCATCACTCTGCAGTGTGGGCATAGGCATACACGTCCACGTGAACAACTTCTCCTCCAAAACTACAAGGTTCAGAGACATGCTGTTTTTTTTAAAAAAGATACCTTATCTATTGTGGATGAAAAATTGTTCAAGGCATGCAAATCATTTCGTTCTTCTGTTTGCTAGAGCCATTATAAGCAAGGTACTCCCACCCAAAGTGTGAACATTTCAACACTTT
This sequence comes from Sabellastarte sp. h YS-2021, assembly GCA_964017235.1. Classification (NCBI taxonomy): domain Eukaryota; kingdom Metazoa; phylum Annelida; class Polychaeta; order Sabellida; family Sabellidae; genus Sabellastarte; species Sabellastarte sp. h YS-2021. The sequence goes on from OZ024927.1 coordinate 20,081,515, forward strand.
ATCACAGTTTCTCATTGACTATTGCAGGGATTTCTCTCTTATGTTGCATATATGTACTAGGCCACAAGTAAATTACGTTGTGCGAGTATCAGGCCTGGATCTGTCTTAATTATTTTTTATGAATTTTTAAAATAGTTTTTATTGCATTAAAATTCATGAAATCATGCACTAAATCACTTAGAACTTAAAATGTTTTGCATTAAGAGCATTTTGTTAAATATATTATTCAGCTCCTTTTTCTGTAGCTACAACATAGTGAGTAGCTTGGGAGTCTATTCCAATAGCTAAGTGAGTAGTAGCTAGTTTCGGACTATTCAGTACCTTCCATAATGAGTAAAATCACTTAAAACTTGAAAACTATTACAGTTAGAGAATTTTCTTTAAATATGTTGTTCACCTACTTTTGGGTCAGTTATAGCATAGTAAAATTTCCGACCTGTAGCTCATTGCATGGCTGAGCAATAGCTACTTTGAGGTTCTCAGTGTTGAGTAAATCAGTTGTAACTTGAAAACTATTGCATTTAGAGTATTTTCTTGAAATATGTTATTCATCTGCTTTAGGGTCAGCTATAACATAGTAAAATTTCAGACCTGCAGCTCGTAGCATAGGTGAACAATAGCTACTTTCAGGTTCTCACTATTGAGTAAATCAGTCGTAACTTGAAATTAATTTTCAGTCAGCTATAACACAGTGAAATTGCATACCTGTAGCTCATTGCATAGCTGAGCAATAGCTACTTTCAGATTTTCACTGTTCTGTAAGTCGCTTGAAAACTATTGCATTTAGAGAATTTTCTTTAAATATGTTATTCATCTACTTTTGGGTCAGCTATGACATAGTAAAATTGCAGACATGTAGCTCATTTCATAAAGCCAAGCAATAGCTACTGTGAGGTTCTCACTGTTGAGTAAATCAGTTGTAACTTGAAAACTATTGCAACTACAGTATTTTGTTTAAATATGTTGTTCACCTAATTTTCAGTCAGCTATAACACAGTGAAATTGCAGATCTTTAGCTCATTGCATTGCTGAGCAATAGCTACTTTCAGATTATCACTGTTGTGTAAGTCGCTTGTAACTTGAAAAATATTGCATTTGGAGAATTTTCTTTAAATATGTTATTCATCTACTTTTGGGTCAGCTATGACATAGTGAAATTGCAGACATGTAGCTAATTGCAAAGCTAAACAATAACTACTTTCAGGTTCTCACTATTGAGTAAATCAGTTGTAACTTGAAAGCTATTGCATATACAGTATTTTGTTTAAATATTTTTATAGCGAAATACCCTTACCATTTCCTAACAGTAGCTATTTGTTGGAGCCATCCAACCCAATGGCCAACGCAGAGATGCGATTTTAAGGTTATATAACCACCTTAATAAAGCCATTGGGTTACAGTAGTCCGTCCTCCCGCCAATTAGGTCACCTGACCTCCTTTGTTTACCTCATTATTTTTGTTGGCCATCAACAGAAGGACGTGTTTTGGAAGTGGTAAAGTTTCAGGGACTTTTGCTTTTTTATTGAGGTTTATTCTTCAATATGGCTAATAATACTGATTCTTCTGACAATAAGGCGAAGAAATCTTCGTCTTGTGGTCATCTTATGCCTGGTTTTGACAACCATAGATATTGCTTTAGATGTCGAGAATCTGGTAAGGGAGACGATTTATGTGCTTTGAAGAAAGACTGTTTGCTTTGTGCATCTTTCTCTGAAGATCAGAAGCGTAAGCTTAATTCCAAACTTTCAAAAGGGAAGAAATCTGTAAAAGAAATTCCTGTTGAAAAACCTAAGATAGACGATTCCATCTTGGATGAAGATGACAATTCGTCTGTCACAAATGTGGCTCAGTCTTCGACAGTGACAACTATTTCGAACAGGCTTTCAGCGGTAGAGAAGAGGGATTCCCCTATGCAAGCAGACATTGTGGAAGCGTCTCCAAGGGGAAGTTCCGATTGCAGAGAAAAGACTATCTCTTCGGAAAACGCTTCCGTCGAGGTCCAGTCGAAACGTTCAGCGGAGGAAAACCCCTGTAATGACAATCGAGTTTCTGTACCTACAAAAAGGTGCAGAATCGAGATTTCAGATGGGGAATATGATTCATCTCAAGAGGAAAAACAGCCAGGTCCTTCCTATTCGGACACTTTGTTAACTGTAAAAAAATGGTTAGACATTGACATTACTGACACTGATGCTATCATTGCTCCGTCTGTTTTCTCCCAAGCTCATAAAATCAAGAAGTCTGCACAGGTTTCACTTGCTTTACCTCCAGCAGAGAACATGGTGAATCTTTGGGATTTCAAGGAGTATGAGGCTTCTGGAATCTCCAAAGGTCTAGATAACGTGAAGAATAAATCTTCCAGGAAAAATCCTCTAGCCAGGGGTCAATTTTTGAACTTTGACAGGCCCAATATGAAATGGTACAACATGACTCCTCAACCTCATGCTTTGGGAGCTCCTAAACTACAGGATGCCTTTAGGAATATAACTTCCTCTCAGTTTCAGGCTCCCACTACAGTCTCAACTCCCTTGAAGCAATATACTTTATGGGAATCAGTGAACAGGGAAAATATTAACGTGTTGAATCATATTTTCTGGTTCAACTCTGCAAATATGAAGTCTACTGAGGAAATGGAGAAACAATTCAGCATTATTAAATCTGCACAGTCTGAGGGTGATTTCAATAATGCCATGGAATATGTTCAGGAGTGTTTGCAGCTCCAAGCCACTATAAATCAGTCATTGGGGAAGTCTTTGGAGTCTTTGTTAGGGAGTTCCATGACTATGTCCTCCAATTTATTGCTAAATAGGAGAGATAACTACCTCAAACATTGCTCAAAGGATGTTACAGAGGATGATATTTCCAAGTTGAGGAATTCTTCATTCACACCTAATGAGGTTTTTCCAGTAGAAACTTTGTCAGAAGTCCAGAGGAATTTTATTCAGTGGGCTCATGTTAACAGAGAGTCTTACAAACCTAGAAAGGAGCACTCTACTAGACATGAGGATAGGAGGGACACTAAGCCACAAAACAGGTCTTTTCGTCCCTATCATGACAGTTCTACCACCAGCTCCTCAGCAGCTAGTTCCACAACTAGTAACAGAGGTAGAGGATCCTTCTCATCCAGACCCTTCAGGGGCAGGGGTGGGAGAAGGAAGTGACTGCTTGGTGCCAGGAGGCCGTTTATCCACATTTTGGCAGGTATGGGAAGCCAGGAGGGCACATCCAAGGGTAGTGACCATTTTGAAGGAGGGTTATTGTCTAAATTTCAGGCTAAAACCTCCATTGACAAAGATTCCTTTAATAAGGAGCAAATATTTGAACCGGGAGAAACAGCAGTTTTTGATAAAGGCGGTTTATCAAATGATCGACAAAAGAGCGATAACTCCAGTTCAAAAGGTCACTTCCCTGGGATTTTACAGTCGTTTGTTTCTTGTACCAAAACCAGGAAAAAGGTGGCGTCCAGTAATAGATTTAAGTGTGGTAAACAGTTATTTACATGTACCCACTTTCAAAATGGAAACTGCCGAAAATATTCGAGATTCGCTGCAAGAAGGCGAGTGGGTAACCTCACTCGACCTTACAGATGCATACTTTCACATACCAATACACCCACGGTTTCAGAAGTATCTTCGCTTCAATGTAGGCGACAGATCATACCAATTCACAGCCTTACCCTTCGGAATCGCTACGGCTCCACTCGAGTTCACCATGGTAGCAAAAGAGGTGAAACTGATGGCTCTTGCAGAAGGCATCAGGATTCATCAGTACATAGACGATTGGTTAATGAGAGCGAAAACAAAGCAACAATGCCAAGAGAATACCCACAGGTTGATTCGTCTTGTTCAAAGCTTGGGTTGGATAATAAATTTCGAAAAATCAGATTTAATTCCAACTCAGGAAATCGAGTTTTTGGGTTACAAATTCGACCTCAGGGTGGGTCTTGTGTTTCCAACTCAAAAGAAAATCGATCGCCTTCTAGAAAAGATAGTTTCCATGTTGAAAGCTACTCAAACATCTCCAAGGGAGCTCATGTCACTGATTGGGAGCATGGCTTCAATGGAGAAGACTGTACCATTGGGTCGTCTGCATATGAGGCCTCTACAATGGTACCTCAAGACACACTGGAGGTATCCTCAGTCTCTGGATATCCCAGTACCAGTGTCTCAGGTTCTAAAACAGCATCTTCAGTGGTGGACCAATCTCTCGAACCTGATGAGGGGTTCCCCACTTCATCAGAAGGAGTGCAATCTCCTTCTATTCACAGATGCTTCCCTAAAAGGCTGGGGGGCTCATTTAGAGCATCACACAGCCAGTGGTCTGTGGAGTCAGGTGGAGTCAAGACTTCACATAAACATTCTAGAGCTAAAAGCAGTATTTCTAGCTTTAAAATCATTCGAAAATCAGCTTCTGAATCAAAATCTGCTGATTTCCACAGACAACTCTTCAGTGGTTGCCTATCTGAACAAACAGGGAGGCACCCACTCTCAAGAAATGTGTGCCTTAATCTGGAGAATCATGGCTTGGACAAATGCCAGGGGGATCCAGATTCGGGCAAAACACATTCCAGGGAATCTCAATGTCTTGGCAAATTCTCTGTCAAGAAAAGACAAGGTGATTCAGACCGAATGGGCTTTGAATCATCGAGTGTTCAATCAAATTTGCCATTGCTGGCATCAACCAATGGTAGATTTGTTTGCAACAAAGTTGAATCACAAGCTACCAATGTATGTGTCTCCTGTCCCTGACGGTCGGGCTTGGGAAACAGATGCATTGAACATCTCTTGGGAGGGTCTGGACGCCTATGTGTTTTGTCCAGTGGCTCTCATACCGCAGGTGATTCAAAAGATGACCACCTACAGGTGCAAGATAATCATGATTGCCCCAGGGTGGCCAGGGATGTCTTGGTTTTGGGATCTGGTGGATCTGTCCACGAAACTCCCTCTAAGGCTTCCTTTGTGGGTGAATCTGTTGACTCAACTGTTCAGCAACAGACTTCACAGCAATCTGGCTTATTTGAACCTTCATGCTTGGCATCTGGAGTCAGTCCTGAAGGTTCAAGAGGATTCTCAGAGGAGGTGGCGAAGCGAATTAAGGAGCCTCAGCGACACTCCTCGAGGAGAATCTATGAATCAAGGTGGTCCATATTTGGGAAGTGGTGTCAGGAGAATCAGGTGGACATCTCAGATCCCACTATTCCAAACATAGCAAACTTCCTTAATTATTTGTTTAAGGAGAAGGCTCTCAAGCCATCGACTATTGCTGGTTACAGGACAGCAATTGCTGATGGATTGGGTTTGAAAGGTGAAGATGTGTCAAAAAGTCTTGAGTTGAATAGGTTATTGTCAAGTTTTTACAGAGACAAACCAGTGGTTAATAGATCCATACCTTCTTGGGATTTGGCCTTGGTTTTGCAGGCTCTTACTAAACGACCTTTTGAACCTTTGGGGAAGGCTTCATTGAAGTTGCTTACCTTCAAGACAGTTTTCCTTTTGACTTTGGCATCAGGCAAAAGAAGAGGTGAAATTCATGCTTGGACTTTCTCTTCTCTTAGTTACAAAGAAAATTGGTCACAAGTAACTATTGCTCCATCAACCGCCTTTTTGGCAAAGAACCAGTTGGCGTCAGATGGGCCTACTGTCATTAAACCTGTAGTCATTCCAGCTCTCAAACCTCATTTGGACAGCAGTTTGACTCAAGATAGATCTCTTTGTCCTGTGAGGGCCTTGAAATACTATTTGGACAGAACAAAGGATTTAAGGAAGAATAAGAATCTTTTGTTTGTAGCTATTAAGGAGGGTTTTACCAGAGATATTTCAAGGGCAACAATCTCTTCTTGGCTAAAACAGACTATACTTTTGGCTTATGAGGAGTCGGATTCTGAAACGCAGCAATTGTGTCAGGTCAAAGCTCATGATGTTCGTTCTATGGCGGCTTCTTTGGCTTTTAAAGGAGGAGTTTCCTTAAGTGAGATTCTTGAAGCATGCTTTTGGAAGTCCCACAATACGTTTACCAATTTCTACCTTAAGGACCTCTGTTGGCATAATGGTCAGATCTTGAAATTGGGTCCAATAGTATCTGCTCAGCATGTTATAAACTTATGAGTAGGTTTTTATAACTGTATAATACTTTATGTGTTTGAATATGTGAATAGTTGATACTTTGGGTTGGATACAATTATTAACCAATCTGCTTGTATTTTACTTTGTGATGGGTACAATTATTTATTAATCTGTCTGTATTTTACAGGATAGACGGCGTCGACCTGTATATATTGTACAGTTTGTGTAGCTTGGACCGTACTTGGTGTTTATGACGCGTCAGCTGATAGTGGTACCAAGTGGGGTTCGACCTGATGTTACTTCAGTTTGTAAAATAGATGTTGTTCAACAAGTGCATTTATTGGATTCAGAGCATTGTGAGAGTGTTCAACTGCATACTGCCTTCATTTAAAAGGTATGTTGTTGTGTTGAATGTTGTATGTTGGATTGTATGTGTTGCTGTTTGCATGTACATTTCACTATTGTCATGTTTACTGTTGGTTCTCACAATGTTGTTTCTTGTTGTTGGTAGGTGGAAGTTTTAATAAAAGAATTCCCTCCTTCCTGCAAGGCTGCATTCAGCTACTGTTAGGAAATGGTAAGGGTATTTCGCTATAAAATTGGAAAATTTAATAGTAATTTAAATTTTTATTAGAAATACTTACCATTTCCTAACACATGGATTTCCCTCCCGCCTCCCCGCAAGTCATTCTTTTACCTGCAACAAAAATAATGAGGTAAACAAAGGAGGTCAGGTGACCTAATTGGCGGGAGGACGGACTACTGTAACCCAATGGCTTTATTAAGGTGGTTATATAACCTTAAAATCGCATCTCTGCGTTGGCCATTGGGTTGGATGGCTCCAACAAATAGCTACTGTTAGGAAATGGTAAGTATTTCTAATAAAAATTTAAATTACTATTAAATTTTCCAAGTTGTTCACCTACTTTTGGGTCAGTTATAGCATAGTAAAATTTCCGACCTGTAGCTCATTGCATGGCTGAGCAATAACTACTTTGAGGTTCTCACTGTTGAGTAAATCAGTTGTAACGTGAAAATTATTGCATTTAGAGTATTTTCTTGAAATATGTTATTCATCTGCTTTAGGGTCAGCTATAACATAGTAAAATTTCAGACCTGCACTCATAGCATAGGTGAACAATAGCTACTTTCAGGTTCACACTATTGAGTAAATCAGTTGTAACTTAAAAACTATTGCAACTACAGTATTTTGTTTAAATATGTTGTTCACCTAATTTACAGTCAGCTATAACACAGTGAAATTGCAGACCTTTAGCTCATTGCATAGCTGAGCAATAGCTACTTTCAGATTATCGCTGTTGTGTAAGTCACTTATAACTTGAAAACTATTGCATTTAGAGAATTTTCTTTAAATATGTTATTCATCTACTTTTGGGTCAGCTATGACATAGTAAAATTGCAGACATGTAGCTAATTGCAAAGCTAAACAATAGCTACTTTCAGGTTCTCACTATTGAGTAAATCAGTTGTAACTTGAAAACTATTGCATATACAGTATTTTGTTAAATGTGTTATTCATCTACTTTTTGGTCAGGTATAATATAGTAAAAGTGCAGACATGTAGCTCATTGCATAGGCAAGCAATAGCTACTGTGAGGTTCTCACTGTTGAGTAAATCAGTTGTAACTTGAAAACTATTGCATTTACAGTATTTTGTTTAAATATGTGATTCACCTATTTTTCGCTCAGCTATAACATAGTAAAATTGCAGACCTGTAGCTCAGTGTAGTGTTGTGCAAAAGCTAATTTGAGACTCACTGTTGATTAAATCGCTTGTAACTTGAAACTATTGCATTTACAGTATTTTATTGTATCCCCAGCGCAAAGCGGGGATACTATGGATTCATCATCGTCCAAATCCACCGAGATTTCTTGTTAGTGACCTACAGTCCACATTTCTTTCCAGATTTCTTTCATATTTGGCAGGTGGCTTGGTATGCTAGAGGACTTGTCACCCTATCTTTTTGGTAGGGTTTGTGTCTAAACTAGGCCTCTGGTAGACAAAAATGTCTAAAATGTGGAATATTGCTTGTTAGCCACCTACAGTCCACATTTCTTTCCACATTTCTTTCATATTTGGTAAGTGGCTTATCGCTTAAAAGTATTGCAGATAGCCAATTTTTCTCAAGTAACTCATTCATCTACTTTTGGGAGAGCTTTCACATGGTAAAGTTTCAGACCCGTAGATAATTACTCACCTACTCAAAATGAGTAAATGCGAATTATCTCTAAAAAGTATTGCAGATAGCCAATTTTTCTCAAATAACTCATTCACCTACTTTTGGAAGAGCTTTCACATGGTGAAGTTTCAAAACCATAGCTAATTACTCACCCACTCAAAATGAGTAAATGCAAATTATCTCTAAAAGTATTGCAGATAGCCAATTTTTCTCAACTCATTCACCTACTTTTGGGAGAGCTTTCACTTGGTGAAGTTTCAGACCCATAGCTAATTATTAACCTACTCAAAATGAGTAAATGCTAATTATCTCTAAAAGTATTGCGGATACCCAATTTTTATCAAATAACTCATTCATCTACTTTTGGGAGAGCTTTCACATGGTGAAGTTCCAGACCCGTAGGTAATTACTCACCTACTCAAAATGAGTAAATGTGAATTATCTCTAAAAGTATTGCAGATAGCCAATTTTTCTCAAATAACTCATTCACCTACTTTTGGGAGAGCTTTCACTTCTTGAAGTGACCTGTAGCTAATTATCCACCTACTCAATATGAGTAAATGCGAATTATCTTTTAAATATGGTTTCCACTTACTTTTTACACCTGAACAGCTGACTTTGTACATTACTTCTGAATACCATATGCAGGGCACAACTTTTGTGTCCTTTTCTTCTTTCACTTCTACTCTAAAACTTAAAACACACAGTCAGGTGACACAGAGCCCTTTCATGGGCACATATTGCTTGTTAAATGTGCGCTAACTACCTGTAACTACCAGCAACCTAACTACCCATATATGATTACACATATTCACTTTCATTCTTAGAATTTTCTGAGAAAACAAGCATTTTCTAAAAAAAATTCTAAAAATAAGAAAAAAATTCAAAGAATAAGAATTTTAAATTCATGGGAAGTTTTAGACTTCAAAAGGTAATGATAATTTGGATGCAAAAGCCGTGGAAAAAGGTAGAATCAGTGTTTAGTTGTTGATTAGGATAAATGTATTATTCATAATATAATTTTTTATATGTAAATGTTTTTTTCCACCTGTTATGAAAAAGAAAAGAAAAATATATATATAAAAAAAAAAAAAAAACTATTGCACTGCAAATATGTTTTTCCAAAAATTTTGAAAAAATTGTCATTCTTAGAGATTTTGCTTATTTGTCGCATCGAGTTTTTGTCTTATGGAGACATTTCCAGTTTTCAATTATGGCTGATGTAATCATAAACTTGTACTTTCGTTTCAACATATCACTGATAAGTTGAAGAAAAACCAGATCTTATTCATTTCGAGGCCCAAGAAACTAATTTTTGTCCAGCGATCACATCAAAATGAATATTACCAACATAAACATCTCCTCCACTCCTATTTACGAGTGCAATGAGAAAAGAATCTTTTAAAGATCCAGTGATCTGGATCACCACCAAAATCAAATCATCTGTTCATTGTACTATTGTGGACACTTCCCAAATATTTTATCAAGTTCAGTCTTAACTTTTAAAGTTATGTTGCAGACAAATGCATGCTGCCAGAAATGTAACATGGTTGGTGGAAGTAAAAATTCGGGCTGCACCACTTAAGTGTGCAGGCTCCTTTACATAGAAACAATAGCCTAGACGGACGCATTGGGATTACTTTGAGGTTAAAAAGTGCATATTGCAACAAAACACTTGAGTAAACCTATCAGTACTGCACTGAAGTTTTTATGTTTAATGTTATTACCACTGACAGTAAAAAGACAAGGTGCTTCATGCATCTAAAGAGGTCCTTCTAGTTATGTGGAGTAAGATCTTTCAACAAATTCTGTTATCTTTGTGAAAGAAATAGATGTAAGAATGGAAACATGAGGAGGACATGTATATAAACTAGTATACATAGAGTTGCTCATAACCTTGGATATAATAGTATGAAAATTACATTTTTTGTTTAAAACTGAGGATAACTGACTTGTGGAGCTGAAATCATATAGCAGTAAAGGTAACACATTTATTATCATTATAAGTAAGAAGTAACTGTTCTATATTTCCCCGCTTATCTGAAAATACTGGTTGAAAAATCTGAGAGATGAGGAACTTCTAACATCAATAATGTTTATGTCTCTGTCAGTAATTTACTCACTACAAGGTAATCTTCAATTCTTGTAGCTTTATATTTCTACTATCAGCAAGTGTTCCTCCTTCATACTTCTTCATGATCTTGTCATGGGCTCTGTTTTCATTGTAGTGACATACATACCTCACACAAGATGTCACGGTTTCAAATTTTGGTAATTAAGTGTTACTTATATTAAATTTTACATTAAAGTGTTACTTATATTAAATTTTATTTAATAAAGTTTGGCTGTACAGTAATTTTTACCATCACTTGTGGCATCTGGCACAAGTTCTGAGTACCACATTTTGTTGTTTAAACCAAATTCTCTGCAACTTTGTGTTCAAAACTCTTGTTGCAAGTTCTGTTTTTGGGTCAATTTTACTTTACCGGTACAGGATCCACCATATTGATAATTACAGGAAATTGGCAAGAAAATCTGAAATTAAATTTCAAAGATGCCTGTACACCTCTGAGCTGTAGGTTCAAATCTTGGCAAGGAGCTAAAGTGATTAAGGTGGCAATGGATTGACATTATTCAGTATTTTACAGTACAAAATCTTAACCTGCTTTTGTGCATTGCTTTTATCCATCCCCTGAACTGCTTGTTCTCCAACGGCAAGAGGTGAGGGTATTATAACCATGTCTGTTTATTTGTCTGTTTCTGTGTACACATAACTCCAAACAATCGGATCAGGGTCATATTTTCACACAAGGTATGGTCTACCTGTGGCTCAGTTCTCCTCAAAGATGATGTAGAGCAAGACATCAGAAATTTCCCACCATTTTCCGACAATATTTGGATACTTGAAAACTATCCATTGGGTTGTGGTCATGCTTACACACAAGGTGTGGTGTATCCATGGCCCAGTTATCAAAGACAATCTGGATCTACATTGAAACTCCAGATTCTTTTATTATTATTATTATTTTATTATCCACCACGCGACGTATTTGCCCTAAATACGGGGAAATACAGACCGGGATGTATTTTTTTTGTATACACCGGCGCCCCGGTACTATGGATAATGAGCGTGAATAACTTCCGGTTTTTCAACAATATCTCGGAAAGTTTGTAACTTACAAATATGTATAATATATCATTAGAAAGGTGTTATTCTAGCGCTTCTGCTTATATATGTTGCATAAAAATCCATGCAGAAATGACTGAGATATTGCAAGTTAAAGATTGAAATTTTTTATATTCAGTGTTGCTCATGCTTTTCAAAGCCTTTTTTACGTCCTGTCATTAAACATTCGTATTATTTGACCCATAAATCACACAAAATGGTGGATAATAAAAGTAAAACACCCCTCATCAGACATATACAGAAAAAATATATCACTCATGAAGATTAACAATATAATACTTGTGCTACGCACTCGTATAATATTGTTATCTTCATTTGTGATATATTTTTTCTGTATATGTCATTCGGGAAGTTTTCCTATTATCCACCAGTGTCTAATTCCATATCACCAGGGGAGGGTTTGTGCAGGCACTGCTTGTTATTTTGCTATGTGTTAAAATTCAGTGTTTGAGTTAGCATTGTCAAAAGTGACAAAGTCCAAACAAGTCGAATCTCTTGATCATTTTTAATTTTGTTATTCTATCTACAGTGGGTAACACACTTGTCTCCCATCTCTCAGGGTGTAGGTTTGAATCTTGGACCAAACCAGAAGTAGGAAAGTTGGTGGTTGTTTGCCAGTGTTCAATGGATTTCTCTACAGAATCTTGACAAACTAAACTAAGTCCTAAGTTCTCAAGTAGAGCAGTGGTAACACACTCGCCTCCCACCTATGAGGTGGGCAGTTCAAACCCCAGACCTTATGTTTGAAAGTTGGTAGTTGAGTACTGATGGTCAGCAGTTTACAGTGCAGAAACTTGACCAACTGTATGTATTTTTTTAACTGCCCACAAAACTTCTTATCGTGATATGATCTTACAGTGTTGAAAGTGACGTAAAACCCTAAATAAATGTTCTCAATCCACTCAACAGTCTATGTTATTGTGGCCTATAAAATGTGCTGAGAGTAAACAAAACCCCAGTCCATCAATCAGTAGTTTGACAACAAGAGATAAAGACATAAACAGAAGACTAAGGAAGAATTAAGCCCCTCCTTGTACAAGGGCAAGGGTTCAAATCTCTGCTCTATTGGCTAAACCAGAAATGAGAAAGTAGGTCACTGTTAACTTATGTCTGGTTGTAGATTGCAGTACAGTAACCTGATCGAGCTGATATTGCTCCAACCATCGCAATATGACTAATACAATGTATTGAAAGTAACAAAATCAGTCAAGTTATTTTATAATTTATTTATAGTTATTGAAGGTAGAGACTCGGGAAAGGCTGCCTTTCTTAACATCAAAGAGAACAGAAAAATTGGTTAAAAAGATCCGTGTAGTCAAAATATCTAAGTATTAGAGACTCTAAGTCGAGAGCTTATTCTTATTGATAACTCGGTGGCTTGGAGTCTACCCAATTACTCACAGCAATGTCCAAACACAATAAAAGCAGGTCACTCTTGTCAAAATAAAGGGCACGATTTGCTAATTCATGTTTCACTGTCACCATTTTGTTATAAGAACAGAGGATCATTTGAGAAAGCAGTAAAGCTCTGTTTCCTCAAGAACGATCAACATCACCGGATTACCAGTCACCCAAGATGGTTGTTCAACCTAGTGTTTCCACATGCTTTTTTTGGGTTGGGGAGGGGGGGGGCAGTGAAGCAATGGTAATACACTCGCCCCCCACCTATGAGCTATATTTAAGCAAGATTTTCATACAACAGACTTCAGAAGTTTGACACAGCCCAGGGACCATTTTTTAAAAATGGACTAGTGAAAGATCAGCAAAAATAGCTAAAGTTTGTCCATAATTTGGATTTGGATCAATATTTGGTTTTCAAAGAAAATTTGAGCCCATTTTTGGCATAACTAATAGTCTTCTAATGATCCTCCCATCCAAAAGGATTAAATTTTGGATCAAATATCTGAATCTTCTGCACTTATCCAAAAGAAACAGCATAACTTTCAAATACTAATTTAAGCCAAAGACTAGCTGAGCCATTTTCTTTAATCTTTAATCTGAATTTTTGGCTCAGTTTAAACATTCTTTGTGAATATGGCTCTAAAGCTTTTCTTGTATTCTTCATAAAATGTAATTCTATCTGTCAGAATATTAGTTCATTTGTATTTAGTTGTTTGAGTATGTTAGAACACCTGGTGTCTGAAAAGATGGATTGGAACCAGCTGCCATAATATATTTATGAAAATAAAATATAAACTGTAGTCATATATATCCAATAAACCATGTTTTACAAACACATTTCCATGACAAATGGGAGATCTGTGAAAGCAATTAAAGCTTTTAACATATCCACCATCAATCCAGACAGAGGTCAAATCATCTTGCAATGACATTTACTACACCTGTTTTTCACATCAAATGTTTTTTGGCATGTTTAATAACCTCACAATATCATCTTAACCAATGAGGCTATGGTTCCATGAAAGAGATTTACTACCACAATTTGAAATACAAGTATCCATTTTAGAGAGGTATCTATTTTTAGACAGGATCTATGTATAAGAGAGTGTGTGATCATTCAAAAATGACCCAATTTCCAAATGTTCTCCACTAAGGTTAAATTACATCTCTTGAGTAAATTAGTTTTTAGCTAATTTCTTTGCTAATTTCCTTTACAGTAAAATAGGTTGAAGTTAGTAAGTTCATATATTACTGTAATTGCATGTTTAAATCAGCAGACTTGTCCATATTTTAAGTTTCTTACCTGAAACCATACTCAAGATGTCTAAACAGTACATTTTATGGGGCCTTTATATTTTGGAGTATACAGTTGTGTTCAACAAATTTGTACTATTTACCTTTTAGTTTTAGATCAACTCAAACTCAGACTTGTATATGTTTTATGCTATCAAGTATCTGATACCATAATACATATGACAAATGTTACTTTATATCTAAATGAAGTGCTCAAAGGAAAATTGAAGTACATGGTTACAATCTATATTTTATTTTTGTAATAAACTTGGGCAATGATTTTCAAGTTCAGTTGGAGTTATTCTGAGTAAAAAAGGACAAAAACAAAGGGCTGTTCAAGTTAATTGGGGATACAGACAGGCTAATTCATAGATCACATTTTTAACATCAAGGTCAGTAATTAATGTTCGACATACACACATCCCATCACACTGGCAAAAGATGGCCAAGTGGACCTAAAAGTCTGCATTATTCAAACCTATGTTTCCCTGAACCTGACTCCCAATGACTGATCTGTAATAGGTTTTAACCATAAAACTCTACCAGCCTAGCATTGCCTGAAGAAGCAGTGCCTCAGGGAGCACTAACCCTCAGCTGGGGGTTCAGAGCCAGACATTGGCCAATAATCTCTGTAAAAATTCTGGAGTCCCAATGCAGATGCAGTTCATCTTTGAGCAGGACCAAGCCAGGGCCAACCCACATCTTGTGTAAAAATAAGACCCCAATGCAATTAATAGGTTTTTTTTTTTGAGAAAAAAAGGTTTTTGCATTATGGAACAGATATTGCTGAAACAGTCCCTCGACGAATTCTGGAGTCTCAATCCAGATCATCTTTCTGGAGGAATGAGCCTTGGGTAGACCAAACCTTGTGTGAAGAAATGACCCTGATGCCATGTATAGTTTTTGTGCCATATCTTTGAGACATTTGCTTTTATATTTTGTTCAGTCGGAGTCTCGTCCAGGTGTCTATCTGAAAAGGTCTACTGGTCTTAGCAGTCAAGCCACTACATCAGCCTGTCAGAAAAGGCAGAGAGGTAAGTCTTGTGTACTGCATTAATTGATGGCTGCCCCTCCACGGAGAGTTATTTAATGAGTTCTATCAACCTAAGTTTCCACAAGACTGATTCACAACTATAGATGCTAATGCTGAAAGACATTTACCAGATATCCTTTGTGCATTTGCCTATTTGAATCTTATTTGACACCAACAAATGGTTGGCACATTTTAATTACCACTACAGTTCTTACGTCTAAGGTGTATTTTTCTATGAAGGCTCTTGGCTGCCAAAATTTATAAAATATTAAGTTGAATATGTGACGTTATAACTCGTATATACAACTTATTATCTCATATATATGACTTAATAACTTGTATATATAATTTAATAACTCATATACATTTTAGAATCTCTTGTATATAACTTGTATAAATGACTTAGTATCTTAAATACAGGACTTTGTAACTTAGCAACTTATATATACAACTTAGTAAGATATATAAGACTTCAATAAGACTTAGTATCTCAAATATACCACTTAGTATCTCATACATATGACTTAACAATATAATATATACCTTGTATATATGACTTAGCATCTTGAATATATGACTTAGTAACTTGTATTTTTATAGCGAAATACCCTTACCATTTCCTAACAGTAGCTATTTGTTGGAGCCATCCAACCCAATGGCCAACGCAGAGATGCGATTTTTAAGGTTATATAACAACCTTAATCAAGCCATTGGGTTACAGTAGTCCGTCCTCCCGCCAATTAGGTCACATGACCACATTGTTTACTTCATTATTTTTGTTGGCCATCATCAGTATGGACGTCTTTGGAAATTAATAGAAGTTTTTGTCAAGGTTTTATTTATTTTTGAGATTTACTGTTAATCTCACTTCATAGTTTATATGTATATGATACAGTACTTATACATTTATTACATCTTCGAAGGTATGAATTATATTATGCAATAAAGGACTTTTGGATGGCGACATCGAAAGTTCAATCGTCTTCAACCTTGAGGAAATAAATCTTCATAAAGAAGGTCCTGATGTAACAATAACATTATTATACAGCTTGCCAGTCGTTTGGTTCAGTTTGCTGGACGATGGAAGCTATAATTTTGCAGCATACATATATACAAAGAATGTACTCTTCAATAACAGAAGCGAGCTGGACGACGCCATTTTGGATGAGAATGACAATTCGAGTGGCCGTTATTGCTGTTCACGTTGGGTTCTTATAGCCAGGCGTTGAAAGCAATTTTTTGATCATTTTTTCATCCCAGTCGAATAGATTGTCGACGAGTCAGTACAAGGAATCTCCCTTGGAGGCGGCCATTTTCGTTGCTGTGGACACAGCATCGTGCAGAAGTTTTGAATGCAGGAAAGCCTACCTCTTCGGAAAACTCTTCCGTTCGAGGTCCAGTCGGAACATTCAGTGCAGGAAATACCTGCATGACATCATTCAAAAGACAATCGAGTATTCTATTCCTTCCAAAAGGTTTAGATTCGGGTTGTCAGATGCCCGGGAGTGCCATTCATATCTACAAGGAAAGGCTTTTGTTTTCAATAGTTTTTAGACAAGAATTGAGTACAATCGGGTTTCTATACCTCTCAGAAGGTTAGATTCAGGTTGTCAGGTGATGGGGATTGTGATTCATCTCAAGAATACAAGGAATCTATTCCTTATTTTAGATTTGGCTGACTGTTATTGAGTGGCTAGGGATTGATTTAACAGGCACAGTTTCTGTGAATGCTCCCTTGTTTGGTCACATTTATCTACTTTTGGAATTCCCACATTCCTTGGGTGAACAGCCAGCATTGAATGTGGTTTTTATGTTGGGTTTCAAGGAGTTTAAAGCCTCTGATGTTTTTAAAGAGCAGCTATACAGGAAGAAGTTTTGCTTGGACTTCCTTACATACATCACCTTCCTGGACAGCTCCTTAGTTGCAGGAGGTCTGCAGGAGGAACATGACCTTTCAGACACTTTGGAAACAAGGTCCCTGGTAGGGGACTGTAAGAGAGAGGAAGCGTGTATTGACTCACTTCTTCAGTTCAGGTCAAATTTAGAGGATCCTAGGGATCATTATGATATGATATGTTATAGACTTCAATATGCCTTGGACTGGGTGCAATGATGTTTGCATTTCCAGTCCAGACAACCAGTGTGTTGCTTCTTGTTGCAGTTTGACCATGCCTAAGAACATGTGACTCAACAGGAGGGTGTAACTTAGAATGCCTTTAGCAACCTACAATGCATTTTTCACTCCTAATGAGGTTCTCTTGCTGGACATGTCAGATGTTCAGTGGATTTTCATCTAGTATTTTCATGAAAATAAGGATGATTAGTAAGTCTAGAAGTGAGCATGCTCCTAGTCTAGACTAATAAAGGGACACCAGGCCTCAGGGCAGGTTGTTTTTGTCTCTATCATGACAGTTACCCTGGAATAGAGTTACAAGTGATTCTTACTCCTCAGCTAGTTAAAAGGGGAGAGGATCTTACTTTTACAGACCCTATGGAAGTTTTGGTAGTATACAAGTCTTGGTAACAGGATAATGTTCAGCCAGACCTTTCAGAAGTGAGGTTGGCAGAGGAAAAAAACAAAATAAATAAATAAAATAAAAAAAAAATTAAAAAAAAAAAAACGAGAGAAACAGCAGTTTTGATAGAAGCTGTTTATGGATTGATCGACAAAAGGGCGATAACACCAGTCACCAGTGTCACATCGCTGGAGTTTTACAGTTTATTTCTTGTGACAAGCAAGGAAGAAATGGCAGCCAGTAGTTGTTAAGGTCAGGTAAATGAGCTTGCATGTACCTTACTTAATATAGAATGTTTGATATTTGGAATTCGTCTATAAAAGGCGAGTGGATGACGTCACTCGACCTTATGGGTACACACTCTTCACCGGTAGTCTCAGCTAACAAGTATCTTCGCTTCATTGGAGGCTACAGATTCTACCAGTTCACTGCCTTACCCTTCAGTATTACTACAGTTTCTCTCTCGAGTCCACCAAAAGAATTGAAGCTGATGGCTCTCGCAGAAGGCATTAGTATTCGCCAGTATATAGACGATTGGCTAATGACATCATATTCTAAACAGAAATACCAGGCATACACCCACTGGGGATGCATCTTGTCGAGAGCCTGGGATGGATCAAATTTTTAAAAATCAGATTTATTTCCAACTCCATTAATCAAAGTTTTGGTTACAATTCGACTTCAGGGTAGGTCTAGTTCTTCCCAACTCAAAGGAAATCTATTGTCTTCTTGGGAAGACAGTTACCATGTTGAAAGCTTCTCACTTATCTTCAGGGAAGCTCATGTCATTTTAAAAGTATGGTTTCAATGGAGAAGACTATACCATTGAGTTATCTGCACAGAAGTCATTCCAATGGTATCTGGAAACACTGCTGATATCTTCAGTCTCTGGATATCCCATTTCTTGGGTCTTTGGTTCAGGGATCATCTTCACTGGTGGACAAATAGTTCAATTTTGAAGGAGGACTCGCCACTCCTTCAGGAGCACAGTTTTCTCTCCATTCACAGAAGCTTCCCTAATGGGTTGGTGTGCTTTCTTGAGTCATCCACAGCCATTGGTCTGTGGAATCAGGAAGAGTCAAGACTTCTCATAACATAACATTATACAGCTGGAAGCTATGTTGTTACCTTAAAATGATTCAGAAATCAGCTTCTGAGTTGAAATCAGTTGATTTTCACAGACAATTCTTTAGTGGTTGCCTATGTGAACAGCCAGGGAGGCTTCCACTCAGGGAATAGGTACCTTGATCTGTAGAATCATGGTTCAGTCCAATGCCAGAATGATTCAGATTCAGGGAAGTACATCCCAGGGAATCTACATGTTCTGGCAGATTCCTTGTCTAGGAAGATAAGTTATTTCAGACCAAAGGGGCTATGAATCGTCAGGTTTTTCAATCAATTTAGACATTGCTGCCATCAATCAGTGGTTGATGTGTTTGGCAACAAGATGAATCACAAAGCTTCCTATGTCAGGCTCTGAAAACAGGTGCTTCAACATCTCTTGTGAAGGTCTGGACAGACATGTGTTTTTGCCCAGAGTCTTGGTCCTGCAGGTGTTGTAACATGTATATGTCTCATGTCCCAGACAGTCAGTCTTGGGAAACAGATGCATTGAACGTCTCTGGGGAGGGTCTGGTCAGTTATGTCCAGTGGCCCTCATCCCTCAGGTGATTCAACAGATGACCACTTACAGGTGCAGAGTCATCATGATTGGGTGGCCAGGGATATCTTGGTTTTGTGTCTGGTGAATCTGTTCCACAAAACTCCTAAATGGGTGAATCTGTTAGTTCAATTTTTCAGCAACAGAATTCACAACAATCTAGCTTACTTGAATCTTCATGATTGGCATCTGGAGTCATGCATGAATATTATGGAAGATTCCCAGAGGAAGTGGTGAAACAATGAAGGAGCACTCCTCAAGGAGAATCTGAGAATCAATTGTTCTTTTTGGGAAGTGGTGTGAAGAGAGCCAGGTACCATTCCACATGGAGCAAATTTCCTGAAATACTAGTTTAAGGAAACATCCTAATACCATCCATTATTGTGGGCTATAGAACAGTAATTGCGGATGGTTTGGGGCCAAAAGGGTCAAGAAGTATCTAAAAGGTGAGATAAATATGACATTAACAACTTTTAGTAAGAGACAAACCAATGTTTGGAATTTGTCATTGGTCCTACATGTTCTTATCAGACAGCCTTTGACCTTGTGAGGAAGGCTTTCTTGAAGTTAATACCTTTCAAGACAGTCTTTGGTCTTGGTTTCAGGTAAAGTAGTGACATTCATGTTTGGACCCTTCCCTTAGTTACAGGGAGAATGGGTCACAAGTAACTTTGGCCAATGACTGCCTTCTTGGCCATGAACCAGTTGGCATCAGATGGGCCTACTGCAATTACTGCAACTGAGCCAGTGGTTTTTGTCTCTGTGGATTGCAGAGTCATGGTAAAGGAGTGACATTAATGCTTGGACATATTCTTCCTTTAGTTATAAGGAGAATTGGTCACAAGTAACTCTGGCCCCATCAATTGCCAGATCCAGTTTGCTTTGGATGGGCCTACTGCAATTAAGCCTGTGGTCATGCCAGCTCTTGGCC
This sequence comes from Sabellastarte sp. h YS-2021, assembly GCA_964017235.1. NCBI lineage: Eukaryota > Metazoa > Annelida > Polychaeta > Sabellida > Sabellidae > Sabellastarte > Sabellastarte sp. h YS-2021. The sequence continues at coordinate 20,101,799 of OZ024927.1, forward strand.
TTTTTGGACAACAGTTTGACTCAATGTGGGTCTGTCTGTCCTGTTAGGGGTTGGTAATCAAAAGGTTTGGGATAGAACAAAATCTTTTGTTTTTACTGCCATTAAGAAAGTTTCTTAATAAGACTTATCTTTTGGCACCTATTTCATCTTGATTGAGTCAAGATTGAGTCACGAAAACTATTGATGTATGTTTTTGATTGCATTTTTAGTTTTTATAGGTGTTTTCCTTACATGAGTTTCTTGATACATGTTATTGGAAATTGCATCATATGTATACCAATTTCTCTCTGAAAAACCTCTGTTGTCATAGGGTCAGATTTGAAATTGGATCCTACAGTTGCAGTTACAGTTTTGTTACTTTATAAGTATGTCTTTCATACTTATATTGGTACATTTGCAGTTTTTGGCTGGTATGTCTGCAATGCTGGATGTATTTGTAGTTAGATATCAATGTTGCCTAAATCTGACTTGGGAAGGATTTGGCATTATGCTGATGACACTTACAGGTTGGTTTGACCTTGTTTTGGGGTCGGATGTTACAATGTAGATGGGCTATCTTTATGACATCCTTTTGCAACACCAACATTGTCAGCAGTTATGAGAACTACAGCTACATACTGCCGTTTTTTGGAATTGTATGTTGTGAATGTTTGGAAGTTATATGTTCATTAATGCATGTAAGTCCATTATGAAGTTCTCATGATATTTAGTTGTAGGTTAGGTAGTGGTTTTCTTAAAAAGAATTCCCTCCATCCTACAAGGCTGAATTCAGCTACTGTTAGGAAATGGTAAGGGTATTTCGCTATAAAATTGAAAAATTTAATAGTAATTTAAATTTTTATTAGAAATACTTACCATTTCCTAACACTCAAATTTCCCTCCCGCCTCCCCGCAAGTCATTCTTTTACTTGCAACAAAAATAATGAAGTAAACAATGTGGTCATGTGACCTAATTGGCGGGAGGACGGACTACTGTAACCCAATGGCTTGATTAAGGTTGTTATATAACCTTAAAAATCGCATCTCTGCGTTGGCCATTGGGTTGGATGGCTCCAACAAATAGCTACTGTTAGGAAATGGTAAGTATTTCTAATAAAAATTTAAATTACTATTAAATTTTTCAAATTCAACTTAGTAACTCATATATATGACTTAGTAACTGGTATATACAATTTAATGAGGCATATATTATTTTGTTTATTTGGGTTTTAACCTCTCTCCAACACTGTATAGGTCTTATCACGACGGGTAGTTTTATGGGCAGAGGAAACCAGTACATACAGTTGGTCAAGGTTCTGTACTGTAAACTGCCGACCATTGGTAAGAAACTACCATTTTTCCCACATAGGATTCAGGGTTTGAACTGCTGACCTTGTATATGCACAAGTTATCAAGTTGTATATATGAGTTATTAAGTAATATATGCAAGTTATTGTCATATATATGAAATATCCAGTTGTATATACAAGATAGTGTATATGATTTTGGCAGCCTAGAGCTGCCATATTTTTTTAACGTTGCTCTATTTCTTGTATGTCCATATTACCTACTTCAATTCTTGGATTTAAATAGCACGTGCATGTACAATTGAAAACTGCGCCCTTATCCATGCAGCTGTAAAAATGTGTATCAAACCTAATGTTTGGTGATGAAGTTTATGATTTTTAGAGTTGTGGATGATAATGTATGAATATTTTAGGAAAACCAACTAAGTTACAAAAATACCATAAATAGATACCAAATATTTGAATATTCACCAAATACCATGGCTAAATATTCAACTAGTGATTTTGCTATTTGTTTTCTTGCTTCGTGGATACCAGTTACCCTATGGTGGCTATCTGTTTCCATAGTTTAACAACAATTGGAGCTTTCACACATTTAGAAATGAGCAAGCAGATTTTAATAATGTCTCCAGTTGAACATGAAAACCAAACAGGGCAGAAAAATGGCCCACCATGGCTGAACATCTCATTTTAATTCAAGAAAAGGTGAATGCAAACTTAAAACAGATAATAGAGTTATTGTGATGTAGCCTCCAAAAAATAGTTGAAAAACAAAAGCACTTGGAGAGTGCAGACCTCTGCCAAGGCACGTAATAATAAACAAATTGAAAAATCCGGATTTTTTGTGTGCAGATAGTGATCCAGATCACTCTCAAAATTTAATGTGATCTAAGTCGGGTAAAGAATCTTGACTCAAGATCCATCAGTTCCAACCAGCAGTATTTGTGTAATCCTGATAACAAACAGACAAAGAAACGATCATGAAAATAATACTTCTTTGGCAGAGGTAACTAGATCCAGTACATCGGAGAGTAATCCACTGGTCAAATCAGAAAGCATCAGAAAATGCCAGCCAATGATTTCAAATTCCAAAGCTTGAGGACACATAGTAAGTGAATTATAAGAACTTTCAAGTTTGTCTAAGTGTTTGACCTTGAAGAATGGGTCCAAGATTAAATCTGACATCAAAATCATTCCTAGTCCATGATTTTCTACAACTCGGTTTGACATTCCAACTGTCTCGGATCAATAACAAAAATGATATGGGGACTTTAAAGTTTGGCCAAAATCAGGGGTATTTTGGTAATTTCCAGATAACCTATACTGAACAGAGTGAAGGTTAAATGTTTGCATGACTGTGTACATGACATATATGTGTTGCATATATTACCAATGTAGATTTTCAATTTCTACTTGTGACAACCAGTAACCTTCAGCAGTGAAGTCAGTAAATACCCAGCAAATGTAAAATAGATATACCCTTCTGGGGTCAAAAGGTAAGTTTGGGGTTTGGAGCCTGTTGATTTTCTTAATTTAAAGAGGAAAGGAGTAGAAAAAAATTCATCTACCAGTTCGCCTCTAACATGCTCACCTAGAAACACGGAGGACATTGGTCCAATCCTAGATACAGACACATTACTTGGCTTGGACAACCATTTCAAAATAGTGGTCCTCTGTAAGAATCCCATTTCCAGTGAAGTGGCAAGCAAATGAACCCCGGGACAGTGATAAATCTTCATCTCTGAGAATCTGACTTTCAGTCATGGGGTTTTCAGTTACTACAGCTTGGATTGAAATTGTGCAGTCAAGCTATGTAAAATAGTGCCTATAGTAAGTGAAAATACTATAGAGCAAAACAACCATATAATTGCGGACTTCATGCCACATTCAGGGAGGAAATAATGTTGCATTTCCAGAATGGTATGCAGCCGGGGAGGGGGGGGGGGGGGGGGGGTGTGTGGATTATTTAGGTGCAGCCACTGATAAGTGAGGCAGGGTTTACACATGATACAAATGTTTGTATGTGTACATTATTATTACGGGAGTAAATATTCTTGCCCTGGAATTTATGAGTACATGATGGACATATTGAAGTTCTTAAATCTTTTTAGTTTTTTACTCCACAGCCCTTAAGGGCTGTCCGGTGTAGCGCGAGATAATGACTCCCCTATATTTGTCACTAGGGGGGTAAAATATTGCAATGGGGGTTGAAATATTTTGACTCCCCTTGCAAGATTTGGAATCCCTCCCCAACTTGGTGATGCAGTGTAACACTTGTAATCTATTTAATATTGCTGTGGGGCAAAGCACATGCATTCTATTGCTCTATTATTTATTTATGTTGATTTTATATTTTTGCACGATAATTATTGCATCAAATCTTATACAAAAGTGTGCTTTTTGTTGAGATTTCTTTTGGCATTAATAATAACATTCACATAATTGATTATTTTATACAGTGTCTTAGGAAAATAGCCCAAACTCATAAATGAAACAAATCAACATCAAAATAATATATAAATACAATGAGGCCTAGTCAAATATATATTGTGGTAATTTTATGATTGAGCCTTATTATTTAATTTAACAAAGATTTATTAAGATAACTATGTTTTCACAAGTCAGTGCAAACTAATATGAAATGTAACTAAATCAGACAAATCAAATTGATGAATTTTGTAATACAACACACTGATATGCATATAAAATTGCATCTTTTTGCTAGGTTATATGGGTATTTGTCTATTTAAGAACTTAGCCTGTAAAGAAAATTATGATTAAGCTAATCATTTTCCTTATATACATGTAAATATGTAAAGTATCAACCCAAAACACATCAAAAGAATCTTAGGTATTGTTACTATATTCATGTATTGGCAAATGTCCACTTGACTAAATAAACACACTATTGTATTGTCCCTTTGTCTCTTTTAATAGAGAGGGGAGTAAATATCTAGCAGGGGGTGATTATCTTGCAGCCCTGTCTGCTATATTCTTACGCCCCCTAATCCCTCTATTGTTTGGGGTGCAAAATATTGCTTGCAAGATAATTACTCCCCTAAAGATCAAAGGAGGGGGTGCAAAATATAGCGGGAGTCATTATCTTGCGTTACACCGGGTATTGTTTTCACCCAATGTGTCCAGATGGGCAGGCATTCAGGCCTTCGGGTGGGCGGCGGGAAAAGTTTGTCTGCGCTGTATCTCAAAAACTGTAAGGTGTAGGAAGTTGATACGTGGTAGGGACATTGGTTAGGGGGTGTAGGTGTGCTATGTCCTGGTGTGACATTGATTAGACCTTTGACCTTATCACAGTGACCTTGACCTATAAAATCTTGTCCAGGCTATATCTCGGAAACTGTAAGGTGTAGGAAGTTGATACTTGCTAGGAACATTGGTTGGGGGAGTAGGTGTACAATGTCATGGTGTAACCTTGATTTAACCTTGACCTATAAAATATTGTCCGGGCTTTATCTCGGAAACCGCATATGTTGGGAAATTGGTTAGGGGGTGTAGGTGTGCAACATTGTGGTGTGACCTTGATTTTACCTTTGACCTTGCCGTAGTGACCTAGACATATAAAATCTTGCCTGGGCTATATCTCTGAAACCGTAAGATGTAGGAAGTTGATATTTGGTAAGGACATTGATTGGGGGTTGTAGGGGTGCAACATCATGGTGTGACATTGAGTTGACCTTTGACCTTGCTGTAGTGACCTTGACCCATAAAATCTTGTCTGGGCTATATCTTGGAAACTGTAGGGTGTAGGAAGTTGATACGTGGTAGGGACATTGGTTAGGGGGTGTAGGTGTGCTATGTCCTGGTGTGACATTGATTAGACCTTTGACCTTATCACAGTGACCTTGACCTATAAAATCTTGTCCAGGCTATATCTCGGAAACTGTAAGGTGTAGGAAGTTGATACTTGCTAGGAACATTGGTTGGGGGAGTAGGTGTACAATGTCATGGTGTAACCTTGATTTAACCTTGACCTATAAAATATTGTCCGGGCTTTATCTCGGAAACCGCATATGTTGGGAAATTGGTTAGGGGGTGTAGGTGTGCAACATTGTGGTGTGACCTTGATTTTACCTTTGACCTTGCCGTAGTGACCTAGACATATAAAATCTTGCCTGGGCTATATCTCTGAAACCGTAAGATGTAGGAAGTTGATATTTGGTAAGGACATTGATTGGGGGTTGTAGGGGTGCAACATCATGGTGTGACATTGAGTTGACCTTTGACCTTGCTGTAGTGACCTTGACCCATAAAATCTTGTCTGGGCTATATCTTGGAAACTGTAGGGTGTAGGAAGTTGAAACTTGGTGGGGACATTGGTCAGAAGTTGTACGTGTGCAACGTCATGGTGTGACCTTTATTTGACCATTGACCTTGTCATAGTGACCATGAGTTTTAAAATCTTGTCTGGGCTATTTCTTGGATTTCATAAGCTGTCGAAGGTTGACACTTGGTAAGGACATTGCTTAGGGGGTGTAGGTGTGCATCATGGTGTCACCTTTAACTTTAGCTCTGCCAAAGTGTTCACCTGCCATATTTGAGACAGATCTTATGACAAAGATATATGGATTGCTGCAACTGATTACTATATGCACTTTTACATAATTTTGCTATTTCCATTGACAGCTATTCTCCATTTAATAAATTTTACAGCTTTATAATTTTTAGTTTACTGATTAATGCTGTCATCTTGCTGTTGAATTTTCTTGTTTTAATACTTTATCTTTACATACATTTTCTTACTCTTAGATGTTATTTTCTCTACTTAAACATTATTTGGAGCTTTATATAAGTGTCACTGCTCTGAAAATATCCTGATCTTTGTACTGTTTCACTACTTCTATATCTCATAATGTTGAAAACTATTTCCCCAGGCTGTGGGGTACGGGCATCTCTGATGCTATTTTTCCCTCCAGTCTATAAATGTTCTCGGTCCTTCTCAACCCTGGCTCTTTCAGAGTGACTATTCACCATTTCAAAATGACCATTTCAAAACCTAACTGAACAAAGTAAAGAAATCTGATTGATACCAACTGAACTTCAGTTTGGCCATTTAAAAAGAAAGGAATTCTTGAGTAAGCAAGCACTTGAAGTTACTTGAAAAACACGAAATGCCAGCCAAAGATTAATTTAAGAGAAATGGCCAACAAGTTAATTTCAAGTAAACACACAGGCCATTTAAAATCAAAACTTGGTTTAGATTTTAAATAGCCACAGCCATGTGAACATGGCCATTCTTATTAAGAGCAAGTAATATAAAAATATGCTCGAGACACATGAAAACCCAAGCCTAAGTTCAAGGTTAAAGTTTTGACTCTATGCTTCCAGACAGCTGTTTAAAGCCATCAATACTTTTCACATGTTGGCCTGAGGTTGATTTGAATCCACAAACCATTGTTATTACTATTAATTTCTGTGTGTGAATCAGTCTTCATTCAGTCTTATTGGCAACCTTGTAAAATTTCTAACCTTTCTTTTGGACTTTTAGATTTTAGTGGCAAAATATTTCCGCCATGTTGATATCTGTTATTTAAAGTACATGTAATTAAAACTCTTAGTTCATTGAGATTTGACATCTATATATGAGCACATTATGGTCAAGGAACACTTGTGGGTGTAAACTCTTCAAATCCCACATTTCCATTGACAATGTCAAATGCTGCTGCTTTGTTAGTAACAGAGTTATGGCCAACATTCCCATTCCACTTCCAAGAATGAAGGTCTTGATTTAGACAAGAATGTTCTGGAGCATTTATAATGTTCAGGGAATGAGTCTTAAAATCCTAGACTGTCCATTCCCTTATTGAATCCTACACACTGCCTTGCTACTAGTTGCTAGAGTATGAATCCATTCTCATTGATTACAATTTATTGCATGATCTAACCCAAAAGCTGGTTAATACCACAAATGTAGTAAAATGTAAAAAGTGTATATCATTAACTAAAAAGAATATATGACATTACATGACCAAACACCAAGTTAGTTTGAAAACAGGAATATATAATCATTATGTTGAGATAATGTATAGAATTAACCAAGTCTTATGCAGTGTCCAATCCCATGTAAAAATTCCTCTATTGTTTTGTTTCCTGTAGCTCTGGCTCTGCACAGATTTTGTAGTCTCTCCTGCAAATCTCGTCACTCTGCGAACCCTCTTAGCAGGGGGTTGGCCACGCGCATTTTGTAAAAGTACCATCCTGGTTTGTGCCTCGTCCTCTTTTAAACATTGTATCAGGTGCCATACTGATGGATGAGAGTGGCCCACAGTCCTACTGAAACCATTATTCCAGGCTTCGCAATAGTTATTTGTTCTGTCATCATTTCTCAATGTCAGATCATGAACATTCCATAGTTCTTGAGCAAAGGTAGGGGGTCTTCTGCAGATGTGTATCCTTTCATCTTGTCCAGGTCGTTGTATACGTCGAAAGGAACCTGTAACATAGGTGCTATCGAAGTAATCCACAAGGGACTCTGCGCCTTCTGGTGTGCAGCCTTTTAGAAAAGTCATCCCCTCGGTGACATCTGTCAAAGGCAAGAACGCTAGCCCATCCAACATGCCACAAAATAATTTGAACTCATCATCTGTGTGGTATTGATCTGCCAATCCAAGTTGCTGCACCTTCCTCCATGTGGACTGTGTCAGGTGATAGAAACAGCCTCTCACATTCACATGATCACCAAATGTACTTTTTACAGCCTGTATGACACTCTGTTCGAAATCCATGTGAATGTTTACAGGGTCTGGGATGCCAACTGTTCACTTCTGCTGATAATTAAAAGATCTTTTTGCATAATTTTAATCCTGAGTTTACAGGCACATAAAGGAATTATATCTTTGTTCTTGCAGTTATCCTATATTGAAATAACTATATTAAAGACTCGTTCATATAAACCTAATAGGAAGAGCACTATTAAGTAAAATTAAACTAATGTAAACATTTGGTTCACCAAAAAATAACCAAAGGAGGCCAATTTTCCACCCCTACAAATATCTAGGAGGCCAATTTTCCGTTTTCCCTAGAGTATATCCCTTGTATTTTCTTGATGCACTAAAAGGTGTAGATGATTTCCATGTTTTGAACTGGAATAAAATGTAAATGATCAAGTCTATCAAAACTTGAAATAATACATGTACATGAATTGATATTATGTTCTTGATGTCGCATTAATTTAGCTGTTTAAACAGATCTGTGACCGAGTGCACTTTTATGTGATAACCAAGTCGAAGCTGGACTTTTGTGTCCCTTTTAAGAGCTAAAGTCATACGAGGTCAGACCCCTAGTATATCCAACAACTTGTCATGGACTGGATGTGAACCTGCAACTACAGACAGAATAGAATAGAAACATTTATATAGCCTCAAAATTCATAAAACATCCTCTCATGCGCTTGGTGTCTGAAAAGAGAGAAGTCCGGGACATGCCAGGTTGAGATCCAATTTAGTGCCCACCAGGGGAAATATACTATGGTGGAGGATATGCTAGTCTAAACAAGTAGGTTTTTTATCCAGCTTCGGAACCCTGTTATTGTGTGCTGTGATCGGACCAAATGTGACAGTCTGTTCCATTCAACAAAGTGCATCAATGCCAAACCAATCCCTGAGATAGTCAAAAAGAATGTTATGGTCAATAGTATTAAAAGCTGCAGAGAGATCCAGTAATGTGAGAGCAATAGCATTACTCGAGTCCACTGAAGCAGCAATGTCGTTTCGGATTTTAAGGAGTGCGGTTTCTGTAGAATGCAATCTCCTGTAAGCGGACAGGTTAACACTGGAGAATGCCTCCTTGTTTATGTAACTATTTAACTGTGTAGCCACTGTTTTTTCAGTCACTTTGGATATGAAACTTAGATTGGATACCGGTCTGTAAATTTTCAGAAGATTTCTGTCTAGACTAGGTGACGTGCGAGTCAATGGAATAAATGTTCCACTTTTTAACCATTCAGCAATTGAGTCCTATTTTACGTGCTTGTAATACCCAACAGTAAAAAATAAAACACTATCAAAATATAAGACAAGAATAGTTTATTTTGTTTTGCATAGTAGGCATTAATATGGGCTGAATATATATACATATACTATTCTTTATGTTTATACAAATATATATATATGTAATCTAAACATTTACTTAATAAAAAACACTTTTGGTCAAGAAGACATAAAACACAAAAAAAATACATGTACATAAATATAACTGTGACATTTTTATCAAAAGACAAGAATTAACATAAGAACCATTTCTGTTTCTAGACAAGGAAAAACTTGATGAAATCGGAGATAAAATATGTGAAGGTTACAAGTTTCTTCTTATATGTGTATAAAATATGGTATGTAGCTTCTTCACAGTGATGATTTTTAGAAAATTTATTACAAGTGGACATTTCCTCAAATATGACCTCCGATACCTAATCACAGATTCTGTTTCTCTTGTGATATACTTTGTGGATTTTATATTTGTATTTAGTGTTTCTTCACTAGATGTTAGTTGACAAAGGCAATCAACCCAGTCTTTTGTTTATATCCCACAGAAAATATTGTGACACAACCGTGGTGGGGAGGTATTTGATAGACAAATTCGAGAGTAAACTGTGTGTTTATTTGAACATACTTTTTTAGTGTATGACTCAGGGTAGAAAATGGCTGGGTATCACTATTTTAAGAATGGTCACATATCTGAGTGAATGACTTTGTAGTGTGAACCAATGGCAAATACCAGTGAAACAAATATGACACTTGATTATGACACAGCATTATCAAAAGTATAAAATGCCCTGTGGGGTTTTATAATATACAGGTACAAGTACATGTACTTTATTATTTTGTTTGAAAGATCCTTATTTGAACATTATCAAATACAATTCCAATATTTATTTCACTAAATGTAATAAATATTCAATTTTAATAATATAAAACTCCCAAGAATGACATATACAAAAAGACAAAGATCATGAATGAAGATGACAATATAAAACAAATGTGCAAGGGGCCAGTTACACTTTCACGGATCCCCACGGATATATGCCCATATATGGAAACTGACAGGGATAGGAGTGGGTCATGTAAAAGATTTACGGATCTGCCACCGATCTGCTACGGATCTCCTACAGACCGCCACAGTCCCCAAGGACAGGTTTGAGGATGAAAAGACTGCACAAAGGATTGGTCTTCTGACTGTTTTTATAATCCGCAAACCCTTTCTGTGTCAGTCTGTAGCAGATCCGGTTAGATCCGGCAATGTTTTTGGGGGTATTTGTTGTCACAGAAGCGTCAAGGATGAAAGGGATGCCACAAGGACATCCAGGATGGGTTACGGACAATAAAGACACTCACAGATGAGATACGGAAGAGCTACGGATACTAACGTCCGTACGGACTTCTCGGAAAAATCAAGCATGTTTGATTTTTCAGTAATGGCCTAGGGATCTTATCTGATCCTTGGCATGTCACTACGGATCACAGCATGCCGCTATGGATCTCACAAGGACATTACGGATGGAAAATATGATCCATAAATCACTCAACATTTTCCAAATTAGGAAACCTGGCGCGATCCGGAGGGCTATCCGTGAATGTGTAACTGGGGTATAAGGAACACTGGTGAATACAAAACAAAATACTATCTGGTGTTTATGTCCCAGTGTTTAGGTTAAATTGAGTGTGCGGCCTATGATAAAAACTATTCTTTTTTAAGTATTTGACTTTCAGAAAGTCTAAATTAACTTGCTACTTTCTACAATCTTTAATTATTTTACATTTACAGATTTACGCTTGCTCTAAGGCTAGTACAAACATCTAAATTTATATCAGCTAGCTCAGCCAGTCATAAATTTTGACACTATTTTTTTTCTCTGTACTTACACAAGTTAACTATGGGTTATAATTACACCTATTTTGTAGTTAGACTACACATGCTACAGAGGCCTATGCTTATATCTACATATGCCATGTAAACTGCTTATAACTAGATACACAGCCATGTAAACTCTCAAACTACAACCAGTAAGTTGATGTCTGACTAGCCTTGCTGAAGACTTAAGTTTCTTTGCAGTTAGGGAAAATTTTCAGTTCAGAAATGGAGTTTCAGTTTCTATAATGTACTCATTCATGTACTCACTTTTACAGCAGCATACTGTTATCTGTCTGATAAAGTTCTATCTCTTAACATGTATGAGTGCTTTATGAATACCAAATATGTGTGTGCATGTTTGAAAAGATATCATGCAAATTTGAGCCTTAAGCAAGGCTAGTGTCTAACTACACTATACGGTAGTGCTGGGACGATGTTTGCAAACTTCGGTATTATCGCTCGCTGGCTCACTGCCGATCAATGACCGGTAAATTTTAAGTAAAACCGATGTTTGCTAAATTTATTTCTTTGTAGCCTTTTGGTCACAATAAAACACCAACCATATTAATATTTTGTAAAAATATGAAATATTCATCAGTTAAAATGACAAAACTAGCCGTGAATGCAATAAATCTAACGTAAATGGAAACACCTTGGGGTTTTCCCACTGTTGTCAAGGTAATCATAAAATTAGCCAATCACAAGTGGAGATACATCAAGCATTATCTGTTAGTGAGGGAGACGTCTGTGAATGGCTTTTATATTATATTTTGATTATATTTGTGTGTATTTTACTTGTTGTTATTTAATATTTGATTTTTCTGTCTGGTTTTCAATTTCTACTCCATGATCGGAAATGTTCGAAGTTTGCTCACAAATTTCCGATACGAACATCGACAGGTAAAGTCATGGCGATCTCCCAGCACTACTATACGGTGAGATTGGCAATAAAAGGCAGAGCTTGTTATATTCAAAAGGGTCAGTTAGGCGCCATATTCAAATCCTATTAAACATATTTTCTGCTCCATCACAGTTTTACACCTGTCATAAAAACTTGCAATAAAAACATCTGTATCTCTATTAGGTACATCTGCTAGCCATAAAATGACCTCATTTTTACCACAAACAGGAATTTTATGAACAGAGAATTAAACTACAATAAATGAAAAGTTTCTATGGCATGTGACATCCTTTATAAAGGTGGCTGTTCCACCATGCTAATCTGATCATAAACCTCATCCCCATGGGTGAAGAGGGGGGCTTTAAAAGCCAAAAGAGATGGCTTTCTGAGCGAGAATACAGTTTGGTACACAAATTAAAAATGGGTTTCACAAACCGTTTGAGGACCTATACATTCACTATGACCGAGTTCAGATCGGCTGAATGAGTTTGTGATCTAATAAGGCTGATATAGACCAAGTGTAAGGTTCTTCCTTAGTGCATTATGATTCTCTGTGAACATTTCCCTCCGGAACAGTAAGAATGTTAAATCCAGAATGTTATAAAATGCACTCATTCAATGTCTCAAAAAAAATTTGTAAGTAAGTCCAGATCTAATAAGGATTTGTGTGTGGATTGCCATAGTGGAACAGTCATCTTAAACCGAAGAGCAAAATTCACTAAAATTCTGCACTAAATTACATGAACATTTATCACAAGTCTCCTAATTATTATCAAAACCCCTGGTGAGAGATGGAAATTGAGACAGCCTGATCCAGTCAGATGCATTGGCTGAAAATGTCCAAGCAGAATTCTAAAGTGGGAGGAAAGCCTTTTTCAAAGGCTGTGAAACAAGCTGCCTTAGAAGTTAAAGTCAGCAGAAAATATAAGTGTGCACAAAAAAATTACCTAATACATTTTTACTTTACAAAGTTGTCATTTATGATCAGTTAATTCCATTCAATGTACTTTTATTGCTACGTTATTCACAAAAATTTCAAGCTATCATCTAATTTAACTTTGGTTTTGGTGTTTTACCTTTTAACTATAATTCTTTAGACTTGACATACCCATTGTACCTTTATATACACTGTTATATCAAACATTTGGTGTTTGAAAAACCTAAATTTGTAAGGCAGTTCACTCTGCCAAGATTACTGAGTGCTATATAAGAATTTCACTGACACCCATTATAATAATTATAAATATCCCAAATTTTTTTCTATAAGTGACAAACTAAACAAATGAATTTCCCAAAGTTTCAGAAAAATAAATTTATGTCTTCAGTAGGGCTGTGAACCAGTACTCGAGCCTTGATAGACAAGTTGATCTTTGCTAGTACTCGAATCCATTTTAAATCTCGGTTACTTGCGAGGTGTTGTATTATCACCCACGTAATGAAACGCTTGTGTAAAATATGCCACATTTCAGCATTTCCGTCACATAATATCAATTAAACAGTTGTTATTTTTGCTTGAAAACGTATAATTTACTCCATATTCTATAATATCCGGTGAAATAGAAGACGTTTTCTTCAAAAGTTTCGTTTCCGGAACCGACTATCTGTTTATAGAAGACTTCTAATGGTAGATACTAAATCTCGCGGTTACTCGAATTTGGGCCGGTGGTGAGAGGGCGAGTACTCGATGCCGTTTTTCAGCACCCGTCCAAGCCCTAGTCTTCAGTGAGGAAATTTTGTGGCAATCCAGCTTCTTGATTTATTATATTAGCAGTAAACAAAATCTTAACTAAGTTCAGCATAAATGAGACTGTACAAGTCACAAGCAACGTGTTCTCCATCATTTCCTCATATGTAGGATCCATACAGGGTTTGAATGCATAAAATTGTCAAATATTATGAAATGTATTATATGATACTTATGATATGAAAATATATACATCTTCAAATGAAATAAAATAAAGTGTTGCTGTTCCCTATTATTTTTCAGGAATAGTAAGTTATACATATACATTGTATTAGTGTTTGGTACAAAATAAGCAAGATTAACCATGTTTTTTATGCTTTGAGAAAGCTGGAAAAATAATACCATAAAAACTATGCGATTTCATAACTCAATGAAAGACCTATCTCCTTTGTATTAATTCAAAATAATGACATAATGCATTTTTTCTCATTTCCACAATTATCTCCACAAACTGTCACCCAATAAAGGTTCTATCAATTTTTGTCTGACTTTTAATCTTAAAGACATCAATCCATATAGTAGTTTTCTGTTTGTTTTAATTTAAAATATGTATAAGCAAAACAACCATCAGTAAGTACCTAACTCAGTTTTTATAAAAAGTTACACATTTTATCAACATACTCGAACATTGTAATTTTTTATACAAGCAATGGCAAATCTCCATATAAACTATTGATTGCAACAAAAGTTATTGTTATCGCATGTACATACACACATTTACAGCTTGAGATTACACCAACTGAAACAAATTTCAAAAGGTTCTTTTTCATAAAACAACTTAAGTGGCGACACTACTACGTCTGCGAGTAATATCTCTCCTAGTTCAGATAATCTTAAGGCATCTCCAATTTCAGACTGGGATCAATGAATTATATTAAGATTAGGACACGGTTGATAACACCGGTATCGAGAACATTTCACTTGAAAACTGTGATGACACGTTATAACCAGAATATCGAATATCAGTACATACAACTGTGGATAAAAACATAACAAATCCCAAATCTAAAGAATTATAAATTTTTTTTCATATTTTTGCAGATTTTATCACTTCTATAGCAATTTCTATGAGAAGAACTTCCAGCTTTGTTTTCATTAACTTCACTTTTAGTGGGCCTATTTAGCACAGGACATGTTTGAACACAATTGTTTTTTGATATCCCTGAATCTCGACAGTTTCACACTGGCAGGATAACGAAATGGAAAATTTGCTACCGACTCAGCCCTTAGCAAGTTTAATTCTTTTAAGTGTGTCACACGGTATCATCATGAAAATATGTCCACATTAACCAAGGTCTACTGAATTATTAACACCGTACTTTAAAAATAACGTTTAAGAGAGAGAAAATGTACCATGATGATGTACATTATACACCCCCAACTACCTTCCCTTCTTACAGTTTCTGAGATATGGGCTACACAAGATTTTAAAGGTCAAAGTCGCAAAAATGGCATATAAGTAAATATCAGAAACAAAGAGACAAAACGTATTGTAATTAATGGATATACGCCGACGTTGACTATTTCATATTTCTGTGTCTACACAAAAGATATAATATTTGCATCCTGGACGTGTTCGCTTTTACTGAATTGCATCCTGAATTTCAAATACCACATCAAATGTTTGGGAGGACAGTGTTAATGCGATCTCTGGGTCACAGTATTTTAGTAAAACAGTCTTCACATCGAGATGCCAGTGATACCGACCCTGCCATACTAATGAAAAAGAATTAAATAACATATTAAGGTACCGTATTTATCCATGTAAACGTGGGGGCGATGCATTTTTCAAAGGGAGGGGGGGGCTACTTTTACAGATAAAAAAATCAACTCTCGAGTCTAGTGGCAATGGGCGACAATGGACACTTGCAGCCTTGATCTCGCTTACCAGCATGTAAATGGCGAGAGAGCTTAAAATATTAGAAACCAACCTTAAATCTGAAGAAATTATAAACTTTTATCTCGTTTTTTGCAGATTTTAATGAGTCTGTGATCAAAATTGCAATGTTTTGTTGTGATTTTCTTCATTTCTCGTAAGCGGTATTCGATTGGGGAAGTACTAAAACGCATCTTTTTTCAGAATCCCGGAATCACAAGGCTGGTGGCTGTTGAGGGGGGTGTAAAACCCCGAAATATGAACTTTACAAAGGTTGAGAAGAGGTGTGTGTGTGTGTGTGTGTGTGGGGGGGGGGGGGGGCTATTAATAGGGAGGGGCATTTATATGGATAAATACGGTAGTTGTTTAACATGTGTGAAAAAAATCTTACACGTTGTAGTTGCAAATGACACAGTAAAAAAGACATTTATAGCCTCCTGGGCATTAATTACAGAAATTATGGTATGCTAAATTTCAAACTAGAGGAATGCTTTTGCTAACAAAAGCGAAGCATCCCTGAAAGTTTAAAAGCTTTGTGGTTTTAATAAGCATGTTGTACAGTTAAGAATGCACAAAGCTGCGCCGTATGTTTTCCGAATACCTCTTAATACATTCTGAAGCTATAAAAGCAACTTATAAATTTAAAGGAGATATAAGGCAAAAACTCCAAAGCAAATATTTATGACCCCAGTTTGGCCCATAAGGGGGGGTCGGGGGGGTAAAACTGACCGGCTATTTAGACTCTCCACATATGCTTTCCCAATACCTCTTAATACATTCTGAGGTTATAAAAGCAACAATAAAGGAGATATAAGGCAAAACTCCAAAGCAACTATTTTATGACCCCAGTTTGACCCATAAGGGGGGGTTGGGGGATAAAACTGACCGGCTATTTAGATTCTCCACATATGCTTTCCCAATACCTCTTAATACATTCTGAAGGTATAAAGGCAACAATAAAGAAGATATAAGGCAAAACTCCAAAGCAAATATTTTATGACCCCAGTTTGACCCATAAGGGGGGGTCGGGGGGTAAAACTGACCGGCTATTTAGACTCTCCACATATGCTTTCCCAATACCTCTTAATACATTCTGAAGCTATAAAAGCAACAATAAAGGAGATATAAGGCAAAAACTGAAAATCAGCTATTTTATGACCCCAGTTTGACCCATAAGGGGGAGCCGTGGGGTAAAACTGACCGGCTATTTAGACTCTCCACATATGGTTTCCTATTACTTCCCAGTACATTTTATGGCAATAAATGCAATACGTAAGAAGATAATAGTGGGGTTGACCTAAATTTAAGGCTTTCAGTTTGGAATGTGTCAGAAAATCACTCATAAATGAGAATTTTTCAAGGGATTGCTCCCAAAATCTAATCAGCTCGTGTTTTCGATAGTATGAACAGGTGTGTCAAATTATAAGGCTGTGTAGCAAGTAGTTTTTCCTGAACTGCGATGACATGGGGGTGTACTTCAAAAAATTGTTTTTGATCATGTGACCTTCATAAAGGTCAAAGGTCAAATACAAGCACGCAGAAATATTTTCCCACGCCTAAGGTATATAACTGCCAAATATGGTTTGAAACCTTGTAATAATAAGGGAGATATTCAAGGGAGACCATAATGCGCCGGCGAGGAAACTGAGGCGAAAACAAATAAGTGCCCTTTCAGGGATGCTTAATTAATGTCTGGTGCCACATTAATTCATGCCTGGTGTACTACGGTTTGGAAATCTACAAACTGACACCTGGAGCAGTATAATGCAAAATTACGGTATGTGCGGCAGTGTTGGGCTGATGGGAAGAAACTCTTAAATCAAGCTACAATTCTCACTTGACTTTTTGCCTGGAGTGTACTACACTGACATTTGAGGCTGAGTTCTCTCCATTGCTCCCTGTCATTTCAATAACTCCCATCCCTTCTGATCTGTCCAGTGAAGTTATATGCGTGAAGCAACAAGGAGCCGATATATCCCCTTTGCTCGTAGGCCGTCTCTTGAGCTTGCCATTTTTACTATTGCCACTGTTCTTACCAGGGTTCTTGGCTTTTTTGGACTTTGCATTGACATTGGTTATACTTATCTCCGGGTTGTTCAGTATCATTTGAAGTCTCTGCAGGAAGTGTGATGCACCAGAAGATTCTTGAAACCTAAGCCCCGCCAGTTTTGTATGGTCTGCATCCAGATGCAAGGTGTGGAAGTTTTGCTGTTTGACTTGATAGTCTGTGAGGTGTGTAAAGTTTTCCTTCCACAGACAAAAGCCGGTTCCCTTCTCAGCCATAACCAAGCTCAACCTCTTGTTCCCATGGCGATCTTCGTTCTCCAAGATAACCACTGGTACACCTGACATAACCAACGTCCATCCAGAATTGGGTTCTTGTCGGACATTGTTCGAAGGAGGAAGATTATTTGAAGCATTCACTGCCGAACCAAAAAACAGCTCAGCTGTGCAGGAACAAACAAATACCTCTGTCTTGTGACTTCTGTAGAACATCTCCACCTGCAGAATCTCATTCTCCGTTAGACTAGATACGAAAGACAAACGTTTAATACTACTGTGGTTTGAAAGCCCTTGTGGATGATCTTGAGATGCTGCTGCTATCATTTGGCTTGTAGCTTCTTGCATATCTGACCAGCTTGTGTTATGAGTGACTGGAGAAGGAGGAGGAGGAGGGTCTGAAGCAGAGACCTGCTGCTGAAATTGCTGTATATGAGGGGAAGATGTTGGAAGACAGTTTAAGAAAGGGTCACTCATTTTTGTAGGAGTTGTTACAACTTTCTGAACACTTACACCTGAAGTACTTGAACTATCCACAGTTACTGACGTTGGTTTTGCTTTCACATATCCGGGGGGTATGAACTTTGGAAGCGAGGGTAAAGTCAGCCTTTTTAACGAGTCATACTTGTCAGTGATTTTCTTCACGGCATCAGCTTCTGCTGGGGTTTTGATTATCACTGGCTTTACATTAGCCTCACTGTAAATCCCACTTTCTGTTTCCCTGTCTTGAACGCATACACGAGTCAACTGACTGAGTTCAGGACCTGGATCAGTCAGCTCAGACTGGCCCACAGGGTCCTCTTCGGGATATAACAGTTCTTGCGGAGGTGGGGGTAACTCCTCTTCATTTTCTTCCGAATATCCTTCGTCATCTTTTTGCCCGTCTTCTGTTTTCGCGGCAGTCAGCTTCAGACTATGTCCAATTTCAGATGGTAAGGAATTGAAGATGGAGTCACTTAAGCTATTGTCCAGGAAATCCTGAGTAAAATCCAGCTTTTCTAATTCGTCCTCAATACGGGACAGCCGCCAATTCTCGACCTTCTCAATGTCAGCCATAGGTGAGGTCTGGAGTCACTGAGTCATCTGAAATTACAAGAACAGGCCTTGTGGAAGACATGAAAGAGATAAAAAGATTTCTGAAGCCTGAAATCACAACAAAGATTCTGAATCAATATATGGACATTCAAATTTATGTATAGAACTATAATACTTTTTTGAATTCAAAGTTGTTTTTCGTGAGTCCTCTTTTGACATCTAGGAATATATGGAGACAGGTGATCAGTATTTTCTGGACATTACCGCATGGATCATCACATTCTTTTCTGATTCTCACCCAAGAATAGGTTCAAGATCGTCTCATACAAACAGACACATAATCTTTCAACTGATCTAAAATACACTCAACACCACAAAGTCCTTGACATAAAACTTTACCAACTTCCACTCAATGTGACAAATGAGAGATTCAACATTAGATGATCTCAGCAATACTAAAAATAATACTTTTCATTCAACTTGAAAATATAAGAACACTACTATAACCCTTAAAATATTTATATAATCCACAAAAACGTTACTTTCGATTCATAATATCATTCTAACAAATTTTACAGATTTTTCCCAAGTGTTATGAAATTATATCTTGTCTAAATAGCATGTCATTGGAAAAATATCATATTTTATCATTTTATTGTAAATATATTGGGATCTGTTTTCACCTTTTGTCACACTTGTGTTATACAATATTGCAGGCAAATTTTCCTCTTACACACACAATGGTTGACACACTACAACTGTAATATTGTAAGCCAGTAATACAAGTGTTGTTATTCCATTTCCATGCAAGTGCAATTCTCGCATAGAGTTACAGTAGTATAGATATAACACAGTTTTTCTATTTCTCAAAATCTCAAGTCTTATTACAACATACAGTCATCCACCCAGACTTCTCACTTTATATACACCTTCACTTTGTGGTTTATAATCTTAAGTATGTTTAAAAACATCTCTTTTTACAAACTGTCATTTTCAACAGTTCTTCATGTTCTGTCTGGTCTGCACTTTCTGAGGTACAAAATAGAAACACACTTGTTAATTGAGCAACATTTCAACAACTAGTCCTTCCCATTTTTCATAGTACACTAATACAGTATATGGCTGTCTGTATGAGTGAATGTGAGGCTGTAAGTCAGTCCAGTACTTCACAAATCAGAGTTCATACCTCAAACTTATTCAGGCGGAAGGTTGAGGCTGACTTATAAACATACATAAAATTCTCATTTTAAACTTTTAGCCAGAAAATTAATCTACCAATTTATTTATCAAGTATCCTGAACTTAAACACAAAATAACTGAACATTTTAGTAGTTTGTTTTAACTGTATGGTGTACTATGGTCTACTTTAAACACAGATAACTTTATTTTTAAAGACTTACTAAGTTATATTTCATGTAATAGATCTCAGCCATATAACTAGTACTAATACAAACATTCACACTTTCCCAATAATGCAAACTGTGATATACCCCCATGGCACTGTGCTATACAGCTTTGTAAAAGTGTTGCACTGTCCCAATTTTTGGATCCACAGACAAGTCGCCTCAGATATTTTGAATTGTGTGAAAATTATTTTGGTGCAAACCATAAATGTGACACTTTTTGGTTGAGTGGGGGTGACATTTATACAGTTTCGTGGTACTTCAGTGATCCACAAGTGTTTATGTTTGACCTCCACTGTAGATACATTCTATCAGGTCAAAACCAGATTAATCTCTCTTTCCAATCTAATGTCAGAACTTAAAATTAAAACAGTGTACACAATTTCATTCACTTTTACCCACTTTCCAATGTCTTATTTGTATCTTGTTCAGCTGGAGATTGTCATAAAGACTGGAGTTGTTCTTTGTAAGAAGTGTGAACTTAGTATAAGGATTTAGCAATCTCTCCATACAGGTGTATTAAGTATAGAGCAAGCTGATCAAATGGGCAGCTCATTTGGCAGTCTTTTATGTCACCAATTGATATTTATCTGGTGTGAGTCAATATTTTGTCACCAGCGAGTGCCATTTATCAACAGGGATTATCCTTCCCATGTACCGTAACCTACGAAAATTGTGCCCAAGTTTATGACACCATACCCATGAATATATCAGGAAGTATGACATGTGCTAACTCTTTATAAAGCTTTACTTGAATTAAAATACGTTTAATGAAGATTTGAAATCAAGAAGGAAATGTAAAGGAAAACCAATGAATCTGAAGGGATTGTAAATATATTTCTATGTAACCAGGAATCTTCAGATAACTGGGCCATCCACTTAGGTACTAATGGTAAATTTCACTGCAATGGGAATTATCACCAGAGCTCCACTCAAAAGGGGACTGGCTGTATACAGAATAAATGTGTGGAATTGTTCAAAGTTCCTCCTCTTTGAGGCAAATATTCAATATATTACGTTTGTTAGAAACTCGTAACTTTACACACAGGAAGTTGGAACAATTGGATAGTGTAGGCTAGTCTTTTTTTCTGCTTTTGGTTCGACTCAGCTGGTCAAATATAGACAATATTGTATAACTTACAAGTCATGAAAGAGATATATATATTGCCATATCATAGGGAATGTTCTATTTATCCCCACAATGCAGTCATACATTCAGACTATGTAATAACAGACAAGTTTCATCAATTGGTTAAATATATAGGTATATGTATAAAATGTGTCATGCTAGGTCAAAAAAAATCATCAAAGATCTTTGCCCGTTTCACAGAGTTTTCAGAGAATTTCTCATTTTTTCAGTACAAGTAACAAAGTTTGACAAAAGCAACAATTCTCAAAATACATCAATTTTGATGGGAGTTTTCAACTTGAAAAAAATGTTAAATATTTAAAAGGGGTTTTACATGTTGTTTTAGAACAAGAAAATATAAAACACAATAGATTTGTAAAAAGGTCGACTTGACAAGACATTTGGTGCTGATTTCAAAGACAGAATAGACTGTGATTGCTTATATAAAGCTACCTTTTTATTAAACAAACTTCAGATCCAAAGAAAAATCTTTTTTTTCTATTTTATCACCAGGCCTCAGGATCATGAATTCATAGTGACATTTCAACAGAAACACTTCTGATCTTGTCAAAAGTTTTGTGGTGATCCTAGGGTTTTTTCACACTTCAATTGGTAGTCTTAGTTTAGATCACCATAACTAAATTATTCTGTCCAATTTTGATCATTTCTTTCATCATTGTGTTCAACTGATAAAGATTATTAATGAAGTATTTTATTGCGTAAAATACCCTTACCTTATCCTCACTAGTGCTATACGTTGGCGAGAGCAAACATCCACGACCAACTCGAATATTTTAAAAAGAAATATTCTTGTTAGTACCCTGCTCATGTGTGGACTGCGCATGCGCCACGGCCGTAGTTCCCGGTTATAGTTCATATTTTATTTGGTCGTCGGAGAGTAAACATCGTCGATTATTAATGAAGTAATTTGTTAGTTTGATGGAACATCAACATAAATCTTCTTTTTAATGTTTTTTTTTCTTTGGAAGATAATTACACCTCCCCAAATGGTCAGAGACAATACTATGAGCAGTGTAAGACTTAAACCCTGTCAAATAGGGTTGACTCTAGAAGTATGTATATATTGAGGGCTTCTGAATTACTGTGAATTTGACAATATAAGCTACTACATTCCCAAGCTCTGGTGATTCTATGAATAACAAGAACCTATTGAAAATTAAACAATTCAAGATATGCACATACCACACCTTCACCTGTTTTATTCAAGTGCATGTTTGTCATTGCATCTACATACTTTATGAAACGATTCATCAACAAGACAGTGAGTCTTCATTCAGCGACAATTCTTTCATAGTGATCCACAATCTTGTTTTGTGCTAAGCCAGAGTATAGCCCTCTAATTTGTAGGGTTTTCTACATTCCCTGTCAATAGCTAGGTGATACAGAAATAGATATAGGTATAATAGGAAATATAGGCAAGGAAATATCTAAATTTTTTCTGGTGTGATTAAAAGTTTTCCAGTTTATTTAGTTTATCTTGTAGACATTTTATCAGATCCAGACAGGTCTTAAAATTTGACATTGTGTGGTCAAATTGAAATCCTAATTAACTATGGTATATAGCTGCCATTAGCTGGGTAGATTTTAACTGAAAGTAAAGTTAAATTTGATATTTTAAATTCAATTTTTAATTTTGATTTTTAATTTGCCAAGGTGGGATCAGAATATGGAATTTCATCTTGGCAAGATAAATATTTCAATTTGGTCAAGGCAGATTTAAACTCCTCCTAGATTTCAATTAGGCTGTGACTGATCTAAATTGGACTTATCCTGGAGAAAGGTTAACATTTTATCTGTCATTACTGAAAAGCTTTTGTTGCACAGATATGTTTCTGTTACCAATGCTGGTACATATTTGCACCCAACAAATATCTAATTTTCACTGAAAAAATTGGAGACGTTTTCCCATGGTGGAATTCATAGACAAAAGTTTATATATCCACAACAGTTTATATTTGAAGTAACAATTTTATGTTCACATACTTAAATCATTGAAACACTGCACACATTTTCACAACTGCTTGTAGGACACTTCAAATATCAGTTAAAGGTAACTTATAAACTAAAACAAATAATAAAATGACAAATAATAAATAGCATTTCTGGATTCAGAAAACAGTTGAAAACATATCTTTTCAGATTAGCCTATCCTCCACCATAGCCTATCTCCCCTATCAGATGCTAATATGGAAACAGACCTCTTTTTGGAACTGGACTATCCCTTTTTGGACATCAGTACCTTAGAGGATGTTCACATCAATTTCAGCGCTTTATAAGTGTTACTTACTTACTTAAATAGGTTTATTGTCGTGTATAAAATGTTATAATCATAATGTGTATATCAAACTTCAATGTACCACCAGCACAAATGGTTTTATTACGCAGCAATAAGACATACCTTTTTAGTAAAATTCTATTGTGTAGAATCCCATTTGAGTAGAAATTAATCACAAATCCTTCAAGAGCCAACTGTCCATTACTGTGTACTATATGTGATCTGGAATTCCAGGTTAGGTAAATGGATTTTTTTTTCTTCTTTTGACATTCAACTTGTGACATAATATTATGAAATAATTGTCACTATTAGATACATACAGCAGAAGATCCAATATCCATAGGCTTTGGCTGTATGTCTGGTAATCTTACACTAACATGTATAAAACACATATTGGCACTTCCAGACAAGTTCCACTTGTACTTACATTCAATGTACACTTGTTCTAAAATCTGTACAGTAACCACAATATTATAGTCTCATCACAGTCCATACTACGTACATATGAGCAATTCCCCTCTACATTTTGTTGTGTCAACATGTTATATTTATGTATTAAACCAAAGTACAAATAAAGATGGAATTTCATAAAGCATTAAAAGATATATAATCACCAAACCAAAAACAAGAAAGTCCTGTAATTTACAGTGACTCAACAGGAAATTACAGGAACTTATTTGAAGCAATTAACTTTACCCAAAATACACCAGATAAAATGTTTCCTTGTTTGTCATATCAAAATTACCACAGATATTTTCACTTTATTGCCACTTATCCAAAACCTAGCCTTGCTTAGGGTTTGTATCAAAAGCCTTTCTAAGGATTGTACACAAAGGCTATGTATTCATAAAGCACTTGTATAAACTTTGAAATTATAAATTATGTATCATGATTTAAAAAACGTTATATATACACCACATCATGCGGACTGATGAACTTTTTTTCTGAATTACAAAGAAATAAATCCTGAGGACAGGCTATACAAAAGTATAAGTACATGAAAAATCTTAGTAATTATTTTCTGTGACTCAATAAACCTTTTAAAGCTTTAAGTTCATCTAAGGAAAAAGGAAAAAATATTTACCGGGCACAATACAAAGAATCTGTTATGCTTCCGAAATTTCCTATCTTTATGTTGTCATCCCACTGAACATTTTACTTACAAATAGGTAACAATTGGTCAACACAGACAAAGCTTTCTTGCATGATGAGATATAGATTTAAATGAGAAATTGTGATTCTGCATTGACAACGCAAAGCAGTCGCGTTAAAACGAATTGATTGGTTAATGATTTAAAACATGTTTTTGTCCTATGCTCCATTCACATGCACTGGTACTCCCTTCAAGTAGAAATGGAACATCATATCAGGTGTGTGATCATCTCATCCTTGAATTTTACAACAAATGCTGCCCTGTATATCTTCAACTGTCACAAAACTACTCTGGCTCAAAGTCAAAATGGGGCATTTTTGGTCCCCTGAGAGTCGCATGTCTTGACTTTGATGTTACCCTCTGGTTTGGATCCCTCACTGCTACTGTGCCCATGGCTGACCTACACTAGTGACACATTTATCTTACAATTACATACAGCTCCCTTTCCTTTGGATGTCACATTTACTTAAAATTAAAAAAAATAATATAATCATATTAACCCACTTTCAAGAACTTTTCTGTCTCATTTGGAGGGCTCTATTTAAGACGGACAATCTAATGGTCACTAATATTCTGAATTACTCTTATAGTCAGAATTTTCTACAAAAAAACTACCATTTTCAAAGAAACATTTCTTTTTAGAAAAATATCTAAGAATAAGAATTTTTTTACTTCCACAGAATTTTGGAAATTATAAAACTAGTAATAAATTGAGATACAATAACTGTAAAAAGCAGATGGCATTAATGTTTATTGGAAAAGGTCAACGTTGAGGTTATACATGATAACATCCCTTTCAACAACTCTCAGTGTATCTCACATGTTGTCATCAACTGGACTTGAAACCAACACTACAAGGATGAGAGTCATAACTGATCAATGCTAGTTTTTTCAGAAGCAGGAAAATGATACTTATGGAAAAACTGAAAATACTCCTTCATGGAAATTTTGAAAGGAAAAAATCTTATTCACAGTAATTTCTTCTGTCTTAGAATTTTTGTGAAAATGTTATAAGCATAACAGTGTTCTAACTTCTCAGAATAAAATCTCACTATAATACAGGCCTAAAGTAGCACTGTTCATCCTAATAGAGAGACCTTATCAATATCAATTTAGATTTATTTTCTATCTCACAAAGTACTATATATCAAAGATTTATATTTAAGTTATAAGATTTATATTTAAGTGACATATTGACACGCAGTAATGACTGATGAGTCAAGTATGGTTGTCTATGTTTACAATAGGAAGTCTTTATCATGACCTGTCATTCACTAGCGGGAAATCACATCTTGGTCAAGTGGTTTGTTACATTATTTCCTGTGTAACTACTGAAGTTCTTACAAATCAGTGGAAAACAGAACAGTTACATCAACAGAACCTTAATTTGTACCACAAGACATGAGGGTGGGGATAACTTTATATTTGGATAATAATTGAGTCGATGTAAAATATAACAGGTTAATTTAAGTATAAAACCACAGTTCTACAAATTTGGGGGAGCTGAAATGAAACACTAAAACAAAAAATTTGCACAACAAAAAGGCAGCCAATTGAGGTTATACTATATACTAAAATTAAATCTATTAAAACCTAAATATATTAAGGGAGAATTCGCTTTGTCATTGTTTCTACATACGATATTAAGGGTAGATCTATTTGGCAAAAGCTTTATCACTGACTGGGCTTCTTTATCTATAGTTGCATTAAATAACAAGGCCACTGCCACAGCAGTTATCTCCCACCTTAGAATCAGTAATAATGGAGAACTAAAGGAAATATAAGGGCTTTGTAGTAAGA
This sequence comes from Sabellastarte sp. h YS-2021, assembly GCA_964017235.1. Taxonomy (NCBI): domain Eukaryota; kingdom Metazoa; phylum Annelida; class Polychaeta; order Sabellida; family Sabellidae; genus Sabellastarte; species Sabellastarte sp. h YS-2021. The sequence continues at coordinate 20,128,563 of OZ024927.1, forward strand.
TAACCCGACTTGACATTAAAGAAGGGGTCAAAGGTAAAAGTCAGCAACTGGAAAAGAGTCTCAGGCATTGACTTCCTTTTAGTTGTTTTCACATTTGGAACCCCTAGTAGCAATGCCTTTTTAATAGGATAATCCCATTTAACATGTGATATGACAACCATTTTGTTTTCGAAACTAGGCCAAATTACTATGAGGCTAACTTTCCTAGCCATATATATTTTGCACATATTTCATGAACCTAGTTGCAATATTTCAAATTTTAGAGCATCTTAATGATTTTTAAATAATTGGCCATGGCCATTTTATTTTTCAAAATAAGGCCAAAATTTTTCTCAGGCAAAACATTTGAAGGCCAGGACCTTTGATGGTCTGTCTTTATATTCTGAAGACATAGCACAAATAATAAGGGAGAAATAAGGACATTTTAGTGTGATGACCCCATTTAACCTCGAAAAAGGGGTCAAAGGTCGAATTCAACAGCTGGAAAAGATTCACAGGCATGACTTCTTACAAGTTGTTTTCACATTCCGAACCTCTAGGAGCAGTATTTGGGGAGATATAAGGCCTTTTTAATAGGATAACCCCGTTTGACATTAAACATGTGATATGGCAGCCATTTTGTTTTTTTACTACGCCAAAATTACTGTCAGAATAGCTTTTCTAGCCATATATCTTTGTGCAAATTTGATGAAGCTAGCTGGAATATTTCGAGATTTAGAGCAACTTTATGATTTTCAAACAATTGGCTATGGCGGCCATTTTGTTTTTCAAAAAGAGGCCAAAATTTTGCTGGAATATTTCGAGATTTAGAGCAACTTTATGATTTTCAAACAATTGGTTATGGCAGCCATTTTGTTTTTCAAAAAAGGCCAAAATTTTGCAGAGACAGGTTTTTATAGCCAATAAACATTCCCTGCAAATTTGGTGAAGGTATCTTTATAAATGAACGAGATGTTAAGGTTTTTGTAAAATCTTGATGAATGGATGCACCGACGGATGCACAAAGAGACACACGTGTGGAAGACATTTTACAATCTCTCGACTACGGCCTTTGCTTTTCATGGTCTGTCTTTATAACCTGAAGCCATAGTACCAATAATAAGGGAGAAATAAGGATGTTTTAGTGTGACAACCCTATTTGACCTTGAAGCAGGGGTCAAAGGTCAAATTCAACAGCTGAAAAAGATTCCCACGCCATGACTTCCTACAAGTTGTTTTCACATTCCGAACCTCTAGGAGCATTATATATATGGGGAGATATAATCCCTTTTTAATAGGATAACCCCGTTTGACATTAAACATGTGATATGGCGGCCATTTTGTTTTTTGAACTAGGCCAAAGTTACTATATTGGGAGCATTTCTAGCCATCTAGCTTTTGTGCAAATTTGATGAGGCTAGTTGGAATATTTTAAGATTTAGAGCACCTTTATGATTTTCAAACAATTAGCTATGGCGGCCATTTTGTTTTTCAAAATGAGGCTAAAATTTTGCAGTGACAGGTGTTCATAGCCATAAACAGTCCCAGCAAACTTGGTGAAAATATCTTTATAAATGAATGAGATATTAAGGTTTATGCAAAAACGTGATGAACGGACGGATGCATGGACGGACGCACGTACAGAAGACGTTTTATAATCTCCTGACCACGGCCTTTGGCGGGAGATAACTAGTATCCAGACTGATTTTGTCCAATTTTTTATCATGCCATTATAGAGGAAAAGATTTTGCTATCAACCATGTATATATCAATATTTTCACTCAAAGGATTACTTATGGAATTTAATAGATTACCTGTGTCAGGTGATTTTTTTTTCATTGGTCATAACATGGAGTGAAAACCAGGATTGGTGTCAATGGTCTGCAATCTGAATGAGCCAAATTTGGTTATGAGTTAGACTTGCTCCAAGTCTTTGTATTTCTTATTCCGCCAAATCTGACATATATGGAATCATTATGAATCCATCATGATGGGTGGAGATCCAACTCTCTCATGAAATACAGCACCAAATTCTTGAAAGAAAGTCATTCAGTCCTCATATAATACCTAAGACAAAAGGACTTGAGGAAAGTCTAGTTATGACTAAATCCTCTAATACAATATTAATACAAGGTATTGAATTATCATCAGTCGTCACCGATGTTCATAAGTGCTGGATGCTGTCAAAGTAACTTAATTTTTGTTTAAGTTTCAACCGTTTGCAAACAATCTGAGAACATTAATCTCAATGAAAGAAAGCCACAACTATTTGGGTATTTTCTTTCCTTAATTGTTACATATTATTCTGTGCTACCAAAGTGTTGTTCTTTTGTTTTATATGTCCATTGGGGTGAAGGCAAACTTTATATAATTTCTTTTCTCTAATAAGAACATGACTAATAGTGTAAATCTATACACCCAAAATTAGTACCACAAACCAGGAAAATAACCACAAGTACACACAGTCTTAATTCTATAATGATGCAAAAATACATATGTGCACTGCAAATCTCTGCAGTCTTTATAGATTCAAAGTCATTTAATCAATAACTAGTTAACTGTGATTCAGTGTGTACCGTGAGTATGTGATAATATCTTAATGGTTAGCATCTGTTGATGTTATAACATGCTGTGAAATTACTTTAATATTTATTATTTATGTCTCATTCTATTTATAGACCTGCAACAATAGTTTTTGCATCTGTATATTTTACAACAATTCATACATAAGACCCCAGTTACACATGGCCAGATGTACCGCCAGATCGCGGCAGGTTACCAAATATGGAAAATTGTGAGTGGTTTACAGAAGACATTTTTCATCCGTGAACACGTCCATACCATCCGTAATATCCTTGTGGCATCCGCACGGAATATTAAGAGCTGAATTTACATAAGATCTCTGTTACGTATGTCCATTCTGACTTCTTAATTCTATCTGGCTAGTGGCCTTACCCTTACCCTTTTTAAGTTTTATAGGCATTGCGATCCAGGTATCCAGTGGTCACTGCCTCCCACCAAGACACCTTAATGTTATAATAAATATCCCTAATCGATAACCTGACATCCGCGAGAGAAATAAAGATCCGTGAACCCAGTCCCTGAGTCTCCGCAAGATCTCCACAAGATCCGTATAGCCATCCGGTTTGTCCTTGCGACATCCTGATGCATCCCTATATTGTCCTGGTGTATCCTGGGGTGCTTCCGCCGCACAGTGGGTGGCCACGGATGTGTATCCAGAGATCATCCGCAAGCAACGGAAGTCATCCCTGACGTCCTTGTGGGATCCCTATCATCCGGAGTAGGTCCATGCAGCATCCATAAATCACTCACTTTTTCAACATTTCCCCCAAAAACTCCACGATCCGCACGGGATCCTTGGCACTTTCCATACATGGAACCGTGGCCTATATCCGTGGGGGATCCGTGAAAGTGTAACTGGACTCTAAGTACAGAAACCTTGTTTCAAATTTATCCCATACATTTTGAAACGTACCACATGAATTTAACACAAAATGAAATAGTCTAAGAATACAAAATATTGGCAATCCATCTTTTTTGTTGTTTTTAACATGAGTACACTTATTTTACAGACACAACAGGAAATATTGCTGTTGTTTCAAATGCTTAGATTCAATGAGTTTGGTTACTCTAAGGCACTAAGAATCAGTAATGAACAGGTCGTTTAAATGAGACCATGACATTAACAAGCAAACAAACCCTGTGCTCATTACAAAGGTCAAGTACTGCATTTTTGTCCCTTTATACAGCAAATGTCCTACAAAGACTGGCCCTCAGGACATCCCACATTTTATCCTGTGCTAGACCTGAACCCTAGACCATAGAGGTGAGGGCCAGGTAATTAAATACCAAGCTTGGTGCTTGTTGAAAAGATTCACATACCCAACAATTAATAAACTTGGCCTTTTTGATAATATCCCTTCTTTCCCTGTCTGAACAAAGACAATATTATCACTTTCTACACTTCAACAAAAACATTCCTCTGGGGTGAGTCAAAATAAGATATGTTTGTAGATGTCATCCAAAACATGTTTTTATACATCTTTCACATCAATCCTATGCCAATGTTACTGGTTCCCTACAACAGATATTAGCCTTGCTAAAGGCTCAGCTTTCTTTGTAAATATGGGAAAACAATCAGTTTACAAAATGAAATTTCAGTTTTTACAATGTACCCTTGGATACAATGGCTTTTACGTCATTACATCAGCAGAAGACAGAGAGTGTGTTATGAGCTTTTATTATCCACCATGCGACGTATTTGCCCTAAATACGGGAAATACAGACCGGGATGTATTTTTTTATACACCGGCACCATGGTACTATGGATAACTAGCATCAATAATTTCAGGTTTTTCACTAATATCTCAGAAACTGTGTTATCTACATATAAGTATTATACACCATTAGAAAGGTCATTTTCCAGCTCTTCTGCTCATGTGTGTTGCACAAAAATCCATGCAGAAATAAAAGAGCTATCGCAAGTTACAGATTGAAGTTTTATATTAACTGTTGCCTGTGCTTTTTGACAGCCTTTTCACATTCTCTCATTAAATATTTATGTTATTTAACCCATAAATTGTACAAAATGGTGGATAATAAAAGTAAAACATCCCTCATTAGACATACAGAAAAAATATATCACTTATGAAGAATAACAATATAATACTCGTGCTGCGCACTCGTATAATATTGTCATCTTCATTCGTGATATATTTTTTCTGTATATGTAATTCGGGAAGTTTTCCTATTATATCTCCTAAGACATACAATTGCTTACTGAATATCAAACAGTTTGTTCATGTTTCTAAATGATATGGTACAAACTTGTGCCTGACGCAAGGCTAACCAGATATTAAAGGGCCACAATGTATTTTTATATATAACAAAGGCCTTAACTTTCTAAACTTATAAACCACAACTTTCTCATTTTTCAACTGATTTTGCCCATGTCCTCAGTGAGAAAACACAAGGATTTTGATGTCAATATACATGTACCTTTACATCATGATTGCCAAATATTTAGTAACTGACCTACCACTGTCAGCAGTTTTAAATTTTTTACTTTTGCTTCAAACAGTGAAAACTACGCTTGGCACCAGCAATCAGGCATCTACATCAACCATGGTAAGGGGTACACGCAGGTGGTCACCCTGTTCATCAATATATGACAGTTCTTCCTTTGCACTCCTCACCAAGTTGGTCAAACACTTTGGCCATAGTATTGCTTTTGATGCCCCTAAGATTTGAAATGATCTAACTGATAACCTAGAGTGTAACATCAATTGCCTCCTTTGGGAAAAAGTTCAGAAGTGTTTTGTTGTTCAGTGTGTACAGGCCTAATCAAATGCCTATGTCACACCCGTCCTGATTGTCATACCTGTACTGTATAATTCTGCTTGATGATCTCATCTTAATGGCTCTGAACACAGACCTTGTATCTGGGTAGTTGATGTTCAAGAACGAGCCATTCATTTGTCCATCCTGCTGCTCCACCCCCTCCAGTGTGTATATTATTGTAATGAGCTCATGAGATGCCTTAGGTTTTCAAACATATCAAAAAGAATGGAATCAAATGTAAATTGCTTTCTGAGGTGCACTGAATTGCCCTGAACATGTTCTACTGGAATCCAATCCCAATGAATTGCACTGAATGCAGCATGCCTAAATAAGACAAGGCAGACTTAACGACAAAGATAGATAAACCCAATTGGTTGAAGTATTATAGATGATCATTATGTCGATATGCTCATTAAGTCGATCGGTCAGCATTGACAGCTTTACCGCACATCGCAAACTTCATTTGAATTGGAAAATAAACAAACACCCTTTTCTTAAATTTATTCTACAAAAATAGTCATTCAATATGTTCCAAGCGGATATATTTTTATATTTTCTGAAATTAACACTAAAATATTACATCAATACAGAAATAAACCATCCAGTTTATTATAATACAACTAGAATAAAATCTATGTGCAAATTTTTGTTCTATAGATGTAATTGATAATCTTGTAACAAAGCTTTCATCTTGTTGATCCCTATGAAAGTGGTGGTACTAGGTGATCGACTTAATGATCAACCTTAGAAATGACATTCTGTTTTCTGCATTTTCAAAACCAAGTTTGAAGTTTCTGTTGAAAAAAAATCTTAGAAGTGTTGCAGCAGTTTGTTAGTTTATTTGCTTTATGAAGTCATATTTTTCAATGTACCTTAATATTTTAAGGTTGATTTTAATTTTATGAAGTTAGAACAATCACTCTTTATAAGTGTCCCTTAAGTGATCGACTTTACGATCATCCACTATATCATACTGTGAAAAATTAGGAAAAATACCCTTAGCTGTAAATATTCATAAATTCTGTATATTGAGCATGTGTCATTCATATTTTCATTTACTATTCATATATGTACTTCAGCTACTTTGTATTTTTCTGTATATTTGGCAGAGTCCTTATATGTTAAGGTTACAATGTAAATTTTAGCACATTAAGTTCTAAGTGGGCATTTTCTAATGTTGCCATAAAAACACACCAAGTCAGTTTCATAAATGAAGAATGTATATCTGTAAGAACAATGCCCCTTTTCATCTTAATTTCATAAAACACATATTACTCTTGACTTTTGAAAACAACCATATCTATATTTCCACTCCAATAAATGTGTCTTCTCTGTAAGTAGAATCTATGTCCATGTTTAATCAAATCTTTGATATAAAGATATAAAGACTAGTGCATAAAATGTATTTATTGTCCCTAGAAGTAAATCACAAAAAATAAGCCAGTACTGTCATTAAAATGTATTTAGGGAGAAACACCTGGAATCAAAGATATGTACTGTAAAACTTTTATTGGTGGCATCACTATTAATTTGTGTATGATGTACAAATAGCACACTGCTATTACAATAACAAAGGTGATTGCTCCTCAGAAGTAAACTTAGAACAAATACCCCATTGTCAATTGTAGAAACACCACCTGGCTGTACCTTATGTAAATTGTCTTATTGCTTAATTAGAGGCTTCATGTTGTGGGATCAGTCAGAGCTCTTGTAAAATAACCACAGTAAGCAGTGAACCTGCACTGTGCCCTGAGTGGTCAGTGACCCAGCCAATGACCTTACAGGTCACAACATGTGACCTGCTTTCTGGCCAATAGTTATGGCACCAAATCATATTTTAGATAACTTTACTAATTTTAATGTCCAGGGTTGAATATATAATATAGGAACAGAATAAGAAAAGGGTTAGAAAGAAGAGTGAGTTAATGAGAAAGAGATAGAGAGATAGTTAGTCAGAAAAGTGCAGGATTGATAAGTGAGATAGTTAATTAGATAGAGAAGAGCATGATCAGTTAATTAGTGAGATAAAACGACATAGAGAGTTAGAGAATAAAACCAGACTATCTGTGAATCAACAGGATTATGTATATGTGATTGTGTTAAAGTTGTGTGAAAAGAAGTGAAGTGAAAGTTTTATATATTGTTATGGCAAACTTATTACATTTCGTGTATATGTCACAGTGGAAACTCCAATCCAGTGCCATTTCTAATTCCCCTAGTGCTAGTTCCAATTGGAACTACCACTAGTGCCATTTCTAATTCCCCTAGTGCTGCTTCCAGTTGGAACTACCACTAGTTGTACTTCAAATTGGAAGCAGCACTAGGGGAGTTAGAAATAGCACTAGGGGAATTAGAAATGGCACTAAATCTTTGAAAGGTGTAATTTCTAAAATCATCAAATCAACATTTTTATGACAACACTAATTTCTAATCTGAATTGCAATTACCCAATTTTGTCCTTTTAATTGTGGTATCTGCTCAAATGAGCAGCTCTCACCAGAGCAGCAATTTTCTTTAATCTTCTAGATTATAGTTGTCCAGGTAATCCATGCCATCATTTGACCTATTTTTCTTTAGAACACATAAAAGGGGGGCCATCAAAGGAATATATTTCTGTAATTAACTGTGCTGCTGTGTCTATATAAGACCAGCCCATCTGGGCAATGGTCAGTTTAACTTTTGGTAACAACAGTGAATAGTTTTATCTCTAAAGCTTCATATACACTAAGAAGTATGGATGAACAGAAGTCTGAGTTTGTGAGACAGCTTGAAAAGCATATTGATGGACTAGTGGAAAAGAGTAGAAGCATTTTCTCTATATCACAAGACAACTATGACCAAGCTGTAGCTTCTTTAAGTACTGGGTTTCCAAAAACTTTAAAGTACAAAAAATTGGTGCCAGAAATGTGTTGTACTGTCTGAAGACTTCCAAACCAGTGGTTCCTCAACTGATATAAAACATTAAAACTTGTGAACAGACCTCATATTGTGTATTGTATGTATTGTCATTTACCGTATGTAAATACTGTATGTATTCTCATTTACTGTATTTAAATAAACAGTTTGTGATCAATGATAAACTTCTTCGTGAGAAATCAGATCAAGAATCAGGGCCATTTCTAATTCACCTAGTGGTAGTTCTAATTGGAACTGCCACTAGTGCCATTTCTAATTCCCCTAGTGGTAGTTCCAATTGGAACTACCACTAGTGCTACTTCTAATTGTTGTTTATCAGCAAAGAATTAGAAATGGCACTAGTGGTAGTTCCAATTGGAAGTAGCACTAGTGGTAGTCCAATTGGAATTACCACTAGGGGAATTAGAAATGGCACTGGATTGGAGTTTCCACTGTGACATATACAACTGAAGGACTATTTGTGAAAATAAATAACTGTTTAAACTTTATCATCAACATTGAATGTGTTTATCGTCTATGAGCTACACCCCTTCCATCAAACTTAACAAACTATTTATGAACAGTTAAAAACACTTAATAACCATAAAATCAACTGTGATATTAGCATGGAAAAATGTGACCTTGGTAATAGAGAAAAATTCCAAAAGAATCAGTGAAAGTGAAAAAAAATCATCAGCCAGTGGTTGGTGCTGTGGAAACTCTCACTAACGTAATGACATCATGTGTATTTTTCAAAATGCAACAATAAAACTAAGATGCTCCTTTTCAAAGAAAAACCCTTAATAAAATAATGGTATCAAATTAAGTTTTCAAGTGTTTCAAGTAAAATAGACATACAATGAAGACCAATTTGCATTTATAAAACTGAACATATAGTATAAATCGGCTTGAAAAGAAATGGCTTTTATATATTTTCAGTTGACCACAAATTAAACATCATTTGGAACCCAGTCTTTATACCTAAACCAATCTCCCCTTCATATATTATTACCTTAAAACATTTCACTAGCCCTTTTTCAGTCACAAATTTGAAGAGTGCTCAGTCTTCTATAACATGTTTACATCACAAGTATACTCTGGTACTGCACATGTATATGAACCATTTTAATTTTAGGCTATAACTGGAAGAGAGTAAGGCCTTGCCAAGGCTATTACATTACATGTCAATGTCCCAAAAGGCCAGACATTGGAATTTTATCAAGTGCTCCTGTACTCTGTAAACCTGTGGCTTTCTGTGTACATAAATCTCATAAATCTCTAGACTTGCTGCAAGTCTTTGTATTTCTCATTCCAGCAAATCTGACATACATGAAATCATTATGAACCCACTTAATGAGTAAAAAAAGCTTCTGTCTAGAGAAATACAGCCCCACATTATGATAAAAAAGTCATTCAGTCCTCATATAATACAGCCCCACATTCTGGTAAAAAAGTCATTCAGTCCTCAAATAATACCTTAGACAAAAGGACTTGATGAAAGTCTAGTGTTTTTCTTATTTCCCTTCAAAATTACTCCCATTAATTTCATTGGCCTGTTGGCACAAAAACCCCCACACCCCCACACCCCCAGTCCCCTATCCCCTCAAAGACAACGTTGGGGTTTTACCTCTCTTTCACATGTTTCAACAGCCAGGGTTATATTGGGACAGGGTCTCAGCACTGTCACTTGTGGGAGTGGAACCCACAAAGAGCTTGTGACATGGCATGATTAGATGCTAACCCACTAGGCTCACCGACAAAACTCCTCCTGGAAAAAATGCCTCCTAGAAAGAATGCCTCCTGCAAGAAATGCCACAAGTTCACTGAGGACCTCATCCCCTCCCTTCCTCAAAGTTTCTTTTTATCTGTGTTTACTTATTTTGCATAGAATCCATATATTCGACCAAATATATCATTTTATTTTGGGCCATATTTTTAACAATTGCCATTCTTATTGAAACAAATTATTCATCGAAAAATGTGCAGACTCGCTCAACACTTTAAAAAAAAAGTGACTAAATACTATATTTATTAATTTGTTGTTCAACGTGTTAATGAAAAAAGCACAGAAATTTTAGTGCTTCTGAACTCTTCAACTGCTAATATAAGATGGATTTTGTTTGATGCAACTTTGAAGTATAATCTGACAGTACTGTGTCATGGTACTGTTCACAGTTATCCAGAGCCTTGCTTAAGGCTCATTTTAACCATCATTGCAGCATTGATTGATTGATTTAATTGGGGTTTTATGTCGCTTTCAACACTGTACAGGTCATATCAAGACGGGTATTTGGAAGGGCAGAGGAAACCAGTACATACAGTTGGTCAAGGTTCTATACTGTGAAGTGCCGACCAACAGCAAGCTACTACCAGCTTTCCCACTTGAGGACATGCCGAGAACCGAACCCCGGCCTCAGAGGTGGGAGGCGAGACTGTTACCACTCTGCCACCATGGCCCCCTCATTGCAGCATTGAAAATACATCTGTATGGTCAACATTCACAGACTTCGAGCCAATTTAGTAAAGGATTAACAATTACATTTCTAAACCAGGTTTTCATAAACAATGTTTTATTTACCAATTAGACAATATGCAAAAAAGAGATTATATTAAGTCTTCTTGCAGGCCATTTACAAAGAATAGATACAAAAACAATACAGAGTTTTGTAGTACTGAACCCAATAAATGTGACTGTGGCTTTAGTTTTATCTGTATCATTATTATTACGATAGATAGCCTGTATCATCAGGGATCATATGCATTGAATTAACCTGTTTTTTTTTCTCCATGAATACACAAAGTTAATCTACTGGGCGTTCAGACTAGTGATTCAACCCGGGTTGACACAGATTGAACCAGATTGGAGACTAGTCTAAACGCTCACAATCCGGGTTGACAAGGGTAAATCTCAACCCCACTCAAGAGGTGGATTGAAGCAGATTGAAGGAGATTGGTTCAACCCCCTTTGTAGTGTGAACCCTTCTCAATCCGGGTTGACAAGGGTTGAGTGTGTTGGTGCTGTAACCAATTGAAACTGTTACTGCCTTGAAAAAATTGCCTAATTTAATATGTATACCTTAATGTTAAGCAGGAGCCCTAATTAACACAAAGGCTACCATAATGGATTGTTGTGTGATTTCTGTTTAATTGCAATTTGACTTAAAATGTTTGAATATTTGTAGTAGTAGTAGTGGTAGGATAATTTAATAAACAGAAGAATGTCAAACAATTGCAATTGGGCTGTTGCTGGAAAAGTGACCCAATCTTTATAATATAACATTCAGTTTAAATAATTATCAAAACTTAATCAAGTTTTTAACTTTAATAATTGCTCAACAAATTTTATTAATTGTATGATAAATAATATGAAAATACAGTTATAAACCTTGGAAAAATGAAAGAGTTCATTAAAGAATATTTACATGCATCATATTAAGTTAATTTTAGAGGCTTTACTGTACTCAGTTTTTGACACTTTTCAATCCAGATTAAACTCCATAGTGTGGACACTCAACTCGGATTGAGATGAATCTGCTTCAATCTGCTTCAACCCTCAATCCTTGTCAACACGGATTGTAGTGTGAACAGCGTGCTAGACAGGTTAACATTATGTACATGGTCCCTTGAGAGTGGATTCTAATTTCAGGGACTTTGTTATTCTGACACATGTAAGACTAACCTTTCACACCTAAAAAGAGAGTCTAATGGCAGCGGCCAGGCAGCCTGGGATAAAATGATAAGCCCTGACATGGTACTCTATCATCTATGTAAAATATACCTCTGATAGTGGACTACTAGCCTCCCACAGGGCCTATCACTTACCTGGGATATTTAAAACATATTGCATCTGATATTGCACATTTTTACTATTCTGTTTCAAAGGTGCATTTACATGGAAATCTATTTGTAATATTTGTCAGAGAGATATCTCTTCACTTTTTCCTGAACAGTTTCAAACTGTTGCTTTCCTTTATGTTATAGGGTTACTCATTCCACAATGATGGACTACTCACACATGATCACTATCATAGAAATCCAGATATGACATTAGCAAGCCTAAAACTGTATGTGTTGCTTTGTATTTCTGGGTCTTGTGTTTTAACATACCGGTATCTATCCTCCCCCCCCCCCCCCCCCAATCTTTAAAAACATATTTTCCTACATTATTTTGCATACTAGCCTTATGCCCCTGTTCCACCAAAGGATTAAGCCCCGATCCTGTCGGCGACTCTTAATCGTGGACAGTCCGAGAAAAAAACAAACAAACATGGGCGGGAAAACTGGATCGGTTTCAAAGTCTGGGATTAAGTACAGATCGTCCTCAGGAAGCCTCAGGACGCCTCAGGCGGCCCCAGACAGTCCCTAACTGGTCTGGGACTAAGAACCGACTAAGCCATTTTTCTGGTCGGTTTGAACCACCATCCTGTCGTAGACAAACTGACTGGGTCCCAGGACGCCTCAGGCCTCCTGGGACTAAGCCCCGACTAACCCACGATTAAGTCCCGACCCCACAAGGTGTCCTGAGGCGTCCCCAGGCATCCCCACACCGAGATAGCCGATTCTTGTTTTGCAATGGGACTAAGGGTCGCAGGAGGCCTGAGACTAAGGTACTAAGGGTCGGGGACTAGGGGTCGGCGACTAAGGGTCGCAGGCGGCCTGGGACAACATACGACTGTGTAAATTTGGTCTGAGGAGGCCTGAGGAAGCCTGAGACTGGACATTTTGTTTATGGCGGGAAAAAATAATCGGTTGGGGTCGGGAGAAATATCAAACATGTTTGATTTTTCACACGGCCTCAACCGACCACAACTGACCCTTACAGGACGCCTGGGACTAAGCAAATTTTTGAAACCAACCCTCAAAAACCCTTAATCGAGAGCCTTAGTCATGTGGTGGAACACCCACATAAGGTTAAGTCTAAAAGTAATTTTTTTTCATAATATACAGTTACACATACTGGATTTTCTTCAGGATATGGGTAAGACAGAGAGAGATCTGTCCATCTTACATCTCCCAGTATCTTTAGGAATACCAAGTCTATTTGGAAACATTTCTGCTACATATTCGAACCTTGTGCAAGGTTATGAATTTTCATCTGAAATGCCAGATACTAGCTTTCTTGACACTTTATCACACTTTCCTCTATGTGGGGAAAAGATATTTTGACTAAGTTTATCCATGTATCACCATTTAATATATTATACAATGGACAGACTCCATCCTCAAGGTCTGTACAAAGTTTTGAACAAAGTCTGTCAACCCATGAGGCAGTGTTTAATTTTCAGCTATTCTCGTACCTTAGATAATAGACGGCTAGCCTTTAAATGGTTCATCACATATTGCATGCATTATTTATTGAACACCTTAAGTTACAACATGATATTCTATCACTTGCTGATGTACCACAAAAATGAATAAACAAATTCCAAACCAACATCGCGAGATGTTAGAAAAGCTAAAAAACTTCACCCAAATTGTTGGGCAATTAGCAAAAAATGTCATAGTTTTATATTTTTAACATAAAACACATATAAAAACTTAAATTTGATACCTCTTTAAGTCTTAACTCAAAATATTAACAATCCTAATGATCACATAAAATCCCTGATGAGGTGATATGCTGAAGAAATCAGTTAATTGACTCAACCATATTGGCATGGACTTGTGCTTTGATAGCCTAATAATCGGTTAGTATGGTTAATTGTTCCAGCTTTAGCAATCATGGGTTTGAATCCAACGTGTGGCAACATGCTTTGAGGTCCGGGCATTCTGAAGTAAAACCTCTATTATGAAACAGGTTGGGAGAGTCATATTCTGTTCAGATAATAGAAGCTTTATAAGGTAGAAGAGGCATTTTAGCATAAAACAATAGGAAACTGTAAATTTGGAAGTGTGGAAATGAGTTCATAAAATTGAATATTCGTACAACGAAAGGTCAGATAATAAGGGTTCTAAGGTATAATCTTTCCTGTTCAAAGGGGTATAAAAATTTTTGACTTTGTTCCGAGTTTTTTACCTTGAAAATTTAAAGTCTTGATCCAGGCTATTAAAAATACATGTATTCACAAAGTCCAGACACCTGAGCCAATATATATGATTGAGGCTATTACACAGTTGTAAACTCATTACAGTTGTGCAGAGTAACAAAAGCACCTAACTGTAGAGGCCACAGGGCCAGTCATAGCCTTGCTTATGGCTCAAATTTGCATGATATCTTTTCAAACATGCACACTGATATTTGGTATTCATAAAGCACTCATACATGTTAACAGATAGAACTGTATCAGACAGAGATGTATGCTGCTGTAAAAGTCAGTACATGTATGAGTACATTATAGAAACTGAAACTCCATTATCTGAACTGAAAACTTTCCTTCCGCAAGGCTAGGCCAGTCTTCCACAGGGTTACAAAGTGTAATCACAAGATAACCTTTCTACTGACTTAATTTTAAACAAGTATATAATATATTCATAATATCATAAATTATACCACAACACTCAGGGACCATCCGGGTGGGGAGAAAGCCTTTACAAAAGGTGAAATTGAAGGTAATCTATACAGCAACAAATTTATTTACAGTGTTTTAATGTACATGACTCGAATTCCCCAGATACAAGTTACAATGTTTGTGTATAAATTTCAGCAATCATAAGTCGACTTTTATCATATAAAAATCCAACATGGGATGTATTCAACAATGTAGGGCCTATTCAAAATTACCTTACAAAAGAAACTTCATGTAAATTTCTATATAAGTATTGAACTTGGTACTGACGACTTCATTTCTACAGAAAATTGTACCAAGGATGACAGAACTAAAAGTATTACAAATACCTACATGTACTGAATCCTAAAATGTGGCGGGTCAACTTGGCTGGTCTCAACAATACATCAGATGAGTCATAAGCAACAAAGCAATGAAGTCATTAATACAAACACATCTTGCCAACATGACTAAATCTGAATCTTCTTCCTTACATCTTTGGTATTGCGTCAACAAAGCAGTTCAGAAACCTCCAATAACAGTCTGTAAACTATATCCCCGTAATGCTACTAGGCTCCAAAATCAAAATGCTCTTGCACGGTTTGTCACTGGTGCTTCAAAGTACACTCACATCACATCCACCCTGAGGACACTTCATTGGCTACCCATCAGACAACGTATTATCTTCAAAACCCTAGTTTTGGTTCATAAGTACCTCACCACTGGCCAGCTCAAGTATTTCGCACCATATCTCTCCTTGTACAAATCTGCCATGAATACAAGACGTTCCAACCCAAAAAATTTGTTCCTCCAGGTTCCTCATTATTGTGCTTCCATCTATAAATCAAAGGTCCATTTCAACAACAGTTTCTCATATGATGCCCCAAAGTTATGGAATGATCTTCCACATGATATCCGCAGTGCTCCAAATCTCTTGTGTTTCAAAAGTCGACTAAAAACCTACCTATTTCAGAAATCATTTCCACCATAGCTTCTAACTACCGAACACCGGATCGCCTCCCTGGATACGACTTGGAACATGTCTAATGTCTTGATGATTTATGCCTTACGAACTGGATGGTGTGCCTTAGAATCCGTAGATACGGAGATTAAGCACTTGGACAACTGATTGATTGATTATAACCATAACACCGTCAGCAATAATCTCTTGAAATCTGATGATAATATTTGAGTTCTAGTATAGCAAAAGATAAAGGATAAATATGATGTGACAGTGAACTTATAGCAATGCTACAATTATTTTAGTTAATGATGTTGGACTTTCATATTTGATACTGATGACAGCTTAACTTATAAATTGCTTGGCAACCAGTTACCATGGTTACCAAGAGTGAAGTCACAGTGCCAATATTGTAACACAGATGACTGTTTGTAACATTAAACCTTGTAATCCCAAAATTAATGCATGTATACCCAGTATTTCCGGTAGTGTTGTGGTTGTTTCAATTTTTTTTCCACAACCGGTTGACAAAAGTACAAATTCAACAAAAACCGGGTATGTCATGAATTGTCAAGATATCAGTTTTTGAAATATGTACATAATCATGTAAAAACATCCACAGCAATGTTTTTGAATTGTTTTGTAACCAATGCCTGATTTCTTGATAGGTATCTTGAAATGAAATTATGTGAAATATTTTCCTGTCGTTGAGTGCTAGAAATTAGAAGTAACATTTTGGCAAACTTATATGTTAAAGTAGGCAATATGTGAGGACAACAGTTGTGGTTAAATGCAAGTGGAATCTAACTGGATCAGTATCTTCTAATCAGTAAATAGGTTTCTAGGTTTACTGTCTTATAGACTAATATTTTGTTACTTATCTTACAGTTAATTTCCTATTGTCACATCTTAATCATTGAGTTTTTGTTCATATGAGGACCCCCTTCCCAGTCATACCATATAGAGTAAGAAATCTAAAATTCGCCACATATCTGAAATTCGCCACATGTGAAAATACTAATAAAATAAATGAATTGTGGTGAGATTTGTTGACTGTATAGTAAATTAAGACTTTTTGAACTGAAAAATACCAATTTTTGGACAAAAACATCATTTCCTTCATAAAATTAACTAAGGTTTTAGAGGTGGCGAATTTTAGATTCCTGGCGAATTTTAGATTTCTTACTCTAAATACTTCTACTCACTGCTCACTGTTTTAACAACATTAATGGAAAATTAAAATTCTTGCATCTGAAGCAATAATACAGTATCCTGCCATTATGTATCATTTACAAACCTTTATTTTCTAAACAGAACAGTTTTTCTTCAAATTGTAAACATTTGTAAATATTTAGCTATAGGATACTGCAATTTACAAAAACATAGTCACCCTTATAACCCTGAACCTGTTCACTTCATATGAATTTACAGATTCCTTCCCATGTGACTTGACCAAAACAGAGTTTTCTTGATGCCTTCAAAGCTTTATGCTGGTTCCAGATATGGAAAAAATACAAGTACACACTATTAAGCATTTCTGTGCAATATTTTATCCTTTTGTTGCAAAATTTGTGCTTTTTCGGGCACCAATGCTTGACATCTGTAACCAAATTCCATTTACATTCACGGGTGTACCACCAAATCCTCCACCCCAGGAATCCCACCCCATTTGTAATATGTAAACTGTTTATTCTTGGGATGGGGGGTAGTTTTGATTTCCTGATAGGGGTGGAGAATCTCCTAGGAAATCCTTCCCCCCGGGGTATGATTTCCTAGTAAATCTTCCCACCTGGGGGGCAGAATGTCCTACTAAATCCTAACCCCCATCAGGAAATTAATCCTACCCCCCATCCCAAGAATAAACAGTTTACATATTACAAATGATTTCTTAACCTTTAAAAGTGCAATTATTATAAGCTTGCACAAATTTTGGTTAGAAAGTTAAGTTTATTGGTTTAGAATAACCCCCAAATGAACAGTTGATATCTCATAAACTTAGTTTAATTTAATTGTGCATAATTATATGCTAGTTTATGTAAAATAACGTTTACCAAGAATTTAAAAACTTTTTCAGTTTAACCCTAAAAAAGTTTCAGTTTGAAGAGGTGGGGGGTAGGGTTTCCTGGTGGGGGGGTAGGATTTACCGATAATTTTCAACATAATGCCCAGGTTCAAATAAACGCCTAGTTCAAATTAACGTCTGCTACCAAACACACTGTTTACAATTTATAACACTGCTTTTGTATTTCAAAAGAACACCTGGTTCAATTTAATGCCTGGTCTAATGCCATTTGAAAATAATTAACGCCCGGGCCATATTTTGAAAAAAAGGAATTTACTTTTACACCAGCATTTGAATCAAATAGAAACCAATTATTCAGTTTGCCGTCTTTAACGCTGCTATAAACTTAAGACTCACACGCATAACACCAAACCAAAACAATCTGACATGCTGCACTCGGATATTAACCCTCTTATAAAATAGTGAAAAACTTGCCAGAATCGGTCCATAAATATATAAGTAATGGCTATTTTTAACTGAAGCCCTGTGATATCGCGTCCCATCATCAATGCATATAGACAAAGTATATCTACCTTTGTGATCAGATCAGATTGGATCAGATCAGGTCGTTTGTCTGTAAAAACAGGCCCTTACAAGTGTGAAGGGGTTTCAAATGATTATGACAATTGCACATTTAAATATTTTTTACAATTACAAGAACACATTTTTTGAATAAAAAAGAAAAGTTACCTTTGTTTCCCATCTGCGCAATAAAAACCTGAAGCTTTTGTTCATATGCCATTGTGTGATTAGGTGTTATGTTATTTTTTAATCAAGACTTCTTTTCCCTAGAGATGAATTTTCAACCAATGCTTAAAACTAAGCTGAATAAAACAGTATATTTTACCAACAACACAATATGTTATTGTAATTTACTACACAAATTTACTTATCCATAAATACAAAGTGTTACAAAGCAAATTCACTACAGATTTTTCTACAACAAGTAGATGCTAATACAAGCCTATATGTAATCCTTTCTTGTACAAATATAAGTGCATACGTCTGTTAGTTTCGTTTAATCCTGTTTCTCAATGTAAACTGAATTATCTTTGGTTCAGGACGAAAACAAAATTTTTAACAACTGCTTCAGCAACGTTTCCCACACAAAATACTGAGCATATATCACTGTGTAATTCTATTCATTGTATTTATGCATCTAAGTACAGGGAGTAGCTTTTCTTACACCTTTTCTCTTTGGTTGCTGCTATATTTACAAGGCTACAAATCCAATTTGATGAGGATATTATGGTATAATGATCCATCATATTTCAATCATTGGTTTGGGTTTGTTAGGAGTTTGATATTTCCATGTTATTCACATCTCCTCATGAACTTCTTAATTTCCTACCCTGGACTGGATTAATGGGGACGTGCTGTGTATGCTGTTCTTAGCCTTTTTGTTGGCTTAAAAAAATAGTGCTTAAAATGCAAAGTTGGCATGATAGGCAATTTCAGGGCAGTGGAATTTAAAACTGAGGACACAATCAAAACACAGTGCACTTTATCAATGATCTATATTATTTTTCTGTAGCCAAGAACAGAATTTTTTCAAATATTTCAAAAAAATAAATATCCCATGAATACTTTCAAAGCACTTCTTTTCATTTTTGTGGTATTAAAATTAACTTAGAATTTAATGATGAAATCTCAAGGTAAAGTATCAAATGGTGTTGTGTTTTGCAATTCAGTGAAAAGACAAAATGTAAATGTGTGAAAGTTTTTATTTCAGGTATAACTATTGACTTTTTTTACTTATTATTTGAGCAACTTGGCAGACAATAAAACTTTAACAAACCTCATATTGAATATTTTAAAATTTTATCACTTGAAAAGATAAAAAAACAACATAATCTGAGTGTGAAGGACAAGCATTGTATCTACCTGTTATCTTGGGTAATAAAGTTAGTAAAATGTGTGTCACTGTAGTAAGATTCGTTTTATAAATTTCCACGTTTGTTTGAGCTAATGGACAATTTTCCAACATACCCTCACATTCTGTACTTGTCAATTCTATATGAATTGTTCATTGACAGAAAAATTATTAAATTAGTTTATCTCTTCACCACCTATATTTCTGCAGACTACTTTTTATTTTTCCGTATTCATGAGCCTAAAACAAGGCTACTTTGAACTGACTATGGGGAACCATGCTGTAAACTTGATTAGATATTACAGGTAGAGTTAGTACAGCTGCTTTTTGTTTTCTTAAATAACAATAACATAACCATATTATAAGTTGGGATTATTTTACACTACAGTTAGATCCATTACATAACCTCAAAATGAACTTACTTGATACAAAAAATACATTTGTTTTATATTTAGAAAGGCTATCAAAGGGAGCAATTACTGGACATCAAAATTGAAAGTGGTGACTTTTAAACAAATTAATACAAAACAGCAAACCCCTTCAACTGGAAATCTGTTGAGACTGTAACATAGAATTTTTTCAAGCAGTTACAGAGTCTTATGAGGGAACCTTCCAATTGCAATTTTCCTTTTAGGCAAAGATACATTGCGGTCCTCTCTGATTCAAGTTAATGGCCCATTTACACAGATCTGTTTGGTCCTACCAAAACACACTTAAATTTTGCTTCATGACGTTGTCCTTATTATTCCGTAAATAGACCCATGTGTGTGTCATGTGCCTTTAAAAATGAGCTGCCAAGAATAGTCAGTTAAACTGTTCAGCCTATATATTTTAGTATGGCATCTGTGAGCTTGTAAAAGGTTTTTCAAACATTTTCAAATAGCTGTTTCATATGAATTCTGACTTATTAAACCTTACAGATGCTACTAAACTATGAAAGATGAACCACTAACCAGCTCAGATGAGATAACTATTATTGTGTTCGTATGTAGCTTGTTAGGCCAGCATGTAACAGTGTGACCTAGGTATAACAAAAGTCTTATGTACAATTAACCAATTAATAACTAAACTATCAGTTATCAGTTGATTTTGACAGCCTTACAATGCTTTTCTGTATAGCCCTGTGCAGCTTGAGAATAAAGGCCCCTACACATAAACTGGTCTGATCAACTCTAAGTTCTTTTTATGCTAAATAAATAGTGAACAACTTGTCAAAATCAGTCAAGAGCTTAGGAGATTTTGGTCATTTTAATTGGAGCTCTATGATGCATGCTGATGACACCTCCTGATCTAAAGACTTGCTCCAAGTCTTTGTATTTGTATGCATCAGTTACCTGAACATTTAAATTGAAAACTTACAGGAGTTCATTATACCACAAGCATTCAGGAGTAAGGGAGCTAGTCTCTGAAAAAAAAAAAACTTTTGTCAGGGCTGTCTGTTTCTCCCAAAGTCATACAGTACCCATATATTACACAAAAGACAAAAGGACTTGGTCAAAGTCTACCCGATCTAATGAAAGTAGAACTCTTCAAATGAAAATCAGGATCGAGTGAAGAAAGAGGCCCACTCAGTCGAAACGCCATTAAAACATGGATCAAGGAGGGAATTCTGCATCAGTTTTCTGAGCAGTGCCTTATTCTTCTCTAGTCCCAAAAAATCATATTGTATCAGGGTTTGATTCGACATTTGCCCTAATTTCATACACAAAGAATTGGCTTCTCTGATTATTTGACCTGTAGAATGTATAGAAATTAAGCTGTGCCCATGAAGTTTGATCAGAGAGCATTATTTTCAATTGGTGAATGTTATTATCAGTAAACTGTATTTGCAATGTCTGTATAGCTATACAAAGTTTACTTAAAGTAACTGTTGATCCCCAGTTTCAAAGAAATATTCAACACATCCTTATCAACAAAGGTCTATCAAAGTGTTTTATGTCTCCTGACATCAAAAACATTTCGCTCGCTCATTACCAACAGAAACATTTGCCATAGCTTCAAAAAGACAAGAAAATCAGAAAATCAAATCTTTGATAGGAGATTGTAAATAACACATTGGCTGTGTATATTTGGCAGCCAGTCAATATTGGTTATTTTTAGCTTTTTATAAGTACGACTCTGCTAGGTTAGTATTATTGTCACTAATTATATGTTTACAACTCAGCTCCACAGGACTCCATTAGCCAGGTGTCCAATGAACAGCATGCCCTGCCAAGTGGGTGGACACACCTAGCCTTGTCCTAACTCTATTCTAATTATAATACTTGCATAAAATAATCTATTTCTTGTACTGTTCCAAAATTGTGGCCTTTCATTGGGGGGGGGGGGGGGGGGGGGGGGGGGGGGGGAGTCATAGGAGTACATGTTCTTAGTGTATTTCACAGAATGCTATGTCCTGGATTCAAACTCACTACTACTGAGGTGAGATGTAAGTGATTAAATACTACTGGGATCTTTCTCAAAAGCACTAAACAAGATATTTCCAAGTGACTTACTTCAAAAAGAAACAAAAAAACTTTATAATGTTGGGAGCCGATTGGTTAATATTCAGCATACCTGCTTACAGTTAGGTTGTAGTAAGCTTAATCACCATTTAAAAAGAACCTGCATGTAACTGATGACTCATCTTGCGCCTGCAATTACCCAAATGAAAACACATCACACTTTTTCCTTTTTTTGCCCCCTATATACAAATATCAGAGATGAACTGTTGCGATCATTACCCCCGTCTGATAACTCAGTAATTCTTGACCAGCTTCTCTTTGGAAACCAAAATGTATGTTTTGAGGATACTATTAAAATATTTGAAGCAGTCCATAGATATATTGTCAAGTCTAAACGCTTTTGATTCTTTAATTGCCAACAGTGACCCTTTTGTGCAGCCTCATCTTCACATCATCTGTAAATATTTCACCCTGCAAGAGGGCTTAATATAATTGTATCTTTTATGATTGTTGCCTAATTGCTAATAAAATATGTTTAAATCAAATAGTACTGACTGTGCTAATGTATTGCTTAACATACTGAGGTCACCAACACCACTGTTTCATTTGTTGCACATGTCTGCGGAGCAGGTGTTTCAAAAAGACCAAAATAAAACCAATGACCAGTAAATGTAGTTGGTAAGCATTAGCCTTTCCAGAGTCTAGTTATCAGGTATTGTGTGTTTTTAATATGTGAAATATCTCAGATCAGCCATATTTTGCTTGTTTGTAGGAGTGTAAATCTCCACAAAATAACTTTTTGTCAAAACAGATGACAAAGTGTTTTTTTTCTGCAAATACAACTGTGGTGTTTGAAATTACTGATTCCTGAGAAGGTTGCTGGGTGGTCTGACATTAAGACATAAAATATAAGGAAATGAAGATACGTTTTTGTTGGTTACAAGTGTTGCAAAATAGAACCTAGACCTTTTTTCATCTCTATATAATGACAGAAAACCATTACATAGATGAAAATCAGCATATATAACTGATTTTTTTAAGCAAGTTATAAGACGTTTTTTATGCAAGTCACAATGGTCTGATTCAGGAATGTCATACATTAATTACATCTGTATGCCTGTAAGCTAATAATGTACCTTGTGTATAATCAAACTTGAATATAATATTCGCTCAATTAGATGGATATATGCCACAATAAAATGTCTTGTTTAGATCACAAAAAATTCTATACACAAAAATTTTTTAGGAATTCTATTAAAACTCAAATTGACAGGTAGCCTTGGTTAAGGCTCAAATTAATACCATATCTTTTTTAAACATGTACACAAATGTTTGGTACTAACAAAACCCTTGTACATGTTGTGAGATATAAGTTCACCAGTCTTAGCATACTGATCAATGTAAAAAAGAGGAAATATGTATATGTAAGGGTACATTATACAAACTAAAACTTTATTTACTCCAAAGCCAAATGTCAGTGTGTGACATTTGACAAAAGTTGTTCTAGGATCATCAGACTGCCAACTTCCTATAACACTTTTGGAATGCCATCTTTCTATACACTCCACAGTTTGTGGACCCAACACAAATTCTGCCTGTCCAATATAAAGGCAAATAATCAGTGCCTAAGAGAGTAGAAACTCTCACCCACGATTCTAAACCAGATACTGGAGGAGAAATCCCTAAAAACATCCTGGAGTCCCAATGCGGATCAGAATCATCTTTGAGGAGAACAAAGTTAGATGAGAGTGGGAAAATGAAACCTTAATCTGATGTATTGTGTTCATGTTACTTGGGTGGGACAAACACACAATCATAATGCCCTTACCTCTCTCCTGTGGACAAGAGAGGTTCACTAATACATACCTGTGCTCATAACATTTAAGGAAATGAAAGCCTCAGGCTTTTTGTTAATATTTACTGCTTCATTGCCAATGCTGACTACCCAACCCAACAAATCTTTTCCTTTCTGGGTTTTGAAAGTATATTCTGGGTTGTTTAGTTAGTTTAAACATATTTTATTCACAATTAGGCAACAATTGATTTAACAATTATATCAAGCCTTCTTGCACAATGGGATTTATTTACAATGATAAATGAAATGAGACTGCACTATCACATCATGAATACCTTGCACAATTAAAACCGCTTGCTTTGAGCAATAAATCTGTGGGCTGCATTAAAAATAAATTTATTTTGATCATATTTTAAATTTCTGCTTCCGTATAAGAGTAAATTGGCATTTATTGTTATTTGGCCTTGTATAAAGTGAAGGGATTCTAAGAGATCATGCCTGATGTTGGCATACAAAGGGCAACTGATGAAAAAGTGGTCAGGATCTTCATTTGGAAATCCACAGAGGCAAGACTCACATTCTCTTACATACATATTTTTCTTTAAATGTGAGTTTAGTTTACTGTAACCCAGTCTGAGGCAAGTATGGGCAATGTTTGTAGCCCTGTCCCCCAAATTGTAAAGTTTTTGTAAATTTTTTAGATAAGGTGATGGTTGTAGCTTGTAAAATTTGAGAACCTCTTTGGAAAAAGAACCTAGTGTTGGTTGATTCCTAATATAGGTGGGTATTTTGTTCCATAACTTAGCCCCAACATATGGAAAGAGACGTTCTTGCAACTGAGTCCTGTTTCTAGGGAATATGAAATCACCTACTGATGGCCTGGTATCAATGTCTTGACGGAGTCTTAGTAGTGAAGATGGAACTTCAGATAATCTTGGCAATAAGATGTCTTTCATATAGTTAGCACTTTCGTTGTTTATCATTTTATATAACATTTTGAGAGTAAGAATATGCCTACGTGTTTCAAGAGATTGCCATCCTGTCTCTTTGTATAGACTTGATATGTTTGACCTTGCAGGGGCACCAGTTGCAATTCGCATTCCTTGCACTAGTATATTATCTAGTTTAGAAAGTAATTGTATGGGAGCTCCTGACCATACAACACAAGCATACTCCATAATTGGTCTAACATAAGTCAGAAAAAGTTTTTCTAAGACTGCCCTTGACACTGTAAGCTTGAGATTTCTTAAGATTCCTAATAAAGGTAAACATTTATTTATACAACAAGTTATATGGGTATCCCATTTCAAATTGTTAGATATCCAGAGTCCTACATGTTTGTGATGGGGAACATTTGTTATAGGAGTATTGTAAAACACTAGGCGTGGAAGATTGCATGCTTTGTGAGTTTGGAGAGATATAAACATTGACTCAGTTTTAGCTGGGCTAAACTTTACCAGCCATTGTGAGGCCCAAGTTTCGATGTTACTTAAGTCTTCATTTAATACCTTTGCAGATTCGTAGGTGGAAGAAGACTTAGTAAAGATACAAGTATCATCGGCAAACATCCTTATTTCAGAATGTTTCACTACAGATGTAATGTCATTAATAAAGACAAGAAATAGTAGAAGTCCCAGGACAGACCCTTGGGTTGTTTAGCATTGGTTCCTTATTTCTAACTAGATTTGGCTTATACTTGCACCAATTTCCTCCAAGACAAAGATCTTGATACCAAATATGCTTGTATATACCAAAATATACAGGTCAATATGTTATATGTTTCTATTATTACTGCCAACCAACACCATGCTATTTTTTCACTACACAGGGGGGAAATCAGCAATCTGTGTCAGCCAATCTTATGCACAAATAAATACTTACATAAAGTTGGTTAAAGCATTTATATCAGTGATTGGCAGTAAATTGGTGGACACAACTGCTGGTGTTTTGTTTTACTTGTTTGGGTTTTAAAGCCGCTTTCAACACATCATGTAGAGATCACATCATGACGGGTAGTTTTATTAGCAGAGGAAACCAGTACATACAGTTGGTCAAGGTACTTTACTGTAAACTGCCAACCATTGGTAAGAAACTACCATCTTTCCCACATAGGGTTCGAGGTTTGAACCGCTGACCTCAGAGGTGGGAGGCGAGTGTGTTACCACTGGGCCACCGTGCGCTCCCTACACCACCCCCGGCTTGTGTTTTAAACATCTACAATAAATCTTAGATCTCAAGTACTCAACATAAATGAGAAAATAGAAAAGAAATTCAAGAAATTCAAACATTGAAGAAGCTTTCGATATCTGCACACCTGTTTTATGGTATAATATATTTTGTGGAATTAAAACTGCAGTCAACACTATTAAAAAATTTAAGAAGCTATTGGGAACATTTTATTTCAAAGGTGCCTGTAATATATCTGTTATATACTGTGCTAAGTCCTTTGAACTTCCAAGATGAAGCACCATTAATTATTTGAAATAGATGACCTTTTAGAAATAATAATAGATACAAGAGGAAACCAATGGTGGTAATTTCAGCGCCTTGCTTTGAAATGAGGACTTCTGAGATCAACTTGCATACAGAAAACATTAAACAACACTTGCAGAATCTGGATAAGTTATTTTTATTAGTCTGGCTTTGGTAGATATCAGTTATCTGAAGTCAAGTTGGAACACTCCTTGACATATGCAGTACAGATTTTGTTTTCCTAGATAAACCCTATTTTTTTAAAAAAAAACATGGCCAGGCTGTTAAAATCTGGAGATGGTGAGGTTATGATTAGTCACAATACTGTAATAACATTGTAATACATATAAATTAAGGTACTATGGTAACTATTTTAAAATCATATCAAGGGAACAAAAATACTCTAAATTCTTGGCAAATACTATATAAGCATGTGGACAACTTCAGCTTCAAAATCTGGGAAGAAATCGTATCAAAAATTTCTAATTTGAGATGCAGGGATAAATTTATCCATGGGAGGTTTTTATAAATTTTGTAGTAAAAAAGGAAAGTCTTTAAATGAATCATGGTGTTTGTTTTTAGTCCTGGATTTTTGTATATATTTAGGAAATATTAGGCCAAAGTTAGCCTTGCTAAGGTTCTATTCTATCCTGTACTTTTACAGCACTTAATCTCTACCAGACAGACTCTAAGGCGCAACACCAGAATCAAATTTTAAAAAATCACTGTTCCATAGCTGTTGCCAAGTCCAATACCATGGAGACACCAGACATAGTTTGTATGTGAATGCACAGTCTACTTTATAACATTCTGTTGGTAAAACAAATACAAACTTTCCTCTTATTACGTAGATGCTAGAGTCCTAACAGGTATCTGAGGGAAAAGTTTTCTATATTTAAACAGTGCCAAAGGGTTTCTTACCATTTTTAAAACTGATAAAAATATAGGCCAACAACCACAAATGAAAACACGCCAAAAGTTATCAGATAACTGGACTGAAGAAACAGAATACATCCACACATATAAAAACAAAACATCAAATGGAAATATCCCAACATAAATTTGTGTACATATCTATCTGCATTAAAAATACAACATACAGAAGATCACACAAACATCAAGACACTGGGGTATAAAACCAGTGCTTTGGACAAGTTTACATTTGGGTTTTGATTATGGTTACCACTTTGGTTGGTAATTTTGGGCACAGGCTTCAGATCAGTACAGAAAATGAAGTGCACAAGACCATGTCATTGTAAAAGACTTAATTATCATAACTCAGATAGAAGTATTTGTTAGCTTTCTAGTAAGAAATTATGAAATTGTATTCATGAACATTCCTAAAGTAAGAACTTCACCTGTCCTTTTTCACCACCCATGTTAGACGTGGTTACCTTGGCCCTACTTTACTTGCGTGTAGAGCCATGGCACGACCCCACATAGAACTGGAGATTTGTATTAAATCATTTTCTGTTGAATAAAACTTGATGAAATGACTCGAAATTGTATAGTGTATTTAAAAACAATTGATATTAAGCCTAGGACACAGTAAATATAGCATGTGTATAAAATATATGCTATTTTACACAGTTTTTATAATAAAAGAACATTTTCAACTTTTAGAGAAATAGTCCAAAAAACGTTGAAAATGAGGAAATGTCATTTATTTTTGCACTTCGTTTATTTTTAGTTAACTATCTTTGCATGTTGATTGATTGTTGAAGGAAATGCAACAAAATAATTGTGGGAACAATTGTGTGTAGACATTTGTATGGAATTTGTGTTTTATGTAAATCTCCAGTTCTATGTGGGTTCATGCCACAGCTCTACACGCAAGTAAAGTAGAGCCGAGGTAACCATGTCTACACCCATATCAGTGTCCGTTATTTCCCGTACCCCTGATACCCAAGATCTTTTGGTATAAAAGTGTAGTCTTCCGTGTCCGTGATTATAAAAGTAAAAATGTGTTACTCATGGACACAGGCAGAGGGAATAACAGACACAGATGAATAAAAAAAAGAAAGGTGAAGTTCCTAGTTTATGCTTGATTGGTGAATACCGATTCCAAGAAAAAAAAATTCAGGTGAAAAACCTTTCCTAATTACTTAATTAGATCTAATTCAGGTGGCCTTATCTAAGTACTGTTTGTGAAGCCGGATCCTGACCTATGTTAAAAAAGTAGGGGGCAGATCAATGGGGGAAAAATCGCGAACAATCTGTATTAAGTAATGTCTTGAGGACTTTTTTGTTTGGGAATGAAATGCTGCAATTACGCCTTCTAAAAGGCTAGGCTACTGCCAATGATGTACTTCAGGACTTTTATATATGAAAACATTTTGTTCAATACAATATGAATGTTTGTTTTTAAATTTATTGATCTCCATAGTGATGGATATTCTTGCTCTTGAAGTAAATACCATGTATGTTTATATTAAACAATTATCTGGAATAATGAAAACAATACTCACATTTTAAAAACGAATACACGGCAGTATATACATGTACTTCTCAATTTTACTGTAAATTCTAAATTCTGTATCCTTTCATGTGTTTATTCTTTCAAAATCTTTGTCACAATGAAAATGCTATTTCAACAGCACAAATATCCTTCAACACATATCCTTGATTACTGTGTGATTACTACTAACATCAAAAAAGAAAAAGCAAGGTTCCTGTTTTGAAATTCCATAAAAGAAAAACGTCTTAGAATTTGAACTCTCAAGTCCACAAAGAAGTATTTTACACTATTTTACTGCAATAAGTTACATTCACATGAAAATATGAAGACAAAAAGTGATAACACAACCCCAGAACCTCCTACGGTTCTCTGTCTTGTAAAGTTCAGTATAATGTGTCATCCTTTTGAATACACAAATGTCTGCTCAAAACTTGATATGTGTGTCTGTATGTATGGGTGTCTGTATGGTTGTCTCTGTGGCCACCTGCGGTTCGTGTGTGTACACACAAACTTTAGTCTGCGAAATAGTTTAGTGTACGATTTGACAATATGCTCCATTTTAAAATGGCACTACATCAGCTTGGTGAGTTTGTTTCTGTAGTATTGCTGCAATTGTTGTAATCATGCGGGAAATAACTACACTTTTCAATATGTATGCAATTATTAATGGTGAATTATTGTGATTCCTGCAAATAATTTCACACAAAAAATGGAACGCTTTTGTACTTGAATATTACTTGATTAGTGACCAGTTTAATCTTTTTCACATTTTTTACTTTGATGTCTATTGTTTGGTTTTCATCGATTTCATTTAATTTAAAAAGCTATATTTCAGTTAAGGTCAATTACCGGTAGTTCCCGAAGGAAACATGCAGTCTCTCTCCAAAACTCTAATCTCTATGACCCATTATACACATATACACAACTTAGACCCTTCATCAACTCTTAACCCTAAATATTTTAACTTGATCTTAGGCTTTTCAAAAATAACACAATTTCTCAAATGGTGTTTTCTCGACTAAACAGTAGAACAGCACAGTACACCCCTCAGGGCTTGTTGGATGTCTTACATAGGAAAACAAAACTCTTGTCATCTGTATGATATTGCACACAGATCCTCTGTAATAAAATAAGGAATGAAAATTTCACCACATTACATAAAATTCGACAGTTTGGACAGCCCTATTGTTAAAATGAATCCACAGGATCAGTTTGGTGACCGTAATTGCCTTTAATTGACAATCAAATTCAGTGTTTGAAATATACTATTTGTAATACTAAATACACTACAGAATGGCAGTTCCAGACTTCAGGGGCCAATTTCACAAAAGGACTTAATCTAATTCCCTTTATTGGCTAGTCTTGGACTTAAATCTAAGACTTTGGTCTTAGCTAGGTCTGGGACTTCAATGGATTTCACAAAGGGGTGACTTAGCTAAGTCCAAGCTTATCAAATAACCACAGTGGTTTTCTGTGTCATGTGACATTTTATATCCTTCATTTGATGCATTTTGTCTAAGGATAAGTGCTGTTTTGAAATAGAAAACCTTGTTACATCATATAAACTTCCCAAAGACTACTTCAGTAAGATCAAGATGTTCTGTATAATTATACTTTATTTACAGCCATTTCAAATTCTGAAGTGGAGAAAAGTTTATGGCGGCCATATTTTAAGTCCTCTTTACAAAATTAAAGCCCACTACCTCCCAGACTTAAAGTTAAGTCCACTGACTTAGCAATTTCATGGAATTAGCTGCTTTGTGAAATCCGCTAAGTCTAAGACCACAGACTTAACATTCTGTTGACAAAATTTAAGACCAAAGTCTTAAATTTAAGTCTAAATCTGGGGCTGATTTCACTAAAGGACTTAAACTAAGTCACTTTATTGGCTAAGTCAGGGACTTAAATCTAAGACTTTGGTCTTAGCTAGGTCTGGGACTTAAAATGGATTTCACAAAGGTGACTTAGCTAAGTCCAAGCTTATCAAATAACCACAGTGGTTTTCTGTGTCATGTGACCTTTTATATCTATTCAAAATATAATATTGATGTCATATATCCTTCATTTAATGCATTTTATCTAAGGAAAAGTGCTGTTTTGAAATGGAAAACCTTGTTGCCACATATAAACTTCCCAAAGACTACTTTAGTGAGGTTTTTTTGTGTAATTATACTTTATTTACAGCCATTTCAAATTTTGAAGTGGAGAAAAGTTTATGGCAGCCATATTTAAGTCCTCTTTACAAAATTTAAGCCCACTACCTCCCAGACTTAAAGTTAAGTCCACTGGCTTAGCAATTCCATGGACTTCGCTGCTTTGTGAAATCCGCTAAGTCTAAGACCACAGACTTAACGTAAATTTAAGACCAAAGTCTTAAATTTAAGTCTAAATCTGGACTTAAGTCCCTTTGTGAAATCGGCGCAAGAAAAAAACCCACTTAAAATCCCCCAAAATGAGAAAAGCCATTTTTGATAACTATCTCTCCCTTGGTTGATGCTGTTTTTGTGTGTTGATCTCCTTCTTCCAATTGGACTAGATATGTTCATGATTTAGCACTGCTAAAGAGGATATTTACATGAATATGGTGTACAATAAATAATTTAAATTGAATTACTTTAGTGAGGTTTTTTTGTGTAATTATACTTTATTTACAGCCATTTCAAATTTTGAAGTGGAGAAAAGTTTATGGCAGCCATATTTAAGTCCTCTTTACAAAATTTAAGCCCACTACCTCCCAGACTTAAAGTTAAGTCCACTGGCTTAGCAATTCCATGGACTTCGCTGCTTTGTGAAATCCGCTAAGTCTAAGACCACAGACTTAACGTAAATTTAAGACCAAAGTCTTAAATTTAAGTCTAAATCTGGACTTAAGTCCCTTTGTGAAATCGGCGCAAGAAAAAAACCCACTTAAAATCCCCCAAAATGAGAAAAGCCATTTTTGATAACTATCTCTCCCTTGGTTGATGCTGTTTTTGTGTGTTGATCTCCTTCTTCCAATTGGACTAGATATGTTCATGATTTAGCACTGCTAAAGAGGATATTTACATGAATATGGTGTACAATAAATAATTTAAATTGAATTATTGAAATTATAAATTTCAGTGAATTTTTCTTTATTGGCACATTATGTGAAACCCAGTTTTACTGGTCCTACTTAAAAATGATTAGTTTAATCCTTTTAAAATCCTTTTAAATGGAAATTTACAGAACATATTGCAAAATGTTGTGTATTCAGGATTAATCTTGCAATAAAAATAACTCTTAAGGCCCTTACACCCAAAACCAACACAATCTGATATGCTCAGACAGGACCTCTCTTTAACTCAACAAAATGGTGAATTGTTTTCAAAGCCGGACCAATAATAACAAAATTCTGATGAGTTTAGTTGAAGGATTCTGTGGTATATGTTTACAATACCCACCGGTCTGATTAATTCTTCAAAATAAAAACAGTTCTGTATTGGATCAAATTTATTGTTTTTAGTGCAAGAAGACCTTTACTCAACAATCTTGGCTAAACTGACCACCCTTTTGCTGTTCGGTATACTGTTTCTTGCAAGCATTTTGGTCTCAGCCTTACATATGATGATCCAATGATTTGTATTGATCTATCTAATGGTGATGTACATCCATCCAGTTCTCTCACCTCATTCTGAAAGAAGTTGAAAACTTTTCTCTTTGCAAAATCTTACCAACCCTAATTTTTTGGCTTCCCTCAGTATTTCTCCATGGCACTAATACTCGCTATGTCTTTGGCCAAATCATTATGGACCTATGCTTTACTGTTTGATGTGCCTTAGAGTCTGTCTTGAAGTTAAAAGTTAAGCCTAAAAAAGTACAGTTAAAATTAGAATTACTGTTGAACACATCACCAAAATCACTGTCCCTTAACTGTGAGATATACTATTAAACATCAAATACAGACTTAGTTGTGCAACACATTGTATATGTGTAATAGGAAGAGCAGTAAATACTGGCAAGAAGCTGTTTTCTTTTCCAATTGAAGCTAAACATGTCACCTTCAAGAGGCATTGGTAGGATGGGATTGGTGGCACACTCAGCTTCAACCTCTTATGTTTCTGGTTGGAGTCCCAACCTGAGCTGGGCAAGTTCGTAGTTACTTATCGGTGCCCAATGGTTTTCAGTGCACAAGCTTGAGCAAGTGGTATGCACTATTTTCTCCATCCCTTCAACTGCCCACAGTTATATGACCTACACAATGTGTTAATATGACTTTGAACCAGAATCAGTCAGTCAGAGGTGTGATATGTGTGTGTAAGTACGTTTTTCATGACATGCCCTGCATATGATGTGTACATGTGATATGATAACTCAGTAATAAGATTAGGGCTTTAAGCAATATCTAAATAGGCAGATAGGTGTTTTATGCTTGTATGTTGGCTTCCCTTGGAGAAAGTTAGTAAAGTCGTACTCATGATCAATATTTCAAAAGTGAAGAAATAAAAGCAATTATTATTCATAATTTTTTTCTTTGTTAAAACTGTGCTAATCCAGGAAATAAATAAGAACTCGAAAAGAAGATGTTCCAAGAGCGACCCTGGAACTCAAATCTAAACAGCCACATGTACTTTGAACATAAAAATCTGTTTGTACCTGTTTGAATCAACTTTTTTACCTGTTTGTTTTGCATTTCCTTAATGGGATCTCTTGTAAATTTGTTTGTTAAAAAGCCAGACATCCATCTGACACACATAAATTCATTTTATTGAATTGTTCTTGTCCTTGATTTACAAACATTAGCCTGTGTAAGGCTGAAATTTTGTATCTATTAACGTTCACAGCATTTATTATTTATTTCAAAGATTCAAATTAATATGTATATATATATATGTATTTTATTATGATAAAATAACAAAGCCTTTTAAACTTTCAAATTGATTCATGATTTTGTATCTTTTAATGAAATAATTTTTATTCATGAAAATTAAGTGGAATGTTGGTGGCCTAGTATTTTTCCAGTTTGCCAAATGGTCCCAACTCTATGGTTACCAAGTGGTTACCAAATATGGCAAATGGTCCCAACTGTATGGCTGCCCAGTGATTACCTTATTTAGGAAATGGTCCCAAATGTATGGTTCTGGGTTTAAATCCAGCACATAAAACATGTAGGATTTACTGAAGACTGAATATATAGTCATTTAAAGGAATATCACAATCCAAATTTAGCATCATGAAAATTTTGACAAGAGCTTGCAAAATATTTTAAACTAAACTCCTCTCACAGTGCAGGTTCCCATTCTATTTGAAAAATATACAGTAGCTTGTGTCACTTTTTCAACACAACATGCACCAGTATGGTATTCCATTGCTTTGCATCCTGGTGTATCACAGACTTGTATCTTGGATCTGACAATAAGTGAGCAAGTTAGTAATGGATTTTACTCAAATCTCGCAACAGCCCAAACTAACAAAGTATATATTCCTTTGAACACACTCTGACCAGTGATTTAACGAAAATTAAAAATGGATCAGACTCTCTCCTCGTGTAAACAGCAATTACAACCTTAAAATATGCATCTAAATTGCTGACTCCCATGAATCAGTTTTTCCCCTGTGACATATTCAATCCAGTAGATTTGTTATGAGTAGAGTATTGTGTTAAGTAGAATACTGCCATAAGTAGAAGTACTTTCTAACCCAAAACAATTATTAGTGCTAAATACAAGGATAACTAGTAGTTCAAATTCCAGAAAGTAGTGGTAACTAGAACCTAATTTGATACACAAAGTGTTACTGTTCAATGGAATTAAGGTATAAGTAGAACCAATAATTCTTGTCAGTTGTGTGTACAGAAGTGTCAATCAATCCATGATAGAGCTGAACAAAATCGCATCATTGTGTTACTATGAACCTGATTCACTCACTATTCTCTTATTAAGTCTGAACAGCAAACATACAGATTACCCAGTAGAGTGATCGCAAATGTGTAAGAAGGGATGCTTAATTAAATGCTTAAAAAATATAACCCAGTCTGTATTTCTCCGTATTTAGGACAAATATGTCGCGTAGTGGATAATAAGCCTTGAAAAGACTAGGTTAACTTGGTACATGGTAATTTAGATTTACCACACCATGTTTTACATGATGTCTTTTTTATGGTTCATAGTTTTTGCACTTAAACCCATTAAAAGTGACAGTGATCCCTAGATGTACTCTGGCATGTTTGAAAAGGAAAAAGTTATAATCTTATCATGAAAATCATTGTGAAAAAGGGTCAGAATTTGAACAAACAATTTACTATTTATGATTCTGTTTATGTGCTTGAATAAAATACGTGTACAAATTGAGAAAACATGCCATGTATTTCAACATTTCAAATTCTTTAAATACTTTAATTCAGAAAATGTCTTGCCCTAAATCTGTCTTTTGTATAATGCAGTTGCATCAATTTTGTTATGGGGCAACTTGAAACCTAAAAAAAGTCTCATATTGCCATAGTGTTTGAAAATTAAGAAAATCCAATTTAAATTCTAATACAAATTCAGAATTCCAAATACATAATTATGACTTTGGATGATAGTTCAAAGCTTTTGTATAAACCAGACTAACTAAAGACCAAGCAGCCTTCCCATTCATCTAAAAGACTTTATTGTAAGTGCAATTTCATAATCTATTAGATCTATGCAGATATCCACAATTTGTAAACTTATTGTCTTGTCTCCTGACTTGAAGGAAGGTGGTTTCACCAAACAATATAAAATTTGTAAATGAGACAACAGCTTAGACATTGTGATTTTTCTGCTTCAAAAGCAAATAAAAAATCACTTGAGAATGTACTTTTTATATTTTTGTCATAAAAGGTTGGGTTTGTGGAAATGTTGGGTGCCAACTAGACTTTCATCAAGTCCTTTTGTCTTTTGTGGTTCAGATGATCGAGGTTTTACTGCAAAAACATTCATGATCCATGAGTATATTTTTACAATAGCCTTCCAAACGACATTACCATTGGATCTAGAAGCCCTGATTGGTTCCTGAAAAAGTTACGAATTCCTTCGATCCATCCAAATGGGTTTTGATCCCATTGTCAAAAATCCCAAATGGGTTACGAACCTCAGAAAGGCCTATACTATCACTGAGACTGACTTAAGATGGAAAAAAGATTGCTTTACGAATGTTGAGATAGCTTTAAGATAGCTTTGCCATAGTGTTCCTGATTTCTAGATATGATAAGGATAGAATAGAATAGAATAGAAACATTTATATAGCGCAAAATTGATGCAACATCCTCTAATGCGCTTGAAATCAAAAAGGGAAAGTCGAGGGATGTTCGAGGTCATGATCCAAGGTTAGCGCCCGCCAGGGAGGTGTACTATGGTGGAGGATATGCTAATCTAAACAAGTAGGTCTTTAGCTG
Organism: Sabellastarte sp. h YS-2021; assembly: GCA_964017235.1. Classification (NCBI taxonomy): domain Eukaryota; kingdom Metazoa; phylum Annelida; class Polychaeta; order Sabellida; family Sabellidae; genus Sabellastarte; species Sabellastarte sp. h YS-2021. The sequence continues at coordinate 20,164,723 of OZ024927.1, forward strand.
GCTACGGAAACCTGTTGTTGTTTGTTGTGATCGTACTGATTGTGGGAGTCTGTTCCATTCTATGGGGGAAGCCACTGCAAAACCTCTCCTACCGATGGCCTTTTTGTGAGAGGCTGAGGAAAGAGAAAGACGATTTCCACGTGTTAGACAACTGGTTTTGATCAAGGATGATAGGTATATGGGTTGAGAGAAATTTATAGCCTTGAAAGTAATTAGATTGTACTTAAACAAGATACGGTAAGTGATAGGAAGCCAGTGTAGTTTTTGAAGGAAAGGAGTGACATGGCTAGTTCTATCAAGTCTAAAAACAATTCTACAAAGGGCATTTTGTATCTTTTGGAGTTTAGCAACATTGTACTTACTGATGCCATAGAGCAGGGAATTGCAGTAGTCAAGTCGACTACTGATCATTGAGTTTGCAAGCAAGGCTGCAGTTTCCACACTGAGGAATTTACGGATACGTCTTAGGTCCTTAAGGTGGTAGTAGCAGGCTCGACACATATTAGTTATGTGGTTGGAAAAGGTGTTTCCAGAGTCAAAAATTACACCCAGGTTCTTGACTGTATCGGTAGGGGAAATAGAATTTCCGAGAAGTTGAGTAGGGAATTTATTTATGAGGGACTCTCTGGCTTGTCTATCACCTATTATAATAAATTCAGTTTATTAGGATCAATGATAGTTTATAATAATTTCAAATAGTTTGAATAAATTAGGGACACACACAATTCACTTTTGCATGCTCCCAAACTATAATGAATTAAACCTGATGGTTTATCTCCAGCTATTTTACTGATGTAGTTTTTACATTTCTTGTAGAAGACTTTCTGTTGTCATCACCTTTAATGAATGTCTTTCATTGAATAATAGTTCCATCTCCACCAAGTTTCCACCAAGTGTATAACGACTAAGTAACGTTCTGGATTGCTACTTCTTGTTTGACCTAACTTAATTATTTAACAGTGCTTTAATACTCCTTAGACACAGGTCACACACAATCTGAGTTGACACTGATTGAGTATTTAAGTACATTAACCTAGATTCAAGTTAATTCAGGTTGAGTTTCCAGACTACAGATTTTAATCTAAAGGGAAAAGAGTCAAAACACTGTGAAGAGTAAGCCTCTAAAAGTCAATATTCGATTGTTCTGTTTCATTTAAAAATCTTCATCAATTTTATGCAAATTTGTAATCATGTAGACACCACTCATGTATCATTTCTGGTGGCCTTTGTTTCAGTAAGGTTCTCCTGCTAACTGAGGATTGGTGTATTAACACAGTAGTATTGAATTAAACAATTTCTTCAAGGTAATAACTTGAGATTACAGTACAAATACATTTTATTCCTGGTCGACTGTTTGAGCGGGTTCACCCTACACCAGAGGTTAAGCTAATAATACTGGTACTTCAATCTGCCTCAATTCATCTCTTGAGCAGGGTTGCAACTTCATTTCAATCAACCCGGATTGTGCACATTCACACATAATCCCCCATGTGTTTCAACCGGAGTCAACCTGAGTCAGCCAAAATATATTCTGAAGTTTGAATGCCAGGTATATTTGCAGTTAATGGCTCATGCTTGTTTAGTGGAAATATGACATTTGAACAATAATTTTGTTTTATGTGCGTAACAATGGATAGTACAGAGATTAAACGCTGGTAAAGCATTTACATTTGGTTGGGTGCTTGGTTAGACAACTAAGGATAACATAAGTAAATGAGTAAAAAACAGCACAAACAATACAAGGAATATTTTTCCCAGGCTATAACTTTTAAAAATTTGTTAATGTTGGAGAATGAAAACAGTACCTGACATACAAACCATTTGTAAAAAAAAAACACTACACCCTAAGACAGCATATCAGATTGGGTGCACAGACAATTCACCGGTGGACAATTGGCCGGTGGACAACTGGCCGGTGGACAATTGGCCAGTGGACATTTGGCCGGTGACTTTTTTGAGGGGTAGGACAATTGGCCGGTGACTTTTTAGATGTTGATATAATATTGTGCCAAATTGTATTAAATGTAATGTTCTTAAAAAAACCAAAACCCTTTGATTCCCACTCAGAATTTCTTATGAGATGCTAAGTTTAGTCTTTGATAACTGCTCAGGATTGCTACACTTAGTGCAAAAGGCTCTTTGCTCAATTGCAATTTGTATTGGGACACTGTGTATATAAGTAGGGGTCAAAACCTTTACTATCAGAATAATATATGTGACAAAGATTATTAAAAGAGTATTGTTTGTCAAAAATCAGAATAATTAGTATCAGAATGATATATTTGATAAAGATTGTTAAAGAGTACTGTTCGTCAAAAATTATGGAATTGTTTCCAACCACCAGAGGAGGGGTAAAAATAGATTTTGAAGGTTACATGTACACCAAGAAATAAAAAAAAAGAATACAATTAGTCGACAGTGTGCTAGGAAAAGTGCTCTAGACTGCAAAGGATCTCTGCAGACAAGCATAGATGTAAGTATCTTGTTAATTTTCTGTACCTTGTTTGTAAGATGTAGGTGAATTGTTTAGAAAACGTATATGTTTTAAAACATTTTACAGAGTATTACAATTAGAATGAGATGAAAAACAGAAATATGCAGCATAAAAAGATTACATTACGTTTGATACAATTTGGAACAATATTAAAACAACATCTAAAATGTCACTGGTCAATTGTCTTACCTCTCAAAAAAGTCACCGGCCAAATGTCCACCGGCCAATTGTCCACTGGCCAATTGTCCGCCAGCGAATGGTCCCGGATTCTCAGATTGTATTGATGCACAAGTGTCAGTGACATAAATGCTATTAAAAACATCAGAATAAAGATAAGAGGTGACTAAGTAACATAATTCATTGTTTAATTACATTCTTGTCAAAATTAACGTCTTGAGATATTTGGACAAGGTGTAGTAATGTTATCAGCATCTGTTTGGCAATTATCTCATGAACTTTTGTGATAACTGATGTTGCTGTATCACTTGACCTTGACATATGTTGAAGAATATGGCTTTTTTGATCTTACAGGTTTCTGTTTTATGGCATTCCTCATTCATTCATATTATCTTCAGGGAATTTTTTTTTGTAATTTATACTGATGAACCATTACATGATATTGATCATCAATATATTACTTGACAAATTTCTTCATTCAAGAGTGGTCATCCTTTTCTGTCGTCTAGTTATCTATGAATAATATTATGGTGTATGGAAAAGCACCTATCAAGAAGAATTTTCATTTCATAAGTACAGGGGCACAGATGTTTATATCACAAAATACTCAAACTCTCATATGACAGAATACAGGATTTGGTTCTAGTTGTGACCAATAGACACTTACAGCAGCTTTTATTAACCATTTTCTTTATGTTTTGGCCTCAAAACCGATTCCACTGTAACTGGAACCAATGTTAATGTCTTAACAACAAAACACACTGTATTTTGTGGGTGGATGGGCCTGTGGCTTTCTACTGACTGTAGTCATAGAGTTTTGGTTTACCTACAGCAAAAAAATTATACCATTGGTTAACAAGTCCACAAAATATTTGCGAAACATTGTCTCCTGATTACAAAAGCCTGGAACTGCCATCCAAAATCAAAATTCAGCATTTGGGATTCAATATAGCCTGTTTGAAATTTTGAATTTGGATGGCACATTCATTTTGCCACTTCATCTGACTTGTTTCCAATAAAGGTTTATGAGTCAGGCAAGTCTATGGTCCTTTCCATGGTGTCAATCAAAATGCAGCAAATATGAAAACAATCTCTTTACGACAAAGGCAATAACTAATATTAATAAGCAGCATTTCTTAGGTTGAGAAAGGGCACCATTCTTAATAAGAAAATGTGATGATTTCCTCCAGAATATTTCAAAATATTATTGTCTTTTGCCATGGCATTAAAACCACAATATTTATATATACAAATTAAATCATCAATCCTCACCAGTTTAAAACAAAAGTTTCAGTGGTAATGACTAAAATTGGTAAAGATTAACAGTATTTTTTCCAAACCAGACAGTGCTTTTAAACACATAAATTGTTGACAAATTTATTTTATAATTTGTGTCATAGCAATACACATATATTTTCATTATAATGTCTTATTTTTATAACATATCCAAAAAAATTGTAACAGTTATTAGTTGTTACCTATTTTTTTTATTTCTCAATTTTTATCTTTCATGTCCTGGCATTTTAGTTGTTTGTGTGCCAAAGTTGTCAGACATGGTGGGAACTAAATTACCAAATAAAACAAGTGGGCAGTGTCAGTGGAACAATTAATTTTGCAAGGTACATAAATTTTGAAAAAAATCACTATTCCAAAATCATGGTTTACAATCACTGACCACACCATCTTGAAGAACCTTTTAAAGTCATAATGTACGCATACAGGTTTTGGAAGATGTTCTGCTAGAAAACTGAAGCCAACAGTTTTCGGAGCCTCTGTTGGTACCAACCCCAAATCAGACGAGTGGCTCAGTAGCTAGGATTTTATATCTAGTACTCACTGATTTTTTAAAATGTTATAATTTTTTTGTGAAATTTGACTGTGAGCTACATAAGGCTAACAGTTGAGCCGAATAACCATGTCAAACATAGCATACATACATTATGGTAGCCTTGCTTAAGGCTCAAATTTGCATGATATCTTTTTTCAAACATGCACACAGATATCCGGTATTCATAAAGCACTCATACATATTATGAATTATAAGCTTATCAGTTAGCTGTATGCTGTTGTAAAAGTCAGTACATGTATGAGTACATTATATAAACTGAAACTCCATTATCTGAACTGAAAATTTTCCCTAACTGCAAAGAAACTTGAGTCTTCAGCAAGGCTAACATTATGGTATTAAAGTTATGAAAGCAGTTCAAATCTTCTTCAATTTGAAACTTTTATCTTATGACATTTCAGTCAGTGCCCTTCAAGTTAAGGACATGATGTCAGTAACTTTTGTCATCAAATCTTACAATGCGCAGATGATGTCAGGGTTTTTTACCAAAGTTGACCTTGCAGCTTAAACAAAGTCTGCAACAGATTCCATCTCTTTGTGTCTTATAGCTTTCAAATGGATATGTCAAGGAATGAAATTGTAGGAATACATAAAGATGATATTGTTGTATTTGTGATTTATTCACAAATATGTTTAATTTTAAACCAGTCAAAGCCTCAGATATGTGACCAGATTTTAATAGCCCTATGTAAATGTCAGGTACAAATAACTTTTCATACATTTAATCATAAATTGAACAAAAAGATATTCTGAATCAAAATTTGTATTCTAGAAATTAATGAAAACAATCATCAACTTTTGATCACTTGTTCCACAAATAATATTTCACAAAATGGACCGTATAGTAATGACATACTTAAAAGTTGAATTTGATTGAAATTTTAAAATCAAAGTATACATTATTAGCACTAAATTTATATCTTAAAAGTTGAATTTGATTGAAAGTTTAAAATCAAAGTATACATTATTAGCACTAAATTTATATCTTGTATAATCTCATTTTAATTTTTATAGCGCTAAATCTAACTTAAACCCCTGTCACACTTTTCGGAAAAGGCATCCTGATAAGTCTACAGTTTATATTCATAACATATTGTCTGCCATAGTGCGTGACCTGATTCTTTTAAGACAAAATTGTATGAGGTAATTGTCCAAGGGTCTCCTGGATCCAAGGACTGAACCTGGAACCTTTCAATCCATAGTGCATATTAAAAACACCTCCAACTTTGTTAAAATCTGTTAAGGCGTTTATTATAAATTTTTCAAGTGACAGCTCCAATATACATAGGATTTGGTTGATGACTGATCTAAACTTATATACCTACAAATTATAAATATTTTCTGCCGTTACAACCTCAGAGGTAATTTCACATGTACCTAAATTCTCCTAACATCAAAGGACCATATTAATTAGCATTTTAATTTTTAGAATTATTCTTATTCTTAGAATTTTCGAATAAAACAAACCATATATATTTAGAATAAGAAATGATTCAAAAAATTTTTAAATTTGTGCATTATTTATTTTATGTCTGCAGCTTATAATGACAAACTGGCTACAATAGCTGTGCAGAAAACATCTAGTATTAGCATTTTAGTTGTTTATCAACATAAAGGTGTCATTTGTAGAAAAAATGTATTGCAAATAGATTTTCTGAAAATTTTGAAATATTCTTATTTTTGGAAATTTTTCTTATTGTAAAAACTTTTTGTAAGAAAGTGCTTTTAGTCTAAGAAAATTCTTATTCTAAAAACAAGAATGTTAGTATTGGGCCCTGTTTTACATGTATGCACTACACTTTATAGATTTTTTGTGAGAAAGTCACATTAACTAAACACAATGCCGGATTAAAATAACTCTTAAAGGCCTTGCTAATCTTTGAAAGATCTTGACTGTATTCTTTTGTCATTCTAGAAAGATTATATTGAAATGATATTCAACAGACTGAAGGCATCTTGAATAGGCATGGCACATATGGGTCTTAAGGACATTTTTGTTTGTATAAATAACTCCCAAGGATAATCTAAGAGACATATTTAAATGAAGTAGACTGTATAAATAGAACCTATAATACCCACAGACTCTGGTTCTGTAGATGTAGGTAAAACTCACTTATGCCTGCAGAAATTACAGCTGTTTCATATGCTGAGACCTCTGGTTTCACTAAATAAACAGCCAGCCTGGTTTATAATTTTCTTATTAGGTTTGTCACATTCCAAAATATATTTCAATAACTGCTATTCAAATGATGCTCTCCTATCGTCGAGCATTAATAAAATGTGTTTGTTAATCCAAATACTTGGGAAAGTAAATATATTTTCTACTGAACTGCATAATATGCAGAGTAAAGGTTTTTTTTCTTTTTGAGTTGATGCATCTTAGAGTCTGTCTTTTGATAGAGATTAAGTGATATAAAACGGTCATATCAGAATTTGAATTAAGGTTTAGCCCTGCTTAAGGCTCAAGTTTGTACCAAAAGCCTTTCCAATGTGAACACAAAATGATTTTCTCTCATAAAGAGCTCCTAGAAGTTTTGAGATATTCATTTGACAGTCTCTCTTAGTGAATGTTAATGTAATGATAGCCAGTTTAACACATTGTGCAGATGAAAAAGATTTCCTAGTTACAAAGAAACTTGAAGCCTGAAGCAAGGCTAACTAAAATTCAACTGATCAATTGTCTTCAACTGACAACAGCTTTCATAAAACTGGTTATAATCATTATAGAATGATGCAAATATTAGAAATAAAGCATGGCCGTAGGGTGAATGGGACCCAATAAACTGCTTTCATATTTAATTATTCAAAGTGGTTTTGTCACAGCGTAATTTGTAAGACAGAGGAAGTCATTTAGGATTAGATTAACAGATTTCAACAGTTTAATGTGCATTAATGGATCCACAGGTGAACAGGGTCAGGGTATAAATATCATGCAAACATTTGTGTGTTTTCATTGTAAGTATTGATCTGTTTTTATAAGTTTAATGGGGAACTGAATCATTAAACAAGATTAAAGAGAGGAAGTACTTGGCATTTAATTGCCAGTACAAACACAGCTGAAGTACCTTCAGTAAGTATGTGCTTCTATGCAGGTGATTTTATCCTCTTTTTATCACTTTTTCCAGTATGGTGTTTCAGAGGCATCCTCTGGTTTCATGGTCTGTACTTATAACTTCTTCACATGTACTATCTCATAGTGTCCCCCCCCCCAGTCTTACTTATGGTGCAGTTCCACTATCACAAATTATTCAGAAATTCCCCCATAGCCATTCTGTTTTCCATTCTTGGCCATTCTGGAGTGAATTCCTCTATGCCTGTGAAGCATTCCTGACATCCTCCAGAACAGTAAAGAATATCTCAGACCGTGTTCAGTGCATTAAGATTGGGTCAATTTTATCTGATGCCAAAAAATTATTGTATGGTATGCCTCAAGGAATCCTTTTTTCACTCTATACTACTCCACTGAGTAAAGTCATACAGAATCATCCTGGTATTAGTTTCCAGTTCTACGCTGATGACACACAATTGTATGTACATCTCACACATTAAAATGTTGCCTCGGCCCTTGATAAGCTGTCACACTGCCTTGAAGCCGTAAAGAGATGGCTCTCTACAAATAAGCTCAAGCTAAATCCTGATAAGACCGAATTCATTGTGTTTGGCTCAAAGTCTCAGCGCGAAAAACTTAATCAGTCCTTCCCGGTCAACATACTTGGTAATCTTATATCACCAATAGATGCAGTTAGGAACCTTGGTGTCTGGTTTGATTCAGATTTCTCATTCTCTTGCCATGTTATGAAGGTCTGCAAGGCTTGTTTTGCTCATGTCCGGGATCTTAAGCGACTCCGAGGACATCTGACACATGAAGCTGCTCTTATGGCTGCCAATGCTCTGGTCGGAAGTCGACTTGATTACTGTAACTCTCTGTTCAGAGGTCTCTCAGCTCTAGATCTGCGCAAACTTCAATGTGTTCAGAACAGCCTTGCCAGAATTGTTGCCAACACCACCAAGTACTCACACATCACTCCAGTTAGAAAAGCATTACATTGGTTGCCCATTAAGTACCGTTCTATCTTTAAGACTGCCATGCTGGTATATAAGTTCCTACACAGTGGTAACCCCAAATACTTTCAACCCTTCCTGATTCCCAGACATAGTGCATATAACACTCGTCAAAGTCAATCTGATGGCATATTTCTTGAGGTTCCCCACTTTGGTTCAGTTTTCAAGTCTTGAAAACATTTTGGACTCAGTTTTGCGTATGATGCACCTATGATTTGGAATGACCTTCCTGATGAGGTCCGCTCTGCAAACTCACTTGCCTCTTTCATGTCAAAGTTGAAGTCATACCTCTTTGGAAAAGTATACTCACCCTAAATTTCCAATCTCCTTCTGCTTTCTCTGCGGTGCTGACCCCTGCAATGTCTCTGGTTTTTGAATATTGAACAATGTTTTTGTGTGATGCGCCTTAGAATCTGTCTTTTGACAGAGATTAAGCGCTATAAAAGTGCTATTAGAATTAGAATATCTAGGGATTTAATCCTGATCGATCTACAACAGTCACACCCCTGTTCCACGATCTATATGCATCTGTTCCCTGATATGCTAGGTCTAGTTGGCATGGGAATAAGTATTAAATCAACAGTCACATCTTTTTGTATGTTATGACATATTAAATTCAAATACTTAAACCAGTATTGTTATGTCCACAAATTTTACCATACTTGAGATTGCTATTTTTTTAGCTTGCATATAATGCTCTCTTTTAGACTAAAGATAATGGATTTTTAAATTTTTCATTATATGCTCATATATGAACAAAATTGTCTCGGTTGTGCACATTATGGACACAAAATATGATAAATCAAATAAACGTGAACAGACGAAAGTTACGAGTATGTTTGACATTAATGATTTTAATTCCTTATCAATAGTATATATGTATATCGACATATAAGCCTAAGAACAAGCCTGAGTATGGTTAAATGAGATTTGTATAATACCTTTTGGCATTTTTGCATGATACACGACACTGCAATGAAGAAAGAGGTAAATGAATAAAATAAATACTATACAGTGTAGATCTATAAAATACAGTGCATGCAGTTTATATTTAATTTATTTTTACATTTTTTTCAAGCTAAGCTTCAGTTAGAAATATCTCCAAAAATCGAATTAACTAGGTTTAAACATTTCTATTGACACACCCACTATATTTTGTTCATTTCTATTGAATCTTAATTAAAAACTGTAACTCTCTTTAGTAGAAAATTAACTGTAACTTTTATGTTATTATAACTTTATTGAATGAAAAATAGTATGTTCACACCCTTTCAAGGGTTTATTTACAATTGTAGCAAACACACTTTTTTCTTTAAAAAAAAGTATAGTGAAAAATTTATTAGCGGACCTACATGGAAAAATATCATGACACACAATATATATATTTATGGTTACACACTCTGGTAAATCATTTCACAGTAAGTGTAGCTTCTATAATGATGAAAATTTTATGTACATTTTATGGTTATTTTAACAAACAGCAAACAAATGAAAATGTTTAGACAAACTTTGCCAAACATTAGTGCTTTTTACACATATTAAAATTTAACTGGTAGAAACGTATGGCACGGCAAGGGGCTAAATTGGTATTAAGCATACAAAGAGAATGATGTTCAGGATTTTGATTTAAAATAGTAGAATCTAAAAGAAGTTAAACATTCTGCAACTTCAAAGCTCATGTATATTATTGCTACTGTTATTATTATTATTAATATTGTAAGATCAAATAAGCATGGGATATAGAAATGTTTATAACTTCCTGTGTTATCTATACCTTGACAACTTTATCTCTACCTGTAAATGGCTGTTATCAGATCAGGAATAAACATGATAATCCTCATTAGAAGTGCAAAAGAATCAACTGATTTGATTTTTGGTTTTGTATTTCTGACAAATTTCAACTTTTGGCATGTAATCAGGCTTAGTGAAAAATAGCTTTGTTGGGATTATCTGCTGATAAGTGTAATCCTTTATACGATGCAGGAGTCACGCTTTCCCATTTCTAAACCATGGACCATTTTTCCCCTGATAAATGCATTCATCAAATACTTAAGGAGTGGTTAAACATAACATCATGCCAATGGACACATCTCTATAAGCACTGACAGTTGAACAGGGTGGGCTAAACATGCAGAAATGAGGAGGGAGGACATAGTCTGCATTTTCTCGACAATCTTTTGCTGTAATACCCCAATAGTAACACTATTATGCAGTTAGGTCTTACCTGATATAGAGTGTCACTACATGTAGTTAAAATGTGTATAAGGTAAAGAGGAAAACACTCAATTAGATGAAATGTTACCCTCTCTGGACCAAAACCCGCCCCTTTTTCTTGCCTTCATTTTGACAATCATAGTGGCTTTGAAAATGAATCCAAAGCTACAAGTGGTATGGTCATTAAGAGCTACATTTTGTGACAGAACTAGAATTCTCCACTAAGTTTCAAAATGTGGGGCCACTTTGATGTAGGAACGGAGATATGTGACTCCCACTTAAAAGCATATGCAACAAAAAATATATTTAAAAAAATGCACCGGATTTGTTCAGTTTCCTGCTGTTTGGGATAATCATATCACTTGAAGGTGTTGATGAAAGGAGAGATAGTGTAAATCTAACATAACCTGATAACTAGACACGGAGAGATTTAAAATGTGGTTTTTTAGTCCTGAATTCTTTACCTTGTTCTAATTCCAGCTAAATCTGAGCTTCTGTCTATGTCAATTGTTTGAAAATAAACATGGGTGGTCATGATTGAATGAAGTAGGAAAACTTTTAAAAAAGTGATGAAAGAACTGATTGATTTCTTTTTATATTTTGAGCTTGTAACTTAGTTTGATTGTCTTGTATGTGTGGGTTATATGCCAGTTTTTATATGAAACAAGTTAGTTTCTAATAAATGGTCATACCCAAATCACCTTTACTAGTTTTCTGCGGTCTCGTTCCAGCTAAGGTCATATGGTGAGATTTTGTCTAATCTCATTCCCTTAAACTTGAGCTAACTTCAACTGATATTGTATTAACAGAGAAGGTCAAATCCTCTCCTGCAGACAATGGGTACAGTGATGTAGTTGTAATTTCTTTCTTTCTGGTCATTCTTCAACATATACTTCCCTAATACAAGATCTCTCCAGAGACATAGGGGGCCATGGTGGCAGAGTGGTAACACTCTCGCCTCCTACCTCTGAGGCCGGGGTTCGATCCCCGTCAAGGCCTTATGTGGGAAAGCTGGTAGTTGCTTGCCGTTGGTCGGCAGTTTACAGTACGGAACCCTAGCGAACTCTATGTACTGGTTTCCTCTGCCCTTCCAACTACCCGTCGTGATATGACCTGTACAGTGTTGAAAGCGACGTAAAACCCCAAATAAATAAAAAAAATTCTCCAGAGACATAAGGACCACGTCGTCAGGTGGCGATGAAGTACATACACATATGACCACAAGGAAAGCTATGACAAAGCTATAAGACATTTTTTTTAGTTCCTTACAATTTTTTAAATTCTCCAGAAAATACTAACAAATTGAACATAATGGCTGTATAAAAAATAGGTAGCATCAGTAATAAAGTTGGTGATTAACATGAAGTTATTGTTTGTCAAAAAACCTGTATTGTAAGAAAAATTATGAGAATGATAAAAAAATTCTTAAAATAATAATCAATAAATCCCTATGACACTAACTAGTTATTTTGCTGTTTGCTATTATGAAGATATAATTGAAAATGCACAATTATGACAAATGCAAATATTGGAAACTTTTACTATTTTTTTTTCATAAAATACCGATGTTCATAGACAATTTTTACAGTAAGATTAATTATGAGGATAAGAGACTTGTTATGAATATGAGCCCAGGGCAAATTTTCACATAAATGCAGCAATTTTACAGGAGGCATATACTGGCAAAATCCATGATACCTTTGAAATTGAATTCAAAGAGATTAATGCTTTTTATTCTATGCAGATATACATTATTATGGGACCCCAACAGTGACACAAAAGGTTTTTTTATTATGTCCTTACTATCAAATTGTGTCTTGTTCCCTAAAGGTAATTACTTGCTCTACTTCTATCTTGAAGTAATGAGATAGTATATATGTCACAGTAAAGTTGTGTAACAAGTAATTTTGCAAAATTACTGAAAATTTTAGTTATTTCGCGAAATTACTGACCAAATCAGGAATTTCGTGAAATTCCTAAAACATTCAGTAATTTCGCGAAATTACTGGTTACACAATTTTACTGTAACATATATATATAGTGGGAATATTACAGTAGGTTATGGTACTGATTTACTATCTTGTGGTGACAAGATACTGTAAAAAATTTACCCCTTTTTATGTCACTTTAGGGTCTCAATACAATGCCAATGAATTTGTTTTGAACTTTTTTCTCATTTCAAACTAATATCAAAGGTTAAGTTTGTCTAATAAACACCAAAAATAATATGACAAAAGAAATTGTGTGCATGGTTATTTGATAAAAAAAGAAATCAATTTTGAATTTGTATAAATTATCTTGACATTTGGATTTTTGTAAATATTACTTTATCAGATTTAGTAATATGATAAGATATGAGGTTTATATTGATGCAGATCAAAGGGGCCCAGAGGTGTAGTGGTATCATGTTTACCTCTTTCCTCTAAGGTCTTGAGTTTGAATCCCATTTTTTTAAGAAAAGATCACAGCCGCTGCAGGAAATTCAGGGAATAAACCAAGAGCTACTTATTAGACAGTGTTATATTATTAATTTAATTGTTATATACAAAAATATATATATAATATACATTGTATGTATAAATACCATACATTTAAGTACAGTGGAATCCATTTACACAGAACTCTGTTTAGTACAATTCCCTTTTAATTAGATGCAAATATTACCCACTGAAATCTACACTTGTTCTCTGGATTTCCAGCTTAAGTAGAAATGTTTTCTCTTTTTGTGACATCTTAAGATTCCACTTGACAGAATTGGCTGTCGTGTTGTAGTGTAAATAAATATATATACCAGGGTAAAGTATTAAATAAAGTTGTACAAAGTTGTATAATTATCATTATATTTTTTTGGATAGAAATTGAATTCTTGAGAAAATAACTATATTTGGAGACAATGGCTATCCAGTGATGATGATACAATACTAGGCAAATCCGATGATAGCATTGGAACTGATAAGACAAACCTCATCTATATGCACATATGATAATACAAGCTTATTTTAAGTGATTTTGAAAAATTCTACAACTTTTTCTTGGACTAGGAGACAATATTAGTACATGCTATATAGCTCCAGTTAACATGAATAGAACTCTCTTATTCCTTGTCTGATTTTTCCCATCACTGTCTTTAGCTTGAAGTAGGTGTGTTGCTTGTCCTATTGGATTGGTTTGGTGGGTACAGGTCTTTTTGTGGCCTTGGTGATGTGATAATATTCTTTTTAGCAACTTAAGAGGTAAATGATCCAAAGCTTTTGGTTTTTTGGAGGTTAAATTTGCAATAGCTTGCTTTCAGTCTCATAGCAGTACAGTCAAACAAAATATGAGTTCTCATGTGAAAGTTTTTTCATCATTTTCTTTATTTTAAAAAGGAATTTTATTTAGACATGTCCATCCACATCAGATCGCACTGATACATATGAACCTTAAGAAACAGATTGCCCAAGAAAGGATGGTTTAGTTACAAGAAAGAGATCAACTTGGATGGTGCTACAACTGCTAAACTCTGGCCACCAACTTGTTTGTGCATAAAAACACCAGAAACAGTCTTGCTATGACTGAATTTACAGAAATTTAGCAATGTATACAGTCAAGGGGGTTGTCTGAAACGTAGAGCTTTTGCAACAATGTGTCTGCTGGATAGGGTCCAACATGTGAAGTTTTACTTAATAGATTGATATCACCATAAGGATTAATAACTGCCAACAAAGCAACCACACAGATGAGAACTTATAACTTTGCACAAACTATTTTTTTGCCAAAAGGAAATGAGCTTTAAAGCATCCTGGTGATTCATTTGAGCACACTTGCAAGAAGATAATGGCTTGTCTCTGAGATGGGAGTTTCCTTGGTGACACATTACTGAGGCGGTCCTTTAGCATCAGAGGCTATCCATTAATTAGTGGAGAGGTGATAGCACTGATGCTAGTCTCTCTCAAGTGTCTCAGGCTCAGGATATTTCATCCTTAAACATCAAAAGGTTTGTGTCCAGGGATGAGCATCTCACTGAATTTTATGTGTAACCTACAGATGAATCAAAGCCAAACTTCTGCTCCAAACTTCTGCTGACATATCCTCATATCAGTGTGTTGATTCATCTTGAATCAATTTAAAGTTATGTCTGTGTTGTGGTTGGCTGTTAGCCAGAGAACTCCAAGCAATATCTTTTAGACAGAATTGCATGATGCTCCTATGGAGAGTCAATCTACTTTTGCCAAACAGCTGAAGAAAATTGTGGAAAATATGATTTTTGTGTGTAATTGCAGCTAGCGAAGACGTTAATTAAGGCTTGGAGGTATCTTAGATACTCTGCTTTGTAACTGGAAGCAAAAAAAAAAAGATTCTCCATTGCTTTCAGTAGTAGTAAATTAACTTTAAATATCCAAAAGGGTAGGGTTGTTCCCTGAAATTTAGAGATGTTAGATGGGTTTGTTACTTGCCGTTTTGAAACCATTGGCCATTTCAAAACAGCCAAATAAATCTGATGGCCATTTCAAAACCTTTTCAACAACCAGTACTTCAATAATTGTTTTAAAATATATAATATCAATTATTACGAATATGTATTGGCACTATCATATTATTACTAGTATACTTTTTATGATCTTTATAATACAATTTTGATGCCCAGCTTTATAAGGGTATGCAATTGAAGATGTGTTAAAAATAATCTTAATCCTATCCAGTTTATACTATGTTGTATTTAAAGGATTTTTCTTTGATTTCTTAATAACAGGGGAAATCCAATCAAGTGATTACTTAAAGAGTGATTAACAAATCACCATCAAAGGAATAACTAATACAGGGTCAGGGAGGAAGCCATTCTTTTCATATGGATTGTCTTTTAGGTGTAAAGGTTAATTGTATTTAATTAATATTATTGTCAGGTCATAGACCAATCACAAACTAATCAGCATATTAAAACAACAGACACAATTGAACTTCATAGCTTACTACAGCTGCTGGAGTTACTAATTGCCTGCATATGAAATCCTGAAATCCTGAAATCAAAGAAGCTGTTGAAGATCAAAGCTTAAGTAACTCTGATCAGCTAGGTTTTGAAACGGCCAAGCCGTTTTGAAACCAAGTAAGGTTTTGAAATGGCCAAATAAATAATTTGGCCATTTTGAAATGTCCATTGGCCGTTTCGAAATGGCCAAGGTTGTGAAACGGCCATGAACAAGTTCAATAGTTTCCTCCTTGTGTTGCTTCCTTTGCTGGTGGCCAGTGCTTCTGAGTAGTCATTTGGACTACTGTAATTTACTTTTTAGGAGTCTTTCTGAATCCAATCTGTGCAAGTTGCATGTATGTGAAGCAATGCTGCTAGAATAATGAATTTAATACAAGCTAATATACTAGACTGAGAGTTACTCCTACACTCAAAAAATTGCTGTGATTGCCTGTTGAATATCACTCAGTATTCAAAACTGCATAACTGGTATTTAAGTTTCTTCAAACTGGTTTCCCTAAATATTTTTTAGCATATCTTTCCCTTTATATCAGTCTGTACAATCATAGGCAGAGTTGCAGTGATGATGAACACCTTGTGGTTCAACAGTTTTGTTCATCCATTCGTTAATTAAATGTTTCACTTTTATATTTGAGGCCTGTGTAGTTTGGAATGAGTTACCTTTCCAGATGTACGAGTCCTTTTAGTGCCTCCTTCAGAAAAAAACTTAAGGCTAACCTCTTTCTCAAAACATGTCCACCATAGCCTCGTTATTAATCCTGCATCTTTATTCTGATTGAAACGTTATAGCGCTTAATCTCTGTTAACTGCAGACTCTAAGGTGCATCAAATCAAAACCAGAGTCCAATTTTATATATCCTGAGATGTATAAAGGTCAGCAACCATGGAGATACCAGAGAAGGAAAAAAGACTAAGGCGGCTAAGCTTTTGGAAAGAAGTAAGCTTTTAATTTTGATCTAATTATAGGGAAAGAGGTAGCCGATGGGATGTCATCAACTAAGTCATTCCATATGATTGGTACATCTTAAGCAAAACTACTGTATAAGTGTTTCTTTGATCAATGGATAAAAGGATAAAAAGTTGGAGCAAGTACAAACAAGGACAAGCACTGTGAATGTATTTATACGCTAATGAAGCCATTTTGAAAGTACAGGGATATTCAACAAGGTGCCAATGTAGACTTCTCAGGATAGGTGTCACACGCACAAACTTAGTTCTCTTGGTAACGACCCTTTAAGTTCACCTTAATCTGAGTTTACGACATCTGTATAATTAGGTGAGGTAAGGCAGCCATTCTAAAATATGTAGAATTCACCACAGTATGTGAAAGTCACCACAGTATGTGAAAGTCACCATAGTATGTGGAATTTGCCAGTGAGAAATCCCCCTTTTATGTCCTAGATTTGTGGGAAATTCTTTACAGACTTAGGATTTTTGTGACTACATTATAACTTTGATGCCCCTGATGCACAATTGGCATGAATTTTGATGATTTTGTCTTACTTTTAAAGCATACATGTCACATACTATGGTGTATTTCAGATTTCTTTCTCGGATTTAAAAATTGATTGATGACTGCTTCAACATACTGTAGAGCATATTTGTTAAGGCAAATGTAGTTCAAATCTTGCACATTATTTTTAGTTGTCAGAATGAAATGATTGTATAAAGATATTTTAACTCTCAATACATGGCAAAAACATAATAATTAATAGTCTCGAATTCTTTATAGTATTGAGTAAAAAGTACATACACATACATTAAAAACATCTGGATACAAAACAAGTCTGGCAAATCATGTCAAATGCTTAGCCATATGCCATAAACAGCATAAATAGGAAAGACAAGATTTTTTTCTATGATCTTAATGAATTGTTTTGTAATGCTGACAGTTTGAGGCCCAGGATTATGCATGCATTTGGTTCTAATTTATCTTATCAAAATGCCACATGGTATTCAGGTTGGACATTTGAAACAAAGAGACATTGGAACACAAGTGTTTGATATTAATTAAGTTGCACTCCAAAAAATCTGTGAAAAAGGAACTTTCATACAGATAATAATTGCTATCTGTATCAAATATGTTATGTTTTATCTGATGCATCAACAGTTGGACCATTTTAAGTAGAGGTCTGATATGTAGAAATTACATTCTCAGGATGTTCAGATTTCTTAGCACAAATAGGAAGGTTGGATACTTTCCCTTTTTGTATAGCAGCCAAATGATGCCAACATAAAGGGTCAAATTCATCTGGACCCCTTTGAATAGAACTCTGATAAATAGATATCCTTTTTAATCAGACATAAATATCGGGTTCTCGGAGAACTTTTTCTAGTAAAACTTAAGGTCCATACACCTGAAACTGATCTGCTTCGACACAATATGCTCAGATTATAGAACTCTTCAAACTGAAGAAAAATAGTGGAAATAATACAAAACTGGTATCTAATGCCCCTGTTCCACCACACGACTAAGGGTGTTAGGCTATTAGGGCATTTTGTAAATGTGGAGTCCTAGACAGTATACTTGAGCCTGTTTAGATCTGTTGAGGTCTGTATAAAAATCAAACATGTTTGATACTTTTCACAACTCTAGCCGGTCCACTGTCGCCCCTACTCACAAATTTCCCAGTCTCAGACTTCCTGGGACCTCCTCAGACCCTAATTTACACAATCTTATGTTGTCTCAGACTTCCTGGGACTTTAATGCCAGGTCTGTTTTATTTTAGTCAAAGGAGGTATGAGAAAATCTGTTATTAGTCCCAGGAAGTCTGAGGAGGTCTCAGACCAGTCTGAGACCCAGTCGGTATGTCCCAGACAGGATTGGTGTTGAATCCTATCACAATCATGGCTTAATCTCTTAGTTGGGGAACAATCGTGAGTTGTCTGAGGAGGTCTGAGACTTCTTGAGAACAATCCCAGACCCGAATCCCGATTCCATTGCCCACCCATCATTCATGTTTTTTCAGACCTTCAAGGACTAAGGGTTGCGGGACCAATCAATGTTTAATCCTTTGGTGGAGCAGGGGCATAAAGATCTAATATTATAAATATTCTTTGTAATAAAAATCAGTTTGTATTAATCCATATTATTTTCATATGGACAATATATGTCAAACCAGTTCCAACTTACTTACCTCAGCCAAGGAGGTATTATTTTCATGACTGTTTATATGTCTGTCTGTTTGCAGGATTATACAAATACTACTGGCTTGAACTCCATGAAAAAAGTGAGAAGATGGGTCTTGGTGTAACTCTGATCTCAATAAATTTTAAGAGTGATTTGGATCATCATCAGGATAAAAAAATAATCCAAATTTTCCAATTAACTTATTAGTACATGCCTTGGCGGAGGCCTGTACTCTCCAAGTGGTCTAGTTATCAGAGAGTACCATATTGTTATTGGTGTGTATGGGCTTTTACCCTTTTATCTGGAGTCCCTGATTAAGTAGTAGTTTTTTACTGATCCCTTGAGATTCAAGTTAGCAGAGTTTAACTTGATTTATTATTCCAAGATACAAACTGTTTTGATTGCATAGTGTTATAGACCAGGAGTGTAAAAAAAAACATACAGTGGGCAACTTGTTGACAGAAATGGCACTGGTAAATACTCAATTTACCAGCATGTTGAGTGGTGAAACTGTGAAAAAAGTAATGGTATTTGATCATACTAGTCTTGGATCTTCCCCAGTAAACATTTTTGGGTTTTGCAAATGTTTGAAAGGAAACGTTTGGCAATGGTTAAAAAATGATGGGTACGAAAACCATTTGTAATAGAATGTTTTTAAAACGTTTTATGAAAACCGTTTATTAAACGTTTAACGATAAATGTTAGAAAAGCGTTATAAATGAACATAATAATGTCTGAATAATAATGGGGTCAGAGGTCAAATTCAATATCTTTGTTTGGTTGCTCACTATTGAAAATATTAATTTTATGTCTAAAATTGTGAGATAGTAGCTTAGAAACTGTGCCCCCCTTCAATTCTTACTTTTAGAGATTACATGTGGAGCAATTTTTGTCAAAGTCCTCTAAAATCCCCTCTTATTGCTCACTGCCATCTTTGTTTGGACAGGTTTGAAGGTGAAGGTTTAACATTATAGGTTTAAAAAACGTTTTTGATAGAATGTTTTTAAAACATATGACAAGCAATGTTGTTTAAACATTTTATGTGTGTTGTTTATCAAACATTTCATGATGAATGTTTGAAAAATGTTTCCAGCAAAACCTTAATTTCTTCAGCTATTTTATAAATGTTTTGAAAAAAAACATTTCCACTCAAACCTAGTTTCTTGAGTTATTTTATAAACGTTTAATAAACGGTTTCAGTAAAAACATTTGTATAGAGAATGTTTATAAAACATTTTTTGAACATTACAGCATAAACATTTACTTAGAAACATTTAGAAAACCAAAGATCGGGTTTAATTAGGTTTTGAAAATGTTTTGTAAACGTTTAAACCATTTAAAAATGTTTCTAATGTTTGCTGGGTCTGTGTAGAGATTTTCAGAGTCATAGTAATGAAAACCTTTTCATTGAATAACTTTGTTCTCACTCTTGTGGTCTGGGTTCTAATTCAGCTCATGTGAATATGTGAGATGCACTAAGAGCCTAAACTTTGATTTTGGACCATACTTATCTATACAACCATATTTGGCATCTCTTGATATTAAGTAATTTTAAAATAAAAATCCATACTTTGGAAAATATCTAGTCCACATTGACATAGACTGTAGTTTGTCCTCATGTGGATAATCATTTGACAACATCACAAGATTTTCTGGGCATCTTTTGCCAAGTTTCCATTCAATCAGTTTATTTTTACCTCTGAGATCCTAGGTTTCAATCCAGCCTATGGGAACATGTTGCTAGCTCTGAGGGTCTCATCTTTGACTTTGGACTAAAATTTGACCAAAGGTGGACCATACTTTGACCAGAGTTATCCATATTGTAACCGGACTTGCCATCACTTGATACATATTTTATAATTACAGTTCATACTCTGTGCCATACCCAGACCATACTAAGTCAACCATACATGGACAATACTAAAACCATATTTTATCCTATGTGGATGGTTCTTGGACCATACTTATCCATTCTTCAACCATACTTGGCAGCTCTTTCTAAGTACTTTTAACATAGCATTGCCAAGAAACATCCACTGAAGCAAATACAGATAAACACTCAACTTGGATTACGATTTTTAAGTCTGTGTCCTGGGTTAGCTGACAGTGTGCCCCTTTCAGGCATTCAATTATCATAATTAATCAGTCCATAGAGTTGTATGACACTAAACACATTTTGATTGATGTTTTTCAGTGCTAGCCTGTGCAAAAGAGGTGTGAAAATTCCTCTTGGCAATCAGGTTTTTATGAATGACATAAAATTTATGAGTATACATTTGTCCAGGAAGTATGTGCATTAAATGATAACATAGCAGTAAAGTGAGACAAATGTGCCTTCTTCAGATCAAGAGGGCAAAATAAAATAAAGAATTTCTCTTGTTGTGAAAAGGTAGTTTGGCCAACAACTGAAATTTTAAAGATACAAAATGGTACAGTTTAAGAATGGCCAGCTTGACTATTCTGTTATAGAAAATATTGTCCTTTAAATTGAGATGCACTAAAAATATATGTGGCACTTTATTTTGTGACTACACTGTAAGCATTAGTTTGTTGGTGAAAAAAAACACTGTTCAATTATTGGTAATCGCAATCTATTTCTTAGTTCAATGTTTGATAAACTTTTTCACTTTGAATATGTGAAAGTTTTTCATATTCAATAGGAGAAAAAAAATTCTACGAAATTTGCCACTTATTTTTTTTTGTAATCTGATAGTGGTAATTAATTTGAATGGTTTATGTATATTTGTGCCATGACACCTATTTAACAATACATAAATAGAGTAGTTTTTTGGAATAATCATTTGCAAATTATAAATGTAATAAACTGAATATATTGCTTTTACTTTAAATGTATCGTCTAATTTTCTGCAGATAAAACTAGTGAACAATGCCTTCTAAAGATATTATTACCTCTGCCACAGGGGGAGTTAATATTTTCCCTTGTTTTTGTGTGTATCAAGCCTTGCCTGATTTGATAGTATGTCTGCAAAAATGTCTCCCAAGACAACTACTGGGAAACTTGCCCGTCACTACAATTGCCTTCAGGAAAAGTTCTCATAAATATGGTTTCTATAAGCAAAATCAGATCAATTGCTTTTGCAAGTTGAGGTGTCCATTAAGACTATTTCCACCAGGATAATTGCCCACTGGTACGTTGTAAAACAGTCAAGTGCCCACAAATACAGTTTCAATCAGTCAACTGCCTATTCATACAGTTTCTGTGAATACATCAGGAAATGCGGCCATCACCTGCTAGTCCTATCAGTTAAGGTGTCATTAAGTTTTAAATCAATGAAGTACCAACCAGGAAATTGCCTAACAATACTGTTCCCACAAAGACGAAGGCCCAACAATACAATTTTCATCAATCAAAGTGCCCAAAAGTACAATTCTCATCTATTAATGAGTCCACGAATATAGTTTCCATCAGTCAGAGTCACCAATAATATACTTCTCATCAGTTAGATGTGCTCAACAATGTGGTTCCTATCAAATATCGTGCCCAGTATTAGAGTTGCCATTTGTTAAAAGGCTTAACAGCACCATTCTCATCAGTTAAGTATGATCAACAATATAGGTTCAATTGGTTTAAATGTTTAACAGTACAGTTCTCATCAATTACGTGTGCCCAACTGTAATGTTCTCAACAGTTAGAGGGCCCAGCTGAGTAAGACAGTTCTGAACAGCTAAAGTAGAAGTAGGGGGTTGAGAAAGTGCCCGTACATACAGATTGCAAATGCCATTTTTTTAACAAATATTTAGATTCCTTGGGTGGTTGCATTTAACCAACCTGCCTATTAGATTGATGTGTCCGACATACGTCCGTCCGTCTGCCTGTCCGTGCTTCTGTCTGTGCATTTTTCTATCCGTCAACATTTTGGTTTCCAGACTCGCTTCTGCTGATCCATATGAAACTTAACGGGGTGGTAGGGCATCACAAGGGCTAGGTTGTGAAATTTGTGCAATTTGGAAAAAACAAGATCTTAAAATTCTGTTTCCAGACTCCAATGAAAGACCCTTCTGCTGATCAATTTGAAACAGGGTGTTGGGGCTCCACCTAGGCTAGGTTGCTTTTGAAGTTGGGGCCATTTGAAAAAAAAAAAGATGGCCGACATGGCCGCCATCTTAAAATTCCTTTTCCGGGCTCTAACTTGATTATGCTTCTGCCTATTGATTTTAAACTTCACAAAGTTGTGTGTCTGGTTCCTGTCTCTTTTGGCAGCAAACAAGGGTCCAATATTCCTCACCATTTTATTCTCCCACTTCCTAGCTTCTGGCCAGCCATTTTAGGGGTCACTATGTTTCTTTACTGGACAACAGAAGAAAGTCCAGAGCTCTGCACATGCTCAGTGGAACTGTTTACCTTAGTTTCCATTCTCGCAAGAATATTGTCACCCCAAGGAAAGTAACTTCATTTATTCAATTGGTCAAATAACAATTAGTTGGTGGAAGTGTACTCCTGTATGTCAAGGTCATTTTGGCAAGTTTCAGTCTCTTTTTCTGTGAAAACAGACTGGTGGACAGTGCCTACACTAGGTAGTTTTCGAAATTGGTGCCATTTGGAAAAACAAGATGGCCATCATTTTTAAATTCTGTTTGCAGACTGTAACTTAAAGATGCTTCTGTTAATCGATTACAAACTTAACAAAATGGAAGGATAAAACCCAGGATTATTTTGATATGTCTAGGACCAGTATCACAGCTATCATGTTGCACAACATCTGGCATACATCCATCCTGTAGACATGGCAAGTACTAGTATGTGATACCATCCCTGATACTGATTGCGTAACCTGCCTTTTAGGGTCTGCAACCCCAGTTTTCTTGTTTTGTATTTAATTTGTACTTCCAGTTGATGTCAATTTTGAGCATTGTGTCTTGCAAATTGTAATTTTAAATTTTAAATAATATGAGTAATATTTTTCCTAACAACATCCAAGGTTTTCACTAAAATGGCCATAAACCTATTTTTGTATTTTTTATGGTTTTTTTTAAGTTCTCATGTGAAAATTATGTCTGAATTCCAAACCTCGATAGTTTTTCATTAAAATTTTTATATGTCTTTATTCCTATTCTAATTTCAAACATTATTGCTCAGCCAGACATCTTAACAACATAGTTTTATGTTGGAGGTGACATTGAAATTATATGGTTTGCATGTCTTATTTCTGTCTACTGGAAAATTTAATGATAGATAATTGGATGATCAGAATGTGAATTTACCTCAAAAGTAGTTATACCACCTTATTTTGTTGAAAACCACTGTAAATAATCTACAACTGATGTGTTGTTATTCGAATTTTGCCTTTTTATTGTCACAGTGTATTTATTGTTTAAAAGTATTATGTGTGGTAAAAGGTATCAAGGTAAAAACAAACCTATTAGATTAAATATTTGTTTTCAATTTAAAATGTATTTTATAGTGCAATTTCTATGTTTTCTTTAGCAGTGAGCAGCATGGTTTAAATCACCATTTATTATTGTCCTACTTTTATAAATACTTGAGGGAATTTCTTGCTATGAGTATGAAATATAAAAAAAATATATATATTGAAATATTCTTGAATGAAATTATATAGAAGTTTCTGAAAAGATACTTATCTTATTTTCACAAATTTTCTTAACCTTAGAAGACCTATCATTCTACATTCCACTCTATCAACACCTTATTGAAGTCTATAAATTAGCTCATTCATGAACCACAATGGCCAAATGTGTATCTGTATTCAAGATTTCATTATCATCACCTTTTGTAGGACATCCCACTGAGGTCATGAAAATAAGTAGGTTCATTTTAGTTTAGTTTATAGAATCAACAGAATAATCAATGCCAATAATTAGCTGTGGTCATTTTTCAATTGGCCACTTTATCTCATTATTCTATTAAATCTTTGAGTTATAAACTTGTCTCACTTATTATGCTGACAAGAAACTGGATATTATTTTTTCAAGTTAGGAAAATTTACTTTAATTCAAAATATATTAGAATAACCTCATCAAAATAAGCATTTAAATACTCACCTATAAATCTGTTATTGTGACAAATTTGAAAACAAAAACAAAAATGTGTATATCATCAAATATAAGTTCCACAATTACCTTAGTCTTACAAAAGTATTTGAGAATGTTGCAGAGTTTAAGCTTAAACTTAATTCCTTCAAATAAATTCTTATCATGCATATCTTTAATGGCAGGACATGTGTTGAGTGCCAAGAGGCATTATTTGTATCATAATATCTTGAAATAGATCTTTCTTAAGGCCCTTCTCTTCTTGTAAGTAAGTGTTTTAGGACAATAATATACTGACCAAATAGTGGACAAAACCCCATAAAATATGGCATCTAGGATAAAACCCCAGAACTAATTTTAGGGGGTTGTCAGTAACTCATGAGTTTTAACCTCACATAAATAATCATATGATAAAGCACTTTTTTAAAACAATCAATTAAACACTTATAAAAATTAAAATCAAGCAAAAATGAAAATGTATACAAACACAGTTAAGACAAAGTGAAAGCGTCATAACCCTGTAGTAAACACTAAAAACTTGTTTACCACAATTACCTGAAATTAGCCTGTTATACACCAATACACAATAACCTGTATTAAAATACATGTATTCATTGAAACAATTTTCATAACCAGTTGTAACAATCTCTGGAATTACATTATATTTCTGAGATCTAAACTCTGGGGTTTTGTCTGGGACTGTGTCCTAGTATGTAGGTCTTTTGTTGATTTTGTACTTTGGGTTTTTGTCTGTTTACCAAACTGACCAGTGTGATCATATTTAGAAATTTTACTAGTCTTGCACTCTACTCTGTGTTGTTAAAATAATTTTACTGATGGACTGATTTGGGGTTTAGTGTCAATTTCAATTTATAAGTTAGTTGTGAGGATGTAGGAAAGCAGTGCACACTGGGTGGTCAACATTGTAAATGAACAAACGTCAAGAAGCAAGTATCAACTTTCAACTTTAGCTCCGGGCTAGGATTTCAACTGTCATCCTGGAAGTGGGAGACTAGTACTGTACAAAAATGAAAATGAATATGAACACAGTTAGGACAAAATGAGAGCATCATAACCCTGTAGCAAATACTACAAAACTTGTTTATCACAATTACCTGAAAGTAGCCTGTTATACACCAATATACAAATACACTTATTAAAATACATGCATTTATTGAAACTATTTTGATCACCAGTTGTAACAATCTCCCGAATTACATCATTCCTATCTCAGGGAAAACTGAGTATCATGTATGCAGTATCCCCACACTTCAGACATATCTCATACTGGTAAGATGACTGTATTTCAATTACAAGGTCATGAGGCCAACTCTGTCATGTGTATCTCAACAATGGGATCTTAATATAAGGCTTAGTTTGACTTGTAAATACTGTTTACAAACAAACCAGTGGAGATTGAGAGAACTGTAGAAACAAATGCTTTAGATTTGTTGCATATATAAACTGACAATTAAATTCTTGTTCAGTAAATAATGTATTTACAAGTCAAAATCCTTAATGGGCAAAATCCATTATGTACAAGTGTTCATTTAGCAATGTTGTATTGGGCAATTTCCTGTTGGATGGTTTTCCACTGAGTAATGTTTCAACAGTCAATATTGCATGGGTCAGTATTCAGTTAGTGAATGTTACATTGAGTAAGTTCCACTGGGCAAGCCTCAATTGGGTAATGTATATCAGGCATCATTCCCTTAGACAGAGCTCCATGGGGTAATGTTCTGTTAGCCAATGTTCCACAGGAGAGGTTTTATTGGATAATGTTTCATTGAATAATGTTCAATTGGACAACATTCCATCAGAAAACATTTAAATGGACAATATCTTATTGGGCTTTCTTCCATTATATAATTTTCTATTGAGCCACAATACATTAAATAATATTAAACTGGATTATGTTCCATTGGATTATGTTTCATGGGACAACATTCTACTGGGTAATGTTCCATAGGGGAACATTTGTTTGGGTAATGTCTCATTGGGATAAGTTCCATGGAGAATTTTCCCTTGGGCAACATTCCATGGAACAATATTGTATTGGTTAATGTTTGATTGGGCAAGGTTCTGGTAGGCACTAAGTAGAACAGCTATCCTTTGGGTAAGTATCCATACTCAACAACTGCCTCGGCTAGCAGATTTCCCAATGGCTAATTCTGTCTTAGAAGCTGGCTTTAAATGGTGATTAATGTAAACAATTGGCACAAACCATGATATAATCTTAATGGATACTTCAAAACGGACTTCAGTTGTGTGTTCAGTGAAATCCTAATTTTATGTAATTATGATTTACTAATTGATTTATTATGATATAACTCTACTGAAACACAGGATTTAGTGTTATACGATCAAGAATATCACTAAATAAATATATTTGGGGGATCAAATCTGACAGCATTTATCAAACTATCAATTTTAAGGATACCATCAGCTGGTAATTAGATAGTCAATTTCTCTCAGATTTTTATCTCCAAAACAAAGAAAAGTGAAAAGACATCAGGGATTTAAAGTAAATTAGAAAATAAGTGCACCTTTTGTAAGCTAGATACACAAAGTGTCATAGTATTGTTCAAAATGTGTAGTTTATCACTGTGATCTTTAAACATACAACAAGCATTGTAAGGAATCTATCTATATCATACAGGTGTATACTATTACATTAATAAGCTTCAGCATTTAAAAAAGTGTCATTTTATAAAATGGGTGGGTTTAGAGGAAGCCGCTTGTTCATTTTATTTCCTATTATATAATTTGATGTGTAAGACTGCCTCTCCAATCTATTTTTATTGAGGTTTAAGGTCCCGTTTTTTATTATTTCTTGAATCACAAGATAAACATCAGGGTTAGAGAGACATTCAAGCACTTGTCTTGTTTATGAGTCCATGCAATGTACATGTTACATATATACTGTATGGGTGTATATGTGTGTGTCTTGTAGGATTTTTGTTAAGGATTTAATAGCGTTAGAAGCAGATTTGAATGTAACCAGGCATTTAGATTACTATCTTATTTATCTAGTGACATATAAGGTGGGTGAAACATTTTAAAACACTCTTAAAGGCTACATATATTGATCTTGTAGTAGAGACTTCAATTCACACGGGGAAGCCTATGTCTTAGTTGTATTTTTTAGTACTAGGCTTCAGTTGTAATTTCATCTGTAATCGTTCTTTTCAAAATATGACAAGAGGATTTCTCACAAAGAGTGATTTGATTTTGTGCAAATGTACTCGCAAGTGACAAGTGGATATGAACGGGTAGCCTTTGACTCCCTCCGATAGAAAGAATTGCATGTGAAAGTTTGACTGACAAGTGTCTAAGTTTCAGAGGACTTTTGAGTTGCTGTTTATCAATGGAGAATATTATTCATGTAATTCTGATAATGCTGTTGAATACGAGAGGTCCAAGTAGAAAGGGCTAAACTGGATATAATTTTACCATTTTATAGAGCTAGAAAGAAGTGAATGTATTTCAAAGTATTAGAAAACTTTTTGATTTGAAATAGATTAGATTTATAAAAATATTGTGCAGTTTTATATTTCTTATATCACTGTTGAAAATGTAAGCACAGGGGTGCTAAAATGAACATGATTAATTTACTAATAAAGAGGAATAAATAGCAACTTTGATCTTTTTATTGCAGGATACAGGATCAGAAAGAATTTATGGTTATTACAATTTCCTGGATATAATAACATAAACGTCAATGATACATTTAACAGTAGCAGCTATTTAAATACAGTAGCGGCATGTCACAGTAATATCAAGTATATCAAGTCAAGTCAAATGATTAGAAATACATGTAAAGTGACAGTTTAAGCAAAAAACATTTGTTTATCTTGGCAACAGAAATCATGGAGGATTTCACACACATTCTCAAAACAATCTGAGGTAAGTACCACTACATATTAATTCCAGTATACAGTGGAATCTCTATAAATAGAACCAGTTTAAGTAGAATTATATGATTTCAAGTGCCAAGCATAAGATTGGGACCGATGAAATTTATGACTTATTATTTGATGTGTCATTCATGTTGTGTATGCATTGAAATCCCCATTTATTATACAGAGCAAAAGGAAAATCAAATCTGAGAAAAAAACCCAATTTGTGACATGTCATAAAGATCACTCGAGTATAGACTATTTTTTACCCTTTAAACAGTGTACACCCATATATTTATGGCTCTCCATCATGTTACCTGAAAGCCATGAAATAAAAGTTGTCACAAATGCATTTTCCATGAACACAAATGCAGGACCTTTGTAGCTTTTACTTAAGTTTCCCCATCCATGGATTAGATGCAAAAAATCCTTTCCCAAACTATGAAGTCAACAACTACATTATCAGTTTTGAAAGAGTTTCCATAACCCAACCCTCCCTCCCCGCTCCCTGGTTGCATGATTTTCCGCTCAGATTGAGCACTTGCAAAGAAATATCCACAATGAATCCGTTTACAACTATTACACACCACAATGCATGTGCCGCCTGACATTTCTAGTCTTGTACAAGACTCAGGTTATATAAGCAATGTTTTTACATTTTACAAATGCCCTTCAATGATACTTTCAACAGAGGCTGCAATATAACAAAGGTTAAATATAATACAAATACAAGCATTTATAAAGAAAAATGAAAAAAGAAAGAAACATTTGCAATCATTGTGTTATATTTTGAAAAATCGCTGATATGTTATCTGCATAACAATTAGAACATAAGAAAGAATATAATCAACAATGTTATCTTGTAGTTATTTATTATTATTATTATTTTTATTATAGTGACATGTATACATTCCACTTTCACAAAATAGCACGTAATACAACAATTATCAGTATACCCAGCCCTCTGTGGGCTTATAAGTCACTTCAAATACATATTAATTTAATGTGTATGTTTACATTTAACTGTTCAATGAAGCTTCAAGAAAAACT
Organism: Sabellastarte sp. h YS-2021; assembly: GCA_964017235.1. Lineage (NCBI taxonomy): Eukaryota > Metazoa > Annelida > Polychaeta > Sabellida > Sabellidae > Sabellastarte > Sabellastarte sp. h YS-2021. Next base: position 20,194,570 of record OZ024927.1, read on the forward strand.
TTTATCTTGTAGTAGAAGTAGATATTTATCAATCTATTTAATATCATTATTTTATTGCAACCAAATAAAACTTGTGGTTTATTTGTTTTTGTTTTTCTTATATTTGTCTTTGTGCATAGACATCTGAGTGAAACACACATCCGTCAGTACTTTGTACTCATATGATTAAAGTCTTCGACAAACATTAATATTTTCAATTACTGTTATATTGTAAATTTGTATTTGTGTGTGACTATAATAAATAAAATAAAAAAATATATCAATAAAGTTTTGAAAACATCCTCCAGAGTGTCCATCTCCAAGAAGGGAAAGTCCATGCAGATGTCCAAAATAAGGACATAACCAAAATAGCTTTCAAGCATCTAATTGACCAGGAGGTGGAATAGGCTTTTTGAGGGGAGATAGGTCTTTAGATGATTTCTGAAACTGGGCACTGTGTCATGTGACCTGACAATTCGAATCCAATACTGGTTAAAAAAGTGAAAGGAAAACTACATTTCACCCTCTAATAATAAACTCTACAATATGCCAGATACGTTTTAAAGAATTTGCATTTCATATCACTGGACATCAATAACTCTACAACTAAGGTCAGAGGCAGATTCCAATCATTACCTTAGGGGTGGAAAGCCAATCTGTTACTGCTTAACCCTTGTCTCCTTTGCTTATAATGAGGTCTTAACTTGTATCTCCTGATACAATGAGCCATTCTTAGATGTTCTTTTTATATTTGAATTTGCTTTCAAGATATTTTATAGGTCATATAATAAAGGATAGATTTGGGGGATGGAGGAAAACAGTGCATACTAGTTGGTCAACATTCTGTAGTGAAAACTACCATGTACTGGTAAACAACTAGTACACAAGTACCTCACCACTGGCAAGCCAAAGTACTTTGCCCCATATTTGTCTTTGTATACATCTGCTGTCAAAACAAGACATAACAATCCAGCACAGATGTTTCTTAAGGTTCCTTTTTACAGCTCCTCAGTTCATAAATCTAAAGTACATTTCAACAAGTGCTTCTCATATGATGCTCTAAAACTCTGGACTGATCTGCCAGTGTAAATACAACCTGCTCCTACACGTTCATGCTTCAAAAGGTGACTTAGAACCTGTTTCAGAAGATTTCCCTCCCTAGTTTTTCTGACCACCGAACAGCAATGGTTGCCTTGGTGATGACCCGATTATGTTTTATGACTTTCTGATTTGTGCATTATGATTTGGATGGTGGGCCTTAGAATCCGCCAGTTCGGAGATTAAGCACATGGATACATGATACCTGAATTGCCAACTTTACAGTTTCACCTGAGGTTCAGGATTTTTTACCCACTTCTTGTGAGTATAGAAGGTACTGTGCCATCAGACAATTCAATTGCCTATATGTACCTAAACCTGATCAGAGACTGACACCTCTGATAAGCACCCTGTTCAAACTGAACAAAATGGTGAAAATGTTTTGAAATTGGTCCAGAAATAGAGTCCGGTTTTAAATGGAATACTCTAGTTGAGTGTCACCGATACCTACAGAACTGTTCAAATATGGATAATTTTTCCAAATAATTTTTCTATCAGTGCAAATCACCTGTGCAGATAGCCAAAACGTAGATATATTCTATTCTATTATATACTTTTATAGTGCTTAATCTCTATCAGCCAGACTCTTAGGTGCAACACTCGGATCAAATTTTAAAAAATCATCATTCCATAGCTGTTTGTCTAGTCCAATACCATGGAGATGCCGGATGGAGTGTATGCTAATTTTCGGAAAGTCCTTTTGAAGAGATATAGTTTTAACCTTTCTCTGAAACAGCCAACAGTTGGGGAAAAGTTTAAAATCATATAGTTTGTTCATTTTTGGGGGGAGCTATTATTGTATCTGTGCAAATAGCCTAGGCAGATCATATGAGTGCAACTATATTACTGGATCATATCAGACAGGTCATGTTTGGTGCATTCAATCTTTTAAAAAGCTATGTTTGAAGGTGTGTCCAACAAACAGGACAAACGAGTTGCCTATTCTGTGAGATCAAGGACATATTCTGTGCATATGGGTGTGACATTATAACATAGTTTAATGTATAATGACTATCACTATATATTAAAATTAAAGACATGAAAGCTACCGTGTAGTCCTAAAATAGCACAATTTGACACTTGTAGGACTAACAACAGCGATGTGTTAAGATTTTCACCCATTCATTTCATCCCATTTGAAGTGTTTATTTGGGTTTTAACGTCACTTTCAACACTGTACAGGTCATATCATGATGGGTAGTTTTATGGGCAGAGGAAACCAGTACATACAGTTGGTCAAGGTTCTGTACTGTAAACTGCAGACCATTGGTAAGAAACTACCATGTTTCTCACATAGGGTTCAGGGTTTGAACCATCGATGTCAGAGGTGGGAGGCGAGGGTGTTACCACTGCACCACCGTGGCCACTCCAATTTGAAGCTGTCATTCTGCTATGAAAACAGATCCATATCTACTATGTTTACAAACTTTATGCTATGTTTCGGGCAAACTTATATGTTCATCATTGATTTCCAGATCCATCAACATTGGTCCATGGGAATGAAACAGTGAGATAGGGGGTTAAGCACTTCTATTTATTATAAGATGAACTACTCCACAGAAGTCCACACCCTTTGTGCTAGCCTTAGTGTGGGTTCCACTCCCACAAGTAACAATACCAAGGACCTGTCCGAATATGACACTGGCCACTGAACTGGACATAAATCCAACTTTGACCTTTGACCTTTCTTATGTATAAAAAATTGAGCTGGGTAAAGGCTATATTGAAAGGTGCAATAGGCGAAAATCAATGCCAAAAAAGTCCATCAAAAACAGGGTTTTCATTTGTCGGCCTTTCATGGTTAAACACACATATGTGTATCCTGTTATAGAGTGACTGGAACTATGATATACTTAGAGAAAGAAAAATGGTACATAATGTATGCATAACACAAACAAAGATGTGCCAAGAGAGGGGAGGGGACATATATAATTAATACTAGTGGTGAATGGTATATCTTGACTAAATCAGTTGTGTGCCATACGTCACAACATCTTTATAAAGATACAATGAAGAGTAAATATGGAAATGTCATAAGTACACACCTTGGATGGAATCAATATTTATAATAATATGTGGAACTGTAGAACAGATTATAATATAACATAATTGATATAATTGATTGTATGAATGGGGTTGTATTTATGTTACATTGGTTTTAATTAAAATTGGATATAAAGTATGTTCAAAGGCATCAAAAGTCTTCATTTTAAACAGCTTGGGATAACAAATATTCATGTGAGAAAAAGATTGGATTAGGATTTATTAATTACAAATATTTAGTCTGTCCCCTGCAATTGGAATACCACAAAAAAGAGTCTGATTTTGATCTGAAGATTGTAATGCATTAATTTTGTCTACCCTCACAATTTTGACTGGAATTTTGTCCACCAGCATTTTGTCCGCAGATGGACAAAAAATGTTGGTCTGTCATAGCTAGTCTTGGTATACTAGTATATTTATACTCCTGGTTGAAGGACACTTGTAATTAAAGTAGCTTTTCTAGGGGTACAATCTCAGTGATCCAACCAAGGATCATACCAAAACCTTCTGCTGTAAAGTCCAGCACTTGAACCACAAATCCAGGAACCACATTTGATTTATCAGCTAGACTGTATATTTTTCAAATCTTTGAAAATAGTTACTTTGACAGGGCGGAATTTTCTGTGTGAAAGGTAGGAACACAGTAACTGAAACTAATTAAACAGTTTACAGTGTGTGAGGTAATCTGCTCCATTAACGCCACTCGAATTAGCTGCGTGGATATATCACACAATTCCTAATCCTTTAATGGGAAGTGACAGAAGGTGTATTTACATACCTGTATAATATGGGGTTTAACATTTTCGGGGGATCACATTTTCTGAGTCACTTTTCTATGTTGTGATATTTTCAAACTACAAGAATTGAGTATTTTAGAACCTGTTCATCGGTTGGTCAAAACAGCTGATCTGATTGCTTAATTCTCGCACGATGACGTAATATTATGAAACCTTCACAATGGCTTGAATTTATAGTGTCACAGATTGAATTACAAAAACCCAAAGCAGTTTTCAAAATACACACTGTAAAATAGATGTTGTATTTATTAGTGACAGGTGAGTTTTGAACCCCCCCCCCCCCCTCCCCCCAACACACATATCATTAAAAAAAGAGCTCGGATTTTGGGGAGAGACACTATAATAACAAAAAAGATGTAACAATTAAGTAGGTATTTCACTGGTGCCAATTCATGATGTCACATTGTTTTTTAAAACAACAGGTTTCTGTAGCACTGAATGTAATAAACATTATTAATGTGCCAAGAAATTGTTTTGACAAGCAAGAAAAAAGAATGTGTGATAAATTAGGAACTTGTAAGCACAGATTGTGATAGTTTAATATGCTCATGTACGCATGGCTAAACTGAAATCAGGTGTAACGTTGGTTTTAATTATGATAAGTCATGTAGGTGTGTATATTTAGGAGTATATTTACAATTTGTAAATCCGTTATGTTGTGTAGCACTTTCATACTTGTGTTTCAAATCATAAGAGTGCTAAATAATTTTAAAATACTAAAAAAAAGATTGAATTGCAGATGAAATTATTTCATGAAAATGGGGGAAAAAATTCACCAGTAATTGTAAAGCTGGGACTGACATTGCAGCGGAGTGAAAGAATTTATGCAAATATTGAGTGTCTTGTTTAGTAAATATTTACTGTAAATAATTGATTGTGTGCTGTAAGTTTATTATCATTGCTAAATGGAAGCTAAAAAGGGGTGATTTTAACAGTTCTTTTGCTTAACAGACATCCACACAATTTAATGATTTTTTTCCACGCATGCGTAAACTTATTGATAGAAACTGTCTGTAATGAATATCTGTGTGTGTGTGTATTTGTGTGTGCATGTTACAGCTTTAATGCTAATATCAATAAGAGGGAAAACGTCACAATTATTAATTATTGTCGTCTGCAAGTGGTTAGAAATTGAGAAGAGTTCTATGGGTGGAAATTATATGGTTATTAATGGTTTTAAATACACTAGCTATGGTTTATTAGCTGCCCTGGAGTAAGTGTTTGTTGATATATATTTGTATTAATATATCTGTATCCTGTCTCTTGATATATTATTTACAGGTGTGAGGTTATGCCAGAGACGTTCTACATTAAGGGGACAAAAATGAAAAGGCAAATCAAACAACTATGTGTTTATGTTGGACTGTATTGGATTTCTACCTGTATGCTGGAACCTTTGTCAACTACATAAATAGAGAACAAAAGTATCTTTACTGCCATTGTGGCTCAAAAATATTGTCTCAAGGATAAAAGTGGAAAAGCATATCTGAATAATTACAGCCTGAAATATTAGCAATTTTGTGAGTGTGTTAAAAATCATCATTTTGGATTTACATGCGTGGAAGTTTGGCCCATCTGCAAAATGCATCTTGGATTTTAACTCAAAAGAGCATTTAGATCAAGGATTTCATGTAATCTTACCAGTTTAAAATTTCTGTGTAGTTAAATAAAACCACACATTTTGTGAAAATATTGAACCATGGGCAGTTATGGTGACTTGTGGATACTGATGGACTTTACAATGGTGTATGTATGATTTAAAAGTACATAATACTAAAATCATAAGGAGCTTTCGGCAACGATGAAAAGCTTGGCTTTTATAACCCCTTGGAAGTGGTTAGCACAGGTTGGAATATTGATCGTCATTCTACTTGAAACAGGTGAGAATTATAAATTCTAACTATTTGATGTTTCAAAATAATCATGTGTCGTGTTACATTATACAAGAGGGACCCCACTTATAAAATCGCTCGTGTCATAGAGATTTGTGTTATCTTAAACTTATCTGAACTTGGGTGTTGAATATGTATCATATGTCACTGTTTCCATGACAACATTTTTTTCAGTAATTTAATGTTCAGTTGTTAGTTTTTGAGTTGTATATCATGCATAATAAATGCAAATTTGTTGCCAAAAAATCTATATAAGCCAGTTTTTATTGGATTTTCTTTGAGATTTATTTGCAAGGGTTAATTTTATGGTTAGCCAAAAGTATGCGAAAAAACCCTGTCGTGGATTTACATGTCCATGTTTTTCTAATTTTGTTACTGCTAGAACCAGTCTCGAGATACTGCCAACCTTAAATTAGGATCCCAAGTTTGGTTGTTAATCTGTAGATGGACTGACCAATCTTAAGATTGGCTAGGTAAGACCAGCCTATTTTAATAAAGGATATATCGCCCAACACCTTCTTGTTAAATTTTACAGTCATGACTAAGTTTTGATAAAAAAAGTCAAGTGGGGAGGGTGGTAGTCTTTTAATGATATATTTCTTTATGTTAGTAATGAGTGAATTAAGCTAAATATTAATTATGTATTAACTTCCCATTTATAATCTTTTTCACACCATGGGGAACTAGATTACAAAAAAAACTTGTTCAATAGATTTCTCTTCAAAACTTAATAAATTAATTGACTGTAGTAATGTCCCTTTTTTTAACGGCCGATGTTAAGATTCACTGAAAAAGGCTAGGACATCTTAACATTGACCGACTCATCTTAAGCTTTGCATGCAAACTCAGGTTCCTATGTGGGTTTAGTGCCAATGTTAAGCTTGGAGATATCCTAATTCTACCGTGACAGAGTCTATCACTAACATTCAGATCAAAGGTCGACATTCTTAACTTTGAAGATGCCATTTTAAAATGTGGGTACATTAATGAACATCGGGAGAATGTGAATAGGGTATTTAAGGAAAATAGCCAAAGACAATATATACTTAACTGACATTATAATGTGTTTACAACAAGGTTAAAATCTGTCCATTTTTGATCATCACACAAATGTGTCAACTAGCATTAAAAGTGTTAGACAAAATTGTTCAGCTAGATGCTTTTGGGTGTAAAATTATATAATTGCTGTGAAATGTATTATACATGTACTTCAGAAACATTGTAAAAAAATGCTTTATTGAATAGAGTGACATGACATCTTGCATAAAATCCTACAAACATAAATAATAAATGACCCTTATAGAAGGGTCCTAGAGAAGTTATCTATTGTAGATTGTTTTATAGTTCTTACTCAAACAGTGCATAACTTAAATAACATATTTATGCAGTTCATATCTTTGTGGTTGTATTAAATTTTATTTGAAAATTTTTATCTTGACAAAATGATCTAAATTTTACGATAGATTTAGATAGTCATGCATGAAAATCCTTTTTCTGTGTAACATTTACATAGTTTACTTTTGAAAGATCCAATTATATTAATGGTTAAGTTAATTTATTTCAGTTTTTGCAGCAAGTAATATCAAGTAACAACTGTTTCTGGTCTTTAAATTTATACAGGTCACAGACCAAATTAAAATTCAGGTGGATTTTAAATCTGTGTGAGTGAAATTGATATTTGAATGTTGTCAAGTTAAAGTCTAAATTTTTATCTCACTACAGCATATTGTAAACTCTTGATTGCATTTTAATTTTGCCAAGGCAAGATTAAGTTTTTCTAAGTATTTCTAAATACAATATATATTTTATGTGGTCTATGCGGAGATCACATATGGTGGTAACAATATCATTTATCAGGAGACAGACTACCTCCTTAGAGCTTTAAACTGTCGTTATTATTGTGTTTATTAAAATACCCTGGAGCAGATTTTCTCAGTAGGGGAGACAAGCAATTGTTATCTTGTGTAAACTCAAATTTTTGTATCTTTTTGTCTTGTGAAAATGCTCTGCACAATAACTCACCATTTGTTGTCCAACTCTATGTAAGGATTTTTCATTTCACTCCTGTTTATTGCCATGTGTACAGATTGGATATTGAATATTTGTAGTGCCTATTATTGTTGAAATCAGATTGCTTTCTTTTGTTCAGTCATAGTTTTGGGTCCAACTGGCTATACTAAATATCTGCAATTCATTTACACTTTTGAGCAAATTTGATTGTTACTTGTCGATAAAAAAAACTTTGTCAAATTTTAATAAATTCACAGATCAGTATCAAGTTCTAGATAACCCTAATATATCAAAAACATGTGATTACCTTAGGGTATCTTTGAAACTCACGACAATGTAAATAACCATATAAGTCTTGAAATTTCAAAGCCCTGTACAAAGAATGGAGATTCTTTATTTTCTCTTGCATACGTCTATTTGAAGAATGTTGCAATTTGAATAGTGTGTTACAAATATATAAATCGTTTTTCTTTGCTATTCACAAAAAAAAAAACGTTATTCATCGGTAATTGTGTTATTTTGTGAAGTTAAATATCATCTTACACAGTTGGCCTCTTGTCTGCTATGGGCAAATCTAACAAAGTGACTTGATTAACCCATGTTTGCTTGTTTTTCTAAGACCACCTATAAAGCTCAATAGAAGAAATTAGTTGTCATACAGGTGGGGGGATTTTTAAATACATATTATGTTACTCTTGATTTCTGAAACTTTTAGTTATTGGCATATTCATTTAAATTCATATAATATGACAACTTTCAGATAACATACTTTTAAATCAAGCTTTTAATTAAATAAAATGGCAATAATACAAAGTTTAACTTTGAGATACTTCTTGCGATTTGATTTTTGTTTTACTTGAATTATTTGTCAGTTTACACTTTACACTCCCAAATTTCAACTATTCAGAGGGGAAACATTCAGAATGGAATTTGTAAAGAAAAAATACCTCAATTGGTCTAACAAATGATCGCTATTCTCATACATAAAAAACAACAAAAAAATTAGCCACTTTTATTGCATGTTAGTATCAATTACAACAGATATCTAGTGATAACCTATTTGTAGACAGGTATTTGAGTTATCTAGTAGATTAAGCATGTATTGTATTGGGATAATAAGAAACTCAATAGAAAGAGATTTTAAGCAAGCAATTTTGAGAAGCCCATCAAATGAATAGGTGAGGAAATTGAGCCATTTATCTGAGAATAGTTGGAGAAAGGAGTCATTTGCTTAATAATATCACAAAAAGCTCATACTGTAAGGTAAATTGATGCAATTTTTAAAGGGCTGCATTGTGGCTTATATTCTGTAAAAGGGTGTGTTTTTGTTAACTTTAATAAAAGATAAGTGCATGTATTTATTATATGAAGAGATGACTCTTATTATAATCTGCTGTTTAGATATCATGCAAAGTTAGGATTTTATAAATTTGATATAATATCAGTGAAGACAGGTTTATCAAAAGTAACTTTCAAATTTTTAAATTTTAACTAAATTAAATGTCACTAAGGGTCAGTTTCTACTTTGCAGATTCATTAATATTTTTCAGTGGTTAGTATATTTGGGGCAACCTTGTTTGAATGGATCCAAAGATTTTTTTCGTCCTACAAGTTATAAAATACTGTTATGTGGTGACAGTTGTTTCGAAATGCCAGAATATTAGAGTTTATCATGACACCTTATAGGATATGTATGAATGAAGTATTTATAGATTTAACAGTTTTGCTTAAAATGCCTTGTACAAAATTCTCCCGTATAGCAAAACCCAAAAGAGATAGTGGAATTTTGATAAATTGATCTATTTAGCATAAAACCTAGTTGTTTTCAGGAGACTTCCACACATTGATATTCACTGCTTTGATTTCGGTCCAATTTATCTCCACAAAAAATGGCTTTATTTCAATAAAATTCTTCTTGTGTTTGTTGAAAGATTTTATTATTAATTGTTTTTGTACAGTCTTCAATTAGATTGCTCAGTTGGATACAAGGAGAGTTGGTGGATGTTTCCATATGACTGATTGACAATGGCTAACATTAACTTTTTTCTAATGCTGGATATTGCAAACAGATCTTCTGTCTTCGCATACAGCAAAAAGTCATCATTGTTCTTTGGGATTTTTTTATTTTCCTGAAGTTAGCCCAATTGTGCGCATTATCACCCAGGGTCATAATACATAAAATTTGACTAAAACCACCGATCCTTTCCATTAAAATACAGGGACTAGGGACTGTATTCATCAAATGTAAATTTCATGCTTTAAATTTGCTATATATGGAAACAAAAGTTAAGGCTGAGCCATAAGTTGGCTCTATTTGTATGCAATGAAGTAAGCCTAAGACTTGCCTAAGACCTGTTGTGAATATGGTCCTAGATTGTTTCAGGAATTATTATTTACATATTTTACTTAATTTCACCCACCTTAAAACTTTACAAACGTGCATAATTTTAGCCATATTGTCCAAAAATGTGTATAACTCGTTAATAAAAGTGGGATTTCCCCACACTTTTAAGAAGTTTCAAGCAGTTTGATTGGCTGAGAATGAATGTGGCAGGGACATTTAGTTGATTGTGTTTTCGTGAGGTCATGTATGTATTTTATGAAAATAAATAAGGAGACTTTATTCATGAATGGTTAAATTGAGTACACTATGGGATAATATAGTGAGGAATATTTTTGGATGTTTTATATATGTCCATGTAAGAACACCCATGTTCCTTTGCAGAGGTTCGAGGTGGCCAAGTGGTTAGTAAGTTTAGCATCTAATCACAGGCTGTCACCTCTGTGTGGTTCGAGTCGCACAAGTGGCAATGCTGGGAACCTGTCCCAATATGACCCTGGCTGTTGAACGGGACGTAAACCCCAACTTTGACCTTTGCTAATGCAAATGCCCATCCAGTGTTTCATATTTTTTTATCAGATTATTGCCCAGGGGGCACTACCGCTGACAACTTTGGTATATTGGATTTTTTATTCAAACTTTCTCATTTAATAACTGATTTTAATGATTATTTCATATTGTTTCACACATGTAGACTGACATGTATTTATACTGGTTGTTATTTGTTAATTGTTTACATTTTTTGGACCTTGTAGAGGAAAAACAATGATCTGTTAATGTGAGTAAAAACTTACGATAAAATCAGCGAAGGGAAGAGAATTAACATCAGTTGTCTTACATTGTCAGTCGGCATTAGAGTAAGAAATCTAAAATTCGCCACATGTCTGAAATTCGCCACATGTGAAAATACTAATAAAATAAATGAATTGTGATGAGATTTGTTGATTGTATAGTAAACTAAGGCCTTTGGAACTGAAAAATACCAATTTTTGGACAAAAACATCATTTTCTTCATAAAATTAACTAAGGTTTTAGAGGTGGCGAATTTTAGATTCCTGGCGAATTTTAAATTTCTTACTCTATGGAAATACCAGCCTAAAAGTTAAAAGTGTGCACTAATTTGAAGTCTTGAACTCACACTTTTAAATCATAAAAGTAAAAAGAAAAAAATCATCAATGTGAGTGTTTTATTCTTCAAAGGCAAAAACAAGTGTAAGAACACTGAACACTTCATATATTTTTTGTAATACCATATAATCTTTGAGTTACTGAACAGATACAATAATTAATTCAGATGAAAGAAAACTAATGAATTAGATCTTTTTTGGATAGTTTTATAAAAGTGTTTATCAAATATTTGTGTCACTTCTTTTTACTGAGTAGGGACAATATCTAACACTGTGTAGTTTGAAATTCCAGTCTTAAGTTCTTACTTTTTCAAAGGGTCACCATTGATCAAAATATTTTACACTTTTTAGAAGTCTACGTAAACAACTAAATCCATGAAAGTTATACAGATAAGGGGAAACGAGTTCAATCATGATATAATGGTGTCAACAGATTATGTAATTAGCAGATTGTAAACAGGTTTTTAAAACGCAGTAGGACTTGAAGAGTGGAATACCTCCACAAAGTTTGTGGAAATCTGCAAAGAGTATTGTTAATTGGGTGTGAAGTGATCACAAACTGAGTCAAGTATGGATGTCTGCTAATTAAGCGGCCGGTCAGGGGCGCTTATTTGTTTTCACGTAAGTTCGACTGATTGCCACCGCAGCAGGATTATGGTCTCCATTGAATAACTTCTTAGCCTTTCAAATTTTTCTTTCCTTCTTATCTTTCTTTAAAACTATAGGGGCGGGAAAAATTTTTTTTTTAAGCTTTACTTTATGTAACCTCAAGCATTTTTCAAAAACACCCCATTATCGCGTTTTGGAAAAAAACACACACACCTGTGCTATAAAATTTATCAGCTACTTTCTAGACCTATATCCGCAGGTTGGAAAGGATTTTCTGATCAATCGGACCATAGATGCCTGAATGGGAGGAATTTTATTTTTGTAAATTTTTTAAAAATGGGTACTTGGTCTGTATCTCAAAAACATTCAGGATTTCAGCATTTTGTTGGATAACTTATTCAGCTACTTTTTGATAATCTTACACATGCCGAAGCTTTAGCCCTGTATCAGCAATCTTAATGTCACCTTAATGTCAAAAAAGGGGGTTTTAACCCTCCAGTTCACTTAGTTTTTCACTTTTTCAACCAATCTTGGCATATATATTAAGATTTACCAAAGGATTATCCTGACTTTATGGTGACCTTAGACTGTTAATACAATTAACAGTCCCCCCCCCCCCCCCCCCCCCCCCCCGTAAAGTTATAAAATTTGGAATAAAGCCATCTGGCCCCTTTCTTTTTCCATATCTAACGTATACTGATATTGAAGTAAATAAAATGTGATTTAAATATTAATGATGTTTTGGCCATCTTAAACTTAAAATGTAGGGTTTTTCAGCACTAAGCTCAGTTAATATTTAAATGTTTAAAATAAAACTTGGCACATTTATAAAGGTTGGCAGAAAGGGGCATCTCATTTTATTGTCACATTAAAGTCCCAATATGAATGAAGTTATGGCCACCTTGCAGTGAAATTATGGAGTAATTACTCTCCAGTTGTCATATTGTTCAGCTGACCTCAGTTAAATTTTCTAAACTTATTAAAGATGAAAATAGGGATTCTTATTTTCTTTCCACCATGGAGTTCCAATACAAGTACAGTCATGGCCACCTTGAAGTAAATTTGAGGGGTTTCAGCTCCCAACCGACTTACTTTTCAATGACATCAGTTCAACTTGACACATTGATTAAGTTTTAAGGAAGACTTTTAATGACCTTTTTCCTTAAAATTCCTGTTTTTATGTCAGCTGACTAGTCAGTCAGCTGACATTATGGCATCACTCTGCGGCGTCTGTGTAAACAACTTCTCCTCCAAAACTACAAGACCCAGAGACATGCTGTTTTTTTAAAAGATACCTTATCTATTGAGGATGATAAATCATAAAATCCATACAGATCTGTCTGTTCGTTTGTTCCCCAGAGCCATTAGAAGAGAGGTACCCCCACCTAAAGTCTGAAATTTCAACACTTTAGCACAATTGTCTCATTGACTATTGCAGGGATTTCTCTCATATCTTGCATATATGTACTAGGCCACCAGTAGATTCCCTTGTGGGAGTATCAGACTAGGATCTTTCTTAATTATTTTTTTTATGAATTTTGATACATTAAAATTTGTGTATTCATGCACTAAATCACTAATAACTTGAAAAGTATTACATTTAGAGCATTTTGTTAAATGTGTTTTGATGTAGTTTTGTGTCAGTTATAACATAGTAAAATGTCAGAACTGTAGCTCCTTACATAATTAAGTAATTGCTGTAAAGCCTAAACATTCTATTGCAGTAAATAATCTTTTTCTCCTCTGCATTTTATTTCAGTGAGGGGAGTGAGGAAGAGGCAGTCTTTTTCTGCACAGATCTGCCCCCTCCCCACTCAACTCACTCAAATAAAAATGCATGTGAGAAAAGAATTGCCTCTGTGTATGTGGGATGGGGGAAAGTGAGATGGGGAAGTGAGATTATGTGTGTGTGTTGTAAGTCTCACTTCCCCCCATTCAAACAAAAAGGAGAAAATGTGTGCAATGTGCGTATCGTTTCTGTCTTGCAAAAAAAAAAAAAACTGAAAGAAAATGGAAAGGTTCACTCTCACTGAGCTTTATCAAGCCTAGCTTTGCATGCTGTTATTCTGCATACAGTCTAATACTGCAACTGATACAGTTTTTAGATAATCATCTTTCCCATGAGATACAAAACACAGTAAAGCTTACCTTCTCCTTACAGTCTTATACCACAACTTTACAGCTTTATTAGCTCAAGTCTCTATCCTGGCCGCTCGTTTTTGTTAGCAAAAACCTTTTTATAGTTTAGCATACTACTTTGAAGATCTTGTAGTTTCCATAAAATCACCTTTCTTTTAGTCAGAGCTAATCCAGTCAAATTTAACTCTTTTGCATGCTTAATATTCATTCCAGTGAAACATCTTTCACAAAAGTGAAAAAAGAATTGTGAAATTTTAATTCTTTGAACTCCAACAGTCTTTGTTCTTATAGTGTTCAATAAAATAACACAAAATCTGTCAAACATTAAAATGAAAAAGAAAAATTAACATAACTGAAAGATCCCATTGTGATTTGATACTCAATCGGCCTTAGTTTGTGTAATCAGTTTATCAAGTGTGGGAAGTATAATATTAGTGTAAAGCACCCTATAAGCACTTGAAAACCCATTTGACTTTTGGAAATGCCTCCAGTATATATTTTACTAATATTCCCCCACCCCCAAACACAATTGGTAATACCAGAACAAACTTTAGGACGTTGTGAAAACTCACTGACTTCTATAAAAGGTTCCCTTGTTCTTATCTATAAGGACATCTATGAACAAACTCAAAGCAAAATATTTGTTCTGTGGGATCGGCAAAAATGACAAGGCATGGAAAAGAATAAAAGCATATAGTATTAAATTCTGACAAATTGAACAATGGATGAAGTCAGGGCATGTTGAATATGGTAGAACATGTGGAAGAGCCTAAATATGGCCATACGGATCGGAGAAAGAGTTTGGCATTAAGAATTGACTGAAACCTTATATTAATAAGGGTAAAGAATGACTAAATGATTAAACTAAATTTATGTTGAGTATAACTTCTGTTATCCATCTTCTCTTATCCGAATTTTCCATTTTACTCACTGTTATCTTTCAGATGCAAATTGAAGACATACGTCTTCAGTAAACGTAAAGCTTGCCCTCAATAGCCCTCCTGTCTCCTTATTGTCTTAGTGGGTATCTTCTTTCACAGTGATCTCCATATGATTAATAATAGTTACTGTATTATCTCATGCATTGTTTGAAGATGTGAGGCAATACATCGTTACCAACATACATTGTTTCAGTTAAGATATTGAACCCAGTAAACCTAGCAAACATTTATAAATGTTTAATAAACGTATAAACATTTTTAAAACCAAATATAAACCTAAATATTGACAATTATTCAATATTATGGGTTTATAAATGTTTCAGCAACATTAGTTTGGTTTATAATCATTTAATAAACGTTTTTAAACGTTAACAAAGAGTGAAGAATATCTTAACCTCGCTCGTTTATGCTTAAATGTTGATAAACGTTTATAGGCGAACGTTTAGGAGCCCATCATTTTAAACCTTAAATAAACCGTTCATAGTTAGGTTTATAAACGTTTGTAATGTTTACTGGGAAATACTTTCTTTTACCCACATGTATGTTTCCATGTACCTGACTTGTGTTGATTGAGGTGTGTTTCATGTTGAAATGACATGAATTGTGCATTTAAGGTTTTTGTCAATATTTATTTAAAATTGGGGAAATTTTAGTTTATGAATCACAACCAACCATCCCTCACCTCCAACCCCGCAGGCTTTGACCCCCGGCCAGGCCCCAAAGTGAGAAAGTTGGTAGTGGCTTCCTCAGGTGTCACGTGGTTTTCAGTGCAATGTCTTTAGTAACAAGAATGCACTGATTTCTTCCATCCCGGCAACTGCCCAGCATGATATGACCAATGGAGTATGTTGAAAGCGATGCTAAACCCAAATCAATCATTCAGTCAAACTGACTATTCATCTGTGTGGGTTCACAGACACTACAAATATTGCTAAAGCACATGCATTAAAAATACACCCATGTATGCTATTTCATGTCCACAATTCCTTCTTTTGTTTCATTCAAATCATACTTCAATGATTTTCAGTTGACAGAGGTGTTACTGTTACGCTATTGTGGTTATTGTGCATGTGAGTGAGGGTGAGGTTTGATAACTGACTCTTATAATCCCAAGGACAGATTGAATATCAAAAGCATGAAATGAAAATTGATAATTAAAATATGTGTACATGCTGTCTGTGTGTGGGTCCTTGTGAAGAGAGCTATCATTCTGGTTTGGACCAAATAAAACTTTTCCCAGGGAATTAATATCTTTCCCTGTTCACAAAAGGTCTTGTTTTATGTCAAGTTTGCATGATAACAGAGATTATCATTTCATCAGAATGGGATATGCTTTACCAATTATAATTTTAGTCAATTGAATAAGTTTGAATAATATGATGTTTTGTTTCATATGAAACTTAAAATAGTGTACCACATTACAAGAAAAGTATGTGGGATCATTCTTGAAACAAAGATACAAATGTTTTGAGGCAGAGTCCAAATATAGGTAAAACAGTTCAATGGTGGTGAGAATCACCTCAAATTTTTGGATTGATTAATTACCCATTGGGATGACCAGTGATCCAGCCAGAATCCCATTGTTCATCTTATTTTGGAGTTTTGTTGATTTATTAACTGTGAAACACTTCCATGGGAGCATACATCCACTCCAGTAGAAATCTCAGTTCTTTCTAAAGTTTTATTGACATTTATTGTCTGTCAGAAATTTTTTTGAGTATGGTGGCAAATAGCACTAATCAGTTAATTGTATAAAATGGTTTGATATAAGGTGACAACATGTGAATATGTTATTTATAGGATGGGAAGGTTTCTGTGAAAGCAGGTTCTGAAATTCATCAGAAGCAAGAAGTAATGTGCTGGTCATTTCTAAAAATTGGCTTGCAAAAACTTTTATCACAAGCAAAATTTAGCTTTTGCCAAAAACTTCAAAATTCAGTTCCTGGAAATAATTAGTTGATTATTTAAACTGGTCCGTGATCAACCGCAATGCTGCACTGTCACCAACAATTTAAGTTGTTTCACCTGTTAAGTGCAAAGTCGGAGGCATATAGATATATTTGATTTTTTCCTATAAAATAAGGTTTTTGGGCTTTAAAAAGGACTGAACGTAACTTCTAGTTGAAGATGGAAGTTTTTATTCCAGGACAAAAACTTTCCTAAATTTCACTTTTGTCATTTTTAAGTGTATGTCTATAAGAATGAATAAACAATTGGCTGCTGAAGTCAGGTGCATAAAATTATAATCTCCGTATCTAATGCAAGGAAATCATTTTATATTCAGATTTTCTGCACAGCTATCTGCATAAGATTTAAGTTAAGATGTTTACTTTACTTTTTAATGAAGAACGAGTGATTTTAAATACTCTTTTACCACTTTGGGCTTTAAGAGGGATACCAACGACAAAGGTTCTTACGGGACATGTTTTATTTGTCAGTATTATGTACCACATGTCTGTGTCACAGTGGTGACATCGTTTCAGGGGTATCGGCGATTCCCCTAGTGGAAATCCCAATCAGAGTTTCCACTAGTGGAGACTCCGATCCATTATGTAATTTAACTATGTAATCGCAGATTTCATTAGGGGAAACTCTAATCAGAGTCTCCACTAGTTGAAACGCAGATTCCCCTGGTGCTAGGCTTTGTAGTATCAACATGATTACAGTCCTTAAATAATGGATTGGAGTCTCCACTAGTGGAAACTCCGATCGGGATCTCCACAGGTGGAATTGCTGACTCCCTGAATCGGAGTCTCCACTGTGACATATATTTGTAACCTCTGCCAAAGAGGTATTAAATTCATGACCGTTTAGTTGAACTGTGTAAGACTTAATGGACACTTTACTGGTTGGTTTCAATCTTTACTTGGGGTGAGGCAGGGTGACACACTATCTCCCACACTTTTTAATATTTTTATTAATGATTTAATTTACGAAATGAACAAATTAAACCTGGGAATTGCTATTGGTGAGAAAAGAATCAGCCTATTGTTATATGCTGATGATATTGTACTTCTGGCTGAAAGTGAACACGATCTTCAGTCAATGCTTAACTGTTTACTTGCATGGTGCCAAAAATGGAGACTTTCAGTGAATGATGCAAAAAGTGAAATTATTCATTTCAGAGGGGTGAAAAAGGCAGTTACCCAATCTGAATTCAAAATTGGTACAAAACCATTGAAGGTGGTCTCTAAATATAAATACTTGGGAATAATATTAGACGAACACCTTAAATTTGAACAGTGTGCTGAAATGTTAGCCTCATCGGCTGGTCGAACTTTAGCAAAAATGATATCTAAATTTAAAACGTACAAAAGCTTAACTTTCAATACTTTCACAAAATTATATGACTCCTGTATCTGGCCGATATTAGATTACTGCTCAACTATTTGGAGCCATAGAAATTTTAAATTCGCAGATAAAGTTCAAAACAGGGCTATACGGTATTTTCTTGGCTTGCATCATAATGCTCCTACATTGGGACTTCAAGCAGAAATGGGATGGATGATCCCAAAATACAGGTATTACATTTCAAATCTACGCTTTTGGAACAGACTATGCTGCACTAATAACACCCTTACCAGGCACATATTTGAATGGAATATTCAAAATTATTCAAACAACTGTTGGGAATCACATATAAATGAAATTTTTAATGACTTAGATATAGGAGACTACTTTGAAAATGGTTTGGAGGTAAATTTAGTTCAACTTACTGAGAAAGTGCTGACCTTAATGCATGAAGAATGGCAATCGAAAATACCTTATAAGCCTAAATTACGTACATTTTCACTATTTAAACAAGACATGGAAACCGAAGCATATATCAAAACTTACTCCAAATCTAAACGCTCAATCCTTTGTCAACTTAGAATAGGAATCTTGCCTTTAGAAATAGAATTGGGTCGTTATGTTAGATTAAAAATTAATGAGAGAACATGTAAACTGTGTAAAAAAGATGTAGAAGATGAGATACATTTTGTTTGTGTTTGTCCAGCTTTAGAGCTGATTCGTATGAAATATTTCAAAATTTTAAATATAGATAAATCTGAATTATTAATAGATCAATTATCAAGGGTATTAACTCATATGAATGTCAATATGGTTATTAATTTTATTTTTGATTTGTGGCAAGAAAGAAAAAGTAAATTATATTGTTAATTTTTATGTATTGAATTGCTGTCTTTATTTACTGTATCTTACCTCAAAATATGTTTGCTCTGTTTGTTATTAACTCTCTATTTAAAGTGACTTATAAGCCCATATAGGGCTGGGTATTACTTTAATAGTTTTTGTATAATCCTTGTCAACATAATACATGTCACTATAATAAACTAGTAAACTAAACTAAACTAAACTGTCTGTTTTTGCCTGTTAGCAGGATTAAACAAATTAACTACTGGTTAAATCTTTTTGCCAAAAAAAATGCATAGAATGGTCTTGCTCTAACTTAGCATTAAATGGTGAGTGTGATCTGGTTCACTACATATATAAGAAGAAAAAAATATCAAAGATCCTGATTTTCTCAATTCCTTCTTATTTAGCCGTGTGTAGAAAATCGTACGTGCCTTGGCAGAGGAGGCATGCGCTCCCTGTGTGCTCTTGTTTCTTATTAATTTCACATTATTTTGTGATTAATATTTCTGTAAAGTTTTAAGGCTTAAATGATAATGCAGAAACATACTACACTGCTACTGATATTTTTTTTCAGTATTTTATTACATGAAATGTGTTCTATGAGTTTATTGAAGAACATGAATCTATATTTTTAGCCCTGATGTGTGAGCAATATAATTGATCTTTCTTCTGTACAATTTAAAGGCAACCTCTCTAAATGTCATATACAAACAAGTACCGCTTGTTAACTACAGGTAATGTGAATGCATAAGTAATTTACCTAGATCCCATTTCCTTCTATTTGATGTGAAACATAACTCGACGTTGATGTTGACATTAATGTAACAAAAGATAGTGTGTAAATAATACTTAAAGCCAAGAAGTTTTTAGATCATTTTACAAGGTGATTTAGGATTGTACATAAACAAGGGTTCTTTTACTTTGTAGTACCAAAGACATAACGTATCTAGAATTAATTGAATTTTCATGGGATATACTGAATTATGTTTTAATTTTTTTGTCGTGGTATCATGAAGTTCTTGGTATGAAATTCTGTCACATAAATCAACACTGGCTCAGTATCAACTGTATTTGGCTTTCAAGTAAATATTGCTTTTTTCTCCTACTTGGAGAATACAAGTATTCTATGTCAGTTGACAGTTTTCATAAATTATTTATACAAATGAGTTGTCAAACTACAAAACTAGTATGAAAGTTTCTTTCAATATATCTCCATGTGTGCTTTTCAAAACACAGTATTTCCATGTTTATGGACAATTTGTGTAGTATGAATGCAATAATAATCAAATATTTTTGTAAAAAAAACATTTCAACAAAATTTGACAAATACCATGGATTGTTGCCTATTTTCAAGCAATAGGCAATATACAATACACCACCCATATATTGTGTTTCAGGGCACTGAGTATTTGTAAAAAAATATATAATTTCATCAGCACTGCTATTCATTAAAAATTGATGTTCTTCTTATATGCCATGTATTTAAAAAGCAAGAAAAACAGGGTAATAGAATACATTATATCAGTCAGAAAGAAAACCAAGTTGTTCTCTCATATTATGCTGGAAATTGGTAAATACAATTAAGAGATTATATCATCTTGTTAAATGTATTTTACACAATTAATCAGTTATAAATGAAGCCCCCAGTAATCCCACATATTGACCCAGTGAACTGACCAGTCATTTCCCAGGGTTAATCCTTTTCATTATCTCAGCTGGCCAGTTTTTGTTCATGATATTTACAGCATGTGTGACCAAGAGATCAGGGGTTCTTAGTCTGTATTTGGCAGGGATTAAACCCCTAGTTTATTGAGGGATTTATGTCTCTATTGCCAAACTAGTTTTTCAAGTTGGTTGGGGGAAATCACTTTTTGTCCCAACAATTCCGGAATAAACTGATGTAGTTTCTATTATCAGTGAACTACACCTTGTGTGAACTGCCTCAGTGGTGAAGCAAAGTAAGGGTTTTAGGAAAGAGGCGGGGAAGAGGAGGGCAGAGGAGTGTTGGTATGGAAAGAAATGTCAGATTTTGGTAACTTACTTTTTCAAAAATTCTTTGTCCCATGGTGAATATTTAAAAATGAAGTGATGTAATTTCCTACAAATTCTTAAGTATGCTAGAGTTTGGAAAAGAGGGAAGTTGTGATGGTGTGAAAATTTTGTCTGATTTTTGAAATTGTACTTTTTTCAAACACAGTTATGTAATTTTTGTTCAGTATGTTTATCTGTTAGCTTGAAAGACAAATTCATATACATTGACATATACATCTAACTATGCTTTTTAATTAATTAAGTATAGAGCTTTACTGAAATATTTGTCTGGCAAATCTTAGCTAAGGGAGGTCAGGTCAGGTCAAGAAAAGTCCAGAGAATTTTAAAAACTGAAAATATTTTGGTGCCCAGTAAGTAATAATGGATACATTTACAGGACATTTAGCTGGTGACTAACATCCTTAAAATTGGTGTTGAGAAGGGGGAAGTCCATATTTAAAAAATTATTGGTGGTCGTAACCAAAAAAGCATATGAACAGGAGAGTGGTTAGACAGTGGGAAGGATCCATCTGATGAGATAGGTCTTTTAGAAGATTTCTGAAACGGATGATTTAGGGAGGTTGTTCTGTTCAGTGGGTACTGCAGTGTAAAGCAGTATCTCCGACTTTGCTTGATAAGGACCATAGGGTTGAAGGAAGGCAATATTCTTTGGTAAGGCTGCTGTGAAAAATAATGAAGATATAAGTAAGGATTGACTCATTGCAGTAGCTTTCAGCATGAGGAGATTGTTTTTCAAATGATACACTGGTGAAAAGGTAGCAGGTGAAATGGTATTCACTATTGCAAAATGTGGCTGAAACCATCTAACAATGCATCATAGTATATTTTAAAACCTTTTTGAGCTTTGTGATGTTTGTGCTTTGCTTATGGCAGTCAGCAATGAATTGCAGTTACAATTGAGTTAAATGTAGCACAACTGTATGGCATTCTATTTACTCAGGTAGGTTTAACCTTCAGAATATGTATCATAACCTTCATAGATTGCAGCCACATATTGATTTCCTGACATCTGAGTAAACTGCATGCACAAATCAAAATAGTATCAGTTAACCAAGAGTCTGCATACTTGGGAGATGCCATGAAAAGTCCCCCTTTGTCTGTCATGAAAGTAACACACAGCACAGAGGAGAAATTAGTTTCCAGTAGAAATGTGGTATTAATAGCACCCCAAAGGTAATTTACAACTGTAGCATAGAACCTTATATGGTCAAAACGTGAAGGCTTTAGTGTCCTTGTCTTACATGCTGTAAAGTTAGACTGCGTTCCCATTTACACAATTTGCAATCTGTGATCTACTGTTTATGAAATCTGTACCCATATGGGGAAATATTTAACACAATTGCAACTATAATAAATCACATATGTGTCCAAAATTGAATAATCAATATATTTTTTTTATTTTTCCCTATATTTTCCTGGTGCCCCATACTGTTTATATACATTTTGCAAATTTGCATACAAAAAATTGCATAGGTAAAATGACAATCACAAATCGCCTAAGTAGAGACTCAGTCTTTGCCATCAGATATTGCTCGACATTTCTGCAGTTTCCAGCACAACTGCCAATAACTGGCTGGTAATCAATATGTAAAAATGTACTAATTGACCTTTTTACAATGAAGGATATTTTCCTATGTTAGTGTGTTAATAAATGTGTTGAAAATTTTAATGAAGCTTGGTTTATGCTATCAACTCCAGAAAGTAAAGATACATGTTAATTGCATTTATAGTGTCTGAGTTCTTTCAAAAATTTTAATATCAATAAATTCTACCAAGTTATCTGCTGCTCCCCAGTGTAATTTGGCATCTGCCTTAAATTGGCACGAAATGAAGTAAAAATAACTTCAATGTGTATACCAACGGGATCAGTGATTTAAATATAAAACAGTGTAAGCTGCAACTTGAATGTCCATCAAAAGTGCCAATTTCATGTAAAAAAATGTAATATGGTGCCACAAAAATCCCTGTGAAAGATTAATGATTTGGCAGTCTGTTTGGTCAAGCATACTTGCATGTTGGGAAAATAAAGGTTTGGCTTTCAAGTTGTGCCAAAGTACTAAATCTAGCGGTAACCCCTTTAAATAAAACTCCAATAAGTGGATTTCCCTGAATACAGGGGTCCATTTCATGAAAGGACTCAGAGTAAGTCCAATCTCAGGTTAAGCCATGGGCTTAATTTCAGTTTTTGGTTTAAGTTGAATTTTGGCCTAAAACCTGTATCACAAAAGCTGATTGAACTGAGACTGGTCTGAGTCAAAAGTCCCAACTATAAATCATAGTTTCATTAACATTCTTAAACACATAATTTGTAATATACATAACTAATATGTACATGGTTTATACTGTTATAAATGTAATAATGAATGATTGACAGAAAAAACTCTTGAGACTATTTTAAGTGGCCTGAAAAATCTGAGCCACCTCCTTGGCAGGCTCGAAGTTGAGCCCATGACTCAACAAAATCTCAAGTTGAGTCTCTTTGTAAAATCAATTGAGGGTGAGTCTTTGGGCTCAGCCAAATAGTGACAATATTTTAGCCAAAAGTCTCAAATTTGAGTCTGAAGAAAGGCTTAGGCTCTTTCAGGAATTTGTGAATTGATTATCTGACCTCAAATTCACACTCTCAACTCCATTTAAGCCTGTTATGATTATCTGACCTTTCTTTTATCCGACCCAATTATTACTACCCCCAAGAAGGTCAGATAATAGAGGTTCTCCTGAACTATCATATTACTCTCCTTTTGTCAGAAAAATCATGGTTAAGCAGAATTATTTAGCTGGTCACTGGATGTTTGACCTCCAGTGGTGACCCTTTAAAGACTCTGCTATTGCAGAGATTAAGTGCTATAAAGGTATGATTAGTGATTAGATTAGCTTACATTCAACTGTACTTTAAGATACATATAAAATGTTGTTTATGAGTTGATTGTTCCAATTGTTTCTGAATATCAGTAACTTAACTTTTTCTCTCTATTGGGTCAAGTGTAAGTAATGACACTAGATCAGAACACTCCATTATTTTGTTTTTCACACTCTGATTCTCTACCCTGATGTAGCCCCGACTTAAGTGATTCTGAAAAGTCTGGTGGTGGTCCACCATCCACTTTTGGTGTCCTAACTTTAGGCCAGTGAAGGTCACACATCCACATTTTGTTCGTACTTAAAGCCTCTCTTACATCCCAACATACGTGCACATATGTGCTGGCTACAGACAAAAGTGGTCTAACCTCAAAGTTACACGCACAGGACACCCACGTTACATCCATGTGGTCTGTGTGCATTTTCATGACGTGGACATCACGTCATGGCCGTAGAGAAGAAATTGATATGTAAAGGAATTTCTATGTGGTTGTAGAAATTACCTACATGCAGTAAAGCCACAGGATTCACTCGTCTTGTAAGCCAGATGTCCTTGCAAACATCTACTTCTCCCACAAACTTAATAATTAAGTGTCCCTGAAAGGGCGCTTATTCGTTTTCGCTTCAGTTTCTTCGCCGCTGCCGCATTATGGTCTCCCTTGAATATCTCCCTTATTATTAGAAGATTTCAAACCATATTCGGCAGTTATATACCTTAGGCGTGGGAAAATTTTTCTGTTTGCGTAAATTTGACCTTTGACCTTTATGAAGGTCACATGATCAAAAACAATTTTTTTGAAGTACCCCCCCCCCCCCCCCCCCCCCCGTCAGCCTTATAATTTGACACACCTGTTCATACTATCGAAAACGCGAGCTGATTAGATTTTGGGAGCAATCCCTTGAAAAATGTCTCATTTATGAGTGATTTTCTGACACCTTCCAATCTGAAAGCCTTAACTTTAGGTCAACCCCCCTATTATCTTTTTAAGTATTGCATTTAGAGCCATAAAATGTACTGGGAGGTAATAGGAAACCATATGTGGAGAGTCTAAATAGCCGGTCAGTTTTACCCCACGGCCCCCCCTTATGGGTCAAACTGGGGTCATAAAATAGCTGATTTTGAGTTTTTGCCTTATATCTCCTTTATTGTTGTTTTTATGGCTTCAGAATGTATTAAGAGGTATTGGGAAAGCATATGTGGAGAGTCTAAATAGCCAGTCAGTTTTACCCCCCGACCCCCCCCCCCCCTTATGGGCCAAACTGGGGTCATCAATAGCTGCTTTGGAGTTTTTGCCTTATATCTCCTTTATCGTTGCTTTTATAGCTTCAGAATGTATTAAGAGGTATTAGGAAAGTATATGTGGAGAATCTAAATAGCCAGTCAGTTTTATCCCCCGACTCCCCCCCTTATGGGTCAAACTGAGGTCATAAAATAGTTGCTTTGGAATTTTGCCTTATATATCCTTTATTGTTGCTTTTATACCTTCAGAATGTATTAAGAGGTATTGGGAAAGCATATGTGGAGAGTCTAAATAGCCGGTCAGTTTTACCCCCCGACCCCCCCTTATGGGCCAAACTGGGGTCATAAATAGCTGCTTTGAAAGTTTTTGCCTTATATCTCCTTTATCATTGCTTTTATAGCTTCAGAATGTATTAAGAGGTATTGGGAAAGCATACGGCACAGCTTTGTGCATTCTTAGCTTTACAGCATGCTTATTAAAACCACAAAGCATTTAAACTTTCAGGGATGCTTCGCTTTTATTAGCAAAAGCATTCCTCTAGTTTTACCTAAAATTTAGGTAATGACTACTGCTAACAAGTCTATGTGCGACCAATATTAGTAAAATATATTCTGTCATGTTCGGACAGTGATGACATTAGAACACAAAGCACATGGTCATTTTATTCCTTTTTAAAACTTGTTTCTTCAGCTAGAGATTATAGATGTTCATTTGGAGAAGTCGAAAGTCTAAACCAATTATTAAAGTTTAAGGTTACAAATAGTCTTAGTGTCAGAATTTCTCATTTATCCCTCTTTTTGCCCCATATTCATACTGTAATGTTAGAAATTCAAAGGCCATCATAACCCTAATTCCAAGACATATGCAATAAAGTATGCTTTCCCCTTGTTAACATTTAACTCTAAAAGAAGAATTGATCTCTTTTAGTCTTTGGCTTTACAATCAAAGGATAAACACACGGTAAAGCATGTAATATCCCTTGTCTCATTTTCTTTTGAATGTGATCCCAGGAAAAGCTGAAGTGCATTGATTATGATCATCTTAAAAGTGTTTTGTATGTCTATTGATTTGGATTCCTTTTCAGTGTGTATGTGTGTTGCTCGAAGAACATATTTTAATGTGTCATCAACTGTAATATCTTATTGCAGAGACATAGGCAATCTGTGAAGGCATCTTTGCGTTGTGAGTTGCCATGAAAATATGACACACATCTACTCTGCACAAGTTTCCTGCTTCCCTTTAACTCAGAGTTTCACATTGGGATAGTGGGTATTACACTTATTTCTCACCTCTCAGCTCTTGGGTTTGAATCCTTGCCCTTAGAAATTGCTTGATTGCACCCAGTGCTGTTGGCTGTAATATCTTGAGCAACTAGTATACAGCTAATTTTCTTCAACTGATTGATTTATTTAATATTGTGCCTAAGTACCTTATTTTGGTTATATTGTGACTTTACTTATTCAAGTAATCATTTGAGCCAATATATATATCTACCAATACCTGGCCCAGAACTCAGATGGTGGTATCCAAGTACTAATCGAGCCGAGTTCTGATTGAACTTAGACCCCATTAAAGTTTGAGAGTGATCTGGTTCACTGTCTGGATGCAAAGAAATAATTCAGATTTTCCCATTAAGTTATTATTACATACCTTGGCCGAGGTCTCGCTCTCTAAGTGCTCTTGTTAGAATTACTTTTCAAATACTGGGCTTTTTTAACTTCAATGATCAGATGGGAACTGATCAAGCTACACCACCACACACATATGTAGATCAGCTTTCCTTTGAACCCCTTGAGTATGTCTTGTGATATGAATAATATAGTATATGACTTCTAATATCCCAACTATTTTAAGACAGTAAGATTGTTCTAAAACACAAAAGCTATATCAGTATAAAGCACCTGAGTAGAGAATTCGAAATACAAACTTTGGGGAGTGGAAATGAGATTGTCAAATTCAAAATTTTGACAATAGAAGGTTTCACTAAAAATGTATTAAAAGTCACATTAAATAAATTAAAATCAGTCAATCGATCCATCCATCATTCAATTAATCAGTCAATCAATCAATCCTAATACTAGCTGTAATATTAATGGACTCCCTATTATGGTGAAGATTATGTTTGATTAAACCTCCTGAATTTAGTGTACTTAACAGTATTTCATTATTTTCTAAATGTGGTATGGTATTGACTTCAGAAAATTAAAACCATCTGGCGGAAGTATAAAAGCATAATATATTTATTGAGAATATTCAAGGTCAAAATTTGTAAGAAGCAGTTACAAATGAAAATGTTATTTGCATACAATAAAAATGTAAATTTGGACTTAAGGGTATGTGAATAATTCTGATACATTCAGAAACAAAACTACATAAATTGTGGTGTGCCAATTTACACTGACAAATTTGCTCGTTTGAAACCAGATTTTAAAAGGTTCCAATGACAAATTTAAATTCGATGTCATCAATTATATAGTATCTGTATGATGTGAAACATTGTCAACATTTTTGATCATGCCAAATTTCTCTTGTAATGTGACAAAAAGACCAGAGGCGACATGTAGTGATATAAATAGCAGAATGCATTGCAGCTGTAAATGGTATAAACTTATAATGGCTTTCATAACATTATACCATTGGCTAAACATAAATGGCCTGGTCACATGTAAGTGAATGATGTGTCTCTGGTCGACATCGATTTTCAAATGCCACCTGATGAAGCAGCTCCATTACTAAGACTAAGGTCAGCAATTTGTAATTAGTTCCCTGGCAGTACTTCACAAATATCATTCTCAACAAGCACTATCCAAGAATGCAAGATCCAGATACAGCACTGTAAAATTACATTTCTAATGATATTTAATACGTATTTGAAGGTGATATCTTTTCTGAGAGTGATTATGAAAAAGCAACACACTTGTTCAGGCTGAACCATCCATGGTAAAGAGGTGCTGTTGTGTACAAGAAAGTATGTCCCGCTCTGTATATCCCATATATAGGTCATATGCGGACTGTTGTGGATAATAAAGTGGTATTTTTTAATAAGTAAGTTAATAATTCCCAGAAGTGAGACCTTGGTTGAAATACTGCTCACTGGAGATGTATGTGGTATATTTGAATGTCCATCTATTATGTTGTCACATACGATTGATAATGAAGTCATTATACATTTATATCACATTCTGTGTGGATATAAACCTTTGCCCAATATTGTCATGCATGCAGATGATATTTTAATGCAAATTTTGTGCAAATCGATGATAAAATGTGTAAGTAGCATTTATAACTAGAAGGTCTTATTTACTTGGTAATACGGTAAATAACTTAAAGATACTCTGCTTTAAATGCGAAAGACCCGTATTCTGTCCTAGATTACAATTACAAAACATAGATACACACAGATAATAATTTTGTGACCCTAGAGATACAATAGGGTCCCCCATGGAAAAAAATATTAAAAGCATTTTGTGAACAGCAAATAAGACTGAAAATGAATAATGGAATATTATTTAACTTTGGGCTGTTTACAGGCAATTAAGGAGAGCAGTTGTCAGTTTGTAATTTAAGTGGATGTGCACAGGTTTAACCAGTGTTTCCTTATAGCTGATTAACGATTCCTAATTCCATGGAAAAAAATATTAAAAGCATTTTGTGAACAGCAAATAAGACTGAAAATGAATAATGGAATATTATTTAACTTTGGGCTGTTTACAGGCAATTAAGGAGAACAGTTGTCAGTTTGTAATTTCAGTGGATGTGCACAAGTTTAACCAGTGTTTTCGTATAGCTGATTAACAATTCCTAATTGTTGGTCACTGTCGCAAATGTATCCATGAAAAAAAACCCTTAAACTTCTTCTGGGGGGGGGGGGGGGGTAGTTTTTAAAATTACAACATTACAACGCACTAGCGGATCCAGGGGTTTTGTTAAGGGGGTTCGAACCCCCCCCCTTGAAAAATAATGTAAAGGGGTTCAACCAATGCCCCCGACCCCCTTAATTATGGTATGTCTGATGTGAACCCCCACCTTACTCAAAGGCTGGATCCGCCCCTGCAACGGTTTATATTTAAGCCATAGCTTTGTGATTTTCATATCGTACTTAAGATTAATGAAGCAAACATCCATGTGTTATGACACACACTCCCCATAATAAAGTTGGATCTCAGGTGTGTACATTGGCCATTATAAGGCACTGATTGTGATTTGATATAAGTCAATAAATTTTATGTTTCCGTTGAAGACTTATCTAACTTGTATTAAATAGGTAGGTATCATCAGCATATAGCATAGACTGAGTTTCTGTCCCGTCGCCAATTGGTATTGATATACTGATGGACACAATGGCGAGGGACAGAGCTCACATGTACTGGTTTTTTGTGTAAATTTTGAACGGCATATTTCTAGACATATTACCACAAGTATAAAGTGTTATTTGAATTATATTTTTATATTCATGTGCCGTTCACTAATATTTAAATGCCAATCAAACTGGCATGCATGTATATCAACCTGTTTTAAAATGTAAACAAACCGTCAATAGTACATAGTTATCTGTAAAAGAAATTTTTGGCTTGTAAAAGCAGTTTAGTTAAACAGCATATGTACTGTAAACCGGATACAGTGACTTGGACATAATAATTACTTTTTAAAGTAAATAAAATAATTTCCCACAGTTCGAAATTTACACTGAAAACAAGTACATGGGAACTCTGTCCCTCGCCATTGTGTCCCTCAACATATCAATAACAATTGGCGACGGGACAGAACTCGGTCTATATATAGCATAGATATCTAGTTAAAGCAGTCAGAATGTCCTTATTTCTGGAACAGTTACTAAAAAATTTCTTTACCAGTATGTTTAAAAGAGGCCTTGTATCTAAGGTTATCATTCAGGAAAGTGTTCGGTGATGAGGAATTGTGAACTTAATGTGGCTGGACATTTTACTTTAATTGCTGCAGTGGAGGAGAAATGTCACACAAAGAGAGTTTGTGAAGAAGTGACACTGATTCTAGGAGATAAAAACCCCACATGGTATTGTCTTCCTTTCTGTCATTAAAATGACAATTAAAGTAAAAGTAGAAAATTGTCAAGGGATGTGAAATTTGCCAAGGGCCCTTAAAACTTTTAAGCAATAAGAAATTCTTTAAAATTCTGACAAAGTTAGGTAAGTGACGTAAAATTGTTATCAAAATCCTGAATTTACAAGAATATAACTGACTGAAATGGATTTTTTTTGTTGGCACATTTTACTTGCAGTACTCTGCAGAAAAAAAATTCAGTGTTTGACTTCCTTTGTAAGATTTGCTCTTTGTTTGAATCACCTGCTACCTTATTGTACAAGAAAACTCAAAATCCAATTTTATTTTAGTTTATGTTTAAATGTGACTTGTGCATCAATTAGATTCAGCAAGTATTTCTATGGCAGAAATGGTGCACAATGATGGCCGACACTGCTGCATTCACAAGTCAGATATTAAGCCAATGTAGTATATTTATAGAAGAAAAGCTATACATATTTCAGTATTTAAACTTTAACTGTCTTATTTCAAGATCAGTTTGACAATTCTTTTACCTATGTCGTATCAACATATAAAGATTTTAATACAAAATACACCCCCCAAAAAAGTTTTAAAAAATGTATGTAATTAAGATACTTATTATTAAGCGTCCCGCAAGGGACGCTTGTTTGTGTATGGGAGAGCTTCCGGCTCCGCCGGCTCTGCCGGCTCCGCATTTTGTTTTCCTTATAACTCTGTAACCGTTAGGCGGATTCTTTTCAAATTTGGCAGGTTTAGGCAGTAGCCTTGGGGAATTTTTTTGAATATGCTGCAGTGACATTTCAACCAATCAGAGAGGTCACATGACCAAAAATGTCTTTTTTCGATGGGGAAGCTTGTCCGGATGATAACTTGAAAGGAATTTTATCAATTCACCTGAAACTTGGCAAATACATTCATTCTATTAAAATCTGGAAATTATTAGATTTTGGCATTGATTGGTCAAGAAATGGCCGAGTAATTAATGATTAATTAATCATTACGAATTTTCCAAATAAGGAAAACACAAAAATGTTTATATCTCGAAAACCGTGCTAGATAGAGCGATTTCGACGAAATTTTTGACCCACAGGGTAACTCTGCGGAGTAGTTATCCCAATTTTCAAAAAATTTTTGTCTCGCCCAAAATGGCGGCCATTTTGAATTTTCGAAATTTTCGCAAAAATTGCAAAACACAAAAATGCTTATATCTCAAAAACCGTGCTAGATAGAGCAATTTCGACGAAACTTTTGACCCGCAGGATATCTTTGTGGAGTACTTTTCCCAATTTTCAAAAAAATTTTTGTCTCACCAAAAATGGCGGCCATTTTGAATTTTCAAAATTTTCGCAAAAATTGCAAAACACAAAAATGCTTATATCTCGAAAACCGTGCTAGATAGAGCGATTTCGACGAAATTTTTGACCCACAGGGTATCTCTGCAGAGTAGTTATCCCAATTTTGAAAAAATGTTTCTCTCGCCAAAAATGGCGGCCATTTTGAATTTTCGAATTTTTCGCAAAAATTGCAAAACATAAAAATGCTTATATCTCGAAAACCCTGCTAGATAGAGCGATTTCGACGAAATTTTTGACCCACAGGGTATATCTGCAGAGTAGCCATGCCAATTTTCAAAAAAATTTTGTCTCGCCAAAAATGGCGGCCATTTTGAATTTTCGAATTTTTGCGCAAAAATTGCAAAACACAAAAATGCTAATATTTCAAAAACCGTGCTACATAGAGCGATTTCGACGAAATTTTTTATCTTCAGGGTATCTCTGCAGAGCAGCTATCCCAAAGAGCTTTCACTTGGTGAAGTTTCAGACCCATAGCTAATTGCTCACCTACTCAAAAAGAGTAAATGCGAATTACCTCTAAAAGTATTGCAGATGGCCAATTTTTCTCAAATAACTCATTCACCTACTTTTGGAAGAGCTTTCACATGGTGAAGTTTCAGACCCATAGCCAATTACTCACCTACTCAAAATGAGTAAATGCGAATTATCTCTAAAAGTATTGCAGATAGCCAATTTTTCTCAAATAACTCATTCACCTACTTTTGGGAGAGCTTTCACATGGTGAAGTTTCAGACCCATAGCTAATTATTTACCTACTCAAAATGAGTAAATGCTAATTATCTGTAAAAGTATTGCGGATACCCAATTTTTATCAAATAACTCATTCATCTACTTGTGGGAGAGCTTTCACTTGGTGAAGTTTCAGACCCATAGCTAATTACTCACCTACTCAAAATGAGTAAATGCGAATGATCTCTAAAAGTATTGCAGATAGCCAATTTTTCTCAAATAACTCATTCACCTACTTTTGGGAGAGCTTTCACTTGGTGAAGTTTCAGACCCATAGCTAATTACTCACCTACTCAAAATGAGTAAATGCGAATTATCTCTAAAAGTATTGCAGATAGCCAATTTTTCTCAAATAACTCATTCACCTACTTTTGGGAGAGCTTTCACTTGGTGAAGTTTCAGACCCATAGCTAATTACTCACCTACTCAAAATGAGTAAATGCGAATGATCTCTAAAAGTATTGCAGATAGCCAATATTTGTCAAATTAATCATTCACCTACTTTTGGGAGAGCTTTCACTTGGTGAAGTTTCAGACCCATAGCTAATTACTCACCTACTCAAAATGAGTAAATGCGAATTATCTCTAAAAGTATTGCAGATAGCCAATTTTTCTCAAATAACTCATTCACCTACTTTTGGGAGAGCTTTCACTCTGTGAAGTTTCAGACCCATAGCTAATTACTCACCTACTCAAAATGAGTAAATGCGAATTATCTCTAAAAGTATTGCAGATAGCCAATTTTTCTCAAATAACTCATTCACCTACTTTTGGGAGAGCTTTCACTTGGTGAAGTTTCAGACCCATAGCTAATTACTCACCTACTCAAAATGAGTAAATGCGAATTATCTCTGAAAGTATTGCAGATAGCCAGTTTTTCTCAAATTAATCATTCACCTACTTTTGGGAGAGCTTTCACTTGGTGAAGTTTCAGACCCATAGCTAATTACTCACCTACTCAAAATGAGTAAATGCGAATTATCTGTAAAAGTATTGCATATAGCCAATTTTTCTCAAATAACTCATTCATCTACTTTTGGGAGAGCTTTCACTTGGTGAAGTTTCAGACCCATAGCTAATTACTCGTCTACTCAAAATGAGTAAATGCGAATGATCTCTAAAAGTATTGCAGATAGCCAATTTTTCTCAAATAACTCATTCACCTACTTTTGGGAGAGCTTTCACTTGGTGAAGTTTCAGACCCATAGCAAATTACTCACCTACTCAAAATGAGTAAATGCGAATTATCTCTAAAAGTATTGCAGATAGCCAATTTTTCTCAAATAACTCATTCACCTACTTTTGGCAGAGCTTTCACTTGGTGATGTTTCAGACCCATAGCTAATTATTCACCTACTCAAAATGAGTAAATGTGAATTATCTCTAAAAGTATTGCAGATAGCCAATTTTTCTCAAATAACTCATTCACCAACTTTTGGGAGAGCTTTCACTCTGTGAAGTTTCAGACCCATAGCTATTTATTCACCTACTCAAAATGAGTAAATGCTAATTATCTGTAAAAGTATTGCGGATACCCAATTTTTATCAAATACTCATTCATCTACTTGTGGGAGAGCTTTCACATGGTGAAGTTTCAGACCCATAGCTAATTACTCACCTACTCAAAATGAGTAAATGCGAATTATCTCTAAAAGTATTGCAGATAGCCAATTTTTCTCAAATAACTCATTCACCTACTTTTGGGAGAGCTTTCACTCTGTGAAGTTTCAGACCCATAGCTAATTATTCACCTACTCAAAATGAGTAAATGTGAATTATCTCTTAATAGTATTGCAGATAGCCAATTTTTCTCAAATAACTCATTCACCTACTTTTGGAAGACCTTTCACACACGAAAATGAAAAATTGTGAATATCTCGGAAAAGCTATTTCTTCTGCTTTAATGCTCGGCGGGAGATACACACCACGGCAGTGGTCTTGACAAAAATTTTTGTCTCCCCACAAATGGTGGCCATTTTGAATTTTCAAAGTTTTTGCAAAACACAAAAATGCTTATATCTCGAAAACCGTGCTATATGGAGTGAACTCAACAAAATTTTGGACCTGCAGGGTATCTCCGCAGAGTAGCCATGTCAATTTTCAAAATATTTTTATCTCGCCAAATATAGCGGACATTTTTAATTTTTTTATTTTTTGCAAAACACAAAAATGCTTATATCTTGAAAACCGTGCTAGATAGAGCAGACTGCGCTGACTTTGGTTGCCACAACAGTATAAGGCTAGAAACGAAGCATTTTCTTAATACTTTAGCACTCACCTTTATATCCTTTTCGGGACGCTTTGTTTTTGCTATGCAAAAACATTATCTTTTTTTTTTGCGAGCGATCCTCTAGTTTATATTTGCTAAATTCGTTTGCTGTAGGCTATCATCGTGACAGTCTGACTTCTTACTATAACTCAGTTTTATGAGCCTGACTTTCAACTGTTCTTAACTTTAGGTTAATTTAAAAATTTTTTGCAACATTAAATTCTGCTTTTCATTTTAATCTCACCTTATCCAAAACTGCTTAGAAGCTAGTGGCTTTCTGCTATTCTGCATGTTTTAAGCTTTGTCACCGATGTGTGACTCCCTCTGACTTCATCCTGACCTTTCAGATCTGAAATTCAAAGTCACTCTACCTTGATTTATCATTAAAGAAAAAAATAGTCCCCACTGGTCAACAGTAAAAAGAAAAAAAAGCACTAAAATTTTAAATAAAATCCTATCAGGTAATAAAATTGATGATTGGAGGTGCATTAAAACCACCAGTTATGCTAGTTCCACCTGTTCAGAGTCTATACTGCATTTAGGGAATTACAAAAGAAATATTGTGTCTGCTATGAAAGTAAACATTATTTAAAATATGTTTAAATTTGTGTCAAAGGCCTTGGTTTGAATGCATAATTGGCAATTGTCACAGAATGTATATCGTACTGAGTTACCAACTCCAGTCCTGTTGAACCAGAAATCTTCAAATTATGTGAAATCCCTTGAAAGGTCTGAAAGCTTGTTCTTTATTTTTATGGCCATTTTAATACAAATAAAACTTGCTGTTACCTTCATATAATTATAGGTCTCTTTTATCTGTCGTTCCTGATATTTTTGACATTCATTGTTTGACTAGTACTTAACCTCTGAGAATCTTTACACAGCATATATAGCTTATTTTGTAATAATATTATTACAAAGCTCTTAGAATAATTATTTGTACGTCTAATATTGGGAACAAGATGAAAATTTTGTATTTATTGACACAACAATTCAAAATAGTGTTTCAAAGTAAGGTATAAGCTATTTTAGAATCATGACAATATAGAAAAAAGAGATAAAAATGTTTTAAGACAACATCTAAAAAAACCACTTTGCATACAATTTAGACATAAAGTTGTAAAGGTATCTTTCATGCATACAAAATGAGAGATTTCAGGTCAAGCTCGTTCAAAGTACATTATGCTTTGTTAAATAATGCCTCTATTTCACAACTGATACCAATGATGTGCTGAGTCTGTCAAATGCTTTAGGGAAGTCTAAAATTTCTCTCAGCATGTATATAGTGTCTTAAAAACACCAGCTGCCATAAAAAGTCCATCTTTCATTTTAAACTGGTGTCAGTCCGATAACAAACCAGGTGTAATTGTAAAGATAATGGATTAGTATTTTGCACTTCAATGATTCAAAAACTGATACAAATACATTGCAGAATAATCTGGTGGGAAAGTTGATGTTACCTTTACAATATGACATAAGTCCAGTTTTTAATCTTTCAGATTTCAAATAAGATTAATTACAAATTCATGCAGTATATTTAAATTAGCTGCTTGAAGTCTGTCTGTATTGTTAATCAACTTGATCTGCAAAAAAAAATTAGTTGGACTCTTCAGTAAACATGTTTACCTTTCTCAGCCATATATGTAGATGAGATTTCAGAAGGTAAAAATAAATACACAGATATATCAGTCTTAAATGATAATACATCAAATATTAATACAGCTGAAAATGAAGATTTGATTCCAAATTAATCATTTGTTATACCATCTTAATTTTGATGAAGTATGTTCTAAATACCATTTTTCATTTGAATATTAATACTTCTAATCAAAAAGAAAATTTTATCACTAATTAAGAATTTATAATAAGATAAATACAGTTTTAATTATTTTTTTTTATTTTGATGAAGTTATTTTAAATTTATTATGTGATGCAATATATAATTTTGTATTTTAATGTTTTCCATGATAGACTTTTATAATTATTCTGGTTTCACATCATTGCTGGTTAAAAGGAGAATAGTCCAAACACATGAACTGTGATTTATTCGATCTGATTAACTTTTTACAATCACTCTGTAGATTATACCACAAGTATTTGTAAGATGGAGGAAGACAGTGCATACTAGTTGTTAAGATGCTGCACTGTTAACCTGTGGCAAGAAATTTTCAAAAAATTCAATTATAAGGACAGAATTTGAACCCAAACTTTCAGATGTGGAAAGTGAGCATCTTGACCACTCTGCACATGCATGTACATAGCCCTGCCTGTAACTTTTAAAAGTGAATTCACTTCCAATTAAAAGTAGGTTTGGTTTAAATGAACTATGGTGCACTAAACAAATT
The DNA here is from genome assembly GCA_964017235.1 of Sabellastarte sp. h YS-2021. Taxonomy (NCBI): domain Eukaryota; kingdom Metazoa; phylum Annelida; class Polychaeta; order Sabellida; family Sabellidae; genus Sabellastarte; species Sabellastarte sp. h YS-2021. Next base: position 20,231,573 of record OZ024927.1, read on the forward strand.
TTAATATATCGTACAAACTTACAATACTGTAAGTTTCTTTGGGATAATAAGAAATAATCACATATCACAATGGTATCATTGGCCGAGTGGTCAACAAATTGGTCATTTAATCAGTTCAATACTCGATTCTGGCTCATGGCATCATGTGGAATTCACTCTGGGCCTGTCCTAGTGTGGCCTTGTCAGTTGAAAGGGATGTATAAAGCCCAACTTTTATTACTTCCGCCAAAGAGGTAATCTGGTCAATGGGTTCTATTTATTTATTTGTTTGTTTGTTATGTAAGAAGGATTAAAATAACTCTGGATTTACATCAAATTTACATCACACAAGGTGGGCCCTTGTCTAACATAGAATTGATTTAATTTTTGGGATGATCTACAACCAATTCTAGATATAGGATTTGTTAAAGGATTTGTTGGATTTTAGTAGAGGCCTGCACTCCCCAAGTTCTCTTGTTGATAACATATTATGCAGGACTAAAATAAGAGCAGTTGCCAATTTTGTCACAGCTTTACAGTTATTAACTGTAACACATTTAGATCATAGTATGTTGGGTTCTGTGTCCTTCATTGTCTTAGTCTTAATGTGTTTATATGACTGTGTGTCTCACTGGTGAACAACAAAGGGTCGTCTGAATAAGGTCATGAATAATTAATCAGCCACCTGAGGAAGGAAATTTAACTCTTTTGTGGTCACTTAAAGGACTGTCCTTAATGTATGAGACCAGATACACAAGGGACTTTAAGTCTTAGCCAAAACTCAGATAAGTTTTCATTCAAGCTGAGATTCACAAAATAAAATCTTAGATGAAATAAAAAACTCAACTGAGATTTTACCTGTCAATCAATGCTGTGTGCGATTTTTAAACAATGTGAGGAACAAAATCACTGACTGAGCATTCTTTAAGATTCAAGTAGATGTGTGAACGTATGAGACCTGAAAACTAAGAAAAAACTGAAAGTCTCAAAGTATTTCCATTTCATAAGAGTTTCCAGATAAAGGTTATTTCCATTGACAGGGTATTCTAAGAACTTCATTTTATACTTGCACTGAAAAGTCTAGGTTGAGGTTTTATGTTCCTTTCAGCAGCCTGGGTCAAATGGGGTTTAAGATTTAGATTTATTTTTTTGTTTTACGTCGCGTTCAACAGCCAGGGTCATATTGTGATGGGTAGGTTTGCAGGTGGAGGAACCAGTGGATATTAGTTGGTCAAGATTCTGCACTGTAAACCACCGGGCATCATCATGTAGCTACCAACTTTCCAACTTGAAGTGCCCGGGCCGAGATTCGAACCGGCGACCTCAGAGGTTAAATGCGAGCACTCTAACCGCTACACCAACCAGTATACCCTCTCCGAGTGTTCTTGTTATTCTTGTTGTTTTTAACTGGAGCACTACTGTGTAAGCTGGCGAAATGTACCAATCTGACACAAGTTAAAGTATTCGTTAAAATAAAATTGTTTAGTTTGGGCTCATATTGTCATTTGTGTTGACAAATTATATGCTGTATCAGTTCCATCCTATTGTATGATCGGATTGTGGTATCCTTAGTGTAGACAGGTCTTAGAAGCGTTTGTTAATATTATAGCGGAGACAGAAGGCTTTTTCAAGTTCAGGCTTTGTGGTCACAAATGGAAAGTGTGTGTCTGTTGATGGATGCTTCTTTATACCCATTTCTCTGTGTCCACTATAATGTGATTCATCAGTTGTCCAACTTTCCCATAATGCAACAGGCAGAGAAGGAGAGTGGGCTGCCCAAATGTGATAATGTCATGAGCCATTCATCACTGACAAAAGCCTCTAATTTTCTGCATCTCTCCTACAAATTATACAGAATAAAAAATGTTCAAACTAGCATGGCAGTTGAATTTTGTTAAGTCAAAAATCTCAAGGGATTAGATTTTTTAGTGAGATTATGTGCTATAAATGTTCAGATTAGATTAGATTTGATATTTACTTCTACTTTTATTAAAATTCCATGGAAACAGTTTTAACTGTAATATCACCAACAAGCACATAATATTCAGAAATATACAGAACAGAATGTGAAATAAAATTGTGCAGATTTGTTTTGTTTTTGAGATGAATTCTTATAAATTTGGAGTGTCCTTCCTTTGCCATGAACGCATTATCTCTGTCACAGAGGGGAATTAGGAGCTCTATAAATTAATTATAGTGGCCTTTATTAACTGTGGTAACAGATGGTATCAATTTAGGGGTTGTACAAAGGATATTTTAGATTTTTCAGGGATATTAAAGGGACCAGCCTTTTTTCCAATTGTGTAGTATGTAACACATGTGCATTAGTATCTTAAAACACAAGCCTAGTAGGAGGTTTTAAAACAGTTATAGGCTCCTCATTATGCAATTAAGGTAGATCATTGACTTTAAATTATATCAGCATTTAGTGAAGAGAATATTAAGTGACATAAATTGATAAGACAGGTGTTCTAAAAGGGTGATAATTGTTTAAATCATGTGGATAGATAAAGCATGACAGTGATGAAGATGATAGGCTTTGATATTGGGTTGTAAACTAAGCATGAGTGAATGTTTCCACCAGGACACTTCGTGATCAGGGACTTGTGACAGCCATTGTTTTTGTCCTATAAAAAGTGTTACAAAGTATTTGTGTGTACCTGAAAGTTATTTGATTTACATCACACATACAGCCGTCACAGTAGAAATAATTGAATGGCATTAATTAAAGACATGTTTGACATCGGTGGGCTGTTCAACGCCACATTTGTTTCAAGTAAAATCTTTTACCATTTAAAGTTATTTAAATTTTGGTCATTCTCCTTGTTCGACTAGTATCTATACCAACAAACAAGTTGGTTTTTATTTCGAGAAGCTGTCATTCGTTTATTGCCAAGTTTTCCATATTTTGATGGTATTTAGTTATTTTACAGTTGATATACTATTTCTTTTTGGCGAAATCTCACCAAAAATTTGTAAAAATGGAAAGACAAAATCACAAATCCTGTTTGCAAATTTGCATATGTGGAAACTTAGACTTAGCAGAGAATAATAGATACACATTTATGTTATCTTTGCTAACAGATGACAGAATATTGGCCTGTGGTCAAGTATTGGTTTCACTTTTCCTATTCCATACATGTAACCAAATACCCACATATATACAAAGTATTGTATGCACATACTATTTTGTAGAAGTACTTTTTACTCTGACAAAAGTGACTCCAAAATGTACTGACAGGTTTCATTGACCATAATTACAAAGGTTGGTGTCTCAAGTCCATTCAATAGCCAGGGTCATATTGGGACAGGTTCACAACATTGACACTTATGTGAGTCAAACTTACACAGAGGTGACAGCTTCTGTTTTCATACAAAAGTTTCCAACCACCAGGCCAATGCAAATCTCTTGAACCAGATTGCCTGTGTTGGCTGCAAATTTTATCAAAATTTGTTCAGTACATCACTGGTTATCTTGACCATAGTAATCTATACAGACAAGCACAGAAATGGTAGTGAAAATGTAACCAATGTTATCTTGGTGAGGGTAAAATATATTAATATTATTTTGCACAGTGAAAATGAGTCAGACAGGATCATAGCATTCTGTTTAGTGTCAGATGGTTTTAAAAAAGAATATTCTATAAGAATAAATTTACAAATCTTCAAAAGAATTTATGTTGTTTTTGGTACTTTGAATCTGTTATCTGATCATAATTCTAAAAATGGCTACTCAGCCGATAAGGTCCTACTTTAAAGGTTTCAGCTACCATCAAAGACTATATATAATACAATTTGATTAATCACCAAAAGTAAGCTTATAAATTAAGGTTTGGGTAGAATAGATATAGGCCAAGATCTGAGTGGTTGATTACCACAAGTGTTTGTCAAGATATGTTTTTATGTGACACAAAACTAAATACACCTATGTAAAGTGACATCAGTTTCATATTCTGAACATATAACCCTTGCATGTGTCATTAATTAATAACGTGTCATTAATTAATACCATTCAGTTACTTTTATGTCAAAACATCTTTTAATCCCAGATCTTATCAAAAGGAGAGCATTTTATATCCGTCTCCTTTATTTCTGTTATTTTATTCCATAGATTTCTTGTTAAAGATGTATTTGTTTATTTCTGCCTGGAAACGGACAATAAATTAGATTCCCACCATTTCATCCGATCAACTGACTTTACATCAACCTCTCATCACTGCAATACTCCAAAAACAAACCTTAAACTGAAGTTTTATGACTAAAGCACATAGTTTGCAGTTTGATATGTTTAAAAAGGGTTATCAAAGTCACATAAGCAATTAGCCAGAGCTTTGGAAGAATCAAATGGAAATAACACCAAATTGGACTCAGTTTTACTGCAAATGATGCTATAACTCAAATATGACTTTGGCTTTCATTTCAGGTTAGCACGGAACCAGCTTTTAACAGAAAAAGAAAAATAAGATCCACATGCTCAGTTTTGAATTAGCTTTGCTCCACTCGACCAGTGTGCCCCATAGGGTGATTCTACAAGTGATACATTGCAAAGTCAATAGTTCCTCCTCGTTTTTATTTCGGGAGAGGCCTGCAGATTTATTTCCATTTTCTCCTCTTCCCCTTTGTAATCATTCCCTAGGTTCAGGGCACCCAAGCAAACTTGTGAACAACCTTAATGGGGCGCTTTAAATAGGGTCATTTGCGGGGATTTGGATGGTCCATAAATCCTGCATCTCAGACTGTTATTTCCGTCCTTTGATGCTATGGTAATGTTGACATGTTCCAGGGTGGAGTATTATGTCAGACAGGAAGAGGCTTGACCCTGAAGCCTCACTGAAGAGATCTTTTCGGGAAGAAAGAAAAAGGAAAAATCTTACTGGAAATTCTTTGTCTGAAGAAATCTTCCTTACAAAAAAAATCTGACCTGCTCTGTATTTGAAATTAACTGAAGCTAGAGTTAAAACCTGAATTTCATTATGTACCAGAAAATTACAGTTAAAACACTGTTATTAAGTGGAATCATAAGGGACTAGAACATATATGTCAGTTTAGCCTAGAGTTTCAGGTAATAGTAAAATTTCATTGAGACTTTGGTGACCTACTGTACAGATCGAGCAACCCCTTTTAAGGCAAACTCTGAGGCCAGATTCATTACATAACTTACTCTTAGACTTAGGCGTCTGAGTTCAGTCTAAATCTTGACTACAGTCTAAAACTTTAGTCTCAGCTTTTGTATAGGTGAAAGTTGGGATTCATGAAAGAGCATACCGTATTTATCCGTATTAATGCCCCCTCCCTATTAGTCGCCCCCCCCCCTTCTGTCTTCCTTTGCAAAGTTCATATTTCGGGGTTTTACATCCCTCTCAACAGCTTTTTTATACGATTTCTATGACAGCCAGCACCTTTGCGATTCCGGGATTCCGAAAAAAGATGCGTTTTAGTACTTCCCCAATCGAATACCGCTTATGAGAAATAAAGAAAGTCAAAACAAAACAATTATGATCATAAATGCAATGAAATCTGCAAAATACGAGATAAACTTTATAATTTCTTCATATTTAAGGTTTGTTTCCAATATATTAAGCTCTCTCGCCGTTTTACATGCTGGCAAGCGAGATCAAGGCTGTAAGTGTCCATTATCGCCCATTGCCACCGGACTCGAGAGTTGATTTTTTTATAGGTAATAGTCGCCCCCTTTTGAAAAATGCATCACTTAGATGAGACTTATAATTTAAAACAAAAGGATGTGCATCTGATAATGCACAAGGATATAAGTCATGCATTTACTTTTGGCTTTGCTTCCATATTTACACGAAATGGGTATTTTCACTTTTCAGTGAATACTAAACGTACAAAACTTTAAATGCAACCAAAATTATTACACAAGATTTGTGTATTACTCTTCTGGGAAAGTGTGTTTTGGTCTAAAACCTGGTGAATGATAAAATTTGGCTTGAGAAAAAGGTAGCCAAAATGAGTTATTAACTGTTCCGGAATTTTGATGAGTAATCCTGAACCCTAACCATATTCTTGCATATCTAATACCAAATATTACACCAGCTTTAAAATCAGATAGGCCCCTGAAGAGACAAAAAAATGTCTTTCATATGTTCAAATTGATTTTTCTTTTGCAACCAGAATATTTTCAATCCGTTCATAATGTGTGATTTATTACAAAAAGACAAAAAAAAAATAATAATAATGTCAGTATTAAATGAAAAGAAAAGTACAACTGAATATTTAGAAAAATAAAATTCACTATTTCTTTCATAAGGTATAAAAATAATCATGTATATATTCTCTGCTATCTTATTCATGCCATGTATCCTATTTTCAATCAATGTTCTGTACTGGTTGTCTTTTATGTGTGTCAGTTGCTACCTTTGCAATGCAGTATTGACGTTATTTTTTACTGCAAGTTATGTGATCACCTACCATAAGTTAGAGTGAGTAAAGGAATTTTTATGGCATGAATGTTTTATAACATGCAGCCATTAACCCAGAGCTGCTGCACAAACTGCTTTGAATAGATTTCTCCTCCGATAACATGCCACAAATACTTTATCAATTTCAACAGAAGGCTGCAGATCATGTGACACTTTGCATTGAAACCCTGGGCGGCCATTTTTTTTTTGTTAACTATAGGAGCAACATCATTGTCCATCGTGATATTTTCAGGGTATATATATCACATCTGCCACTGAAGCGTAGTGGGTAACAAACTTGCCTAGGAACACAGGGGACTTGGGTTCAATCCCAGGTACAGGCAAATACATAATGGCTCAGATGACTAGATAAAATGGTAGTCCTCGGTCATTGGGCCCGGTCCCCAGTGGCAGGCTAAAGAACCCCAGGAACGTTTATAAATTGTCATCCCTGAGACTCTGTCTTTCAGTTAAGGGTATGTTAGTCACTAGAGCTAATGTGCTTGGGCTGTACTTGTGCAGTCAGGATAGGTCAAATAATGCTCTCAGTCCTCTACTAAAGCAGGTATTGCAGTAAGTGTAAATGTAACATGCAATGCAATATTTTGATATCATCACAAGACACTTGAAATTCAGTTACCATGATTGTAATTTCAGAGTCATGATATCAATAATGTTGAAATCTGTGCACCAGTCTCTTTGGAACAAATTTTAAATTGTTTTATATTTGTTTTTAGAATAGATTAATATGTGAGCGCAAAAGACAGTGGATTAGCTGAGACTGCATTAGAGATTATCAAAATGCAGTCACACTTAACAGGAAAAATTAAAGTGTAGCATATTTTAAAATCTTGTCATTGGATATAACAAATCAATACAGTCAGAGTCCATATTTACAGTATTTAAAAATATGCACCGTGTGAGTTGCATTACTTTTCTTATACACCACTTTCCTTGAATTCTTAATAAAGATTGTCAATATTTGCTAAAAAATTGTGAAATAGTAGCCGTTAAATGTATCTGTAATGAAGTATACCAGTGACTATGAAAACATAAATTTCTGCATCGATTTTAATGCAACAAAAATCACCACAAGTGCTGAACCTTTCCTATGACGTTATAATATGTATTTGTTGGTGTTGCAGTATTTTAAAAACTTTGAGAAAAAATCGGCACTAGTTTTCACAAAATCAGCAAAATGTATGCATATTAGTAAATGGTCACAAGTGCATCTGAAAATGTTATACACTACTTCATATGACATAGTAATAAGGGGACACCTAGATCATAGGTGTATTAAGAGAACAGCATTCCTGATACAAACATATTGATGCCTGCAGGGTACAGGCCCTCTAGGTCAAGTACAGCACATGCCATATATTAAAACACACAAGTAAATCCTATTACATAATCCCTACTGATTGTGTCATGAATGATTTTATGTAGCCAGATACTTAAGGCCCAGTCACACTTTTCCTTATATTGGTATCTTCACTTATTTCCTTTCTCTTGATGACCTTGTCCATTAATGGCTCCAAAAAGAGACCATTGTATCCGGGTGCAGTAGATGTTAAGGGACAAGCCTCCCTGAATTATCCATAATCCCCCACCCCTCAATCCTATACAACTCATGAAGCTCACAAGAGGTATTTCAAACATTTAAAAAAAGTTGTCCCGAGTATAAAATGTTTTCGAAGTGGTATTGAATGTCAACAAGGATGTCCTAACCATATATGAATCCCCATAAAGACATGCTACTAAAATATGAAGCAGATTGAACCAGAACTAAAAGTTGTAGCTTGTGGCTCCAGTAAGGAAGGGTGTAAACAAGGTATTAAACTACAACAGATTTTCGACTCATCCCCCACAGATTAACTGTGTGAATACCACGCAGACAAAGAATAATGGCAGCTCGGGACTTCTGTAACAGTCTGAGTTTATAGTCTGCTCATTCGATGAGTAAGATCAATAGAAAATATCGGGTAAAGTACAATGAATAAAAAACAGCAACAGCTCTAGGTAGCAAGAATAAAAGGCTGTAACTGTTCCAGGTACAAAGCACAGTGACACACTCTGTGATGTGGTTTTTTGTTGTGTGTGCACACAAACATGTGTAATGTATCTAGTACAGGACAGAAAGCAACATTTTGCTGCACTATGTCGGTCTTTTCATGAGTCAAAGTAGATAGTCGTTTATAAATTTAATTTCTTAATTCTCTTATTTTCAACCAAATTATGTGCATACCGTCAAACTTATGAGGTATACTTCTGCCAAGGAGGTATTATTTTCATAACCAGTTGTCTGTTTGTCCATTTGTTTGCTTGCAGGATTACACAAATACTTCTGTTTCCATCTTTATAAAAAATTGAGAAGATGGGTCTCATAGATCCCATTAATTTTTGAGCATTATGAGCTCTACTGCCCCAAATTTGTGATTGTTCAGAGCTTTAAATTAAAAAGTTTTTCCTATTTCAATAACTTTCTACTTTTAGAGCTACATTTAAGGTTTATACAAACTGCCAATGATACAACATGATCAGTTCCAATCCAGTTATAAAGTTGGATCTGATAACCAGGGGTGGATCCAGCTTTTATGTAAGGTGGGTTTTCACATCGAGTAAGGTGGGGGTTCACATCAGACATATTATAACTAAGGGTGTCAGGGGGCATGCTCCCCTGGAAAAAAATCAATTTTTGGTAAAAATAGAGTGCATTTCCTGTAAATTTAACACCAGTGTCAAGAAATAATTTTGTACTTTGGGTTGAACCCCTTTACATTATTTTTCAAGGGGGGGTGGGGGTGTTCAAACACCCTGAACCCCCCCCCCCCCCCCCCGGATCCGCTAGTGCTTAACTCAGAAATGATAGAATCAGATCTGGTACAGCATCATTTTTATTTTGACGAATTTTCTAAGTTGAATCAGTAGGGAATAGGTATTTTCAGCATTCATCACAGAGCTCTAGTTTACATTTTGAAAGTGTTCTGACTACATGTAATATGTTCAGTGCTTAATGAGGTGTGTATAGGAGTGTACAGTGGTTGACATCACTCCAAACGTGTTGAACGGTTCTTCATGAAATGTTGGGCTAAGGGCCTGCCAAATCCAAGTAGTGATTAAACTTTCGGGAAAGATTCGGATCATACTCCGGATACAAAAGAAAAAAATCCTGAATTTGGAAATTCCCCCTGGTGGAGGTCTGGTCTCTACGAGTGCTTTCTAGTATATGCCTGTATTGGTTTGATTATTTGTCAACCAAAGGTCTGTTTTCTGAGTTACATTAATGTACAGTGGTCCATTACAGGAATATAATTATTGAAGTAAATGAATATTACATTCTCCCTGTTTTACAGCCAGCTTCAATTTGAACTAGGAATTTTATTTAGACCCTGCCAAGATATTGGCAGTTATTGGTTCCTTAATTCACTCATGAGATGTCTTGTGTAGATTAAAGAAACACAAGTTATACAGTTTCTTACAAATATTACATGAATGATTAATGTTTTCCAACTACAGAGTATATGAAATAATTTCCTTGATACCATGCTCAGTTTAACTGGAAGAATAGGCAACTTCGTTCAGTTTCCTTAACCTGGAAAATTGATATAAATATCTGACTTTCTTATATTTTTCAAAATAGGGGACAGATTCATATTAGGTTGTGCATGCACTAATGCTGATACAATAAGAACTATAGTAGATGGTAATATATTTGGAACTTTTGTAACCTACTTTTCCTTTCACACCAAAAGTGATACTATCAATAGGAAAACTTCCTGAATGACATACATAAACAAATATAACTGTATCATGAACGAAGATGACAACATTATAAGTACATAGTATCAGTATTCTGATCTGTATGAGTGATATATGTTTTTGTATATATCTAATGAGGGATGTTCTTTAATAACCCACGTTTGTATGTCAGTAATATGTAAAATAAATCCATATTTCAGGAACAAAATTGAGGTCCTAGGTGGCCTAGTGGTTAGCAAGTTTGGCATCTAATTACAGGCAGTCACCTCTTTGGGTTCGAGTCCCACAAGTGGCATTATGCTGAGGACCTGTCCCAATATGACTCTGGCTGTTGAATGGAGGCCATATATTCATCTCAATGTTGATAATGAAAGTTGAAATAAAACAATTATTATTTTGAAAAATTCTCTCATTTTTATTGGCATCTGCCATATATACCACAAACATTCAGTTAAAATAAACACAAAGTCTTTTTTTCTGGTCTGATTTTGAAAATCTTTTTACCATTTTCTTCAGTTTGAAGAGAACATTTATATGAGCCAAGCTATAGATCTACCCTCCTTGGTTCAGCTGAAATGAAAATTTAAGTGAAAGAAGTAATGCATGTCTGGACAATGTGGTGACAGCAATATTGAGAAAGATAGATCTCAGATTATTGAGGCACTTCTTCTATTTAACCAGGATGTCCAGATAATGGGGTAAATTTAAAGCAAAAAGATCTCTAATAAATTATTGAGTTAATTTTTACTTGAAGGAGAATTAAATTGGACATATTTCTACTTAAATAGGTTTTATTGTACTGTAATAATTATTATCTCTGGGGCATATTTTTGTAAAAAAAAAAGTGTGGTGTTCCTGTGTACAATAATATTTGAAAAGAAATCTCTGCCTCTTTACTCCCTCCCCCAATTTCTCCTCCCCACCACAGGTTTTGTCATATGTTGATCTCTCTGTCCAAATTAACTCTATGTAAATGCAATTACCCCCTCAAAGAAGCCTCTTCATTGTGGAGTACACAGCATAAAGTGTCACTTATGTGTCAAAGTGCAATTTCAATTAGAATAACACACAGAGACACCCTGCAGGAACATAGGACCCATCTTCAAGGGTCCACGGCCTTGTTACATGAAGCCTTCCCACAGTGCTGAATAGGACATTTATTTTACAATGATCACTCATTAAATGGGTGGAATAGGTACAAGCTTCACCCCCATTTTGCCCAACCCTATTCTCCAACGGAATTTGGGGGTTTTCACTTTCATTCAAACAGAACATAATTAAGTTAAGGTTGCCATTTTACCTTATTCATAATCAAGCTCAAGGTACAAAATATTACTTGCTATATAAAATACCATGTAAAGAATTGCTGAGAAAGAATGGGCATTTATATTAAACCAGCTTCCAAATATGTACTGTATTCTATTTGTATAAGAAATAAAGAAAGTTGTATTCATAAATTTGATTCAGAATTTTTGTGAAAAACTTATCACTGAAGTAAAATCAGTTCATGGCTATTAAAGGATGAAGGCAACCTCCTTAGTGAGGTGGGTAGGGGCAACAAGCATGTTTTCATTGACCTTAGAAGCATGTCTGATGGGCCTGTAATGTATTTGAAAACTGCATGCAAAATATGTTTTAAATCAGGCAATGGTATTTAATTCTAAATCACTCAAAAACATCTATCTTATGCCACTTGTGTATAACATTATCATTCATTGACATAATGTTTAATATTTGTTTATGTTATTAAATAGAATATGTCTTTCCTTTGAGTTTATGTCAGTTTATTTTATCTTAGAAACATGTATATGGTATATCAGAAATTCCAGTCTATCAGAATTTCAAACTGTGACATCACAACTCCAATTGGAAGTTTTGATATCAGAAACTCCAATCCTGCTGTTTATTTGGAAAGTAGCACCGAGGTACAGATTTGAAATTCCAATCTTCAATGAGGACAAAGTCATTGGTATATCCCACTTTGTATGAAAATATGACCCCAATTTGAAATACAGTTTAATGGACAGACAAACAGCTAGAGACAAACTAATGGATATGATTAGGAATCCCTCATCTTCCTCTTGGGGCAAGGGTTAAATTACTGATATGTAAAGACTTCTCTCAAGAAAAGTTATCAAATGCCCAATCCAACTTGGCTATCATTATTAGTATCCCTTCCAGCAGGGTGGTATTGTGCTTGGTGTGGGAAGAACAAATGATGCTCTGTGTGATAGCTACAGAGGTGCCAGTTGGTCGAAACTTAGGGTTCATTCAGTGCAATTTTGGGTCCTATCTTGATTTTGTTACCTGTACTAGCAATTTCCATTGTAAAAATTTGGTGAAAACATCTTCCTCAGTTGGTGTTCTCAACTAAGGTTTTCAAGTCCACAACGTCATGAAGTTGGAGGTAGGTGTCTGACACCTGTCTACCATCACATACCTCCATATCCTTCACAATTCTGTTAAAACATTTTCTATATCATGTAGAGTGACCCCTTTACCTCCAGTTTAGCCGTTTGCAACTGTACTGGGTTAGAAGAGTTAGCAGGTTACAAATGTTCCTTCTCATCCATGACATACACAATATTTCATGCAACATACTCCAATATACCAAGAGTTTCCATTACACAATTCTGAAGGAAAGTAACATAAACATACAGGAGCATTGACTGCTAGATGACAAACATGGCACTTGTAAATACATGTCGTGTCAACTGCTAGGAAGTTGACAGATAAAGCTGCCAAGGGGTTAAATTACAACTAATAGGTAGATTAATTCATATAACTCTGCCAATTGAAGTAAACAGGAACTGGCTAAGGGGATAAAATAGTAGCAGAAGTGATAAAAAGTAAATAAAAAGAGGCTTTTTCTACATTTTAGTTTTAGCTGTGTCATCTTACAGGAAATTAAACACCCACATAGCTAAAACTGCGAAAGCTTACAGTTATCAAGTGACACTTTTATCCCTGTGTTAAGCCAAGATATGTGCGTCATGTGTGAAATCTATGCAGGCTGAGTGTCTGGTCTGCAATCCTTTCCATATAACTTTTTTACCTTCTGATAGCAAAACCAAAAACACATGGATGCTTAAATACACCTCCCAGTATTGAGATTTGACTCCTGTTAGTTATTCAGTTGAATATAAAGGTACCAGAAACATACTTCTACTTAACCTAGAGTTCCAAGTAACAGGTTACATTTCAATGAAAAGGGTCCCTGGGCATCTTATATTGTGAATACTATTTTTAAGCAGGAATTCTACTTATCACAGATATGATTGTGAAAATCAGACGATATTGTGAAAGCACTTTTGTACCATAATGACTTAAGTACAAAGAAATAGAAGAAAAAACCCATCTACGTATCCAGGAATTTCAGATAACATTAAATGTCAGTGGAAGACTATTTACTTTTATTTTCGCTACATATTACTACTCAAAAGGGCATTCTACTTTTGAGAGTTTTACTTAAAGGGTTTGGTTGTATGCAGAGTTTGTATTGGATTCAGAAATTGAATCATTTATCATTTAACAAGATTTTTGTTGAAAAGATTTGCTAAGTTGATTACAGAGATCTGCCACTTAAGTTCAGATGGTAGATAAATCAGTGGGATTTTCCAGGTTCCTTCACTTTATGGCAGTCTTTTTGTACCCATGGATGATTTTGTTGCTATTATGAATCTTTTAAAGATAATTCTCAGAATAGGAGTATTCTTAATCAGAATAAGACTGTTACCGAATATGGGCCTAAGTGTAAAGTTGAACAAGACATTTATTTCAACCAGGAGTTTATTTGAACTGGGAATTTATTTACACCAGTCATTTATTTATCTGAACCAGACATTTATTATACCTAGCTACTTAACAAGACATTTATTTAACCCAAATATTTATGTGAACCAGACATTTGGTTGAACCAGACATTTATTTGTACCAGGTGTTAATTATAACCTTGCAATACTTCAAAAACTTATGCAATATGAAAAAAGAAAATGTTGTCTTCTGGCCAAAATCAGTTGGCTAACCTAGCATCTTTGTCCCATTTGACTTTCTTCTGATGTTGTAAAACCAGCATAAATGGTCATAATGAATCACAGGCAGGAATGACAAAAGTCCTGTCCACAGGGCTGGTCATAGATCACACGGAAAGACTGTGTTAATACTCTAAAGTGAAAACAATGCATGGCAGAGAAACAATACGATGATAGTTTATACTGGAATGGTTTGGTGTCTTTGGGTAAAAAAAAACTTTTATCATGACAAAGTGGTACTTTTCTGGACAAATGTTTTTCATACAGAGCTACCTTTCTTTAATGTACAAGCAGCAGTTGGAACATAGATGACATGAGTACTAGGAGAGTGCTTACCTCCTCCAAGGTCCAGTATCTCCAAATATTGTTCATGAGTGCAATGACGAAAATTCTTCTAAAAATTCCAGGATTCAGACAGCAATCTGGATCACCACACAAAATCTAAACATCTATTCATTGTGCCTTGGTTGACATTCTGTGAAAACTATATCAAAATTCATCCTTTACTTTTCAAGTAATTTGGTAAACAAACAAACAGACAAATACTTACCACCATTTGTATAACCTGCTTCGGGGAGGTGGTAATTTATGCAAGTTTTTGGTATCAGGTATCAGGTATCCATGTGCTTAATCTCCAATGCTCGCGGATTCTAAGGCACACCATCCAATCATAATGTAAGAATCATATGTCGAAAACCATAGCAATGTCGTCACCAGGGGATCATCGGTGTTCGGTAGCGAGAGAAAGCTAAGGAGGGAAAGACTTCTGAAACAAGTAGGTTTTAAGTCGCCTTTTGAAACATGATAGCGTTGGAGCAGTTCGAATTTCCAGAGGCAAATCATTCCAGAGTTTTGGAGCATCATATGAAAATGACTTATTGAAATGAACCTTGGACTTGTGAACTGAGGAACTGTAAAAGGGTACATTGAGGAACATTTTTTCTGGATTACTGCGCCTTGTCTTAACAGCAGATGTATATAAAGACAAGTATGGGGCAAAGTATTTTGGCTTTCCAGTAGTGAGGAACTTATACGTGAGTAACAGGGTTTTAAAAAGGATACGTTGTGTAACAGGAAGCCAGTGAAGAGACTTTAGGATTGGAGAGACATGAGAAAATCTGGACACCCCAGAGACAAAGCGTGCCAAGCAATTTTGGATATTCTGAAGCCTTGTGATATTCTTAGAGGACAAACTGCGAAACAGAGAATTACAATAATCCAGACGACTACTGACACATCATAAGAGAGAAAGCGTCTGATGCGATGCAGATCTCGAAGGCTGGTAAATGAGGATTTAACAACAGAATTCACATGATTTGTGAAGCTGAATTTAGAGTCAAAAAGTACACCTAGATTCCGAACAACATCATTCGGAGAGAGGCAGTTTCCCAAGATGTTCACAGGGAGAGAATCTTTAAGCCATTTAAACTTATCCATAGAGCCAAAGACTATAAACTCCGTTTTTCCAGGATTTAATTTAAGCTTATTTTGAAACATCCACATGTGAATTTTATTCAAGCAGGCCTTTAGCTGGTGAAATGAGTTGGGACAACTTACAGGAGATAGATGGATGAACAACTGGGAGTCATCTGCATAAAAGTGATATTTGACATCCTTAAATTTTGCAATTACATTACTAAGGGGGGAAGTGTAGAGGGAGAACAATAAGGGACCAAGAACGGAGCCCTGAGGCACACCAAAATTTAATTTGAAACATTCTGAAACAACCGAGCCAATTTTGACAGATTGAAAACGATCCAAAAGATATGATGTAAACCACCTGAGGACATAACCAGTGAAGCCAAACCTTGTTGATAGACAGGCGAGGAGTGTGTCATGGTCAATCGTGTCAAATGCGGCCGACAGGTCGAGGAGGACTAGGGCCGTAGGCATACCCTTAGACAATGACAAGTGTATCTCATTCTGAATACACAACAGGGCGGTTTCAGTAGAGTGTCCAGCTTTATAGGCAGACTGAAATGTGTTACCGAGATTGTTAGAATCAATATGAGACCTTATTTGAGAAGCAACAACACGCTCCACTAACTTTGATAAGAAACTCAGCCCAGAAACTGGCCGATAATTCTTGAGGTCATCCTTTGGCAATGAAGTCTTCTTGATGAGAGGTGTGACTATGGCAATTTTGAAAGGTTCTGGAAAGACACCATCTTGAAGAGATAAGTTTACCAGCTTAGTAATCGAAGGGAGAAGAATGTCTATACACCTTTTCACCAGGAAAGTTGGCCAAGGATCCAAAGAGCATGTTTTTGATGGGGAATCCTTAATGAACTTATGGACTTCGAGTTCTGAGACCAACTGAAAAGAGCTGAAAGAGGGAGGCTTCCTTTCTTGAGGAACACACTTTGATGTACATTTTCTAAAAGTGTTTCTAATTTTATTAATTTTGTCTATGAAAAAGGAGCCAAAACGGTTTGCCAGTGATTTGTCATCAGTACAGGATGGAAGGATAGAGACCTGGGACCTGCCCAGTACCTTGCCCAAAACTCGCCACAACTTCTTACCATCCTTACTGTTTTCTTTGACTAATTCCTGATAGTAATTTTTCTTGTTCTTATTCAGAAGGTGGTTGCATCTATTTATCTGCCGTCTGAGACGAGCACGGTTTAATGGGGTTTTGTCTCTCCTCCATGTTCGTTCATATTGCCTTCTTAAACACTTGGCGGTTCTGAATTCATTTGTTATCCAGCCAGGTACTGGTTTAGCGAGGCGCCTTGTTTTCAAGGGTGCATGAATGTCTAGGAGATCAGACAAACTAGATACGTATTGTTCATAAAGTGTGTCAATGTCATCTGATGGATGGGCAACAAATGCAGAGGCAGCTAGATCTTCTCTAAGTCTTTCAACATTAATCTTGTGATATTGACGAAAGGTTACTATTTTGTCATGATGTTTAGACACACACGGAAAATCAACTGAGCAAGAGATAATTTTGTGATCGCTAATGAAGCACGAATCATGCACCTCAGATATTCCGGAGAATTCAGTGGGAGCAAGAAGTAGGTCAAGAGTATGACCATGAAGGTGGGTAGGGAAATCAATATATTGAGTCAAAAAGCAGGCATCAATCACCGACTTGAATTCAGACACCGAGGGGGATGCAGAATCTACATGAATATTAAAGTCCCCACAAACAACAAAAGATGGAGATAAGGACGACTACTGGTGTGGTTATATATTTGGTTTTGATGTTTCTTTAACCCAATATCTCAACATGTATCACATTAGATTGTTGTGGCACTGTGAGTTTGATAAAAATTCTAATTCTAATGCTAAAAGGACTCCCAATGATAAAAAACCCTGTAAAAGTTTGAACTTGATGATATTGTCACTGTTGATGGCCAAAACATAAATCCAGGTAACAATCTTGATCATATGACTTAATTAGCAGGAAGACGGAATACTGGATCTCATTGGTCTGATTCAGGTAATGTTACAAATATATAAAGTTGCAAGTCTTTGTGTGCTTTTAAAGGTATATTGTCTATATACAGGCTTTCACTTTCACACACTGTCAGATGCTATGTTATACTTTTACTGCCAGTTGAGAATGTTGATTCTTATAGATAACACCTCTTAATAGGGAAAAATGAAATAAATATGATATTCTCTCTGGGAATATACCAGTAACTCTCCACTTTAACTACTAGCCAAAAGACATTACACCGATAAATATACTCTTGGTTGACAAGCATTGTTATGTTACAGGTTAAGTACTTGTCAGAGCAGTTGTAACTAATGGTCTGTTGAGTATCTATACATATACCAAATTTAGCCTTTAAATGGTAACCAACAAATAACAAAACTCACTGAAATTTTGCAATGGATTAGCCGATTAGATTAATGACCTTAAACTGACCACAAACAATTATAAATTTGGTCTAATGTTTTTGTAAAACAAAGCAATAAAAAAGGAAATTTTCTGATTGGCAAATTTCACTTCCTAGTAGTTTAACTGCAAATCTATGATAAAAACCCCTAAAAATTACTCAGTCGCAGCAAGTGTTTACAGTCTATTTGAGAGTATGTTGACAGAACTCTTGAAACCAGTGCTGATGCATGTTGACACAGTACTCCAGTCTACACCCCTTAATGGTGTAATAGACCTACCGGTCACTTCAGAACTCTTAACGATGGATAGTCTGTCGCATCACTGAGGTCCTTTGATGAATCGTACTTGAAGTTAAGGACTCTGGCCCCCTTTCTAACTTACCAGAATTACATCGATTAGTCTCTAAAGGTTACACAGATGAGCAATATTTGTATTTTAAAAGAATGTTATGAGTGATTCACGCTGTTCCTTGCTATTATGTCAACAGGTGTTTCAATTTCTGCTTCACAACCTTGTCCTTATTGATCTGTAAATGCACCTAATGTATAGGGAATGCACATTTTAGAATGAGCTGCTCCATAAAGCAATACCCCCCTTAACCCTTTCGCTACTGAAGGAACATTATTCCACTGGACTGTAGCCATATGACGTCATATCACGTCAGAAACACCAATAAAATAAAATATCAACTCACTATCTTATACACTTTATTTGCGGTATTTTTTGGCATATTTCGTTAAGAATTGATGAAATGTCGAATGAGTAAACTCCAGGAAATCCCCGAATAAATATAACCACAAGAAAACAATATGCAGCTATATGCGGTAAATACAGCAATATCTACAGAAACCAGTTAAAATAGGTAAAAATGGTGAATTTAAAAAAAAATATAGCATAACTTACATATATTTTACTTCAGCAATCATTTTAATACTAATGAACCAAAGAAAACGTATTGCAGTATACTGAAGGGAAAGAAGAAATCAATATTATTGCCGTCGACCATGTGTCGACAGACATGGTACCTTGTAATACACATGGGCGTTGACTGCCAGTTGTCATAGATGGTAGCGAAAGGGTTAACCTTATAGTCTGTACATTTTAATTAAGCATGTGAGATCCTCTTTAGACTGGTCTTCAAACATTTTAAAAAGTTGTTACATGTGTAAAAAGGTTTCCTTTCTGTGTTATATGGGTCCTACCCAGTAACAATTCCGTCTTAGCAAACCTTATGGATACTACTAAAATATGAAATATGTCAAACCATAAACGAGCAGCGACGAGCTCATGAGGCCAGCATGGAACAGTGTGACCTAGGGATTATAGGTGCTGTTGTCAATCATGTATAATTGTTTAAAAACTGTTCATTGAGAGCAAGTTGTAATATTGTCATTAAAACTGCAAGTGATAAACTTTACTGGTTAACAAACTTCACTGCCTAAACTGTGTATACATGTATATGTATGTATAATATATCAATTTATTTAAAATAAATATCTAAAGTATTATATTTTGATTATCCACCACATGCTGTATTTGGTCTAAATAGGGTGACAATACAGGACATATTTTTGTATATCCCGATGCCACTAATACAATGGATAATTGGCATTCTGGTAATGTTGTGCGGCTTGTGCCAAAGAATCCCCTTAGTAAAGGGAAGATTAAGTGCTGTCAAAGTCTAATTAGAGTTGAAAATAATTACAAAATCATCCACAATTGCAATTTCTCAATAATATTTCAGAAACTATGTAACATGTAAATATGTTATATACATCAGCAAAAAGGTATTTTTTACAAATCGTGAGACTGCTCGTTGTTAGTGCATTAAAATGCATGCAGGAATGGGAGAAAGTTTTCAAGTTAAATATGGGAGTTTTTGTATTTTCACTGCTGCACCTTTTTGTAATAGACACTCTTTTCTACATTCTTCTTTTCATATGGACTTACTTTATGATTCTTACATAATGGTGTACAATAAAAGTAAAACATCCCCCGTTAGACATATTCAGAAAAATCTGTATCACAAAAGAAGATGACAATATTATATAAGCAGGTCATTCGGGAAGTTTTTGTATTATAAAAACCCTGTTAAGTGAAATTTATAGGAACAAGAATTGTATTTCTAATTACCAAGTATTTCTAGAAAACAGGGTGAAGATCATCAGAAATTGTTTACTAATTAATGTCTATTGTAAAATGACATCTACTTATCAGAGATCTACTTAAAGGGTTCACATATATAAGCATCAGTGGTGCGTTAGTTTACTTCACAAATGGTCAATCATTGTGGGATAGATCTAAAATGAATTTAAGATTGAGTTTTCAATAACTGGTAACTACAAATGTTGGCATAGGATGCTCTATGAAAAAAGCGAAGGTACTTCACATGATAAACAGTGCGAGTATCTTTGCAAGTGCAGCAAAAAATGGTTCCCCTCTACTTTAGTGGGAGATTTATTTAGTGTCTGATATGAAATGTTTACAAGAAATATTATTCTAGAAGGGTACATAAATATATGAGTGGTAACTTGATATTTATTGTCCTGATATGTTTTTTTCGGGCTAACACTGTTTGTTGTGTGTAATGTGTCAAAAAAACATTTTTAAATAGACTGATTTATGATTAATAAGAAAATTGATGAAGATAATATAATATATATGTGTGTACCGAAACTCGTGAATTTGTATAATTTTAAAACCCACTGTAATAACACAGTTTAAGTGGTTGGGTGCTTGGTACTGCTACAAGTAGTAATTTGGCATTCACCTCAAATTGGCACAGATTATATAGTAACAAGTAAATTTTTAAAAAAAAAATGACCTTTACAGTTTTGTGCAAAGTTCTTAAAGATAAATCTTTGCTACAGAATTATTTTGTTATTTGTAGATTTGAAGTCCATGTATGACTGTTATTTTGTTATACTTCTTTTAATGTATCAATGTATTGTTACAGAGATTAAGTAGTATAAAGCTTTACAATTTACCTTGCAGCCTGTGGAGTAACCATTACCGCCCCCTCACATTACATAGCTTTCACTGGTGAGGGGATTGAGGTAACATACTCCAACATGACCCTAAGCGACCCAGTGATAGAGGTAGTCGACGTCACAACCAATCAGGTGATTTCCAGCTCGAGTCTGCCCAAGGGATTTCCAAATGCAGAAACGTACATAACATGTGGAGGGATAGACTATGCGGGGATTTTCCGAGTCAGGATTATGGATAAAAAAGAGAAGAAAGTAGTCGCAGAGACGGATGATATCGAAGTGGTCTGGCCACATATAGTCTTACAAATACCTCGGGAGCTGGAGACATTAACGGGTAGTGTGAAATTGAACTTTGAAATCCGTGACAAAGTGGAATGTAATTCAATCAGACCAGACACAAAATACACAATTAAACTGGTAAGGTATGATAATCCTGAGGACCTCTCATTGGTTCAGGTTGTGCATAAGGTCAATATGTCAACATTCAATAACCTGGCCCTGGACTCTAATGCAATCAGTATGAACTGTGCGCTGTTTGACCAAGCAGGAATATATGAGGTAAGGAGAATGAATGTATTCTACAGTATCTGAATGAATTCTAAAGGAGATTTATGATTTGTAATATGTAAGTGTTCATGCTAGAGTGTAATTTTAGGCCATTTTTTGCTGGAGTTTTGGAAGATTATAAACTAATTTTGTAATGGTGAAGAATTAAGTAAATGATTTTAAACTGTTTTCTATTTTATATTACACACTGGAGAATACTAATGTTCATTGTACTTTTTTGTGGAAGGATGATGGAAAAATAATGGTTGAAATTGTAAATCTACGATGGTATCATAATGGTTTTAGGTTAGTTATATATTGTACAATAACATAACTGTTCCGAATCTATGTGTCCACATTTTAGCATTTACCAAAGTAGAGTACCAGTAAAGGGTATCTATTCTGTTTTCCCAGATCCATTTCTTGTCCAACCAGGGCCAACCAGATCCCATCGCCATTAGCAACCGCATGTCTGTAACTTGGAGCACCATGTATGCAGTCACTACTTTGGAAGAGCATATCTTACCATGTGACGAGTACTTTGTCGTAGCCTATCAACAACCCAGGTGCGCAGGGAGTGAAGACAAGATTCGACTCTATGAAAAACAGCATTCTACAGATTCATTAGCAGGTCCAAGCAGTATGAATTATATCACAGAGCACCGGGCTGTCAGAGGTGACATTACAGTGAAATTCAGGTGCGACATCTTCCAAGACGAAATTGTGGAGTACTGCTTCAAATATGTCAGTTTTGCCAGCTCGGGATTACTACATGAACATGACACTAAGTGTGTGCCTACGAAATTCAGTCCGGGTAAGTAAAACATGTGGGCATTATATAGGATATGTAGATTTTATGGATGTTGTATTGTGAAGAAAATTTTCACAGAGGCAAAACTATATAAGCATTTTGTAAAGTCTGAAAATGCAAAGGGTATATGATGAATTTGAGCAGAGATTAGTTTTTTCAATTTCTCAGACATTTCTTCAAAGAAATAGCATATGCATGAAATAACATATTATATCTCCATCAATAGTATAATTCCCTAAATGAAATGAATGATAATATGTATGACATATTCAGCATACGGTGGTTCTCCTTCATTAAAATTAATAGTAAGGGTTAAATAATACCAAATCTCTTTGCTATGACCCCCAAGGGCTAGATGGTGTTTTTTAACCAGTATTGGGTGTATTATTTTGGTGTGTAAGCCCTGTAGAAATACCAAATATCAAATAAATTCAAAATCTAAAAGTAAACTGGTATAAATCAGCACTATATCCATCACCAGGAGACCTCTGTTTAGCTTGACCTTCATTTTGGGGGTGATATTGATCACATTAATCATGATAAATAAGGCCTAAGCTTATTTAGTGTCAGTACATTGGTTTCACTCCTTTTGAATTATGTGTGCAGTTACGTCATTGTTACATGTAGCATAATTACTCTTTTGTTTAATAATTTCAGAGGAAAATCTTACTTTTCAATTAGCTTTCCAGATTTGTCTATGAAAACTAGGCTGTGATATATTATTATTTTGCCAAATTTAGAAAATATAAACCAAGAATAGCTGCAATTAGTGATCATCAGGCAAAGCTTAGTGGACAATGTATACTCTTTGAGCTTTGGTGAGGTAACATCATATCCTGACTAAGAAGTGTGATATTTGCCAGAGTACACGTAATTCGCTGGTACCGGCGAACCCTTTAACAGTCAGACACAACAATCCAAATTTGTGCCATTTTTGCCTCTACTATGGGGGTGTTTCCAAAAACTCAAGATCTTTTTGTATCAGGAATATGATCTGGATCATTTCCTCAAAAATCTTTCCTCTGGCCAGGCCCTTCCCACAAAAAAATCTCTAAAAGATCTGGCTTGGTATTCACAATAGGGATCAAGCTCAAGTTGAGCAAAAAAAATCGGCTCAAGTTTACAGCTGTTTATACTAAATTTGAGCTGATTTTTGGCTCAACTTGAGCTTGATCCCTTTTGTGAATATGGTCGCTGTTCATTACCTTTTGGGGTTAGTGAAGAAACACACTCCAAAACATAATATCCTTGTGGTGATAATAAGAATCTTATTATGTCCACCCACCCCTCCCCAAAAATGGCGGCCATTTTGAATTTTTGAATTTTGGTCAAAAATGGCAAAACACAAATTTGCTTCTATCTCCTTAACCGTGTGAGATAGAGCGATTTCGTCAAAATTTTCGACCCACAGGGTATCTCAGCATTGTACTCTTGGCAATTTTTAAAAAATTTTCCCCTCCCCAAAAATGGCGGCCATTTTGAATTTTCGAATTTTGGCCAAAAATGGCAAAACACAAATTTGCTTCTATCTCCTTAACCGTGCGAGATAGAGCAATTTTGTCGAAATTTTCGACCCCCAGGGTATCTAAGAAATGTACTCTTGGCAATTTTCAAAAAATTTTCCCCTCCCCACATATGGCGGCCATTTTGAATTTTCGAATTTTTGTCCAAAATGGAAAAACACAAATTTGCCTTAACCGTGCAAAATAGAGTTATTTCGGTGAAATTTTCGACCCACAGGGTATCTAAGAAATGTACTCTTGGCAATTTTCAAAAAATTTTCCTCTTCTCAAAAATGGCGGCCATTTTGAATTTTCAAATTTTTGCCAAAAATAGAAAAACAGAAATTTGCTTCTATCTTCTTAACCGTGCAAGATAGAGTGATTTCGTCAAAATGTTCGACCCAACCAATGCCAAAAGGCATGAAGCTGAAATAATTTACATGTATACTAATAAATATTTAACCATCATTGATATATTTCACAAATGAAACAGGGTCTTGTAAGACTACTGTACAATTCTGGCAAAAGGTTCATGGGGTGGACATTACACATGATAATGTGTGTTCTTCTATGCTATCCTGTTTCTATTCATATGTCGCAGCTACTATCAACAGGGCGTCCTATTTCTAGTTTTTGAAATATGAAACCATCATGTTATAAGAGATTATTGTTCGAATTAAAGATGGAAGTTTTCAAAAAGGCTTTTTGTCTCTGATAGACAATAGTAAACCGAACTACTAATTACGATACAATGGACATAAACTGGTGCATTACTTGGAAGCTTTTTGTGCAGTACAGCTGCTTTTGTGCAGTCTAGGTCCATTACGTTGTACAATACAATGTTTTTACATTGTCAGTACACTGACTGTTATAGTAATGAGAAAGACAATTTACATCAGAGAATAGAGAACGTTTTCATTGCTATTGATGGAGTATTACTAAATCAAACCCATGTACCCATCTGTATGATTTTTTGCATACATACGATTTTTTGGTACATACACATCAAACTCATCCCTTTTGATCTGTTATAATAAAGTCAGATACAAGTCCTAAACGAGTCCTAAACTTTGTAGGCTTTGGTAAATTTCTGCAGATTTTACAATTGTCCCTTAAGTTTGTGGACTTCAAATTACATGATTGAGAATTGGACTTTCTACCAAATTGAAATTTGGTGTATTTTGAAATTCTACCAGCACAAGCTTCAATCAGACTTTCAGTTTCTACAAACCTACTTTGTAGAATTTCCAATTGGACTTTTTGTCATGATAAATACATGAGAAATACAGCTAAGTTTGCCTGTGTTAAAATTGGAATTAATAATATTGTACTAACTTAATTCACCTTGAAAAGATCTGCAATGAAAAAATATATAGTACGAATTACTTTTAGAGCCAAACCTAAGACACATCATGAACTGTTACCCTATGGTTAAGTGATCTAATAGTTGTTTCACCCACCCAAATCAAATTTTGCCTTGATAGAAATTACCACAAAATGGATAAAAGAAAAGGAAAACACAGAAGACTGATTTAGGGAGGGATGTCCAAGTCACTACATGTAGAAAGGTTTAGTATCCTCCCTAAATGTCCCTAGTGGTCTATAAACTAGCTACACCCCAAATTGAGCTGAAACCATAATGCACATTGCCTCTCAAATCAGTGAATTTCATGCAAGGAACTTTGAACCTAAATTTCAGATTATAACTAGTAGAAAATTGGCCCGTTAGTATTAAAGTTTATATTAAGTTATCACCTCTGCCAAGGAAGATAATGATTGATATGTTTTTGGGTGGATTTGTTTGTCCGTTGGTCTATGTTCGTGACTTACTCAATTACTAATGAAAGCATCGTTATAGCCTTGCTAAAGGCTCAAGTTTCTATACAGTTAGGGAAAGTTTTTAGTTCAGATAATGGAGTTTCAGTTTCTATAATGTACTTTTATACATGTACTGACTTTTACAGCAGCATACAGCCTTAACATGTAATGCGTGCTTTATGAATACCAAATATCTGTGTGTATGTTTGAAAAGATATCATGCAAATTTGAGCCTTAAGCAAGGCTACCATCTTTATGAATTTTTTATATGGGTAGGACCTGACCAAAGGAAAAAGCCATTAGATATTGGGAAAGATCTGAATCATACTTTGGATAAGAAAAAATCTTGAATTTTAACCTTCCCATTTTCACTCTGTATTTATGGTTAATGCCATCCTATTATGAGGCTTAAAATAAAATAAAAGCCCAATTTGAGTAAAAGATACAATATGGCAATACTCAGCTGCCTTCTAAGAGGGCATTCTAGTGTGTTGATTTAAATGTTTACATATGAGAAACTTATATTTTGCTTGATACTATCAAATTGTGAAAGGGGAAAAACATATTATTATGATCTTACTACTAAGATGAATTACTTCAAGTAGATTTTTCCATTAATTAGCTTGACTTTGAAAGTTGAAAAATTTACTCAGTGATGAATTCCTGACTAAATATATTTAATGATTCACTGAGATTTGACATTATACCCCAGTTCCACTATTCTGTTTTTGTGTCCTGACTGCAGAGTCGAATGTAATCTTATTAGTCACATGACTTATCTTTTCCCTGTTATAGGTTGGGAGCACATAATTGTGGCTTTTGGTGACTGTTCCACTATGCCAATAATTGTAGAATTTTAAGGTCTATAAACACCAGGCTAATCTGATACAATAGCTTATCTCCAAGCCCAAATTTCCACTTAACAAAATGGTGAAACAATTTTCAAAATCGGACCAGTAATAAATAAGTTATGTTCATTTTAACGAGGTGTATTACTATTTGTCGATCTTACTTGCTAATATGATAAAAGTGGCAGTGTTCTTCAAAATAAAAATCCTTTCGTATTGGCTCGTTTCAGTCATTTTTAGTGCCCATAGACAAGGTAAATCGTACCAGTTTTGAAATGTATTACTAGATCTAGTCATTGTTAGGACAAACAGGCCTTTACAGACATTGAGTAATTCTTGGCTTTTTTGCCCAGTTTCTTGCGAATCTTGACTTTAAGTGTTACCGAGTGTCAGGATCAAGCTATGCCAAAAGCTAATAGGAAACTAGAGGCTTTTACGCTAGCTATAGATGGAGATTTATGGCTTCAATTCCCATATTGTTGGGTTGCCTCCCCACTATCCCCCTCCCTCTTCTGCCCCTAAAACTAGTTACTCATTTTGTCCTTGTAGCAAGTAATAAAAGGAAGAAGCCATAAAAGGTTACCCAACAGGTAGTAATGTGAATTTACCGTTGGTAAAAAATTATGTTTTCTTTTGATTATTTTTCTTACATTTCATTCTGTTTACATCAACTTTTAAACAGATTTAAAGTTTGTAATTTTGTCAGATAATCTAACTCAGGTTTCAGAAAGAATACTTTTGAAAACAGAAGTATTATTATCATTTTCCTGTCTTTGTTAACTGGGCTGGCGACAGGCATAAACTGTATGGGTATGTCACATCCTAAATGAATGCATGGATTTTTACCAACTTTTTGGGATATGTTTAACACAAGATGATCTATAGCTGGTCAAAATTGTTCGGTAAATTTTCCAAAGTTTTGGGGCTAGCTATAAAAATGACATAAAAATAAGTTAATTTAGTACAAAACCAGTCTTATGGAATAGGGACAAATTGGAAAGTCTTCAACCCCCCTGTGTCTTTATCAGCCAATGTCTTAATTGTACCCTCCTGTAATCGAGCTACTTGGAAGCCTGAGTTGAAGGTCATATTCAGGTTATATTCAACATTTTGTAATAACATTCTCAAACCTTACCTATCCTGTGTTTAAGCGCCAGCTCTAGTGAGGCTTGCACTTCTAGAGATCACTTATTTTTTGTCAATTTTTTGTCATCGGACTTTCATAAATTGTGGCATAGCATGATGAGTACCAGTCTGTTCAATGAAGTTAAGCAGCAAGAGGCTACGTTAGTACTTGGATGGGTGACCGCTTCATTACAATACTCGTGTCTCTGATGGCTTTGCGACTCGCGCTTGTAGACTGAAACACCTTTCAGCCTTGTTATAGTATCCAGAGTGTAGCACTACATATATTATCTGAACATCCTTGGATCATGATGTTTTGTTGGTATAATAGAATGTACATGAAATAAAAGGACAATATATGTATAAATCAACAAGGAAATGTAAATTGGGAAAAGTAAAGTGAGTTGAAAATTGAAATATTTGGATAATACAAGGTTGGATGTTAGCGGTTCTACTGTCTACAGAATTAGTTTCTCCTTTGATCTTGAAAAACAGTTTTCCTGTATTAATGTTTCCTAAGTTAGTTATTTTACATGTCACCACCCTTATTAATAACTGTCAAGTAAAAAGAAATATTTTTTATTTCATGCGACAATATTTACATAAGAGATACGATTAATTCGCATGTTTGAATGGAAGAGTTATTAACATACAGAAACACACAAATATGCCTGATTTGTCACTCGACTGTTGGATGTTATAACACAGGACACTTGAAAAGTGACACACCTCAACTGTCAGGTATTATGAGTGGAGCGGGCAAAAAAAATGACGTGAAATAACAAGCCTTGGGAACATTGCATTGTGGGATATAACATCAATTATAACCCGATGCCAACCTGGTACCTTGTCCCTCTGTTTTGATATTTGTGCGTGTTATAAATTTTTTTAGATGAAAGGAAAAGAGAGATAGATCACACATAGATGTTCCAGACTGTTTTTATTACTCCCTTGTTTTGGGATATATTAAGCTTTGTGTTTATACTGTAATCGCTCCCTGAAACAACCTTGGGCGCTAAATAGACCACATATTTGTGTAAAACGGGGATGGGCAGTTACAAAAATGAAAATACACCTGTTATTTAAAAAATTATTCAAATCTAGTTACCCAAATGTCCACCAATTGAAAGTAAAAGAAGGTTGCTGCAAGCAAGTGTATCAGAAATTTAAAATGTGAAGTAACTACTCACTAGTAAGGAACATTGTGTCAGAAAAAATAATACAATGTATAAGGTAATCTAATATAACCCAATGTTATCTTTATTTGAAATTATTTACCTGAAAATGACTAATTAACAATTTATGGAATATAAGGCAAGATTGGGGGATGGGTATTTAAGGGTATCAGGGTCTTTTTGTAATGTTTAAGGCACAAGTCACCCAGTCAAGTACTACAATTTCAAAGTAATCATTTTTCAATAGAGAAAGAAGTCATCGAATGAAGTAATGATACTAAAAGTAACCTCATGTTGTAACGTGCGCACCACAATATAAAATATAATATGAAAAATTCCTAGTATAGAATACAGAGCATTTCTTGGACTAATTGATATACACCTCAATGTGGCACCAAATATAAAAGTAAACAATCATCTCCAGCCAATCGGGATCTCTGACATAAAAATTATGAATTGTGAGCTGCAAGTTGATTAGCCATGTGCCAATTTGGGGTGCTGACTGAAATTAGAAATTGTATAATGGACTCTCAAAAAGCACTGTAAAATGGTTTAGTAGTGTCCAGGTTTTGTGTAAAATATACATGTATTCATAAAGTTACACATGTCTTTGCATCAAATGAAACTCTCCTTAAATAAATCAAAATAAGCATGTGTTCCAAACTCTTGGTAGTTTATGGTCACTCACAGTATATGAAGGATTTCTAAAACTGAAATGCCCTGTTTTGGTTAAACATTATATATAATTTCATTAACAAAATTACTATGAAAGATGTTGTTGCAAAATTGTGGCCTTCTACGATAAAGTGAAGTTAGTATAGCCTGTCCAGTTATGATCGATAGGTTTTTTGTTCAAATCCAGTTGTTATTTGATTGCATTTTAGCAGTTGTCCTACATACAACAAGACCTAGCATGAAGTTGCATAGAATGTGGTGGTTCAGTGGTAACACATCTCTACTCCCAAACTTGAAAATGTAGGTTCAAATCTTGGCCATAGTCCTAAATGGGAAGGCTTTCTTTTAGGAAAGAATTATATGTTTCTTTTTCTTTAGTTTTGTTTTATTTGGCACATGGATGAACTGCTGACCCATCATATTTTTTACATTTGTTTATGTACATATAGATTTATATTTGAATTAGGAGCAGAGGGAGGTTTTACAATTTTATTATGTACATATAGATTTATATGTGAACTAGGAGCAGACCTCCCCAGAAGGATTTCTGAAGTCATTGAAAATACATTTAAAATGGAACGTGACTTTTTTCATACCCAGATCATTCCCAAAGTTTAATCTCTTCTTCCTTTGGTCATACCTTACTAAACATAAAAATTTCAGAAAAATTATAATGGGAGAGGAATACTGTAATGTAGCAGCAAATTTCATCAAGATCGGTTAGCAAAAAAAAAAAAAAAAAATCATAACTTAAATTCATGTGGTGTTTGGAAAAAAAAATAATTTGCTAACTTAAATATTAAGAGATAGTAAAAAATTGTTTCTTAAGTTGAATGTACAAGTTACTAACTTGAATATATGAGATAATAATAAAGAATCCTTCACTGACTTGAATATTCAACCTAGTAACTTGAATATTCAAGATAGCAACTTGAATATATATTCAAGTTAAGAAAAATTAAAAAAAAACAAAACTAATTAGATAAAATAAAACAAATGCCATTTCTGAGATGCTGTTATTTTCCACTTACACCTTACACTTGAGTTTAACTTACACTGGTACTACATATACAGAATCCACTGTACATTAAGTATATAATAGTGACCGTTAGAGATATTGGGCAAAAGTTATATAGATTACTGTAGCTTACTCTGACACCAACCAGGTAGATCACATAATCATGTTGATCATAGAAGTTTTTGCAAAAGCCTTTCCAAAAATAATGGTTTTCCAGTTTTTTGTGTCTTTTTTTTGTCCACAAAAGTAATAAAGAAAAACTTCTGGAGGCAATTGACATTGCACTTAATAAACCCCAGTTTGAAAACAGACATTTTTTTCTACAATCAAATGTGATGTTTTTGTTGGGCACGTTTCAACCTCTGGGATGAACTACTGCCAGACAGAGATTGCTTTGTCTGTCATTGGCATCCGTGTCATTACCATCAGGTATCCAAGTGCTTAATTTCTGTACTAGAGAATTCTAAGGCACACCGTCCAGAATAAGCCATAAATCAGAGTCAGTAAACGGGATAATATTCATAACCAAGGAGACCATCTATCCATATATTCGGAAGTTGAGAACTAGGGAGGGAAAAACTATTGAAACAGGTTTTAAGGTACCTGCTGAAACATGAGAGAGTAGGAGCAGTTCAAATGTTCAGTGTTACCACCATGGGTGTTACCATTCCTGCATAGTTACTAGGGCTAAGGTGGCACAGTGATAACACACTCCCCTTCCACCACAGAGATTTGAGTTCAGATCCCCACCTGACCTCAAGTGGGAAGCTGAAAGTTGTTTCCCTTTGGCTGATGGTTTGCTTTATTGAATATTTAATACACATGATACAGACCAACTATATATGTACTGGTTGCTTCTGCCTTTCTGACCATGTATCGCAACATAACCAATGTTGTAACCAACATAACCAATATAAAGATATACTTTTACCTTGAGAAGAACTCTTCTCTATGATGACCTTAAACTCAAAATGTCTGCAAATTTAAATTCACATGTTGGTGATTTAACAGATGTTCTATAAAATATGTTTATCATATGCATTAAAAAGTACTTTAACTACTTTCATGTATAAACATTATTGTACAATTCTCTTGTACTTTTATATTCACAGTTTGACCTGATGCCTAAGAAAAAAACATTATTGAATGATATTTGAAGGTTCAGTAATTAAAAAAAACAACAAAAGCTTAGCTTGTCAATAGTTTGTTTGTGAAGCTGAAATTAATTTTTTTTGTGCTCATATCCCGGAGGTATAGTCTCTTAACGATCACAATGTAACCTCAAAGCAGAGATGAGAATCCAACTGTGGTAAATTATTGAAAGTTCGATATGTAATTCTTTTCATGATTTCCTTGTCTGGCTGAAATCCTGTTTACTGGATTTACGGTTGAGTATACCCGGATTTTCCCTTTCACTGTTAGTTTCCAGTGAATAGAAAGGCCAGACATTGCATTTCTTCCAGTTGAGTGACCTGCTAAAGGTCACCTTAGTTTTTGTCTCTCTTCCGCAAAGGCAGCATAGACTGCCTTAATTATTCATACATTTTAAGTAATGATTTGTTAATAAAACTGGAACTCAAACATAAACACAAAAATAACAGCTCAAACAAATTGCTCAGATAATTTTCTTTTTCTGAAGATAGAAAATACTTTATAAAGAGGTTATAGAGCTCTATGAAATGTTTTCCACATGGATGGAGAATTGATTTTGTATTTTGGTTAGAAGGCTTTAACTTAAATTATTTATAGATGTTTTTCTTTATCAAAGCAGATAACTAATAGATATTTTCTATACTTCTTGAGACACTGTATGATAATTTACTCATTGCGTTACACCAGTTATACATTATATATTGGTTTATAATTACATCCTGGAAAAATCCAAGGGTTTTCCAAGAGTTAATACAATCTTGATTGTTTTGAAACTAAGTATACCAAATGTCAACCTGTCTAGTATGTTGATGTGTATAGAAGCTTAGTATTAGCGGCCATGATGAATTAATCTTATGCTAAGATTTTGATTCTATCAAAATTTCAAGGTATGTCTTAAGTTTCCACTGAAAGTAATCATGAGCATGTGATTATGGTGTGAATATGATTCACCTTTGAAGAATTTTTATTTTTCTGAATTTAACTATGAAGTTAGATTATAGAGAGATGATGTATGTATTATAGAGAGATTAAAGAATATACTCATCGGAGTTGAGTAACTCTGAGTCTGGGTAGTGTAATAGGATAATAGGGGACCCAGTACAACAGGAGATAAAAACCTATCTTTGGTACCAACAACTGAATGCAATCAAGCAGAAGAAATAACTCAAACACAACAGACGCTACACAGTCTAAATTACCATTAAATATTAATCAGAGAGTGTGTGGCTAATGCTATCGTCTCATTCAATAAACGCATGTTGATTAAGAGCTGAAAAAAGAAAAAAAAATTTACTCGATTGAACTAACCACAGGGAAAGAATGATTGATTGGAAGAATGGAGGCGTAGGATCTGAAAGTGTATATTTTTATACAACTGAAATGGGTTATGTAATTCATACAAGAATTGTAATTATATGAATTATAAAATTGTATCCGTGTACAAAATTCTGCTGATGGCACTACACTTAGTACTGCCCGCATTTTTAAACATCCAAAATAGGGCAGGGTCAGTAACACTGGTATCTTGGTATCGTGACCAATTCACTTGAATACTGTGATGACACTTTACAACCGGCATTTTGAATGTCAGTACATATATAAATATTGTGTAAAATGGTAAAATTTTAATAATAAACCCCAAATTTGAAGAAATTATAAACTTTTATGTCGACCCTGCCCTAATCCAAAATAATGTGAATTGCTAGTGAAAATTCCTTCAAATGTACACTCACAAATTTTAAACAGTTGGCCGAAGTGTGCAAAATTTTCTGGTAAAAGTTTAGCAATGCATGGAAGAATGAGGCATTGTGATGTACCTTTGTAAATGTATACAATTTGGTATGAAATGGCATTTAAGGAACACACTGTAGAGGTTACATCACGAGCAAATGTTGGGGGAGGAAAGGCAAGCTGAACATATTATGTACTATATATTTTGTAAAATATTGCCGCAATCTTGGCCAATAATTTTTTGAATTATGGAATTACATCTATACAGTTAAGGTCTGTAACACCAGACCTGTCCAATATTAGGATCCAGTACAATATATTCATCTTCAAGCTGAAGAAAATGGTTCAGTTTATAAATAAAAAAACACATAATGATTGTTTCAAGTTGAGGTGTATGTTATAAGCTGACAGTTCTTTCTGATTCCAATAAAAGTTGAAGAATTCTTAAAAATAGAAATGGTTTATTCTATGACCTGGCTATGTCCTCGGATTAATGTTAACTGCCTTGCTTTATGTTCAGTTGCGCCTTAGAGTCCATCAGCGATGGAGATAAAAGTCCACATTAGATTAGATTAGATGGTTTGTGATTGGCTGGTATTGTCATTGGTTTATACAGACAAGGTATATTACAGCAATTGTAACTGTATTATTGTCTTGTATTACATCATCATTGTTGTGCACTGAATGTCTTTGAATGAGTCATGGTATCTGTGATGTCACTGCCATGATCTTATCTAGTTTGTGACCTCCGTGACCTGTGGTAGTGGGCTTGTAAAGTGGTTGATGCCAAACAATAATCATTGGAAAGTTCACTGATAAATATTCAACTGTCAAGCAACTACGCGCTTGAGGCTGGAGCAAAATTTCAAGCCCATAACCTCTCTGATGGGAGATAAGTGTACTACCATCCCTGCCAACCCTGCTACTTGACG
Source organism: Sabellastarte sp. h YS-2021 (assembly GCA_964017235.1). Classification (NCBI taxonomy): domain Eukaryota; kingdom Metazoa; phylum Annelida; class Polychaeta; order Sabellida; family Sabellidae; genus Sabellastarte; species Sabellastarte sp. h YS-2021. The sequence continues at coordinate 20,265,937 of OZ024927.1, forward strand.
TGGTAATTTGGTAGACTCCCTAAATTGGCACCAAATGAAGTAGACATATTTGCAAAATACTGAAAAATAATTAATATTAATAAAAAATACTAATTTCAAATTGTGATTTTACTATTTCTTTTAAATCTTGATTGTAACCCAAATTTGAAATACAGCTCAGCCTTAGCAGGTGCAAGAAAATGACAGTTTGCAAGATTGAGATCCATGATGGTTAACCTGGAGTAAAAACAAATTAACTTATGAAAACCAAATGAACAAAAATTGTCAATTTTTAGCAGAATATTATAACCCTCTACTTTTGTCTAGAAGTTTCCAGCAAAAAGAAATAAAACCCAGGGGTTGATTTGTCTCAAAGTTTGACATATTAATTTTAAACCTACAATTCACTTGCCTCACTTTACAGAGGGTATTATGTCACATTATTATTAATACAAAAAGGAGGGGTTGGCTATTGTGTAAAATTTCACTTTAATGATAAGCCACATGCTTGACAAAAATATCTGTGCACAATTATAAGAATTTGTTTTGTCTCTGAGAGACCACAATGTCTGTCTTTCTTTAATAATATTTTTTTCAGCATCAAAATACATTCTTTGATGTGACACAAATTGATCATGATAAAGCCATAGTTTTACATCTTGATTCAGTTCACATATTTTAAAGTAAATCAACCTTTATGTCATATTTACATGTCACAGGACAAGTTCACATCCATGCATATTTCAAATAGACATAGACAAACTTGTAATTTATCCTAGGCAGGTTTAAAATGTTCAAAGTTCATTTGTTAGATATTTAATCTGTTCTAGGTAGATTTTAAAACTTAATTTTGACTGGGTGATATTAAAACCCTATAGTTACCAGTAATTTAATATGGGATATAGCTCAGTAGATTTAAATTTTTTTTATATTTTCTCTTCTTAAAAAAAATTATATATTCAAGCCAAAATGTACAAAAATTTTGCACAAATTTGATTAATGATATTGAAGGATGTATTTTAAACTCAATAAAATAATATATTTTTTTTCTTTTTTTAACATTTTAAAATGCTTTTTTAGAAATATTATCTGGTGTATACTTTTTATTTAGAGGATATGATACCATTTCACCTGTTACCTTACCATTGAATCAGTTTATAATGTTTACATATTCGTATTCTATCTTCTGCTGCCTATCCACCATTAATGGTAAGTTGATGGTTTTTTACTAAGTTTATTAACTGTGTGATTTTACAATTGTATTGTTTTGACTGTGTAATCATGTAACCTGTCTGTTTCCATGAAAAGGGAAGAAAATCTTCTTTTTCCTACTGTTGTCAATTTTGTATTCCCCATTTAAGAACTCAACTACTGTACAAGGCTCTATTAGTAGAACATCCAATGTACTACACTGGATTTGCCTTGTTCTAGATCTGCTTGTCACTTTATACAAAAAAAAAAGAAAACAAGAATATTTTAAAGGCTGTGCACACCAAACTAATATTATATCAAAATAAAAAATATTAAAATTATGAAAATAATTGTGAAAATGGAACCAGAAATAAAGAAATTCTGATCATTTTAACATACATTTAGTGGTGATGATTAACAATGACTATTAACTACCCATCCAATAACAGTTTGAGAATTGGTATTTCAGATCAGCTTGTATCATTGTCAGTGTCCTACAGACAATGTACATCAAATTAGTATAGACTTTATAACCTACGAGATTGTATTTTATCAGTTTTGTGCATACAGTCCTTAATGCTGGTGGACTTACACTGGATTCACTTTCAAAGAGTCTGTTGTATGTGTTTCATTTGATTTTAATTGTAGTTGCTGTGTTGATTTTCATAATCATCATTATTGTGTACATGTAATTTTCTATATATAACAGATAATGACAAAGTACCAGATGTTTTTTATTTGTTTACCTTCAATACTATTTAAATATCATTTGGAAACAACCAATATTTAGTAAATTTTAAGTTCCTATTAAATATTTCTGAAGTCTTCCCTATATAATTGCTACATTGTTATCATAGGTTTCATCTATTAAATATTTCTGAAGTCTTCCCTATATAATTGCTACATTGTTATCATAGGTTTCATGTATACCAGTTCTGAAATAAAATACATGTATATATTTTTCCTTTGGAATACTGCTAAGTTACTGTAAGTTTTAAAACAGAATTTTTTGCCATTGAAAAGATGAACCAGATATTTGGATAGTAGTTTTGCCAGTCATTTCTAGTCAAAAGATCTACATTATAAAAGGTACTATCTGAAGTAAAAGTTTCTTGCATACTTTCTCACATGTAAAATATGACATTTAAACCTTTATCTTTCCTTATGCATAACTAATGAAAAGTTTAATTTTATGGTATTTAAACCTTTGTTATCTGTTCTATCTACAAAGACTTTCTTGTTTTGGCAATTTATTAACTTTTTCAAAAGTCTTGGAAACTGAAAAAAATATGTTGTAATTTTCAAAAAAAAAAAAAAAAACGAAAGAAAGAAAACATTCAAAATATGCAAGGACCATGGGTTTTAATCTGTTTCTGTATCTGTCTAAGAAATATGATAAAATTTATCTAAGATAATCGCAGCATTGTAATGAAAAGTACACAAGGTGTTACATTTCACTGAAAGGTGATAGGAAAATTTGCTCTTATACACAAACCCATTGAAAATGTCTCTTGATATGTGTTCAACTGTTTCCTGAAATATAAAAGGATTTAAATTGTTAGATTTTTATCGTTCAGTTAAGGTTTTTCACAGTGTCAATAGAAAGTGTCAGTTCTGACATCGAAATTGTCCTTTATATTCTTGAAAGAAATACATATTAAATGTGTGGTGCTCAAAATGAATGGCAAACAAGTCTTGATGTTTGAGATTCTCGACCACCTTTCATTCTTTTGTCTGTTCAATCAAAACCAATTTCTACTGATTCACTGTTCAGACTTTACTGATGACATTCCTTGATGTACCCACATTGGAAAGAAGTATGCTGCAGCCTACTAAAACTACATTTTTATTTCGTAAAATACCCTTACCTTATCCTCACTATTGCTTACATGTTGGCGGGAGCAAACAAGTACGACCAAACGAGAATATTTTTAAAATAAATATTCTTGTCGGTACCAGTATGTATACGCATGACCGTGCATGCGCGTGCACCGGAAGAACCCCGTTAAGCCTCACTTTTATTTTGGTCGTGAGGGAGTAAACATCGTTTGACACAATCTTCGTTTGCGAAGAATTTCAACATGGCTGGCGAGGAAGAAGATGTGAAGAATGTTTTTATTGTAAAGAATTCACTCTTTCATAAGAATTGGAAGATTTATTCTTTCTTTGTTGTTTGCCAGCCATCTTCATTAAGAAGTCTGCTTTTGACTGGATCTGCGGCGCTTGCAGACCTTTTACAGGGTACTGCATGGTAGGGTCCTGTTCGCCATTTAAGAAGAAGATTTTCCTCGACATTGGGAAAAGAATTCACCTTCTGACCCTCTGCAGCTTATACTAGCAAGTCTAGAAGCTATGCACGGTCCATCAACACTCTTGTTATGCACAGAAGAATCTCTGCTTCATTGTTTATTTAATTCAGATGGAAGATGACAGAATCTGCAATTCTTCATACAGACTTCATCTCACAAAAGGGTAGTACCTCTGTCTCCTCTAAGTGAGGTGAATATGGCAGAGGCAACCCCTATAACAGAAGAATCCACCATAAACAGAAGTTCTTCTCATCGGATAGGTCACACCTACAAGCTACAGACTTTCATTTGCAAACAAATGACAGTTCTGACTCTGGTGAAGCAACTTAGCAGGGACTGCACAGTGCTTTGAGGCGGAAGGTGGCCAGAATAAGATCTTCATCTCACAAAAGAGTAATTCTTCTGTCTCCTCTAGTGAGGTAAATATGGCAGAGGCAACCCTGTAATAGAAGAAGGGTTCAAGAATAATGTTATTCTCATCAGATGGTTTCACAACTACAACTTACAGGAACTTCAGCTGCAAGCAAATGGCAGGGCTTCCACTGGTAGAGTAAACTCGGCAGAGAATGCACTTGGTCAAGACAGATTTCCTTCAAACTGATCAGAATGGGTAAAAATTAAATTTCACTGGTCAGTTATTTACAACAACAGAAGAAGACGATCATGCTGTTAATGTTTCTTGCTAGGAACTAGAATGTCACTACAAATCTGGCATTCTTAGTCCTCTCACACTTCAGACAAGTTATCCACGACTGGGAGAGCTTCATGAGGACAACTTGAACAGGAAACAAGCAACAACTCTGTAGATTAGACAGAAACTACTTGAGATCAAGGAGAACACACCAGCAGTTTTCACATGCACAGAAATACTGCAAGGTTTTGTTTGCTTCCAGTGGACCAGCTTTCATTTAGAAGTTGAATCACTGTTCACCTACATTCAGATGTAATGTCTTTCTTCTCTTTTATTGGAAAGTTTTAGAAATTAAAGAAGAGGCATTAAATGGCAAGGAATTTGCAGCATGAACTTATTTAATATCACATATACTCTAGTATGTCACAAGGTATTGGGTGTTACAACAGACAAGAATTAACAGAATGCATCACAATTCACCAGAGGGGAAGTGACAACCAAGTTAAAGAAATGATGTGGAGGTTGTTTTACTGCAACATCTATTTTAAAAACGAATCTCATCTCAAAGTTGGGCACATTCTGCAATTCGCTTAATATTGAATGTACCTTATCGAATTGTCGAGAATTCCCACAATTCATAGCGGTTATATATTCTGACAGGAAACAACAACTTTAATGGTTAAAGTGTACATCAAAGGCTTCTGTACGTTTATATTCTCAGTAAAATGGGTACAACCCTACAGTTTTACAGTTCATTGGTGACCTTTGAGGGTAGTGTATGCATAAAACAGCACACGGTTTCACCATTGAGGACGCAAGGTAACAGTACTTCATTTGCGAAGATGGATAGGTAGTCGCGGTACATGTATCGGACGCGTTCTTCCTGAATCCCAGGTACATCAAACTGCTATGCTTCATTGTTTATTTGGTGGTGGAAGAATGCACCCTGTCATAAGTCATTCTTTTCAGTTCACAGCCCTACACTTCGGTACAGCAACGGATCCATTCGAATTTGTCCGTGTAGCTCCACATTCATCAGTATCGGGAACACTGGTTATATGCTGTCACCAACATCACATATTTGCTTGTAGAAATCGAAGCAATTAGTGGCCTGTGTACGGAACTACAATGGGTGATAAGCTTATGGGGTTAGAACTCATCCCAATAAAACACTTCCAGTTCTTTGGTGACAAATTCAACCTTGGCAAGGGTGAAGTGTCCCTATAGGAAGAAGTCTGGTATTTGAGAAGTTTAGGGATACATTGTACATGGGGTGATAACCTTGATGTCAGAACTGATCCCATCACAGCACTTACTAATTCAACCATGGCAAGGATGAAGTGTCCCCATAGAAGGGAAGTGGGGTATTTCAGAAGTTTATGGATGGTGTACATACAAGTTTATAAACCATTCCAGAATTCTACTGTCATTTATAGTATTTTAGAACCTATAAATATTCACAATCTTTACACATTCAGATATGTTGTTCATACTTTTGAAAATATATCTGTTTTTGATGTAAATCAGAGGTCTTACCAGGCCTTAGTGCCCTAAAGGAGAGGGTATACAGAAGGCTATGGATGGGTATAGGCAAGTTTGTTAGCATAATTTCATTCCCATAATTCTAATGTCATTTATAGGAATCTATAACCTACAGCATGTTATCCCAATGGACATTTTTCACATAAATGTTGCTTGGAAATTCCATTGGAAACCAGAAACCAGGAAGTACTCAAGGCTGCATTTCTGATAATGTTTCAGATTCACCTTCACAGTACAGGGTTTTACTTCAGATAATGGCATGGCACAGTGTTGTCTTATCTTAACAAGAGGGACCCATTCATTAGATAGGTGTGTGATGGTCCTTTGGAAGCCCACAACACTGTCTGAGGGCCCACCACAATTAGGGCAGTCAAGGTGGGATATCAACCTCTTTTCATACAGGGATAAGCCATTCAAACAGAATGTCCTTCATCTCATAGTTTCGCATTATTTGCCAAATTTGGCATACTGCAAGGTTAGATAGCTTTGTTTCAAAGATAAAGAACAAACTATCTGTGTTTATTTCACCAGTCTAATATACTAGCGCAATGCAATACAATGGCTGTAGATGTATTGAGTATCCTACAGTTGAGTATTTCTCATTTCAGAGGTGGTACAAAAATGGGAATTATACTTCTTACATATAACCAGGAGCCCCAGGGTGGCCAGGGATGTGTTGGTTTGGGACCTAATTGACTTATTCTGCAAACCATTTTTGCCCTACAGAATAGAGGATTCTCTGTAAAAAAAAAAAAAAAAAAAGAAAGGCAAGGTAGTTCTTTTTGAATCTGATGCAAAGAGATTCAGTTGGACTTCCAATAGCCTCCTCTCTTCTCAATAGTAGATTTTTGAGCCTTTGATTCACAGGCAAAATCTAGTTTCTTTCACACTGACATGTTACAGTGATGTTATTGCTAATCATTTGGGTTCACTGCAATCATTCATGGTTATGAACTCAATAGATTGATACATGGGTTTCATTTGGGTTCACTATTGAAGTAACTCATAGGTTTGAATTCAACAGACTGGTACATGGTTTTTTCATTTGGGTTCACTCTTGAAGTGATTCTTAGATATGAATTCAATATACTGATACATGGTTTTCCAGTTGGGTTCACTGTGGAAATCATTCATACTTATGAACTCAGTAGACTGATAGATGGGTTTCATTTGAGTTCATTTTTGAAATTATCCATAGTAATGGACTAAATGGATTGATAGTGGTTTTTCTGAGGATGTACTGATGTAGGAGGGTGCTATACCTTTTACACTTTTTGGACTTGTCTTGATTATTCTTAGTCTTGACAAAGTCTCTTTTGAATCATCTGAATCCATGTCCTTAGCCTCGGGTAGATAGAGAGATGAGGGTGTTGGTCTTTCAAATCATTGAACACAGAACTGGAAGGAGTTCATACTTTCTACTTCATCAGTACTCCTAGCAGAGAACAGATGACCTCAGAGGGTCACAATATTGTTCAAGCTGTTTTTCATTCCTTCTTTTATGCTAGTCTAGATCATTCTTTGACTGAAGATATGATAGGATATGATCTTTTAGAGCTCTAAGATTTTATCTGGATATATTTCAGATCTTAGATAGGGGAAGTATGTGCTATACTATACATGTGTGTATATGTATGTACTTTTCAGGAGGCATTCAAGGAGCTACCATGTCAACAGGTAGACATCTCTGCTAGCTGATCAAATATTTGACCTTGAAACTTACAATGTTTCCTTGGCCAAGGCTCAAATTGTTCCTTAAATGGCTGGAAGTCACACTCCACAGTTTTACTTTAACTTCTGACTTGGAAGTCTGATGAAGGTCAGATTAATTGTTGGAACTATAGTATCACCATGTGGTTCCTTCATAAGGGGTGTATAGTTGGTACATTACAGTAATTGTATGTATATGTACAGTTTCAATGGCCAGATCACGCTGTTTAGTGGTACCTGAAAGCCCATTGGAAATACCCAATCATGTTCCTGTTTTTTGGGGAAGCATCTGATCTAGTGGAAAGGCCCAAGGAATAGGTTAATAGGTGGTCTTATCCATATAAAGGAGCACAATCTCCTGTTATTACCAATGCGCCTGTCCATGGTTGGGGAACACATTGGTATTTAGTGTGATAAAATTCCAAGGTGTGGGAATTTTTCAATGCGTATTCTGGACAATTCCAGTTACTTAATAACATAATATAACTACATAGGTTATGTTGCTATTTTGGTAGGTATGCCTTTCATACTCTTGTACTTATCACCACAAGTGTGTTTGAAATTAGTACATTGGATATAAGATACATGCAGGGCCAAGGCACCTTTGGAAAGGTTGCCAGGTAGTGCTTACATATATAACTACTAAATGTTATTTTGTTAAGTTACTTTTACTGCATAATATAGTCTGGTATTCTCAAGTTTTCTTGAGATGTGTACTTTGACTTTTCTTTGGTTATACCTGCTTTTGGTGGCAAAAATATTAAAAATCCCACCACCAGTATGGTTGTAATCAAGCAATAGTGAGGATAAGGTAAGGGTATTTTACGAAATAAAATGTAAAAATTTTATTGTAATTTAACTTTTTGTAAGTTAAATACTTACCTTATCCTCACTAGATTCGGATTCCCACCCATCCAACCCCACATTTTCAAAATTTTTTGGGTTTGCAATATATTATATTGACTCCCAAAATTAAAGTAAGGCTTAACGGGGTTCTTCCGGTGCACGCGCATGCGCGGTCATGCGTATACATACTGGTACCGACAAGAATATTTATTTTAAAAATATTCTCGTTTGGTCGTACTTGTTTGCTCCCGCCAACACGTAAGCAATAGTGAGGATAAGGTAAGTATTTAACTTACAAAAAGTTAAATTACAATAAAATTTTTACAATCTCTGTTTTAAAGGCCATAATCATATTGTTTGTTTGCTCAGATCCACGACAAAAATTATACACAAATGTTTCAAAATTTTGAAGACTATTGTATCAGAGCACAAATTATGTCATTTTTTCGTTGATTGGGAGTCATGCGAGAATCAGGTTTCTGAGCTTTCCTTGTACTTAGGGACCCAGTTTATGATACAATCTGTCATGTTAAGAGTACAATAATCTCCAAACCCACAATAGGGATTTTCTATATCAACTGACGAGGTCGCTGACATATTGTCTTGGTTTTTTGGCATTGGCATCTGCAACAATGACATGTACCCCAACATTACAACAGCTAGAGATACTGATGGTGTTTTCTGATAGCTGATTTGCCGAACTCTGAAATGGGGTCATGGTATCTGTGTGTTCATTTGTTTCCTTATAGAACCTCAAACTGGGGTACATCTTACTGTTTTTGTGAAAATGTTAATACCTTATCGGACATTTTCTCCCTACCCAGATTAGAGACTTTATCAAAATTGTTTCAATGGGTAATATCCTCATAGTAATAATTATCCCATGTAAGTTAAAATCTAAATCTTATTGTACCGTATTTATCCGTATTAACATCCCCTCCCTATTAGTCGCCCCCCTCCTGTCTACCTTTGCACATTTCGGGGTTTTACATCCCTCTCAACAGCCAGCACCTTTGCGATTCCGGGATTCTGAAAAAAGATGCGTTTTAGTACTTCCCCAAACAAATACCACTTACGAGAAATAAAGACAGTCACAACAAAACAAAGCAATTATGATCAAAAACGCAATGAAATCTGCAAAAATACGAGATAAACTTTATAATTTTTTCAAACTTAAGATTTGTTTCCAATATTTTAAGCTCTCTCGCTATTATACATGCTGGCAAGCGAGATCAAGGCTGTAAGTGTCCATTATCGCCCATTGCCACTGGACTCGAGAGTTGATTTTTCATAGGTATTTTGAAAAATGCATCACCCCCGGGGCGTTTATACAAATAAATACGGTAACCTTTTGCTCCCCCAACTTTGTCTGCTCAATTTAAAACATGTTAGAATTATACAGGAGAAGTGTGAACTTAGGTTATCAAACCAGGTAGGTGATGAGAATGCCATATACTGGAATATATACATGTAGATAGTTTTATAAAGTATATATAATAGTATGAAAAGAAGACAATTATGATCGCTTATGAAAACTCTCCCTTTTACATTGTAAAAAGAAACTTAAATTAAGAATTATATTCGAGAACAGTCAAAATTTGACACTTTCCATTATTAATGAACTAAATGTAAGGGGTTTTGTGTGCTGTTCAATTATACTAAATATCTAGGGCTGTTAAGTTTATCCACTTTTTATGCTGCAAAAGTGAAAATGTAGCTTTCAATATTACTTTAACATGTGTAAACCATAACTATGACATGTTCTAATCTGAATAGCAACATTGGACTGAGTAAGATTACATTTTGCCTTATATACCAAACACTGACTAACATTGCTGATGCCAATCTTAGTTTTCATGTAAACCCAAAAACATCTTGTACTATATCAGTAGTTACGTAATAATCAAGAACACTTGAAGAATATATACATTCACCAAGGCCCAACACCTCCAATATTGCTTAAGCCTCTCTTACATCCCGTCGTACGTGTATAGATACGTAAGTGTGCTGCAAATATTGTTGAAAAATATGAACGTGGCCTGGTAGTGGGGTAGTAGAGATTTGCAGTGCCAACAGGGTGTATTCTGCCAGCAACATTGTCACTTATTGAAGATCAAAGAACAGATTGTGACTAGCTACTGGTCGTACAGTGGGTTTCTTTACATGCAAGGTACACATGAGTGTATCTTACAGTATGTCTAAACAATGTAAGTAATTGGAGAGAACCTACAACACTTGCAAGGAGAATGCACGTGCCTAAGTCTCTCGTAAGTTACCCTTGAGGCATCGATACGTTTGTTGAGACATCCTGCGTGCATGCAGAGAAAATGTGCATGCCAATTTTCATTGCAGGGCCTGTGCAACCTTGATATTTTGTTCTAAAATTGCAAGTGTACCTTAAGTGTCCCTTGCAAATCAGCCAATTTTTCTCTGTTAACCAGGACGTACGTGCATGTACGATGGGATGTAAGAGAGGCTTTACTGAGTGCAATGATAAAAATCCGTGATACAATTCCTGGTTCCAGATGGTGATTAGGATCGCCATCAAATCGAATCATCTGTTCCTTGTGTCATTTTCCACTCAAACCTTAATATAATCTGATCTGTGAAAACAGTAGCATCATCCATAACACATCTTGCAGCACCAATTGACAGTAAGGAAACACGGGCTTAAGGCCAATATGGAAATCATCTAGTAAATACATACATAGATGTACATTTTCAAATTACTGTTTGACATATTCCTCACAGGATAAATGTGTTATTATTTCAGTCATCCTTTCAAAAAAAAAATCTCAAATCTTTTTTTATTGTTAAGAAATAAAGATTTTTTTTTTAAGACATTTTCATGTGGATGATAATTGTGTCATTGCACGATCTCTTTGTAAAACCATATACATGTGATGAATCCTTCCTACCCATGCACGAGTATTATTACTATTGTAACCTGTGTATGCATGATATGTGTGTCATGTTAGAACACTCCAATTTTGAATAAGTTTAAATTCCACAAAGTTTAAAATTTATATGTTTTCTGTTTCACAGCTAATTGGTACCTAAAGTATTTCCTGATGTTATAGCACTTATTACAGGCATACCCACAATTGGAAATCTCCGTCTTGAGTAAAAGTTAATATCAGATCATTACATGTTAGGTCCGGTGCACGGATACGTAACCACAGCGTAATTTATAGGTTTTTTGATTGAAAAATTACCTATTATCTGACAGTCCTGGCTGAATAAACATATTTTCTAATAAATTCTAAATACATGTAGTGTTTTTATAGCGCTTAATCTCCATCTAAAGTTAGACTCTAGGCGCACCAAACAGAAAAAGCAGAAAACTATAATTATTAACCTAAGACATAGCAGGGGTCAGCAGGGGTCTAATCTCGTATGGATTTGGTTTATGAAGTCTCACCTGTCCTTACAATTTCAATGGCTTATGCAGCTGTGTATTTGATTGCATTTTTCACTATAGCCGCCCTTTTTAGCAATAAAATGGTGTGACTGATATAGCTTGGCATCGTAACTTAGTACACGCCCCAGTTCTAATACATTGAATTGACCGCTTGTTGTCATTGGTAGCATTCGTGCATTTCCAGGAATATAGCACACCATAATAAGGTTGAGGAGGTGGTGGCCAAAATGAACACGAAACTTGAGTACATATTTTTTACAGGGATTTACGAGTGAAGATTTCAAGTTTTGTGCCATTTTAGGCCACTGATTTCAAGCGTAAATTATATTATTGTCCCCTCAAAAGCACTGTAAAAGATTAAATGATTTGGCTTTTAATTTGTGCCATACTAATTATGTTGGATTACCGGTTGACCAGCTATGATCTCTGTGGCCATGTAGTTAGGACATTGGAGTTAAGGGCTGAAGGTCTAGGGTACAGTCCTTGCCATGTTGATTGGCATATTGGACAAGGTACTTAACACATATGTGTCCCTCTTCACCCAAAAGTACCAGTGGGTACTAACACTAGTTGGGGAGGTAAACCCACGATAGGCTAACATCCTTGAGAAATAATCTGGATTTTTGATAAAATATTAGTACCATCAATGAAAATCATAATCAGAGCTACCAGAATTGGTTTGGAGTATAGCCCATGTTGTTTATTTATGTCGAGGTAAGATGTAGGATGTTTACATTATATAAATATGATCAAACTATATCTTGTTAATCAAAACAAAACAAAAATTAAGAAATAATGTTAAATGGGTAGCTGTGTTTTTAAAGAACCACATTTTAACAATTGTTTTTAGTTCAGATGAAGTACATCATTTTATGAGTTGTGATACATGTACGTGTGATAATGTACTGTTCATCTAGAAAGCACTTGGAGAGCTCAGACCTCCTTCAGACGGCATTTCCTAAAATTCAAGATTTTTTGTGCTCCTGAATATGAGTCGAGTCTTTCCCAAACTTTAATCATTTCTTACTTTTCTCAGACCCTACCCAAATAAATATTTTTGAAAGATCAGTTTTCAGAGTAATCAACACAGACAGGCAGGCAGACGGACAGTTTTTCAGAGTAATCAACACAGACAGGCAGGCAGACAGACAGTTTTTCAGAGTAATCAACACAGACAGGCAGGCAGACGGACAGTTTTTCAGAGTAATCAACACAGACAGGGAGGCAGACGGACAGACAAATGAATGAACCCAAAAACATAACCTCCTGTTTGAGGTAGTAATATATACAAACTTTATTTGAGCATGCAAAAATTAAAACTGAATATAAAATTAAAATGCAAGCCTGTGAAGCTTGTCAACCGTAGCCATTGCGTGAAAAGAACTACTTCACAAGTATACTTCTCCCCTACTATTCACACAAGTTGTAATTACCAAAGCCAGACATAATATAAAAAGGGGAAGAAACAAGAATTAGTTGCCATGCCAACTGAACAAGTGTAATGGACGATCTGGTAGAGGCTTAAAAGGCTGCCATGTGTCATGCAAGTGAGAAAACAAAGAGCTTGATAGAAAAAAAAAGTACAATTAAAAGCAGGGTAGAGGAACAAAAAAGGTCATTTACTCATTGAGGTATCCATGTAAGCAGACTGGCATGTTAGTCCAGGTTTCCATGCAAAGGATGGCTAATCAGATTTTTGGCATCATCATATAAATATATAAGAAAATCTAACAATGTATTATTGTGGTGGTTTTGTCATGAAAGTGTAGCCGATTTAAAAGTTTACTCTAAATTTCAACTTTGTGAACCCTTTTTGTGTTTTTAAATCCACAAAACTGCTAGATAACATTGCATGGTTAAAACAAATACATAAAAGGGGGGATATTTACATTGATTATGACTTCAAGATGGAATGGAGCAACTGCTACTTTTCAATGAATCCTGACTAACAGTTGAAATATTCAAGGAGTTCTAACTAACTTGTTGGATTGTTTTGTGTTGTATTGTTGGTGCCAAGTTAAGGCTTATAGAATCAGTATCTGTGGTTGGCTATTGGTATGAAGGGTTACATACACTCGTACACCAATACAATTTCTGTTTTCACCACCTTCCTCCACTTTGACGAACAAATAAACAGATAATCACTGCTGAATTACACAAATTTTTTTTTTTTTTGTAATGTGACAGGCCCCACATTTTTGACACGTGTGTGAAAATAGGTTAATTTTGTATTCACTGATTATACATAAATGGCTTCCATATTATTTTGGAATTTTTATTTGGAGAATATTCTTTTGAGACGCTTTAAATGTGACATCCAAATATTCCCAAATTAAAGCATCTGCATAAAAAATATGACATTGAAATGATGTTCAAAGTTGTCTGAAATAACAAAACAGCAATTTGATTGAAAAAAAGCCTTTCATATTCCCATCTTATTTTTCCCAGGTACCTTTGTAATATATTTTATACATTAGAAGATATAATGCATTCTCTGGAGACATATTGTCTGTATATAGTGTATAAGTTTTGGTAATTTGAAGGTTTTACCCTTTAATCATGTCGGAAAACTGGGTAACTTATACTAAGTGTAAGTGACACAAGCAAATCTGAGTTATTTAATATTTTGCAGAACAGATGATCAAACAATCGTGTTGCAACAACCAACTACCTGTTATTGTGTTGTTACAAATTATACCAGTTTGTTATCCACTCTTTTTCTGTTTCCTACCAGTAACTTGTTGCTATGTCATTTGACCAAATGTGGACTAACTGTCTGTTTAAGCTTTATATCAGTGACAGTTTGGTAACCAAGGAATTTGGCACCAGATCTAATTTGGCTAAATGAGATTTCTTTTTGATACTCATAAGCCCTTTGATACTGTGGCAAATGTTTCTGTTAGGGGAACTTGTGTTGTTTAATTGTTAAATGATAGAATCAAATGTAGTTCAAACTAATTTAAAAACAATGCACCTCTCCTTTTCTTCTTTACTTACCATTTATATCATTCCATCACTAGCACATGATTTTCCTGTTTTAGGGCCAATTATGTGAAACTCAGCCTGGTAAATACTTTTCAACGTTTCATGACATTGTCTACTCGGGCAATATTTAAACAAATTTACCACACTTTATTAAATTTCAGTCAATTATCTTCAATAAGTATAAGTTAAACAAGTGTATCAATTAGCTTTATGTACTAACTATATTGATTTAAATGCATTCCTGTCTTGTTGATTGGTTTGTTTTTGAATACCACTGGAGTTTGGTACTGTAGTATTGAAAATATTGTGACCTGCATGTTCCTGTACACTTTTGAAACTTACTTGTCACATTACCTGCATTTGATTGGGATTTTACTGTTGAGTACTTTTTTGGCCACACAAAATTTGGCATTTGTTCAGCAAATTTGGTATGTTATTTCAGCAATAAATTCTTGCATTTGACAGGTATAGCTGTAGACGGTGGCTGGAGTCCCTGGTCTCAGTGGGGTTCATGTACATCTAGCTGTGAAGGGGGCACCAGGAGTCGTTATCGCACCTGCGATAACCCAGTGCCACAATATACAGGCAAGATGTGTGAGGGGAAGGCATTTGAACCTGAGGTTTGCGGTAGCAAGTGTGCAGGTAATTACTGTGGTGTTATGATGTAAGATGTAACATCCCAGATTTTTTTGTGTTCTATCAGAAAATGGATTTTTTTTCTTCTGTTAATAGCAGGAATCCACACCTCTCACTCTCAAACAAGTGATCTGAATAAACAGTCTTCACTTTCTCAACCTGAAACAACTTTCACTGCTACTTTTACAGGTAACTTCCCAAGACACAATTCACTTTAGCAGCACAAGTGACTTATCAACGTCACAGAATCTGAAACCCAGCTGGAGCACATCTGACTATTTCTAAATCACAACTGAACTAAATAGATTTCTCAACTCCTTTATAAGAAATTATCAAGAACATTCCAGAGACAAAGAGAATATCTGAGATGTAAAACATAAATGCAACATTTTACTGGACTTTGGTTCAATCAATAAACTACTCCAAATAGATTTTGGAAATTCCCAGCACTGAATCAGATTCTATTTATAGACCATAGTTGTAAATCAGAAAATGAAACAGAACTCAAGTGCAATGACCAACATGTATATACTTTTGAAGAGTAATTTGTGATGATGTAAATTTCCAGAAGGGTCTCAGAACTGGGGTCTGTATATACCAAACTGATCCAGCATGTTACATTCATACAGGTGCTATTCAAGCTGTAGTACATGGTGAAAAACTGTTTAAAATTGGGTCACTGTGGCCTAATGGATAATATACTTGCCTAGGAACACAAAGGACTTGAGTTCACACCCAAGTACAGGCAGAATGGCTCAGATGACCACTTAAAATGGCAGTCCCCTGTTATTGAGTCCTATCCCATTTTGCAAGATATATTAAGTCTAGTATAAATATACAATAGATTACAAGCAGAAGTAAACAAGTTTTGGTGATTTGAAATTGCTGTACAAGGTATATATGTGCTGACAACACCTTCCAGTTCCAATAACATTTCAAGTATCGGAATAAAGATTATTGTTTTCTGTATATATATAGACAGTTAGACACACTGTGTAAAACTAGTTTCATCTAAATTAATAGGTTGTGTCAAATCATCATAAGTGCATAGGATACTAAGACTAAGGCTTAAACCTGTTTCATGAAAGCTAACTCACCTGAGACCTGTCTGCGCCAAAGACGGCCACTATTAAATTGTGTAAATTCTGTGGTTTCAATTTGTTTTGACACAGATACTTTGAAATATACATGCTAAATACAACTATAAAGATATTCATGAACGATTTCATTTGATTTTACTTAAAACATTAGCTTAGGGGTTGAGGCTGAGTCGAAATTTAAGTCCCCTCTGGAGACTTGTCATATGAGAATACTTGAAAAAGTATGGCAACTTAGTTGAATTTTAGTGTACTAACAATAGACTGCAATAGACTGTCTGCTTACACTAAGGGTTACAAATAAAGAACAAGAATTGAAAATAGTTATGTGTCCTGGATTTTTCCTGGGAAATCCATCGATTTCATCCCTCAAATTCATACATCTAAACAAAGATCCTTAGCAATGGATTTTTTTGCTTGCTCCAAAGCTTTGAAATAATTAATCCCATTTATCCATGTGATATGTTTTGCGTTGAATATACATTTCAGTGCCCACAACACTATCTCCTCTGAAGAGCTTTACCACGGATCCAGAATGCATCTGTGGGTGTAACTACAGGGAAGCCAGGGGAAGCATTGTCAGTTCCAGTGTGTGTAAAGGGTCCAGTATCTGGAAAATCTACGCAGCCGAGGGGAGTGTCATACAGCTGACATTCCTTTACTACAACATCAGGCGATCCAACTACGGCACTCCGCTACAGATCCGTGACGGTGACTCCTTGAGGGACAGTCTGTTATTCAATGAATTCAGCGGATCGACCTTACCTGCTCCCATTTTATCGACACAAAATAAAATGCTGATTGAGTTCACATCACCACAGCAAGGCAGTACTAGAGAATACAATGCACCAGATGAAGGTTTTGCTGCATCCTATATTTCGTTTGGTAAGTTTATATATTGCTCTGTTCACATTGTTCTGTGCTGGGCTCACAGGATACATATGTGCCTAACTGTTCAAATGGTCTGGACTCATTTGTGACTCAATGCGTGTGATGTTTTGGTAGTATCTGTAAGGTGACAGAATTGTACATAAGTTGGAATTCATATTGTGGTAGGACTCGTTTGACTCAACATTGACAGTGCTTCCAGCTTGTGGTGAATTTTTTTGAATATTTGAAATATTGCCAAACTAAAATGTTAAGGGCCTGTGCACATCAAACTGATCTGATATATAATATATACATGTATATCAAATACAAGTAAAAATGTGAAAAATAGGCCCAGAAACATGGAAGTCAGAGATCTACTGTATTTCACTGTATAAACACAGACAGATAAGGTATGTTATACCAGTACCCACATCACTGTTGGATTGGATAGTATTGCGTTGATGTGTATTGGCATTAAGATAAAGTATGACTCACTCAAAACAGCAAGGAAGCGTAAAATATATTTGATTTTGTATTCTATGCAAATTATTATTTATATTTTCACCTGGGTCTTTACAATGCAAAATTTGTAACCTGTATGTTCTAGTAACTGAAAAAAAATTATGATGAAATAATAATTATATCATGTCACACATGATTCCGGCGTTTTTCTTTGAAAATATAACAAGGCAAACTATTTACAAGTTCTTAACTAGTAGATTTCACTCTCTTTGAAATATCAGAGAGCCTCTTCAGATTTGTGTGTAAATGTACAGGTTGTCCGTAAATCAATACCTTACTTTACCTCATGAGAATATGTACCCACACTAAATTACTGAGATACTTTAAAAGTGATAAAAGGGTACTAAAATGTGCCAGTTTCTATAGAAAAAGTAGTCATAAGTCTATCAGATTAAAAGACACTTGATAAGGGAATTGTTTCTTCTGATTTAGTGTCTTTTCTGATGGTCGCATGTGTATACAAGTATCCAGTCTGCGGAAATTAATATTTAACTGAATAATGATATTCTTTTAAAATTAAAGACCCATTGAAAGTGATTTTATTGAAAGAACTAAAGTCAAACTTATTTTCTAATTTTATTTCATCATAAATTATGTTTAAATTTAAACAGGATGATAATTAAAAAAAAGTCTCTATGAAATGTTAAAGAAAAACTACTAAGTGAAAGTATAGATTAAATTTGAATTATCCTTGGGTTTGATGTCACTTTCAACATTTTACAGATCATATTAAAACACTGTCAGGTAGTTTTACAGGTGAACCATCAGGGTGTACATTTGTTTTTTAACCACACTTGTTTTTGCCACCTTGTTTCACAAGGGATATGATTTTCCCAACTGTGGGTTATGGTTTTGCCACACGTGACCATTAGCATGTAATGCCACAACATCAGAGGTAATCTGACCACCATCTTTCCTGGAGACGTCACATGTATCAATGAAAAAATCAGGTGTGGCAAAGCCAGAGACAATAGCAAACAAGAAGTACATACTAGACCTTTGATACACCTATAGAATTGCCTCCTCCTGTATTGCCTTTTTTAGAAAGAGCTTAAGACTTACCTCATTGTTAAAGCATATCTACCATAACTTCGGTACATTCTAAAACTTGGACTTCTGTCCAACTTGGACTTTTACTTGGCCGGCGATAGCGGCGATGGGGGTGCCTGTTGCTTGGATGAATGCTCATTTTATAGAAGAGAGTGCATTAATAACCCTAACACAGACCTCTTATTTGCAATTACTGTATCACATCCCCAAATTGCATTGCAATTATAAATATTTGTACAACTTATTCATTGCATGTAAGTTTCATAGATATAAAAATACCTCCTGGCCATCGCCGCCTCACACCCCCTCCCCATTTCCAAGTTGGACAGGAAAGCCATAGCCGCATGCTACATTAATGTTATTGAGAAAACGTGAGGCTCCAAGTGGGGGTTTTCTTGCATTATTTTTTGCCCACCATCCAGGACATTATTGTTATTACAGAAATATGAGGCTCCAGATGGGGGATTTTCTAAAAATATTTTATAAACTAACAGAGATCCCAACGTGGAGTGTTACACCCAATATTCAGCATATAAATAAAATACCTCCTGGCCATTGCCCCCCCCCCCCCCCCCCCCCCCCCCCCTCCATCGCCGCATTACTTGGACTGTCGCCGCTATCGCCGCTGGCCATCTACCCCTCCTCATTTCTTCTCAATTAAAATTAACGCCGCTGCTATCAGTCCGAGCGGCGATGGAATCGCCGCTTTTGTCCAACTTTTAGGAAGTGCCTATAAATTCATTGTTATTCATGTATCTTCATGGTGGTGACCTTTATTGTTGTCTCAGCATAGTGAAATCGGAATTTCTTCTTGTTTGTTATGACTCTGAGTCTGCTTTTTGGTGCTGTAAAAGTTGGTTAGAATTAGAATGAGGTGGTCAAAATGTTCATCCAACTTAAGATTTTTCCATCTCAATCAGTTGCTAGCTAAGGTCAGTTAATGACCTGTCTATAACACTTGAAACATGTTTCCACAACCTGCATGGATTTTAAACTCATAACCGATGAAAGGAGAGCCAACCAGTTAAATTTTTAACCATTTCAATTTCCTTCTGATAGCTGTAATGCTTTCACTCCAGCATATTTTAGGAAAGGGCTAATGTAATTGTCCAGCAGGACTTTTCTACTTGACATTTTGCATGATTTCCTGGCATCTCAGGTTTACAGCCAACATCCAATGGCTATATGAATTTTAAAATATGAATACACTTCTGTGCCTTAGAATCTGCTAAAATATACTGCTCTCCGCTGTATCTTCGCACAACTCGGACACAAAGCCTTTTAGTTATTTTTTATCTAGTTACATGGATTTCTATTGATCAAAATATGCATAGACACTAATGCCAGTAAAAACAGTATTTTACTCACATAAAATCAAAACGACAAACCTTTTAAATTGGTGCTTACGGGGTGATAATGTAATTTTTACAAGAAATCAGTGCGCCAAATATGGAAAGTCCTGAAGATATTAAATTTGTTTTTGTTGTCACTTCTACTTCCTTATTTGGTATGCAAAAGTTCCACAGTTTCACAGATGACAAGCAAATAGCTTCCACTTTGTGCGTCGTTGATGTTTGGGCAATGATGTGGTGCCAAGAAGTATACATCTTTTATTGCGTAAAATACCCTTACCTTATCCTCACTAGTGCTTACGTGTTAGCGGGAGCGTACATGGACGACCAGACGAGAATATTGTTTTTAAAAACGAATATCCTTGTCGGTACCAGTATGTATGCGCATGACTGCGCATGCGCCTACACTGGAATAACCCCTATTAGCCTCACTTTTAATTTGGTCGTCAGGGAGTGTACATCGTAAACAAAGATTGTTTTGCGGTTTTCAACTATGGCAGAAGGTCAAATAAAAAGTAAAGGACAGAAGTTAGCGGCTGGTTGTCGCCATACTTCTTTTGAATGGGATCACCATCGTTTCTGCCTCTCTTGTAGAGAGAAGAACAAAGGTGATGACGTCTGTGTTACTTCTAAAGAGGAGGATTGCTTTGTGTGCCTCCAATTCACGGCTGATCAGAAGAAAAAACTCAAAGCAAGGAAAGCTTATGAGAAGAAAAAATCCACTAAAGAAACGATCTCTAAAGAGGTCGAAGATTCCCTTCTAGGGTCTGAAGATATTCAGCCCTCTCAAGCTACCAGTAAAGAAAAGTCTTCCCATTTACCTTCCACTTCTTCTTCCTCAACTGTGTCTAATGATCCCTTACAGCTTATACTAGCACGTCTAGAAGCTATGCAGGGTCGTATTCAGGTTTTAGAAACTAAAACCACAGAGACAGCTACACAAGAGGTGTTTGGAGAGACTGCAAGTCGTGAAGATGCCAGGTCCATTTTTGCTACGACTGAAGAGGAAGATCATAGTGTGGCTCAAGAAGAAGTAGAGCAGAGAACGCATCACAAACGAGCGCATTCTCTCTCTCCTCACTCTGAACAAAAATTTTCATCGAAAGAAGAAGAGATAGACGAAGATCCTTCCTACAGACAGTTTTTAGCCTCTATTAGGGGTTTGTTAGAACTTTCAACTCCAGAGGAATATAAGGAGGTTCCATCGAAGATCTTTGGGTTGAAGGACCGAAAGAAGAAATTATCTGTCTTACCTATGTGTTTACCTCCAGTGGGGGAAATTAATGCTAGATGGACAGAATTGGAAAAGAAAGTTGCAGGGAATCCATCTGAGAATGGGGAGAGACTTCACTCAGCACCTTTCAATTCAGATACTTTTCTACCTTACACCAGACCCAACATGAAGTTCTACAGGTCTACCACTTCTGAATTTTCCATCTCTGCACCTAAATGTCAAGATTCCTTCAAATCTATTTGCTCAAAATCTACCTCTGCTCCATCTTACATTTCTGTTCCAACTCGTCAGTTTACTACTATGGAATCAGTAAAACGCGAGCATGTTCAGGTGTTGGGGTTTGTCAGTCACTTTATTAGGGCTCTTGAGAAATGTGCCTCTAATATGGAGGAGATTGTACAGTCTGGTGCTGCCAACATGGAAGACAGTCTCAGTAAGGATATGGAAGAACTGATGTCTTACATTCAGTTACAGTATTCAACTATAGCTTCCATTGAAAGAGCTCTGGAAACTGTTGTGGAAGCTTCAATGACAATGTCCTGCAATATGCAGCTTGCTAGGAGGGATACTATCTTAAAGTACTCAGCCCCTCACTTACACGAGCACGATAGGAACAGATTGAGGAGATCTGGTTTCACTTCAATAGATTTGTTTTCTCCCTCAGTTCTCAACAATGTGGAGAACAAATACGAACGCAGCCGTTCTCCCAAAAGACAGAAGATGGATTCGAAACCCATTTTCAATTCTAGGAAAGGAAGGGCTGACTACAATAATTCTTCATTTCCAAACACATCCTCAAAGAATTCTTTTCGTGGCCAGCAAGATAACAAGCCACAATTCAAACCCACACAGGCCACCAGAGGAGGTCGTGGGGGGAGAAGGAAATGACTATACTCAAGAAGCATTGCTACCTGGAGGCCGTTTACAGTTATTCTACAAGGTATGGAAAGAAAACGGTTGTCATCCCAGAGTTGTACACATTCTACAACACGGTTACGAGATCATTTTGACAGATCCAATCGAA
Source organism: Sabellastarte sp. h YS-2021 (assembly GCA_964017235.1). NCBI lineage: Eukaryota > Metazoa > Annelida > Polychaeta > Sabellida > Sabellidae > Sabellastarte > Sabellastarte sp. h YS-2021. Next base: position 20,288,336 of record OZ024927.1, read on the forward strand.
TTGGCTCAACATCCCACAATTCACAGTGGTTATGCCAATCAACAAAAACAAAACTTCCTGTTGGAATATGTACAGCAAATGTTACAGAAAAAAGCAGTGATTCCGGTAAGAATGTCTGCAACTCTGGGATTTCACAGCAGGTTATTTCTAGTACCAAAGCCGGGGAAAAAATGGCGCCCAGTAATAGATCTCAGTGTTCTCAACAGTCATTTAACAGTTCCAACATTCAAAATGGAAACCGCCGAGGTGATAAGAAACTCCATTTGCAAAGGGGAGTGGGTAGTTTCTGTAGATCTTACAGACGCGTATTTTCACATTCCTATTCACCAAAGATCTCAAAGCCTACTTCGGTTTCATGTAGGGGGGCGTTCGTTCCAGTTCAAAGCACTACCCTTCGGCATTGCGACGGCTCCACTCGAATTCACTCGTGTAGTCAAGGAGGTAAAGCTAATGCTTCAAAACAGGGGTATTCGCATCCACCAGTATTTAGACGACTGGCTTTTGCGAGCTCCAACACAGCAGATTTGCATGGAGCAGTCAAAACAACTGGTAGAATTCATGCAGGAATTAGGTTGGGTGATCAACTTCAAAAAATCAGAGTTGGCACCAACTCAAAAATTCGATTTCCTGGGCTACAGGTTCGACTTGGTCAAGGGCGAGGTTTTGCCTACAGAAAAAAAATGGCAAATTTTGAAAAATGCCATAGAAGATCTAGACAACAGTGTCACAACAACTCCCAGGATCCTAATGTCTTTCATAGGGATCCTGGCAGCTCTAGAGAAGACAGTCCCAATGGGCAGGTTGCATATGAGACCCTTCCAATGGTACTTGAAAACCCATTGGAAGTATCCCCAATCATTGGACAAGATCATCCCATGCTCACAAATTTTGAAAAAACATCTCATATGGTGGAAAGATCCAAAAAATGTTTTGACAGGGTCTCCCCTACATGCAGAGGAGCACAATCTCCTGTTGTTTACAGATGCTTCGGTCAAGGGTTGGGGAGCACATTTGGGAGACCTGACAGTCAGTGGACTGTGGTCGGACAGAGAGACAAATTTGCATATAAACATTCTGGAACTAAAAGCAGTGTTTCTAGCAATAAGGCCTTTTCAAACCCATCTTTTGAACAAGAGAGTCTTGGTGGCCTCAGACAATTCAACAGTGGTGGCCTACCTCAACAAACAGGGGGGGACTCATTCACTAGAAATGTGTCTCATGTTATGGCGTCTCATGGCTTTTTGTCATCCCAGAGCAATTTTGCTGAGGGCTCGACACATACAGGGCTGTCTCAATGTGATAGCAGACAGCCTCTCACGCAGGGACAAGGTCATACAGACAGAATGGTCTCTTCATCCCAAAATTTTTCTAAGGATTTGCCAAATTTGGCACAAACCAATGATAGACTTGTTTGCCACCAGAATGAACAACAAGCTACCCCTATATGTGTCTCCAGTCCCAGATCCAAATGCAATGGCGGTAGATGCATTGAACATCTCTTGGGAGGCAATGGACGGTTATGTTTATTGTCCAATAGCTCTAATTCCCAAGGTAGTCCAAAAGATGAGGTCTTATGCATGTCAAATGATTGTAGTGGCCCCAGGGTGGCCAGGGATGAGTTGGTTTTGGGATCTCATAGACCTTTCCACAAAACCTCCACTGTTTCTTCCACATTGGGAGTGGCTTCTGAAGCAACCATTCAGTCAAAAATTCCATCAAAACCTTCCTTATCTCAATCTTCATGTTTGGCATCTGGACTCGAGACCAAATCACCTCAAAAATTCTCAAGCACAGTGGCAGAGAGAATTAAGGCACCTCAGAGATTTTCATCCAGAAGGGTCTATGAATCAAGGTGGTCCATTTTTGAATCATGGGGTAAAGAGAAGCAGGTGGAATTCGAACAACCATCTATTTCCACAATAGCAGATTTTTTGATTCATTTATTCAATGAGAAAAATTTGAAACCCACTACCATTGCAGGTTATAGAACAGCTATAGCAGATCATTTGGGACCAGCAGGCACTGATATCAGTCACAGTTTTGAGCTAAATAGACTGATTGCGAGTTTTCATAGAGATAGACCAGTAAAAGATAGAGGCGTACCTTCTTGGGATTTATCTTTGGTCCTTCTGGCATTAACTAAGTCTCCTTTTGAACCTCTGAAGGATGCTCCTTTGAAATTACTAACCTTCAAAACAGTGTTCCTTATGACCTTGGCATCAGGCAGAAGGAGAGGTGAAGTACATGCTTGGACCTTCAAATCCCTGAAACATAAGGCTGGTTGGAAGGAGGTCACAGTGGCTCCTTCATCAGTGTTTCTGTCCAAAAACCAGTTGGCTTCGGATGGACCTAATGTGGTTCAACCAGTGGTCATTCCAGCTCTTAAACCAATTTTGGACTCATCTTTATCTCAGGACATGACTTTATGCCCAGTCAGATCTTTAAGATACTATGTTGATAAGACAAAGGACATTAGGGATGGAAAACACCTTTTGTTTGTTTCTTTCAAGAATGGTTTTTCAGGAGATATTCAAAGAGTGACTATATCATCCTGGATAAAGCAAATGGTCATTTTGGCTTATCAGGAATCTGACCTTGAAACTCAAAAATTATCTAGAGTCAAGGCACATGATGTCCGCTCTATGGCGGCTTCATTGGCTTTCAAGGGTGGAGTCTCTCTTGATCAGATTTTAGGTGCATGTTTTTGGAAATCTCATACGACATTCACTAACTTCTATCTGAAGGATGTATCTTGGAAGTCAAAAGAGGGGGCAGAATATTCATTGGGTTCTGTGGTTTCTGCTCAACATATAGTTCATTTATAGTACGTATTTTAAATGAATTTAGCTATATATGAATCATAAGTATTTTCAACTTGTCTTGTGTTGTGTTATCCACTTTTATACTTATTTTTATATATTTACAGGCCATCCAGGGAGGTGTTTGTAAATATTTCCTGTTGGTTCGTTGGAAGTTTAGAAGTTGATGTTATGAGTTGATTATTGTTGCAACCACCTTTTCAAGCAAGTTGATAACAGCCTTTGATATACAGAAAACTCAAACTGCACATAGGGCCAAGGATCCAAGGGCTATAGGTTAGTCTTGCAAATATAACAGATTTACAAGTGTTATTTTGTCAAGTTAACTTTTTTGTGTAACATAGCCTAATTCTTTATCCTCACAAGGGTGCTTGATAGTGATTCTTTGGCTTATTGTTTGGTTATTCCTACATTTGGTGTCAAAAAATATTGAAAATCCCACCACCTGTATGGTTGTAATCAAGCACTAGTGAGGATAAGGTAAGGGTATTTTACGCAATAAAATGTAAAAATTTTATTGTAATTTAACTTTTTATAAGTTAAATACTTACCTTATCCTCACTAGATTCGAATTCCCACCCATCCAACCCCACATTTTCAAGATTTTTGGTTTACAATACAACGTATTGACTCCCAAAATTAAAAGTGAGGCTAATAGGGGTTATTCCAGTGTAGGCGCATGCGCAGTCATGCGCATACATACTGGTACCGACAAGGATTTTCGTTTTTAAAAACAATATTCTCGTCTGGTCGTCCATGTACGCTCCCGCTAACACGTAAGCACTAGTGAGGATAAGGTAAGTATTTAACTTATAAAAAGTTAAATTACAATAAAATTTTTACATTTTATTTTATTAAGTGACATGTATTGTACAATTCATAATTACAATTAATCTTGACAAAAAGACCAAAATACCCAGCCCTCTATAGGGCTTCTAAGTCACTTTCAGTTTCATATTAGTGGTACCTAAGAGATACCATGTTGTACAACTTTATTGAGAAAATTTTCTGCATTTGTTAAATTACAAATAAAATAAATAGCAGCTGTAATTAGTACAGAAAGCTCAATTCAGAAGGATAAGCCACATGTCAGCTGGTCCAAATATATACATACACAGTAATGATATATACCGTGTGAAATTTTAAAATAAGAGATAGTTAATATTTAAAAGTCAAAATTGGAACTTAATGCCAAGAAAATTCCATTTTTATGGTTGTGTTCATCTGTTGTCTGACTTTTTTTTGGAAGTTTTTTGGTCAAAATGAAAGACTTATTCTCTGAACAGGTGTACTTTCATCATTTTAACAATAATTTCACAAACAAAAAGTGAAAATGAGATTATTATAAAATACTATTATGTTATATTGCATAATGATTATTTATTGCAAGGAAGTAATTTCAAATTTAATGAGGAGTCTTTGAAATTAAGTTTTTAAAGCCTAATTTCAAATACAACTTTATAATCAAATCTAATGTACAAATTAAAAAAAAAAATTTTGTGGGAAAAGTTGGTGGTTAATTTTCAACTTAATGATGAAAATTTGTTGACTTTACCACAAATTTAAACACCCTATGGCTGTTTTCATTCACTGCTTCAAAAATTAAACTTTCTTCTGAAACTTAACTCTATTAAGGAGCAATGTTGCATTTTGAAATGCAGTAAAGTATAAAAACATATACATGTTATGAATAATTGTTGATCATAATGTATAAAATGAAACCAAATGGAAAAAAATTTCAGGTTATTAGAATGATGTGGTCCCCTGGAACATTAGCATGGTGAAATATTCTTAAAGTTGTATATCACTTTAAGAGAAAATGCATGTTTCTACTAACTTAAGAGGCTTTCACATTTCTCCACTTTGCACTGCGATAGAACCTTATGATATTTATACAGGATCTCATCATAAAAGTGTATTTAAAAATTGATTTAGAAAATTAAATTCAAAGATTGCTCATTGTGATAATTAACATCAAAAGAGTCCTCTGTACAATGGATTGTCACTCATTCAAAAATATAGAGTAATAATTTATATACAGTTTAATTTTTACTCTTTGTTAGTAAATGTTTGACTGAATGAATCCATCATATAAGAAAACTAAGTTACAACTTCTGTATAATGGTTAATCTATCACTAAAGAAAGTCAGTAAAGCCTTAAGTCAATACTGCTACCCTTCATAAGTTGGCCACAGGCATAAGTTGGCCGCGCTCACCACATCTTCACAGGGCTTTAACATGAGTGGCCTACTACACTCTGAAATCATGTATTATTGTTAAACTTATTATATGCAACAGTTTTCATTGGTATACAATAACCTATTTGTCTTTCTGGAGCCTGTAGATGAGCCGCAGCCAACTTATGCCTGCGGCCAACTTATGAAGGGTAGCAGTAAATCTTTTGTATTCTGACTTGTTGTCAAAGTTGCAGAACTATTATGGCACATATCACAAACTGGGCAGTGCCACTTTGGTCCAGTGGGGTCTCTTGTTTCCATTTTTTGGGGCAATGAAGGGATTTGTCAGTACTATATTTTCCTCATTTTAGCTGGTTAACATACATTTCATTTGTTTACAGTTAAGTTGTAGCATCGCAACTTAAAGTTATGAGAATGTTCCCTCATTTTTCTGCCACGCTAAAGTTGTTAGCAGCATACAAGATTTTCATTTTTTGTATGGTTATGGTAGATTTCATCACAGAAAATTTAAAAAAAAAGTAAATTTAGTTAAGTATCTCACATTTTGACTTTTGATGGAATAGAAATTGAATTTGTTAATTTAAATACTTCTCTTGTGTGAAGATATCTCTGATTTGATATTTTGTCTCATGTCAGTAAGCGTCTTAAAAGCCATTGAATTAGTAACAAGCCGATGAAATACTGTATTCAAGCCCTCAAAAAATCAGTATTGTACCACTGTTTATTTTGTCAGTCCCATTAAATCTGTGCATACAGATATATGTCCATTGAAAATTGAAACGGACAAGCAGGACTGCATCATTAGATGGTCACAAAACAGGGGGTTTAAAAACCTGTCTGATTTACGTTATAACTTGGTGACATATGGAGTACACTCAGCACTGCCCCCAAGTGGTACTGTCATAAATTTATGGAACAAAAAATACCAAAAAAAACTACATCTGAAAGATTCTCCAAGTTCAACAATAGATATTACCAGGGGCCAAACTTGTGGTTTTCATTTGGTATATCATACTTTGGGAACATATTTGGATTGCGGTTTTGAGGTAAATGTTAGAAACTGAAAGTTGACAGAACTGTATCAAATTCGACACTAAAAACATTGAAAGATTGTTACACTTTACATTAAACTTCAATGTGCATGGTTTTTGTGAAATATATTTGGCCTCTGGTACAGATACTATTACTGTAGTGTACTGTACTAAACTATACTATACTATACTATACTATACTATACTATACTATACTATACTATACTATACTATACTATACTATACTATACTATACTATACTATACTATACTATGCTATACTATACTATACTATACTATACTATACAGGTTCTATTATTGCCTGCGCTATTTTTGGCTATGTTTGTCATTCTGTCTGTTTGTTTGTGCGTCGGCGTTCATAATAACTCTAAAAGTAATGCACAGATCTTGGTCAAATTTTTCTATGTGGTTAGAGTTTGACCAAAGGAAGAAGTGTTTGAATGTGGGAAAAATCCAGATCATATTCACTGGATACTAGAAAATCTCAATTTTTCAAAGGTCTCATTTTCTATGTATGACTTTGGCTAATGGTTGGCATGGCTCAGATCTCAGATTTAGCAGATCATCATGAAATTTTTTATCTGGGTAGTGCCTGTCCAAAGGAATAGAGTAAGAAATCTAAAATTTGCCACATATCTGAAATTCATCACATATAGAAATACTAATAAAATAAATGAATTGAGGAGAGATTTGTTAAATGTACAGTAAATTAAGGCTTTTTGAACTGAAAGATACCAATTTTTAGACAAAAAATCATTTTCTTCATAAAATTAACTGAGGTTTTATAGGTGACAAATTTTAGATTCCTGGCAAATTTTAGATTTCTTACCCTAAGTGATTAGATTTTCGGAAAAATCTGGACTAGAATCTTGATACAAAAAATTCTGAATTTTTGGAAACTTGCCTCAGTGAAGGACTGCAATCCACAGGTGCTTTAGAATCTTTATTTTTATGCCATCTTTTTCCACTTGCCCAAATTTCCTCTTATACCCTTATTATTTTATAATAAATTACCTCTTCTATTTTATGGCTCCTGTTATCCAAATCGTGCCCCCTTAACATGGTTAGATAAGAGAACTTTTACTATACCTGCTTCTTCCCATGAAAACACAGTATTTTCTGATAGATTGGGAGCTTGACACTGGTTCCAGTTAATGTGGGAAGTAAAGTGCATTTTGTCAATATTAAACTCTAATTTTATATTTCAAGTTAATCAATATTGAAACATTGTTTCACCTTAAAAATGTGTCACTTTTCACTTAGAGAAAAATACACCAGATTATCAGGAGAGATTATAAATTTAAGAAAATACTGCAAATTCAGTGATCAGGTGCTTTAATGATCTCAGAATAAAAGATCCATCGTGTGAATATTGAAGATCAAGAAATAAAGTGGTTATAAAATACAACATAAATCAGTAAGTACATGTATTGTGCAGTTAGGTATTAGAAAGAATAACCTTGAAATTAACCTCTTTGGCATCAATATTGAAATCCATATATCGATCAGTATTGAAATTTGCTGTTTTCCTTCCATATACCTTAATGTGATTGAGACTGGTTTAACTAATGCCCCTATTCCACCACAAGACCAAGGCTCATGATTAAGGGGTTTTTTGGAGATCGGATTCACAGTCCTGGACAGTCTGTTTGGATCTGTTGTGGTCTGTATAAAAATCAAACATGTTTGATATTTTTCACGACTGTAACCGATCCACTTTGGCCCCTTCCCACAAATTCCCCAATCTCAGGCTACCTGAGGCCTCAGACCCAAATTTACACAATCCTATGTTGTCTGAGGCGTCCTGCAACCCTTAAGCCCAGGTCTCATAGTCTCAGGAGGCCTGGACTTAGTCCCAGGCCTCAACAAAATCGCCCATTGCTGTCTTAGGAAATCTGTTTTTAGCCCCAGGAAGCCTGATAAAGCCTCAGACCAGTCTGAGACCCAGTCGGTATATCCCCGACAGGATTGGGGTTAAAACCAGTCACAAACGTGGCTTGATTGTCATAGTCGAGGAAACGATCATGTCTTGTCTGAGGACATCTGGGGATGATCTGGGCTTGATCCCAGTCCTGGATCAGGACTCTATTTTCCCACCCATTATTCATGTTTTTTTTCACAGACTCTCAAGGATTAAGGCTCCCAGGATGAATCGGGGCTTAATCCTTTGGTGGAACAGGGGCATCAGACAGAATCTAATATACCAATTTTAATTTTAAAAAATAATGTGATATTCAACTGAAAATGTAATTTTAAATATTTTGAGATCCTTTGGTGAAAAGGTAGTATACTTTTTATGTAAAAACTTTCAACAGGTATCAAATTTATCTGAAAATATAAGATATCTATAAAATAGTTTTATTGTTATATGAAATCAGTTGTAAGATAATTGCTGAAACATGAATTGTGTGTTCTCTCGTGACACAATGTATCCCTTGTTGATAATATGTTATATCAGCCAGAAGCCACAGATGGTTTAGTCCTTGTTAGCGTGTTAATATATTTTATGACAGCTTTTTTGTATATGGTCGCAAATATAAATTATAGCCTTGTGAAAATTGAATAAACGTGAAGACATGTTTTTAATGAACGGTTATATAATAATGTGTCGCATCTGTCACATTTAGATTCTCAGGCTTGATAAAAAAATTCCAACTTGTCTGAAAAAAAAAACAAATTAATATTTCAATTAAAATTTTTAAATTACAAAAACATTACAAGAAAATTAAAGTGTAAATTCATTCATAATATCCTATGCTCTGCCCTCCTCTGCCATTGTGGCCTAGTGGGTAACACACTCGCCCAGGAGTGCAGAGGACGTGGGTTCAATCCCAGGTACAGGCAGATACATAGTGGCGTGGAGGACCAGTTAAAAAGGAGGTCCTCTGTCATTGGATACTATCCCCAGTGGCAGGTGAAAGAACCTCAAGGACATTGATGAATGATCATCCTTGAGCCTCTGTCTTTCAGTTAGGGGGAATGCAAGTCACTTGAGAGCCTGGACTATACTTTGTTCAGTCGGATGGGCCAAATAGCACTTTAAGTCCTGTAGTATATGGAGATATTGCGCTGGGTATAAAAAACACAATACAATACAAAAACACAATACAATACAAAAACACAATACAATTACACTTCATAACAGAAATTAAAATCTGAAAAAAATTTAAAATCCTGTGAACAGAAATTTCGAGAACTATTGATGAAATTCAGATGTTATCAAATTAATACAATGCTGTACGTTTAATTCAATATTTTTTTAAAGATTACAGCATATTGTCTATAGCATTATGGGTTAAATGATCATCCATACAAGTTATATTAGCATAGTACAGACAAATTATAGAAACTTTAGATGCAAAACGGGGCAAAGCCAAGCTATGATGAGGCGCCACTCAGGAGAAACAAAAAAAATATGAAAGAAAACTGAAAATTAATGGGAATGATCAAAGTAGTACAAATGACATTATAACTTACAAGAAAAAAGTAAAATAAAGTGCTGGTTTAATTTCAATTCTGTCAACAAAAATTCCAGTTGGAAGTTCTGTCAACAGAATTGCAACCTTTCTCAGATTTCAAATTCTTCTAGCACATGTACATTCATCAGATCGTGCATAAATCGACAATATCTAGCATACACAGAGCCACATTTATGATACAGCATACTCTAGCCTGTCACAGGCGTTTATATGTATAATATAGACACAACTGTTTCATTGCATTATAAGTATTTTTCATAATGTTCTCATATATTTACTTTGCCTAGCTTACTGTTTCCCAGACAAGACAGGCCTCTGATACAGTGTGCATTATGGCAAAAATATTTCACATGTGTATGTAGGTTCAGACAGCCTAGATGTCCAGGCAAAGCATACTCATTTATTGCATCTCATGTGGTACACTAGTACATATGGTCCTGTAGACTATTATAATAAAAGAGTATGACACAAAGTTGGGACTGTTTGTAAATGTGGGTATATTGGGCTGACAATTATTTTTCATTCCTCAAGCGCTGTGTTATTAAAACTCTTGGTTTATCGTGATTTATCTTTTAAAATATTTTCAGTGAAGTTCACATGTGGTGTGAGGTGTTGCAAGTCAGGTGGTCTGAAAACTCTTTAACTTCAGAAATTTTCTTCTAGTATCGTGGTCTAGTGTTTGCATGGTGGCAGTGGAGTTAATGAGAAAGAAAATAAGAATTCACACAACTCAGCCATGTCAATTTGCATTCTCCTTAACTACACCAAAGGCTAATATATCGCAAATATTTAATCAGGTGTTTAGATACCATTAAATATCTACCCCCTTTGTTTATTTGTGAGACACTTATTGGATTTGAAAGAACAATATGTAGTTTTACGAAACAGGGGGAACAAACAAATATGCATGTGCAGTGTGAACAGTTAACCAATATTGCTCTGTTGTGGTAAAAATGATGAAAACTTCAAAGAATAGTTTGATTTATTTATTTATTTGGGGTTTTACGTTGCTTTCAACACTGTACAGGTCATATCACGACGGGTATTTGGAAGGGCAGGGGAAACCAGTACATACAGTTCGTCAGGCTTCTGTACTGTAAACTGCTGACCAACAGCAAGCAACTACCAGCTTTCCCACTTGAGGATGTGCCGGGAACCGAACCCCGGCCTCAGAGGTGGGAGGCGAGAGTGTTACCACTCTGCCACCGTGGCCCCCCCCCAAAGAATAGTTTGAACAGTTAAGAATAGTTAAGAACAGTTTGTTGGAAACATCAATATGTAAGGCTTTTTAGGGCTGATACTTCAACAAATTAATAAAAAAACATATAAATGTGGTTAACTATTACACATTTTGACTTTTTATGGGGTGAAAATGAGTTTATTAGCTTTAAAACCTCTCACAAAGATATTTACACACAGTTTTAATTTATGGCTTTAATACGCATGTGGCAAAGTTTTCGCAATATTAGTAATTTCTTTTTTGACACATCCAACTTCTACAATATCATCAAAATATCATTTATCCAGGACATATACTGACGCTTCACTGAAATTCTTGAACCAAAGATAATAACAAAGCCATTGGACAAGAAACAGAAAATGTAGTAATGACTGATAAATCCTATTGCTATAATGTATTCATACAAGTTAAAAAGAAAGAATTGTTACACAAGTACATTTTTAAGATGATTGAGATGCTAGGATAGGTATTTTGAATGTTAGAGGGTTTTGCATCCCATTCAACAGCCTGGGTCATAATCCACACAGAGGTGACAACCTCTGAATAGATATATGCCAAACTTGCTAACCACTTGGTCAACCAGAAATGTTAAAGCCTTACAGTGTGTCCTCTTTGCAATAATTACAAGTAAATTATTTCTGGTATACAGATTAGTACAATATTATTGTGTTACGTTCCCTGTAATATTAATTTATGCTGTAGTTTTGCTATTTATATCATCCTTTATATATAGTTGTGTTTTTAAAGCCTTTTTTTGTGCTGTTTTCAGTTATATCATGCCTGCATATAGCTATGTTCTTTTAAAAGTGTTGCCTTGCTAAAGGTGTAAATGTCCTCACATACTGATATCATAACTTTAAAAACGCTTATTGTTATAAGTCATTTCAGGTCGTAAAATATTTACATGTATGTTGTTTTTTTAAAGCCTCTTCTTGTTCTTGTTTCAGTGATGGCAGGACCTGGTGTAACTGACAGTCAAGACAGTACCATCTGGTCCAGCACAATTCTGGTGATCGCTGTTCTTCTGTTTGTTGCCATCCTTGTTGCTGTTGTGGGTTTCATATGCTACCATCGCTACAACATACGCAAAAAGGAAAAAGAGCGTTTACAGATGGCCAATCAGGCATTGCTTGTCAATGGAGAAGCCCCTCCTACAAGTCCAAGTCACAGCCAAAGTATCAGCAGTGTAAAAGGTAGCACTAATATCTCATTTGGAGATCCAGCGAGTAGCCCCACACGTAAATCGGGTAAAAAGCGGGACTATGTGCTTCCAAAAAGTAGTCCCGGTTCTCCCACAAAGTTGAAAGATGTGAAACTCAAGCACAAGAGACCCAGATCACCCACGAAAAGCAAGGGTGCAAAAGGGGTGGGCTCACCCCCTCAATCTCCTCACAAACATAAGGTGGGTGTTATGCCCACAGTGTACTCTAGTCCTCGCTCTACGCACAAGGAAAATAGTAATACTATAGACCCTTCGGGCCAAACTCCGACCTCTGTATACAGTATATCTAGTCATGGATACATCCCGGTATCTACCTTGGGCTCACCTGCAAATCCCCCTCGGGCAGCGATTGGGAACCAGCCCACATCCACTGGGTCACCGTTGGCGACCAGAGGGGATACGAGAAACAAGAGTTTCCTGTCCGCAATAAGTAAACCAGCTGCGCCATTAGCAGGACATGAAGAACTGAGTCCCACAACACCGAAAGATCTACCACCATCTTACTCGTCATATTTCGACAATAGTAGCCAGCTACCGTATTCTGGTCGCCCAAACCAGGAAGCGATACCCATGGATGCATACTACAGTGCTAGAAATAAGCCAGACACTTATGAACTAGGTGAAATTACAGAGACGGGAATGTACAGTCCCCATACAAAAAGACGTTTGGCCAAATCGCCACAAGACGTTCCAGAAAAACGTCCACCTGTTGAAGGACGTGATTCTTTGACCAGAAAGAAGGCAGATGAACAACATCCGGTGTATGAATCCATGCAGAGTGGGAACAAAGGCATGGTAACCAGGCCAGATATACACCATAACGCCAACTACACTGTGCCGGGGTCGCATACACGGCCTGAAATCAAACCTCTCCCTCTGCGGAGCATCCAGAGGCCAGATGGGCAAAGTCCAGACAACAATAACAAGGAAGACAGTAATTCTAAGACACCAGGTTCTCAAGTGTCTTCAGAACTCTCCCCGATCTTCAAGAAAGAGCCCCTATTTCCAGAGAGCAAGTCCAATTCTACTATGGACCTGGACATGCCAGGGGACAATGATTTTGAATATGATGACTATGTGCCAGATTTGCCTGGATCATATTTCAGCATGGACCCCCATGCTTACACACTGACTTGGTCACAGCAGTCCCAACCGAAGTGGGGAGGAGCTGGTGCTGGCCAGAAGGCAGCGAATAACCAGAAGAACAATGGCAGCAGTATGTGTTAAGTGGTAACTTGTATCTTTACAGAAAAGTGCAGAGTATGTTTTCATGTGGTCACGATATTGGCAAGAAATGACCAGAGCAATAATGGCAGCAGTATGTGTAACTAACCGTTATCTTGTTTCTGCAGCAGTCTGGAATATATGGGGGGAGGGGGGGGGGGGGGGGGGGGGTAACTTCATTGGATACTTTATGGTATAGATTTCTTTTAGGATAGGATACAAAGCTAGAAAAATATGTGGCACACAAGAAAAGGCAGAATATGACCCAAATTAAAGCAACAGAAGCATGTATTTGCTACTAAATTTTATCCTTACAGAATTGTCAGGTATATTTTTGTGGTTTTAAGATGGTCCTACCACCACAGAGATTTTCCTTGAGATGAGCAAAGAACAGAACAGCAAATAACCTTAGTAATGGCAGCTGTATATGTTGGAAAAGGTCTGAATATTTCAGGTTTTCAGATAGTCATGCCATTGCCACAGTAGCTTTCTATTGGGAATTAATTTGACCACAAATACTATACAATTAGCATTAATTTAACTGTGTTATTGATGTTTGAGGATTGTGAAAGTTCATTCTGACAGAAGTTTTTAAAATCTGTATTCCCTAAAATTGACCATGGGTGAAAATAAGTTTGTATGATTTGCTGAAATTTTGAAAATTAGTGCAGTGTTCATTTTCTAGCATCACTCTGTGGTGTCTGTGTACATGTCCGGGTATGCATGGACAACTTCTCCTAACGTAAAAGGCCTAGAGACATGCTCTTTATTTTAAAAGACATCTTATGAAAATTTGTTCAAGGCATGCAGATCTGTTTGTATGTCTGTTCCCCAGAGCCATTTTATAAGAAAGGTACCCCCACCGAAAGTGTGAAAATTTTATCACAAGTTTCTCATTGACTATTGAAGGATTTGTCTCTTATCTTGGATATATGTACTAGGCCTCAAGTAGATTCCTTTGTGTGAGTATCAGGCCTGGACCTTTCTTAACACGAATTTTAAAATAATTTTTAATGTATTAAAATTCATGAAATCATGCAATAAATCACTTATAACATGAAAGTATTGCATTTTGAGCATTTTGTTAAAATTTTTGATTCAGTGAAGTTTCAAAGTCGTTGCTCAGTGTATGAGTGAGTAATAGCTACTTTCTCACTTTTCAGCAGTTACCACAATTCAGATATGACCTTTGTCCCTCCCTTAAAGGATGAATTAGTCTTTCACTTTTACTCTGAAGGTCAAAACACAAAGTCAGCTGACACAGAGCCCATTCGGGGCACTGATTGCTTGTTACAAGTTTGGCGTGGGGGTTGTAATATGGTATGTGATAAGCTGAGTTAGGTTAAGGAGTGCACATGTTTGTTTGTGATAAGTGAATACAAGGCTATAGTCAAACTTTTCTGTGAAGTTTTTTGTTTAGTAGAATCTCCATTATAGGTAAAAGTAAATACTTCAGTTCCTTTGAAATCAATGCATATTACATTGTCCTGGCATTTTGTTGCATTGCACAAGCACAGTGATTTTTTGAAAACAACCAAAACAGTTTCATTAGAAACGTACTGTAATTTCTGTAATTTTCACCCTTGTGTAAATGTTGCATTATGGACTACTTATAACATCAGTGGTACAGGATTCAGTTAATAAAGGGGAGGCAGTCTTTACGGAAATTACTGTATTTATCAGTATAAATGCCCCAGGGGTGATGCATTTTTCAAAAGGGGGCGACTATTACAGATGAAAAATATCAACTGTCAAGTCCAGTGGCAATGGGCAATAATGGACACTGACAATACAGTCTTTATCTCGCTTGCCAGCATGTATATTGGCGGGAGAGTTTAAAATATTAGAAGCAAACCATAATTCTGAAGACATTATATATTTTATCTCGTATTTTTGCAGATTTTATTGTTTCTGTGAACAAAACTGCCATGTTTTGTTTTGACTTTCTTTATTTCCCACAAGTGGTATTCAATTGGGGAAGTACTAAAACACATCTTTCTGTGGAATCCCGGAATCGCAAAAGGTGCTGGCTGTTGAGAGGGATATAAAATCCCAAAATATGAACTTTGCATTAGTTGGTAGGAGGGGGAGGGCGATAATAGGGAGGGGCATTTGTATGGATAAATACGGTACTCAGTGTGGGCATAAATTTGTCTGTATTTCCATGTACGTAATCTGCGATCCGTGAATGCGATTTGTGATGTCTTTTTATCCATATGATTGTAAATTTAGTTTCTCAGCAGGATTTGGACAAGAATACACCACAAGTTTCCTCTAAATTCCAGTAACTATGTTATAAATATTGACAAAAACAGTACCAACTCCTTATTGTTGCTCATTTCAAATCTCATTATAAATCAACTTTGGATATGTGGAAGCACTTCTTATAATTTCAGAGAGAAATGAAACAGTCAAATCTTGTTAATCATAGAATTCACCAATTGCGTATCACAAATATATTTTAGCTGACTCTGTACATTCGCAGACTCTTTTCTTTCACTAGAATGTAGTATCAATATCGACGTAAGCCACAAACCTGGCATATAGTAAAAGATATTTAAACCCTTTGATGTTAAAATTTGTCTGTCATAAATTCAGTTCAGTTCATCATCAATTTTTTTTAGAAACACTGCCATGGTCAAAGGAACCAAATATCATCCTTACATTAAACACTTGTATGACCTGTGTACACACATATGTGATTTATCTAAATCTGTGAAGTACTAAATGTAGCATTAATTTATATAAAATTGCCTGTGTGATGTAGCATTTGTTCTTCTATGTATAATTGTGAATGAAATATAGAATGCTCTTCTAAAGAATAGAATGCTCTGCTAAATTTGCTTACAGTAGATCAACAGACCAAATAATGAATGTTTTTGCCAGTATCATACATTTGAGTATGTGTATTGTATATTTATACATATTTGCTGTTTTATGTGTTACTGTTGTCATAATTGTATATTTCATTTAACGTGTTGGTACCTAGGTTCTCATTATTATGTGCACATCTAAGTCAGTTTAGAAATGTGCTCATTGAATAATGGCTATTTTCAATCATAATGTACACAATCAAGTGATATGTTCATGATGTACCCGGTAATGTTTTAAGTCACACTGAAGGTGGTAAGATTCATGTAGACTATTAGGTCTGGTAAAGCTTTAATACATGTTGATGAGGCTGCTATGATCAGTCCATTTGAAAAAGGGCTGGAGAAATGGTAAACCACTGGATTTATTCCAAATAAAAAGAGAAGTCATGTGACCGAAAAGACAAGTTAGTTGTGTCACATCTTGCAAGAGAACTAGGCATGTAGTAGGAAAATTGTACAAAATGAATGCGTCTGATTTTCTGTAAATATAAAGGAAATAATAAATTGACACCAATAAGAAGAAGTGAAAGACTTTTTGGGGGGCATACAACAGAAATAAAGGTGGAAAAAGAGACAATATTTTTGGTTAAATTAAAGAAAAACATTGGATATTTCCGTTAAAAATCCAGTTATTAGAGTGTGAGAATTGTGTAATTGGTGTTATCTGGCATTATAGAAAACGATTGTGGTCAAGCAGAATACTTTCAAATAAAACCACTGCTGAAAAACATAACTCAGTTAACACTAAAATGTGGTCTGAAACTGTTAAAATGCATTCTTTTGAATCACTGTAATGTAGACAATATCCTCATACTTTCAACCAAACTCAAACTTCTTTCAGCGTGATTCGTGCAGTTTGGCATGAAATGGAATGACTGTATTTTTTAACTGGATACTAATAACCCCATGTTAACATATGCTGACTGACTACAGGAAACTGTGCACAGTGATCATCTCAAATGATTATAAATTTACACATCTATTGGCTTGTTGAAAATACGGTAATAACTACCATACCACAAAATATGTTCTTGGATCGATCTGACTTAATCTAATGAGACTGTACAGTGCTTCACCTCTGCATTATCAAATCCTGAGATATGCATTGAATATAAAAATAACTTTTCTAAAATTGTGTAGAAGTTGGATAAGTATGGGCCATGTTATATTCTCATAACTATCAGTACTAACTTAATGGATTGAAGATCCGGTGATTATCGTTCAAAATGTGTCAGAGCCTCAGTCATTGTCAAGTTTGACATACCATCACTTTGCTCCCACCTAAGTTTTCACGGGTTCGAATCCAGCCTTTGAAATATGTGGGACTCCCTGATGACATACTAATATGACCTTTATGACCTTGGCGGTTGAGAGGGACATCACGCCCAAACTTCAGTGTGTCCCTTTTAAACATTGGTCAGAGTTTGAATTTGTGAGCAATGATTGAGAATTTCTGTGAATTGTATGACTATGTTCAGATCCCTCTTCAGAAAACAAAATCTTTTACCAGTGTATTTTGTATGGGTAACAGACTAGTAAAGTAGAGAAGGCTCAAATCATTTGCATCTACCTTACAGGTAAGTCTATGTACAGCCCACAAGATCCGAATTGCGATCCATAAGTGTGAAGTTTGTGTTCACACATACATAAATTTACAATTTATTAAGGAAGAAAACTCGCAACAAGAAGGTGCATAGAAATAGCATTGATAGTTTTCTTAAACTAAAATTGAATAACTAAATCAAATGAAAGAAGTTACTAAATAGAATTGCAACCAGTAAACGCAGTAGCTAGTTTGCCACTCTCCCCCCTCCAGTAACTATTTCTATCATCTTGTGGAAAATTTATTTATTTATTTGGAGCTTTCAACACTGTACAGTTCATATCATGACGGATAGTTGGAAGGGCAGAGGAAACCAGTACATACAGTTGGTCAAGGTTCTGTACTGTAAACTACTGACCGACGGCAAGCAACTACCAGCTTTCCCACTTGAGGTCGGACCAAGAACCGAACCCCGATGTCAGAGGTGGAAGGCGAGAGTGTTACCACTCTGCCACCATGGCACCCCTTTCTTGTGGAAAAAGAATTCATTAAAAAATTAAACACTTTTAGTCAGACCCTGCCCACATAAAACGTTATAAAAAGATGTATTCATTAGTTTTGGAGTAATTGTGAACAGACACACAAACAGACAAATGAATACAAAACCTTCCTGGTAGAGATAAAATTAAAAATTGCGTCATAAATAACAGAAGTTGTCTGCAGAGAAGTTTTCTATATTTCCTCTTTGTGAAATAGTGGTCAAATGTGTTTGTTAGAGAAGTGTTGTATTATATTTAACATGTTTAATGATTTTCAATGCAGTATCTACTCTGTACGTAATGTGAGGTTTTTTATAATGTAAAATGCTCATTGTTATTTCAGTTGAATGCTTGCTTTTGTTAATTTATTCCTGTGAATGTTTACTTTTGGTTGCTTTTGCATATGTGTTCACCTGATTCTTTATGTACAGTATATCTGTGTCTAGGTATACATTTTTGTAACTCTTACAAATAAATAAAAAAATGATATTTTAAAAATATATTCATGTTTTATTATAAACTTTTTGCAGGAATGATTGAGGTGACCTAGTAGTTAGTAAGTCTAGGAATTCATCACTTGTCTCTCACTTCTGTGGTTGTGAGTTCCAATCTGACTTACTGACCACATGTGGGAAATACTAAGGGACTGTCCTAGTGTGATATACAATGAAATAAGGCTTTGAATCACTGGGTACTATTAAAATTATATTGCTTTAGACAATCCAAATTAATAACTTAGTAAATGAGTTTGGTGAACTAGATACTGTTGTATATAATAAAGAGAATATCAGATGTCTGAGAGGGCTGTATCAGGATTTTATCAGGATAACATTAAATTCTGACAGATCCCTGCAAATACATATAATGCAAATAATATATGGGACATCTGAGAAGTTTCCTTATACCTGGAGATCGTAGTCTCATGTAGAAAGTACATGGTGTCACTTCCTTTGTCAGTTCTTTATCTTAACGTACATGTGTTGTATGTATCAACTGCCCCCTCCCTCTCCCACTCCACTCATGAGCCAGTTGAGTTTATTGTATTAGCGTGACCTAATAAGATATTAAATTGTGGGCCAGGAGTATTGGGGTAAAATCTACAGTGGTCAGAACAGAGCTATGAATTTTAGTATGGACAAAATAAATTAACCCCATCTAAAGCAGTACAAGAGGACCTGAGGTAGACATGTAGAAAACATAGGAAAATTATTCAGATTATAAACTATTGCAATAAAGTTTGTTCAACAATTGGATTTAGGTTGATCTCTAAATAAGAACTTAAATGGTGCACGGACAAAATGCCGGTGGACTAAATGCCGGGCAAATTTGCATAGGTGGACAAAATGCCGGCTGGTTTGGGGCAGGGTGGACAAAATACCGGTTTCATTGAATCATATTTCAATGAAAAATAATGCTGAATAAACAGTTTAACACAATCACTTTAACACAGAAATACATTTTAAGTACTGTTCAACACTGATACATTTAACACTTCTATCACACATTTCTGTAACAAAATAGACAACGATATCAATATTTTTAACACTTGTATCACACATTTCTGTTACAAACTAACAATGGCATTTCAGTCGAATGCTATGCCCAATGCCATTCAAAAACTCTTCAATTGAGATGGTTTGGTTTGACCTCTACACACATAAGATGAAAACTTTTCTTGAAGATCTCTTGTACATTTTCTCTGTTTTTTGGGGGGGCGTGTGTCCATGGGCAGCTTGAAGCAAATGGGTAATTGTCAGAGCTGCATCATCTCTCAAATGAGCCTCCAGATTGAAGGATGGTCATGCCTAAGTGTTTGATGAAAAGAATTTTTCCATCCTTCACAATAATCTTTGGTGTGGTCTGTTCCACCAAGAGTAATCCTGTGAACATTCCACATTTTCACAGGGTACTTGAAAGGAACTATTCCATGTAAAACTTAGTTGCATGTATAGATAAGAAGAGATGAAGTAACTTTCTTGTCAAAATATTTCATTTTTTTAGATTTAAATATTTTAAAATATTGGAATTTACTGTGAAATTGAACAAATTAAAAGTTTTCAGAGACTGTCATTTTGTCCACCCTGCCACACAACTGGCCAGCATTCTGTCTGCCCATGCAATTTTGACCGGCATTTTGTCCACCGGCATTTTGTCCTGGATTCAACTTAAATATATCATGTGCATGTGGCAAAGGGACAGTTCTCAAATGAGTACATGTGGATTGCAAAGACAGATTGCACATTGCAACTCAGTGTGTAACTCCTGGTAATTGTCAAAATTCAAGAAAGCTGTGGCAGGTTCTTGCTCATAGTCACAGGGTCCCACATATGATTCATCCTCAGAAGTGAAACAAGTCTCTAGCCAACCAGATTGCTGACTACTTCTCTGAGAAAATCAGCAATATCTGTGTTTGGCCCAAATCAACTTTTACAACTGCCTCACCAATTTCACTTACTCCCACCTTCCCTCACTTGGATGAAGGATCTCCGATTTGAGAATCTGATTAACTACTGTCCTGTTTCAAGGCTTTGTTTCATGTCAAAACTGGTACAGTGAGTGCTTACCAGATTGCTCAATTCTAATTTTAACAGTATTTTCATAGCACTTAATGTCCGTCTACTGACAGACTCTGAGGTGCATAATGCTGCAAAACAGAGACCATAATCCTTAAACCAGAAACCTTGCAGGGGTCGCCACCTTGGAGAAGGACTGAAACAAGACCAGAAAACTAGGGTGGGTATGTTTTTGCAAAGAGATAGCATTTCAATTTTTTCCTGAATGAAGAGAAAGATGTAGCTGAGTGTACATCATTAGGCAGATCATTCCAAATCTCTGGGTATCATATGCAAAACTGAGGCCAAAATGCTTTTAAGATTTATATATTAGGGCAAAGTGTGGGACCTCTAGCAAGCATGCCATCAGATTGACTTCTATGAGTTCTGTACCCACTATGTTTGGGTTTAAGGAAACGTTTAAAGTATTTTGGATAACCACTTTCTAGAAATTGTACACCAACAGGGCCATCTCCAAAACAGTGATGCTTGATAGGCAACCAAATGAAAACTCTTACAGGAGCGATATGTGAGCACCTGGTGGTAGTAGCAGCAATTCTAGCCAGACTGTTCTAAACAAACAAGAGCAGAGAGACTTCTAAACAAGGAATTACAGTACTCAAGATGACTTCCAATCAAAGTATTTGCAGCCGAAAGAGAATCATCACATGTGAGATGCCCTCTGAGTCACTTAAGATGATCCCTGATATGAATAAAACAACCCTTACAGGTATTCCTGACATGGCAACGAATAGAAGGAAAAGTCTGAATCAAACCTGCCACCAAGTTTCCCAACCGCCTCAGCAGATGAAAGAAGATTACCAAGTACATTAACTGGAAGAATTCGCTAAATTTTGCATGCACAGTCCTTGAACTAAACATAATAAATTATGTTTTCTCAGGATTAAGCTTAAGCTTGCAGAAATTCACCTTTTGACATCATCTAAGCAGGTTGATTTTGAATAACTTTGCTGAGGGGAGTAGTATATAATGAAAATAGGATTGGCCCCAGGACAGAGCCCTGGGGCACACCATACAACAACCTTTTGGCATCAGATAAAACAGAGCCAATCTTGATGTACTGGTAGTGGTCAAACAGGTAAGACTTGAACTAGTCTAGAACCACACCTCCAACACCAAACCAGGAACTCAGACATTCAATCTGTGTACTATGATCAATGGTGTCAAACGCTGCAGTTTGGACCAGGAAAACAGCAGCAATAGCTTCACCTCTAGCAAGAGCAAGATGGATTTCATTCTTACTTGACAATAATACAGTTTTGGTCGAGTGATCATGCTTATAAGCAGCCTGACATAATCAAGTCCATTGGAAATGACATGATCATTTAACTGAAGCCACTACACGCTTAATGAGTTTAGAGATGAAGCCCAAGCCAGAGACAGTTTGGTAGTTTTTGATTCATCAGATGGTAGTGAGGCCTTTTTAATCAATGGAGAGGCAATTTGTTGGTGATTTGATGATTGTTTTTTTAACTTAATCCTCAGAAACGGGTTTAAGGAAGTCAAATTTAGATAAATCAGGGAGAGCAGGAGGAATCAGTGTTGGAAAAAGATTCTCTGATCTTACTTATTTTGTCTGAGAAAAAAAATAACAAAATGGTTGGCAAAACCTATCTTAGAGTCATAGGAAGGGAGTACTTTTTTCAGGAATGGAGTGTAATAAAGAGCATAAGAGCTGCCACAGTTTCTTTGAATCATGAGCATTGTCACTGATAAAGCTTCTGTAATAGTTTGATTTATACCTGTTGATTAGTGAATTGCACCAGACAATCTGTTTGTGGAGTTCGAACTGGTGCATGCTTTAGCCAGCAAGTAAGAGTCTGAAAGCCATCCAGTATCACCTTTGGTAAATGTTCGGGACACCATAGGAACATGTTTAAGCAAGCTACTTAAATCCCTGGGCCCAGTTTCACAAAGGCCTACTAAATGTAAAAGATAGTATGCTGTTAAATCTAGATCTTAGTAGGCCCTTAGTAGCCATTACCGAAGTGTTCCACTGAGCTGATACCTGGGACCTAATAAGTTCCTGAGACAGCAGGGCTTCTAATGAGGAGAGTCTACTAATTATCACAGTGAATACTATCTCAGTGAAAGAGAGATTATAAGCCTAGTAGACTACTAGCACTTAGCAGTCTACTAAGAAGATGGTAGGCCTTTGTGAAACTGGGCCCTGGTATATTGCTCATAAAGGGCACTAAATGTATTGCCAGGACATATGACAAATGAGCAATTAGCAAGATCACTCTTTAGACTCTGTATCTTTATCTTGTGATACCTCTGAAACGTAACTGTGTTTGAAATCTAGTTGATTGTGCCCCAGGACGACGACCCGCCAACATTTGAAACAGAATTGAGCTCAGTGGGAGGGAGGGCAAGATCGTGTCCATAAAGGTGGGTTGGTGTGTGAACATGCTGAGTAATATTGCAAGTAATATTTTTTTATTTGTCATAATGTGTTATATACCGTACAGTCGTGAACTAACACAATGTGTTGAGAACTAAGAACAATTCTTTTACACAAATCTGATCACTCTCCTGTACATAATGTGCCCATAATATAGCTCAAATCACTTTCTGTTAATTAACTCCAGACAACTCTGAAATTTAATACTATGATTGAAAGTTTTATCAAAATGAAAATTGAAATTGCCACACATAAAAATGAGGAACTAACTGAAGACAGGTGCTCAAAGAGATTAAAAAATTGGTCAAAGAATGAATCAGAACATGGGCCAGGAGGTCTATAACCACATACTATCGCAAAAGATCTAGCAGAAGAATCAATGACAATAACAATGTTTTCAAAGGATGAAAAGGTAGGACTATCAACAGTTTTGCAATGGATATCCTGATTGACAAAAGAGCCAACCTCAGCACCAAGGCCGTAAGCACCGGGTCTATGACACAACTTAAACTCTACAGGAGTAATGTAGCATAGCAAACTATCATTGTCAGTTGGACAAATGTGTCCAAACTTAGCAATGCTTGGAAACTGATTAACATTTCTGGAAAAATTTCAATCGAGTAGGCTGGAACCATAAGTGGGGTTTGAAACATACAATTCAGTACCCTTGCATGATATGTTCAGAAGGAAAAGGAACCAGGAAGACGATACAACAAGGAGCATACATTACTGAGCAAAAGGAATACAAATACTCCAGTGGCCTTAAACCTAAAAAAAGGAAGTGTGGGGAGTCTGACCAATCAAAACAATTGTATCAGCAGTAACCAACTTGACAATCATCTCCAATCTGCTGTCACCCTTCTTGATTTGTCTACAGCCTTTGATACTATAGAACATGGTACTCTCCTTGATTGACTTGCTTCCTGGTTTTGTGTGTGTGCAACAGCATTACCCTGGTTTACCTTTTATCTGAGCAATTCCTATCAGGCTATTAAGATTCACTCTATGCTATAAGAAGTGTGTGAGCTCATTTATGGGGTCCCTCAAGGCTCAGTGCTAGGTTCACTACTGTTTTCTATATACATCACTCCTCTGAGTAAAGTTATGGGAAGACACTCTGGTATTAAATTTCATTTTTATGCCAATGACACCTTGTTATTTGTACACCTGTCTAAAAATGCCACTTCAATATTTGGTAATATGAACTTTTAACTTCGTGTTGTTCAAGAATACATGTCTTCCAGCAAACTAAAAATGAATTGCAATAAAATTTACTTCATTATCTTTGTGTCTGCAGTTCAGTGTAAAAAGTTGGACTCTTTTTCCCAGTAAAATATTTGGTAACCTCAGCTGAGAAAGTGAGGAACCTTGGTGCCTTCTTTAATGAAGGTTTCTTTTTAACAGATCCAATGTATGCAAGAATTCTATTGTTCAGTTGCAGGATCACATGCATATCAGACAATATCTGATTGTTTATATTGCTGCCTTGCTGCAAATGCTCTTATTAGCAATCGGTTGGATAAATGCAAGTCCTATTTACATATTACAATGCTTGACAAATTACAATGTTTGACCTTTTCATTAGTTAAATGTAATTATCAATTAATCACATTACGTGATACTCACAACAATTAAGGAAATGTACAGAAAATAGTGACTTTATTAATATATATGGTTCATTATATTTACTGATATTTTTACAGTTGTGAAAAAGCATATTTATTTTGGAAATGGTGCTTGTCTTAACCCATCTTCCAGCTTTTCACTCGTCTAAGGTTTTAAGGCTGATGTCAGTAATGCACACTAATCCCATTAACTAATTACTCACAAGTCAGTTAACTAAACAAAATGTGATCAAAGAGGTGTATAGGACAATGAGTTATGTGTGGCTTCTCCGTTTTTGATGACCATTGGTTAGTTCGGTGGCAGTTGCACTGCCAAGGATACCCCACAGATATAGGCCACAGTTCCATATATGGTAACTGACAAGGATCTCCTGCGGATCGAGGGTTTTGGGGAGGGGGAATTTTTGATCAATTGAGTGATTTACGGACGCGCCACGGAAAACTCTACGGATGGTAAAGATGCCACAAGGACATTAGGGACACGTTTCGATTCCTGTGGATCACCGGCAAATACACATGACCACCCGCAGTGCAGTGGAAACACTCCAGGACATGCCAGGACTACACAGGGATCCCCAAGACATGTCAAGGATGCTCCGGATGCTCCGGATGCGACACTCGCGGATGAGGTTTAAGGATCCATATTTTTCTAGAGGATGTCAGTTTATAGATAAGGGACTTTTGTCTCTCTGGGAAGTAGTGACCACAGGATATCTGGATATCAATAGCTATAGAAGGAGTAAGGCTCAGGTCACTAGCCAGATTGAATCTACATGCCAATGTAGACAGAGAGGACAGAAATCTTGCAAAACGTCAACTCTTACTCTTAGAAATGCAGAGGCAGTTACTTATCATTTCAGCTATGATACAGAGGGTGAGAAGCAGATGGGGTCTGCCAGTTATCAGACAGAGAATACACAGAAGATATAGATTCAGGCCTTGGCTAGGCCGCACAGACCATGAAGAAGAGGGTCAGTACACCAGACTGATGCCAAGGCTCCAGTTAGATGACCCTATGGCATACCAAAACTTCATCCGGATGCCACCTGAGCTCTTTCAATAGCTGGAGCAGAGAATCACTGCTGAGCTCCAGAGGGACAGGACCTGGATGAGAGATCCTGTGAGTCTAGCAGTCATGTTAGCAGTCACCCTCAGACATCTGGCCACTGGGAACAGCTACACTACCCTGCAGTATGTCTTCAGGGTGGCCAGTTCAACCATCAACAAGTGTGCCTGAGGTCTGTGATGCTATCAGCTGGGCCTATCAGGATCAGGTGATGTGGTGCCCTACACTCCCAGAGGACTGGTTGCAGGTCGAGTCTGTCTTCTGCTGGAGATGGAACATTCCGCATGCCCTTGGTGCCCTGGATGGAAAGCATATTCCAATCAGATGTCCACAAAGTGGAGGCAGCCTCTATCACAACTACAAGGGCTTCCACTCTATAGTACTCTTGGCCATGGTGGATGGAGACTACAAGTTTCCTCTGGGTAGAGGTTGGGGCTGCTGAGTCAAGCTCAGATGTTCAGATTTTCAAGCACTCCAACTTGAGGCACAAAATAGAGGATGGCAGCATCGGCTTCCCTGAGAGTGAACCCCTGGGGATTGGTGGACCAAAGGTAAACGTTTTCATCAACGCTTCCGCCCTCAAGCTCTGGTTAATGAAGCCCTATTCCAGACATGGTATGGGCTTGAAGGAGAGGGTCTTCAACTGCAGGATCAGTCAGGGCAGAAGGGTGGTGGATAATGCCTTTGGTATCCTCGCATCTCGCTTTAGGATTTTCCAGAGCCTGTTGCAGCAGGAACCCCCGATGGTAACCAGGCTGGTCATGGCCTGCCTTGTACTGCACAACCTATTGAGGATAAGATACCCCACAGGTCAACAGGCTGACTTTGGGAGAGAGGGCCAGCATCCGATAGCACTCGAAGACAATGACATTCCATATGATGGCTGTAACCCAATGGCGGCAGCTAAAACACAGAGGAATATTCTCAGGGACTATTTCATGAATGAGGGGCAGGTCTCTGGGCAAATTGACAGAATTTAAAATTAAAAATATTGTGATACTGTGACTGTTTAAATGCAAAATAGATCAGTGCAACACTTAAATACAAAAACCAGTTGAAACGAATGACACTTGTGCTCCAATGTATATACCACTGGACTGTTGTTAAGAACTTTACAAAGGTATTATGGACACTTATGGTGAAAAAGCTCAAGCAAGATTTGTATAATGATCATACTTGTCTTTTTATTGTCTTTTTATGCTTTTTCATATGCCGTACATGATTGTCTATATTATAATTGGTCTATGTCACTATTGCCAATAAAATGTTTTTGTTTTGTTTTCCTAACTTTGATTTTGACTCCTACCGCTAATAACTTCATCTATTTGGTCAAGAAGGAGATTGTTTACTCACTTAAGATAACTTAAGATAACCTTTGGTCACTGGTCAATGGGCATTTGTTAATGGTCGCACAAAGAAAAGATACTGAAGAGATTATGAAAACACCTATTGTTGCCAAACATTGCATTCCTTTCTTCTAAAGGTGTATCACCCCACTGTATGGTGACAAAATCAAAGGGTTGAGATACAATGGACATGGACAGAAAAGCAAGAAAGCCCTCCTCCAGGATACAAAAGAATGATGGTGGTGTGATGGAAAACCACAAATCAATCCATAAAACCCATCCTTATTGTCCTTGAGGCATCCTTATCATCTGTAAAACCCATCCTTATTGTCCTGGAACAGGTCTGTGAATGTCCGTGCATATCCGCAAGAAATTTTCGTTTTCGTGACCTTCTTCCAGGATCATTCTAATCAGTCCTTGGGGTTTCCAGTAGTGTCCGTTAACATCCGGAGGTGTCCTTATAGTCTCCGGGGATATCCGTAGAAATTTTCCAAGCCTTTATTGGCCCGAAGAGCCAAGGATGTTACGGATGCCTCAAGGATATCCCCGATTGGTTTAAAGATGTTACGGATGTTATGGATGAGCTATGGATGTGTTATGGATATCAATTACAGATAAGGTCCGCAAAACATTTACGGAAAAATCGAGCAATTTGATTTTTCCGTACCATCCTTGCGGACACATCGGATCCATGGCGGATGCCTCCCCAGATAGCAAGACTCTGTAGGGCCACCACTGGCCCACCAGCGGCATAGCAGTCGGTCCGATATTGGCTGTAGCTGGTGGCTACCCATTGGCATGACCAGCTGGTAGACAGTGGTCCACCATTGGCAGCCGACAATAAGGTTTACTGGTGGTCCATCAGTGGTCCACTGTCAGCAGCCAATGATAAGCTTTTCTATTGGTCCACCGGTGGACCACCTTCAGTAGCCAACAAGGTTGACTGGTGGCCCCCAGTGGCCCACTGTTGGGGGCCATCAACTTTTTATGGGGGTTCTCTGGTGGCGTGAGAGAGAGCATGCAGACTTTGGCCTAACATTGGTATATCTGTCGGTCCGACGTTAGCAGCCACTGTTGGCCCAATGGCTTTCTGGCCCTAAGTCTGATGTTGGCAAGCCAATGGTAAAATTTTACTACCACTATAGCATCAGCCAATCAGATTGCAGCATGGAGTTATGTGCCATTGTTTAACAGAAAGTAAATAATTGACAGACTGTGGGTGGACTTTAGTTAAGGGAATCCCTGATAAGTCACATGACCAAACATAAACAATGGTGAAAAAGTATCTTAAGATGATATAGTCCATAATCAAATAATAAAATTATCATGTTCAGAAACAACTTTTCTTATTGTGAATTTATAATGAGAATGATTTTTAGACATACCATAATAAATCATTTTTTACTAAGTGTCCCAAAATCCCCTATTATTGCTCACCGCCATCTTGAAAAAAAAATCCACCACTGGCCCACCGTTGGCCCAACCTCGGCAGCCTGAGTTTTGGTTGGCAAGCCTTTGTTGGGCCAACATTGGCAAAATCTACTGATCATGCAACCAATAGCAATGCTTGCCCAATGTTGGGCCAATGTTGGCAAAATCTGCCGACCATGCAACCACCAGCCAACATCGGTCCAATGGCAGAATGCTACCTGGGAACAAGCTTGACTGGTGGTCCACCATTGGCAGCCATCTGTCATCAGATGTTATGGTTTGGATGTTTTGAATATTACATACAGAACTGCCAATTCATTCAATGAATGCGTATGCGTGGTGTTGGTGCAAAACCAGTGGCTCACTTGATGAAATTCCATCAGTTACAATGGGAAGTTGCACAAGTAAAAGCTTTAATGAATTCTAATATGACTAATCTGCATAAAAAGACAGACCCAAAAATGCAACAATCAAGATTCAAGTAAAAAATATTCAGAGAGATATGCAAAATCATAATTTTATTTTCAGACAATGCAATAAAAAATACAGTGATGCAATAATACAGAGTAAATAGAAAAATACAGTACTTAAATTGCCAAAATTGTGATATCTGTTACTTAGCTTGGACTCCGAAAAAAATTATCCCATTTTTGGAAGTCATTTTTTGGCATTATTTTTTCAAAGTCTGTCAAAACAAATGCTATTTAGCAGAGCTTGAGGTTTAGCCAGCAATATATTTATACTTTGAAATAATGTGTTTTAACATTGAATATTTTTAAATAATATGGCAGAAAACATTAGTTGAGGTTGCTTATGAAGAAGTTTATAATGTTTTAAAATTTTTTTTAAAATGCAGTCAGTGGTCCAGCAGTGGCTCAGTGGTGGCCCACTAGCTATATTTTGCCATTCATAGCCAACGGTAGCCACACAATACATAAAGTATCCAATACTTTGCCATCGGTGGGCCACTGTTGGACCAACAGTATGTGTACCATTCAGGCAGAAAGTGGACCACTGATGGACCACCAGTGGCAAATATTGCATTTTTTTGTGAAATAAAATTCAAAACAACAATTTTTGGAAACTAATTCACTTAAACCAAATGAATTTAAGCCAAGACAGTCTCTTTTCAAGATCTGTCAAAACAAATGCTATTCAGTGGAGCTTGAGATATAGCCATCAGAGGACCACCATTGCTCCACCAACTACGTATAGCTCTTACAGATCATAGTTGCATGTGTCAGACAAAAAAAATTCTGCAATAGTTTTAGGTTTCATCAAAAATGTAAAATTATATCACATGGAAAAAAATAAAGATATCTTTCTTTAACCTTTACTAAAAATAAAATATTTGCCACCAGTGGCCCACTGGATGACCACAGGTCCTGTACTACTTATGTAGTGGGTGAGCCATTGATGGACCACCTGTGGCAAATATATAAACAAGCAATATATAAAGTAATAAAGTGGAGGAAAGACTGACTGAACAAAATGAAGGAGTACAGAATAAGTTTGTTTATACGAATGACATTAACTTATGTTTGATGAAAAAAATGAACATTTTATCTAATTTTTCCAGGAATTTTACATTTACACCAGTGGGCATAAGCTGGTCCCTGAGCTACAGCCACTGACTTTGGTAGTTGGTGGGCCAACAGTGGGCCACGCAATATATTTATATTTTGAAATAATGTGTTTTTAACAATGAATATTGTTAAATAATATGTCAGAAAACAATAGTTGAAGTTATTTATAATGCTTTAAAAATTTTGAAAAAAATGCAGTCAGTGGTCCAGCAGTGGCTCAGTGGTGGCCCACTAGCTATATTTTGCCACCCATAGCCAACGGTGGCCCACTAGCATCTTGCTATCTGGGACAAGGACATTACGGACGAGCTCACGGATGAAAAATATGATGTGTAAATCAATCAACATTTTCCATATTAGGAAACCTGGCCTGATCCGGCGGACTATCCTTGGATGTGTAACTGGGGTCTTAACAAATAAAGCTCACACATAATGTATTAATATCCCTTTTTATAACAATGTGTTTCAGAACCATTCAACATGTATATCTTGTTTTGACATATTTGGCATTATTGTAACTTGTCTTAATCCCCCTCCCCTAAGGGATACAGATTTTGTTGGGGATACAATATTTGACTGTCAAATTGTGTGCCACCTTAATCCCTCTATTGTTGCAGATACAAAATATTCTGTATCCCCTAAAAGATCAAAGAGGATACACAAGGATGCACAATTTCATGCTACACCGGGCTACCCAAATCCTAAATAGTCTTCACAGGTTACCCATTAGATACCGTTGTATGTTTAAGATGGATACACTTGTCTACAAGCTACTTCATACCATTTCTGATCCCCTTAAGTAGCAAATACAACACAAGATGAGAAAGACCAGATAGAAGGTTTCTGGAGGTTCCTCAGTTTATATTCTATCCTTGCAAAAATCAGAAAGTCACTGTTCTGGTCATATTTTTGCTTTTCAGTCTGCTATAGTCAGAAATGAATTACCTATAGATGCTTATTCTGTTTCCTCTGTAACCTCTTTCAGGTAGAAACTCAAGTCATATTTGTTATCAAGGGACATTCCACCATAGTTTCTTTTTCAGCCAGTGTCTCAGTGGTAATAACAATTTAAATGGCCATGGCCTGACAAATTTTGCAACATTACTTATGATTGTTGTGCCTTACAGTCTGGGTTAATGCAGGGATTAAGTGTTATAAAAAGTCAAGATTGTGCAGCATGAGTGAAACTCTGCCTGCCAACATTTTTCTTTGTTTCAGCAGAGGGTATTGTGAGTCATTTTCCACGAGAGATATGACTTGATTTTACAAGGGATGATATGTATGGAGTTGGTTTTGGTTACTAGACTTGTCGATCAGTAGGTTGTACTTATACTGGATTATTTGTTTTGAAGGAAGCCAGTGGAGTTTCTCTAAAGTGGAATGATGTGCGAGAACTGACTTAGTCCAATGTAATGGACTGGGATGTAATTTTTGGAGCTTATATATGTTTCCTTGACTGACACCATGGTGGAGAGAATTGCAGTGATCCTGTATCATTCGCCACTTTGGCCCCAGTGTTGAAATCCCGATGCTTATGAATTCTTCACAAGTTATTGATATGGAAAGTAGGATTTGTAGACTGAGTTTATGTGGAAATCCAGTAGAGCAGGAAGTGTCCTAGCAAGAAAATGACACCCAGTTCCTTTTGAAACAGCTGGAAAATGATTTGTTAGGTATGACCTATTTATACTAAACTAGTCCAATGGGCAAATGGACAGCAATATGTGGTCAATGATATCAAATGCAACTAACAAATAACAGAGGATGAGGCTGATGGGCTGACTACTGTCAATTGCAAGAGCAATGTCATTTTAAATTTTTGATTTAAGATTTTTGAATTTAAAATATTTATTGAAGGGAGGAGAAACACGAGGCATCTTTGTTGCCACCAGACCTGACAGAATATTTGCAATCTTCTCAGATAAATATGTTACAAAATCATTTACAAGCAAGGAAATGCTTGTGTTATCAGATAATGTTATACTGAATGTTTTGTGAAGTATTTTGTTGACAGACTTTGACAGGGACTTTAAATCATCAGAATGCTTGGCAATCATGCTTGTATAAAACATGTCTTTGGCCTTCTTCAAAAGTTATAGTTGTTGACTGACGAAAGGTACCTAATAGACTGCTACTATTGATGGTCTAACTTCCTTTGATGGTTTGAATTCAAGCTTTCACTGGAAAATAAACCCAGACTTTCGTGTTTTGGGCTGTAGAATCTTTATCAAGTGAACTACGAAGGATCTAAAAATGTTGATGGTTTAGCTGGCTAGCTGTGCAATAGGGAGATTTTATAACGTTTCAATTGGTGATATCATTTTTAACTTGGTTTTTGTGGACCTTATCCATTTTCTTGTATCTTAATCATTTGAAGCTGTAGTAATATCAGACTGGGCAGGTGACCAGTAAAGAAAATGCCAAAGTGAAGTGAGAGATGTTCCTGAATACTTGGGTCTAATTTATCTGGAAAAGTCTCATGGACGCATAGCACATCAAGTATGTGTCCACAGTTATGGTTTGGCTTGTTGATGAGTTTGACTAGCTGTACTTACTTAGAGTCTCATTGAAATTCTTTGTGTAACAGTCAGAAACATCAAGCTGTAGGTTTATATCACCCACAAGTTACTGAGATTGTGGGTTCGAGTAAGGGTTTATGATTCCCGGGAAAAGTCAATTTCTGCTATGAACAAGGTTTTTGATAGTTTATGGGGACTGTACAACAGGTATTTACTGAAACGTTCTATTTCTGATGCAAAGTGTGACTGATATGTTCTTGACAGGGGTGCAAGTGTTTGAGAAGATGACACAATTTGTATTTTCTCTCAGTTAAAATCCAACACCACTACCAATTCAGCCATCCCCAAGTTTATGAACTAAAGTGAACCCTGGAGGGATGTGATCAGCTAATAATAATAATAATAATAGTAGGATTTATATAGCGCAAAATTGATACAAATCCTCTAATGCGCTTGAGTCCAAGAAGGGAGAGTGCAGGGACAGGCATGGGTCGACATCTAAAAAGCGCCCGCCAGGGTATAACTAAGGTGGGGGGTATGCCAGCCTAAACAAGTAGGTCTTTAGCTGGCTTCTGAAACCATCTATTGTTTGCTGAGATCTGACAGTCTGTGGCAGCTTGTTCCATTCGGCTGGTGCAGCTACTGCAAAGCCACACCTTCCTATGTGCTTATTAGGGCGGGTTGAGGAGATAGATAGCCTGTTGCCACGAGTGAGACTGCTCGATCTTATTAAAGCTGAAAGATACGGGGGCTGTGAAAGATTAATAGCCTTGAATACCAAAAGGTTGAGCCAGTGGAGTCTTTTCAAAAAGGGTGCAACATGACTCATTTTGTCAAGTCTGAAGATGATGCGACAAAGAGCATTCTGGACTCTCAGTAGTTTGGCTATGTTGGACTTGCTTACCTCATAGAGTAAAGAGTTACAGTAGTCTAGATGACTACTGACCATAGCGTTTGCCAGAAGTATTGCTGTCTCAACTCCAAGGAATTTGCGAATTCGTCGCAAATCACAAAGATGATAGTAATATGCTCTGCAAACCTTGGCAACATGATTGTCAAAGGAGTTGTCTGAGTCGAAAATAACACCCAGGTTTTTTACTTCCACTGACGGAGAGATATTGTTTTGGAGGAGTGGAACAGGAAAATTTGGTGCAAGTGACTCTCTGATGGCTTTTTGACCTATAATGATAAATTCGGTTTTTTCTGGGTTTAGTTTTAGTTTGACACCGTCCATCCATTCCTGTACAGACTTGAGACACTCGGTCAGCTCTTCCATGCTAGAGTCAAAATTCCTGGAGTCAACTGCTAGGTAGATCTGGGTGTCATCGGCATATAGGTGATGAGTAACATTGAATTTTGAAATAACTTGACTGAGGGGACTAGTGTAGAGGGTGAAAAGGAGAGGACCCAGTACAGAGCCTTGGGGGACTCCAAAAGGGAGAATTACCGCCTCAGAGAAACTTTCACCTATTTTAATTTTTTGTTTACGGTTTGAAAGATACGATTTGATCCATGACAAAACAGTACCATCTAGACCAAACCAGTCATGCAAGCAGTCATATAAAAGAGAGTGATCAATCGTATCAAACGCTGCTGATAGGTCTAATAATGTCAGGGCCACTGCCTTTCCTGAGTCCAATGAGAGAGCTATATCATTTTGAATCTTCAACAAAGCGGTTTCAGTCGAGTGAGAACTCTTATAAGCAGACTGGTTGACATTTAAGAGCCCCTCGTGCGAAATAAAATCATTTAGCTGCTTTGCCACCACCTTCTCAATAAGTTTAGATATAAAGCTGAGGTTTGACACCGGCCTGTAGTTTTTGAGGATATTTCTATCAAGGCTCGGCTTCTTTTGAAGGGGGGTGACATATGCCATCTTAAAACAGTTGGGGAAACTACCTTGTGATTGAATAATTTACAATTTTAGTGATGGGGGTGATGAGAATATCAGCACACTCCTTGACCAGTGACATCGGAATCGGGTCAAGGTCACATGATTTGGATGGTGAGGACTTTAAATTTTGAGTAGTTCTTCCTCGGACACAGGTGTGAAAGAGGACAGAGTATTTTTAGTGGGGTTGGGTCTAGTAACTGAAGATGGTATTGATGACTGCAGTGTGGATCTTATCTTGAGGATTTTGTCATAGAAGAACTTGCAGAAAGTATTCGCAAGGTCAGTTTTATTTGTGTAGTCTGGTAGAACAGCAGCAGAGGACCTGTGTAAGATCTTTTTGAAACAGTTCCACAGAGCCTTGGGATTTCCTTGGTTTTCAGTCACAATGTTGGAATAATGATTGCATTTGGACTTCTCTAGCAGGAAATTATAGTGGTTGATTGCAGCCCGGTATCGGCTACGATTAATGGCTGAGTTTTCACGACGCCATGCCTGCTCATATTTCCTCTTGAGTCGTTTTGCTTTGAGGATGTCACAGTTCATGAAACCAGTCTCGGTATATTTTTCTTCATGATTGGGGCGTGCTTGTCAAGAAGGCTAAAGTCTAAGACATACTTCAATGTCATTCAACTTCAACCAAGTCTTGGTGAGACCAAGATGTCCAACCTTTTCTCCTGGACCAGGTTATTGATAGCTGTACCTTTATTCTGAATAGATCTGATGTTCAACAAGCCAGCAATCAGGTGATGAGCACTGGGCCAAATAGTATTATTGACATTAATATAAAATTACCTAAATGACAAATATTTTGTCAATTTTACCACAAAAGAAGACAAAATATCAAAAACTGCATACTTTGTAATCTAGAATTCTAAAGTTTGTAAGATATATAGCACCACTTTGTTTAAATAAAAGGGTATAACAGTCCAAATTATACAGCTAAACAATGTATTTTCATGACTTTAGCTATAACATTATCCTTAGGGATAACAGTAAAGTGTCAAATATTAGAAAATAATAGATTATTGACTCAGTCCCTTCGGGACCTCATCAGCAATCCATTATTTTATAATATTCGACACTTACTTGGCCATTAACCTATACTGCATGCAGAAAACCTTTGAAAATATCTATATACATGTCAATGTAAGAGGTGCAATACTTCATCTGTCTTTGAAAAATGTGGTTTTTAAATGAAAAAAGGGACATTCAATTTTAGTGCCTAGTTTTACAAATTTTTGAAATAGACGACATTGATTTATGCAGTTACTGTGGTGAAGTATATCTCTCTATTGTGAGTTCATATAGATATTTGACATTGACTCCATATACTGGTCAATTAAATGTAACACACGAGTCACAATGGTTGCTGTGCCTCATTAGTCAGGGCTGGCACTGGCTACTGTAAATAATTTTCAAATATTTGAAAGGGTTCTATTTTAAAAGGTAAATATGAAGTGTCCCTACTGTGAGTGCAATGTAATGTCTTCTTTTAACAGATTGGACATGTCCTTTTAGCCCAATGGAAATAAGCAACAGTCTCTTGGTTAGAAATCTGGATGTGTCCAGTTCCTTTGCTGAAAGTTCTTTAATTGTATTTACAACTTTTCAACCGTGTATATTTTTAACATATAAAATGAAAATGGTGTCAAGTATTTATGGACCAACAAGAATACAGCAAGGACAATTGACATCCTACTGATAATCCTGTCAACATACATCATTCATTGGCACTTCATTCACTCTCTTCATTTGTTACAAAAGCCACTAAAACGACGTTGATACATAGGAATTTTCAGTGATATTTCAAAGTATTAAAGTATTATTGATAACAATATGACACTCAAGAATTCTAATATATCAAGAGTATCTTTTCGGTCATTATCTGTGAAAGGTTACTAGCTGATTAAGCAATACATTGAGCTTCACTGCTGTTCTTCATATCTCTAGATTGTCATGCTATTTGCGAAGAAATTGCTTTAAGTCCACTTGAAATTTGTACTCCACAATCATAATATAGTTTAACTTTTTAAAGAAGAATTCTGTTCAGCTTAATTCTCTTTTAAGTAGAAGTAAATTTTGGATCTTTAAGATTCAGGGACTCTTCAGTGCAATGTATCCTGTTATTTGTAAATTGTGATTCAGAAGTTGTATACTTCAGGTCTTCAGTCTTCCAAAATATTTAAAATGTTTACTCAAATATGTCTAAGTCATACAGTTAGCTAAAATAGATTTAGTAAATCAAAGCTGGCAATACTTAAATCCTTTACTAATCCCATTTTATGACATAGCCTAATGCAAAATCAAACATTTTCTAACATAGTTCAATCTTGGGTTTTTGCACTTCTTCTGTACTAAATAAAGACTTTTGTATTTCTTGTGTACAAATCTTAACTTTGAATGGCTGTTTTAACTCTATTTCTATTAATTTGAGCATTGGTTTAATGTAGGATTTAGTCAAGACAAAATTCTCAGCTAAGTGTGAGCTTAAAATCCTTAAACCCAAAACTTTACATTGATATCAAAGTTATATATTTTATCATAATATGCAACAATGTTTACATCTTAACAAACATTGTTTAACAAACTGTCATAAGTTTAACCAAACGTAAGCTAAAGTATGCAGATTATTAAAAGACAAGACATGTGTCAACTGAACTTTATCAGAAAAAGTTACTTTACAGTCAAATTGTTCAGGCTGTTTATGAAGCTAATTTCCAAAATTGTTCATAGTATTATTTGGTGCAGTTGCTTTTTGTTATAACTTATAATGACACTACTTCTTTTGATAACTGTCTTAGTCAAGGACGCAATTCAGTTGCCAATTCTTAAGACATATAAAGATATCAAAACTATAATTAAGGTGGAGCTGAGTCATTTAGTTGATATATTTCCAAAAACTGTGTAAGATGGTGCCAAAATCAAACAATTCTTATTTTTTTATTTACTTACTTTACATTAGTCATAATACATACATAGTCATTTAAAATATAATTCATTTTATTTTGAGTAATTTTTATAAATCATGAATAATCTGTTTAAGTAAATCTTATAAATTATAAACTATGCTGTTGTCATATTTTTATAAAGTGGATAAACAGAACATAGGCCTTGTTCATCTATCTCTTTTCACATTTGACACTTTTGTCAATAACTTCACTGCTTTATGTTAATATCACTTGTCAAATATTCTAGATATTCAAACTGTAGAACAGATAGCTTATTGTGACAAACTATGGCCAACCAAAAGATAAGAGTAACACTTTTCATATTTACAAAGGAAGCTTTTAAACACTAAGCTGCAGGGTATTACGCAGCTGTACAGGAAATAACATACAAGACAGTGTAGTGACAATATTTAAGGGACAAAAGCACATAATTAAAAGTAAGACTATTTGAAACAAAAGAAAATAAGAGAAACATACCGGGATGGCAAAATGTTGATTTGGGGGCAGATATCTTGTGTTATTGCCCTGTGTGCTGTAGTTATTGGACCAGTACATGGGGCTAGTCTTAGCCATCCTGAAAGCTCACTTCAGTACATAACACAAGTTGAATCGTCAGTGTTTGACCAGGAAGATATCAACTCGACCATCAAGGTAAGAAAATCCATTACGAATTAATGTACTAGACTAAACTTTATTAAAATGCTTCAATAAATAATTTTAAACAGAGGCTAATGGTTTAAATTAATTCCAGGTGTAGTACTTTATTTTACATTAATATCATGATAATTATTTCAAAATCTCATAGTCTTGGCATTAATTGAAATAAGTATCAATTTTTAAAATATATAATTTTTTAATATATAAATAATGGTAAAAATAATAGTCACTGTGAAGGTTTCCATTACAAGGCAATCATTTGAACTAGGTATTTGCAATATTTATGGTAATTGAATATAATGTTATTACCAAAGTCAAAGTTTGGGATTTACAGCCCATTCAACAGGCAGGGTTATGCTGGGACAGGTCCTCAGCATTGTCATTTGAGTGAGTAATAATTATCCGCAAGGAGAGAGGCCAGGGTATTTTAAATTGTAATCACGTCTTCTACTAGACACTGGGTGGAGTCATATTTTCACATGGAGTGGGATCTACTTCTAGCTTGGTCGTGTGCCTGAGAAACAACTAGTGAATTTCGACAACTGATGTTTAAATGTGAAGGGTTAAGAGTAATACAGCTTGGTTTGGTGATGTAACACTAGTAGACCACCAATTGCCTTTTATCTGGTTGACTGGTGTAATTTAAAAAAATGCTTGTTTTGATTAAATTATAAAGAGGCACAAAACAACATACAGATTTCACAGAAAAATGACAAATTAATCTGATGCAATTTCTAGATGAAGTTAAATGCTGAAACCTAGCACACAAGAGATCAGATTTTAATGTTCAAAGTCTTATTGTTTTATTGAGGATCATTCTATTTCTAAGGTACTTTTTAGCACTTTATATATATCTTAAAGACAGAGACATAGCAGGGCTCAGCACCATAGAGAAAGACCAAAAACCCTAGTATGCTTTTGCCAAGAGATAGATTGCAACATCTTTCAGAACATTTATAGATAAGTATCTGAACAAACATTGTCAAACAGATCATTCCAAATATTTAGAGTATCGTACGCAAAGCTGAGGCCAAAATGCTTAGTAGGCTTGTATAATCATAAGGCAATGTGTAGGACATCAAGCAACATGTACACCATCATCTTGTATTCTATGAGTGTCATACACACTATGTGAAGGTTTAAGAAAAGGTTCAAAATATTTAGGATAACCACTTTCTAAGAACTTGTACATAGGTGAGGCAGTCTTAAATACAGAGTCATTTCCAACAGACAGCCAAATCAAAGTCTTTCTACCTGGTTTGAAACATGTGGTGGTATTGGTAATGATTCTAGCGAGACTCTTCTGGACACATTGCAGCTTGCAATTAGACCAAGAGCAGAGAGACTTCTAAACAAGGAATTACAGTAGTCGAATCCTACCAACCCAGGCATTTGCAGCCATAAGAGCACTAACACATATACAGTACCCTCTGAGATGCTTGAGACCCCAGATTAATCAGCAAGACAAAACTTACAGGTGTTCTGAATATACCTCAGGAAAGAGAAATCTAAGCCAAACCATACTCCAGGGTTCCTGCTGGCCTCAGCTAGAAAGAAGAAATTATAAAGGATACTGACTTGGAAAAATTTGTTGAGTTTTTTATGTTGAATCACTGGTTAAATTTTTTGTTTACTTACTGTCTTGGCTGATTTAAGTTCCAAATTAACCAAGTCCAACCGTATACTGTATTTCAGTTTCTCTTGGAACCTCTGATTGTGAATGATGTTAAAACTCCAGAAGACTGGCATGTACTGAGTGTGACATCCATGACTCATCGCATTGCATCACATGGTGGTATGTTAATGTTTTATTGGTTACCTTAATTCTTATGGCAGAAATAAACATGGCTATACATGGTTAAACACTGGGATGCAAAAATAATACATGTATATAGTTGTATATTTACAAAACTATAAGCTTTTATATTACAACAATAAACTTATTCCAATTACACTTTGTAGTTGTAAATCATACTATAACAGCCAAGTACAGGATTTTCAGCATAAATTTAATGAGATAATATCTCACTTTTTGATAATTTGTCATCTTTTGGGATAACTAAAGCAATTAACTTAATGTCTCATAATTGACCTAACATCCCTAATAATTGAAAAAAATCATCTAAAAAAATTGACTTAGTTTCTCAAGAAATTAAGATAGTGTCCTGAGAAATTAAGTTGGTATCTCAATAAATTAAAATAAGATGTCGTATTCAACCACTCTTCCATACATTCCAATTCTAATAGTACATTTATAGTGCTTAATCTCTGTCTAATGACAGACTCTAAGACGCATAATACCAGAAATCTGAGAACATAATTGTTAAATCAGAGACATTGCAGGGGTCGGCACCACGGAGAAAGACGGAAACAGGACCATCAACTCCATTAGCCTTTAAAGTGTTAAAAATATGTAACTAAGAGAGCTACTGACATTACATGAGATGGGGCTAGAATCCTTCCTACTATCCGAACCTTATGAAGACCTATATAACCACTAAGATTGACTTAAGATGGAAAAGTTGGTAACGTTTTAGATAGCTGTAACATAGGTTTGCAACTGGGTTCCCGAACACAAGATCTGATAAGTATTGCTGGTGACAGTTTACAGTAATTTCAAACAGTTTGAATTAATTGGGGAAATACCATCCAGAACTTTCCTAGTCAAAAACTTCTGAATGAAAATATCAACCTTCCATTAACATGAAATTTACATAATCAAAAAGTAGTAGATTTACGTCCCACTCTTGTATTTGGAACAGCCCCCTGAAACGGAAAGGGAAAATTTAAATGGTATCTTTGTTTATATCCACTCTGACATACTTATAACAGAAGTAAACATATCATCTAATGGTATTATGCAATGAAAGCCAAATGAGTATTACCTAATGCACAATAGTGATCCATTCTTCCACCAGATGGCTATTGTCATTGGGGGTATCTTAAATCTCTGTATCTTAACCAACTGGATAAGTAGAAAATTTCATATATTTAATGTATTTTCTAACTAAAAAAATAACAAAATTACAGTGCATTTTTGTATTTTGTATGTTTCAGGTGAAGTGTCATACCCTTCCAAAATTCTTCAATACGAGTAAGTAGAACAAACTAAAATTAAATTTATTCACCGTAGCAATTTTTTTTTGGAGAGAAACAAAACTTTCAAGGGGTCAGACTCAAAAAATATCTCAAGTCTCAGCAAAACCTAGATGGGATCTGTCTAAGTTTGAGATATTATTATCTGCTTGCTTAAATTGCAATGAGATTTACAAAACAAATTATATCTGATACAAAAAATAGTCAACAACAACAATATTAAAATCAAACAAAAATATACTGTTTGGCTTGATTATTTATCATTATAACTTGAATACAAAATCCATGGTTTCACTTCTTATATGTTAATTAGCGTGGGATAGTTTTAATAAGAAGATGCATTGATGTTAACACAAGTTATGAATATACCTCATAGAAAAAAATTTCATATTAATTATAACCTTTCAGAGGGCTTCTAAATGGGTTGTAATGTAAAAATGAAATTGGTACCCTAACTTGGCATACAACCAATCACATTTCAGGTTTTAAAACTATGTATTGGCATCAGAGATTCAGATTTATAGCGTTTAAATTCATTTTTTATTTCCCCTCTGTGCCAAATTAAGTCATATGCCAAATAACGACCAGGAAAAGTATGACATATAGATTAATCCAAGAGTCAAAATGTAGCAAAGAGCAGTTCATCAGTGCTTCGATCCCAGTGGTATTAACTCAGTTCTGTGTTTACTTTCAGTGTGTACTTCACCAGCTCACCTACTGGTGTCATTCAGCGTCTTTACCATCATAAAGAAGATCCAGAAGAATTGGTACATGTGAAGAAGTATCTACTCTCTGCTTTGTCTGGGCATTTACAGGTAATGCATGAGTCAAAATCCAATCTAAATACATCCTTTAATGGGTTATCCCAAATGTTTCTGATAGATTTTTATCCCAATGTGTATATAGCAGAACTCAATATTACTGTATATTGATACCATGGAGTTTGGAGTATTGGGACATTTAACCAATTTAACCAATGGCTAAACAGGCAATTTTATTTCACAGGCTATTTGTCATCAGCAAATTTGCACATATTAAACCTCAGATTGACCATACATATTACTGCTGGAACTAAATTTGAGATCACACTAATCTTAAGAACAGGGCCATGCTTGACTGACAATGTTAAGTTTGGCTGACCTGTCTTAAGTTGAAACATTTATACCAGTACCTTTGAATTCTTTTAACTTCATTCATGTGTTGCTATTTACATAAACGAAGCACAATAAATAATGATAATTATAATAATAATAATAGAATCCTTTGTATAGCCCAAAATTGAGTGTCAAGTGTCAGCCAGGGGAGGGTGACTATGGTGGTGCGTAAGCTAGTCTAAACAGGTAAGTCTTCAGTTGGCTTCTAAAGTTTGAATCATCTGGTGTGATCTGGTACTAAATGGGAGCCTGTTTCACTCCACTGGTGCAGCAGTGGCAAAACCACAATATCATTAAAAGACTTACCATCAACTTATCCAACAGATTTATCTTAATAACATAATAGTAACTGAAAAAAATTTTAAAGGTACTGCTACAAAACGTCCCATTGGGCAGCCAAACTTAGGAATATAAGTTGGGCCACCACTGATCTTAATTTTGGTTTCATGAAACACAATTTGTACACATCAGTCAGTGCCTATATAATGCCTATCGTGAACAAACCTACCAGATTTGGATATATTGTCCAGACCACTGTGTACCTGTAGAGTCTACAAGTGATAAAAAGCTGAATGATTTATAGAAACAAAGGTCAGATTTTGTCACTTATACAATTATACAATACTACGTTACTGTTGCATTTCAATGTTGGAATTCTCTATGTTTTTATGTTTTA
Source organism: Sabellastarte sp. h YS-2021 (assembly GCA_964017235.1). NCBI lineage: Eukaryota > Metazoa > Annelida > Polychaeta > Sabellida > Sabellidae > Sabellastarte > Sabellastarte sp. h YS-2021. The sequence goes on from OZ024927.1 coordinate 20,331,499, forward strand.
TTTTTACTCATATGCAGTATTTTTATTGAAGCAATTAGGCAAAATTAAAAAAAAAATTATGAGCCTTCTTGCAGGAAGAACTATTTACAAAAGTTTATGATTAGATGAGAATGATGAAAATGTGGCTATGTGGCCAGTGTAAAACTAATAATGAAAACCATTCTGATTCAGTTGAAAAGTCTTGAACTGTCATAAAAAACTACAATGTACTTTATTTTTTTTTAAATGTCAAGTTATAATCTCATTATAAAAGAAGATCAGTGGTAATCATAGGTAAGTCTTGTATTTTGTTAAGTATTGACTGCCTATACTGAGTATATAGTCTACATTCTAAAGGAAAATGAGAATTGTTTTTTACCAAAAGGCCAGTCACAAATTGAGTTTTTGTATTACATGTAAATTATGTGCAAGATGTTCTTTAAGAGAACCACAGTTGATTCATATTTTTGAATGTATCACATTCCAATATCTATTGTGTATACAAAAAGACTTTATCCATAACTTTAACTGATTCAGATTATCCAAATAATATTTTGTGCAAAATAAGGCTTTGAAGGAAGACAGTAAATTCTCAACTTCTACAGAATTATAAATTTCATTCCACAATTTTGTTCCAGCTGGAGAGAAAGAATTCTGATTCCATTTTATTCTAAATATAGGTGAAAGTATATCACATTTGTTTTGCAATTGACATTTTGTTGGATCGCCAACTAAGTGAGGAATTAAATTAAAATGTTTTCTTTTTGATATGATGATAACATTTGAAAATAATTTAATGTGCAATTTTTATCACTTTTGTACTATGCGTCTGTCTACCCCCATTTAACTATCTATGTTAGCTATTTTGTTCAGTTCAGTGACAAATGAAAGTACCACATACAACCTCATATATTCCAGTCAAGGAAGTAAAGTTCTTTACAAGTATTTTTCTTTCTTCAGGATGACAACGAGGAAGAATGGGAGTATGTTCTGGAAGAACAGGATCATGCAGGTGAGTTAGAAATAATTTTGTAAACTGACCCATAGATTAAGTTCAACATATGGATTTGGACTATGGCTTTTAAGCCACATAGAGAACTAGAAAAAGCACTCAAAGAGCTCAGACCTCCGCCACGCCAGCGGGTCAATGGCATAAAAACCTCACTTTTCGACTTTAAGAAGGTGACCTTAACATCGGCGGCAGTGGCATTGGCACCTTCAAAATTTTATCACTTGTTACTTGTGCAAATGTTAGTATCATCTGAAAATTTTAACAAAATTCATCCATATGTTTCTGAGGAATACCCCATTTGTGTGAGTTTAAGGTGAGCTTAACACGTTAAATGTTGAAAATTAAATGTCAGAAGATAATAAAAATGTTCCCCCATGCTGACTTGCATACACATGCACCAAGTTTGCTAGAGAAATTTTGAAAACAACAAATTATGCGACTTTAAGGTGGCCATAACTCGATAAAAATGGAATATTGAAGGTCACCATAAAGTCAGATTATATATTTCTGATATCGTGGCATGTGCACTAGGTATGATAGACCAAAATGAGCCAAAGTGTGGGTTATGGGATAAAAACCTCATTTTTCAACTTCAAGGTGGCCCTAACACTGTTGGTGGTGGCATTGACACCTCCAAAATTTAATCACTTCTTACTTAAGCATATATGGACACTCTCTCAAAATTTAAAGAAAATCCATTCATAAATTTGAGTTACGCTGTTCACTAACAAACAAACGAACAGACAGAGAGACAAACCCCAGTGATTACATAACCTCCACTGGTGTAGGTAACTAGTCTGTGATATCATACATCCTGTTACAGCCCTCTTATATTCTATATATATATATATCATGACTCAAACAGCTTGCACTTCTGGACACTCCTCTTAAGCTTAAAAAGATAAAACACAAGATATGTATTTATTCTATGATTGCAAGGAGGACTTGAGACTGTAACACAGGTATTACTTGCTTTATTAACAGGAACTTAATAATGAACTGCTAAATGCTAAAAATCCCCCTCTCGCATGCAAAATGAGTTCAGCTGTTAATACAATTGAATAAGAGCCAATGAGAGATTTTCAGTAGGGTGACATAAGCTCTTGTGACAATTTTAACATTCATGCAGCTTGCACCTTTGGGAGTCCACTTTAGGTAAACTTGTTAAAGAAACAGACTTTTTTACATATTCAATTATAATCATAAGCAACTTTTAATCTTTACCGCTGAACTGCATGATGTTGTAATTTAACGTTACTTGAACACTAAATTATATCTAAATGAGGGTGGATTTCTTTCAATGATAACATTGAGACTTTTCGGGTAATATCACTATGTTGCAACAGCTGGTGCCAATTGGTAACACTTTTTCTGTTTTTTTTTGTTTAATTATATATGTACAGGACACAACCCAATCAATAAAAATTTGTGAGTGTCCTATATTTCAAACCCACACATAGATTTTCACCAATTATTTAGTATATGTTTATCCCAAGATAAAGTAGTACTTTTAGGATACCATATGGCACCAACTGTTGTCACGGTAGCACTTTTTCTGGTTTTATGTTTCACTTGACTGTGCATTTGTGGGTGGTGAGGATCTTGACTATGCATTGTCCACTGGGAAGTAATCACTCTTCCTATTGGTTTTTACATTGAGGGTTGGTTATCTCATTACATGTGGGGTGAACGAGATATCAGTTTGGTTTAGTTCTACGAGAGGTTCTTATGGTGGTTTCTGTAGATAATATCTATTAAAACACTGCAAATACTCTGGAACTCTTTTATTGTTTCTTGAGATCCATTCTGTAACTTAAAATGTTGACAATAACTTTTGTTCATAGATTTCACTGCATATCCACATTATTTTTGTTTCACAATTTCATTTATTATTTCATGTTACTTGTTACACACTTGTTCATGATTCACTTAAACATTATTTGAATATTTTATAACTCTTCTTTATCTTGAATTGTTTTACTTAGTTTCAATATATATTTACAATTATGTCAGCCAGTAAGTTAGTCTGTCAGTCCTGCTTAGTGATAGTTGTGTCTGAGGTGATAAAAGATGAACCAGAAACACACTCTGCTTAAGTTTATATACTGTGTGTTGTTTAGTTTGCTTGTAGCATGGGTAATTATTCTTACTGGAAGAAGCACTAGAGAAATAGTAAATACACTATGTGATGTAAATATTACCATATCAATAGAATAATTTGTTTTAGATAAATTCGTGTTTTTTTGCATAAATAAATAATGATATTACAGTGTTCCACAGTTCAAAGTCATTCACAGTTTTTACCAAATTTCAAGATAGGTTTATATCCAGGCAAACTCAAGAGTTTTGGGCTTACATTAGGTAAACACTGTTGCCATAGTTGTTCTAACTTTAACTAACTTTTATAGCACTTAATTTCTGCCTAAAAGCAGACTGTAATGATTATCATTTTTATTTTAAATATTTTATTTTGTGGGTCATCTAAAGACAAAACTGTTCACACACATATTAACATGTACCTGTATATCATATATTTCAATACTACAGTCATTCACAATATTTCACTTTGGAGGATTGAATAATGTTATATCTCAGTTGATTGCATCTATGTTGTGTATATTTTCAGCACCCAAGAAGAAATATTATTTAATGCCTTTTTGTTTTCTTCTGTGGGTTCATTTCCATTATATTATGATAACCTGTCAGTTGTGGTTACTCTTTTAGATTATTTAACAATATAACAGCTCTAGATTGTTAGGTTAATGTTTCCCATACTGTTATGTCAGGCTGTAAGTATTTCTGTATATGCAGGCACCGACAAGGAGATTCCTGCAAAAAGCCCATTGCCCCTTTCAAGATCAAAGGTTTCTTTTGTAATTGTAATTTTTTTGTGTCTTCGGTGGTAACAGGTAAAGGACATCATCATTACAGAGCCAAAAGAACTGCAGAGGGGACAGAATACCATCGCGGGAAAAGAATGGACCCTAGCTTACCTCATCTGCATGAAAAGGTCGTGAACATAAGTAGAAATGGTCTGAAAAATTCTCTAAATTTACAAAATATCATTGGCATTCCAATTTACATATCTAAAGTAAAGCTATTTAGATACAACAGCTTTGTTTTAGGTTAAAAGTAAAAGCTTTATTTCATAAAATGATACTATAATATATGAAGGCCCCTCCTTAAGGGCACAATATTATTTAGTAAGGCCTCGTCAAAAGATGAATAACAATTGAAAATATTGTTAGTCTTTAAAAATCTGTTGGGTGGCACTATATCCATTGAAACTGACCCTCCCAAACATGTGATCTTTTAGTTATTTATTTCATTAAATGTACAAGAAATTTAACATGTAAACAAACACAAGCTTTCAGTTAAGGGTTAAAACTCAATATATATTAGTTTAAACAAAAATTAGTTAATTTTTATACATAAAACACATAAGCCCAGACATGGCCCTGAGTCCTTTAATGTTTAACCACAAAGAACAATGTGAAACCTCATGTATTATTATTATCATTCTACAGAAATTCACTGTGGACAGTGAGGGAAAGATTACCAGTGTACATTCTCATGAAAACCTAGTACTCTTCAAAGATCGACTCACCACTGAAGGGTAAGTTGTTCAGTGTGTAAACACGTAGATATTGTCTCATACACATTATAACATGCTATGTAAAAACTTGGACAAAAATTGATACAAGTTTGCTAAGCCATTGTGGAGAAAGAAATGTTAACAAAAATGGATCATGTATAACAATTAAAACAATTACGATAATTTTGGGGATTCCTCCACCTAAAAAAAAAAAGAAAAAAAGACAGACTGCATAAAATTTGGGAAAGGATTAGTGCTACTATTTATATATCTTTTAACTTGCAGACACATTGAATAAATAAAATTTTAGTACTTTGAGAACTTTCAGCTAGACTAGACACCAGCACTGATACACACAGTTATATTACAATAGTTAAGATTCCGTACCAAAAGCCACCAATCAACAGCTTTTAACTTCTAGATACATTACATCCATAAAACAGTTTTCTATATTTTGCAGAATTTATTTTTTGAGAATAATTTTTAATCTTTGTCTGAAGAAAATTTGTAAATACTGCCTTAGATCTGTTACTTAAACTTATTAAGGTGCCTTCAAGGTCAAATATTGGTGACCTCATCTAAAATATATTTCTATTTCAGAGATGAGCCAGGGACTGGTTATTCTACAGAAGACCGTAAGTGCACAGAACATACTGTACAATCATTCAATTGGATGTGGTACTTTATAAAGTAATTTATCATGCACCCTAAATTGGTACAGAAATATCAAGTCAAGAAACAGAATGATGTGTTATAGTGGACATTATGAGAATTGAGAAAATTAATGAGAATTATAAACGTCCCACCTTTTGCTGTTTCAAGACACTTGTTGTATCATAAAACATCCAAATACCTTGAAATTTTAGTAAATGGTCTTTGTTGAAACAAAATTGATAAGTTCCAGTGTGTTTCAAATAGTCTAGCTCAGGTAGAAGCAAACAAATCCAAGTCAAAGTATACGTTTACCTTACCCCTGTTTTATATACCTTACTCATATTTTATTAGTTCCAATTGAATCAGTTTGATGTTTCTGTATTTTAAGTGAAAGCACACTTGTGATGTCATTCTGTTGTTAAAAGTGTGTATTATTTTTAGATAATGCACTCTGTTTTTTCAATTTACAGGCACCTGAAATAGTGAAATGGCTTTTTTTACCTAAATCACAGCATGATACAAGATTCAGAACTATTATTTTATTTTTGCAGTTCAGAAAAGTGTACAATACAAAATAATTCACCCTTTCGTCAACAGGATGACATAACAAGTGTGTTTCAATTCTAGTGAATCAGTTGAATTATCTAGTTCGATCATTTGTCCAGAAAGTGTTCAGAGTCATAAACGAAGTATTCAAGTCACTTTTATTCTTGCTCTCCCTTTTAGAGTAGAAATTATACAGAACAAAAGAGATATGTGTACTAGAAACCAATATCAACACATGCATTGGGATTAGGAACCAAAATTATCTGGATAAAAATATAGAAACAAATGCCAATATATTAATAACTATTAATCAAATATACTTAGGTTTAGGTTAATTGGTTTGTCAAGAATTTTAAAGCAATTACAGGCTACAGTGACGTAGTGGAAACACACATGTCTCCTACCTCTGAGGACAGTGATTCAATCCTTGGACCTCATGTAGGAAAGTTGGTAGTTGCTCACTGATGGTTAGCAGTTTACAGTACAGAACCTTGACGTACTGGTTTCCTCTGCCCGCAAAACTACCTGTCGTCATATGATCTGTACAGTGTTGAAGGCGACGTCAAAGCCATAATAAATTAATTAAAACAATTCTATAAAAGTGTATTATTTCAGGGGTTGTATCAAAAAGTTTTTGGTGTCTTGTAAAGTTTGCATTATTTGCCCAGTAAGGCACACTTTTTGATACTTTACCTATCACTTGAATAAATGCAGCATATTTTAGAACAGCTGAGTCTTGATGTTGCATATTGTTTGGACTGTAATATAACATTGCAAGAGAAATATATTTTAGGTTTTACTCAATGGCTAAATGTAAACATCTTTACGTGTTTATTTTTCAGCCAAGAAAATTGAAAGTAAGATATACATCAGGCTACTAAATCAGCGGTAAGTTGAACAATTTGACCTTTTCAAAATATTTAGTCATGTTACTCAACAAGTTGGGTTCCTTAAACAAAAGCATAAAATAATAATATCCCATAGAAGGATATTAGTGCTACATTCAACATTTCTCCTTGAATTTTGGGGGGTGGGTGGCCAGCAGTGTGTGCCAAGGCTTTTAAACAATGGTGTTTACAGTGTTGTGCTCTTGTTAGGCTTCAGGTTGCCTTCCCATGGCCTCCAGGTTAAACAAAATTCATTTCAAAATTTATTTCATTATTTTCTTTTACCTTAACCATCTCTGAATTTATGTTGATTGCATGGATGGGGTCTTATAATGATATGTATAATGCATTCAAGAGGGATTGTCTCAAGTTTTCTGATGAATTGAATATGGAATTTTTAACAGTATTAGCTATTGGAATTTTGACCTCTTGTAGAAAAAGGTCCTGATCTGTCATTTAACCCAGAGGTCAGTAGATGACCTTTCAAGGATCACTGACAGTGGCCTTCAGTTTGACCTCTGGGGCACGAGGTTGACCTTTCAAGGGTGAGATATCTGAGGCTCAGATTTCACCTTAATTTGACCTACAATGTCATAAAAATGACCTCACAAGTACATTTATAATTGTCTAGTCAAAGTCTGTTTTATATTTTAATTTTAATGTAACAGTCATATGGATATTTGAATCATAATGATGTATAAATATCTTTTTATGTTGTGTATTTTATGTCAGAAATGTATATACAATATTAGATAGGTTTTGTAATGATATATAGAGTTAAATGATTATATATTTAATAAAATCTAAATCCTCTAGTGGTGTTTGAGTTGAAACTGGTGACTAGATCTTCTCGCTTGTCGAAGATAAAATGTTAAATCAAATAAAAAGCTTTTTGTTGGCACATTGTCATGGCTTTATATGTTTTACGGTGTTAAATACATTTGGATATTTTTTGGTTATTAAATCAAATTAAAGTGTTGATGGTTTGCACTTATACAGATGCTTCACACTTTACATATAATTTATTAAACACAATAGTATTAAATTTTGTATATTAAAGGAAATTAATGTTTTGACAAAATGCAGTTACACAGAAATAATATTTGAAACTAACAGTGCCATTAAGATAGTAATACTATGTTAAATCAAATTGAAGTGTTCTATACTTGGAGCCTATTTGAACCATACAGTGACAATGAACACTCTGTCCAATGTTTTGAATGCATGCTGATGTTAAAAATACAACAAAGTTATAAATTGCTTCAGTCCACTGGGGAAGGTGAAGCAAATCAGCTTGTCAGAACTGAATAGCCTCGTGGGCGAGAGTCTAGAACTGAATATGGAAGAAGATCAAGACAAAGTCAGTCTGGAAGAGGCAACACATACTGTTCAAAAGGGACTTGAATGTTCTCATAGACACAGACCAGGTATTTGAGGTGTTTAACTGCATTTGTAAAAAGTGTTTGACTGTTATGTATTTGCAAGTGTTTAATCAGGATTGTTTTTGGAGGATTAAACTAATCAATATTGAAGAAAATTCTTTGGAAATGTGATTTGACGAAAATAAAAGAGCTGATCACATTTTGGTGGTAGTTAGAATCACAATATGGAAAGAAAGTCACTCTAAGAACAAAAAGCTATCAACCTATAAAATATAAACCAACGATTTGGATGAAAACTAGCCTAAAAAATTGAAACTTAATATTAAACCAATTTATTAAAGTTGTGATAAAACTAACTATTGTTGTAGTAGTTATGCCATACGTGAGAATTTAGGAACAACCCCCATGAGTTACAATTTATCATCAGTAATACAGATAAATACAGTTCCTCACTTAGGTAGTTATTATGAATAATATAACCTGAGGCTGTACTTGTACTTGTGCAGATGGAATGGGTCAAATAGTAGTTTGAGTTCAGTAGCACAAGGAGATATTTCCCTGAGTGTAAATATATAAATACAATATTCTACCTCTTCTACTCTGTGTTCAAATCTAGGTTTATTAAAACCCATTCTAACATGGTACGGCTGTGTCAGTGAATCTGATTGGCCAAGAGCCATGGTTAAATACCTTATATACAACTTTGGCTGTTCCATTAATAACCCCCTTGGCAAGTAAGTCACAATGGACGAAAAAGCCTTGTTTCATGGTCAAATTTACAATTCTTAAAAATGTTAAAATATCTTGTCATGTTAGAATGGGAATGACACACACCAATGCAGAATTTTATATACCATGGTTTGTTGGGTGTCATTCCTATAATATCATTGAGTTCTGATACTTGTCCCTTCAAAACATATTGGATATCATCAATTGGACAGTACATGTTTTTTTTTTTTTGCTAATTTTTCAGAATCCAGCCAAAGAGCAAAATGTGTTCTAAGTATTAGGAAAGCAGTCAACAGGTTAAACTCAGGAGACCTCAGAAAACTGGCTGAAAAGTTTGTTGGAAAGCCTTGTGCTTCCAGAACCAAGGTAATGAAGTTACCATCAGTTATGGAGTGTTGCATTTGTAAATGAAGTTCTGCAGAGAAATGCGGATTTAGCTTACAACCAATTTATATCCAATTAATGATTGACAACTGACTTGATTTCAGGACTGATATTTATAAAAAAAGTCTCAAACTTAGTCTCAAACTCTAACTGAAATATAATTACTATAATTTAAGGTTTAAACTTTATATTTGAGTGCATTGCTTGCACTCAGATTTGAGTTTTAGCACACCTGTTGTGGTCAGGATTTAATCTGATAATACCTGGTCAGTGCAGAGTACAAGTTTAAGCTTGAATAGGGCCGATATTCAGTTTGATACTGTGAATGAGTCTGAGATTGGATTGAGTTTGAGATTTTGTCACGAATACTGGCCAAATATTTTAGAAAACTCAATTTTTAGATTATTATGTGACATCCTACTCTAGTATATTCTAAAAAGCAAATTTAAGATTGCGTCTGAAGCTCAAATATAAAGTTCAAACCCTTATTTATCATTAGGTATTTCTGTGTAGGCTTCCCATCACTGCCAACACGATCGTAATGTTCTGATCGATGTGATCGCCCGCATAGACAGCCCAGAAGCTCAAAAAATTGTACTGAAAGTGATGAAAGGAAATGAGGAGTCAGAAGTACAGAGGTGTCTGTTCCATTTAACAGCCAGCACTGAACCTATCAAGGTAAAGAAAGCTACACAAAAATGCATTGTCAAGCAAATTTACTTTTCACTGAAAATAGCTGTCACAGGCCAATTGTTGCATATGTTAATACACTGTCTCGAAGTTTCAACACAATTATATCATGGCCATCAGAGTTACAGACGGAAATAAGAGTTATAAGAGTTATCAACCTCAAAATGCCACTTTCAAAAACATCAAAAAAATAATAATACAAATTTTTCATACAATTGAAAATGTTTCATAAACTTGTTTTAACTAAAATGAATCTTGCAGAGAGTAGAGACATTCAACTTATAGTGTGAGAGCTATATAATATTTCAATGTCTTTTTGCTCGAGTTATACATATTAGAAATTTAACTGTTTGCATGTGTGTTAATTGCACTCTGCAGGAAGTGGTGGAAGCAGTGGCTCAGATGTGTTTTGGTGATAAAATGAAAAATCACGGTAAGTGCAAAGTAAAATAAATATATTCCTGGAAACTGGTTTAATTGCCAGAAAATAATATGTAGGAATATATGTCTGTAGTAATGATTTAGTGTTGCATTGTTGTCCATGACTGCATCTTCAACTTCACCTTTGAAAGTACAGTACAAACTTGACAACACACACAGATTGCAGGGCTCCAACATGGCACATTTATTTTGTATCCAGGATATGACCTGGATCTATCCCATAATGTCATCATTTCTTCCTTTGACCAAGCCCTACCCACAGAAATTTCTTGAAGAACCTTTAAATGTTTAACTTTAAATGTTATTAAGAATGAATATATTATTCCTGTGCATGATCACATTATAACCTTGCAAATATAAGTGACAGCTAATGTAAAACAAACTCAAAACCAACAAATACTACAAGAATATGGCCCAAGATATTGTTTTCAAAACCTGATAGACTGGAGATGAATATGCACAAGACATCTGTTTGGTGATTATTTGAAAATAGTAATAACGTTCTGTACCAGGTGTTCATTTGAACCTAGCTGAGTTGCCCAGCATTTACAGTATAAAGAATCTCACTTTGTATTCAGACCAACTGTGCACAGTATTGGCACATACATGGTATAACCATATATGTTTTAATTTAAGGTATCCTGCACCTGACTGGTAACCAGAAGCGAGCCTGTTTGACATTGGGAGCATTACTGCATCACCATGCCAAGGTGGATAGCCAGAGGACTGAGGAACTGCTACAACATCTGCACACCTGGTTAGAGACTGATGGGCATCTAGGTCAGCCAAAAATCCAGATTATGTTGATACATTTGAAATAGTTATTTAAAGCACGTTTCACAAACTTTGTTGTTCAACTGATAAATGTTAAATTATTTCAAGTTACCCCTTTTCCCCTCAGACACTGAATTTATTACATGGGAAGTGCTAAACAGTTTTTTAAGTGCAACTGGCGAGTGTCCTGACTAGCGGCCATAAACTACTCTACCCAAAATGCAGTAATAAAAGATTGATTATATCTTGTATCTAATCTTATGTCTTCCTATGCCTAAACTCCTAGGCACTCAAATATCTCTCTCTATTGCTCCAGATTCATCAGACATCAAGAGATACTAGTGCAAGCAAGGAATATAGACTTAATCAACAAGTCTTAGGTTTATGATTATAGTTTTCTGCTTTCTGTTTGGTGCGCCTAGAGTCTATCTTTAGATGGAGATTAGGTGCCATAAAAATACTATTAGAATTAGAAGTCATCTCCAACAGATTCATTGAAACAGCCTTCTCATACATGGCCCTGCGCTCTGGAACAATCTTGATAATTCTATAAGAACTACTACCTCAGCTGACAAATTTAAAAAGCAACTGAAAACATTTCTGTTTAAAAAAGCTTACAACTCTTGATTTTAATTAAAAATAGTTTCACCTTTACTTTACAGTCACTTTTTTACATATATTCATAACTTTTGTTCTTATTTTGATATGAGATATTAGTTTTCTATAATTGAGAAAGCGCTTTGAGTAATTATAATAAAGTGCTGTACAAATAATAATAATAATATTAATCTACTTCTTCGCAAGCACAATATCATCCCTACAATGGAAACTTAGTGTGCTATACTAACAAATAATGGGCAAAAGTGATAGTGGAGGGACATGATTGAACAATAATCCAAGGTTGTGGGTAGGGAAATAATAGGTAGAAAAACTTAAATTGAAGAACTGAGTCTTAAGATGTCTTTATAGAGTTACAGTAGAGTTAGAGTTAACATTTTCTTTTTAGAGCACAATTTTCATTCCACTGTACTGAGAGACCCACGTGATGCACCAGAAAATGAAGCTCGTGGGCACTTTGTGCATGCTAAGACAGTGTTACTGCACAGCCTGGGAAATGCAGCCCACCCGAAATCTAGAGACGTGATTGCAAACTACGCTGAACCCAACTCCAAACACGCAGACCTCAGACACACGGCCATGAAAGCATTGAGGCATTTTACCTGTGAAAAGGTGAAAATATAGAGTATTATTTCTAGTGTAGAAAGCACATGCAGAGTACAGATCCTCTAGCAGGGTGTTGTGTTCATGATAACTCCAAAAGTAGACTTGGTCCAAGTCTTTGTATATTTGTATCCATCAGTAACCTGAAGAGTTAAATTTAAATTGAAAACTTACAGGAGTTCATTGTATCACAAGCATTCAGGAGTAAGGGGGGTACTCTCTGAAAAAACAGGGCTGGCTGTTTCTCCAAAAGTCAGACAGTACCTAGAAATTACACATAATACAAATTTAAAGGACTTGGTGAAAGTCTACTCAAAAAGAAATGAACAGATCTTTCTAAAGTTTTTTATGTGAGTAGGGCTTGACCAAAGGAAGAAGTAATAGAATTTTGGATAAGATTTGAATCATATTCTGGAAACAAAAAATCCAGAATTTTCAAATATGACTCCTGATGGATGTCTGTGTGCTCTACTATTGGTTTCTCAGGGTTCAAATAAAATCAGTGAAAGTGAGAGATTGAGAATTAGTTTTTTAAAGCATATTGAGACAATTTACCTCTAAAGGTGAACAAATACAGTATCATCACTAAATAAAATTTATGAAAAATGTAAGATAAAGTCATGAAAAAGCACACTAAGGCATTTACCTGTACTGAGGTCAACATACACAGAACTATGTCCAAATAAAATAATTAAAAATGTAAGATATAGTTTTAAAAGAATTGTGGCATTTTACCCGTAAAGAGGTGAGTCTTCACCATGGATTATTATCTTTGGGTACGTTAGATAGTAAACTTTTGCCATGCACAAGTGAATCTCAAATGCATACTGGGTATATCAAGAGAAAATTCATTCCATTGAAGAGAATTCATTCCATAAAGCATCTGAAATCTCTGATGTCTCTGTATGTATAAAATAACTTCAGTACCATAATATGCTCTTATACTGGCTGAGAAACATTGACCTAAAACTATTTTATAACTGTGAACTATATGATAAATCTTTTAAGTTTACATATCACAACAAATGACAGGACATAAGTGTGTAATGGGTACACCAAAATAACATAGACGTCCATCAGGTTACCTTTGGTTCGGTCAAGCTTTCATCTCTTTATATAAGACCTGTGATTCAACTCCTGTCAGTGGGGCCAGGGTAGCACAGTGGTAACACACTAGTCTCCCACCTCTGAGGTCGGTGGTCCAAACCCTGAACCTTATGTGAGAAAGTTGGTAGTTGCTTATCGATGGTTGGCAGTTTACAGTATAGAACCTTAACCAACTGTATGTACTGGTTTCCTCTGCCCACAAAACTACCCATCATAATATGACCTGTACAGTGTTGAAAGCGATGTAAAACCCATAATAAATGACTAATTCCTGTCAGATTCTTCAAGTTCACCACATAGTTTTGTAGTTAGTTGATCTACTCTATGGTCTGTCTGCATCTTCAAAAAAGTCATTTCTGAATTAATAATGTATATAGTTATGGAGCTATGAATTGTGTGCTGAACACAGATTTTCCTGATTTCATTATAGAGTAAGAAATGTGCAATTATCAACAGTATCATGTGAAATTTGCCAGTTTGGAAACTCCTCCTATTTCTTTGACTTGTGGAGGATTCTTTATGTTTCATTTTAATACTGCATTAGACCTCTGATCGCCTATGATGTTAACTTTGAACAAATTTGTTTATTTTGTGTTACTGTTAAAGGATCTCTAGAAGTTCAGACTATTATCAATGCTAACATGCACAAGGCTATCACGTACCTCTCCTTGTTGCTGAATCTTGCCATCAGGTATCCATGTGCTTAATCTCCAAACTAGTGGATTCTAAGGCATGCCATCCAAATCGTAATACATAAATCATAATTGGTAAACCATAATAGGGTCTTCACCAGGGGATCATCGGTGTTCGGTAGTGAAAAAACCTAAGGAGGGAAAGACTTCTGAAACAGATAAGTTTGAAGTCGCCTTTTAAAAAATAATAGTGTAGGAGCAGTTTGAATTTCCAGTGGCAAATCATTCCAGAGTTTTGGAGCATCATATGAGAAGGACTTGTTGAAATAAACTTTAGATTTATGAACTGAGGGAATATAGAAGGGGATTTTAAGAAACAGCTTTTCTGTGCCATGTAAAGTCAAAGTAAGAAATATACCACTAGGAGGTAGCCTTCAAGGGTGAAACAAAATAATCACAATTAGTGCCAATTTAATCTTTGCCATCTGAGGAAAAATTAGAGTCTTAATTTATTCCCTAAGAAACCTGCATGTATAAATAACTTCTCTCAGATCAAGTAAGTAGAAGGGGATTTCCTTATTGGCAAATTACACATACATTAGCATATTACAGATTTCTTTGTTCTACAGGTCTGGTGCTTACACTGGTTGAGCTACAAATTAAGGTTTACTGGAAGTCCAACCTCAGGCTGATTATAGATTCTTGACATAACCATGTAGTTAATCTGCTAAAAACTGGCTGGGCATCAACCACTGACCTTCAGCTTATTTCTTCACACAAGTCTGATTTTCAAAAGTTGTTTGGATAACAAAGGTTGTAGCGTATGATTTAGACATTTGTAGGACACCTTTGGTCAATATTAAAGCAAATATGAGGTAAAAAATGCATAAATATTTAAACTGTTTTGGACTTAAGTGTCCTTTGTGTTAGACTTAAAATTTAACCAAAACAATACTTGAACTTAAGTGTGAGACAAGAATCAAAATTGACAAAAGTCAGAGACTTGAGTTTAAAAATGGACTTAAGTACTTTGTTTTAATTTGGTCCCTGATATATACAAGGATATTACAGATTATTTTTTAAATACAAACATTTATGAATTTGTATTGAAGCCTTTCTTGCTGTTGTTACTCTCAGAGTGCCACCTTGCTTCTGAATGCCACCATCAATGATGAAGATGTGAATGTGAAGGCTGCAGCCAGAGATATGTACATGCAGCATCCCAGGGCAGGAGACTTGTCTCACACTGACCAGAATATCCTCATCAGGTATTCCCCTTGACAGTATGGATAATTAGGCAAATATATAGATTCCAATTAACACACCTACAAATTAGTGTGAAAGTTAATGCAAAAGATTGATTTCAGGATTCTCTCCATTTGAACCCTTTGAAACCAACAGTAAGCATTTGATATGATATTTATTGTTCAAAATACAAACATATATAGAGGCTTTAGTATATGCAAAAACCTTAATTATCCATCTCTGATTGGCTGATATTTAATTGTTTTCCTCCACTCTATCTGTCATCATCTAGCCTATGTTATATCTCAAAGGACACTTTAAACTGAACTTTATCACAGCAAATCTCATGCGAAGTATCATGTTGTTTGAAGTTTAAACACTGACAAAAGACTGTTATGTCAAGAAAAACCAACACAGTAACTTTTCAATAAACAATGTACTGAGATAAAAATAGCATATGTTGTGATGTGCGTTTGCTTGTTAGTTTAATATAATGTCACTTTAATCATCACTTCTATAAAAAGATGATGCTAAATATTTTAAAATGAAATGAGAAACTTTCATCAAATCAGAATTTCATAGTTAAATTGTAGTTTAAGTGTTGTTTTTAAAGGAAAACTGCTAACTGATATAACACTGTGGGTAAATTATTGCACAGTTTTATTCAGAATAAAGCAGATTCTGAATCACATGAAAACCAGCATCACCTCCAATACACTACATGAGATACATGAGATATTGTTCAATTAGTGCCAAAATCCTAATTCTACTGTAGATAAAATCAAAATTTTGCTTTCTCTGTAATAAATTCAAGTGTTATTATTTGGTGTTTTAACAATATTTACAGCAAAGAGCCTAAGATAATCCACCAGTTAAGAAAGGAGCGTTCTATACTGTGTAACCTGATAGATGAATTCACATTGGACTACAGAATAGACTTCCCGGGTTTTGACTGGTCCAAGAAAGTAGGCAACGACTTCATCGGGGCCAGTTTTGGAGTGAAGATGATCAACTTTGCACACATGCACTTGTGTAAGTTTATACCCTATCTAAAGTTTAAAAATGCCTACTGCTGCAGTATTTATCTCCTGCCATAGGATCAGTAATAAGGGAGACTTAAGGGAGATATAAGGCCTTTGTAGTAAGATGATTCCCCTTGAGATTGAAGAAGGGATGAAAGGTCAAAGTCATTGAAGAGTCTCAAGGCATGACTTCCTATCAGTTGTTTCCACAATCTGAACCCCTAGGAGCAATGAAAAGGGAGATATAAGGTATTTTTAATAGAATAAACCCACTTGACATTCAATATATGTTATGGCGAACATTTTTGTTTCAAAACAAGGCCAAATTGCTATTACGCTAGCTTTCCGAGCCATATATTTTTTGTGCAAATTTGATGAAACTAGCTTGAATATTTCAAAATTTAGAGCATCGTAATGATTTTTAAACAATCAGCTATGACGACCATTTTGATTTTCAAAATGAGGCCCAAATTTTTCACAGCCAAAAGATTTGCAGGCCATGACTTTCTATGAGCTGTTTTCACATCCTGAAGCCCTAGAACCAATAATAAGGAAGATAAAATGACTTTTTAGTATGATGACTCCACGTTTCCTTGAAGCAGGGATCAAACGTTAAATTCCACACTTTTAAAAGATTCTTAGGCCATGAATTTCAATAAGTTGTTTTCATATTCTGAACCCCCAAGAGCAGTGATAAGGGACATATAAGGCCTTTTTAATAGAATAACCCCAGTTGACATATATCTTTTGTGCCATTTTGATGAAGCTATCTGCAATATGTCAAAATTTAGAGCATCTTAATAATTTTCAAACATTCGATGTTTTTCTGTGGCCATTTTGTTTTTCAAAATGAAGCCAAAATTTTGCACAGACATGGTGTCATAGACATAAACATTTCATACAAATTTGGTGAAGATATCTTTATAAATGAATGAGTTATAAAGCCTTGTGTAAAAATGTGAGGAACTGACGGACACACATGTGTACGCACATACAGAATGCATTTTATAATCTCCTGACTGGAACCTTCAGCTCCCTGCAGGAGATAACTAGCCATTGGTGAAAGTAAAGTTTAACGACATTCTTTAAAATGAAGAATAAGTGAATTTTTTTCTGGTTAAAATTTCTCTTTACACAGTATGTACTTGATACAAAACCACTAGAAGCAAGAAGAACTTAGAAGCAATATTTGGTCATATTTATATTACAAAGTAATTTAAGGACTGATCATTATGTAACTCAATGGTTCCATTTTAAATTTATTTCTCTACAAATTAGAGGCTAAAACTTTTCTATTCTTTGCAGCTCCTGTGACCATGTTTTTTGAGCTGAACATTGACAACCGTGCATGGATAGAATCCTGGGTAGAACTCTTCAAAAAGAGAACCTTTAAGATCTTCAATGCAGAGGTTTGCTTTAAAAGAGCTTTCAGAATGTACAACATCAGCACTACAGTGGTAAGTTTCTGAAGTTAAATGATGTTACAAATAGATTCTAATAGGACATGGCTTTGTCAGTGAAGCTGATTGTTTGAGAGTCAAAAATCTTTGGATTAAAACTCTGTGTAACATAGTTTACCCAGTTTTTTCCCATGTAAAAAGTGTCACTTAAGAGTAGATTTAAAACATAATTTGACATTTACCATATTAGAATTGTAAAAATCCATCATTGAGTGGACATTATATATGCAGAATTATGGTACATTTGCCAGATAAGTACCACAAAAGCAATGCCTGACCAGTTCTAACTGGCGAATCAGACTTTAATTCTGCACAATTGCCAACCAGTGATGGTTTACCATTACCATATTTGGCATGTGTCTTGTATGAAAGTTTGCAACATACTTTTATGCCCCTTTCACACTATAGATGGTACGTCCCACGGTTAGAAGTTTTACTCGGCAGCAGATCCGCATACCAGGTTGCCTCATTTTTGTCCAAGTTGTTCAAACTACAGGCGGACAGCCACTGATTGGGCTCAGTTTTTTAACTGTCAGTAACAGTAGGACCACAGTACTCCAAATGTTGGTCATCGAAAAAGCAACCTCCCTTAACCTCAATTCACTTTCAGTAGCTGTCGGATGAACATGTGGCAAAATGACCAGTGCATCCACTCACCTTATGTCAGCTTGTTACACATGACCGAATCACAACCTTATATACACCCTGGACCACACCTTTGGTTACTTTTGTAAGAAATTCACACATGTGGAATTGTCTGCGCATGTCGGCGGTACCAAATTCAGAGGCAGAAATTTTAAACATTTTAAAACTTCCATAGGACGTGCAAGGTAATGGATCTCAGGCGGTGATCCAAGGACAGAGACGTTTCACCAAACGCGGCCTATCGTAGGGGATATAGCTTGCAGTGTGAAAGGGGTATTAGTTAGCATGCAGATATAACAATGCATACCTCAAATTTTCAACCTGGATTAAATTTCTTTTTTGGTTTATTTCAAATTTTCAACATTGGATTATATTAGTTTTTTGCTCAAGAGCTTTAGTGAAGTAAAATACAACTCATTGAGCTCATTCATGGTTTAATGTAGTTAACTATATGTATATGTCGTGACAGAACTCCCAATTCGACAGAATTTGAAATTCTGTTGACAGAACTTCCAATTGGAAGTTCTGTTGACAGAACTTCCAATTTCTGTATTTCATTGGTTCTAATGGATTAGAAGTTCTGTTGACAGAATTTCAAATTCTGTCAACAGAATTTCAAATCTTGTTGACAGAATTTCAAATCTTGTTTACAGAACTTCCAGTAATATTGAAAATTAATAACACCATTCATTTTCATCTTTATTCAGATCATTTTGAGTGCACAATTAAGACTAAGTGAGATACATCAAATAACTCAAATTTGTTTAAGCACAGCAATAAAACATGTAATGTATTAGAACTAATGTAGTAGTAAACTAATAATCACAAAAATATCACACATAATGTATCAGTACTACTTAATCACAAAGAGAGAGCCAGAGTAGGTAATTAAGCTTTGTGGTTTAGTTCTTCAGAGAGAGCCAGAGTAGGTAATTAAGCTTTGTGGTTTAGTTCTTCAGAGAGAGCCAGAGTAGGTAATTAAGCTTTGTGGTTTAGTTCTTCAGAGAGAGCCAGAGTAGGTAATTAAGCTTTGTGGTTTAGTACTTCAGAGAGAGCCAGAGTAGGTAATTAAGCTTTGTGGTTTAGTACTTCAGAGAGAGCCAGAGCAGGTGATTAACCTTTGTTACATAGTACCTATAAAAGCTACTGAGTCATTGTATACAATTCTTCCAAAATAAATTTGAATGTTAAACTCCAACAATAATATGTAGTTAAAAAAACAAATGAAAAGCAATAACTGAACTGAAATGATGAGGAATGGGATATTGCTCTGAGGGACGAAATTGGATTTGAAGTTCTGTCGACAGAACTTCCAATTGGAAGTTCTGTTGACAGAATTTGAAATTCTGTCGAATTGGAAGTTCTGTCACGACATATATATTGAATAGAAAACTTTAACAGAATTATCATACATCTGCATCAGCTGGTATTATAAAGTATCAATTTATTAAGAACTACTGTTTATTAAAATTGGCAATTTTTTGAAGATATATGTTATACCCATCCATAAAATCACCCTTATGGCGAAATGAGCAAAATCATATAATCACTAGAAAGGTATTTTTATAGAGATTCTTCTTGTTTATTTTTGGCATTAAAATCTGTGCACAAATGGTGAAGAGATCTAAAGTTAGAAATTAAAGTTTGTATATTCACTGGTGCCTACAAGTATGGACACATTTATAGCTAATTGTAGTTTTGGTAATATAAACATGTGTTTTACTTTCTGTTAAAATAAAATGTTAATAAAAGTAATACACACTTGTGTTATATAGGGCTACTGTAATTGAATGGAAATCTACTAGAGGAGTACATTTTTAAGGTGCTTATTCTTGTTAATAAGGACCTTTAAACACTAGTATTTAACCTCTTGCACATTTACTCCAGCATCTTGCAACTACAACCCCAGATGCAAAGTACCTGATAGTAAGTACCTAAAGGTTTAACTGTTCTTGCTTTCAGAACACACGTATCAAAAAAGCAGTGCAAGTACATATTTGCTCATGACACCCAACTTTGTGGAAGGTGCTCTCTGATAAGGTTCACACTGCAGTTTTACTGTATTCTCTGTCAGGCCCAAATTCAAGAAACAGTTATAAGTCTTAGGTTTAACTGTGGTAAAAATTACCGCCAAGTTAAGCCTGAGATTTGGTTAAGAGGTTTTGTGAATATGGCCCCAGGATTCTGAATTTTTCTTTGTCTGATTGTGGCTCCAGTTCCTTGGAGTCTGACATTTCAATAGGATTCAAAAGCACTCATTACAGTACTGACTGTTGCAGTATTACTCTTGCAGGACTGGAATGTGGTTGATATGCTGAAGGAATACGAGAGTTTTGATGAGATGTACAATGAAGTAGTACAACCGTTGATTGATTCAGTCAACAGCTTTAGTGACTTGCTGGATGTTTGGAATGACACACTGGGTCATATCGACCTTGGTCTGGGAGTCAATGACATGGTCCGCACTCTTATGGAGAAAGAAGGTAGATAAATCATCCATGGTCACTGTTTGAGAATTAAAATGACATGGTCAGCAGTCTTATGTTGACCATATTCTTGGTGTCAGTGGTATTTGTCATTGGTTTGACTTACAGTACCTAAAAACATGGGGATCAACCAAACAATCTAGTGGTCTGAAAATAATTACATTGTCTTCACTTGGCCCCTTGGTGTAAGTATCAATGATGTGAACTAAATATAAATCAACAATCAGTCACTCACTGAATCAATCAGTCAGTCAGTCAAGCAATCCTATCAATTTATTTGAATTACATGATTTTCATTCTGATGAAGACAGTAATCTCAAACTCGGAGTTAGTTGGTTTCAGTCATTGTAAAAGATGGTATGCAAATCAATTACTGAATCATATCAACCTGCATCTTGGGCTATATTGGTATATTAACACTGAAGGTTGACAAGTTTTTGTGCTTTATGCCCATTTAGTAAAATTTCTGAGGTTTTCTTTTATTAATCATTTCAATCCTTTTTTCTTTCAAGCTGTGAATGAACTGATCATCAATAAAATTGCAAAATACACTGTTTCTTTCTCTTGCATTGTTACATCAAAAGAGGCATTTTTGTTACTGGGTAAATTCATTTGCCATTATAGTAGTGATTTTAACTTTAAAAATAATATAATTTACAGTTTATGATTGCATGGTAAATCTGTCCAATTCAAATACAATTTTCTCATTAGTTGGCATGAATTTGTTATTCACTTCCTATTTCTGCTGATATAGATCACTGAACTACCTTGTGAAACACTAGAGTTAGTGTATGTTTCCATATTTGCAATCTGTGAGCATGATTTGAATATGTTTGTTTCAATGTATGCTAATATTTGGTATAATTTTTGCAAAAATAAAGAGCATGTCTATCTCACATTTATGAATATTGACCATATATGGACAAAAATATCAAAATCATGTAATTACAGATGATGTTTTAACTCCTAGATTAAAACAAATTGCATGGAGGTACATATTAATTAATTTATTTCATTTCTAATACAGAAAACATAACAATACATGTAGATGAGTTGAAAGAGGAAGGAGAGTGGTGGTGAAAATTGAAACATTTACTGTAAGTGTTGAACTGTCTGTGTTTCGCTTTATTAAAAAGAAAACATTACCGCACGAATTGATGATGCCAAAGAAAAGGGAGAGGCGTGGGTGAATGATACATTTGGAGGAGTGGTGGAGTTTGTCAATGAAGTGAGAGAGCTCAAGGCAGACGTCATCAACAGGGTGGATGAAATCAACAATACAGTCCGGGCAAGGGTACAAGAGTTTGCAGGTGGGTCAATCTTCTAAATGGGGGTCAATATTGAGTGACCTTCAGAAGGTTGGATAGTTACTGTGTAGTTACTCTACAGTTATAGTAAGCTTCAGAAGATCAATGTACTGACTACTCTGACAGTGGAACTATTTCATGCCTGCATCCCATAATGACTGCATCATTTCTTTTTTAGGCATTTATTAATAGGTTCTTGAATATGGAGATTAAGGAGATAGGAGATTAAAGGAGAATGCTTTCTTTCTGGAGCAAAAATCTTATAAAATTACACTCTGGGCATATTTATAGGTGTTACCTTCAAGAAGAGACAAACCCAGCAGACTACTGAAGTATTGCATGCCATCTCCCTGACAGTGAAATCCTTTTATAAACTCTTACATTCAAAGTGGTGTTACAGTTTTGATAAATATTTTAATTATGTGGCACTTGTGATGTATTTGTAATATGTTCACTTTTTGTCGCAACTGACTGAAGAAAGAATAATTTGAATGTCATTTGACCTTTTGACTTTGTGCTTTAAGTGTCATCATCATATCATGAGCAAGGACCGCCATTTCTTGCCAGCTGTATCTTAGCTCTCTAGCCTCCTTTTCATTGTTTCTGTGTATTTCCGGGCCTTCCGTTTCTATTTTTCCCTCAGGGTTGCATGATAGAGTTTCTCTTGTAATGCTATATCTTGGTTTTCTTATAGTGCATCCAATTCACCTGCATTTTAAAATTCTAATTTTATGCATTAATAGGTCTTGTTTTACAATGATTCAGAACCATTTATTATAGATGGTTCTGGACCAGGAGATACATAGGTGCTTTCTCAAGAATCTGTCTCAGATAGTCTACCACATCAGTTTAAACAATATTATGGCTCCACACCAATGAAGACGGAAAAGTACACTACAAGTAGAAAAATTATAGACTCTGTGAAGAGCTTCATCAATTCTTTAGATATCTAATCTAATCTAATCTACTGCTTTGCAGGCGCAATATCTTCCCCACTAAGGGGAACTCAGTCCGCTGGTAACAAAAATCATTTCTTATAAGGAGAGTCGAGGGGCGTTCAAGGTCAGTGTACCGGGTTTGTGGGTGGAACCGAGAGGGAAGGAGACTAAGTTGGGAAGCTAGAGTTGAAAAGGTGCGTTTTGAGGTGTTTCCTGAAAGATGCGACAGAGGGACTGTTTCTTATTTGGAATGGGAGAGAGTTCCAAAAAACTGGGGCATAGTGACTAAAAGAATTTGAGAAGTGTTTAATTGATTTATGAACTCTACGGTCAAAAGTGGGGGTATGAAGGAACTTGAGTTTAGGGGTACTTCGTCTAGTATTTCTGCAGGAAGTGTAGGGGTGGATTAGTTCTCTTAGGTAAACAGGCTGACCTTGGTTGAGGATTTTATATGTAATGAGGCCTATTTTGAATTGTGCCCTATACCTAACTGGAAGCCAATGGAGTTTTTTGAGTTGAGGGGTGATGTGAGAAAATTTTGAGGAACGGGTGACAACCCTGCAGAGTGAGTTTTGCACTAGTTGCAATCTTCTTAGCTGAAAGTCTGTTAGTGATAGAAATCTGCTGCTGACCAAGGCATTGGCTAAAAGAACTGATGTTTTAAGGTCCAGAAGGGGGCGTATTCTGTAGAGGTCTCTTGCATGAGCTCTAGTGGACTTTATGACCTGTGACACATTGTCGGAGAAAGTGAAATTGGAGTCAAACACCACTCCGAGGTTCTTGACACTTTGTACTGGTGAGACCTGATTACCAAGAATATTGATTGGAAAGTGAGGAAGGAGTTGTTTACGGTTGTTTTTCGAACCTATCAAAATGAACTCGGTTTTATCAGGGTTGAGTTTAAATTTATTTGTGAACATAAGGTTTTGGATGTCGTTTAGGCAATTTTTTAGTTTTTGTACAGAGTAAGAAAAATTTGCTGGAGAGAGTGAAATGTATAGCTGAGTGACATTGGCGTAGAAATGGTAATTGATGCTACTGTGAGATTGAATGATGGAGCTGATTGGGTTGGTGTAAAGGGAAAAAAGAATTGGACCAAGGACGGAGCCCTGGGGGACCCCATGCTGAAGGGCAACAGGATTTGAGAGTGTGCTGCCTACCTTGACCGACTGTGTCCTTCCCGACAGGTATGATTTGAACCAGCCAAATGCCAGTTCACTGATTCCATAGTAACCATTAAGTCTGTCCAGGAGTATAGTGTGATCAATGGTGTCTAAAGCGGTGGAGAGATCTAGAAGGGTGAGCGCTGTAACAGACCCTTTGGCCATATTGAGAAGAATATCATTATGAATGTTAAGGAGGGCACTTTCAGTAGAATGGTGTTTTCTATAAGCCGACTATAAGGCAGTCATAAGGCCGGCTTCATCAAGGTGAGTATGTAGCTGAGCTGCTACTACCCTTTCAAGTATCTTTGAAATAAAGTTTAGATTGGAAACGGGCCTGTAATTTTTGAAAACTTCCTTGTCTAAGGATGATTTTTTGAGAATTGGGCCTGCTTAAAGAAACTAGGACACGTACCTTGTGCTAGAGAGGCGTTGATTATTGAGGTGATGGGGGTAATAAGGATATCCAGGAATTCAAGAACAAGAAAAGTGGGCCAAGGGTCAAGGGAACATGATTTAGTGGGAGAGTCTTGAATGATTTTGGTGACCTGCTCTTCAGTTACAGCAGAAAAAGAGGCAAATGTGGGTGGAGGAGAGTCTGGGGTGATGTGTCGGAAATTGAGTGAGGTAGAGAAAATTGAGTGTATTTTTTCAATTTTTTCTGTAAAGAACTCGACAAATCTGTCAGCCAAAAGCTTTGGGGGGTTTATAGATGGGAGAATCTTTGCTGGGATTCTGTGTAACACATCACCCAGGACTCGCCATAGTTTTTGTGGGTTGTGGTGATTGTCCCGAATTTTTTCTTTGAGGAATTCAGATTTGGCCTGCATTCAGATTTTATTGTACTGGTGGACTTTCTGCATGTATTGGGATCTATTGAAGGTAGATTTATTGCGGCGCCAAATACGTTCAAACAAACGCTTGGTCTCCTTTGCCGCAATTACCATTTCATTAACCCATCCTGGCATGTACTTCTCCTTGGTATTTTTGGTGTGTGGTGGTGCATATTTGTCAATAAGGGTGGACAAAGTAGTATGATATTGTTCATAAAGAGTGTCGGCTTCCTTGGAAGGATTATTAAGTAGTTCAGAAGTGAGGAGATCTGTTTTCAATTTGTCTTTATCAATTTTATGGTATTCACAAAAGGTGACAGTAGCCTTGGTTTGGGTTGTAGGAGTTGAGAGATTAAGAGTAAAACTAATTGAAAAGTGGTCGGAAAAGGCATCAGTGGTATGGACATTGGAAATATAGTCATTGTTAGATTTGGTTAATACCTGGTCAAGTGTATGTCCATGAATGTGAGTTGGAAAGTTAACTTTCTGAGTTAAATCAAATGAATCAATCAAAGAATGAAAGGTTTTTGAATTTGAACATGTTTCGAGGTGAAAATTGAAGTCGCCGATGATCACCAGATTCTCCGTAGTATGGTGAATATCCTCCAAAAGTGACTGAAACTGGTCAAAAAAGGATGTAGTACTGGAGGACGGAGGTCTATATATATTTAGTAGGTAAAAGGATTCTTTGTGAAGGGTTATCTTGAGGAGGAAATTTTCGAAGGTGGTGCAGGTCTTTGTTGGAACTATGGAAGGATCCAATCCGTCTTTGACAAAAAAGCCCAACCCTCCACCGCGACGGGCCGCTCGTGGCTGTTGATAGAGTTTGTAGCCTGGTGGGGTAATTTTGGACAGATTTGCACTTGTGGTGTCAGGTCTTATCCAGGTCTCTGACATGGCGAAGAGATTGGTGTCATTATCACAAATAAATTTTGCAATGGCAGGATATTTGTTGTGTATTGATCTAATGTTTGCATAGGTGACCTTTGGACACCTGGGTGGTCCTGGGTTTGGGTTTATGTCACCAGCAAGCAGGAGTAGGATGAAAAGACGAGAAGGTGGTAGGGCAGGTGGAATTGAAATTGTAGATTTGATGATAAAATGTAGACAGAAGGTGGTGGTGGGGGGTTTGAAGGGGCAGAAACTGACGACATCAGGGCACTTAATGCTGGAGTTGCTATGGTGCTGATATGAAGCAATAACTGGTTGGATTGCCAGTAAAAAATAAAGGAAAATCATGTTTGAGGTCTTTAGAGTTGATTAGAGTGGTTTGGTGGGTTTGAGTTTCGAGTTTGATGATCCCCGATAACGGGGAATGTGAGCGATAAAAGGGGATCAAACGATAAAGTGGGCAGTTTGCACATGTAAATATCAATTAACTATGTCAAAAGGGGGTAGATAAAAAGATTATTATATTAGTTCTTTCAATAATAGCACCAAGGCAGACGTAAAGTGGGGTTATTAAATTTTTAACTCTATCGGATATGATTTTCAAAAACGGTACTTCCCTGACGGAGCCACGCCACATCAATGCAATTGACAGAACCAATATTCACTTAATGTTTAAATAATTTTGCCTGCAAAAGATGTTAATTCCAGGAATGAAGAAGTATCTCATACTGCAAAGAACCATTTCTCCAGTCTGATAATTATCTAGCCTTTAAGTCCTGTTCTATTCCACAATTAAATGAGTTTATTTGGTTATTAAGTGTAAACTTTATTTAACTATTTTAGTACATCACCAGTTTGATCTATACTGGAATTTTAATTCAAGTTATCAATATACTATCCGTATGGTTAAAGAGCATGTTGATGTTTTCTTCCAGTCTTTAAGTGTGGGTCTTGCCCAACCTTTTAATTATTCAGTGCATCAACAATTTTACTTTCAGAGGATGTCCAGTCTAGGTATGAAGAAGCTATTCGTGCTGTTGAAGACCGTGTAAATGAGTACCTTCAGTCACTGGGCGTGGACTTTGAGCTGCAGTTTCTTGATGAATGTGTGGCCACAGTAGACCTAATAGAACTTATTAAAGAACCTGAAAAAACAGGTGTGTGTTTGATTTCTGCAAAATGCTTAGCTAATTAAACAAAATTACATTACATACATGTAGTTTTACTGCCCTGGCAAGATGTAAAGAAAGTTCATTTTTTCTGTCAAACAATTGTCATGAATATTTTTAGAGCAAATACAACACAAAATAAAAAATACCTGATTTAAGGTTCCTCAAGGTTCCTCAATTTTACCATCCTTGTACAAATCTAAGAAGCACATTAGTCATAGTTTTGCATTTAATGCTTCATAGCTATTAGAAATGAATTGCCCGATGATTTCCTCCTGCTTTGTCTGTTGCCTCATTCAGGAACAAACTCAAATCGTAGTTGTTTGCCATAGATTCTGACTTAACTGGTGTCCCCATGGAAATGACCATTGCTATGACCATGCATTGATGAATTGAATATCGCTTATGACTGTTGTGCATTAGAGTCTGCCTGAATGCAGAGGTTAAGCATCATAATAGTCTAGAATAGAATAGTTGGTTTGATTGGTAAATATCACGTATGATGTCTGTGTACCAATGTGAATGCATTATTGTTGGTGCAATGTCAACAAAACAAACTAAAAATCTTCCTTATTTTCAAATAAATTGACCCCCTAAAACATTTATCAAAACCAATTACATTTTAATCAAGAAATTTTCTTTTGCATCTGAAGCAAAAAAAAGGTTATCACTTGTCCGCTTTGGAAAATTGTTTTCGATTATGTAAATTTACTTCCTTTCATGTTAGAAGGAGACAGTTTCAGTGGAAACTAGTTTGTTTTTTTCTAGTAAATCTTATATTGCATTTTTTAATAATTGTCTTTTTATGGTTACAGATTAAGTTTTTATACACATTAGTGCCATTTGAATAATAAATATGAGTTGCACTTGTATCAATACTTGTATTAAGAACAAATTTACCCTGTTGTATTTATTAGTGTTGACTGTTTAGTATCTTGCTTTATACATAATGAAAGTTTAGAATAAATAAAACCCTCACACATGATAGACAGGTGACTAAACTACATTTGTCATTTATTTATGACATTTATATTTCGGTCTGATTTCAGGAGATGAAGTTGTAGCATGTTTGAAGGAGAGGGTTGAGGACAAACTGGAGTCAGATGTTGGATTGATGGGACAGGTCAATAAGGTCATTCGGACAGTCAGGTACTGGTAATAATGGTGTAAAACCATGTTACACGTTTTTGTTAATTAACATAATCAAAAAAAAAAAATTTCAGATGAATAAGATTTGACATACATTTTTATTTGTATCATGCATGTCTTAAATACATTACTTTTGTGTGTGTAAGTGTAGATTTATGAACAAACTTTACCTACCTCAAAACCCTTCGGCATTAATTGCAATGAACATCTTGGATATTTCAAAACTTCATCTCTGCAAGACTGAATGGCAACATAATGTATACATCTGAACATATCCAAATGTACCCCAACCTAAAACAAATTTGTTGCCAACATATACAAAATGCATTTAGTTTGGGTTTATAATGTAAGTTTGTTCAAATGGGACCTAATGTATGAACTATTGAATATAAAGAACTATAGTTCTTGAAACACCCTTATAAATTACCGGTAAATTTCTTTTTCATTCTATCTATTTTTTTCATCAGACAAATGCAGGAGAGGTACCAAAACATCACAGACAAGATAGAGAAAGTTAAACTGCTGGTTGAAGACATCAAAGACAATGGCTGGAAGGTTCTGGTGAAGAAATTATTGGAGAGACATCAGGGATTTGTGGATGAAATGGCCACAGCCACGCTCAACTTTATCAATGTCAGTGTGAATTTCACGTAGTTTAGTTTGTTCATATAGAATGGTCAGTGATACATTTTGTCAATGAAAAGTGTATTTTATCCAATCTGATATGAAGGGTTTGTTGCAACATTGGTCAGGTTTAACTCTATGCATGCAAAGATCATTGAATCTATCATTAATGCATTTTTATATTTATTTATATATTTATATATATTTTTAGTTTCATTTGTCTATTTATACTAAGTGCAATATGGTGAATATAAAAATATCTCCTCATTTTCTGGAGAAGCCCATTTGGATACCATTATTGGTTTAGTCAAAAATACAGCTTCAGGAGTGAAAAAGGGAAATTTATTGCATCCAAACTTATAATCCAGTCAATGGAGAGATATCACAGATGTGTTGATGAAGTTGTACGTATTCATGTGTGCAGATAAGGTATAAGGCTTGGGTTAAACATTTGGACAGTAGTTAAATAACACTTGCTGATGCACCTTGCAGGTAGGGTTTATGGCTTGAATGAATTTTCAAGCACTGGCCAACTTTTTGCTACATCTGGGAGCACCTGCAAGCAAGATAGGACATATATGCAAGAAGGTGTTTCACATTACTTGGTTTCAAAATTATTTTTTTTTGTCATTAAAATGAACAGAATGGTCAACAAAATCATCATAACTGAACAAGAAATAAGGAAATTATGGCCATTTAAAGAAAAATATATTGCTATGTTGCTTTAATTACCAAAACATGATACCAATTTTGCCATACCTGCAAGTCATCTGTATACGTGGAGAACATACACTTT
The DNA here is from genome assembly GCA_964017235.1 of Sabellastarte sp. h YS-2021. NCBI lineage: Eukaryota > Metazoa > Annelida > Polychaeta > Sabellida > Sabellidae > Sabellastarte > Sabellastarte sp. h YS-2021. Next base: position 20,361,260 of record OZ024927.1, read on the forward strand.
GAATGTACAAAGAAATTTAGCCTGATTAAAAACAAACCAGAAAATAGTATTCCTATATGACATTTAGATGGCTAAATGTTCTCTATATGGTCTTATCATCTCTGATCTAATTAACAATCATGGCACTTAATCTTTGTACGAGTGGATTATAATGCTCATGAAGTAAGCATAAATATGTCAGACTCATTTAGCAATTTGCCAAGCATGGGCAATCCCATATCCAGATTCAAAATAAACCTTGCAGTAACACAGTCTGAGTGATGGCTACTTACTGTAGTCTTCACTGTAGTAAATGATGTGTTTTACATGCAATTTACACAGGGAATCCTTGATGACATGGGGATGAACTTACAGTATATTGTGAACACCATTGACAAAGCCAACAGATTCATCGAGAATGCTGTCAAACTCATTAAAGATGCACCAAATGGGGCAATAGCAGATATCACCAGAGGACAGCTTAAGTGAGTTGTTGTATGATAGAATGGCTCATTTATTATATAATTTTTAAGAAACCATAAAATGGTACATTGCTTTTCCATTCCCACAACTAAGTCAAAGAAAATTAGCAGATACTGCTTTGTTTTTTGCAGTACAAATTGATTGCAATATGACTTGCGCCATTCACAGGTCACCGACCAAAATATATGGTTTCAGAAATCGTGTAAAGACCTGCCTCTTCAGACACGTCCACCCCATATCTAAGTTACTCCCCTGTTCAGATGCTATTTTGATTACATATTAGTTTTTTGGAAAATCAAGTTTCCCTTATCGGATGACAAGCTTGAGGAAGTTGTTTCTTCATCAATGTTGTGCCTTTATCTATTATTATTGCTATTTGTATTTAGAAAAACTCCCTCATGTGAACATTGACTTTGTAATTTCTTAATCTGTAAGTATGGACCATGTGAATGAAGTAAAAAGTATTTAAATTCATTTTAATGTACCATTTTTTACTTCTACATTTTAATGGACCAGAAATTTAGTTGGAGGGGTGGTGGGGTAGATTCTCCTGGTATTTAGTCAATTTCTCTCACTATCTCGAAAAATTGACTTAGTATCTCAAAAAATTGACTTAATATCTCGAAAAATTGACTTAATATCTCAAACAATTGAGAAAGCTATCTAAAAAAATTGACTTAGTATCTCAAAAAATTGAGATACTATCTCACTAAATTGAAAATTTTTTTTTTTACTTGGCCCTGATACTCTTTCGTAGGAAATGGTTTCAGTCAGACTTTTTTTTCATATCATCAGCACTTGGACTACCAGTGTTTGAACACAATAAGATATTTTGGTACAAATACTCTCTCTAAATATGGTCTCTCTCTACTTTTCCATGAGAAAATTAGTGTTCAATCTGTAACTACTAAAATCTGTAACTGTAGTCTACTAGATTTGAATATTGTCAAAACCTTCATCACATTTAATTAAATGTGATCTCTGTTCCTTTTGTTGCAATGGGAATCTCCATGATTCAGAATGCAAAGTTCTCAGGCCAAAAAATATGTAAACTAATTTGAGTTACTATTACTACATGTAGAATCATTAAAACTGAGGCATGTTGTCATAAAAATACCCTTACAGGTCACCGCTCTGTACTTTTGTGTATAAAATAAAATGTATGTGGTACAGAATGCAGATTTCTCACAATCTAAAAGACAAAAGAAATGTTGTGAGTTAGAGCTTCTGCAAATTTTCTCACTATTTTAATCTCTGATATTTAAACATTATGAACACCTGAAACATATATTGTGACAGATACACTCACAAAATATGATATCTTTTCTCTTTGATGATAAATATAATGTTAATGTGTATTTTAGAATGCGGATTTCCCAGGCACTATTTGAGAGACTAAAGGAACGCTTTGAGTTGGATGGATCAGAACTCCAGGGTAAGATTGCATCGTGGATGGAGTCTGGTAAGGAGCTGAAGGGGTTGATCAGAGGTCTGAAGAGTGCCATAGAGACACTGAAGAAAGCTGGAAAGGTCAAAGATGCCATCGGGAACATCCGTAGTGCTGGAAGTATGAGAGACAAGCTTGAATTGGTTGGTATTTTAAATAAATCGGGCGCAATATCTTCCTTCCACATGGGGGAACTCAGTGTGCTTCATTGACAAATTTTTTTGTCAGTAATTGGGGGTTGTGGGTGAATAATACTACATGTAATTAGTCATTACATTCTTCAGAATGATAAAAAAAATTAATTTATACTTCTCCTTAGAAATTTTTCCTGTTCTGAGATAATTATAAGAATAACATTTATTCTGCAAATAATAATGTAAGTGAATATGGAATGTGCCCATTACTCAATAGGTACTAAAAGAGACATCAGCAATAGAGGCAGTGACCCCACTGCTGGAAGATCTGGTAGAAGATTTGGAGAGCCTGAAGTACATTGGGGATGAGTACAAAGACTCCTTCTCCCGAGTGGTCAATGGAATGAAGGAAGCTAAGAAGAACTTTGAAAACCTCAAGAGAAGGTAGGATGAAAATCTGACCTTTAAATTTTGCCGTGTATCATCAACTCTTATACTTTTGTAAGAATTTATAGTTAATAAGTTTATGAACAACAACAATAATAATAAGAACACTCTGAGAGTGCATACCTCTGCCAAGGCGTGTAATAATAAGTCAATAGGAAAATCCAGATCTTTGATACTTTTGTATCCAGACAGTGATCCAGAATCAGTCTCAAAATTTAATGGGATCTAAGTTGGAGCAAGACCTATCTTCTCAGTTTTTCATGAAGATCCAACAGCCAGTAGTATTTGCATAATCTCACAAACAAACCTAAAAAACAATCGTAAAAACAATCAAACAAACAAAGAAACAAATGGTCATGAATAATATTTTGCTGTTTGCAATTTTGGAAATTACATCCCATGCCTTAGTCTCTTTAGTACTCAAAAAGTAGACAAAACTAAAACTTTGTATGCTTTATTCCAGTAAGACTAAGTACACAACTATATAAATGTCCAAAATCACACCTTTAATTGAAAAACAAGGCCGAAAAATGTTTTGATCTACATGCGTGAGCCACAAAGCCATCAGAGGCACAAGTAGTGCACTAGAATGTATGAAAATTTGGCGACAAAAACAAATTCTGAGTCAGATACACCCCATATCTGACTTAGAACTCAGACGGTCTCTCATCCAAATACTAACATAGCCCATCGCTGCTTAACTACAGTGGTGAGACAGGTAATCATCATGCCACAATTCACTATAGTGTTGTGTCTTGGGTTTTTGGTAATTAATGAGTCATGATTTGTTAATATACTTTTATTAGCAATTACTCATCACACAAATATTAATAATCATACTGTATTTCTGGTAATATAAAAGTACAAATCACTTCACGAAGTATTGTATCTTTTAGTAATCACTTAAATCTTCCTGTTACCTATTATGTTTCATATATAAAGCTTTAGGTACAACACTTAACACCAATAAGTTTCCCTTTAACCCTTTATATATGTAAAGTTTCCATAGCTATCATCTGAGTGAATAATTGGCTCTAGCCCTCTTCCTCACACTGAGAACTCAAGAGTGACTAACAGAAGTGATAAGACTAAGGGGAAGCTAAATATTCCCTCTATATATACCTGAGTTCTCTTTTATCACATACTAACTAGTTTGTGCGTAAAATACAGAGGCAAGCTTTTACAAATATACAGATGGGACATATCTGGACAGGAAACGACTTGGACATGTCCTAGGACCTACAAAGAGGTTTTATGAGATATTTACAAAGTGAAATACTTATTATCATTTGACATTAGGAAAATGCTGTACAAGACAATGTTTAAGGAAATTGCTCTGTAGGATTAAGTAAAGAGCATCTTGAGCAGAAGTATAAACACTAATAGGATGAGAGTGAGTTATTTCTGAGAACACCTTATTTGCAAGCCAAAGACACAAATAGGAGTTAAGGTTTTCCATCAACAGGAGTATTTAAAGCATTGAGGAAATACCATTTAAAGATGATTTAGATGGGCAGTATGTTTTTACACAGATGTGTGCAAGTTCTGGACATGAAGTACATCTTGTAATACACTTATTCTGAAGCTATTCATACACCTAAAACACATAACAAAATATATACAAAATGTCTGTCATAAATTGTCCATTCGCAACCATAGTCTGATGGCATAAAAAGTGATCTCTACAAGAGCGAGCTCGTGCCTAAAAAGTAATTGGTGGTATTTACTGTGCAAGGTCTTCTACTCTGTTTGTTCCCACAAATCAGATCCTGGGTTGGATTATCATCCTGAAGTGGGAAAGCCGTAGATTTTGATGATGCTTGCAGAATCTTGACCAACTAGTATGCACTGCTTTCCTCCATCTCCTCAACTACCTGTTGTGATATAACCTATACAATATCAGTTGTACATTGTTAGGAATAAACTTGTCCACAGAGCTAAACAAAATAAATAACAAAACTGAGCTACTAGGATCAGTAATAATGGAGATCTAAGTGAGGCCTTTGTAGTAAGATGACCCCCACTTGACATAGAAGAAAAGGTCAACGATCAAATTCAGCATTTGGAAAAGATTCTCAAACCATGACTTCCTATAAATTGTTTTTACATTCTGAAGCCCTAGGAATAATAATAAGTGAGATATTTTAGGCTTTTTAGATAAGATAACCCCATTTGCATTAAACAGATATGGTAGCCATTTCAATTTCAAAACAAGGCTAAATTTGCAATCACACTAGCTTTCCTAACTATATATCTTTTTTGTGCAAATTTGATGAAGCTAGCTGCAGTATTTCAAGTTTTAGAGATATTCTTAATGATATTCAAAATATCAGCTATGGCAGCCATTTTGTTTTTCAAAATGAGGCCAAATTATTTCATATTTCAACATATTTGCAGGCCAGCAGTTCCTATAGGCTGTTTTCACATTCTGAAGCCCCAGGACTAATAATAAGGGAGATAAGAATGTTTTAGTTTGTTGACCCCATTTAGCTTTGAAGCAGGGGTCAAAGGTCAAATTTAACACTTGAAAAAGATTCTCAGGCCGTGATTTCCTAAAAGTTGTTGAGCAATGATGAGGGAGATATAAGGCTGTTTTATTAGGATAACCCCAATTGACATTTAATCTGTGATATGGCAGCCATTGTGGTTTCACCATTGGGTGGCTACTTCCACAGCTACCACATGGTCAGAATTTTGGAAGTCTATCTCCATAACTAAGTGAGTAATATCTACTTCCACAAAGTAGTTGCCTAATGAGTAAATGGCTTGTATTTTCAAAGATATTGCAACTACACAATTGTTTGCAGGTGCTTTTCATCTACTTTTTGATGAATTATAACATTTCAAACTTGTTGCTCAATATAAGTTAGTAATAGCTACTTTTATTTTTGGTAAATTGCTGTGTTGTTAACATTACTCTAATCAAAATATGTGCAAAAATATCATTTTTTCTCAGAGACATTATTCACACTAATATCTTCATAAAAGAGACGATTCTTTAAAATTAATTAAAAGAAAAAATTCAATGAGTAGATGAGAATCCGTGAAAAATGTACCTGGATCAGTGTTGCAATATCATATCCATGCACTTGGGATTGAATGTAAGCTATTTGCTTTGTTACTTTCCAGAGCTGAAACAGCCAAGGAACTGATACAGAAGGTGTTTGGGATAAAGTTCCACAAGGCATATCCAAATCAAGTGAAAACAGAATGTGATGACAACTGTGGTGGGTGTGGAATCTACCCTAATATCATGAGAGGAAGACGAGGGGTGCAGTTACTGGCAGAACAAGGCAGGCCTGTGTGTGAATAATACATATAAAAATCCAAAATATGTTTGTGTAAAAGCAGACCATCTTTGTTAATGATAAATAATATGACCAGGGGCCAGTTTCACAAAAGGACTCCATCAAGACTTTGACATAGAGTTAAAACTTTTGTCTTAAAATTAGGCCTTAAATTTGTAGTCTTAGACTTAATGGATTTCCGAAAGCCAGTAACTCTAGGCTTTGCTAAATCTTTGGCTTAAATTTTAAGTCTACCTGGAAGTGACCTTAACTTTGTTAAGCAAAGACTTTAATATAGCTGCCATAAATTTTTCACTTCGGTAAATCAGTCAAGCTTTGTTCTTAGTCACTTTTAAGTGACCCCATTATTTGCCAGACAACACCAGATGCCCCCAGATATTATTGTTATTAACTCATATTGATAGCAACAATGAGGCATATAAGGTACCCTGCAAATCTTCCTGGCAAACAGGACTGAGGTCCCTCAGATGCCCACACCTTTAACACCTCACCATCGTCCTAAATCAGCACAGTCAGGAAGTAACCAATTATTTTAGGATTTGACCAATGGAAACCACTGTTACACCTCTGACCTAGGATTGTTACATTGCAAAATTTTGCAAAGTATATTACTCCTTCTGTTTACTTGTTTGTAAGATTGTTTGTTTACAGCATAACTCCAAAACGACTGCACAGATGGTTATAAAATTTTAAGGAGAAGGAGAACTGTTACAACAAAGAAATATCCAAATGTGGACATGATTGGGTCAAAATCCTTTATTCTGGAGCAGAATGAGTAATATACTTTGCATAAATTTGGCAAAGTCTGCATTTGGCTTGCCTCCGAATGTCGTTTTTGTAATTGATTGTGGACATCAAATAATTTTGACATAGAATTGCACTTTCATAATAATCCAGAGTGACATAGAAAAGGTATATTTGTTATAGAGCACCAGGAGAGTGCATACTTCCACCAAGACATGTAATCATAATGGGAAAGTCCAGATTATTTTTTGTATCCAAACAGTGCTCCAGGTCACTCTCTAAAATTTAATGAGATCTAAGTTGGACCAAGATGCATCTTCAGTCTGATTTTTTTAAGGAAGATCCGACCAATAGTAGAGACCTTGCACATTTTTATTAACCTCAAACGTAAGAACGTAAGCGTTTCTGTTCTTAGTGATAGAACGTTACAAAGAGGGCAAGGTTTCTTACAAGCAAAAGGGTCGTCACCCTTCAACATGTATCTGCATCAGGCGCAATGCGCACGCTTGTCAAACCCAGCCATAACGTGGCCACAAACCCCTGTTCTCTGTCCGGGCAAAGACATAATAAGCTATGAACTCTCAGAAACACTTTGTAGTAAAATAAAGTTTGTTTTATGAAATATTACCCAAGAATACTTCACTTCCTTCCTTGATGGAGGTAATGCAGATTTTCTGCACTGAATTACAATTCAGCAGCCACGTTTTCTTTGAGTCCTAAAGCTATAGAAAATATTTTTATCTCACCAGATTGTCACTCCATTTGATGCTCGGGTTGTACCAATCGAGGGATCCTCAGATGAACTGATGATTTATCCATTGGGAGCTGACATGAATGATTACGAGATTGTGGTGACGTTCATTAAACCAGTGCAGGAGATATTCGACTACCCACATGGGCTGTTTGTTGATGCCGGGGTGCCCATTGGAGAGGCAATGCTGTCTCCATGCCAACCAAACTTCATACACACAGCAATCAGGAAACTTAACTCTACTGTTCAGGTATGATGACCAGGTTAAAGACCAGGCTATAAGCTAAGTGTATATCTATGATTATTAAGAGCACAGTAAGATAATAGTAGTAGACGAAATTCATGGCAAAACACTTGGTAACTGTTCCCCACCATTACTTGGCACAACTTTAGCAGAAAATCTTCATTTCTGATTATTTTGTATCGAATAAGGTAGATTTGTATTTGCCAAAATATTCACTGACAGAAGTGGAAGTTTTAAATAGACTTAATCCTCAAGAAAATTAAAACTGATGACCCTTTTAATTGCTTTTCAAGTAGCCATAATATAACATTTGCTTAATATTAATGCCCCCGACTTGGTACACAACGTAGAATAATACTCTCAAAAATTCTTAAAAATCCGGTTAATTTCCAAAATAATGCCCAGGTTCAAATAAACGCCTGGTTCAAATAAATGCCTGGTTCAAATTAGCGCCTGGGTACCAAGCACACTGTTTACAATTTATGACACTGTTTTTATACTTCAAAAGAATGCCTGGTTCAATTTAACGCCTGATCTGATGCCATTTGAAAATAATTAACGCCCGGGTCATATTTTGGAAAATTACAGTAGTTAATTTATGTGCCCATGGTTACTTCAGCTACCTTCTATGGTATATTAGATATCCAGAAATGTACAATTATTGCAGATGACAACCAATTGTTGACTCATTATTTAATATTCATTTTTATGCCAAGTTAAGGCATGTACCAAGTTACACCAAGCTGTAGACAATAAAAGAGTTCAAATAATGAAAGGGTTCTACTCTATATTTTAAAGTCTGACTCAACCAGTCCTTTTGGCATTGAGAGAAGTCGCACTGTTCCCAAACCACATGATGATTCGGCCTGTGGTTCCAAAGACCTAGGAGAATATGTGCCTGCTGAGGAGTTTTATGACACCCCTGACCCAATGCCCAAGTATCTAGAGGGATGCAGCAAGGCCGAGTTCAAGCATATATTCAACTACTTTGATTTGGGTAAGATTTATATATGTTTTGTTGTCCAAATTTGGTGGAACTAGTTAACGTTGTACATCTGACAACTTATTTGGAGGAAAGTCTGATTGTCATTTATGTGATAATAAGGAATGGTTAATCACACAAAAGATTTTTTTCAGATAAAACCTAACCAAACAAAAATGTGATTAAATTTGGGGAAAGATTTAATGATATTCTGGATTAAAAAAAAAATCCTGAATTTTAAACAGTCCCATTTTCAATTATTTGGAGTTTTCAGTTTAAATTATTCCAGAAATAATGAGCAGATCTTTTTTCAATTTTTTATGTATGTATGGCCTAACCAAAGAAAAAATTCATTACTTTTTTCAGAAATATCTGGATCATATTCCACATTCTGCCCTGTGAAGGTCTGCTATGAGTACTTTCTAGTCATACATATAGTTTTGTGACAGTCGATGCATGTGCTGACCTGCTGACCATTTCAACTGGCTACCTAAATCAGATTAAGAAATATATCATACACACAGAACTACTTTTACTTATTTCCAGTTAATCTTTGCATTGATTTGATTTGAAAATTTAAAATCATTGGCATGAAGATTCATTATAAGAGTAACTGTATTAATTGTAATAGATTAGTGGTGCTTTCCATGAATATTCCAATGCAAGCATCTTCAAGTTACAGACATTACAAACAGTAGGAATTGTTTTATTTGGTTTGTAACAGCGCTTTTAACACATTGTATAGGTCATATCACTACAGGTAGTTTCATGGGCCGATGAAACCAGTACATACAGTTGGTTAAGGATCTTTACTGTAAACTACCAACCAACAGCAAGCAACTACCAGCTTTCCCACTTGAGGTCGAACTTTGATCTCAGAGGTTGGAGGCAAGAGTGTTACCACTCTGCCACCGTGGCCCCATACAAACAGTAGGAGAAAGAATTACTTATGTATTTCATATTCCCAGAATGATTCCAGAAAAATCTTAAATTTGGTAGAGTAGGAAAGGTGATATTTGCCACATTATCTGCAATTCTTCAGTGAAAGATTGACACCAATTTTAATGAGTTGGTCTTACCTTTAAAGGGATGTGCCCCTTGTTGCAAATTTCACATATCGGGGCAATTTTGACATTTCTTACTGTCATAAAAACATTCCGAGTTCAAAATTAATTTCAGTAGTGGCAGTGAATTAAGTTGAGTCAGACCCTGTTTAGTTTAATCTCAAGGCAACCTGATCCTTCTGGTTATCCTGGATTGTCAGACAGCAGGGTTAAGTTCTATTAAAACTACACTATAGGGACTTTTATTTTTATAAGAATTTGTACTATTCCAATTTAATATTTTCTATTCTCGACTTTTATAGCGCTTAATCTATACATTTTAGCAGACTCTGAGCTCAACAATCATAAGCAGTAAAATTCATCAGTCCATGAACATAGCAGTAGTTGTTACCATACTGACATTACTAAACAGAGGTATGCTCAAAGGGCTTGATTAGACAGGACTCAAATAAAATATGCATACAGAATTTTGTCTGTAAAACAAGAACATGTGAATTTGACACAGTAGTTGAAATGTACCAGTGAGAAAACGTCCTGCTGCTTCCTTCAATTGTGGAAAATTTATCTCTGTCATTTTTGTAGCTATATTAAGGCTTCTGAAACAATTGATATAAACTCGGCATAAATTTGATTATTAACATGTCTTACTTTCAAAGGGTGCCATGTACAATCTTACAACTCAATGTTAAAGTGAATATATATCGCAAATGATTCATTGTAGTAAAAAATCTTGAAATAATATTTATGTGTTAAAGCATATTTTTCAGCACTTTAAAAAGCCTCTTGTAGAATTTGAGAGAAATATTCAAATATTTCATTCTATTGTTTTCTTGTCTAAGTCATGTACCTGACCAATAAATAGTTTACAGTAATCTATATGTATGTTAAGTGCTTCTCAAGTTAAGGTCAAATTGTAATAAATTGTAAAAGAAAGTAATAGAAGTAATAGATGCCAAAATAGTAGTAACAGATTGAAAATTTAGCATTGTAATAGTGTATTAGATGTGTATTTCAGTTATCTAATATGACTCACTCTAGGTATCTTCCTTTGATTTGCAAAGATATACCCATAAATTAAATATATACAGAAGGTCCAGTTGGTTTCTTCACAGTATAGTTAATAGTGACAATTCAATTGTTAGACTTTGTGGAAGAATTCTGTTGATGGGTAGCAAATCTAATGTTGAAAACATAAGAAACCCTATCCAATGAGTTAAAGTGTTTAAGGGAAGAAGTGTGTATGCCACCAGCTCTATGTAACAGAAAGATAATGAACACTTTGGAAGCCATGTATAGTGAGGAGGATGTTGTAGTTGTTGATAATATTTTAGATCTTTTATATATTAGAGACAAAAACTGTATCTGATTTAGAAAAGAAGAAATTGATTGTATGCTTACCTTCTTATGTATATCTTAGACAAAATGTAAATGTGAAATAGAAATTTTTATATTTTTAACTTTGATGTCGTTTACTTGTTTATCTGTTTGTATGCATGTATTTATATCAGCATGTATATGTAACTTCATCTATGTAATGCTTGTGCCAAGAGTACGATTGTTATAAATAAATTAATTAATTGAAAATTTGAAAATATAATGGTAATAGATTGTAAATTTGAAAACAGTAATAGATTGACTGTAATAGATTACAAGTCTGTTACTCTCATGGCATATGTCTTGTACTTTGGCAAGTTTTACCTTTTTTACTGGAAATTTTAAATCTCTTACAGAGGCATTAGCTGAAAAGTTAGAGAACTTCGAACTGGATTGGGAACAGCTAGCTGAAGACATCGGGGATGAATTATTAAAGCAATGGGATCGACTAATAGAGCTTCCGCCAATAGATCTGGAGATTGTAGACAAACTTATGGCAAACATAGAAGACATTGCCTGGGACTTCAGCTACGAACTCATCTGGAGGGTCAACGAGCCTTTCAAGAACATTCAGTACAAGTTTGATGAATTTGGAAACTGGTAAGTTATTAAACTCTTTAATCGTGATTCACAAGTAGAATAGATGTTGCAAATAGTATTTGCCGGTGTTCAATGTCTTACATTTGTTGAGCTTAATAATTATAAACTTTGCAAATTAAGAAGATGCATGCTATACTGTTTTAGGTCATAGTAAATAGATGTAATTTGTCATGTTTGGTATTATAAACATTATCTTATATTTACTAGCTTGAGACTTTTCGGTTATGTTTACATTTGTTTTTATTTTATTAATATCAATAAACAGTTAACACCAGTATGCAAGTTTTGAAAGTGCAGGATTTTTCTCGTGTTAAGTTAATTGCAAACAAGTATTGTAGATATGAAATTAATAAGTAAACATTGAAATATTGAAAGTATTGATTGTTTTTGTCCTTCTATTGTGTATCCCAATATTCTATTTTCAGTGATATTGGCAAAGTAGAATATCTTTTTAGGAAAATCTTTGTCAAAAATACACATATTTCCACTATTCAAACCTTATTTCCTCTTGTATCTTATGTGAAAAATTATTGATCAGTTGTATCCAAGAATAAGAACATCTTTGCATGAGGAAGATGTATAGATATCATGAGTGTAATTGAATTTGATGCAAAGCTCCATGATAATACTTGGGGAATATTCAAGAAATGTTTGTAATTTCACATTAGGGTGAGAGACATCAGTTTCAATCTGCCAGAAAACATCCCAAAAATCTCAGACTTCTTCAACACCATGAATTTCACTGTGGAAGGGTTTGGTCAGTTCCTGCTGGATGCTGAACTGGGTGGACGGTATGACAAACTGATGGGAATTGTGGGAGATTTGGGGTCATTACTGAATGGCAGTATGTGTCAAATGCTCAGTAAAATAAAACCCTCAAAAATGAGATGGGAGACCTTGAAAGGTAAGTCCAGTAGATACTTTATCTGTTCTAATGTTTTGTCGTTTGGGTAAAGCATTTTGTAAAACTGACGTTTTTGCAAGGGGTGTATTAGAGACCACATGAAATCTCAGTTCACATGTTATATTTTTACATGAACGACAAAACCTGTGTATGTAATGGTAAGATTTTCTCATAAATATTCTTTTAAGTTGTATTTTGTGTAGTTGTCTTTTCACATAGAGTATAAAGCGATGTAAAATTGTGTTATATATAAATTAAGTCATCTAAAGTAATTATTGCAAGATATATAAGAAAAACAATAAAACAACAAGGATACACCTGTATACCTAAGCCATGGCCCAACATCTCTACTATTACTTATGAGTGCAATGATAAACAAGTCTGGATCCAGAATTTGGTTGCAGACATGTTACTCCCGAAATTGAAGAAATATCTTTTGATTAAAACTTACCCTCCATAGGTCATCTGTCTTACTAATGTGTTTCTGGTGTAACTGACCACTGGCTTTGGCTCCATCTGTCATAAGATGGAGATTAATTCCAATAAAAATACTTGTTATAATACATCAAGATATTTATGAGAATTAGGTCAGATCCTTCAAATTATGTGGTCTCATTAATCTGTGGCAATGTCAATAATTTTCTTGGTTGCAATTCCGAAAAAGTTATCAGAATAGAAGATGTATTTTACTGGGAAAACAGAATTTGGGGGAAGATGAATGACTGTTTGTAGACTGAAGAAGATATTTTATCCAAATGTTATTATTTGTTTCAGATGGAGGTTCACTTAATGGTGCAAAGGATGTCATGAAAGGTCAAATGGAAAAACTCAAAATCAAAGGTGAGCTAATATAAAAGCAATGATAACCAAAGAAATTTCTATAAGTAGACTGGCAAGTGAATTGCAGTACTAAGGTGGATCAAGTCAATTTAGATATATAATTTATACCTAAGATGTAACAATTTTTACATGCAGACTGGCAGCAAAATGTTTGTGAGACAACACAAACCTTTATCTATGTATTGAATTTTCCAGTTTTATTGACATACAAATCACATAATAAAAAATTAGCAGGGCCAATATTTACAAAAGGGATCAAGAGCAAGTTGAGCCAGAAATCAGCTCAAGTTTAGTATAAATAGCTGTAAAGTTAAGTTGTTTCTTGACTCAGAATGTGTACTTGGGATACCTTTTGTGAGTATGGTATATATTTCCAGTCCCATCATGAGAGGTAATCAATTAAAATAATCCCTATTTATATGTGTCATTATTTAGTTCAAATTTGATGCATGGCAAATGATAAAATAATTTATCCACCATACGCTGTATATAGTCAAATACGGAGATATACAGAGCGGGATATATATTTTTTGTATACAACGGTGTTTAACATGGATAACAAGCATCCACAAGAGTCAGTGTTACATTAATGTCTAGATAATTATGTAACCTACAGATATGTGTAATATATCAAAGAAAGGTATTTTTTACAATGCTTCTGTTCGTTTTTGTTGCAAAAAGTTAATTAATGTTGGTCATAATAAAATCCTGCCTCGGCTATAACTTTTAACTTTTGACATTTTCATATTTTTTGCTATCACCATGTTGGACCATATTTCTAGCTTGGAATGTAGTACAGCCATTCCACTGTTATGGTTAGTAGTAAAGTTTATCCAATTTGAAACTTCTTGGTGCTACAATGACTACAGACAAAATCAATATGTACACCTTCAAGTAATGATTCTGTGATTTCTAAGTGAAACCAGTTTCCCACATTGGTACATGGCCAATGAATGTACAGCTTACAAAATTCAATTTTGAATCAGTGACACCTGTTGGCTAGATGATGTTATAATATTCGAATATATCAGCTCTGTTAATATTTAGATTTCTAAGGATTCTCCCTTCAGCTTAGAAGAGTCAGGTTTTGTGGTCTTCTGTTTGCTATCTACAGGCACTGGGATGGACCATGTTTAATTAACAGTGTAAAATTTTATTGTTTACTTTATTTTTGTGCCATTTTGAAGTGTGTGTCTATTTAACAAACCAATTGATATGATTCCTATGTTTTTAGGCAGGTTGCATGTAACCAAGCCGCCTATTAGATTGATGTGTCCGACATCTGTCTGTCCGTCAACATTTTCGTTTCCGGACTCTAACTATAAAATGCTTTGTCCAATCAAATTCAAGCTTGATACGGAGATAGATCACCATCATAGCTAGGTTCCTTTTGAAATTGGTGTTATTCGGTCCATTCGTTTGTCCGTCTTTTATCTGTTTGTCTGTCCATTAACATTTCCATTTCTGGACTCTAACTCAAAAACACTTTGTGCAATCGAATTCAAACTTGACAGGGAGATACATCACCATCATAGCTAGGTTCCTTTCAAAATTGGTGTAATTCCGTCCGTTCATTTTTCCATTTTTTTTCCATTTGTCTCTTCATCAACATTTCCGTTTCCGTATTGTAACTAAAAAATGCTTTGTCCAATTGAACTCAAACCTGACAGGGTGATCGATCCCCATCATAGCTAAGTTGCTTTCACAAATGTTGTAATTCTGTCTGTTCGTTTGTCTGTTTTTTGTTCGTTTGTCTATCCGTCAACATTTCCGTTTCCAGACTGTAACACAAAAATGCTTTGTCCAATCGAATTTAGCTTGACAGGGAGATAGATCACCATCATAGCTAAATTGCTTTCAAAAATGGTGTAATTCCATCTGTTGGTTTGTCTGTTTATAGTATAGATACAATTATGTTACCTAGATTACAAGTTTTACATTTCTTAGCATGTCTAACACGTTTACCTTAACTGGGTGACCTAACATTTCTTTCCTTGTTTCTAAATTTAATTACAGCAGTCACTAACCTTATTGCTGCCTGCACAACCCGCCTTTAGGGGCATCTTTGACCCTCTTGTCACTGTTTTACAGGATGTGACAAGATTCTGGCTGCTTTGGGTAAAAGTGAGTCTCATTTCTGTGAGGTTGATCCAGAGTCCAGTTGCAATGCACTGCAGTGTATGACAAAAAACAAGTTTGACGATATGAACATTGAAATACCCGTTGGAATTGGATTTGACCCTTGTGATATCAAGATCAAGATTGGCATTGGTCTAGAGGAAATTACTGTGGAATTTGATATGAGTATGAAATTACTGTAATTATTATATATTAAAATCATGTATGTTGGTGCTGTTAATACCTTAGAACCTTTTCAACCATCTAAGTAGTTAAATGGTCAATAAAAATTTTAATTTGTGTTTATTCTGTGAGCATATGAAGCTTTCCAATTTCTTGGTACTTTAGTACATACCATATTTATCCATATAAATGCCCGGGGACACATTTTTTAGGGGAAAGACAGAAGTCAGAGATAGATTGGGTTTAAGCTTGTCACACAGATTTGTTTAAGATGTGATAACTAGAGATTTAAAATTATGAATCTGATTATATATCAAAAAAGGCAAGAAGCCTATCTCTTGGTGATCTTGAATGTAAAGGCAAATGTTGGCTTTCAGATGTTTGGCTAAGTTGTAATATACTTTAACTATTGGATCATGTTAAAGTTAATATTATCTCCTCTATGAATGAGGACCTTGAGGTTTTTCAATTAAGGTCATACATAGATCCATTGAGACCCCCTTCAGTCATGTTTTGGCATATTTTAGCTTGTAGTTATGTGAATACACAACAGAAGCCATTCAAATTTGCAAGGGAGCTTGGAAAAAACATATTGTATTGATATACAGTGCCCTGACCTTGGACACCTTTGTTCATGTAACATTTCACACCTGCTTCTAGATAAAAAAGAATCAACTCATCCAAATGCCTTTATATCTTTTATCATTGTTTGTTCCTCATCGTTTGGAATGTTAAACAACTTACAGGAAGAAAATCATGGGTCCTGAATATTTTCTTTGGATCTGATTCGACCTTTGAAACCCTACTTCAAGGTCACTTGATTTGTTTCAATATTTATGCAAAAATGCTACTTGTCAGGCATATGTTACTTTCAGGAATTTTGACAAATTATTGTTAAATGAACAACAAGTTTTTATGTTGGAAGTGTCTTATTTTTGCACAATTATAAATATTAACAGATGCATTGTCATATATTTCTTTTTCTTTAATCTGACAAATAACAGAACCATTCCACTTGTCTACTGGGAACACATGATATGCATGAGATATGTGTGAGATTTCTCCTCCGAGTACTTGACTTTCAAAGACAAAAACAATCATTGTGTTTTCTACATGCTTTGATATTACAGGGGCAAACTTGATCACAAGAGTAACACTGTCAGTGGCTCAAATCAACCACATCAACATCACTGCAGAAATAACAGTGGAGTTCAATATTATCAGCAAAACGACAATTGTGGACGTGACATTACGTGCCTGCCACTCACTGCTCCCCATGTGTTTTGGTTACTCTCCAGTGTTTAACAAGCTGTCTTTTGAAATCAATGCAGAATTAGATGGGGAGGATAGAAGATGTTTTAACATCAGTCGGATGTTTATGCCATGCAAAAATAGTAAGTTTTCATAATGTTTATAGCCTGTGAAGGTAGCTAGGTTTTTTTAAGCATGGCATATTTTTCTAACAATGGTCGAACTACATGATAGCCACTTGAGTAGCATTGTAAATGTTCAACACTGATTTATCAGTTTATTGCTGTTTGTGGTTATAAAAACCAAGAACTGGTTATAGATTTGTCAAAAAAAAACCAGCATTGGATTCAACATTAAGTAAAATTTCCTTTCAATGTTTCTGAAAGATTTAAATCAATATTGTTTAAGGTTTTTATGATGAAATACCTAATTTCATTTAACCTTCTTAGCTATTAACCCGATAAAACATTTAAAATTAGCGAAAATTCTGTTATTATTATGCCCCCAACATTTTAATCGAATTTTTAATTGAGCAAGGATGATAGAAATTAAAGCAAACCGTACTCAACAGTAAAAAGCCCATGAAGAGATCATCCATCGTATTATAGTAGTTATACACAATTGAGAATATGTTATATAAAACTTTCAATTAATAATTTTTTCAGCAATGTTTTTCTTACATGTTACACCAACAGAAAGCATGCCCAACATATACTAGAGATAGAGTATCCAATGAACACTTTAAGGACATTATCTCACTTCTGCTAGACCTCTTACACATGTACTTTTTTATAATTGAGTACTTAGGATCAGAAAGTAAAGCAAAAAGTACTCAAAAGTAATCAAAACATATGTAAACAACTAAGAGTATGTAATTTAGTCATGTTGTTACCTGTTACATCAACAGGAAGTAAGTTTAACATATACCAGAGAGAGAAGTTAATGAATATTTTAAGATAGTTGATTTCTGCCAAAAATCTCAGACAAGTACCTGTTGTTGATATAAACACCACACCAAAAATGCATAGTCCCAAGCATTATGCTGATATTATAGTACCAATATACATTTTTGTTTGTGGTAATCAGAAGAGCCAATGAATGACATTCTAGCCGAGACATAGTAGTTTGTTTGCAACTGTAGTAGAAGAAACTTTATGGTTTATTACAACACAATCATATTTTTTGGCAAATGCAGGTAGTTCCCCTGGTTCATACAGTCTTGCCAGACAAATAACTGTGGAAAATATCAAGCAGTGGAAGATGGAAGACTTCCTCTACTCACTGGACAGATTTAACCTCAGCCGTGGAGATGTGAATACCATGCTGGATGAAGCCAGAGTGGCTGTCTTAGAAAAGGTAATAAATTAACTCATCTTGTCAGCTGTAGCTGTTATCTGACAGAACAAGTATAACAAGAGCACTCAGAGAGTACAGACCTCCACCAAGGTATGTAATAATAAGTAAATGGGAAAATCCAGATAATTTTTTTGCATCCAGTGATCCAGATAACATAAACTTTAATGGGATCTAAGTTGGGGTCGAGACCCATCTTTTGATTTTTTTCTCATAATATTTGTATAATGCTGCTAATAAAAACAAACAGACAGAAAAGGTTATGAAAATAATACCTCTTTGGCTAAGGTGGCTAGTTTTTACTTTACTGGTACGAGGGTTGGGCGATAATATAATTAAATGCTTTTAGCAATATTGCATTCTTTTATTTTTTAATTGTGATACACAGGAATACTATTTATGGGGGTTGGGGGCTTTCCCCCATTTATAACAGTTAATTTAACTTGATATTTTCTTGACAGTTTCCTGTAATTATGAAATATGCCGTAAAGTAAAACCTGTATTATAGATTGAGGACAGGGTTCAGCAGAATACATTCCTGCAGGTCAAACAGTTGTAGGTTAAGGCCTTAGTGGTGAAAGACTGTGTAATTGGAAGATCCAACACAGTTCACAGCTTCTTCTTTTAGTTAGTGCAAAACTCTAACACTGAGAATTCTCTGTGGCTCTGTGTTTTCATAAGCCCATACCCATCTGTAATGACCAAAATAACTGTTATGTGACCAGAAGACAAAATAGGACCAAAAATGAATATTTTTTGGATATTGCATCTGATGAGACCAACAAAACATAAAAGGTTGAAACATAAAAAAACCATACAGCATCTACAAGGCTTACTCTAAAGCTTAATTTACTGCATAATAATACAATGAATAAGCCCAGGTAAGGGAGATGTGAGTAACATACATGGGAGAGTTTGGGGAGACATGAGTAGAATCTCGATGAATTTATTGTGGTTGTATAGGGAAAAGTCAACATTCTATACTTTGAGTAAATTGTTAATATCGATCTTACAAAAGAAACTTTAATATTCTGGATAAGTCAACCCATGGGGATCTGATCAGTATTTTAGATGATTGTAGAGTGGGATCTAACTTGGGACCAAAAAGGCTGTCTTTATGATTCTAAATATTAGTCTTACATCTCATGAAGATAACTCATAATAAAAAGTCTTGGTAACTCCTATGCAGTTATGGATATAAATGTTTTAATTGTGGACTGTCCCTCACATCATAATTGTACTTGTATTATTATTAAATATTAATAAAAATAACTGAATTCTTTTTCAAAACAATATTTCCTAGACAAGTATTCATTGTGGTTGCAATAGTTTCATTATGTATTGTAGTTGTATAGGAGAAAACATATTCATATCTGCAGTGATAGCCAAGTAAAATTTAGCAATGTTAAACTAGAACAAAATTTACTAACATTTATGCCTTTTTTACATTGTTAATTTTAACAGCTGACATCCCTGACTTCTATGAAATCAAGCATAGAAGGAAAAGAATTATTCAGACTGCCAGACCTTAAAACAGAAGACCGGCTCAAGAAAGGACCATTTGACATCCCGTTCTTCAGAATCCCTTTTAAATTTCCTCCTTTGTCACTGAGTAAGTGGTTTAGTGAAGTCTTCTTATATATAACCAAATGATCACACCAGTCATGTGCAAAGTAAAGGTTTTTATCATAGTGCTGAGAAATTGTAAAGTGATAAATGTATTAATATTAAAAATACCTAAATTGTACCCCCCAGAGGTCTCGCAGTGTGTAGAGTTTTTCAATTACAGTTTGCTTGCAACAAGTTTTACACACAGGCTTCTCAATTTTACAGTGTACATTTAGCATCAGAAAAGGAATTCTTTAGATGTGGTCACATTTGTCCTTTAGCCCCTTCTTCAAGGTCAAATGAGGGTAACCAGTCTTAGTCAAAGCAAAAGGTGCTTCTTAAGTTGGTTTATTACTGGTCTAAGATGTTTTGGATGTGAACCAACCTTGGGTAAAGTGTATGCTGGGATCCTTTTATGTGGTTAGATTTGACCTTGGACACTCCTTCAAGGTCAGACAAGGGTAGCCAAACATAAATGTGCTTATAACTCACCTATTATTGGTCCTAGAAGTTTTGAATATGAAACCAACTTAAAGGACATTATATGCAGGGATTCTTTTCATGTAATCACATTTTACTTTAGACCTCTCATTCCAGGTCACACCAGGGAAGCCATACTTAACCCTTATAATACACTTATTACTGCTCCTAGAGGTTTGGGACATGAAGCCAAATCATATGCTGGGTTTTTATGTGGTTAGATTTTACTTTGGACCCTTTGTTCAAGGTCAAACAAGTGTAGGTCATCCTAAAGTGTTTGTAGCTTAATGTATTGGTCCTACAGATTTAGGACGTGTAACCAATATCTCCATAGTACAATGTAGCAGATTCTAAGGGGTAAAAGCCTATTCATATTTCAAGATATATTAGCTACTGGGTTGTATACTTTATAATTTGAAAGATTTTTACCCAACACCCCTAAGGGCTGTCGGGGTATTTTTTTCACCGATGTTGTCCGGATGGACGGGCGATCAGGCCAGTGGATGGGAAGCGGGAAAAAGTTTGTCCCCTTTTGTATCTCAGAAACTGTACGGCATAGGAAGTTGATACTTGGTAGGGACATTGGTTAGGGGGTGTAGGTGTGCAATGTCATAGTGTGACCTTGATTTGACCTTGCTGCAGTGACATTAAGTTTGAAAATCTTGTCCGGGCTATATCTCAGAAACCACAAAGTTTAGGAAGTTGTTACTTGGTAAGGACATTAGTTAGGGGATGTAGGTGTGTGCAATGTCATGGTATAACCTTGATTTGAACATTGACCTTGCTGTAGTGACCTTGACCTATAAAATCTTGTCTGGGTTATATCTTGGCAACAGTAAGTTGTAGGAAGTTGGTACTTGGCAGGGACATTGGTTAGGGGATGAAAGTGTGCAAAGTCAAGGTGTGACCTTGATTTGACTTTTGGCCTTGCTGTATTGATCTTGACCTATAAAATCTTGTCCAGGCTATATCTCGGAAACCGTAAGGTGTAGGAAGTTGTTACTTGATAGGGAAATTAGTTGGGGGTGTAGGTGTGCAATGTGATGGTGTGACCTTGATTTGACCTTTGACCTTGCCATAGTGACCTTGACTTACAAAATCTTGTCCGGGCTATATCTTGGAAACCATAAGTGTAGGAAGTTAATACTTGGCAGGGACATTTGTTGAGGGTTGTAGCTGTGCAAATGTCATGGTGTGACCTTGATTTGACCTTTGACCTTGGTGTAGTGACCATGACTTTTTAAATCCTGTCTGGGCTATTTCTTGGATTCCATAAGGTGTAGAAGGTTGACACTTGGTAGTGACATTGGTTAGGGAGTGTAGGTGTGCATCATTGTGTGACCTTTAACTTTGGCTCTACCAAAGTGTGTTCACCTGCCATATTTGAGACATCTTTCTCTTATGACAAAGATATATGGAATGCTGCAACTGATTATTATATGCACTTTTACATAATTGTGCTATTTCCATTGACAGCTATTCTCCAATTAATAATTTTTACAGCTTTATAATTTTTAGTGTACTGATTAATGCCATCATATATATTCTTTCTCTTTGATGTTATTTTTTTTATTTTAAACATTATTTGAAGCTTTATATAACTGACACTGCTCTGAAAGTTTCCAGATCTTTATACTGTTTCACTACTTCTATATCTCATGGTGTTGAAAAGTATTTCCCCAGGCTTTGGGGTACGGGCATCTCTGATGCGATTTTTATGTTAATAACTTCTCATAGTGCCTTTTTAGAAATTATAAAAACTATTTAAAAGCTACAACTTCAGAAATCCTTATGTTTTTATTTACAGCTATTGAAGCAGGCGGAGCAATTACTGTAGGCTTAGACATGAATCTGAAAATTCTCAGTTCCAATGCCACTGTGAGTAATGCATTATATGATCTAAAGCAACCTAGCCAGACTCTATTAGCACTCTAAAATACCTGTAGATTAATATCCTGTCAATGTATCTAGTAATAACTTTTCAGATTTACATATTTGACCAAACTAATCCCTAGCCGCAGTATTCTCCACCTTGTTATTTGCAAGGTTAAGATTCTTGTATACATGTGAACTGTGTGGATGTTAAAACCAGCTGTTTTACACAATGCAGAATGAATGTTGTGGGTCACCTTGTAAATATTTTCTAATGAGAGCTGTCACCAGTCATGCAGCTAATCACCAGTAGCATTGACAGTGCATGTTCTTATTGTATCCCCAGATGAAAGTAGGGGATACTTAGGTTTTATTGTTGTGACAAACCGCTGCAGAGATTTCTTTTCCTACACTATAACTTAAAAATATTTTATAAAGACCTTTTAAATTTGGTATGTGGATATATATGGTATGCCTATTGTTTTGCTGTATTGGCCTTCCACTAGAAGACGAATGGCAACCTCCTAAAGGTCCAATTTGTGTTATTTCTTCACACTGTGGCTTGGTACTCATAAAACAACAAATCATCCTATGACTGATATATATGATACATATATATCTCCCCTATAAGACTACAGACATTAGACCTTCAACTGCTTTCTTCAAATTCATGGCTGGCATTCAAACATCGGCATGCAGCCCATTGCTTTATGGCATAGGCCTGACACTAAAAGAGTGATGGCGGCCTTCTAAAGGCTGAATTTGGGGTATTTCTTTGATAACTTCAAAAATATTTCTTGTAGACCTTTCATATTTGGTATGTGGATATATATCGATAACACTGTGGAAGCTAGTGTTTTGTGGCCTCTGCCTTCTACTGAAGGACAAATTGAACTTTCTAAAGATCGAATTTGGGGGGTATTTCTTTGATAAGTTAAAAGTGTTTTATCAAAGCCTTTGAAAGTTGGCATGTGGGTAAAAATGGCTAAGGTCACAAAGGCTATTTTGTGTTATGACCTCAAACATCCACTGTCAGACCAATGATGGCATTCTAAAGGTCGAACTTAAGAGATTTCTTCAAAATTTGGTCTGGTACTCACATACATCCTGTAGCTGATACATATAATGCATATATTTGTCGCCTATAATGCATTTTTGGCCATTTTCAAAATGGCTGAATCATCTGAATTCAGAATAGCTGAATGTAGTATCAAAGGTATGATGATGTCATTGTTCAGGAATGGATGCTGATATGACTGGTGCTTATTTCTGCTTTCCATGACATAGAGCGACTAGTATTTCTACTCCCCTGAATAGCAAGCAGCCTGTCACAGTTTCACCACCCCAATTACTGCTATTTTCATTTGTACTTCTGGATAAAGAGAGAAACATACATTCAAAGTATTTTGTCCCAGGGTATAATTTTTTTGATGTGACGAAGATTGAAACTCAGAACTTCCAGTCTGAAATCCAACACCTACCAACAAAACCATGGACTGAGACCACATTAGTATACAGCACAAAAAAAACAGTATCTGTAAGATGTTTCCAATGAATTTGTTCTGTAAATCCACACTCTTTGACTAGCATAGTAAAACTATAAAATAGATACCTTCTTCAGTTTATTCCCAATCTATGTGGGCCTGTGTGGTAGAGTATTTAAGCGTCCCTTGCGGGACGCTTGTTTGTGTATGGGAGACCTTCAGGCTCCGGCGGCTCCGCATTTTGTTTTTCTTATAACTCTGTAACCGTTAGGCGGATTCTTTCAAATTTGGCAGGTTTAGGCAGTAGCCTTGGGAAATTTTTTTGAATATGCTGCAGTGACATTTCAACCAATCAGAGAGGTCACATGACCAAAAATGTCTTTTTTCGATGGGGAAGCTTGTCCGGATGATAACTTGAAAGGAATTTTATCAATTCACCTGAAACTTGGCAAATACATTCATTCTGTTAAAATCTGGAAATCGTTAGATTTTGGCATTGATTGGTTAAGAAATGGCCGAGTAATTAATGATTAATTAATCATTATGAATTTTCCAAATAAGGAAAACACAAAAATGCTTATATCTCAAAAACCGTGCTAGATAAAGCGATTTCGACGAAATTTTTGACCCGCATGGTATCTCTGCGGGGTAGTTATCCCATTTTGAAAAATTTTTGTCTGGCCAAAAATGGCGGCCATTTTGAATTTTCGAATTTTTCGCAAAAATTGCAAAACATAAAAATGCTTATATCTCGAAAACCGTACTAGATAGAGTGATTTCGACGAAATTTTTGACCCACAGGTTATCTCTGCAGAGTAGTTATCCCAAATTTCACAAAATTTTTTGTCTCGCCAAAAATGGCGGCCATTTTGAATTTTTGAATTTTTCGCAAAACTTGCAAAACATAAAAATGCTTATATCTCGAAAACCGTACTAGATAGAGCAATTTCGACGAAAGTTTTGACCCCCAGGGTAGCTCTGAAGAGTAGCCATGCCTATTTTCAAAAAAATTTTGTCTCGCCAAAAATGGCGGCCATTTTGAATTTTTGAATTTTTCGCAAAAATTGCAAAACACAAAAATGCTAATATTTCGAAAACCGTGCTACATAGAGCGATTTCGACGAAATTTTTTATCTTCAGGGTATCTCTGCAGAGCAGCTATCCCAAAGAGCTTTCACTTGGTGAAGTTTTAGACCCATAGCTAATTGCTCACCTACTCAAAATGAGTAAATGCGAATTACCTCTAAAAGTATTGCAGATAGCCAATTTTTCTCAAATAACTCATTCACCTACTTTTGGAAGACCTTTCACTTGGTGAAGTTTCAGACCCGTAGCTAATTACTCACCTACTCAAAATGAGTAAATGCTAATTATCTCAAAAACTATTGCGGATACCCAATTTTTATCAAATAAGTCATTCATGTACTTTTGGGAGAGCTTTCACATGGTGAAGTTTCAGACCCGTAGATAATTACTCACCTACTCAAAATGAGTAAATGCGAATTATCTCTTGAAAGTATTGCAAATAGCCAATTTTTTCAAATAACTCATTCACCTACTTTTGGAAGAGCTTTCACATGGTGAAGTTTCAGACCCATAGCTAATTACTCACCTACTCAAAATGAATAAATGTGAATTATCTCTAAAAGTATTGCAGATAGCCAATTTTTCTCAAATAACTCATTCACCTACTTTTGGGAGAGCTTTCACTCCGTGAAGTTTCAGACCCATAGCTAATTATTTACCTACTCAAAATGAGTAAATCCTAATTATCTGTAAAAGTATTGCAGATACCCAATTTTTATCAAATAACTCATTCATCTACTTGTGGGAGAGCTTTCACTTGGTGAAGTTTCAGACCCATAGCTAATTACTCACCTACTCAAAATGAGTAAATGCGAATTATCTCTTAAAAGTATTGCAGATAGCCAATTTTTTTCAAATAACTCATTCACCTACTTTTGGAAGAGCTTTCACATGGTGAAGTTTCAGACCCATAGCTAATTACTCACCTACTCAAAATGAATAAATGTGAATTATCTCTAAAAGTATTGCAGATAGCCAATTTTTCTCAAATTAATCATTCACCTACTTTTGGGAGAGCTTTCACTCTGTGAAGTTTCAGACCCATAGCTATTTATTCACCTACTCAAAGTGAGTAAATGCTAATTACCTGTAAAAGTATTGCGGATACCCAATTTTTATCAAATACTCATTCATCTACTTGTGGGAGAGCTTTCACATGGTGAAGTTTCAGACCCATAGCTAATTACTCACCTACTCAAAATGAATAAATGTGAATTATCTCTAAAAGTATTGCAGATAGCCAATTTTTCTCAAATAACTCATTCACCTACTTTTGGGAGAGCTTTCACTCCGTGAAGTTTCAGACCCATAGCTAATTATTTACCTACTCAAAATGAGTAAATCCTAATTATCTGTAAAAGTATTGCAGATACCCAATTTTTATCAAATAACTCATTCATCTACTTGTGGGAGAGCTTTCACTTGGTGAAGTTTCAGACCCATAGCTAATTACTCACCTACTCAAAATGAGTAAATGCGAATTATCTCTTAAAAGTATTGCAGATAGCCAATTTTTTTCAAATAACTCATTCACCTACTTTTGGAAGAGCTTTCATATGGTGAAGTTTCAGACCCATAGCTAATTACTCACCTACTCAAAATGAATAAATGTGAATTATCTCTAAAAGTATTGCAGATAGCCAATTTTTCTCAAATTAATCATTCACCTACTTTTGGGAGAGCTTTCACTCTGTGAAGTTTCAGACCCATAGCTATTTATTCACCTACTCAAAGTGAGTAAATGCTAATTACCTGTAAAAGTATTGCGGATACCCAATTTTTATCAAATACTCATTCATCTACTTGTGGGAGAGCTTTCACATGGTGAAGTTTCAGACCCATAGCTAATTACTCACCTACTCAAAATGAATAAATGTGAATTATCTCTAAAAGTATTGCAGATAGCCAATTTTTCTCAAATAACTCATTCACCTACTTTTGGGAGAGCTTTCACTCCGTGAAGTTTCAGACCCATAGCTAATTATTTACCTACTCAAAATGAGTAAATCCTAATTATCTGTAAAAGTATTGCAGATACCCAATTTTTATCAAATAACTCATTCATCTACTTGTGGGAGAGCTTTCACTTGGTGAAGTTTCAGACCCATAGCTAATTACTCACCTACTCAAAATGAGTAAATGCGAATTATCTCTTAAAAGTATTGCAGATAGCCAATTTTTTTCAAATAACTCATTCACCTACTTTTGGAAGAGCTTTCACATGGTGAAGTTTCAGACCCATAGCTAATTACTCACCTACTCAAAATGAATAAATGTGAATTATCTCTAAAAGTATTGCAGATAGCCAATTTTTCTCAAATAACTCATTCACCTACTTTTGGGAGAGCTTTCACTCTGTGAAGTTTCAGACCCATAGCTATTTATTCACCTACTCAAAATGAGTAAATGCTAATTACCTGTAAAAGTATTGCGGATACCCAATTTTTATCAAATACTCATTCATCTACTTGTGGGAGAGCTTTCACATGGTGAAGTTTCAGACCCATAGCTAATTACTCACCTACTCAAAATGAATAAATATGAATTATCTCTAAAAGTATTGCAGATAGCCAATTTTTCTCAAATAACTCATTCACCTACTTTTGGGAGAGCTTTCACTCCGTGAAGTTTCAGACCCATAGCTAATTATTTACCTACTCAAAATGAGTAAATCCTAATTATCTGTAAAAGTATTGCAGATACACAATTTTTATCAAATAACTCATTCATCTACTTGTGGGAGAGCTTTCACTTGGTGAAGTTTCAGACCCATAGCTAATTACTCACCTACTCAAAATGAGTAAATGCGAATTATCTCTTAAAAGTATTGCAGATAGCCAATTTTTTTCAAATAACTCATTCACCTACTTTTGGAAGAGCTTTCACATGGTGAAGTTTCAGACCCATAGCTAATTACTCACCTACTCAAAATGAATAAATGTGAATTATCTCTAAAAGTATTGCAGATAGCCAATTTTTCTCAAATAACTCATTCACCTACTTTTGGGAGAGCTTTCACTCTGTGAAGTTTCAGACCCATAGCTATTTATTCACCTACTCAAAGTGAGTAAATGCTAATTACCTGTAAAAGTATTGCGGATACCCAATTTTTATCAAATACTCATTCATCTACTTGTGGGAGAGCTTTCACATGGTGAAGTTTCAGACCCATAGCTAATTACTTACCTACACAAAATGAGTAAATGCGAATTATCTCTAAAAGTATTGCAGATAGTCAATTTTTCTCAAATAACTCATTCACCTACTTTTGGGAGAGCTTTCACTCTGTGAAGTTTCAGACCCATAGCTATTTATTCACCTACTCAAAATGAGTAAATGCGAATTATCTGTAAAAGTATTGCAGATACCCAATTTTTATCAAATACCCATTCATCTACTTGTGGGAGAGCTTTCACATGGTGAAGTTTCAGACCCATAGCTAATTACTCACCTACTCAAAATGAGTAAATGCGAATTATCTCTAAAAGTATTGCAGATAGCCAATTTTTATCAAATAACTCATTCACCTACTTTTGGGAGAGCTTTCACTTGGTGAAGTTTCAGACCCATAGCTAATTATTCACCTACTCAAAATGAGTAAATGTGAATTATCTCTTAATAGTATTGCAGATTGCCAATTTTTCTCGAATAACTCATTCACCTACTTTTGGAAGAGCTTTCACACACAAAAATGAAAAATTGTGAATATCTCGGAAAAGCTATTTCTTCTCCTTTAATGCTTGGCGGGAGATACACACCGCGGCAGTGGTCTTGACAAAAATTTTTGTCTCCCCAAAAATGGTGGCCATTTTGAATTTTCAAAGTTTTTGCAAAACACAAAAATGCTTATATCTCGAAAACCGTGCTATATGGAGCGAACTCAACAAAATTTTTGACCTGCTGGGTATCTCTGCAGAGTAGCCATGCCAATTTTCCAAATATTTTTGTCTCGCCAAATATAGCGGCCATTTTTAATTTTTTAATTTTTTGCAAAACACAAAAATGCTTATATCTTGAAAACCGTGCTAGATAGAGCAGACTGCGCTGACTTTGGTTGCCACAACAGTATAAGGCTAGAAACGAAGCATTTTCTTAATACTTTAGCACTCACCTTTATATCCTTTTCGGGACGCTTTGTTTTTGCTATGCAAAAACATTATCTTTTTTTCTTGCGAGCGATCCTCTAGTTTGTATTTGGATTTATACTCCAATATCGCCATGTACTACCCGATTCAAAGCGCTATATGACCCATTCAACTGTACAAGTACAGACCAACTCTCAAATTACTGACAATCCCCAACCTGAAAGACAGAGGCTCTTTAACTTACCACTAGGGATAGGACCCAATGACAGAGGACCACCATTTTAAGTGGTCATCCGAGCCACAAAGGTATCTACCTGTACCTGGGATTGAGCCCATGTCCAAATTGTTTTGTGAACCTCTCAATGGTTGGGAGCTTTAATATGGGAGTTACCAGTATTATTATGATATTTTCTTCAGATTATTCCCAAGCCCTCTATAGCTGGATATGCTGAAGCAGATGGGAAAGCCAGTATAGTGGTGACAGCTGTGGGTCTCACACTCAGAGGAACTTTATTGGAGACAATCTTTAACCTGATAGTGGATTGTAGATGGCCAGAATATCCTATTGAAATTGTGTAAGTTCTCTGGGATTACTTTGTCAATAAGTACTCTAAAAAGGACACCTTTTAAAGTTACCAATTTGTTTGCCATTGTATGAAATTTCATTTTAGGGGATCTACTTCAGCTTTATCATTTACTGTACAGAGTGAAGAGAAAAATTCTGAATTTTCAAATTCAAAATACCTGGTACCTTTGTTGTCACAAACTTTTTATGGAAAAAAATTAAAAAGAATTTTAATGTCCATGCAGTTGTTAGGAAATCCATAATCACTGGTTGAGATGTTACATTATTCTTATGTTAAAGGATTGAAACAAAGACTAATATTGACAATACCTTTAATCCAGCACCCTAATCACACTTCTTGGCTATTATTCACCAAATTCACCAAGATTTAAATCCCCATTTTCCCTGCATAATTTCTGGATTGTCAATCCATCCTTTTCAGTTTTGCCATTATATTCTATACATAATAGTTGTTCATTTCACCTTACAGATTCTTTTAGTTCTTTAATATTTATTGGTTAGCTGTTGATTTCAGAAAAACTCTACGCGTCGACCTTATTCCACTGGGTGTAGATTTTAAGGCATACTGGGAGATTCTGAAGATACCATTTGAATTGACAATATTTACATGGAAGGCACCTCTCATGGAAGGTAAGAAAGTTTGTAATTATTAAGGCATGATTATCTTCCCCACAAAGGAGACTCAATGGTTCTTTAGTCTTTTCCTTTAGAAAAGGGATCGGGCCATTTCGCACTATGATTTTATAAAATAATGGGGATGGACTGACAGAGTGTGAGTGCCATTGACACAATGACCTATTAATGTGGCCTTACATTGCTGGTAATGCTTATGGCTTTATTTAAAAGCATATTGATTCAGCATTAGAATATATGGTATCACAATGTATCTTTTTCATGTTTGCAACAGGACTCCAAAGTAAAATATCATTTCTGTGGTTCCAAATCCCACTATGTCATTAATATTATTCAAAGGGTTTGTTTGATTATTAGTGGACACAGAATACATTGGTAGGACACAACTGAAAGCTAGATCTTGATTCTGCTTTCAGGTGAGCCAGATATCACAGAGGACTTGGTACATGATGAGACTGCACCTTTCTTTGAGTGGGAGAGCAACATGTGCCTTGTAGAACAAGTCCTGGCCCGTCACTGGTCAGATCCCGCCTTCTACCTTGAAGCTCCTTTCTATGATCCAGAGAGTCTGCTTCATCTCCAGTATGCCATAGGGACTTACAGAGATGGAACTGATGTATTGGGATGGACTGATATGGAGGGTGTGTCTATGGTGAGTTGGTGGAGCTTAGTATTTATGATTGCCAGGTAGAGATGGCATTGATGTGTTAAGATGGATGTACAGCAAGGGATTGTCTATGGTAAGTGGGTGGAGCTTAGAATTCTTGATTAGGAGGTCCGGATCAAACTGGTGTGTTGGGGTGGACAGATACTGATCGGTGTTTTTGGTAAGTTTGTGGAGCTTAGCATTTTTGATTGGCATTTTTAGATGTAACTGTTGTTTTTATTGCGTAAAATAGCCTTACCTTATCCTCACAAGTGCCTGTTTGGTTTTGTGGAGCAAAACGTATCGACCGACAAGAATTTTTTAAGGAATATTCTTGTCACAAGAGGTGACCCCTTGTCTGCGCATGTCCGCGCTTGCGCAGTAGTCGTTGTCGACAGACGAATGTCGAGAGCTCTTCATTATATTTTTGGTCGATATGGGAGCAGCACGTATTTTTCCTTATTATCGTCCATTCACGGATGAAGATCTATGAAGTTTTGAAGCGTGCAAGCGTGCACCTACCTGTAGTTGTCCATTATTCGACTGGTACTACCACTAATTCTGCCTCCCTTGTCCTGAAAAGGGTCAGAATAAGATGTCCAAGAAGATGTTGCTGTAAAGTCTTCAGTGGAAGACGGTGTATATCTTCGGCTGTACTCGCCCATTATTCGACTGGAACTACCTCCTTGTCGATGAAAGGGATGCAGAGAAGATTTTGCTGTAAAGTTTTCAGTGGAAAACTGCTTTATGGTCCCTTATTTGATGGCAAACCATGAATATTACCTTGTGCAAAGAAGAAAGAATGCAGTTGTCTTGGCAGCGGAGGTCGTAGATTCTTTACTGTGGGTGGAGCGCCACCCTGGTACAGTAACAGGTCTCCCTCCAAAAGAACGACTACAGAAGCGTATCCACGGATCCTTGCTGTTATTATTTTGCTTCCCAGCAGGTACAGTGGACTTCCTGCTTATCAAGACATGAAAATATGGACAGATTACCTTCCTTTGCTGTAAATTTGGATGAAGATCCAACAGACATCTTTGGGGCAGTATGTGCACTGCTTGTCTGTTCAGCCCTGTTGAAGAATTGCAATAACTATTTACTAGATAATAAACCTTCCTATGGCCATGTCTCCATTGGAAAGAATACTGTGACTTTTGAGTTAATTCTTCTGCAAACTCAACGAAGATCAAACTGGCTAGATGAGATTTTATGCTATATTATATTATATGTTGAAGTCCTTGCTTCCAACTTTTACAGTGTATTTTGCACAGTATATTCAGGACAGGAGCTATGTCCAGTAATTTTCCCCTACTAACCACAAAAGATCGTCGTACCACTCTGCCTAGTTTACCAGGTCAGAGGGATACAGAAGAACGTGGCTACATTAATGCAAGTCACCATGGAGGCTCTTCTTGCAGTGTTACTGGCAGTGATGGGATATTTTTTCATTGCCATCCCAGAGTTGTGCGAATCTTCAGTTGGGATTGTCGAGTTACTCACCAATCGAATTCTCCAATACCTGTACTACCCACAATGCAAAGCGATGACGTCAGACAGGAAAACATGGCTACAGTAAATACCGCTGAAATATTGCTGGAAATGCTTCAAAAGACAGCAAGTTATCCACTCAAGAATTGCAGAACTCCAGGTTTCTATGGCAGTTTATTTCTTGTATAGAAACTCGGCTAATGGCGACCTCTGATACATCTCAGCATCCTGAATTGATTTCTAACTACGACTTCAACGGTCATTGCCCACGAGTGAAGTTCGTTTACTATGTCAATAAATACCTGCTTGTCGCATCATTTAAACTGGAGACAGCAGAAATTATTAGAATTTCGGTTATAAAAGATGCGTTCTTCTATGTACCGACTCACCAAGATTTTCAACATCTACTTCAGTTTAATGTACACGGTCAAACCTATCAGTTCAAAGCACTGAACTTCAGATTAGCGACCACCCCTCTTGTATTCACACCAGTAGTAAAAGAGGCAAAACTCATTCTTCAGTCTCGCAGAATATGAGTTCACCAATACCTGGACCACTGTTGTTAAGAGTACATAAAAGACACCAGTTTTTGCTTCAAACCAAGAATTCATCTAAATTCTTCAACATCTCAGCTTTGTGATTAGTTTCTGATAAAAATCCAAGCTCGAGTCCACACAAGGATCGATTTCCTAGGTTACCACTGCATATTGGTACAAGGAAATATCTTTCTAACACAAATAAATTTTAAAAACTTGAGAAATCTTTTCAGGAAATGGAGATCTCATCACAAATGACCCCAAGGTTGCTTATATCCCAGGTAGGGGTACCACCATCTTTGGAAAAGACTATACCAATGGGTCACTTATGTAGGTGTGCCTTTCACTGGTATCTACTACAACTGGCAATATCTCCAGTCACTAGTTGTGAGAATTCCTGTTTCAAATCCTTCTGAAAAAGCATATTCAGTGGTGGAAATGCCAAAAACTTGGAAATAGGATGCCCTTTCTATACACAGGGGCACAATTCCCTTATTTTCGTAGATGCATTAAACCAGGGTTGATGATCCCATTTAGAAGCAGAACAGTCAGTGGCTTTTGGACAGTTAAAATGTATATATATTACATTTCAAGGTCATACAGCTGAAGGCAGTGTGTTCAGCCCTTAAAAGCCTTCAAGACAAATTCTACACAAAAGAATTCTGATAGCATCAGACAACACCTCTGTATTCGGTTATCTGAACAAACAGGGGGGGGGGGAGCGTATACCTCCTAGTTTGGCGCAGCTTGGCCTACTGCAATCCTTGAAATATACTCATAACAGACATATTCTTGGTTGCTTAAAGGTCATACTCAACATATCTCCAGAAGGGATAAAGGTTTGGCGCATCCTGGCCTACTACAATCCTTGAAATATACTCTTAAGAGACAGAAATATTCTGGGGTTACTTAAATGTCATACTCAATGTTCCCTACAGAAGGGACAAAAGTAATATGTACAGAATGGTTCTTACTCCCTTTATGGTTCTAGACAATGTGCAAGTTTGGCACAAATCAACTATAGGTGTTTTATGCAGGTATGCTGCATCTTGGCCTACTGCAATCCTTGAAAGATTCTCATATGAGCCAGATATATTCAGGGTTGCCTAGATGTCATGACAGCCTCTCCATAAAGAACGAAATTATACAGACAGGAGAGTCTTCATCTTTAATATTCTATTTGATTTACATAGTTTGTCAAATACCAATGGTAGAGATGTTTGCCACCAATATGAGTCACAAACTTCCATTCTATGGTGCCAGTCCCGGATGCAAATGCTCTGAACATAGATGAATTAAACATCTTGTTGGAGGTTCTGGACTGCTAGGCCTTTTGTCCTATACCACTTATTCCAAAAAGTCATTGAACAAGTGAACACCAGGTGCAAAATGATTGTAGTGGCCCCTTGGTGGCCCATGATGCATTGGCTTTGGGGTCTGGTGAGTCATTCAACCAAACCTCCATTACAGCTACTTCACTGGTCTCAAAAACAGCCATTCAGTCAGAAATACCATCTAAATCTGTTACATTGGCACCTTCATGCTTGGCACCTTAACACCACTCAGAATCTCTTATATCATTCTCTGGGCAAGGGATAGAGAGATTTAGGGCATCTCAAGGACCCTCATCTTGGAATGTATGAGTCATGATGGGCCATTTTGAGCTCTGGTACCCACAGAATAAGGTGGCCATCTCAGAGCCTACGGTCTCAAATATACCAGATTTTTTGAGCCATTTACTTGCAAAAATCTGAAACCTGTCACTATTGTTGGCTTTGCAGCAGCCATAGCTGATCATTTACATTTTTTGTGCAGGAATTGAACCAAAGCCTGCATCTTTATAGGCCTATTGCAAGTGTTATAGAGAGAAGCCCACTGCTAACAGAGGTGCAGCATCAAGGGATTTGCCTTTGCTTCTGTTGGTTTTCACAAAAGGCTCCTTATTAACCTTTAAAAGGAGGTCAGTCTAAAAAAGTTTGACTTGCAAGACTGTTGCAATGACATTGGAAGTGTATTCTGGGACTTTGGCTCCTTCAGACACAAGCCTCATAGGAAGGAGGTTACAGTTTCTCCCTCCTACCTACCTTTTCAGCAAGGACCTATTAGCCTCAATTGGTCTAGATTGGCTTCAGTGGTCTCTTCAGCTCTACATCATTCCTGAACTCAAATTGCCTAGACACATGATTCGTTGTCCTCCTACAGCACTTACATCCTTCTTGGACAGGACTACTGCTTGGAGAAAAGGGAAAGTCTCCTTCTCCTGATTTTAGCAACAATCAGTTGGCTTCTGATGCCCCAGATGGCTCAAACCGGTGGTCATTCCAGCTCACAAACCTTTCTTGAGCTGACGTTGGACTGATGTGACACTCTGCCCTCCTACAGTACTTAGTTACTATCAAGACAGTACAAGTACTTCAAGGAGGTGAAGAATCTCTTGCTCATATCTTTTAAGGAAGGCTTGACGGAGATATCTTGAGTTCTGCTATCTCTTCCTGGATCAATCTGGATGCATGATTAGATTGCCAGTCCTTTAACTCTGATTCTCAGAATCCATACATTGAGACACATATTACATCCATGGCTGCCTCTTTAGTTTTCAAGAGTGGGGTCTTACCTGAGCAGATATCAAACTCTTGTTATTGGAAGACCCACAATTCTTTGCTACATTCCACTCGAAGATGTAGCTTGGCAATCCCATGACCAGTCCATGAACAATTTGGGCCTTGTGAATTCACCTCAGCATGTAATCAGATTTTGTGTATTTATACATGTTATTGATATGACTCCCATATTTATGTTCTCTCCAGTTATACAAGTGTTGTGTCACTGACATATGTCTTTCTTGACTTACATATGGCCCCATATCTGCAGTTTATGCAGTTCAGTTTGCCTGCTTGGAGATATTCTCATTGTCAGATGATGACATCTTGTTTGGGGAGTCATGCAGACATCTCCGGCCAATACTGGGTGATGGTTAATACTGCTATATGATTTGTTGTAAAATTATCTACAACAGCAACAGCAACAACAATGACGACCACATCATGGATCTCTTGTTGAGGTTAGCAAATTACTTATCTGTGTTGAAGAAGTAATATATAACCTAAGATGTGGATTATGGAAGCTTATCTTATCCTCTTATCAGTGCTTTATTTGGTGACCCCTTGTCTGACAATCATCTAACAGTGTGGCCAAAACAAATACCCTCCACCTGTTATGGTTGTATTCAAGCACTTGTGAGGATAAGGTAAGGCTATTTTACGCAATAAAATGTAACAAATTTTATTGTAATTTAACTTTTTACAAGTTAAATACTTACCTTATCCTCACAAGGATAAACCCACCCTACCTCCCCGCATAATTTGTTTTCTGGGGACCAAAAATACAATGAAGAGCTCTCGACATTCGTCTGTCGACAACGACTACTGCGCAAGCGCGGACATGCGCAGACAAGGGGTCACCTCTTGTGACAAGAATATTCCTTAAAAAATTCTTGTCGGTCGATACGTTTTGCTCCACAAAACCAAACAGGCACTTGTGAGGATAAGGTAAGTATTTAACTTGTAAAAAGTTAAATTACAATAAAATTTGTTACAATTGGGCTGGACAGACTTTGACGGAGTGTTGCAGGTAAGTTGGTGGTGATTGGCAGGTAAAACTGGTATTGATGTGTTAGGGTGGACTGACATGGATGAAGTATCTATGGTAACTGTGTGGAGCTTAGTCTTCTTGATTGCCGGGTTGAGATGGAACTGATATGTTGGGATTGACAGACACGGAGTAAAATTGTTTGTAAGTAGTTGGAGCTTAGCTTTCTTGACTGACACCAAAAATGCTTGTTTATGACATACAAACATATGAATTTGGAACTGATATGTTGAAAATTGATTTTTAGCTAAGATTGTTCTTTGATGTAGGGAAAGTTGATACATTTCCACTTGAAAAGAATGCCACCTGATATACAATCCCTTTGATTCAGTGATACTTATCTCTACTGAACATGACTCTTTCAAAATATAAAACTCCTGATGTATATATGTTTGAATGTTTAAAAAATTGCAAAAATGTTGCAAAATTGCATTCATAATGCTTTGACCTGTTATTGTTGCTCCATTACTAAACTGTATTTCAATCTATGTTGTTTAATATTTATTTTACATCAAGATTGTTCCAATTCAACTTCAAGTAACTGGTCTTCCCCTGCATTTCACTGTGAAAGCCACAAACACTGACAACAAACAGACCGTCGTTCACTGTATCCTTGACACCTATGACATCACTCCAGCCACAGGAAGGTTTGAGGCCACTCATATCTACACGAGTCACCCTTCTAAACTGAGTGGGACTCTGATGGTGATTGAAGACTCGCCACTAGTAGAGGAACAGTACACAGGAGTCGGTGTGGGAAGGGGTTACTACGGAGACCAATCAGTGCAATGGTACTTGTTTGACCTTGACAAAGACCCAATAAATAAAGAAGGAGAAGGTAAGGCATGTTATTAGTATTAATGTCTTTTGGCATTTTTAACCTCTGCCAAGAAGGTCGTGCTTTTGAGTGAGTTTGTTTGTTCATTTATCTGTCTTTTTATGTCTATGATTACATCAAAACTAATGAACAGATCTTCCTGAATTTTTTTCTGAAAAAGAAAGACTGATTAAATTTTGGTAAAGATGCAGATTATACTTGGGATTCAAAGAAAATACCCAAATTTTCCGACTGTCCCAATTTCACTGAATTTTGCCTTTATGTTCAACATTACCTTTTATTTTTTCACGGTCATGGATGATATTACAATATGGCAATACTTAGCAGACTTGATGGAGGTCTGTGCTTTAGGAGTGCTTTCTAAGTTTGGAAATCAGTTATATCACATGAGGGGCAAGAATGTCAAAGCCTTATCTAAAAAGCTTTTCATAATAGTTTTTAAATACAAACCACATTGTTTTCAACTTAGTAGTTTTATACTTTTTCCGTTATTTAAAAACAATGTAGGATATTAATCAAATCAAGTTATTCAATATGAAAATTAGACTTTGGTTGTGATAGTTTGGGGTTAAAGTGGCAGAGACTAATAATACAAGTAGAACTAATGCTCTCTTTACACCGTTTTTGATTATTTTTGACATTGTGTCCAAGTTATTGTACCGAGTATATATATACATGTATGTGTTTATTTGCCCCTTCTACTGAAGAGTCTGGATATGAAGATTGACAGGAGATAGTTTTGTGATGGGTTCCCGAACGCAAGATCTGAAAAAGTTGGGAACACTTTACGATAATGTTAAACCATTTAACATAATGGGAACACTTTTGAATTACCATTGGACTCCGACACAAGACAATCCCAAATGGTCTATAAACATTCCAGTTGACTTTACAAATATTTCTATTTCCTCCCAAATGGCAAATTTGCAGGATCTTTACCCAGTCGGGAAGGTTGATTGTCATACTGGAACAGGCTTATAAGAGTGCCACTTAAATGGAGAAATTCCATTTTCACTCCTGAAAAAAGTTCATAACCCCCACTGAGTCATATAAAATAAATCAGAAATAAGGATTTTGTATTCAGTCATTATGGTGAATTTCCAGGTCAAGAACTACCTTTATCATTACATTCTTCAGGTGAACTGGCCCATTTTGCTGCAGGGCGACAAGGTCGTCTCACTTCTCCACCAATCAGATCCTTCACCATAAAATATGACCACGAGTGTGCCAAGGAGTGCAATGATCTTGGTGATGGCTGTGCCTCATTTGACTTTGATTACGGGACAGATACCTGTGACTTACATTGGACTATCGAAGGCAAAGCAGCAGAATTAGTTCTCAAAGGAGCTTATCATAATTTTGAAAAACTTGGCGCAGGATATACAGCCTATTTCTCTTACGAAGGTCTTGAACTTCTGCAGGCTGAGGCATATTATCTGAATGCAAGGATTACCAATGTGAGGGGTTACGAGTCTTATTTGACAAGCCATGAGATTGTAGTGGATTTCACCTGTCCAAAGCCAGGTAAGAATAGATAGGTAGTCTATCTGCGAAAAAATCTTCCAAATTTTAATTTTCAAATAAAAGAAGAAATCCTTTGTTCTAAGTTATATTTAGAAGTAATAATATACCAGAAGTGTTATCATTTACAGTACATATCATGTGCTGTTCACTTCACAGATTATTTGTATATTTTTTGACTGGGAACCTTCCTTAATTAGTTTAATTTTAGTTGCATGTTTTCTTTAAAATAGGTTTATATCATATGATCTCTGATGTTGCATGGTATGCATTTTCCATTCAATTACCAGAGGAAATTTGACTTAAATGCTTTTTGGTGTATATTGTACAGTAGACTTTGTCAAGGCAAGATTGAAATACTATTTCAGTATCGATATCAAAGTCTGGTTTGGCTTTTTTTACCCCACAGCCCATAAGGGCAATGTCATTGTGTGACGTTGATTTGACCTTTGACCTTGCCATAGTGATCTTGACCTATAAAATCTTGTCCAGGCTATATCTTAGAAACCGTGAGGTGTAGGAAGTTTATGCTTGGTAGAGATATTGGTTAGGGGGTGTAGGTGTGCAACGTCATGGTGTGACCCTGATTTGACCTTGCCGTAGTGACCTTGACCTATAAAATCTTGTCTGAGTTATATCTTGGAAACCATAAAGTGTAGGAAGTTGTTACTTGGTAGGGACATTGGTTAGGGGTGTAGGTGTGCAACGGCATGGTGTGACCTTGATTTGACCTTACAGCAGTGACCTTGATCTATAAAATTTTGTCCGGGCAAAATCTTGGAAACCATAAGGCATAGGAAGTTGATACTTGGTAGGGGCATTCGTTATCAGGTGTAGGTATGCAACATCATGGTGTGACCTTGATTTAACCGTTAACCTTGCCATAGTGATCTTGATTTTAAAATCTTGTCCGGGTTATATCTCGGAAGCTGTAAGGTGTAGGAAGTTGTTACTTGGTAAGGACATTGCTTAGAGGGTGTAGGTGTGCAACATCATGGTGTAACCTTGATTTGACCTTTGACCTTGCTGTAGTGACCTTTTCCTATAAAATCTAGTCCAGGCTATATTTCAGAAACTGTAAGGTGTAGCAAGTTGATACTTGGTAGGGTCATTGGTTGGGGGTTGTAGGTGTGCAACTTCTGCCTTTTCAAAGGTCCTATTGGAGACTACAAATTGGATGTAATGAGACATGACAACTGTTCTGCTGCAATAACACATGGAGAGAGGTGTATTGAAGTCACTCCCAACCCCAACCATAGGTAAGATATAGAAATATCACAAATAGTTATTCTGCAATATACCAGGACCTGTCAACATGTTTGTATAGTCATATTATAATGTCAGTTGGCTTGGAATGATTAGTTACCTACTAAGGACAGACAGCTTTATTCTTATGAAAGTTGGTGTAAACCTGAGAAATTAACTTATTCTTACTTATACAAATATTATATCTTCACATTTGAACTGACTTACAACAACAGGCTACATATTGCTAATAATAATAATAATAATAAGTTTATAAGTTTATAATAAAAATAAGGTTACTGTGCAAGTGCATGCACCTCAGACACACTTCTGAAGTACTTTCTGATTTGAACAACAAGTCCCAACATTTGGATTAAAATGGATTGTTTCAGACACATTATTGATGGTCCTGGAGCCTCCACTGTGTTTAATGGCAACTTTCCTAGAATTGATTTGAAATACACCATCTCCAACCACTACATGACTGCTAATTGGGATGGTTTCCATGACGATGAGACAGATATCTGGGGTTACACCTGGGCTGCTGGGACATCGGATTGTGCACAGGATGTTCAGGAATGGGATGATCCACATTCTCACCTGGCAGACAAATCCTACTGGACTCACCAGGTATGATATACATTCTACCTGACAGACACATCTTACTGGGCTCACCAGGTATGATATACTACATGACAGACAAATCCTACTGGACTCACCAGGTATGATATACATTCTACCTGACAGATAAATCTTACTGGACTCACCAGGTATGCAGGTATGATATGCATTCTACCTGACAGACAGATCCTACTGGACTCACGATGTATTATATCCATTCTTACCTGACAGAACAACCCTACTGAAATTGTCAGATATTACACTGTATATACTCTCTGACTAAGCAGAAAAATCCTACAGAGCTCACCAGATATTATATATGTTCTTTCTTCAAGACAAATCCTGCAGTACAGTGTAGATATATTGACTGAGGTGTATTCTGCAAAGGTTTTCTCCACTTCCTTGACGTTACATTGTTATTATTCAGTCCAACCTTAACACTTATTCTACAAAGAAATGCAGAATAGTATTGTACTAGGACTGATGCACATCATTCAGGATTTCACTAAAACTAGAGATCAGACATAAAACTGATGAAAAAAACAACAAATCAAAATAGTCACCCAAAGACTCCTCTATACTAATCCTTGTCTACACCAAATGACATAAACCAAGATACATTAAATACAAATACTCTAAAGGAATCTATCAAGGTGTATCAGTTCTTTTGACCAGCCTTGACATTCACGCTACAGCCATGAAGTGTGGTAGACAGACGTGAAAGAACATGAAAATCTCGAACATTTTCAATGATTTACTTGCAGGGCCTCTCCAGTGACCTGCTCCTTTCAGATGGGCCATACTTTGTGACAGTTCAAGCCTTAAACAGTATAGTGTTTGGTGGGGCTCTTGTTACATCAGTTTGTCACAGTACACCTATCATTGTGGACACAACTGCCCCCTGGCTAGATTTTGTTGAAGACATCTTCTATGATGAGGACTTTGATTTATTGGGAGTTTACTATAAAGGTACTGATGGGTAGATTCAAAATAAATATCATACATGTATGTAGAATCATTGATATAGTGTATTTAAGTGTTTGAATTATATAAAAATTGTCAACAGGTTTACAATCATAAAGTATCAGATTGTCATTCATTTCTCTGTCAGCACATATGTTTAGTTTCAGACCTAATCAAACAAGATTTTATGTCACGATTATTAATTTTACCTTATTTTTATGCCATATGGACATTATATTAATGCATCAACCCAAGTAATTTTACAAATTTACATAAAATAGTTTAAGTAGACATTCCAGCTTGTGTGAATTATATTTTTCAACAGACTTCTGAAAAGAGAGTTGCAGTAGTCCAGGCCACTTCTAACAAAAGTATTAGCCACAAGCAAAAAGCTGTATGAGAGCGCAACTGTACAACAACAGAACAAATAACCAGCCTAATTTAGAGTAACAGTTCAGTAATTTGAATCACTTGATTTTTAGCTTCAGATCCCGAATCAGGCATCATGAGGACAGATATTGGTCTAGGGGAGACAAAACATGATGTATTTGTGAGAGCTTACTCGAGACACGACCCACTGCATGATGGTTATGAGATGGTGTCAGTAGATGGAGTGGACTTGCCTGTTGGAGTTGCAGTATGGGTTCGAGTTAGGGTTGTTAATAATGGTAAGCTTTTTTACATGAGTGTTTGACTTATATACATGTATTTTTTGTAGGATGTTTTTTATTATTTACATTCAGAGACACAATTTGCATACAATACCATTGCAAATATGGTATATTGGTAAACTTAGCTACAAATAATCTAAAACTCAAAGAAAACGCTCAAGATTTGAAATACTGAAGGAAGCCTATTAAATTTTCATTTTTTTTTTACCAGTGGAGATGCTGACAGCAGATCATGCAAAGCAGCCTCTGATGATGGACCCCACTCCGCCAGTAACCGGATCTGTATTAGATGGATATGTACCTCAGGTGGATCTGGATTATCAGCCAGAGGATGACAGGATGTGTGTTCAGTGGTACGACTGGTTTGATGCAGAGAGTGGAATAGAAAGGTGAGAGTTATAAGGAATATTATCTGCAGTAGATAGCGGTTAACCTCAAGTTTATAAATACTGTGGAACTTAAATTATGTGACATGTAGTCAGGTGTTCTTTTATTGTGGGTTTCTGTTTATACATTAGACAAGATATATGAATTGTTACAACTTATTATTATGTGTACTTTTATATAATTGTGCTATTAAATTTCCATTGACAGCTATTCCCCAATTAAAAAATTATAGCTTAATAATGCTTAGTTTACCGATTAATGCTGTCATCTTGTTATTGAATTGTCTTGTTTTAATACTTTATCTTTACATACATTTTCCTTGTCTTAGACATTATTTTCTCTACTTAAACATTATTTGGACCTTTGGACACTGCTTTAGACACTGATCTTTGTACTGTTTCACTGCTTCTGTATCTCGTGGTGTTGAAAACTATTTCC
Organism: Sabellastarte sp. h YS-2021; assembly: GCA_964017235.1. Classification (NCBI taxonomy): domain Eukaryota; kingdom Metazoa; phylum Annelida; class Polychaeta; order Sabellida; family Sabellidae; genus Sabellastarte; species Sabellastarte sp. h YS-2021. Next base: position 20,404,302 of record OZ024927.1, read on the forward strand.
TCAGGCTGTGGGGTACAGACATCTCTGATGCTATTTTTAATATTAATGGCTTATATCATATGAGGATGGTACTGGTGGTCAATGGGTATGGTTTCATTTTTAGGTTCCTGTGGGGAATTGGTACTTCACATAATACAACTGATGTGATGGAGTTCATGGAATACAGTCACTATGAGCGTTCTGCCTGTATAGACATTGCACTGAATCACAGTGACACCTACTACAACATTATCAGAGCTTACAACCAAGCCATTAACTCACGGGCTTCTCAGAAGTCATCTGATGGAGGTAATAGACATATAGTACAAATGATATGGCCATAAATGTAAAAAGACTGTACTCAATTTACTCAACAAGCAGTATTAAATCATACTACTAAACTAGTAATGCATGGGCCTTCCAGAAACTCTGGTTGTAGTGTTGGAAAAAAATTTTTCACTCCTGAGATTTTGGCATGAAGTTATCATTATTAACCATAAAACTATATTGTTCCTTTCAGTGGTCTTTACATTATAACCAGTAGAATAACTTGTCCCAATGAGTTCTCCAATTGTTGCTTTGACTTTTTAGACTATACTAGCATCTCCATTCATGTACAGACTAAATCCAGATGCAGATACTTTTGAATATATAAACTTCTTTACACACAGTTATGGTAGACATCACAGAACCTCTATCAGGCTGGGTGCATGATGGTCAGGTTCCCACAGAAGACATAGAGTACTCATCCCAAGCAGCCAGTGTATACTCTCATTGGGGAGATTTCTATGATCCAGAGAGTGGCATAGATGAGTACATTGTGACAATGTCTGTGAATGGAGAAGACAGGGAAGAGTTTGTTATGAGAGGAGATGAAGAATACCTTGAGGATCATACACAACACCTTCAACATGCAGACTTTGTACAGGTCAGAGAATTTTGGTAGATCTTACACATTATCTTATACACACAGTTTTTACAGGTAAGGGAATTAATACCTGATGACCAAACATTGTGCCAGAGATAATCTGAGAGCCATCAATGTACTTAATAGACATTTTTAGCTGCCTGAACAACACACAAAAAGATATGGTTGTTTTGAATTCATCATAAGAGAGATCTATATTTCATTTATAGTATATTTCATCAGATTATTATCCCATCGGTGTGCATTACCTGTGCATTAACAAACTCTAATAATAAATGCCATAATGGCCCTTGGACTCTTAATGATTAAAATTGTGCTGCTAAAAACCTATATTATTGTGTTATTGTCATCATTCCATTCAAAGAGTGAGGTATCCTGGTACTGAAAACTCACTTTTAAGATTTTCAATATGGAGACCCTGGCAGTCATAGCCCTGGTCCAGTTTGTCTTTGGGTTGTTTAAGGCACACATGGAAATGGACTTTCAGTTTCGTCAATCCATCCCAAAAAGGCCATATGCAGGCGTGGTTTTGCCACGGCTGCACCAGTGGAATGTAAAAGGCTCCCAATTAATGTCAGATCGCAATAGACCACTTCAAGCTTTAGAGGCCAACTCAAGGCCTATCTGCTTAGAATAGCTTACCCACTACCATAGTCATCCTCCCCTGGTGGTTACTTACTGGGTTATGAGTTTGCTAGGTTTAAGGAGTGTCCCCTTTTTGGATTCCAGTAAATTAGAGGATCCTCATCAATTTTGGGCTATATAAATGTTTCTGTTACACTCCTGTCACAAATGTTAGATGGCATTAATGTTAGACAATGACACAAAATATGTTTATGTAATAAATATACATTGGTATTTATAAACTAGGGTAACCTTAATGCATTTTTAAGAATAACATTAATGCCATCTAACATTAGTGATACAGGTGCACTATTATAATTCACTCATTGTTTACATATTGGATTCTCTCTGTTTCTAGATCACTGTCCAGGCAGAGAACGGAGCCACCCTGAAGAACCAAAGTGAATCTAGTGGCTATGTCATTGACCTGACCCCACCCGATGTGGTGTTCCTCAGGGACCATCCCCAGGAACTGAGATATCAAGTCAGTGACTCCAAAATCTACGCCCACTGGCAGTTTGAAGACCAAGAGTCACATATCAAAGAATACAGGCTCCGAATTCTGGGTATTTAATTTGTGCAGTGATTCTTGCTAATATCCTGCTTCATTATTATTAGATAAATTGGTATTTCTACAAAAAACTCTTGTGATGAATTCAAATCATTTTTGATTTATTTGAGACACTAATATCACCAAACAATGTTGTGCAGTGCTATAATATTGGTTACCACTACCATCTGTCAATGTTTGACAAACTTGCTTTAAAATGTATTTCTAAAATTTACTCTGCCTACCCAGTTCCTCGTATATGATATCCCTGTCAATAAAATAAAAAAAATATTCTTTTAATGTTTCTCTGTAAACTTGGGTGCATATTCACCATTGTTTAAATTCTTATAATTATGGTTGTTTTTTACTAGGAAAGCAAAGAAGAAATAGTTTGTAAATCCATAGATTTTTTTAATTTTTAGATATATTGTTTTAATATTGACAAATTACCTTAGATACAATAGTTGTTCAGAAAGAGGCAGTATTAGTATTTTAGTCGTTGATAAACATAAAGTTTTTGTTTTATAGAAACTGTCAATATGTCTATCAATAATTAATTTATAGTAAATATGAAAAATGCTAATTCTTATACAATAAGTCAATAAGAATAATTTTACTAAATACAAAGAACAAGAACCAAGACCATCTAAAAGGATACCAGTAACTTAAATACTACACAGTGGTGGGTTATGTAGTATCCTCATGTTCACCTGAAAATTGCTTATTAGCTGAACCTATTCAAATTCCAGACTTGCACTTGTTCTTTGCCATTTGGAATAGGAACTTTGCTGATTGGGATTATTTTTCAAATTTTTCATAAACTATGGTCAATCTTCATCAGATCGTGCATTTGGAAACTAATCACAAATCTGTCATAAATCTATCTTAACATTTGTACAGCAATCTTCTGGATCTTAACTGAATCCCATCTATTTTATAGTACTTTGTAAGGTTTGTAACCCATTTGGGAGGAAACAGGAATATTGCCAGGAACCAACTGGATGAATTGGGAAACAATCATAATGTTTTCGGGAACCAGTTGGAAGCTTTTAAGACCCTATAGCAATATTAATAGAAAAGTTATTGATAAAATATTGTGATTTCCATCCAACAGTCATGAGTGGTTTATATTGTCCAATCAGGAGCTATTTTGACAATCCAACCACAAATATGGAACATCCCCAGAAGAGTCCTGGATTGCATCCATGTGCTTTCATACTTAATTTCCAGTAACTATGTGGAAATTTTATTCTGTGTGTCATGCACATTATGTACAATATTTAAATTGCATGCTCAAAACGTTGCTGTTATTGTGTTGTTTATGTAATCACAGAAAACAAACAAGGCAACACCTTTCATATGTGGCCTGAGGATACAAAGTATAAGATCTATACACCCAGAGACATCACAGACACTGAGTTTGAGGAAACAATTGACAACCTACAACTGGAAAATGGAGTAAAATACTCGCTGGAAGTCACAGCTATCAATAAAGCAGTGCTTGGGAGTAAACAGAACTCTCTTGGGGTGATAGTAGATACCACTCCTCCTGTAATGTCTAAGGTGGGTGTGACTTATCTGGAAATTTGAAATAATAGGAAAACTTCTGAGGGACACATGCAAAAAATATATCACAAATGAAAATGAATATACATCATGAGTGTGTAGCACTACAAGTATATTGTAAATCTTCATGACTGATGAAATTTTTAGTATATATTTTGTTTTGAGGGATGATACTCTTTTGTATGAAGCATAAATAAATCATACACATTTCAGCTCCATTATCTTATCAGACCATATCATAGGACCCTTTTTTGCATTTAATGTCTGGTTCCCTCTGATAGATTTAAAATGGTAACTATGGAGCAAATGCTCCTTTCAGATCCTCAGTTGTCTAGTGGTTAGCAAATTTGGTATCTGACCACAGGATGCCAACTCTGTACGATTTTGACTCCCACATGGGGCAATTCCGACTGCCTATGGCGGTTGAACGGGACCTTACATCCTAACTTTGTGTCTTTGAATCACAAAGTAGAAATTGTTGCATATTTGACTCTTGCATTGAAAGAATGAACATTGATTTTGCTTCCTTTTTGCGATGTTTAGATTTACATTGGAAACTATGGAGCAGATGAGGACCTCAATGATAACAGTGAGATTATACATGATGATCATCGTGGTATTCAAGCATCATGGGTGGGATACGACCATGAAAGTGGCATCATCAGATTCATGCTGGCTGTTGGAACTTATGAAGGTAAGATAAATTCTTTTACAGTATGGACTTAATTGCATTTTATTGCAAGAAGTTTTCAAAAGTTTCAAACTGTCTAAATATAATTACTACTAAAGTTGTAACAAATGTTAGGTTGGTATACTTCACTGACATTCTATCTTTTAGGGGACACTTCTGTAACTGGGGGATACAGAGACTTTGGTACTGAAGCAGATGGTTACATTGATGGTATCCTGCTTAATGTGACAGCTGAAACAGGAGAACTTTACTATGTATCTATATATGCTGTGAATGGGGCAGGTATACACTTTACAATGTTTTACAAACCTGTGAGTAGTTATGTAGCTATGTAAGAGCGATCTAAGAGGCAGAAATGATCATACATTTTAATATCTTTTTGCCTGTTTTCAATGAAACACACAAAAAGTGATGTCTAACAATGTTTTCATATTGCTGTGTGTCTATTTATGATGTTAACATGACCCAGTTCTTTTTAACTTCATTTAAATAACAAAATTTTAATTAAAGAAGTAAATCATAGTTATAACATGTAATTTTAAATTTCTAGGTTACTGATTAATCCATTACAGAGGTTTGTGCTACATGTAATCATATAATTGGTTTCAGCATGTAACAGGATGCCTTCTGATATTGGTAGCTACATATTAGCCTTTAAATAATAATGTCATTACAGGGGTATACACTTCATAATGTCCTCAGTATTGGAAGTTGAGCAAGTCTCAGTATTATGTTGCAAACCAATGATTGTTCTCTAAGTTCTAAATTCGGCAATTTTCATAATATTATTCTATTATATTTTACTCAACAGGGGTTAAATCTGAGGTCATCAACTCTCGACCCATCCATGTGTATGGTGAGAACACACCAGGCATTGTTTACGATGGCCGTGAACTGTATGTAGACAAAGACTACTCCACAGATAAAGTCACAGTGGGTATCAGTTTCCAAGGTTTTGACAGTCCAGCTTGTGGTATTCGTAGTTATGAGTGGGCCCTAGGCAGCCAACCTGGATACTCTGATATCCTTCCATATTCATCATATGGGATTGTGATGTTGAATGAGTCTCATGCAATCACTGAAATACATTTACCTCTGGAACATGGAGATATTCTATATGCATCAGTCAGGGCTCATACAGGACACAGGTAAGAACATCTATCTGTATAATATTTTAAATTTACTATCCAAAGCAAGTCGTATATGACCTATATTAGCAAAATCATGAGAACATTCAGGAATTTTACAAAATTGCTGGTTAAGCGTATATGTATGCATAAACATTCCATGAAGATAAACTAAATATTCACACTAGCACATTTGGTAATATACCTACCTATCTCTTTGATCATAGTATGTATATTTAGTCAGGATGAAGAAGACCAAAACAATTAATTGAATTTATTCCTGTCAGCCTTAAATCATTAGACATAAAATTCGAATAACTTTGGAGCAGAAACTTCCAAATTCTGTTGATGCATATGGTTAGTTGTAAGCATATTTTCATGAAAATATCAGAGTCAGTGAGACTTTATTATGATTTTCAGTTAGAATCAATAGTATGCAGATGTTTTTGATCATTAAAACATACTATAATTGGTAACTCATTTCATTTTTCCAATTTGGCCCATGCAGATGCAGTGAGGACATCCTTCACTCTTGCTCTGATGGGATCCTGATTGATATCAGACCTCCAGACGTGGTGTTTGTGACACTGGGAGAGTTTGGTAATGACACAGACAGTGAAATCACTCATCAGGGGGCGAGTCTGTTCCAGATGGAGTACGATTCCATCGCACTGGCCTGGAACACGACTGATGATGCTGCAGGTGACTATTGTTATTAAAGATTACATCTTAGCAGCCAAGGTATAAAAAGTGACTTTATGTAATATAACTAACTCCCACTTCTTACCGAATATGCATGACATCAGTTGTTACACACATATGAAATAGGGTCTTTAGATAGAATGTAGCTTCCCTAAAGTAGATTACAAATACAGCTCAGGAGCTGACTGGATTATAATGTAATTTATTCTTACATAATAGGCTAATATTTATCAAGACACAAAAAGTCATAATTACAGAAATAACTTCTCTTTATTAGAGTGGAATATAGGTTATGATGACATAAGAGAACTCAACACCTTTGAGTATTAAACCTGTTTCACTTGTGTGTTGTAATTGTGTGATTGTTGTTTGATAATTTTCTCCTGTAATGTTGTCCTTAATTTGTATGACATGTTTTGGTGTGACAGTTCCTAAAGTAATTTTGCAACATAAATTAGTAATACCATTATCATAAATAAAGGAATATATGAAATGTCATTTAGAATTATAATCAAGCTTTGTATTACAGATTGAAGGCTATCTCTAGGGACCCATCAACTGATAAGGGAAAACAATTAACTTTCTCAGTCTTGTATGTCTTAATGTATTTATGATAAAATGAATCTGTTACAACTCATTATGCCTTTATAACAGGTGCACTGAATGACACTTGGATGGCTGGAACTCTTCCACTGGAGGATGACAAATATCCTGCTACCTTGTCGACAGACAGACAGATCCCCATCAGGGCAGTTACCATGGAAGCAGGAGAGACTATTATATTTTCTGTCATAGCAACAGATCTGGCAGGAAATGTAAGAGAGGCAGTGGCTCCAGCTTTAACTGTGGATGTGACAGAACCATTGATTGAAGGATTCAGGTTGTTTTTATTTCAGAATTTAAAGTTACAACTTGTCGTAGATTATAAACTAAGCAAAAGATTTGAGACAGTGACTTCAGGTTTAATTGTGCACATGAGCATGTTAGTGTTTGAAAGATTTCAAATGTATAAGGCAAAGAAATTAAACTTACAGCATGAGTAATTGCAGTATTAATTAAGTACCAGTATTTTATAATATTGTATTACCCATATCTCCTCAGCTTTCTTTGTACAGATTGTACGTCCAGTATATTTATGCAGTGAAAAGTGACTTATACCAATTTCTGCTATCTTTACATATACAGCTTACAGAATACTTCTTCTTTGTTCATTAGATGTATACATGCAGCGAACAGTGAATTGCAGCAATTTTTAATATCTTTAGAAACACAGAATACTTTTCCACTGTTCATTGTATTCATTAAGTGAATAGAATTTGTTCCAATTTTGCACCGAATACTTATTCAGTATTCATTGTGTTCGTACAGTAGAAAGTGAACTGTACCAATTTATACACTATAGGTACACAGAATACCTCTTCCCATTCATTGGATTCATAAAGTTGATGATATTTGTTCAAAGTTTTACTCTTTTAGGTTCACAGAATACTTATCCCGATTTATTGGATTGATTAATAAGATACTATTTGTTCCAATTTATACTCTCTTTAGGTACACAGAATACTTATCCCCGGTTCATTGGATTCATAAAGTAGATGCTATTTGTTCCAATTTTTACTCTCTTTAGGTACGCAGAATATTTATCCCTCTGCTCAATGGATTCATTAAGTGGATAATATTCACTCCAATTTTTACTCTTTTTAGGTGCACAGAATACTTATCCCCTGTCCAGACTGAAGTCTCCTGTGAATGGACACACACACTGGACCCTGAGAGTCCCTTGGTAGAGCAGAGGTTGGCCATTGGTGAGCAACAGCTACAGGACCAAATTGTGGCTTTTGAGACAGTTCCTTATGGACAGTACAACTGGAAGAGAAGTTTAAACAGTGAAAATCTATTGAATAAAACCAGAGCCTTTGTTACCTTGCAGGTGTGTTATAAATCAGAGTTTTTTCACCTTAACAGTTGTGTTATAAACCTATCTCACCTCACCGGTGTGTTTTAAAACCAGAGATTTTCTCACCTTTTAAGTGTTTAAAAAACCATAGACTCTGTAACATTACAGGTATTATAAATATCGGACAATTGTCACCTTTCAGGTGTGTTGTGAAAACATTGCTTTTGTCACTTCATAGGTGTGTTACCAGAGCTTTGACCTTTAGGCTATGAGGCTATACATTACAACTGATCAATTATCTTAAATTTGTCTTATGATTAGCACCTGTAATCTACTGAAATTTTATAATGCTATCCAGAGAGAGCCTGTTGTGAGAAACAAATATCACAACAAATATTATATCTGTTGACATACTGTAATGGTATTATCAGCCACATAGAAATACCAAATGTAAAATTCACTTCCTTTTGACCAAGAAAATGGCTCCTATTTTCAAAAGGTGAAGGTAATTTTGGTGAAACGAAGCATTAGCTGACTCTTGCTTATTTTATTATTGCATATTTATATAATTGTAAGGCAGCAAACTGTAAATAGCTGGCTTCTTTCACTCTATTAACAATAATACAAAACAGATAAAATTATATTATTTACAGGTGATCAATGCTGTGGGTCTTGTGAGGTCAGTGATTGCCAAACTCACAATAGACACCACTGTCCCTGATATAGGTCAGGTCTTCATCACAACACCAGTGACCCCTGGAGAGGTCACTGAGGTCAAAGTCTGTCAGCAGTCAGTGTCCACTATGGAGGTCAGATGGGAAATGTTTGAGGACAAGGAATCTGGCATACAGAGGTAGGTGTTTGGAGAATTATACCACAAAAGGCAAAATACAGAATATAATAGAAAAACTTCCAAAATGACATATACAGAAATAATGTATCATGAATGAAGGAAAATAATTATATTACACGAGTGCGTAGCACGAGTATTATATTGTTAATATTCATAAGTAATATACTTTTTCTGTATATGTCTAATAAAGGTTGTTTTACTTTTATTATCCACCATTTTGTATGATTTAAAAATTAAAAATATCCATATTTAAAGAGAAAATGTGAAAAAGGCTGTCATATTTACAGGGGCATTTGAAAACTCGATATTTATCTTGCAATTCTTCAGCCATTTCTGCATGGATTTTTATGCAACTACAATGGGCAGAAGCTGACAGCGCTAAAAGACAACCTTTCTAATGACATGTACTACATATTTGTAAATATAGAGTAAGAAATCTAAAATTCGCCACATATCTGAAATTCGCCACATGTGAAAATACTAATAAAATAAATGAATTCTGGTGAGATTTGTTGACTGTATAGTAAATTAAGACTTTTTGAACTGAAAAATACTAATTTTTAGACAAAAACATCATTTTCTTCATAAAATTAACTAAGGTTTTAGAGGTGGCGAATTTTAGATTCCTGGCGAATTTTAGATTTCTTACTCTAACCTGCTCTGTATATCCCTTTGTACGGGTCAAATACAACACAGTAGATAATAAATTGTAACTGACAGGATATAAAGCACAGAGTTTATAAAGGATATCGATCATACAGTTTAAGATGTTTGTTGCTGACAGGATGCAAAACACAGAGTTAGATGAAGGGATGGTTATCAACCTTAAGGGTCAGCATGTGTTATAAGCATTGATATTAGCGGGAATATTAGTGGAAAATATTTGAAAGCACTTAAATTTTAAAAACTTAATTGATTTTATGAATACTACAGTTTTTCAACACATGACCCAACTAATATGTAATTTTCGATATCCGTAATGTCCCACACCTAGAGGAAACATGCGCAAGTTTTGCAATTAGGCAATTTTCAAAATTCGATAATCTGTTACAAATTGCACCATAAATATCAGATAAAGTCTTCTTCCTTAATATTTGAGTGTATTTATTGACAAAGAGAATATATTTTTTGTATTTCAGCTATGAAGTAGGAATTGGTACAGGACCTGGGAAATCAGATCTTGCTGACTACAAAAGTGTTGGATTGGGAAACAGTGTATTTTTGGATAAATTGCCTCTTATACCTGGAACTCAGGTACACAAACTTCATTTAGTAGAGATGTTTCATGATGATACTGTTCTTTGTCCCCAGTTTCATTAGTTTTTTAGTACTGTTGAGTTTGTCATAATTTGAAGTATTTTTATATGTTTCAACTTAGAGGTGTATATCTGAAGTTATTGAGGTTGAAATAATAAATAAAAATGAGGCTTTTATTGCGCTACAATAGCTTACCATGTGGAACTGAATGCTGATCTTGGATGGCCGCAGGCCCCGGCCAACGTCCAACAAAAATAGACATCTAGTACTGGCCAGAGCCTCGAAGGAAGGTGAGCGTCGTAGTGAAATATCACTTGATCTCCCTTCTTTCTCGCTGGCCGCCATAGTTACACGTTTGTTTAGTGCAAGGAAACAAGTTTAATTTGTTTATAGGTATATGTTTGTCATTGGACACTGAAGCTTCATCAGTTTCTTTATTTTGTATCACAGAATCTTAATTTTGTGACAATTCACAGAACAGTATATTTAGCATATTTTACAACTTAAATCCACTTCCAGGTTCAAGTTGTAAAAAAAATTGTGGGTGACAACGACTCATGTATGTAGCTTTGTACAGGAATATATACCTATTGAAAATCAAACAAAATAAATATTTCAAGGGTTTATCCCCATTCTACTACAGTATTTGACCAGTTTAAGGGTTAAAATATGAAATAAAGCACGGAAACTGACTCCGAGGGAAATCCGTGGGAAACCCCTTTGGTGACATCATCATCTAGACAGCATGTGCTGAGAGACTAAGAAACATGTATGTAGCTTATTGCAGGACCTTTACCTGTCGAAATAAAATAAATAAAATATTTTATCCCCACCTGCTACACTATTTGACCATTTTAAGGCTTAAAATATAAACTTAAATACGAGTCCTTGTTCGAAATCGTCTTCGTCTAGACAGTAGGTGCTTGCAAAACTAAGGTCTCCCTATAGTGTTAGGGAGACCTTGGTTTGGCAATAAAAAGTCATCCTGTTTTTTGTGTATTTTATTAAAAATCAAACATATTAACATGAAAATCTAAAATATTTAAAATATTTTACTTATAAGGTCTTTGTACAATAGACGTATTTTTAATGCCTATTGCAAGGCAGTTACAAACATGAACAATGGTTTACGTAATGCCTGCCTTCTCTCCAATTGCCTCAATTCAACAACAAATAGTGGTTGTTTTTTCTAAAACTATCTGTGAAAGCAATAAATGGGGAGGTTCAAAGCGTCTATTATGGAAACCATATCATTCCAAGTGGGGGTGGATCAGATCTCCGCTTGGATCTGAAGCCTGGACCTAACCTACACACTTGCTTTCACCCGAGTTATAACCATCTGAGGGTTTGGATGTTCAGATGATTGAAGTCTGGTCCCAAGTTATCACTCATGTACTAACCATCCGAACATGGTTTGATGTTTTGATGATTGTTCTGATCTAAAAACCCAACGTTTAGATCTAAAAATCCAAATGTTTGGATGTTCGGATGATCAGAACTCTGAACAATCCGAGCAGACACTTGGATTAAAAATACACATGTCTTGTATTAAATATTACTTATTTGAGGCTTTGATGCAAGCAAAAGTCCTCAAGCCCAAGAGGGCTTCTTCTGAACAAGGTCCTTCACTCAGGCCCGGACTCTGTATTTTATAGGGAAGTAGGTTGCCTGACTTGCCCTTAACAATATTCCGAGGACATTGAAACTTAGGCAGTCTTTGAGTCTCCCTTACCACAGGGACAATATGCCTTGGTCCTCCACCACAGTCTGGGCTCTGAATGATGTAGCAGGCCAACAGGAGCTTGGGCTAAAGGGCCCTTCAGCTATGCTCCCACTCCAACTCCCCAATTTAAACAGGACTTTCAGGCTGCTAATTTACCTGAAAATTAATCTATAAACCCCTGGTTCCACTAGGGGGTACACTTGGGACAACCTTGTTTTGAGGACAAATTACAAGATTGCAAAATCTGTATCTCCCCTAGTCACTCTGGCCCCCTTAGGGCTAGGTCACTATTGGTAGTCAAAGAGTTTGAGCTTCAGGCAAGGCAAAACTCTGTACCCTTAATTTTTGGCTGCTTTTACCTAGGTCATTTTTTTAATACAACCTAGTCACAGAAACTCTTATGACAGTGTCAGGGCTACTTTCAACAGGTCAACTCCGTTTTCAAGGGTGATTATAAAAATAAAACAGCAGCCAAAGGTGATTATGAAAACACCTGTGACTAGATACCCTGTATAAGAGGATCCTTGTCCAACAGAGTTCCGTAGGCTGTCAAGTAAGGCCTTAGGCTACTCTCCAGAGAGACTATGGGGAAGTCAGGGGAGATACCTGATCTTAAGAACTTAGGAGTTCCCCATTCTGTCCCTCTCCTTTGTTCCATTCACAATTAGTTAAGGAGGGACAAGAGTTCCTCCTCAAGGCACCTGTAGAAACATTTAGGGTTTAGGCTCTATCAATCAGCCCTTTCACGGTCCCCACAACCAAGAGGCTTCTACAGGAAACACCCCTATAGGGATCAATCCGTTTCAAGCAGATACTATCGTTTTCCCCAGGTAGGGGGAAATCAAATAGCAGAGGCTCCAGAGGTCATTTTCGACCTCACACAAGGGGACGAGGTTGTGGAAACCCTCCTCCCAATGACTCCTTAAAAGCCTCCCTTAGTACACCAGTAGGAGTTCCCTTCTTTCAGGAGAGAATGGCAAACAAACAAATGCTCAAACAATATGTTAAACATTCTTACCATTCATCACCAATCAAAATTAGCCAGAGTTCCCCTGATTCACTCAGGATACAAGGCCCATCAAAGATCTAGCTCTGGCCTCTTATCCAGTCTCTTCTGTCAAAGAACACAATGGAAAGGGTGCATAATGTAAAATCTCTCTGGTTTTACAATCGCCTGTTCCTAGTCCCCAAGCCTCACCAAGGCTGGAGGCCAGTGACAGACATAAGCAGGCTCAACACCTTTCTACTTGAAGAAAGGTTCAAATAGAAACTCCAGAGTCCTTTAGGGCCTCCCTGATTCCAGGGGAATGGGTGTTGTTGATAGACCTGTCAGACGCATACCTTCACATCCCTTTCCTCCAAAGCTCAAGGAAGTACCTGACACAGTCCTTAGAGTGAGTAATAAGTCAGGAGAAGTCCAAACTCAAACCTACTCAGTTGTTTCCATTCGTGGGCTATGAATACCACCTAGATTTAGCCCTTGCTAAACCCACTCAGAGAGATGGCTCAATCTTCAGGATTTGATCCTACACTTAAAGTCAAAAAATGTTTTTGACTGCATTATGTTTGATGTCGCTAACTGGGTTGCTCACCTCAACGGAGAAGATGGTCCAGGTGGGGCGCCTTCACATGAGACCCTTTCAGTTTCACCTCAAGGAGCACTTGAGACTTCCTTATTCTTTGGATGTTGTCCTTCCTTGGTCAGAGACCATTTCAGCTCCCCTAGAATGCTGTCAAAATCCCGCAAATGTTATGAAGGACACAGACAAATTAACAGTAGTAGCCTGCATAAACAAACAAGGAGGAACCCACTCAGCGGAGATGTGCACTCTCCTGTGGAAAATCATGACTTGGTGCCATCATTACCAGATGAATCTTAAGAGCCAAGCACATTCCAGGGTGCCTCAGTGTGATGGCCTACCTTCTATCCAGTCCAATAAACAGAATGGTCACTGCATCCGCAGATGTTCAAACAGATCTATCAAGTGGTTCACCCCTCATGTAGATCTTTTTGCCACTCATCTCTGAACCACAAAGTTCTATTGTATGTATCTTTAGTCCCAGACCTCAATGTGATGGCTAGCTACCTTCTATCCAGTCCAATAAACAGAATGGTCACTGCATCCGCAGATGTTCAAACAGATCTATCAAGTGGTTCATCCCTCATGTAGGTCTATTTGCCACTCATCTCTGAACCACAAAGTTCTATTGTATGTATCTCTAGTCCCAGACCAACCTGCTTGGGACATAGATGCTCAGAACATAATCTGGTCAGGTCTCATGCTTATGCTTATCCTCCCACGACTCTCCTTCATAGGGTGCTCCAAAAAGTCAGACGATTCAACTGCCTCATTAGTGTAATAGCCCCAGGCTGGCCAGAGATGCCCTGGTTTTGGGACCTAGTGCAGCTCTCAACAGAGATCCCACTTCAACTAGCAGTGTCAAGAACTCTTCTCAAACAGTCCCACAATTATGTGTTTCACAGCAATCCACAACATCTCAACCTCCATGCCTGGTGTCTAGGAGTGGACAGCTCCAATAACAAGGCTTTTCTGTGGAGGCGGCAGAGAGAATTGCTGCCCCTCAAAGTTCATCATAAGGACCATCTACAATTGAAGTGGGCACTATTTGAGAAATGGTGCAGAGAAAATTCGGTGGATTTCTCTATTCCCTCTGTGAAGCAAGTCTCAGACTTCTTCATGTACCTGTACCAAGACCTAAACAGGCGCCCTTCAACCATTGATGGTTATAGGACAGCCATTGTTGACACCTTGGGCCCAGTGGGGCTCCATATTTACCAAAGCACAGACCTTAACAGGTTACTCTCCAGTTTTCACAGGGATCGTTCCAAAAGTTCCAGGAACCTTCCAAAATGGAACCTTTCTGTTGTACTTAATTAGCTCACAAAAGCACCCTTTGAGCCTATGAAAGACACAGACCTCAAACATCTTACCCACAAAACTGCTTTGTTGCTAGCTTTGCCCTCCGGCAAGCGCCGCAGCGAAATTCATGCCTGGGTTGCAAACAAAATATCTAATTTAGCCCAATGGGAAAAGGTTGCTTTGTCCCCTTCTTCAGATTTCATAGCGAAAAACCAGCTAGCAAGAGAAGGTTCTCAAGTGTGTCTCTGGTGACTATCCCTGCTTTGACTACCATCACGGATAGACATTTCAAAGAAGACAGGACCCTGTGTCCAGTACAGGCCCTGAGGTTCTATTTGGATCGAACCAAAGACCTGAGAGGGTTTCAATCCCTACCCTAGAAGGACATACCTCAGACTTCAGACCTGCTACTCTCTCTTCTTGGTTAAACAAGTATCCTACTTTGTTACATAACAAACAAGCAGGCCAACAATCCTTGGACTTAGTCCAAGTTTAAGCGCATGACATTAGGGCCTTTGTAGCCTCTAAGGCCTTTTACAGTGGGTTTGGGTGGACCAAATCATGCAAGCTTGTCACTGGATAACTCACAACACATTTTCAAATTTTTATCACCTAAAAGACCTTACTTTGTCAGATAACAACAACATATGGATCTAGGTCCAGTAGTAGCAGCACAACAAGTCCTAGACCCTTCCCCTCAGACTAGTTATCTTGGGTAAGAAAAGAAAGGGGGGGGCACATCCGCTGCAGCCAAGTCTTCAGGAGTCTAAATCCCAGGGTCTAGGTATATGTCCACCTCCTCAGAATGTTTGGTAAGGTCTTTGATCTTTTATTTCAGTTCAGTATTGTATGTACATGTATCAAGGACTTATTTATTCAGGTGAACCCAAGTTGATGAGATTTTCAAGCCTTGGGACTACATATTGCATGAGTGAGCATGGCTGCACTTAACCTTTCAAAATTCAGACATCCAGACAGCCTTAGTACTGTCATTCATTCAAATATTCTGGATTTTGGCTTCTTACAGGCCCAGTTCCTGGAACCGGGGCACTGTAAGCGGGACTCAGACTGGTCTTTCTACTACATTTGTTCTAATCTTAATTCAAAATCCAAGAAAAATTGACAATACTTCCAGTCTCAGCTGTAATCCCTCCACCAAGCGGTTGGATTCAGCATTCAGTTCCACATGGTAAGCTGTTGTAGCGCAATAAAATAGAAAATTTTAATTACTTAAATGTAGCTTTTATAAGCTACAGGCTTACCATATGGAACTGAAGAGAGTCCCACCCTGCCTCCCTGCTGTATTGCAGCTTAGGGGGTATGAGCAAAATTACAACTCAAAAGAAGGGAGATCAAGCGATATTTCACTATGAGGCTCACCTTATCTCTAGCGCCATGTTAATTTAGTACCAAGAGTTTGATGCAAAATTTTATTTTTTGAACCTAAGATAGATCTTGTCTCTTATTGAGTGAAAAATTAATTGGTGTTCTTCCATGAAGGTACATTAATTAGACATACAATTAATTTTCTCATTTTCTGATTAAATCAGACTGGTTTTCGAATAGGTAGACCTAACAACTTTGTTGAAATCTTGACTAGCCCAAAATCCTTTGCATGGTCTTTATCAGGTATTAACTAGTATGCAAGCAGTTAACAATTTTGAACATGTAATCCTTTTCCTGGCCTTTGTTAGGCATTTGATAGTGTGAGTAGTGAACAATTTTATGGTTAATCCTTTCCATGGCTTTTGTCAGGCATTTGCCAGTGTGCGAGCAGTGAACAATGCCAGGCTGGTATCTGGTAGTGTGTCATCTAGTATTCACATTAGCCCTAGACCCAGCATACAGGTGTCGGATGGACTGGGTGACAATGATGTGGACTACCAGAATGACCTTTCTTCCATAAGTGGCAAGGTGAACTCTTTTATTTATAAAAATCTAATCCTATCAGATGTTTATGATATTTAATCTTGTCTTTAGCAGCTAAATTTCAAAGTTAAGAATTTTCTAGGCACCAGTTGACAGCCAGGGTAATTTTGGGATGAGCTCCTCAGACGTTCTACTTGTGGGAGAAGAATCCATACAGAGGTGATAGTCAGCCAAACTTGCTAATCACTAGCCCACCAAGGACCTCCACTATAGCATTCCATATGGCTATATCAACTAATATTTGAATTTTGGTTCACGAGCTGTCCTGTGAGTGGACCCCATAAGTTGATTGTGCAAATTTAAAATGAGCCAAGCCTAGTGGCCATTTCATCCCCCATTCACCCCTTGGACATGTACATTTTAGTATGTGAGGGCTTGTCATAGGTTTATGAAATATTAAAAAAATCTGATACTTACTGGGAATGCTTTCTGGGTTTTGGTAAATGCGTCCTAACCAAATACAATTCCCAATTTATTGTGTCACCAGCATTTATGCTGTGTGGCATATGGGGATTGCTTCGTCATCTCATTTTGTGGCGTCGGCGGCGTCTGTCATCGCCACACTGTCTATTCCGGACAGTATCTCAAAAATGGCTTGTCAGATTTAATTCAAATTTGGCATGTGGATGTAGCTGCTCCTCAGGGTGTGCTGTATAGTTTTGTTATCTTAAACTCCTACTAGTAAGATACTTATACTGAGTTTAAGTTTTTTTCGTTTCCAGACAATATCTCAAAAATGGCTTGAGGGATTCAAGTCAAATTTGGCATGTGGTTGTAACTAGTTTTGAAGGTGTGCCCTATTTTAAGGTGACCTTAAACTCCCATGTGCAAAAAAATATGTCCGGTTTACGTTTTTTCTTTCTCCATGGAGTATACTGAAAGTAACTTCGGAAATTTCATTCAACTTTTGCAACTATATGTAACTGGCAATAGGTGCCACACAATAAGGTGACCTTAAACTCCCATAAATATTAGA
The DNA here is from genome assembly GCA_964017235.1 of Sabellastarte sp. h YS-2021. Lineage (NCBI taxonomy): Eukaryota > Metazoa > Annelida > Polychaeta > Sabellida > Sabellidae > Sabellastarte > Sabellastarte sp. h YS-2021. The sequence continues at coordinate 20,421,986 of OZ024927.1, forward strand.
ACTATATTCACTTTAAGTTTGGTAATTTTTGAACAGTATTTCAAATATTGTGCAATTCTAGGCGTTTCAGTTGTGGATGTAACAAACCTTGAAGAGAACTTTCAGGAAAAGATTCCCTTAAACTCGCTACAATGTACAGCAGTCCAAACAAACTTTGAGTTTAAGGTTGGGGCAATATTTTTGCTGTTTGGAAGATAATTTATATGCTAATTACGACTTTTTACATTGATATTCATCATGTACATATAGCTCCACCAAAAAATGGTCTCTTTTGTAAGGTTATAGTAAATTGCTGACAGTTTATAAACTAATGAGTTTAAGGTTGCATTAGTTTGTGTCAGAAGCACCTTTAATGGAAGACATACATGGTCAGTGTCGTCTTCACACTTACTTTCCAGAGAGTATCTCAAAAAAGGCTTGATGAATTAAATTCCACTTTGGCATGTTGATGTAGCTTTACTTCAAGGTGTGCCCTATTTAAGATGACCTTAAACTCACAGTAGTAAGATACTTATATTGATTTGAAGATTTTTAGTTTCTGGACAGTATCTAAAAAATTTGTTGATGGATTCAATTCACATTTGGCATGTGGTTGTAACTGGTTTTCAAGGTGTGCCCTATTTTAAGGTGATCTTAAACTTTCATGCATTAAAAAGTTATATTGAGTTTACATTATTTTTCCATAGATCATACTGGAAATAACTTGAGACATTTCATTCAAATTTAGCATGTATATGTAACTTGCCACAGGTACGAGCATTACAATAAGGTGACCTTAAACTCCCAGTAATAACAAAATTATATTCACTTTAAGTTTGGCAATCTTTCAACAGTATTTCAAATACTGTGCAATTCTAAGCATCTTTCAAGTTGTGGATGTAACAAACTTTGAAAAAAACTTCAGGAAAAGATTCCCTTAAACTCCCTCACAGCTACAAACTCACTTTGAGCTTAAGGTTGCTACAATTTTTGGTGTTTGAAAGATATTTGATATGCTAATTAAGACTTTAATCTTTGATATTCATCATGTACATCTGTCTGCACAAGAAAAAATCTAGTTTGTAAGGTTATAGTAAATTCCTGATATTTGATAAACTTATGAGTTTAAGGTTGCATTACTTTTGTGTCACTAGCAGCTATATTGGAGGACAAATATGGTCACACTTACCTTCCAGGGAGTGTCTCAAAAATAGCATGATGGATTAAATTCAAATTTTGCATGTGCATGTAACTGGTCCTCAAGGTGTGCCCTATTTAAGATGACCTTAAACTCCCAGTAGTAACATATTTATATTGAGGTTAAGGTTTTTCGTTTCCAGACAGTATCTCAAAAATGGGTAGATGGATTCAATTCAAATTTACCATATGGTTGTAACTGGTTTTCAAAGTGTGCTCTATTTTAAGGTGATCTTAAACTCCCACTAGTAACATACTTATATTGATTTTAAGTTTTTCCGTTTCCAGGCAGTATCTCAAAAATGACATGATGGATTAAATTCAAATTTGGCTTGTGGTTGTAACTGGTATTCAAGGTGTGTCATATTTTAAGGTGGCCTTAAACTCGTATGTATAAAAGAATTATGTTTAGTTTAAGTTTTTTACTTTTCTGTAGAGTATACTTAAGATAAGTTGAGAAATTTCATTCAAATTTTGCATGTATATGTAACTGGCCATAGGTAAGTGCCACACATTAAGGTGACCTTAAACTCCCAGCAATAACACATTGTCAGTGTTGTTGTCACACTTCCTTTCCAGACAGTATCTCAAAAATGGCATGTGATGGATTAAATTTATATTTGACATGTGGATGTAACTCGTACTCAAGGTATGGCCTTATTTAAGGTGATCTTAAACTCCCACTAGTAACATACTTATATTGATTTTAAGTTTTACTGTTTCCACACAGTATCTCCAAAATGGGTTGACGGATTCAATTCAAATTTGGCATTTGGTTGTAATGTGTATTCAAGGGGTGTCCTATTTTAAGGTGACCATATACAAAAGAGTTATGTTGAGTTTAAGTTTTTTATTTTCCATAGAGTATACTGAAGATAACTTGAGAAATTTCATTCAAGTTTTGCATGTATATGTAACTGGCCATGGATAAGTGTCATATATTAAGGTGACCATAAACTCCCAGTAATAACACATTCTGAGTGTCGTCATACTTCATTTCCAGACAGTATCTCAAAAGTGACATGATGGATTAAATTCAAATTTGGCATGTAGATGTAACTGATCCTCAAGGTGTGCCCTATTTTAAGGTGACCTTAAATTACCACTAGTAACATACTTGTATTGGTTTTAAGTTTTTCTGTTTCCACAGTATCTCAAAAATGGGTCAAAGGATTCAATTCACATTTGGCATGTGGTTGTAACTGGTATTCAAGGTGTGTCATATTTTAAGGTGGCCTTAAACTCCCATGTATAAAAGATTTATGTTGAGGTTAAGTTTTTTTAATTTTCTCATAGAGTATACTGAAGATAACTTGAGAAATTTCATTCAAATTTTTGCATGTATATGTAACTGGCCATAGGTAAGTGACATACATTAAGGTGACCTTAAACTCCCAGTAATAACACATTGTCAGTGTTGTTACACTTCCTTTCCAGACAATAATGAAAAAATGGCATGATGGATTAAATTCAAATTTGTTATGTGGAGGTAACTGGTATTCAAGGTATGCCCTATTGTAAGGTAACCTTAAACTCCCACTAGTAACATACTTATATTGATTTTAAGTTTTTCCGTTTCCAGACAGTATCTCAAAAATGGGTTGATGGATTCAATTCAAATTTGGCATGTGGTTGTAACTGGTATTCAAGGTGTGTCCAGTTTTCAGATGACCTTAAACTCCCATGTATAAAAGAATTATGTTGAGTTTCATTTTTTTATTTAGTATATAGTATAGTATAGAGCATACTGAAGATAACTTGAGAAATTTCATTAAAATTTTGCACGTATTTATAACTGTGGAGGTTTAATGGCATGAAAACTTGTATGTGATTGCTTTCTTGGCAATTTCTGCAAGTGTTTTCATGGCAATACTTTTTCTGTTTCTTGGTCTTTTATTGTGTGGGCATTTAACATTATTCAAAATGTTCGAAATATGTTCATTACAAGAGGAACTTGTGATTTGGTTTTAGGCAACATTTGCCAACAGCTGTTGCCATGGCAACACTTTTCCTGTTGTTTTTCACATTTAAATTGGTGGGATCTTTATAAATAAAACCCATGCAAAGATTTTAACCAGTATTTTTAGGATGTATTTCTTGCAAGGGGAACTACAAGAGTAGTAATGATGGTTTTTTGCAAGTTTTCGGTAACAGCTGTTGCCATGGCAATACTTTTTCTGTATTGTTTTTCAAATTGTGATTTTGTGGGCAACACTTTCTCATGTTTTTCAAATCGTTTGGCGGGTTCTTTGCATACCAAACCCCTGCATGGATTGGAGCTGATTACTTTTTCCACAATACCTAGCAACAAGTTTTGCCATGGGAACACCTTATCTTTTTCTTGGACCTATATATAAACATTTTTGTGGATTCTTTGCATTTCAAACCCCCACATGGATTGAAGCTGACTAGTTTTTCAACAATACCTGGCAACAAGTGTTGCATGGCAACACTTTTCTTCAGTTTCTTGGACTTATAAATAATTTTATGGGTTCTTTGCATTCCATAACCCTGCACAGGTTAGAGCTGATTAGTTTTTTTGGCAAAACCTGGCAACAAGTGTTGACATGGCAATACTTTTCTTCTGTTTCTTGGACCCATATATAAATATTTTTGTGGGTTCTTTGCATTCCATACCCCTGCACAGATTGGAGCTGCTTAGTTTTTTGGGCAATACCTGGCAACAAGTGTTGCCATGACAACACTTTTTCTGTTTCTTCTACCTATACATAAATATTTTTGTGGGTTCTTCTTTGCATTCCAAGCCCCAGCACAGATTGGAGCTGACTAGTCGACAATACCTGGCAACAAGTGTTGCCATGTTTCTTTCTGTTTCTTTTACCTATGTATAAATATTTTGTGGATCTTTTTGCATTCCAAACCCCTGCATGGATGAGAGTTGACTAGTTTTTTAACAGTACATGGCAACAAGTACAAGTTTTAACATCTAGTAAAAACTTGGTAAGTGATATCTTCATATGTTTGCCTCTCTGTCTGCATGTGTCCATTTGTCACATCCTGTACATTGGATCTAGGTCATATTTTTCAAGAAGTTGGAGCCTCACCATGGCTCGGTACTTCTCAAGGATGGTATGGATCTGCAAAAATACTGCCAGTCATCCATCTATTTATGTCCAGCATAATTTTTGTCCTTTTGAATTTCATCCGCTTCAGTCTTTAACCAAAGCTGGTGACACAGTGCAATTCTTCTGAATTCTTGTGAAACTTAATTTATGCTACCAAACAGAAAACGTGTCGAGCCAAGGCTAGTTAAATATTTTCTGCCTGTATTTGGCTCATGCAGCCAGCACAGAAATTGTGTGACCTAGGTGTTACAGCAAAATCATGTTTTAAAACTATCTAGCCATTAATACTGTGGAGCAATAATTAGAAAAGATTTATTATAAAATTATTGTTAATGTTGAGCTCTCCAAATATAGGGGGGACAACCAGAATGGGATATGTAATTTTTGTATTCACTGGTGCCTCTAATTTATATGTGTATATTTGTGTGTGTCAAAAATTTGTCAACTAGTGTGCCAATTTTTCATTAATATTTCTGAAATTGTTTAGCCGACAATTGTGTTATTTATAGTGCATCATTGGAAAGGTATTTTTACAGATTTTCTGCTGATTTTGTTGCATTAAAATTCATGCAAGAATAGTGGAGAAATTGAATAAGTTGCAACTTCTACAGTATTTGTGTACGAGTTGGAAGATATACAAAGTCTCAACTTCTACATAGCATATGTATATGACAAGTTTTTCTGCATTACTTCCCTACATATGGACTTATTTTATTTATTGTGCACACAAAATGGTGGATAATAAATTTAAAACATTCCTCTTTAGACATATATCAAATATGTATCTGTCATGATCATGAATAATATAATACTTGTGCTTCGCACTTGTATATTTTTGTCATCTTCATTTGTGATGTATGTTTTTGTACCTGTCATTCAATAATTTTTCCCCTTACTATTTCTAAAGGTGAAGATAGATCAGCCATGTCCCATACAAGAAGCTTATTGGTGGGCATTTGATCTTCTGGGCAATGAAGTAGTCAACCAAACAGAATTCTACAAAGACAGATTTGCCAATGATGAACTGAGATTGGTTAACTTCCGTACATACTACACTGTTGTGGAAATGAGAGATGCTATAAATAGAACACTAAAGGCCAAATCCGATGGAGTTTTGACCTTCACACAACCACCAAGGCCAGGTAAACTCTTTTTCTTTTTCATGTCAGCGGCTGAAGTCATTGACATAATAACATCGCGGACTTTTTTGCTGATAAATCCAACAAGGATTGGAATTGTTATTAGTCTGGCTTTAATAAGTTTTTGAGGTCTGTCAATGTAGCTTGTTTAAGAAGGTCACACTGCATGTCAGAAACTTGATCTTCCATATTCCAGGTTTCTCTTACTTTACCTCACAATAGAAAAACTCCACTGGCCTTCAGCAAAACATAGGGTACAGTTTGAAATTGGGTTGATCACTTATGAAGCTTGACCAACTGGTTATATCTCAATAAAATGTCTCATCCATATACCTCATCAAGAAATAAGAGATGCAATTTGCCCAAAGGTTCCTTTAAGGCCGCTGCTAAAATGTAAGGTTCATTAATTCCACAAACATTTTTGTAAGCATTTCAGCCATTTTGAACCTACATTCTGAAACTTATGCCCTCTTCGTGTAACAATCAGTCCCACAGTAAAACATTTTATGTCCCATTCACTCATCAGGCACAGACCTTCTGAGATTTGGTGCATCATTTACACTACAGGCGGTATAACCCACAGTTAAAGGCATTAAACAAAACGCCCCTGTCCTTCAACTACCATCCGAGGTTCATATATGACCTTGTGACACAGTGGTGAAATGTCCATTTACCTCTGCCCATCTTACGTCACTGTGTTACACCGAAAGAAGACTGAGTCACAACCTTATATTTGCTGTGGACTACACCAGCTACCGTATTGCTAACATTCATCTGTGCATGCCCACGGTACAAAATTCAGAGGTGGAAACCTCCATGGGACGCACAAGGTAATGGACATTTTGTCACTGTGTCACGAGGTCGCTTACAAACCTCTGACAGTAGTTGAAAGACAGGAGCATTTCGTCCAATGCCTGTAAGCACCGGTTATACTGCCTGTAATGTGAATGGGATATTGGGAAACAATCAAATTTCCCTCTTTCACACCTACACCACCTGATTATCGACCATTTGACCATTTTTGGGTTAAGGTATCTCTCTGATACTGTATAGGTTGTAGTGCAGCTGTATTGACTATTTTAGTTGTTAAATTTAAACAAGTCTCCACAAAAAGCAGTAAAGGTAAATATTTTACAGAAGAGTTATGGAGCATCCAGAACAAAATTCACATATGTCTATCTTGGTATCCCTCTCAGCAGTTTTGATTCCATTTAAGATTGAATTTATATTCATAATTTGAGGTGAGAAAACTGACCCTGTTGTTCATTGAAAAAGAATGGCTCACATTTTGAGGGAGCTGTATATCTTGTGGCTTTAATTGTTTTTGTGGCTTTTTATGTCGTCACTCTGCGGTGTTAGCATATGGGTCCATGTCTGTGTGAACAACTCCAAAACTACAAGACCCAGAGACATGGTGTTTTTTTAAAAGATATCTTAACTATCGAGGATGAAAATTTGTTCAAGGCATGCAGATCTGTTGGTTCATTTTTCCCCAAAGCCATTACAAGTCAGGTACCCCCACCCAAAGTGTGAAAACACTTTATGACAATTTTTACCCCACAGCCCTTAAGGAAGGTATCTCAGAAATCGTAAGGTGTAGGAAGTTGCTACTTGGTAGGGACATTGGTTAGGAGGTGTAGGTGTGTAACATGATGGTGTGACCTTGATTTGAGCTTGCCGTAGTGACCTTGATCTATAAAATCTTATCTGGGCTATATCTCAGAAACCGTAAGGTGTAGGAAGTTGATACTTGGTAGGGAAATTGGCGAGGGTGTGTAGATGTAAAATGTCATGGTGTGACCTTAATATTTGACCTTTGACCGTGCTGTAGTGACCTTGACCTATGATGTCTTGTCTGGGCTATTTTTCGGAAACCATAAGATGTAGGATGTTGATATTTGGTAGGGACATTGGTCAGGGGTTACAGATGTGCAACGTCATGGTGTGACCTGGATAGGACCTTTGATCTTGCATATCTGATGCTATTTTATCTCTATATGGGGATATCTGATACTATTTTAATCTCTCTTATATCTCTCTTATCTTTTTCCTTAAATCTTGGTTGTTGCACCTGTGGATGTCTTTTGATATTGATTAAGCACTGTTAAAGTCATATTAGAACTCATAAAGCATTTTATTTTTGCAACATCCCATTGTAACAGATGGTATTGCATCAAGTGAGCCACAGGTTTTGCCCCAACTCCACATAAAAGCATGTATTGCCATATCTGTATGTATGGGTAATATTCAAAACATTCAAACCATAATTCGACCATACAAATGAATATCAAATTGGGCGAAGTCTTAGATCTTCACACAAATGTATGAAGTCACTTTGGTATAGTTGAACAATATCAAAAACATACAAATCATAATTCAACTCTGCAAAATGTACATGTATAACCATCTTACAGCTTCTAGGACAAACAGATTGGCAGGGTTTTAATCTTTTCAACCCGTAACCATTTCTATCGGTTGCAGACTAGCAGATCAGTGGTAATAATTGAACCCTGCCTTGATTTGATCTTGACCTATATTATATTGTCTGGGCATATGTCAGCAATCTAAGGATATGAATTGCTGCAACTATAAATAACTGATTATTATATGTATTTTTACATAATTGTGGTATTTCCATAGTTGAGCTATTCTCCAGTTAATACATTTTACAGCTTCATAATTTTTAGTTTACTGAATTGTCTTGTTTTGACACTTAATCTTTACATGCAGTTTCTTTCTCTTAGATGTTATTTTCTCTACTTAAACATTATTGGGACACTGACACTGCTCTGAAAGTATCCCAATCTGTGTACTAATTCACTACTTCCATATCTCATGGTGTTAAAAACTATTTCCCCAGGCTGTGGTTTACAGACATCTCTGATGCTATTTTTAATGCATTAAAATTAATGAAATCAAGCACTAAATCACTTATAACTTGAAAAGTATTGCAATTAGAGCATTTTATTAACATATGTTATTCAGCAACTTTTTCCATAGCTACAATATAGTGACCAACGTGGGTGGCCGTCCCAATAGCTAAGTGAGTAATAGCTACTTTTTGACTTTTCGGTATCTTCCGTGATGAGTAAAATCACTGAATCACTGGTAACTTTAAAACTATTGCATGTACAGAATTTTTTATTCAGCTACTTTTGTGTCAGCTAAAATTTTAGACCTGTAGCTCATTGCATAGCTGAGTAATATCTACTTTGAGGTTTCACTGTTGAGAAAATCAGTTCTAACTTGAAAACTATTGTATTTAGAGTATTTTTTTATATATGTCATTCATGTAATTTTAAGTCATCTATAACATATTGAAATTGCAGACCTGTATGTCATGACATAGCTGAGCAATAGCTACTTTCAGGTTCTCACTGTTGAGTAAATCATTGTATCCACTGTATAGCTGCAGTGTGTAGACAGATTTCACCATTACCGCTCTAACGAAAAAAAAATATTATAGCTAGCCTTCTCAAGTTTGCAGGATATATTAATAACCATAAAATGTTTCCTGGGAAAATTTTTGGCCTCATTTTGAAAAACAAGATGGCCGTGAGGGACGTTTATTTGACTTAAAGCAAGGACTTTTGTTGGCCCCCTAGTGCAAAGGGTATTATAGGTATAGATCTCAAATTGGCAGGATATGTTCGTCATTAAAAAATCTTGACTACGTATTTTTGGACTCATTTTGAAAAACAAGATGGCTGCCACGGGTGTTTCTTTGTCAGTCATGAAAAGGGCTTATATCTCACTTATTATTGGTCCTAGAGGTTTGGGATGGTAAAATTGCAGGCCTATAGCTCATTACATAGCTGAGCAATCACTACTTTCAGTTTCTCAGTGTTGACTAAATCAGTTGTAACTTCAAAACTATTACATTTACATTGTTTTGTTTAAATAATGTTATTCACCTACTTTGGGGTCAGCTATAATAAAGTGAAATCACAGACCTGTAGCTCATGGCATAGCTGAGCAACAGCTACCTTCAGGTTCTCATTGTTGAGTTAATCAGTTGTAACTTGAAAACTATTGCATTTAGAGTATTTTGTTTAAATATGTTATTCATCTACTTTTGAATCAGCTATAAAATAGTAAAATTGCAGACCTGTAGCTCATGGCGTAGCTGAACAATAGATACTGTGAGGTTCTCACTGTTGAGTAAATCAGTTGTTACTTCAAACCTATTACATTAAGAGTATTTTGTTTAAATATGTTATTCACTTACTTTTCAGTCACCTATAACATAATGAAATTACAGACCTATAGCTCATTGCATAGCAGATGATAGCTACATTCAGGTTCTCGCTGTTAAGTAAATCAGTTGAAACTTGATAACTAGTACATTTACAGTATTTTCTTTAAATGTGTTTTTACCCGACAGCCCTTAAGGGTTATTATTTTCACCCATGGTGTCCGGATGGGTGGTTGGGTGGCAAGAAAAAGTTTGTACGGCCTGTATCTCGGAGACCATTAGGTGTATGAAGTTGATACTTGGTAGGTACATTGGTTGGGGGTGTAGGTGTGCATTGTCATGGTGTGACCTTGATTTGACCTTTGATCTTTCTGTAGTGACCTTGACCTATAAAATCTTGTCCGGGCTATATCTCGGAAACCATAAGGTGTAGGAAGTTAATACTCGGTAGGGACATTGGTTAGGCGTTGTAGGTGTGCAATGTTATGGTGTGACTTTGATTTGATCTTTGACCTTGCCACAGTGACCTTGACCTATAAAATCTTGTCCAGGCTATATCTCGGAAACCGTAAAGTGTAGGAAGTTGATACTTGATAGGGACATTGTTTGGGGGGTAGTAGGTATGCAACGTCATGGTGTGACCTTGATTTGACCTTTTATCTTCAGTGAGTCTAGTGACCTTGACCTTTAAAATCCTGTCTGGGCTATATCTCTGAAACCATAAATGTAGGAAGTTGATATTTGGTAGAGACACTTTGTAGGGACATTGTTTAGGGGGTATAGGTGTGCATCATGGTGTGAAGTTTAACTTTGGTCCTGCCAAAGTGTGTTCACCTGCCATATTTGAGACATGTTTTTCTTATGACAAAGATATATGGATTGCTGCATCTAATTATTATGTGTACATTTATATAATTGTGCTATTTATATTAATATTAACAACTATCCGCCAATTAATAACTTCTACAGTTTCATAAGTTTTAGTTTACTGAATAATGCTGTGATCTTGTTTTAATTGTCTTGTTTTAATACATTATCTTTACATACATTTTCTTTCTCTTAGACATTTTCTCTGCTTAAACATTATTTGGACCTTTTTTATCAGACACTGCTCTGAAAGGATCCCTTTCACTACTTCTGTATCTCATGGTGTTGCAAACTATTTTCCCAGGCTGTGGGGTACGGGCATCTCTGATGCAATTTTTCAAAGGTGATGCTAGGGATGGGTCATATCCTGATGAAGACAGGAATTACTAGGAATCCACCAAGGATCTGTGTAAACTTCTTGCAAGAACTGTTCATATTTTATGTTCTTTATTATGCTTACGGTTTTTCACCAGTGAGAGATGGTCCATATCCTGATGAAAATAAGAATTATAGGACATACCAGGAATCTACTGACTCACGCTTTTCTTTTCTTGCAGGAACTGTTCATATTCTATATTATTCTGTATTTTCTTTACCTTATTTACAGGTGAAGTTAGAGATGGTCCATATCCTGGTGAAGACAGGAATTACCAAGAATCTACTGAGGAACTCTCAGTCAACTGGGATCCTTTTGGTTCAGATGATGACCCTCTGCAGATTATTACACACTACCAGGTTGCACTGGGTGACAACCCTAGTTATGCTGAAACCAGGACAAATGTGCACTATTTTGTGGATGTTGGACTGAGCTTGAACTATACCTTTGTGAGTCTCAGACTGACACCCAAGAGGGTTGAATACTTTGCCACAGTGAGAGGTTATAGTGAGAGTGGGGCTCATGTAGACAGTGTGTCTAATGGTATAAAAGTAGGCTACAGTGCAGGGATGGAAGCAGGTGAGGTCCACCTCAGTCATTATAGCAACAGTTCAAACTCACTGAGTTTCTACTGGGATCGTTATGTGTCTGATTTTAGAATCATCCATTACAGATGGGGAATAGGTAGCACAGCATTCCCAGAGGATAATGTTACATTACCTTGCAGTGATTTACTGCCATTGGTTGAAAGCTGGGCCAAAGTACAGCCCTTGGTGGATGAAAAACAGGACCGTTTTGCAGAGAAGAAGGACTTAAGTCTGGAACATGCAAAACATTATCATGTGGTTGTTGTTGCAGAAGATGAAGCAAGTCAGTGTATTTCCAGTATCTCTCAAATGTTTACAGTAGACTTGACTGCACCTGACAAGGGCATTATCCAGATTGATGGGATAGGTACACACGTACAGTACACCACCAGTAGGGACACTCTGAGAGTAAGATGGGAAGGTTATAAAGATGATGAGAGTGGTATATCAGACTTTTACCTGCAACTCTTCAATGAATCTGATTGTCTGGGATCAGATCCTGAAAGCTGGACTCCCATCAGTGAGTCTCTGGATGTGAAGAATACAGACCAACATATCTACCTGTCCCAGGACTTCAAGCAGGATATTCCATACAGAATCCTGATTACTGTGATAAACCAGGCAGGATCTGTAACCATAGACTGGTCCACTGCAATATTCCTGGATACCACAGCTCCAGAAAAAGGTGTGGTGAAGGATGGATCAGACTGGACACAAATGAAGTACTACCAATCTTCTACCACAGACCTAGAGGCTACATTTGCTGTATCACCACTGGGATCTACACTGGACTGTCCACTAACAAGGTTCTTGGTTCCAGTAGATGAGGGTAACAAGGATCTCTGGTATGTGATGGATGGAGTGGCATTGGAAGATCTTGAGGTAGATAAAAATAGAAACATGCCAGGCAAAAGTAATGTTAACCAATACTTTGATATACAGTCAAACTTGTGTATAAAGACCACCAAAGGGTAATCCTAAAAATAGTTTTTCGTAGGGGTCGGTCTTTCTATGAAACTTAATTTTTTTATATTCATTGAATTTCCCTCTCCATTCCATTAAATATTGTAACCCAATATAAAACATATTAGAAAATGAAATTTTTCCGCTTGGCATAGGATAATCTTGTACTACCCTGTGGGTCAAAAATTTGCTCAGAATCGCTCTATATCTGACGGTTTTCGAGATATTCACACATTTTCATTTTCCACAAAAATCCAAGATGGCCAACAAAAGAGGCAAAAATTGAAATTTTTCCCCTTTGCATAGGATACTCTTGTATTACCCTGCGGTTCAAAAATTCACTCAAAATCGCCACAGGATACTCTTGTACTACCCTGTGGGTCAAAAATTTGCTCGAAATCGCTCTATCTCTTACCGTTTCTTTAGCTAAGTCACCCTTTGTGAATACGGTTTTAAGACAAAACTTAGTTGAGACAAAAGTCCTAACTTTAATACTGGATTTAAGCCTAATACCTGGCTAAGTCTATACAGCTTTATACAGTATAACCAGTAGCAATCTTTATCAAAACAAGTAAAACCCTTTTATTTTCCAATTTGTCATTGTCACAAAATTTACAATAGTAAAATTTAATAAAAGAATTCAATAAATGAGTGATAAACTTAGTACGCAATTTTTAATTTGAGATTTTTGTATGTGGTCATCTGTTTTTTGTGTCATTTTATTCTATTTATATGGATGGTATAAAATATGTGGTTGAACTATTATTAGCGGCAATTTTACATATTGTTTACAAATTTTGTGGAATATATTTGTACCTGCTATACATTCTTGTAGGGTGGATACTATGAGGATGTTTACATAGAATATCATCAGAGAAATGTTCTGAATCGTGAGGATGGTGCTCTAATGATGTATCTCCACTACAATATCAGCACATTACATCTTGAGGGAGGATCAATGATGACGGACACAATGCTGATGTTAGAAGGTTAGGATTAGTTGCAACTCAGACTACATCTCTCAGATATCCTGCATTACTAGATCACCTAGTCTTATACAGATGCAACTGCCATACATATAGCCAAGTGGTAATGAATGATCTTACTAGTTAAATTGAATGTAGTAGACTTAAGTACGTGAAAAACTTCAAAATATAAAGTTAAAATATAAAAAAATGGATATTCAGCCATAAAGGTAAATATTTTTTATTCTTCAGGCGACTACTCTTTCAAGGTACAGATTTCAGAAGGGGAGCATGCAGTATTCAGTGTGACATTGAGCGATGGGTTCATGGATGAATATGTTGACTTTGATCGTCCTGTGGTAGAAGATCAACCATCAGATGAGGAATTTTTCAAAGAAGCCAAAGATGGAGACTTAGGTATTTACAAATTATAATATGAGAGATGTGCTTACAGTATTATATCAATAATGTGAAGATTTAACCAGCATTCATCATACCTAACTCCAATTTATTGCAAGAATATTGTATTTTTGTAAATATATTTTCTTTGTAGACTTTGATCGGGACCTTGATGTGACTCTTGGTAGTACAGAAACTCCCCGACTGACCACGGTCTCAATACAAACAACAACAGAGGAAAATTCAAACATCACAGAGCCTGAGTATAAGTATAAGTAAGCTTATTTGGAGGCAATAGTATATCCTTTGTGGCTATGAGATTATCAAGCAACATATATGATAACTTTACTTTCATCTGTTAGTTTATGAGTTTATATCAAGCCCATGACAAAATATGGGAAATACTAGTGGCCTGTCTCAATATGAGCCTGGCTGCCAAAAGACAGATTCTAAAATGACACGACTGTGTTGGTGAATCTAACCCAACATTAAACTCAAGCAAAGTAAAATGGATGAAAGTGCTTGTTTTGTATTTTGTCATTAAATGTGAATAATAATAGTATTTATACTACTTAAAATATCATCATGTTACAATAAAAATATCTGATTCCGATCTAGGGGTTATAAGAGATTGTACAACTCATACTTCATTGGAATCACTCAGGTTTCGCCTTTGTAATCATAATATCGCTATTTGTAGTAAACTTGCATAAACCCTCACTTGTCAATGCAGCTGAATGCAGCTGAACGCATATTGAAATTAAATTGATTAAATTGAATAATAATTATACTTTACATTTTAGCTTTTGTTCATTCATTGTGAATAGAACAGAAATAATGTTTGCATCATTCTGCCTTGCTGTTTCAGTGACGGTTTTGACACAAATGCCCTAGGAGTTCACTTTCTGGGTTTCCCAGCAGGAAATAAAACCAAGGTGTGGACACTTCTCTTCTGGGCCAGAGATACTGAAGGGATTAAATCCAACTGGATCTACTTGACCTTTGACCCTACACAGGAAATGGGTAAGAACCAAATGGATGAAATTTCAGTCTTTGGTCTTTTAAAAGCCATCTTTTTGTATAATGTAAGCTCCAAATGTCTGTTGTATAAATACTGTCTATTGATAGCATTATGAATATTTGACCCTCTACTCCTAGACTCAGAGATTACATAATCTACCAATATTTACAATATACATACTGTCCACCCATAACATTTTGAGTATTTAACAATGGTGCCTTATAAAACCCTGAGCTGCAGAATTGAACTCAGAAAGATGTGTTTGAAATGGTAGCGGTGCAGTAAAATTATTTTTAAAGTGTTGCTAAAAAACTCATCCTGGCCTCATATTTTTTTCAATTAATATAAATGAGTTCAAAGGTACACCAGTGCTAAGTCATATCTCATCTTTTATTTGTGAAATATTATCAGAAAATCCCATCATGGCCTCATATCTAGCTTTTGATATTCTATTTGTAAGATATTGCTAAAATAATTCAACAGTAGGTGCAGTGAAAGTAAAATATTTTTGTCAGAGTGCAGTCATATAATTTTGGGATCCAGTGGTGCGGTGACAAAAGATTGCTAGAAGAAACTCCACTGTACCCTCATATTTCTCGAATTTGTGTGTACCCAACTATTTGATCTTCTATTTGTAAAACATAGCTAGAAAATCCCACTGTGGCCTCATAGCTAGGATTTGATATTCTATTTGTAAAATATTGCTAGAAAACTTCAATGGTGGGTGGCTGAGACTAAAATATTGTGAGTTCTTCTGTTTGTAAAATATTGCTAGAAGAAACCACACAGTGGCCTCATATTTTTAGACTGTGTGTGTACCCAAATATTTGATCTTCTATTTGTAAAATATTGCTTGTAAATAAAATCATAACCTTGTATGTAGGATTCGATATTCTATTTGTAAAATATTGCTAGAAAAGTTCAACAGTAGGTGCGGTGCGAGTAAAATACTGCTAGTTCTTCTTTTTGTAAATTATTGCTGGAAACCCCATCATGTCTTCATATTTCCTTCATTCCATGTGTGTACAAGTACCAGCATTTGATATTCCATTTGTAAAATATTGCTAGAAGAAACCCCACAGACTGGTCTTGTATTTCTCGACTTAATGTGAGACCTTTTATTTGTAAATTATTAAACAGTAGGTTCACTGAGAGTAAAATATTGTTAGATCTTCTGTTTGTAAAATATTGCAACAGCAGTCATTGGGTAAAACCTTGAGTGAACAAGACACACACAAGTCAACCAAGATAAGATGCAGTAACAGGTGCAGCTCTTGGTGAAGCTCTAACTCCAGCTCCAGCTCTGAGTTTTATAACACATCTTTAGCATTCTACTTTTTTAGAGATGGAAAGATTACAATACATTAGCATCCATGTTTAGTCTTTTGGGTGGTCTAGTAAAGCAAATGACAGACTTCTTTCAAGAAATATGTTCACTTAAAATATAAAAAGAGATCCTATATACATGAATGAATGCATAAGAGAAAATATTTTATTGTGAAAAAAATCTTGTATTCTAATTGGTTTTGTATGATAAATTTTTCTTTATTTCAGCAACATACAGTTTTAAAATAGAACGTGACTATTCAACTGTTGATATCAGGTGGAATGTCATCTTTAATGTTAATGGGATTAGACTGAGTGATATGCTGGGCATAAATCTCCCTCAAAACTATACAACAAAGATCAGGTACTGGTCACATGATCAGACTATCCCAGAGTTCACTGACCCTTTTAATCCCTATTTTACAAGCACTGTGATGAGGGACTTCAGCATTCCAGTCCCAAGAGAGAGACCGTGTCAGTTTGGGAAGGCCTTCTATGACATGGAGAGTGCCATACAACAGATCTACATTGGTGTGGGAAATACCAGCTATACTGATAATATTGTGCCTTATTACTTAGCCTATGAGTTGTGTCACTCTTGTAACTTGCCCTGTGACCATTACAAGTGCACTGACCAGTGTCAGCCAGAACTGGACGATGGATACTTGATCTTAACAGCTCACCTGACTAACCTCACCTTGGATCCAGGTGAACTAGAAACAGAGGAGCAGATTTTCTCAATGTTTGATTTAGATGAGGCTTTAAAATTCAGTGACTATGAAACTGACTTGAATGACACAGCTTACATGTCTAACAGGTACCATATCCTGGTTAAAGCTGTAAGTGAGGCTGGTTTAGAAACACTTTCAGTGTCACCTGGAGTTCAGATTGACATCACTCCTCCTATGCTGATTGACATTGCAGCTGTTGATCCTGAGTATGATCCAATTATATCCACAGAATATCAATGGTCAAACAGTAGTCTCGCTGCTTGGTGGGACTTTGAAGACAAAGAAAGTCCAATGTATGAGTACAAAGTAGCTGTAGGAACTGCGCCAAATTCCACTGATATTGCGATATTTTCTTCCGTTGGAACCCAGACAACCATCACCATAAACAATCTAGAAGGATTACTCAAAGAAGGCAGCAAGTATTACATCACTATACAAGCTATCAATTCTGCAGGACTAAGTACATTTGCTTCAACAGGGGGAGTTTACATCCATACCTCTGTACCAGATGTTTCAAACACTACTTCTGAACCTCTGTACAGTGTGAAGTGGCCAGGAGATGATCCAGAGAATGCCGTGTACATCACAGAACTGCAAGACCAAATTGGAATCTCCTTTGATGGATTGTTGGAAGAAAATGTCTACAAATTGGGTCAGTGGCAATTGATTTAAATGTATATTTGATATCCTGTTGATACAACTGATTTTGACATTGTGGTGTTGCAATAAATATGTGTCCAAGAAATTTAACATCAAATTGGATTGATTGGTTTATGTCTTAATTATTTCCTTCATTTGTTAGTATCCATTGTTAAAAACAATACTCTATTATTTTTGGATAATGTTATATCTAATTGCAGTTCAAACCAACTTTTACAGACCTTAACCTCCACAAAAATACAGATTCAAAGTCACAACAAACAGTTTCAAATATGTGATACATTCAAAGTTTAACCTTGTTGTACAATTATCACAATAAACATAGCTCAAGAAATAAAACGTTACATGACATAGATTATTTGATAAGCTTGGTCTTAGCTAAGTTATCCTTTGTGAAATCCATTTAAGTCTCTAGACTTCGCTAAGGCAGAAGGCCCAGATTTAAGTCTCTTACTAAGTCAAGGCTAAGTATAAACCTTTTCTGAAACCAGCCCCAGAATGCTAAGGACCTGTCCCACTATGATCTGGCTGTTAAGAGGGACATAAAACACAAGTTTAACCTCTGTTTGTCAGAATGGGGTGCTGGGGAGTCAGAGGATGACACATTCATCACTTCATCTGTAGAAATAGATAGAAGACTCTACGACTGGAGCACCATGGAAGTCAGACGTGATGGCTTCTTCTGGTTTGGTGGAGAGAAGTCAGATACCCATCTCACATGGTTATCTCAGGTATGTGAAAAGTGTCACAGATTATTCCCCTGGCGTTCTCCGTGGTGCTTGATCCCTGCTATGCCCCTGGATACAGAAATTTTGATGTCTGCTTTTTGCTTAGTTGCACCTTAGAGTCCTCTTATTTCGGGAGATTAAGCGCTATAAAAGTCCAATTAGAATTAGATGGGAAACTAAATATTAAAAGTTTACTGGTTTCACTTTATTTTTGATTACTTAATTCTCAAAAGGTATGGAGCTGCAGTAAATATATCCAGCTGCTTTAATAGTATGAAATATCTGCCTTGAGAGCTGAATAATGATTATATGATTGGTTTTATGATATAGGAAGTAATACAGATTAACATAGTCTTAAAATATGAAGACTTTGACGCTAGTAGAATATGCTTACAGCCATATTTATGCTGGGTCAAAATAGTGGGTAATATACAGGTGTATGGATACAGCAAAAGGCAGCTTTTTTGATTGACAGTAAACCAAGCTCAGTAGACTTTGTTTACATGCCATATCTGTACTCAATAAACAGAATAATATAAGAGGTTGTTCAGAAGGTAAAGATGATGGCAACATTGTGACATCAGGAAATTGTATGTTTTACATCACTTGTTGGGGTCGAGTTGCGTTTTTCATTAAAATGGCAGCTTTAAGTATTGAATTCCCTAACTGTCATCCAGAGAAAAGTTGTATGACTCATTTTGTTCACCCTTTGATGTCTTAACTAAGGTTTTAACTAAACCAAAGATTGTGTGACAGGCTAGACATGTTGTGTACTTATAACATATAAATTACGTCAGTGCAATCCTATTTGGAATACTTTTTCACTCAATATATGCAATATTTCTTTCAGAACTTTGCAAAAAAAATATATGTATGCCCTGTGAACCCAGCCATAAAACAATTTTTCTAAATGCTTGCATTCTTATGTTAACTTTGAAGAAAGCAGAACTGCACAAGGTCTCATGTGTCAATAGGCAGATGTATTAATGTTACAGAAAGCAGCTCAGATCAACATGACCTTGGATAATGAGTACATTGACCCTGGAAAACTGTGGTTAGAACCAGGTCGCTGTGTGTACCATCATCTCTATGCACAGAATATGGCCCATCTGACTTCACTGATTGATGTCATACCTGTCTGTATCAAACGTAAGTGTACAGTAGACTTAGTTTGACTAGAATCAAAGTATGCAAAGTATTCAAATTATCGTTGAAGAAAAGAAGCAGTTTAATACAACTGTTATGTGTGTTGTAAGGCACTGTAAAACAGTTCGATATTTTCTTTGGAAGAAAACATAACAGCCCAACCCATTTACATTTAAAATTCTACCTAATAGTCACAACCAAATATGTTTATGCTGCCAAAAATAACAGCACAACACAGTCCATTTTACTATCTGTTCCTGTCAGATTCTAATTCTTATAGTTTTTTTTATCGCGATTAATCTCCATCTAAAGACAGATTCTTGGCGCACCAAACAGGAAAAGTAGATGTCAAATTGTACAAAATGCATTGATGTTTTTCTTATCGCACTATGCAGGTACCTCGGACCATGTTGTGGTGACACGTGATAATTACAATTTGCAGTATGTCAGTGGACAAACCACAGTCACTCTGTCTGGTAGAGGTAAGTGATGAAACATGTTTGGTTTTGTACAAAATTTGTAGTTAAACTTAGTAAAATCAATACAATACAGAGAAGCAACTGTGGAGAAGTTTTATCTTTTGGAAAGGTGCTTTTTAAAATTCTATCCTATACTTTGCTTAATGGATAAAAAGAAATCTGATTTTAAATCCTTTCTCCCTGAATAAGTAACCATTGTATATTGGCCTGTATGTGTAAGATGATAGTTACACCCTCTGAGTTGATGTAAGAAACAGTTAAATCTTAAAAATCTCAAAAATCAAACAAATCAAACAAGTCACACAAATTGTTCTAGGTGTCAGTGGAGTATTGTTCAGTACAGCTGTAGACCAGGCTCTTTATGAGGCAGAATACGGTACATCAGCCAACATCACATTCAGACCCTACATAGTGAACCCCTTGGAATCCATGAAAAACACCTCCAGGATCATGTCTAGGAGGTAAGAATGAATAAATATGTATTAATGTAAAGCAGAAAAGCTATAGCTTTAACTTAAATTTGCATAGGGTAGAACCCCATTTATCCAAAATTCTGTCATTCAACATTTTAGTGAATGAGCATAGTTAAGTTGATAACAACCTATGGTGATGGAATGTTCATGTTCACATACAATTAAAGTCTACAGTGCCAAAGAATACAGACATTTCTGTTTTATACAAGGATGACACTGTATTTACATTATTGTATCCATCAGAGGCACTCTTTATGTGTGAGCTAGTTTCATAAAATTATCA
Organism: Sabellastarte sp. h YS-2021; assembly: GCA_964017235.1. NCBI lineage: Eukaryota > Metazoa > Annelida > Polychaeta > Sabellida > Sabellidae > Sabellastarte > Sabellastarte sp. h YS-2021. Next base: position 20,442,586 of record OZ024927.1, read on the forward strand.
GGATATTCATTGACGGATAATTATGTCTACAACTGAACTTTTTTTTCCTTTTAATAAAAAATGGATGTTGTTTACTTTAAGTATATATACCTTTTTCTGCTGCCTGATTTACATAAGTTAATAGTTGCATTTCTTCAGGGATGATATGTATAACAAATGTATTTGTCTTTTAAAAGTATAAATACATTTGATGTAGAAGCTCTTCATTTAAGGTCATTCATGCAGTGTCAAAGTGATGCACAATATTAGCTAGTTTGTCCAAACTTTGAAGTTCCTATATCTTGCTCATTATTGGTCTGTAAGGTTTGGGATGGTGCACCAACATTAATTAGGAAATTAAGAGCTGGAAATCTTTTTGTGTGGTCAGATTAGAACTTTGTATAATTGGCTGTATTTGGCTTACTATTTTCATAAAACCTAAATGCCCCAAGCCTAAGTTATAAGTAAAGTTCTTGCTAGTTACTGTGCTTTGTATTTCTGGTGGACACAAATATGAATTTGTTCTGCCATATTTATGGTCTTGTTGATTACATTGCATTTCAGATTAGTTGAATATACAGACATCTCCATACTAGTGAGTCCCTTACCACAGAGTGAGTTGACTGAACCTCTGCAAATCACCTTATCTTACTCTGGAGTGACCTATGACCCTGCTAACCAGTCTCTTGCTATTCTTTTCTGGGACACAGGTATACTAATATTTCTTATAATTACCTCCATAAATAAAGAAATAAGGATCACTACAATGTCAACTGATGACATTCTGATTACCACTGAAACCAGTGGGGATTCAGCTTTATGTCTGAATAAGTTGTTCAGTCATGTGTTGATATAGGCCAGGGTTTGAAGAGCACCTGTACCTGAAAGCAATGTCCAACATATCCCAACCAGTGTTTTCACTACAATGCATAGAAACATAAAAACAAGCTTTTTTATCAAGATCTTTTTTATCTGTGATATAAAACCTCAAATTCTTTTCATGGATAGTATGAAAATTGTACTTATTGAGTATTTTCATAATAAAATAAAATTTTGATAGAAGAGTTTGAGATCATTTCTGTGGAGAGAATTGTTATTTCTAAATGACCTTTTATTTTCAGCCCTTCTGAAGTGGTTTGATGTGGAGGAATCATCTGGGATGCAGTCCAGGATCAATCCTGACATGGAAACAATTACTGGCTGGGTGAGTATCAATGTGAAAACTGTACTGGTTGCACTTGGTAAGAACTTTATAAAGGTACGTAATTTTACAACTGTACACATTCTTTGACTATTTTGACAAGCTGATAAAATCTGAATATAATCGTCTATTAGGCAGGTACACCAATGCATTTAAAAGCTCATGTGATGTGAAAAATTTAAAAAACAGGTGTCATGTAGAAATAGTAAATTAAATGTACAAGACTCCGAATGACAAAACAAATTTTGCTGCATCACCCTGACTAACAAATATTATTTTTTCATGTATTTTGGATCATGTTTGGGTTAATGTGTATGATATAAAGTTCAAATCATTTTGTCCAAACTTTTATGCCTGCTATAAGGTCAAACAGGGTCTTCATGTGAATAAAGCTTTGCATCTCTCTTAATAATAGTCCAAAGGGTTTGGAAAGTGATACAATATAAGCAAATCATGCACTTAAATCTTTTAGGGATGTCACCTTTGGCCTGTGACTTCAAGTCAAATAACATCAACATACCGATATATCTACCATGCCATAATACAATTTGTCATAATGTTTGAAAAAAAAACAATTGCCAATTATATTAGATAAGAGTATATTGGTCCAGTGTGGGTGTACTGAATAATTAAAATGCACCTTTCATTACCCTGGGGAAGCCAAAAATAAAGTTCACCAATGGGTATATATATATTTATTAATAATCATTATATTAATGATGTTAGCATCTAAAATCCTTTTACTGACTAGTTGAAAATAACACATATAAGAGCACATCATTGTAACTGTGACCATAATGTAATAATATATAATTCTTGCATAGTGTTTGGGTGAACCCTGAACCAAATAACCATGGGTCAAAAAGGGGTCAAATTTTGAAGATTTTGAAGGGGTCAAAGACCCGGAAGCCACAAATATAATGTCAGAGGTAAATAACCCCATGGTTAAGTATATTTTAGTTATAAATATCTACACCCGATCTACTAGGATGTTAATTAACGCCACACACTTTACACATTGGTTATACTAAAGGACATAAAAATTTCAAACCCTAAGACTCCCCCAAGCAATGATCTTGCAGGCACCCGAATGCTAGCCTGAAATTTTTTTAGAAAAGTAAAGTAAATGAAAGTTAATGCAGTTTTAGCTGTAATATGATAAAAACTCTGTGCCATAATTTTTCTGAAATCAAGCTCTTTGTATTTTATTTATTGTATTTTACCAAAGTATGCTGGTCCAGTGGTAGAGGATTCCGACTTTACAAATCGTACCAGACGCAGTACACCCAGTGAACTGATACACCTCACCAGCCCACACATATTTGCTGTCTATATTGTGGATGGCGCTCATCTAAATTCTCCCCCAGTTTTACTCACCAAAACTCTGGTCACTGAGAGAGATACTGTGCTCTCCACACAACTACTGTACTCTGACCCAGAAAATGATACGGTGGAATTCACCTTGGCAGTGGAACCACGAAGAGGTACTGCCAACATGTCATCCGAGGGCTGGTTAGTGTATGAACCATATCCTTTGTTCTTTGGTCAAGATGTCATGACAGTCATTCTCAATGAGACAGACTTACCAGGAGGAATACAGGAGAACTGGGTGGAAGAGGTGGTCAGGATAGAAGTGAGAGAGACACCAGTTGCACCAGCACTGTTCTTGCAACTGGATGAAGATCTTGCTGAGGGTGGAACACCTTGGAGGGCATTTACAGGTAAATGTATAATTTATGATTTTAGCAATCTTTGATTGAATGTACTTGATAGAAATTATAATTTATTAACTTGAACAGGGAGAGAGTAGGTTATCACAAATAAATGAAGTAGATTTATAAGTGGGAGGTTTCATGGATAACTGTATTTAAAGAAATACGTCTGTTACATTAAGAAATGTAAAATTTATCATGCAATAAAAAAAATTAAAGAGTCAAATTAATCAAAGGACCTGCAATAGTTACAGAAGCTAGAAACATTTACATTTGATAGATACCAGTAATGCTATCATGTCAACTAGATTAAACTCCATCCAAGGTGGAAATCCCTGGAAGAGCAGGTACAGGTAAATATAAAACTGATAATTGTTCTCAGTGCTGAAATATATATATATTGTTGAAATAGCAATAATCCTGCAAAAAATGTTTATGCCCCTTTCACACTACAGGTGGTAGTTCCACAGTTAGAAGTTTTTCTCAGTGGCGGAACCAACCCAGGTTACCCCAAGTTGTTCAGATTACAGGCAGACAGCCACTGATTGGACATGGTTTTTTAATAGTCAATAAGAGTAGGATGAGATTACTACAAAGTTTGGTCACCTAGTAGCAAGCTAAATTAATCTCAATTCACCTTCAGTAGCTGTCGGACAAACACTTGGCAAAAACGACCAATGCCTTAACTCACCTTATTTCACTGTATTATAACTCACAACCTTGTGTACACCATAGACCACACCTTTGGTTAAGGTAGTCAGGAATTCATATGCGCATGTGCAAAATTGCCTGTGCATGCTCATGTGACCGAAATTAGAGGAAAAAATTTTGAACATTTTAAAACTTCCGTTGGACATGCAAGGTAATGGTCAGCTTGCCACTTACTCACAAGGACGCAAACGGACATCAGACGGTGATCCAAGGACAGGGACATTTCACCAAACACAGGTTACCACAGGTAATACCACCTGTAGTGTGAAAGGGGTATATAAGGAGTTTGTTGCAATTTGGATGGAACAATTGCTGAGGATGAAACACCTCTGGCAGCCTTTACAGGTTATAGATTCTGTGAATGGCTCTATGGAGAAAATAAAGACATTACAGATTAACCAGTATCATCATTATTGAACGATCAACTGAGTGAAGATGAAGCCCCTTGGAGGGCCATAAAACACTGCAGGTTTATCATGGATACTTCCATAAGAGAATGAAATATCTCACATACATAATCTTTGGTGATCATTACAGAACTGGATGAAAACCTTAACCGAATGGGATGAAAAGTCTCCATAAGTAAAGATAATTTAAACAGATGGTTTAGTCATTGCCAGAATAAATATATTGATATTTCTTCTTTTCAATGGATCAAAAACTTGCAGCAGATAAAACTGTTTGCAAGTAAAAAGTTCATTTATATCAGACAAAAAAGAAAACCTTCTTGAAGTGATGTTTAAGAGGTATAGTCTTTACCATGAATGCTATGTTATAGTCAGCTATAAAGCCTATAAAATCAATTGAGATTTGTAGATTTATGGGTTAGATTGTTGATCTACCATTACTTAAATTGGGGGAAAAGTGTAATAATATTAACTACAAAATCTGTATGAAAAAGTCTCTTGCAGCTCTTGCTTGTAAAAGTGAAAAGTGAAAATTTTGCCTCGTGACTTACTCTTACTTATTCAGGCAAAACATCTTAGTGAAATTTCTGTTCATTGTTGAAAACTAATTTCAGTGATTAACAAAGATAATCTTATTCTGGTATCTTTAGAGAAAATAACACTGCAGTTTGAAGCCAGCACCACACTGAAGACCATAGGTGAAAACTAATTTCAGTGATTAACAAAGATAATCTTATTCTGGTATCTTTAGAGAAAATAACACTGCAGTTTGAAGCCAACACCACACTGAAGACCATAGGCACTCTGTATGTGTGTGATTTCAACCCTGAGGATAATCTGGAACTTTTATGGCAAAATGAAGATGAACAGAATGTCAGTGTAGTGGTCACAGAAGTAGGAGCTTCAAGCAGAAGTCCAGGGAACTATAAAACACTGCGAGGCCAGTGTATTGATGTCAATGTCAAGGTATGTTGTATTAAGTTAAAGTAGAGTGTAACACACATTGTAATACAATCCAGACAACTCTCAGATAAGCACAGTCTATCTGGTATGTTGTATAAAGATAAAAGTGAACAAAACTGTTGCTGGCCTAGTACAAAGTGATCATTTCATTAAGCCATTAAGTCAGCTAACCAAAGGGAGTATTATGGTCATCAAAATTAGGCAATATGTATATATGCTCAAAAAGCAGTTAATTTCAATAGCAGAATGTAATCGTAATTTAAAGAATACTCTCCTAAAAATATAAAAATTCAGAAATAAAACATTTTTGGATTTGACCCACATTTAAATTACAAACACAAACAGCAATATGAAAATGTATACTTATAAGTACTTTTTTGAAGCTAAAGAGTTCTTCACATTTCACACAGACAGGCTACTAGTTAAAGCTTCTCTTACATTCCATCATACTTGTATATATGTTACAGTGAATATGTGTAATCAGGGAATACGCGTATTCCCTGAAATTTTCAGTTAATACGCGTATTCTCTAAAGTGAAAATTTTAGGGAATACACGTATTCACTGGTTTTGTCAAGTAATAGCTTCACATATTCACTGAACTGAAATCAGTGAATATGTGTAATGGGTCATCTGTTTTTAGTGCTTCTAAATATTTAACTTTTGTGTAGAGATTATATGCATGTTGCTTTTTTAAATATTGAACCTTTGGGTAGAGATTATATGAATGTTGTGATTTAAATTTCATGTTTTTATATCCTGTGCAAAAAGTCTTAACTTTAACTTTTAGTTTGACACACTTGTCTATTTTAGAATATTTAAGGTAGACGGTTGTTTTGAATTAATAGAATTTTTAGTTATGGATCCCTGACAAATATTTTTGACACAAAACACATATTTATTTGCAGACTGAATGGCTTCCCCTGAAATTATAATAACAAAGGGATTATTTCTGTAACCTTAACCACTTGTTTGACCACTGTAGAATGGATGACTTCTCTGTAATTGAAAGTATTAAAGATCAAAGAGCAAAATAAAGACAAATCACAGGACTGGGAAGCCAATTAGATTGACTGAGATTGTTTAATTAATACTTTAAGCCTTGAGAGAAAACTGCTATGACGAGTTAATGTCTCATAAATTATAAGCATTCATATTATTTAATAAATAAATATGTAATATTGTGAATAGTCAGCTTCTTGTATTATTTTTTGTCAAAATATATTTAAATTTTAAATTCAGTACCAAGCTACATTGCTTCCCCTGACTCTCAACACAATCATCATTATTGTACTATTACTGACCCGTATACTGGGCATTTACATAGTTAAATCAAAGGACTAGGAAACCAAACAGATTGAGATGTGTCATTTTCTGACCTATTAAAACATCATTTAATATTTACAAAATAATACACTGTTCTTGAAAATCTTTCTTTAGCTTTTTTTGAAATCAGTTGCAATTTGTCTTGCCTTCACAAGTACATAAAAGCTCAATGTTAACAGACATGAATACTGCCTTTTGGCAAAGTGATATTGTTATGGTACAGTAAAAGCTATGTACATTTCCCAAGAACTTCCCCCCCCAAAGCAATAATACCACAAAATGGGATTAAAATATTTATTATTTTATAATATTATATAGTTATTAAAACAGTTTTGTATCACATATATATAGTTAACAAAGTATGGCAGTACATCAGTCCCTGTCACGACAGTAATAATTAACATAAGTAATTCAAGATATAAATGAAAGCCACCTAGACCCCAATACATTGGAGGCAATAATCAATGTTATTGCCCCCAAAGAGTGAGTTATACATAGAATAATTTATTAACAATTCGGACATTGCCTATTACGCAATAATTTAAAACCCTCAAGGTCAAAAGAGGGAATAATTAGGTTATTGCCCTCCACCCCCAAATTTATAAACTTTACTAACTAAGCCCATGATGTGAGATGATCACAACGTGACAGGAAACACTATCAAACTGCAAGGCACTATATAAACACTAATATATAAAACGTATGTAAAATAGTATTGCCTTGCAAGTAACTAGTATAATAAGAGATAATATACAGATATGTTGATAATAATAGCAGTAAATGTCTGTAAAAATCTGCCATACAATATACAGGACAGAAATCTGCCATGCAATTTACAGGCCACTAAAAGAATTTCAAAGAAAGCCCATTATTCTGTGAGCTCTTCTAACAGAAGAGCTAACAGAATGAAAAATTTAACCCTTTACTAAAAGAAGTGACCGTAAGTAAATTGGATACTGATTAATAGAAAAATTATACATGATGCTCATTCAGTGTCAATATATATACTTCGGAAGCAATGAGTGATAATGAAACTGGTGCAGTTAAGCACAAATGAAGAAAGTTATATTATAATAAGGCACTGCATTATAAGTAACAGCTGAGAGCTACTGTTCATGTCGCCAGCTGGTAAGGCTCTTCCATAATATGACCCAAGTCAGCAATCAGTAGCACAGCCACCACTTTCTCACCAAAGCTCGTAAACTGACAGCTGTCAATGCAGATCCTATGAACATCTGATGGCCAACCATGTGGCATAATATGATGATTACAGCCAAGCCCATGGCAAATGATACAGGCAGTTATTCCAATGATAATGTACCAATCAACATCACAGGAATATCACCTAAAAATAAACTACAAGCAGTAATCTGTTCATAAGAAAACAATTGTAGAAAAAGAACCCAAGAGACAAGGGGGGGGAGGGTAGGGAAATTCTTGATGTGTGTCCTCGTGTGTCCAACATATAAATGGCAGGATTAAGGGTTGAAATCAGCGAGGTCCCACGCTTGACCACTTGACCAATGACAGTTTAGTATGCAAATAAGGTGACACTCTAAACTACAAAGGGGGGAAGTGTCAGAAATGACCTAGATGGCACCCTAATGCCATCCCGCACATTTCCCAAGAACTTCCCCCCCCAAAGCAATAATACCACAAAATGGGATTAAAATATTTATTATTTTATAATATTATATAGTTATTAAAACAGTTTTGTATCACATATATATAGTTAACAAAGTATGGCAGTACATCAGTCCCTGTCACGACAGTAATAATTAACATAAGTAATTCAAGATATAAATGAAAGCCACCTAGACCCCAATACATTGGAGGCAATAATCAATGTTATTGCCCCCAAAGAGTGAGTTATACATAGAATAATTTATTAACAATTCGGACATTGCCTATTACGCAATAATTTAAAACCCTCAAGGTCAAAAGAGGGAATAATTAGGTTATTGCCCTCCACCCCCAAATTTATAAACTTTACTAACTAAGCCCATGATGTGAGATGATCACAACGTGACAGGAAACACTATCAAACTGCAAGGCACTATATAAACACTAATATATAAAACGTATGTAAAATAGTATTGCCTTGCAAGTAACTAGTATAATAAGAGATAATATACAGATATGTTGATAATAATAGCAGTAAATGTCTGTAAAAATCTGCCAAACCCCAAACTAAAAGACTAGGGTGAAAGGTGCTGCTGGAAAGTCTGTGCAACTAAGGAAGACTGAGAGGGAAGGGATTGAATGTATCTCCACACAGCATTAGATGACCAAGTACCTTGATGCATGATGTGTTGCATAGGAACGCCATTGTGAAAAGCCCATGTAGTGGCTGACCTTCTAAAGGTGTGAAAGGTCAAAGAAGGGTGAATATTTAAAACTGTGGAGACTTGTTTGAGATGTTTTCTAGCTACGGAATCCGTCAAAGGGACTACAGCACCACCTTTGAACAAGGAAAACAGAGGTTCATTTTTTGATGCTGGAATAGCTGCAAACATGGCTTGTACAGCCGTAACTGGACAAAGAGATGAAGATGGTAAAAGGGGGATGGTGATGGTAGTGCATGATTTCCTGTCTTGCAGAGTTTTTGACCATTTAATAATAATGGTACAAAAAGATGGTGAAAAAATCAAGTCTCCTCTGGTTAAGTGCCTTGTAGGATCGAATTGTTTGGCTGCATGAGGCAAGATGTTAGACAACCTCAAAAATGAGAAATAAGTGAATAGATATAAGGCTTTAAACACAACAGGTGCTTGTAAGGTCTCACAAATGCGAATAATGTTTTGCAACATTTCAATAGAAATGTTGTGGTTTGGTTTCAATGTCAAGGGAGCATTAATGCGCAAGGCTTTTATAAAGAGGGGGATTCTCTCATCTTTGAAAGAAGTGGTCTCCAAGCCATATATGATAAATGATGCACGTATGGCTGCCATGTTATTGGATATGTTAGCGTGAGAGAATCCTTTCTGATGTAGATATTCCATATATGAAAGTAATAACAATGTGTTCACCTTAAAGATAGGAATTTGTGACTTCTCCAGGAATGTCAGGAAGTCCCTAAACATCCTGGAGTACTGGGCCCAAGTGGCTGGTCTGAAGCCAGAGTACAACCTTTGCAAGGCCCAAGAAGCCAAACAGGCAGTGGCACCGTTGACTTCTGCAAAGAAATATATATTAACACATATTATATATGTTGATTCAACTTCGTGAAATCAATATGTACAGGCATCCAGTGATGCTGTGGGACCAAGATATGTAACTGATTATGTTGAACAGATGAACCTTGCCATCTGGATAGTAAATCGGCTATGACGTTTTTGACTCCTGGAATATGATCAACTAGTAATTGAATGTTAAACATGGAAGTCAGTAGCCATATATTTCTGGCACATGTAGCCAAAATTTGATCTTTAGCTCGACCAGTCCTAATGACTTCCACAACTGCCATGTTATCACATTTAATTTGAATGACTTTATCTTTCCATAGGTGACCCCATAATTTAAGGGCTACAATTAAATTAAGTATTTCGAGATGAACAATGGAGTATTGCATAAAACCTAGAGGTATATTTAATGCATACACCATATTTTGATACACACCCCCTAGGCCTTGAAGGGAAGCATCTAGGTGAACCGTATCCTGAATGTCATGGTTATCATAAAAGGTAACTCCATTATACTGCTTCAAAAATATATTAAACCAGTTAAGATCCCTATGGAATTGCTGATTCAAGACAATATGTGCAGTATTATGGCTAGCTCGTAGCAAGTGCAGCATACGGTTGAGAAAATATCTTGCTGGTTTAACACATTTGGTGATGTATAATAGGGATCCTAGTAAAGACTGTAACTGTTTTTTAGTTACTTGAGTTTTCTTTGAATAATTATGCACCATTTGTCGTATTTCTTGTAATTTGTCATCTGGAATACGCAAAGTTTGATTAACAGTATCAATTTCAATACCAAGACAAATAGCCACTGTAGTAGGTGGTACGAGCTTGGAGATACTAATATCAAGACCTAGTTCCGTCAATAAGCTCATAAGGGCACTGTACGCTTCATCAATGTGACCAGGCAAAGCAATATAGATTAAATCGTCTATATAGTTGTATAAGTTAGGACAGTGAAAATGTTCTTTCATGACATACCGTACTGCATCCGTACACCGCTGAAAGAATACGGAACCGTGCCGAAATCCGAACGGTAACGTAACGTCAACGTAATAATTATCATGCTTAAGTCCTAAAAGATCTAAGTCACCAGGATCTATCCTGATATGTCTGAAGGCCCTGCTAATATCTATTTTGTATATCAGGGCTTCAGGACCAAGTTGTTTGAGTTTGGAAACCATATCATCTATAGAAGGGTACGAAAGTTGAAAATAAGTCCCTAGATATTTATTTTTAGGTACCCCTTCATTTACAGAGTGACCTAGGGGAAAACTAAGGTCTAGGATAACCCTTCTGTTTGTAGAATTGGGTTTGTCTCTGGTGAGAAATGGGGAAATATGACAAGGGAATGGCATTTGCTGAAAAGGTCCGATAATCGCCTTATGTTGAATTTCTTCCTGGAGATATTTTGACACATGGTCAGGATATTGCAAAGCAGAATAATGATTGGTTTCTGTAGATGTTAATTGGACTGTTCGATTAAAATCCAGAGGGAAACCGTATTCTATAAGATCTAACAGTTGGTGATCCCAATATTGTCTCAAATATTTTTTCCAAGATGATATTTTAAGCTGACTCTGAACTGGGATTCTAAGTCCCATGAAATTTGGAAGACCTGAATTCCGAATTTTCCTATGAGCTTCTACAATATCTGGAATTGAACCCCAAATCACTTCCTTCCCCGTATATACCATAAGATCATTCAACGGAACAAAACCGAAAGTATTCTCATTCTGATATATACAGTTTTTATGGTCCAATGATTGGAATCTATTTTTGAGGATATCCTCAGGTATTTTTTGTGGAGCTGTAGATACAATTGTATGTTGGTTGTGATCCACAATAGGATCCACTGCTTGCAATTGGTCAAGGGCAATGTGTGAACCCAAGAAAGAAGAATTTTCCGCCAAAGGGGCCATGATTCCCAATGTTTGCCCAGTTTTGTTTTTATTGCCCCTGAAACATAATTGTTCATGGCCATCTACAATTTGGTTAACATGTTTAACACTAGGTGCGTTAAAAGTGTGTGCACTGTCCTGGTCAGTGTGGACAGAGGCCAGCATACTACCCAATTTGGACCCAGTTCCGTTTTTATTGACCGACAAAAGAGAATTGGTATGCTGTTGACCATTTAATTCATGCTGGACATTTGTATGTGTATTGGTACCTGAGTTGTCATCACATGCTTTCAATTTTCCCAATATTTGCCCAGTTTTGTTTTTATTGCCCGTGAATGTATTGTCCAAATTATTCATGTGAATATCATAAGTATCTCCAATATTTGCTACTGTAACCCGATTTTGCCCAGTTTTGTTTTTATTGCCCTTGAAAGAAGAAGTAACAGTAGCAATGGGAGTTACTGTACCATTTGTCAATTCATTTACCTCTATTTGTTCCTGTTCATATTGCAGAACTTCAAATCGATTTGACAGTACAATAGGGCATTCCTTGACTTGAGAAACCTGTACAGCCGTGATATGACCTTTCTTTGGTTTGTAAGTCCATTTGTCCTTGTTTTCAGAACGAGGTGTTTTGATCATCGAATTATGGCAATTTTTTGTGACTTTTTGGTTTATATGACCAGTTTTGGATCGAGATTGAAGCACTTGTTTGCCACGTTTCAATATGGTAGCATAAGAGAGATTGCTAACTGAATGTTTGAAAGCATTGGCTTTAGCCAACCAGAAAGCCCATTGGACCTGATTTGCTTTCAGTTCTTGAACTTGATTTTGAGATAAAGAACTATTAAGAATAACTCTGGTTTTATGGATGGGCCTAATTTTTTGCCCATCCAAAGTTACTCGTTTTTTGACATCTGTTTATTTTTATTTTTACACTCAGTTTCTGCATGTGAAAAAGTTCGACCAGTATTTGCAAAGCAAACAGCACAAATGTGTTTATATAAGACCCCCCTTGTCTCATGGGTTTTTTGCTGCATACAGGTTCCCTGATTAAAATAAGTACAGGGCATTGACCTTGTGACCTTTGATTGCCTCTTATTCATTGAAGCATGAGTTGCAGCAACACTTGCAGACACGTGTTTCTGAGCATTTGCTCGTCGGATCCGATCGATAGAGGCAATGTCTGAGAAATCTTTTATTTCTCCCTGCTCCATGCGACACAATAAGACAGCATGGCTAGCTTTGGCCGACGTCCACGAAAAATCATTGGCATCGTCCATGAGGGCTATAAGATATTCTAACATATGTTGTTTCATAATCGGATCAGACTCATCCCTCATGGTTCGACCAAAACCAGCCACCCATTGTGTCACATTCAACTGATCATAAGTGACACGTTCTTTATTCAAGCCTGACAAAACATACTCATGAGGCCATTTAACCCTTTGTTTAACCAAAACTTCAAAATTTCCACCTCTTTGTGACTTAATTTTTGAATTTGTACCTGTTTTTGCCAAATCTGTAAGTTCCTGCAATCTCTGATCAACTCTGAGTTGCAGAAGAGCTTCATCCGAAACTGAAGACTGCCATAAGTTATGTGGCACTGGCAAAGATTGCCGCTGTTCTGTGACATCAGAAGTTTGCTTCACTTTCTTTCCTTTAATTTTAACATTTTTGATCTTTGTTTTATCCGAAGTTTTCTTACAGTCTTTCTGTTCAATATGATCAAGCCTCTTGCCAATCCGATGCAACTGTTCCAATATTTGTGCATTTATGACCGCCTGTTGATCCGAATCAGAACTCTTAACAGACAAATCTTTGTCGGATTTAGAAGTACTAGATCCACTGGCACAATTTTTGCCATCTGAAACACCGTCAAAACTGTTTTGCATAAGGTCACTGCAATTCAAATCACTAGCCGAAGTGTCAGAATCCGACATATTTTCAGGAAAATCCGAATTGTGAGAGTTTGTATGAAGTACTGAGTCAATAAACTGTGTATCTCCAGCAAGTTGTATTTCAATAGGTAAATGCACAGTATTCTGTTTATTAGATCGCAAATTGTACATACTTCAGTGGGAGAACTCAGTATATGTCGGTTGAATGAACACCAAGTACTATCAATTAGTATCCGACACTGTATACACGTTAAATAAAATGGTCACAGTAACGTATAATGACAACAATACTTGTCTGGAAGATTGTACGGACACACGAGTCAGAAATACATGTAAAATAATTGTTACTGTAAAATACTAAAAATATAAAATACAGTCATATAAAAAGGAAAAACCATACAATACAATACGTGTTCAGTTGACTAGAATAAGAATTCTAAATTCTTGATGTGTGTCCTCGTGTGTCCAACATATAAATGGCAGGATTAAGGGTTGAAATCAGCGAGGTCCCACGCTTGACCACTTGACCAATGACAGTTTAGTATGCAAATAAGGTGACACTCTAAACTACAAAGGGGGGAAGTGTCAGAAATGACCTAGATGGCACCCTAATGCCATCCCGCAAAATCATGTTGGGAGATTTTAAATAGTTATAGTACATAAACACATAGGAGTCAATAACAAAAGTTATTTCATAAGAATACAAAGCTGCATTCTCAACAATTTCTAGTTAGGGAGTTATTCTCTAGTTACCAGTTATTCGCTGGTCATCAAAACCAGGGAATACACATATTCCCTAAAATTTTCAGGGAATACACGTATTCCCTGATCACTTTAGGGAATACGCGTATTCCCTGAAAATTTCAGTGAATACGCGTATTCCCCGATTACACATATTCACTGTAACATATACACGTAAGTGTGGTACAAATATTGTTGAAAAGTAACAGCATAGCCTGGTAGTTGGGTAGTAGAGATTTGCTTGTGCAAACAAGGTATATTCCTTGGTATATTTGTCAATTTTCTTTGCGCATTGTCTGTGACCTTGATTTTGTGTTATAAAATTGCATATGTAGCTTGAATGTTTCTTGCAAATCAACTGATTTTTCTCTGTAACCAGGACATACATGCACATACGATAGGATGTAAGAGAGGCTTAATACTATTAATGCTATGCATAAATTGGAAAATGTGAGCCTGACATTCAAAGTTGATAAAAATTACATCCTTAAGTCTGTTTCTATTGAATGGTTGTCTGTCAGTAATATTTCAGATACACTAAACATTATAGCATGTATTGTAATGCGGCCACTTTCAGACATATAGGATTGGTGTGGAAACTCTCTTGGATTACCATGGCGATGACCTAGTTACATTCATTGGCCAGGCTGTGAATGCAGAGAACTTCACCATGTTCAGCCAGCCAATCAGATTGCAGATCTACACTCTGTATAGCCCTTGTGGTCATTATGGAATATGCACCAGCAAAGATGACCCAGACTGTGAAGACAATCGCAGGTAATTACAGTTGACAATTTGTATGACCACAAAATACCTAAAGGAATTGTGCTGGCATTTTAATGTAGATGGAGTAAGCAATGCTTACTGCTAGGTCAAGTTAAGGTATTTTGATGTCATATTAACACTCTATACAGCCTTCTATGATAGCAGTTGAAAGGTTTTTAGCATTTATGTTTTTATAATCTAGCTATTTTCGATTCATGGTTATTGTTTCAGCTTTTGTTCATTTCTAAGTGTTCTCTGACAAAATGGTCCTAATTGGATTATTTGGTTGAATCCTTAAATAAGCATGTCACTTAAATTTAGCTGGCTTCTGATACTTGCCACAATTAGATATAGTTTATTTAACATTTGCCTCATGTTTTAGTTTTGAATATTTACTTGTATTCTTATCCTTAGAATGCTCTTTTTTGAAAAATTTTCTGTTTAGTTGAAAAACTTTAAAAATAAGAGCACTTGGAGAGTGTATATCTCAGACAAAGTATGTAATAAAAAGTAAATGAGAAAATCCAGATTTTTCCATTTAATTATTATTGAGCCTGGTTGCTTTAGAAAAGGGATATAAGGTCCGGATATAAATTAGAAGTACCTTGGAAGGGGTATGCACTCTCCAGGTGTTCTTGTTACATATTATTTATAATAATGATTAACAGTTCTTTTTCAGATCACAATCCTTTGATAGTTACTCCTGTGAATGTGACAACTGGCACAATGGCCCCTGGTGTGACATTCTGGATGTTTTGAAAATCACTCTCATCACTGTGGGAACCTGCTGGCTGCTGATACTTGCCACAATTGGATTGCTTAAGTTCCGTGATAGGCAAGTATTTCCCATATACATGTACAGAAAAAGTGTATTTTTCCTATATATTGACATTCATAATAGCTTGGACTTTGAATTACCTGTAGCACTACTTGCTAAAGGACCTTCACAAAAGCAATTAAGATCAAGTTGAGCCAAAAATCATCTCAAGTTTACAGCTGTTTTTATCACACTTAAGCTGATTTTTAGCTCAATTGATATTGATCCCTTTTGTGAATATGGCCCCAGACTTTATTCTTTGTGTTCACAAATCTGAAGAATCCCACTTTGTGCCCCAGTTTCTTGTAAATGTGGAAAATATTTAAAAGAATTACTTTGAACCTTTTCGTCATATAAAGGACGATGTTTAACCTAATTACCAGATTTCAAATCAACAGATTTTTCAAGGAGCTAAATTAGGTGAATACAGTAAACTATGTATGGATAGAACCAGTTTAAGTCAAACTTAGGTGCAAATAGGACCTTTTATTGCGCTACAATAGCTTGCCATGTGGGACTGAATGCTAACGCAGGATCCTGGCCAACGCCAAGAAAAATGGACGTTTGGATCTGGCCAAGTCCGTGTTTTAGTATGTACCATAGCAGTGTCGTTTGGTAATTCGTCCTTCTCTCTTGTTGGCCGCCATATTGGAAAGACGTTTGAAATATCTCTCAATAATTTTATTGTTTTCTCAGCACATATGCATTGTTGGATATTATAATTCACACATTTGTTTATTTATATTTCATAGAACGTTCTGACAAATTTTGGGAAGTCTAGGATAAGTATTCTTTGAATATTTATTGTTTTGTGAGTTTTCCGCGTTTCGACTATTTTATTGCAGTAAAAATGTCTTCCCACCAAGCTAGTTCAAAACCCAGGTCATCTAAATGCCGTCACTTCTGTTTTCAATTCGGCACACATATATAACTACTGCCCTACCTGTAGGGAATCTGGCAAGGGAGACCATCTGTGTGTCACCAACCAGTTTACATGCAATATTTGTTCTGGTTTCACAGAGGAACAGCAAATAAAAATTTGACATAGACGTCGGTATGTTAGAAAACAGAAGCACTCGGACCCGTGCAATACTAGTAAGGAAGATGACCTGGATTTACTCGGGGACGATGTGGAGGCATTTTCTGGCTCTCAAGCAGACCTTGAGGGTGCTGCTGAAAATTTATTTTCTTCACCTCCCCGTCCCCAACCCATGCGTTTTGAATCTTTATCATTAAAGACTCCACAAACTGTCCCACCCCCCAGGTACTGCATTACAGAATAAAATCGAAAATAGGCTAGAAAAATCCCTGGGTAATCAATTTAACATCCAACTTCAACAACAAATGGGGGTTTTTCAGGCATCTATGCTGGAGGCTATGAAGTCCCTCAGGGACGAGATGCATTCTTTGAAAAAAGCCTCTGAGTTGGAGGTAGTACAGACTTCCGACTCTCTTACTCAAGCTGGACCCAGTAAACAATCAGACCCGACCACTCAGACTTCTATTCCCACGAGTCGGGCATCCGGTCACTCGGATGTTCAGCCAATGGACATTGAACATTATGGACTTCCACTTCCTCCCAAGTCCAATCTAGTTGTCCAGTCCAAGCATACTTCCAAGCACTCAGATCTTGAATCCGATCACTCGGATCCTCACTCGGATCCTCATTCCGAGCACTCGGAACAACCTAAAAGGGTGTGTTCCAAAGCCAAAAAGCACTCGGACAAGAAAAAACATAAGGTACGTGTTAAATACTATTCTCAGTCGTCTTCAGAGGAAGATGAGTCCTCTGTACCAATCAAAAAGTCTACTAAATCTCAACAAAAGGCTCCTCCAGAGCCTGAGCATCTACAGCACAGATCCAGTTTTCTATAGGGAGGTAGACATGTCTGACCTCCCTTCACAATATGCCGAGGAAGTGGAAACCTTTAGGCAGATTCTGGACCTCCCTGATCCCAGGGAGACCATGCCTAGGTCCTCTACCACTGTGCTAGGCCTGGACAATGAGAAAGGCCAACAGGAGCTTAGGCCAAGAGGCCCTTCTGCTATGCTCCCTTTAAACCCCATTCTCAAAGATACTTTTGAGAAGTTTGAACAAGATTTCTTGGCCTCGAATTTAGCTAAGGGTAAATACATTAAACCCCCGGCTTCAACAGCCAAATACTACAAGGTGGGACAACCTTGTTTTGAAGATAAGCTTCAAGAACTAAATACAGATTTTGCCAAAATCTGTGATTACTTTGAACTCATGAATAAGAGAATTCTTATTCAACAGAGAGCCTTAGTCTGCCTTAGTAAATCTAGCCCACTTTCTCCAGAGGGAACTATATACCATGGGCAACACTGGCCTTCTGAGAAGAGAGGCCGAAATGACCCTCCTTCAACCACATCTAGGGGACTCGAGACGTCAAGAGCTGAGGAACTTGCCCTTTTGGCCTTCTCCTCTCTTCAAGTCTCAGTTAGTTAAGGATGGAGATGACTTCCTCCTTAAAAAATTCACCCCTAAAGACTCTCAGGGTTTTGGACCCTACAAAACAAGCCCTTTTGTGGTCCCCACCACAACAAGAAAAGAGGCTCCTACAGGAAACGCCCCTATGGGGCAATTCCTCACAAAGTAGTAACCAATCGTTTTCCTCAGGCAGGGGGAAACCGAATTTCAGAGGCTCCAGGGGTTGTTTTCGACCCCACTCTAGGGGATGAGGGCGTGGAAACCCCTCCCCCCCAATGACTCCTTAAAGGCCTCCCTCAGTCCACCAGTGGGAGGTCGCCTCCGTTCTTTCAGAAGATACTGGCAAACAAACAATCCAACGTGTTAAACATTATCACGAATGGCTACGTTCTGCCGTTCATTTCAAAACCAAGTCTGGTCAGATTCCCTCTGATTCAGTCAGAATACAAGGCCCTTCAAAAAGATCAAGCTCTGGCCACTTGTATCCAGTCACTTCTGTCAAAGAACGCAATAGAAAGGGTGGAAAATGTAAAATCTCTTGGGTTTTACAGTCGCCTGTTTCTAGTCCCCAAGCCTCACCAAAGGTGGAGGCCAGTAATAGACTTAAGCAGGCTCAACGCTTTGTTACTTGTAGAAAAGTTCAAAATGGGAACTCCAGAGTCCATCAGGACCTCCCTGATCCCAGGGGAATGGGTATCGCCAATAGACCTATCAGACGCTTACCTTCACATCCCCATCCACCCAAACTTAAGGAAATACCTGAGGTTTTGCCACAGGTCACAGGTGTTCCAGTTTACCTCCCTCCCTTTCGGACTAGCCACAGCCCCCCAGGTCTTTACAATGATTGTAAAGGAAGTGAATCTAATGGCCCTCTTAAGGGGACTCAGACTTCACCAATACCTGGACGACTGGCTGATCAGGTCCCAGTCTCAGGAGGAAGCCCAAGTGAACACTCAGACAGTGGTAGACCTAACCCAGTCCTTGGGGTGGATAATAAATGAGGAAAAATCCAAACTAAAGCCAACTCAGGTGTTTTCGTTTGTGGGCTACGAATACCATCTAGATTCAGACCTTGTAAAACCCACTCAAGAGAGATGACTCAAACTTCAGGATTTGATCCTACGACTCAAGTCAAAACATGTTTTGACTGCACGATGTTTGATGTCGCTAATTGGGTTGCTTGCCTCAACGGAGAAAATGGTCCCGGAGGGACGCCTTTACATGTGGGCCTTTCAGTTACATCTCAAGGAGCACTGGAGATATCCTCACTCGCTGGACAGCCTCCTTCCTTGGACAGAAACCATTTCTGCACACCTAGATTGGTGGTAAAATCCCACAAACATGAAGAGAGGTGCAGACCTTCATCCCAAAGACCACATCATCCAACTCTTTACAGATGCCTCAAACGAAGGTTGGGGCGCTCAGTTAGAACAAACCTCTACAAAGGGTCTGTGGTCAAACAGGGAAAAAAGGCTACGCATAAATGTTCTAGAGTTAAAGGCAGTCTTTCTGGCCCTTTGAAGCTTCAAGGACCAGTGTCAGAACCAAACAGTGTTGGTTGCAACGGACAACTCAACAGTGGTAGCCAACATAACCAAACAAGGAGGAACTCACTCAGCAGAGATGTGCGCTCTCCTGTGGAAGATCATGACATGGTGCCATCACTACCAGGAAACATTGAAAGCCAGACACATCCTAGGGTGTCTGAATGTGATGGCCGATCTTCTGTCCAGGTCAAACCAAGTCCAGTCAACAGAATGGTCACTGCATCCGCAGGTGTTCAAACAGATCTGTCAAAAGTGGTTCACGCCTCATGTAGATCTATTCTGCCACTCATCTGAACCACAAACTTCCACTGCACATGTCTCCAGTCCCAGACCCAAATGCTTGGGACATAGATGCTCTGAACATAAACTGGATGGGTCTCACTGCTTATGCTTACCCTCCGATGGCTCTCCTTCACAGGGTGATCCAAAACATCAGGCAATGCCATTGCCTGATCATCGTAATAGCCCCAGGCTGGCCAGGGATGCCCTAGTTTTGCAGCTCTCAACAGAGATCTCACTTCAACTTCTGGTGTCAACAACCCTTCTCAAACAGTCCCACAATTATGTGTTCCACAGCAATCCACAACATCTCAACCTCCACGCCTGGTGTCTAGGAGTGGACAGCTCCAAGAACAAGGCTTCTCTGTGGAGGTGGCAGAGAGAATTGCTGCCCCTCAGAGGTCATCAACAAGAACATCTACAAGTCAAAGTGGACCCTATTTGAGAAATGGTGCAGAGAAAATTCGGTGGATTTCTCCACTCCCTCTGTGAAACAAGTCTTACACTTTTTCATGTACTTGTACCAAAATCTAAACAGGCACTCCTCGACCATTGATGGTTACAGAACAGCCATTGTTGACACTCTGGGCCCAGCGGGGCACCATATTTCACAAAGCTCTGACCTTCACAGGTTACTCTCCAGTTTTCACAGGGATCGTCCCAAAAGTTCCAGGAATCTTCATAAGTGGAACCTTTCTGTTGTACTCAATGAGCTCACAAAAGCACCCTTTGAGCCTATGAAAGACACAGACCTCAAACATCTTACTCTTAAAACTGCTTTCTTGCTAGCTTTGGCCTCCGGCATGCGCCGCAACGAAATCAATGCCTCTGTTGCAAACAAAGTATCTTATCTAGGCCAATGGGAAAAGGTTGCCTTGTTCCCTTCTTCTGACTTTATAGCCATAAACCAACTAGCAAGAGAAGGTTCTCAAAGTGTGTCTCCGGTGACTATTCCTGCTCTAACTACCATTGTAGATAGACAATTCAAAGAAGACAGGACTTTGTGTCTGGTGCGGACCCTGAGGTACTATTTGGATCGAACCAAAGACCTGAGAGGGTCTCGATCCCTCCTTTTCATCTCCTTCAAGAAAGGACACACCTCAGACATCAGACCTGCTACTGTCTCTTCTTGGTTGAGACAAACCATTCTATTTTGTTATAAACAAGCAGACCAACAAGCCTTGGACTTGGTACAAGTTAAAGCGCATGACATTAGGGCCTTTGTGGCCTCTAAGGCCGTTTACGGTGGGGTATTGGTGGACCAAATCATGCAAGCCTGATGCTGGAAAGCTCACAACACATTTACCAATTTTTACCTAAAAGACCTTACTTGGTCAGACAACGACAACAATATGTATCTGGGTCCAGTAGTGGCGGCACAACAAGTCCTCTTTACAGGCCCGGCCTTCAGGATTGGGGCACTGTAAAAGGGACTCAGACTGGTATTTCTAAACATTCATTCTAATCTATGACTTCAAAATCTAAGAAAAATTGGCACATCTTCCAGTCTCAGCTGTAATCCCTCCACCGAGCGGTTGGATTCAGCAATTCAGTCCCACATGGTAAGCTATTGTAGCGCAATAAAATAGAAAATTTTAATTACTTTATTGTAGCTTTTATAAGCTACAAGCTTACCATGTGGGACTGAGAAGAGTCCCACCCTGCCTCCCCGCTGTATTACAGCTGAGGGTTATGGTTAAAATTGCAATGAGAAAGTAGGAAGAGATCTCGTAGAGTACCACGAGAAGGCAACCTGAGGCTACGGCCAACTATAAATGTCTATTTTTCTTAGACATTGGCCGGGCCTGCGGCCATCGAAGAACAGCAATTCAGTCCCACATGGTAAGCTACATTTAAGTAATTAAAATTTTCAAATTTATTGTTGATCACAGTTGACTGGGGTTATTGAAAAGTAGAGCAAGATCCTGTGGATGTTTGAAGTTGTAGTACTAGAGAGTCTACCACATGTAGTTTGTTAATCCTTCTTCTATATTTTACATATAGATTTGACGTAGATTTTTGTATAATACCAAGAAAATTTGAAGTAATCTTTCTTAATTACTTTGTATATTTTTCAGCTACCATAATATACAAAAAGTCCATCCAGTGGATGAAGTGGTAGAACTAGATGAGTTAGAACAGCCAGAGGAAAGTGAGTACAATGCATGATATGCATTATTAGCATAATATATTTTTAAAGCACAACATGAAAATATGTTCATTTGCTTTATTTGTCCTTAATCATATTATACTGTACAATTACATGAAAAAATGCTACCGAAGAGGAAGAAATTGTTTAAATCTTGCTTTTATTTCTGTACAAATTTCAAAGGATATATATTATTAGTAGTGTTCTGGAATACCTGTTCATCAGCCACATCTGACTGCACAACTTTGCATTGTGGGAATGTATCATCTCACAAGATTCTAGCATACATCTTAAGAGAGATTTTAAACAATATGTAGAAAAGGCAATAATTGTTTCACGATCCCTTCAGGCCTTGTAATTTGCGCGACCATGACTCAAATGGGTGATATATTAAACCAATTCTTGGTAACCATGAGAACTAATCCCTGAAGTCCAATCAAATATTGAAACAATGAATGGCCAAACAGCTGTTGCCTGAGAAAGTGTGACGTCATTAGGAGTGGTCAACTTTGGTTCTCTTTTGTCTACTCCTTCTGGAAGATGTAGTATAAGATAAAACCATCTAGATAAAATGTTCTTGGAAGTTGCTCTGTACATAAATAAAAAAACACTTTAACCACAGCTTTGCTTTCAATGTTCTACAGTTTGGAATGATTTACCTGATGAGATCTGTTCTGCTGCAACTCTAACCTGTTTCAGAAAAAAAGGTTAAAATATTTCTCTCTAAAAAGGCTTTCCCATCTTAACATACACTCTATCTGGTGTCTCTGTGGTATTGGACTTGGCAACACTATGGCATGAATGATTTTTTAATTGGATTCTGGTGTTGTGCATGGCACAGATTAAGCACTATAAAAGGATACAGAATAGAATAGAACTACCAAGGTGTAGGTGATGACATAAGTAACAACCACCTGTCCCAACTGTGATGTCACAGGTGGGACTTGGGCTAAAAATAGACTGAACAGATTTTGGGAGAGTGGACACGGTTTTGCCAGAGAGGCTCATCAGACATAAAAAAATAAATTTTATAAAATGCTTTTTACTGAACTGCATTCCATTACAGTCCATGCCATGAACTCAAGCATATTTTAGGTTGTTTGAATGGTTTTTCAGTAGTTTGAATCTGATTTATATGACATAGAAATCTATCAGTCTTGTTCTCCTTTCGTGACTCTGCAATTTTTTACAGCACAACAGCTATTATTTGATTTGATATATTTTTGTTTGTATGGTTTCAGTACATTTTGTGGGCTATATCACACTTGGTAATTTTAAGGGTGTAGGAGTGACAGATATTTTAGGTGGTCAATATTCTGCTGTGCAAACCCCTTCCAACTGTCCCACTTGAGGTTGTGACAGATATTCAAACCCATGACATGAATTAGTAGTGAATGATTCACTAGTCATTTGAATCCAGCACAAAATGGATCTAACCCCATTAATGCACACCACCAGGGGCCAACTTCATGAACAATAGTTAAATAAGGTGACCTTAGATCTAAGTAAGGGAA
This sequence comes from Sabellastarte sp. h YS-2021, assembly GCA_964017235.1. Lineage (NCBI taxonomy): Eukaryota > Metazoa > Annelida > Polychaeta > Sabellida > Sabellidae > Sabellastarte > Sabellastarte sp. h YS-2021. The sequence goes on from OZ024927.1 coordinate 20,466,132, forward strand.
GCTTTTTCACTTAACTTTGTCTTGGAATCAGCATTTAACAAGGAATGTTTGTGAATACAGTTTCACAAGTTCTTGCTTGAAATCTAAGTAATTCTTAAAATTTAAGATAGAAATGGTCTAAATATTGTTCATAAATCAGGCTCCAGGTTGTCAAAAAGAAATGAGAGAAGTGTAAGTTATACTACTCAGGCCGAATCTATTCTTGCGAGGTTTTTGTGTAAAGATTGTGCCAAATAAGTCATGAAATATGAATATTTTGATTGACAGGTGAAGAAAGTAGTGATGGTGAGAATTCTGAGGACAGTGAAGACTCAGAACTGGAAGTGGGTAAGTGAACCAGAAAGAAACATAGATCCAGGGATAATGTAGATGATATGATATGATGGATTAATGAAAAATTTCTGTGTGTATGCACACAACTAAACTAAAACTCACCTTTTCATATTTACCTTCACTCTGAAATAACTACACCATTACTTTGGTTTTGACTTTCTTATCTCATAAATAACTAAATATCAAAGATTGTACACAGAGATTCAAGTGTTAGTATCAGTAGATTCATGACAAAATAAAGCGGAACTCTATTAAGTCAAACCTCAAGCCCCCAGAAAATTGCTTTTACTCAACCAAAAACACTTTTGTGCACAATTAATTTTAAAATATCAGACTTTCTTTTTTAAATTCTTCCAATGCAGAAGCTGTTGCCCTTCCCAAGTTTCATGCCGATGCCCCAGTTCCAGCCAGATACCAGCGGGAGTTCCGCAGTGAGGCCAAGAAGGTGTGGGTTGATCCAGATACTGATACACCATTGCCAGGTTAGGACAGAGATGCTTTTAAGTTCATGAATTGTGATGGGCAAGTTCTATATGAATATAATGTTGTATTTATTTATCTTGGTTGAATATCCTTTGATAAGTTGTGTACCATATTTACATGGAGAATTTTACATACAGTTAAAAATTTCACTTTGCTTAATCTACACATAATGGGAAAGTTATTCAAGTGGTGCATATTTTATTGCGCTACAATAGCTTACCATGTAGAACTGAATGCTAATCTCGGGAGGCCGCAGGCATCCGGCCAACATCCAAGAAAAATAGGCATTTAGTGTTGGCCGTAGCCTCAGGTTGTACTCTCGTGGAACTCTTCTCAACTCTTCCTCTTTTCTCGTTGACTGCGTGATTTGGAAGCGTTTGCTTTGTGCATTCATATTTTACTCTATTTTACAGTTTTTACGTATTGTTGCATGTTTGGCTATTTTACTTTATTAATGGTATAGACTATTCTGTGAAACTTCTGTTTTGACAGGATAAGTATTTCTTTACATTTTTGTGATTTGTGAGTTTTCTTGGTTCAGGCTTGCTTGTTTACACTTTTTTATTGCAGTAAAAATGTCCTCCAATACCCAAAGAACAAGCAAAGATAAACCTAGATCTGTGAAGTGTCGGCATTTCTGTCTCCCATTTGATAATCACAATTATTGCCCTTCCTATAGAGAAGCAAATAGAGGAGATGATCCCTGTGTTACTCTTGAATCTCCATGTGACATTTGCTCTGGTTTCTCGGATGAACAAATGCAAAAAATTGGAACAAAAAACAGGAAGCGTTATGTGAGGAATCATAAAGCAGACACTTCAAAAGATGATGAACTAGATTTGCTGGGTGACGAGGACGTGGAATCCTTTACTGGATCTCAGGCAGACCTTGAAGGTGCTGCTGACAATATATTTGGTTCTCCACCATGTCCTCAGCCCCTGTGTTTCGAGTCATTGTCTCTTAAAACCCCAGCTAAAACTGTCCCCCAGGTACAGCTTTACAACAGAAAATCGAGTCCAAACTCAAGAAATCCCTGGGTTCTCGGTTTAACATCCAATTGCAACAGCAAGTCAGGGTTTTCCAGGCTTCTATGCTTGAGGCCATGAAGTCTCTCCGAGACGAATTTCAGTCTTTCAAAAAGACATCTAAAGAAGTGGAGGTGGATCAGACCTCCACTTCAGCCTCTAAGCCTGGTACCAGTAAACAAACTGAGAATCTGGACCCTACCTTTCCGAGACCTCCTCCGAGAACTGAATCATCCTCTCATATGGATGAGGCTATGGGGGTGGAATTGTATGGTCCACCTCTTCCACCATGTCTCAGAGATGATCACTCCATGCATGATTCTGACCCAGATCAACATTCAGGTCAGTCCGAGGAACCCTCTCGGGTGACCTTGGCTAGACCCAAAAAACATGCAGATAAAAGAAAACACAAGGTTAGGTCCAGATACTTGTCTCAGTCATCATCTTCAGAGGATCAGTCCTCTGTACACATACAAAGATCTTCCAAGCCCTCTAGGGCCCTTCCTGATCAAGACCAACCTCAACACGATCCAGACCCACGGTTTAGTTGAATCTTGGATTCGAGTTATGTACTGGGTTCTGATTGTTATTTAATAAACACCATTTTATCCTATAAAAACTAAAGATGTATGCAATATCTATACACATATGTTAAATATAAGAGGTACTCTATATACTGTGTGATTTTGTTTTTTGTTTAATATTTTCTTTAATGTGCAGTGTTTGAAGTGAATACACAGTCTAGCCTTTGTCTATCTTTTTGCAAAGTACCAGAATGTAGAAAATCTTTTGTGTTTTTCTTTGTCTTCTGGTGCTCAGTGGAGTAATTTTCCCCAATATAAACGTCTGGTTCTTCAACACATGGCTTCCAGACATACTAATAGGTTCAATAGACATTATTCAATACTAGTGCTGGGACGATGTTCGCAAACTTCGGTATTATCGCTTGCTGGCTCATTGCCAATCAATGATCGGTAAAATTTAAGTAAAACCGATATTTGCTAAATCCATTTCTTTGCAGCCGTTTGGTCACAATAAAATGCTAACCTTCATAATATTTTGTAAAAATCTGAAATATCCATCAGTTAAAATCACAAAACTAGCCGTGAATGTGTAAATAGAAACACCTTGGGGTTTTCCAACTGTTGTCAAGGTGATCATAAAATCAGCCAATCACAAGTGAGGATACATCAAGCATGGTCTGTTAGTGAGGGAGACGTCTGTGAATGGCTTCTAGATTATATTTTGGTCATATTTGTGGTAATTTGTGTGTATTTTACTTGATATAATTTAATATTTGATTTTATCTGTCTTTTTTACACTTCGACTCCATAATCGGAAATGTCCGAAGTTTGGTTACAAATGTCCGATACGAACATCGACAGGGAAAATCCAAGCGATCTCCCAGCACTATTCAATACACAGTCTTTTATGCTTGTGTTGGTGGTTATTCAAAACACTGGTAGAAACACCATATACATATTTGGTAGTGGCAATTTTAGTCATGTGGGTGCAAGTTTTTGCACAAATAAAAGTTCAGAAAAGTGGCCTTTGTCATGAATACAAGGTCACAAAATTAATTGAAAATGGTTTACATGCAAATGGTGTCAATGTGTATGTGTGACACATGTACTCTTAATTGGTTCAGTTTTACAAGTCATATATAGTACATAACATGAACTTTTTCATACCTGTTGTGTGTTTAAAATTTGCATTTTTATGTCGTCACTCTGCGGCGTGGGCGTCCGCGTCCGCGTGAACAACTTCTTCTCCAAAACTACAAGGCCTAGAGACATGCTGTTTTTTTAAAAGACACCTTATCTATCGAGGTTGAAAAATTGTTCAAGGCATGAAAATCTGTCTGTTCGTCTGTTTGCTAGAGACGTTACAAGGGAGGTACCAACACCAAAAGTGTGAAAATGTCAACACTTTATCACAATTTTCTCAGTGACTATTGGAGGGATTTCTCTCATATCTTGCATATATGTACTAGGCCAGAGGTAGATTATCTTGTGTGAGTATGAGACCTGGATCTGTCTTACTTTTTTTAATAAATTTTTTAAATAATTTTTAATGCATTAAAATTCATGAAATCATGCACTAAATCACTTATAACTTGAAAAGTGTTGCATTTAGAGCATTTTGTTAAAATATGTTATTCAGCTACTTTTTTCATAGCTACAACATGGTGAGTAACTTGGGTGTCTGTTTCAATAGCTAAGTGAGTAATAGCTACTTTTGGGCTTTTCAGTAACTACCATCTTGAGTAAAATCACTTGTAACTTGAAAACTATTGCATTTAGAGAATTTCGTATAAATATGTTATTCAGCTACTTTTGGGTCAGCTATAACATAGTAAAATTTCAGACCTGTAGCTCATGGCATAGCTGAGTAATAGCTACTTTTAGGTTATCACTGTTGAGTAAATCACTTATAACTTGAAAACTATTGCATTTAGAGTATTTTGTTTCAATATGTTATTCACCTATTTTGGGGTCAGCTATAACATAGTAAAATTTCAGATCTGTAGCTCGTGGCATAGCTGAGTAATAGCTACTTTGAGGTTATCACTGTTGAGTAAATCACTTATAACTTGAAAACTATTGCATTTACAGAAATTTGTGTAAATACGTTATTCAGTTACTTTTGGGTCAGCTATAACATAGTGAAATTACAGACCTATAGCTCATGGCATAGCTGAGCAATAGCTATTTTCAGGTACTGTATTTTGAGTAAATCAGTTGTAACTTGAAAAATATTGCATTTGGAGTATTTTGGTAAAATATGTTGTTCACCTACTTTTGGGTCAGCTTTAACATAGTGAAATTACAGACCTATAGCTCATGGCATAGCTGAGCAATAGCTATTTTGAGGTTCTTACTCTTGAGTAAATCAGTTGTAACTTGAAAACTATTGCATTTACAGTATTTTACTTAAATATGTTGTTCACCTAATTTTGGGTCAGCTGTAACATAGTAAAATTTCAGACATGTAGCTCATGGCATAGCTGAGTAATAGCTACTTTTAGGGTATCACTGTTGAGTAAATCACTTATAACTTGAAAACTATTGCATTTAGAGTATTTTGTTTCAATATGTTATTCACCTATTTTGGGGTCAGCTATAACATAGTAAAATTTCAGACCTGTAGCTCATGGCATAGCTGAGTAATAGCTACTTTGAGGTTATCACTATTGAGTAAATCACTTATAACTTGAAAACTATTGCATTTAGAGTATTTTGTTTCATATGTTATTCACCTATTATGGGGTTAGCCATAACATAGTAAAATTTCAGACCTGTAGCTCATGGCATAGCTGAGTAATAACTACTTTGAGTTTATCACCGTTGAGTAAATCACTTATAACTTGAAAACTATTGCATTTACAGAAATTTGTGTAAATACATTATTCAGCTACTTTTGGGTGAGCTATAACATAGTGAAATTACAGACCTGTAGCTGATGGCACAACTGAGCAATAGCTATTTTCAGGTACTGACTGTTGAGTAAATCAGTTGTAACTTGAAAAATATTGCATTTGGAGTATTATGTTAAAATATGTTGTTCACCTACTTTTGGGTCAGCTATAACATAGTGAAATTACAGACCTATAGCTCATGGCATAGCTGAGCAATAGCTATTTTGAGGTTCTCACTATTGAGTAAATCAGTTGTAACTTGAAAACTATTGCATTTACAGTATTTTGCTTAAATATGTTATTCACCTATTTTGGGGTCAGCTATAGCATAGTAAAATTTCAGATGTGTAGCTCATGGCATAGCTGAGTAATAGCTACTTTTAGGTTATCACTGTTGAGTAAATCACTTATAACTTGAAAACTATTGCATTTACAGAAATTTGTGTAAATATGTTATTCAGCTACTTTTGGGTCAGCTATAACATAGTGAAATTACAGACCTGTAGCTCATGGCACAACTGAGCAATAGCTATTTTCAGGTACTGACTGTTGAGTAAATCAGTTATAACTTGAAAAATATTGCATTTGGAGTATTTTGGTAAAATATGTTGTTCACCTACTTTTGGGTCAGCTATAACATAGTGAAATTACAGACCTATAGCTCATGGCATAGCTGAGCAATAGCTATTTTGAGGTTTCTCACTATTGAGTAAATCAGTTGTAACTTGAAAACTATTGCATTTAGAGTATTTTGCTTAAATATGTTGTTCACCTACTTTTGGGTCAGCTATAACATAGTAAAATTTCAGACATGTAGGTCATGGCATAGCTGAGTAATAGTTACTTTTAGGTTATCACTGTTGAGTAAATCACTAATAACTTGAAAACTATTGCATTTAGAGTATTTTGTTTCAATATGTTATTCGCCTATTATGGGGCTAGCCATAACATAGTAAAATTTCATACCTGTAGCTCATGGCATAGCTGAGTAATAGCTACTTTGAGGTTATCACTGTTGAGTAAATCACTTATAACTTGAAAACTATTGCATTTACAGAAATTTGTGTAAATACGTTATTCAGCTACTTTTGGGTCAGTTATAACATAGTGAAATTACAGACCTGTAGCTCATGGCACAACTGAGCAATAGCTATTTTTAGGTACTGACTGTTGAGTAAATCAGTTGTAACTTGAAAACTATTGCATTTAGAGTATTTTGTTTCAATATCTTATTCGCCTATTATGGGGTTAGCCATAACATAGTAAAATTTCAGACCTGTAGCTCATGGCATAGCTGAGTAATAGCTACTTTGAGGTTATCACTGTTGAGTAAATCATTTATAACTTGAAAACTATTGCATTAACAGAAATTTGTGTAAATACATTATTCAGCTACTTTTGGGTGAGCTATAACATAGTGAAATTACAGACCTGTAGCTGATGGCACAACTGAGCAATAGCTATTTTCAGGTACTGACTGTTGAGTAAATCAGTTGTAACTTGAAAAATATTGCATTTGGAGTATTATGTTAAAATATGTTGTTCACCTACTTTTGGGTCAGCTATAACATAGTGAAATTACAGACCTATAGCTCATGGCATAGCTGAGCAATAGCTATTTTGAGGTTCTCACTATTGAGTAAATCAGTTGTAACTTGAAAACTATTGCATTTACAGTATTTTGCTTAAATATGTTATTCACCTATTTTGGGGTCAGCTATAGCATAGTAAAATTTCAGACCTGTAGCTCATGGCATAGCTGAGTAATAGCTACTTTGAGGTTATCACTGTTGAGTAAATCATTTATAACTTGAAAACTATTGCATTAACAGAAATTTGTGTAAATACATTATTCAGCTACTTTTGGGTGAGCTATAACATAGTGAAATTACAGACCTGTAGCTGATGGCACAACTGAGCAATAGCTATTTTCAGGTACTGACTGTTGAGTAAATCAGTTGTAACTTGAAAAATATTGCATTTGGAGTATTATGTTAAAATATGTTGTTCACCTACTTTTGGGTCAGCTATAACATAGTGAAATTACAGACCTATAGCTCATGGCATAGCTGAGCAATAGCTATTTTGAGGTTCTCACTATTGAGTAAATCAGTTGTAACTTGAAAACTATTGCATTTACAGTATTTTGCTTAAATATGTTATTCACCTATTTTGGGGTCAGCTATAGCATAGTAAAATTTCAGATGTGTAGCTCATGGCATAGCTGAGTAATAGCTACTTTTAGGTTATCACTGTTGAGTAAATCACTTATAATTTGAAAACTATTGCATTTACAGAAATTTGTGTAAATATGTTATTCAGCTACTTTTGGGTCAGCTATAACATAGTGAAATTACAGACCTGTAGCTCATGGCACAACTGAGCAATAGCTATTTTCAGGTACTGACTGTTGAGTAAATCAGTTATAACTTGAAAAATATTGCATTTGGAGTATTTTGGTAAAATATGTTGTTCACCTACTTTTGGGTCAGCTATAACATAGTGAAATTACAGACCTATAGCTCATGGCATAGCTGAGCAATAGCTATTTTGAGGTTTCTCACTATTGAGTAAATCAGTTGTAACTTGAAAACTATTGCATTTAGAGTATTTTGCTTAAATATGTTGTTCACCTACTTTTGGGTCAGCTATAACATAGTAAAATTTCAGACATGTAGGTCATGGCATAGCTGAGTAATAGTTACTTTTAGGTTATCACTGTTGAGTAAATCACTAATAACTTGAAAACTATTGCATTTAGAGTATTTTGTTTCAATATGTTATTCGCCTATTATGGGGCTAGCCATAACATAGTAAATTTCATACCTGTAGCTCATGGCATAGCTGAGTAATAGCTACTTTGAGGTTATCACTGTTGAGTAAATCACTTATAACTTGAAAACTATTGCATTTACAGAAATTTGTGTAAATACGTTATTCAGCTACGTTTGGGTCAGTTATAACATAGTGAAATTACAGACCTGTAGCTCATGGCACAACTGAGCAATAGCTATATTTAGGTACTGACTGTTGAGTAAATCAGTTGTAACTTGAAAACTATTGCATTTAGAGTATTTTGTTTCAATATGTTATTCGCCTATTATGGGGTTAGCCATAACATAGTAAAATTTCAGACCTGTAGCTCATGGCATAGCTGAGTAATAGCTACTTTGAGGTTATCACTGTTGAGTAAATCATTTATAACTTGAAAACTATTGCATTAACAGAAATTTGTGTAAATACATTATTCAGCTACTTTTGGGTGAGCTATAACATAGTGAAATTACAGACCTGTAGCTGATGGCACAACTGAGCAATAGCTATTTTCAGGTACTGACTGTTGAGTAAATCAGTTGTAACTTGAAAAATATTGCATTTGGAGTATTATGTTAAAATATGTTGTTCACCTACTTTTGGGTCAGCTATAACATAGTGAAATTACAGACCTATAGCTCATGGCATAGCTGAGCAATAGCTATTTTGAGGTTCTCACTATTGAGTAAATCAGTTGTAACTTGAAAACTATTGCATTTACAGTATTTTGCTTAAATATGTTATTCACCTATTTTGGGGTCAGCTATAGCATAGTAAAATTTCAGATGTGTAGCTCATGGCATAGCTGAGTAATAGCTACTTTTAGGTTATCACTGTTGAGTAAATCACTTATAACTTGAAAACTATTGCATTTACAGAAATTTGTGTAAATATGTTATTCAGCTACTTTTGGGTCAGCTATAACATAGTGAAATTACAGACCTGTAGCTCATGGCACAACTGAGCAATAGCTATTTTCAGGTACTGACTGTTGAGTAAATCAGTTATAACTTGAAAAATATTGCATTTGGAGTATTTTGGTAAAATATGTTGTTCACCTACTTTTGGGTCAGCTATAACATAGTGAAATTATAGACCTATAGCTCATGGCATAGCTGAGCAATAGCTATTTTGAGGTTTCTCACTATTGAGTAAATCAGTTGTAACTTGAAAACTATTGCATTTAGAGTATTTTGCTTAAATATGTTGTTCACCTACTTTTGGGTCAGCTATAACATAGTAAAATTTCAGACATGTAGCTCATGGCATAGCTGAGTAATAGTTACTTTTAGGTTATCACTGTTGAGTAAATCACTAATAGCTTGAAAACTATTGCATTTAGAGTATTTTGTTTCAATATGTTATTCGCCTATTATGGGGCTAGCCATAACATAGTAAAATTTCATACCTGTAGCTCATGGCATAGCTGAGTAATAGCTACTTTGAGGTTATCACTGTTGAGTAAATCATTTATAACTTGAAAACTATTGCATTAACAGAAATTTGTGTAAATACATTATTCAGCTACTTTTGGGTCAGTTATAACATAGTGAAATTACAGACCTGTAGCTCATGGCACAACTGAGCAATAGCTATTTTCAGGTACTGACTGTTGAGTAAATCAGTTGTAACTTGAAAAATATTGCATTTGGAGTATTTTGTTAAAATATGTGGTTCACCTACATTTGGGTCAGTTATAACATAGTGAAATTACAGACTTATAGCTCATGGCATAGCTGAGCAATAGCTATTTTGAGGTTTCTCACTATTGAGTAAATCAGTTGTAACTTGAAAACTATTGCATTTACAGTATTTTGCTTAAATATGTTGTTCACCTACTTTTGGGTCAGCTATAATATAGTAAAAATTCAGACATGTAGCTCATTGCATAGCTGAGTAATAGCTACTTTGAGGTTATCACTGTTGAGTAAATCAGTTGTAACTTGAAAACTATTACATTTACAGTATTTTGTTTAAATGTGTTATTCACATAATTTTTGGTCAGTTATATCATAGTGAAATTGCAGACCTCTATGTCATGGCATAGCTGAGCAATAGCTACTTTCAGGTTCTCACTATTGAGTATTGTATCCACTGGATAGCCGCAGTGTGTAGAGAGATTTAACCATTACCGCTCTAATGAAAAAAATATTACAGCTAGCCTTCTCAAGTTTGCAGAATATATTAATAACCATAAAATGTTGTCTGGGAATATTTTTGAAAAACAAGATGGCCGCCAGGGACGTTTATTCGACTTTAAAAAGGACTTTTGTTGGCCCTCTAGAGCAAAGGGTATTATAAGTAGAGATCTCAAATTCGCAGGATATGTTCCTCATTATAAAATCTTGACTGGTAATATTTTTGGGCTCATTTTGAAAAACAAGATAGCCGCCACTGGTGTTTCTTTGTCAGTCATGAAAAGAGCTTATATCTCCCTTATTATTGGTCCTAGAGGTTTGGGATGGTAAACCAACCTGTAGGAAATCATGGGCTGGGAATCTTTTGGTGTGGTCAGATTTGACCTTGGACCCCTCCTTCAAGGTCAAACGAGGATAGCCAAACTTAGAAGTGCTTATAACTCGCTTATTATTGGTCCTAGAGGTTTGGGATGGTAAACAGACTTATAGGAAATCATGGGCTGGGAATCTGTTGATGTTGTCCGATTTGACCTTGAACCCCTTCTTCAAGGTCAAACAAATGTAGCGAAACTTAAAAGTGCCTATAGCTCGCTTATTATTGGTTCTAGAGGTTTGGGATGGTAAACCATCCTATAGGAAATCATGGGCTGGGAATCTTTTGGTGTGGTCAGATTTGACCTTTGGACCCCTCCTTCAAGGTCAAATAAGGACAGCCAAACTTAAAAGTGCTTATAACTCGTTTATTATTGGTCCTACAGGTTTGGGATGGTAAATCAACCTATAGGAAATCATGGGCTGGGAATATTTTTGTGTGGTCAGATTTGACCTTGGACCCCTTCAAGGTCGTACGAGGATACTGCATTTGCAGTATTTCTTTAAATATGTTTTAACCTACTCTTTACACTTAAACAGTTACCTTGTTACTTTCTTCATAAAACCATTTGCAGGGCACAACTTTTTGGTCCTTTTCTTCTGTCAGGTTCAGAATTTCTTTGAACATGCTGTTCAATTACCATTTACCTTCACAAATCAAAAACACTCAGTCAGCTGACACAGTGCCCGTTCACGGGCACTCTCCTCTTTTAGGGAATGTCTTTGACAGCCTGTATTTGTCTCCTGGTAAAAATATTCCAAAGAGAAAACCACAGTCTGTACTTGTTGTGTGCAGTTGTGTAGCCACATCAGAGATGTGTATAAAGCATGTAAGCCTCTTTAAAAATAATGAGGATATTGAGGAGTGGACAGCTCCAAGAACAAGGCTTCTCTGTGGAGATGGCAGAGAGAATTGCTGCCCCTTAAAGATCATCAACAAGGACCATCTACAAGTCAAAGTGGGCACTACTTGAAAAATGGTGCAGAAAAAATTTGGTGGATTTCTCCACTCCCTCTGTGAAACAAGTCTTAGACTTTTTCATGTAGCTGTACCAAGATCTAAACAGGCACACCTCTACCATTGATGGTTATAGGACGGCCATTGTTGACACCTTGGGTCCAGCTCCAAAATGGAACCTTTCTGTTCTTAATGAGCTCACCAAAGCAACCTTTGAGCCTATGAAAGACACAGACCTCAAACATCTTACTCTTAAAACTGCTTTCTTGCTAGCTTTGGCGTCCGGCAAGCGCTGCAGCGAAATTCATGCCTGGGTTGCAAAAAACAAAGTATCTAATCTAGGCCAATGGGAACAGGTTGCCATGTTCTCATCTTCTGATTTCATAGCCAAAAACCAACTAGCAAGACAATTTTCTCAAATTGTGTCTCCGGTGACTATTCCTGCTCTAACTACCATTGTAGATAGACAATTCAAAGAAGACAGGACCTTGTGTCCGGTACACGCCCTGAGGTATTATTTGGATCGAACCAAAGACCTGAGAGGGTCTCAATCCCTACTTTTCATTTCCTTCAAGAAAGGACACACCTCAGATATCAGATCCGGTACACTCTCTTCTTGGTTAAAACAAACCATTCTGCATAAACAAGCAGACCAACAAGCCTTGGACTTGGTCCAAGTTAAAGTGCATGACATTAGGGCCTTCGCGACCTCTAAGGCCTTTTATGGTGGTGTATCGGTGGACTAAATCATGCAAGCCTGTCACTGGAAAGCTCACAACACATTTACTAATTTTTACCCAAAAGACCTTACTTGGTCAGACAACGACAACAATATGTATCTAGGTCCAGCAGTGGTGGTACAGCAAGTCCTAGACCCTTCCCTTTAGACCAGTTATCCTCGGAAAGAAAAGAAGGGGGAGCACATCCGCTTCAGCAAAGTCTTCAGGAGTCTAAATCTCAGGGTCTAGGTATAAGTTTAGCTCATCAGGATGTTGGGTAAGGTCTTTTGATTTTTTCAGTATATATTGTATTATGTATTAAGGACTTACTAAGGTTGTCATTAATCTTATTTTAGAGTGGCAAAAATTATGAGATTCCCAAGCCTAGAGGTTTTTTTTATTGTGGCTTAGCCCTAGGGGCTTTACTCTTCAGAAGTGAGCATAGGCTGCACTTCTCTCCTCCAATCAAAACATCCAGACAGTTTTTTAGCACTGTCATTCATTCATTCAGCACTACAGACCCAGTCTTCGGGACTTCGGCAATGTAAATGGGACACACTGGTATTTCTAAACATTCATTCTATTCTACTACTTCAAAATCCAAGAAAAATTGACTACTTCTTCCAGTCTCAGCTGTAATCCCTCCACCGAGTGGTTGGATTCAGCATTCAGTTCCACATGGTAAGCTATTGTAGCGCAATAAAATTGAAAATTTTAATTACTTAAATGTAACTTTTATAAGCTACAAGCTTACCATGTGGAGCTGACGAGAGTCCCACCCTGCCTCCTCAGTGAGAAAAGGAGGAAGAGTTGAGAAGAGTTCCATGAGAGTACAACCTGAGGCTACGGCCAACACTAAATGTCTATTTTTATTGCGTAAAATAGCCTTACCTTATCCTCACAAGTGCTTGGTTTGGTTTTGTGGAGCAAAACGTATCGACCGACAAGTATTTTTTTAAAAGAATTTTCTTGTCGGCAGGTGACCCCTTGTCTGCGCATGTCCGCGCATGCGCCGTACTCATTGTCGACAGGCAATTGTCGAGAGATCTTCATTATATTTTTGGTCGATATGGGAGCAACACGTACTTTTCCTTATTATCGTCCATTCACGGATGAAGATCTATGAAGTTTTGAAGCGTGCAAGCGTGCACCTACCTGTATTTGTCCATTATTCGACTGGTACTACCACTAATTCTGCCTCCCTTGTCCTGAAAAGGGTCAGAATAAGATGTGCAAGAAGATGTTGCTGTAAGGTCTTCAGTGGAAGACGGTGTATATCTTCCGCTGTACTCGCCCATTATTCGACTGGAACTACCTCCTTGTCGATGAAAGGGATGCCGAGAAGATTTTGCTGTAAAGTTTTCAGTGGAAAACTGCTTTATGGTCCTTTTGATGGCACACCATGAATATTACCTTGTGCAAAGAAAAAAGAATGCAGTTGTCTTGGCAGTGGAGGTCGTAGATTCTTTACTGTGGGTGGAGCGCCACTCTGGTACAGTAACAGGTCTGCCTCCAAAAGAACGACTACAGAAGCGTATCCACAGATCCTTGCAGTTATTATTTTGTTTCCCAGCAGGTACAGTGAACTTCCTGCTTATCAAGACATGAAAATATGGACAGATTACCTTCCTTTGCTGTAAATTTGGATGAAGATCCAACAGACATCTTTGGGGCAGTATGTGTACTGCTTGTCTGTTCAGCCCTGTAGAAGAATTCTTCTGCAAACTCAACGAAGATCAAACTGGCTAGATGAGATTTTATGTCCGGTAATTTCCCCTACTAACCACAAAAGATCGTCGTACCACTCTGCCTAGTTTACCAGGTCAGAGGAATACAGAAGAACGTGGCTACATTAATGCAAGTCACCATGGAGGCTCTTCTTGCAGTGTTACTGGCAGTGATGGCATATTTTTTCATTGCCATCCCAGAGTGGTGCGAATCTTCAGTTGGGATTGTCGAGTTACTCTCCAATCGAATTCGCCAATGCCTGTACTACCCACAATGCAAAGCGATGACGTCAGACAGGAAAACATGGCTACAGTAAATACCGCTGAAATATTGCTGGAAATGCTTCAAAAGACAGCAAGTTATCCACTCAAGAATTGCAGAACTCCAGGGGCCGTATTCACGAAAGGTCTTAGCCAAGTCTTAGGCTTAACTTTGGTATAAAAATATAGCCAACTTAAGCCTAAGACTTGGCTAAGACCTTTCGTGAATACGGCCCCTGGTTTCTATGGCAGTTTATTTCTTGTATAGAAACTCGGCTAATGACGACCTCTGATACATCTCAGTGTCCTGAATTGATTTCTAACTACAACTTCAACGGTCACTGCCCACGAGTGAAGTTCGTTTACTATGTCAATAAATAACTGCTTGTCGCATCATTTAAACTGGAGACAGCAGAAATTATTAAAAATTCGGTTACAAAAGATGCGTTCTTCTATGTACCGATTCACAGGTCTCTCAACATCTACTTCAGTTTAATGTACACGGTCAAACCTATCAGTTTAAAGCATTATGAAATTCGGGTTAGCGACCCCTCTACAGTATCATGCGCGTAATAAAGAGGCAAATCTCATTCTTCAGTCTCACGGAATAGGAGTTCACCATATACCTGGACCACTGGTTGTTAAGTGTATGTAGAAGACACCAGTATTGGGTTCAAATCAAAGAACTCATCCAATTATTCAACAACTGGCTTCGTAATATCGATTTCCTAGGTTACCACTGCATTTTGGTACCAGGAAATTTCTTTCTACCTCGAATAAATTAAATACCTGAGAATCTATTCAAGACATGGCGATCTCATCACAATCAACCCCAAGGTTGCTTATATCCCAGGTAGGGATACCAGCATCTTTGGAAAAGACTATACCAATGGGTCAGTTATGTATGTGTGCCTTTCAGTGGTATCTAGAAAAACTGGCAATTTCTCCAGTCACTAGTTGTGAGAATTCCTGTTTCAAATCCTTCTGAAAAGGCATATTCAGTGGTGGAAAATGCCAAAAAATGGGAAATAGGATGCCTTTTCTATACACGGGTGCACAATTCCCTTATTTTCGTAGATGCATTAAACCAGGGTTGATGATCCCATCTATTAGCATCACAGTTAGTGGCTTTGGACAGTTAAAAATGTATATATTACATTTCAATGTCATACAGCTGAAGGCAGTGTGTTCAGCCCTTAAAAGCCTTCAAGACAAATTCCACACAAAAGAATTCTGATAGCATCAGACAACACCACTGTGTTCGGTTATCTGAACAAACAGGGGGGGAGCGTATACCTCCTAGTTTGGCGCAGCTTGGCCTACTGCAATCCTTGAAATATACTCATAACAGACCTATTCTTGGTTGCTTAAAGGTCATACCCAGCATCATCTCCAGAAGGGATAAAGGTTTGGCGTATCCTGGCCTACTGCAATCCTTGAAATATACTCTTAAGAGACAGAAATATTCTGGGGTTACTTAAATGTCATATTCATTGATCCCTACAGAAGGGACAAAAGTAATATGTACAGAATGGTTCTTACTCCCTTTATGGTTCTAGACAACGTGCAAGTTTGGCACAAATCAACAATAGGTGTTTTATGCAGGTATGCTGCATCTTGGCCTACTGCAATCCTTGAAATATTCTCATATGAGCCAGATATATTCAGGGTTGCCTAGATGTCATGACAGCCTCTCCACAAAGAACGAAATAATATAGACAGGAGAGTCTTCATCTTTAATATTCTATTTGATTTACATAGTTTGTCAAATACCAATGGTAGAGATGTTTGCCACCAATATGAGTCACAAACTTCCATTCTATGGTGCCAGTCCCGGATGCAAATGCTCTGAACATAGATGAATTAAACATCTTGTTGGAGGTTCTGGACTGCTAGGCCTTTTGTCCTATACCACTTATTCCAAAAAGTCATTGAACAAGTGAACACCAGGTGCAAAATGATTGTAGTGGCCCCTTGGTGGCCCATGATGCATTGGCTTTGGGGTCTGGTGAGTCATTCAACCAAACCTCCATTACAGCTACTTCACTGGTCTCAAAAACAGCCATTCAGTCAGAAATACCATCTAAATCTGTTGCATTGACACCTTCATGCTTGGCACCTTAACACCACTCAGAATCTCTTATATCATTCTCTGGGCAAGGGATAGAGAGATTTAGGGCATCTCAAGGACCCTCATCTTGGAATGTATGAGTCATGATGGGCCATTTTGAGCTCTGGTACCCACAGAATAAGGTGGCCATCTCAGAGCTTACGGTCTCAAATATACCAGATTTTTTGAGCCATTTACTTGCAAAAATCTGAAACCTGTCACTATTGTTGGCTTTGCAGCAGCCATAGCTGATCTTTTACATTTTTTGTGCAGGAATTGAACCAAAGCCTGCATCTTTATAGGCCTATTGCAAGTGTTATAGAGAGAAGCCCACTGCTAACAGAGGTGCAGCATCAAGGGATTTGCCTTTGCTTCTGTTGGTTTTCACAAAAGGCTCCTTATTAACCTTTAAAAGGAGGTCAGTCTAAAAAAGTTTGACTTGCAAGACTGTTGCAATGCCATTGGAAGTGTATTCTGGGACTTTGGCTCCTTCAGACACAAGCCTCATAGGAAGGAGGTTACAGTTTCTCCCTCCTACCTACCTCTTCAGCAAGGACCAATTAGCCTCAATTGGTCTAGATTGGCTCCAGTGGTCCCTTCAGCGCTACATCATTCCTGAACTCATATTGCCTGGACACATGATTCGTTGTCCTCTTACAGCACTTGGATCCTTCTTGGACAGGACTACTGCTTGGAGAAAAGGGAAAGTCTCCTTCTCCTGCCTTTTAGCAAGAATCAGTTGGCTTCTGATGGCCCAGATGGCTCAAACCAGTAGTCATTCCAGCTCACAAACCTTTCTTGAGCTGGCGTTGGACTGATGTTGTGACGCTCTGCCTTCTTACAGTACTTAGTTACTATCAAGACAGTACAAGTACTTCAAGGAGGGGAAGAATCTCTTGCTCATGTCTTTTAAGGAAGGCTTGATGGAGATATCTTGAGTTCTGCTATCTCTTCCTGGATCAATCTGGCTGCATGATTAGATTGCCAGTCCTTTAGTTCTCAGAGTCTATACATTGAGACACATATTACATCCATGGCTGCCTCTTTAGTTTTCAAGAGTGGGGTCTTACCTGAACAGATATCAAACTCTTGTTATTGGAAGACCCACAATTCTTTACTACATTCTACTCGAAGATGTAGCTTGGCAATCCCATGACCAGTCCATGAACAAATTGGGTCTTGTGGATTCACCTCAGCATGTAGTCAATTTTCTGTGTATTTATACATGTTATTCATATGACTCGCATATTATGTTCTCTCCAGTTATACAAGTGTTGTGTCACTGACATATGTCTTTCTTAACTTACATATGGCCCCATATCTGCAGTTTATGCAGTTCAGTTTGCCTGCTTGGAGATATTCTCATTGTCAGATGATGACATCTTGTTTGGGGAGTCATGCAGACATCTCCGCCCAATACTGGGTGATGGTTAATTCTGCTATATGATTTGTTGTAACATTGTCTACAACAGCAACAGCAGCAACAATGACGACCACATCATGGATCTCTTGTTGAGGTTAGAAAATTACTTATCTGTGATGAAGAAGTAATATATATAACCTAAGATGTGGCACATGGAAGCTTATCTTATCCTCTTATCAAGTGCTTTATTTGAAGACCCCTTGTCTGACAATCATCTAACAGTGTGGCCAAAACAAATACCCTCCACCTGTTGTGGTTTTATTCAAGCACTTGTGAGGATAAGGTAAGGCTATTTTACGCAATAAAATGTAACAAATTTTATTGTAATTTAACTTTTTACAAGTTAAATACTTACCTTATCCTCACAAGGATAAACCCACCCTACCTCCCCGCATAATTTGTTTTGCTGGGGACCAAAAATACAATGAAGATCTCTCGACAATTGCCTGTCGACAATGAGTACGGCGCATGCGCAGACAAGGGGTCACCTGCCGACAAGAAAATTCTTTTAAAAAAATACTTGTCGGTCGATACGTTTTGCTCCACAAAACCAAACCAAGCACTTGTGAGGATAAGGTAAGTATTTAACTTGTAAAAAGTTAAATTACAATAAAATTTGTTACAATTTCTTGGATGTTGGCTGGATGCCTGCGGCCTCCCAAGATTAGCATTTAGTTCCACATGGTAAGCTTGTAGCTTATAAAAGCTACATTTAAGTAATTAAAATTTTCAATTTTCACATTTTGTCATGAGACACTTTGATTTATAAGTTTCCTCACAGTGATCATCCCAGTTATTTTGGTTCTCCTGTCTATTTATTGTGGTAGATATGGCACAAGGTAGAACTGATCAGATAAAAGGTGTTTTGAGGTTCCTCAATTCTACTCATCTGCACATAAAGAAAACACTCTTTTGCTTTTTACTCCCATATTTTGAATTACTTAATTCCTCCATTCTTGCCTGTTTCAAGAAAAAGCTGAAATTTATAAACAACCCAGCATCTCTGGGGTATTTGTACCTTCAAGTCTGCCATGGGTAGAGATTAAGTGCTATAAAAGTACAGAATAGAATGAAACAGAACAAAACAAATCAAAATGAGTCTGAAAGATGAGAAGTAAAAAAATCAGACTTGCTTTGGAACTCATTATGAAAATTATACATAGAGTAGACATCTGGGAATAAAAAGTATTCCCTAAGGCATTATTCACTAACATGAATCAGTGAGAATCAGATCAAATTTGAGCAAAAGTTATCAGCTCTTCATAAGACTTTTGGGTCAGATCAGATTGGTATTCATGCACATTTTATCTGATTTTAACTTTAGACAGATCAAAATTGGCTAATAGACGATTTACAAGGGAAGAAGATGGTTTGATCAGTCATTTTTGACAGAAGGTACTTCACCATTGAAAACAAAATCTTTTAATTTCCTGAATGATTAAAAGTCTCTTTAAAATTGTTAAAAATGAACAAAAAAAAAGAAAAAAAACAACAGATAAAATATTTAATCTTTTCAGCTCAAATGATCCATAGTTTGTGAATAGGTATTTGATCCACTGGCTCCCTTGACATTTTTGCCAAATTTTGATCTGATCTTTATCTGATCTTTATCGCTATTACTGTTACTGATTACTGCCCCTGGCCTATGTATCCCTGGTATTTTGGTCAAATACCACCAAAGCCTTAGACTCCTGTGTATGTTGCAAATGCAATCATTTGAAATGCCTATTAATAAATGTTTGTGTTTAAAGACCATCAAATGCCAGTTTTCCTATAACCATAAATTTATCATCCTTTATGCCAACAGGTATGGTTGTAAGTGGGAAACCCACACCAGGTAAGAAATCTAAGAAGACAAAAAAGGTGAAGAAAATCAAGAAGTCTAGAGTGTCACCAAGGGAAACTCAGGCATAAAGGATATAAGTGTTTACAGAAAGGAACTCCAACATGAAACTCAATAAAACCAAAGTTTTTTAGCTCAGTGACATGATTATGGAATATGGACAGAGTCTTTTCACATTTTTTACATATGAATAATATGATTGGAGAAGTAAATGTACTTTTATTTTGCTAAATGATGCTAAAGAAATTTAAAAGTCATTATTCAATTGATTGCTTCTATGGAAAGTTATTTATGAAGTATCACTGAACACTTGGTAAAGAACAGACTGTTATTCTGTCATTAAGCTTGCTTAAAAACTAGACTTGGGCAATGATATGGCAATTATGTATGAGAAAAAATTAAAAACAATAAATTTATTTCAATTTACAGGTTAATGTAAAAGCTTTAAATTTACTGATGTTACAATGGAATTAATAATTTTGAATAAATCAATGCACTTCAATACAGTATTTTACTCCTTCATTAAACAGTCTTGACTTTTCTCAGTAGCAAAAATATAGGTCCTCTATAACTTTTTATGTTATCATGATGTATGAATGCTGCATGTCACTAACTCAAAAAATTTGATCTGCACCAAAAGTCATTGTACACATTTCCTGCAGATTAGTTGGAAAAATAATTAGCTTGTAACACAGGCACATAGTTTGTTGTTGAATATTAGACAGCACAGCTAAATATTCAGCTGTGGTACTTGGAAACACCAGCTCATACATCTTACCTGATGGACAATCGGCTATATTGCTGCTCCCAGCATCTAGAAAAGGCGTCCTGTGTTGCCACTGACAAAGCCGGCTAGGTTGCCACTGTTCACTGGGTGGTGTGCACTACTTCATTTCTGACTAGAGAACGTGACATCATAGCAACATGTTCATTTGGTGTATGTGCAGTCAAGACAAGTTTTCAGGAACTCTCCAGATTCAAACTGATTTCATAAAATACTTAAAGACTTTTCACAATGTATGTGTGTAGAACTGGTAATCTATCAGCATAGTATCACCAGAACAAAAACGAGTGCATGTGGGCATCTGATGGTTGAATTTGATCAACATGTTCATTTTACACAATGTATGGATAAAGGACAGGGCCCAGACATATGTGTTTTGAAGCAACATTGCTAGTTTTGCTGTATTATCACCACTGAGTAACATGTACAAGCTATCCACCCTACCTACATGATAAAGAAAGACAAAAAAATCTGAAAAGAAGTCATATGTTCCCTCCCTTGTTGACCCAAGCTTAGTCTTGATGGGGCA
The DNA here is from genome assembly GCA_964017235.1 of Sabellastarte sp. h YS-2021. Classification (NCBI taxonomy): domain Eukaryota; kingdom Metazoa; phylum Annelida; class Polychaeta; order Sabellida; family Sabellidae; genus Sabellastarte; species Sabellastarte sp. h YS-2021. The sequence continues at coordinate 20,487,069 of OZ024927.1, forward strand.
AGTCAATGAGAAAAAACCTGTGAAGACTACAGAATTCCCTGTTGCCTTCAGGTCTTTAGTTTTGTCCAGATAATACCAAAGAGTTCTGTCTAAACAAAATGCCCGTCCTTTACTTACCAGTTCCAGCACCATACCAGAACAGGGTACGTCCCTGTGAAAATAACTTTTCACCCAGTCACAGGACAATGGATACATTGAAAATGCAAGTTGAAAGATATTGAAGTAGTTGAAATATACTGAGGTTTAACTATAAAATTACATGTTGGTACACATTCTTTATGAATGGTGCCTAGCTTAACTTGCTCTGTGCTTACTTCCTATACATTGCCCATTGTGACACACTTCTTCATCACTTCCTTTGGCGTCCAAATTGCTCATTACGCAAAAATCCAAACACAACCTCCAGGGTCACTGGGATGCCTTAGGCCCTAGCTCCCAAACCAGAGTGTTTTCCTTAATTGTCATCTTCCTCTTGACTTTTTTTCTTTTGGAGCTCTATTCACGTAAAAGAAACAACCTTTTCACTGAAATTCAACTTTGTTGTTTTGCATAAATACAGAAGATGTTGACCCCATGATAAAATAAAAAGTAAAGGAGCATTGCCAAGAGAGCATTCTTCCATCTGACTGATGTTAGTTATGGGTCGTATGACCAGCAGATTTTGTCACTATTGGGCCAATGGTGGCTTTCTGGCCACTGTTAAAGCTTAATATATCTAGATCTGACCACAGTTGCTCCAATGCTAGGCCATTGGTGGATTTATATTCAAGATGGCTGTGAGCAATTATTGGGGATTTGAAGAAAGTTAATGAAAATTACTTACCATTGCGTGTCTAATAATCAAATTTCAGTGATCCAGCAAGTTTAGGTTACTGTTTAACAATTTTAGACATAAATATAATTTCCTCTTTATGAATTCTGAAAAAAGTTGCTACTTAACACTATAATTTTATCACTGGTAACAAATTATCATCTTTAGATTCATATCCTTCATTTTGGTTATTCACATAAAAAGATAAAGCAGCACTTAAAATAGGTTCTGACCATCTCCACAGTAACGAACAGTACCTAATGGAGACTTTCTGGTCTTTTGTACAGAATGTCACATAATGCATTGCTGCAATCTAGTTAGCTCACACTATAGTGGGAGGGCATTTCTTACTGTTGGCTTGCCAATATCAGAGTGCCGTACAATACACTGGCCAAAAGCCACTAGACAAGTCCACACCAATCATGGGAAAGTATCAGCTTCCAACTAATCTTGTGTGAAAACCAACTTTTTCGGATGGTGACAATTTAAATACCTCCATAACTTTTCTACTCAATTTACAAATAACAGTTGCATGTGGCCGGACATATAACTTCCTTGGTAGAGGTAAAAATGTGCTTGTATTGGTAAAAGACGGCTCAGAGGACAGTCTAATTAAAATGCCAAATGTTGTGTATCACTCATTTTAATTCATTAATTCTGTGCATATTCTGAACAGAAGAGTGAAAGGGCAAAGATATATATTTTTTTTCATTTTCCCAGTTAAATCTCAATAAATTTTCTTGCATAACTTATCAACTTAGAATTTTGATAAGAACTTAGCTTAGTAACTCAATAAATCAACTTTTCAATTTACCAACCTGATATATCAACTTAGGTATTTTGATGTATTGACTTCACTTTCATTTTATTATTTAGTTCCTGTTATTTACACACAGAAGACCAATACACACACTGACACAAACTAGATGTGGCAAATATTACAGCATAAGTTCACAAATTTGCATACAGAACATTTGCTTTTTACTGTTCTCTCTCAGGAATTAGTAATACTATCAAGTTTTTTCAAAAGACACTACTAAACACAGGATAAAGTTTACTGTAACTAACACCAATCTGTCATATTTTTGCACGGAATATAAACACTAATTATTTATTAATTTTGTGAACATGGCTAATTTTCTTACTGAGGAGGAAAAAAATCTGATCAAGGAGCGGTGTTATGAAAATTGGTTAAGTAATGCCGAAGCACTGACAGTACTGCCTCTCCTTAGTGGTAAGGGGTTTCTACATCAAATGGATGAGGAATATATTAAAAACCCAGCATGTGAAGCATATCTAAAAAATGATTACCTTTTCATTAAAGTTATGTTGAAACAGACTCGAAATAAATGGGAGGAGTTAATTGATATACTTCAAAATGATGACAAACATAAAGTTTTTGCACATGCATTTGCCACCATTCTGAAAGTTCCACTTTCAATAATGGCAGGACCTACCAGAAGTGAAGGGATCAGTCAACAGAACATGGAAATGGAAGTAGTCACTCCAGCCGGCATTACCTTAACAGGGCCAAAGAATCGTTCTGTAGATAGCTATGGAACCAAAAAAAAGTCCAAGTCTGGAAGAGGAAAAGGAATTGTCTTCATCATAGCCAATTTCACTGATGACCTGCAAGAATACAGAACGGATATTGTTTGCATCAGAGAATTTTTCAAGGAAGAGCTTGGCTATGATGTATTTACAGAAATTGATGGAATCAGTCTTGAGAATGTAACAAAGGATAAGCTGCTTGAGGCCTTACAAAAGATACAATGCCGAGTTGAATCAGATGGGAACTATGACAGGTTTTACCTGTTTGTTTTGAGTCATGGAGATGAAAATGGGGTCCTTGGATCAGATCATCAAAGCATTTCAGTTGAGAAAATTGTGAGACCATTCCAACATGACCAAATGAAATCAATGAAAGGTTTCCCAAAACTGTTTTTTATCCAAGCATGTCATGGGACAGTTTATGCAAAGGCAGCATGGGAAGCCACCTCAAAGCCAAAAGCCCAACAGCTTTTACTAACAGAAGATGATCAAATGATTTGCTATTCTGTCACAGACTCTAACTTTTCCATTGCTTGTGACACCAGGGGAAGTCTCTTTATCACAGAGATGATCAAGGCTTTTAAAAAGTATTACAAAACCTTGGAAGATATTCGGGAAATTATGAGGGAAGCAAAGGACAATATCGCTCATAATTGTACACGGCGCTATGAGGCAAATGGTAAGCAAAGGAAATATACAATCCAATATAAGTTTTGATATATTTATTTTAAAATTTCTCACTGTAATATCAAAACGAAACACTGTAGAAGTTTAAATTTTGACTGGATATTAATTTGAACTATTTTATCTAATGAGCTTCTACCGTGAAAATTAATTCCTTGTCAAATTTTACATTTGTACTAATGTCTTAAGTAGAAACAAGTCATTAGTGAAAATTAATTGCAACGAATTTCTTAAAACCGAAGAATCAGTAAAATTTTCTTGTTATACAGTATCCAGGTTACGGAAGCTCTGGACCGCTAAACTTTTTTTTATTTTGCTAACTTGAATACACTAGTAATAGACGAGTTAATAACTGGAATATACCAGTTACTAATTTGAACATACGAGTTAACTAAATTGAATGTACCAGTTAGCTAACTTGAATATACAACTTAGGTAACTGGCATATACCAGTCAGCTTACTTGAATATACCAGTTAGTAACTGGAATATACGAGTTAGTAACTTGAATATTCAAGTTAACTAACATGAATATATGAGTTCTCTAACTTGAATATACGAGTTAACTAACTTGTATATATGAGTTAGTAACTGGAATATATGAGTTAGTAACTGGAATATACCAGTTAATTAACTGGAATATACCAGTTAGCTAACTGGAATATACCACTTAGCTAACTTGAATATACAAGTAACTGGTATACTGGTTACTAACTGGTATATTCAAGTTAGTAAAACAAAAAAACATTTGGCAGTCCAGAGCCTCCGTATAAGATATGAAATCTGCCTGCTGGTGTATTTAAGTTACTTAACTCATATATTCAAGTTAGTAAAATAAAAACAACTTTGGCAGTCCAGAGTTTCTGTAGCCTGCAGTATTTCATCATTATTTTTTTCAAAAAGATTTGCAAAGCAAAAATGAAGCATCCTGCTCAAGAGAACTGAATTTTTAAAAAATGGTGAAACATATTATATTTGACATTTGTTACATGTTGTGTCATATCAGTTGACTACTTATCTGCAAGACAATAAAATATGGCAGGCATTTCACACAATAATTAATTACTTTTCAGTTATTCATTTCCATTATGTTAATGCTAAATTACAAATTAAAGAAAGACTAAACTGTAACAAAGGTGTAAAGATAGAACCAGAAAACAAAACAAGAAATGGGATCTCAATTATATGGACTTATTCCAGTTTAGATCAAAAATTAAATTATTAAAGAGATAGTATAACCAAATATTAAGTTCACAGCAGTAACATATTTTAGTTGTTCCACTGTAGTAAACTGTTAGTAACTATTATCCATATTGTTTTCAGATGTGGATGGAAAATACACTACAGAAGGAGAGGTTGGTAAGACAGGAGACCTGAAAGAGAATGGTAATCTTGTAGGATGCGGGACAGTGTCTTCAAAAGAAGATGGGGATAAGGAGGTCACGGTCACTGTCACTGGCCACCTCACCAAGAAGTTACTGTTCAAAAAGCCATTGTAACTCTTGATGCATTATGCATTTATTTATTTAGTTTTGATTGCAAAACAATGCAATGTTGTCTGTTTGAACAGAAATGTATTGGGTTTTGAGTGTTTTTTTTGTGTAAGCAAGTGCATTATTTTATTCTTCCAAATTTTGTCCTTATAATTATAAATATTGTGGTCTGTGCTACAGGAGGTGTTCAACCCCCATGTTTTAGATTGCCACCAGGTTTAACATCAAACTACCACAGTTCACATCCTCGGCCCCAGATCAGAAAGTCTGGGAAGTGGATGTACCTACCCTAGAACCTGGACATGTATAAATGTCCCCAAGTATCAATCCTGGGTAATGTGGTCACCAAAGTTTTGGACTACAGATGCAAAAGAATGATCTTGATTGCACTGAACTTGTCCAACATGCCCTGGTTTTGGAATCTTGTGAAGCTGTCAGCTCAAGTGCCACTTTCTGTGCCATGTCTGGTAAACCTTCTGATTTAACTATTCAATTAGTATCCACACAGGGAACTAAATCTTCATGCTTGGCTTCTAGAGCCACAGCCACTCAGTGACAACAAGAATTAAGGCTCCTCAGAGACATTCAGCCAGAAGTATCTATGAGTCAAAGTGGCCAATTTTTGTCAAATAGTGCGAATTAAAGTAGGTGGACTTCACGTAAGTCACCATTACATGGATTTCAGATTTTCTGCTGTACCTTGGTCAGGAGAAGAATTTCCAGCATATTACCACTGATGGTTACAGGGTAGCTATTGCAGATAAGACTGGTAATTTCACTCTTAACACTTGCAAAGATGAAAACTTAAATAGACTGTTTTTATCAGGACAGAAACAGGGGCTGCAAGAGTATCCCCACATAGAACCTACCCATTATCCTCCATCAGTTTAACAAGTCTCCTTTTTGAATGAAGGCTCCATTTAAGCATTAATGTTCAAAACTGTTTTCTTTCTGACACTAGGCTCAGGCAAACATAGGAGTGAAACTCATGCTTGCCTCAATAAGAACATCTGACATCATGAAGATTGATCTCGCCCCTGCTTATATCCCTCTCCCAGCTTCCTCTCTAAGAATCAGGTGGCTGGGGATGGACCAAAATGATAAATCTTTCCAGCTTTGGCTCATATGCTGGACAGGTCCGTTATGGAAGACAGAACTCTGTCCAGTCAGAGTATTGCAGTACTACTTGGAGGGTAAACTACTGTATCACAATAAAATGTCAACTCAAAGCCTTGACTTTTGGCACATGTAAACAGAACATATGATCATATTCCAATGCGATTTCAGCTAGATAATTCACAAATTTCGAGAGTGTCAGAGCTTAACAAAAATCCATTGGATTTCTGGGGGCATTTTAGAGACTTTAAGGTGACTCTAAAATCAACACTACAGACCTCAAGTTTTCTACAGACTGATATCACAAATAAAATTAATATATAATATAGTTTGAAGCTAGTCATACATATTTACAGAACAAAATATGTAAACTATATAACAAAGGTTACCAGGTGGGGATCTCAATGAGCCTCAATTTAAAGTCTTAATTTTTGACATATATAAGAAGGACATATTAGTATTGTGTTTTCAGATATACTTTTAGCAGGATGAACTTCATAGTTTGTGACCTAGAGGGCTTTAAGTGGCCAAAGGTCCATTTCTGAACTTAAGGTGGCCATAAGTTCTTTGTTACAGGGCATTAAGGTCACCTAAAATAGGCTTTTTAGCCATCCCTAACATGCATACTAAGATTTAAAAGAAAATGTAAATGCCTTCTTTGAGAAGGACCGAGCTATGTTTAGGCCCCATCTTCTTAAAAAATATAACACATGTCCAATGGATAGGGTTTGACCTATCAAAAGAGGCAGACAGAGAGACAGACAAAGACACAAATATACATAATTATATGAAGCTATAAGTTTTCACTACATGTCAACATTCAGCAGAAAATTTTATGATGTATTATTTTGGTAACCTAGTCTTACAAATATTGTTATATGTCAATATAATTTAATGCTTGTGCAAGATTGGTCCTCTCTGCCATGTCTGCCTCCTCCCTCATGGATGAAAGAAATGACTACTACAATTGTCAGGCATTTTAAGGGACAGCTAACAAGAAAGAGTATTGTTTAATCTTGTGGAGTGTATAAGGTCACTTTACCCTACATTTCTTCTTCAGCACTTTTTATATACACTATATACAAACAGAAAGCTTGTTGATAGGTATTACCGAAAAGCTAACCAGCTGCAATCTAGGTAAGAGTTTGGGATGCCAAGAAAACACAAAAACATATGTTCAACAAACACAACAGTGTGTTGCCATGGTAACACTTTGTGCCAGATGGTGCCAAAAAGCCAATAAACTCCAATAATGCAGGGGTTTGGAATGCATTAAACCCACAAAAATATATAAGTCCAAGAAACAGAGAAACAGTGTTGCCACAGGAACACTTGTTGCCAGGTTTTGCAAAAAAACTAATAAGCTCCAATCCATACAGTGTCCAAGAAACAGAAAAAAGTGTTGTCATTGCAACACTTACTAGCAGTTATTACTGAAAAAAATCACTCCAGTTCCCTTTGCCCCAAACATTTCCTGATAATTTGGTTGATATCTGTGTGTAGGTTTAAATGTAAAACACCCACGAAATGACAAGTCCAAAAAAGAACAGTTTTTACCAAAACTTGCCGAAATATAACCACTACTCTCCTAGTATCCCTTACAACAAACATATCCTGAAAATATTGTTAAAAAATCTGTCCATCTATTTTATGTATGAAGTACTTATAAAATTTAAAGTTTAAAGAGGAAAAGTGTTGCCATGGCAACACTTGTTGGCAAATGTGACCTAAAACCTAATCACATCAAGTTCTTCTTGTGAAAAACAAATTCTGAAACTGTGGATATATGTACAATTCCCACAAAATTGAAAGTCCAAGAAAAAGTGTTGCCATGGGAACAATTGATGCCAGATATTGCCAAAAACAGCTATTGCATACATATTATGAAGTGAAGAAACCTCCCCACCAAATTTATCTGAAATATATAAAATATTGTACCTATAAATGAGCAGCAATGAAAGATGAATCAGAGAGTAATATATCCTTGCCAAGCTGGGTGAAATACATATTAAAAACTCACTTCTTTACTATCAGGTCTTTATGGTAACATTACAAAAAACCTACTTTTGGTTAAGATATGCTTACAGGTTTAATTTAAATGAAATCTGTCAACTTCCACTTTAATATTGTCCAAATATTTAAAAAATTGTCCTAACCTTAAACTGAATGTAAGTCAATGCAACTATAAAGAGTTTAAGGACATTTTACCATGTAGGCTCTCTTCAAGGTTAATTATATCCAGATCTTAAATCTATTGCACTTATTTTATTATCCAAAAATTGTAAAAGAAATGATTAACAATGATTAACTATAATTATGCCATTACTATGACTTTAAGGTCACAATAACATAGCGCATGTTTCTAAGGTTAGTTACATAATGGTTTTCAGATTTTCCGACAAGCAAGATGTTGTCTCTTATATCCACAGAATATAGAAAGGAAACACTAGAAGATAAAGTGACCTGTAGTGTAATTAGGGATGCTATCCAGCTCAGAGATGAAAAAAACTTCAAATTTTACACAAGCTGAATTGACATTTCTGATTGATCAGTTGTGCACTGAGTGACAGTTTTCGGAATAGCCACTATTTTTGTAATGTTGTATGTAAATAATAATATGGCGTGAGTATGTTTGTGGCAAGTGTAGTGTATATAATGTTAAAGTTTACACTATGTCCTATTTGAAATCAACATCGTTTAATGTACTTGTTCTTGTACAAAATAAATAAATAAATAATACTGCAACATTTAGATCGAATATGTTATGTCATTTGTGTAAAGTGTTCAGAAACATAGAAAAACGTCAGCTGAATATTATTCTTTGACAGATGGGAGTTTATGATCACCTTAAAATAGGGCACACCTTCAGGACTAGATATATCCACATGCTAAATTAAAATTTAATCTGTCACACAGTTTTGAGATACTCCAGAAATGAATCAAAAATAAATTCCATACAGTTATGTTATCACTAATAGTTTAAGGAACCTTAAAATAGGGGATGCTTTGATGACAAGTTCCATACATAATCCAAATTTGATTTAAATCCATGAAGTTGTTTTTGAGCTTCTGTCCAGAAATAGGAAAAATTTAAATTCACTACAACTGTGTTGTTGGTCACAACTTTAGGATTCTTATAATTAAACAATTACCCAAATACTGTTCAAATATTGCAAAATTTAAAATGAATATAATTCTGTTACTGGGAGTTTGAGGTCACATTTATCTATGGCACTTATTTGAGGCAAATTACAAAAACATGCAAAACTTGAATGAAATCTCTAAGGCTTTTTCAGTATAAAGAAAATAAAAACTTAAACTCAATATAATTATTTTATACCTGGGGGTTTTAGGTCAACTTACAATAGGGCACATCTTGAAAACATGTTACATTCACATGTCAAATTTGAATTAAATCAGTCAAGCCATTTTTGAGACACTACACAAAAACGAAGTGTGATGGCAATGCCGAGGACGGCGACAATGAAGCTGATGCCACAGGACAAAGAGATCCCTATGTGCCCCCAGCATAGATGCTGGTGACACAAAAATCATTATTATAGGCCTTATATAATATTCACCTTCAAATATACTGTGGCAGCATAGGCTGTCTGAAAACAGAGGGTGAAACCAAGAAGTGTCCCCTTTCCAGCCCATGATTTTGTATAGGTTGATTTCAGATCCCAAACCTCAAGGATCAATAGTTAACAAGATATAGTATATAAGGTACTTAAAGGTTTGCCAAAGTTGGCTATGTGGGGTACTTTTGCACTCAGTAGATAACTTTGAATAAAGAGTTTTAAAGTGTGTATGCTTATAGAGAACATATGTACCAGCTCACCACACAATGGCGAGAGTCAACCATTTGCAGCTGAAAACCAGTCACTGTCAGTACAAACTGCTTGATTTATTCACACTGTATCCAAAATTATTTCCGAAAAATCAGTTATGAAAAGTTAAACAACTGCATTAAGTTCTATCTGGTATTTTGTTTACATACTTCCTGTGAATGCTGCCACACCAAAGCATATCAACCGGATGCATCTGGAGTATGCATCCGGTTGATATGCTGTGGTATATTAAGTGAATCATATATTATCAGTCTAAAGATCAGTGAACAAGGCTTTATGTAATTCTTTCTCAGAATAAAAGACAATAGTGCATAGAGTGTTTTTTTCATCCCTGTACAGAGTGTTTGTGTAAACAAAACATAGCCAAATTCCATCTTTAAACTCCCACTAGAAAGCATATTAAAGGTCAATTAAAATTAGAGACATGCAAAAAACAAACAGATTCCTAACTGAAACTGTACTACGTCACAGGTTATTTGCCACTCAATTCCATGGAGCCCAGGAAGGGACATAGAACTGTTTTCATATCATTTTTTTATCTCGTTACCACAAGATAGCAAGTTGTTCCCCCAAGTTAGCAAGTTGTTACCACAAGATAGAAAGTCATTACCACAAGATACTAAGTCGTTCCCACAACATGGCAAGTCATTCCCACAAGATACAAAGTCTTTCCCACAAGTTAGCAAGTTGTTACCACAAGATACAAAGTCGTTCCCACAAGATACAAAGTCGTTACCACAAGACACAAAGTTGTTCCTACAAGTTAGTAAATCATTACCACAAGATACTAAGGTGTTCCCTAAAGTTAGCACGTAGCTACCACAAGATAGTTAGACGTTCCCACAAGATAGAAAGTCATTCCCACAAGATAGAAATATGTTACCACAAGATACCAAGACGTTCCTACAAGTTAGCAAGTCGTTTCAACAAGATAGAAAGTTATTACCACAAGATAGAAAGTCATTCCCACAACTTAGTAAGTCGTGGTAATGAGATACTAACTTGACTGTGAGTATCTCATTCCCATGACTTAGTATCTCATTACCACTACTTAATATCTCATTACCACGACTTTCTAACTTGTGGGAACGACTTTGTATCTTGTGGTAACGACTTACTAACCTGTGGGAATGACTTAGTATCTTGTGGGAATGACTTAGTATCTTGTGGGAACGACTTTCTATCATGTGGAAATGACTTCCTATCTTGTGGTAACAACTTACTATATTGTGGGAACAACTTGCTAACTTGTGGGAATGACTTACTAACTTGTGGGGACGACTTGCTATCTTGTGGTAATGACTTGCTAACTTGTGGGAATGACTTGGTATCTTGTGGTAATGACTTTCTATCTTGTAGTAACGACTTCCTATCTTGTGGGAATGACTTACTATCTCGTGGTAATGAGATTAAAAAATGCCAGGAAAACAGTTCTATGTCCCTTTCTGAGCTCCGTATAAATCAGCTGCATATTCAATAACATCCAGTTTTATGCATACATTTATAACAAATACCATGTCAAATATACAGCTGTGTGCCTTCTGTTGTCTCAACTCCTCCACACATATTTCCAGGGTGTTACATTTGAAGTGATCATTTTATGTACAGTAGTGTATTTGAAGTAATAGTTTTATGTACAGTAGTGTAGGAAATTTTCAATACTGTCCAAATGGTGACTTTATTCTTGTTAAAAGGGTTTATGTGTATATAGAGACTCTAGACACTGTCAGGTGATTTACTCAAAGCAGTCATGTATGTAGATGTATGAAAAAGTAGTTACACATCTGATGATTTCATCAGCAATGTATATTGTGGTTAAATATGAATAAGATTGTTTAAAAGTTCAAATTTTGATAAGTTTATAGTAGCCTAAATAGTTGGAAATTAGAGTAATATTATTATTGGTTATAATAATCTGAGTACAAGTGTCAAATATTTTCAAATTCAAGAACTGACCATTGCTGACTAAACTGTTGAGTGTAACCAAACCCTATTATAATTTGTGATTGACAGACATCTGCTCAATGCAGTTTGCACATCTTGATTTCAATATTGAAAAGTCAAACTCTGTAGATTTAGGAAATAGTTTTGGCAACTTTAGTGTGATTTTGGAAGCCCATGTGAGAGGCTGTTGTTTTTTTTTGTTCTGAAACATTGGACAGTGGACACACTGTAAGTGAAGTTTTATTTCTTTGTTAATGATTTGCAGAGTTATCAAAGTAATTGTATTTAAATGTGTCTTATTGTATATTTCTTTAATGATGTATGTTAAAGCAAGATTGTATTGGTTAATATATTTTAAACATTAAAAAATATTTCTAGAGATATTGACATTAGAATACTTTTGACTTTAACACATGTTTTCGTAACAGGAAAATACAGTAATAGTAAAACCCTGTTGTGTAGAATAGTATTCTCGATTGTACAACTGTAAACTACTAGCTGCAATGTGGTTTTACTTAAATGGAATCAAAGACATTAGTTATTAAATGGGTATTATAAGAGGTGTATACTATTCTATTTAGCACGAGTGCAGTACAACCCATTAGGGACCACTGGAGCCCATTCCATGTCAACATGCTTATGGTTACTGTGGATGGAGGAGCTCGGGAGTCACATGTACATTGACCACATTAGGACCGGATTTGTTAACATCAGAGACATTGCCAATTCATTCAACATAACACACGTTATATGACATCATTTCCTCGTTGCTATAAAGGATGGACTTAACATTGAAGTGAGAATCAGAGACACCGTTTCATCAATGGACGCGTATCTTACTATTACAGTTTTCATTACATCAAAGGCAAGTGGAGAACACAAAGAACATTCGTAAGACTTAACTCATGCTATTAGGTGGTTTATGGTTGAATGTTAATTCAGTTGTGTACTTATATTGGGCAAACTATTTACTTTCTGTTGTAAAATGTAATAAATTCTTAGTTAATGAAACTACAGTATTTCTTAATCTACAAACACCACTATACGATACATAAGCGTAACACAGGGATGTTATTGTATGTACCAATGTGCAAGGCAAAATCTCAGTGGTTGATGCTCTAATTGATGTAGGGTTTTCTTTACTTGGATTGTCTTAATCTCAGAGAAACACCAACAAAGTTTTAAAGAAATTTTTTCCATGCATTGTGGACTTTAAACAAAACTATTTCACTGCACACAAGACAATAACAACAGAAGACAACAAATCAGTTACCGTAAAATTCCAAAAGTATTCCCTGGGTTTAAAATCAGTTCAGACACATAATCTAAATTCAAAGGTGGCAAGAATATCAATCTCTAGCACTTTTCAAATTTACTTCCATTAGGTGAACCTACACACAGGTGACTGCCTGAGATTAGATGCCAAACTTGCCAACCACAAGGCCACTGAGTACCTCGTCGACACAAACATGGCAGACAATATTAACAATGCAAGGCACTTAACTGCATACTCTTACTAGTGTAAAGCCGGTGTATGAAAATGTAAGTGGTAATACCCCTTTCACATTACAGGTGGTATCATCCACAGTGACCTGCATTTGGTGAAATATCCCTGTCCTTGGATCACCATCTGACAGCCATTTGCAAATTTGCGAGGGAGCAGCCCCACCATCCCAATCCTTATGTGTCCCACTGATTTCCTGCTCCGAAAAGTTACCTGTCAGTCATCATTCACTGTCCTATGTTAGTATCACGACCGTACACATCACTGTGCCTGTCAGTCCCTGTCAGTGGGAAACAACTGTGTACACTATTTTTGTCACTGTGAGATAAGGTGAAACAAGGTATAACTCTGTGGCCCACTATTAATGGGACATGGTGACTGAAGGTTGCATACTTTTATTGGCACACTTATCGACAGTGGGGGATGATGGGGGATTTAATGTCATGCTTCTGATTTGCTATTGTTGCACAAGGTCTACATAAGGTATCTGAAGGTGACTGAAGGCACTGTATCTGTCACGATTCAGTTGTCAAAGGTTCCTGGGAGGTGAAATACTGATCCACATGACAACCTTATTTGGATGTAGGGTAAGCTCAATGATAGACACCTCTTCATTTGGCTGGCCATTTTGAAAGCTGTGGAAGGAACTTTGGAGCAGGAACTTGTAAATATTCTTTTTATCTGTTTGGACTTTTACTTTGTGATTTAACTCTTGTAAGTATTAACGTTTGAAGTATTTATAAGCTGTAGGTACTACTGTTGGTGTTATTATAAGTGTAAATATTAAGAGTAACTTGGTTAGTGCTGATGGTTGGCCTAGAGTAAAGTTCAGTAATCTTTCAAGTAACACAGTCATTGCTGATGGTTAGTGTTGTTGGCCTGCATTTTTTTCTAGTAATTACTGCTGATAGTAACACAAATGTATATGTAGTTTGGCATGTGTAGCACTAGAGGTTTTTCAGTGCTGTTGTTACTACTGTTGCTTACTGCTGACGGTGCCACTGTTGGCGTGTGTTAATTTTTCAGTAAGATTTTTCCAGCTGATGGCTTAAACTGTTGGCCCTTTGGTACTTTGATGGATTAACTTTTCAAGACAAGACAGACTAAAATTAGCTGATAGAAGATTTATGATGGAAGACAAATGGTTTGATTAGTCATTGTATTGGCAGAGAATGCTTCACCATTAAGTAACCGTTTAACTTTCCTAAATGGTTAAGAAATCTTTTCAAAATTGTTAGACATTAATAAAAAAAAACATCAAACATTTGGCCTTTTTAGCTCAAATGATCCATGGTTTGTGAATAGCTATTTGATCAACTGGCTCACTTGAAACTATTTTTTATCAAATTTGTTCTGATCTTGATCTGATCTTAATCCATGTTACTGAATACTGCCCCTAGTCTCAGACTCATGTGTATGTTGCAAATGCAATCAGTTGAAATGTCTATAAATAAATGTTTGTGTTTAAAGACCATCAAACTCCAGTTTTCCTATTATTATTAACTTGATCTTAATAGTCTTGACTTTTATTACTATCAAAAATATGTATGAATGCTGCATATTACCAAACAAAAATTTGATCTCTCCAGAAGTCACTGTACACATTTACTGAAGATGTTTTGGGGAAAAATTTGGTGTGTAACACAAGGGATTCGGCTGTTCCTGAAAAGGACTTTTAAATGTTTTACAGCAGTGGTCCTGAAAAGGACCGATTGTAGGCAAGTGCAATGGTTCTACTGTTGCTGCTGTCTGGTGTCAGCTGACTGCTGGGGAAGCTGAGGCTTGGCTGGCTTCTGCTGATGTTAACAGGTAAAATTTAGGTTTAAATTCCTCAAAAGATTTTGTTTGTAGGACACCAAGAAAAAAAAGTTGTTGGAATGGCAGAAGTCATTGCCAGAGGCCATATCTACAAAAGATCACTGTAAAATTTGCCTAAATTAATCCAACTATTGGCTTAGAACTAACGTTGGTTTTCCGAGAAGTTAAGCTGGTCAGTTAACTTTGATCCATCCATCAAAATGGCTTAAATTTAGGATCAAATGTCATTAAATCTTCTCCACAATCAATAAATATCTGCTTGACTTTGTGAGTAACTATTTAAGCCAAAGTTTAGCTGAGACTTTTTCTTTAAACTTTAATCTAATTGGCTCAGCTTAATTATGATTTGTTAATACAACCCCACATCTTTTACCAAAACTATCTCTAGTGTTAATATATTGCAATGATTTGTCATAAATTTGTGCAGGGGTTTGGCCCACAAAGTCAAAATGACAAAATATAGAAAATGTTGCTGTTGCAATGTAATTACAACAGTGATCACCATATCTTCTTCTAGGTATAAATTTATTCTGAAAATTCTGTAGAAATTTGTGCAGATTCGTACAATGGCCTAACCCAGTATGCACAGACCTTTAACACACGTTGATTTAGTGTTGATAATCGATCCTGACGTTGATCTACACTTTTTCAACACTAAATCTAAGTTAGTTTTCCGACATGGAAAAGTAGTCATATTTTAGACAAGAAATACTGGTGATTTAGTGTTGAAAATTGATTCTGACATATTTTTAACACTAAATCTAAGTTAGATTTCTGACAAGAAAAAGTAGTCATGTTTCACATGAATAACCAACACTGAATCTTGTTAAAATGTCCATCATGAAGAAGTAGTTATGTTTTAGACAAGAAATCTTGGTGATATAGGGATGAGAATTGATCTTAAAATTGATGTACACATTTTCAACAGTAAATCCATGTTTGATTTGTGGAGGCAAAAAGTAGTCATATTTTGGAACAAAAACATATTAAATTTGGGGGAATGTATAACATATGAGTATGTTAATTGTGTACCTTTCCCAAAAGTGGTGAGATTTTCAAAAAAAAAATAATAATAATAGTAATAAAAATTGTGGTATAGCTAGGTAATTTTGATTTAGTTTTTACATTGCCATTTTTAAATTTGTGTATTTTACCTTAAGGAGTACTTTTTATTAGTTAGTTAGTTAATTCTATAACTATGGTATATTTGGCTATGAAATTATCACAAAATTTCACATATGTTTTGTTTTTTAATAGCAGCTCTAGTCTCAAAGGATAACAATCAAACTGGTTATCATTTTTAAATTAAAAATTTTACACTGAAAAATACCCTTGTGAAAGCTACCCTTTCTAATATATAATATTTGTTTCATCTGCAGTAAAAATTTGCAAATTGGTGAATCATCAAAATCATTAGTATGTAATGAATACATACATAGATCTATGTGGTACAGTCACGCCTATGTACAAGACAAATATATTTAGATAGTATAAGAAAATCACTTGTCAAAAGGGATCCAGGAGAAAAGCCCTCACTTGAAAAGTTCTGTAGAGAAAAGCCCTTAGGAGAAAAACCCTCAAATTTGTCTGATGGAGAAAACCCCTCAGCCAGTTTTGCAAGCTGTGGAGAAAAACCCTCACCCTTTTTGGAAATAATTAGAAAAAACTGAATAATACTATCTATTTATTTGAGGGCTTTTTAGAAAATTGAGGCCTTTTCTCCACATGTCCCCAAAAGGGTGAGGGCTTTTCTCCACAGGTTGCAAAATTATTTAAGGGGTTTTCTCCACAGGAGAAATTTGAGGGCTTTTCTCCTGAGGGCTTTTCTCTACAGAGCAGTTCTGGTGAAGCCTTTTCTCTGTCTCCGGTCAAAAGCAGCATGAACCTAAGTTCTTTAGTTATAACATTTTATCACTCTGAGAACACAATTTTTTTCAAACTACATTCAACAGATTAATATTTTAAAAGACAGGCAACAAAAGAAACATTGTGATTTTAGTTGAGAGTTTCTTTGTAATTGCAATGCCTATTTTTAATATAATATTTAACAAGTTTGACTGGATAAAATAATTAGATACAGAAAATTAGAAAGTCACTTTAATAATACTTCATTTGTTTAAATATATTACATGTACCAGAGATTCGTCAGATTATTGAAATTGGAATATGCTATCATATGACATAAAATAATAGAATAGAAACATTTATATAGAGCAAAATTGACGCAACATCCTCTAATGCGCTTGATGCAAAAAAAAGGAAAGTCGAGGGACATGCCAGGTCAAAATCCAAATTTAGCATCCCCAAGGGGAGATATACTATGGTGGAGGGTATGCAAGTCTAAACAAGTAAGTCTTTAACTGGCTTCGAAACCCTTTTATTGTGTTCTGTGATCAGACCGATTGTGGGAGTCTGTTGCATTCAGTGGGAGAAGCCACTGCAAAACCTCTCCTACCAATGGCCTTCTTGGGATGAAATGAGGAAAGAGAAAGCCAAAATCCATGAGTAAGGGTTCTGAATTTAATTAAGGATGGTAAATATTTGGGTTGGGAGAATTTGATAGCCTTGAATGTAATAAGATTATATTTGAACAGGATACGGTATGAAATGGGGATCCAGTGTAGTTTTTGCAGATAGGGAGTAACATGGCTTGTTTTATCAAATCTGAAAACAATTCTGTAAAGGGCATTTTGAATCTTTTGGAGTTTAGCTAAAGTGTATTTATTCACACCATAAAGTAGGGAATTGCAGTAGTCAATTCGACTACTGATCATTGGGTTTGCCAGCAGGGCTGCAGTCTCCACACTGAGGAATTTCCGAATAATGGATGATGGATATCTAGATGGAAAATACAAAAGATCATAAAAAACATATACTGAATGATGAAGTTTGATTGCATGTTCATGCAATATTATGAACAGATACAATGAAACAACATCCTCAATGAACAAGTTATCATATATATGCAGAAATTATATGGAAAATTACCATTTCACATATTATTAGGATAATTCAGTGTGAATTTGTGTTTGAGTAATATATAGATTAAAACATTCAGCTTAATTTGCAAATGAAAATGCAAATGAAACATTTCACCCATCGGATTCAACCTGATTTCACTGGTTGGATGCAACTAAAAATGGTTTGCAAAATCTACATGTATTTCAGCCAGATTTCAGCCATTGCTTTCAAAATGATTTCACCCGTTGGATCCAACTAAAAACAATTTGCAAAATCGACATGTATTTCAACCAGATTTCACCATTGGATTCAGCCTAATTTCAAAGTTGCTTGCCTGCTTTGAAAATTTTGTGCCCACCAGCATGTTAACAGTATCTTGGTCATAAGTGGCCAAAGCATTTACCTCGAACATGTGACCCACACAAATCAAATCATCGATATCTAGAAATCAACCCAGATTTAGCAATAATTGCATCCAAATCTGCTGCATAACTAATTCCACAATTCCACAGTTGCACTGTCATGACTTTACCTCCAAACCCGCTCCAATAATGTAGTTTCTGGCTTAATGTTCTTACACTTATTGCTCACCTTTTGGGTTGTAGATCGGAAGCACAATCATGGTGATCATAGATGTCCCTCCCATGTTTAAACATGTTTAAAAACTTTGCAATTGTCCTGAGTTGCAACAATCACTTTTTGGCGGGATGTGATTATCCCTAGAAGAATGGGGCTGAGTAGGTGTTGGGCAACATATGGCAACATTGTTTTTGGACTTGTAACTTTGTGGCTGCTCAACAATCCTAAATTTTCCACATATTTTATCCTATTGTCAAGATATGTTTATCCTAAGAGGAACTGGTAGTGATTAACTGTATCCATGACAGTACTTTTTGGATATATAATTTTTTGTTTAATAAATTTATCTCAGGTTTGACATGCATGAATTTGCCTCCCAACCCACACATATCATGTACTTCCGAGCTTACATTTATTGGAGGTATTACCTATGTTTTGGTTGTACAGGTCAGAAGCATAATCTAGGTACATAAACAGAAAAAGCAAAAAAAAAATCGATAATCATATAACCAGAGGCAAAGCAGTGCTCATCGCCACAGAAAAAGACTGGGACAGGGCGAGAAACTAGGGTGGGTGTGTTTTTGTAAAGAGATAAGTTTTCAACTTCTTTGTAAATGAGTAGAGAAAAGTGGCTTAACATACATCATCAGGCAAATCATTTCAAATCTTTGAAGCATCATATTCAAAGTTGAGGCTAAAATTCTAAGTGGACTTATATACTGATGAGGCAAAGTGTGGAACCTAGAGCAAATACACCATCATCTTTACTTAGTGTATTATTTACACTGTCTAGGTTTAAGAAAAGGTTCAAAATATTTGGGATAACCACTTTGTAGGAACTGGTACACCAGTAAAGCAGACTTATTTAGTGTATTACATTATGCTAGTAACTTATGGGTTATATAGTGATGGGTAGTTGGCAAGGCAGAGGAAGCCAGTGCTGTACTGTTAACTGCCGATCAACTGCAAGCAAGTACCAGCTTTCCCACATGAGTTCAGGCCCGGGCCCATATTCATGAAAGGTCTTAGCCAGGGCTTAGGCTTAAAGTTGAGACTTTTGTCTCAAGTTTCTGCCCAAAAACTGTTAGGACTTTTGTCTTAGGCAAAGTGGTATTCACAAAGAATTTAGTACCGGTCTTAAGCTTAGCCAAGGGCTCAACTCTAAGACTGGTTGGTAGTGGGCTTAAATTTTGTAAAGAGGACTTAAATATGGCCGCTATGAACTTTTCTCCACTTCAAAATTTGAAATGGCTGTAAATAAAATATAATTATAAAGAACACCTCACAAAATCAGTCTTTGGGAGTTTATGTATGGTAACAAGGTTTTCCATTTCAAAACAGTACTTTTCCTTTGATAAAATGCATTAAATGAATGATATATGTCACCACTAGTATAGTTTGAAATAGAAAAGAAAGGTCACATGACCCAGAAAACCACTGTGGTTATTTGATAATCTTGGACTTAGCTGAGTCCCTTTTTGTAAATATGGATTTAAGACAAAACTTTAAGACCACATTTAAGCCTAAGACCTGGCTAAGTCTAAGACCCTTCGTGAAATACCGGCCCAGGATTCAAAATGTGATTTTGGAGGTTGGAGACAAGGTAAGACAATGTTAAATACAAAGTGATGTTCAATAGGCAGCCAATGGAGAGTCTTTCTAATAGGAGTGATGTGTGAGTATTTGGTGGCATGTAATTTGACTATTTGGTAACAATTCTAGCAAGACTGTTGCTAGAATATCCTGTGTATTTGAAAAATTTTCAAGACTGCTCTGGGCCCGTATTCATGAAAGGTCTTAGCCAAGGCTTAGGCTTAAAAATGAGACTTTTGTCTAGAGTTTCTGCCCAAAAACTGCTAAAACCCTTGCCTTAGGCTTAGTGGTATTCACAAAGAATTTAAGACCGCTCGTAGGCATAACCAAGGGCTCAACTTTAAGACTGGTTGGTAGTGGGCTTAAATTTTGTAAAGAGGACTTAAATATGGCCGCCATAAACTTTTCTCCACTTCAAAATTTCAAAGGGCTGTAAATAAAGTATAATTATACAAAACACTTCACTAAAGCAGTCTTTGGAATTTTATATGTGCTAACAAGGTTTTCCATTTCAAAACAGTACTTTTCCTTAGATAAAATGTATTAAATGAAGGATATATGTCACCAATAGTATATTTTGAATAAAAAAGAAAGGTCACATGACCCAGAAAACCACTGTGGTTATTTGATAATCTTGGACTTAGGTAAGTCACCCTTTGTGAATACTGTTTTAAGACAAAACTTAGCCGAGACAAAAGTCTCAACTTTAAGACCACATTTAAGCCTAAGACCTGGCTAAGTCTAAGACCTTTCGTGAATACCGACCCTGGACACAAATACTGGAAATGACAAACCAACATACAATTTCGAAAATAGTTTATACCTTTTGAGGAATATAAAGTATTTGTGTTTTATCTTTCGACTAACCCACACACAAAACACATGTGAAGGTTAAATTGGGCTATCAAGCAAGGAATGGAGGGAAATTTTTGTCCCTGAGATTAAGCTAACCACCTCAACACTGTGAATTATGTTTATCCAGTGGAGCTATGCTGTCCCATCGCCACATTCCTTCCAGTAAGAAAACTCACTGTCATCTGTGATAACTACAAACCTTCACCCCAACAAGTGGCACGCTAGATCATTCTTTATAAACGTGTTCACAAACTTAATGTTATGATTATGGTTGAAATAATTTGAATATTTTATTCCAATTATTCTTTGTTTTCCCCACGACAAATAATTTATTCACTATAACATGTCTACATTTGACCTTACAGAATTATTTTTCTAAATCATCCTTAAATATGTGCATATTTTTTCCCTTTATTTTGTTCATTTAATATATTTGCAAAACAAGAATTCATTTAAGACTACCTTATCGTTTGACAGAATAAACTCCAACACAACAATACAACTTTGTAAAATGAATTCCCAAAATTTTTCAGTCATAATTAAAATCAGCGTTTGCCCTTTTGCATTTACGCCATTCTGTTGCCAGGATGACAGTTTTGTATTAAACAACATCCATTTTGAAAAAAGACAAAAAAACAACAACACATATTATTATACTGTAATGGTAAGTTTGCCACACATTTTCTTTAAACAGGCAAGTTGTTTAAAAAGTATGTATTTTGTGTAGATGGTACCTTGCCAAAACAGTCCATTATACACCTTCATTTCCAGGCCAGTGTTACATTATTAATTTGGCTGTTATCCAGAAACTGGCCAGGTGCCAAGGGGGGAGAATCACTCCATCCAGAGAAAGTTTGGCATTTGTCCTTGGCATGTATTCAAAAACTGACTCTAGCCAAAAATCACTTGGTTAATTTCCAAGTAGCCTGGCCTGTGCCAATACACTTTTAGTATAAATAAAGAGATAGCCTACTAATAAAACACGGGAAAATAAGATGAGGATAAACTAGAGAGTGATTGTTAAAAAGGTAAAAGTGTTTTTCATTACTGTACTATTAGATATTTGATGTTTGTGTGAAAATAAATTTGTTGGACTTAGAATATTCTCTTCTTACTAAAAAAGATTATTACACTCGAGGAGCCTTTCTATTTAATGTTTGGCAGGGCACCTAGGTGTCCCTTAAGTATCAGCCTTCCTGATGTCCCGGATGTACCTGGAATAGTCAACAAAGACTATATTAAGAACCTGGTCACAGGACTCTCTCATGCACACAATATCACTCAAAAGAACATGGCTCATCACAAGCAAAAAATGAAAGAATAATACGACAGGAAAGCATATCCAGTAGACTTTGAAGTTGGTCAGAGGGTTTGGATCTATTTTCCAACTGTTAAGGTGGGTGAAATTAAAAAATTTAAGAAGATATTCTCAGGCCCATATATTATTACAGAAAAGGTTAGGGAAAAGAACTTTAGAGTTGTGCGAGGTCACGATCTGAAGCCTCTGAGAAACATGGTACACATTGACAGGATGAAACCGTTCATAGACAGAACTATTAGACCACCATGTGATGAAGAAATTCAAGAAATCCTAAACAATGATGACGATGCAGATGAGTTTGTTGAAGAAGACAAAGTCCAATTTGATCAACCAGAGAATAAAAATGGCAGTGATAAAATTTGCATAGAGAATGACACAGACACTGAAGGCCAGAATTTAGATGGCCAAATCCAAAATGATACAATTTTACCAAATGCAGACGGGCCTTCTGACATCACTCCAATAGAAATAAATCAAGGACAGGATGTACAAGACGATGCATCCCAGGCAAGAACAACTACTCAAGTTCCATTACGACGTTCACCTAGAACATGAAAGGAGCGTTATCCTTTAGGCTTTGACTTGTATGACATTGAAGAAGATAGTGAGGATGAGAAACCTAAAGAGCATGAAATTGAGAAGATTATTCGTGGTAGATATTCCAAAGAGGGTGAACCCGAGTACTTAATTCACTGGAAGGGGTTCCCAAAGGAAGCACGATCATACGAACCGTTGAGCAATTTAAATGATGCTGCAAAGTTGTATATCACCACCCACAATGTCCCAATCACTGGAACACCCCGAAATTTATCCGCATGAGTATACAAATAATTCCTCTGATATGTTTTGGTTGACATGTTTAAATAACAAAACCAACAGCTGGTATAGTCTTGGACTAATTCTCACCTACTTTGTGTTGTAGGAAGAATGATTGATGCTGTTCAAGATATGAGATTTCACACAGTGCACTGATGAAAGATGATTTCAAGAAATAAACAATTCCTTTGGATTAGCCTGGCCAGCTATATCCTCGTATGTCTGGACTCTTTCCTTCTGGCAAAGCACACTGAGCTTCCAGATGTCATTATTAGAGAAAATATGGGAACTGCATTCTCAAAGGTTGCTACCTTAGATAGCAGTGCTTCATTTTGGAGCCATACTATGGCAGTACAGATGCCAGATTTCAGCATTCACATAATGCCTGAAAGATTCTGTCACCAAAATGCAAATCTAGGACAAAAAAATATCGTGACATATATGTGCAAAATGTATGGACATACCTTTGCAGCATATGATGTGACACAGCAAATAATAATCAAAGGGATTCATGATAAGATGAAAATATTGTAGGACATAATACCAGCTGGTACAGTTATTGGATTACACAATGGTTCACGGTCTGGACAGACACGAGTACCAAGAGCACCATTGGAATTTATTGGGACAATCTCTAAAAATTTGTTTGGTTTGGCAACCACAAAGGATATAAACATTTTAAAACAACACATTGTGGCATTAGAAACAGAACCAGAAACATTCAAAGGGTTTCAAAAGTTTGAACAACAATTGTCTTCCGCACAAATTGAAACTAACGAAAACTTAAAGAGAATACATGAGGACATTATTCAGAATCGAAAGCATATCAATGAAACTTTCAATGAACTTGACATTCTGGAAAGGACACTTACAAGGGATGAAGCCACCCAGCAGGCTGTCAGTATGGTTGATGCCTTAAGTGTACGCCAAATAACTAGAATGATGATGACATTAACTGATTTGGATAAGCTGATTGACTCTTAAGATATTCTGACAAAAGGCTATTTACCTATTCACCTAGTGCCTCCATCAAGGATAAAAGAAGTTCTTGAATATGTTTCAGAACACTTGGAGACCACTTATCCGTCATTTCGGATACTACACACTGACCCAAGGGCTTATTATGAAATGGGACATGTGGCATACACCAGATCAGAGCAATATTTGTATATAAAAATACGAATTGCACTATCCACTTCAAAATTGCTGTTTCATGTTTATGCTGTAAATTCTATCCCAGTAATCACAGGTAGGCAGAACAATTCGTACACAACTATCCAAAATTTGCCACCATATTTGGCTGTCACATCAGATTATAAATTTTTCACTGAACTAGATGAAGTGGCATATCAAAGTTGCACAGGAGATTACTTCAAACAGTGTCCAAGTTCTCTTAAAATATTTCAGTCTCCCACTCTTACATGCAGCTCCGCATTATTCTTAAATAACATAAAATTTGTTTATGATAGGTGTGAAATAACCTTACAAATTGATGCTAAAATAAACCAGACATATGTCTTAGATCTAGATGATGACAAAATATTGATTACTACACAGATTAAGGATTGGGTTGAAACTTGCTCTGATTTACCACCAAGAGTATTTGAGGGATGTAGTAATTCCATTGTTCAAAGGAAATGTTCATGCAGCTTGCAGGTAGGAAAAATATATATTCCCCAAAGTATTCAGGCTTGTACTCTACCTGATTTCACTGACCTTATTTCAGTTCCAAATTACCTTGCTGTTTGGGCATATTATAAGTCACATAATCAAAGTTTCAATGAAAAAGAATTTGGCTTCATAACAGATGATGATCTGAAATATTTTGACATCCCAAAGATTAATATATCAAAACATAAATGGGCAAAACAAATTGGCCAACTGGGAATGGAACAAAATTTTAGGCTAAAAGCAGTGTTAAATGCTTCAAAATCCAATAAGCCAATTTTTCAAAATCCAATTGAAGCATATATTGATCAATATGATAATAATCTTTTCAGTGAGAGACTGAGTGGATTAGATGTTGGCCTTAACATTAGTTACATTACTCCATTCTTGGTGTTTATCCAGTTTATCCGAATTGCCTTTCTCTATCTGAGACTCCAGCAGGTTAGGAGATTATTTCATGGCAGAGTACCAGAATTTGTAGCTACTCCAGCTACAGTGCAAGCTTTACCAGAGCAATTATCCTGAGGAATGTCAAATATCTGTCATTCAATACCTCTTAATTCTGTCAGTACTAATGTTGTTTGTAATTGCAATATCACAACTCACCAGAATGTTATTGCTGTTTTGTCAGAATCGTAAAGAACAAGTTTCCCTAGAAATTGACCTAGTTGGTATTGCTTACAGATTCAACCTCCAAATTGTTCGCCTGCCAACTACTAACCTGGATGATATTGACTTTCATTTACCAAAAGATTTAAGTTTCCCTAAACTGGCAACTATTTTGGGCATAATTCCCATATTAAAACTGAACTGGAATAACATTAAGTTTGAATCAATGACAAATATGACAGAGTACACAGTTCCTCAAAGGACATATTTGGCACCCCTGGCAGCTATAAAATTTAAGAGAAGTTTAAGGGATGAACATGTGACTTACACTATTGTTCTAAGACATAAAGGACAAACCAGGAAAATATTTCAAAGAGAAGTTCAGTTCTCCTTGGACCACATCCATGGATAAAACAAAACAATTACGGTCAGATCCCGTTTTTTTAGTTGATGCCAGCAATAATTGTAACAGCCAGTGTCCCACCTTTCACCTACTAATTCATGTCAGCAAACCCACTGGCCAACAGCCAATATAGCAAGAGTATAAAAACTATGGCTATCCCTGCGGCCATCACTTATTTCTGTTACTCCCGAAAAAAAATGAACGATTATTGAAAATTACACAAGTGTTTAGAAAATAAAGAAAACGTTTAAGATTATTGTTAACTTAGAAAAAAAAAAAAAAATTTCATCACATGGATCAACCCAATTTCAGTACAATTAGGACTGTTTTAAAGGTACAAGGATTTACAACCTGTGACACTGTTTTCCTCCCTTGCAGTGCAAATAATGTTTTGGATTACTTGAAATTAGATTACTTGTGATTACATTCTTGAAACACACATTATCACTGGGATTGCATATGGTAATATAACACTTATTAAAGTTCATGTGAAACTTAACATAAACCCATATGATGTTACATGGTTTATAAGGAACTCTGAATTGTTCCAAGAACCCATAATTGTGTCTGACTCAGAATCAGAATAAAAAATGGATCTATGTGACCTCAGTTTTGATTCTACATTGATGGTTCCTGAAACCACAACTACCACTTACAGCCACCATGTTCCCATGTCCCATGGACAAAGGTCAACGAACCAGGTACTAACTTCTCCCTGCAACACTGCAAATGGAACATCAATCGCTCTTCAACCCAACATGGCAGCTAAGTTCCAACCAAGTACTCAGTCAAATACGATAGCTGTCCCTCAACCAGAAACCACAACTACATTTCAATTAGCTAACCCAGCTGTGCCACACTCTGTTTCTACATCGGGTACAGCCAAACGTCCAGCAGATGAGATGGGACAGCCACTGAACCCAAAATACAAAAACCTTTGTGTATCTTGTTCTGCTTTAGATGTGATGTCAGGCTATGGAAGGGTAACAATGAATAAAGTGTACTTTGACCCTTCCAGACTGAAGCTTCCAGCCCCATTTCCTATCGAAAGTTCTTTTTACTTCATGCGCCACAAGTGTGAAGGACTAGTTCACTTTGATGTATCATACTGCCTAGGTTGTAAAGGACTCATTAGTATTTACTCACATTTCCACAGCACACAGTTCCTGGCATTGGCTCTCAAAGCTTACCTGTTATCTCACAGCAAGTAAGAAAATCAAATATCAACTTTCTATGACTTTGTACATAAACTTCTATATAAAATACATAGTGACATTAATTACAGTATTATATAATTAATGCATTTTAATACATAGTGAATTATATAACAATATTGTATAATTAATTAATTGTAATACTAAAGAATATTGTTTGTATGTATATTTTGGTGGTTAGCATTTTCCTAACCCGGTTAGTTTCTTTTAGATGGATTTTATAATTAATATCTATATCATTTTCAAGAATGAATGAACCATAATATTACTAATAGTTCATATTCAAATTATTCAATAAATTAGGAGCCCATAAGAATATGTTTATATATTTAGGAAACTTGTATTTGATTACATTTAGCATTTCACTGATATAGTACAAGCTCTCACATTACGTTATTCAATGAAAGCTTTCCCCAAAATAAGGCCAGCATGTGAGTGGCAGTTAATTACCTCTCTTGAAGTCATAACCTTTACAAGGGCTCATTACAATTACATTAAACATTTCAGCCATACAGTTGTACAAGTTAAAAGTTTTTATTTTGAATGTAATGTTACGCTACTAATTAGCATTCAATTTGTGTATAAATTATTATGTGTATATTTTACCCGTACATATATTTTATGTGTGTATCATTAATTTTCTCATAACACTTTATCATTGTACATGAAAGTTTACTTTTGTGAAGTGCAGTGCACTCACATTTGCAATGTGTAAAGGCTATTACTTTAGTCACAAATTAACTATCTTTTCAACTCTGATGTTGTTCATTGTATAATTGTTAAAATATATATCTAGATATGTATATATTTGGCTGTTTACAATTACAGCTGGATATTGAATTTTATAAATATGAGGACATATTTTCTTGCACAGCCCCCATAATGTAATGGTAAGTTTGCCACACATTTTCTTTAAACAGGCAAGTTGTTTAAAAAGTATGTATTTTGTGTAGATGGTACCTTGCCAAAACAGTCCATTATACACCTTCATTTCCAGGCCAGTGTTACATTATTAATTTGGCTGTTATCCAGAAACTGGCCAGGTGCCAAGGGGGGAGAATCACTCCATCCAGTGAAAGTTTGGCATTTGTCCTTGGCATGTATTCAAAAACTGACTCTAGCCAAAAATCACTTGGTTAATTTCCAAGTAGCCTGGCCTGTGCCAATACACTTTTAGTATAAATAAAGAGATAGCCCACTAGTAAAACACAGGAAAATAAGACGAGGATAAACTAGAGAGTGATTGTTAAAAAGGTAAAAGTGTTCTTCATTACTGTACTATTAGATATTTGATGTTTGTGTGAAAATAAATTTGTTGGACTTAGAATATTCTCTTCTTGCTGAAAAAGATTATTACACTCGAGGAGTTATGGCAAAAACGCCATAACAATCCTTTGACAAAAAAACTTTTGCTTTTATAAACCAAATATTTGAGTTTTGTAAATAGGAAAACAATTCTAAATAGATTTCCTTAATCAAGCACAGCATTTGAAATATACTATTTTGTCTTTAATTATTAATTTGACTATTATTAAATCTATTATTAAAAACGAAAATCCACAAAAAGAACTAAAATTTGGGTTGGTTACATCTCACCAATAAGACACACAGCATCTCGGCTTGTCTGGATCAAGATCCTGACTTGTGATAGGGATGTTTTTTCTACAAGACTAGACAGGAAACTAGGAAGACAAGCCGTAAACCCTAACAGACAAGCTGTAACCAACCCCAACAAGCCATAGTGACAAACTGACAGGACTGAAACATTTTCCTGACTCACCCCTACTGGACTGATTAATTTCTGGATTCGGGATCAAGAATAGGGATCAAACCCAAACTATATAAACCCCCTCTAAATCACTTTCTATAGAAGCTTAATTAGGGTTCTTTTATTTTTCTTGGGTTTAACATTTTGATTTTTCATCATGATTTGCAGACAGAATAGGACTAAACTGAACCCAGGACCACCACCTGCCCTACAACCAGCACCACAACCATAGTCACAGCCACCATCCAGGAGAAGAAGAAAGCCACCAAACTCCTAGGTCATAGCCTGGACACTTCAAAGAGAAGAAAGAGGATTCTACAGAACCCTCCTGGCTGACTTAATACAGGCTGATATCCCAGTCCACAAGAATGTTGTTGTCAGGATGCCACCTGCTTTTTTCGACCTCATTGAGGAACGAATACACCACAGCCTCAAGAAGTCAGTCAATGATTTCAGGAAACCATTAGAAGGTAGATTGAAACTGGCAATAATGCTGAGACACTTGGCAACAGGAGAGACCTACACACCCTTGCAGTATCACTGGCTGGTTGGCCAAACTACCATCTGTAAATTTGTCCCTTTTGTCTGCCGAGCCATCCTTTCTGAATTCCAGGAGTATTTGACCTGCCCTACTGATCTTGGAGACTGAAAAAGGTGGAGAAGTTCAGAATGAGAAGGAATGTTTGCAATGATGTATGGGCACTAAATGGACAACTGATCACCATGATTAAGCCAAAGAAACTTGGGACTTAATATTACAACTACCAGGACTTTTTTCCCTGATGCTGCTAGCCCTGGTCGCAAAGAATACAGATTCCTTTGGGGAGTTGTGGGATCAAGTGGATCTTCATCAGATGCACAGACTTCAACCGAGGCAAGCTAAGGGAGAAGATCGAGGATGGCACCTGCCAGCACCTGAACCACTGGGGGAGGGCCAGATTTGCATTATTTCTAGCTGGGTGATGACACCTTTGCCTTAATGCCATGGATGGTGAAACCCTACAGCAGAAGACAAGTCACAAGGGAAGAAAGAAACTACAAACTACAGGATCTCCAGGGGCAGGAAGTTGGTAGAGAATGTGTTTGGAATATTAATGAGCAGATTCAGGATACTACTGGGCACCATGGAACAAAGGCTAAAGGTTTGTCAGAACCGTTGTTTTAACGTGAGTGGTACTGCACAACATGATGAGGACACACCAGGGCGGAGCAGACAGGGCATCCACTCCAGTAAATCATATAGCAACCCTACAAAATGAAGAAGTAGTGTATGTGCCAGCTGACAACTACAGGAGCCCTTCGAAGGAGGCCAAACATCAACAAGAGCTACTGAAAGACTACTTCAACCATGTGGTTGCATTGGTGGGGCAGGACAGGATCTAAGATGTGTCAACCAAATACCCTGGGGCAGAAGCTGGCGTTTATCAATCCTTTCAGGACTACCCAATTATTCCAAGAACTTTGCCAACAAATTTCCAATGAAAAAATTCAAAAGTATTTCAAACCAAATCACAACTCCCCTAAGACTGTTTAAAAACCCAATTTATGTAAAAATGGTTAAAGTCTTTTTTAAGTTCTTAATCAAAAATTTCAAATTTTTTTTCTAAGTTCAAAGTCTTTTTATGTCCAATTTTTAATTTTTTTTTCTTTCACACTGTTATTCACCCACACACTCATTTTGTCTTTTTTGAGTTTGGGGGATATTGTTTTGTGTGGGCCAGTGTAATCGTGTTTGGAAGATTCGACTGCTCCTGAAAAGATTTAAATGTTTTACAGCAGTGGTGCTGGTCAACCGATGAATGCTGGGAAACTGCTGGGGTTTGTAACTGAAGGCTGTATTGTTGTGTTTTGATTGCATGCTGATCTCCATACTCTCCACGTTGGTTGAACCTCTGGCGATGTTGTGTGCTGAGGCAGTGGATGCACTGGCTCCTCAGGCAGTGGACTTGAAGCTTGAAGTTTTGCTTAGTCCCCTGCATCTGATGTGTGTCTTCAGGAAGTTAATTTATCCTGAATCCAGTTCTGCCCCTCTGTTATCTCATTGGGAGCCTGACCAGACTTGGACTCGGTGAGTTTGCCATAGTGAAACCAAGTTTTGCACACCATGACAGACAGCTTGCAGCTGTTGGAGAACATCTCCCACACGCATTCCTTCCTGGCCTCATCCTTAAAGTGTTTGTTGGTCCTGCCGTACAGCTCCCCATGGTCCTTCACAATGTCCACAATTGCCTCCTCAAAAATTGCCTCCATATCAAATAGATGTTGATCATATGCCCCTGCTTGTACCTGGAGTGCAATTGAGATGTTCCCACCTCTTCTCCCCACCTCTTCTCCACCCCCTGTGTCCACTTTTTCGGCCACTCCGTCCTTTGCCGAGGGTGTAGTTTCATCCCTCATGGCCTCCTCTCTCTGCCTGTTATCCCACTGTTTCTGTGCTTCCTTCTCCATCTTTCTATGACCCCTCTTCTCCCTTCTCCTCTATATGGCAACAGCTGTATCCTGCTACTCAAACTCTGTAGTTGTGTCTATGAGGACATCTCTCTTGCTCACTCTTCTGCCCTTCTTAGGACAAATTTTATTGAAACCTAACAACATGTCAGCTCAACTTGTATCTCAACACTTAATCCTAGTTAATTTATAAAAAAACAAAAGCCTTATCTGAAACTCTGCCAGATCTCGGATTCCAAATGAATGAATTGCGCCAACCAACTCACCTTATATAGTCATAGATTTCATAGCAGACAGGCCGTGGGTTGGTAAAATGAGGCCGGCTTGTCCTGTACAGATCTCGGTTTGTCTGTTGCTGTAACCACCTTGTCAGTTTCTGTTAACAGCTTGTTGTGATGTTTTCCCAGCTTGTCCTGCTGAGATGTTACCGACTCTATGGTCAAAGACTTGGAGACTTCCTGTCTTGATGGGAAGTAATCAAGGCAGGTAGGTAATGTTTACAATAGGCCAGTTTTCTTTCAAGTATGGTCGGTTTATGTTTACGGCCTGTTGGGAAGTGGTGTCCTGCTACTTAACCACAGGCTGGCAAGAGCTTCCAGACAAGACGGTTACAGTACAGGACAAGAGGGGAAGTGTGTCTAGCAAGCCATAGAGATCTACGGCAGGATGGTTACCAGGTGGGTGGAGCCAAGATCCAGATACAGACACAGGGTGGGTCATGTTTGATATTTTGCCGATCAACCGTGACAAACTGGGAAACTATAATCGATCCTTACTGACTCATTGAACATTGCTCCCGTTGTTGGCTTGTCATATGTTTTAGGGTTACTTTTAATACCCTTTTAGTATACCTATGTTCTAAGTTATAACTTGTCACTCAGGGTGTACCACTTAAACACATGTATCATAACTACTTTAGTTAATACTTATCAGTAATATCCATCTCAGCCCTGCTTTCTAATTGCAAATTTTGTACATTTCTCAAATGTACAGTTTATAACTTTTTCCTCACAGTGTGATTATCAGGCGCTGTCTTGTGTAAAACTGAAGCTTTTAATTTTTTTTTTTTTTTTTTAAATTACTGCTCCCCAGAGTGTTTGGCCACCCGGAAGGCCTTTGTATGTGTGTTTCTCATACTGTTGTTTCTGTAATTAAATGTCATTCTTGTAAATTAGATTTCTGGTAATCTTCATTTCAAAATTGTTAATGTTATGTATTTTTTGGTTGCATATTTGGTTCAATTCCTCTTTAGGTAATTCCTGTAGGTTTTAATTTTTTTAAGTGTGTAATTGATACTTCATTTCTTACTTCTATGTTGTGACACCTTGGTTATGTATTATTTTTTCAGTATTATGTTTACTTATTTTTACTTGGTTTTATTATTGTTATGATTTGTCCTGGATTTTGTTATTTCTTCTGTGCCTTTGTTGTTAATATTTCTGTACTTTGTTTCTTTTTGGGTGTTAAATAAATGAAATTTTGGTTATAGTTTGGGTTATCACTTGTCTTATAATATGTACTATTGCCATGTTAAAACAGATGAATTTAAATGAATACCTAGAACAATGCCTTAATCTGACCACCAATCTGACCTTGGACAGAAAGAGTGAGTGAATGATGACCTTTCAGTGTTTATCTGAAACTTTTGACCTTTCACAAGATTTGATCTTTTAGTTTATTTTCCCCAAAACACTATATTCATATATTGATCATTGTACATTATAATTAGAAAAATAAACTTTATTGAAATTTAACAAATTACTTTATAGCGCTTAATACTTAATAACAATGGAAATCAATACTGTTAAACAACAATAGTCCATAAATAATGTTCACCAATATCCTAGATCATATCATTCTGCCATGGAACGGCTCCAACTATGGAATAATGCATCAAATGCTCTCTGTGCCTCTTGCCTGCAATTGTAGCATGCTGCCCTGCTGTGGTCTACCTGCCTGTGATCGTTGTCCTAATCTGCTAGTCACTGACTGTCTGTCCGATAATGTGTCCTGATTATGCCAAAACCACCAACGTGACATTGTTTGGCTCCTGGGCCATGGTGATCAGTAGGCATCTGAAGTGACTGGCTAATATCCCAAACACATTCTCCGACACCCGTCTGGCTTTGAAAAGTCTTTAGTTGACAATGTGTTTATAATTAAGGTTTCTACCAGTGAAAGACTTCATTAGCCAAGTCCTCAAGGCAAAAGCAACATCTGCCTCAATAAAGTATGGCATGTCCCTCTCATCACCTGGCCATGGATCAGCGTCGGCAAAAACTATGGTCCCATCCACAAGGCTCTGCTTCAGCTGGCAGTCGTTGAAGATCTGGGCATCAGAACATCACCCATTACTCCCCACATCTCTCCACAGAAACCTGTAGTTAGTGTCCACAAGAGCTAACATCACCACTGAGTGGAAACCTTTGTAGTTGAAATATTTGGACCCTGACTGCCTGGGACAGCTTATGGCCACATCTTTCCATTTAGGGCCCCCACAGCATGATGAGAGTTCCACCTGTGGCCAAAGTGCACTGCCTTCTCATGACATCCTTGTGGGCTACTTGAGACACTTCAGCTGCTGCTCCTTGTAAACCTGATAGCTTGCCTCACACCCATCTGGCACAAAGAGTGATATGGTGTTGAAAGCTACCTTGAAACCATGCATCAGGGTTTTGTAGGAGTTTGCTGTGGGCAGGTATCTGAGGGTGATGGCTACCTTCAACCCAGCTGGAAGTGGCTCGTCAAATCTTGTTTTCCCATTCTGAATCACTGGGCCCGCTCTATCTATCAGCTCTCTGAAGAGTTCTGGAGACAATCTCACAAACTTTCCGTAGGCATATAAGTCAGAATTCAGCAGCTGGTCCACCAAAACCTCATGCTGGCCAAAAGTGGCCTCTCCAGGACCATTTTCTAACCCAACACTGTTTGGGTTGCCTAGGTCTTCTACAATGGGCCAAATCAAGATGAACTGCAACATTTTGCACAAGTCTATCATTTTGGAGTTGCAGCATACCCCCAAGCAGTCTTAATCTGTCAGCAGGCTGAATAATCATATCGATTGTTGCTATCTCGAAGTTACCAGAAGAAATTAGATGTGTTGTTTGCCTTATATTGTATGTGATTTTTATTCACTACTGTATTTCGATAGTTTCACTGATCCATCTCATCAGAGGCTGGAAGGTATAGGTAACCTGGCCCCCTGAGGTACATTTTTGAAAGTGCAAATGCACCGCTAGATTGCATCTGTGCAGGGTGCACCACTAGCACCAATTTTTGTTGTAAATTTGTAAAAGTGTATAGTAGACTGTTGATGTTATGAAAAACAGTGTATGGGAGTTTTTTAGTGTTAAGGTTATTTATTAAGTATTATAACTAATAAGTTAATTAATTAAATATTCTTGTAGCTAAAATATATTCACTTCCGGTCATAGGTGCAGGAACTGGGGGGGGGGCAGCGGGGACGGCCGCCCCCCCAATCATAAAGTTAGGGGGGGGGGGGCGAAGATATCTTTTCGCCCCCACCCCCAACTTTTTGCAATAGAACTAAATTCCAATTTAGAAATTTAAGTACATTTTTACAAGTAGCTGAATAATATGTGGTCAAATTACACTTTTTCACTGCTGACATGTACCATTGTGTAAGCTACCATTTGAACTATAAAATATTTATTTTTATGATTTGTAAAAGGAACATTTTCAGTTGACCTGTCATGGGATTTGTAAAATTCTGTAAAATGTTTCACTTATGCAGACCAAAATCATACATATAGTGATCGTCTACATTTAATTTACCGTGTTGCTAATTATTTAAATCTTAGACACATAGTTTCAAATTCACACAGAGCACTACTGTGAAATTAACCAAAATTGTAGGTGTCGAGTCGTGTCGTTGGAATCTAGTTCCTCGCCCCCCAACCAAAAATTACTTCCTACTCCCCTGCTGGTTTAATAGTGGTCCCCTATTCTTACCCAAACATGAAATGTTTAATCCTAGTGTTATTTACAGTCTTTGCAGATTTATGAATGGGTGAGACCAGAAAGTTCAGAATGCTGGTATCCATGAACATCAGACCTGTATGACTGTTAATCTGCACTAACCACTTGCTTGGTTAGTGAAATTATATTGAGAAAAAATATACTATAAAATTATTTCTCAAATGGCTGTTTGTAATTATGTTTGAACAATGAATTGTTATGTTTGTACAAGTTGTAATTATGTTTGAACAATGAATTGTTATGTTTGTACAAGTGTTTAACTATAAACAAATATGAATACAACTATAGAGCTGGGTGTTTGTATTGATTGAACAGGTGTCTATAAGAAGTCTGTTGGAACTTTTTAGATTTATTTGGATGGTCATGGTTGGCACATCTCTGGGACCTTCAATTGTGCTGTGTCTGTCTGTGGCACAATTAATGAAGGACTGGTGCTCTTTCTTGAGCACATCTGTATAAGTTGGTCATTTTCAGCCTCACGATTTGGTTGCTTGGTTTGTCTCCCTTTAGTGGAACTGGGTTGTATATTCAGTAGTCGTATCTGAGTGCTCGGCTCAGGTAGAGTACTCAGGACCGGTTTGGACATCACAATCTTGCTATTCAAAGTATCAACAAAAATCTGTAAATTCTTGTTGCAACTAGCTATACTCAGTCTATCTTTAAATATGATGATCTCATCTGGTGATAGCGCTATTAGGTGTTCGGTCTGGGTAGACTTATGAGCAGTCTCAAGGTAACTAGAGTCTGTATTAGTGGCTATAGTCTTGAGTTTAGGCTTGGTCAAGATGGCATTCAAGTGGGAACTCATGATGTCCAGCTGTGGGTCTCTGATACTTGTGTCAGAGTCGCTGCTAGTGCCAGATCAATATTGAGAGTGTTAATGTTAACTTTTGTGTTAACCTCCTCCTTTGTCAGATCAATAGTAGTTGATTCAACTGGATCTACAAATTTATCCTTAAGGCATAAATAAGAAAGCTTCACCGAATTCTTCTTTATAGTGTAGGATTTATTGCATGTTAAGCAGTGATGTTCGGGCATAAGGTGCACATTTTTCTAATGCATAAGGAGGGATGTATGTCTGGTAAAGCCTTTATAACAGAACTCACAAATGAACTTTGTTCTATCCATTATATTAATAAATAGTTTGTGTAGTAGTCGATAGTGATTTTCAGTAACACTTGTAATGAGCTGTCACTCCTCCAGTAACTCTATGGCAAAAAGTGAACTGGTTACTATGTTTGTAATGTCATATGATTATAAATGAACAATGGCTAATTACATCATTAGAGGCTAGTAATGACGTAACAAGGCACGTAAGAGCTCGTCATCAAAAATCAATGTACATTTGAATATTACTTATGAAAGTAAAGATGTAAATAAAAAATCAAATATTTTGACATTTATGATTATTAAACCTTGTTTATATAATAAGTTCCATATGCAGACAAGGAAGAAAATGAATGTTTAAATTGTGCAGGAACATTAAATGGAACTTTATATTAAATAAATTGATTAATGCCTGTTGGATATATTGCCCCAATATTCCACATCCACCATTTCTCTCTCATTTTTCAATTATCAGATTTAGGAGTGTTATATTTGAAGGGAACACCATTCCAGGAGGAAGAATGGCGTATACCATCAAGGTGTAGCAAGATTCTACTACTTACTCGATGAAGGCCAAGAGACAATATGAGAGTAGAAGAACAAGGACCAGCAACCCAAAAGAAGGAAGGTGGTACCCCAAAGAAGGCGACGTGAGAAGGAGCCGGACCTGCACAATTGAGGAAAATGCTTAAACAAATATTTTGTCCCATTTAAGATCAAAACTTATTGATTATTATTTTTAAACCTATGTCACTGTATAACACACTCCTTCACTGTTTCCACCCTCTGTTAGCGGTGCTAATGCACCTTCAATAAAGTACCTTATAGACTCAGCACTTCTCTTCTGTTATTAATACAAAAGGCAATTAAGGAGCAAATTGAACTGGCTTCTTTGAATGCTACAAAAGGCAATCTTCCCAGAGACACAAAATTTCAAAGCTACATTGGACATAATGTGATCAACCTATCAGATGTACAGTTAAGTCAACATTAGATCAGGACCTTGATCACAATTTTCCCTACTCCAACACACCCTAATAAATCCAAAATCTAGGAGGACTTCAAAGAGTTCCATAGGAGACTAGCGCTTTTGCAATTCTTTAAAGGCTCTATCACCCATAATAAAGTCGACATGCCACAAAGCATTATTGACTTTATGAATGAAAATGCCAAAGCAAATGATTTATCAAAATTACCCAATGATCCATACAAGGACATTCACTCTAAATTCAAGAATAAATCTACACAGAAATCTAACCCCCAAACAAAACTTTGGAGGTTTTAAAGGATCCTTCAAAATGAACCTCCTAAAATCTAAACCTTACTCAAAGGAACAGGGCAACCTCACTAAACTAGAGAGATTAGGAATCTTTGAACTAGTTAACAACCCTAACCTTGTCATTAAAAAGGCTGACAAAGGATCTGCTGTAGTAGCCATGCAAACCAAAGACTATTTATGCAAAGTTTATAAACAACTGAGTGACAGAGAATTCTACATTAAACTAAAAGAAGACCCCCACACTGAGATATATTCAAAAAGATATGCCAAGTGCTCACTGAAATAAAAAACCTTGTACTGATCACTGAAAATAACTTTACCATAATATAAATCAACCCAAAGCAGGCAGATTTTACCTATTACCCAAACTACACAAAAAGGACATCCCAGGACGACCAATATGCAGTTCCATTGGTCACCCAATATGTTACATTAGCAAATTTATTGATGCCCATATTAAGGATTATGTGCCTTAGACAAAATCATATAGTATGTGGGTGTTTCACTGGAGCCCATCCTGTAACCGACCATACAATCAGTTGTGAAAGTCGCAGGAATGTACAAAAAAGGCATGAAAATGCATAGTCGCTTAAGAAACCCCTAGTAGAGTTTTTACATTGTAACCGTTTCTACCCAGGGTAGTACACTGACCTATTTGTATATTACCAATGAAATCATTTAACAGGCATGTGGGTGGAGCTTGAAGTAACCATCAAGGGTAGTTTGGGTGGTTAGTGGTGTACAAGGGGTATTTAAGCTCATTAACAAAGACAATTTTATTAGAATCCATTATGTTTGAGGGATGAAGGACTTGGTACACATTTTCCAAACAACAGGGCCAAATATGACTGTTCATCATTATGCAAATGATTAACACAAAGGAATATATGTACATATGTACAATATTGTACACCTTTTGATTTTGGGTAGTCTTCTTCTAGGCTCTGAGATATTTTTTATCTTTAATATTTTTTATATTTTTCTGTATTTTTATATTTTTTCATCAGCAAGTATCCACGTTATTGAAACAGCAAGTTGAATACTGGAACTAAGTGTAACTGAAAGAAAACAATCTGACCTGTACAAAACATACTTATTTTTTTAAAGGAATCAGCATGACATTTACATTATATTCTACTTAGTTCAAACCAAAGCCTATTAGCTAAGGTCCAAGATGAAATACCAAGTTTTTATGTTTCATTTAAAAGCCAACATAATATTTGTACAGACTTACAGTATTTTATGCATTGAGCCAGGGGCTCTGGTACAGCCCATAGGCAAGGCTAGATGTATTTGTACACTGAATTGATAAAATGATAAACTAGGGTGTGGGGTCAGTGTTTTAAAATATCACTTGAACAATTGTTAAGTTTGAGGAAACATTATTTATAACATGTCTACCAGAATTCATTTCACAGAGCTTAAAATAAAGACTCCAGAATTTTAAGGATAATACATATTTCACTGGTGTGTAAAATTTATAAAGTTACAGAAATACCAATTTCTTGGTACTTCCTTTTTCCAAAATATTCTGAACCACTTTTTCATTATGTAAAGTATGAAAAAGCTCTACAGAGAAAATCCATACAGAGAAAACTCACACAATTTGTTGACTCCCCCTATCGAGAAATGCCCTACACCATTTTTGAGACTGTGGATAAAGTCCTTTTAGGTAGCACAATGTACAAACATAAACTGTTTCAAGTTATGTATCACTTTTATTATTTCAAAATTATTATTGTTTTTAGTATTTGCTATATGACATACACATTTAGTGTTCTGCAAACTAAAATATAAAGAAATACTTTAACATTCACAATGCAAATAACATATTTAAAAAATATTGTATTACTAATGAAAGGAAAGTAAACAAATCCCAATCTTCAAGAACAAATTCCAAGTTCAACTGACTGTAAAAATTCTGGAACAAACTCCATTTCCACTTGAACATTTCACTGCAACATTCTTTTTAATCAGTTATCATCCAGAGATTGAGTAATTTTAAGAGGGGTTTTACCTTGCTAACAAATTAATTTATTTTATTGTTTCTGAAACTACAAAGGGCCATTAGGATTGAAAATTACAGGACTGGTTAGTTTGAAAAGCAGTTGAAATACCCTTTAAGTAAAGATCAACCCTTTCATTTGTAAACTAAATATGATGTATAGGGCTTTCTTCAAGATCTAGAAAATGGTGTATGCTTTTCTACACAGATATAAAAAAACTGTAGCACTTTTCTCCTGTAGGGTTTTTCTTTGTAGGGCTTTTTTCCAGTTTCCAATCAATAACTGAGGGGCTGGCATATTACACTTATGAAATGCGATCGCTTCACTTTCAAAACTCCAATAGTTAATTTACCCACATATGTGGCTTACTAATGTGATCACAGTTTAGCAAGAACACACATGCACCAATTTGTCAAAAAAACCACACACTTTCTATAACCATCCACTTGACATGTCGTAATACTGGCCAGTCCTTAAAAGGTTCCAACAGACAATACATCATATTGTCCAGTTTTGGATGTGTACACAAATATTGCTCTGCACATAAAGTTGCCACCCCTCAAAATTTATTTAAATCAGGCATTGCCATATTAGGCATGTAACTTCCCAGCTTACTTCCCACTGGTGTACAATGTAAAAACTCTATTAGGACATTACCCTTCAAGATAAGACAAGATGACTATACAGATAAGCCGTTGGGTTGGGGGGGGGGGGGAGTTTTTTGCATGATCAGTCATAGAACTAGTATGACAAGCCATAAACCTCTCACAGACAAGCTGCAGCGCAAACAGACAAGCTGTAAACACAAACAGACAAGCCGGGACCACCTCCACAATCCATCACAACAAGACTGATTGATTTTGAGGGTTGGTATCCATAGTCAAGATCCAGAATGGGGATCCATATCACACTATATAAACCCCATCATCACCTGTGATGAGCCACTCATTTCTTACTGCAAGGATGACAGCTACTTCTCCCTGGTACGGTTAGCCCTGGTCGATACAGAGTACAAGTTCCTGTGGGTCAATGTGGGGGCCAGGGGTTCTTCATCTGATGCACAGATATTCAACTGTTCCAAACTGAGAAGAAAAAGTGAGAACGGCACCTTAGGCAAACACCACCAGAACCACTGGGACCTGGAGGGCCAAATCTATACTACTTACATTTGGGGGACAATGCCTTTGCCCTTATGCCTTGGCTGGTCAAGCCCAACAGCAGAAGACAACTGACCAGGGAGGAGAGAGTAGCCAACTACAGGATATCCAGGGGCAGGAGAGTGGTCGATAATGCATGGAAAATTAGTGGGACAGTTTAGGGTACAGTTGATAAGGAGGCCAGGAGAGGCCAAAAGTTGTGAGGGGCATAGTAACAACATGTGTGGTGCTACATAACATGCTGAGGAGTCATCAGGCTGGAGCAGGCAACCCACTCAAGCAGATGATATAAAACAACCACAGGCTGACCAGGCGGAGCAGTGACAGAATGAGAATTTTTGAAACCTATCAAGGGAGGCCAAACATCAATGAGACCTACTAAAGACTACTTCAATAACCTAGGGGCACTGGCTGGGCAGGACAGAATATAAGACGCCTGATCGGAGAACACGCTATCATCTATAAGTCAAAGTTTAAACCACAGACACGCATTTTTTATGAATTATTTTAGATTGAAGTTTCTTAAATTTTCAAATTACAGCAACATTTTTTTATATATTTCAGAATGAAATTGACCCGAAAATAAAAATCTCATTTCCACATATATTTTTTGATTACATTAGAATGATCATTATAAACCCCAGTATTTATCAAAATATTCTTGAGAATAGACACCCTCAATGAAATGTCAGTGAAGTAGGAATCATTAAGTCAATCAGTCACTATTCAGTCTCTCAGACATAACATGTTCCTCTGTGATACTGTGTGTTTGTCTGTGAGTCCATCCGCATCAGTTAGTTTTTTTACTATTTTTAGGGGTGTGTGTGTTTGATTTTTTTTATTTGTATCATGCAATTACTCACCCATTTACACAATTTTTGTTATTTATTTGGTTGACGTGTAAGTGTTGGAGGGTGTATTTTAATTTGTTTTTGGAAGAATAAGCAGCTGAAAAATTGTTTTTGAAAGATTCAGGTGGCCTTTAAAAAGGTCTTTATTTGTGCAACTTAATGCCGGCTAATCTATTGATTTGGCCTGGTCTGCTGACTGGACTGGCTGTGAGCTCTTGCTTGTTTTTATTGAGTGGTAGTTGGTATTTGTGATGGTGCTAGTTGAAGTTGAGAGGGTGAAAATGCTTGTGGTGTAGTATGCTTCTAACACTTCCGAACTATTCCATTCACTGTCTTTCTGTTGTCCAGAGGTGCCAGATGGCGGGTTAAATGTCTTTGTTGGGCTCAAAGCAAACATCAGTTGTCTGGAAGGCCCAGGCTGCTGTTCAATTACAACAATGAAGGATGCAGGCTGTGATGACACTGATGCTGACCTCTGTGGTTGCTGAACATTGGCAATCACTGTTGCAGGTTGTGGTGCTGCTGTCTGAGTTGGCTGTACAACTGGTGCAGAGACTTGTTGAGTGTCTGGTATCATGAGGATGTATTCAGGTCCTGCTGTGGCCTGTGTTGCTTTTGGAAGTTGAAATGTTGTGTCCTGTTGAGTTGTTGTGACCTGTCTCTTGCATTCTCCAGCCTTGTACTGTATTCCACTGAGAAGTTTGACTGGTTCATTTCCAAAGGTCAAGAAGTCTTGTTCCTCTAGGTGTTTAATCTCTGAGTAGAGATAGTTGCAGAACGACTGCCTGGGACTTAGAGTAGTATCCTGATGTGCACCTAAGAAACCAGAAATCATCGACCTCATATGCTGGAAATGATCTAAAACTGGATCTTTAGCAGCTGGTTAGTGTGAAGGGCTTGCAGTCGACGGTTGATGAGTAACATCTGATGCCATGCTGATTTCCATCTTAGATTCAGTCTCTTGTGAAGTCTCTGGGAATGAAGCTGTGGCTGTGGCCCCCAAAGGTCTCAGTGGTGACTTGAACTTGGAAGACTTTCTCTTGGGGTGTTTGGGCACCACGGATGTCAGTCCTGCCCCAAGACAGTGATATTGTGTGTACAATGAACTTGGGGTACCAGTCCTGGTCACCTTTGGGGTACCAGTCTAGTTTATGTA
This sequence comes from Sabellastarte sp. h YS-2021, assembly GCA_964017235.1. Lineage (NCBI taxonomy): Eukaryota > Metazoa > Annelida > Polychaeta > Sabellida > Sabellidae > Sabellastarte > Sabellastarte sp. h YS-2021. The sequence continues at coordinate 20,529,630 of OZ024927.1, forward strand.
ACATCACCTTGGGGGTGACTCCTTATTACTAGGCAACTTAGTAAGCAACTACCTCTGATTGGGGCCCCCCCTGATTTACAGTAAATATCCCCTGTGATTCCCCCTGCCCTTCAACTGTATCCTAGAAATGTAATCACTTCATGATTTGACTTTGAGGGAAAGACATGTGCAAGAAACTTTTTGATTTGAAAAACTCTTTGATTTTATGGAACTGTTTAATTTTAGGGTTTTAGTTTTTTACTTTGAATGTTTTTATTTTTAAAAGTGTAAGATAGTGTACATTATTAGGACGGTCATTTATCAGTAACAGATTTTATGTTACACTTGTGAATTGTGTTGTACACTGGAACACTGCACTGGATGTTGTGATATTGTGACATTTGACGCTGAGTTGTTTGTGACACGTCAACTTTATGACGCTTGGAGAGATTTGGTCATCTTGACAGCAACAGGCTTTGAGTGCCACTGGCACAAAGGGACGGTCTAACCTATATTTCATTCTTGTGCATTGATTATGCCAAATTGGTCGTATTTTTGACATTGGTCCCACTTTCATAAGCCTGAGGTTGCCAAGAGAGAGTCTAAGTCTCTTTTGTGTATATTTTGCAGTAACTTTGACTATTGAAAAGCAAAATTTGAGTTATAAAAAATGCCAGATAATAAACAAAAATGCAAGAACTGCAAGAACAGACATTTGCCACCAACTGGAAAGAAGTGCAAGTATGTGGACAATGTGAATTCTGATGCTGAGGAAGTGCCTAATGGACTAAGAGATGCTGCCGCTGCAAGTATGTCACTTGCCACGGATCAGGCGGATCCGGGCGGACAGCGGATCCAGGAGAAGATACTGCTTCAGCTACAGAAGATGTCTGACAGACTGGAAACAGTGGAGCAGAGGATCTCGTCCACAGAGCAAGACCAGGGCAAGTCTTCGACCTCAGCTGCAGGAACAGAAAAGTTAAGTAGAAGTAGTGACTTTTTTGAAATTAGTAAAAGTACCCCAAGTAAAAGTAAGAAAAGTAAACAGTTTGTACCCCCATCAGATTCTAGTGAATCATCGTCTGATGATAGTGATAGTCCCTCTTTGTCTTTTCTGAGATCACAGTCGATGCAGAAAAAAGTGGATAAACGAATCAGGGAGCTAAAGGCTGATTCACACTTGTCAGGTACTGAGTGCTCAGAGAAATACAAGTCAAAAAAGGGGGGGAATGTTGAGGTTTCAGTGAAAAATAAAGTATTGTGGCCACATGAGGCAATTTTGGGTGGAAGTAACAGACAGAGGGTCACTTATGACCAACTGTCTCTCACCCAGTGGGTGCAAGGCTTTTGCAAAAACATCTTAGAGGAAAAATCTAGCAAGAGAAAAAATACCATGGTTTCCTACCTCAGTGATCTGATGGAAGATGCCACAGATTTTACTTGGCAGCGGGCTAAGGCAGCACATGCTGTCTTACTGTGCGAAATGGAGTGGGGTACCCTCCAATGGGAAGACCAGGATCGAATAGATAGGATCCGTAGGGCTCACGCTCAAAAGCATGCTCCAGCTAGGGGGGGTTGGGCTAAGCCATCAGATCCGGGTAGGAAACCATGGTTCTGTAAAAATTTTCAATCTGGCAGTTGTACACATAGTAAGGATCATGAGTTCAATGGAAAAGTCCAGAAACATATCTGTGCCTTTTGCCTAATGGGGGGAAAACAGCTGAATCAGTCTTTTCAAGAAGCAAAACCCAAAAAACGACCAAGCAGCTGCCCATCACTAGGAAGGGACAGCTGCATTGGTGATGCTCAGTACAGAGTAAAAAATTATAGTTGTAAACCTAGTGTTCAGGGTAATGTAGTCAAACAATACAGAACTAGGTTGTTCTATAATTCTAGTGTCAGACCAAAGGCCATTGAGGCCTCTTTGGCCAGAAAAAGTATTGATTGTGTGACCCATGTCAAGAAAACTGCTAGTAAATGTCATGTAATAGGTGTCAACTCTCAAATGCGTCAAACACAGAGTCATAATGCCAAAAAGGCGTCTAGTGTTGTTCAAAAGGGTGCTCAGCACAATTTCAGCCTCCCTGTTGCCCATCCCAAGGCGTCGGACTTGAGTGACATTCATAATGTGAGAGATGTTGAGATCTCGGGGGTGGAGCAAGTGTATGCTGAGGTAGACCAAAACGTTGATTCGGGTCCAAGTTTGAATCCTGTTGTCCCTCACAAGAATGGGCACAATGACAATTCAGGTCTTGGTTTGAATCCTGATAAACACGTGAGTCATCATCAGATCACCTCTGAGTCGGATCCGGAATGTCGGGGTAGTGTGCACGCAGCACATACAAATGACAAACGGTTCACAGATCAATGCATTCCATTATATGATGTCAATAATGCGGGGGTTGAAGAGAAATTTGTCAATACCATTATGCATTTCAAACAATTTGGTGACCAGATCAATATTGGTGATTGTCAATCCCAGATATTTCAAAAATGGCGTGAACAATCAGACTTTGACTTTGGGTTTATACCATTAGGAGAGCAGCAAATGCCTACCCATCTTGATATCAATACTAATCACACAGACAACCTAATTGAAATTCATGAGATTGTCAAAAATACCCAAAAACCAAATTTCATGCAAGCACGTATTCCTGTGACATCACAACTGAATGTTGAAGTTTGGCAAGAATTACTGAAAGATTATTGGGATCAGCAGCTGTTGCAGCTGCTTCGCTTTGGCTTCCCCCTAGATTTTAACAGAAATAGCCAGTTACAATGTGAGGGGGGTAACCATTCTTCTGCTATACAGTACCCAAAGGATGTAGAGGCATATATACAGGAAGAAACCAAGTATGGTGCCATACTGGGTCCATTCAAAGAAAATCCCATTGAAAGCTCACACACTTCCCGCTTCATGACCAGAAATAAGCCCAATTCTAACAGACGCAGGGTCATAATAGATCTGAGCTGGCCCCTGGGGGCCTCGGTCAATGCTGGCATCGACAAAGATACCTACTTGGGTACCCACTTTGCTTTAACATTTCCCACTGTTGACGTCATCACTACTGAAATGAAGCGTCTGGGTAGGGGGGCTCATTTGTATAAGATAGATGTCAGTAGGGCATTTCGCCATGTGCGCATAGACCCTGGCGACTACGACCTCCTAGGACTTCACTGGCGTGACGCGTACGTTGACACCTGTCGGGAGCCAAATTTTTCAACGCTTAAGTGACGCTGTGCGTCATATCATGCGTCAGAGGGGCTTTTGCGTCATCGATTATATTGATGATTACGTTGGAATGGGCGTCCCGGGCGTCGCGCGGGCGTCGTTTGCGTCACTTTTCAGTCTCATGAAGGAATTAGGTCTCACCATCAGTGATAGCAAATTAGTTCCCCCCAGTACTAAAGTGGTATGCCTAGGGGTCCTGATAGATACAGAAAAAGGCACTGTTTCCATCGCTCCTGACAAGTTGCGTAAGTAAACGACACAGTGCGTCACTGGATGACCAAAGATACCTGTACAAAAAGGCAATTGCAATCACTTTTGGGATTATTGCTATATGTGCACAAGTGTGTTAAACCAGCTAGGGCATTTTTGAACCGAATGTTGGCCCTCCTTAGGGCTGGTCATGCTAGTCAACAAATTCACTTGACCCCTGAGTTTAGGCGTGACCTTAGATGGTTTGCAAAATTTTTGCCACTTTACAATGGCATATCCTTATATGACCACAGACCTGTTGATCATACACTGGAGCTTGACGCCTGTCTCACAGGTCTTGGGGGGGCGTTGGTGTGATTTTGTTTACCATCTCCCCATACCCTTGGGATTCATGAACTGGTCCATAGTACAGCTAGAAATGGTCAACATCCTGTTAGCAGTGAAGCTGTTCCATGCTCATTGGGCCAGTAAAAAAGTGTTAATAAAATGTGACAATGAGGCAGTGGTCTCAGTGCTCAGGTCTGGTAGGACCAAAGATCCTTATCTGGGGGCCTGCGCTCGGAATATTTGGTACATCTGTGCCCTGGCTGATATTGATGCACAGTATGTACATGTTAGGGGGTTGGACAACAGGGTGGCTGACTTGTTGTCGCGTTGGACTGGTAGTGGCAATGATTGCCTAGAATTAAAAATGTATGTTCAAGATCCAGTATGGATCCCTGCAAATATCACTTTTCTGGACATTGATCCAGAGTTGTAGTAGTATAATGTGTTATCCTTGTTAAGGGGCCTGTGTTATCCTTGCTGGGGTGGATTAGTGTCTCATACCCTCGCAGGGGTCTGAGAAATGATACATGATAATTAACAGTATGCTATACTTTGTTGTAGGAAATGTGGCCTTGCAAGTGTTGTCAGAAAAAGCAGCCTCTAGGGCCCACTCGGCCTACAGACCCAAGACCAGACAAGCTTATGAAAGAATGTTCCAAGTGTTCCTGGCCTTTTGCATCTATGTCTCTGTGCCTATTGAAAGTGCTGATGTAAAATTAGTCTTGTCTTTCTTGGAATGTCTTGTTAGTAATAATAGTACTTACAGTATGTTATGTAATTATGTGTCGGCCATAAAGGCCTCTTTTGTCTTATATGACCTTCCACATGACCTCTTAGATCACCCAAGAGTGAAATTGTTCTTGAAATCTGTGAGGATAAATAGACCTCTGACCTTGGTATCTCACAACGTCATTGATCTTGACATGTTATCAAAAATATCTCTGGCCTGTGATGACTTGGAATTTCCACAAGTCTTTAGAGCTGCTTTTTAACTGGCTTTTTTGGATTCCTGAGGTTGTCCAACCTGGCTCCTCACTCTTTAACCACGTTTGACCCTTCACGTCACCTCACCGGTCAGGACCTATTCTTTAGTAAAAATGGGTAAAAATTCTGCTCAAGTGGACCAAGACAATTCAAAACAGGGACACTGTACAACTCATGTGTCTTCCAAAGCTAAAAAATCCTGTCATTTGTCCATTTAGGGCCCTTAAGGCCCTTTCCAAATTATACCCCTCGTCTGCAGTCACCTCTGTGTTTCAAGTGTATGGCAACACAGGTTGGCAACCCCTGACTGATACAAAGGTCAGGAAATGCCTAAAGACAGTAAATTTAGCCCTGGGTTTGAATCCACATTTCTTCACCTTTCACTCCTTCAGAAGATCTGGTGCCACCTTTGCCTATAATTCCCACGTCCCCTTACAACAGATTAAGCGGCATGGCACCTGGTCTTCTGATTGTGTTTGGCGCTACATCCAAGCTGATCACTCTGCAGGTGAAGAATTAGCTACCACACTGGCTGCTGCTATAAATGCATAATATCCCTACTGTTGGGGTTGAGGGCCTTCATATGTCACCACTTAATACACTTTATTGTACACCTTTAGGTCTCATCCCTCCAGCTGTTAGGCTGACCTTAAATTAATCCTAAAATTACTTATCTTCAAATCCAGCCTCGTTTACAGAGGTCATTTGTCATGTCAAAGTTTGACCTTTGACAGGTCAGTTTGGACTGTGACCTTCCAAGGTCAACCCTTCTGCTGGGGCCTTTGTAGACCTTTAGGTTTATCTTGCTCTGTAATGGAGTCATTTGTAATGTGTCATTTTATATCACAATTTTAGGGGCCACGGTGGCAGAATGGTAACACTCTCGCCTCCCACCTCTGAGGCCGGGGTTCGATCCCCGTGACGGCCTTAAGTGGGAAAGCTGGTAGTTGCTTGCCGTTGGTCGGCAGTTTACAGTACACAACCCTAGCGAACTCTATGTACTGGTTTCCTCTGCCCTTCCAACTACCCGTCGTGATATGACCTGTATAGTGTTGAAAGCGACGTAAAACCCCAAATAAATAAATAAATATATCACAATTTTTCTCATGATCTGTATGGACAATGACTTTAGATGATTTGATCATGAGTGTAACAAGTAAATTCTGATGTTTTATTTATATATTTTATTTACTGTGTATACTATCTGACTTGTTTATAAATTTTAGTAGTAACCATATATATACATGACTTTACATGATTAATTATATATATTAAAATAAAGAGCCCTCAACCTGTGTTTTTACTGTCTTGGGGTGGGGACTGAGACACTCACTTCCTTCTGATGTAACCTCATAGAAAACTAAAACTGTCTCCAAACCAGATCTGTCTTTCAGTGCTCTTCACTGCAGTTTGTCATTATCTCGTGTGAGTCAGCTTGCCTCAAAACTTAAACTTATTTGAAAAAAACTTAAAACTGAAAGCTGCACACCTCTTGTCTCTCAACATTAAAAACCAAAATGAATGAAGTACGTTTGCCAACTTGCCCTTTTATAACCACAGATTTTGAAACAAACAAAAAATATTGCGGGCTATTTGATTATAGATCCCAGCTTGTCTGTTGGTGTAACAGGTCTGTTGATTACTGTTTACAGCTTGTCTGTTTCACTTCTGGGCTTATCAGTCATAAAAATTCCTCACTCTAGGACTAGGAAAAGTTACAGGCCTGTCGGAAATATTTACAGGCTGGCTGAAGTTACTGGCTGTACAGTTACTTTTCCCACACAGTCTGTTTGTCATCACTTGCATCTGGAACACCTTATTTGGGCAAACCAGATGCACAATACAGACAGGCCTGTTTTATTAACCGACAAGGCGGTAAGTGTAACCAACAAGCCATTAAGTTAACCGACTAGCCTGTTGCTATGTAGATGTAGTTAGGGTCTGTGACAAGGGTTGGATACGATCATAGAAATATCAAACATGTTTGATATTTCACCGACTCTTCCTGACAAGCCTGTAAACTACAACTGACTGTTACAGACTTTGTAAACATTGGTTCTGACACTAAAAAAATACATAGTTACCGACCGGTCGGCTCCAGTGGAACACCCAACACTTAATTAGCAGACTCAAAAAATGGGCAAAATACCCGAAGGTGCATTCTTAGTGACTCTAGATGTGTCTTCCCTATATACCAATTATACCAATATTCCTAACCACAAAAACAACCAGAAAATTCACACGTGAATTCAGTACTGAGTCTATCAACTTTCTAGAGACCACAAATTGATAGCAGTAGAGAACTCTATACCACATTATATGAGAAACCCACTGATGCACACCTGTATCTACATTACACATCTGTTCACCACAAGCCTTGTCAAACTGAGGGACCATTTTGACAAATCCTGTGTAGGATATGTATTATATGCATCAAAATGATGATTTTATTCACCATGGCATAGAGCCTGCAAACTCACACAAGATGAATTATTACAAGTCAAACCCAAAGCCAAATTGACACACCTGTCATGGTAACAACCTTCAACCCAACAAAAGCTGACATCAAAGGGTTTACTTACAATAACTGGAATATTATTGAACACAGTAATGATTGTGCTTCAACATTTAAAAGCAAACCATTAATAGGCTTCAGAAGATTACCAAGCCTCAGAAACCTATTAACAAAAGCTGAAATCTCTTACCCACCCACTAAACAGGACACTCAGTAATCCAACCCACATTATGCACTAGACTCGGTAATGCACATACTGCCCACTGATTAAAAGAATCAGTGAAGTAAAGTGCAAAATCACACATAGAATTACCAAGGTCTTAAAAGTGCCCCCCAAAATTAACATGTGAACTCATTGACATACAATGCCCCTACTCTAATTTATAAAATTGGTATATATACAATAACACATATCAATGGGATTATTATTTTTATTTCCATTTTTCTACTTATTTTGTTACAATACTAAAAGTATCTTTGGTTGCCTGTATATATAAAAGGTCACCTTGAAGTAATTATGAATTTAAGTATATTTAATGTTACCTTAACTTACTGCCACATTAAGTTAGAGACATTTGCAATTAAGGTTTACAAGGACGCTTTAAGGTTATCTTAAAGTGAGGCTTACTGACTTTAAGGTAGCCTTGTAAAACTATGTGTATGCAGACATTAGGGTGACCTTTATTAATTACCATTATTATTACTGGTATTTCACCGACAAGATTGAGGGGGTAGATGCAAACCTAGACACTTAAAACATGGGTAACTACACCCCTAATCTCAGAGACTAAAACCTTAGTTTAGTGTTGAAGAATAAAGTCTCGTCTAAAACAACAGTCCCGAACAGCCTATCTAAACTCAAACCTTACATGACTGACCTTCAGTCCCTTAGGCCTACAATAATCAGTTGGATGTGCTTACATTTTTTACAAGCCTTTATATTACAATATTTAAAACTGAAATCGAGAAATTATATACAATATGAAGTTGGCTGGTCCCTTAACTCCCTTTGACTGCTATGCTTCATGAATCCCATTTTCAGGTCATTTTACCAGAAACTAGAAACATCTTGTTACACTAAGTTACAACTAAAATAGTTAATACAACAATACAGCTTGAATGTACAAGACCTGAAATATTAAAATATATGTTAGTGATCCTGCCATGCCAACTGAATCCGCCACCTGTAAACATACATTATGGCAAAAACTATTCAAATATGGGCTTTTCTATGGACTGTAGGCCAAACTTTGACCCCAAGAGTTTGTCCCACCCAAGTGAGGCGCCTTAGAGGGTACGATATGGCCCAAGGAGACTAGGAGAAGGAAAAGTTAATTACTAACATGTGAGTCGGCTGTGAACCCCATTGTTAACAAGCCAGGGGCACATACCTCACACTCACCCACTCCCCTCCGCCAAAGAGTGTGTTAGAGTCTCAGCCCCTCTCCTTCAGCTTGCTCTTACTCCTGGAAAGTCGGGTGGGTGTGAGGAAAATATTTTTAAAGCATGATGCCCTCTTGACGTTGCAATGTCAAATGAACTAGGAAGGGATAAAAACTCACAATTCTGAAGGTTGACTCGCTGGGCCAATGGAAATTCGCCATGTGTTAAACAAGTATCGTTAAAGCGTTACCCCCCAATTTACCTAATCACATGCAAAACGTGTGGTAAATATTTTGTGGGGGAGAAAGGGCGCCCAGACACAGACTCTCAGTTTCAAAAGCTAAGGATTCCAGAATTACCCCAGTCTCAAAACACTTCAATAAGAACGTGCATTCTGTGAGGGACATGCAATTCTCTCTCCTGGAATGGTGTTCCCTCAAATATAACACCCCAAAATCTGATCATAGAAAAACGAGAGAGAATGTTAGATGTTGAATATTTGGGCAATAGATCCAATAGGCAATAATTAATTTATTTAATATAAAACATATGAAATGAAAATGGTGTAAAGTATTTATGGACCAACAGAAATAACGAAATGACAACTGACATCTTACTGATAACCCTGTCAACATAAATCATTCATTGGCACTTCATTTACTTTCTTCACTTGTAACAAAAGCCACTAAAAGTGACTTGATACATGGGGATTTTCAGTGATATTTCAAAGTATAATTGATAACAACAGGTCACTCAAGAATTTTGGTCATTGTCAAAAATGAAAGATTAATAGCTTTCTGACTAAGCAATACATTGAGCTTCACCACTGTCCTTATCTTCAGATGATCATGTTATTTGCTAAACAATTGGTTTCATTTTAGTCCCCTTGAAAGCTGGACTCCACAATCACAATACAGTCTAACTTTTTAAAGAAGAATTCTGTTCAGCTTAATTCTCTTTCAAGTAGAAGTAAATTTTGGAACTTTAAGACTCAGAGAATCTTCAGTGAAATGTATCCTGTTATTTGTAATCCATGGTTCAGAAATTGTATGCTTCAGGTGGTGGACTTGTGAAAGAATTTAATCTGTATCTGGCCTTAAGCCTTCCAGAATGATTCAAATATTAACTCAAATATGCCTTAATTTAAAATTTTAATTACTTAAATGTAGCTTTTATAAGCTACAATCTTACCATGTGGAACTAAATGCTATCAGGGGAGATCGCAAGCATCCGGTCAACGTCCAAGAATAAGGTGTTTTGTACTGGTTGGTGCCTCCAACGAAATTTGAACCCATAGTAAAATACCGTCATTCTTCGAGTTGTAATTTTCCCTGTATAATTTGAGATACATACAATGGAACTTTGTGGTTCAGATGAGTGGCAAATAGATCTGCAAGAAGACTGAACAACTTTTGACAGATCTGTTTGAACACCTGCGGATGCAGTGACTATTCTGTTGATTGGACATAGTTTGCCCTAGACAGCAGGTCAGCCATAACATTCAGACACCTTGGAATGTGCCTGACTCTTACAGTTAGCTGGTAATGGTGGCACCAGGTCATGATTTCCACAGGAGAGCACACATCTCCGCTGAGTGGGTTCCTCTTTGTTTGTGTATGTAGGAGACTACTGTTGAGTTGTCCATAGCAACCAACACTGATTTTGGCACTGGCCCTTGAAACTTTTCAGTGCCAGAGATACTGTCTCCTCATCTAGGCCATTTATGTGTAGCTTTTATTCCCTGTCTGACCACAGACCTTTTGTAGAGACTTGCTCTAAGTGAGCGCTCCAACCTTTGATGAGTCTGTAGAGATTTGGACACTGTGGTCTTGGGATGAAGGTACGTGACTTTCATCACATTTACAGGGATTTGCCATCACTCTAGGTGAGCTGAAATGGTCTCTTACCAAGGAAGGAGGCTGTTCTATGACTGAGGATATCACCAGTGTTCCTTAAAAGAAATCAAAGTGAAAGGGCCTCATGTGAAGGCTTCACTCTGGGACCATCTTTTCCGTTGAGGCAAGCAACCCATTTAGTGAAATAAAACATCTTGCAGTCAATGTATGAGTGGGTTTTACAACAGCTGAATCTAGATGGTGTTCATAGGGCCATCGTCTTCACTTCCTTTACAATCATTGCAAATACCTGTCGGGCCGTGGTTAGGCAGAAAGGGAGGGAAGTGAACAAGAGCACCTGAGAATCGTGGCAAGACTGCAAATACTTTGAGTTTTGGTGGATGTGAAGGTAGGTGTCTAACAGGTCTATTAATGACACCTATTACCTTGGAATCAGAGATGCCCTGATGGACTCTGGAAATTCCATTTTGAACTTTTCTACCAGTAGAAAGGTGTTGAGCCTGCTTAGGTCTATCACTGGCATCCACCTTTGGTGAGACTTGGGGACTAGAAACAGGTGACTGTAAAACCTGAGAGATTATACATTTTCCACCCTTTCTGTAGCGTTTTTTTGACAGAAGAGCCTAGACTCAAGAGGCCAGAGCTAGATCTTTTTGATGGGCCTTGTATCCTGAGTGAATCAGGCTAATTTTGGTTTTGTGCTGAATGGTAGAACATAGCCTTTGGTAATTAAGTTATACACGTTGCCTGAGCTTTTTTCAATTTGCCAATCTTTTCTGAAAGGACAGAGATGACCTCCTACTGGTGGACTAAGGGGGCTTTTAAGGAGTCATTGAGAAGAGGGGTTTCCACGCCCTCGTCCCCTTGGGTGAGATTGAAAATGGATCATCTGTTACTCAATTTCCCCCACCTGAGGAAAACATTTGGCTACTGCTTGGAGTGGACTGTCCCCATTGGGACGTTTCCTGTAGGAGCCTCCTTTCTTATTGTGATAGGAACCACAAAAGGGCTGGTTTGGATAGGGTCCAAAACCCGAGTATTTTTTGAGGGTTGCCTTTTTAAAGGAGGAACTCTTCTCGTTCCTTAACCAACTGAGTCCGGAACAAGGGAATGGGACAAAGGGAGAGCTCTTAGATTCCTGATGTCTAGAATCCCCCAAATGAGGTTGAAGTCAGGTAATTTCAACCTCATGTCTGATGAGGATTGAATTACCCATTGTGTACAACTCCCTATTTACTTTGACAGGCTAAGGCTCTCTGCTGTTTGTGATTTATCTTATTCAGGATATCTCGATAGTCACAAGTTTATTCAAAACCATACTGGCTGCATTTTCAGGACTGACACTCTTTTGAATTTGGCTTTTAATTCTTTTGACAGTAGCCTTGATACTGTCCTGGCTTCAAGGGTAAGATTGCACTCAGATGAAGTCTTGGTGAAGGCAGCTGAAAACTTACAGGTACAGAGATTTTGTCTTGCCTGATGCTCAAACTCCTTGAGTACAGGCAGGGGGGCCTTGTCCATAGGGGCCCCAGAGGGTCTAGGAGAGATACAGGTTTCTTACAAAATCTATGTTCAATTCTTGTAATTTGTCCTCAAAACGAGGTTATCCCAATTTGTACCACTTAGAAGTGGAATTAGCGTTTTTTTTGTATGTTTACCCTCGTAAATTAGCAGCCTGAAAGTCATAGTCAAATTTATCAAAAACATATTTTAGTTGAGGACTGAGTGGGGGCATAGGTGAAGGACCCCTTGGCCGAAGCTCCTGTTGGCCTGTTACATCATCCAGAGCCCAGACTATGGTACAGGACCTAGGCATACTGTCCCTGGGGTCAGGAAGATTCAAAATCTGCCTAAACGTTTGAATGTCCTTGGTATATTGTGACGGCAAGTCAGCCATATCTATTTCCTGATAAAGTACAGGATCTGGGTCTGATTTTTGTTTGCGTTATTTACAAGAAGCCCCTTTGGGCTAAGGAGACTTTTTTGACTTGTACAGAGGCCTCAGATTACTCCGAAGAAGAAGATTTGGCCTGATACTTGTGTTTCCTTTTATCCGAGTGTTTCTTTGGTTTTGCCACAGCAAAAGACTCAGATTACTTGTAGTTTAGATCTGAAGGGAACTCGGACTCAAGCTGTTGGAAGATTAGTACTCAGGGATTTTTGCAAGTCAGATTGTTTGCTCGGACAAGGCTTCAAATCTGAAACAGATATCTGATTCACCCCCTCTTCAGAATTGGGTTTTTTTGACAGGTTTAATCTCGTATCTCAAGACTGAAGAGTTTCAATAATAGTAGCCTGGAACATCCCCAATTGTTGTTGAAGTTGGATGTTCAACTGGGAATCCACACTTTTTTCAATTTTATGTCGGACATCTGTTTTCCGCGAGTGGTAGGAACATTTTCAGGCATTTGTTGTCCCCGATGTTTAGGAACATTTTGAGGCATTTTAATGGATAATGTTTCTAAATGTAAGTGTTGGGGATGAGAAGGAAATGAGTACAACTGCTGAGCAGTGTGTTAAAGGTCCTCATGTGACCCTAAATATACATGATCCATATCTTGATCCCCCAGCATGTAGTCTTTGGACAAATTTGACTTGTGTTTCCGTTTATAATTTTGTTCTTTTTTTGTACTTGTTCTGTTCTTAACACAGACTTTGTACATCTTATGTACAAATCTTAACTCTAGATAGTTGTTTTGACTCTATTTCTATGAATTGGAGCATAGGTTTAATGTAGGATTTAACTAAAACAAAAGTCTCAGCTAAGTTTGGGCTTAAGTTCTTTTGGAAATTCCAGCTTATGCCTAAACTTTCTTGAGTAAATTTCTTAGCTTTAAGTAAGGATTTAGACTTAAATCAGGAAGTAGAGTTCTTTACTGCTTATAGCCCCTGGGGCCAGATTTAAATAGGAACTTAGACTAAGCCAGACTTAGGCAAAATAGGGAATTTAAATCTTTAGGTGACCTTCAAATTGTATCCATCAATGTTTCTGATAGATTTGCAATACTGTTAAGTCACAATAATGCCAGTAACTGTAGCTTAAAGGGAAGGAATTTGGGCTCAAAATATCTCTATTCTTCCCAACATGTGTGTCTTATGCCTGTATAGCATTTTAAAAAATTGTAACTGTTTAAAAAATATATTGAAATATAACTGCTATATGTTACTTTGAGAAAAGGCATACACAAGCTACTTCGTGTTAAATGTCACTTGACACAGTGCGCAGAAAACTCTCTTTTTTCTGGTTCAAATATTGGGCTTTATAACATCAAGCATGAAAAAAATTATTGTGAGACCTCCACAACTACCTTCTGCTCCCAGCACAATTGGGGTGGTCAGGGGGCTCACCCATGACAATGGAACAGGGCCATAAGGGAACATTTTTGTAGTTTCAATCAAATTTTGGTGTTATTTTGATGTTTCAGGTCCTTGAAGACTAGCAAACAATCTTTCCACTGCTGAACTAAAATAAACTCTTGGTCTGTGTAGTTTTCTAAAAATCTTTTTAGAGATTGAAGTTAGATTCAAACAGCCAGATTTGAATCCAGGCACCTTGAAATATTTATGATACAGGACAATTTGTGTTTTAACTTACTAAGTAAAAAATTTGTATCATGAAAGAATAGTTACATGGGAATGTCGTGGAAATTTAATATCAGATAGCATAATTGGCTTAAAGTAGCTGCAAAAATATTAAACTGAGTTTCAGAGGAATTTCAAAGACTGTCTTAAATTTCATACTTCTTGCTTCATATATTGCAGTCTCTAAATTTAATCCACTAGTTTACATTGACATCAAAGTTATAATTTTTGTTAAATTACACATGTTGCATTGTTAAATTGCCATATGTTTAATCAATGCTAAGTTAAAATATGCAGATCATTAAATCTAGACAAGTGGACGGGTCAACTGAATTACATCAGCAGACTTGCAGTCAATTTGTTGAGGCTGTTTATGGAGCTAATTTGAAAAAAAGGTTTACAGTGTTATTTGGTGCAAATGCTTTTTGTTATTAGTTATAACAATACTACTTGTGTTGATTAATATTAATAAACTTTTAATGAAGAAAACACTTCAGTTGTCAGTACTTAAAACATATAATATATCAAAACTAGAATGAAAGTAGAGCTGAGTCATTTATTTGATATATTTCCAAAACTGTGTAAGATTATGACAAACTGAAATAAACACAAACAATTCTTATTTATTTTTAACTTACTTATCATTGCTCATATTATATGTATTTAAAATGTATTTTTTTATTTTGAGTAAGTTTATAAATCATGAATAATCTGTTTAAGTAAATCTTAAATAAATCATAAAATATGCAGTCTTTACATTTTCATCAAGTGGAAAAACAGAACAAAGGCCTTGTCCATCTATCTCTTTTCACATTTGACACTTTTGTCAATAACTTCACAGCTTTATGTTAAAGTCATTTGTCATACATTTTAGATATACAGCTGTAGAACAGATAACTTATGGTGATAAATTATGTCCAAAAAAAAGAGATAAAAGTAAAAAACATTTTTGATTAAAAAAGAAGCTTTTAAACACTAAGCTGTAGAGTGATATGCAGTTGTACAGAATATAATATACAAGACAGCACAGTGACAATATTTAAGGGACAAAAGTACATACTTCAAAGTAAGACATATTATCACAAAACAAAATAAGAGACACATACAACTATGACAAAATGTTGACTTGGGGGCAAATATCTTGTGTTATTGCCCTGTGTACTATAATTATTGGACCAGTGCATGGAGCCAGTCTTAGCCACCCTGAAAGCTCACTTCAGTACATAACACAAGTGGAATCGTCAGTGTTTGACCAGGAAAATATCAACTCGACCATCAAGGTAAGAAAATCCATTATGAATTAAGTTAGACATAAAATTTATCAAAATGGTTTAATAAAAAAATTTTGACCAAAGGCTAATGGTTTAAATTAACTCCAGGTGTAGCGCTTTATTTTGCGTTAATATGTTAATTATTTTCAAAATCTAAAAGTCTTGACATTAATAGTACTCTAACATGATTTTGCAGGGCATTATAGGTTTTTAGCAGCATGACATTAATCATTAACTGTCCAAGGGCCAAAGTGTCCAGTAGACTTTTATATACACACTATCAAGCATCACACTATCAGCTTGACTGTAATGAGCATTTAATACATTATGACTAGGTTTAAAGAAAATGTTCAAAATATTTTTTCAAAATATTTAGGATAACCACTCAGGGACTTTTCAATCAGTACGCCAGTCTTAAATGCAGCATGATCTTCTGCAGGCAGCCAATAGAGAGTCTTTCTAAATGTGTCTGAGTATGTGGGGTATTAGGCACGATTCTAGCAAGATTGTTCTGGACACATTGTAGCTTGTGAAGATCAAAAGCAGAGAAATTCCTAAACAAGGAATTACAGTGATCAAGTTGACCACTAACATAAGCATTTGCATCCATAAGAGCAGCATCACAAATAAGGTACCTTTTGAGATGCTTGAGATCCTGGATTTGAGCAAAAGAGGACTTGCATTCTGAATATGCCTCGAGAAAAAGAAATCCAACCCTGTCTCCAAGGTTCTTTAAATCTGGAATTTTTTGTTTACTTACTGTCTTGGCTGATATGTGAGCCAAATTAACCAAGTCCAACCATATACTGTATTTCAGTTTCTCTTGGAACCTCTGATTGTGAATGATGTTAAAACTCCAGAAGACTGGCATGTACTGAGTGTGACATCAATGACTCATCGCATTGCATCACACGGTGGTATGTTAATGTTGTGAAGGTTACCTTAATTGTTATGGCAGAACTAAACATGGCTATATATAGTTTAACACTGGGATGCAAAAAATATTACATGTATATAGTTGGCATTTTTAAAATACTGTAAGTTTTAATGTTACAAAAATAAACTTATTCTAATCATCACTTTGTAGTTGTTACATCAGATTGTAATTGTAGAACGGTGACATTAATATGAAGGAGTATAATGGCGAAATAAGATTTTCTTTTCATTTTCAATCTAATGAGATAATATCTCTCATCTTTTCAGACACTGCGTCAACTTTTGGGATAACTATCTGATATCTAAAAAACTGGCCTAACCTCTGTAATAATTGAGATAATTATCCCACAAACAGTACTGTATCTAAAACAACTGACAATATCTTGAAAAATTGAGTATGCCCCAAAAATTAACCTAATATTTCCAATTTGACCTAATGTCTTAAAAATCTGAGATAAACATTTCAAAAAAGTGACTTAGTATCGCACACATAGAGTTAAAAAATAAAATGTCTTACTCACAAAATACTCCTTCATATATCAACCCTATCAGCCTTTAAAGTATTGACATGTAACTGAAAAAGCTACTAAAAGTACATGGAATGGGTCTGGACACTCTACAATTGGTTTCCAAAAGTGGTGCTAAATTTTCTAATTCATCTGATTGGTTCCTGAAAACATTCTGATCAGCTCCCAGTCCTCTCGAATGGGTCTTAAACCTTATGAAGACCTATAAAATGACTAAGATCAACAGAAAATGGAAAAGATTAGTTCGGGAATATTAAGATAGCTTTAAGATGGGTTTGCAATTGGGTTCATGGATATCAGCTCAAAAAGTTTTACACAATTGCTTTGACACGCATATACTTATGAATGTTCCTGATCCAAATGAAAACAGACCAGTCCCTTGAATGAACAACTTTCATGATCAGGGGGTAGGTTTATGACCCACTCGTGCATATGGAACAGCCCTCTAAAACTGAAAGTGAAAATTTTAATGATTTTTTTTGTTTATATCCAAAATGACATATTAATATTAGATGTAAGTATATTATCTCTTGATAATATACAAGAAAACCCTGATGACTATTACCTGATGCACAACAGCAATCCTTTCCTCCTCAGGTGGCTGTTGTCATTCGGAGTATCTTAACTCTCTGGGTCTTAACCTTCTGGATAAGTAGATGTATTTTTATGGAGTATTCTGGGTATAAAAGAAAATGACAGTTTATTTTTGTATGTTTTAGGTGAAGTGTCATATCCTTCTGAAATACTTCAATATGAGTAAGTAAAACAAAGTAAAATTAAATTTGTTCATCATATAAATTAGTTTATTGGATAAGAACAAATATTTTATGTAATAAGGGTGTTCCACGAGGGCCATCTTGTCAGTATCTAAAGATTTTTCGACTGTCAGGAGCATTATTTACAGAGTCGGTTAGGGTCAGTTGTAATTTCTCAGCTTGCTGTGGAGCGTCGGTGAAATATCAAACAGATTTGACATTTCACTGACCCTATCCGACTCTTGTTCCTGACTATGGCTCCACCAACCTGGAAACTGGTTTGTCCTTATCACTTGGCCTGTTCACTTCCTAGCTTGTCTTTGTCACCCCAATCGTATACTTTTCATTTGCAGTCGATTTCAAGTATGATGTAAGGTAAACTATGACAATAACTAAGAATGAGAAGAAAGCAATATAAGTAATCAGAATCTTGAAGTTAGCAGATAGAAAAGGTCCATGTGTATGCTGTAAATATTATGAAACCAAAAAAGATGTGTATATTTGGTCACATAATAATCAAATTCTCAGTCTTTTTCCACAGAGCAATTTCTTGGAAAAAGGTATCAAGTGTTGGCCAATCAAAAAATTTTAAAAAATTAGGACAAGGAAAGTCAACATAATATTTAAATCCTATCACATGACCAGTGCTACAGCATGTTTATCCTGACATTCAGAATTGGATATTTTCCAGAGGCTAGGATTTTGGTCTTTCCCATAGGTCCAAATTTTGAGTATAAAAGCTGGAAACAAGCAAGAGGGTTTTCATTGTCACGCGAGACATTCTCAGAAGCACATCTCCCTGTATTGTATAAATTAGATTCAATACTTTTGAAATATAAATTGACTATTTTTAATATCTATTTCTGTGATATAAACAAAATCAGAAATAGGTTGATGTATTTTTATATAAATTAAATTTAAAGCCCAAACCTCAAAAACCATGATTAAATAAAATAAAAATGTCAATGCTGTAGTTTGGTCACGACTGCCTGTCTGGTCGTTGTGATTTTGTACACTTCTCCAATCATGTCACCTTAATATTATACAAGAAATAGATCAATGTATGTCTGCTTCAGATTATGATTGAGAAAGCCACATAAAATAGAATTTTTTTCATTTAAAAAATGTTTCTTTTTTCAAACAAGCAGAGGGAGATGTGCTTATGACAATATCTCACGTGACAATGAAGGCTCTCTTGCTTGTTGCTGGCTTCTATACTCCAATTATTAACCCCTGGGGAAGACAATTTCAGTATTTTGTACTGTGAGCAATTTCTCTACATATTTATACCAAATAATTTCGAGCCTCTGGGGAAGACCCTATTTTGGATGTAAAGGTCAACATGCTGTTGTTCTGGTCACGTGATGGGATCCAAATATTTACTGTTGACCTAGTTTTAGATTTGTTGATTGGTCAACACTTGATCCCCTTTTTGCCCAGAAATTTCTCTGTTGAAATAGGCTGAGAATTTGATTATTATGGGACCAAACAAAACACTCTTTGAGGTTTCTTAACTACTTACAGCATATATGTGGACCTTAACCTCAAAATTATGATCACTTGCACTGTTTCTTGTCATACTTGACATAATATTTGGTCAGATTTTTACCTCACATCATGCTGGAAATGGACTGCAAATGGGTGCTACTTAAGTGACAAAAGACAAGCTGGGTTCATGATATGACAAGACTGGAAGTCATGTTTGATATTTTGCCGACCCACCATGACAAGCTGGGAAGTTACAACCGACCCTAACTGATTCTGTAAACATTGTTCCCGATCCACAAAAAATCCTTAGTTACCGACAGGTCTGCCCCAGTGAAACACCCATGTAAGATTCAGAGAATATCTAAAGTCTCAGCAAAGCTTAGCTGAAAGTCATATGAATATATAAAGATATTTTTCTCAGCTTATTTGTTGCTCAAACTACAATGAGATTTACAAAACAAATCATATCTATTACAAAATCACTGTGGCATAATAAGAAACTTATTGACCCCACTAACAATTGTGTATTTAAGATAACACTAGAGCCAAAATTACGAGATCTAAGTGAATGATAAACAAAAAAGAGACCTTTTGAGAATTCAGCACATGGAGATGTTTCTCAGTATTCATTATATCTTCATTATTAAAGTATTTGAACAACAACAATGCATTATAATCAGAAACAAAAGTACATACTCTTTGACTTGATAATTTATCAAAACTTG
The DNA here is from genome assembly GCA_964017235.1 of Sabellastarte sp. h YS-2021. Classification (NCBI taxonomy): domain Eukaryota; kingdom Metazoa; phylum Annelida; class Polychaeta; order Sabellida; family Sabellidae; genus Sabellastarte; species Sabellastarte sp. h YS-2021. Next base: position 20,549,400 of record OZ024927.1, read on the forward strand.
AAGACAAAATCCTTGCTATCACTTGTTCTATGTTAATAAGGGTGGGCGGGTTTAATAAGAGCATGCATTGATGTTCACAAAAGTTACACATATACCTCATAGAAAAAAATTAATATTAATTTTAACCTTTGAGAGGGCTTCTAAATGAGTTATAATGTAATCTGTGTAAAACAAATTTGGTACCCTAAATGGGCATAAATCAATCAAATTTCAGCTTTTAAACCATATTTATTTGCATCAGTGATCAGTGGATAGTGGTTCATGGTTTATTTCCTATCTGTGCCAAATTAAGTCATGTGTAAAATTATTGCTAGAATCAAATGTAGTAATGAGCAGTTTAACAATGCAAAAAATGGATCCCAGTTTTATTAACTCAGTTGTGTGTTTACTTTCAGTGTGTACTTCACCAGTTCACCTACTGGTGTCATTCAGCGTCTTTACCATCATAAGGAAGATCCAGAAGAATTGGTACATGTGAAGAAGTATCTACTCTCTGCTTTGTCTGGACATTTACAGGTAATACATGAATGTAAATCTAATCTAAATACACCCTTTGCCAATTGGATATCCAAAATATCTTGGCAAAGTTATATCCCAGGCGATATTACTCCATAGGCCATTTGACATCAGCAATTTGGCATTTATTACACAGATTGACCATATATTTTCCTGTTGGATCCATACTAAGGTTTAAGATTTTATCAATCTTAAGATCAGGGGGTAAGCACCTTTGAAATGTTTGAAATTTCAGGTCTTATCTATATTTATTAAATACCCAAATAGCAATATCATTAAGAGAGGCAAAAATGTCTCATTAGCCTGCCAAACTCTGGATCCTAAATTGGGCCATCACTAATCTTAAAATTGACTAGATTTCAAATTTGACTGTTTAAAAAATAGTTTATACACAACAGTCAGTCCCTAAATATTGCCCAAAGTGAGCAAATGTTCCAGGTTCAAATACATTCTAGAGATCGCTATGTATCTGTACAAGTGATAAAATACTAAATGATTTTAAGAAAACACAGGTCAGTTTTGGCGCTTTTATTATGTTATGCTAGTAAGGTACTACATTTTCAATGTTTAAATTCTCTCAAAACTATGTAGCTTTATGATTTCTTAAAGATTTGACAATCTAAAATATCAAAAAATAATTGTAAAATGTTTGTCACTTTTGTAATATGTATGCATCTACCCCATTTAGCCGTTAATGCCAACTAGTCTCTTTACATCAGTGATAAATAAAAATGCCACTTACAACCACGGGTGTACCAGACAGTTCTTTCTAAGTATTTCTTGTCTCTTTTCAGGATGACAAGGAGGAAGCATGGGAATATGTTCTGGAAGAACAGGATCATGCAGGTAGGTTGGAAAATACAAGCCACTTATGTTCTATATATCTGGATTCAACCAGCTTGCACTTCTGGATCCTCCTCTAATGCTCAAGAAGATTAAACACAAGATCTGTATTTATTCTATGATAATCAGAATGACATCGGACATGTTATTAACATGAAACTGAAAAAAAAGTATAATCAGTATGCTAAAAAACACCCTTTCATATGCAACATGAGTTCAACTGTTGTGATAATACAATTGAATAAGAAATGAGGACAGGTTTTCAGCAAGGTGACGTATATGACGTTCTTGTGACTATTTCAACATTTAAGCAGCTTGGATTTTGGTGTTTCACTTTAGATAAGCAAGCTAAAGAACCAGACTTGTGCACATTCAATGGTAATCATAAGGCACTTCTAATCTTTACCGCTGAACTGCATGTTGTGGTAATTTAACATTACTTGAACACGAAGTTATATGCAAATAAAGGTGGATTTCTTTCAATGAAAATAGTTTATTTTTGTCCAGTCATTGTTATTGCATCTGGCTATTCTTAGAATCATGTGCGTTTGGCCTGTTGCCTAATACATTCATTTAGTATTTAATGGTTATTATTTTTGTTCAGATAATGTATTTATTCGCTTAGTGCAGTATAACACTTAAATGTTGGGTGTAATTGAATTTTAACTTACTGACAATAACTTCGATACAAAAATATTCATTGACACAAGCACAAATTATAAAAATACTTTATATCAATTTTTAAAATTTTTTCAGGGCCTTTAAAAGTGGGGAAAAGTGCAGTTTCTAAATTGAAAAGGCACATTTCAGTAATAATGCAATTTCCTAAATGAAATGGACACTCTAAATTGTTACACAATCAGTTAAGTTTCAACTTCCATTTGTGTATTAGTGTTCCTGTTGGGTAACAATTTAATGATTTGCTTAGGCCTACTTCATATTTGTGCCGATTTAAGGAATGTGCCACATTATGAGCAGGAACACTTGTTACTCTTTAAATAGCTGTCATTTGATTTTGTGCTGAATAGATGTACATAACGGTACAAAGATAATTAAAAGGAGGACCCCTGAGTGCTGTAGGGTCTGGATTATAGCCAAACAGAGTCACACAAATTGGTTAATGCCAATAGAGTGTAGAGAGTGCAGTTTGAAGATCCAGCTCAACTCAATTCGCCTTCGTTTGGAAGTGGAGGATGCTTCAAACTTAGGTGTGCACCACTCTAACACAGAGAACTGCATATGTCTGTGGTTATGTCCTTCACTTTTGAAGTGTATCTATCAGTGCCAGGGTTAGGTCTGTTTTGCATGTCCTGATGGCCCTGGCCCAGGCATCCTTAAGGATAGGGTTCCTGGTGCTGTTGATGTTGAATCGAAAGTCAACACTGGTGGGGTATTGATTCTTGGTTAGCTTGTCTTCCATTACTTTGATGGAGGCGGCTAGAGACAGCTTTTTCTTAGGAGTCCCTTCAGTTTAAGGTAGACTGGTTTGGCTTGGGGTGGGTATTGATCCCTGGTGTCTATGTATCTCTCCTTAGTGGATGGTTCACCTTGGTTAGGGGAGTCCACTCTCTTTCTTTTGTTGGGGTTGTCAGGTCTGGAAGTTGATTGTCCCAGTTTAATACTGACAGCATTGAGGGTCCTTAATGTCTCTTCTGAAATTCTATTTTGAGGTATGGGTGTGTCATAACCACTTGGTGGTTCAGAGGTGACGTTGACTCGAGACATGGCATTACAGAATTCAGTTTGGCTAGCAGTTGTTGAAGGAGCACTCTCATTGCCTAATGAGATACCCATACTCACCTTACAGGATATGGTACATATGACAGTTATAACACTTATATACAACTATCACTCTATTATGTGAAACAAAAAACACAAAAATAGAACCTCCATAAGTCCATTTCACGAAACCAGGTAAACCTGGTGGGTACCAGGTACCCCCACTGAACCGGCTCAGAACCGGTTCAGAACCAGGTTCCCATAGGTGGTACCCCCCCAAACCCAAAATAGTACTTCAGGGACCAAGGACTTAGATTTTTCATAGCCTCTGATGAGACTGCACACATATTAAATCAGTCGAAATACAATTTACACAGTGTGAATTATATCAGGCAAATTATATATACTTTATTCATTGCCCAGTTTGTCTATAAGCAGGAAGCAGATTTTCTTTAGTTTACATAACGGTACAGTTGACAAAATCTAGGGGATCTGGAATCAAGAAAGCTGTCCAGTCTTAGAACTGAATCTTCTTTTTGTCGAAATATTTCACCAAAGGTTACATTTGACGTAAATTTTGGGCTGAAACAAAAGATAGCTTGAAGGCGGGCAAGGACATTAACTACTCCTCTGGTCAGGAATGTTTAGTTAAAATCATACACATTAATCAACAGATAAAATACTTGCAAAAATTTTGGTTAGAGTTAAGTTTTGTTTCATGAGCCGCAACTAATTGATCCAAACTCATCTTAGAAACAGTCTCAGATTGTAGAAACACTGAGTTTTAATTTAAACTTGAGGCTCATTGGGCCATGTCAATATCATGCAACAGCTGTTGTCATGACAACACTATTTCTGGTGTTTTTGAATTATATATATGTAGGGCACAACCCAATGAATATAAATGTGTGAGTGTGCTACAAATTAAACCTACAAATAGATTTTCACCAAATATTTGGTGTATATTTATTCCAAGATAATGTAATAATTATCAGGCTTTGGATAACATATAGCAACAACTGCTGTCATGGTAGCACTTTTACTGGTTTTATTTTCCACTTGTTTTATTGTACAGTTCAAACTCATTCATAGATTTTACTCAAATTACAAAGATAGGTTTATATCCAGGAAATCTCAAGCTGAAGAGTTTTGGGCTAACATCTGGTAAACACTGTTCCCATGGTTATTCTAACGTTTATAGAACTTAATCTCTGCTAAAAAGCATACCTAATGGTTGCCATTTAATCTTAGAAATTTTCATTTTGTGGGTCATTTAAAGACAAAACTTGTAATATATTTATTTGCATATTTATATATAAATATATATCAATGCTACAGTCGTTCAAAATATTTCACTTTGGAGGATTGAACTATGTCATGTCCCAATTTAGTGTGTCTGTATGTTGTTTATATATATATATATATATTATTTATTTTTAGAACCCAAGAATATATATTATTCAATGTTTTAAGTGTTTGTTGCTGTGTCTTCCTCAGTGGGGTCATGTCCACCATATATGACAACTTGGCAGTGGTAGTTACCTTTCATATCAACTAGGTTAATGATTCCCTTATGCCTCTGTTCCACAAAATAATTAAGCCCTGATTGGTCCTGGGACTCTTAATCCTTGAGAGTCTGTGAACAAAATCTGAAAAATGGGCTGCAATATGGAATCTTGATCCAGGTGTGGGATCAAGCACAGATTGTCCTCAGGAAGCCTCAGATGTCCTCAAACAAGTCACGCTTGTTCCCCGACTATGAGGTGATTAAGCTAAGTTTGTGGGGATGTACCAATTGAGTCTCAGACTGGTCTGAGGCTTCCTCAGGCCTCCTGGGACTAATAACAGATTTCCTAATGCCAATTTTTGTTAAAGTATTGGACTAAGTCCAGGCCTCCTGGGATTAAGAGTCCTGGGCTTAAGAGTCGCAGGACTCCTTAGACAACATAGGATTGTGTAAATTTGGGTCTGGGGAGGCCTCAAGAAGCCTGAATCTGGGGAATTTGTGGAAAGGAACAAAAGTGGATCGGTTAAAGTCGTGAAAAATATCAAACATGTTTGATATTTATACAGACCACAACAGATCCAAACAGACTCAAACAGACTGTCCAGGACTCTGAATCTGATCCCCCAAAAAACCCTTAAACAGGAGCCTTAGTCTGGTGGTGGAACAGGGCTGGTATTCACGAAGGGTCTTAGACTTAGCCAGGTCTTAGGTTTAAATGTGGTCTTAAAGTTGAGACTTTTGTCTCAACTAAGTTTTGTCTTAAAACCGTATTCACAAAGGGTGACTTAGCTAAATCCAAGATTATCAAATAACCAAAGTGGTTTTCTGTGTCATGTGACCTTTCTTTTCTATTCAAACTATACTATTGGTGACATATATCCTTCATTTAATGCATTTTATCTAAGGAAAAGTGCTGTTTTGAAATGAAAACCCTTGTTACCACATGCAAACTTCCCAAAGACTACTTTAGTGAGGTGTTCTGTATAATTATACTGTATTTACAGTCACTTCAAATTTTGAAGTGGAGAAAAGTTTATGTCAGCCATATTTAAGTCCTCTTTACAAAATTTAAGCCCACTACCAACCAGTCTTAAAGTTGAGCCCTTAGCTAAGCCTAAGACCGGTCTTAAATTCTTTGTGAATACCACTAAGCCTAAGACAAAAGTCTTAGCAGTTTATGGACAGAAACTTGACGCAAAAGTCTCAACTTTAAGCCTAAGCCCTGGCTAAGACCTTTCACGAATACGGGCCCAGGGGCATTACTGTTACATTACGCTGTAACTATTTCTATATATGCAGGTACTGACCGGGAGATTCCTGTGTAAAGCCTATTTCCTGCTTAAGATCAAAGTTCATGTTTTTATGTAATCGTAATTGTTTTATGTCTTCATTGCTGACAGGTAAAGCACACCATCATTACAGGGCTAAGAGAACTGTAGAGGGGAGAGAATACCATCGCAGGAAAAGAATGGACCCCAGTATACCTCATCTGCATGAAAAGGTCAGAGAACATAAGCAGAAAAGATCTCAAAAATACTGTAAATTTGGAAAACATCATTTATATCCCAATTTATGTATTTAAAATATAGCAGTTTAGATACAATAAACTTGCTTGGGGTAAAAAGTAAAAGCTCTATTTCATAAAATTACTGTGGAATATATTAAGGCCCCTCTTTGTGTACACAATATTACCTGGTAAGACCTCATCAAAACATAGATAACATCGAAAATATTGCCAGTCTACACAAATCTGTTACCATGATTTAGTAATTACAAAATCATTATATAAATGACCCTTTTTTGGGGTGGGGGGGGGGGGGGGGGGGGGGGGGCTGGTGGGTGGCAGTATGTCCTTGGAAACTGACCATCCTAAACATTGTATTGTGGGATCGGATCTTTTATCTGGCTTGACCCTTGATAGTGCAGTGGAAACTCTTTCCTTCCCTTGATTATCTTACTTTGGGGTGATTGTCTTGTCATGTGCGTGGGTTCATAAGATGTGGATGCTTGGCGTTGCAAAAAGGTTATCAGAAGATTTTCATATCACTATTATGTTTATTTCTGTTTCTGTTATTGAAATAAAGTTCTTGTTTTATTCTAAATTGATTTTATTCCGATAACAATGTATCCTTGTATTATTACATCAATTTCAACAATTCCATAGCCCAATGGTTTACACTTCACAAATATTCACTTTGACACAAGTTTTCATTTAAACAATTAAACAGTTCACAATAATTAAAGTTCATCAAATCTTCACAAATATAATAATTAATGTTTACTTTAACATAACTTTTGCAATTCGTTAACTTCACATAGTCTATAGTTCACTCCAATATAGATTTCTTTCAGTTTCTTTGTTTTATTCTAATTCAATTTTGTTACAAGTCTGTACGCCAAACTGTCTGTATGTCCTATTCAGTGATTGTTGCTAAAGATCACGTGGAGTGAGGCACTGTCTGCAGTAGCTTTTATAGTGTCTGTACTGTGCAGGGTTTGCTATACGTATTTGATGAGACCCTAGATGCATGTAAATCTATGAATAACATTTAAAACAACTTGCAAATGTTAAAACTACAAATATAACAATAAAATTGTCACATTGAAACTTGTGATAATTGCAGCCATATATGAGTGCCTTATGCACTGTGTAGTTAGTTTATTTACAATGACCTAATACAGATCTGAATAACTTGTTTGCTGCCAAGCAACTGCTATTATGTGACATACTTGTACTATACAGTAAAGTGAGTTACAATAAAACACTAAAATGAACTTGTTAATATTACCCACCATTCACCTTCCTTCTTCACATATGGGGAGGGAGGGCGGGCCCAGAATTTCATTCATAGTTCCTGTACATTCAAAAAGTGGCGGGATTCTATCCACTTGCTCTTATATACCCACACTTTTGGTCGCATGTATACTACGAAATAGTTCCTAACTGCCAAGGGAGGTCACTTGGACCCGATAAGGTTGTTTCAGTGGGGTCACTCTCAAACTGACATGCATTGAACTGGAGTCCAATGCCTTCACAGTTCCAGAGATGACCCAAAGGAAGAAGGACAGAAAGTAAAGTGACTTTATGCTCAATAAGAAGTCCGACATGCGGAAATAAATTTTATTTTAATAAAATTAGTAATGTTAGTTACATGTATCTACTCTAACATCTATTTATTATACACACCATTCTACTACATAGCTGTATATCTGATTTCACTTGTAAAGGTATTTTAACACCGGTCATAAAGACCCTAGATGCATGTAAATCTATGAATAACATTTAAAACAACTTGCAAATGTTAAAACTACAAATATAACAATAAAATTGTCACATTGAAACTTGTGATAATTGCAGCCATATATGAGTGCCTTATGCACTGTGTAGCTAGTTTATTTACAATGACCTAATACAGATCTGAATAACTTGTTTGCTGCCAAGCAACTGCTATTATGTGACATACTTGTACTATACAGTAAAGTGAGTTACAATAAAACACTAAAATGAACTTGTTAATATTACCCACCAAACCCCCAAACTGTAGTAGTAGGTTAGTAGTTACTAGGAAAACAGCTTTTTGAAGGCATCTGACACTAGTGATGCATTAGCTGGGTCCGACATGATATATCTATGCACAGTGTCACTAGACCATGTTCCATGTCTTTTAATAGCTTGTATGTTAACATCATTGTTAAAAGCTAATGTAGCGCCAGAGCGTCTAAACGTGTGGAAAGTATACATTCTAGGATCCAATTGCAACATTTCTACAATTCTTGCCAAATGCTGGCGTACTTGATATTGAGTGATAACCCCTGATTCTGACACAAACAACGGTGCATTCTTGTGAACAGGATACTGTGTGAACATTGCTTGTAACGCTGTAACTGGACATAAAGGACTAGCAGGCAACCTGGGGATTAAGACAAATGTACCTTTATGGAAGGACTGAAGAGTTTTTGTCCATTTAACAATCACAATTGCATGGGATGCATGAAATATTATATCCCCCCTACACAATTGTTTTTTCATGTCAAAAGTAGTTATGGAGGGAGGCAGAAGATTAGATATTCGGAAAAACCCGAAAAATGCTAACAAGTAAACAGACTTGAAGATGAGGGGGGCACTGAAGTTATCACACAAAGATATGATGGCTGCCAGTGTAGTAAGATCAAATACTCCTTTGAACTGAGGGGGGGCTGTGCTTGTCCTATCCACTGCTTTAAGCATCATTCTAACTCTTGGATGATCAAAAGCCACGTCTGAGACATTAAACCATTTCATTTGTGATCTGACTGCTACAATGTAATTAGTGATGGATGCTGGTTTGAGTCCATTATAACACAGAAACTCTATGAAGACCAAGATTGTGGAAACACTGGGTAATATAGCTTGAACACCTGAGAATTCACAGAACGCCAGGTATGTTAGAAACATTGCTTTATAAGCATTCCACGTCTGTGGTTTATAAGCCTTTGATAATCTGTGAACCATTTTTCCATACAGACATCTCATAACAGGATTGGTATCTACAACACATAAGAGTGAATAACATTATTCTCCCTGAATATATATCATTATGTAATACCTCATAATTTATATTCAATGTCAAAGCAATTTTCATTCACATTAAACCACACTGGATTGTACACCAACTCATGCAATCGTTCCCCATTATTGCAACTCTTGTCCCATCTTGACAATAAGTCTGCTATAACATTTCTTTTCCCCTCTATGTGCATTACCACTAACTGTATATCATATTTCGCCGTTAGCAACCAGATGTTTCTGATGTATCCTGCCAGTTCTTTGTCTCTAGTGTAGCCACTTTTACAAATATTCACCACTGCCATATTATCTGTTTTTAATTGAACTTTTTGTTTTTGCCAATATTTACCCCATGTTTTGAGTGCCACAATTATATTTAGCATTTCAAAATGTGTTATACTTAAGGTTGTATTGGCTTTGAGATGTGCAGGTATACTGCTTGCATAAACATAGTTATTCCAAACTCCTCCCACCCCTTCTAGACATGCATCTATAGCCAAAGTATGTGCATAATTTATACTTTCATGTTTGTAAGTGGTGACCCCATTGAAAACTGGCAAGAAAGCCTTGAACCAGGCTACGTCCCTTTTTATGTCCTCGGTTATGACCACTTTATCCCCAACAGTGGTTCTCAAGGCTTCTAGTAACCTGTTAACAAAATATCGACTAGACTTCACACACTTGTGTATGAACATGAGCGATCCAATTAATGATTGCAATTCTTTCACCGACATGTACAGTCTGTTTAAAGTACGTTCACACTTCCCCAATATTTCTTTTAATTTGACTTGTGGGACTGCCAGAGTGCAATTCACTGTGTTCACCATGACCCCTAAACAATTACATTCCGTACTTGGTGATACCAACTTGGATGGACTAAGAGGGAAACCTAATTCCTGCAATATGTTCACTAGATAATTAAAAGCTTCTGTTGCTTTATCACCTAATTCCATCCCAATTATATCATCTACGTAGTTGCAGACTGAATAATTGTTTTTGTACATTAAAAATCGAAAGAAATCGCTGACCCTTGTGCAGATCATACTGCCTCCTCTGTATCCGAACGGACAAAAAGTGTCCGAATAATAGGATCCCTCCCACATAAGACATAAGAGGTTATAATCTCGAGGATCAATTAGTAGTTGTCTGAACGCACGTTGTAAATCAACCTTGTAAATGCAAGCACCCTCACCTAGCCTTAGCAAAGTCTCTGTAATTGTATCAATAGTCGGATACTGGAGTTTGTACACTGTGTTCAGGTATACATCACTAGTTACAAAATCGTTTACTGAATTACCCACTGGCCAGCTTAGATCAATGATAATACATCTTTTATCACTGTCTGGTTTGTCCCTGCTCATGAATGGGGATATATGAGTATTATCTCCATATGGTGGATGGTCATATGGGCCATATATGGCCCCATAGTTCATTTCTGTATCTAAATAACTCTTAACATGATCTGGATAATTGACAGCTGAGGCATGATTATCCTGCATATTTCTCAATTGGTTTTCTTTGACATGTGGAAAATCTAGTGGGAAGCCGAATTTTAGAAAATAGGGCAGATGGTAATCCCAGTAACCATGACACAATTTCTCAATAAGATCATGATTTAATTTTGAAGGCAACTGTATTTTTGCTTGTAAGAAGTTGTAATTGTCCGTGCTTTTTACTTCTTGATGAATTTTGACTGGATCAAAGTCCTTGTCAGCTAATATACGATTAGGTTTGAGTGAGGTAGCTATACTCAACCTTTTCAAGTTGGTGATCGGTAAAAACCCCAATGGGGTAGTCTGCTGCCTTAAAGCATTTTTAAGGTCTAGACATTTGTCTTTTATATTTAACACCTGTACTTGATGCAGGCAACGTTTGCCTTGGTACACAGCATTAACAATATCTGTTGTCTTGGTAACATTCATTGCCCTCAACTGAGAGTAGCTATTACCTATTGTTTCATTACCACTGTCATCTTTGTACTCCTGTACTACTTTCTCAATGTTCTTACTGGCCACCTTGTTTATGTGATCTTTTCTTGACTTTAAACAATCATTTCCAACCCCATCATCAATACTTTGTTCTTTAATTACTTTGTCTGTTTCCCCTATCCCTAGGTCTTGTACAACTTGTCCCACCCCCCCCCCCCTTCCCGGCTTAGTTGATGCCCTTCTTCTGACAGATTTTGTAATACTGCAAATCTATTGTTGAGTTTTATATCAAACTCATAACTAGTATTGATATCAGGGGCTTTCTTGATTCCTTGTGGCCTTGCAACCGTACTATTCTGTTCTTTAGTCATTCTTTTATCACGACTTTTATGTTTACCTGAATTGACAAATACTCTAGAATACACTCTGCTAAGGACGCTGGAAGGCTGATGATCCAAATTTGAGCGTTTGACATGATGACCCCCCTTTTCAAGATTGATTTTGTTATCTAAAGTTACATTTGTATTATAAATAACCCTAGTATGCACCTTAGCAGTGCTGACAGCATTTACATGTTTTTTGAAACTTCCTTAGGAGCTTTCCAGCAGTCCTTACGAGCATGATACTCTATCTTGCCCCCAGAGGAGTAGCAGAAATGACACATATGTTTCAACAACAACTCCTTCCACTCATGGTCCCCATTACGAGGACATACACCTTTATTAAACTTGAGACATGGAACTACTTTCTGTGATTTGCTGGCCTTCTCCTGTACTTGAGTCGTAGAGGTCGTTTGAGCATAGCGTTTACGAATTTTGTGTAGTTCTTTTAGTTGTTTCCAATCAACCACACCATCTGCCATCCTATGTAGTAGCACCGCGTGGGCTCCTTTGGCACTGTCCCATGAGTAGTCGCATGCATCTTGCATTAATTCGGTGATATAGTCTATCATATTCTCTCTGATGTTGGGGTCACTTTCCTCCTGACGTATGCGTAAAAAACCCAGCAACCACTGACATGTTGTTAACTGTTCGTAATTTGGTCTTCTTCTCATGCTGCCAATAAATGCCAGGTCTTGAGGCCACTTTACTTTAATTTTCTCCCCTTTTTGCTTCCTAGTTAACACTTCTAACAATATATCAAGGTTACCTTGAGCACTGGTTGTAGATGCCTCCTCCAGCTCTCTGTACCTCTGTTGCACCTTGTTATTGATGTCAGCTGACTGCCTGAGCACTTGTAGTGATGGTATGACTTGTTCAGCAGCTGTTTGTCCTTGACTTGGCATGTTGGGTTGTGCCTGTCCCAATGTCTGGTGCCCTAAGTGTCCACATCTTGCTGCCATCTGCGCCTCTGGTTCTGACCTGCTGCTGCCTCGAGTACCAGCCTGTGCCTGCTGCTGATCTGTGAGACATATGACATTGGATAAGTCAGTAGCATTCGTGTTTGGTGCCCTTTGTGTATGCAAATGGCTATAAGCATTATTTGCTATTTGATAAGTTTGTGGCATTGAACTCAACATACAATTCATGTGGCTAGCACTTAAGCCACTGTGCGCTGCTTGTTGTGTGTGATTGGTAACTTGATAGCTACTAGCGTTAGTCATGATACCATTCTTCAAAGTCTCTGTTGATATGACTTGCATTGGTATTGTATGCTTGATACTTGATTTTATGACAGTACTTTCATTCAACCTATGTGCACTCACTATACCTTTATCCCCATATGCATGCTGTGTTGTATTCATGCCCTGGTGTCCCACATTGACACCCCCATTAATCAATGTCATTGTTTGTGGGCTTGTTCCATTGACTGCCTGTAAACTGCGAGGGCTAGTGATACTTATAGGCGATGTGTTGATGTTACAATGTTTACTATTTGTCCCCACCTTTGTACCACTTTTCTTCCTGGAGCGTGCACTAACACTTTCCACTTCACTACCTTGCACTGGGAACAAAGAAGAATTGTCATTATTTACCTTCTTATGCAACTGCTCCATCGACTGTTGATTGACTTTTTGCACTAACCCCGTCAACACCTCTCTATCCTGCGCTGCTTGATGTTCCAGTTTACCAAATTTCTGAGATATATTCTTGAGTTCTTGTAATATCAAGTCTTGATGCGCGTTCAGCATTTGTTCTCTGTTTGAACCTGCGTCCTCCCTATCTTGACTCTGGTTCCCTTCCACCTGTTGTGCTACCAGTCTAGCTTGTTCCTCTGTCACCCAGGTATCTTTAACAGTGCTGTTACTTGCCTGTCCTCCACCATCTTCTTGTAAAGAATCCAGATGCACTGGATCCTCTAGACGCTGACACTTGCTCCCTGTCGGGCCTTCATGTGATGTATGACAGCTTTTGCACCACCTTACTCCACCCATTCTTGTTATGAACCGTACACAATCAACATAAACACATTTAATGAAATAAGATTATGATGTAATCCACACGTTAAAGTTTAAAAACACTTAAAATCCACCAACATACACAACTCCTTGCCCCAGAATTTCATTCATAGTTCCTGTACATTCAAAAAGTGGCGGGATTCTATCCACTTGCTCTTATATACCCACACTTTTGGTCGCATGTATACTACGAAATAGTTCCTAACTGCCGAGGGAGGTCACTTGGACCCGATAAGGTTGTTTCAGTGGGGTCACTCTCAAACTGACATGCATTGAACTGGAGTCCAATGCCTTCACATTACTGCATTGGATGTCTAATACCGTATTGATGGGAAATTTAGCCTTAATAAATTTTGGTGTGTAGATGGGTAATAATGACATTATAACATATAATACAAATAAATTTAAATGTTTCACAGACTTATCTGGGAATTCATCCCCCACCATGTATTTTACATACAATAAAAATAGAACATTACAACATTTGTTCTGATAAAGGGCTGCTCATTTTGTGTTGTTTTAAAAATGCTGTATATATATTAAATCTGTATTACCTCATAAAAGCTTGACTTTCCAAAGTTACTCTGATAGCAGATGTTGTGGTGCATTATGTATTCCTAGTAAAACATATTTGGTCAATGATGAAGCAAATGTGAGGAAAAAACAAACATTATTCCATTATTTTAGAAGCATTTAGTCCCATTTGCATGAAGTTATAAATTTAAAGCCGAAACTTTAGTCAGAAAAAAGGCTTAGCCCTTTTGAAATTTCGACTTAAAGACTGAGAAAAAGTCTAAAGTTGAGACAAAGCCTAAGACCTAAGCACAATACATGGCCCTAAGGCCTTTAATAAATCCAGCCTAGCAAATTTTGTAAATGCCATTTTATTCCCTGATATTTCTGCCCTTTAAGATTAAATGTTTTTCATACTTTGGAGGCCAAAAACTCATGGAGGTCCTGCATACACCAAAGTTAAAGTAAATTTACAGAACTATAATTATTTCATTATAAATAATAAATTGTTGGTTATATGCGAGGATGCCATCTTTATGCCTACGTTTGGAAAAAGGACTATCACTCTAAAAGACAAAAAAGAAAGCCTAAAAAATAGTAGATAGCTATGAAAAAACGGGTCAATATTTCCCCCCAAAATACCAATGAGAATCCCATGTATAGTTATTATAATTGTACAGAAATTCACGGTGGACAGCGAGGGAAAGATTACCAGTGTACATTCTCATGAAAACCTGGTACTCTTCAAAGATCGACTCACCACTGAAGGGTAAGTAGTTTGTAAATACACAGTGTGTTATATATATAAGTATATGATATGTAAAACTCAGAAAATAATTGATCAAGGTCCAAAATTTGCTAAGCCATTTTGGGGAAAGAAATATAACCCCCCCCCCCCCCCCAAAAAAAAAAAAAAAAAAAAAAAAAGGATCATATAGAACATTTTAAAAAGCAATGATAATTCTTGAGATTTCTCAAAAACCAATAGACTGCATACAATTTTGGGAAAAAGGTTATTGCTACTATTCATATACCTTCTGACTTGCAGACAAACTAACTAAATAAGATTCTGGCATCTTGAGAACTTTGAGTAGGTAATAGCGCTACACAATTATATGACAATGGGTAAGATTCTTTAACAAAAGCCACTTATCAACAGATTGTCACTTCTAGATATCTTACACATATAAAAATATTTTCTATATTTTGCAAAATTTATTTGGTTTTTAGAATAATTGTTAATCTTTGCAAATAACATTTGTAAAAAAGTACCTTAGATCTGTAACTTAAAGTTATTAAGGTGCCTTCTAGGTCAAACTAGTGATCTTGAACATCAAGAGTTCATCTAAAACATATTTCTATTCCAGAGATGAACCAGGGACAGGTTATTCTACAGAAGACCGTAAGTGCACAGAACACACTGTACAAAGATAAATAATTCATCTGGATGTGTTACTTGACAAAGTAATTTATCATGTGCCATAAATTGGTACAAGTATATCAAGTCCAGGAACAGATGCATTTTTGTGAACACTATGGCAACAATAACTGTAAATGTACCAACAGCTTAAGGCAAATGTACTCATCATTTCATGCAAAGACCTTGAAAATTTTAGCAAATTGTCCTTGTATTTATTTATTGGGGTTTAATGTCACTTTCAACACATTGTATAGATCATATCACGACAAGTAGTTTTATGGGTAGAGGAAACCAGTATATACATGCAAGTACCAGTTTTCCCACTTGAGGTCAGGCAGGGATACAAACTCCAATCTCAGAGGTGGGAGGGGAGAGTGTTACCACTCTGCCACAATGGCCCCTAATTATCTTTGTAAAAAACAAAATTTATAAGTTTAGTATATTCTAAATAGTCTAGCTAGGGTAGTAATAAACCACTCCAAGTATACACTCTCCCTTTTTCCTACTTTAAAAATCTCTTCTGGTTCCCATTGAATCCAAAGGACTCTTTAAAACAATCAATTTTCTGTATAAAAACACATTGACTCAGGATTGTCCCATTTTAGTGGCAATTTTGCTTTACCGGTAAATACAGGAAATTGTCAAGGAAATGTAAAATTAAATTAACAGAGTTATGACTGGGGGAAAACATAAATAGTATTCTTGTGAATTACAATAAAAATAAATGGAGGGAATTGCTAAAAACGTGGAGTTTTTTGCCCAAATCTCGCACCAGTAAAGTAAAAACAGGCCCAAAATCAGTAAGTCCGATGGGCTTCTCATACTCCTATGCATTTGAAGTATAAATAAAAAAAATTCATCCATACTTTATAGCTTCAAGCCTATTTTATTTGAAGAAAACCATAAAAAATGTGATTCTGCTGTCACTAATAGGAGCTAACTGACACATTTAATACATCAAATACTCAAATTCAAAATTTGAAAAAAAAATTAATAATAATTTAAACTTTTATTAAAAAGTATATATAGTTTCCTATATATATTTCCTATTTTATTAATTCCTGTGGAATCAGTTTAATGTTTCTATATTCTAACATTTGAATGAATGAAACATATTTAAAATCTTGATGTTGCATTGTTACATCGGGTATCCATGTGCTAATCATAATGCATAAATCAGAAGTCGTAAAACATGATAAGGGTCGTCACCAAAGGGGCCATCGGTGTTTGGTAGTTATAAAACCTCGGGAGGGAGACTTTTGAAACAGACAAGTTTAAAGTCATCTTTTGAAACATGAATGTGTAGGAGCAGTTCAAATTTCCACTGGCCAATCATTCCAGAGTTTTGGCGCATCAAATGAGAAGCTCATGGACTGTAATGTAACATTGCAATAGAAGTTAAGTTTTATACAGTGGCTTGGTGCCAATCTCTGTGTGTATTTACTTTTCAGCCAAGAAAATTGAGAGTAAGATATACATCAGGTTATTAAATCAGCAGTAAGTTGAACCAGTTGACCTTTTTTTAATATTTTGTTATATTACTCCACAAGCAAGGTTGTTTGAACAAAAACATAAAATAATATCTCATGGAAGACTATTAGCACTAGATTTTCTAGATTTTTTCTAGTTTTGAACTCTAAAAAATCAACTTTCAAATTGGATTAATCGACTTTCAACCTCAACTAATCATCTTTCAGACTCGATTAATAGATTTATATTAAGTCAGTAGTTCAATGATTTGACATTCAAATTTAAATAGTCAAGATTTCAACTCAAAAATCAACTTCTGACTCAAACATATTAAAAAGTTGATTTCTTAATTTTGATAATTGATTAATCTATTTGCAAAATTGATTTATGGAGTTTAAGAGTTGATGAAACTCATTTAAAATTCAATTGATTGAGTTTCAAAGTTAATTAAGGCTTAAAGTCGTGTTGTTCAACTTATTGATTCAACTCATCACTTTGTCTGTTAGGATTTTGACCTTACAGCAAAACTGTAAATAAATCTGGATATTTTTGTATATTAAATCAATTTAAGTTTTGACAGCATGTACTTATATAGATGTTTAACACTTTAGATATAATGTATTAAACAAAATAGTGCCAAATATTGTATATTACTTCAACTTAAGGTCTTGACAAAATGTATTTGCACAGATGATTTACACTTGAAATATTGTTTTAAACTAGTGGTGCCATTAAGATTATATGTTAAATCAATTTGAAATGTCCTACATTGAGAGCATTTTAACTATGCAGTGACAATGAAAAGTCTGTCCAATGTTTTGAAAACATGTACTAATGTTAAATACAAATAAGTTATACATTGCATCAGTCCACTGGAGAAAGTGAAGCAAATCAGTTTGTCAGAACTGAACAACCTCGTCAGTGAGAGTTTAGAACTGAATATGGAAGAAGACCAAGAAACAGTCAGTCTGGATGAGGCAACACATACTGTTCAGGAGGGACTTGAATGTTCTCATAGACACACTCCAGGTAGTTGGGTGTTCTTATTACATTTGTTGACAGTCTTCAGTATTTGTGAGTGCTTAATGACGATATCTTTCAGAGAAATAAGCTGATATTGAAGAAATTTTTTAGAAAACTGAATTTTTAAAAATAATAGAACTGATCAAGTTTAGGTGATAGTTAGAATAGCAATATGGAAAGTTCTGTGGTATAAGGAGATATTGTGCCAAGTTTACATATACATAATATAGCACAATACAATACCTCTACCCTGTGTTAAAAGCCATGTTTAAAAACCTAATATCATTGAATTCTGATATTTCTCCCTTCAAAACATACACCCTGTTCACACTACAATCCGGGTTGATAAGGTATGAAGGTTGAAGCAGATTGAAGCATCTCAATCTGGGTTGTGATTTCACACTACAAAGTATAATCTAGATTGAAATGTCTTAAAATGGGTACAGTAAAGCCTCCAAATATAGCTTAATGTAAATTGTTTAAATTACAATTATCTTTCCCAGATTGCTAAAGCTATAAAAGATCCCAATTTGTATTAGCTTTCACACAGATAAGTAAGGTTTTATCAGTAATCAAAAAAAAATGTTATATTTTTTACATTTTGCCACTTTTTCAGCAACAGACTAATTGCAATCCTTTGAAACAGTTGTGTTTATCAGATTATCCTACTAAAATTACAAATATTTTATATCAAATTGCAATCATACAGAAATCACACGATAATCTTGCCTGGTGGCATGTGTGTTAATTGGGTTCCTGCTTACAAAGGATTAAGCTGCGTAGATAAATAAATATAAAGTTAAGCAATTGTTTCAAGCCAGTAAATCAATTAGTTACAGTTATTTTATTTTTGTTTATTTATTTATTTTAGTGACATGTATACATTTCACTTTTACAAAATAGTACGTCAATATTACAATTATCAGTATAATGTGTATGTTTACAGTCAGCAGTCCAATGAAGCTTCAAGAAAAAAACATTTTTTTCTCTTATTCCAAATGCTTTCACTGAAATTTGCAAGATAGTTGGACTTCAAGTTCATCAAAAGACACAAGTGCTCATCTAAAATTAAATGATTGAAACTAGGAACTAATTTACACAAGTTGTCATGCTTAGTATTATATACCAGACAGAAAAGCAAAAATTGATGATCATCTTCAATAGAGTCTTGATTACACAATAAACATGATCTTTCATTTAACTCTTTTGGAAATATCATCCGGTTTCTATATTTAAAGGTAATATGCCCATGCAAAGCTGGGCAAGTAATGATCTTTGAGTCCTGCTAATATTACTTGTAACATAATCTTCTTCATTAATGTTTTGTTTAAATTTAACATAGTTCCTTAACTTTGGTTCGTGACCAACTGTATTGGACCACTCTGTGCATAAGATCAGAAAGTTCAAACTTTATATCAATCAGATTAAATTCTTTTCCTTCAATAATATGAGATTTATTAACACTTTCAAAAATGTTAACAAATTGTTAAATCAGCTTGAATTTTTTATATTAATTCATTAAAATTCTGCAACCCTTTTTTCAATCTATCATTTTTCATTTTAAGAAGTCTGTTCCAAAATCTCAGTTCCAGTCCATGACAGCTTGAACTGCGTGAGTTGGGGCATTTTTCTGTACTCCTAAAAAGTATCTCATGGCCCTGTATTAAACCATTTGCCCAAACTTATCATTCCAATATCCCAAAACACTTGCTCCATAACTAATAACACTATTTACACCAGTATCAAACAATTTAGTAAATGTGTGATAGCCAATGTCTTTAAATTGCTTGAATTTTGATATTACTGAGCTGAGGGCTGTACCATCAGATTCAGCTAAAGTTCTGGCACAGAGTTTAAATGTCAGGTATTCATCAAAAATTGCACCAAGGTATCTATAATTGCCAGTTAAGTTCATCTTACAGTTATTAATTTTGAATTCATATTTTGTAACAGGTTTTCATATATTTTTAAAATGAATGATCTTTATTTTATCAATATTCACCTTCATTTGCCATTTGTGACACCAATAACCAACATAGTCAAGCATTTTCTGTAAATTTTGTTCATTCTTACTTGTCAAAACTATGTCATCTGTATGCAATAGAAAGCAGATTTGAGTGTCTCCTAGTGAGACACCGAGTTCCAACTCTTTCAGATCTCTTGTGAGGTCATTGAGATATATATTAAATAAAGCAGGTGATAAGTTATCACCTCCTACCCCTGGCAAGGTACCAGTGTAGTAGTAAAATTATTTATTTGAACACATGATTCTGTTTTTTTGTAAAGTGCAATAATTGCATTATAGAAATTTCCATTAATCTTATTTTTAACAGTTTGCATATTACAATTTATACAGTCAAATGCTTTGGGCATGTCAATAAAGGCTGTAAAGGTAATTTCCCTTCATGTTTCTGACTGTCAATTATAGAGAACAAGACAAACACATGATCTTTGCATGACCGTGAACATCTAAAACCATTTAAAACCATTTCAGTACCATCACACTCAACCCTTGTCAACCCGGATTGAGAGGGTTCACACTACAAAGGGGGTTGAGCCAATCTTGTTCAATCTGCATCAATTTTCCCCTTGCGTGGGGTTGAGATTTACCCTTGTCAACCCAGATGATGAGCATTCAGACTGGTCTTCAATGTAGTTCAATCTGTTTCAACCTGGGCTAAATCACTAGTCTGTCTGAATGCCCAGATATGTGTATATGTTTCAGTTGGACAGTATATTTTTTTTCATTTTTTTCAGAAACCAGCCAAAGAGCAAAATGTGTTCTTAGTATTAGGAAAGTTATAAACAGATTAAACTCAGGAGACCTTAGAAGACTTGCTGAAAATTTTCTTGGAAAACCTTGCACTTCTAGGACCAAGGTAATAAACTTACTATGGAGTGTAAAATTTGTTCAACAAATTCTGCAGAGTAACACTGATTTAGCTTACAACCAATTTATAACCAAAGAATGATTAACAACTGACTTGATGTCGACTGGTGTTTATTAAAAGTCTAAAAACTTTTTTTCAAAATAATACTGTAATAATGACTCTCTACGTTAGGGTTAAAAGTGTATGTTGAACCAAAACTTGAACAATAACTCAAGTTTCAGTTTCAGCAAACATACCTTGGCCAGGATTTCACTTAATAATACATAATATATAAGATGTGCTTAAATGGACTGATGTTAAGTTGATACTGTGAGTGAGTCTGGGTTTCAGATAGAGTAAGAGATTTTGTTATAAATATCAAACCAAATATTTAATAAATTTTAAATTATTATTTAACATTCTACTAGTGTAATTTGACTTTGCTTTTAAAGTTGGAATGGAAAGTTTAAAGCATAATTAATAATTATGTACATTGCTTTATGTATACATAAGCTTGAAGTGCAATAAAATTAGAAATGAGTCAGTGTGTAAGACTTCTATTGAAAGAAACTAATTAGAACAAAATTTAAAAATGGCTCTACAAGATGTTAATTTAAATTCATTCAATTGTCGTGGAGTAAGGAAAAAGCAGAAAAGGCAAATCATTTTCCTTTGGCTACAAGCAACGCACCCTGGCTTCACAATGCCCCAAGAAACCCATTCATGTCCACAAGATGAATTAGATTGGCAAAATGAATGGAATGGAAATATAATTTTTGCCATGGTTCATCATCAAACTCAGAGATTCCCTTTTTGATTCCAAATAACCTTATTTCAACCATTGACATTAAAACTATAGCAACAAATTCAAATGGACGACTACTACTGATAGAATGTACAGTGTATGATAAACCACTGATAATTATTTCGCTATATATGCCCCGACAAAAGATAAACCAAGAGAACAGTCTGTTTTCTTAGAATATCTGAAAAATCAGCTTGACAACTTTAGTGATACAAATATCATTTTACATGATGATTTTAATATTTGTTTGGACTTAAACGTAGATAAAATTGGGGATTTGACTGAAGAAGAATCACTTTATGCCAAAAGTTTAAAATTATTCATGAAGGAAACTGATCTGATAGATATATGGCGTATAAGAAACCCCAATGAAAAACAGTTTAGTAGAAGAGACAGATCAATAACTGATGTCATACAAAGTAGAATAGATTTTTGGCTAATTTCAGTAGCATTAGCGTACCAAATAACATCCACCAAAATAAAACCAGGTAACAACTCTGATCATAGCATCATTAAATTAAGTTTCAAGATCTTAGAAACACAAAAAAGGGGCAAAGGCTACTGAAAATTTAACAATAGTCTTCTTAGTGATCAAAACTACACTAAATTAATAAAAGAAACTATTCAAAATATCAAAAATGACATATTTATGGAAAACAAAACTGTATTATGGGACTATGTTAAGTGTCACATAAAGTCTGAGATAATTGCCTATTCAATCAAAAAAATAAAAGAAAGAAAGCTAAAAGAAAAACTGATAACAAACACATTTGAAACTTTAGAAAACTTGATTGCAACTGATAATGAATATCTTGAGGAATATTTGATAGCAAAGCAAGAATGGGAAAATTTTCAAATGAAGAAGACTAATGGCATTATTATGCCTTCTAATGCAGTTTGGGTTAATTAAGGAGGGAGAAAAAAAAACACAAAATATTTTCATAATTGAGAAAAACGTAACTATAATATAAAACACATACAAAAATTAATCCTTGAAGATGATACCATTATTACTAATCCAGAAAAAAACATACAAAAGCAAAAGCAGCATTATCAAAATCAATATGAATCAAAATATAAAAATTAAAATGATATGATCACCATTCAAAACTCATTCTGGAACATCCAAAAATTGAGTCAGTGGAAATGTGCGACACTCCATTGTAGATGGATGTTTATAAAAAAGCCCTATCTCAACTTGCAAATGATAAATCTCCTGGAAGTGATGGCCTATCAACTAATTGTTATTGATTTTTCTGGCCAGACATATTTGACTTGCTCATAGACTCTTACAATTAGTCCTTTAATTTTAATGAGTTATCACAAGAACAATGACTTGCAATAATAAATTGAATACCCAAAAAGATAATAAAGACTTGAGATACCTGAAGAATTGGAGACCAGTGAGTTTATTAAACACAGACTACATGATCCTAACAAAGGCATCAGCAGAAAACTTCAAATGTTATCAGTAAATTAGTTAATGAAGACCAAGTAGGTTATATCACAGGGAGATATATAGGAGAAACAATATGGACAATTGATGATATAATGATACTGACAGAAAAGGAACAAATACCAGGCTTTATTACACTTATATACTTTGAGAAAGCGTTTGATAGTATTGAATGGCCTTTTCTATTAAATTGTTTAAAAAGTTTCAATTTTGGTATCAATTTTATGTCTTGGATCAAGACATTATATACAAATATTAAGTCATGTGTTGGCAATAATGGTTATTATTCTGAATCTTTCAAAATCCCAAGATCAGTGAGACAAGGTTGCCCCATACCAGCCCTCTTGTTCATTTAGTGGCAGAAATTCTTGCAATTTGTATTAGACAAAATATTGACATCCAAGGTATAACACTATGTAATACAACTTTCAAAATTGTGCAATTAGCCGATGATACTACCTTGTTTCTCTCCAAGTTAGAATCTGTCAGCAACAGTATTGCACTATTCAAGTTTTTCTCAGACTTTTCGGGTCTAAGACTCAATTTAGACAAAACAGAAATAATAGCAATTGGTAAAAATGTGGACAAAAATATAACACTTCCACAAAATCTAAAAAGCTAAGATATAAGACAAGTGCTTTTAAAACTTTAGGAATATGGTTTTCAAACAAGGAAAATGAAAAAAATATCTTGGAACTTTGATGAGAAAATCAGGAAATTAGAAACATTTATAAACATACGGTCACAAAGAAAACTGCCTTTGAAAGGGACAGTAACTAAATTAAAATCCTCTGTCATATCACAATTATCATATTTACTATCGGTTTTATTTGTTCCTGATTCAACCTTGTAAAAGATAGACAAACTTATATTTAATTTTCTTTGGAATGGCAAAACTCCTAAAGTAAGGGGGGATACAATATTTGGTAATATTAATGAAGGTGGGATGAAAATACCAGATATTTTTTTCATTCCACAAAACAAGTAAAATAAGTTGGATTAAAAGGTTATCTTCTGAGGGTAATAAATAAATAAAATAAATAAATAAATGTATCTTATCACATAAAATACCAGACATCTTAATAAACAAATACAAAAGTAATTTTTATAAACTATTATTAGAATGTTGGTCTGTTCTTAAGAACATTAAGCCCATATTGGACAATGAAATTTTGACTGAATATATTTTGATATTAATAACATAAAAGCCGGAAATACTTCATTAACGCCAAAAAAATGTTTGGCTTAATAGATCAACTGGAACCTAAACTTCTTACAACACATGAGGCTTAAAAGTATTGTCTCATCAATGATCCAACAAATAAGACAATTTCCTACTATCAATGCTTCTCACCTGTCTTGTGGAAATCATATAAAAATTAAAAATAAAATGCAATTACCAAATAAAACAAAGACAAAAGATATATATCAAAACACTTGTAAAATGATTTTTAAAAGCCCCAGTGTCTCTTAACACTTGGATAGACCTGTATCCCTTTCTGGAAACCCATGATTGGCAAAACACTACCATACCAAACCATGCATGAGCCATATTTTCAAAGTTTTCAATTTAAAGTGCTACACAGAATAATTAATTGTAATGATAATCTTTTCAGATGGAAAATTTTGGACAACCCAACCTGCTTTTATTGCACCTCAGTTGATACTATTGAGCATCACTTTTTTACTGTGTTAAAAGTTTGGAATTTTGGAAGGATTTGTCATGTGTTATTGTTACAGCACTTAATTTTGATATCAGTTTCACTGTATGTGAAATTTTGCTTGGCCTACATTTACAAACTAATCCAAAAATAAAGTGTATAAATTACCTCATTTTATTGGGAAAATGGCTCTTGAATAACAAGAAAAGTGCCAAATGACCAATCTTTTTGAAAAAATATCTATACTTTGTTAAAACCAAGTTAAAAGTCTTGTACCTAGTTCATCAAAAGAAAAGAAACATATAGAACTTCCATAAAATTTATTTAGATTTCCCAAATTTCCTACAAAAGATATAGTATCAATACAAGTGTATATATTCAAATAATAATAATAACAATATCCAAAAGAGTTACCTGTAGTTATGAATGAATGTGAATGTGTGTGTGTGTGTGACTGTCTGTCTTTCAGTCTAAAATTGTTCATGCTTGTATTTATGTTGAGTACCAATAAAAAAACATTATGTGCATTAAAATTGAAAATACTTTTGTTTAGACATCAGGTCACTGTCAACATGACCGTAATGTTCTTTATGTTGAGTACCAATAAAAAAAATTATGTGCATTAAAATTGAAAATACTTTCGTTTAGACATCAGGTCACTGTCAACATGACCGTAATGTTCTGATTGATGTGATCGCCCGTGTAGACAGTCCAGAGGCTCAGAGAATTGTACTGAAAGTCATGAAAGAAAATGAAGAGTCAGAAGTACAGAGGTGTTTGTTCCATTTAACAGCCAGTACTGGCCCTATTAAGGTAAAGAAAGTCACAAAGAGCACATTGTCTAGCAATTTTTTTTTTTACCGAAAAGAGCTGTCACAGGCCAGTCATTGAAATTCCTGTTAAAACATTGTCTCAAAGTTTCAAGATGAATCTATCATGGCCAACAGTTTTACAGAAAGGAAATTAGAGATATTGTTTAACTTCAAGATACTATTTTTGAAAACCTCCTAAAATATTAGTATAGCAAAGTTCATAAAATGAAATCTTTTGGAGAGTTGATATTCAATTTATGGTGTGAGAGGTTAATGTAAATATTCCAATATCTGTTTATTCCAATTATACAAGACAGAAATTTAACTGTTCCCATGCATGTTTGCTTTCTACAGGAAGTGGTGGAAGCAGTGGCTGAGATGTGTTTTGGTGATAAAATGAAAAATCATGGTAAGTGCACAGGGAATGTTACCACTTTTTCCATTGCCCATTCCCTACACAATAAAAATTTCAGGATGATCAGTTTATTAATTTTATTCATTGAAAAGACAATGTCGGATTTTTGAAAATTTGTTATTTCTTTGTATCTAGAATATGGATCAAATAATTCCCAAAATCTTGCCACTTCCTCCACTGACCAGGCCCTACCCACATAAAAATTCAGGAAGATCTGTTCATTATTTTCATCATTAAAAATATATTGAAAGTGGGACTTTTGAAAACTTGGGAGTCTTTTCTAGTTTCCAGAATTTGACCCAGCTTTTTTCCAAAATGTAAATCACGTCTTCCTTTATTCAGGCCCCATCCACATAAAAATTGAAGAAGATCCATTCATGGCTTTTGAAATTATAATGAATACAAACACAAATATACTGCCTTGCTACCAGTTATCTCCAGGCAGAATCCAAACAGACATAACTTGACAAAAGGTACATCCCAAGTTAAGTAAATAAGGTAAAACTGTTTCCGAATTATACACAGCAAATGCACAGCAAATAACTTTCAAAATATGTGGCCATTACTAAAATATTATTGGTTCCGAAAAGTTAGTAGAGACAAATGAAACAAAAACACCAAAGCATAACCTGCTTTTGGAGATAACAAAGACACTAATTTGACTGTTTTTAAATTATGTATTTGGCATCTGCATTATCTCTACCTGTTTATCTGTTTGTTATATTTCCATAATTTATGCTACAAAGAATCTGACTTTGGGTTTGCAATAACTGTTCGTAGAATTGGGAACTAAGTGAAACAATATGATGTGATTGAAGGTATCCTGCATCTGACTGGTAACCAAAAGCGAGCCTGCCTGACATTAGGAGCACTACTGCATCAGCGTGCCAAGGTGGACAGCCAGAGATCTGAGGAACTGCTACAACATGTGCACACCTGGTTAGAGACTGATGGGCATCTAGGTCAGTTAAAAACTCTATTAATGTATTTAAAATAGAATAGTTAAAGCACGTTTCACAAACTTTTGCAAGTAAACTGACAACTAGTAAATTACCATTTAACGTATCATTGTCTTATGCATCTTCCTTTATCCATTTCACTGGATAAATTTTCGGGGGATCACTGGGGGTCTCCACAACATAAATGTACTCTTTGTTATCTTTTGCTTTATCATAGAGTGAAAAGCATCAATTAATTGAATTCCTTCTGCAATATGTTGGCTCAAGTTATGCTTGGTCTGCTTCAGTAAATATGTATATACCATGTTCACACTACAATCTACGTTGACAAGGATTAAGGGTTGAAGCAGGTTCAAACAGATTGATCTAAATCCGGATTGAGTGTCTTCAGTACAGAGTTTAATCTGGAATGAAAAGTTTTAAAAACTGAGTATAGTAAAACAATGTAATTGATGTAAATTGTTACAATTAGTTTTTCTACATTGGTAAAACTATAACAGATACCGATTTGGTATTAAATACCATTCAGATAAATAGCTTTTCTTTAATTAATTAATCAAAGAGAATCTTATAGTTTTAATATTGTGCCACTTTTTTAGCAACAAACTAATTACAATCCTTTGAAATAGTTCTCCTTATTAGATCAGCCTACTACAATTACAGACATTTAACACCAAATTGCAATCATACAAAAATCACACAACAATCTTTCCTGGTGGCCAATGCGTTAATTAAGTTTCTGGTTACTAATCTAATCTAATCTAATCTACTGCTTTGCAAGAGCAATATCTTCCCCACAAAGGGGAACTCAGTGCGCTAATTAAACAAAATCATTATTTTTCATCGTGAAATTATTATTTTTATATCATCTCTTTTGCTTACAAAGGATTAAGCTATATAGATATATAAGTATAAAGTTATGTAATTGTTTCAAAGCAGTAAATCAATTAATTACAGTACATACACACTCAACCCATGTCAACCTCGATTGAGAGGGTTCAAACTACAAAGGGGTTGAGCCAATTAGCTTTAATCTGCTTCAATCCACCCCTTGAGTAGGGTTGAGATTTACCTTTGTCAACCCGGATTGTGAGCATTCACACCTAATTCCAATCTGCGTCAACCTGGGTTGAATCACTAATCTGAATGCACAGATAATGGCCTTTGTATTTCTGTATTGAAAATGGGTTGAATGTCTTAAACCACACTTTTGGCATCAGACAATAGAAAACGTGTGAATTCTTTTTCACGAATCCACACTTTTAAGCTTCAGAATCCACACTTTTAAGCTTCAGAATTCACACATTTTAGGTAAAGAATCCACACTTTTTAGATTAAAAATTCACACTTTTTAAATTGCTTAATTTAATGGCCCTAATGACAATGTAATCAAGAATTTTGTTTTGTCAGCCATCATTTTAACAATTTGCACACATAAACCACAGTAATAAAAATACATACAAATGAAGCACTTCTACTTTGTATCAAAATAAAAAGCAATTCACAAAAGAAAATATTTGAAACTTGACACTGACTTTGAAACAAGCAATGTTAATATTTAGAACAAAAATTGCTTTCAACTTTTATGAACAATTTTACAATCCCTGGTGTATTTGGTGATGTGCTGTAGGTGGCATTTATACAAGTCTCTTGTCGGAAAAATATCCAAATCTAAGATGGAGGATTATAAAGCTTCATTAGTGAACAAGCTTCTTAGGGTATCATATATGACTGAAGCACAATTTTTCTTTATCCAAAAATGTAAAACATTTTGTGAAAAACACGATGTGTAACCCACATCCATTTAAAATCATTTCTATATTACTGTAGGTGTATCTGAATTGAGATTATATCGTGCAAATCCTCAGCAGGAAAACCCTCCATGCAAAGTGAAGCAGTGAATGAAATCCAGCAAGTCTGAAAACAAGTTTAGATAAAAATACAATGAAATATTATTTGATGCTAAATCAGTTTTGGGAACGGTATTTGATGATGGTGTTTGTCTGAGAAACTAATATAGAATTTTGTTTTGTCATTTGATAGGGCAGTCATTAGTGTCAATGTTATAATTTATATTGTAGAAATAACACAAGACTAGCTTAGGGTTATGCACAGTTTTACAATGAATAGCGATATTAGTAATTAGTTTCTAATGCGCTATGAGTTGTAAAACCCTGCATAACCCCATGCTAGGAGTGTGTTATTGCTATTCTAACATGACATTTTATATTTTATTCTGTTTTGATGAAGATTTATAATGAATATTTTTCGAAATTTGACTTTTAAAAAGTGAAGTGGGATTATCGCTCACCTATCTAAAACTAGCCGTGAGGTTATGCACGGTTTTACAACTGCGATCGACCAATCAGAATCGCGGATACAAGCGTGTCATGTTAGAATGACATTTTTGACATTTAATTTAAGATTTAATAAAATTTATAAGAACACAATAAAATATAATGAAATCTAGCAAAAGGTGAAATACCTTACCTTTTGACATCACTGTGCATGATCTATTTCCTTTATGTATTTTTTCCAAATTGTTTCAAACAAAAATCACTGATATTTTATATATATATATATATTGTATAATACATATGCTTTGTCATGTACTTTCACTGGACATGGTTGCAAAGATGCAATTTAACACCATAAATGCTAAAAATAAATGTACAAGCAGAATACAAAAGATTTAATAACGTTTTCAGAATTAACACTTTTCATTGAATCTTCAGGTTACCACATTCAATGTAATTTGACATTTAGGCTGAATATATGCATACTTCGATTTTACATGGCGTTTTTAGTGGTTTAAGTCAGAGAAAGCACTCGAAAGTGTGGATTCATGAATCAGAAAATTGCTCGGCCTTCGGCCTCGTATTTTCTGATTCATGAATCCACACTTTCGAGTGATTTCTCCTACACAGAAGCTGTATGCTACTCTCCCCTAAATACAATTATAAAACTTAAATTGTATCACATATCTAATGAATTCTACTTGTTCCCAGACACAATACCATCCCTACAAGTGGAATTCAGTGTGCTAAACTGAAACAAAGAAGGGGCAAAAAGAATAGCCGATGAACCAACCATCTAAAGTAAATAGTTCCAGCGTTGTGGGTGTGAGAGAGGGAAACTGAGTTCAAAGAGGTAGATCTCAAGATATCTTTGTAGTTGAATTAATATTTACTTTTTCAGAGCACAATTTTCATTCCAATGTACTGAGAGACCCACTTGATGTGATGGAAAATGAAGCCCGTGGACACTTTGTGCATGCTAAGACAGTGTTACTGCATGTCCTGGGAAATGCAGCCCACCCAAAGTCTAGAGATGTGATTGCAAACTATGCTGAACCAAACACCAAACACGCAGACCTCAGACACACGGCCATGAAAGCATTGAGGCATTTTACTTGTGAAAAGGTGAAGATATGCACAGTATTATCTCTAAACTAGAAATCACTGGTATTGTGCAGACCTCCACCTTGCTGCATATTGGAAAATTCAGAAAATGTTTCCAGTATATGATCCAGAAATGTTCCAAAATTCTATAATGCAAAGTAATGCCAAAGTTTTAGAAACACAACCTGATGGAAGTTGTGCTCTATGAGTGCTTCCTTATGTCTAAATAAAATTAGTGAAAATGTGAGATGTAGTACTGAAAACATTGAGAAAATTTATCTGTAAGAGGTGATCATGTACAGTGTCTCCTCTTGATAAAATTCATAAAAATGTAAGATATTGTGAAGAGTAAGATCTTACTTGAAAACATATGATTCTGCTCCATGGCTTATTTATCTGTGGGTATGTCAGGTATTTATACATACTATAAGCTAGGGCTACACACAAATGAATCTGAAATGAATATCAAGAGGAAATTAATTCCATGGGAGACAATTCATTCCATTTAACATCCGAAATCTCTGATATCCCTCTGTATCCATAAAAATAACTTCAATACCATAATGTTCTTGTATACTGGCTCTGAAACACTGACCTAAAACTAATATATAACTACGAACAATATCTTAATTATAGATGTCACAACAGAGGACAGAACTTAATTCTAAATGTAATGGTTCTTCTAAAGACAGACTCTAGGTGCATAATACAGAAAAGCTGAAAATCATAATAACTAGAGATTGAAAAAAATGGCTAAAGAATGTGATGGGTACACTAAAAAAGACATAGATGTCTATCAGTTTACCTTTGGTTCAGTCAGACAAGCTTTTTTCTCATTGAAAAGATCTTTGATTCAACTGTCAAATTTATTCAGAGAGCCACACAGTTTGTGTTTACTTGAGCTGCTCCCTGGTTTTTCTGCATTTTCATAAAACCCGACAAACAACTATATAAACAGTGAATCTAACTTTGGTGAAATCATTTTGATAGAATTTTTATATTTAGAGTGGATTTGGTCTAAGTTACAAAATGTTAGTTATTTACTACTACTTATGGCAACTACTAGTTATACCCACTTTGAGAAATATATGAAGAACTAAAGATACCATGCAATTTAACTCAATAATTAACACTTGTGTGATCACTCTACTGTGATATTTATTTGTTTGGTGTTCAGACTTAATAACACAAAATTGAAGAATCAGATACCGAGTGTCACAATGGCAAATAACCTTGTGTGACGTATGCAGTTTCAGAGAGGGATCTGTTTTGTTTTTTCCAACTGTCAGATTTAAGTGGCTTTTAATGTGTTTTCTAGTGGGAGTTTGAAGATGGGGCTTGGGAGGTGTCTTGTTGCACACATAATCTGTACAGGGATGCAAAAAAAAAAATTAAAAAAATAAAAAAATCATGCACTGTGGTCTTTAAAGGAAATTTTTTCATGCATGGTTGACTTTAATAGGAGCTGATGGATTTTTGACATAACCAACCTCAGTGAAGACGTCTTCATCAGGTCTTACATGACCATGTAATAACACCTTAACTATAGTTCTTGAGTCAGAATGTCAAGGAATCTAACACCATGTAGTTAAAAAACTGGTCGGACATTAACTACTGACCTCCAGCTTAGTTCACTGAAAGTTTGGTGTTTTCACAGGTTAACCTATCAGGAAATCCATAAAACTTCAAAGTGTTTAAATCATGGGGCTGGATTTATTAAAGAACTTAAGTCGTGTCAGCTTTTGGTTGGATAACAGAGATTCTTGTGTATGATTTATTTATGTCTGAGACATCCTTGGCCAGTAATGAAGCAAAAATCAGGTAAAAATATGTATATATTGGAATTGTTCTGGAAGGCTAAAGTCTCCTTTGTGTCAGACTAAAAGGTTAGCCAAAACTTGGTCCCTTTGAAAACAATATGAGATGTTAAGTCTGAGATAAAAATCAAACTTGACGAAAGTCAAAGAATTAAGCCAAAAATGACGAGAGGATACGACAGATTATCTTCTAAATGCAAATATGTGTGAATTCTTGTTGAACCTTTCTTGCTGTTGTTACTCTCAGAGTGCCACTCTGCTTCTGAATGCCACCATCAATGATGAAGATGTGAATGTGAAGGCTGCAGCCAGAGATATGTACATGCAGCATCCCAGGGCAGGAGACTTGTCTCACACTGACCAGAATATCCTCATCAGGTGACTGTCTTAACAATATTGTTAATAAGGTGAACAATATTTACCCCAGCTCACCATTCTTTAGTGAAAGTTGTCACAAAGGACATATTACTGCCACTTAAAAACTTTGGATATTGAAACAAACAGGCTTTCAAATTGAGAAATGTTGTGATCAACAGGCCAAGCACAGTAGCAGTTACCTATTCCTTTCAAGTTTCAACAGGAAAAGACAGAAAGACAGAAAGCATTACTTAATTTTATTTAACAATTATAATAATAATAATAGATAGTAATGAAACCAATCTGACCTGATCACATTGCTATAAACCCAACCAACAGTTAAACCAAGTTTATCTTCTCTGTCCAGCAATCTATCTAGTCATTCTTCTGTTTTTATTCACCAGCACAAAATGTTTGTATCTAACTGTTCAATGTGTCTGCCCATGTCTGACATTCACTTCAAGATAAGAACAATCTCCAGTATTCATCAATCGTTTTTGTGGTTGTTCCAAACACTTCCAAACACTGATGTATCACCTGTAATACTGCTACAAAGGCACCCAAATGATAGAAACCTTCTGTTAGGTCCTGTCCTGCAAGATCCTTTAGGTAGAACTTGGTAAAGGTACTGTGTGATTTCCACTGAAAAGCTTGCATAATATGATCCATAGAAACCCCCATGTAGAAGGCCTTTGAAACCACAAATGCACTCATTATGGACCTTTCGCCTATAAGGTCCATCTCTGCATCGTCCACCTTGGAGTAGCAAAATGTTATAGTGTTTTTAATCCAAGACGAGATAGTAGAACACTGAGAATTCTTGATATGGCCCTATTTGTAAGAGATAAACAAAATTTTCTAACCACTCTGGAATATTTGGTTTGATCCATATCACAATTGATAATTGATCACAATTGGTCCTGGCAAGTGAAAATAAAATATCTGTCCTGAGAGTCTTGACCACAATTCAAGGCTGGAATGACCACTGGAGAGATAGATTGCAGTCTGCAGTTCCCAGTCGCCCAGGCATAAAAGTCCCTTGAGTGTCCAGGCGTGAATCTCTTCCCTGAGGCAAAGGCTGACAGGAAAACTGTCTCCCAGGTGATGTGTTTTATGCCCCTGTTCCACCAAAGGATTAAGCCCCGATCCTGTCGGCGACCCTTAATCGTGGGTAGTCTTGGAAAAAATGGAAAAAAAATTGACCAATGGGGTGGAAGACAGAATCGGTATGAAGGTCTGGGATTAACTACAGATCGGCCTCAGGACGCCCCAGGAGGCCCCAGACAGTCCCTAACTGGTCTGGGACTAAGAACAGACTAAGCCATTTTTCTGGTCGGTTTGAACCACGATCCTGTCGTAGACAAACCGACTGGGTCCCAGGACGCCTCAGGCCTCCTGGGACTAAGCCCCGACTAACCCAGGATTAAGTCCCGACCCCACAAGGTGTCCTGAGGCGTCCCCAGGCGTCCCCAGACCGAGATAGCCGATTTTTGCTTTGCAATGGGACTAAGGGTCGCAGGAAGCCTGGGACTAAGGTATAGAGGGTCTGGGACTAAGGGTCGGCGACTAAGGGTCGCAGGCGGCCTGGGACAACATAGGACTGTGTAAATTTGATCTGAGGAGGCCTGAGGAAGCCTGGGACTGGACATTTTGTTTATGGCGGGAAAAAATAATCGGTTGGGGTCGGGAGAAATATCAAACATGTTTGATTTCTCACACGGCCTCAACCGACCACAACCGACCCTTACAGGAAGCCTGGGACTAAGCATATTTTTGAAACCGACCCTCAAAAACCCTTAATCGGGAGCCTTAGTCGTGTGGTGGAACACCCACATTAGAGTTGTCTCATGAGGTCCAAATGGAGGCTGGGTGAGTCTGTGTAACAGCAGGGATTCCATTTAAGAAGGGTCCTGAAGCTCTTGGGTTTATCCCTGTAGAAACTAGAAACTTTGTCTAGTTGTTGGAGTGCTGAACTCCTAGATACCAACCATGGAGATTTAGGGATGCTGGGTTGGTGTAGTAATGGTGGTTCAGTGGTTGTTTGAGCAGAATGTGTATGAATGATAATTGTCTTGGTATGTCCACCAGGTCCCAAAACCAGGGTTTTATTGGCCAGCCTGGGGTAATCAAAAATATCCTACACATCCTAGTTTCTCTATTACCTTGGGCAATAGGGCAGTGGGAGGGAAGGGGTATGCAGCCAGATTTTTCCATGGAATGTTTAGGGTGTCTACTGCCTGAGCTTGAGGGTTTGGAATTGGAGAGACAGAGACATTTTGTTCAGGCTGGTTTGAAACAGGTACATTTACGGACTCTCCGAGATTTTGCAAATTTGTTTGAAGATCTGGGTAGAGCGGGACCACTCTGTTGATTGAATGTGATTCCTCCTGAAGAGACCATCCGCTAAAACATTGAGTGAGCCTTGTATGTGCCGTTTATTGAGTGTCACACTGTTCTGGTCACACCAAGTAAGAATTCTCCACATTAGAGCGCAGAGTTCTGCTGATCTTGTGCCACCTTGTTTGTTGATGGAGGCCACCACTGTGGTGCTGTCTGAGGAGATGAGGACTTGACTGTTTCTGTAACTTGATTTGAAGAAATGCAGAGCCAGAAGAACCGCCTTCATTTTTAGTGGGTTGATATTGAGCTGCTTTTCTGTTTGAGACCAGAACCCTCCTGTGGATTCTTGATCTGAATGAGCACCCCAACCTGCGTTTGGAGTGTCTGTAAAGATTAGTATTTAATGTTTCCTGGGATGGAGAAACTATCCTTGTAGCACATTTGGAGGATTTAACCACCATTCTCTGTTTCATATTATCTTCTGATTCTATGGGGTAAGTGCATCCAGAGACATCTCTAGGAGGGACAGAGTTTATTAGCTGGCAGAGTTCTGCTGATCTCGTGCCGCCACAGAGTCTATTAGCTTTACCTCCTTCAAGAGGCTGGTGAATAGTAGTGGGACCAAAGCTAGGCTTAAAGTGGGGGGTGGGGGTGGCTGGTGTTGAACTGGTAGATGACACCTTTGGTGTAGAACTGTTAAGACTGGGTATGGATAGGTAGATGCAGGTAGGCATCTGTGAGATCTATAGATATGAGGCACATAATGATCCTGGGGTCTCCCTCTTGAATTTTGGTATGGACAGGAATTTGTTTAACAAGTTTAGGTCTATAACTGGCCTCCAGCAATTACCCGGTTTGGGGAACCAGGAACAGTGTACTGTAGAATCCTAGGCTGTTTTTTGTGTGCATGACCTCAATAGCACCTTTCAGAAGAAGGTCTTGAATAGAGGTCAACAAGGGACTTTTTTGACGGAGCCTGCATAACCACTGATGATGCACGGCACCCTGAATAGCCTTGGACATTCTCTGAAGGGTAATTTGTATCCATCCTTGACGAGACCCAATGGTGACTGGTGGGACCCTTGTCTTTCCACTTGAGTAGAAAATCATTAGGCCTACTCCCTACTTGTAGTTCTTTTGGTTTTACTAGGATAACACAGTGAGATAACTGATCTGGGATAACTGAACTTGAAGACAGTACATAAGGAGTCTTTTCCTTCTACTGAAGGGACTGTACACAAGGAGTCTTTCCCCTCTTCTAGAGGAACTGTACATGGAGTCTTTTCCCTATCTGGAATGGACGGGACACTCAGAGACTCTCCCCCCTCTGGTGAGGTTCAAGGGTGAACGTAATCCCAGGGATTTTCTGAATCTGTTTCCTTTCTCATCCAGGATGAGTTAAGACACATCTATTTGAATGTCACTGAGGAGGTTGCTAGAGCTTTGCACTGGGTGTGTTTCCTTCGTGGCTGTGTCCTCTGCAACAACCACATTCTCTGTGACCACACACACACACCCCCCCCCCCCCCCCCCCGCGCAAGGGTGAGAGAAAAGGGGCTGTTGCACTATATATAGGGGTTGTCAGCACAGGTTGGTAAAACATATCCTGGGAAATGTGTTGATATTGGTTACCACCCTTGCCCTTCTTCTTCTTGTATGGGTGGAAACGCTCCTTCTTGCTGACTTCTTTCACTCTCAGACCAATGAGATGCTGCTCATACTCCTGCATTAGAGACCTATCAAATAGGTCACCCCCTGAGACTGGAGCTGAACATAGGTTACACAATCTGAAGGCGTCCAGGTTGGGGTATGCGTCTCTCCTAATCAGGACTAGATTGGTCAGAGCGGAATTGAAATTTCCCACAAGAACTGCACAGGCTTTGGACATGCTTCTTCTTATGTCAGACATAAACTGAGTCTGAGACACTACTTGTTGCATTATGCTAAAGAGTTGTTGTATTATCTGCTCCCCAGTGGAACTCATCCATGGTTGCGCCAAACTGAACAACCTCTCCCTCTAGTTCCACGTGGGGCAAAGGTTGTTCAAGTAATGGGTCTGGGATAGATAGGAACTCTCTAACCTTTTGGACCAAATCTCTGAAAAGAAAGCATGGTGGAGCTGCTTGTTCCCCCATGTAAGTGGGTTCTCCGGACCTGCTGGTGGCCATGAAAGATGAGGCAAAAGTATATTCCTCCTGTTCCAGGGCCTGAAGACAGGATAGAAGCTGTGGAGTTGTTGAAACTTCAGGTTGCGCTGGAGGTTGAAAGTAGGCATTTGGAAATGTAAGGCCACTGCCTGAAGTGACTGATGGTGAAGGGACTGTTTACCCTGTAAATGCTCTTCTTAATTTCTAGAGGTGGCTGCGATGAAGCCGGGTCCATCAGTTCTTCTATCTTGACAGCAGGCGACAAGGCAGATACTGGAGTGATAGACACAAAGTGTGGTGCAGTTGATGCCATGAGGTTGAAAATCTGCTTCATTGACTGTTGGAGGAATGTTAATAGAGGATGTCCTCTGTAGCTGAGGGAGAGATAAGTCAGCCATTATATCTGCTACTGAATGTACTCTAGGAGTGTGTGGGAACTGGGTAACTGTCTATGACACAGGGTTCGGCACCTTAAAAAAGACTGATGGATCAATGTTGGGTTAATGCACCAGTCCGGGGTTGTCACAGGTTTGCCGGGATATTCTTAGCAGAAGCAAAATGTGCAGCCAGCAGGCTCATCAGAGGACTTAAGCCGGTCACTGGTGCAGAAGAGCTGGGCTGGATTTCATGAAAGGTCTCAGACTTAGCCTAGTCTCAGGCTGAACCACTGGCTTAAAGCTTAGTCTTCTGGCTCAGTTAAGTCTGCGCCTGAAACGATTTTCCCAGAAGGGGTCTGAGTTGAGACCAAGCATATCAAATAACTACAGTGAATTTCTGTGTCATGTGACCCTTTTTGTAGTTAAAATATTCTATTGATGACATATTTGTTCTTTGACACATAATATCTACCAAATGCTATTTTGGAATCGAAAACCTAGTAAACATCTGAAAACACCAAAAGACTACTATAAGAATTTGTTTTATACATTTGTACCTTATTTTCAGCCATTTCAAATTTTGAAGTGGAGAATGAATTATGGAAGTCATATTTGAGCCTCTATTTACAAAGTTTAAGCCAACTACCTACCAGTCTCAGAATTTGAGTCAGTGGCTCAGCCAAAGCTGAGACCGAGACCTTTTGTGAAATCCATAAAGGCTGAGCCCTTGGACTCAACAAAATGTTACAATAATTTGAGACAAAAGTCTCAAGTTTCAGCCTGAAACTGGGCCAAAACCTTTCATGAAATCTGGACGGTTGTATTTTGTACAATATTTACCACTACAAGTGGACAAAATAGGACCAAATTAACTGGGATGACCATTGTAAAGAAACATTGTAATCTAGAGTGGCAGTTTTGAAGATACAGCAAAATTCAACTGGGAGCTCAATGGAGTCATTTGAGAATAGGAGATTTCTTAGAGTTTGTGACAATCATAGCAAGTCTGATTTGAATACACTGCAGTTTGTGAATGTTGAGACTGGACAGACTCCTGAAGAGAGAGTTGCAGTAATCAATGCGACTGCTTGCCAAGGCATTATCCACCAGTATAACAGCCTCATCAGTCAAGTACTGTGTAACCCGCCTGAGATCACAAATTTGAATGAAGCATGTGTTATAAATATTGCGGCTATGATCAGCAAAGGAGAAATTAGCATCAAACCAGAGGGCTTCTTTACAACAACTGCTTGATGCATGAAATTACCAAATATCCTAACTGGGAGATAGGGATCTAATTTCTTGATTTGGGCATAGAATCCTAAGATGATAAACACTGTTTTGTCAGGGTTTATTTTGAGCATAATTGAGGGCATCCATTCTTGAACATCCAGACATTCTTGGTCTCAAAGGATAACAATCAAGCAGAATATTAGTTTTTAAATTATAATTCTACACTTAAAAATATGAGCTAAAATCTATGTGAAACAGCCATTCCTATGTACAACAAAATATGGAAGAGATGGATTAAGACAATCACTTGTCAAAAGCAGCATGAATCTTAGGTGTTCAGTTATAACATTTTATCACTCTGAGAACACAATAGCTCAGTGGGGTCATGGGGTTCACATACTTATTTTATCAATACTCCTTGCTTTACCCACGCCTAGGTCTGTGACTAAAACTAATTACTGACAGGACTGCACAATAAGAAGTGTTTATTCTTTCTCAATGTCAAGGTGTGGGCTTCTTTCACAAGGTCCACTCTGGTCAAAGCAGTGTGGTGAAGTTATACACATTTAGCTTGGTTGCTTTTTCAAACTACATTAAAAAAATGAATATTTTGAGAGATGGGGGGAAAAAACATTGTGATTTTACTTGCGAGTTTCTTTCTAATTGCAATGTCTATTTTAAATATAATATGTAACAAATTTGACTTGATTAAATTTACACAGAGAAAGTCACTTAAATTACTTATATTTAATTTGTTTCAAAATATTACCAAGAATTCGTCAGATTTAATTTTGATTATCCTATTATATAAAGATCAAATAATGCATGTCTAGGTGGAAATACAACAGATCATAATGTATAACTATATACTGAGTGCTGAAGTTTAATTGTGTGCTGAGTCAACATTATGATATTATGATGCATATTATTAATATGAAAATTCTGCTTGCCATATAACAACCAATAATTTGAGCTACTAAATGAGAGATAAAAAGTATATAAAGTACCTAAATAAATATATCAATAATTGACTATCACAAAGACAATTTTTTGTTCGATATATCATTAAAATATAAAAATATATATTTAGATTGTAGTTTGAGTATCAATAAAATATAAAAATATATATTTAGATTTTAGTTTGAGTATCAATAAAATGCAGCATTGCACATTCCCCTGGCACTTCAATCTCCAACAAGTGGTTAATGCTGAACTACAGTCCTATATTGCATGTTGTTCAGTGAATCCAGCAAGCTGAACTTTGTGATTTCTCCAATCCAATAATCTGCAAAGAGTGTAATGCAGTGTTTCCACTGGAGCCGACGACTCTAGGGTCGGTTCCAAAAGTCGTACGGCCGTAGAAAAAATGGCGCAAAAATGGTGAGTCTTTTATAAAATCCCTGACAGGATGGTACACTTACAGACAGGACGTAATAGCCATCCCGACACGCCGTAGGGTCTGGAACCTTTTTTGCACGGCCAGTCGTAGAACTTCTATGACAAGCCCTAAACCCCTAACAGACAAGCTGGATCACAAACAGACAAGCCGTAAAGACAAACAGACAAGCGGGGAGTATGTTCCCGACCCATCACGACAGGACTGATTGTTTTTGTGGGTCGGGATCTATAGTCGGGATCCAGAATCGAGATCTATATCACACTATATAAACCCCCCTCCTCTGTGATATGCCATTAATTTCACACCTCCAAGATGACAGGAACACATCACAAGCAACTGATAGAACACTTGAGGGTCCTTCTGTATTTTATTGAGTTAAATTTATTTTTATATCTTGTGATTACAACCCACAGAAGACAACCAAACCCAGCACCTGCCCAGTCACCATCACCCCCACCACCCAGAAGGAGAAGGAAGCCACAGAATCTATGGATCCTTTTTATATATTTTTATTTCTTTTTCGAAGGAGTTCACATTTACATATATTGTACTTCCTAACAATTCCAAGCTTCAGTAGTCTGTTAAAAGAACAATCATAGTATTACAATATGAGAGTAGATGTTGTACAAAATGCATATTACAAAATCAATTCCGGGATAAAATCCCATTTCTTCTTAAATTTACGTTCTTGGTTTTGTATTTTTGACACATATTCTTGTTCCACATAGACACTTTTCAGCATCTCAAGAGCTTCAACTAACTGTGGAGTTTTTTCTTTCTTGGATCCAGTAAAAAGGTATTTTTTCATTGTTATTAATAAAATATTATCAGGCCACATTTGTTTTTCTTGGAAGCCCAAAATTATGTCTTTACCTGAAAAATCTACTTCCTTATTTGTGTTGATTTTAATTTTCCTGGATGGTCCTCCCAAAATTTTCTTGTGGGTTCACATTGGCTGAATGAATGTACTAGAGCTTCTTCATTTTCATGACATAATTTGCACACATTTTCTTGTATTATGCCCATTTTGAATTTTAAGTTTCTAATTCCCAATATTTGATTTAAGATTATATATTGAAGCCAAATTAAGTAATTGTCCTGTATAGTTTTGAAACCAATGTGGTAACATTGTTGCCACATTTTTCCTGTAACTTTAACATTTAGTAGTGTTTCCCATTTATGCCTAAGCTTATCATCATTGAAGGGTTTCTGCAAAAGTAAAGTTTTATAATATTCTCTTGACCCTTTTTTGCCTTTGGAGAGCAAATATAATGTTTTTGGATAGATGGGCCTTATGCTTGTCAAGATATCGGATTTGCCTATAAAGTTATTCACACATTGTCTGACTCTATGATAGTCTAAGAAATTATAGGGTCCTGAGTATTTTGCGATTAGGTCACAGTATGAAAAAAATTTTCGTTTGGAGTCAAATCAGATACAAAAATGATCCCTTTGTTAAACCACTGTGGCAAATAGAGTTTCATTTTTGAAACCTTTGGATTATACCATATTGGGCTAGAAAGTTTCCTGTTTTCTTCATCAGGTATGTTTATGTCTAATAGACATGCCCAGGATAGCAAAGCCTCCTTCCAAACCATATTTGTTATATTCTGTGCAAGGTTTTTGGGCCAAGTTGAACCAAAATATTGTCTTTCATTACTCAACAGCCTTTTGATCCAAAAAAATTGGAGCCCAGTTATGAAGGTATCTATATCTATCATTCTAAGACCTCCTCTTGAATAGCTTGGTGTTAGTTTTGCTCTGCTTATCTTATCTGGTTTATAATCCCATATAAATGAGTAAAGGAGTTTGTTCAAGGATTTTATAGTTTGGGGGCTTGGTCTCGGAATTATCATGAATAGTGTTACAAACTTTGGTATTATAAACATTTTTAAAATGCATATTTTGCCAACTGGGGTTAGGTTTCATTGCCTCCAAGGCACAAGGGTTCTCTCTGCATCTGTTATTATAGTATTTTAGTTTAAGTTAGGCATATCAAGAAGATTTACTGAAAACGTGATACCAAGAACTCGAAAAGTATTTATTCCCCACTTCAAATTTTTCTTGTGTTTCCCTTTTTGAACCAATCCATATTATTTGGGTTTTGTTATTTACTTTTAAACCAGAGTATGTGCCAAATATTTCAAGGACGTTTAGCACCAATTGGAGAGAGCTTTCCGATCCTGCTCTGGATACGTCAGAGGGAAGAGAGAGGTTGCTACAGAGCACTTTTGGACGAACTGACCACTAGTGACATACCAGGCTATAGAAATTTCACCAGGATGGAGCCAGCATTTTTTTATTTGATTGAAGAAAGGATCACCCCCACCTCAGGAAGTCAATCACCAACTTCAGGCACCCACTGGAAGTCGGCTTGAAACTGGCAGCTACGTTGAAACTCTTATCCACAGGGGAAAGCTACACTTCACTGCAATACCACTGGAGGGTTGGAAGATCAACCATCTGCAAATTTGTCCCCCAGGTCTGCAAAGCCATTTTGAAAGAATTTCAACAAGAATATCTGGTGTTCCCCACTGATCCTGAAGACTAGAAGAAAATTGAACAAAGATTTAGAAACAGTTGGAATGTTCCCCATGCAGTCAGTGTATTAGATGGAAAACACATTGCTATCAAAAAGGCCAAGAAGTCGGGTAGTGAATATTTCAACTACAAGGGCTACTTCTCCTTGGTACTTTTGGCTTTAGTCGATGAAGATTACAAGTTCCTGTGTGTCAACACGGGGTCCAGTGGGTCATCATCTGATGCACAGATATTCAACTGCAGCAAACTGAAAAGAAGAATTGAGAATGGAACCTTGGGACTACCACCACCTGAACCACTTGGACCTGCGGGGCCAAATCTACACTACTTCCTGCTGGGGGATGACGCCTTTGCCCTGATGCCTTGGCTGGTCAAGCCTTACAGTAGACGCAAACTGACCAGAGAGGAGAGAATAGCCAACTCCAAGATATCCAGGGGGAGGAGGAGAACTCATATGGTATACTTGTCAAGAGATTTAGGGTGATGTTGGCCACCATGCAGCAGATGCCAAAAGTAGTCAGAGACATTGTGTCAACATGTATGGTACTACATATCATGCTCAGAAGCCATCGGGGGAGTAGAGAGGCCACCAACTACAGCTGACGACATACAACCACCACAGGGGGATCAGGGGGAACAGAGACATCAAGAAAATTTCAGAAACCCATCGAGGGAGGCCAAACATCAATGAGACCTACTGAAAGACTGCTTCAATCACGTGGTGCTGCTGGCTGGGCAGGAGGACAGAGTTTAAGAAGACTGAGGGCAGAAGACTGAGGGGGAGAAGATGCTGTCATATATCAGTCCTTTTCAGGACTACCCAAATAATCCAAGAACTTTTATTAAGGAAGGTGCTACTTCCCCAAAAGTAACCCCAAATTTCCAACAATTTAAATATCACCACAAATATTCCCCATCACAAACACAAATCCATCCCACATTCAGTTGAAAAAAAGCAAAATTATGTCACAGATTCAAACCCAGGTCCTCACTTAACAAAGTAGACATCCCACCCCAACATGACCTGGCTTTATACTCCTAAAAATAATTTACAAAGTGGTATTAAAGAAAAAGTTTCCAAATAAATACCTGTAAATATTTCCTGCCAAGAATTTACAAGAATAAAAATAATAAAAAAGTTGTCTCTCGACAAGTCAAGCCCAAATATACATAGATTGTCTACCGACTCGCCTTTTTATACCGACAGACTTTTGCCGGCCTGTCGGTTACAGTTCCCGGCTTGTCTGTTAGTGTTACAGGCCTGTCTATTGTTGTTTATGGCTTGTCTTTTTTAGTTGACGGCCTGTCGGTTACAATTTTTCCCGACTCTAGGATCCAGTCTGTAAAAGTTACCAACTGGCCTGTAAACTTTACTTACCTGTCGGGACCAGTTACAAACAGGCCGGCTAAAGTTACCAACTGTACTGTAACATTTTCCGGTTTGTCGGTGAGTCATCACATACAGTCTGGAAGTTTATATTTGGGACAAGCCGGATACTTGTTACAGACAGGCCTGTTTGATTAACCAACAAGCTGGGAAGTGTAACCGACAGTCCATTAAGTTAACTGACAGGCTGGTTGCTAGAGGGCTGAAAACAGGGTCGGATACAAGGGTCGGCAACGGTTGTAGAAATATCAAACATGTTTGATATTTCACCAACTCTTGCTGACAGGTCAGGAGCTTGCAACCGACCCTAACCGACCATGTAAACATTGGTCCTGACTCTCCGAAAATACCTAGTTACCGGCCTGTCGGTAAAACATGTCAAACATGTTTGATATTTCACCAACTCTTGCTGACAGGCCAGGAACTTGCAACCGACCATAACCGACCATGTAAACATTGGTCCTGACGCTCCTAGTTTTCGGCCTGTTGCTTCCAGTGGAAACACTGCATAATACAGCATTCTTACCAGCCATAAACACGGCCTCACAGCCTGTAAATTTGTCAAGAACGTTGTCACAGGTCGTATTTACGACTGGTGAGTTGGGTGTCTCCAGAAACTTTCCAATTTGTGACATTAACTTCTAATGACACAAAGATGGAGAATACATGTGCTTTCGTTATAAAAACATGTCAAGTAAAGTCTTTTAATGCTCTGGATTTTGTAAATAAACCCCAGGAAATGTATAACTAATGATTATATACATCTTTTAAATGCTGAATAGCGATAATATTGTGATTCCTTTTATTTTTTTCTCCTTGTAATTCATGTTTATTTACATCAACACATAAACACACAGGTGGTGAATTGTTAAGAATGGTCACAACTTTCCACTGGTGGTTACCAACTCACAGGTGGTTTGCACGACTCGTAAATTTCTGCCTGAATGCAGAATAAATAACATTAGGATTAACACACTTCCTGTTGGGTAAAAACATGGAATCATTAGTATCCGGAAGTGAAT
Organism: Sabellastarte sp. h YS-2021; assembly: GCA_964017235.1. NCBI lineage: Eukaryota > Metazoa > Annelida > Polychaeta > Sabellida > Sabellidae > Sabellastarte > Sabellastarte sp. h YS-2021. Next base: position 20,594,282 of record OZ024927.1, read on the forward strand.
AAATCTTTTAGTCACAAATAATTTCCTAACTCACTAAAATTAACCTATTACTTAATATATATTTTAAACGCCATAAAGCTAAAATATACCCCCTTCTAACTGTTTTAACAAGAATAACAGTCCTGAGAACATTTTACACATAAGCACCAAAATCTGGTGCCCATAATGCAACCTGCATTGCAATCAAGCAGTGCAATTGCACTTTTAAAATAGTACTTCAGGGGGTCAGGTTACATACACTCTCCAACCTCTGACGAGATAGTTCATTCAATACTATCGAAATACAGTACTGAATAGTAATCACTGACAGTATAAGGCAATCTACACAACTGTGTTTTCTGAAAATGAACCCCAGCTGTGACTTATATACACTTCTGATATATTTATTTTTCTGATGATCTAAAAAGAGGGATATACATATTTTTTTGTATACAGCGGCTTCTCCCTGTGATGCATTAATTAACATAAACAATTATATCATTATTATAGCTTGAAATTATGCAACTGATACGTTTTGAATTTTGAGATAATATTTTCCTTTTTACACATGTCTTTTGTTGGGGTGAGAGGATGTGTGCATGTGTCTTTGTAATTATGAAAAAGTGTATTACCAAACCGAAAACTGTATTATACAATATAAATGAATGAGTAAATAAAATGTCAGGATTTGTTTTTCAGAATGCAATGTTTTGGTGGATAAGATATGGTTCAATCAATGCCAAAATTCTAAAATGGCATATTTAGTTGTCAGAGTCTACTGTATAAAATTATTTGGCTGTGCAATAATTTCATGTGTTAATATTTGCTCTTTGCATAATATTTACAGCAAAGAGCCCAAGATAATCCACCAGTTAAGAAAGAAGCGTTCTATTCTGTGTAACCTAATAGATGAATTGACATTGGACTACAGAATAGACTTCCCTGGTTTCGATTGGTCCAAGAAAGTGGGAAATGACTTCATCGGGGCCAGCTTTGGAGTGAAGATGATCAACTTTGCACATATGCATTTATGTTAGTTTATATCCTCTGCACATGTCTCATTTCTGACACCACTGCATAACAGTAATTCTTACACCTCTGTATAACAACTTTCTCAATTCATGCCTAAAGATGGGAAGCCTACTTGACTTTGCTACTAGTAAGAAGCCACAGTGATGGTTTTAAAAATGATTGTGATGCTAACTCAAAGTAATTCAATTAGGATATTGTTTCAGATCTTTTCCTGGGCCCATATTCACGAAAGGTCTTAGCCAGGGCTTAGGCTTAAAGTTGAGACTTTTGTCTCAAGTTTCTGCCCCCAAACTGCTAAAACCCTTGTTTTAGGCTTAGTGGTATTCACAAAGAATTTAGTACCGGTCTTAGGCTTAGCCAAGGACTCAACTTTAAGACTGGTTGGTAGTGGGCTTAAATTTTGTAAAGAGGACGTAAATATGGCCGCCATAAACTTTTCTCCACATCAAAATTTCAAAGGGCTGTAAATAAAGTACAATTATACAAAACACCTCACTAAAGCAGTCTTTGGAATTTTATATGTGGTAACAAGGTTTTCCATTTCAAAACAGTACTTTTCCTTAGATAAAATACATTAAATGAAGGATATATGTCACCAATAGTATAGTTTGAGTAGAAAGGAAAGGTCACATGACCCAGAAAACCACTGTGGTTATATGATAATCTTGGACTTAGCTAAGTCACCCTTTGTGAATATGGTTTTAAGACAAAACTTAGCTGAGACAAAATTCTTAACTTTAAGACCACATTTAAGCCTAAGACCTGGCTAAGTCTAAGACCTTTTGTGAATACCGGCCCAGTTCTTTGGGACATGAACAGAACTAAATTTATCTGTAAAGTGTGACCCTAGTTTTACTCTGTATGAGTTTAGACTCAGTTCTATCTATGCGTTGGGATATAACTTTCTTAAATTAAGTCTTGTAGATAACCCTTTCTACAGAAGTGATGGGTTAATGTTTATTAATGATTGTCATAGTAAAACTATATTTACTTACCCAAACATATCCATCAGATCAGACAAGTTATTCTTATTTTATTTGGGGGAACCAGAGAGAATTTAAAAGTGCCCTGGGTAATCTGTGAGTTCTAATCACTTCCCATATCTTAAGTGAGAAAGTTGGCAATAGCTTCCCTGTACCCAGATCTTGACAAGACAGAATTTGGTTAACTAATACACACTTCTTTTCCATTAAAATTGTCCATTGTAACTGCGATAACCACAATGCATTAAGAACAGTACTTCACACAAATATATCCAGATTTAAAGCCAGTGCGACATCAAATTACAGTCACTTGTATACATCAGTTAGCACCATATAAAAGATTTGTGTTGTCTTTTTCAAGAAAAAAATTATAATTGACAAATGCATTAATGACAGATTTGTTTGAAACACTTGTCACAATTGCACTTATGTGAATTTATGTGTAATACTGGTAATTATGTGTAATATTGTATTATATTATTGAAATTAATATATATCATGGTAATTTTTTTCACATTTTTGGTTTCATTTTTTACTATTTCCAAACAAGTAAATAGTTTTACTGTTTTATCACATGATTTATGGCTTAATGAGCAAGTTTGTTCAGGACCAAATGAATTATCGTAACAAAGGTGAAAAGGAACTTCAAACGAAATATCACCTTTTCATTAAAACTCAAGAATTTTCTTTCGTGGAGCCAAAAAGTGTATAATTTTAAATTCCAAAATATTAGCTTTGTTCAAAACCAAAACTTAAATACTGTATATGTTTTTGAATTTTTTCACTGGGCATTATTTTTTGCTGTTTTAGCTAATGAGCTTGGGCAATTGAAATTAATTCCCATCTCAAGTTGGAACTAGTCATTAGTGAAAGTAAATTCTATAAAATAAAGAATAAGTGAAATTTCTTATGGCTAAAATTTCTACTTATACCGTAGTAAATAACTGATTCAAAGCATTAGAGGCAAGGAGAATGTAGACACAATTTCTTATTATATTTGTATCCACTGGATAGCGTCCAGTGGGTACTATGGATTATGCATGAGTATGCCTCTACCGTCGCACTGTGTAGAGATTTTCCCGCTACCCCCTCTAGAGGCCAAGGTATTTGTAGGATATATATATCATTACAAAATCTTGCCTGAGAATATTTTTGACCTGATTTTGAAAAACAAGATGGATGTCACTGGCTTTTTTTTTGTCAATCATGAAAAGTATCTATAGCGCCCTTATTATTGCTCCTAGAGGTTTGGCATGTGAAGCCATCCATCAAGGGCAGGGAATCTTCTGATGTGGTCAGAGCTGACCTTGGGGCCCTCCTTCAAGGTCAAATGACGATAGTCAAGTGCTTATAATTCTCTTATTATTGGTCCTAGAGGTTTGCAATGTTGAAACTGCATATAGGAAATCATGGGCTAGGAATCTTCTGATGTGGTGAGATTTGACCTTGAGCCCCTCCTTCAACATCAAACTAGGATAGCCAAGCTTAAAAGTGCTTATAACTCACTTATTATTGGTCCTAGAGTTTTACAATGTGAAACAAACCTATAGGAAATAATGAGTTAGGAATCTTCTGATGCAATCACATTTTACCTTGGGTCCCTCCTTTAAGGCCAAATGATGATAGCCAATGTTATAAATACTTATAACTTGCTTACTATTGGTCCAAGAGTTTTGCAATGCTAAGCCTACTTATAGGAAATTATGGGCTGGGAATCTTCTGATGTGTTCATATTTGACCTTGGGCTCCTTCTTCAAGGTCAATCGGGGATAGCCAAACTTAAAAGTGCTTGTAACTTACTTATTATTGGTCCTCGAGGTTTCCAATGGGCTAGAAGTCTTCTGATGTGATTAGATTTGAACTTTGGACCCTCCTTCAACGTCAATTGAGGATAGCCATACTTAAAAGTGTTTATCCTAGAGGTTTGCAATGTGAAACCAACCTATAGGAAATGATGAGATGGGAATCTTCTGATGTTTAGACCACCAAACTAAAAAGTGCTTTTAATTCGCTTATTCTAGGTCCTAGAGGTTTGCAATGTGGAACCAACCTGCAGGAAATTATGGGCTAGGAATCTTTTAATGTGTTCAGATATGATCTTGGGCCCATCCTTCAAGGTTAAAAGAGGATATCCAAACTTAAAAGTGTTTATAACTCGCTTATTATTGGTCCTAGTGTTTTGCAATGTTAAACCTACTTATAGGAAATTATGGTTTTGGAATCTTCTGATGTGTTTAGAATTGACCTTGGTCGCCTCCTTGAAGGTCCAACGATGATAGCCTAACATCTCTCTTATTCTTGGTCCTAGAGGTTTGCAATGTTAAACCAACCTGTAGGAAATCATGGACTAGAAATCTACTAATGTGTTCAGATTTGACCTTGGGCCCCTCCATCAAGGTCAAACAAGGATAGGCAAACTTAAAAGTGCTTTTAACTTGCTTATTATTGCTTCTAGAGATTTGGGATGTCAAACGAACATATACTTTTCTGAATTTTGGTTGTCATCTTGAATTTTGGTGCCAATGGAAAGTGTCATTTATCTGAAAAACTGTAAGAGGTAGAGTGATTTTGGGCTAAGGACTGCTCCTCAAGGAATTCTGTAAAATTTAAACTTCTCCAAATTTCAGCCACCATCTTGAATTTTGCCGGAAATGGAAAATGTCACTTATTTGGAAAACCATAAGAGATAGAGCAATTTGGGGCAAATATTGGACCCCCTTGGTACTAAGCACTACTGCTCTATGACCTCTGAAAAATTTAGACTCTTCCGAAATTTGTCCACCATCTTGAATTTTAGCAGGGAAACGGGAAATGTCTTTTATCTCGAAAAGCATGAAACATAGAGCGATTTGGAGCAAATGATGGTTCCACTGGATAAGAAGGACCACTCCTTTAATTCCTGTGAATAATTTAGAATTTTCTAAATTTCACTTGCCACCTTTGAAAATGCTGTTTATCTTCAAGACCATGTTAGTTGTCCTTCTCCTGTGGATACATCTTGCATTTGGCCACAGATGTGTCCTTGGTCTAGTTATTTTTCAAATTAATGCAAAGATGGATGGAAAAGTGTAGTACTACATGGTTCCACAGGAATTCTTTCTACAAATTTCAGTCTTTTTTTCTCTATTCTTGCAGCTCCTGTGACCATGTTTTTTGAGTTGAACATTGACAACCGAGCATGGATAGAAGCCTGGGTAGAAATCTTCAGAAGGAGAACGTTTAATATATTTAATGCAGAGGTTTGCTTTAAAAGGGCATTCAGAATGTACAACATCAGCACCATGGTGGTAAGTCTGAGAAGTTGAATGATATTACCTGTAGATTCTAATATGACATGGCTTAAACAGTGAAGCTGATTGGTTGAGAGGCAAAAAAGCCTTTGGGTTAAAACTCCATGTAATGGTTTATCCAGGTTTTTCCCATATTAAATAGATTTAAGCATACAGTTCCTAGAGGTCCAGAGGTCAGGATAAAACAATGACCTTGGAGGTCAAGTTGAAAGAAGCATTGCGGATAATATGCATTTATTACACAAAATACTATACTATGATTATGTACAAGCCAAACAGAATTGTTTATTGAAGGCATAGGGTCACCTTAACTAGCACAGATTTCGATGACCTTAACATAAGTTGTAAAATGGTGAAATTTAGAAGATAAAGTATAGGAGTGCATAATGAAAGGTGACCCTATGTCTTGTTACTTGAGTGAATACATAATGAATTATTGTACTAAAATGAAATTACTTGAAAACTATTTGTAAATAAATCAGCCCAGCCAACACAAGTATCACAGATAAGTTCAGTTCATGAGTCCATAACCTTGGCTGGAGTAAAATTAAAGTTGCATACATTTAAATCACAGCTACGTTAAAATATAAGAGTTTAAAATAACTTATTACTGGTGACATTACATAAAGCCACTGGAAACACGTACAAGGCTTAAAATATTGAATCAGCCAACACAAGTATCACAGATAAAGTTCAGTTCATGAGTCCATAATCTTTGGCTGGAGTAAATTCAAATTACATATATGTAAGTTTATAGTTACATTTAGAAACATAAAATTTTAAAGTTACTTATTACAATTACACATTACATACCGCCAGGTGAAACATGTATAAGGCTTGAGATAACATAATCATAGCTATAACAACTAATAGACTTAGACATAAGTTAAACATGTTACACATAAAATTAAGTCTAAGAAACTCGACACTGTTGATACACACAATGGTGTTAAGAGACTACATGTTACTGGTGGTCATGCTATAACACAAAGGAATCATATGACATACTTTCCACACATGTATACATTACTAGATGAAGTTACTATGATTTACTAAATGTTATAAATTTTATAATTACAGCCCCCTTGGGCAAAAGGAATATACCTAAATGCACATTCTGATATATTAAGAACACTTTACATTTCTGAGTACTGCTACTGGTATGCGTGACTACACATTTAACTCATACATTGTCACGTTAGCTTAATAGTATCAACAGTTGTATAAAAATGATACATAAGATGGTTACCATACTAAAATTACTTAAGCTATCATAAAATACCATTCATGTATATAATACCATGATATATAACTATGTACAAGCCACACTCATGTGATTTAGTTGCTTCAATATTACACAGTAAGCTATAGGGTGATTGAGCAAGCCATACTGAACATATTACTCATTGCAATGTGGATTGCAATTGCAATCAATTTTCCTAGTAAGGCTTACAGCCTCATGTACACTATTGCTACCTTTACATGAAACCTCGCTTCAAAAGCTCAGAGATGCCCCTAAAGGACTGAATAATACAGCCCTAAAGTCAATCTTACTAAACCTCGAGCTAGTAACTTTGAGGTTACCTTAAATTTACATTTTACATTGACAAAGCCGTATCACCGTCCATCATTTAACCACAAACTGAGGTTAAGCACACAAGTTGGAATCACATCCAGACAGCAAGCTTCGCTTAGGTAGCAGGAGTGTGGCCTTGCTCCACCACCATCCCACTTAAAGTCATAGTTCAAGTACTTGTTGAAGTATCTGAAAGTACATGAAGAACATCTGAGTACGCATATCTACCATACAAAAAAAAGGGGGGGGCTACAACACATTATTTCAAGATAATACACAGTTACATTAGGGGGGGCTCAAAAAACATGTGAATCCTTCAAATTTCAAACGAGTGTGGTGCCAATATTTAACAAAGGCTGGCTTTTATAGCAAAAACTAATGATGCATATCCCCCACAATGCCTAGTATTAGTCTGGTCCCAGAACTGAATGCGATGACCACCCTGTGGTCATCCCTGCACAGTTCCTAGAGGTCCAGAGGTCAGGATAAAACAATGACCTTGGAGGTCAAGTTGAAAGAAGCATTGCGGATAATATGCATTTATTACACAAAATACTATACTATGATTATGTACAAGCCAAACAGAATTGTTTATTGAAGGCATAGGGTCACCTTAACTAGCACAGATTTCGATGACCTTAACATAAGTTGTAAAATGGTGAAATTTAGAAGATAAAGTATAGGAGTGCATAATGAAAGGTGACCCTATGTCTTGTTACTTGAGTGAATACATAATGAATTATTGTACTAAAATGAAATTACTTGAAAATATTTGTAAATAAATCAGCCAAACCCCAACAGTATACAGTAGTGTACCAAGTCAAATAGCTGACAACTTATTTCTGAACATCTCAGCAACCTGATCACCAGCATTTGTGGAGTCAGTTATGTATCTCCATACACAGTCCGACGTCCAGGTGCCATGTCTCTGAATGTTTTGCAATGCCACATTATTGTTAAAGGCAAAGGTGGCACCTGAACGCCGGAAGGTGTGCAAAGTGTAGCCAGTGTGGGCCAGATCCAGACGCTCAAGGATCAGTGAAAAATGCCTCCTGACCCCACTATCAGTAAGGGGCACCCAATTTCCTGCATTTTTGACTTGAAATAGAGGCAGATTCCTGCCCTTGGGGGTGAGGGACAGGAGGTTAGATATGGCACTCACTGGACACAACCTGGATCCACTTATGGCTGGTATAGAAATCAATTTAACTTGATTATTCGACTGCATGGTTTTACTCCATTTAACAATAACAACAATCTTATCCTGTTGAAAAATAATATCTCCCCTTGCCAGATGCTTAAGTGGTGAAAATTTTGAGACAGCATGTGGCACCAGGTTAGAAATACGCAAAAATGACTAGAAACTCAACAAGTACAGAGCCTTAAATACCTGACCCATATATGTGAAATCACATTGGTCTACAATCTGAGAAAGCAGTGGAATATCAATGATTTTGTTAAGTTTAACAACAAGAGGGGCATGTCTTTGTATCGCTTTTAAATAAAATTTAAGCCTTGCATCATTAAAACAAGCAACATCCAAGCCACATAGTAAGAACTGGGTCTTAATGGCAGATAAGTAGTTTGCCATTTCGGACTGTTTTACTCCATTAAAGTTTAAACACTCTAAGAAACACAGAAAGTTTAACACAGTCACCTGTGAAAGGTCCCAGTACATGAAGACCAGGAAGGCCACAAAGGTGCGAAACATGGTGTCATAGGCCTTCTTGGTGGATTCAGAAAAGGCATGTGGAAGCCTGGATGTTGCTCGAGAAGCAAGCTGTGATTCAAGCAGTGATGAACCTAGAATGACAAAACAAAACATGTTGACCATCATATAGTCTTGTCAGTGTATAGTAAAGCATTTGACACAGGTATCCATATGACAGGATGGACCAGGTGGTGTAATTTTTCAACATTATTTTTTGTTATGAACCATCGAGACAAGAGGTCTGCCACTTCATTCAGCTTGCCTGGTACATGAACAACTTTGATATCAATATTAAACGTGCTGACCCACATGAAAATATTTCTGGCATATTCAGCCATGACAGAATCACGAGACCTACCACTATTAAGCACACTAACCACAGCCTGGTTATCACATTTCACCTGAATTCTGGCACCTGCCCATTCCCTATGCCAGACCTTCAAGGCCACTAAGATATTTAACATTTCAAGGTAAGCAATGTTCAGTTGGTGGTAAGTGAATGGTAAGGGGAGAGCATACACTTGGTTATCAAAAATGGCCCCCAAACCTTGTGGACAAGCATCAAGATGTACAACTTTACCGGTTACATGTTGGAAAAAGGAAACACCATTGTATACTGACAGAAAGGTATTAAACCAGTTTAAATCTTTCTTAAAGTCTGCAGTTACAGTAATGGATTTTTTGTCGAAATTTTCACGCAGCAAGGTGAGCATTCTGTTAAGAAAAAATCTGGCATATTTGATGCACTTGGCCACGTATAATAGTGAACCCAGCAGGGACTGGAGCTCTCTCTTGGTGCAAACCATTTTGTTAGCCCATTTTTTACATAATTGCTTAATCTGTGACAATTTTTCAGCAGGTATAGATAATGAAAAATCTTCAGTATTAACCACTATGCCCAGACATGTGACCTGTGTGGCCGGAGGGACAAGTTTTTTGGAACTGACTGTGAGACCTAATTCTTGCAAAAGGACCTGCAATCTGTCATATGTTTTGGTAATTTTTGATGGTAAAGAGACACATAAAAAATCATCAATATAATTCCAGACTTGGTGACCCTCCAGATTCATAATATACCGTATTCCATCGGATAAACGCTGAAAAATAGAAGACCCATGTTTAAACCCAAATGGGAGAAATTGGTCCAGAAAATAACCCTCCCAATACAGGCCTAGCAAATCTAAGTCTCCAGCGTCTATAGGTACATGTCTGAATGCTCGACTAATATCAACTTTGAAAATTTTACAGCCAATTTGAGAACCTCATCAGTGATATTATCAATAGAGGGATAAGTAAGGACAAATTCGGTATCTAGATACTTATCTGAGTCAACCCCAGAATTGACACACTGACCTATAGGCCAGCTAAGGTCAATAATGACCCTTCTATGGTCAGAACTGGACTTATCACGAGTCATAAAGGGGCTTACATGAAGATTTTTGATTGGTGTAATTTTACACCCAATTTGAGAACCTCATCAGTGATATTATCAATAGAGGGATAAGTAAGGACAAATTCGGTATCTAGATACTTATCTGAGTCAACCCCAGAATTGACAGACTGACCTATAGGCCAGCTAAGGTCAATAATGACCCTTCTATGGTCAGAACTGGACTTATCACGAGTCATAAAGGGGCTTACATGAAGATTTTTGATTGGTGGGTCTATGAAAGGGCCTACTATGGCCCCATGCTCGACTTCTTCTTTGAGATAATGTACTACATGGTCAGGGTACTGAATGGCACTATTATGGTTTATTTTACTGTAACATACCGTAGTATTTCTTTCGAAATCTAAGGGAAAGCCATATTTCACAAGTAAAGGTAATTGCCAATCCCAATACTCAGCCAGATAACTGGCCCATTTTTCTGCATTTAATTTTGACTTGACTGGTACCTGCAGACCAACATAGTTGTGTCTGCCATCTTTTCTTAATCTGGTATGTAAGTCCATTATGTTCTGACATATGTCATTCTCTTTTCTGTCACATACAGGGCTTTTTAACCCATAAATGGGAATAAAGCCAAATAATGGGGTGTTTTGTCTTATGCACTTTGCATTAGCATGATTAGTCTTAGCTATGCGAATTTTTTCACATTTTACAGTTGATTGGATTTCTAGACAGTATTTGTCAATATCAGTGTCACCATTATAACCCCCAACCCCAGTAACTGTCCCTTTATCAATTGACAAAGTCTCACTGTTTGCGGTTGTGGGGATACGGTTTGTACGGTTGAACTGTCTACCAATGTTATGGATTTTTGTTGGACAAGTTTCGACAACATAAGTATGTATCATTTCCGACACTTTCACCACCCTGACACCCTTTGACAGTACAGAAAGTATCAGGGTTATTTACCGTATCAAACTCCAGAGAATCACCTTCATCTTCAGAACTGTCAACACACAACACTGCAAAACGATTATCATGTACAAAATCATTACAATCTTGCTCAGTACTATTAACATTATTCTTCTCTAACTTTGGCACAACATTTGTGCGTGAATTAATGTCAGAACACACATATGTTTGTTCAATGTGGTTAGCAATATTCTGTGCATTCACAGAACGACGGGACACGTCATTAATTGACACCTTGCTCTGTATATTTACAACACATTTAACATAATCCCTTACAGTTTTGCTCTGGGCCTTATTGGCCACACTTGGGTTTACATCCAAGACACTGATACCTCTGCAGTTAGAGGGGATTTTGACAACATCAGAGTATAAAGTACCTGGGGAAGTACTCTTATGTACTGACAACAATTTCTTGACATTTAATTGATTAAATAGACTTTTTTCTACAAATCTAGATTTATATACATATCTAGTACTATATACAACCTTACTAGCTTGACCTAGTTTTTTGTATGATTTTTTGGAGTACAATTTTTAGTGATGTGAACTCCATCACAATTCTCACAAACATGTCTGAAAAAAGTACCAGCAGTTTTGTGATGAGAAGGATATTTGCAATTTCCTTCCTGAAAGAAACGACAATTGACACCAGTCTTATTGCCAGAATTTTTAGATTTTTTACCAAAAGAACGTGTGGCAGAAGCTTGGTTGTGACTAATATGTCTTTGAGCATGAGCTCTACGTAACCGGTCTATTTTTTCGGTGTCCGACCATTTAACCCTGTCAGCCTCCATGTTGGTAAGTAAAATAGCATGGGCTGCTTTTGCTGAATCCCAAGAAAAGTCTGAGGCATCTTCCATGAGGTTACCCAAGTAATCAAGCATTAAATCCCTGTTATCCCCAGATTTTTCCTCCTGGATACATCTGACGAATCCAGATACCCATTGGGTGATTGTCAAATCGTCATACGTGGGGCGAATTTTGGGGCCAATCAATCAACTTTTTGACAGCAATATCCCCAGGGCCACCTCGTTGGGACTTTAGCCTACCTCTTGTGGCCATTTCATTGACATTCTTAAGTTCTGCCAACCGCCTTTCAACTTGATTTTGCAAAGATTCGTTATTCCTCAAGAAATCTAATGAGGGGACCACACTCTGAGCAATATTTTCGCCAATATCATATCCCGTAACTTGTCCAGCAGTACCCAGGGAAGCAGCCGGAATGTCTGTGGCTTGTGAGTTGCCCTTTTCGAGTGCTGCCTCCGTACGTTGAACCCTCTTGTCCATACTATCCATTTTCTCACCCAACTGACGCAATTGGTTCAAAATTTCGTCAGAAACCGTAATTTCGTTAGTAGAAGAGGGAACAACGACTTTGGACTCACTAGAAAAGGACTCACCTGCCTTCAGTTGACATTTTTTCCCCACTGGTCGGGCATGCTGTATGAGGCAACTGGAACAACTAAACACTTTTGGCATGATTAGAATTTGAGCTGAGTGTTAAAAAATGAAATAAAATACTAAAACACGAAGTTAAAATTAACTCAGCTCAAAAAACATGTGAATCCTTCAAATTTCAAACGAGTGTGGCGCCAATATTTAACAAAGGCTGGCTTTTATAGCAAAAACTAATGATGCATATCCCCCACAATGCCTAGTATTAGTCTGGTCCCAGAACTGAATGCGATGACCACCCTGTGGTCATCCCTGCAATTTGACACTGTATTAGAATCGTTATAAGACATCATTTAGCAGATATAATGGAGAATTATAGTACTTTTGCAGATAGGTACCATGAAGGCAAAGCCTGGTTGGTTCTAAATGGCCAATTGGATCATGATTCTGCATAATTTGGCGAAAAAGGCCCTAACTTTAAATGTCCTTCACAGGAACAAAGCACTAATTCCTTCTAATAACTATCAACAGTTCTTATCAGCTTGACTTCAAATACACAGCTGACAAATGTGGTCTATTTCTGGGTAGTCACGGTCACTACACATGCTTTTCTTATGTAAGAATGAATGTGTCAATTAGTGTCAGCCATGGCTCACTACAGTAATATTCACTCATTGACGGTTTTAACTGGTGCCATATTTGAAATGCATCTTGTATGAAAGTTTGCAGTGAACTTTTAATTAGGGTTGTAGATGTAAACAATGGTGACTTCAAATTTTCAACCTCAATTAAATGTATTTTTCTCTATTTCAGACTTTCAACATTGATTAATTCAGTTTTTGCTCAGTAGATTTGATAAAATAATATACAATGCAATGTGCCCATTCATGCTTTAAATGTAGTAAACTATATGAATATAATGAACAGAAAAAAATATATCAGAAACACTGTATCTTTGTCAGCTGGTAAAATTGCTCATTTGATGAAATTAAAAAAAAATTTCCAATTTTGTGACATAGGGATCTGACCTAAATATTCCTGAAAATGGGCAATTAATGCAATAATGGGCCTGCCCCTTTTATAAAATGGAAAATCTGTTGCCTGTGAGGTATCCATGCATAGAAGAAGGAAAAACTTAACCATCAACTATAAAAAACTTACTGTTGAAAATTACAGTCAATCACACAGAAAATAACAACATGGAATTTTACAGCCCCAAGCAACAGAATCATGTTTTTGCTTTGTGTCTGTTTTCTCATATTCTTTTCACAAGGCCTCTCAAATACCTTTTGAGTTGAGCTGGGCATGTAGCTGATTAATTAGTGTCACTATGCCCCTGCCCTTTGGAACTCTTTCCCTCTCCATGTAAGAAATACTCCCTCTGTTGCATCTTTTAGGAAGCACCTCAAAGCTCACCTCTTCAGCTCTAGCTTCCCAACTTAGTTTTCCTTCCCTCCCGGTCACACCCAAAATCCTGGATTACTGACCTTGAACGCCCCTCGACTTCCATATGATAATGATTTTGTTTAATTAGCACACCGAGTTCCCCATTGTGGGGAAGATATTGCGCTTGCAAAGCAGTAGATTAGATTAGATTAATTTCATCCTGTTTTAATCCCTCAAAGTCAGTCGCCTCATTTGTTTCATTCTAGAATTAGTGTCACAGTTGTATTTCCATTTATGTTCAGTCTCTGTACTTTGGCACTGTCTTTGTTTCTTCAAGAATCATTTTCATAGATGATCGAGAATCACGTGATCGTAATTGTAATTATCATTTTAATGCAAGTAATGGGTGTCCTTTAGTAATTTTCAAACGTGTTACCTGGAAGAAGTAATTTTTTTTACTTTTCAATTAGTGTGGCGTTGTTTTGATGAGTTTAGGTATGGATTTTAGAGACGAAACATAACATGTGATAGTTTCATTTGTTATAAGAACATCAAAATTGTGGTGCTTTTTTGGATTTTTTTTAATCCTTTTTTGAAAGGATTATGAAATGCAATTATGCAGTAATAAAACTTTAATTTATTGATGGGTCCAACATATCAAAGTTTTGTCATGTGCCACATAATTTTGTACTATTAAAATTTTAAGACATTCTTAATATTGGTAAAAAGAAGCAGACTTATATATTTTGCACAATGTACTTATTATTTGTAAATATTAGTAAGGCCTCTTAGGGGAAGGCCACATTCTTATTTCCGAGCGTTCTTATTTTGGGCGATTGACTGTATGTTCAGACGGTCTACACATATATGGGAATGTTGAAACTGTATTATTTGAAAAGGTATAAAATAAAAGGTATACAAAATGGATTTTTCAGTTTCTGCTGTTTGAAATATGTTATTATTGTTGGTTCATAGTAATGCAATTAACTGATCAATTCAAAATTTTTGGATCTAGTTTCACCAATATTTTCTCTCTTCATTTTCTCTCTTCATACAATATTTTTAAAGTTGAGTCAATATAAATATGTCTTATGAACAAATTGGTGATATCATAAGTTTGTGCAATATTACATTCAGATTGGCCAGAATTTTTTTACTTTGTGCTGCTTTTATTAGGTCAAATTTCAAGACTATATAAAATTTAAGCTAATAAACTAGGAATTCCAGATCACAGTAAGTTTCAATGACAATGTCCATCTAAGGACCTACTTTTTATATTTATTATCCACCACAAGCCATATCTGACCCAAATAGTGGGTCAAGCAGACCGAGACATAATATTTTTACTCTATATTCACCAGTGACACTTACTAAGTTACTATGGATAATTAGTGTTACAAGTTCATCAAAGAGTGCCGAATTTTTTTAATACTTTATTTTTACCTAATTTAGTAGGATCACTGCATAAACCATCCTCGTCATCTGTGGAGATTCTTGGGTCACCAATTGTTTAATACTTTAATCTTACTACCGTTCATCCAAGTGTGCCCTCGGGAGTGATCATGCAGGTTCTATCCAAGGATGATTAACCTTTCGATTTTCCATTCTTTCTTTTGAGCTTCTTTCAGTGGTTTCCCCAGCCTTCTAATAAGTGTTTGTCTTTATTTCCCGATTGTTTCATCACTTGTAGATCATCCTACAAAAAACCCTGGGCCAACTTTCACTGCATAAGTAAGTATGAATACAATTTTTGGATTTCTTTGAAGATATGGACAAAGCTTATATCTTATTGAAGCAAAATGGTAATAAAAGTACTGTACACTCGTATCATAGTACTATTGTTACTGAGTGGAATTCAACTGGAGGAGCATATTTTAATATTATTGCTCTAGTTTACAAGTATCCCAGCACTAATGTTCTTAAGTAGTTCACCTTTTACATTACTCAGGCATTGTACCATAAAACACCAAATTCATCATACCTGATAGGAAGTACCTTAAGATTCCACAGTTCTTGCCTTTAGCACCCTAATAAGAAAACTACATTAGCCTCTCCTTTACCCATGATGCTCCTATTTTTTTTAATATACTCCCTGATGATATCTGAACTGCAATTTGACTTTGTTCTGTTAGGCCCAAATTGATGATATAGTGTTCTGCAATAAAGATATCCCTCTATAGTGCCCCCGTTTTTCTGACATCTCTGGTGTTGACCTGCTATGTTTCTTGATTCTAAATTTTTCCTACTCTCACTGAGGCTAGAGTTTCTTAGAGTCTGCCATATGAATGAGATTAAGTACTGTATAAGTACACATGCCATTACATTACAATACTGACTGTTACAGTATTACTCATACAGGACTGGAATGTGGTGGATATGCTGAAGGAGTATGAGAGTTTTGATCAAATGTACCAGGAAGTGGTACAACCGCTGATTGATTCAGTCAACAACTTCAGTGACTTGCTGGATGTCTGGAATGACACACTAGGTCATATCGACCTTGGCCTGGGAATCAATGACATAGTCCACACTCTTATGGAGAAAGAAGGTAGATGAATTATCCATAGTCTGAGAATTAAAATGACATGGTTCACACTGTTTTGTTGACCTTATTTTTGGTGTCATTGGTATTGTTCAATGTGTTGACTAATAGCATAATAGCACATAAAAGTATGTGAATCAGTTAATCAATCATATCTAACATGCTCTGAAAATAATTATATGTTTCCACTGTTGTTGATAAAAAGGTATTAAACCAACCAATAATGTTGAACTTAAGTAAGTAAGTATCAATGATATGATTGGAGACATAATTTTTTCTCTTGTCTAATTAAAATGTTTCTTGTTATTATTTAACTCTATGCATTTCCCTTTCAAAACCAGAAAATATTACTGCACGAGTTGACGGTGTCAAAGGAAAGGGAGAGGTATGGGTGAATGATACATTTGGAGGAACGGAGGAGTTTGTCAATGAAGTGAGAGAGCTCAAAGCAGACGTCATCAACAGGGTGGATGAAATCAACAATACAGTCAGGGCAAGGGTACAAGAGTTTGCAGGTGGGTCAAAAATCTGACTGTTGTCACTGAGTGACATTCAGAAGGTCAGATAGTTACCAAGCAAGTTTCAGAAGATCAGTGTACTGAAAACTCTGACAGTGAAGCTATATTATATCTGCATCCCATATTTGCTGGTTTATTTCATTTTATGGCATTTGGGTTTTCCAAATAAGAGCTGATGCTGTTTTAAAATTCTTAACTTAACTCAAGGTAAATGTTTTTAGTTTGGGAACAAAATTGTATTAAATTTCACTCTGGGCATATTTATATTTGTTTAATATACAATAATAAACAAACCCAACTGACTGCTGAGGCATTGCATATCATCTGCCAGAGATTGAAATCTTTTATAAACCTTAATATTCACAGCAGTGTAACAGTTTTGATAAATATATTAATTATGCGGCACTCCACTTCCATATCTATGTTAGGATGTTTACTGTAGGATCACATTTGACTAAGGAATGAGTAATTTTAACAGTTTGACCTCTCGACTTTAGGTCTTAAGCCTTTTCACCCTTTGAGCTGCATACAATCCCTACCATGCACAAGGACATCATCTCTTGCCAGATGTATTTTAGCTCTCTAGCCCCTGTTTCTTTGTCTATAGTTATTTCTGGGCCTACCCAGAAAAAGAACCCAATTTTACTGGGGGTTCCATGTTTGTCTTATTCTTGTAATGCAATGTGTTGGTTTTCTCATAGTGTGTCTTATAAACCTAATTTTATCCATAAGTCTGTCTTATTTTTCAATATTCATTAATATATCAACAAGTTTGCCTGCAGAAGATGTTAAGTTCAGATATCAAGAAGCTGTTCATACTGTAGAGAACCATTTCTCCAGTCTGATAATTATCTATCCTTTTATTTATGTTCTACTCAACAATTTTAAATAGGTTCATTTGGTTACTAAGTGGGCACCTTATTCAACTAGTATAGTACATCAGCAATTTGATGTGTGCTGGAATTTTCATTCTACTTATGATGACACTATGTATGATAGAAGATCATGTCAACGTTTCTGTTACATATATAGGCACTGTGTCTGTGCATTATTTAATCTAAGCTCTCTGTGTATGTATTAACATGTAAAGTAAGGGAGTTATCGATTATGTATTATGTGGTGCTGATGTTTATTGATCTATTTATGGACTAGGGGAATCCCTTAGGCTAACCCCAGTGAAGCTATTAATAGATTTGAGGAAAACCTTTTAGGTACCTGTAGGTTCTTGAACTTGCTCACTGCGTCTGGTGACAGCTGTTATGTTCTCTAAGATTCTAGAATTTCTATAAGTATATCTAAGGACTGTACATCAGACCACAAGTGAACTTGGTATTCTCTGGCTATAAGGAAGGCTATTGCATCTTAGAATTAATATTTAAGTGGATATAAACTGCTTGTGTTGTTGTGAACTTTTGCTGGAGTGAACTTTCTACAGTGTCTGGATAGATTTGTTGTACTTTGGATAATACTTATTATATACAGTGTATGATTCTACCAGAGAGTGGATTTACTGCATTTTGGACATTGTCCATATCTTGGAGCAGACAGTACAGATGTGAAAACTCTGAATATCTTTATACAGACCTTTTGTGTGATTGGATATCAAAAGGATCACAGAATAAGGACATTTTGTGTTATTGAACATTGAATAGATTACAGGATACAGATATCTGTGTGTTAGTGGATATTGAATGGATCACAGGACAGATTGCTGGATACAGCGGATAAGCTTAACTGTCAGTTACAGTGATCAGGTCAGATAGGTTCAATTATTGTCTTTTCCTCTTGCAAGTTAAAAGCAACCAGTAATTGCAACTGTGCTTGCCCTGTGACCATAACATCTCCTCCAGTCTTTAAGCGTGGATCTTGTCCAACCTATTAATCATTTAGTTCATCAACAATTTTACTTTCAGAGGATGTCCAGTCTAGATATGAAGAAGCTATTCGTACTGTTGAAGACCATGTAAATGAGTACCTACAGTCACTTGGTGTGGACTTTGAGCTGCAGTTTCTTGATGAATGTGTGGCCACAGTAGACCTAATCGAGCTCATTAAAGAACCTGAAGAGACAGGTGTGTGGTTCATTTCTGGAAAATGTTTAAATTATTAGACAAAAAAAACTGATACATGTAGTTCTACTGTCCTGGCAAGATATAAAGAAATTTCTATTTTTCTGTGAAATAGTTGTCATGAATATTTTTACAACAAATACTACACAAGTAAAAACACATGGCCTCAAGTGTGAAAGCTGGTAGTTGCTTGCCGTTGGTCAGCAATTTACAGTACACAACCCTAGCGAACTGTATGTACTGGTTTCCTCTGCCCTTCCAACTACCCATCATGATATGACCTGTACAGTGTTGAAAGCGACATAAAGCCCCAAATAAACAAAATAAACAAATACACAAGTAAAAAATACCAGGTTTAAGGTTCCTCTAGTTTCCTCAATTTTGCCCATCCTTGCAAAAACCTAATAAGCAGTTTGGTCATATTTTTGCCTTTGATGCTTTGTAGCTATTTTGAATGAATCGCCCAATGATGTTCCTTCTACCTTCCATCCTTCAGGAACAAACTCAAATCATATTTGTTTGCCATAGTTCTGAGTTAGTTGGTGTCTCTATGAAAATGAGCATTACTATGCCCCTGGACTGATAAATTTGATTATGGTTTCAGGTTGTTGTGCCTTAGGGCATGTCTGAGTCCCTGAATGTCTGAGCATTATAATAGCCTAGTAGTTGGTTTGATTGGTAAATGTGACTCATGATGTCTGTGTACCAATGTGGATGCAAAATTGTTGGGGCATTGTTAAAGAAAATAAACTGAAAATCTTTCTTATTTTTGAATTAAATACCTCAAAAACATTTACCAAAATCCAATTGCCTTTTCACGAAGAAACTTGTGAATCTTAAATTGTAATAATTTTGGTGTAATTGTTTTACTGATGGTTACATATTAAGTTTGATACACATTAGTGTCATTTGAATAGTAAATATGGTTGCACATGTATCAATACTTTTATTAAGAACA
This sequence comes from Sabellastarte sp. h YS-2021, assembly GCA_964017235.1. Classification (NCBI taxonomy): domain Eukaryota; kingdom Metazoa; phylum Annelida; class Polychaeta; order Sabellida; family Sabellidae; genus Sabellastarte; species Sabellastarte sp. h YS-2021. Next base: position 20,614,083 of record OZ024927.1, read on the forward strand.
CTAGAATAAATAAAATCCTCAAACAGGAATATTCATTTGTTGTTTTATGTCGCGTTCAATAGCCAGGGTTATATTGCAACAGGTAGTTTACAGGTGCAGGAAACCAGTGCATACTGCACTGTAAACCACCAGGCATCGGCAAGTAACTACCAACTTTCCAACATGAAGCGCCCGGCCTGAGATTCTAACCGGCAGCCTCAAAGGTTGGAAGGCGTGAACTCTAACCGCTACACCACCGAGCCCCCCTCCTCACACAGGATAGACAGGTAACTAAACTGCATTTGCACGTGTATATTTTGGTCTGATTTCAGGAGATGAAGTAGTAGCATGTTTGAAGGAAAGGGTTGAGGACAAACTGGAGTCAGATGTTGGATTAATGGGACAGGTTAACAAGGTCATTCGGACAGTCAGGTACTGGTAATAATGGTGTCAAACCATGTTACACTTTTTTGTTATTTAATACAATCAGAAAATTTTTGTTTCAAATGAGAAAGATTCAACATATATTTTAATTTATATCATGCATGTCTTAAATACATTACTTTTATGTGTGTAAGTGTAGATTTATGAACAAACTTTACCTACCTCGAAATCCTCCTGCATCAAATACAATGAACATCTTGGATATTCCAAAACTTCATCTCTGCAAGACTGAATGGCAACATAATGTGTACATCTGAACATACCCAAATGTACCCCAACTTAAAACAGATTTGTTGCCAACATATACAAAATGCATTTAGTTTGTGGGTTTATAACGTTGGTTTATTCAAATAGGACCCCAGTGTATGAACTATTGAATAAAGAACTATTATTCTGGAGACACTCTTATGAATTAAGTTTCTTTTTCACCCCATCTATTTTTTCATCAGGCAAATGCAGGAGAGATACCAGAACATCACAGACAAGATAGAGAAAGTTAAACTGCTGGTTGAAGACATCAAAGACAATGGCTGGAAGGTTCTGGTGAAGAAATTGTTGGAGAGACATCAGGGATTTGTGGATGAAATGGCCACAGCCACACTCAACTTCATCAATGTTAGTGTGAATTTCAAATAGTTTAATTTGTGCGGATAGAATGGTCAGTCATACATTTTGTCAATGGAAAAGTGTATTTTATTTAATCTGATATGAAGGGTTTGTTGAAACACTGGCCAAGTTTAACTGTGTGCATGTAACATCATTGAATCTATCATTAATGCTTTTATACATTTATACTAAGCACAGTATGGTGAATATTAAAATATCTCCTCATTTTCTGGATATGCCTATTAATTTTTGTATACTGTTATTGGTTCAGGGGAAAAATACTTTAGGGGTGGAAAAGGAAAATTTATGGCATCCAAAATATCCAGTCAGTGGAGAGATATCACAGATGTGTTAATGAAATTGTACATATTCATGTGTGTAAATGGAGTATAGGACTTGGGGTAAAATTTTTTAACAGTAATTAAATAGCACTTGCGAATGCATCTTGCAGGTAGGGTTTATGGCTTAAATGAATTTTTCAAGCACTGGCCAACTTTTTGCTACATCTGGGAGTACCTTCACCCAAGATGGGGCATATATTTTGGAAGATGTTTCACATTACTTGTTTTCAAAATATTTTTTTGTAATTAAAATGAACAGAATGGTAAAAAATCATAATGATTGAACACGAAACAAGGAAACTATAGCCGTTTATAGAAAAATATGTTGCTATATTAATTTATTTACCAAAAATGTTGATAAAAATTTTTCATGCCTGCAAGCCATGGTGTACACATGGAAATCACACACATTCAATGTTCAAAGAAATTTTGCCTGATTAAAAGCAATATAGAAATGGTATTCTTCGTACTGGTGGATTATAATGCTTGTGAAGTCACCATAATTATTGCAAAATAATTTTGCAATTAGACAAACATGGGCCATCCCATATCTAGATAAAAAATAAACCTTGCAGCAACAAAGTCTGAGTGATAGCTGCTGACTGTAGTAAATTATGTGTTTATATGCAACTTATACAGGGAATCCTCGATGACATGGGGATGAACTTACAGTATATTGTGAACACCATTGACAAAGCCAACAGATTCATAGAGAATGCTGTCAAACTCATCAAAGATGCACCAAATGGGGCAATAGCCGATATCACCAGAGGACAGCTTAAGTAAGTTTTTAAATGATAGAATGACTCATAATTTATATAACTTTAAGCAACTTTAAAATGTTAAATTACCTTTCCATTCCCACAGCTAATTCAAAGAAAATTAGCAAGCACTGCTTTGGGTTTTTTTGCAGTACAAATTGATTGCAATATGACTTGTCCCATTCACAGGTCACAGACCAAAATATCTGGTTTCAGAAATCATATGAAGACCTATCTCTAAAGACAAGTCCACCTGCTTTCTAAGTTACTTCCCTGTTCAGATTCTATTTTGACTACATCCTATTTTTGGAAAATCAAGTTTCCCTTATTGAATGACAAGTTTGAGGAGGTTGTTTTTCATAAATGTAGTGCCATATAAATAAATGTTTCTATTATTGTTACTATTAATTTTTAGAAAACCTCTCATATGTGAATATTTTAGAAACAATGTTTTTAACTTATAACCCTGAGATTGAAGTAAAAGTATGTAAACTCATTTTAATGTATCATTTGTACTTCTAAATTGAATAAACAAAACAATTAGTTAGAAGGTTGGTGGGGGCCAGATTTTCCTGTATCTGGACAAAATTTCTAATGACCACCAAGGTACAATTATTGTTTTTGTTCATTAAATGTTCATCTTATGTTCTGCCCTTTTAGCAATGGTCCATAAGGTGTTAAGTGACCTTTTATAAAAATTTGAAAAGGGTGGCAAACATACTTAAATTTTTGCCAAATAGACTAAAATTGTTGTAGTGAGAATATAATGTAAATGTGAAATCAGTTATACATATGTATATCATTTTTAACTTTCTATGTACATAGTCTATGTAGACACAATGACAGACAATATGTTGATATTTCTTTTACTGTTTAACAGGACCACAGAAAAATGGCCATGACAAGAAACAACACATACACAACAAAATATATTTAAACTATTAGTTTGTTTTCATAAATCAAAAACTATGAGAACTGTATCTGTTACAACCCACTTTCACAAATATCACCAGTTGTTCTCTATTCCAGAAAACCAAATAGTCATTATTTACAAAGCTTTATTTAAGCAACATTTCTTATATCAGCGAGCTGTCAACTATTATGTCTGACTGAAATTAATAACTTCTGTACTGGTGTCTAAAGATGAATTGTAACAAGGCTGGAAAAATACTCAAGCCAAATATAGCCAGAATGTTTCAATATGTTTCAGAATACAGATATTTCAGGCTCGGTTTCATGCTGGGATTGATTTTAGTCAGAATATTTTTACATATCATTAGTAATTGGACTACCGGTATTTCAACACAATCAATAAGATATGATCCAGAATGCAAAGTTTGCATGCAAAAGCATGTAAACTAATTTGAGTTACTATTTCATCTACTAACATTTAAAAATCATTAAAACTATGACATGTTGTCATAAAAATACTCTTACAGGTCACCGCTCTGTGCTTTTGTGCATAAAATAAATGTATTTGGTACAGAATGCAGATTTCTGACAATCTAAAAGACTAAAGAAATTTTGTGAGTTAGAGCTTTTGCAAATTTTCTCACTAATATTTGACATTATGAACACCTGAAACATATATTGTGACAAATACACCCAATAAATATGGTACCTTTACTCTTTGATGAGAAATATAATGTGTATGTGTATTTTAGAATGCGGATTTCCCAGGCGCTATTTGAGAGACTAAAGGAACGCTTTGAGATGGATGGATCAGAGCTCCAGGGTAAGATTGCATCATGGATGGAGTCTGGTAAGGAGCTGAAGGGGCTGATTAGAGGCTTGAGGCATGCCATTGAGACACTGAAGAAAGCTGGGAAGGTCAAAGATGCTATTGGGAACATCCGTAGTGCTGGAAGTATGAGAGACAAGCTTGAAATGGTTGGTAATTTAAATAACTCAGTCTTCCTCCACTGGAATTCAATCTTATCTAGAAAAGTGCTTTGCAGGTGCAATATCTTCCTTCCAAATGTGGAACTCAGTGTGCTTCACTAAAATAATTTTGGGGACAATGTATGTCAGTAATTGGGGGTTGTGGGTGAACAATACTTATTAGTCATTACATTCTTCAGAATCATAAAAAAATTAAGAATTAAAAATAAATTAATTTATACTTCTCCTAAGAAATTTTTCTTATGAGAAAATTAATTAATAACATTTATTCTGCCAGTAATAATGTAAGTGATTTTGGAACTTGCCCATTAATCGATAGGTACTAAAAGAGACATCAGCAATAGAGGCAGTGACCCCTCTGCTGGAAGATCTGGTGGAAGATTTGGAAAGCCTGAAGTACATTGGGGATGAGTACAAAGACTCCTTCTCCCGAGTGGTCAATGGCATGAAACAAGCTAAGAAGAACTATGAAAACCTCAAGAGAAGGTATGATGAAGATCTGACCTTTTTTATTTTTCCTTGGATCATCAATTCTTCTACTTTTGTAAGAATCAATAGTTAAAAAAATTATGAACAATAACAACAACAGTGATGACAAGAGCACTGAGACAACACATTCTTTTGCTAAGGCATGTAATAATAAGTCAATGGTAAAATCCAGATTTTGATATTCTATTTTCATCTAGACAGTGATCCAGATCTCTCTCAAAATTTAATGGGATCAAAGTTGGAGCAAGACCCGTCTTCTCATTTTTTATGAAGATCCAGCCAGTAGTATTTGTGTAATCCCCCTGAAAAATAAGCAGACAAATGGTCAAGAATTTAATAATAATAATAGTTTGCTGTTTGCAATATTGGAATCAAAGTCTGTGCCTTAGTTATATAAGTCCCAAGAAACATTAAACAAAAGTAACATTTTGCATTTTCATTCCTACAAGACTAAGCATACAGTTATGTGAGAAAAGTAGATGTACATTCTACAGTTGAGAACCTGAGACCATTTTCCATATGTTTTGGTCTTACAATCACTGAATGTCACTATGGAACTCCATTGCAAAATGGATAATAGAAACAATGGGTTTAACTTTTGAATTTCACATTTTCTAAATTTTGTCATTTTAGTAACTAAGTATTATATTTTCAAAAATTCGAAAAACGAAACTAGGTCAAACATCAATGTAATGAAAGAAAAAATTAATGAAACAAACCTGTGATAAATAACATAACAATCATGTTTAGTGAAAAAAAGCAAAATTAATAGAAAATTGTTTAGACTTAATAACCTAATCCAGATTGTTTCAGTCTAGAGAAAAAAATAAAATATACATGTAGAATCTTTGGAACATGAATATACTGTGATTTTATGTGTATGCATTAGTTAGTTTGCAGCTTTACATAAACAAGTGGTGGAAGCATATTTTCACCCTCTACATAAGGGTTTCATTTGTTCTTCATTTACTGTCTACTTAACAATTCACGAGTTGCAATAAGTATGACAACTTCTTTAACTTAACACCCCCCCTTAAACAAATAAGTTATCTAATCTGTTGCCTGTGATTGGTCCTAAAAACATGTCCACAAGTTTTTGCTCAGATGGAATATACCTCAACAATATACAGCCCTTTTGAACTTTTGTATGAATAAAGTGATGTTTAATGTCTATGTGTTTTGTTCTTTGATGAAGCACAGGATTTTTGGCTAGAGCTATAGCACTGATTATCAATAAAATGTCAACAGTGTCAAACTTGTCCCCTGATAAATCTTCATACAGACACCTCAGAAACTTTGCTTCTTAAACACATGAAACTAAGGCTGCACACTCCACCTTACATGCGGATAGGGCAACACATGCTTGTTTTCTGCCCTTCCAGCAAACCATGTCATTATTTGTGTTCCTAATGAAAAAATAACCACTGACACTTTTTCTGTCTTCCAAATTTCCTCAATCAGAATCATTAAAACCTTGTAGTTTCAGGCCTGTTGATTTTCTGAAAGCTAGACTTTGAGATTTTGTTCCCTTAAGACACCTAACAGGAACTGCTTTACCCACTCTAGATGTGCTTTTATTGGATCTTCTAGAAACTAATAGCATACTGATACTATAATGTACATCTGGCCTTGTACATGCCATCCATTATATTATAGACGTGAATCTTCTAGTGGCTTTGAGCACTTGTTTTTAACTTATTCACATTTATTTCACAAAGAGCAGCCTTTGGCTTTCAGTCATTAATCCTGAACTTGTAGAGCATCTCTTTTATATATTTATCCTGATGCATTGTAACACAATCACCTTCAAAGTCAAACTGAATGTTCAAGAATAGAGATAATAGACCAAGATCTTTCATCTTGAACCATTTGCTCAGTGTTTGCGTCTCATTTTGCAATACATCTTCACTTCTTGCTGCTATTATTATATCATCTACCCACACAAGTAAAATAAAACAACAGTCATGAGTTTGTTTTGTACACACACATATCAGTATATTGTAAGATTGTGTGAAACCTTGTTCAATGAGATAGTCATGCAACAGCAAGTTCCAAATTCTCCCACTTTATTTCAGACCTTACAAAGATTTTTAAGCTTACAAACAAGGCTTTTTGCCCTCTGTTCCCATCTTTTCAAATTTTTAGGGTTGTTCAACATGAAGTTCACAATCTATTGGCCCATTTAGAAATGCATTTTTACATCCATTTGATGAACGTTTAGGTTTGTTTCACAGCTATCTGTAACAATATGTGAATGGACATAAAATGGGCAGTTGGACAGAAGGTATCTTTGTAATCAACATTAGGGATCTGGGAATACCCTTTTGCTACATATCAAGCCTTATATCTTTTGTAACCATCTGAATCTCTTTTGACAGTGTAGACACCTTTTTCACCAGTCAAATTTGCTCCAGCAGGTAAATTTATGTACTCGAAAGTTCCATTTTCAAGTGCACTAATTTCATCTTTCATTGCCTGATGCCATTTCATAGAGTTTTCACTCTGAATTGCTTCTTCAGATGTTTTGGGAGTTTCAAAATCACCCATCTGATATATACAGTCAATGAGGGGGGGGGGGGCATCAACCATTGTGACATAGTCTTTTAAATAGACTGGTTTAGCAAACTTTCTGGCTGACTTTCTACAAGTAATAGTTGCGTCATCCTCAGATATGCTTGGGTCTGCACTGTTTTGGTCATTACCTTGAGCTTTTTCAACAAGAGTATTCTCAGATCGGTAAGGTTCACCACTGGTGAGTGTAATAAAAACAAGAAAACAGGCAGTGACAACGTGAACACCTTCCAAGTGGATGCTGATGATCATTCATTTGAACCTGTCAGGCAGCCCCTTCATGGTGACTGTCACCCGCAAGCTGTCACTCTTGTTTTGTCTGTCAGTTTTTAGAGAATTGCAGATATTTTTTTGCTCTAGTTAAGTAGTCAGTTACATTTTCGTCTTCACTCTTCTGCACTGACATGATCTAGGTGTACAGGTAAATAATGCAGGGTTCACCTTTTCCCATGTAGTTTTCATTCAAAATCTTGAGTGATTTTGGACCATCATTTGGAGCATCACGCATAATCAGACTCAGGCTTCTGTCATATAAGTATTGAATTAGCTGTGCAGATTCAAGTGCCTTATTTGCTTGATTTGGCTCAACAGTTCCACGGAATAATCCATATATTTTCTGATGTCTCATGTGTCCCAAAAATTTCGTTTCCCAAAGTTGATATTTGAAATGATCTGCATCAAAGTGGAGTCTTTGCTGATAACCTGTTGGATTGCTAGCAGCCATTGTGAGAAGGTTAAAAAGAACCAGGAATAAGTTTATTGTCTTTTATTCCATATTTCAATCACACAAAATAACTTTGCATCTTAATATACATACACAAGTGGTGGAAACACATTTTCACCCTCTACATAACGGTTTGTTAGTTCTTTGTTGCTGTCTACTTAAAACTGGAGTTGTGATAAGTATGCCGACTTCTTTGTTTAACTCAACAAGGACATTGAATTATCAATTTTCTCTGTATTCTATAGAATCGGTCCAGTTAGAACTGATGTCAGTAAATTTGCTAAGCAAACTTTGCTTTTTTCTGTTGCAACTTAAAAGTTCTCAGTAATTGTGATCATATTTGTCCTGTATACTGTCACACTATGATTGAATGTAAACCATTTCTTGTATTGTATTCTTACCTTGAAATCACTCTCCAGAGCTGAAACAGCCAAGGAACTGATACAGAAGGTGTTCGGGATCAAGTTCCACAAGGCATATCCAAATCAGGTGAAAACGGAATGTGATGACAACTGTGGTGGGTGTGGAATCTACCCCAATATCATGAGAGGAAGACGAGGGGTGCAGTTACTGGCCGAACAAGGCAGGCCTGTATGTGAATAATAAATAAAACCAAAACATGTTTGTGTTAAAACAGAGTATCCTTATCAACAATAAATACTATGACCAGAGCCCATTTTCACAAAAGGGCTCAGCCCAGACTTTGACTTAGATTTAGGACTTTTGTCTTAAACTTAGGCTTTATGTTTGTTGTTGTAGACTTACTAGATTTAGGAAAACCAGTAACTCTGAGCTTTGGCTAAGTCTTGGGCTTAAAGTCCAGTCTTCCTGGGAGTTTGAGAGTCTTCCTGACTTTTGTAATTAAAGACTTAAATATGGCTGCCCTATTTCTCCACTTCAAGATTCGAAATGGCTGAAAATAAAGTATCTATATATAAAAAACACCTTAAGTATTTTTTATATTTCTTTTAGTTACAAGACATTACAGTGCAGAGCAGCATTTTCGTAAAATGAATTCCATCAAACAAAAGGAGTAGTATATTTTGAATAGAGATTCAGGTCCCTCGCGCTGCCACCACCTTAGAAATTCCCTTGGGTACACGATATCTCAAAAACGGATCAGTTTATTTTTTCAAACTTGGTACACATGTAAAGAGTGGCCAAAGGAAGATCCCTATTTTAAGGTGACCCTAAAATAATAAAGAGGTTATGGTCACCTTAAGTCTGAAATGGACCTATGGCCATTTCAATCCCTCTAGGTCACAAACTATGAGGCTGATCTAGCTAAAATTTTACCTAAGACATGTGCCGAAAATTGAGGCCTTAACTCGAGGATAAAATTGTGTTTGAGGTCTATAAAGACCCCACTTAGGGATTTTTTTCTACATTTTTTTACATATTTTGCCCTATAATTTGAAAGTGGTAATTCTGGTAAGTGTCAAACTGAACTAGGTATGGCTTGTATATGTAATCCTTGTCTGTAAAAAAATTAAGGGCTGTAGGTTTAACTATAAGGTGATCTTAAGGTCTCAAAAGAGACCCAATTTATTGACTTTTGTCACTTTTAAGCCCTGTACTTTTCAAACTTTGTCTCTCATCTAGGTAAAATATCATCTGGGACTATATTGATATGTTTTTTTACAGGTTCCCAAAAGTCTAGGCCTTTAATAGAAAATTAACGAGTGATTCTTCTTCGACATTTTTTCACATATTTTGCCCTGTAATTTGAAAGTTGTAATTCTAGTTAGTCTCAAACTGTACTTGGAAATTTACCCACAGAGACCCATTTTATGGAGTTTTTGTCACTTATAAGTCTTGTAGCTTTCAAACTATTTCTCTCATCTGGGTGAAATATCACCTGGGACTATATTGATATGTTTTTTTTACATGTGCCCAAAAGTCTAGGGCTTTAATAGACATTTAAATTACACCTGAGAGTTTTTTCCTTTGTTAAAAGTGTCCATTATCTTTCACTATTGGTCACTTTGTCATTCTGACCATATATGAAGTCTTTTTAGCACAGTTTCAAAGAAACCCTTTTACATTTATTTCAACTAAAATGATCATAAAAACTGAAAAAATACGCACCAGGGATATGGAAATGAAAAGTAATAATGTTAAACAACATCTTAAAAATTATAAATTAAGGAAAAGGTGTAATTTAAATAGGTTAATAGCCTCGTAAGTGCCCAATATTGGAAAATAATGGACTGTTGAGTCGATCCCTTCGGGACCTCGTAAACAATCCATTATTTTCCAATATTGTACACTTACTTGGCCATGAACCTATACTTAACTTGTGCATGGGGACCATAAACATCCACTCGAGTGACCCTTTTCAGACATTTTGCACATATGTTGCCCTGTAACTTTGAAATGGTAAGCCAAGAAGTCGCAAACTATATTAGATATAAATTCTATGTGAAATATTTGTGTGTGACAAATTTGAAGTCTCAAGCTACAATTTTAAAGTCACATTCAAGTCTCTAAAAGGCCAGCAGAGACGCATTATTTGGACTTTTTGCTATTTTAAGCCACGTGGCTGTCAAACCATGTGACTGATAGAGCTGAAATTTCATCTGTGAATATATTATTATGTTTTTTACATGTGTCAAAAATCAAGGCTTTAAGACATTTAACCTGTGTATGAGGACCATAGAAACTCACCCGAGTGACCTTTTTTGGCATTTTTCATGTATTTTGCCCTGTTATTTGGAAATGTTGTATGTGATAAGTCTCAAAATGTATTTTATATAATTTCTATTTTTTATCTTTGTCCCTGAAAAGTTTCAAATTTGTAGTTTAAATGCCAAGGTGACTTTAAAATTTCTAGAATACCAACAGAGACCCAATTAAGGAACTCTTTGCCTCCTTTAAGTCCTGTTACTGTCAAACTATGTGGCTCATAGAGCTGAATCTTTGAATTGTTTGAAGGAAGGCGTATTTAAATTTTGAATATTAATAGTGTTATGGCAGTCTTAGAACTTTAAGAAATAATTTTTGTTTTTTATCCCTCTTTGCTGAGTTTAAACTTTTTAAAATGAAACTTGTTATACATATTGAAATAGGCAAAAGGGACATTAATATTTTCTGGTGATCTTCAAGTTCCAATATAAATTAAATTATGGCCTAGGAGTAAAAATGGGAAGTTTTTAGCCCTTAACTAGCCAAGTATTATTCAACTTGCCTCAATTAATTTTGACACAGCTCCTGCCCTTCAGTTATCAACTTATTCCCGTTGATAATCACACATTTATAAATCTTAATCCTAAATTATACTTATATGGCTTTATTACTTAAAATATAAATCTGAAGGTATAATTTCTTTCCTGTTGGACATTCCATACCATTTATGTAGTATCACTCTTACGGAAGAGACAGCCATAGAAGATCAGCACACCCAATGGGCAGCATAGTTCATTTGTTTCTTATCTGATATGCATTGTGATATAATTTCCATAGCCAGGAAGGGGAGGGGGTGACTGCTTCATTAGCTAATAAGACAAAGGGGGCTGAGTGAGGAGTGTTAGATGCTTAAATAGATATACAAAGCATACACCCAAACCCATACAAAGCATACATCAGGTTTATACCACATCTTTTTTAGGCAATACACAGATATATGGAAAAAAACCCGATCCTCTTTGTTTGCAAGGAGCTGAGAGGTGATATTGTCAGATCCTACTGTTTCTACTGGAAGGATACATATCAATTTATGGAGAACCAAAAAAATCAAAATTTAATAACAATTAATATATTAAAAAATGAAACAGATAAACTTCTGTAAGAACTTTTGCTCACAAGGATTCTTGACCACAGGACCCTTGTCAGATCTTACTGTTTCTACTGGAAGGATACATATCAATTTATGAAGAACAAAAAAAAAACAACAAAATCTAATCTTATTTTTGTTTTACAATATTTCATCTATCCACTAATATATTAAAAGATAGAGACATATAAACTTCTGTGTGAACCTTTGCTCAAAAAAGACTCTTGCCCACAGGACACTTGCCTCAAAGGACTTTGGCCACCACATTTTTTCAGGGGGGACAATATAATGATATGAAATAATATCCATAAAATTAGCTTTCTGATGTTTTATTGAACTATATGTGTACAACATGAAACATCTTAAAGATCAAATTCTTATTATATTATTATTTGAAGTACTTAATGCTTACAATATAATAATATTCTCATAGAATGTTGGTCTTTCTTTAAACCTTTTTAGTATACGTCTATTCTTCACTGCAAATGTTTTGACCACCTCTGGTATTTTTATTATTTCCAGTTTGTAAATCTGTTGAATTTAAATCTATTGAGTATTTACTATGTAAATCTATTGAATGTAGGACATTAGCCCCCCCCCCCCCCCCGACAACCTAACCCTCCCTGACCAAAGCTCATCCTTTGTAGGACTAAAGCCCCCCCCCCCCCCCTTCTGCAGAACCGAACCCCTCCATTAAGTAAAATATAGAACAAAATCTTTATTTTAATTTATTCATTTAAAAGTATAAATTTCAAAATTATTCAACTTATTAGTGATGTATGGTACCATGATTCTTTAATCACTTTCTCACAGGTCATACTAAATCTGCAATCAAGCAAAAAAATATTACCTAAGCATTCTTTAATTATGTTCTCACAGGTATTTTTAAATGTTACTTAGAGCCAGTATGAAATATAATTTGACCAGATTAAGATTCTTTAAAGTCCACAGTGCATGAAAAAAAGTTTCTTTAAAATTTTGTATGTGTATGCCAGTGAATAAGACAATCCCAACAATGAAAACTAGACATTAATCAGAGCATCCCCCACTGAGATACATCCTCTCAAAGTATAGAATAACATCCCTCAAAGCATGTGTGGAGGAGTTGTAAGGAAACACAAGGAACACAAGTGCAGATTTGCTGCGGTTTTTGTTATAAATGTATTGGGAAGAATTGGATGTAACTCAATATGTCGCTGATTTAATTGCATTTGGAAGTGACTTTTTTTTAAGTTTAACTTTAACTGAGTAAGGATCATTTTGTTTGAAAAGTTATATAACTTAATATGATAATTAACATTTATTCTTTAATATGAAAGCTCTCAATCAGACTCCATCTAAAACTGTCAATGATAGAGTGTTTGAGAGTGAGGATTCTATAGAGATAACATAGATAGAGATAACATTTTAAATATTAACCTCAAATAATGTAATTCTAAGAGCAGGTTGGGTTACAGTCACACATTTATTAATGTGTATCAATCATTGTTAGTAAGGTGTTACTTTTTTTCTTTTGGCTTGGGTTGTAAAACTTTCAATGAATATAGTCATAGAGATAAACGGTTTTCAGAAATCCTGACACAAAAACAGGTTTAAACAACAATATAACGCAAACCAAATGTTATGGCAAGCATTGTTTAAAGTCCACAGTGCATGAAAAAAAGTTTCTTTAGTATTTCGTATGTGTATGCCAGTGAGTATGACAATCCCAACAATGAAAACTAGACATCAATCAGAGCATCCGCCACCGAGATACAGCCTCTCAAAGTGGCATATAGAATAACATCCCTGAAAACATGCGCGGACATGTGTGGACCAGTTGTGACAAAACACAAGGAACACAAGTGTAGATTTGCTGTGGTTTTTGTTATAAATGTATTGGGAAGAATTGGATGTAACTGAATATGTCGCTGATTTAATTGCATTTGGAAGTGACTTTTTTTTTGAAGTTTAACTTTAACTGAGTAAGGATCATTTTGTTTGAAAAGTTATATAACTTAATATGATAATTAACATTTATTCTTTAATATGAAAGCTCTCAATCAGACTCCATCTAAAACTGTCAATGATAGAGTGTTTGAGAGTGAGGATTCTGTAGAGATAACATTTCAAATATTAACCACAAATAATGTAATTCTAAGAGCATTAAAATGTTTTATAATCAACAAAGTACACTACTCTTCTCTATGACAAACAAGAATTTCATGCTTCAAAAGCATTAACATTCATGTGAAAATTTACATGAATATTGCAATCTGATCCCTACAGCTATTAAAAGTAGATCTCATGAAAGACACACTGTTGTCAATAAAGTGTCAGAATGTGGTTCAGATCTCCAGTATATTAAACTCTACATCCTGGTACTGAACCAATGTGCTTAAACATTTGGTCATTTCAGTCTGCTTACTTTCAATATTGGCAGCAAGGTAGCCCAATATAAAAGAGCCTAATACACTTAATCTTTTACAGTGTGTTTTGACCAGCTGGTTTTATAAATTGTCACTGTCAGTTCTTAATGATCAACTAGATCAAGTAATGAATATTGATCTGTTCATAAGAACTAATGCAATGTAATATTGACTATTGAACCTTGGGGCTAACTCTTTCTGTTCTGATAATATAAAGTTTGGATAATCAAGGGTGCATTAAAATTTTATCACATTTTGAGACAATGTGGACAAGAACTGGGTGAAAAACTTGCTTATCAGTTTATTTATAAACTTGACACACTATCAGAAGCTGCATTGTTACACTAAAAGCTACACACTTACTCACTATTTTGAACACAAGTTACAGTTAAATTATAGTGTTAATTATTATAAAAAGACCATTATGTGTGTGTGACCACACAATATTTTAAGTTCATTTGATAGAAGAATCTTTGCACTAAGTGTAGGACAATTTTTTTTGACTGAAGCTGACCCTTTCCAAGCCAGTTTATAAAACATTAATTTTACTTCATTTTACACTATTTTGTATTGTACACACCGGGATCAGAGTGGGAAATCGCCTTGTGTGGCATGGCACAGTTTCAGAGAGGGATCTGTTTTGTTTCCCCAACTGTCAGATTTAACTGGCTTTTAATGTGCTTTCAAGTGGGAGTTTAAGATGGGACTTGGCAGGTGTGTTGTTACATATATAATCTGTACAATAATGCAAAAAAAAATTCATGCACTGTGGTCTTTAACATAACCTAAAAGAGTACACCTTTTTATGACACATAAAAGCTTTTGGCCACTTTAAAAGAGGAAAAGAGGACTTAAAAGAGAAGTTAATCTCAAATGTAAAAGAGGGGCAAATACAATGCAGTGGGGGGCTTTGCCCTAGCCCCCTGAAAATGTTTTGCCCTCCCCCCTCATATTTGAAAGGGGGCTTGTGTCCTACATTTGAAGAAAAATGGGTTGTGTCATGGGGGCATTGGTCGGGGGGAGGGGCTTATGTCTTTTCCCCAAATCTATCAACACTGAATTAAATGCTAATAAAATTAAGTTATATACTTTATATATTGTGACTTAGGAAGTGCAATTACGGTTTATCTCTTTCAACACTCTATGTCCTGAGTAGTTATCTATGGAGAGTATTGGTTGATTGATTGATTAATTGATTAAAAATGAAAATATCTATGTTATAAGAAAACTTTGTATTGTGGGTGGACATCTTACTATTTAAAGATTGTTGTGGGCAAAGCTCCTTGTAGGCAAAGGTTCAGTGAATAGAGTTTGCATTGGACAAAATTCTTGTGGGCAAAGATCCTGGATGCTCATTTGTCGTCTGGGAATACATTTTTTCTTGCAAAATAAAAATATTTTAAATTGCATTACTCAAGTTCTTGTATAAGTGGTTATTTTTTCTTTAAATTTATGTTACAAAGAAGATGGGCCCCATGTAGAATACCCAGTCTAAACATGTTGCGTGAGTGATGACTTGTCTGGGTATATGTTGGCAATTACGGTCTTATGGCCCAATCTAGTTATTTGGAAAATCAGTAAAGACTTAGTTCCATTAAAATCCCCTATTGTGTAATCTGATTAAGCCCAAACCTTCCCTAGTTCAAAAGTATTAGATTTGATTACTGTTCTCAGACTTAGCCAAATGCTTGATTTAGTTTAAGAAACTTTGTGAAACTGGCAGGCAAACAACTATGTCTTTACTAGCAAACCAGAGGAGGAATCTATGTGAATTGCTTTTAAATATATTTTTTTTATTTTTCAATAAGAGTGCACATTTACAAGTACTTACCATCTTTATAAAATATTATCAGTTCATTTAGTTGCATTATGAGAAATCTGAGCAGTAGAAATATAAAATGGTATGTCGGTGACAGAAAGTGCCTTACAATAACAGTTGTGGGACACTTTAAGTCCCATTTTTAAAAATTATAAACAAAAATATGTTGCCAACACACAAAAAGGAATTCTAGCATAAAACTTGTTCAGTGACCACACATATCTTAAATGTTTTGATGGGGACTGGATACCACCTTTACACCATATGTGTAGTGTTAATTGTAAA
Organism: Sabellastarte sp. h YS-2021; assembly: GCA_964017235.1. Taxonomy (NCBI): domain Eukaryota; kingdom Metazoa; phylum Annelida; class Polychaeta; order Sabellida; family Sabellidae; genus Sabellastarte; species Sabellastarte sp. h YS-2021. Next base: position 20,630,184 of record OZ024927.1, read on the forward strand.
GAATTTAAGTAAAACCTAATAGTTCATCAGGTAATTTAATAGTCTCTACCACTTGAAGTAAAATATGAGAGTATAGGACTCCTAAGTTACAAACTATAATCTGTTTACAATAGATGACTGCATATTCACAATTATGATTATATTTGTGGCAATTTCAACACGAACTGAAATGACCTTTGACTTCAAGTTATAACCAATAACTTATGGCCACTTAAAAGGTGATCTTAAGGATTTTCCTACACACTTAATTATTTATCAAAAGATTTTCTGTACTATATTATCGTTTTGCAGCTCCATATTATTTGAGTCCTAAAATTAAATAAAATATGTCTATTTTGCCAGATTGTCACACCATTTGATGCTAGGGTTGTACCAATTGAGGGTTCTTCCGATGAAGTCATGATCTACCCACTGGGAGCTGACATGAATGATTATGAGATTGTGGTGACGTTCATTAAACCAGTGCAGGAGATATTCGACTATCCACATGGGCTGTTTGTTGATGCTGGGGTGCCTATTGGAGAGGCAATGCTATCACCATGTCAACCAAACTTCATACACACAGCAATCAGAAAACTTAACTCTACTGTTCAGGTATAAAGACCAGGGGCCTGTAAATCAAAGCTTTCATTCTGTTAACAAATTGTTTAACTATAAGATCACCCTAAGTTAGCAAACTCTTGTGTAAATTAAATCCATAGTTAGTTTACTCTTGGTTAATTTTTCGTAAAAACCACACAAATTTAACGATAACTCAGACTCTGTTGTTAACTGTTAGTTGCATTAACCCTTTGTTCTTTACTTCCAAATAAATATAAAGTTAACATTGTTGTATAAAACAAAGTTATTGAATATTGTGCATGAAGGTAGTGTACAATATAAATGAAAATTTAGATTGGGTTTCAAGTGGGTGATTATTTCAATGACCATTTAATTTCTTGGAGGGCATCTCTGCTGACATACCCTTAATATCCCAATTTTTAGATAAATATTGCATTGTCTAAAGATATTTGGTCAACTTTTCCTAGATCACAAGTTTGAGATACTAAGACTTTTTGTAATGAGTGCCTAGTTCTTTTTGTATGTTTTGAATGTCTTTGTTTAACTGCAGATCTTACAATTTTACTCATCTTTTATGTTAACACCATTTACTATTTTACATTTATACATATATTTATACTCAGAAATGTCCCTTTTGTAAATGACATTACAATGGGGATATTTATTAGAATTTTTGTCCACAGCATTTACACCTTAGCCCACTCTGCTCAACCAGAAAATCTAAATTATTATCATAATTATTTATTTATTTATTTGGGGTTTTACGTCGCTTTCAACACTGTACAGGTCATATCACGACGGGTAGTTGGAAGGGCAGAGGAAACCAGTACATATAGTTCGCTAGGGTTCTGTACTGTAAACTGCCAACCAACGGCAAGCAACTACCAGCTTTCCCACTTACGGCCATGACGGGGATCGAACCCCGGCCGCAAAGGTGGGAGGCGAGAGTGTTACCACTCTGCCACCGTGGCCCCTATTATCATAATTAGTCAATGTTTTAAGTTATACATGAGCTCAGCTTGGACCAAAATCTATGTTGTTAAATAGTAGTTAAGTAAATTTGTAAATCATAAGCGACTGTGTTGCTTGCATTCTTGCCTGGTTTAAGTTTCCCCAGGAAGAACGGAAAATTTATATCAAATAAAGTCAGAAATACTCCTATTATTGTAAGTGCACTGCGATATTTGGTGTTTCAGTACATGTATATGTACATGTATAAAAAGGTTTGCCTCCCACCAGAATACAAATTAAATGAATCATGCCAGGGCATAAAAAGGCTGAACTTTCAATGTATTATCCAAGAGTGCCAGGTATGCAGGTATGTAACAACACTGCGGCTGTTCGGTACAGTAACTGACCAAAGACCACTGTCATGCACAGATCTGGACAATCTCCTTTCCATTCAGATAGCACACATTAAGTTTCTTCAGGAAGAGTATGCCACCACATAGTACAAAGCCAGTGTACAGATAACATTTCAAAATGGTACAAGGGCCATTGCAAAAAATACATCTGCTGAACTTAGCAAAGCAACAGCCCAACAAGAAGAAAACCACGGAGGATATCGTGGCAGAGGCAACTATCGCGGTCATGGTTACTCACTTAGAAACCACAACCTTACATCCCAGCAGGTCCCTATGAACAAATTCATCAGACCAATGTTAACTCAGAGGTTCCCATCACCAGGACATCATGAAAATGATTTGTAACTGCTAAATAAGTTTTCCTCCAAACTGCTAAATAAGTTTTCCTTCAAACCTAAGTGCTTCATATTAGGAAAAAGAATCATTGGGTTACGTGAATCAAGCTTTATTACAGAAGAAGTCAATACCTTGTCTAAGCGGGGCTATATATCCAAAAGCCCAGATAGGCCATTCTGTGTCTCTCCCATATCTTGTGTACCAAAAAGGTAGTAAATTAAGATTAATTACAGACCTCAGAGTTCTAAATGGCCATTGTTCAGCTCCAAAGTTCAGTAAGGAAGAGATAGACAATATCAGCTTAATGATTCTATGGTTACACTGGACATCAAAAATGGTTTCTTTCATATCCCCATACATATAGACTTCCGAACATACTTTGGTTTTCAATGGCAAGGAGCCTTTTATGTTTAGAATGTCCTACCATTTGGTTGGAACTGTAGTCCGTAATTCTTCTCAAAAACTTTGCGACCAGAAGTCTCATATCAGAGGTTGTGTAAAATAAGAGTGTCTTTGTTTGTTGATGACTTCCTTATATGTGCTGAAAGTTAAAAAATTCAAGACCACAAACACACAGTGATCCAAACTCTGCTCAAACTGGGCCTTCATATCAATTGGGACAAATCAGAACTTATACCATCTACATCACGGCTCTACATTGGTGTCAGAATTATCAGAGACACAAAAGAAGGTATACCGATCATCAAGGTCCCTGGTGATCGTATGAGAAAACTATGTCGGCTAATCAGGAACACACTCTTGAAAGGATACACCACCGCCAGAGGATTAGCAAAAATAACTGATCTCTACATCTCGGTCACCAAGGCAGTACTGATGGGGAAACTCCTCCATATAGGGACTCCACCCTTATTCTAGACCCACCTACTATCAAGGATTAAACATCGTGGATACAAGCAACTCGCTCGTGGAATGGCGCTCCACTCCTATGCAAACCAGTAGATATCGAGATGACAACAGATGCCAGTCATGTAGGCTTGGGAGCTACCATCCCGGGTCTCTCTGCCATGGGCCAGTGGTCACGCAAATAGTCACACCTATATTCCAACGCATGTGAACTCATGGCAGTACTCCTGGCAATCCACGCCTTCTTAACACAACTGAAAGGCAAACACATACGGATTCTGACAGACAACATATCCATGGTAGCCTACTTGAATCATTTAGGCCAAAGCTCAAATATGCTCAATCAGATAGCTATGTCAGTGTGGGCAACAGCATTCCAGCACAACATCCAGATCTCTGCAAGGCACCTGCCAGAAACACTGAATATAGAGGCGGATGCCCTAAGCCATTACGAGAGTCCATACGAATGACAAATACACCCAGTAATATTTCAGTATATAGACAAGCTGTGGGGACCCCACACATTTGACAGGTTTGCCAGCCTAACAAACCGTCTGCTACCACTATACAACAGTCTCCTACACAATCCAGAAACCAGTGGTATAGATGCACTGACTTAGAAGAATTGGAATCAACACTTAAACTGGGTAAACCCACCATTCTTCATTCTGGGAAAAGTAATAGACCTGATCATACAACAAAAGCACAAACCACAATCATTGCCCCACTTTGGCCAGCACAACCATGGTTCCACAAGCTCAAAAGGCTTCTCATAGCACCACACATTCGGGTTCCTAATCTTCACAATGCCTTCCGAATTGCCAACCCGGACATAATTCCAGAACCTAGGAAAAATCAGTGTTGGAAGATTTATGCCTCAAGAGTTTATGGTGGGATAAACTGTCACGCCAAGGTTGGTCCGAAAGTGCGGTCAGGCAATTCCCATTAGCTTGGTCAAAGTCTACCATTTCAGCTTACAACAGAGTCATAAATAAATTCTTCAAATTCTGTTCTGCACAGCTACTCACATTCCCCCCATTGATGTGATAGCGGACTTCCTTTGCACTATTGCTGATGATTCACACAGACCACAGTCTCAACTAAACACAACTAAAGCCACTCTTTCTCACCTTTATGACTGTTATGACATACCTTGCCCGGCTGATGGTAAAGATATTACCCTCTTTACTTCAGCTCTGATTAAATCCCAAACTCAGCATACCATAAAAAGTCAACTGTCATGCCTATACACAAGCTCACCTCAGTGTTTCTGAAGAGGACTCAGAGATATCCATTAAGGACCTCAAACTAAAGTGCACTGTGTTGTTGTCATTGATATTCATTTGTCAGCCCTCAGACCTAGCCCCAAAAGCCCAGTTGTTTTACCCAGCGGACTCGTCTACAAGCAATATGTATTTAAGTGTGGACCAGGTGTTTCTACCAGATTCAAATGACTCCATCACCATCAAATTCTTGGGTATAAAAAATGATAGAGACAGGCTGGGGTTTGAGGTTTCTGTTGATCTGGACGATGCCTTCAAGAAACATGGCAAAATAAATCCAGTGTTGGCCTGTGCTCATACATCACACAGAATGAAACATTTTGTAACCTGCAGAAACAATCACTCTTCATATCACTTGACCCACCATATAGAGCTATCTCAGCTAGAAGTGTGGCCCTTATACTTGAGGATGCCATTTCTAGGGCAGGTCTTGGTGGACAAGGGCTCTTGGCTAAGTCCTTTCGACCAACCGGAGCAACCTATGCTGTCAAGAATTGCGATCCTGACACTGTAATGAAAGTTGGACGATGGAAGAATAAATCAGTATTTTTTAATAATTATGTTCATAATAAACCACCCTGTGACTATGCCGGTAACATGCTAATTTCAGGAAATGTTTAACTGTTGAATTTTCTTTTAAGATTGAGATGTTTTCAAGTTATCTCTATGTAATTTCATGTGATTTAGAAAGTGTGACTATGCCGGTAACATGGTACTTTCGGAAAATGTTTAACTATCATATTTTCTTTTGAGATTGAGATTACTCAAGTTATTGCCTTGTAATTTCATGTTATTCAGTAACTGTTATGACAGTAATACATGCCACAACTAATCTCTTTACTAGGCATATTTGTTTCTATCAATATAATATTGCTAGCACATTCAAATTGTTTTATCTGTCTTTGCCAAATATGGTCAAATTTAACATAACGTATATTTCCAAAAAGTAAAATTCCTCAAAACTTTACTTCACTTTAAGTTTCAACCTTAATGCCATTCTCTCCACTAGTTACAAAGTCTTAACAACTAATGGGGCCGAGTATGGTATTGCCACCCTGAACTAAGCTTATTGTAAATATATCTCCGTCTGCTCAGTGTAAAGTATGTAAAATGTTAAACTCACTTTTATTAAGGATGTTTTAATCTCTCATTATATCAGTATGTAACTGGTATCTTCGTTTTATACCAATGTTGTTGAATAAAATATATAAACCCCACTCTTGTGTATTTAACAAAACAGGAACTCTCAAGTACCCAAACACAGCCACACTGACACTCTATAGTTCACTAACGAAAGGATAATGTAAAAAAAACATAAAGAGTGCTTTCTATTTACCCACTGAATTCTTTAGTTAATATGTCATTACATTGTCGTTAAGTATTGCTTAGTTTACAATTTTACGAATGCTTTGATTCACAAAACTTGCTGAGACCCAAATTTTGTCTCAAGTCTTAAGTTTTGGTCTCAAATATGAGACCGTTTTTGGTCTCAACTTGTTATCTATTCACAAAATAGTTGAGGCCAAATTTAGTCTCAGAATTGGCCTCAAACTTAAGACTGATACACTGTTGTATCAAATATTTTGTCTCAAGCATTATTTCATCTTACCTGAGATACTTTTTAAAATTTCTTACAGCTAAGGTAAAGTGGAAATATTTTACAATGTATACAATACTTGGCCTAATCTTACATAACGACAGATGGCCCAAATTTTGGTTACAAAAGTACCTTACTTTGAGTCACTTTTCAACAGTGTTTTCTGACTGCATAGCAACAGTGAAGTAGATCATGTGACATGCAAAATAAAAAAGAATAGACACAATTTTCTATTTATGTTTTTGTTTAAATAGCCAGTATAATATTTGTTAATAGTTAAAACACACAAATGCTATTGATATTATTTGATTGGTTATGCTTGCAAACTTATGGTTTGCTTACACTGGGAAAACTTGAGTCTGGTCTCAGCATGGTTTTAGCTGAGAACCTGTTCGTGAATACAAATATGACCGGAGAAGAGGTGCGTCTGTCCTCACTTAACTACAGGTCTCCGGTGAAACCAAGAGGTTGGGGAAGAAAAGCAGAAAAGCAAAAGTTTTAACTAAAACGAGGTTTATTGCCACTCATCCTTGACACCACCAGCAGTTTTCGAACCTCTTTTAAATAATTCAATATTACTACTTTACACTAAAAATTGTCACCCCTATTACTACTTTACACTTCGCACAAAAAATTGTCACTCCTATTAAGCTACTAAGGTATCAAGATATCACAGTCATACTAATAAATAAGTTTATTTACTATATACAAAATAAAATAGTTACTATGACAACTACAAGCACCACTTCTTTCTAAATGACTAGATGGGTATCATACTAGTTTTAAACTACATGACAACATAAAAGATTCTGTAAACAAGAATTACCAATCAAGAGAACATAAACACTACAAACTGTTCACAAGTCCAAAGTTAAAACCCAATCTCTGACTCAATTAGAGCCATTAAGATAGAATCTCTTAAATACACTGCTTAACTATAATCTGCTACAATCTGCTAACTCTGCTACAATTACACAAGCATGCACTCAGTCTCCTCTAAACAAACATCCTCACCACATTGAAACAAGGAGTAATGTGTTACATTCCGGCAGATCTCAAAACAAACAAAACGGACATCAAACAACAGAAGCTTTTAATTCCAGCCTACCAAACAAACAAAGATAATTAATAGCAGTGTGAATCAGCCACAAATGCCGTGGCTACATTCTCACCACTCACAAGAAAATGACATCCTGACATTTAAAACTACACAAAGCTTAATCAGCTTAACAAACCCACTCAAACCCAAACACATTACAGGAGGTGACACACCCAAAAACTTTCAACCAGTTGTCTTACACATATTTTAGAAACATACAGCCACTCAACAAGCTCAAAAGAACTACATCTAAAACACTACTTATACATTACTATCTACAAGTAAACATTACCACAATCTTACTCTCACATTCATTTCAAAATCTTTATGATGCTTTGTAGCAGTTCAATATTTTGCAATTCGTAAGGCCCTTGCGCATATACACAACGCGGTGTGATGTGGTACAATTTTTACTGCATACACAACAGACAAATTTTCTCTACCTTGCAGAGTAAATATCAATGAAAACTTGGGGAAAATAGACAAAAAAAGGCATGTGGTTTTTGAAAAAATTCGAAAATTTTCTAAATATAAAAATCCGCACCATACCGCTTACTGTCGCGCAGCACCGCCGTAGTGTACAATGGGCTTTAATCAGACTTTTTCCATCCTGATTCATGTGACTCAGATGTATGCACCATGTCATGCACAAAATCTGGATGTAAATGACCTTGAGTATGGGTCCTAGTTGACCTTCTAGGAGAAGAAACAGGAGTCAGTGCAACTGATAATTCATTATCACCACTATGATCAACAGTGCTGACCGAATCATCCACACTCTGCACACTTGGCTCAATGCTATGATCCTCTGAATCCATGACAGATTCACTGAGATCTTGACCATCAGTCTCTGACTCATGTTGAGGTTCTGATAGACGGGAACCAGCCACCTTTAACAATAAAGGGACTGGTATCGGCCAGGATGGCCTTGAATACATCATTGCCAGCTGTCATTATCAGGATATCTCGTTCATTATTTTAATTACTTATATGCTTTTTGTATGTATTTAAAACATTTTAAACATTTATTATTGAAATTATAACATCAAATATTGTGAATTAAACTTAAAAATATTTTGGAATGACAATAATCTTTAGAAGCAAAACATGTTTGGGTGATAATAGAAGATCAACAGTACTTAAACTAACGACGGAAGTGTTGTAGGCGTACCCAAGATGGTGGGCGATACCTGACCCTATATTGCAGAGTAGGGTCGGTGGAAACCAGACTAAGGTTCTGAAACCAAAACACTATCCTCTGTTAAATCACTCACCAAATTTGCATTCTAATTGATAAAAGAACTAAATTCAGCCCCTGTTGATGCCACAGCAACCTGCTTAGGTTTTCAGGCACATCTCACCTCCACAACAGAATCACTGTCAGAATCATCATCTATACCAGACTCAGACTGTGTCTCAGTCATCAATGGAGGTTGCTTAACTAAAGTTTCAACTTGTGGACCTTGCAACTTAGTCATATGAGGTACAGGTACTGATTTTGGTTTTGACTATGGTAACACAGAAACAGGGAGTAAAAGGATTCTGTGATTCATATTGCCCCTGCCAACTTCAGGCTTAACCCTGTAAACAGGAATTTCAGGACTTTGTTGATCCACCACTACATATGTTTTTTCACTCCACCTGCCTGCCAATTTCTGCATTCCCTTTAAATCAACTTTTCTGACCGAAACAGCACTCCTCACATGCTGGTCACAACACTTCTTTTGGCTACTCTGGCTGACCTGACTATTAGCTTCAGCCAGTTCCTAAGCTGTTATGAGCCTATCCTTCAAATTACTGATATAGTCAGCAGCACCTTTGGCTCATGTCTTCCCAAAGCATGGTCAACTGCAATCCTTGGGTGACGCTCAAACATAAAAAAATATGGTGAGAAGCCAGTGGTGTCATGCATTTTGCAACTGTATGCATGAACCATGGAACCTATGTGGCTCTTCCAATCAACCTTCTGAGCATGCCAAATTAAGCCTTCCGGCTGTCCCATTTCCCATAAGATGATATGGGGTATAAGTTTGTTTCAAAGTTGTGTCCCTGATCGCTATGAAGACACTTGAGGAAATCCATAGTGCACAAAAAACTTCTCAAACAGGGAGAGACCAAATCTCAAAGCTGAGACTATTTTTTGTCTCAGACTTGAGATCTCTTTATGAATAAGACCCCAGATTAAATACAAGGCTATATGCTAAGTATACATACACGATCCGTACTCATCTAGTGGTTGAATGAATATTGGACAATGATTCTGCTTCTGTGCCTTAAAATCTACCAATACACAGGTTAAAAGCACAGTATAAAAAGAGCATATTAGTAGAGGAAATTCAGTGTAAAACACTTGGTGACTGTAAATTTCAGGAGAGTAGACCTTCATCAGATTAAATATTTGCTGCTCTTCCTCATTACTTAACAACTTTAGTAGAAACGTTTTATTTCTACTTCATTTTTGCCTAATAAGGTAGTTTTATGTTTAACAAATATGCTTTGGCAGAAATAAAAGTTTTCAGACTTCATTACAGTGCTTTTCAAGTGGTCATAATGTAATATCTGCTTAAAATCAATGCTCCAATGTGGTACACAACTCAGGGGAAATACTCTCAGAAATTCCTGAACATAGGTAATTTATGTATCCTTGGTCACTTCAGCTACCTTATAAGGCAGTTCTTATTTAGTATTCTATATACATTTCTGTGCAAAGTTAAGTGCCAACTTATTACATCAAGCTGTAGACAATAAAAGAGTTCAAATAATGAAAGAGTTCTCTATATTTACAGTCTGAGTCATCCAGTCCTTTTGGCACTGAGAGAAGTCGCACTGTTCCTAAACCCCGTGAGGACTCTGCCTGCGGTTCCAAAGACCTGGGAGAATATGTACCCACTGAGGAGTTTTATGACACCCCAGACCCAATGCCCATGTATCTAGAGGGATGTAGTAAGGCTGAGTTCAAACACATATTCAACTTCTTTGACTTGGGTAAGATTTTTAATGTTTTATTGTTCATACTTTTGTGGAACTAGATAATGTCTCACACCTTTGGCCTAGTGGGTAACACACTCGCCTGGGAACACAGAGGACGTTGGGTTCAATCCCAGGGACAGGCGTAGTCATATAACCCTCCCTTTGAGTCCTGTAGTACATGTACATTGCGCTGAGTATAAATACAAATGCAAAATGCAAACCTGACAACAAATTTTGAAAGAAAGTCTAGTTTTCATTTCAACAAAACCATTTCTATGCACTTTGATGCCCTAAAATAGTACACTGTGAACTTAATTATGTCATTTATATGATAATTATGAATGATTACAATATTCCCTTTCTAACTAGATGGAACACAAGTAGATAGGTAAGTGATACAAAAGATTTTATGCGGGTAGAGCCTGATCAAAGGAAGAAATGATTGAAATGGACAAAAAAGTTCTGAATTTTCAACAATCTCATGTTCAATGATTTCGGATTTGAGGTTGAGATTACTCCAATAATAATGACTGGATCTTGCTGAATTTTTTATATAAATTTGGTCTGACCCAATGATAGGAAACGTTCATTATATTTTGGAAATGATCTGGCTCATATTCTACATACTCTGCTGCAAATGTTGTGAAGGTCTGCATTCTATGAGTGCTTTCTAATTAAATGCTTTGAGACAGTCACTGTATGAGCTGACTTGCTGACCATATCATCTGGCGACCTAAATCATAAAGAGAAATATGTCTTACCATCGAATACTTTTTCTTCAGTCAGTATTTACATTGGAATTCGATATCAAAATTTAAAATCATAGATATGCATATTATTATAACACCAGAGAGTGCAATGAATATTTAACTGTGCATTTATTCAATTTCTAGAAATTAGAAACACAGTAGGTGATCCATTATTGTGCAGTTCTAAATCCGAGAAAGATTCCCAGAAAAAGCTTATATCATATAAAGTAAGAATCGTTAAATGTGTCCCAATATCTGTAATTTTTCGGTGATAAAACCCCTTCCATTTCCTTGACTTGTGTGAAATTCTCTTCACATTTGTGATTTTTGTGACTACATCAGTGTCCGTACGTTTCATTAATACTTAGACTGTTCCTAACTTGGATTCTAAGTTTTTCTCGAACTTTTACTAACTTAGATCGAAATGGCATTCATCAACATTCCTAAGTCTTAAAGGTCACCTTAGACCTCTACTTAGTTTTCAAGTTATCTGCAGAGGTACCTCAGATGATAGAATGCATTTAAAATATTGCAGGGAATCTTGTGTTTCATTGATGTTAAACTATGACACAATATTTAACGCAGCATTTTCTCTGAAGAAAATGAGTTTTTCACCTTTTTAACAAAGCAGATGATTCAGTAAAAACAAAGGACACCTTACCTAGGAATTGCTTTAGAATAAGAATCTTCCTTGCTAAGGTATAGTGATTTCTAAGTTCATAGTTACAGTACAAAGTATAGGGAGTTTTCCTGACTTAGAATCTAAGGGGCACTGAACAAAGTAGCGGTTGATGAATTCTAAGTAATACTAAGTAATATCAGAGCAATACTTTGGTAAGTAGAAAACAAACTTGGATCTAAGGTGATCTTAGCGAAACATTAATGAAGAATACGGCCCCAGGCATCTGATTTGCACTGGTGCAAAGTATTGATACAAATACGATTTTGTCTTACTTTTGAATGGTACCCCTATTGGCAAGTGTCGCATATTGTAACAAATTTCACATGTTTACTATAAATAGATCATGCTGAGTTCAAAAGTCATTTCAGTAGTATTAGTGAATTTAATTGAGTAAGATTCTGTTCAAATGAATCTCAAGGGGAATTTTGGAATGATTCTTGTTTTTATCCAGGGTTGTCACTTGTCAGACTACAGGGTAAACTTTTGTAAAAACTACACTTATCTATTAGGGCTCTAAAGGAAGGCCTACTATGTCATTCAATTCTGGACTTTTTAGTTTTTAATCTCGGCATTTAAGCAGAGTGTACTACACAGCAGTCATAATCAGTATTGCAAAATTCATCAGTCCATGGACATAGCAATGATTGTTACCACAGAGACCTAACTTGAAAGCAGAGGTATGTTTGAAGTGGTTTGATAAGACGGGACTTGGCTGAAATAAAACACACACACACATAATTTTGGAAAACGTAATTTTATGTATTGCTTTAGAGACGCAATGAGAAAATGTGAAGTTTGGCAGTTTGAAATGTGTTAGTTTAAGGAAGTCTCTTTCTCTTTTCTTCACTTGTGAAAGAGTCATTACATATCTATCATTTGTGTAACTGTATTGATGCTTCTGATCTCCAGTCAGAAAGAAAATGGTTTAAATTTAATTTTGTTTTTGTCACTTATGCCCTCCTGACAAATGTCACATACTGTGGTAAGTTTTACGTTTCTGATTCTAAATTTAAAAACCTGTTTCAGAGGCACTAGCAGCAAAGTTGAAGAATTTCAAACTGGATTGGGAACAACTAGCGGTAGACATTGGAGATAAAGTATCCAAGCAATGGGATCGACTGATGGAATTTCCTCCAATAGATCTTGACGTTTTAGACAAACTGGTGGTAAACGTAGAGGACATTGCCTTGGACTTTAGCTATGATCTCACCTGGGGGGTCATTGGGCCATTCAAGAACATTCAATACAAGTTTGATGAGTATGGAAACTGGTAGGCTATTAAAGCCCCTTTTGTAAAGATTTACAAGAACAACATATACTGCAATTAGACTGTTAGGCTGTTAATTGCATTATGCTCTTTCAGCTTTGTAATTTGGATTATGGTTATTAGCCATTCAAAATAATTACAATGCAGACTTATGCCATTTTAGGTAATATCAAACAAATGTAAGTAGAATTTTTATTGCGTTAATACATCTACCCAATGGACAATTGCTTTACTGGTTGGCGTGACCAGTTCCTCTAAATGACAGAAAAATCTGTATTGTTTAGAATACTGACAGGATCTGTCACAGAGTGTGCATTTGCTAGGTGGCGCATCGTTCTTCCTTCCTGTCTAGACATGCTGACGTAATTGCTCCTTTTTCATTTGGCGCATGGAGTGTGCAGACATGTTTTCTTAAGTTTTAGAAAAGTGAAGAATTTTTGAAGACAACTATTTAACTTTATTGTAATTATAGTGACAATTTGGTGCTATAGGGGTATTATGGCATCCTCTGGACAGAAAAGAGGAATGTGTATCCACATTATGGCACTTTCGACTAACACACCAAATGTGCAAGGTGGCGTGAGAAAGTTTTGGCATCAATCCTTGTATTGAGAAAAAGGCCTGTGAAATTCATGACAGTTTTACATATGAGCCAAAAACTGCAATTGGTCACCCCAACCCATGGGATGTGAAAGAGCACCAGAAGAATACAAGCTCCCCCCCCCCCCCCCCCCTGTTTACCCAGCTGACGTTAGCATGTTAGGGCAGATTAAGAGCAAGGTTGACAGTAGTAATAGAGGTGAAACGCCTAAGAAGCTTAAAAAGTGATCTCACAAGTCCCCTTTTAAGAAGATTTCCAAGGCTGGCAAAACTGTAGAATTCCAGACTGAGTTAAAATCCATGGACCACAAGTGGTCAGAATGTTTTGCCCGGCTAGAAGCCATGTTTCTGACCAGAAGCTTTTCAGTACCAGTGGAACCGGTCCAGAAAGGTGAAGTGGTGGTGACAGACAGACCTTTTATCCCACCAACACAGCAGACTACCGGTACCACCCACCAGAAGCAACTTACCTGTGCTACCGGTCAGCCACCTATCCTGTTGAGGCTCCTGGTGCAGTTGAGGCCACCCAGCCTGTTGAGGCTCCCGATGTTTCCACTGAGATGTAATCCACTGGCCACATTTAAGCCTAAGACCTGGCTAAGTCTAAGACCCTTCATGAATACCGGCCCAGTACTACTGCCCCCTCAGATGAACTGATAGATAGATAGATCTTTCTTCAGCATTACATTACAATGAAATAATGCAACAATATAAAATAATTGCAGAAAGGAAATGTCAGAAGTTCAAATGAACTTATAAGTAGATGTCCCTAAATTTGGAGAGAACTGACAACAGAAAGTTAAGAACGTACAATAAATTCTGAACAGAAATGCCTGAAGATCAAATGAACATATTAGTAAACATTACTTAACACAGACATAACTGACAACAGAAACATATTTCGATTTATGACACAAAGAAGCTATTTATAAATGAACATACTAATTTGAACTGTCCGTCTGTTAGTTAAATTTTAACATACTTGACAAAATACTTAATGAAAAAAATATATATTGAGACATACACCCCCCCCCCCCCCCCCCCCAAAAAAAAAAAAAATAATAAAATAAAAAATAATAATAATGTTGCAATTTTCTGCACCTATCTGTAACTTCAATTTGACATACCATAATTAGTTAGATAGGCGATGTTTTTTATATTTAGTTAGGAATTCTTCTTTTAATCTCTTCTTGAGTCTTATTATAGATGGATGGTAACAATCTTATATGTGATGGAATTTGATTATACAGTTTAACCCCTATAATACTTTTCTGGAAAGTTTTGGGAATATTCTGATAAATTTTTTCACAGTTCCTTGTATTATAGTTATGAACATGCTTGACATGTCTATATCGTTCCATTAGTTTGAAAATATGAGTACACGTTTTGAATTTTATGTATATCTCATAACTTTAAACATTTGAATGCATTGTATGTGCTGCTTGTTGAATCTCTGTATTTTAAGGAGCCAATCACTCTCATTGCCCGATTTTGTAATTTTATCTATTTAGCTATTCTACAGTCAAAAGTGTTTCCCCATATTTCAGCACAGTAGTGTAAGTATGGTAGAATAATTGCTGAGTTTAACATGAGTAATGATTTACTATCTAATCGACCTTTGCTCCTGTACATGAGTTCAATCCCTCTACTTACTTTATTTTCGATATGCAAGATCAGTTCTTTCCAATTTATTTTTTCATCAATAATAATACCCAGGAATTCAGTGTTTTCAAATCTGTTTTCTTGACATTCTTATTCGAAAATAGGATGTAATTGTCTTCTTGACATTAAGTGAAAGTCTATTTACACTGAACCATGTAGTAAGTGTTTGTAATTCCTTATTCATAACATCAAATAAGATTGGAACAGGAAAGGTTTGTATCATCTGCAGACAATATAAATTTCAATACACTGGGTATGTTACATAGGTCATTTAAATATAAAATAAACAGTAAGGGTTCAAGTATGGAACCCTGGGGTGCTCCATATGTGATAAGTAATTGGTTTGATTATTGTCCATTAAGTTCCTTATACTGCTTACCGTTAGATAAGAAGCTTTTATCACAGTTTAGTTCTATCTCCCTGATCCCATATAAGTATAGTTTGTCCTGTAAAATGTAATGGTCAATAGTATCAAAGGCTTTCTTTAAGTCTATAAATGGTCCAACACTGTATGCATGTTTCTCAATTGCATCAGATATTAACTTTACCGTTTTCCCTACTGCATATTCAGTCGTAGGATTTTTCCTGAAACCATATTGGTGAGAGGAAAATAATTTTTGCTTTTCTATAAAACTAACTAGTCTATTTAGAATAACCAAGAATTTTTGAAAATTGTGGCAAGATAGACACCGGCCGATAATTGCTAAATTCTTTCTATTTCCACTTTTAAAAATTGGAATTACTTTGGCGAGTTTCAGTCTTTCAGGGAGTATTCCAGTGCTGATTGATCTGTTAAAAATATGTGTTAGAGGGACAACAAATATTATGAATAATGCTTTTAACAGTAATCATTTTCACTTCATCATAACTTGTTGACAGTTTTCCCTTAAACTTTTTCACAATAGTTAATACCTCATTTTCTATTATAGGCTTTAAAAACACTGTTTTTATTACGCTACAATAGCTTACCATGTGGGACTTAATGCTGTTCTCGGGTTGCCACACCCGGGGCCAACGTCTTAGAAAAAAAGATTGTTCTTGTTAGCCACCGGATATTCTGGTAGTTGTCGTCACGTGATAACTTCTGACCAATCGCCCCACTTTCTCGTTGGCCACAATGGACTGGTAGCAGTTTGTAAATATACAGACATTTTCCTCCCACCCCAGGTACAGTTTTGCAAAATAAAATTCAAAGAAATATTGAGAAATCCCTGGGTGATTCACTAAACATACATTTACAGCAGCAAATGGGTTCCTTCCAGGCATCCATGTTAGAAGCATTTCAATCACTCTGAGAGGAGTTAACAATTAAAAAGCCAACCGAGGTTGAACCCTCGCCTCATGCTTCAAAAGCTGGTCCATCCAGCAACATTGCTGCTCATCTGGACCTACCCCCTCCGAGATCAAGTACTAATGCTCAGTCCGAGGCAATGGATGTGGACGTTGGTCCAGCACTCCCTCCTTGACTAGTACTTAACCAAACTACCTCGGATCAGTACGTTGCCCCTTCTGAGGCTATACCAAAGGATTCCTCGTACTCTCATAAAAAACAAAACCACAGGCAAACAGTAGCACCGAGCTCTGCCTCGGACCAACTGGATGAGGATTCCGACGAACCTCGGATCCATTCAACTAGACATTAGAAGCACTCTGACAAGAGCAAGCATAAATCCAGGTCCAGATATGTGTCATCTTCAGAGGAAGATCACTCCCCTGTTGCCAGACACAGGTCTTCTAAGCCCTCTAGGGCTCAGCCCTCAGGCGCAGCTTCTGATCAAGACCTCCCACAACATGATCCAGACCCCCCTTATTATAGGGAAGTAGCTCTGTCTGACATTCCCTCCCAATACTCTGAAGAAGTAGATACCTTCAGGCGTATTCTCTCTCTCCCTGACCCCAGGGACTCTATGCCTAGGTCTTCAACTTCAGTGTTGGGTCTGGATGACGAAAAAGGCCGTCAAGAGCTCAGACCTAGAGGTCCTTCCTCTATTCTACCACTTAGCTCAGTTATCAAGGACGCCTTTTATAAATTTCAACATGATTTCAAAGCTGCCAATTTAGCTGAGGGCAAATATGTCAAGCCTCCTCCATCCACTTCTAAGTGGTATAAGGTTGGACAGCCCACTTTTCAAGTCAAAATTCAGGAGTTGAATACAGACTTTGCTAAGATCTGTATTACTCCTAGACCTCCTGGGGCACCAGTAGCCAAAGTTCCTCTGCCAGTTCTTAAGGAGCTGGAACATCAGGCTAGACAAAATATTTCAACCCTCAACTTCACCGCTGCCTTTGCCAAAACCTCTTCTTCTTGCAATGCTTCCTTGGAAAAGTGCCAACATAGCATTAAGTCAACTGTCAAGAAGATTAAATCTCAGATCCAGAAAGGTGCCAATCCTGAGAAAGCAGCAAAGCGCGGATATGAGGAAGTTGCTGAGTACATGGATTTTTGGAACAAGACTGTTCTTGTTCAACATAGAGCTCTCACCTGTCTCAGCAAATCTCTAGCCCATATTCTCCAGAGGGAATTATATTCCATGGCTAATACCGGCTTGCTTAGGCGCGAAGCCGATATGACTCTATTACATCCCCAGCTAGGGGAAACGAGACGTCAAGAACTTAGGAACTCGTCCTTCTGGGACTCCTCCTTGTTCGAGTCTCAAATCGTAAAGGAAGGTGATGACTTCCTTCTCAAAAAAGGCACCTCAAAAGATTCTCAGGGTTTCGCACCCTACCAGAATAAGCCCTTTTGTGGCCCCCACAAGAAAAGAGGCTCCTACAGGAAACGCCCCTATGGGGGCAATACCTCTCAAAGCAGTAACCAATCCTTTCCCTCGGGAAGAGGAAAATCCAACTTCAGAGGCTCCAGGGGTCGTTTTCGACCCCACAATAAGGGAAGGGGGCGTGGAAACCCCCCTTCCCAATGACTCCTCCAAAGCCTCACTCAGTCCACCAGTAGGAAGTCGCCTCCATTCTTTCAAGAGAAACTGGCTAATAAACAAATGTTCTCAAAACGTGTTAAACATTATCACCAATGGCTACATTCTGCCATTCCGTTCAAAGCCAAACTTGATCAGATTTCCTCTGATCCTGTCAGAGTACAAGGCCCAACAAAAAGACCAAGCCTTGGCCACTTGTATCCAGTCTCTCTTGTCAAAGAACGCTGTCGAAAGGGTGGAAAACGTAAAATCTCTTGGGTTTTACAGTCGCCTGTTCCTAGTACCCAAGCCTCACCAAAGGTGGAGGCCAGTCATAGACTTAAGCAGGCTCAACACTTTTCTACATGTAGAAAAGTTCAAAATGGAAATCCCGGAGTCCATCAGGACTTCCCTGGTTCCAGGGGAGTGGGTATCGTCGATAGACCTGTCAGACGCGTACCTTTACATCCCCATCCATCCAAACTCAAGGAAATATCTAAGGTTTTGCTACAAGGCCCAGGTGTTCCAGTTCACCTCCCTACCTTTTGGACTGGCCACAGCCCCCCAGGTCTTTACAATGATCGTAAAGGAAGTGAAACTAATGGCCCTCTCAAGAGGACTGAGAATTCACCAATACCTGGACGACTGGCTGATCAGGTCCCAGTCTCAGGAGGAATCCCAAGTGGACACACAGGCAGTGGTAGACCTAACCCAATCCTTGGGTTGGATAATCAACCAAGAAAAATCAGAACTGAAACCTACTCAGGTGTTTTCGTTTGTGGGCTACGAATACCACCTAGATTCAGCCCTTGTAAGACCCACTCACGAGAGATGGCTCAAACTTCAGGATTTGATCCAATGACTCAAGTCAAAAGGTGTTTTGACTGCATGATGTTTGATGTCTCTAATTGGGTTGCTAGCCTGAACGGAGAAAATGGTCCCGGAGGGACGCCTTCACATGAGGCCCTTTCAGTTTCATCTCAAGGAGCACTGGAGATATCCTCAGTCGCTGGACAACCTCCTTCCCTGGACAGAAGCCATTGTAGCCCACCTAGATTGGTGGCAAAACCCCTCCAACGTGATGAAAGGCTCAGACCTTCATCCCAAGGACCACAGTATCCAACTCTTTACCGACGCCTCAAACGAAGGTTGGGGCGCTCACTTAGATCAAAAGTCTACCAAAGGGCTGTGGTCAGATCGGGAAAAAAGGCTACACATAAATGTCCTGGAATTGAAGGCGGTCTCCCGGGCCCTTCGAGACTTCAAGGACCAGTGCCAGAATCAAACAGTGTTAGTTGCGACGGACAACTCAACAGTGGTAGCCTACATCAACAAACAGGGGGGAACTCACTCAGCAGAGATGTGCGCTCTCCTGTGGAAAATCATGACCTGGTGCCATCACTACCACATAACATTGAAAGCCAGGCACATTCCAGGGTGTCTGAATGTGATGGCCGACCTACTGTCCAGGTCCAACCAAGTGCAGTCAACAGAATGGTCTCTGCACCCACAGGTCTTCAAACAAATCTGCCAGAAGTGGTTCACCCCTCATGTAGACTTATTTGCCACTCACCTGAACCACAAACTCCCACTGTATGTGTCTCCTATCCCAGACCCAAGGGCCTGGGACATAGATGCTCTGAACATAGACTGGACCAACCTCACGGCCTATGCCTACCCTCCTACGGCTCTCCTTCACAAGGTGATCCAAAAGATCAAGCAATGCCATTGCCTGATCATCGTGATAGCCCCAGGTTGGATTTCTCTGGATTTCTCCACTCCATCTGTGAAACAAATCTCAGATTTTTTCATGTACCTGTACCAAGACCTAAACAGGCGCCCCTCGACCATTGATGGTTACAGGACGGCAATCGTTGACACTTTGGGCCCAACGGCCCAACATATTGCACACAATGCAGACCTTCATAGGTTACTCTCCAGTTTTCACAGGGATCGTCCCAAAAGTTCCAGAAACTTACCCAAGTGGAACCTTTCTGTTGTCCTCAACGAGCTCACAAAAGCACCATTTGAGCCCATGAAAGACACAGGCCTCAAACATCTCACTCTCAAAACTGCTTTCTTGCTAGCTTTGGCCTCCGGCAAGCGCCGCAGCGAAATCCATGCCTGGGTCGCAAACAAAGTATCTAATCTAGGCCAATGGGAAAAGGTCGCCTTGTTCCCCTCTTCTGATTTCATAGCCAAAAACCAACTAGCAAGAGAAGGTTCTCAAAGTGTGTCTCCGGTGACTATTCCTGCTTTGACTACCATTGTAGATAGACAATTTAAAGAAGACAGGACCCTGTGTCCGGTACGGGCCCTGAGGTATTATCTGGACCGAACTAAAGACCTGAGAGGGTCTCGTTCCCTCCTTTTTATCTCCTTCAAGAAAGGACATACCTCAGACATCAGACCCGCTACTCTCTCTTCCTGGTTGAAACAAACCATCCTACTTTGTTACAAACAAGCAGACCAACAAGCCTTGGACTTAGTCCAAGTTAAAGCGCATGACATCCGGGCCTTCGTGGCCTCTAAGGCCTTTTACGGTGGGGTATTGGTGGACCAAATCATGCAAGCCTGTCACTGGAAAGCTCACAACACATTTACAAATTTTTACCTCAAAGACCTTACTTGGTCGGACACCGACAACAATATGTATCTGGGACCCATAGTGGCGGCACAACAAGTCCTAGATCCTTCCCCTCAGACCAGTTGTCCTCAGAAAGAAAAAAGGGGGGGGGCACATCCGCTACAACCAAGTCTTCAGGAGTCTCACCCAGGATCTAGGTATTCCTTTACCTTCAAGATGTTACGGGTAAGGTCATTTTATTTTTTAATTATCAAGTAATTTCTATTAAGGACTTATTCAGTTGTCATTAATCTCATATTTCAGGTTAAAAATTTCATGAGATGCCCAACCACTGGGTTGGTCAGTCACACGTGAAGGTCTCCTAGGGACCCTTAGACCTCGAAGTGAGCACTGCTGCACTTCCGTCCTACAACCAAACATCTAGACAGTTTTAGCACTGTCTCTCTTTTACTTAGGTTTTTGGCTCGTTACAGGCCCGATCTTTGGGATCGGGGCACTGTAAAGGGGACTCAAACTGGTATTTCTGGCACTATTCTGTATATACTAATTCAAATCTTAGAAAAAAATGACATATCTTCCAGTCTCAGCTGTAATCCCACCACCGGGCGGTTGAATTCATCATTAGGTCCTACATGGTAAGCTATTGTAGCGTAATAAAATTGAAAATTTTAATTACTTAAATGTAGCTTTTATAAGCTACAAGCTTACCATGTGGGACTTAGGAGAGTCCCACCCTGCCTCCCCGCTGTTTACAGCTGAGGGGTAGGTTTAAAACATTTCAACGAGAAAGTAGGGCGATTGGTCAGAAGTTATCACGTGACGACAACTACCAGTATATCCGGTGGCTAACAAGAACGATCTTTTTTTCTAAGACGTTGGCCCCAGGTGTGGCAACCCGAGAACAGCATTAAGTCCCACATGGTAAGCTTGTAGCTTATAAAAGCTACATTTAAGTAATTAAAATTTTCAAATTTGTACTGTTGATATTCATAAATTGTCTGTGACTTATACCAGTCTTCTTTTTATTTTGGCTGCTAGGTTTGGCCCAATATTCACAAAATATTCATTGATGGCGTTGCCTATGTTGAGATCCCCCTTCCATAAAGCAAACTGCACACAAACTATCTGGAACTAAAGATAGTTCCAAGACCTCTGTTCAAACAGCATAGTCCTCATAGCTACAGACAACACAACAGTGGTTGCCTACATAAACAATGAGGGGGCATGAAGTCGGGCCCCTTGTGTGCCCTCATGTGGAGAATCCTGGCCTGGTGTTCCAGAAAACAGGTTATTCTCAAAGCTTGACACATCCCCAGCTGGATGAATGTGATAGTAGACAAACTATACAGGCTGGGCCAAACCAATCCAACAAATTGGTCCCTCCACCCAGAGGTCTTCCAAGCAATATGTTCCCGGTGGTACCAGCCTCAGGTGGACCTTTTTATCTCCAGGTTCAACAAGTTACCTCTGTTTGTGTCACTGGTACTTGATCCCCTGGTCTCAGTAGTGGATGCGCTCAGCCTACCATTGGAGAATCTGGATGCATATGCCTTCCCACCAGCTGCAGAAGTTGCAGAACTATCTGTACAACAGGATGATAGTGATTGCACCAGGGTGGCCCAACATGCCTTGGTTCTTGGACCTAGTGACCATGTCTAGTCAGATCTCTTTGTGCCTGCCGACCTGACCAATCTGTTGACTTAGGCATTTAGCAAGACCCTACACAGGAATCTGTCAAATCTGAACCTGCATATCCGGCTCCTAGAGCCTCAGCCATCAAAGAACAGGGCTTCTCTGAGGCAGTGGCAGAATGAATTAAGGCTCTTCAAGAGGATCAGCCAGATCAGTCTATGAGGCAAAGTGGTCCACTTTTACAAATTAGGTGGACTTCAGGGCACCACCTCTAAAAACCATAGCTAACTTCCATCTGTACCTGTTTCAAGACAGGAAGTTACAGCTGGGCACCATTGATAGGTATAGGTCAGCAAATCATGAGAATCTCACTTGTCTGGATAGTTTCCACAGGGACAGACCCAAAGGGGCATACCCTCTTGAAACCTCTCCCTGGTACTGTACCAGCTGACAAAGGCTCCCTTTGAACCCTTAAAGAGGCCTCCCTGAAGCACCTAACCTTCATGCTTGGCTAAACAAGTAAGTCTTTAGCTGGCTTCTGAAACCATCTATTGTTTGCTGAAATCTGACAATCTGTGACAGCTTGTTTCATTCAGCTGTTGTGGCTACTGCAAAGCAACACCTGCCTATGTGCTTCTTAGGGCGGGCTGAGGAAACAGATAGCCTGTTGCCACAAGTAAGACTGCTCAATCTTATTAAAGCTGAAAAATACGGGGGCTGTGAAAGATTAATAGCATTAATAGCAAAGATTATACTTAAAGAGGATGCGATGTTGAATTGGAAACCAGTGAAGTTTTTTCAAAAAGGGTGTAACATGACTCATTTTGTCAAAGATGATGCGGCAAAGAGCATTCTGGACTCTCTGTAGTTTGGCTATGTTGGACTTGCTTACCCCATAGCATAAAGCATTACAGTAGTCCAGACAACTACTAACCATAGCATTTCCCAGAAGTATTGCAGTCTCAACACCAAGGAATTTGCGAATTCGTTGCAAATCATAAAGATGATAGTAACATGCTCTGCAAACCTTGTCAACATGATTGTCAAAGGAGTTGTCTGAGTCGAAAATAACACCCAGATTCTTTACTTCCACTGATGGAGAGATATATTGTTATGGAGGAGTGGAACAGGGAAATTTGGTGCAAGCGACTCTCTGATGGCTTTTTGACGTATAGTGATAAATTAGTTTTTTTCTGGGTTTAGTTTTAGTTTAACACCGTCCATCCACTCCTGTACAGACTTGAGACACTCGGTCAGCTCTTCCATGCTTGACTGGAAAGTTCCTGGAGTCAACTGCTAGGTAGATGTGGGTATCACCAGCGTATAGACGATGAGTAACATTGAATTTTGAAATAACATCACTGAGGGGACTAGTGTACAGAGTGAAAAGGAGAGGACCCAGTACGGAGCCTTGGGGGACTTCGAAAGGAAGAATTACCGCCTCAGAGAAACTATCACCTATTTTAATTTTTTGTTTATGGTTTGAAAGATACAATTTGATCTACGACAAGACAGTACCATCTAGACCAAACCAGTCATGCAAGCAGTCATATAAAAGAGAATGATCAATTGTATCAAATGCTGCTGATAGGTCTAATAATGTAAGGCCACTGCCTTTCCAGTCCACTGAGAGAGCTATATCATTTTAAATCTTCAACAATGCGGTTTCAGTGGAGTTGGAACTCTGGCAGACTGGTTGACATTTAAGAGCCCCTCGTCCAAAATAAATTCATTTAGCTGCTTTGCCACAACCTCCTCAATAAGTTTTGATATAAAGCTGAGGTTTCTGAGGATATTTCTATCAAGGCTCGGCTTCTTTTGAAGGGGGGGGGGGGGGGGGGTGATATATGACAAACAGTTGGGGAAACTACCTTCTTTGATTGAATACTTTACAATTTTAGTGATGGGGGTGATGAGATGACTTCTCAAGCAGGAAATTATAGTGATTGATTGCAGCCCGGTATCAGTTACGATTACTGGCTGAGTTTTCACGATGCCATGCCCGCTCATATTTCCTCTTGAGTTGTTTTGCCTTGAGGATGTCACAGTTCATGAAACCAGTCTCGGCATGTCTCCATATATTTTTCTTCTTGATTGGGGCCTGCTTATCAAGGAGGCTTCTCAAAGTATTAAAGTATTGATGACTGAGAAGACTCAGAAAGTGATAAGACAAGACAGGACAAGCCTGTTACCAGGGGGTGGAGCCTCGGTCAGGAACAAGAGTCGGAGAGGGTCAGGGAAATATCAAACATGTTTGATTTTTTACGACTCTCTCCAACAGGCCTGGAAACTACAACCGACCCTAACCGCCTATGCAAACATTGCTCCTGGCCCTCGAAAAGTACTTAGATACCGATAGGTCGGCTCCAGTGGGACACCCACATAAATTACATCTTTTGATATTAAATTGAAATAAACTTTTGCAATAAGTTGATTTTCTGTATTCAGTTGCATAGTTATGTATCATAAAAAACTGTTAGGTTTTCTGAAAAAAAATGTTTATCTTAATCTGTTTTCTAATTATAGTGTCCCAATGAACCTCTCTAACAATACAGAGGTGCCAATATGTGGCTAATTACAATTAAATACTCAAATTTAACACTTAATTGGATGAATCAACTGCTCTCCGATTTAAGAATTATACACTTTGAGACCATAAAATAACTACTCAGGCTTGAATTATTTTTCTTTCATTCTTTCATTGAGAGGCCAATATTTTCATATTTGTGGATTAAGGTAGAGCCTAAAAGAGAGCTCCTGAAATGGCTTTAAACATAAAGGGTTGATGCATCCTTTAATATTCTCTGAGAGATCATAAATAATGTAATGAAGGATATGACATTATTATCAGTACATATTTGTTTATTAATTTTAATGTTATAGACTAATCCTTCTTTATGTCAATTCTTGAATGTAGTACTGTTATTCCAGTTAATTTAATTGTTTATTATTATGCTAAAACTATCCAATAAAGGCTATAAACCAAGTCTACACAATGAATATGTGCATTTCATGTTTTATTATTTGTACATTCCATACCTTAGGTTATTGAATGTACACATTCAATGATTTTAGCCATTCAGCCATTGAATGTATACATTAAATGATTTGCCCATTGAATGTACACATATGGATGAGTGCAAGGGCTAAAGAATTTTCAAAGAGTAGGATTCCGCTGGTATTAAATAAATTGCAAACAAGTATTAGACATATGAAATTAATAAGTAAACATATACAAGTAGTACTTGGCTCTATTATGTTGAAATATTAAAATTATTGATTGTTTTTATCTTGCAGTATGAATGCAAATATTCTATTTGCACTGGGGTTTACTAAGTGAAAAAATATCATTTGGGGAAATTCTGCATTTAAAAGATGCATATTTTCACTATTCAAACCTTAGTTCCTCTTGACAGTTGTATTTGACATGGAGAAATCTTAATCAATTATATTCAAGAAGCAGAACATCTGGGTTTGAGCAAGATGTAGATATCATTTGTTTCCCGTATTAAGTTTATTTGAACCACAATGTGGAGCCTCTATAATACTTGTGGAATAGTCAAGGGATGTTTGTTATTTTACTAATATTAGGGTAAGAGACATCAGCTTTAATCTGCCAGGAAACCTCCCAAGAATCTCTGACTTCTTCAACACCATGAACTTCACTGTGGAAGGGTTTGGTCAGTTCTTACTTGATGCTGGCCTGGGAGGACGGTTTGAAAAATTGATGGGAATTGTGGGAGATTTGGGGTCGTTACTGGATGGCAATATGTGTCAAATGCTGAGTAAAATAAAACCCTCAAAACTGAGATGGGAGACCTTGAAAGGTTAGTCCAGTACATTAAATTTGTCTGTTCCAATGGTTTGTTTGTTCAGTTAGCACTTTATAAAATACTAGGTGAGTCCAGTATTGTGCAAGGGATGCAATGAAACCCATACTATAGCCTTGCTCAAGGCTCAAATTTGCATATTTTTTTCAAAAATGCAGACAAACATTTGGTATTCATAAAGCACTTATACATGTTAAGAGATAGAACTTTATCACAGATTTGTATGCTGCTGTAAAGGTCTGTACATGTATGAGTACATTATAGAAACTGAAACTGCATTATCTGAACTGACAATTTTTGTAACTGCAAAGAAACTTGAGCCTTCAGCAAAGCTAACCATACTAATAAATTTACATGTTACATTTTTACATAAACCACAAAAATTGTATATGAATTTTTCATATAATTATTGCAAGCTGCCTTTTGTTTCCTTCACAAGATAATTATGGCAAGATATATAAGGAAATAATAATACAACAGCACACAGATAATACATACCTCAGAATGTCCCCTATTGCTTGCAAGTGAAATAATAATGATAAATCCTGCATCTGGAATTGGCTGACTAGATCACTTCAAAAATTAACGTCTATGTTAGTCCAAGACCCACCTACTAAGAAATTTGATGTAAATTTGGGCAGTATTTGATCGTATTTGCCAGCATTAAGATAAACAGAATACACCAATCAGATGAACTACCTTAGCAGAGATTATAAAGCGAAGAGAACAGAAATATATTGTTATTATTTTAAATACTGTAACAAGTTTCAAATGTCTTATCTGGCTGAAGAAGTAAAATTCTTCAGTAGAATAAATTTCATATTTAAACCTTGCTAAAATACACATATTTTCTTTGTCAGTCCCCACCCATTTTTCAGGTCCAGCAATACACACTGAGGATTCATTAGTTTATTAATACACATATAACATTGGTAAAGTACATGATGTAAATATAAAGTATAAATGTAAATCTAAAGACTTTTTACAGATTAAAGCAGATTACACAGACTGTTTACAGTTAGCAGTATACATATACACACAGTTATGTTATATTACACCTTGCTGTTATACAATTACATGTTATATTGATCAACTGATAACCACCTGAGGTCTGTTATTGACCTTCCAGGCCTAGCTGACCTCCGACCCCAAGCAGGAGGTATACTACCAGGTATATGACTTGTGACCTTGCTGCTAAGCATCCACAGAGTCGACTGACACCTGCTGGGGGCAGGGGGCAGAGAAAGATGTTACCCACATATATGTAATTTAAGCCCTAGAATGTATGTATAGATATACCTTTAACCCTGAGCATACCATGAAACTGCCTCAAAAGCCCAATGTAGGAGCATTTAAACATTTATACACCGAGCATAGATAGGAGTTGATGATATTTTTGAAGGATTCAGCAGTTTCGCGACTTCTTTTTTGATCTTGTTGAATATAAGTCCAAACACAATTGGAAGCCCAGGAGCCATGGGTTTTTATGTTTTGAACTGGGACATGAGCATTAAATGCACAAGAGGCTCCAGACCTTCTAAAATTATGAAATGAGAAATGAAGAAGAGGGAGGCCAATCATGGCATTCAGTTTGGATAAGGTCTTTCCGAGTTTACTTTCTGTGACAAGGTAGTGGCCTTGAGGAGACCAAACTTGAAAAAGGGGATCATGATTTCTTGGTTTATAATGTGCTATAGCCTTCTTTAGAGCATGAACCGGACACAGAGGAGAGGGATACAGAGAAGGAAGGGCTATGACATGAGATTTGTCCCTAGACTGCATGGTTTTAGACCATTTCAAAGTTATTAACATGCCAGGAGGTGTGAATTGAATGTCACCCCTGGTGAGGTGTCTAGATATGTCAAATTCTCTAAAAGAATGGGGAGCAATATTTGAAATTGCTATGAGGAAAATAGCTTTATAGGTGAAACGGGAAGTGAGTGAACCACAGGCAGCAATCAGATCCTTTAAAGTATCAATAGTCATAATATTCCTGGTCGTAATTGCTAGTGGACGATTGATCTTGACTGCTTTAATGAACAAATGCACTTGAGGTTGATCCAACAATTCGTAGTGCAGAGAATACATGATGAAATTTGCCTTAAGGGCTGATATGTTATTTGACAGCATGTTACACGACACACCATTTTCCAACAAATACTCAAGATATGCAAGCACTTCCTGTAGTGTAATTTTACTTGGATTTATGTCACTACATATGCAAAACCCTATGAAGTTCCTGAATAACAATTGATAGCAACGGCGAGTCTTGGATTTGCAAGCCATGTGCAGTCTACTGGATGCTTTTGCCTTCAGTAGCACCAATTCTTCTCGACCTACAACAAAGTGTAATAATGTTATTATCATTTATATATAGTTATTCAGTTGCAGAACATTTGGTGGAATGTGCATCCATATTGGATTTGGAATTGCTTTGTACAACTGTTGGACTTGAGATGGAGAGTTTTGCCACCTAGAAAGCAGGTCAGCTACGACATTCTGACTACCAGCTATATGAGAATAAGATAGATCTATATCTGCACGGGCTGCTTCCAGCCAAATTTTCCTTGCGCATGCGCCAAGGAAAGGATCCCTAGTCTTGCCCCACCTCAAAACCTGGACCATGGCCAGATTATCACATCTTATGTGAATGCGTTTTCTAATCCAGTACATTGCAAACACACGAATAGCTGCGAGTATGTTCAATATCTCTAGCTGTGTAATGGCCAAGTTGCCATAATGCTTCTCTATAGGAATGCGATAGACGTAATTTGCCCAACGCCCCCCAAAGCCAGTCAGATAGGCATCGAGTTCTATAATCTCATGTGTATGCTTGTGATCAAAGAACGACACCCCATTGTATTTCTGTACGAAAGTTTTAAACCACATCAAGTCACGTTTGAAGTCATCAGTTAAGGTTATGGACGTCTTGTCATAATTCGCCCTTAAAAGATCCAGCATGCGATTTAGAAACATGCGAGCCAGACGAACGCACTTGTGGATGTATAAAAGGTTACCCAGAAGTGATTGGAGTTGGTGTTTTGAGCAGTATTTCTTATGGCGCCAGTCATCCAGCATTTGCTGTATGGTCCTCAATTTTTCATCAGGAATAGCAATAGTTTTGTTGATACTGTCGATTTCCACCCCTAAACAAACCGAGGTACAAGCTT
The DNA here is from genome assembly GCA_964017235.1 of Sabellastarte sp. h YS-2021. Taxonomy (NCBI): domain Eukaryota; kingdom Metazoa; phylum Annelida; class Polychaeta; order Sabellida; family Sabellidae; genus Sabellastarte; species Sabellastarte sp. h YS-2021. The sequence continues at coordinate 20,659,349 of OZ024927.1, forward strand.
CTTTTACACTAATGTCTAGTCCCATACGCTGGAGGATATTCTTTAGGTGCTCAAAAGCCGAAGACGCAACGCTTGGTACGCCCACTCCCACAAAATCGTCCACATAATTTATTACGTCATAGCCATCCTGACGCATGGTGAAGCGTACCGCATCGCTGACGCATTAGAAAATCTGTGTTCCGTGCCTGCTCCCAAACGGAAGATACATATCAAAGTACGCAACGTCACGCCACTTCAACCCCAACAAGTCAAAATCAAAGGTATCAATCTTAATGTGCCTGAAGGCATGACTAATGTCGATTTTAAACAAATGCGCCCCAGTACTAGCCTCTCTCAGGGCATCTGTTATATTATCCACAGTCGGAAACGTCAAAGTTCGTAGCCATATATGAGTTCTTGTCAACACCCAGGTTCACGGACGCGTCCTTAGGTCAAGAAAGGTCTATGATAACCCTTCTATGAGCAGCATTTGCTTTTTCCCTAGTCATGAAGGGTGAAAATGGCAGTTAGGAATTGGACTTTGCTTGAAAGGACTCATAATTGCTTGATATTTGAGTTCTTCCTGTAGATATGCATCTACGTCGCCTGGGAACTGTATAGCTGAATTGTGATTTTTATTTTCCCACCTCAATTTTGAATTTCTATTGAAGTCCAAAGGGAAACCGAATTTTAGAAACTTACAAAGCTGGACATCCCGATAATCTTGGAGCTCGTGTTCCCATTCTTCAATGTGAAGTTGAGATTTTATTGGGATTCTGCACCCCAGGAAATTATATGTGCCACTATCTTTGACCAGCTTATGCAATAAAACCGGATCATCTACCTTGTGATGTGATGCATTCGGAGAGATCTGCAAGATAAAATCTCCCAGTGGTACAAAGCCGAAGTTGTACTTACATTGTTCTTTCCATTTTTTTAAAAATATACACACTTGTCGACATTACTACTTGATACATGGTGACATAACTGTTTAGAAAACAAAGTATGTGCAAACTTATCTTCATGAAGACCATTTATATCATACAACAGCATCTCCTCACTGTTAACTTGCTTGTTAACACCATTCTGTACTACAGAAATGCCATTACCACTTGCATGTTCAGTACTTTCATTCACAACCAAGTTACTGACGTTTAATACCAGTTTGTCAACATTGTCACTTGTATGGCCGCTTATATCACCTTTATTTCCTTGGATATTATGCCCTTTGTGTACTTTTGCAGAGTTTTTGAATATCATAGTATTGCTAATTCCGTTATTGTTACACGGGACACTTCCACTATTTGACAACTTGAATGCTGAGTGTTTCATATTGTGCAACACCTTACGTTTATTACCTCTGGCCAGTAAAGCGTTAATTGACTTTGCACACACATTGGAGTTTGTAAATACTCTTTGCTTCACTGGAGATTCAATAATACGTTCCTTGTCACAAACCAGTTCACGTACGCCACTTTGTACCTGACTATTTCTAAAAGCAACTTTCACATTGTTACGGTTAAGACCTGACACATTGCTACTGTTGGGATTATTACTTATGCTGCTCACCACCTTTATGGGTGGGCAGCAGTTTGATCGTTTTTTGCTTGTTGTTTCTTGACCTTTTGACAGTCTTTTTCTGAATGACTCAGGATTCTACCTTGAGTTAAACAAAAGGCACAAATGTGCTTTTGCAACTTGCCCCCTGTTTCATGGTCCCTACTGTATGAACAAGTACCAGTCTGAAATTTTTACAGAACCACGGATGTTTCTCCCCCTCCTTATTGCCCCAATTTTGCTTATTCTGATGCTTCTGCGCATGAGCCCTGCTTCTTCTTGAGTCGTGGTTGGAGTCGTGGCTACTCGTCCCCGCTGCGACCTGTTGCTCAACAGCATTCAACCTCGACGACATCCTCTTCAGTTCTTTCAGGATCTGTCCCTGCACATCCGAACTCGCCCTCTTCTCCAGAGCTTCTTCGTGGTCACTGTCACTTTCTACACTGGAGTACTGTGCACGTTTAACATGAGAGTCCTTCTCCCTAGCGACTGCATTCTTTGAACCTTTCACACCTTTCTTACTAGACATAGTACGCTCTGGAAAAGAGTCCCGTTCATCTACACTACTAGCCAAGGCTGCACTGGTGATAGCTTCATCTCCTTTCTGAACATTTTTACAATTTTTTCCAGTTGGGGGATAATGTTTTTGTCCACAAGCCCAACAAGTATTTTTATTTTTCCCATATTTGTCATTTAACACACAATAATTCTGAAAATACATACGCACGACCCCTGAGGATGTGCCTACGACAACCGGAGTCTAAATTTGGCTAATTCTGCGAGGACTAAATAAGTAAATAGGGTTGACCATCCCTTTGAAGTAGCCAAGTAAAGCCTGAGGTTGTCTCAATGACTGACTATGATCCAGGTACAGTTCAGCAGCAACAGCATATGTCAAACAGATTAAAATGTCAATATATAAACTAAATGACCGTTCGATTGACAGCACACAATAAAAATGCTAAAATCATAAGTTAAAAGCCATTGTAAAATTTGTTTCCTTATGGTTGCACCAAATCACAAACAGCAAATATTTAAAGCACAAAGCCTATATTCCAGGAATAAAATTCAAGATGTCCACTCTCCCAGTTCTTATGTGTAACTGATGCTATAATTACAAATTTCCCTCTCTTTCTGATAGTGACCAATGAGGATGGGTTATACAACAGGCCCCTCTGTTTCTAACGTTTGAACCCCCCTGTGGTCAGCCCTAAACTTCAGGATCTACAAATGTAGGGCTAGCCCCGAAAAAGGAGGGACTGACCTACATGGTGCCTGTTACACCATTCCTGAATCTCTATATTCAAGCTGAATAAATGTAACATTTATCTCTTTCTTCATGGCCTGTAAGACAATAGTTTATGCCTAAGTATATTCACTATAAGATGTTTGGCAGTCAGGGATCATTGTCCATGTATGGTTTACTACGTATTTCTCCAGCACTGTTTAATTGAAATTTTTGGTTTATTGAAATTTGATGTTTATGATGTCATATACAAGGATCTTATGGGTGGCAATGCACAATAGTGGTATGAGATTTAGCATATTTAGCATATTTAGACCCTACAACTTACAAACCTCGTTTTATTTTTGTATCCATATTCAATATTGCTCCTTATGAGCTGAAAAGGTTGATCATTTCATAAGTCTGGTATACCAGGCATTGCTTTAGAAAATACAAACAGTGCCAAATTTTATTACAAGGTTTTCTAGAGCAGGCATTTATTTGAACCGGTTGTCTATATGAATCTGGGTATTGTTCTTCTTGGGTTTGAAAGTTGCTGTAATTTTTCAGGAACAAATTGAAAGACATAAATCTTCAGTAAAAATTACACTCTATGGCACACCGGTCTCTCTGAGATTATTTAATTCTCTGTTCTATCATTGCAGTTCCAGTGCTTTAGAGTTTGACATATGATAGGGATAAAGTCGTATTAAAGTATTCATTGCATCACATCAGGAAACATAAGTTTATTATCCTTCAAATTATGGCGTCTGATTAATATTCAGCAATATCAACATTTTTCTTAGTTGCAATACTGGAAAAGTCCATACAATGGAAGAAAGAAATCTAGTGCTGCATTAATAAAATCGTGGGAAAATAATCATTTACTGTATTGTTTGTAGATTGAAAAGTTATTTGATGTAAATCCTACTATTTTTTTCAGATGGAGGATCACTTAATGTGGCAAAGGATGTTATCAAAGGTCAAATGGAAAAACTTAAAATCAAAGGTGATCTAATATAGCAATGGTAGTCAAAGTAATGTCCATAAGGAAAACCAGCTCACTTTGTCCAGAAAGAAGTAAAAAACTAATATCTTTGCAAAATCTTACCCACCCTATTTTTTTGGTTTTGTTTTCCAAAAAAATAGGGATTTATGGATCTCTGCTTTTCGGTATGAGTCACTTTAGAGTCTGTTTTTAAACTAAAGGTTAATCATTATAAATTTATTTATTTATTTTGGGTTTAACGTTCCTTTCAACAATGTATAGATCATATCACGACAGGTAGTTTTAGGGGCAGAGGAAACCAGTCAAGGTTCTGCACTGTAAACTGCTGACCATCAGTAAGCAACTACCAACTTTCCTGCAAAGGGTCCCGGGTTTGAACTGCTGTCCCCAGAGGAGGGAGGAAAGTGTGTTACCACTGCGCCACCGTGGTCCCCTTAAGCACACTAAAAGTACAATTAAAATTAATAAGAATTAATAAAAGTGGCCTATGTGTATCAAAAGGCACGGGTGGTTTATTTGATATTTTTAAAAGTTCTTTCAGTACTTGTGGTTGATTAAGTCAATTTAGAAATACATGGACTCAACTGCTATATTATCTCTGAAATCATGATTGTTTTTTGGTCGTCTCAGAATCTGCAAGTAAATGAATGACATACAAGTAAGATGTTATTATAATAATAAGAAGAAGAAATATTTTTGTAGCTGCCTTGGCTCTAACTTTTGACATTTTAACAACTTTTACCCTGAAGGGCTGCCGGGTTATTTTTTTCACCCATAGTGTCCAGATACGTAGGTGGGCGGGCAGCAGGAAAAAGTTTGTCTAGGCTGTATGTGTGCCACGTCATGATGCGACCTTGATTTTACTTTTGTTCTTGCCGTAGTGACCTTGATCTATAATGTCTTGTCCATGCTATTTCTTGGCAATTGGAATGTGTAGAAAGTTGATACTTGGTAGGAACATTGCTTGGGGGTTATAGGTGTGTACTCGCTTGGCGTGACTTTGATTTGACCTTTGACCTTGCCGTTATGACCTTAACCTATAAAATCTTGTCCGGGTTATATCTCGGAAATTGTAAGGTGGAGGAAGTTAATATTTGGTAGGGACATTGGTTAGGAATTGTGCGTGTGCAACGTCATGGTGTGACCTTGATTTGACCCTTGTCCTTGCCGTAGTGACCTTGACCTATAATGACTTGTCCAGGCTATTACTTGGCAACATGGGGTAAGGGCATATGCAATGCTATTGGTTTTGTATCTCCATGCTAGAACTTACTAGTTGCTGGAAATTTTATACCAAATGTTTTTTTTTCTTTTAATGACCACATGTAAGACCCAGTCAATTTTAAACCAGTGGTTCAATGACAACTACAGACAAAATTAACATTTATACTTGAAAGTAACATGTCATTTATATGAAATTTTTATGTGAAAGCAACCCATAATTAATGGCCCATGACCATAAACATACTGCTTACAATATTATGTTTTTGTATCAGTGACACTGATCAACTAGATGATATTGTAATATATTTGTGTATATTGGCTCTATTAAAATATCACCAATACTTCAGGGGATACCCTTTTAACTCAGTCAGACCTGTATTGTTTGTATTCACAGGATGCTATCCTGTGGATACTCTGGATTTCGCTTTGTGCCAGCGTGCTGCAGTGTGTAGAGAGGTTTCACTGTTACCACTCTAATGAAAAAATATTATAGCTAGACTTCTTAAATTTGCAGGATATATTCAGAACCATGTAATCTTGTGTAGGAATTTTTAGCCTCATTTTGAAAACAAGATGGCTGCCACGGGCAGTTTTCAATTTTTTGTTGACCCTCTAGAGCCAAGGGTATTATAGGTAAAGATTCAAATTCGCAGCATATGTTCATTATTACAAAATCTTGACAGGGAATATTTTTGGTTTCAGTTTGAAAAACAAGATGGCCGCCACGGGCATTTCTTTGTCAGTCATAAAATGTGCTCATATCTCCCTTCTTATTGGTCCCAGAGGTTTGGTATATGAAGCCAACCTACAGGAAATCATGGCTTGGGAATCTTCTGATGTGGTCAGATTTGACCTTGGGCCCCTTCTTCAAGGCAAAACGATAATAGCCAAAGTTGAAAATGCTTATAACTTGCTTATTATTGGTCCTAGATGTATGCAATGTTAAACTAATCTATAGGAAATCATGGGCTGGAAATCTTCTAATATGGTCAGATCTGACCTTGGACCTCTCCTTCAAGGTCAAATGAGGAATGCCAAAGTTAAAAGCACTTGCAATTCACTTATTGCTAGTCCTAGAGGTTTGAAATGTGAAGCCAACCTATAGGAAATCATGGGCTAAAAATCATCTGGTGTGGTCAGATTTGACCTTGGGCCCCGTCAAAGTCATATGAGGATAGTCAAACTTAAAAGAGCTTATAATGCACTTATTATTGGTGCTAGAGGTTTGGAATGTAAACCTAACCTACAGGAAATCATAAGACATGAATCTTCTGATGTGTTCGAATTTGATATTTCACCCCCCCCCCCCCCCCCCCCCCTTCAAGGTCAAACAAGGATAGCCAAATTTAAAAGTGCTTATAATTTGCTTATTATTGATCCTAGAGGTTTGCAATGTGAAATCAACCTATAGGAAATCATGGGCTGGGAATCTTCTGATGTGGTCAGATTTGACCTTTGCCACATCCCTCAAGGCCAAACGAGGCAAGTCAAAGTTAAAAGTTCTTATAATTCACTTATTCTTGGTTCTAGAATTTTACAATGTTAAACTTACTAACGGGAAATCATCGTCTGAGAAATCAACTTATAGGAAATCATGGACTGGGAATCGTCTGACATGGTCACATTCGACCTTTGGTCCCTCCCTCTAGGCCAAACGAGGATAGCCAAAGTTAAAAGTGCTTATAACTCACTTATTATTGGTCCTAGAGTTTTACAATGTTAAACCTACTTATAGGAAATCATGGACTGGGAATCTTTTGTTCAGTTTCACCTTGGGCCCCTCCTTCAAAGTCAAATAAGGATAGGCAAATTTAAAAGTGCTTATAACTCACTTCTTATTGGTTCTAGAGGTTTGTCATGTAAAATCAACTTTTTGATATTATGGGCTAGAAATCTTCTGATACGTGCAAATGTGACCTTGGGGCCCCTCCTTCAAGGTCAAACAAGGATAGCCAGTGTTAAAAGTGCTTATAACTTGCTTATTCCTGGTCCTAGAGTTTTGCAGTGTTAAACCTACTTATAGCAAATCATTGACTGGGAATCTTCTGATGTGTTCAGATTTGACTTTGGGTACCTCCTTCAAGGTTAAACGAGGAGAGCCAAATTTAAAAGTGCTTATAACTCACTTATTCTTGGTCCTAGAGTTTTGCAATGTTAAACCTACTTATAGGAAATCATGGGCGGGGAATCTTCTCATGTGTTCATGGTTCCTCATTCCTTCTGATGGGTTCCTCATTTAAGGTTAAATGAGGATAGGCAAATATAAGAGTGCTTTTAGCTCACATATTATTGGTCCTAGAAGTTTGCAATGTGAAACCAAACTATAGGAAATCATAAGCGATGAATCTTCTGATGTGTTCAGCTTTGACCAAGGGCATCTGCTTTGAGGTTAAATGAGGGTAGCCTAACTTAAAAGTGCCTGCACCTTGCTTATTATATTAAAATGCTGTTTATCTTCAAAACTTTGTTAATTGTCCTTTTCCATTAGATATATCTTGCATCTGGCCACAGGTGCAGCCCTGATCGAGTTTATGTTTGTAATCCACAATCACTGGGATCAGCCCAAGCAGAGCCATTATAATTTCTTATTAGAGTAAGAAATCTAAAATTGCCACATGTGAAAACACTAATAAAAATATTGATTTGAGGTGAGATTTATTGAATGTATATTAAATCAAAGCTTTTTGGACTGAAATATACCAAGTATAAGACAAAGCCTCATTTTCTTCATACAATTAACTCAGGTTTTAGAGGTGGCATATTTTAGATTTCTGACGAATTTTAGATATCTTACTCTACAAGGTTGCATTTAATGTTTACCTTTAAATTATTCTTCTGCACATTTGAGATGTGTGCCAGATTACAAAACCAATCTGTATTATTGGTATGTTTCCCTGTTTTGCAGGATGCGACAAGATTCTGGCTGCTTTGGGTAAAAGTGAGTCCCATTACTGTGAGGTTGATGCAGACTCCAGTTGCAATGTACTGCAGTGTATTACTAAAAACAAGTTTGATGACATGAACATTGAAATACCCATTGGAATTGGATTTGACCCTTGTAATATCAAGGTCAAGATCGGCATTGGCTTAGAGGAAATTACTATTGAATTTGAAGGTATGAAATTGTTATGTAGTCATGCATGTTATTACCATTAATACCTTAAAATTAAGTAACTGAATGGTTAAAAATTTTATTCTGTGAACACATGAAACCTGATAGCTCTAGTACTTAATATGCAAAATAGAGTACAACAACAGTACAGTCATACAAACTTTCATTTTACAATTACTGGACTGTTTGAGTACAGCTCTATTATATTCATATTGTGTTTTAAAATTTGTAATACCCAAGTGTATCTTTCATTTTATGTAATTTATCTTATCCATTAAATAACTCTGTATAAATAAAATAAAGGTAATTAAGAGACCAACTGAGATCATTTTCAGTCATGGTTTGGCATATTATAGCTTTAGCTTGTGCTTATGGAATAACAATAAGGAAACTATTCAAATTTGCATCGGAGCTTGAAAAAACCATGCTGATTTGGTATACAGTACCTTAACATTGAGCTCCTTTGTTCATTGACCCCTGCTTCTTGATCAAACAGAATCAAGTTACCTAAATGTCTTGTATCACCCTTAATATGTATCAGTATTTATGCCAAAACTAACTTACAGAATTTAGTAGTTTTATTATTCTTCAGTTATGTAAAGGTTGTTAAGAATTTTCTTCATGGCCAACTTTCTGCTGTAGATTTAAAAGAAAAATACTCATCAAATTTCATCCAAATATTGTTGATGTTAAGAGAAAAATTTACATTCCAGGCCATTTAGGTTATTAAATTGCTATCATGATAACAAAATCTGGAGGTTTCACTGTGTTTTCTCCATGGGTTGATATTACAGAGGGCAACCTGATCACAACGGTAATACTCTCAGTGGCTCAAATCAACCACATCAACATCACCGCAGAAATAACAGTGGAGTTCAATATTATCAGCAAAAATACAACAGTGGACGTGACATTACGTGCCTGCCACTCATTGCTCCCCATGTGTTTTGGTTACTCTCCAGTGTTCAAAAAGCTCTCTTTTGAAATGAATATAGAATTAGATGGGGAGGATAGAAGATGTTTTAACATCAGTGGGATGTTTATGCCATGTCAAAATGGTAAGTTTTCATAATTTTACAGCCTTTGCGAAGGTAAGTAGGTTTCAAGCATGACATATTTCTCTCACAATTATTGAACTAATGATATACGGTTGAGTAGCATTGAAATTGGAAAACTACTTTCAATGGTTATAGGTTGTGGTGGTCAAAAAAAACCCAACAACATGTAGTACATTTGTGAAAAAACATCAAAGATTTTAATCAAATATTGTTTTTGGTGTAACAGGCTAAATGTATTATAAATACCTAGATTTTAAAGAATTATACATTATTTTAAAGAATTATACACTTTATTTATTGTTTTTTCAAGACATTTTTGAATACATTTTAAAATTGGTTTGTCACTGGTTATCAGTTGGACACCAATAGCTGGTTTTGGAAAATTTATATTACCTTTAACGGCTGCAGTAGCACTTTAGTTAACCTGTTAAACATTCAAGACTTACTGTAATTTCTGTTATATATCCCCTTTCCCCATCATTTTAATAGAATATTATAAGGGCCTCATGTGGCTCAGTTGGTAGGGGTGTCGGACTTATAATCCAAGGGTTCGATCCCCAGTGATCCCAAGTGTTTCATGTGGCATAACATCCTTGGGCAAGATGTTAACCTGGTCTGTGCCTATCTCCACCCAGGGGGAATATGGGTGCCCATGTTTAAGGGATACTGGCTTCTGCGCCTTGCATGGCAGCAATAGGTAAGCTTACCAAGGTTAGCTATCCTTCCTGGGGCAAAACTGTGTAAAGAACTTTGAGCTAATAATAGAAAAAGCACTATATAAGAGCCCAGTATTATTATTATTATTTATTATGAGGGGAGATCAGCAATTAAAGCTTACAGTATTCAATTGTGAAATGCCCATTAAGAGATCATCATATTGTAGTAGTTGTACACAATTAAGAGTGTGTAATGTAAAACCGTGAATTAGTAATTTTCTCAGCCATGTTTATCACCAAAAGGAAATAGGTCCAACAAATACCAGAGAGGGAGAATTAATTGAATATTTTATAGTAGTTACCTGACTTCTGCTAAAAAACCTTACCCAAAATTTCAAAAAAAAGAAAACATGCATACCCCTAAATATTTGTTACAGAAATTATGGTATATATTTTTGTGTCTGCTCACTGGAAGAGCACAAGAATTACATTCTAGCTGAGACATAACAGTTTGATTGTAACTGTTTGAAGAAATGAAATGATTGCTGAAAAATACTTGTATTTCATGAATGCACAGGTTCATACAATCCTGCTAGACAAATAACTCTGGATAGCATCAAACAGTGGAAGATGGAAGACTTTCTCTACTCAATGGATAGATTTCACCTCAGCCGTAGAGATGTGAATACCATGCTGGATGAAGCCAGAGTGGCTGTCTTAGAGAAGGTAACATGTTAAACCACATTGTCAATCGTAGCTGCCATCTGACAGAATAAGTATATTACTGGTAATATAATGTAATGAATATAAAAATATGGCACCAAATTGATGGTAGATTTAATGAGAATGTTTTGTCTTTGATTCAACTCTAGGTGTGTGAAACTCTAACACTGGACGATTCTAAGTTATGTGTCCTGATAACCCCATACCAGATTGTAACAGCCATAATAACCAATATGGGACCAGAACAAAAAATTGAACCAAAGTTGAAATTTTTGGATAGTACCTCCAATAAGACAAACACATGGTAAAGTGTGAAATATAATAAACATAAGACATCAAGGTGGCTTACTCTAAAGCTTAATTTACCATATAATAATCCAATGAATGAGCCCAGTCAAGGGAGATGTGAATAGCATACTTGAAAATCCAGATTTGCTGCCTTAGAGAAGGTGACATATTAATACATCTTGTAAATTGCCAGTATCATATAAGAAAAGATATATTATGCAAGAACAATGTTGTGGATAAGGCCAGTTGGGTGAGACAAGAGTAGAATCTTACTTTGAATTTTTAAAAGAAAAAGTAAACATTCATTTTCTGAATTGTAAGATCAGTCTTAGAAGAGGAACAATTTTCTGGATAAGTCAACCCATGCTTAAGACCTCCCGAAGATAAGTCAGGAGCAAGGAGACCTCCCTTTAAACTGTAAATATAAGCCTTGAAACTCAGGAAGCTAACTGATAATAACAAACCCTTTTCTGGTGTTCCACTGGAGCCGATCCTGCAACCGACCCTATGACTCGGGACGGTTGTGAAAGTCGTAGGTATGTAGAAAAAGGCGTGAAAATGCATAGTTGGTTAAGAAACCCCAGACAAGACGGTACATTTCCCGACAGGACACCGATAAGCGGAAGGGGATGTTTTCTACAGGATCCGTCATAGAAGTAGTAAGACAAGCCCTCAATCGTTAACAGACAACACGTATTGCAAACAGACAAGCCGTAAAGACAAACAGACAAGCCTGGACCACTTCCACGACTCATCGCAACAAGACTGATTGATTTTGGGGGTCAGTATCCATAGTCGGGACCCAAAATCGGGATTCATATCACACTACATAAACCCCATCTCCTGTTAGGTGCCACTCATTTCTCACTGCAAATAGGGCAGCTGCACATCAAGATGAATTTCTTGAGAAGTTGATGGGCCTTTAGAGTTTTATTGAGTTGAATATGTTATTTTTCTTCATGATTTAAAGACACAGAAGGCATCATAACCCAGCACCTGCCCAGCCAGCTCCACCACCACAGCCACAGCCCCCACCACGTAGGAGGAGGAAGCCACAGAATCCATGGGTTATGCCCTGGATATTGCAGAGGGAGTAGAGAGGATGCTACTGAACAACTGACATACCAGGTTACAGGAACTTTATCAGAATGCCACCTGCTTTTTTATTTAATTGAAGAAAGAATTTACCCCCGTCTCAGGAAGTCACACACAAATTTCAGGAAGCCACTAAAAGTTGGTTTGAAACTGGCAGTTACACTCAGGCACCTGTCCACAGAAGAAGGCTAGACTTCACTACAGTACCATTGGTGGGTTGGCAGAACTAACATTTGTAAATTTGTCCCCAAGGTGTGCAGAGCCATCCTTGAAGAATTTCAGCAGGAATATTTGATCTGTCCAACAGATACTGAAGAGTGGCAAAAGATTGAGGATAAATTTAGAAACAGATGGAATGTTCCCCATGCTGTAGGTGCACTAGATGGCAAACATATTGCTATGAAAAATCCTAAAAATTCATGCAGTGAATATTTCAACTACAAGGGTTACTTTTCCCTGATACTGTTAGCCCTGGTCAATGCAGAGTACAAATTCCTGTGGGTCAATGTGGGGGTCAGTGGTTCTTTATCTGATGCACAGATCTTCAACTGTAGTAAGCTGAGAAGAAAAATTGAGAACAGCACCTTGGGGCTACCACCACCAGAATCACTGACACCTGGAGGGCCAAGTCTACAGTACTTCCTATTGGGGGATGATGCCTTTGCCCTTATGCCTTGGCTGCTCAAACCCTACAGTAGACGACAACTGACCAGGGAAGAGAGATTAGCCAACTACAGGATAAACAGGGGCAGGAGGGTCATCGAGAATGCCTTTGGAATATTAGTGGGAAAGTTCAGGGTACTGCTGGCCACCATTGGGCAAAAGCCAAAAGTTGTGAGAGACATTGTTTTAACATGTGTGGTACTGCGTTAACATGTTGAGAAACCATCAGGGGGAGCAGACAGACCACCCACTCCAGCAGACGACATACAACCACCACAGGCTGACCAGGCAGAGCAGGGACAGAGTGAGAATTTTAGAAACTCATCGAGGGAGGCCAAACATCAACAAGACCTACTGAAAGACTACTTCAATAACCTAGGGGCACTGGCTGGGGACTAAGGGGAGAACAAGTTGTCATCTATCAGTCCTTTTTAGGACAAACCAAATTTTCCAAAAACTTTTATTTTAATGGTGTTACAAAATAGTTAAACTAAATTGCAAGTCACTGTTAGCCAAACACAAATTTAAACCCAATTTAGCCCTTCTTAAAACTAAATTCTGAACAGTTTTACATGTTAAATTAATTAGAAACTTCTAAAGATTTAAACCCAAGTGCTGAAATGTCAAGGTTCAAAGGCTACATACACATGAATTCTGATTTTTTGGAAAAATTAATTTTTTAACACAGCAAGTAGCAATTATATCCATTGATATTTTTGAATCAGTTTGACCCACAAGTAAAACTATCATTTCACTATAAATTTGTCAGTTTGTATTTGAAATTACAACCAAAAAAAGCGTTAAAAATATCTCAGAGGAATGACACTCACAATGAAGTGGTGGTCAACTGATAACAAATAAGTCAATCAGTCACTAGAAAGTTTGTCAGGCATGTCAGGGAATGTTTTTGCTAGGTAATGTGTTGGTCAGTGACGCTGTCTGTTTTTGTTTGGTTGTGTGTGTTTGATTTTTTTGAAAGTGTTGTGTAAGTGTTGGACGGTCTGCTTTATTTTGTTTTTGTGAAGAACAAGCAGCTGAATAATTGTTTTGGAGAGATTTGGGTTGCCCTTATAAGGGTCTTTTTGACGCGACTTGATGCAGGCTAATCTGCTGATTTGGGCTGACTCTGCTACCTGGACTGTCTGAGGGGGGAGGTCTTGCTTGTTCTTGCTGAGTGGTAGTTGGCAGTGGTGACGGTGCTGCTTGAAGCTGAGAGGGTGAAAATGGTTGTAGTGTGTTGATCTGCTGGTACTGTAGTATGGATGGAATACTTTCGAAAAGACTTGCTAATCCAGAAGTGTTGTGTTGACTGTCTTCCTGTTGTCCGCAGGCGACGGATGGCAGGTTAAATGTCTTTGTTGGGCTCAAAGCAAACATCAGTTGTCTGGAAGGTCCAGGCTGCTGATCATCTACAACAATTAAAGATGCAGGCTGTGATGATGCTGATGCTGACCTCTGTGGTTGCTGAACTTTGGCAATCACTGTTGCAAGGTTTGGTACTGCTTTCTGAGTTGGCTGCACAACTGGTGTGGATACTGATTGAGTATCCGGTATCGTGAGGATGTATTCACGTCCTGCTGTGGCCTGTGTTGCTTCTGGAAGTTGAAATGTTGTGACCTGTTGAGTTGTTGTGACCTGTTTCTTGCGTTCTTCTGCCTTGTACTGTATTCCACTAAGAAGTTTCACTGTCTCATTCATGAAGGTCAAAAAGTCTTGCTCCTCCGGATTTTCAATCTCGGAATAGAGATAGTTGCAGAATGACTGTCTTGGACTTAAAGTAGTGTCCTGACTTGCACCCAAGAAACTGGAAATCATCGACCACATCTGCTGGAACTGATCTAAAACTGGATATTTAGCAGAGGTGGTGGCGACAGCAGCTGGTCGGTCTGAAGGGCTTGTGGTTGACGGTTGATTAGTAACACCTGATGCCATGCTGATTTCCATCTCAGATTCAGTCTCGTGAAGTATCCAGAACTGAAGCTATGGCTGTGGTCATCAAGGGTCTCATTGGTGACTTGAACGCGGAAGACTTGGACACTCCCTTCTGATGTGACCTTGTAGAGAACTAAAACTGTCTCTCAACCAGGTCTGTCTTTCGGTGCTCTTCACTGCAGCTTGTCCTGACTTCATGTGAGTGAGCTTGCCATATCTGGTATCTTGAGTCTCGAACCACTTCTTGACAGTGTTGACAGATAAATTCCTGGAGACTGCTAGTCTTTGCAAGAGTCCTTCCTTCTTCTGCTTGTCTTTGAACTTCCCGTAAGTCTTGTCATACAGTTCCTTATGCCGCATAACAAACTTCACAATGGCTTCTTCGTCAGAATCACTCAGAAAAATAAACTTCATTTGTCTCTTCTTTTTCCTGGATTGTGTTGATTCTGGATCAGTATCTGATTCTGCTTGAGGTCACTTTTCTGTTCTTTCCCCAATCTCTTCCATCTGCGTGGTCCCTTCTGTCCTCTCTCTTCCTGCTCTTGCCTCTCCCTCTCTCTCTCTTTTCTTCTTTTCTCTATATCCTCAGCAGTATCTCCTAACTCAAATTGTGGTTGAGAATCTGTAGGTACTTCAATCTTTCTCCTTCTGCCCCTTGGCATGCCGATCAATTATATGTATAGCTTCTTCAAACAATAAAAACTTAAACTCAAAAGTGAAAACTCAGAGAACAAGTTTCACTCCCAGCCAGTCCAGCGTAACTCAAAACTTAAGCTAATGAAAAAAGAGTAAAAGTTAAACCCAGTCTCACACAGATTGAAACCGAAGTCCTCAAATGTCAAAGTTAAAATGTCAAACCCACATGAAATAACATTATTAAAAAAATAATAATAATTTTATCCCTGGAAAAACAGACTGATAGAACAGATTTCACTCCCAGCCAGTCCAGCCTAGCTCAAACTTAAGCGAATTTGCAAACAAATGAAAACTTAAAATCTAAAGCTGCACACCTTTTGTCTCTCGACAGTCAAAACCCAAATGAATGAAGTATGTGTGCCCTTTTAGAGCCACAGAGCTTTTTATTTTGCCTGATATAATTTACTGTATGCAAATTAATTTGTGGTAAATTATATCAGGCAAAATAATCACTTTATTTACCACAGTTTGCCAATTAGCAGGAAGCAGATTTTTTTAGTTTTCGCTATAAGTGCTCCTTCCACTACTGCTAGTCAAACTGAATTCTGCGATGCCATGTCTCATGTCAACATAGCCTCAGAACCTGCCAGTGGTTATGATACCCCCATCTCTAACAACAGGATTTCAGAAGAGACATTAAAAACCCTCAATGAAGTCAAAGCCAAACTTCGTCAATCTTTATCCAAGAAGGACAATCCAAATAAAAGGAAACGCTTGGACTCTCCAGACAGAGGAGAACCACCCAATAAAGAAAAATATGTGGACGCGAGGGACCAATACCCTTCCCAAGCCAAACCCATTTACCTTAAGCTCAAAGGTCTACACAAAAAGAAGCTATCCCTGGCATCCTCAATTAAAGTGATGGAAGGGAAACTTAGCAAAAATCAATACCCATCAAGTGTTGATTTCAAATTCAACATTAATAGCACAAGAAATCCAGTACTGAAGGACGCTTGGTCCAGGACCATCAGAAAATTTAAAACTGACCTTACCCTGGCACTGATAGAAGACCTGCAGAGCACCTACGGCAGGATGAAGGCGGCCATATCCAAAGAACTAGCTGAACTTGAATCCCTCCTGAACCAACAACAATTTCAGGAAATCAAGGACTCCCTCACCAACAAATTCAAGCAAATGGCCCCAACTCTTATGGAACGAAAACAAAACCAGTTCAGAGTTCAAAGAGAAACAAAACCTGCCCGCAGGAGGACTAACCAGGGACCTAGAAACCCCAGACAAAACAAAAAGCAAAGAGTTGATCCAAAACTGGACAATCTTATTACCACTCTTAGAACTCTACGCAAGCAATAAGTTCAAAGATAACCACATATTTGACCATATTTACCATATGTTATTTTTATATTCAATAAATAACCACTATCGAACTAATACTGGTTTCATTATATAACCTCTGGCTCTTTAACTGGCAAAACCACTGGTTTAAAGAACCGGTAAACCACTGGTTTGTACCAGCAAACCACTGGTATCACTACAGGTACAACCCAAATAAACAAAACCTACCTTAAGGCTCTAATTCCTCCTAAATTATCTAGGACTACTACGGCACTAGCCATCTACCACAATGTCCAGCATTGAGGATAAATCAATACTTGACGCCTTAAAACAAGAGGCCAAATCATCACAACCTGGTATATTACCAAAAAACACCAGGTTTGAAAGTTACATTGGGCATACTGTAATTAACATCTCAAACACTGTATTAGATGAAGAACAGGTTAAAGCGCTGGAGAAAGGTTTAACCTTTTGCCCCACCCCAGGACCCCCTGATAAATCCCAAATATGGCTGGATTTTAAGGAATTCCGCAGAAGACTTGAGCTGATGGAATTTTTCAGTAGGGACAAAGAGTATGAAAACCCCACTGGGATTAGCCAAAGCATCATTGACTTTATGAATAATAATGCCAATGAAAAACCCACCACTGACAAAACAGAGGAGGAATTAAACACGGAATTACAACACAAATTCAGACCAAAATCAAACTGGAAACCAAATCCACCCAACAAAACTCTAGATTTGTTTCAGAGGTCAGTCAAACAAGAAATCCTCAAAAGCAGGGTTAAGAAGAGACATTACAATAACTTGACCAAACAGGAAAAAATAGGACTCAAAAAACTCAAAGACAACCCCAACATTATCATCAAAAAGGCTGATAAGGGGTCAGCAGTAGTAGTAATGAACACTACAGATTACTTAAAAGAAGGATATAGGCAACTATCAGATGAACAATTCTACCAAAAAATACCAACTGATATAACATCTGACATTTCAGAAAAAATAGCGACACAACTGACTACAATGAGGTCACTCAATCTAATTACTGAGAAAAATTTTGAATACCTAAATGTCAAAGAACCAAAAGAGGCAAAATTCTATTTACTACCTAAAATTCACAAAAAGAATATTCCAGGTAGGCCAATTTGTAGCTCTATTAACCATCCCACTTCTAACATTAGTAAATTTGTGGATGAACATATCAAGAAATATGTTCCAAAAACAAAATCCTATGTGAGAGACACTCAACACTTCATCAGCAGATTGAAACAATTAGGCACCATTCCGGAAGGTGCCCTCTTGGTCACATTAGATGTAAGCTCTCTCTACACCAACATCCCCAACAGAGAAGGAATCCTGGCAATCGGCGATCACCTGAGAGCAGACCCTGAAAAACAAAAAATAGGTCCACATTTACTAAAACTATTAGAGTTAGTTTTACATTCGATGAGCTTCAGCTTCAATAACGACCACTACCTCCAAATAGGAGGCACAGCTATGGGGACAGGCGTAGCACCAAACTATGCCAACCTATTTATGGATCGCTTTGAGACAAAAGCACTAGAAAATTGGCCACTCAAACCATCACTATGGTTAAGATTTATTGACGACATCTTCATGATATGGACACATGGGGAGGATAACTTAAACAAATTTATTACCTACCTCAATCAACTCCACCCAACAATTAAATTTACACATGAAGTTAGCAACTCCAGTATCAACTTTCTGGACACTACTGTCAAAATTAATGAGGAAAGGAATCTGTACACCACACTGTATGAAAAACCAACAGATACCCACCTATACCTACATTACACCTCTTCCCACCATGCCCCATGCAAAACAAAGGGACCATATGGACAGTTCCTAAGACTACGAAGGATCTGCACATATGACACTGACTTTTATGAGCAATCAGATAAATTGATCACATATTATCTGAAACGAGGCTACCCAGAAAAAGCTCTTAAGAAACATCTTAAAAGGGCCTCAAAATTCACTCAAGATGAATTACTGGACGTAAAGGAGAAAAACCCGACTACCACTCCAGTAATGGTTACCAACTATAATCCCTCCAATCCAAACATTAAAGAAATAATCCACAAAAACTGGAACATTATTTCTAACAGTCCAGACTGTGGGCCAATCTTTACTACCAAACCAATAGTAGGATTTAGAAGACTCCCAAATCTAAGGGATATGCTCACAAGCTCAACCACAGTATACCCACCCCAAGATATTACATCTACTTCACAACATGTACCAATCTGCACCAGATTAGGCAAATGTACATATTGCCCCCTGATCAAGAACAGATCAGCAATCATTTGTAACTTCACCAAAAAGTCACACAAACCAATAAACTTACCAAAACAAGTCACATGTGAACTAAGTAATGTCATATATCTGATTACCTGTACTAAGTGCAACAAACACTATGTAGGAGAAACCTCAAGGGCACTTAGGAAGAGGATGTATGAACATAAAGCTACAGTCCTAAAGGATGGACAAGAAACACCAGTCTCCAGACACTTCAAAAGTGAAGGACATAACCACAAACATATGCAGTTCACCCTGCTGGAGTGGTGTACACCAAAGTTTGAAATGTGCATGACTTCCAAACGAAGGCGTGAGTTGTCATGGATTTTCAAACTACACTCTCTGGCTTCCATTGGCATTAACCAATTTGTGTGAATTCCCCTAGCTATGATCCTGATTACTAAGCACTCAGTAATCAACCCTTATCTGTCCTATGTTTAAAATTGAAGGAAGTAACTGCAGTGCCCCAGATGTTGTCTAAACTTGTTGTACACTTCCACAAATTGGGTTCAGGGACTGGTTTCACGAAGCCTCCTTAAGATAAAGTTCACCTTAAATTTTAGGATTACCTTGAATTTCTTCAAACAAACAAACACCTTGAAATTTCAGGGACACTTCCTTGAATTTCAAGGAAGTCAAGGACCTACCTCGTATTTTAGGAAAATGTCCTTGTAGTAATTTTTGTACACTAAAGCCTCTGTTTTCTGGCCTTCAATTTTCTGAATATTCAATTTTTTAACCATCTCCACTGTCCTAGGTTGGTGGTTTTCTAGTACATATATTGCACATTCTAAAATCGTAGGCATTTTTCATGGAAATTGCACACCCATTACTATGTATGTTTAAATGGTGGAACAGCCAACATAACCTTGAATTTGTTTTGATTGTCATGTAAGATTTATGCCTTATTTTAATCAAAATATTAATGTTACCATTTTAGAATAGGAATAAATGACAAATTATTGAGCTTTATGGTGGGTTTTACTATTGATCGGCTGTATTAAAACACTCATCCCTTTAGGCTTTGTGGATTTAATACAGCCAATGGATAGTTTAAACCCATCATAAAGCACTTAAATATGTCATTTATTCCTATATTAAATTTCCTGTTTTATATTATCAACCTTCTATTATCTGAAAAATCTATCACACTCAGAACTTGTTCAAATAATAGAGGTTCTAACTGTACTAAACTATTGAAAGTATGAATACTCACATAAAATACTTTGTCTCCTTATTACACACGAGTGGTGCATTATTCAGTCTTAGTACATTCTTTTACAACACAGAACATATATAAAAATATCCATATCCATCCACTAATATCCATTATTTTGACAACTGTATTTTAGAGCCATATGATTTTGTAATTTTTTCTGCACACCATAATATTTGAACGAAACGAAACGGAGATTTTAAGCTGGTGGAGATTTTAAGGTTCCTTACTTAAGGAGGTCCTATCCAAAGGAGGCTTCATGAAACCGGCCCAAGAGTAAACTGGGGGTGGTTGGGAGGTGAACATGTAACAGTGGTATTAATAAATCTAGCTCTGGACATCGGAATATCATGAAACTAGAGTGTCCAGGTCTCTTAGAGAAGGGAAAAGGTCAATATGTATGATATCCCTGAACAACTCAGTGCTTATAATACCAGGAACTTATGTTTGGTTCACTCTGTTGATTCCCCTTAGTTCAGCCTGTTAATTTTAGCATCTAATTTTGTGCAAATTGTCCAAAATCAGAAAGAAACAGGATCACATGTCAAAGGCTTTTAGTTTTTCCATACTGCAAAAATCATGTTATTAGAATTCTCCCAAATGTATAGTGTTACCAGTTTCTTGATTACTGTTATCATTCCAGCACAGTGTACTTCTTGTACTGAGTGTAAGCTTATGCAACTAGAGGATTTTAAAAGTTTTTTCGTTGTTGTGTACAAGTTAGGATTGTCATATTTCATGATAAAACAAATGTTTTAAGCTTGGACTGCCATAACACTATTGTGCTTTTATTACTTTTGAATATTGTTAAAAATAACGCCATCTTTTTCAAAAGAATATTTGCAAGTATTGTAGTTACAATAACAGCATCATATGTTGCAGTTGTACAAGAGAAGCCATTCTTATGTCTGCAGTGACAGCCCTGCAATCATTGCTGAGAACATTCTCTGGGAATTTAAGGCACATGGGACTAAAAATTGGTATTATTAAACTAGAATAAAATTTACCATTATCTGTACCTTATATCTATATTATTGATATTCACAGCTGACATCCCTGACTTCAATGAAATCAAGCATAGAAGGAAAAGAATTATTCCAGCTGCCAGATCTTAAAACAGAAGACCGGCTAAAGAAAGGACCATTTGACATTCCGTTCTTCAAAATCCCTTTTAAATTCCCTCCTTTTACACTGAGTAAGTGGTTCAATGAAGTCTTGTTACATGTAACTAGATGATCACACCAGTCATGTGCAAAAGTAAAGGTTTTATCATATTGTTGAGAAGTTGTAAATTGATAAAAATATTTGTTTTAAACACTTAAATTGTATCCCCAGAGGTCTCGCAGTGTGCACAGAGTTTTTCCATTACTGTTTGCTTGCAACAACTTTTACACACATGCTTCTCAATTTTCTCAATTTTGCAGTGTACATTTAGCATCAGAAAAGTTTATTAGCCTCATTTCAAAAAGAGTATGGCTGCTAGGGCTGATTTTATTCAAAATTACCTGTTATCTCACTTATTATTGGTGGTAGAGGTTTGGGATCTCAAACCAACAAAAATGTTGGGTTGGAATTCTTTAGATGTGGTCACATTTCACCTATAGCCCTCCTTCAAGTTTAAATCAGGATGAACAATGTTAGTTTAAGTAAAAGGTGCTTCTTAAGTTGGCTTATTACCAGTCCAAGATGTTTTTGATTTGAAATAGCCTAGGTGAAAGCGTATGCTGGGATCTTTTTATGTGGTTAGATTTGACCTTGGATGTTTCTTCAAGATCAGACAAGGCAACCAACATGAATGTGCTTAGAGGTTTTGAATATGAAACCAACTTAAAGGAAATTATATGCAGGGATTCTTTTTATGTAATCACATTTTACTTTAGACCCTTCATTCAAGATCACATGAGGGTAGGAATACTTAAAAACCCTAGAGGTTTGGGATATGAAACCAAATCATATGTGGGGGCTTTTCATCTGGTACGATTTTACTTTGGGCCCCTTGTTCAAGGTCAAACAAGTGTAGGTCATCGTAAAAGTGCTTGTAACTTAATTCATAACCCCTACATGTTGATGATGTGTAACCAACCTTACAAAATCGTATGTTGTGAATCCATTTTGAAGGTCAAAAGAACATGTCCAAACTTTCAGTGACTAATAATATGTAATACTTATTATTACTCCTAACATGGGTACTAGGTAAATTACTTGCTAACTATGGTTCTTCAGGCTTCTGGTGAATACAAATATGCCTTTGTTCTGAGGTTGACTAGGTCTAGTTAATAATTATGTTTACAGTCTTATCTTATAATTCTTTTATATCTCCATAGTACAATGTAGCAGATTCTGAGGGGTAAAAACCTATTTATCTCTCAAGATACATTAGCCGCCAGAGTTGTATGCTTTATAATTTGAAAGAAGTTTATATTAATAACTTCTCATGGTGCGTTTTTATAAATTATACAAACTATTTAAAAGCTACTGAATTTCAGAATTCTTATGTTTTATTTACAGGTATTGAAGCAGGGGGAGCAATTACTATAGGCTTAGACATGAATCTGAAAATTCTCAGTTCCAATGCCACTGTGAGTAATGCATTATATGATCTAATGCAACCTAGCCAGACCCTAATGGCATTCTAAAATCCCTGTAAATTCATATCCTGTCAATTTATCTAGTAATGACTTTTCAGATTTGCATGTATGCCATGCATCCTGTCAATTTATCTTGTTATTACTTTTCAGCTTTTCATGTATGCCATGTATGCCTTTAAAATTTCTTACTTTTAGTAACTTGATGCCCAGTATTTTTGTGTTATCATTGGTCATTGTAGGTTTTTAATTACTAGCCACAGTATTCTTCAGCTTGTTAGTTGTTAGTTTAAGTTTCTGTATACATGTAAACTAACTGTGTGAATGTTAAAACCATTTGTTTTACACAATACAAGCATGAATTTGTTAGTAAGTTTGCAGATATTTGATCTTGATACTATAGCATATATGACAGTACATGTTCTTATTGTATTGCCAGATGAAAGTAGGGGATACTTATCTTTTATCATTGTCACACCTCCGCCGCAGAAATTTTCTTTCCAAAGCAATAACTTAAAAATATTTTGTAAAAACCTTTCAAATTTGGTATGTGGATATTTCTGTGTAAGTTCTCAGAGCCTATTGATGTGTTGCATTGGCCTTCCACTAAAAAAGATGAATGGTAATCTTCTAAAGGTCAGATTTATGTTATTTCTTCACACTGTGGCCTGGCACTTGTAATAAAACAAATCATCTTATGACTGATATGTATGATTTGGTCTCAGTGATGATGATTTGATCCATCCCCTATAAGACTGCAGACATTAGACCATCAACTTCTTTCTTCAAGCTCATGGCTTGCTTTCAAACCTCAGCATGCAGCGCCATTGCTTTATGGCCTCGGGGCATGACACTAAAAGCCTAATGGCGGCTTTCTAAAAGTTAAGTCTGAGGTATTTCTCTGATCATTTCAAAAATAATCAATGTAGAACTTTCATATTTAGTATGTGGATATATATTGATAAAGCCTTGGAATCTAATATTTTGTGGCTTCTGCCTTCTACTGGAAGACGAATCGCAGCTCTCTAAAGGTCATATTTGGGAGTTAAAAGTATTTTATCTAAACCTTTGAAATTTGGTATGCATTTAAACATGGCAAAGGTTGCAAAACCTATTGTGTGTTAGTCCTCAAACGTGCTCTATAGGACCAATTATGGTGGCATTATTAAGGTCAAATTGAAGTTATTACTTCAAATTACCAAACTGAGACCAAATTAGCATACTGCACAAAAAACAGAATGTTTAAAATCTTTCCAATGAATTTTTACTCTAAACCCCACTCTCTGACTACTATATTAGTAAAACTAAACAACAGATATATTCTTCAGTTTATTATCAAGCCCTGTGGGCCAGTTTTGTAATGGGGCTCTTAAAGTTGAAAAAAATTCTTCTTGTGTTTTAGTGTGAGCCATTCGATGGTTGGGGTTTTACATTTGGTAGTTACTCATATACATTGTTTATGTTTTAGTACACAACACTCAGTGGCTAGGGTTTTACATGTGGAAGTTACCATAGTATTTGTTCTGTGTTTTAGTATGAACCACTCAATTGTTGGTGGTTCATTATGGAAGCTATCATTATTATTTTAATGTTTCCTTCAGATTTCTCCAAAGCCCTCTATAGCTGGATATGCTGAAGCAGATGGGAAAGCCAGTATAGTGGTGACAGCTGTGGGTCTCAAACTCCGAGGAACTTTATTGGAGACAATCTTTAACCTGATAGTGGATTGTAGATGGCCAGAATATCCTATTGAAATTGTGTAAGTTTTCTGGTATTTTCATCAATAAATACACTAAAAACAGTTTTTGTGGTTACCATATCATCATTGTTTGTAACTTCATTTCGGGGATCTACTCCATCCTCCATCATTTGTTGTGCAGAGAAAACAATAATGAAATTATGAATATTTTAAATGATCTGTTGTTATAAACTTTTTATAGACAAATAGTCAAAGAGAATTCCAATGGCCATGCAGCAATTTTTTTATCTAAAAGGATTGAACCACAAAGTAAAGATGAGTCATGAAAAACATTATTTTTAATCAATGTAAAGCTTTTCTTGTAAACAACTTTAGTGACTGTTGTATACTTGTTTTTGACCACTTAAAATGCAGTGTAATATTGCTCACATATACAGTGTGTTTTGGTTAATAAATATCATGGAATAACTATTAAAGAAATAATAACACAGGGATTGATATCACGGTCATGAATGATAAATAGATAAAAGAGTATAAAACAAGTATTTCAACCTTTTAAAAATATTTTTATATAGTCTGCAGTACTATTTACAAAAATATGATATTATAACCCATTGACAATACCTTTAATACAACACCCTAGTCACACTCCTTGGATTAAGTACCAGATTCACTAGATTCATTATGATTAAAATGCCCATTTTCCCTGCATTATTTCTGGGTTATCAATACAACTTTTTCATTTTTTAATTTTAAAATAACTTTGTATGCATAAGTTTTGCTCATTTTACCTTATGGACTGTTTTAATTCATTATTACTTATTGGTTAGCTATTCGTTTCAGAAAAACTCTACGTGTCGACCTTATTCCTCTGGGTATAGATTTTAAAGCATACTGGAAAATTCTGATGATACCAATCGAATTTACAATATTTACTTGGAAGGCACCTCCCATAAAAGGTAAGAATGTTTGCAATTAATCTAATCTCATGCAGACATAATTATCTTCCCCACAAAGGGAACTCAATGCTTGTTTAGTCTTGCTTTTGCAAAGTGAATCTGGCTATTATATTCTTATATTTTTATGAAATCGAATGACATATACAGAAAAAATATATCATGATGGAAAAAAACAATGTTATTTCTCCATCATTTCTGCATGGATTTTTATAAAACAAAAAGGAGCAAAACTGATGTAAAAATATCTTTCTAATGATAGATTACATCTTTTGTGGATAGCTTTGTTTGTAAACCTTTTTTGTTTAAATTAAATAAATCATTTTACAGTCTACTGACTCAGTATGAAAATATATTGTATCAAGATTTATCTCCTTCCTGTTTGTAACAGAATTTCAAAGTAAAATATCCTTTTCGGAGATTCAAAACCCCAGTATGTTTTATTTATATTATTTGAAGGGATTTGTCTGATTACTAGTGCACACATAATAGACTGGTAGGACACAACTAAAAGTTTGATCTTGATTCATTTTTCAGGTGACCCAGATATCACAGAGGACTTAGTACATGATGAGACTGCACCTTTCTTTGAGTGGGAGAGCAACATGTGCCTTGTAGAGCAAGTCCTGGCTCGTCACTGGTCAGATCCTGCCTTCTACCTTGAGGCTCCATTCTATGACCCAGAGAGTCTGCTTCACCTCCAGTATGCCATAGGGACTTACAGAGATGGAACTGACGTATTGGGATGGACTGACATGGAGGGTGTGTCTATGGTACGTGGGTGGAGCTTAGTATTTTTGATTGCCAGATAGAGATGGCATTGTTGTGTTACGGTGGATGTACAGCAAGGGATTGTCTAAGTAGATGGAGTATTCATAGTATTCTTGATTGGCAGATAGAAATAACATTCATGTGTAAGGGCTGGACAGACATTGGATGAGTGTTGTAGGTAAGTTAGTGATAATTAGTCGGTGGAAACTGCACTGGTGGATGGCATTGGGATGGACTGCCATGGATGAAGTGTCTACGGTACTTGGGTGGAGCTTAGTATTCTTGATTGGCAGATTACGATGGACCTGATATGTAGGGACAGACAGACACTGAGTAAAATTATTGGTAAGTAGCTGGAGCTTAGCTTTCTTGATTGACAGCTGAAAGTCTTGGTTTGTTTTAAGTATGATGGAACTGATATGTTGAAAATTGATTTTTAGCAAAGATTGTTCTCTGATATAGGAAAAGTTGATACATTTCTACTTGAATGCCAAGTGATATACAGTCCTTTTGATTCAGTCATAATTATCTCTACTGAACATGATTGGATGCTCTCAAAATATAAAACTCCTGATATATAAATATTTGAACATTTTAAAAATTTAAAGGAAAATGTTGAAAAATTGCATTCATAATGCTTTGACCTGCTACCCTTGCTCCATTAATAAATTGTATTCAATCTATGTTATTCAATATTTATTTTGCATCAAGATTGTTCCCATTCAACTTCGAGTAACTGGTCTTCCCCTGCATTTTGCTGTGAAAGCAACAAACACTGAAAACAAACAGACTGTCGTTCACTGTATCCTTGACACCTATGACATCACTCCGGCCACAGGAAGGTTTGAGGCTGCTCACATCTACACTAGCCACCCTTCTAAACTGAGTGGAACTCTGATAGTGATTGAAGACTCGCCACTGGTAGAGGAGCAGTACACAGGAGTTGGTGTGGGAAGGGGTTACTACGGAGACCAGTCAGTGCAATGGTACTTGTTTGACCTTGACAAAGACCCAATAAATAAAGAAGGAGAAGGTAAGACATAGTATTAGAACTATGCTTGGCCAATATCTTAATGGTTTTTGGCATATCTAACCTTTGCCAAGGAGGTTGTGTTTTTGAGTGAGTTTGTTTGTTTGTCTGTCTTTTTATGTCATTGATTACTCCAAAACTAATGAACAGATCTTCCTGATTTTTTTTCTGAAAAAGACTGACTAAATTTTGGTAAAGATACAGATTATACTTGGGATCCAAAGAAAATATCCAAGTTTTCCCACAGTCTATATTTCATTGAATTGTCCAAGCTTTTGGCTTTATCTTAAACATTGCTTTTTATTTTTTCATGGTCATGGATGAAATTACAATATCAATATACTTAGCAGCCTTGATTGAGGTCTGTGCTTTAGGAATGCTTTCTAGGTTTAGAAATCAGTTATATCACAAGAGGGTAAAGAGTGGTAATATATCAATACTGTTGATATTTATTGTCTTGGAACAGGGTTGCTGATATTGATACCTGAAGATGAATATCATTATTACCATTTTAAGTAAAACTTACACTGGAAATATGTTAAATAAAGCCAAAATCTGAAGAATTGTACACTTTTATCTCCCATTTTTGTGGTTTTCAATGTGTTTTTGATGAAAACTGCCCTGTTTTGTTTTGGTAAATTTTATTTGCTGTTAGCATAGCAGGATATGCTAAAATAAAAATGCATTCACCATCCGAGATTCGGTCTATTGGTAGCCAATAACCATCCCCCCCACCCGATATCGGCCGATTTTGAAAAAATTTTACATTCAACATCAATATCCACAAAGCCCACTAATGTAAATGTGGCCTTGCAATTTGAAGACAAAAAAGTACAAGACTAAGTGCTCACCAACAGAGATATTCCACTATGGTAATCAGGCCATAAACCTACCACAGTAAAACATAAAGCATTCAGGTTCCATGGTACATTTTAGGATAGTTTTGTGATATTTTCCGTATGGCTTTTGGAGTGATGTGATCGGTTCAAAAATTGTTCTGAAAGGCTCCTAAAAGGTTTGTGATTGTTTAGCTATCAATATTAATGGTTTACAAACCTCAAGAAGCCCTAAATCATCGTTTGGATTGAATTAAGATGGGAGATTGCTTTGCAAATGTTAAGATTGGCATAAGATAGTTTTGCGATGGGTTCCCGAACACAACATGTAAAAAGGTATGGGCACACTTTATAATACTAATAAGCTATTTAACATAATTCGGAAGACCCCTGAAATTCCCATTGGTTGCTGATTCAATTTCCTGGTCACAAAGACGATCCCAAATGGTCTACAAATATTCCAATTGAGTATACTAATATTGTGATTGCCTCCCAAAGTGCAAATTTGCATGATCTTTACCAAGTCTGGAAGGATGATCGTCAGAGTTGAACAGTCCTATGAGAGTGCCATTTTAGGATAGTTTTGTGATATTTTCCGTATGGCTTTTGGAGTGATGTGATCAGTTCAAAAATTGTTCTGAAAGGCTCCTAAAAGGTTTGTGATTGTTTAGCTATCAATATTAATGGTTTACAAACCTCAAGAAGCCCTAAATCATCGTTTGGATTGAATTAAGATGGGAGATTGCTTTGCAAATGTTAAGATTGGCATAAGATAGTTTTGCGATGGGTTCCCGAACACAACATGTGAAAAGGTATGGGAACACTTTATAATAATAATAAGCTATTTAACATAATTCGGAAGACCCCTGAAATTCCCATTGGTTGCTGATTCAATTTCCTGGTCACAAAGACGATCCCAAATGGTCTACAAATATTCCAATTGAGTATACTAATATTGTGATTGCCTCCCAAAGTGCAAATTTGCATGATCTTTACCAAGTCTGGAAGGATGATCGTCAGAGTTGAACAGTCCTATGAGAGTGCCAATTAAATGGAGAAATTGCATTGTCTCTCCTAAAGAAAGTTCATAACCCCCACTGAGTCATATAAAATTAATCAGAAATAAGGATTTTGTGTATTCAATCATCTTGGTGAATTTCCAGGTCAAGAACTACCTTTATCATTACTTTCTTCAGGTGAACTGGCCCATTTTGCTGCTGGGAGACAAGGTCGTCTCACTTCTACACCAATCAGTTCCCCCAATGTAAAATATGACCATGAATGTGCCAAGGAGTGTAATGATCTCGGTGATGGCTGTGCCTCATTTGACTTTGATTACAGGACAGACACCTGCGACTTACACTGGACTATTGAAGGCAAAGCAGTAGAATTAGTTCTCAAAGGAGCTTATCATAATTTTGAAAAACTAGGTGCAGGATATACCGCATATTTCTCTTATGAAAGTCTTGAACTTCTGCACGCTGAGGCATATTATCTGAATGCAAGAATTACCAATGTGAGGGGTTATGAGTCTTATTTGACAAGTCATGAGATTGTAGTAGATTTCACCTGTCCAGAGCCAGGTAAGAATACTGAGTGTTTCTTCAAAGAATCTTTCAAATTTTCACTTTCAAATAAAATAAGTCCATTGTTCAATGTTATATTTAGATGTAATAATTTAATAGAAGTGTTATGATTTACAATACATATCATGTCGGTTCATTTTACAGATAATTTGTTTATATGTTAACTAGAAACCTTCCTTAATTAGTTTAATTTTAGTAGCATGTTTTCATTAAGTAGACAGGTTTATATCTTGTGAACTTTGATGTTGCATAGTATACATTATTCATTCAATTATTCTTTTCATTGTCTATTGTTACAGTAGACTTGTCAGGGCAAGGTTTGAAATATTATTCCAGTATCTATATCAAAGCCTGGTTTGGCTTTGTTGTTATCCACTGATATTAAATGAGCATTTTCAGGTGATAAAATGGATCTTATGATAGTTGCTTACTTTATAATATACTCCCCAAAAGCTACGTTGGTATATGCAGAAGATACTTAAAATTATAGAGTTAAGGCAAGATTGCTTTGACGCTTAAAATAATTAAATTGCATGAACAATATTTCTCACAATGTATATTAATTATTTAAAACTGAGGTAATTGCTTTTAAACAATAATTTGAAAATTGTGCTTTGTAAGTAACAGCTTTACTCTACTTGTTTACCTTTTATTATTCTGCGTTTTCAAAGGTCTTATTGGAAACTACAAATTGGATGTGATGAGACATGACAGCTGTTCTGCTGCAATAACACATGGAGAGAGGTGTATTGAAGTCACTCCCAACCCCAACCACAGGTAAGATATAGAAATATCACAAATAGTTTTTCTTTAATACACTAGGGCTTGTCAACATGTTTGGATGGTCGATATGTCGATTGGCTTACAATAGTTAGTTATCTACTAAGGACAGGCAGCTACATTCTTATGAAAGTTGGTTGTAACCTGACAAATGAACTAATATAGGAATAAACCCCAACCAAACCATGGTAAAATTCTGCGTATACCATAGTTTGGGAGGGGGTTATTCCTATTTTAACATGACAAGTGCTTAAATTTTGTAAACATCATTTATTATTTACATTTTGATGACAAGAATAAATTTGTGTTGAGGCAGCTATAATGACCTACAGGGTTATACTGTATTTTACCCATGAAGTATTTTGTCATTTAGCCAATCAAATTCACGTATATATCCTTGTCATGTTAGAATTCCAGTTAGATAACAATTTTAATGTTATATTTGGATATCACTTACACAAATATAAATTAATTACATACACATTGAGCTGACTTAGAACAAAAGGTTGCATTCTGCTAATAAGAATAACAATAAGTTAGTAATGATAATTTTACTGTGCAAGTGTATGCACCTTAGTCACACTTCTGAAGTACTTTCTGAATTGAACAACATATTATATATATATATTTGAATTGATAATTTCAGACACATTATTGATGGTCCTGGAGCCTCCACAGTGTTTAACGGCAACTTTCCCAGAATTGATTTGAAATACACCATCTCCAACCACTACATGACTTCTAATTGGGATGGTTTTCATGATGAGGAGACAGACATCTGGGGCTACACCTGGGCAGCTGGGACATCGGATTGTGCACAGGATGTTCAGGAATGGGATGATCCACATTCTCACCTGGCAGACAAATCCTACTGGACTCACCAGGTATTATACACATTCTCACCTTACAGACAAATCCTACTGGACTCATCTACCTAATTATACCTGACAGACAAATTCTACTGAACTCACCAGGTATTATACACATTCTCACCTTACAGACAAATCTTACTGGACTCGCCAGGTATGATATACATTCTTACCTGACAGAAGCACTCTACTCAAATCATTAGGTATTGCACTGTACATACTGTCTCACTACATACAAAAATCCTACAGAGTCACCAGATATTATATATGTTCTTTCTTCAAGACAAATCCTGCAATACAGTGTAGATATATTGTAGATATATACTGAAGTGTATTCTACAAAGGTTTTCTACACTTTCTTGATGTTGCATTGTTATTATGCATTTGAAAATTAACATTTGTTCTACAAAGAAATACAGAATAGTATTGTACATCATTTAAGATTTCACTAAAACAAGAGATCAGACATAAAACTGAAAAAGACACACATCAATATAGTAACTCAAATATTCCTGAATACTGATCCTTGTCCACCCCAGATGACATAAAGCAAGATACATTTATGCAAATACTCTAAAGGAATCTATCAGGGTGAATAAGCTTTTTTGACCACCAGCCTTGACATGTATACTACAGCAATGAAGTGTGATGCAAAGACATAAAAGGGCATCAATATCTCAAACATTTTCAATGATTTACTTACAGGGCCTCTCCAGTGACCTGCTCCTTCCAGATGGACCATACTTTGTGACAGTCCAAGCCTTAAACAGTATTGTGTTTGGTGGGGCTCTTGTTACATCAGTTTGTCACAGTACACCTATCATTGTGGACACAACTGCCCCCTGGCTGGATTTTGTAGAAGACATCTTCTATGATGAGGACTTTGATTTATTGGGAGTCTACTATAAAGGTACTGAAGGTGTAGATTCCACATAAATATCATACACATATGTAGAGTCATTGATAGAGTGTATCTAAGGGTTTGAATCTATCATAAAATGCCAGAAATAGTCACTCATTTCTATGTGAGCACAGGGTTTCAGACCTATTCAAACTACATTTTATGTCATGATTATTAATTTGACCATATGCCCTGGACATTATGTCAATACAACAACCCAAATAATTGTACACATACAAATAATTATAAAAATTGGCACCAAAAACCATGCCCTAAATACAGAATTGGCAAAAAAAATGTCATTGGATATTCTAGCTTGTGTGGATTAAACATTTTTGACAGACTCCTGAAAAGAGAATTGCAGTAGTTCAGGCAACTTCTAGCAAGAGTATTAGCCACAAGCTTAAAGGTGTGTGAGAGCACCACTGTACAAAAGCAGAACAAATAAATAACTAGCTAATGTAGAGTAACAATTTAATTAATGCTTAATTTGCAGCTTCAGATCCTGAATCAGGCATCATGAGAACAGATATTGGTCTAGGGGAGACAAAACATGACGTGTTTGTGAGAGCTTACTCAAGACACGACCCACTGCATGATGGCTATGAGATGGTGTCAGTAGATGGAGTGGACTTGCCTGTTGGAGTTGCAGTATGGGTTCGAGTTAGAGTGGTTAATAATGGTAAGATTTTTACATTGAGTGTTTGACTCATATACATGTATTTTTTGTAGGATGTTTTTTTTTATTATTTTCATTCAGAGACACAGTTTGCATTAAAATACCATTGTAAATATGCTATATTGGTAAATGTGGCTACAAGTGATCTGAAACTCAAAAGAAAACAATCAAGATTTAAAATGCTGAAAGAAGCCTATTAAGTTTTTATTTTTGTTAACAGTGGAGATGCTGACAGCAGATCATGCAAAGCAGCCTCTGATGATGGACCCCACTCCTCCTGTAACTGGATCTGTGCTAGATGGGGATACATCTCAGGTGGATCTGGATTACCAGCCAGAGGATGGGAGGATGTGTGTTCAGTGGTATGACTGGTTTGATGCAGAGAGTGGAATAGAAAGGTGAGAATTGCAAGCAACATTATCTGCAGCAGATGGAGTTTAATCTCAAGTTTATAAATAGAGTGAAACTTTAATTATGTGACATTCTATTATCTGATTTTATTTTCTGATTTCTCTCCTTTATATTAACCAGTTAAGTATGACAATGTGTCATCATTGTGTTGTCATATTGACTCATCATCTAGGATCTAGATATGCAAGTCATAGAACTCTTTTATGCATAGAATTGCATCACAGTGACATTTCAACTTCCTGTGGTTGATGCGGGTAGGTTATTTTGATTGTACAGTGTTGATGTTGCAATGAAATGAAATCATAAAAGCAGAGTATATAGTCGCAAGTTTTTGTATTGTCGGTTTCTTTTTATATGATAGAAAATACCTTTATATTTGTATACTTTATGCTTTCTATCAGAGACTTTTTCATTATTTATCTAAAAATATCAAAGATTAAATGACTATGTTTTTATGAAATGTACATGTAAAGTTACAGTAAATAGTATTTAATTGATAGACACAATATATTTCTATTGTAACTGTACTCAAAAGCAATTCATAATTGTATTTTATACCAAGGTTAACTCATACACTTTAAACATTTGGTTATTCAAGGAAACTGCTTTAACTGTATAAGGGTTTAAAAGCCAAACTAAATGTTGTTAACTATAGGTCAGCAATATTAGCAATTTTCCACACAAAGAAGATTCATTGAAGAGTTTGCAGTTAAGTGGTTAATAACGCCCTGTTGCTATATATTAAAATGTCTCTTCATTTTATGACCTTATTTTTACAGAATTACAACTCCCCATGCATGGTCAAAACTACAGGTTATAGCTGTACATATTAGAATGAGGATATCAAAAACGTGTGTTCAGTGGTATGAATGGTTTTATCACAAAAGTGGCATAGAAATATAAAAATTGTTATCCTTATTATATTGGATAGTTTGAGACAAATGCCAAATTACACTAGAATAAACACTGATGTAAGAAATAACATGCTAAAGATCAGAGTTTTGTTATGATTGATAACATTGGATGGGAACTTCATTTAGTGTAGTTGGGTTAAACATCCCTTTCAACACATTATAGGTCATATAAGGATGTGATAGATAGGTTTAATGGCAGAAGAAACTGATACTCACTATTAGTTGGTCACGATTCTGCAGTGTATACTGCTGGGCATTAGTAACCAACTGCCAACTTTCTCATGGAAAGTCAGGTACAAGATTCAAACCCTTGACCTGGTGGAAGGTGAGTATAGTAGCGACTACACCACTGAGCCACCTGTTGAAAGGAGACACAGCTGAAAGTAAACTGGAATAAATATTTGTGTACATACTAGGTTTGAATTGCCATTTGAAGGTCATATCAGAAGTGTCCATATGGTACGTTTCATTGCTAACTTTTAAATGTTAATAGAATGACACTGGTGTCAGTGAGTATGTTTTCATTTTTAGGTTCCTGTGGGGAATTGGTACTTCACATAATACAACCGATGTGATGGAGTTCATGGAATACAGTCACTATGAACGTTCAGCCTGTGTAGACATTGCACTGAATCACAGTGAGACCTACTACAACATCATCAGAGCTTACAATCAAGCCATCAACTCACGGGCCTCTCAGAAGTCATCTGATGGAGGTAATAGACATATAGTATTAATGATATGACCATAAATGTAAAAGGTCTTTACTCAATGTACTCAGCAAACAGTATTAAATCATATTACTGAAGTAGTAATGCCTAGGCCTGCCAGAAACTCTGGGGTGTAGTATTGGAAACAGATTTTTCATTTTTGAGATATTGAGATGAAGTAATTTTGAATAACTATCAAATATATTGTTCCTTTCAGTTGCATTTACATTATAACCAGTAATATAACTTATCCTAATGAGTTCTCCAATTGTTACTTTGACTATATAAACCATACCAGCATCTCCATACATGTACAGACTAAATCCAGATGCAAATAATTCAAACTTCTTTGCAGTTATGGTAGACATCACAGAACCTCTAGCAGGCTGGGTGCATGATGGTCAGGTTCCCACAGAAGACATAGAGTACTCATCCCAAGCAGCCAGTGTGTACTCTCACTGGGCAGATTTCTATGATACAGAGAGTGACATAGATGAGTACATTGTGATAATGTCTGTGAATGGAGAAGACAGGGAAGAGTTCATTATGAGAGGCGATGAAGAATACTTGGAGGATCATACACAACACCTTCAACATGCAGACTTTGTACAGGTGAGAGAATTAATATACCTGGTAGATCTGACACATTGCCTGTCACATGCAGTTTTTACAGGTGAGAGAGCTGATGGCCAAACATTGAGCCAGTGATAATCTGGGAGCCCTTGAGGTACATTAAATAGACATTTTAAGCTACCAGAACATCAGAAATAAAGATATGGTTGTTTGAATTCATCATAAAAGTTCTGAACATTCTCTATATTTTACATATATTTATAAAATTTTACATAAATATAGATATAAATAAATAAAGATATAGTATAGGCATGGATATTATAAATAAAGATATAGTTGTTTAAATTCACCAGAAGGGATCTAAACATTTTCTATATATTATTTATAATATATTTCATCGGAACCTATTTATTATTATTATTTGATAGGGATGCATTACCAGTACATTAGCAACATCTAATAATAACAGCACTAATGGTCCTTGGGCTCTTAATGATTAATATTGTGCTGCTAAAACCTATAACATCCTACAAAATCATGTTATTATATTATTATCATCAATCCATTCAAAGAGTGAGGTAACCTGGTACTGAAAACTCACTTTTAAGATTTTCAAGATGGAGGCCATGGCGGCCATGCCCTTGGTCCTGTTTTTCTTTAGGTGTTGTGTATTACACAAGGAACTAGACTATAGTTTCGTTCAGTCCATCCCAAAAAGGCCATAGGCATATATGATTTTGCCATGATGCACCAGCGGAATGTAAAAGGCTCCCAATTAATGTCAGATCACAACAGATCACTTTAAGCTTTAGAAGCCAACTCAAGATCTACCGGTTTAGAATAGTTTACCCACTACCATAGTCATTCTCCCCTGCCAGGCGCTTACTGACTTTGCTTGGTTTAAGGACTTTAAGGACCTTTTTTGGATTCCATCACATTAGAAGATCCTCATTTTGCGGTATACAAATGTTTCTATTACTATTATTATTCACTTATTTTTATATACTCTCTCTGTTTGTAGATCACTGTCCAGGCAGAGAATGGAGCCACCCTGAAGAACCAAAGTGAATCTAGTGGGTATGTCATTGACCTCACACCACCCGATGTAGTGTATCTCAAGGACCATCCCCAGGAACTGAGATATCAAATCA
Organism: Sabellastarte sp. h YS-2021; assembly: GCA_964017235.1. NCBI lineage: Eukaryota > Metazoa > Annelida > Polychaeta > Sabellida > Sabellidae > Sabellastarte > Sabellastarte sp. h YS-2021. The sequence continues at coordinate 20,695,849 of OZ024927.1, forward strand.
GTGACTCAGAAATCTATGCCCACTGGCAGTTTGAAGACCAAGAGTCACATATCAAAGAATACAGACTCAGAATTTTGGGTATTTATTATTTTCTGCAGTAATTCTGGTTAATATCCTTCTTCATTATGAATGGATAATGCCCAGGTCCCACAGTAGAGATGTTGCTACGATCATCTATAGAAGAATACAGGCAATTTTAAATTTGTCAGAATTTGCCGAAAAAGGGCGGCAAAGTGTGGTCACTTGTCAAAAAGATCTTCATACTTCTACACGATGATCTATGGAATTTTTCAACTCTCCTGAGTGCAAACTTTAACAAAGCAAGATCATACTGAGAATACCACAGGAACTGGTGCAGATATCTGGCGATTTAACTACAAATAGGTCACATAAAGCTATAGCAAGGTGAAACTCATCGACAGCTATTCTCCAATTAAGAAATTTTACAGCTTCAGATTTTTTAGTTTAGTGATTAATGCTGTCATCTTGCTATTGAATTGTCTTGTTTTAATACTTTATCTTTACATACCTTTTCTTTCTCTCAGATGTTATTTTCTCTATTTAAACATTATTTGGACCTGTAACTGACACTACTCTGAAAGTATCCCGATCTTTGTACTATTTCACTAACTTCTATATCTCATGGTGTTGAAAATTATTTCCCTAGGTTGTGGGGTACGGGCACCCCTGATGCTATTTTTTATTCTTTGCTATTCAGAAGAGTCCCCTAGTGGATCCACATAGCTTCATGTTTTACAGTAATTATGTAGAGAATTATTTTCTTTTTAAATTTTGATGTCTTTCACAGATTATGTACAAAATTTACGCTGTATGCTTAAAACATTACATTTACTGCATTGTCTATATAATTACAGAAAACAAACTAGGCAACAGCTTTCAAATATGGCCTGAGGATACAACGTTTAAGATCTATACACCCAGAGACATCACAGACACTGAATTTGAGGAAACAATTCACAGCCTACAACTAGAAAATGGAGTAAAATACTCTCTGGAAGTCACAGCTATCAATAAAGCAGTGCTTGGGAGTAAACAGAATTCTCTTGGGGTGATAGTAGATACAACTCCTCCTGTAATGTCTAAGGTGGGTGTGACTTATATGGCAATCTTATAACATAGGAAAACTTCCGAGTGACGCATGCAAAAGAAATATAAAAGAAATGAAGATGACCATATTATAGTGGGTATTATAGAAATATATTGTAAATCTGCATGAGTGATGTAATTTGTATTATATATTTGAGGTTTTGAGGAATGATACTATTTTGTATGAATAATAAACAAATAAATCTAATTTCAACTCCATTATCTGATCAGATCATATCACAGGGCCCTTTTTGCATTTGCTGTCTAGTTTGCCCTGATAGATTTAAATGGTAACTATGGAGCAAATAATCCTTTGAATGAGATCCTTAGTTGCCTGGTGATTAGCAAGTTAGGCCTCTGACCACAGGGTGTCAACTCTGTGGTTCTGACTCCCACAAGTGGCAATTTTGATTGCCTGTGGTGGTTAACGGACCTTAAGCTCTTATTTTGTGTCTATAACTCACAAGACGTTAGTACATATCAGATATATGAAAGAGTGAACATTGATTTTGCTTCCCTTTTTGTGACACATCTATTTAGATTAATATTGGAAACTATGGTGCAGATGAGGACCTCAATGATAACAGTGAGATTATACATGATGATCATCATGGTATTCAAGCATCATGGGTGGGATACGACCATGAAAGTGGCATCAATAAATTCATGCTGGCTGTTGGAACTTATGAAGGTAAGATCAATTTTTTACAGTATGGTTTTGAATGTATTTTATTGCAAAAAGTTTTCAAAAGTTTCAAACTGTTTAGAAATAATTGCTACTAAACTTGTAACAAATGCTAAATTGGTATACTTCAATAACACTTTATCTTTTAGGGGACACATCTGTAACTGGGGGATACAGAGACTTTGGTACTGAAGCAGATGGTTACATTGATGGAATCCTGCTTAATGTGACAGCTGAAACGGGAGAACTGTACTATGTATCTATATATGCTGTGAATGGAGCAGGTATGCACCTTACAATGTTTTTACCAAACCTAGTAGGTATGTAGTTATCTTAGAAGCAAAAGTGATTGTACATTTTTGGTCTGTCTACACTTTGAAAGAAGCAGATATATTTAGTGATGTCTTTAAATGGTTCACAAGTGTAGTGAACTTCTGAGACTTATCCAGACTAGTAGAAGCCCTCATAGTAGAAGCCCTCATGCAGGAAATCTATTTCCTGGGACATTATGTGTCATCTAAACTGTTTTACAACCTTGTTTAATTTATGTGACAACTGTAGGAAGCTACATAATTGGATTAGGAAGTATTTTGTTTTTATATCAGTTCTGTGCTGGCTTTCCATCTGAATACAAGTTTAAAATAAAAGTTCTGAGTTTTACTCATATTTGTTGGGTTACAACATATTTTTAGCAACAAGGATAAACTTTTGTGTATTATTTAATTCTTCTCAACAGAACAGTGGATATTTTGTGTCAGTGAAAATGGCTACATATGGTAAAATTGATGAATTAACTGACTGATAATTGGCCTCAAAAGATTGAAAGACTAAACTATTACTTTCAAGCCAATGATATCACAGATGGAACAAAGAAAAGAAACATTTTTTGCTGACAGTTTGTGGATCAAAGATCTATGGTTTGATCAGGATTTTATGGACATCTGCAAAACCGGACACTAAATCATATGATCAAATTTCAAAACTGCTGGAGAAACACTTAAATCCAAATCAGTAGTTGTGAGAAGATTTAGATTTTACAACAAAATGAGAGGAAATGGCCAGTGTTGCTGATTTCATGGCTGAATTGAGGTAACTTTCAGAGGACTGTGAGTTTGGGGACACTTTAGAAACCATGTTGAGGGATAGATTAGTGTGTGGCATTGCCGATACTCAGATCCAAAGAGGCTGTTTCAAGAAAAGGAGCTAGATTTTCAGAAGGCTTTTGATGTGACCCAGGTTATGGAAGCAGCAGAAAAAATTACTGCTGACCTTCAGCTTTCAGGTGGGGCCATGCTGGCAGAGTGGTAACATTCTCGCCTCCCACCTCTGAGGCCGGGGTTCGATCCCCGTCACGCCCTTAAGTGGGAAAGCTGGTAGTTGCTTGCCGTTGGTCGGCAGTTTACAGTACAGAACCCTAACGAACTGTATGTACTGGTTTCCTCTGCCCTTCCAACTACCCGTCGTGATATGACCTGTACAGTGTTGAAAGCAACGTAAAACCCCAAATAAATAAATAAATTCAGCTTTCAGGTAGTGGTTCTGCAATACTCCATGCACTGCAGGATAGTCCACCAAGACAGTCAAAGGCACAGTATTCTCATGCTAACCAAGACAGACCAAGGCACAGTATTCTCATGCTAAGAAAAGTTTTCACCATGACCCATGTTACAGGTGTGGATCTGAGCATGATGCAAATGGATGTCCATTCAAATCAGCCAAGTGCTTCAAATGTGACATAATGGGACATCTTCAGAAGATGTGTAGAACACCTATAGCAAAAAAGGGGGAGAACAAACAGGGAGGAAGAAAAAGGGATCCAGAGGTGGGCAGATGCATCAAGTAGAGACAGTCACAGTGGATACCAGTCAAGTGAAGAACATGAATTCAAATTGTTTACATGCAGTGAACAAAAGATAAACCCGGTCAAAGTTCAGGTTAACATCAACAGGGTACCGGTAGTAATGGAACTTGACACTGGGGTCTCAATAACAGTGATCAATGAGACAGTGTACCAGTGGATAAATGAGGGACAGCAAAAGTGAGAGTTACAGGAATCAAAAATGGTTCTACGATCCTGTAATGGATGATCAGTCCACTTTGTAGGCAGATTCACAGCATCAGTCAGCTACCAAGACCAATCTAAAAAACTACCAGTAACAGTTGTGAAAGGCAAACAACCATGCTAAAAGGTCAGAGACTGGCTGGAGGAAATTAGAAATGATTGACATGAAATAAAGCATCTTCATTCAAGTAAACTGGATGCAGTTCTAGAGAAGTACACGGAGGTATTTGAAGAAGGCCTTGGGATAATCCATAAAGTTGAAACCAAGATAAAGGTAGTCTCAGATGCTCAGCCAAGACCAGTACCCTATGCACTAAGGGACAAAATTGAAAAAGAGCTGGAGATTGCAATCTCAAAACATAATCACCCCTGTTGATTTTTCTGAGTGGGCTGCTCCCATTGTCCCAGTACAGAAATTGGACGACTCAGTTCATATTTGGACACAAACTAACTGTGTGGAGATTACAAACTAACTGTGTGGAGATTACAAACTAACTGTGTCATTGTTGGATAATTATCCGATTCCAAGTTTGGAAGACCTGTATTTCAAACTATCAGGAGGCAAGTTTTTCACCAAGTTAGATCTCAGCCATGCCTATGAGCAAGTGTGTCTTGAAGAAGGAAGTCAGAAGTACACCACAATTAACACACATAAAGGTCTTTTTGCATACAAAAGACTGAATTATGGTATTTCATCAGCTCCAGGAATATTTCAGAGAGCAATGGAGCAGCTGTTGAATGGTTTGCCATGTGTTATTGTGAGGATCAATGACATATTGTTACCAGGAGATACTCCAGCAGAAAACCTTGAAATCCTATAGAAGGTCCTGAAGAAGTTGTCTGACTCGGGTATCAGGCTAAAGAGAAGCAAGTGTGAGTTCTTAGCTGGAAATGTTGTATTTTGTGGACACAAAATTGATGACCAATGGATCCATCCAGTGGAATCCCAAATCAAAGCCATACAGGAAACACCTTGCCCTCATAACACCACTGAGTTACAGTCCTACTTAGGATTGCTAAACTTCTATGGAAAGTTTATAAAGAATCCATCGAGTTTACTGGCACCGCTCGATCATCTGTTGTCAAAAGATATTAAGTGGAAGTGGTTAGAGTCACAGCAAAAGACTTTTGACAAGACCAAAATGCTCTTACAGTCGGCTAAAGTTCTGATTCATTATGATGAGAAGAAAGAACTTGTCTTGGCTTGTGATGCATCACCATATGGCATTGGAGTGGTACTTTCACACAAACTAGAAGATGGCTCGGAACGACAAGGAACGTCTTGCAATTATCTTCGGAGTGAAGAAATTTCACCAGTACCTGTATGAATGGAAATTTTCTATCATCACTGACCATAAGCCCCTACTTGATATCTTTGGGTCCAAGTGCACTCCAACCATGATATCGCCAAGGATACATTGCTAGATATTAACCTTGTCTGGTTATGAGTACAGCATACATCACAGGCCGGAAGTCAAGCATGGCAATGCTGATGCAGTTAATAGACTACCAATTGCACCCACCTTACCTGATCCACTAAAATGAAGGTATTAGCCCGAAATGTTGCTTGGTGGCCAGGAATTGACAAGGATATTGAAAGTAGGGTTAAAGAATGTAGTCCCTGTCAAGAAAACCAAAATCGACCAGCACAAGCACAACTGCTTCTATGGGAATGGCCCCATATTCTGTGAACTGGACTGCACATTGATTACACCAGACCATTCATGGAGAAATGTTTTTAGTGTTAGTGGATGCAACATCCAAGTGGCTAGAAGTTGAGATGGTGGATAGACCCACATCTGCAAGCACCATTGAGAGGTTGCAGAAAATATTTGCCACTCATGGGGTACCCAAGAACATTGTCAGCGACAATGGTTTGGTCTTCACCAGTGAAGAAATGAAAGAATTCTTCAAGAAAAACAACATCCGCCACATTCGCACTGCCCCTTTTCACCCATCATCAAATGGAATGAAGAGAGATATGTACAAACTTAAAAAAAACTATGCAGAAACTTAGTACTGGAACACTGCAAACAAAATTAAGCATATTTCTTTTCAAATACAGGACAACACCACAGACAACCACTAGGCAATCATCAAATGAAATCCTGATGAATAGGAAATTACACACCCATCCACACTCCTTCTTTTCCAGTATTGAAAACGTTGTTCAACAGAAGCAAGGACAGAGCAATGACAGACACGATGCACATAGTATAGGCATTTTGAGACAAATGATCCTGTGTTCGTGTGTAATTATGGGGTCGGAGACAAATGGATGGCTGTGGTGATCAAACTGCAAACTGGTTCAATATCATACCAATGTGATCTTGGCAATAATTGTTTGGTTAAGAAACATGTTGATAAAATAAGGTTAAGAAATATCAGCTATCAGCCTAAACCAGGAGAGCAACCGTATCTAGAAGTTGAAGCAGCCGAACCACAAACTCAACAGGCTGAACAGTGCCAAACTCTACCATCAGAACCAGCTAGTATCAATGAAGCAGAATGTAACCTCAGTGCAGAAACTCCAAAGGTGTACCCTAGAAGAATCAGAAAACAGACAGAATTATTTCAAGCAGGTTTTAATTAGTGGGGCCAGAATAATGCCTATATTTTAAGTTTTAATTTCAGGCATTCTGGTAGTCCACCCAGATATGCAAATAATTAATCAAATAGTGAAAGAACTTTTGAACAGTATTGATCACCTATTACCTGGATTTCAAATTAATAAGAATTGCATTTTATAATTTCAATGTTCAAATGTTCTAATGTATATAACATTAAACTTAAGGGGGAGGAAGTGTAGTGAACTACTGAGACTTATCCAGCCTAGTAAAAGCCCTCATAGTAGAAGCCCTCATGTATGAAGTCTATTTCCTGGGACATTATGTGTCATCTAAGCAGTTTTACAACCTTGTTTAATTTATGTGACAACTGTAGGAAGCTACACAATTGGATTAGGAAGTATTTTGTTTTTATATCAGTTCTGTGTTGGTTTTCCATCTCAATACAAGTTTAAAATAAAAGTTCTGAGTTTTACTCATATTTGTTGGGTTACAAAAACATTGCTGTGTGTCTTTGTATGATATTAATATGATCCACTTCTTTCTAAATTATATATAACAATAATTAAATTTCAATCAAAGAAGTACATCATAGTTGCAACATGTAATTCTTAATTTCTAGATTACTGATTAATCCATTACAGTGGATTCTACTATATGTATAATCCGTTTCAGTATGTAACAGGATGCCTTCTGGTATTGGCAGCTACATATTAGCCTTTAAATAATAATGTCATTACAGGAATATATGCTTCACAATCTCTTCAATATTGGAAGTTGAACAAGTCTCAGTGTTATGTTGCAACCCAAATGATTATTCTAAGTTCTTCATTTTGCAGTTCTGATTTTCTATTTTATTTTACTCAACAGGGGTTAAATCTGAGGTCATCAACTCTCGACCCATCCATGTGTATGGCGAGAATACACCAGGTATTGTTTATGATGGTCGTGAACTGTATGTAGACAAAGACTTCTCCACAGATACAGTCTCAGTGGGTATCAGTTTCCAAGGTTTTGACAGTCCAGCCTGTGGTATCCGTGGTTATGAGTGGGCCCTGGGCAGCCAACCTGGATACTCTGATATCCTTCCATATTCATCATATGGGATTGTGATGTTGAATGAGTCTCATGCAATCACTGAAATACATTTACCTCTAGAACATGGGGATATACTATATGCATCAGTCAGGGCCCATACAGGACACAGGTAAGAACATCTGTATAATATATTAATGAATATTGTCATGAAGATAATCTAAATATTCACATCAGCACATTTGGTAATATACCTGCCTCTCTCTTTGATCATAGTATGTATATTTAGTCAGGATGCAGAAGACCAAAACAGTTAATTGAATTCATTCTTTTCAGTGTTACACTATTAAACATAATATTCAAATAACTTTGCAGTATAAAGATCCAGGTAGTTTGGTAAAAGGAGGCAAGAATCTGACCGAATACTTCCGAACATGTCTAGTCAGTAATGTGATTGTTTAAAATGGTTAGTTGTAAACATATTTAGTGTAGCATCTCCATACAACAAACTTTGGAAAAAGTGTTTATTTGCATTAAAACATCACAATCAATTAGAAACCTGTCAACTTTCCTCAACAGAATTGTCAACATCAATAGCATGCAGATGTTTTTGATCATTAAAACTTACTATAGTTAGTAACTCATATGTCACTTGTACTGTGTAGATGTAGTGAGGACATCCTTCATTCTTGCTCTGATGCGATCCTGATTGACACCAGACCTCCAGATGTGGTGTTTGTGACATTGGGAGAGTTTGGTAATGACACAGACAGTGAAATCTCTCTCCAGGGGTCGAGTCTGTTCCAGATGGAGTACGATTCCATCACACTGGCCTGGAACACGACTGATGATGCTGCAGGTGACTATTGATATTAAAGATTGTAAATTTGTATCAAAGGTTTAAAAAGTGACTTTATGTGGCAATATAAGTAATTCACACTTGTTACCCAATATGCATGACATCAATTGTTACATCCATATAAAATAGGGTCTTTAGACAGAATATAACTTTCCCACAGTGGATAGAAAACACAGCTGAAGAGCTTACTGAATTATATTGTAATTTATTCTTGCAATTGTTTTCAGGAAAAAAGTCATAATTACAGAAATAACTTCTCTTTATTGGACTGTAATATAGGGTATGATGACATAAGAGAAGTTGACACTTTTGAATATTAAACCTGTTAAACCACTTGTGTATTGAAATTGTGTGATCGTTGTTTGTCCTTAATTTGTATGACCTGTAATTGAGTTTTTTGTTGAACTGTTTTGGTGTGACAGTTCTTAAGTAATTTGACATTAATTAGTGATGACATTATCATAAATAAAGGTATATATGAAATGTCATTTAGAATTATAATCAAGCTTTTTATTACAGATTGAAGGCTATCTCTAGGATAAGGCTGTGACTTTCTTAGATAAATGACACCAGGTATTCATCTTGAAAGAACCCATCCAATTTTAGGTAACCATGTTTTAGTTGTCCAGTGGAAGTATCAGGGACGCAAACATGGCAGATGATGTCAACAAAACCCTACGAAAAATAATGTTAAATATCTGTATAAATAAGGAAAATTACATGAAAAACATTTCTCAGTTACCCACTTTGCCACTTTGTACTCGGATACTCAAGGAATTCAAACCGTTTTCAGGTAACCATGTCGCACCCCTACTCAAGGTACCCATCAACTGATAAGAGAAATTAGAGACCTTGATGAACTTTTATATCTTTCTGTTGTCCATGAATCAAAGCATCATTTCTTAAAGAAAAAAAAGTTTAATTTAGAAGATTTTTCACCCGAGGAATGTAAACAAAAGTTCAGATTTCAAAAGGAGGATATTTACAGACTGTAAACAGCCTTGTCTGTGCTCAAGAAAGTTGTTTGCAGAAACAGAACTGTGTGTAGTGGACTTGTATTTTCTTTTCCATGACTTCAAAAATATTTATAAAGGAATAACCTTAAAATATATATAAATATGTCACATATAAGTAACATATATTTCTACAGAGTTAAACAAAAATGCTTATAATTTTATGCCAATAAAACTAGATGTACAAGAAGTAGACTTAGACCAGGCTAAGTTGCACTGAATTGTACCCACAGATGTAAGAGACAAGCCATGCAGTAGTGTTTTTTTCCTTGAAAATTACAGTAAAAGGAGAAAATGTAGTATGAACCAGATCCTTTTATTTTTTGATTTTCCAAACATTTTTTAAATTTTTACAAATAGTTTTAAAAGTTTTAATAAAAACAACTATGAAAATTATTCAGTTAAACTTTCAATAAAACAGTAAGGTGTTATTCAACAAATGCGTGTATTGTAATCAAATTAGAATTAACAGGCTTTTCACAAATGTGCTTAGTAAATTTTAACAGTAGGAAATTTCTTTATGTGGCCATATTACAGCAGTAAAATTCTTTTTTCTATCTTCCAAGGCATGTGTTTCACATTAGAAAGCAATGTATTATACGTTAATACTTACGGGTACAATGCTGGCTACAAGTTGTTTATGTCTAGACATGACGTGTACTGCTAAAACATCACAAAAAATGGTGACGTAGAAATAAAAAAATTACGTCACACGGCCGATTTACATGTACACCTAGTCTTGCTCAAGGTCTCTAATAATTAACTTTCTCAGTCTTGTATGTCTTAATGTATATATGATAAAATGAATTTATTACAACTTATGATTCCTCTACAACAGGTGCACTGAATGACACTTGGATGGCTGGAACTCTTCCACTGCAGGATGACAAGCATACTTCTACCTTGTCCACAGACAGACAGATTCCTATCAGAGCAGTTACCATGGAAGCAGGAGAGACTATCATCTTCTCTGTCATAGCAACAGATCTGGCAGGAAATATAAGGGAGGCAGTGGCTCCAGCTTTAACTGTGGATGTGACAGAACCAGTGGTTGAAGGATTCAAGTAGGTTTCATTGCAAAATTTAAAGTAAATGTTACAACTTGCCCTAAACTATAAACTAAGTAAATGATACAGAGAGAGTGACTCCAGGTTTAATTGTGCATTTGGACGTATTAGTGATTGAAATTTCAAAAGAATAAGACAAAAAATTAAAATTAATACAGCATGAGTGATTACTGTATTAATTAACTAACACTATTTCATAGTAGGAGGCAGTAACTTCAGTTTCAAGTATTGATAGAGGTAGTGTCTTTTGCTTTAACATTGAATGTAATAAATCTAGTGATTGAAAGATTCAAATAGGCTCTATAACTATGGTTTAGATGAGTTAAACATGAATGCCCAGTAAATATTTGAAATGTTTTAAAATAGCTTAAACATTTACAAAATGTTTTTAAAACCTATTCAAACTTTGTCTTATGGTTTTCTGAACATTTCCAAGTAAACATGTATGCTGTAATGTTTAAAAGACATTTTATAAACATTCCATGTACAAACAAATAAAAAGTGTGCATAAAATGTTTAAAAACACTGTATATCAAATGATTTAAAAACATTCTTATCAAAAACATTCTTAAACCCATATTTTCAGAATGTTTAAACCTTCACCTGCTAACATGTTCACACAAAGATGGTGGTGAGCAATAAAAGGGGATTTTAGAGGACTTTGTCAAAAGTTACCCCACATGCAATCCCTAAAAGTGAGAATTAAATGAGGGCACAATTTTTAAGCCATCATCTTACAATTTCAGACATAAAATTAATAGTTTTATTGGTGAGCAACCTTAAAGAGATATTGAATTTAACCTCTGACCCCATTATTATTCAGACATTAATATGATCTTTCATAACATTTTCTAACATTTATCATTAAACATTTAATAAACCGTATACATAAAACATTTTTAAAACATTCTATTATAAATGGTTTTCAGACCCATCATTTTTAACATTTGCCAAACATTTACTATCAAACATTTGCAAAATCAAAAAAATGTTTACTGGGTAATTGTCATGTTGATGTTTTTGATATTTAGTAAATTTCATAAAGGAAGTTTCTTTTTTATGTCAGCTGACCTGACATTATGTCCTCACTCTGCGGCATGGTCGTCCGTGTCCGCGTGAACAACTCCTCCTCCAAAACTACAAGGCCTAGAGACATGCTGTTTTTTTTTAAAAGATACCTTATCTATCGAGGATGAAATTGTTCAAGGCATGCAAATCTGTCTGTTCATCTGTTTGCTAGAGACATTACAAGGGAGGTACCCACACCACAAGTGTGAAAATTTCAACACTTTATCACAATTTTCTCAATGACTATTGCAGGGATTTTTCTCGTATCTTGCATATATGTACTAGTCCAGAGGTAGATTCTCTTGTGTGAGTATGAGACCTGGATCTGTCTTATTTTTTTTAATAAACTTTTTAATAATTTTTAGTGCATTAAAATTCATGCATTCATGCATTAAATCACTTATAACTTGAAAAGTGTTGCATTTAGAGCATTTTGTTAAAATATGTTATTCAGTTACTTTTTTCATAGCTACAACATGGAGAGTAACTTGGGTGTCTGTCTCAATAGCTAAGTGAGGAATAGCTACTTTTGGGCTTTTCACTAACTTCCATCATGAGTAAAATCACTTGTAACTTGAAAACTATTGCTTTTAGAGAATTTCATATAAATATGTTATTCAGGTACTTTTGGGTCAGCTATAACAGTAAATTTCAGACCTGTAGCTCATGGCATAGCTGAGAAATAGCTACTTTTAGGTTATCACTGTTGAGTAAATCACTTATAACTTGAAAACTATTGTATTTAGAGTTTTTTGTTTCGATATGTTATTCACCTATTTTGGGGTCAGTTATAACATAGTGAAGTTCCAGACCTGTGGCTCATTGCATAACTGAGTAATAGCTTCTTTGAAGTTCTCACTGTTGAGTAAATCAGTTGTAATTGGAAAACTATTGTTATTCAGTTACTTTTTTCATAGCTACAACATGGAGAGTAACTTGGGTGTCTGTCTCAATAGCTAAGTGAGGAATAGCTACTTTTGGGCTTTTCACTAACTTCCATCATGAGTAAAATCACTTGTAACTTGAAAACTATTGCTTTTAGAGAATTTCATATAAATATGTTATTCAGGTACTTTTGGGTCAGCTATAACAGTAAATTTCAGACCTGTAGCTCATGGCATAGCTGAGAAATAGCTACTTTTAGGTTATCACTGTTGAGTAAATCACTTATAACTTGAAAACTATTGTATTTAGAGTTTTTTGTTTCGATATGTTATTCGATATGTTATTCATAGTTGAAAACTATTGCTTTTAGAGAATTTCATATAAATATGTTATTCAGGTACTTTTGGGTCAGCTATAACAGTAAATTTCAGACCTGTAGCTCATGGCATAGCTGAGAAATAGCTACTTTTAGGTTATCACTGTTGAGTAAATCACTTATAACTTGAAAACTATTGTATTTAGAGTTTTTTGTTTCGATATGTTATTCACCTATTTTGGGGTCAGTTATAACATAGTGAAGTTCCAGACCTGTGGCTCATTGCATAACTGAGTAATAGCTTCTTTGAAGTTCTCACTGTTGAGTAAATCAGTTGTAATTGGAAAACTATTGTCTTTACAGAAATTTGTGTAAATATGTTATGCAGCTACTTTTGGATCAGCTATAACATAGTGAAATTACAGACCTGTAGCTCATGGCACAACTGAGCAATAGCTATTTTCAGGTACTGACTGTTGAATAAATCAGTTGTAACTTTAAAAATATTGCATTTGGAGTATTTTGTTAAAATATGTTGTTCACCTACTTTTGGGTCAGCTATAACATAGTAAAATTACAGACCTATAGCTCATGGCATAGCTGAGCAATAGCTATTTTCTCACTGTTGAGTAAATCAGTTGTAACTTGAAAACTATTGCATTTACAGTATAATGTTTTTAATATGTTGTTCACCTACTTTTGGGTCAGCTATAACATAGTAAAAATTCAGACATGTAGCTCATTGCATAGCTGAGTAATAGCTATTTTGAGGTTATTACGGTTGAGTAAATCAGTTGTAATTTGAAAACTATTACATTTAGAGTATTTTGTTTAAATATGTTATTCACATAATTTTTCGTCAGCTATAACATACTGAAATTGCAGACCTCTATGTCATGGCATAGCTGAGCAATAGCTACTTTCAGGTTCTCACTGTTGAGTAAATCATTGTATCCACTGGATAGCCGCAGTGTGTAGAGAGATTTCACCATTACCGCTCTAACGAAAAAAAATATTACAGCTAGCCTTCTCAAGTTTGCAGGATATATTAATTACCATAAAATGTTGCCTGGGAATATTTTGGCCTCATTTTGAAAAACAAGATGGCCGCCAGGGATGTTTATTCGACTTTAAACAAGGACTTTTGTTAGCCCTCTAGAACAAAGGGTATTATAGGTAGAGATCTCAAATTTGCAGGATATGTTCCTCATTATAAAATCTTGACTGGGAATATTTTTGGCCTCATTTTGAGATACAAGATGGCCACCACAGGCGTTTCTTTGTCAGACATGAAAAGTGCTTATAACTCGCTTCTTAATGGTCCTAGAAGTTTGGAATGGAAAACCAACCTGTAGAAAATCATGGGCTGGGAATCTTTTGGTGTGGTTGGATTTGACCTTGGACCCTGTGTTCAAAGTCAAATGAGGATAGCCAAACTTAAAAGTGCTTATAACTCGCTTATTAATGGTCCTAGAAGTTCGGGCTGGTAAACCAACCTATAGGAAATCATTGACTGGGAATCTATTGGTGGGGGCAGATTTGACCTTGGACCCCTCCTTCAAGACCCAAATGAAGATAGCCAAACTTAAAGTGCTTATAACTCGCGTATTATTGGTCTTAGAGGTTTGGGATGGTAAACCAACATATAGGAAATCATGGGCTGGGATTCTTTTGGTGTGGTCAGATTTGACCTTGGACCCTCCTTCAAGGTCAATTGAGGATAGCCAAACTTAAAATTACTTATAACTCGCTTATTTTTGGTCCTAGAGGTTTGGGATGGTAAACCAACCTACAGGAAATCATGGGCTGGGAATCTTTCGGTGTGGTTGGATTTGACCTTGGAACCCTCCTTCAAGGTCAACCAAGGATAGCCAAACTTAAAAGTGCTTATAACTCGCTTATTAATGGTCCTAGAATGTTGGGATGGTAAACCAACCTATAGGAAATCATTGGCTGGGAATCTTTCGGTGTGGTTGGATTTGACCTTGGAACCCTCCTTCAAGGTCAACCAAGGATAGCCAAACTTAAAAGTGCTTATAACTCGCTTATTAATGGTCCTAGAATGTTGGGATGGTAAACCAACCTATAGGAAATCATTGGATGGGAATCTATTGGTGTGGTCAGATTTGACCTTGGATCCCTCCTTCAAGGTCAAATGAAGATTTGCCAAACTTAAAGTGCTTATAACTCGCATATTATTGGTCTTAGAGGTTTGGGATGGTAAACCAATATATAGGAAATCATGGGCTGGGATTCTTTTGGTGTGGTCAGATTTGACCTTGGACCCTCCTTCAAGGTCAATTGAGGATAGCCAAACTTAAAATTACTTATAACTCGCTTATTTTTGGTCCTAGAGGTTTGGGATGGTAAACCAACCTACAGGAAATCATGGGCTGGGAATCTTTCGGTGTGGTTGGATTTGACCTTGGAACCATCCTTCAAGGTCAACCAAGGATAGCCAAACTTAAAAGTGCTTATAACTCGCTTGTATTATTGGTCTTAGAGGTTTGGGATGGTAAACCAACATATAGGAAATCATGGGCTGGGATTCTTTTGATGTATTCAGATTTGACCTTGGACCCTTCTTTAAGGTCGAACGAGGACATTGCATTTGCAGTATTTCTTTAAATATGTTTTAACCTACTTTTTACACTTAAACAGTTACCTTATTACTTTCATAATACCATTTGCAGGGCACAGCTTTTTTGTCCTTTTCTTGTGTCAGCTTTGGAATTTCTTTCAAACATGCTGTTCAATTACCATTTACTGTACTTCTGTACAGCACTTTCCCTGATAATTATGCTTTCCTCTAATTATTACCTTCACAAATCAAAAACACTCAGTCAGCTGACACAGTGCTCTCCTCTTGTTTTAAATGTTCTTGTGATTTAAGCATTTAATCAGTTTTAAATGCTAATTACACAATAGAGATAAATAATGACAAGCTTAAAGTTCAGATGTAACTGACTTTACAAATGTCAGGAGGGTAGTTAATCTTGCTTTAACCACTGACATGGCGACTGATAGATGGTGTTATGTAAATTCATTGCTGTAAATAATTGCAATGTTAAATTATTTAAAGAAGGCTGTTACGGTCACGGGCAAGCACGGTAGCAATTACCGGTTGTCTTTAAGTTGTAACAGAAAAAAAGCAAAAAGCTTACCTTAACGAATTTATTTAAAGATTAACAATAATGATTACAGTCAACTGGTATGCTCTTAACCATACACGCACTGATACAATAATGAAACCTAGCTGACCTGACCACTATGACTAACAGTTAAGTTTATCCGCCGTATCCAGCAGTCTGTCCTGTAATCTGTCCTGTGATCTGTCCAGTGTTTACTCACACACAGATATCTGTATCCTGTGATCTGTCCAACATTCAATAACACAAAATATCCTTGCTCCGCTATCCTTTTTATATCCAATCACACAGAATGTCTGTCTGGAGATATTCAGAGAATTTGTACAACTGTACTGTCTGCTCCAAGATATGGACAATGTTCAAAATGCAGTAAATCAACTCTCTGTTATATGAATGTACAATATCCAAAAATATCCAAAGTATAGTAAATCTATCCAGACAATGTATCCAGTTCACTCCAGTAAAAGTTCACACCAGCACAAGCACATATATTATATTCCAAAACACAATAGCCTTCCTTATAACCAGCGAATACTAAGTTCACTTGTGGTCAGGTGTACAGTGCTCATATACATGTGTAGAAACTTCTACACAGCTACAGAACTGACATAAGTAACTAGATCAAGTGAGGAAGTTCTAGAACTTACAGGTACAAAATCTATAAATAACATCACTGAGGTTAACCAAGAGGGATTCCCCCCAGTCCATAAATGGATCAATAAACACTATAACACATAACACAAAAATCAATAACTCCCCTACTTTAAATGTTAACACATACATACAAAGCATAGATCAAATGATGCACAGATACAATGCCCATATATGTAACAAGGCAAAGGCTTAAGGAGAAAGTTGTTCTTATGTTGATTGATTATGGCAAAGAATCAATGATTGAAGGATTGAGGCAGGTTTATCAACAATTTATATGAAGTTTATAAGGCATGAATATTTAAAGTGTCAATGGTACATAAATAATTGTATCCCTGGCACGAAGCGGGGATACTATTGATTCATTATCGTCGTCCGCATCCGCAGAGATTTTTTGTTAGTGACATACAGTCCACATTTCTTTCATATTTGGCAGGTGGCTTGATATGGTCGAGGACTCGCCACCCTATCTTTTTGGTAGGGTTTATGTCTAAATTAGGCCTGTGGTAGACAAAAATGTCTAAAATGTGGAATATTGCTTGTTAGCAACCTACAGTCCACATTTCTTTCCAGATTTCTTTCATATTTGGCAGGTGGCTTGGTATGCTAGAGGACTCGCCACCCTATCTTTTTGCTAGGGTTTATGTCTAAATTAGGCCTGTGGTAGACAAAAATGTCTAAAATGTGGAATATTGCTTGTTAGCGACCTACAGTCCACATTTCTTTCCAGATTTCTTTCATATTTGACAGGTGGCTTGGTATGCTAGTGGACTCGCCACCCTATCTTTTTGCTAGGGTTTATGTCTAAATTAGGCCTGTGGTAGACAAAAATGTCTAAAATGTGGAATATTGCTTGGTGGTAACCTACAGTCCACATTTCTTTCATATTTGGCAGGTGGCTTCTCGCGTAAAAGTATTGCAGATAGCCAATTTTTCTCAAATAACTCATTCATCTACTTTTGGGAGAGCTTTCACATGGTGAAGTTGCAGACCCGTAGGTAATTATTCACCTACTCAAAATGAGTAGATGTGAATTATCTCTAGAACTATTGCAGATAGCCAGTATTTCTCAAATAACTCATTCACATACATTTTGGAGAGCTTTCAATTAGTGAATTTTCAGATCCGTAGCTACTTACTCACCTACTCATAATGAGTAAATGCCTATTATCACTAAAAGTATTGCAGATAGCCAGTATTTCTCAAATAACTCATTCACCTACATTTTGGAGAGCTTTCACATGCTAAAGTTTTTCATGAATTTTTTAAATAATTTTTAATGCATTAAAATTAATGAAATCATCCACTAAATCAATTATAACTTGAAAAGTATTGCATTTAGAGCACTTTGTTAAAATATGTTATTCAGCTACTTTTTTCCATAGCTACAACATGGTGAGTAACTTGGGTGTCTATCTCAATAGCTAAGTGAGTAATAGCTACTTTTGGATTTTTCACTAACTTCCATCATGAGTAAATCACTTGTAACTTGAAAACTATTGCATTTAGAGAATTTTGTGCAAATATGCTATTCACCTACTTTTGGGTCAGCTATAATATAGTAAAATTTCAGACCTCTAGCTCGTGGCATAGCTGAGTAATAGCTACTTTTGCCTTTGCCGGTGGATACAGATGCGTCATCAGTCTAGATTTATATAGATTTGATATTGTAAAATATACAAAATACCCAGTCAAGATAGGAGTTTCCTTTGATCTTACACAGTACAGAGTTTGTATTACCCATATCTCCTCAACTTTCTTGGTACATACAGCACGTCCAGTATATTTATGCACTGAAAAGTAAATTATGCAAATTTTTGCTCTCTTTACATATACAGAATACTTCTCTGTTCATTAGATTTATAAATGTAGTGAACAGTGAATTGATTGTACCAATACTTGCTATCTTTAGAAATACAGAATACTTTTCCACTCTTCATTGTATTCATTAAGTGGATAGAATTTGTTCCAATTTTCACACTCTTAGATGCACAGAATACTTATTCACTATCCACTATGTTCATACAGTGGAGGGTGAATTGTACCAATTCTTGCTGTCTTCAGGGACACAGAATACTTATCCCCATTCATTTTATTCATAAAGTAGATATTATTTGTTCCAATTTTACTCTCTCTTTACGTACACAGAATACTTGTCCCCTGTTCAATGGATTCATTTAGTGGATAGTATATGCTCCAATTTTTACTCTTTTTAGGTGCACAGAATACTTATCCCCTGTCCAGACTGAAGTCTCCTGTGAATGGACACACACACTGGACCCTGAAAGTCCCTTGGTGGAGCAGAGGTTGGCCATTGGTGAGCAACAGCTACAGGACCAAATTGTGACTTTTGAGACACTTCCTTATGGACAGTACAACTGGAAGAGAAGTTTGACCAGTGAAAATATAGGGAATAAAACCAGAGCCTTTGTCACCTTGCAGGTGAGTATAAACCAGAGTTTTTTCACACTAACAGTTGTGTTATATGAACCTATCTCACCTTAACAGATATGTTAGCAGACTTTTTCTCAATTCACAGGTGTGTTTTAAAACCAGAGATTTCTCACTTTTTAGTGTTTAAAAAACATAGAGACCATCACATTACAGGTATTATAAATACCAGACAATTGTCACCTTTCAGGCTGTTGTAAAATCAGAATTTTTGTCAATTTATAGGAGTGTTACCATAGCTTTGATCACCTTTTAGATAACATGAGAACCATGTGGTGCAGCTGTACATTACAAATAGCTGGCTTCTTTTACTCAGTTAAGTATAATACAGAGAAAATAATATTGTTTTCAGGTGATCAATGCTGTGGGTCTTGTGAGTTCAGTGATAGCCAGACTCACAATAGACATGACTGCCCCTGATATAGGTAAGGTCTTTATCACAACTCCAGTGACCCCTGGAGAGGCAACTGAGGTCAAAGTCTGTCAGCAGTCAGTATCCACTATGGAGGTCAGATGGGAAATGTTTGAGGACAAAGAAACTGGCATACAGAGGTTGGTGTTTGGAGAATTACACCTCAAAAGGCAAAGCTACATATTATAATGTGACAAGATATAAAGTACAGAGACGTATAAAGGGTATCAATCATGCAATTTAAGGTGTTGTTACTGACAGGATGCAAAATCACAGAGCTAGATGAAAGGATAGTTATAAAATCTTAAGGTTCTGCATGTGTTATAAGAATTGATATTAGTGGGAATATTAGTGGGATATATTTGAAATCACTGGCTTTCCTTATGGTGTAATGATATTTTCATTGGTGTTTGTCTGTTTGCAGGATTATTAAAAGTGCTAAAGTGACTATGATCCAAATTTCAAAATGTGTATGTTTGAAGTGTGGTCCAAATATTAGCAGAAAATCAATAACAACAATCTACCAGAAAACAGGAACAAAGGAGAAATTTCTCTTTATTTTACAAACTGCTTGTTTACACTTAAAGACAGTTCAAATCAATTAATAGGCAGTTGGTTGTGACCAAAGTCTGAAAGTAAAAATAAAGATATACCATCTGGCATATTAAACAAAGTGAGTGAGGAAACTTTTCATGTTTTAATTTGTTACTATTTAATTAATTTAATGAATGCATAGTTTTCCCACACAATAGTTCTACCCTAATATTTGAGAATATTTATTGCATAGTTACAAAGAGAACATATATCTTGTATTTCAGCTATGAAGTAGGAATTGGTACAGGACCTGGCAAATCAGATATTGCTGCCTACAAAAGTATTGGATTGGGAAATAGTGTATTTTTGGATAAATTGCCTCTTATACCTGGCACTCAGGTACATGACCTTTATTTAGTAGAGTTGTTTTATTTTATGATGTTGCTATTCTTTGTCCCTTTTTCATTAGTTTCTTAGTACTGTTGATTTTGTCATAATTTGAAGCATTTTTATATGTTTCAAACTTCCAACTTATACATGTATATTTGAAGCTACATCACAAATAAAAACAAGGTATTGTAAAGTTTTAATTTAGTTTATCCATTTGTACTAATTTTTGGACCTTTATAGAATTGCATTGAATGATAAAAATCTCATGATCATTTAAACTATACAGTGTCATACATATAATTAAATGATAGTAAACTAGAGATCATTCTCATAGTTTAGCAAAGCTCATCCAATTTTTATTGAACTTATCTCTAGCCTCATGTAATTCTGGATAGGCATTCTTATTCACTGAATTTGGTTTTCAGATTATTTTCATATTCCTGCCTCTTCCAATTTCTATTTTATCTTGTATTACAATAAATAAAATAAAATATAAAAACACCCAAAAATATAACATCTTCTAGAATTCATTTTAGAAGGATCCAGACACAAGTCAAAATTTATTTAGCTATTCAACAACATTATTACATTCTGTCATAAAACAGCTGTCATAAGATAAAATATAGTGATATGCTGACACAGAAATAGAATAGAGGTATTGCTCTACATTTAATCTTAGCAACAGAAATGTTTAGTACCAAGTATTCCTTGCAAAGTTTTATTTATTGAACCAAAGAAAGATCAAAGAAAAATTTATTGGTATTCTTCCATGAAGGGAGATCAATAAGATAAACAATTAATTATCTCATTTTGTGATAAAATCAGACTGGTTAACCCACAGCTCTAAAGGGCTGTCAGGGTATTGTTTTCAGCCATGGTGTCCAGATGGGCAGGCAGGTGTGCAGGAGAATCGGTGGGCGGTGTGATCTTGATTTGACCTTTGACTTTGCCGTGGTGACCTTGACCTACAAAATCTTCTCTGGGATATATCCTGAAAGCCATCAGCTGTAGGAAATTGATACTTGGTAGGGACATTGGTTGTAGGTGTACAACATCATGGTGTGACCTTGATTTGACCTTTAACCTTGCTGTAGTGACCTGGAGTTTGAAACTCTTGTCTGGGCTATATCTTGGAAACTGCAAAGTACAGGAAGTTGAAACTTGGTAGGAACATTGGTTGGGGAGTACAGGTGTGCAACGTCATGGTGTGATCTTGATTTAACCTTTGACATTGTCGTATTGACCCTGATCTATAATGTCATGTTTGGGTTATATCTCAGTAACCGTAAGGTGTAGGAAGTTGATACTCGGTAGGGACATTGGTTGGGGGTTGTAGTTATGCAATGTCATGGTGTTACCTTCATTTGACCTATGATCTTGCCATAGTGACCTTGACCTTTAAATTCTTATCTGGGTTATTTCTTGGAATCCGTAAGGTGTCGAAGGTTGATTCTTTGTAGGGACATTGGATATGGATGTAGGTGTGCATCATGGTCTGACCTTTAACTTTGGCTCTGCCAAAGTGTGTTTGTTGGTCAAATTATAGACATGTTTCTCTTATAACAAAGCTATATGGATTGCTGCAAATTATTATAATATGTACTTTTACATAGTTATGCTATTTCAGTTGACAGCTATTCTCCAGTTAATAAATTTTACAGCTTCATAATTTTCAGTTTACTTATTATTGAGTTGTTTTATTTTAATACTTTATCTTTACATACATTTTCTTTCTCTTGAACGTGATTTTATCTACTTCAACATCAGTATTATACAACTGACACTGCTCTGAAAGTATGGCGATCTTTGTACTGTTTCATGACTTCTATATCTCATGGTGTTGAAAACTATTCCCTCAGACTGTGGGATATGGGCATCTCTGATATGATTTTTTCCCAATTGGTAGACCAAACAACTTAGTTAAAATCCTGACTTGCCATTTTTAATTTGAAAATGACACTTCTCTGAAAGTGGTGTTAAATACTCTGAAATAAGTGTTAAATACTGTCAATTCTCAATTTCAGCACTTTTCAAAACCAATCGATAATTTCTTTCCTCCCACTACACATGGTTTTGTTGAACATTTTTCAGTGTGCAGGTAGTGTGCAGAGTATTGAACATGTTTATATTAAATCCTTTCCATGGTTTTTGTCAGGCATTTGCCAGTGTGCGAGCAGTGAACAATGCCAGGCTGGTATCTAGTAGTGTGTCATCTAGTATTTACATTAGCCCTAGACCAAGCATACAGGTGTGGGATGGACTGGGTGACAATGATGTGGACTACCAGAATGACCTTTCTTCAATCAGTGGCAAGGTTAACCCTTTTATTTACAAAAATCTAATCTGATCAGATGTTTATGATATTTAATCTTGGCACTGGCAGTTAATGTTCAAAGTTAAGAGTTTTCTAGGCCCCATTTGACAGCCAGGGTAATATTGGCTTTATCCTGGGTTATGAAACTTAATGGATACTACCAAAACAGAAACTGTGTCGAGCCACAACTGAGCACAGGCTAGTTAAATATTTTCTGCTTCTATTTAGCTCATGAGGCCAGCAAGGAATTGTGTGACCTAGGTGTTACAGCAAAATCATGTTTTATAACTATCTAGCCATTAACATTGTAGAGCAATAACAAGCAAAGAATTATATAAAATCATTGCTAATGTTGAGCTTTCCAATATAGGGGGGCAAACAGAGTGGGATATATAATTTTTGTATTCAATTGTGCCTCTAATATATATATATATATATATATATATATATATATATATATATATATATATATGTGTGTGTGTGTGTGTCACAAATCTGTCGACTAGTGTTCCAATTTTCCAATAATATCTCTTAAATCGTGTAGCCAACAATTGTGTTATATTCGGTATATATCCCTCATGAAGATGAACAATGTAATACTTATCCTTCGCATTCGTTTAATATTGTCATCTTCATATGTGATGTGTATTATTGTACATGTCATTTGGTAAGTTTTCCTATTATTATTTCTGAAGGTGAAGATAGACCAGCCTTGTCCCATACAAGAAGCTTACTGGTGGGCATATGATCTTTTGGGCAATGAAGTAGTTAACCAAACAGAATTCTACAAAGATAGATTTGCCAATGACGAACTGAGATTGGTTAACTTTCATACATACTACACTGTTGTGGAAATGAGAGATGCTATAAATAGAACACTAAAGGCCAAATCTGATGGAGTTTTGACCTTCACACAACCTCCAAGGCCAGGTAAACTCTTTTTCTTTTTGTTTTTAATGTCAGCAGCTGAAGCCATTGATGTAACAATAACAGCATAGATTTTTTTTGCTTATAAAGCCACAAATACAGAGATTGTCTGGACTAACAGTGTATTAGTCTAGCTTTATTAAGTTTTTTTTGGTCTGTCAATATGGCCTGTTAGAAAATCACACTGCATGTCAGAAACTCAATCTTCCAGCTTCAAATAAAGCCAGTCCCTCAGTAAAAACCTTTAAAAAGCGATCAAATTTCCGTCTTTCACACCTAGATCACCATTTGGACCATTTGGGGTTAAGGTATTTCCCTGATACTGTACAGTAGCATAGAAAGTGGAGGGGGGGGGGGGGGGGGTTCAAACTATTTTAACCAGAGAAATCAAACACAACTTAAATTTATGAAAAAAATATAACCTTACACATATGATACTCAGAAACATGTCCATGCAATTCAAAGTACAACTAGATAATTATATGGTATCCAGTGTATGTTTTAAACATGTTGCTAAATTTATGAGTGTCCCAAATGTGGTATATATAATGTTTATAAAACTTGAGTTTTGACAGAATGGCTGTCAGACGGGATAAGAGGGATACATTAAATGAAAGTTGTTATGGTATTTTAATTACATGAAAGAGTTTTTTGACGGGATGGTACAGATGGGTGAGGGGATTATCTATAACCAAACTGAGGTGTGCATACCCAATCATGCCGCCAACGCAGCCACTTAGATTCGTGTCGGCATGCACAACTTTTAGCCGCTTGTAGAGAAATATTTGACGTTAACGCTCTCAGAGGAAAACTACACCAGCTAGGTTCACCAGATTTGCAGGATATCTTCATTGGGAGGTAAGCTTCTCTGGGACTGATATTAGCCTCATTCCGAAAAACAAGATGGTCGCCCACAGGGAATTCTTTGAAAATATTCTACCATTTTCTACTGGCTGATTCAGGATTCCCACCGACTTTTGACAACTGAATTCAAGGTCTTTTCAAGGATTCACAAGATAAACAGCAACAATTCTCAAGGATACATTTTAAGGCATGGCCTCCTTTACCTCCCCTTCTAGCCGTCTGTTCCTCCCACAAAATTATTTATTGCCACATGATTTTAACATTTTATAAACTCATTACAACAATGCTAGTTAACACATCTAAGATCATACTTGTTTTGCTGAGTCTGCCATAGCCGTAAAACTAAATGATGCAGATCCAGAAATTGAGCAATAACAAATTCAAGGACTTTTCAAGGATTTTATTCAATTTTTGGACTTTCAAGGCCTTGAAAATGAAGCAAATTTTTTAAGGATTTTCGAGGATGTGGAACCCTGTGGTTGACAGATGTAGGAGGTAGAATCTCTTCATAGGTGATATGTATAACAGATATACAAAGATATATAAAAGTGCCTATATCTCAATTATTATTGGTCCTAGAGGTTTGCAATGTGAAACCAACCTATAGGAAATCATGGGCTCGGAATCTTCTGATGTGTTCAGATTTGACCTTGGGTCCCTCCTTCAAGGTCAAACGAGGATAGCAAAACTTAAAAGTGCTTATAACGCGCTTATTATTGGTCTTGGAGGCTTACAATGTGAAACCAACTTGTAGGATATCATGGGCTGGGAATCTTCTCATGTCAGATTGGACCTTGAGCCCCTCCTTCAAGGTCAAACGAGCAGAGCCACACATAAAAGTGTCTATAACTTGCTTCTTATTCATCTTAGAGGTTTGCAATGTGAAACCAACTTGTAGGATATCATGGGCTGGGAATTTTCTGATGTTGTCAGATGTGACCTTTTGCCCCTCTTTTAAGGTCAAACGATGGTTCATTGGCTTTGGTGAGTTGTCTTTCCAGTGGATGCAAATTTGCATTGCTTCTCCAATGTGTAGGTCTGTTTCAGTTCTACATCCGTAGTGCATCTTTGTTTGCAAGGGGAAAATAATCATTGATGCAGTAAGTTTGGATATGTTGTGCCTGGCCCAAGTGGTTGTTTTTATAGGATGCCAAATCAGTCATTCTGTAGCCCAATCACATTGATTGCATTTCATTGTCCAAGCCTCCTAATACGTTTTAACCCAATAACCCATTAACATTTTTGATGCTCAACTTTAAGCCCAGGTTGACAACTAATTTTTAAAGAACTTTATTCCCATAAATACGTAGTAAGTTTGTAAAACAAC
This sequence comes from Sabellastarte sp. h YS-2021, assembly GCA_964017235.1. NCBI lineage: Eukaryota > Metazoa > Annelida > Polychaeta > Sabellida > Sabellidae > Sabellastarte > Sabellastarte sp. h YS-2021. Next base: position 20,721,532 of record OZ024927.1, read on the forward strand.
AAAGGTTGAAGTATGGGTTTTTTTATCCCATTCAACAGCAGACAGAATCATACAGGGATAGGCCCTCAGCAACGCCACATGTAGGATTCGAATTCATTACCCCAGAGCTTGCCGCCTATTAGATCCACAATACAACTACAAACTTTTATGCAGATTAGGTTTGACTGCAGATTAGTGTGGATCCAAAATGGTTTAGGGGCCCTGTGGCCTAATGATGGGCTTCTTTGTGAGATTTTCATGTTTCTAATGTCCCCATTTTCCAAATGCTTCCCCAATTTTGCTAATGTAAACTTACAAGTTTGAATTTTATCATTTAGTGTTTAATCATGCTAGTGTTTTAGGCAAAATTAACCATTGATATTTTTTCTCAATGATACAGTAACTTCTGTCAGTTTTTAAGTTTGTTGTATATTGATGGAAGATTTGTTTGCAGTTTATGCCCACTTTACCTTTGTTCCGCAAAAAAGATAAAAGTTTGAAAGAATATCTTAAAGGACTCAAACTCCAACCCTCCAGAAAAAAATTACAAAAAATGTTTACATTTTAGTTAACTTGTCATAAGTTAACACAAAGGCTGATTTTAACTTTGCCCCCACTTTTTATATGCTTCCTACGCTACTGCTGTATAAGTTATTATGCAGCTGTATTGAACATTTTAGTTCTTGGAAACAAACAAATCTCCATAACAAGCAGTGAAGACAAATTTTTGAAGAAAAGTTTTGAGCATCCAGAACAAAATTCATAGAATCTGATATCTATCTTGGTGTCCCTTTCAGCAATTTTGATTCCATTCAGGACTGTATTTGTATTCATCTTTTATATTTTATAATTTACCTTATATTCATAATTTGAGGGGAGAAAATTGACCCTGCTGTACTTTGAAAAAGAAATTGCTCACTTATTGAGGAGCTCTGTATCTTGTGGTTATGATAATTGTTTTTATGGCTTTTCTAATTATAGTTTTATTATTGAACTCTGTATATTTTGTGTTATTTTGTATTTTGCTTACCTTTTTCACAGGTGATGTTAGAGATGGGCCCTATCCTATACAGGAATTGCTAGGAATCCACCAAGGTTCTCTATAAACTTTTTGCAAGAACTGTTCCTATTTTATGTTCAGCATTATGCTTACTTTTTTCACAGGCGAAGTGAGAGTTGATCCATATCCTGGCAAAGATAGGAATTACAGGAACTACCAAGAATCTACTGACTATTTTCTTTTCTTGCAAGAACCGTTCATATTCTATGGTATTCTGTATTTTCTTTACCTTTTTGACAGGGGAGGTTAGAGATGGTCCATATCCTGGTGAAGACAGGAATTACCAGGAATCTACTGACTAACTTTTTTCTGTTCTTGCAAGAACTATTCATATTCTATGTTATTCTGTATTTTCTTTACCTTTTTTACAGGGGAGGTTAGAGATGGTCCATATCCTGGTGAAGACAGGAATTACCAGGAATCTACTGAGGAACTCTCAGTCAACTGGGATCCATTTGGTTCAAATGACGACCCTCTGCAGGTTATTACACACTATCAGGTTGCACTGGGTGACAACCCTAGTTATGCTGAAACCAGGACAAATGTGCACTATTTTGTGGATGTTGGACTGAGCTTGAACTATACCTTTGTGAGTCTCAGACTGACACCCAAGAGAGTCGAATACTTTGCCACAGTGAGAGGTTATAGTGAGAGTGGGGCTCATGTAGACAGTGTGTCTAATGGTATAAAAGTAGGCTATAGTGCAGGAATGCAGGCAGGTGAGGTACATCTCAGTCGTTATAGCAACAGTTCCAACTCACTGAGTTTCTACTGGGATCGTTCTGTGTCTGATTTTAGGGTCATCCATTACAGATGGGGAATAGGTAGCACAGCATTCCCAGAGAATAATGTTACATTACCTTGCAGTGATTTACTGCCATTAGCTGAAAAGTGGGCCAAAGTACAGCCCTTGGTGGATGAAAAACAGGATCGTTTTGCAGAGAAGAAGGACTTAAATCTGGAACATGCAAAAGATTATTATCTGGTTGTTTTTGTAGAAGATGAAGCCAGCCAGTGTATTTCCAGCATCTCTCAAATGTTTACAGTAGACTTGACTGCACCTGACAAGGGCATTATCCAGATTGATGGGATAGGTACACATGTACAGTATACCACCAGTAAGGACACTCTAAGAGTACAATGGGAAGGTTATAAAGATGATGAGAGTGGTATATCAGACTTTTACCTGCAAATCTTCAATGAGTTAGATTGTCTGGGATCAGATCCTGAAAGCTGGACTCCCATCAGTGATTCTCTAGATGTAAAGAATACAGACCAACATATCTACCTGTCCCAGGACTTCAAGCAGGATATTCCCTACAGGATCCTGATTACTGTGATCAACCAGGCCGGATCTGTAACAATAGACTGGTCTACTGCAATATTCCTGGATAGCACAGCCCCAGAAAAAGGTGTAGTGAAGGATGGTTCAGACTGGACACAAACCAAGTACTACCAATCTTCTACCACAGACTTGCAGGCTGTCTTTGCTGTATCCCCACTTGGATCTACACTGGACTGTCCATTAACAAGGTTCTTGGTGCCAGTAGATGAGGGTAACAAGGAACTCTGGTATGTGATGAATGGGGTGGCACTGGAAGATGTTGAGGTACAGAAAAATTAAAACATGTCAGGCAAAAGTAATGCTAGCTAATACATGATATACAGTCAAACTTATGTATAAGACCACCAAATGGAAACCCTAAGTTTAAAATGGTCTCTTGTTGTGGGCAGTTGTCATATGAAACCTGTATCAGAATTCCTTTCCTTTCACTGAATATCCATCTCCATTCATTAAATATTGTAATCCATGATTAAAAATTAAAACACATTACTACATGAGAAATAATCACAATAAAACAATAATAAAACACTTGTTGTCTTTGTAAAATTGAAATAAAATTAATGTTAAGCAACATACAAAATGTATGCAACACAAGTACATATAAAAAGGAGGCAGACATTTTGATTAAAAGACTGATAATTGCTAATTCTGCTTAAAACTTTCCTTTATTTTAAATTCCTCTTCATACCTGATTTGTCATTTTTGGCTGAATTTTTCTTTCTGTGTTGAAAATGTATTAATCCACAGTGAACTGAGCTACACTTTCCATTCCACTTTCCATCCCAAGATATTCACATGTCACTTTCTTCAAAATAAAAGGATTACAGAAGGCCCTTTTTAATGGTCAAAGCAAAGAGACAGATATTTTAAATCTATGCTAATTAACTGTAAGCCTTTAATTAAACATGAATTTGAAAATGGAGAATAAGGACAATTCACCATATATGGCCCAAACATTGATTATGTTAGCCTTTAATCACCATTGTGGTGTCTAGTATAGTCTTTTTGTGTCCCTTTGAATGATTTTAGATGTTTTGTGAAATATATTTGTACCTGCTATACATTCTTGCAGGGAGGATTCTATGAGGATGTTTACATAGAATATCATCAGAGAAATGTACTGAATCGTGAGGATGGTGCTCTAATGATGTATCTCCACTACAATATCAGCACATTACATCTTGAGGGAGGATCAATGATGACGGATACACTGCAGATGTTAGAAGGTAAGGATTAGTTACAACTCAGACTACATCTCTCATATACCCCACATTACTAGATCATCTAGTCTTATGCACATGTAATTGCCATATGTATAGCTAAATGGTAATGAATTATTTTACTAGTTAAAATGAATGTGGTGGACTTAAGTAATACTATGCGAAAAACTTAAAAGTTTACGTTAAGAGTAAATTACAAATGAAAGATATGTAGTAAAAAGGAAAACACAAAAGATGGATTTTCAGCATAAAGGTAAATATTTTCTATTCTTCAGGATACTACTCTTTCAAGGTACAGATGTCACAAGGGGAGCATGCAGTGTTCAGTGTGACATTGAGTGATGGGTTCATGGATGAATATGTGGATTTTGATCGTCCTGTAGTAGAAGACCAACCATCAGATGAGGAGTTTTTCAAAGAAGCCAAAGATGGAGACTTAGGTATTAATGAATTATAATATGAGAGAAATTTTTTTAAAGGTGTTAATTCAAATATTACTAATTTGTACAATGAACCTGTATTTTATTAAAGCAGTATCAGGATGCTATTATATCAAATAATATGAATATTCAACCAGCATTCATCATACTTAACTAAATTATATTGTATGTTTGTAAATATATTTTCTTTGTAGACTTTGATCGGGACCTCGATGTGACTCTTGGTAGTACAGAAACTCCTCCTCGACTAACCACAATCTCAATGCAAACAACAACACAAGAAAATTCTAACATCACAGAGCCTGAGTATAAGTACAAGTAAGGATATTTGCAAGCAATGGTGTGGCCTCAGTGGCTATGAGATTATCAAACAACATATATGATCACTTCAATTTCATCTGTTAGTTTGTGAGTTTAAATCAAGCCCATGACAAAATATGGGAAATACTAATGGTGTGTCTCAATATGAGCCTAGCCAGAAAAATGCACACATGACACAGCTGTGTCAATGAATCTGATTCGCTAATGGAGGAAATATTTCATCAGTAAAATCAACATAACTTCACAGGTTTGAATTATTGCTCATCAGACGCCTGTGTTGGTAAATCTGACTGGCTAATGAAGGAAATGTGGCTGTCCCAACATTAACTTGAACAAAGTAAAATGGATGAGAGAGCATGTCTTGTTTTTTGTCATTAAATGTGATAATAGTAATAATAGTAGTATTTATACTGCTTAAAAATCATCATGTTAGAGTAGAAATATCTGATTCTGATCTAGGGGTATAAGAGATTTTACAACTCATGGCCTATTAAAATCAATAAGGCTTTGCTTTTGTGATCCATACATTGGTATTTGTACTAAAATCTCATAAAATTTTGCTCATCATCAGTTATTTTCACATTAAACTGAACATCTGTGAACAGTATACTGAACATTTATTGAAATTAAATTGATTAAATTAAATTTTGATGTTTTAGTGCTAAATTTTAGCTATTGTTCATTCATTTTGAATAAAACAGAAATAATATTTATCACATTCTCAATGTACCATTCTGTCTTGCTGTTTCAGTGATGGTTTTGACACAAATGCCATCGGAGTTCACTTTCTTGGTTTCCCAGCAGGAAATAAAACCAAGGTGTGGACACTTCTCTTCTGGGCCAGAGATACTGAAGGGATTAAGTCCAACTGGATCTACTTGACCTTTGACCCTACACAGGAAATGGGTAAGAACTAAATGGATGGAATTTTTGCATGTGTTCTTTTAAAAGCCTTCTTTTTGTTCAATGTAAGCTCAAAATTTTTGCTGTATATATACTATCTATTGATAGTATTATGAATAATTGACACTCTACTCCTAGATACAGAGATTACATTATCTACCAATATTTACTGTATAAATACTGTCCATCCATAACATTTTGGGTATTTAACACTGATGCCTTATAAAACCCTGAGCTTCAGAATTGTGTGATGGATGTGGTAGGGGTGGAATAAAATCATTTTTAAAATGTTGCTAGGAAAGTCATCCTGGCCTCATATTTCTTTAGTAATATTACTGAAGTTAGTGGGTACACCAGGGGTCGATTTCACAAAGGGGCTTAAGTCCAGATTTAGACTTAAATATAAGACTTTGGTCTTAAATTTTGTCAACAGAATGTTAAGTCTGTGGTCTTAGGCTTAGCAGATTTCACAAAGCAGCTAAGTCCATGAAATTGCTAAGTCAGTGGACTTAACTTTAACTCTGGGAGGTAGTGGGCTTAAATTTTGTAAAGAGGACTTACATATAGCCGCCATGAACTCTTCTCTACTTCAAAATTTGGTTGTAAATAAAGTATAATTATACAGAACACCTCAATAAAGTAGTACTTTGGGAAGTTTATATGATGTAACAAGGTTATTTCAAAACAGCACTTATCCTTAGATAAAATGCATAAAATGAAGGATATAAAAGGTCATATGACACAGAAAACCACTGTGGTTATTTGATAAGCTTGGACTTAGCTAAGTCACCCTTTGTGAAATCCATTTAAGTCCCAGACCTAGCTAAGACCAAAGTCTTAGATTTAAGTCCCTGACTTAGGCAAAAACTTGGCTAAGTCTAAGTCCCTTTGTGAAATCGGGCCCAGGACTACATCATATCTCATCCTTTATTTGTAAAACATTGTTAGGAAATCCCATTATGGCCTCATATCTAGCTTTTGATTTTCTATTTGTAAGATATTGCTAGAAAAGTTCAACAGTAGGTGCAGTGAGAGTAAAATATTGTTGTCAGATTGCACTAATACAATTCTTCGATCTATTGGGGCAGGGACAGGATATTGCTGGAACAAACCCTACAGTAGTCTTATATTTCTCCAGCTTGTGTGTACACAAAGTATTTGACCTTTTATTTGTAAATCATTGTTAGAAAATCCCATAGTGGCCTCATATGTTGCACATGATATTAAGTATTGTTAAAATAGTTGAATACTAGGTTTGGTGAGAGAAAAATACTGCTAGATCCTCTGTAAAATATTGCTAGAAAAGCCATCTTGGCCTCAAATTTATTTCAACATGAGTTTGTGTGTACAAGTACAGCACAGCAGTGATGGGTAAAACCTTGAGTGAACAAGACACATGCATGTCAACCAAGCAGAGATAAGGTGCAGTAAAATAAAATATTGTTTATCAAAGGTGCTGTTAGAGGTGCAGCTCTGGGTGAAGCTCTAAATCCAGCTCCAGCTGGAAGTTTTATAACACCTTTAACACTATACTTTTTCAGAGATGTATAGATTACAATACATTAGTATCAAAGAATTTTGGGGCCAGTAAAGCAAATGATGAAAAGAGAAAATATTTTATTATGAAAAAATCTTAATTCTAATCATCTTCATATGGACAATTTTTTTTATTTCAGCAACGTACAGTTTTGAAATAGAACGGGACTATTCAACTGTTGATATCAGGTGGAACGTCATCTTTGAAGTTAATGGGATCAGACTGAGTGAAATGCTTGGCATAAATCTCCCTCACAACTACACAACAAAGATCAGGTACTGGTCACATGATCAGACTATTCCAGAGTTCACTGACCCATTTAATCCCTATTTTACAAGCACTGTGATGAGAGATTTCAGCATTCCAGTCCCCAGAGAGAGACCATGTCAGTTTGGGAAGGCATTCTATGACATGGAGAGTGCTGTACAGCAGATCTACATTGGCGTGGGAAATACCAGCTATTCTGACAATATTGTGCCTTATTACTTAGCCTATGAGTTGTGTCACTCTTGTAACTTGCCCTGTGACCATTACAAGTGCAGTGACCAGTGTCAGCCAGAACTGGATGATGGATACTTGATCTTAAAGGCTCACCTCACTAACCTCACCTTGGATCCAGGAGAACTAGAAACAGAGGAGCAGATTTTCTCAATGTTTGATTTAGACGAGGCTTTAAAATTCAGTGATTATGAAACTGACCTGAATGACACAGCTTACATGTCTAACAGGTACCATATCCTGGTTAAAGCTGTAAGTGAGGCTGGTTTAGAAACACTTTCAGTGTCACCTGGAGTTCAGATTGACATTACTCCTCCTATATTAATTGACATTGCAGCCGTTGATCCTGAGTATGATCCAATTATATCCACAGAATATCAATGGTCAAACAGTAGTCTCGCTGCTTGGTGGGACTTTGAAGACAAAGAAAGTCCCATGTATGAGTATAAAGTAGCCATAGGAACTGCACCTAATTCCACTGATGTTATGCTGTTTTCTTCCATTGGAACCCAGACAACCATCACCATAAACAATCTAGAAGGATTACTCAAAGAAGGCAGCAAGTATTACATCAATGTAGAAGCCATCAATGCTGCAGGACTAAGTACATTTGCTTCAACAGGGGGAGTTTACATTCATACCTCTGTACCAGATGTTTCAAACACTACATCTGAACCTCTGCACACTGTGAAGTGGCCAGGAGATGATCCAGAGAATGCAGTGTACATCACAGAACTGCAAGACCAAATTGGAATCACCTTTGATGGATTATTGGACGAAAGTGTCAACAAATTGGGTCAGTGGTATTTGATTTAAATGTATATTTGATTTCCTGTTAATACCACTAACCATGACATTATGATGGTCCAATAAAAGTGTATCCAAGAAATCAAATATCAGATTAAGCTAATTAGTTTTTAACTTTAATATTATCTTTCTATTGCTATTATCCTAACTTTATTTATTTGGGGTTTAATATCCCTTCAACACTGTATAGGTCATATCACAACTGGTAGTTTTATGGGCAGCGGAAAACAGTACAGATATTTGGTCAGGGTTCTGTACAGTAAACTGCTGACCATCAGTAAGCAAATAACAACTTTCCCACATAAGGTCCGTGGTTTGAACCATAGACCTCAGAGGTAGGAGAGAAGTGTGTCACTACTGTACCACCATGACTCTGTATGCTAAGTTTAAGTCTGTCATCAATTATCATTGGATGAAGTCATATCAAACTGCAGATCTGAAAACCTTTTATAGAGCTAAACCTCCATTAAAACAGATTCAAAATCACAACATATAATCAAAAAGACATTCAAAGTTCAATCTAGTTCTACAATTATCACAATAGGCATGGCAAAATGACTTTAATTGAGCTACATTGCTTTTTATGGCTTTAATGTCAGTTTGATTTTAAATCAAAAGAGAGGCTGTGGCCTGACAGTTCAGAGCCATGGGATCTGAGAAATGAATTGTCATTTGCTTTATTAATACACATATCATATAAGAATAGAATGATCATTTTGTTCTCCACTCTGTTATTATGGATTTGAACCCTGGAGCTGGGTTCATAAAAGGACTTAGCCTTGACTTAAAGTTTAGACTTTTGTTTTTAAATCAGGCTAAGTCTGTGGTCTTAGACTTAGATGGTTTCACAAAGGGGCCAAAGTTTTGGCAAAATCTATCTGCGAATGGGTTTAACTTTGTAAATGATGACTTAAATATGGCAGTTGTATATTATTCTCACTTCAGAATTTCAAATGTCTGAAAACTAAAGAACAAATGTATGGGACACATCCCCAACTTACTCTTTTTGGGTGGGTTGTGTGTAACCAACCCACCTATTAGACTGATGTGTCCGACGTTCATCCTTCAACATTTTGGTTTCTGAACTGTAACTTAAACATGAATTTGAAACTTAACAGGGTGGTAGAGCACCACCTAGGCTAGGATGCTTTCAAAGTTGCTGCCATTTGAAAACAAGATGGCCGCCATGGCCAGCATCTTGAAATTCTGTTTCCGGACTCTAACGTAAAGATGCTTTAGCCAATCTTTTTGAAACTTAACAGGGTGGTAGGGCAACACCTAGCCTAGGTTGCTTTTGAAGTTGGTACCATTTAAAAACAAGATAGTTGCCATCTTGAAATTCATTTTCCAGACGCTTATTCAAAGGGATTTTGTCCAATCAATTTGAAACCTTACAGAGTGATAGGACACCACCAGGGCTTGGTTTCTTTTGAAAATGGGTCCCTCTATTTGCCTGTATTGATCATGTGATCATTCGAAATATTTTGGTTTCCAGACTCTAACTCAAAGATTCTTGATCCAGTAAACTTGAAACTTAACAGAATGATGAGGTCCATTTGCCGGTTTTTGGCTTGCGCTCATCCAAAATATTTCAGTTTTCAGACTCTAATTCAAAGACACTTTGTCCAATCAATTTGAAATTTAACAGGATAATTGGACACCAACAGGGCTTGGTTGCCTTTGAAATTGGTGTCTGTCCATTTATCCATTTTGGGTGTGTGCTCATCCGAAATATTTTGTTCCCAGACTGTAATTTGAAGGTTTTTTCAATCAATCTGAAAATTAGCAGGGTGATAGGACACCACCAGAGCAAAGTTGCTTTGAAATTGGTGTCTGACCACTTGCCCATTTTGGGCATGTGCACATCCCTCCATATTATGCTTTCCAGAATCTAACTCAAAGATGCTTCCACCGATCGATTTGAAACCAGGGTTGTAGAACACCATCTGGGTTAGGTTGTTTTTGAAATTGGTACCCATCTGGTCATGCACACGTTTGTCTGTCTTGCTTCGTGCATGTCTGTTGACAATTTTGTTTTAAGACTCTAACTCAAAGATGCTTCCACTGATTAATTTCAAAATTAACAGAGTTGAAGGACAGCATACAGCACTATTTTTAAATTTCCAGCACAGCTATCATGTTGCATACATCTGGCACCCTATCCCTAATACCGATTGTGCAACCAGCCTGACCCCAGTTTCTTGTCGTGTTTTTATGCAGTTACAAGCTTTTCCCATTGAAAAACGCCATTTCACCAGAGATAAAGTGTGTTAAATAAGGGATATATATCACTGGTGGGATATTTTTACTCGAAATAAAGGGTTGTATAGTCTAGAAAGCTACTGTGATTATTTCATAAGTTTGGTCTTAGCCAAGTTATCCTTTGTAAAATCCATTTATATCTCTAGACTAAGCTGAGACAGGAGACTCAGATTTAAGTCTCTGACTCAACTTAAGCCCAGGGTAAGTCCAAGACATTTTGTGAAACTTTCCTCCAGAATGCTAAGGACCTATCCCACTATGATCCGGTTGTTAAGATTGACATAACACAAGTTTCACCTCTGTTTGTCAGAATGGGGTGTCGGGGAGTCAGTGGATGACACATTCATTACTTCACCTGTAGAGGTGGATAGAAGACTCTACGACTGGAGTACCATGGAAATCAGAAGTGATGGCTTCTTCTGGTTTGGTGGACAGAAGTCAGATATCCACCTCACATGGTTATCTCAGGTATGTAAAAGTATCAGTTATAAAATTAAATATCAGGACTTTTTACTGGTTTCACTTGTATTATGACTACCTAATTCTCAAATGGTATGGAGCTGCAGTAAATATACCCAGCTTTAATATTATAAAATATCTGCCTTGAGAGCTGAGAGTAGTTATTTATGTGCCAAACCAATTGTGATTGTGTAACTGGTTTGGCACATAAATAACTATTGCTGAGTGATAAACCATAACAAGATATTTATCTTTAATCCTATCAAAAAGACTTTGAGTGTATGGATTCTGGGATAACGTGTTTTGGAACAATATTTCAGTAGATATGATTGGTTTTATGATAGGGTTTTATGATACAGGAAGCAATATAAATGAACTTAATCTTAAAATATGAAGACTTTGACCGCAGTAGAATATGCTTACAGCCATGTTGGGTCAAAATAATGGGTAATACACAGGTGTATGGATATGGCAAAAGGCAGCTTTAATTTCCAGTAAGTAGAGCTCAGTTGACTTTGTTTACATGCCATTTTGATTGCGTTAATATATTTTACCTAGTGGACACATGCATTTGTTTGGTGCTGCACTAGTCTCTGAGCTGGACCCTGCCGGTCTACTGTGCAAGTGAGCATATGCGCACTTCCACTTCTTGTTTGGTGCAAAGAAGATTAAAGGCTTGGAAATTTCATAGATTTATTTGTGGATTCTTATTATATCAAAACCAAATAGTAAAATGCTAGCATAATGCTCTACCTCTAAGGCTGGGTTTGGACTCACCATAGTTAAATACATGTAGGTAGAGTGTATTATCAGGGTAACTGTCATCACTGTACTTTGGGATATTTTACGTTATAAGTGGCAACAGGGTTCACAGCAATTACTATGTCATTACCAAATGCTTTACCCCTAAGGGCTAGAGGGTGTAACTAGGTAGAATGAGAGGCAGAAGCCAGAGCCTGCATTTTTGTCAAAAATCACTATTGGACAATCTCAGCAGCCAATCAAAGGAAAGGTGTTCCACAGAAGCTCAGAGCTCTGGAGCTGGGCACACTCACACTTTACTCTTGGCCTTCCGTCCATTGAGACGTCAAAATTCTAAATTCAGTGGAACTTGGGGGCAGATATTGGACTTGTACAATGCATGTTATGTAATAACAACCAGTATTTAAGTCATTATATTTATAGCTAGCTTTTAGTTATTTTTCTTGTTAGTGTCATACATATTTACATTTGCATGTAATTGTATTAAATGTAATGTTCTTATTGGCAACTTATGTTAATTATAATTTTGTGTGGCATTATGTATAAGCATTTCATAGTATTATTGGTAATGTTCTTAGCTGTAACTTGAATTAATTATAATCATTCTCATTATGATAACATAATGATGCATATGTGCATTGTGGCATGGACTATGAACTCTAGTATACACACATGCTATTTATTAATCTTACTTATGTCTAATCTTCGGAGATGTATATTTAGTATTATTAGTTGGAATCATTGTATTATTTTATATCACTTACAACTAATACATATGTATATGTAATAAACCATAAACCCTCAGTGGTGTCTGATTGTGTTGGAGGTGGGGGTTGGGGACTGCACAATATACATACACAGGGTACCAGAGCCTACCGGTCCATGGCTACAGTTGCCCTCTCACAGATTTTTAAAAATTATTTTGTCACAATTTTCACCGGTCCGGTGCTTGTCATGTGACAACACAGGGTGCCAGAGCCTACCAGCCCAATACCAGCTACAGTTACCCTCTCACAAATTTTCCCATTATTTTGTCACCAATGAGTACCAGAGCCTATAAATCCAGTACCCTCTACACTTACCCACTCAGAGATTTTTTCATATTAGTTTGTCACCAATTCCAACCGATCCAGTGCTGGTCATGTGACAACATATTAACATACACGGGGTGTCTGTCCTACTGGTTATAGTTCCCCTGTCACAGACAGAAAACTTGCTGATTCGATTTACCATTTGCTCATTACTTTGTCGTCACCGGACACCGGTCTGGTACCCGTCATGTGACAAGACACAATCATACAAGAGGTCTAGAGCCTACCAGTCTGGTATTTGCTACTGTGACCCCCTTACATTGCCAGAATACTTTCTGTTTGTTAACCACTGGTCAGGTGCTGCTTATGTGACAGAACATATTAGGCCAATCATACACATACATAGAGATAGAGAGCCTACTAGTCTGATACCAGTTATAATTTTCTTCTCAAAAAATATTAGTTAAAATGCTACCAGATGACTTGCTCTGCCAGAAAAGTGATAGGCTTAGCCTAAGAGTTGCCTAAGATTACCCGTCCCAGGCTCACAAGGCAGGAGGTTTGGGAACTGACCATTTAATGTGCATTCCTAAATTTCAAAGCAAGTGGTCCCATCACACAAACTGAGACTGTTCCCCACAGAGCAGGATATTCTTAAACATGACCACCACAGGGGCTCGAGGTCAAAGTTTGGCCAGAAAGGACACCAAGCAGTCCATATACTTTTCCACTCCAGCATGCTTGGCTCAATTTTCTGAGGTCAGAGGTCATGGCCGTGATCATGGGGTTCTAGCTCCTCTTCTTTCATGAGGCTCTCAGGTGGTAGAAAGCAGTATAAGTGAAATTATTGTTGTTTCAGACCCTCAAGTTCAGTAACCTGCATATATACAGTTAGAAGGTATGGATCAAGTGAGATCAAATAGAACAGTAAAAATAAGGTTGCCTCAGTTGTCACTAGTGTCCACAATTTTGTCATAAATCCACCTGAGTGGGGTTCCGCCTGCGACAGTTTTGGCAGGTCTGGCAGTGTCAGAGTTCAAATCTGAGGTTCATTTCCATACTACAGTAAGAAAACAGTCTATCCTTCAGTGAGACCCTGTCTTTCCAGGTCACCATTGAAGTCATTTGAAGAACGAAATAAAGAATGTTAAAGGTGTATCTTGTGTCAATCTGTGTCTTTCTGCCCCAAGTGTTCAAAGTACCCCAATGCTGTAACCAAACTCAGTGTGGAAGGTCACAAACATGGGAAAAGTTGGGTGCGTATCCAAGGGTGGTTTCCATTCTGGATGAGGGTTACACCCTGCCTTTCAAAATGAGGCCACCCCTCACCAGGTCACCTGTGATCCAGAGCGGTTATGCTATGCAAACCCGGTCAAAACCTATTTCTCAAAGAGGCATTGTTGGCTCTGATAAAGAAGTTGCTAGTGGAAAAAGTGGTTGTCCACTCATCCCTAGCCTTTCACAACCGGTTATTTCTAGTCCTGAAACCCAACAACAAATGGAGACCTATTTTAGACCTCAGTCAGTTAAATCTGTATCTCAGTCCCGATACAGAAAATATCTGAGGTTTTCCTAAACAAACAGACTATCAGTTTACTGCCCTTCCTTTTGGTTTGGCCACAGCTCCCTTGGAGTTTATAAGGTGGTCAAGAAAGTGAAACTCATGGGACAGACAAGGGGTATTCGAATCCATCAGTACCCAGTTGACTGGTTACTAGAAACTGTGCCTGGAAACTTGCCGACAACATACCCAGACCCTCTTGGGCCAGTGCCGCGAGCCAGGGTGGGTAGTATAAATGAAGAAGTCACAACTGACACCTCAGCAGGATTTCAATTTCATCGGTTACCGGTTCACCCTATTGACTGGTCAGTTTTTGATAACTCAAGAAAGATGGTTGGCTCTCCAACAAAAGCTATAGTTGTCAAGAGCAAAGAAAGTTGCAGCATCAGGCAATTCATGTCCCTGATAGGCCCAGAGTGTGGGAGGTCACTTACAAAGTTTTTGGCAAACGTGGGAAAAGCTGGGTGCGAATCCAAGGGTGGTTTCCATTCTGAATGAGGGTTACTCCCTGCCTTTCAAAATGAGGCCACCCCTCACCAGGTCACCTGTGATCCAGAGCGGTTATGCTATACAAACCCGGTCAAAACCTATTTCTCAAAGAGGCATTGTTAGCTCTGATAAAGAAGTTGCTAGTAGAGAAAGTGGTTGTCCACTCATCCCTAACGTTTCACAGCCTCAGCAGGATCTCAATTTCGTCGGTTACTGGTTCTACCCATTGACTTGTCAGTTTTTGCTGATTCAAGAAAGATGGTTCTCCAACAAAAGCTACAGTTATCAAGAGCAGGGAAAGTTGCAGCGTCAGGCAATTCATGTCCCTGATATGATCATTTACAGCCACGGAGAAACAGGTTTGGTCAGGTTGCCTTCACGTGAGACCCATACAGTGGCACCTGAAGTGACATGTCCCAGAGATCTTGGAAAAAGTTATTCCCATATCTGCATCTCTCCACCAACATCTAGATTGGTGGTTAGATGAGAGAAATGTACTCCTGGGTCAACCATTGCATCCCCTAAGACATGCTCTACAAGTGTTTACAGATGCCTCTAACGAGGCTGGGCTGCACACTTAGTTGACACCACTGTAAGAGGTGTATGGTCAGACACAGAAAGTTGCCTACATATCAATTTCCTAGAGTTAGAGCCCGTTTTCCTGGCCCTCAAGAGCTTTGAGCATCTTTGCAGGGACCATATTGTGCAGGTAGCAAGGGACAACTGTGGTATCTTACATCAACAAGGAGGGCAGTATGAAACCGGGCTCTCTTTGTGCCCTCCTCTGGAGATTTCTGTCCTGGTGCCATCCCAGGGGAATAGTCCTGAGGGCTCGACACATTAGAGGTCGCTTGAATGTAATAGCGGACAATTGTTCAGACACAAACAAGTGATCCAGACAGAGTGGTCCCTATCTCAGCAGGTGTTCAATCTCTTGTGCTCCAGATGGGCCCCACCACAAGTAAACTGTTTTGCAACCTGGTTTAATCACGAACTCCTCAAGTTTGTGTCACCGGTACTGGATCAAACAGCCTGGGCAGTATACACTTTGAGCCTCCCATGGGAGAACCTGGATCTCTATGCCTTTCCTCCAGTCTCACTACTCAGCCAGGTAATGTCCAAAGTGATTCACCAAAGTTGTCACAGAATGATATTGATTGCACCAGGGTAGCCCAACATGTCTTGGTTTTGGGACCTGGTCAGTCTATTACTTCAGACTCCATTCATGCTTCCACTGCAGAAGCATCTAGTGCCAGAGCCCTTCAACAGGCTACTTCACCGAAACCTCAAGAACCTGAACCTACATGCTTGGCTCCTAGAACTTCCGCCATTCAAAACAAGGGTTCTCTGATGAAGTGGCAGCAAGAATTGAGGCTCCTCAGAAACTCTCAACCAGAGCCGTCTACAAGTCAAAGTGGTCTGTTTTATCAAATGGTGTAAGTCAAACGAGGTGGACTTCCGGTCGCCCTCTGTGAACCAGATTGCCGATATTCTTTTGCACCTTTTTAAAGAAAGAAAACTGCCACCCAGTACCATTGAAGGGTATAACACTGGCATTGCTGATATATGGTGGGCATTGACAGATTGAATATCAGTAAAGAACTTGACCTACTTGTTGGATAGCTTCAACAAACCTAAAGGGACAAACCAAAGGGCAGGCAGGGAGTGCCCACTTGGAACTTCTCACTGGTACTTCACCAGCTGATTAAGGCTTCTTTTCAAACCCATGCAAAAGGCTTCTCCAAAGCACTTGTCTTTCAAGACAGTCTTTCCTTTGGCCTTGGGCTCAGGCAAGAGAAGTAGTGAAATTCAGGCCTGGCTTTTCCAAAATATCCACCATCAGTAAGGTCTCTCTACCCTTCACCCATTGTCCTTTCCAAAAATCATTTGCCTTGTGATGGTCATTCCTGTGTGGCCCCAGTAGTCATACCAGCTTGGCCCCATCTATGGATAAGTCTCTTAAGGAGGACAAATCACTTTGTCCGGTTCGAGCCTTGCGTTACTACTTAGACAGGACCAAGAACCTCTGCAAAGGTAAAGATCTGGAGCCAGATTCACCAACAATACTTAGAGCATTCCTAACTTAGATTTTAAGTATTACTTAGAGTTCAAGTAAGAAATTATAAAACTGTATTCACTAACATTCCTAACTCTAAGGTGACCTTAGAACCTGTACTTAGATTTTAAGTAAAGTTGAAAGGTACCTTGGGAGGACAGGACATTGGTATCACATGATTTAGTTTGCAAATATTGGGCAATAATGGTATTGTTTTTGGATGGGGAGATTTATTTATCAGTGTGGTTCCTGTAAAAGCCAAAATTTTAGTTCAACGAAAATTTCATCAAAACTTCATTTTATGAAATTCATTCGTATTAACTTTCACGAATAGTTAGATTCTAATTGAGATATTAATATAGATTTAAATGTTCACAAGGAATTCATTTTTTACTATCCAAGCCCATCGCATGAAATAGCTAAAATTCATGCCTAGTGAAAATTTCAACCTACATATTATTTTTGGCCATGTCCCGATATGAAACTATTGTCAATAATTTCTTTTTGTGTATGAAGGAGATGTGAATTTGGAAATTTTTTTTGGAATAATTTGCTATTTTTCAACATATGGCACTATTTTAACATGTCTTGAATTACTGTTAAAAATCCACAGTAAAATAAAGCTTTTATGTCTAATATTATTTGCTGAAGGTTATATCATAAGCAGCCAAATGTATGTACCCAAATTTTCCATAAATCTTGGCCAGTCAGGTTCACTGACACAACCATACCTTAAGAGTTAGGAGAGGTTTTCCTTACTTGAAATCTAAGGTGACCTTAAGTAATATTCGTAAATACCAATTCTAAGAAAAACTTAATTAAGTGAACAACCTTCCCTTACTTAGATCTAAGGTCACTTTATCTAAGTATTGTTTGTGAATCCGGCCCCTGGTTTTTGTGTCCTTCCAGAAGAGTTTCCATAAGGATATTGTTCCTGCTACCATCTCTTCTTGGATCAATCAAACTGTGCCTGTTATGCTACCAACTCTGATAAGGGAACGCAAACTTGCATCAAGTGAAAGCCCATGGTGTTAGGGCCTTTGCAGCTCCATGGCCTTCCCAAAGGGGGTCTTCTTGGACCAGATTCTCTCAGCATGCCATTGTAAGGCCCATAATATTTTTACACAATGCTATCTGAAAGACGTGGCTTGGGCAGATTCCGAGCTCTACCATTTAGGCCTGTGGTAGCTTCTCAACAGGTCCATGAATAATATTATATTGTAGCAAAGTACAGGAATGTATATATTGTACATATGTATATAGTATATAAGAAAGGAAAAAACTTTGACTATCCTTTGTTCTGGACTGCCATGATCCTAAGTGGATCCAGGAGTGTAGTGATAGTTTTCTTCAGTTCCTGTTCCTCTTCCTCTGCTAGGTGGGTCTGAACTCTAAACTGCCTCTCATTTCTCCCTGTACACTCAGGTCGAGTATGTACAAAGAAAGAAAAGGAGGGGCAAGGGTGTTATATCCTTAGGGCTGGTATGTTTAACTATTGCCTGAAGCACCCTCATTACTAGTCAGAGTTCTGGGAAATTCCCCCCTTATTTAGCTACCCTCCATCCACTGGGTAGTTATTCCGCATATGTATTAACACAATAAAATGGAAAATTTAATAGTAAACCCACTCTACCTTCCCCGCAATACTAAGCTAAAAGGGGAACTTTCTAAGCGAAACAACAAAAAGAGGAAGTGTGCATGTGTGCACATGCACAGTACCCTGGCAGGGAGGCTACATAGCCACCTGCTGAATGAACAGGACACTACCCATCCCGGCCAGAGCCCAGGACATTCTTTTCTAACATTTTGGTGAGACCGGCAGAACGCCGGAAAAATTTACTATTAAATTTTTCAATCTGTACTCAGTAATCAGAATAATATGAGGTTGTTTAGAAGATTTTAAGGCCTGTAAAACTTGAATGCAAATCAGCAAATTATATTTTTTACTTCACTGTCTTGGGGATTTAGTTGCATTTTTCTTTAAAATAGCAGCTTTAAGTATTGAATTCTCTAGCAGTCATCCAGATAAAAGTTGTATGACTCATCTTGTTTTTTTTTCACCATTTGATGTCTTCACTAAGGTTTTAACGAAACCAAAGATTGTGTGACAGGCTAAACATGTTGTGTACTCATAAGATATTATTTACATCAATGCAATCTTATTTGGAATACTTTTGCACTCAATATATGCAATGAGAAACATATATATGTCCTCTGAAACCAGCCATAGCCTAATTTTCTTATGCTTGCATTTGTAGATTTCAAGGAAATAGAACTTATGACAGGCCTCATATGTTAATATTCAGGTGTATTAATATTACAGAAAGCAGCTCAGATCAACATGACCATGGATAATGAGTACATTGACCCTGGAAGACTGTCGTTAGAACCAGGCCGCTGTGTGTACCATCATCTCTATGCACAGAATATGGCCCATCTGACTTCACTGATTGATGTCATACCTGTCTGTATCAAACGTAAGTATAGAGTAGACTAACTTTGACTAGAATCAAAGTATCCAAACTATTCAAATTATCATTAAAGAAAAGAGGCAGTTTATTTCAGCTGTTATGTGCCCTGTAAGACACTGTAAAACAGTTTGATATTATCTTGGGAACAAATATTAACAGCCAACTTATATATAAATTTACAGTGATACCAAAATTAACAGCCCATCACAGTTTTGTTTACAATGCTGCAAACATAACAGCCCAACCAATTTACATTTAAAATACTTTCTTATAGTAACAGCCAAATATATTCATGCTTTCAAAAATTAAAGCACAATACAGTCCAGTTTACTATCTGTTCTTGACAGATTTTACAAAATGCATTGGTGTTTTTATCACACTGTCCAGGTACCTCTGACCCTGTTGTGGTGACACATGATAATTTCAATTTGCAGTATGTCAGTGGGAAAACCACAGTCACTCTGACTGGTAGAGGTAAGTGATTAAACATCTTTGCTTTTTATAACATTTTCTAATTAAACTTAGTAAAACCAATGCTATACATCGCAGAAATGGAGAAGTTTTATCTTTTGGTACTTTTAAAAATTTTATTCTTTACTTTGTTTAATGGATAAAAAAGAAATCTGATTTTAAATCCTTTCTCATTGAAAAAATAACCATTGTATAATGGCTTGTTTGTATAAGATGATAGTTACACCCGCTGAGTTGATGTAAGAAAATGTTAAGTTATAAATCTCCAAAAAATCCAACAAATTATAGGTGTGAGTGGAATGCTGTTAACTACAGCTGTAGACCAAGCTCTCTATGAGGCAGAATACGGTACCTCAGCTAACATCACATTCAGACCCTACATAGTGAACCCCTTGAAATCCATGAAAAACACCTCCAGGATCATGTCTAGGAGGTAAGAAGATGAATAAATATGTATTAGTGTAAAGCAGATAAGCCCTAGCTTTAACTTAAATTTGCATAGCGTAGAACACCATTTATGCAAGCTTCTGTCATCCAACATTTCATTGAATGAAAATAGTTAAATTGATAACAACCTGTAGTGATGGAGTACTGTTGTAGCAATCTGATCTACTGATGTTTATGTTCACATACAATTTATTTCTACACTGATGCAGAAATAAAGATATTTCTCTCGAAAACAAGGCTAACATGTATTTACATTAATGTATCCATCAGAGGCACTGTTAATGCATTTATGGGAAAACTGTACGAGCTAGTTTTATAAAATTTTCAGGATATTCATTGATGGCTAATTATGTCCACACTGAATTTAGCTTCATTGTGATAAAAATGGCTGACCCAGTTGTTTATTTTAAGTATATGTACCCTTTTCTGCTGCATGGTTCACATAAGTTAATGGTTGCATTTCTTCAGGGCTGATATGTATAACAAATATATATGTCCTTTATTTTAATTATTTATTTATTTGGGGTTTTACATAGCTTTTGACACTGTACAGGTCATATCACGACAGGTCGTTGGACGGGCAGAGGAAACCAGTACATACAGTTGGTCAAGCTTCTGTACTGTTAACTTCCAACCAACCACAAGGAACTACCAGTTTTTCCACTTCAGGTAGAGCTGTGAATCGAACCCAAGTGTCAGAGGTAGAAGACGATGGTGTTAGCACTCTGCCACCATGGCCCCTATATGTCCTTTAAAAGTTTGCATACAGTTAACATTGAAGCTCTTCATTTAAGGAAATCTGGAGTTGGAAATCATTTTATATGGTTTGACCTTTAGCCCTCATTCCAGGTCAAATGGTATGGCTGAACCTAAAAACAGCTGTAATTGACTTATTATTTTATAAAAGCTGAACGCTCCAATAAAATTCTTGCTTGCTATTTTGCTTTGTCTTTCTTGTGGACACAAAAATGTATCTGTTCTCCCATGTTCATGGTCTTATTGTTTACATTGTGTATAGTACAATTTCATTTCAGATTAGTAGAATACACAGATATTGCCATACTAGTGAGTCCCTCACCACAGAGTGAGCTGACAGAACCTCTGCAGATCACCTTGTCTTACTCTGGAGTGACCTATGACCCTGCCAACCAGTCTCTTGCTATTCTTTTCTGGGACACAGGTACACTAACAAGTGTTATAATAACCTCCATAAATAAAGAAATAAAGATCACTAGAATGTCAATTGGGGACATTCTGATTACCACTGAAACCAATGGGGATTCAGCTTTCTGGTTGAATCAGTTGTTTAGTTATGTGTTGATACAGATCATGGTTTGAAGAGCACCTGTACCTGAAAGCAATGTCCAGGGTATCCCAACCAGTGTTTTCACAACAGTGCATAGAAACACAAAAAACAAGCTTTTTCAGAAAGATCTTTTTATCTGTGATATAAAAACCTTAAATCTTTTTCATGGATATTATGAAAATTGTACTTATTGAGTATTTTCATACTAAAATGAAACAATAAATAAAACAGTTTGAGATCATTTCTATGCAGGGAATTCCTATTTCTGAACCACTGTTCATTTTCAGCCCTTCTAAAGTGGTTTGATGTGGAGGAATCATCTGGGATGCAGTCTAGGATCAATCCCAACATGGAAACAATTACTGGCTGGGTGAGTATCAGCATTAAAACTGTATTTATTGCTCTAAGTAAGAACTTTATAAAGGTAACACATTTTGCAACTGTACATAATTTTTAACAATTTGATTAGTCGATAAAATTTGGATAGAATCGTCTCATTTGCAGGTACATTAGTGCATCTCAAAGCGCATGTGATGTGAAAAATTTAAAAACAGGTATTACATAAATATTGTAAATTGACAAGACTTTGAAGCACAAAACAAGTTTTGTAGCATCACTCAATCGACTTACAAAATGATTTTTTATATATTTTGGATCTTGTTTGGGTTAAAGTGTGTGATATAAAGTGCAAATGCCACCAAGATCTCTTTTAACCATGTTGTGTCAAATTTGCAATGGGGCTTGAGAAAATAATGAAATATTGATATCCAATAAATTTTCCTGGAGTATCACAGTTCATCATCTTTGACTCCTGCTTTGAGGTCAAATAAGATTGCCTTACAAAATATTTATAGAAAACCATGGGCTCTGAATAATTGTGTTTCAAACTTTGATGTCTCTTATAAGGTCAAACAGGGTTTTCATATCAATAAAGATTTGTATCTCCCTTAATAGTCCAAAGGGTTTGGATACAACATGAGAAAATCATGCAATTAAATCTTTTAGCGATGTCACCTTTGAGATTTTACTTCAAAGTCAAATAACATGGATATACTGATACATCTATCTTACCACAACACAACTTGATGTCATAATGTCTCAAAAAGCAATTGCCAATTATATTAGATAAGAGTACACTGCTCCAATGTCGGTATATTGAATATTTAAAATGCACCTTAATTTTTTTGGAAAAAGTAAAGTGAACGAAAGTTAATGCAGTTTAACTGTAACATCATAAAAACACTGTGCCATTATTTCTCTGTAATCATCTTGCTTAGTTGTATTTTACTAAAGTATGCTGGTCCAGTGGTAGAAGATTCCAACGTCACAAATCGCACCAGACGCAGTACACCCGGTGAACTGATACATCTCACCACCCCACATATATTTGCTGTGTATATTGTGGATGACACTCATCAGAATTCTCCCCCAGTTTTACTCACCAAAACTCTTGTCACTGAGAGAAATACTGTGCTCTCCACACAACTTCTGTACTCTGACCCAGAAAATGATACAGTCGAATTCACCTTGGCAGTAGAACCACACAGTGGTACTGCCAACATGTCATCCGATGGCTGGTTAGTGTATGAACCATATCCTCTGTTCTTTGGTCAAGATGTCATGGCAATCATTCTCAATGAGACAGACTTACCAGGACGAATACAGGAGAACTGGGTGGAAGAAGTGGTTCGGATAGAAGTGAGAGAGACACCAGTTGCACCGGCACTGTTCTTGCAACTGAATGAAGATCTTGCTAAGGGTGGAACACCTTGGAGGGCATTTACAGGTAAATATATACTTTATGATTTAAGCAATCTTGGAATGAATGTGCTTGATAGAAATGATTATTAATTCAATTGAACAGATAAAAAGTTCCAGCAAATGAATGAAGAAGCTTTATAATTGTGAAGGTTTTATAGGTAATTGTTTAATAATAAATAAGTCTGTCAAATTAAGAAGTGTGATATTTTTCATGCTAAGGAAAAATAAATGAATCAAAGTTTTGAATTAAGTGTGAAGAAGTCTAATTCAAAGCAATTCAATAGCAGATTAATATAAGACCTGCAATAGTTACAACAGTTAGAAATGGTTACATTTGATAGATATCAGTAATTCTTTCGTGTCAATTAGATCAAACTCTTTACTATATACTCTTTACCATGAATGCTATCTTAGAGCAAAACCAGTTGAGATTAGTAGCATATGGATCAGATTCTCCATCTACCATTATTTAAAATGGGGGAAAATATTATATATCTGCATTAAATAGTCTCTTACTACCATAATGCCTGTAAAAGTGCTTTAAAGTAAACTTTTGCCCTGAGCCTTACATTTACTTTTTAAGCTAAAAATTTTGCCAATTGGTAAAAATTAATTTCAGTAAATTTTTAAAAATTTGAAAATTTCTAAAATTTTTTGGTTATTGCTAAAGTTTCAACTTTTACATCATGCAGGTATAATGACAATTTAAAAATTTATATTATGCTTAGATTAATATTTTATACATAATGTGTTTAATTAACACACATTTCTCGTTCTGGTATTTTTAGAGAAAATAACACTGCAATATGAAGCCAACACCACACTGAAGACCATAGGCACTCTGTATGTGTGTGATTTCAACCCTGAGGATAATCTGGAACTTTTATGGCAAAATGAAGATGAGCAGAATGTCAGTGTTGTGGTCACCGAAATGGAAGCTTCAAGCAGAAGTCCAGGGAACTATAAAACACTACGAGGCCAGTGTATTGATGTCAATGTCAAGGTATGCTGTGTAAAGTTAAAATAAAGTGTAATATAGATTGTGATACAATCCAGAAACTGTCAGACAAACACCATCTGTCTGGTATGTTAAATAAGATAAGAGTGGACAAAACTGTTGGCAGCCAGGTCAAAAGTGGTTATTTAATTAAGCAAGATCAAACAAAATCAAGAAAATTAGAGATACTTTCGCTCCTTCTGGCACTGAATATGAGGTTCACCCTCCCTTAAATCCTCCAAAAGTTACTGTCTTCAGGCAGGTTTCTGAAGATGATGTTAGTAAAATAATTAAACCCTCATCTACAAAATCCTGCTTGTTAGATCCTTGGCCAACATTTCTTATCAAGGAGTCCATTGAAATATTGCTATCATCTCTTACTAAGCTGGTCAATTGCTCGCTCATGGAGGGATGTGTGCCTGATGCTTTCAAAACTGCTGAAGTGACTCCTCTTCTTAAAAAGGCAAATCTTCCTTCAGACAACATCAAGAATTATCGCCCTGTACCTGGTATCAGCTTCATATCTAAATTGGTAGAACATGTGGTTGTTAAGCAGCTGTTAAAACATATCCATGTCTATAACTTAGATAACCCGTACCAGTCGGCATATAAAGCAGGTCACTCAACTGAGACATCTTTGTCAAGAGGTGAACCCACTGCCTTAGTATTGCTAAACCTGTCTGCCGCCTTCTATACCATCGATCATTCAACTCTTCTCAGTTGCCCTCATATTTGGTTTGGCGTTGTTGGCCCTATTCTGAAATGGTTCACTTTCTACCTAACAGACCGTTATCAGTCAATAAAAATTGGTTTTACTTTGTCAGATGTTTGTAAACTCCTATTTGGCGTACCCCAACGTTCTGTCCTGTATCCGTTGTTGTTCTCATTGTACACCCCCCCTCCACTTGATTATTGGTAAACATAAAGGAATAAAGTTTCATTTTTATGCAGATGACAGCCAAGTTTATGTGCATTTATTCCAGAAGAATGCATCTGCTGCCTTTTAACAACTGAACAGGTTCCTAAATGATGTTAAAGAGTGGATGTCTACAAGCAAGCTCAAACTGAATCCTGACAAGACTGAATGTATCATCTTTGGTTTGAAGAGATAGAGGGACAAGTTGAAAGCTTGTTTTCCAATTGATATCTTAGGCAGTCCACTTTGTTGACTCAGTCAGGAATTTGGGTGTGTGGTTTGATTCAGATTTTTCATTATCCAAGCATGTTAAGAATGTCTGCAAAAGTTGTTTTATCAAACTCCATGATTTCAGATATGTCAGGCGGTTTCTTACTCATGATAATTCTGTACTTGTTGCTAATGCTCTTGTTAGTAGTCGGTTGGATTGCTGCAACTCACTTTTCAGGAACCTCTCCAAGTTCAATCTATGCACATTACAGTGCATACAAAATAGTGCAGCGAGAATTGTATCTAACACCAGTCGATACACAAGTATAACTCCTGTGCTTTTCATTGGCTTCCTGTAGAACAGCGCATGGTGTTTAAGACAGCCATACTTGTTTGCAAGTTTCTTCACACAGTTTTTTCTAGGTATTTTGTTACATATCTTTCTTCCTACAGTACTAGGCGCAGCCAAAGTGGTGGCAATTTCCTTGTTGTTCCAAAGTTCTACCCTTCTGTTTATAAATCTATCAAGCAGTTTGGTAATAGTTTTGCTTTTGATGCTCCCACTGTTTGGAATGCTCATCCAGATGAGATTCATGTCTCTCCATCCTTGGCCTCTTCCAGAAAGCAGCTTAAAACCTACCTTTACACCAGAGCATACCCACCTTAGTCTAGACCATTCCCTGGTGTTCTCCGTGTTGCTTGACCCCTCTTTTGTCACTGGATACTGAAATTTGGTCTACTGCTCTTCTGGTTTTGTTGGGCCTTAGAGTCCTCTTTTATTGGGAGATTGAGCGCTATAAAATCCAAATAGAATTAAAATTAGCTATTAAATCACCTAACCAAAGGGTGACTTATGGTCATTAAAGTTATATATGTATATATGCTCATAAGGCAGTTAATTTTAATAGCAGAAAGAGATACTAATTTTAAAAATACTTTCCTGAAAAGAAAAATGAAATTCAGAAATAAAAACAT
Source organism: Sabellastarte sp. h YS-2021 (assembly GCA_964017235.1). NCBI lineage: Eukaryota > Metazoa > Annelida > Polychaeta > Sabellida > Sabellidae > Sabellastarte > Sabellastarte sp. h YS-2021. The sequence continues at coordinate 20,747,816 of OZ024927.1, forward strand.
TCCTGGACTTTGCTCCACGTTTAAATTACAAGTTCAAACAACAATACAGGTAAAAAAAATATAATTTTAAGCATTGTTATGAAAAAAAATTTATCATATTGTCCACCAGACAGGTAAATATGATAAATATGATAAATATCATGTATAAATTATTGCCAAACAAAAGATGTAGCAGGCAATTCAAAGTTTGATAAAAATTAAATCCTTAAGCCTGTTTCTATTGAATAGTTTTCTGCCAGTAATATTTCAGATACACTGAACATTACAAAATGAATTATAACTTGGCTGCTTTCAGACATATAGCATTGGTGTGGAAACTCAATTGGATTACCATGGCAATGACCTAGTAACATTCATTGGCCAGGCTGTGAATGCAGAGAACCTTACCATGTTCAGCCAGCCAATCAGGTTGCAGATCTACACTCTGTATAGCCCTTGTGGTCATTATGGAATTTGCACCAGCGAAGATGATCCAGACTGTGAAGACAATCGCAGGTAATCAAAGTTGATAACTTGTATTACTACAAAATAACTAAACGAATTGTGCTGGCATTTTGATGTAAATGGAGTCAGCAGTGCTTACTACTTGGTCAAGTTAAGGTATTTTTATGTCATATTAACACTCTATACAGTCTTCTATGAAAGCAGTGGAAAATTTTGTTTACCATTATGTTTTTATATTCTAGTTATTTCACAGTCATAGTAATGTTATTGTTTCAGCTTTTTTTCATTTCTGAGAGTTATAAAATGTTATCGGACACAATGGTGTATTATTGGGTTGAATCCTTAACAAGCATGTGATCTAAATTTAGCTGGTTTTTGATACTTGCCACAATTAGATAAGTTTATTTAACATTTTCCTCATGTGTTCGCTTTGAATATTTTTACTTGTATTCTTATCCTTAGAATGCTCTTTTTTGAAAACAATTCTGTGTATTTGAAAAAAAATTTAAAAAACAAGAGCACTTGGAGAGTGCATACCTCAGTCAAAGTATGTAACAATAAGTAAATGAGAAAATCCGGACTTTCCAATTTACTTATACATTGAGCCGTGTTGTTTTAGAAAAGAGATATAAGGTTCTGATATAAATTACACACACCTTGGTAGGGGTATGCACTCTCTAAGTGCTCTTGTTACATATTGGTTAAATACAGATAAACACTTCTTTTTTTTCAGATCACAAACATTTGACAGTTACTCTTGTGAATGTGACAACTGGCATAACGGTCCCTGGTGTGACATTTTGGATGTTTTGAAAATCACTCTCATCACTGTGGGAACCTGCTGGCTGGTGATACTTGCCACAATTGGATTGCTTAAGTTCCGTGATAGGCAAGTATTCCCGTATATATATGTACAGAAAAAGTGTATTTTCTCCCATATGTTATATTTATCCGATCCCATATTTATCCGTACAAACGCCCCTTCCTATTAATCGCCCCCTGTCAACCTTTGCAAAGTTCGTATTTCGGGGTTGTACATCCCTCTCAATAGCCAGAACCTTTGAGTTTCCGGAATTCCAAAAAAGATGCATTTACTACTTCCCCAATCGAATACCGCTTACGGCAAATAAAGAAAATCAAAACAAAACTTGGCAGTTTTGATGACATGCATTAAAATCTGCAACAAGACAAGACAAAGATAAGATAATTTAAGCTTTCCCGCCAATATACATGCTGGCAAGCGATATCAAGGCTGCAAGTGTCCATTATCACCCATTGCCACTGGACTCAAGAGTTAAATTTTTTATCTGTAATAGTTGCTCTCCGCCCCCACTTTTTAAAAATGCATCGCCTCGGCAGCATTTATAAGGATAAATATGGTAGCTTGGACTTTGAATTCCCTGTAGTATTATCTGCTAAAGCACCAGACTTTATTCTTTGTGTTCAAAATCTGAAGAATCCCACTTTGCATCCCACTTTCTTGTAAATGTGGAAAAAATATTTAAAAGAATTACTTATAACTTTTTTGTCATATAAAGGAGGATCTTTAAGCTAATTATTAAATTTCAAATCAATAGATTTATCATGGGGCTAAATTAGGTAAATACAGTAAACCTTATATTGATAGAACCATTTTACTGCGCTACAGTAGCTTACCATGTTGAACTGAAGGTTATCTCAGGAGGCCGCAAGGGACCCGGCCAACGTGAAGAAAATAGACATTTAGTGTTGACCCAATCCCAGTACTGTAGATGAACCCAATAGATTACTCCTGTGGTAAACTGCTTCTTTTCTCATTGGCTGCGTGACTAGAAAGCGTTTATTTTTGCTCACATATTTTACTGGTTTTCTCTGGATATACATAATGTTGGATGTTTTTAGTCAGCCATTTGCTTTATCAACTGTCATATCATATTCTGTAAAGTTTTGAACTTTGCAGGATAAGTATTTTTTATTTATTTGTGTTGTGAAAATTTCGGTTTGGATTGTTCAGACAATATTGCTATGAAAATGTCCTCCCACAAAGCCAGCACAAATAAACCCACATCATTAACGTGTTGCCACTTTTGTTTGCCTTTCGATTTACACAACTACTGTCCATCTTGCAGAGAAGATGGCAAGGGTGATGACCCTTGCATCACAAATGAAAATCCCTGCAATATTTGCAGTTCATTCTCTGAGGAACAGCTTCTAAAGATATAAAATAGACATAGATATGTTCTGAAGCAAAAATGGCCGACAATGGCCCTCAAAAGATGAACTGGATTTGTTGGGGGATGATGTGGAAGCATTTTATTATTTGCAAGCAGACCTGGAGGGTGCTGCTGAGAATGTATTTTTATATCCTCCATGTCCCCAACCCTTACGTTTTGAAACATTATCAATTAAAACTCCTCAAACTGTCCCACCCACTCCAGGCACGGCTTTGCAAAACAGAATCAAAAGCAAAATTAGAAAAAAAGCCTGGGTGCACATCTTAACATCCAACTTTAACAGCAAATGTGATTGTTCGAGACTTCTATGCTTGACGCTATGCAGTCTGTCAGAGACAAATTTAAAACAATGAAAAAGTCAGAGGCGGGGGTGGATCAGATTTCCACAGATTCAAAACCTGGAACAAGCAAGCAAAATAATGACCTGAACACTAAACCTAACACTCAAGAACTGAACATCCAAGCATCCGAACACATAGATGAACCCATGGAGACAGACTTCTGTGGTCCTTCACTTCCTCCTCAGTTGGGACAGAGTGTTCAGTCCAAGCATGGATCAGATCCAAATGGTTTGGATCACACTTCCAAGCAATCCAAACAACCTACATGGGTGTATTTGGTGAAAGCAAAAAAAAAGCACTTGGACAAAAGGAAACATAAGGTTTGGGCTAAGTATGTTTCACAGTCATCCTCTTCAGAGGAATCAGAGTCCTCTGTGCCAGTTAAAAAGTCTTCTCAGCCCAAGAGGGCTCCTTCTGAGCAAGGCAAACAGCAAACAGATCCAGACCTCATTTTTATAGGGAGGTAGACATGTCTGGCTTGCCCTCACAGTATGCAAAAGAAAACTTAGGCATATTTTGAAGCTCCCTGACCCCAGGGAAACTATGCCTACGTCCTCTACCACTATCTTGGGACTGGATGATGAAAAAGGCCAACAAGAACTAAGGCCTAGAGGCTTGTCAGCTATGCTCCCTTTAAGTTCCTACCTCAAAGATTCCTTTGAGAAATTTGAACAGGACTTTCAGGCCTCAAATTTACCTGAGGGTAATTACATAAAACCCCCGACTTCCACTGCAAAGTGATACAAGGTGGGACAACCTTACTTTGATTACAAGATGCAGGAGTTAAACTCAGATTTTCCAAGATCTATATCTCTCCAAAACCCTCTGGGGCTCCTATGGGTAACGTTCCCTTACAAGTTCAACACCAGGCAAGGCAGAATCTCTGCACCATCAACTTTGCGGCTACCTTCGCTAAGACTGCTTCTCTTAAATCTACTATTGAAAAGGTTAAAATTCAAAAGGGTGCCTGAAAAAGCAGCCAGGCGTGGCTATGAAAATGCCTGTGACTACTTTGACATCCTGAATAAGAGGATTCTTATTCAGCAGAGAGCTAGGTAAGTCCTTAGCCCATATGCTCCAGATGGAGTTGTACACCATGGGTAACACCGGCCAGCTGAGGCGCGAGGCTGAGATGATCCTTCTTGAACCTCATCTAGCTCTCCCTTTTGGCCTACACCTTTGTTCAAGTCTCAATTGGTTAAGGATGGTGAAGAGTTGCTCCTTTTAAAAGGGCCCCCTAAATATTCTCAGGGCTTTGGACCCTATCAAAACAAGCCCTTTCGTGGTCCCCACAATAAGAAAAGAGGCTCCTCCAGAAACCATCCCTGTGGAGGACAATCTACTCCCAGCAGTAACCAATCCTTTTCCTCAGGTAGGGGGGAATCAATAACAGAGGCTCCAGAGGTTGTTTTCAACCCCACTCAAAGAGACGAGGGCATGGAAACCAATGTTCAAACAACGTGTTAAACATTATCACCAATGGTTACATTCTACCATTCATTTTTGAAAACCAAAACTAGCCAGAGTTCTCCTGATTCACTCAGGATACAAGGCCCTTCAAAAAGATCAAGCTCTGGCCGCTTGTATCCAGTCTGTTCTGTCAAAGAATGCCATAGAAAGGGTGGAAAATGTAACATCTGTCGGGTTTTACAGTCGCCTATTTCTAGTTCCCAAGCCTCCCCGAAGGTGGAGGCCAGTAATAGACCTAAGCAGGTGCAACAAAAATGGAAACTCCAGAGCCCATCAGGGCCTCTCTGATTCCATGGGAATGGGTGTCATCGATAGACTTGTCAGATGCCCATCAACCAAAACTCTAGGAAATACCTCAGGTTTTGTCACAATTCACTAGTGATCAGTTCACCTCCATGCCTTTTGGAATAGCCACAGCCAGACAGGTCTTTACAATGATTGTAAAGGAAGTGAAGCTGATGGCCCTCACAAGAGGAGTCAGTCTTCACGAATACCTGGACGATTGGCTCATCATGGCTCAGTCTCGGGAAGAAGCACACGTGAACACTCAGATGTGGTAGACGTGTCACAGTCCTGTCAGAAGTCCGAACTCAAACTGACTCAGGTTTTTTTGTTTGTGGGCTACGAATACCACCTAGATTCAGCCCTTGTTAAACCCACTCAAGAAAGATGGCTCAATCTTCAGGACTTGATACTACATTTAAAGTCAAACCGTGTTTTGACTGCAAGATGTTTGATGTTGCTAATTGGGTGCTTGCCTCAACAGAGAAGATGCTTCCAGAGGGGCGGCTTCACATGAGGCCCTTCCAGTTTCACCTCAAGGAGCACTGGAGATTTCCTCAGTCATGGGACATCCTCCTTCCTTGGTTGCAGACCATTTCAGCTCACCTAGAGTGGTGGCAAAATCCTGCAAACGTGATAAAGGGCACAGACCTTCATCCCAAAGACACCAATATCACCAGACTCCCATAAAATGAAGGCTGGGGCGCTCACTTAGAGCAAGCCTTTACGAAAGGTCTGTGGTCAGACAGGGAAAAAAGGCTACACATAAATGTTCTAGAATTGAAGCGGTATCTCTGGCTCTGAAAAGGTTAAAAAAACAGTATTGGTTGCTATAGTAGTACAGATCAACAGGCCGGTGTCAACAGTAGTAGCCTATATAAGCAAACAAGGAGGAACCCATTCAGCAGAGATGTGCACTCTCCCATGGAAACTCGTGACCTGGTGCCATCATTACCAGATAACTCTAACAGCCAGGCACATTCCAGGCTGCCTCAATGTGATGGCGGACCTTCTGTCCAGGTCCAAACAGGTCCATTCAACAGAATGGTCACTGCATCCACAGGTGTTCCAACAGATCTGTCAAAAGTGGTTCACTCCTCATGTAGATCTATTTGCAACTGGTCTGAACAACAAAGTTACATTGTATGTATCTCCAGTCCCAGACCAGCATGCTTGGGACATAGATGCTCTGAACATAAGCTGGTCAGGTCTCACTACTTATGCTTACCCTCCCATGGCTCTCCACAGGGTGATCCAAAAAATCAGGCAATGCAACTGGGATGCCCTGGTTTTGGGACCTAGTGCAACTCTTAACAGAGATCCCATTCCAGTTACCAGTGTCAACTCTTCTCAAACAGTCCCACCAGTATGTGTTTCACAGCAGTCCTCAACATCTCAACCTCCACACCTGGTCTCTAGGAGTGGAAAGCTCCAAGAACAAGGCTTCTCTGTGGAAGACATTTGCTGCCAGTCAAAGTCATCAACAAGGGCCATCTACAAGTCAAAGTGGGCCCTTTTTGAGAAATGGTGCATAGGAAATTCGGTGGACTTCTTCACTCCCTCTGTGAAATAGGTCTCAGACATGTATCTGTACCAAGACCTAAACAGGCACCCTTCGACCATTGATGGTTAAAGAGCAGCCATTGTTGATACCTTGGGCCCAGCAGGCCTCCATATTTCCCAAAGATCTGACCTTAACAGGTTACTTTCTAGCTTTCATAGGGATCCTCCCAAAAGTTCCAGAAATCGCCCCAAGTGGCACCTTTCTGTTGTTCATCTTAAACTTAAAACTGTTTTCTTGCTAGCTTTGGCATCCAGCAAGTGCCTGGGTTGCAAACAAAGTATCTACTCTATGCCCATGGGAAAAGGTTGCCTTGTTCCCCTCTTCAGACTTTATAGTGAAAAAAACAACTAGCAAGAGAAGGTTCTAAAACTGTGTCTCCAGTGACTATCCCTGCTTTGACTACCATTGTGGATAGACAATTCAAGGAAAACAGGACCCTGAGGTACCATCTGGATTGAACCAAAGACCTGAGAGGGTCTCAATCCCTACTGTTTATTTCCTTTAAGAAAGGACATATCCCAGACATTAGACACTCTACTCTCTCTCTCTTCTTGATTAAAATAAACTATCCTACTTTGTTACAAACAAGCAGACCAACAGTCCTTGGACTTGGTCCAAGGTAAAACACATGACATTAGAGCCTTTGTGGTCTCTAAGGCCTTTTATGGTGGGGTTTTGGTGGACCAAATCATGCAAGCTTGTCACTGGAAAGCTCACAACACATTTACAAACTTTTACCTAAAAGATCTTACTTGGTAGAACAATGCCAACAGTATGTATCTGGGACCAGTAGTGGCTGCTCAACAAGTCCTAGACTCTTCCCCTCAGACTAGTCATCCTTGGAAGGAAAAGAAGGGAGGAACACCCGCTGCAGCCAAGTCTTCAGGACTCTAAATCTCAGGGTCTAGGTATATGACTACCCCCGCAGGATGTTGGTAAGGTCTTTTATCTTTATTCAGTACAGTATTTAACATGTATAATGTATTAAGTACTCATTCAGGTGGTCCCATAATGTCATTAAGGATGGCAAGTTTATGAGATTCTTCAAGCACAGGGCTTGTTTTCATTTGTGGTGAAGCCCTTGGGGCTAAACTCTGTTAAAGTGAGCATGGCTCCACTTTCACCTTCTATGAGACATCCAGACAGTTCCGGTTATGTCATTCATTCAAGTATTCTGGTTTTTGGCTTTTCACAGACCCAGTTCCTGGAACGGGGACACTGTAAGCGGAACTCAGACTGGTCTTTCTAATACTTTCATTCTAATCTACTTAAATCCAAGAAAAAATGACAAATACTTAGTCTCAGCTGTAATCCCTCCGCTGAATGGTTGGATTCAGCATTCAATTCCACATGGTAAGCTATTGTAGCGCAATAAAATTGAAAATTTTAATTACTTAAATGTAGCTTATATAAGCTACAAGCTTACCTTATGGAACTGAAGAGAGTCCCACCTGGTCTTCCCGCTTTATTACAGCTGAGAGGGTACAGCCTAAATTTACAAGAAAACAAGGAATTTACAACTGGAGTACACTATGGGATTCACCTACAACACTGCGATTCAGTCAACACTAAACGTCTATTTTTCTTGGACGGTGGCCAGATCCCTTGCGGCCTTCCGAGATAGCATTCAGTTTCACTTGGTAAGCATGTCGCTTATAATAGCTACATTTAAGTAATAAAAATTTTGAAGTTTAAGTCAAACTTAGGTGCCACTAGGACCAATTAACGCTGATCATGCATTATTGAAAAGTAGACCAAGATCCTGTGGATGTTTGAAATTGTAGTTCTAGAGAGTCTACCACATGTATTTTGTTAAACCTTCTTCTATACTTTACATAGGTCCTCAGTGGCCTAGTGGTTAGCAAGTTTGGCATCTAATCATAGGCTGTCACCTCTGTGGGTTCGAGTCCCACAAGTGGCAATTCTGAGGACCTGTCCCAATATGACCCTGGCTGTTGAACGGGACGTAAAACCCCAACTTTGACCTTTGATCTATACTTTACATATAGATTTGATGCATTTTTTGTACAATACCAAGAAAATATGAAGTAATCTTTCTTAATTGCTTTGTATATTTTTCAGCTACCATAATATACAAAAAGTCCACCCAATGGATAAAGTGGTGGAACTAGATGAGTTAGAACAGCCTGAGGAGAGTGAGTACAATGCATGATACTCATTGTAACACACTTTTAAAGCACATCATAAAAATATGTTCATTAGGAAGTTTGCTGCATTTGTTCCTCACTTATATTTTACAATTACATGAAAAAATAGGATCCAAAATGATTAAATTTTGTAAGTCTTTTGTAATTTTGTACAAATTTCAAAGGATATATGTTGATAATGGTGTCCTGGAATGCCTGCTTATAAAGATACTTACAGCTACATATGTCTGTATTAGTGGGTAACTCATTTGATTGAGTAGATATCAATATTGAATAGAAAAATATTTCAATATATGCAAATATTGTGGGTGTATTATTGTCTATCAAGAACAGATGGAAACCAGGATAGTGATGTTTTTTGCTCTAGTATATCCCCAACCACTAACAGCAAGTGAAATTTGCCAAAAGAAAACATGGCAGTTTTCATCAAAAACGCATTAGAAACTTTAAAAATGTGAGACGAAAGTTTAAAATTTCTTCAGATTTAGGCTTTACTTCAAATATTTGCAGTGTAAGTTTACAGTTTTACTTAAAATGGCTATATTGATATATGTCTTCAAACATTGATATTGGCAACCCTGTCCCAAAACAATAAATATTGCTAAGATCAGTAAACAATTCTGTACAGCATACAGTTCTGGGAATGTATCATCTCACAAGATTCTAGCATACAACTTAAAAGAGATTTTAAACAGTGTGTAGACAAGGCAAAATTTGTTTCACACCCTTCATGCCTTATAAGTTGCGCAGCCCTGACTCAAATGGCTGATGTGTTAAGCCAATTCTTGGTAACCATGAGAACTAAACTCCAAAGACCTATCAAATATTGAAAAGATGTATAAACAGACAGGCGGTGTCTGGGAAAGTGTGATGTCATTATGACAGGTCAACTTTGTTTCTCTTTTGTCTACTTGTTCTGAAAGATATATTACAAGATACAACCATCCAGTTCTTGGAGGTTCCTTAATTCTGTCCATCTGTACATAGAAAACACTTTGGCTACAGCTTTGCTTTTGATGCTCCCACAGTTTGGAATGGTTTACTTGATGAGGTCTATTCTGCCCCAACTCCCACCTGTTTCATAAAAGGTTAAAACTGCATCTCTTCAAAAAGGCTTTCCCAACTTAACATACAATCTATCTGGCATCTCTTTGGTATTGGACTTGGCAACGGCTATAGCTTGATGATTTTTTAATTGGATTCTGGTGTTGTGCCTTATGGAAGAGATTAAGCACTATAAAAGTACAGAATAGAATAGAACCACCAAGGTGCATATGGTGACAACTGTGATGTCACATGTGGGACTTGGGTTCAAAATAGAGTGAGCACAGTTTGGGTGGATTGATACGGTTTTGCCAGAGAGGCTCATCAGACAAAAAAAACTTTTTATAAAATCCTTTTTACCGAACATCAGTTTGTTTGAATGGTTTTCTCAATGGTTTGAATCAGTTTTATATGGGGACTCTGCAATTTATGACAACACATTGTGTGATTTGATATATTTTTGCTCATATGGTTTCAGTACATTGTATGGGACATATTTAGTTGGTCAACATTCTGCAGTGCAAGCTATCTACCAACTGTCCCACTTGAGCTTGTGGCAGATATTCAAACGCATGACTTGAATTAGTCTGGAATGATTCGCTAGCTATTTGAATTCAGCACCAAATGAATCTAACCCCAGTATTGTACATCATCAGGATCCAGCTTCACAAATAACGTTGACCTTAGATTTAAGTAAGGGAACTTTTTTCACTTTAGTTTTTCACTTTTGTTGAACCAGCATCCAACAAATAAAGTTAGGAATGTTTGTGAATATGGTTTCATAACTTCTTGCTTGAAATGTAAGTAATTCTTAATATTTAAGTTAGAAATGGTCTAAATATATTATTTGTGAATCCCGCTCTAGAGAAGTGTGAGTTATTCTACTCAGGCTTAAATTATTCTGGCAAGGCTTTTGTGTAAAAAATTTGCCAAATAAGTCATGAAATATGAATATGTTGATTGACAGGTGAAGGAAGTAGTGATGACAAGAATTCTGAGGACAGTGAAGCCTCGGAAATGGAAGTGGGTAAGTGAACCAGAAAGAAACATAGATCCAGGGATGAGGTAGATTGTATGATGGATCAATGTAAGATCTCTATGTGTATAGACACAATTAACATATGAACCTAATAGCGAAGCAGACTGGAAAGGGCTTTTGTTATGAATATCTGTAAATGTGGAGATATTTCATTCACACAGTAATAAACTTGTTTCCTGGAAAAACTCCCAGATTTCAGTTTGGTTTACATAATTAAGTTTGAAGTTATTTACAACAAACTTCGGTTTGTATCATCCTTTTGGCTCCATTGCTAACAAGCTAAAACGCACCTTTTCATATTTACCTTTACTTTGATACACTATACCATGTTGGATATTACTTTGGTTTTGACTTTTTTGTCTCATAAATAACCAAATATCAAAGATTGTTCATGGAGGTCCAAGTCTATGCATTATTAGATTCATGATAAAACAAAGCTGAACTCTATCAAGTCAAAGCTCAAGCCCCAATAAAATTGTTTTTACTTAACCAGAAATAATACTGTGCACAATTAATTTAAAAATATCTTCCAATACAGAAGCTGTAGCTCTTCCCAAGTTTGATTCTGATGCCCCAGTTCCAGCCAGATACCAGCGTGAGTTCCGCAGTGAGGCCAAGAAGGTGTGGGTTGATCTAGATACTGATACACCATTGCCAGGTAAGGACAGAGATGCCTTTAAGTTTTATGAATTGTGATGGGCAAATTGTAAGTGAATATAATGTTGTATTTATTTATCTTGGAGAATTTTACATACTGGTAAGAATTTTACATTTCTTAATCTTCCAATAATAGTAATGTTATTAAAGTGGTGGTTGTTTTCACATTTTGTCATGAGACACTTTGATTTATAAGTTTCTTCACAGTGATCATCCCAGCTATTTTGTTTCTTTTTTGTCTATTTATTGTGGTAGATATGGCACAAGATATAACTGATCAGAAAAATGGTTCCTTGAGGTTCCTCAATTCTACTCATCTGTACATAAATGAAAAACCCCTGTTGGCAACAGTTTTGCTTTTTTTACTCCCATAGTTTTTAATAAATTACTTAATGCCTCCATTCTTACCTGTTTCAAGAAAAAGCTGAAATTTTATCTCTTCTAAAAGGCCTTCCCACCGTAGCCCATAAACAACCCAGCATCTCTGTGGTATTAACCTGGCTATGTCTATGGAATAATTATTATTGAATTGTTTTAGGGTCTGCCTTGGACAGTGAGTAGTGCTATAAAAGTACAGAATAGAATGACACAAGACAAAACAATACAAGTCTGAAGGATGAGAAGTCACTGACATGTTTGCAAAAAGTCAGCACTTCGTTTATACATCGAGTAGGCAGCTGGGAATAAAAAGATCAAATTTGGGCAAAAATGATAAGCTTTTCATGAGATTTTTGGATCAGTTCAGAATGGTATTCACGGAACATTTTATCTGATTTTCCAATCAAATTTGTTAACTTTATCTATTAACTTTAGACAGATCAAAATTAGCTGATAGAAGATTTATGGTGGAAAAGGATGAATGGTTTGATCAGTCATTTTTGACAGATGGTACTTCACTATTGAAAAAAAATTTAATTTTCCTGAATGATTAAAAAAATCTTTTCAAAATTGTGAGAAATGTATAAAAAACAGATAAAATATTTTGTCCTTTCAGCTCAAATGATCCATAGTTTGTGAATAGCTTTTTAATAAACTGGCTCCAGTGACATTTTTTATCAAATTTGATCTGGTCTTGATCTGATATTTTTGCATGTTACTGAATACTACCCCTGGTCTTTATTCCTGTATTCAGATGAAATACCACCAAACACCATGACTCATGTGTAACTGCAGTCAGTTGAAATGCCCATTAATAAATGTATATATTTAAAGATCAATAAACTCCAGTTTTCCAATAACTATAAATTTATCATCCTTTATGCCAACAGGTATGGTTGTAAGTGAGAAACCCACACCAGGTAAGAAATCTAAGAAGACAAAAAAGGTGAAGAAAATCAAGAAGTCTCGAGTGTCACCCAGGGAAACTCAGGCATAAAGGATATAACTGTTTACAGACATGGAACTCAATAAAACCAAAGTTTTTTAGCTTCAGTTACATGATTATGGAATATGGACAGAATGCAAAATCTTTTCAAATATTTTTTACATATCAATATAATATGATTAGAGAAATAAGTGTAAACCCATTATTTAACTGATAACTTTTTATGGCAAAGTATTTATGAAGTATCACCAAACGATTGGTGAACAACAGACTGTTATTCTGTTATTAAGCTCACTTGTTATTAAACTATACTTGGGCAATAATATGGCAATTATGTATGTGAACAAATTTATACATGATAAATTTATTTCAATTGATATGTTTATGCAAAAGCTTTAAATTTACTAATGGAATTAATATTTTTTATGATTCGAATAAATCAATGCACATTGATAGTGTATTTCACTACTTGATAAAGCAGTTAACTTTTCTCAGTACCAAAAATATAGGCCCTCTATCACTTTTTATGTTATCATGATGTATGCATGCTGCATGTCACTAACTAAAAAAAATGATCCGCAAAAAAGTCATTGTACACATTTCCTGCAGATTAGTTGGAAAAACAATTAGCCTGTAACATAGACACATAGTTTGTTGCTGAATATTAGACAGCAAAGCTAAATATTCTGCTGTGGTATATGGAAACACCAGCCCCCAGGAAAATTTTATTGCATTAATACATCTTATTTGATTAGCTATATTGCCGGCACCAGCATCAGGAAAAGATGTCTTGTGTTTGCTGCTGACAAAGCTAGCTAGGTTGCCACTGTTCACTGGGGTGGCGTGCACTACTTCCTTTCTGACTAGAGAATGTGACAACATAGTATCATGTTCATTTGGTACATGTGCATTCAAGACATATTTTAAGGAACTCTTGAGATTCAAACTGATTTTATAAAATACTTCTATATAAAGACTTTTTGCAATATTTGTTGTAGAACTGTTATTCTGACATTGTGGTATCACCAGGACAAAAAATAGTGAACATCTGATTGCTGGATTTGGTCAAAGTGTTTATTGTGCAGGATGTAGGGATAAAGGACAGGGCCCAGACATATGTTTTTGGAAACAACATTGCCAGTTTTGCTGCAACGTCACTACTGAGCAACATGTATAACTATTCACCCTACCTACAAGATAAAGAAAGACAAAAAAATCTGAAAAGAAGACATATGGTCCCTCCCTTGTTGACCCAAGCTTAGATTTTGTGGGGTAGGTCAACAAGAAGAAACCAGAGAAGACTACAGAGTTCTTCATGAATGAGACAAAAAGAAGCTCCTTGTCTTCAGGCCTGTAGTTTTGTCCAGATAATTTCAAAGAGTTGTTACTATGCAGAGTGTCCCATCCTTTACTTGCCATTTCCAGCACCATACTAGAACAGGGTATGTGAAAATAACTTTCCACCCAGTCACAAGACAATTGATACATTGTAAATACAAGTTGAAAGTTATTGAAACAGTTGAAATATGCTGAGGCTTAACTATAAAATTACATGTTTGTAGACATTGTTTATGAATGGTACCTAGCCCAAATTGCTCTGTGCTTACTTCCGGTACATTGCCCATTGTAACATACTTCTTTGTCACTTCCTTTGGAGTCCAAATTGCTCATTACGCAAAAATTCAAACACAACCTCCATGGTCACTGGAATGCTTTGGGCCCCAGCTCGAAAACTAGAGTGTTTTCCTTAATTGTCATCTTCCTCTTGACTTATTTTTTGGGGAGCTAAATTCACATCAAAAAACCGTTTCACTGAAAGTCTACTTTGTTGTGTTGCATAAATACCGAAGATGTTGACCCCATGATAAAATGAAAAGTAAATGAGCATTTTCAAGAGAGCATTCTTCCATCTGACTGACGTTTGTTATGGGTCACATGGCTGGCAGATTTTGTCACTCTTGGGCCAATGGTGGCATTCTAGCCACTGTTCCGACTTGATATACCTAGATTTGACCGCAGTTGCTCCAATGTTAGGCCAATGGTGGATTTTTATTCAAGATGGTTGTGAGCAATTATTGGGGATTTGAAGCAAGTTAATAAAATTATTTAGCATTGTGTGTCTAATAATCGGATTTCAGTGATCCAGCAAGTTTAGGTTACTACTTAAAAATTTTAGACATAAATATAATTTCCTCTTTATGAATTTTGAAAACAGGTGCTACTTAACACTATAATTTTATCACTGGTAACAAATTATCATCTTTAGATTCATATCCTTCATTTTGGTTATTCACATAGAAAGATAAAGTAGCACTTAAAATAGGTTCTGACCATCTCCACAGTAACAAACAGTACCTACTGGAGACTTTCTTGTCTTTTGTACACAATGTCACATAATGCATTGCTGCAATTTGATTAACTCACACTCTAGTGGGAGTGCATTTCTTACTGTTGGCTTGCCAATATAAGAGTGCTGTACCATTCACTGGCCAAAAACAACAAGACCAGCCCCCACCAATCATGGGAAAGTATCGGCTTCCGACTAATCTTGTGTGAACCTCGACTTTTTAGATGGTGACAATTTAGATACCTCCATAACTTTTCTAGTCAATTTACAAATAAAAGTGGCATATGGCCAGACATATAACTTCCTTGGTAGAGGTAAAAATGTGCTTGTGTTGGGAAAAGATGGCTCAGAGGACAGTCTACTTAAAATGTCAAATATTGTGTATCACTCATTTTAATTCACTAATTCTGTGCATATTCTATACAGAAGAGAGAAAGGGCAAACATAATAATTTTTTCCTTTTTCCAGTTCAATCTCAATAAATTCTTAGAATTTTGATAAGAACTTAGCTTCGCAACTCAATAAATCAACTTCTCAATTTACCGACTTAGCAACCTGATATATCAACTTAGGTATTTTGATGTACTGACTTGACTTTTATTTTATTACTTAGTTCCTGTTATTTACACACAGAAGACCAATACAAACACTGTGACACAAACTTGATGTGACAAATATTACAGCATAAGTTCACAAACTTGCATACAGAACATTTGCTTGTTACTGTTCTCTCTCAGCAATTGCTAATCCTATCAGCAAGTGTTTTGAAAAGACACTATTAAACACAGGATAAAGTTTCTGTAACTAACACCAGTCTGTCATATTTTCACAAGGAATATAAACACCAGTATTTTATAAAATTTGTGAACATGGCTAAGTTTCTTACCGAGGAGGAAAAAAATCTGATCAAGGAGTGGTGTTATGAAAATTGGTTAAGTAATGCTGAAGCACTGACAGTACTGACTCTCCTTAGTGGTAAGGGTTTTCTGCATCAAATCGATGAGGAATATATTAAAAACCCAGCATGTGAGCCATATCTAAAAAATGATTACCTTTTCATTAATGTTATATTGAAACAGACTCGAAATAAATGGGAGGAGTTAATTGATATACTTCAAAATGATGACAAACACAAAGTTTTTGCACATGAATTTGCCACCATTCTGAAAGTTCCACTTTCAATAATGGCAGGACCTACCAGAAGTGAAGAGATTAATCAGCCAAACTTGGAAATGGAACTAGCCGTGCCAGCCATTTCCTTTACAGGGTCAAAGAATGGTTTTGTAGACAGCTATAAAACCAAAAAAAGTCCAAGTCTGGAAGAGGAAAAGGAATTGTCTTCATCATAGCCAATTTCACTGATGACCTGCAAGAATACAGAACAGATATTGGTTGCATCAGAGAATTTTTCAAGGAAGAGCTCGACTATGATGTATTTACAGAAATTGATGGAATCAGTCTTGAGAATGTAATAAAGGATAAGCTGCTTGAGGCCTTACAAAAGATACAAAGCCGGGTTGAATCAGATGGGAAGTATGACAGGTTTTACCTGTTTGTTTTGAGTCATGGAGATGAAAATGGGGTCCTTGGATCAGATCATCAAAGCATTCCATTTGAGAAAATTGTGAGACCATTCCAGCATGACCAGATGAAATCAATGAAAGGTTTCCCCAAGCTGTTTTTTATCCAAGCATGTCATGGGACAGTTTATGCAAAGGCAGCAGTGGGATCCACCTCAAAGCCAAAAGCCCAACAGCTTTTACCAACAGAAGATGATCAAATGGTTTGGTATTCTGTCACAGGCTCTAACTTTTCCATTGTTTGTGACACCAGGGGAAGTCTCTTTATCATAGAGGTGGTCAAGGCTTTTAAAAAGTATTACAAAACCTTGGAAGATATTCGGGAGATTATGAGGGAAGCAGAGCAAAATATCGCTCATAATTGTAAATGGCGCTATGAGGCAAATGGTAAGCACAGAAAATGTACAATCCAATATAAGTTTAAATATATTTATTTTAATATTTCTCACTGTAATATCAAAATGAAACACCGTAGAAGTTTAAATTTCCACTGGGCATTAACTATTTTATCTAATGAGCTTGCGCAGTGAATTCCTACTTAAATTTTACTTTTATTGCATAAAATACCTTTACCTTATCCTCACTAGTGTTTATGTATTGGCCGGAGCAAACATGGACGGCCAAACGAGAATGTTTTAAAATTAATATTCTTGTTGGTACCAGTATGTATACGCATGACTGCGTATGTGCCTCCACCAGAAAAAAACCGTTAAGCCTCACTTTTATTTTGGTCAAGAGGGAGTAAACATCCTTTGACACAGTTTTCATTTGCAAAGCATTTCAACATGGCTGGCAAAAAGGAGACATTTGTGAAAAGAATTCACGCTTTTTCATAAGAATTGAAAGCTTGTATTCTTTCTATTGTTGTTTACCAGCCTTCTTCAACAGGAAGTCTGCATTTAGAGTGGATTGACCGTGTATACAGACCTTTTATATGGTTCATAATAATGTGGAGTCTTGTTCGCCATTAAACAAGAAGATTTTTTCGACATTTAAAGACAAGATTTCATCTTCCTGGCCTTCCACTACATCCATTTCATCTTCTAACCCTCTGCAGCTTATACTAGAACGTCTAAAAGTGATGCAAGGTATTGGCTGTTGGATAGCTGGACAGAAGAACCTCATAGACAGGTCTTCTGCTTCAGTGTTTCCAACTACAGAGGCTGCACTTCTTCAAGACCTACCTCATCAGAGTTCAACCACAGATATCTTACTTAAGGCAGAAGAGTGGCTAGATTAAGATTCACATCTTATGGTAGGGAAGTACCTCTGCCTCCTCTAGTGAGGTAAATATGGCAGAGGCAACCCCTGTAACAGAAGAATCCACCATGAACAGATGTTCGTCTCATTAGATAGTTTCAGAGCTACAACTTGCAGAAATTCAACTGAAAACAAATGTGAAAACTCGGCAGATACTGCACTTGGTCAAGAAGTACTTCCTGGAGTCATACCTTCTTCTTAACCAGCTTTTTCATTCTAATATTACTGATCATAATGGAAACAAATTAAATTTTACTGGTCAGTTATTTACAACATAGAAGATGACCATGTAAATTAAGGTTTTCCTGTAGAAGAAACTACCATGCAGTGTTAATAGACTTTCAGAGGCTAGAACGTCTCTGAAGAGCCATCATTCTTTGTCTTCTCTCACTCAAGATGACCATGTATGGAGAGGAACAGGCAGCTACAGAAGAAATGGATTTCATTAGTGACCACCAGTGTTGTTTAACCGTGTATTGCTACGGTAATGGCAGTGCATCCACCACAGAGTAAACATGTCCATTACTGGGTGTGGAGCTCTTTCCAGGAACGACAGTACATCGAAGTTTTATGGTTAATTCTGCTTCCTCAATGAGGAAATACTGCAGAAATGACCACTAACAGGAACCAGGAGTTTGTCGGTGGCAAGAAGGTAAACGGCTCTGTGGCCAGCAATGTGACAGCAATACAACCACTACAGAAGGAAAAGTTTCCATCACTGGATTATGGGTTGTGCAGATAGCCATTGACAGTCAAACACATCAACTACTATGCTGTGGTGGATCCTTACGTGTCTCCATCTCTTCATGCAGCTTTGCACGGTATTGCCAGATAACTTCATAATTCACCAATCTCCAGATATCTGTGCTTAGTTAAGAACCCTATGCATGAACACTTCATTAACACATTGAAGTACTGCTCAGCTACATTAAAAACAATTTCTTTCCTCTAATTAATTGAGAAGTTTAAGAAATTATTAAAGAGCCATCAATGACAAGGACTAGCAACATGAACTGGCTAGTCATGATACCATTCCTTTTCCTGCATCTATCTATCTAACACGACAGGGATTGGCAGGAATATTCATTTACAGATATTATGACCACATCTACACTAATATGACAGAAGTTCTTTTGTTTAGAAAATGAATGCCATTTCAGAGTTGTGCAGCTTACAGTACAGCTGAGTACTATCCAACTAATCGATTTGTCAAGAATATCCACAATTCATAGCAGATATATATTCTGAAAGGAAACAGGAACGTTAATGGATAAGGTGTGCATCAAATGCTTCTATATTTTTATAATCTCAGTAAAATGTTTACAAGTCTACAGTTTTACAGCACATGGGTGGTCTGTGAGGGTAGTGTATTAATTAAAACATCACGACATTACATCTATTTGACACGTTCTTCCTCAATCCCAGGTACAACTAAATGTGATTCTTCATTGTTTCTTTGCTGGTGAAAGAATGTACCTTGTCATAGGTCGTTCGTTTCAGTTCAGTTGGTATGGCAACAGCTCCACTCGAATTTGACCGCGTAGCACCACATTCATCAGTATTGAGACCACTGGTTATCCACTGCTGCCTACATCACATATTTGAATGTAGAAATCGAAGCAATTGGTGGCCTGTGTACAGAAACTATATTGGGTGATAAGCTTTTGAAGTCAGAACTCATCTCATCAAAACACTTTCACTTCTTTGGTAACAAATTCAACCATGGCAAGGGTGAAGTGTCCTCATAGAAGGAAAGTGGGGTATTTGAGAAGTTTATGGATGGTGTACATGCAAGTTTGTCAACCATTCCCAGAATTCTAATGTCATTTATAGTATTTTAGAACCTATAATTTATTCACAATCTTTACACATTCAGATATATTATTCACACTTTTGAAAATATATCTGTTTTGGTGTTAACTCACTGAGGTCTTACCAAGAAATTCCACTCATACAGAAGATGTGTCTGTGAAGGGTTAAGGAACACATTTGGCAGACCCATTCATTAGTTAAGTGTCTGGTGGTCTTGCATCTAACGGTTCTTTGTAAGCCCACAATTTTCTGAGGGCTCACCACATTTAGGGCTGTCAAAATGGGATATCAGATACCTTATCATGCAGGGATAAGTTGTTCAAACAGAATGTCATTCATCCCATAGTTTTCACATGACTTGCCAAATTTGGCAAACTGCGATGCTAGATAGGTTTGTAACAAAGATGAAGAACAAAATATCTGTATTTATTTCAACAGAATTATGCTTGTTAATGATAGCAGGAGCCCAGGGTGACTAGGGATGCATTGGTTTTGGACCTGATGGACTTATTCTCAAAACCACTATTGCCCTACGTCGTGGAGGAATCTCTTTAAACAGCAATTCAACTAGAGATTCACCAAAGCCTGCAATGGTATGAAAAAAATCAGTGTCTCAGAGGCTAAGACACTTCAGAGTCTTCTTTTACTGTTTGGGATTGAGGGCTTTTGTATGTTGCATATAATCACACACACTTTGTAAACCTTTAGGTCTCCTGGTCTCCAGCTCTCAGGGGGACCTTGGTTTGAACCTTATAAGCAAATTACTTTTTCAAACCACTACCTCCAATGTGAGCTGTTGCTTAACCTTTTCACGTGACCTTTCTGTGAAGGTCACTCTTCTTTGACCTTTGTGACCTTTAAGGTCACCCCTCTTGGCTGGACCCAAGCAGACCTTCAGGGTCATCTGTATTTTAATTGAATTGTCAAACATGTTTTTTAAACTTGCTTAGCTTCTTTTACATAAAAAATACTACACAGCAAGGTAGTTCGTTTTGATTCTGATGCAAGGAGGGTCAGGGGGACTTCCAACAGCCTTTTCTCTCCCCTATAGCAGATTTTGTGACCAATTGATTCACTGATAAAATCTGGTTTCTTCCTTACTTGCAGGATACATGGTTGCTATTGCAAATCATTTGGGTTCACTATTGAAATCATTCATAGTTATGAACTCATTTGGCTGATAGATGGTTTTTATTTGGGTTCACTGTTAAAATCATTCATAGTTATGAACTCAATAGACTAATAGATGGGTTTCGTTTGGATTTTCTATAGAAATCATTCACAGTTATGAACTTAATGGACTGATAGAGGGTTTTCATAGGATAGACCATTGAAGGATGGTGCTATACCTTTTACACTTTTACACCATCTGAATTAGAATTTGAACATTCTGACATTCAAATCAGTTTTTTATGACCTTGGCCTCTGATAGAAGGAGACGTAAGGTTGTTTGGACTTTTAAATCTTTGAAACACAGAAGTGGAAGGAGTTCACAGTTTCTCCTTCATCAGTTTCAGTTTCTTCATCAGCACTCCTAGCAGAGAACAAATAGCCTCAGATGGGCCCGATATTGTTCAAGCTGATTTTCATTACTGTTCTTATGCAATTTTAGATCATTCTTTTACTTAAGATTTGTACTTTGACTTTTTATTTGATTATACCTGCTTTTGGTGACAAAAATATTAAAATCCCATAACAAGTATGGTTGTAATCAACCACTAGTGAGGATAAGGTAAGGGTATTTTACGCAGTAAAATGTAAAAATTTTATTGTAACTTAACTTTTTGTAAGTTAAATACTTACCTTATCCTCACTAGATTCGGATTCCCAACCATCCTACCCCATATTTTCAAAAGTTTTGGTTATCAATACTTTACATTGACTCCCAAAATTAAAGTGAGGCTTAATGGGGTTCTTCCAGTGGAGACGCATGTGCGGTCATGCGTATACATACTGGTACTGACAGGAATATTTATTTTAAAATATTCTCGTTTGGTCGTCCATGTTTGTTCCCGCCAACATGTAAGCACTACTGAGGATAAGGTAAGTATTTAACTTACAAAAAGTTAAATTACAATAAAATTTTTACAATTTGTACTAATGTCTTAAGTAGAAACAAGTCATTAGTGGAAATTAATTGCAACAAATTTCTTAAAACCAAAGAATCAGTAAAATTTTCTTATAACTAAAATTTCTTGTGATACAGTATCCAGGTTACAGAAGCTCTGGCCTGCCAAACTTTTTTTTATTTTACTAACTTGAATATAGCAGTTAGTTAACTTGAATATACCAGTTAGCAACTGGAATATACCATTTAATAACTGGAATATATATGCCAGTTACTAATTTGAACATACAAGTTAACTAACTTCAATGTACCAGTTAGCTAACTTGAATATACAACTTAGGTAACTGGAATATACCAGTTAGATTACTTGAATATATGAGTTAACTAACTTGAGTATATGAGTTAGTAACTGGAATATATGAGTTAGTAACTGGAAAATACAAGTTAGCTAACTGGAATATATGAGTTAGCTAACTTGAATGTACAAGTTAGTAACTGGAATATACCACTAAGCTAACTTGAATATATGAGTTAACTAACTTGAATATACGAGTTAGTAACTGGAACATTCCAGTTAGTTAACTCATATATTCAAGTTATGAACTTGAATATTCCAGTTATTAACTCGAATATCCCAGATACTTACTCATATCGTCAAGTTAGTAACTCATATATTTAAATTAGCTAACTGGTAAATTCCAGTTGCTAATTGGTATATTTCAGCTAGTGTGTCTTGAACATGCAAGTACATCCTTCTCAAGAGAACTGAATTTATAAAAAATGGTAAAACATATTATATTTGACATATTATGTTTGACATTTGTTACATGTTGTGTAACAAATCATGTTGTGTAACATCAGTTGACTATTTTTCTGCAAGACAATTATAAATGGCAGGCATTTCACAAAAATAATTAATTACTCTTCAGTTATTCATTTCCATTATGTTAATGCCAAATTACAAATTAAAGAAAAACTAAAATGTAACAAAGGTGTAAAGGTAGAACCAAAACAAAACAAGAAATGGGAGCTCAATTATATCAACTTATTCAAGCTTAGATCAAAAGTCAAAATATTAAATAGATAATATAACCAAATATTAAGTTCACAACAGTAACATATTCTAGCTGTTCCACTGTAGTAAAACTGTTAGTAACTATTATCTATATTGTTTTCAAATAGATGTGGATGGAAAATACACTCCTAAAGGAAAAGTTGGTAAGACAGGAGACCTGAAAGAGAATAGCAATCTTGTAGGACGTGGGAGAGTGTCTTCAAAAGAAGATGGAGATAAGGAGGTCAAGGTCACTGTCACTGGCCACCTCACCAAGAGGTTACTGTTCAAAAAGCCATAAATGATTGTAATTCTTGATACATTTATTAAAAACAATGTAATGTTTTCTGTTGGAACAGAAATTTATTGGGTTTTGAGTGCTTTTTTGTGTAAGCAAGTGCATTATTTTATTCTTCCAAATTTTGTCCTTAGAATTATAAATATGTTTGTGATGTGTGTACATTGATAGAATCAAAAACGGATCAGAAATTCAAAAGAGAAGTAATTTATTGAACAGTAATCTCCATTTTTGTCATACAGTATGATAAATAAGAAGTTTTTCTGACTTTAAATTGTACTTATGTCATGAATATATTTCACAAGCATATTTCAGAAACTTTTCTGTACAAGCACTGTCGGTATATATTGAATTTATGTTGTCTATTTTGACTTGTGATACCTAAATATCAAGTAAATTGTATTTTAATGGAGATGTTTAAATTTCAAAGCAATTGCTTTCAAAGGTCAGGAATATTAACATTTTACACATAAATGGAAAATTACTTTAGCCATAAAACTTTATACTGTTAATAACTTGGCTCAATATTTCCAGAACAAAGAAATGTGTCAACTTAAATTTTTATGTAATTCTAAAAAGCTATCAAAAAGAATACACTAACGGTGTTGATATGAATATGTCTTTGGACCCTTGGTCACTGTAAGTCTCCATTAAATCTTCTTTTTCTCCATTAAATCTTCTTTTTCTTTTTGTCTGATGCTATTTTTTCATTTGTGTGAGTGCATTATTTTACTTTTCCAAATGTTGTCTTTAAAATAATAAACTACAATATATGCTTGCGTGGTGTGTTCATTGACATATTCAAAACTAGATCAGAAATTCAAAAGAGAAGCAATTTATTGAACAATAATCTCCATTTTGTCACCCAGTATGAAAATCAGAAGTTTTTCTGACTTCAAATCTTACGGAAGCTCTGGACTGCCAAAGTTTTTTATTTTACTAACTTGAATATACGAGTTAGTTAACTTGAAGATTCGAATTAGTAACTTGAATGTACAAGTTACTAACTTGAAAATACCAGTTACCTAACTTGAATATACCAGTTAGGTAACTTGTATATACGAGTTAGCTAACTTGAATATACGAGTTAGCTAACTGGAATATACGAGTTACTAACTGGAATATATGAGTTAGTAACTGGAATATACAAGTTACTAACTTGAAAATACCAGTTAACTAACTTGAATATACAGACACGTCAAACAAGGGATACACTTAGGGGAGTGCACTGCAAAAGCCCTCTGGTCAAAGCCAGAATGCAAACTGCACATTTTCCTAGAGCTGAAGGCAGTCCTATTGGCCCTCAAGAAGTTCAAACATTAGTGTTGGGGCCACACTGTTCTGGTTGCACCAGACATAACAGTTGTGTGGTATATCAACAAGGAGGGGGTATAAGCTCAGGTTCTCTTTGTGCTGTTTCCTGGAGACTTTTTGCCTGGTGCAATCTCAGACGAATAGTGCTGAGCGCCCAACACATCCAGTATCAAACAGACAAGCTGTCTAGACACAACCAGGTGTTCAAACAGTGTGGTCTCTGCTACAGGAGGTATTAAACCCCTATGTCTTAGATGGCCACCAGGTTTTATATCAAACTACCAAAGTTTGCTTCCCCAGTCCCAGATCAGAAAGTCTGAGAGGTGGGTGTACTGAACCTATCCTAGAACCTGGACAGGTATAAATTTCCCCAAGTGTCAATCCTGGGTAATAAGGTCACCTTGGAATAGGGATCTTCCTATGACCATCCCTGACATGCATAACAAGTTTAAAAGTATATATAAATGCCTTCTTTGAGAAGGACGGAGCCATGTTTAGACCCCACCTTGTATAAAAATATAACACATATCCAATGTACAGGTTTTGACTTATCTACACAGGCAGGCAGAGAGACAAACACATATACTTAATTATATGAGGCTATAAGTTTTCACTATTTGTCAGCACTTATAATGTATTACTTTGGTCACCTACTCTTACAAATCTTGTCATATGCCTATATAAGTAAATGCTTGTACAAGATGAGTTCAAGATGTCTGCCTCTTCCCCTATGGGGGAAAGAAATGACTATTACAATTGTCAGGCATTTTATGAGACAACTAACAAGAGAGAGCACTGTCTAATCTTGTGGAGTATAAGGTCACCTTACCCTACATTTCTTCTTCAGGACTTTTTATATCCATTGTATACAAATAAAAAGTTTGTTCATAGGTATTGCAGATAAGCTAACCAGCCCCAATCCATGCAGGAGTTTGAAATGCCAAGAAACCACAAAATATATGTTCATCAAACAGAAAAAAAGTGTTGCCATAGCAACACTTTGTGTCAGATATTGCCGATCCAATCATGCAGAGGTTTGAAATGTACTGAACCCACAAAATATTTATAACCCTGAAAAAACAGAAAAACAGGGTTGTCATGGCAAAAACTAATCAGCTCCTATCCATACAGGGGGTTGGAATGCAAAGAACCCATCAAAAGATTTGAGAGCTCCTAGAAACAAAAAGAGCATCCATGATATGAGAAGTAGATTAAAAACCAGTTTTTACCAAAAGTTGCCAAAAACATAATCACTACTCTTCTAGTTCCCCTTACAACAAATATAACCTGAAAATATTGGTTAAAATCTATGCATAGCTAAAGGTACAAACAAAATTGAAAGTTTAAAAGGAAAAGTGTTGCTATGGCAACATTTGTTGGCAAATGTGGTCTAAAACCAAAACACAACAAGTTCTTTTTGTGATAAATATATTCTGAATCTCTGGATAAAGGTAAAACCCACACAAAATTACAAGTCCAAGAAACAGAAAGAGTGTCACCGTAGGTATAGTTGTTGCCAGATATTGCCAAAAATAGCATTGCATACTAGCTATGAAGCCAAAAAACCTCCACACCATATCTAACTGAAATATATAAAACACTGCTCCTGTAAATGGGCAGCAATGAAAGGTGATTTAGAGAGAAAACCAAAGTAATATATCCTTGCC
Organism: Sabellastarte sp. h YS-2021; assembly: GCA_964017235.1. Taxonomy (NCBI): domain Eukaryota; kingdom Metazoa; phylum Annelida; class Polychaeta; order Sabellida; family Sabellidae; genus Sabellastarte; species Sabellastarte sp. h YS-2021. The sequence goes on from OZ024927.1 coordinate 20,773,762, forward strand.
CAGCAGGGTGGATATAGTAATTAAAAATTTTGCAACTTTAAACTCACTTTTTTTAACTGTCACGTCTTTATGGTAACATTACATTAAAGACCTTCTTAAATGAAATCTTTTAACTACCTCTTTAATATTGTCAATGTATCTAAAAATTGTTCCAATCTTAAACTGTAGACTCTGTTCAAGATTAATTATGTCCAAGATCTTAAATCTACTGCACATAATTTATTATCCAAAAAATTGTAAAAGAAAAGTTTCTATAATTATGCCATTACTGGGCGCTCACCATAACATCAGATACTTCAAGCTCTAAGGTCAGTCTCATATAACTGCACTATATAGATCAATTATGTTATGCTATTTTGTACAGAGTGTGCAAAAACATAGAAAACCTTAAGCTCAGAATAATTCTTTTACATATAGGCGTTTAAGGTCAACTTAAAATATGGCACACCTTCAGGGCTAGATACTTCCACATGCCAAATTTAAATTTAACTTGTAACTTGTTTTGAGATACTCTCTAGAAATGAAAAAAATAAATACATTAGAGTTTAAGGTCACCTTAAAATGGGGGACACCTTGGCAACCAATTCCATTCATAAGCCAAATTTGATTTCAATCTATGAAGTCGTTTTTAAACTGCTGTTCTGAAATTGAAATAAAAATTAAATTGACCATAACTGTGTTATTGGTAAGAGTTTAAGGTCATCTTAACATAGGACAAATATCAATGACCAGCAACATCCAAATGCCAGTTTTGAATTTAATCCATCAAGTAGTTTTTTCCATACTTTCCAGAAAGAAAGTGTGATAACGATGCTGATCATATATGTCCTCCATCACAACTGCTAATGAATCAAGGCTGTTGCAACCTTAAATTCATAAGTTTTAAAAATATTAGCAATTTATTGTAAATTTACCAATGAAAGCTTTTCTTTTGGTCTAGATATGTTTACATTTTGAATATCAATAAAAAATCTCAATTATCACATCAAATATCTTCCCAACACTAAACTTAAATATTGTCCCAACCTTTAACTCAATGCTGCAGCTGTGGGGAAGTTTAAGGTAAAATATTTTCATGCAGGTTCTGTTCAGGGTTTGTTACACAGCATACTTAGAATTGTACAGTTATCCAAACTGTTCACATATTGCCAAACTTAAAGTGAATATAATTTTGTCATTACTGTGAGTTTAAGGTCACCGTTATGCATGGCACTTATCTGTGGCTAATGGCATATACATGCAAAATTTGAATGGGATTGCTAAAGCTTTTTCAGTACACAGAAAATAAAAACTTAAACTCAATATAATTGTTTTATACATGGGAGTTTTAGATAAACCTCAAAACAGAACATACCTTGAGAAGCAGTTACATCCACTTATTAAGTTTGAATTTAATCAGTCAAGCCATTTTTGGGACACAAATCGTTATAATAGGTTGCATATTAAGGGATACATTCAACTGAGAAGAGACTGTGCCCGCATTGGCTGTCTGAAAACAGAGTTTGAAACCAATAGTGCCCCTGTTTTAAGGGACACTTCAATTACCGCCCATGATTTTAGTATAGGTTGATTTCCGATGCAAAACCTCAATGATCAATAATTAGCCCAGTATAGGTACTTTAAAATTTAACAAAAATTTGTTTAGAGAACATATATACCAGTTCACCACATCACTCATGTCGAGAGTCAACCATTTGCAGCTGAAAACCAGTCACTCTCAGTACAAAAAGCTTGATTTTCTTCAAACTATTTCTGCTAGATCAGTAATAAAGAAGTTAGTAATGTGAAGGTCTCTCTGCAGACTCAGTCTTGCTGTTCACAAAAGTTTACCAAGTATCTTAAAATATTTAAATGCATTCTTTTTGCTGGGGTTTTTCTTTACATATTTCCTGTATATGCAGCCATACAAAGCATATCAACCGGATGCATCCTGCAGATGCATACTGTTGATATGCTTTAGTATATTATCAGTCAAAGATCAGTGAAAAAGGCTTTGTGAAGTTGTTTCCCAGAATAAACAAGAATTACTTGTAAAGCTTAAAGGATGACATCAGCGTTTTTACATACCTATTTTTTAAGTGTAAATTCAAACTTTACATATTATAAATACTGACAAACTTTTATGTGTCAAAGTTGCCTATATCTGCTGTAATTTGCATTTAAAAGTACAGAAGCACTGCCTTATTTGGGTAGTCACATGTTCCCTCCCGAAAATTGCCGAGTGCACATGAAGTAAATAAACATGTGTGGGTGACGTCATTTGTGTTCACTTGCCTTAGTTTTAGCTTAGAACTGTTCTGATATATACTGCTTTTTACATTACATTATCTGTTATAAAATGGAGCATTTCAAGGACATAGTAAAAGTATCAATGTTCTAACTGTAGTTTGAGCCAAAACTTACAAAATGTGTGAGTTTATAGAACAAAAGATAAATATAACACGATCCACTATGGGGGTGAACTGCCGACACTAATACTGAGAAGAAGAACTGTTTATATTCTTTGCTGTGAACAGTGTATATTTATAACACTCCTTTCTTTTATCAACTATAAGATGTGAAATGAGATGAGTTTCTGGTAAATGTTTCATGGTGAAAGTATACACTGCAGTATCAAGTATTATCTGGGCCAGCTAGCCTTTTTGTGTGTAGAAAGGTATATCAATTCAGAAAAGCTTCAGTTAACATTTGTTTTACTCTATAAAGTGCACACTTAATAACTTTGGAAATCTAAAATTTAGTTCATTTGTGTGAATATTTAATTTTAGCATATATTATTTAACTATTCAAATAACATATAAAGAAATAGTCCAGAAGGCAAATAAATATTATATTATTTGCTGGTATTTACAAATGTATAATCTCAAGCCTTCAACAGGGGTGTATTTTGTAATTGCTGAATTATACACTACAGGTTTAAGTTTTCTTCTGTTTTAATGTTGCTTTGAACACTGTATAATAGGTTACATCACGACAGGTAGTTTATGGGCAGAGGAAACCAGTACATACACAGTGCTGTCCTGTAAACTGCCAACCATCAGTAAGAAACTACCATCTTTCCCATATAGGGTTCTGGGTTTGAACCGCCTACACCAGAGATGCAACTAATATAATTAAGGTAATTCAACTCCAGACTATTGACTGACTATTACTATGTTCTGTTCCCCCCACCCTTCCAATTTTCCATCTATCAGATCAGAGAAATATTAATTCACAGTATTAGATTATTTATGTGCATTTTAATGAGGTTTTTTCCAACACAAATGCTGTCCACCAGTTCTGTCCAAAACAAGTGTGTCTAGAGGTTTCAATAAATGATCCAACATCAAAACTATGTGACGAGAACAAAGAAAATGATCAGTCACAATAGTATGTAAATAGTTGGTTATAATTTAGTTTTACCTACAGTGCAGAAGTTTTTACTTGAGGATTCAAAAGCACTTCTAAAATCACATGAAAATATTAACTTGACTCTTATTGGATATATTAACTTTTTAAAAAAAAATTACTTAACTCTGGTTTTATTATCTGTAAACCTCCAGACTTTCATCTCTGTGGTGGTGGATTTAAATATATGATATAATTGACTAAATGATGATCCCTTGTTGCAATGTGACCTTATAATTATGATAAAAGTGATATAAACACTCAACTTGGAGCCAACTTTTTGAAAATTTACATCTCTCTCCTTTTAGCTATTGATTTGCCCTGACCAAGGTTGTAAAATTGAATAACTGACTATTTTTGAACAGCATCATTATTTAAATTTACTAGCCTCAGTATCTAGATATTAAAATTCAACTGAGATCATGTACAGATGACCTTTGTGTCTGAGATAAATGTGGATAAATTGAAGAGAAGAGAATAGTATGAGAGAAAAATATAGGTTATAAATTTTGAAAAATCAGAAAAAAAAATCTTTTCTAGTTTCCTTTTGCTACTTATATAATTCTTAATTTTATCCTTCAATAACTATGTACAATTTACCATTTTAAACTGACAATTGCAAAAGTAAATTGAGGAGACAAAAACAGATATACTGTATACATAGCACTGTTTTTATCCCTGCATACACAGCCCATGAACACATATGATGCAAACACACCACTTGACTGGTGAAAAGAGCCGAAGGAGGCAGTTGTAAATTTGAAATTTATCTCCTGTTATAAAAGCTTGTTTATGAAGTAAACAGACTACTTTGGGTACTAATAGTACCAGATATATGTTTTAAATAGGCAAGAGTATCATATCCTGCATTTAACTCAGAACTGTACAAAGTATGTATGTAACAAAACACTTCCCAAATTCCATACTCAAACTCCCACCAAAAAGCATGTTAAAGGCCAATTAAAATCCGAGACTTACAAAAATAAACAAATCTCTCCCTGAAACTGTGCTATGTAACAGGTTATCTGCCGCTCAATCCTGCGAGTGTGCAATAAAAAATAGTCTAAAATGGAGAGAATTTACTGTTTTATAAACCTTCAGAGACAGGGTCAACTGCAGTAAAAAATTTTTACACTTAGTAGAAAAATTCTCCTTTATAAAATAATATTGGAATATGTTGTGATCATACACAAATAATGGCATTATTAATTAATAATTAATAAAACTGGATTTTAACTTGTTTTCAAAAAGTTTTGGCTGTACTAATGCTGCTCATGATAGAGTGTCAGTTTATTAATGTCTTCATAAGTATGTTCCTAAAAGTTTTGTCTCCATTTTCTCAGTGTTATTGAATATAATGGCACTCTTGATTATCCAAACTCATTATTATCAGAACTATAAGTTATCCCAACAAGGTTCAGCATGTAATAGTACATTAAATTATATGAATATTTTAACAAATTGTAACAAAAGTTCTGATGAACAAACTAATATTGATTGTCAGCTATAGTTGACAGTTGTCAAATGACAGTGACAATTTACAACACAGCAGGTCAAAACACACCATAAAAGTGTGCCAGGCTTTTGGGCACAAGTCTACACTGCTACCCATATTGAATAGAAGCAGTCCTTAATGACCAAATTTTTAAGCAAACTGGTTAAATAACAGGATGTAGGGTTATGTACAGGAGATGAGGATGAACATTTTAACATTTTTTTAATAAGTTCATATGTCTTGACATCTGATTTCAGTAACTATGGCCATCAGCTCACAAGGTTAATATAATGAATATGAACTAATAAATATAAACCTACAATTTTGTATATTTTTATTGTATCAAATTGTAGCCATGGATTAGATTATTATTGTATTCGATTGTATTAAATATCGAAACGTTCTTCATGTATTTTATGTAAGAAATAACCAAATTAAAAATTATGCTTGAAATTTTCAAAAAATGTTTTATTACTCAAGCAAAAAGAAAATCACATTATTTATAGTAAATAATAGTACATATTATTCCTTCATTTGTTATTGCATTTAAGCTTCAGTAATCTCCACAGTTCTGGCTCCTCTACTACTCCTTAAATCGGTACTCTCAGAATTATTTTTATCAGCATACATTTCTGGCTCGAACCTGTATGGCTGTAGCGCCAAGGCATTTGGAAATTAACATCTGACTCTTCTAATACAATAGACAAGTCACTTTGTGTAACACGGCTATGTAAGGAGCCTGCTATGGCAGTTGGTGTTGTACCTTAATCCCTAGTGTACCGAAGCCAAAATATTTTCTATCAATTTGGCATTCAAAGTAGCCAATCAAATAATTGCATGGTTCACTGGCGCCCTTTCTGGGAGATTCTGGTCATTATTAGCCTCATGTGGGTGTTCCACCACACAACTAAGGCTCCCGATTAAGGGTTTTTGAGGGTCGGTTTCAAAAATTTGCTTAGTCCCAGGCGTCCTTATTTTTTCCCGCCATAAACAAAATGTCCAGTCCCAGGCTTCCTCAGGCCTCCTCAGACCAAATTTACACAGTCCTATGCTGTCCCAGGCCGCCTGCGACCCTTATGATTAATGTGGGTGTTCCACCACATGACTAAGGCTCCCGATTAAGGGTTTTTGAGGGTCGGTTTGAAATATTTGCTTAGTCCCAGACCTTCTGTAAGGGTCGGTTGTTGTCGGTTGGGGCCGTGTGAGAAATCAAACATGTTTGATATTTCTCACGACTACAACCGATTCATATTTCCCGCCGTCAACAAAATGTCCAGTCCCAGGCGTCCTCAGGCCTCCTCAGACCCAAATTTACACAGTCGTGTGTTGTCCCAGGCCGCCTGCGACCCTTAGTCCCAGACCTCTCTAGCTTAGTCCCAGGAGGCCGGTTGTTAATCCCAGACTCAAATATGAATTTCATGCATGTGAAAGTGGGTCGGTTGCATTAGTCCCCGGAAGCCTCAGACTGTCTGCGGTGTCCTGGGACCCAAAAATCTAGGTCTGGGACTAAGAACCGACAAAGGGTAACCGACCCTAACCGATCCAAACCGGCCTCCCCAGGACGCCTGGGACCACGCATTTTCAGTCTGCGGCGGCCTGAGGACCCCCAGGAGGCCTAGGACTAACAACCGATTAAGAACCGACTGTTTTCCGCGCGTCTGAAATGAAATCGAGGCAATGAGGGGGTCTGGGGCTATATAAGCGACCGCACACACATTCTCGTTGTTACTGACTGTTTGGCTACTGAGAGACGTGTGTCACTGATTTGTAGGGGTTTTCAGTTTTTATTTTATATTTTATATACTTGAGCTTAGGGCAAATTTCACAGTTAGGAGACACATTTTACTATTTTTTTATTATTTTGTCGACTGGATTATGAGGAAAGAGAAAGGAGGGAAGAGAGGAAGGAAAAAGATGGATGAGAGGGAGAAGGAAAGTCAAGTAGAGGAGAGGAGTGAAGTTATTACAGAAGAAGGAACTGAGAGGAGAGAGGAGGAGGAGATTCAGGAAGATCCAGCTATTGCGGAAGCTGTGGCAGAAGAAGAAGAGAGGTGTGAGGAAGATCCGGAGTGCCATTCTTCAGCCAAGAGAGCCAGGGTGTGTGCCACTTTTACAGACAGCCAGGAAGTTTCCATTGTGGAATTTGCAAAGCTGCACCCTGAACTGTATGACAAGGAACATTCACGTTTCCACGACAGGACCAGAAGAGAGGCTCTCTGGGCAGAAATATCTGCAGAACTCAAGCTCCAGCCCTTTGATGTGAGACGTTGGTTCGAGTCCCAGCGAACCCGTTATGGAAAGCTGTCTAAGCTCCAATCTGGCCAAGCCCCGAGGGAGATGACCAAGAGACAGTCCTGGGTCTACCAACAGATGGGTTTTCTTAAAACCCACATCAGAAGAAAGGGGGCCAATAGAAGTTCAGGTTTTGAGGCCAGTCCAAATACCAGCAGGCAGGACGAATCACGTGGCTCAACTACTGATACAGAACACCTCGAGTCCAGTGTCCTGAGGGAGAGGAGTCAGTCCATCATTACATCAACGCCCGTTTCAACTACAGACTCCAAGATTCTCGAACACTTTGAGCAGATGAGGACACTTATCTCAGGTTTTCTGCATCAGAAGTCAGACAGGCAGCCCTTCTTTGACTACGTGGCATCAGAGGCCGAAAAGATGACTCAAGAAGAATTTGAAGAATTAAAGGGCAAGATATTTAGAGACATCAAAACTATTAAGAGTAACTGCAGACATCAGCCATTGCCCAGAAGATCAGCCACTGTTACCACAGAGTCCCAGAGGGTCGGCCTACTGCCAACAACCACTCCACAGGCGTCTAGTTCCACTCAAGCAGCAGCTAGCAGCAGTTTTGTGTACTATACACCAAGCCCCATTGGCTTCAGCAACCCTACATCTGTCCTAACTGTACAGGACAAAGGGAGCAGACACAATCTGAGTGGAATCTTGAGCCAGCTACCAGATTTGACATCAACACAGATCGTCGAGCAGCCTCAGCAGCAGCAGCAACAACCGCAGCAGCAGCTCTTTACTATCACCACTTCAGCACCGCCTCAACATCAGCAGCAGCCTCCTCAGTAGCCATCCAGTCAGGGCGGGTCTTTGACCTGTCAGGCCCTTTTCAGGGCCACCAAATCTTCCAAAAACAATTATTCAGCTACATGTTATTCCAATTCTCCTCCCAAAACAAAAAAGTTCAGTACAAATACTTATCACAAGAAAAAAAAAGTTCAAGTCCAACACCTACACCACCCCAAACATGAAACAAATAACCCATGGTACCACACATAACAAAAAAGGCCACATAAAAAAATTAAAAATAACTCCCAATATGGCCATTAATCAGCCCATTTTTAGAATAAAATCCATGGGATAGTTTAAAATCTGTAATTGAAAAGTCCAACACTTACACCTTCCCTAGAGTTAAAAGTCATTATTACATACTTGCCAACCCACAAACAGACAAACCCAATACCAAACATAACCCCCAAATAACAAACCCAGTAAGAAACCCAACATCCAACTACCAATAATAAACCCAACCCCAGTAACCACCAACCAACAAACACAAAAACCCAAAATTAAATAGAACCCATGCCAACAAACTGACAAACTATTTTGCAAACACAATCCCCCATTATTGAAAGCAAAACTAGTTCCATGGTTATATTTTCCACATTTTTGTGATTATAAGTGAAGATTTAAAATTGAATATTTCCATAAAAACATTTCTGCTACAAATAAATTTCCAAGCCATGAACAAAAAAAATTGGTGAAATTATGATGTGGATTTCAAAATATATAAAAAAATAATTCAATTTAGGATATTATGTGTGACTTTGTGTTTGGCTTTTGTTTAACAGTGGGTTTGTCTGTTTGTTGGGTGAGTAAGTTGTGTTTGTCTGTTTGTCCGTCTGAACAAGTTATGTTTGGCATGGGGTTTGTCTGTTTGTCCGTCTGAACAAGTTATGTTTGGCATGGGGTTTGTCTGTTTGTCCGTCTGTACAAGTTATGTTTGGCATGGGGTTTGTCTGTTTGTCCGTCTGAACAAGTTATGTTTGGCATGGGGTTTGTCCGTCTGTAGCAAACATAGCTGATTAATTGTTTTTGGAATAATTGGTAGTCCTGAAAAGGACTGTTATAGTTAGTCCTGAAAAGGACTGTTTACTGCAGCAGGACTTATATTCTGCCATCTTGCCAGGCCACTGCTCCCTCATTGTTGAAGTAGTCCTTCAGGTAATCCCTCTGTCTCTTGGCTTCTCTGGCAGGGTTTCTGTCTTGGCCACCACCAGCAGCACCCCCAATCAATCCACAATCATCAGGTACATCATCATCATCGTCCTCCCCAGGCTGCTGACCACCAGGTTGACCTTGATACTGGCTTCTGAGTATGTTGTGTAGAACAACACAGGTCAAGACCACTTCCCTGACTGTTGTTGGGGGTAGTTCAATGGTTGTCCTCATCACCCTGAATCTTGACACAAGGATGCCAAAAGCGTTCTCCACCACTCTTCTGCCCCTTGAAATTCTATAATTGGCAATCCTTTCCTCTCTGGTTAACATCCTTCTGCCATAGGGTTTCATGAGCCAGGTCTTCAGGGCAAAAGCATCATCTGCCAGGATGAAGTAGGGGACATCTCTCCCACCCTGGGTTATAGGAGCTGGGTCAGGGAAGCCTATCCTGCCATCCTCAATCCTCCTCTTCAGCTGAGAGGCATTAAATATCTGGCCATCCAAGCAGGATCCTTCAGTACCCACATCCACCCATCTAAACTTGTACTGCCCATCTACCAGGGCCAACATCACAATGGAAAAGAACCCCTTGTAGTTGTGGTAGAGGGCTCCAGTGTTCTTGGGTTTCTTCAGGGCCACATGCTTCCCATCCAGGGCAATTCAGGAACATTCCACCTGATCCTGAATTCCCTCTCCAGTTCTTTCCACTCATCTGGGGTAGTAGGACATTTGAGGTACTCTCTGGTGAACTCATCCTGGATGGCCCTGCAGACCTCTGGTAGAAACTTGGAAATGGTGGATCTGCCAACCCTGAACTGACAGGATAATGATGTGTAGGACTCTCCAGTGGCCAGATATCTGATGGTGAGGGCTAACTTCTCCCCAACACTGATTGGAGCTCTGTAGTTGGTGGCCTGCCTGGCAAGGTGTGGTTCCAGTCTGGTCTTTATCATTTCAAAGAATTCTGGGGTCATCCTCATGTAGTTGGTGAATCCTGGAATGTCTGTGGCATACAGATCAGCCATAATGTTGTGATAGGCCCCCCTCTCCTCTCTCTGCAGTAGCCATGGCCTGACCCACATGTTGTGCCTTCTTCTAGGTCTCTGTATGGGTGCTGGTGGTGCTGGTGGTGGTTGCTGTGGTCGACGTAAGAAATGGAAATACATGATTATATGTAACTGAATAAAAACCAAAAAAGCCCTAAGTTGTTGTTGAATCTGTCTTCCATTAAAAGGTGGCATCCTGCTGTGTTCCTAGAAAAGCAATGATGATTAGATCGCGAATTTTATATATATATACCCAGAAAATCCAGCAACTTTGGAAAACAATAATCGGGGATCCTGGTCTGGGGAAGACTGAGGAGGCCTGAGGACGCCTGAGGACGCCGGTAGTTAATTGTGGGTTAGTCGGCTCTTAGTCCCAGGAGGCCTGAGGCGTCCTGGGACCCAGTCGGTATGTGTACGACAGGATCGTGGTTGAAACCGACCTGAAAACTGGCTTAGTCGGATCTTAGTCCCAGACCAGTCGGGTGGATGTGGGTACAGCTGGATCTTGCTCAGATGCCTAGATATTTAATGCCTCTCAGCTGAAGAGGAGGATTGAGGATGGCAGGATAGGCTTCCCTGACCCAGCTCCTATAACCCAGGGTGGTAGAGATGTCCCCTACTTCATTCTGGCAGACGATGCTTTTGCCCTGAAGACCTGGCTCATGAAACCCTATGGCAGAAGGCTGTTAACAAGGGAGGAAAGGATTGCCAACTATAGAATATCGAGGGGCAGGAGAGTTGTGGAGAACGCTTTTGGCATCCTGGTCTCAAGATTTAGAGTCATGAGGACCACCATTGAACTACCCCCAGAAACAGTTAGGGAAGTGGTCATGACCTGTGTGGTTCTGCACAACATACTCAGAAGCCAGTATCAAGGTCAACCTGCTGGTCAGCAGCCTGGGGAGGATGATGATGATGATGTGCCTGGTGATTGTGGATTGATTGGTGGTGCTGCTGGTGGTGGCCAAGACAGAAACCCTGCTAGAGAGGCCAAAAGACAGAGGGATTACCTGAAGGACTACTTCAATAATGAGGGAGCAGTGGCCTGGCAAGATGGCAGAATATAATTCCTGCTGCAGTAAACAGTCCTTTTCAGGACTTACAAACAGTCCTTTTCAGGACTACCAAATATTCCAAAAACAATTAATCATCTATGCTTTCTACAGACGGACAAACCCCATGCCAAACATAACTTGTTCAGACGGACAAACAGACAAACCCCATGCCAAACATAACTTGTTCAGACGGACAAACAGACAAACCCCATGCCAAACATAACTTGTTCAGACGGACAAACAGACAAACCCCATGCCAAACATAACAAGCTCAAGTTACTCACCCAACAATCATACAAAGCCAGTGTTAAACAAAAGGCAAACACAAAGTCACACATAATATCCTAAATTGAATTATATTTTTATATATCTGGAAATCCACCTCCTAATTTCACCAATTTTTTTTGTTCATGAGTTGGAAATTTATTTGTAGCAGAAATGTTTTTATGGAAATTTTCAATTTTAAATCTTTACTTATAATCACAAAAATGTGGAAAATATAACCATGGAACTAGTTTTGTTTTCAATAACGGGGGATTGTGTTTGCAAAATAGTTTGTCAGTTCGTTGGCATGGATTCTATTTAATTTTGGGTTTTTGTGTTTCTTGGTTGGTGTTACTGGGGTTGGGTTTATTATTGGTAGTTGGATGTTGAGTTTCTTACTGGGTTTGTTATTTGGGGGTTATGTTTGGTATTGGGTTTGTCTGTTTGTGGGTTGGCAAGTATGTAATAATGCCTTGTAACTCTAGGGAAGGTGTAAGTGTTGGACTTTTCAATTACAGATTTTAAACTATCCCATGGATTTTAATCTAAAAATGGGCTGATTAATGGCCATATTGGGAGTTTTTTTTAATTTATTTTATGTGGCCTTTTTGGTTATGTGTGGTACCATGGGTTATTTGCTTCATGTTTGGGGTGGTGTAGGTGTTGGACTTGAACTTTTTTTCTTGTGATAAGTATTTGTACTGAACTTTTTTGTTTTGGGAGGGGAATTGGAATAACATGTAGCTGAATAATTGCTTTTGGAAGATTTGGTGGCCCTGAAAAGGGCCTGGCAGGTCAAAGACCCACCCTGACTGGATGGCTACTGAGGAGGCTGCTGCTGCTGTTGAGGCAGTGCTGAAGTGGTGATAGTAAAGAGCTGCTGCTGCGGTTGCTGCTGCTGCTGAGGCTGCTCGACGATCTGTGTTGATGTCAGATCTGGTAGCTGGCTTAAGATTCCACTCAGATTGTGTCTGCTCCCTTCGTCCTGTACAGTTAGGACAGATGTCGGGTTGCTGAAGCCAATGGGGCTTGGTGTGTAGTACACAAAACTGCTGCTAGCTGCTGCTTGAGTGGAACTAGACGCCTGTGGAGTGGTTGTTGGCAGTAGGCCGGCCTTCTGGGACTCTGTGGTAACAGTGGCTGATCTTCTGGGCAATGGCTGACGTCTGCGGTTACTCTTAATAGTTTTGATGTCTCTAAATATCTTGCCCTTTAATTCTTCAAATTCTTCTTGAGTCATCTTTTCGGCCTCTGATGCCACGTAGTCAAAGAAGGGCTGCCTGTCTGACTTCTGATGCAGAAAACCTGAGATAAGTGTCCTCATCTGCTCAAAGTGTTCGAGAATCTTGGAGTCTGTAGTTGAAACAGGTGTTGATGTAATGATGGACTGACTCCTCTCCCTCAGGACACTGGACTCGAGTGTTCTGTATCAGTAGTTGAGCCACGTGATTCGTCCTGCCTGCTGGTATTTGGACTGGCCTCAAAATCTGAACTTCTATTGGCCCCCTTTCTTCTGATGTGGGTTTTAAGAAAACCCATCTGTTGGTAGACCCAGGACTGTCTCTTGGTCATCTCCCTCGGGGCTTGGCCAGATTGGAGCTTGGACAGCTTCCCATAACGGGTTCGCTGGGACTCGAACCAACGTCTCACATCAAAGGGTTGGAGCTTGAGTTCTGCAGATATTTCTGCCCAGAGAGCCTCTCTTCTGGTCCTGTCGTGGAAACGTGAATGTTCCTTGTCATACAGTTCAGGGTGCAGCTTTGCAAATTCCACAATGGAAACTTCCTGGCTGTCTGTAAAAGTGGCACACACCCTGGCTCTCTTGGCTGAAGAATGGCACTCCGGATCTTCCTCACACCTCTCTTCTTCTTCTGCCACAGCTTCCCCAATAGCTGGATCTTCCTGAATCTCCTCTCTCCTCTCAGTTCCTTCTTCTGTAATAACTTCACTCCTCTCCTCTACTTGACTTTCCTTCTCCCTCTCATCCATCTTTTTCCTTCCTCTCTTCCCTCCTTTCTCTTTCCTCATAATCCAGTCGACAAAATAATAAAAAAATAGTAAAATGTGTCTCCTAACTGTAAAATTTGCCCTAAGCTCAAGTAAAATATATATAAAATAAAAACTGAAAACCCCTACAAATCAGTGACACACGTCTCTCAGTAGCCAAACAGTCAGTAACAACGAGAATGTGTGCGCGGTCGCTTATATAGTCCCAGACCCCCTCATTGCCTCGATTTCATTTCAGACGCGCGGAAAAGAGTCGGTTCTTAATTGGTTGTTAGTCCCAGGCCTCCTGGGACGTCCTCAGGCCGCCGCAGACTGAAAATGCGTGGTCCCAGGCCTCCTGGGGAGGCCGGTTTGGATCGGTTAGGGTCGGTTACCCTTAGTCGGTTCTTAGTCCCAGACCTAGATTTTTGGGTCCCAGGACACCGCAGACAGTCTGAGGCTTCCGGGGACTAAATCGGCTAATTCCGGGGACTAAATCGGCTATCTCGGTCTGGGGACGCCTGGGGACGCCTCAGGACACCTTGTGGGGTCGGGACTTAATCCTGAGTTAGTCGGGGCTTAGTCCCAGGAGGCCTGAGGCATCCTGGGACCCAGTCGGTTTGTGTACGACAGGATCGTGGTTCAAACCGACCAGACAAATGGCTTAGTCTGTTCTTAGTCCCAGACCAGTTAGGGACTGTCTGGGGCCGCCTGAGGCGTCCTGAGGCTTCCTGAGGACGATCTGTACTTAATCCCAGACTTTGAAACGACAGGGTCGGAGCTTAATCCTTTGGTGGAACAAGGGCATTAAAGTCAATGGAGTTAGAAGTGGAATTTTGAATCTGAAATGAAAGAAGTTGTTATAGTTGATTTTAGCTGAAGTTATGTATTATTTTTGTACTAATTTATGATTATCCATTCAAGTGAACATTAGATTTGTCAGATCAACAGATTCGCTTGTATTGTGACTTGTATCTGAATCCAGATTATGAATCCATGGATCTACCTTGAAAGGTAGATCAATGGATTCAGATTCCTTTGATTACCCATAATTCTTTGAAAAATAATGGCGGCAACATGTGGCAGGAAATTTTAACATTTGGCAAATTTTTATTATACTGTGATATTATAATATCATGCTACTGCATCTTAATTTATAATAATATATGATATTCATGATTTTTTATGTTATGTTTTAAATTTGGATTCAGATCTACAGAAAATTGTATTTCACATATCTAGCTAATCCAAAAAAAATCCAAATCTGAATCTAGATTCGACGGATTACGGTTGTGAAATACACCTAATGTCTTCATCTAAGAAAGCACCAGCTAATATGGGAAGGAAAAAGGTGACGGCATCAGCGAGGGCCAGAACCACCATAAGGACTACCAAGAAATCAATGGTGAATCAGGATGGCTCATATATATAGAACTCTGTAAGTAAAGCAGTTATTATGACCAATGCCACCCCTGTTTCAACACAACTGGCTCACTCTCAATACGATGCCATTCTGACACTCCCACAAGACATGCAAAAATCAAATGCCGATATATTGAAATGCATTGATACACTGGAGACACATCAATCCGTCAGTTCCACATCACTGAATCACAGATCTGACCACAGACCCATTCACACTGGCTAGGTAGCACCACATCAGGCACCATTACAGGCAGGTATCCTTCAGTTTCAGGACATGGAACATTGAGCTCAGACTGGTACTCACAGTAATCAGGATCCCTTACCCAGACCAGGCGTCAGCTCTCAAGAACCCGGCTATGTTCCACCTGTTGCACCATCACTACAGGTGACGCAGTGCCCTCACCATGACTCTGTGATTCCTAACATGGACACACTTACGAAGAACCCAAGCATTTCACACAGTGTCACAGCTACTGGCTTCCTATGAAGCGCAGGCAAAACTAGAAGCCAGACAAGGTAAGGCCCACATCAAACGTTCTGGTAGATACAATGCCACTGACACATGCAACACTTCCCCTAAGAGGAGATGGGTTAATGAGGGGTACTTTCGGAGCACTGGTAAGAAGCATCAAGTTTACGATGACCTTATGCTCACACAAAGGGTTGTAGGACAGCTGTAAAACATGAATAAGATTAAAGACCCCACCACTTCTAAGCAAGCATTATTACAAGCAATAAGGACTATGGGGACGCTACATCTTTACCTTGGCAAGTCGTCAGAACTGCATGAGCTACTTCCATGCACGAGGTCAAAGAGGGGAGGCTTACTTGGTGTGATGCTGCTCAATGGGATCTGAATTGCCTAAGTTCTTCCCAAATTGACATGACAAACGCTACTTTAACGTCAAATACAAATTCAACACAGCAGAACCATCAAAAGATACTTCGTAGATAGTATAACGAGGGCTCATGCTCTCACGATTATAGTCATGGGAACTATAGACATAATTGGCATTTTGTTCTAGGCAGGATAGGCAAGTAAGTCACCCAGAAATTAAGTGTAATTTTAGGATGAGATCACAGGACAAAGATGACAATTAATAGGGGCTAGTTCTACCACTTGTGTAGTCTGCTGTCAGGCTGTTGCACAGATCAGGGGAGGGAGGGAGTGTGAACTGTGGAAAAGTTGCATCTTCTGTACAATGTAATTTATTGTTTGATAATGAACTTTAATTATAAATACGGAATATAACAAGTGTTCATCTCTTGGAGGTGTGCCCAAGGCTACTGTCGCACATGCTTGAGGACAAGAAATAGGCAAAACATACGAGTATCAGAATGTTAAGGGTTTTCATAATTGTGACATCGCTGGGTACATCTGGACCAGTAATATTTCACATTCTGTTAACGAAGGGCTTATACAATCCCATGATAATGGTACCAGTTTGTGTGACTCTGGCAGTGGGTAATATAAAACTAAATTTTCAGTGGTTAATTCATCTTGTGAGTACATTTACAAGCATAATAGTATGTATGTAACCATGTCAGATAGCAATGTTGTTGATAAAAATGGGGCTACCAATGGTCACCACATGGGTAATATTGGACATCACTGTCATGGATCATATGCACTAGATAGTGTGGACTTTTTTAGAAACTGGGGGCAGGCCTTACAGGCTGCCGGGCTAGTTAATTTGCATGGGTTAAATAATCCTGACAGCAAGGGGTTCTATTTTCGACATACAGTTTCTGAGATATAACCCAGACAATATTTTATAGGTCAAGGTGACTTGACATTTCTGAGGTCAAATCAAGGTCACACCATGACACTGCCAGTGTCCCTACCAAAAATGCACTTACGGTTGCCGAGATATAGCCCGGACAAGCATAGGCGTAGGAACTGGGGGGCAGCGGGGGCGGGGATATCTTTTCGCCCCCCCCCCCCAACTTTTTGAAATAGAACAAATTTTGAAGTTTATGTAAATGTTTACAGGTAGCTCAATAATATGTGGTAAAATTACAGTTTTACTTTGTCCACTGCTCACATGTACTATTGTGTAAGCTACATATGTACTATAAAATATTTATTTTATGATTTGTAAAAGGAACATTTTCAGTTAACCTGTCATAGGATTTGTAAAATTCTGTGAAATGTTTCACTTATGCAGACCAAAATCATACATAAAGTAATCTTCTACATTTAATTTACTGCATTGCTAATTATTTAATTGTTAGATATGTAGTTTCAAATTCACACAGAGTAATAGTTTAGCACAGCAATTTGTTAGCTGATAAGGTTTTTCCCAGAAAACTCTTCTTTCTTTACTGTGTGTTTATCAGACCTAGCCAGTTCAATGATTATACATCCCCCTCAATCTGGGGATTAACCTTGATAAAAATAGATCTTGTATCAGCTCGGCACTTGAAGGAAAGGTCACAGGTTCTGGAAACATATAGTCAAGATATTAGAATTACCCATATAGGGCTGGGTATTACTTCAATAGGTTTTGTATAATCCTTGTCACATAATACATGTCACTATAATAAACTAATAAACTAAACAAGGTATCTCCGGACAAGATATTATGGGTCAAGGTCACATCAGCAAGGTCAAAGGTCAAATCAAGGTCACATCATGGCGTTGCACACCTACACACCCTAACCAGTGTTCCTACCTCAGTTGACTAAACACCTCACAAGACTGGCAGAACTATGTGAATTAATGTGGAGAATTCTTACCTGGTGCAATCAAAACAATTCAACACTCAGCAGGGCACATGCGGGGTTGACTATATGTTAAAGCAGAAGGTATCAACAGGATGAACCAGAACTAATCAACAGTGGTCCCTCTCTCCACAGATCTTAAAATAATCTTCCAATATTTGGAAGAGTCCCAAAGTTGACTTATTTGCAACCAGCCTCGCCAAAACAATCGTGGTATTTGGACCTGGTGGATATATCACAGGACATACCAAGACAACTCACACCCATATGCACTATGCTCAAACAACCACTGAACCATTACCATGTCAACCCAACATCCAAGAACCTCCACACATGGTGTCTAGGAGTTCAGCAGTCCAAGAATATTGCTTCACTGCAGAAGTGGCATATAAAATTGCTGCTCCTCAAAGACTCACAACCAGAGCCATCTACTCATCAAAATAAACTGTTTTCCAAAGATGGTACACAAACTGGTGGACTTCAGGAATCCTTCTAAAAGTGACATCTGCAATTTCTCTTGGTATTTGTTTAATGATTTAAACAGATGCCCTTCTATAAATGAAGGCTATAGAATTGCCATTTCAGATACCCTCTAGAATTCCATATTAAACATCAGTATGAATGTGGATATTTCCAGATTAATTGCTAGTTTCTTTTTTTATCATTTACAATAGTAAACAATACAAAGTAAAAATGTAATAATAACTATACAACTGGCTATTCTTTTGGTAAAATTTTCTTTTTATCCATAGAAGAAAAGAAGTAGTACAGCACTATGACCTATAAGAAGAGGCTCATGTTAAATTGTTCTATGATGGATCGGGTTCAAAATGTTTAGTAAAACCTAACCAATTCTTTCTGTACTCTTCCTCTTTACCTGTTTTAATGCTTAATAAAAGTTGTTCTTGATAACCCGTCTTTAATTTCATAGTGAGCTCATTGTTTGCTTAGGGTTATCAATTTCACAGCACATACAAAAAAAGTAATATTTTGTTGCCCAAAATTAGGGAGATAATAGTAAGAAAATTCCTTGGATGACCTAGCAGGATTTTAAGTGGGGCTTAATTCAAATGCTTATTTGGAACATATTCCAACCAGTAATTTAGATCTGTCTTTAGTTGTTTCGTAACTTCACATGTTGTGAATAAGTGGCTTATAGTTTCAGTGTCTGTTTTGCATAGCCAGCATGTATTATCTTTACACCTGCCAATCTGGTGTAACAGTTATTTGTTCCAATATTCGGTATTTTAATATACATATATATATATTATTCTCTTCCAAGTTACATTATCTATTATTATGTTTAGGTCATGGTTCTTGTGGTTTCTATACTTGTTATCACAATTCCTATTGTTTAAAATATTATATGTTTTTACAGCCCTCTGTAAAAAAAAAACAAAATTTTTCAATTTGAAATTACACATGTTTTCGATATCAATCTTAGATTTCACTGTTCTGGTGTTGTTGCTAATCGAATCCCCAATCAAGGTAATGTAACTTTTACACTGGTTATCCTTATAAAGCCCTCTCTTCAGTCTAGATGTGTGTCACAACGGATATATCAAAGTGTCCATTGTCCATTTTTTTTGTCAGGGTATTGTAAATAAAGTCTCATGTTTCAAAAACGTCAGTCCAAAATTGGATTTTAGCTTTAGATGCTATTGTGTCTACCCCTTTTGGCCCATAGTCAAGTCAATTTTCTGATTGGACAACACTGATTTAGAAATAATGTAGTGATTTTTTGTGACAGCACTAGCCTTTTAATCCAAGCATCTTTTATAGCTTTCCCAAAAAATTCTGGGTTAATCATCTTAAGCCCTCCTTTTTGATAATTTTGCATTACATGAACACATTTTACCTTGTCAGGTTTGCCATCCCCAGAAAGGCATAAAATTTATTCTCAAGTTGCTTTATATTCAGTCCTCCCCATGGGATAAGTCATTATTGTATGGTTCAGTTTTGAGATTGTTAGATAACCGTTATCTTAACTATGGGTGTCAAGCATATCTTGTTCTACCCAGTCAATAGTTTTTTTCATTCTGCTTACTACATTTGAACTGTTCATTTCTGGAATTTTGCTCTTTCCAACAAAGAATTCTATGTCTAAAATGGGAAATCAGTAGTACCGATTATAATCTGTAGTTTGATTGATCTTTTCGTTTAAATATTCCATCTTCCTATTGCTAATTATTGCTAGTTTCTACAAGGATAAACTGAAGAGCTACGGGACCACCCCTCAGTGGAATTTGTCCCTCAGTTTACTCAGACTCATACAGCCTCCTTTTGATTTACAGGAAGAGGCAGCTCTCAAATATCACCTGGAAAACAGTTTTCCTATTAGCCTGAGCCTCAGGGAAGAGGTGGAGTGAGAGTTTTTCGCGATTCTAGACGGATTATTATGCCTGTGTCACGTGGGTCAAGTCCAACTATCCAACTGTCTTTCCTTCATTGCCAAAAATCAGCTATCAAAAGGAAGGCAAATCCATCACTCCAAAGGACACTCAGGGCACAAATATTGTACACTTCCCCTGTCAAGGCACTCAAGTGTTAACTAGACCAAACCAAAGTCTTCAGATTGTATAGACAGTTATTGTTTACGTCTTACTAATTGGGCCATATCTAGGATATTCAGTATTCTAATACTTGGTCTTGGATTAAAAACACAAAAACATTTTGCTACTCCAAGGTGGAAAATGCAGACATGGGCCTTATAGGGGTATAAATACATGAGGTTAGAGCATTTCTGGCTTCAAAGGCTTCTACTGGGGGGTTTCGATGGACCAAATTATGAAAGCCTGGTATTACTATCTCAAAGATCTTGTTAACTTTAAGGCGAGGTGATGGAACATTTTCTGACGTTTTGTCCACCTGTCTTGTGTGGTCTTCACAAGAGCCAAATCAAGAAAATAATGGTTACCTAGGAAGTTGAACCTCTGTGAGGGATGGAGTTCTGACTTCTTGAGGTTTACTACAAAGGCCCCCCCAGAAGCTTTAGTAGTCATTTTGTCTGCGTCTTGCACTTCTCTGAGAGGGCATGGATCAAGCAGTCATCCAGGTATTGGTGAAGTCTGATTCTTGATTGTGCAGCCATCAGTTCTACTTCCTTGGCTAGACTTGTGAATATCAATGGGGCTGTTGCTAGGTCAAAATGTAGACTGATAAACTGGTAGGTGACACATTTGAAACAAAATCTGAGGTACTTTTGTGACTGGGAGCTAATATTGGGTGCACCACGGAATGCATCTGTGAGATCTATAGATGTGACCGATTCTCCCTTCTTGAGGAAGGCACGCATAGACTGTGGGGTCTCCATCTTGAACTTTGGTATGGCAAGGAATTTGTTCAAGAAACATAAGTCTATGACTGGCCTCCAGTGGTTACCTGGTTTCGATACAAGAACAGTCAGCTGTAGAATTCTGGACTGTCTGGAGTATGCACAACTTTGATTGCACCTTGCAGCAGCAGGTCAAGGAATAGAGGTGAACAAGACACTTTGTTTCTGGAAGCCTGTGTAACCACTAATTATGCAGGGACCCTAGGATTGCACACAATGAGTCTTTACCTTCTCTGACAGGGTTGACACACTCAAGAGTTTTCTCTCCCATAGTGAGGCCTAAACGATAACAAGGTCCAAGAGATTTCCTGACGTCACTATCTGGTCTAATCCAGGGGATTGGGAGGATAACACAGAGTATTGAGTGTCAGTGAGGAGGCCGTTGCTGCTTGTACCCACCTCCTCTGCGACCAACCTTGAAGTGGGTGTTGAAAGAATAGTTGTTGCACCATGTACTGGGGTGCTTGCATGGGCTAGTAATACACCCCATGAGGAACCTAGTGATGTTTCCCTTGCCACCCGTGCCCTTCTTGTTTTTCTTGTATGGATGGCAACGTTGCTGCTTTTGGGATCCAGGCTTCACTCCAAGGCCTATCAGATGTTGCTCATACTCCTACATGAAACCTCTGTGAAAGAGATCGTTCCTTGTATTGGGCAGAGCAGAGGTTTTGTCGCCTGAACCCATCCAAGTAAGGGTGAGTGGGACATGGATAGGTGTTGCGTCTAATCAGGACCAGATTTGTAATCATGGAGATAAAGTTAGAAACCAAAACTGACATACTCCTAATGTCCAGCATAAATTGTATTTGGTAGGATTCCTGTGAGTCATGCTGCAACAGAAATTAGGGCCCATTTGTGGAAGTGCAGAATTGCCGAAAAACTTTTCTCTTGGGTACCTTGAGAGGCTCATTTGTGGAAATGCAGAATTGCTCAAGTAACCTTTCTCTCTGGTCCCTTGAGAGGTGAAGGTTGTTGAGGCATGACTTGCTGGCCATTCCGAAAGTGAGGAGGAAATTGGCCATGCTAATTTTGGGGGTGGTTGTCATTAAAGAAACCTTTCTTATTCTCAGGAGGGGTAGTCTCTGATGGAACCAAGTCCATAGGCCCCTCTGACTTGGCAGGTGGTGAGGCAGACACATGTGTAATAGACACAATTTGAGGTAGTGCTATATATGCAGCTGAACCTTTGCTCCATGTCTGAGATGTTAGAGATCCCTTATCTGTTGCTGGTTTTGTTTTTCTGCTGCAGAGTGTTCAAAATTTCAAAATTCTGCTGCTCCAGCTGGCTCATGATTGAGTCCTGGTAGTCTGAGGGACATCAAAGCTAGGAGCCGTGCACTGTAGCTGTGGGAAGGACCGGGCTGTCATTTTATCTGCAACTGATTGTCATGTGAAGTGTGTGGGACCTGTCTTGGTAGAGAGATATTCTGAGACTTAGAGATATTCTGTCTCTGACATGGGACCAGCGCCTGACTGAAGAATCAGTTCCAGACTGATGAACTAGGCCCATAGTAAAAGAAGTCAGGGTGATATTCTGAGCTAGTAAGGGAGCCGGCTGGCTTGTGAGAGGACTGATGCTGGTAAAAGGTGCATTTGTACCAGAACTCTATGGATCTAAGTCCAGAAGCATGTCATACACGGGAGAGATCATCACCAATAAATGCCAGTCTGTCAGTATTATCTGGCTCTTCAAAAGTGTCGCCCTGTGAGCCTGAAAATTCCTGTACATGAACCTCTTGCTGACGTTCTCCATGCAGTGAGACTAATGCTCCTCAGAGAGTGCTGCACACGCATGACACTGGGTCGTGTCAGCTACTTGGGCACAGGGGTCTTGTCCCTTGCACTAGGTTCTACAACCAAAACATGACCTGTGATCATCTAACTAGGGCGTAAAATGTACACACTTGCCCCATTTTTGTAAGGATGTCTTGACCATCTTACCACTAGATTTTATAAACTGTTATACAACAATGTACACAAAATTAACTGTCTATATCTGATAGATTAATGTGGCCAAGCCAGCAGGTGTATCATTATCTGCACCTGTATTATATCACTGGCATTACCCATGACCATTGTTCCAGATAAGCTCGTCTGTCTGAAATTGACAGGTAATAAGTTTTCAACTTTTTACTCTGGTTGGAAGCTTCCCGTGGTCAACTACCGGTAAAGCAATTTGTTACAACAGGCAGGACTATTGTAGCACTATAAAAATTGAATGTTAGGATGGTGGTTTACAAGTCTCCAAAATGAAAAGATCAACATACCAAATGGTAATTTTGGGGCCACGCTGGCAGAATGGTAACACTCGTGCCTCCCACCTCTAATACAGGGGTTTGGTTCCCGGCCCGACCTCAAGTTGGAAAGCTGGTGATCGGCAGTTTATAGTACATAACCTTAACTAACTGTATGCACTGGTTTCCTCTGTTCAAAGGGACATTAAAGCCCAACTATATCAAACGGTAATTTTACAAATGCAGAATTTGCATTCCATCTTTCAACTGAAACAAAACAAAAACAGCAAAAACGTGTGAAGGTTAAGTTGGGTTATCAGGTTAGAAATGGAGGAGAATTTCTTCCCCTGAGATTAAGGATGCCATATGAAGCTATATATGCTGTCCCAATGCCGCATTCCTTTCAATGAGGTCACTCACTGTCCTTTCTGATAACTGCAAACCTTCACCCCAAGACGGTCAATGCTATATCATTCTTTAAAAATGTATGCACACACTAACCTTTATGATTATGGCTTACATAGTTTGAATATTTTATTCAAGTTAATTATGTTTTTTCCCAGATTAAATTATTCATTCACTATAACCTTGGAAATGTGTATAACTTTCACCTGATAGAATTATTTCTCTAAATTATTATCAAACCTGTGTTTATTTTGTCCTACCTAATCCTTTGGCAGAATAAACTCCAAATATGGTTGACAACAAACAAGTTTTGGTATATATCAATGACCTTCTAACTGGCATGGGTGAATTTATGGGTTACGAGAATTTCCAGGAGATATATAATCTGAAAATTAACTTTGTAGATTTTTACTCCCTTATGCACTCAATCCCCAGGCCATGAAAAATGGAAATTCTTCAGCAGAAAAATAAGATCATGGGTCAGGTCACCCAAACATGCCTCGAGGAAATTCTGAATATGAAAAAAGTCTGTAAAGAGACATATTGGAAAAATATGGATACAATAAAACCAAAGAGAAACTTCCTGAAAAAATGGTCGGAATACTTTCGAACACATATCACAGAAAAGGAAATGAGTGAATATTTTACTCTGAACTTCTTATGCACAAATGAAAATAAAATTGCAAATTTTAATTAGTAAATTAAATTTTTATTAGTTAATACCTTACCTAACAGACGATAGCTATTGTCCGGCGCCAGCCGGTCCCGCCAAACGCCAGAAAAAGACGTCCTGAGTTTCACCTCCGGCCGGACCGGTACACTCCACTCCACTCGCCAGGTGGCCTAGTTCCTGCTTTATTCGCCAGAGGGACGTGACGTCATAGCATCTTTTTCGTCCCAAATTAGGTTAATTGAAGCTGAAAGCGGGGAAGGCCGGGTGGGAATCTCCCGTCTGTTAGGTAAGGTATTAACTAATAAAAATTTAATTTACTAATTAAAATTTGCAATTTCATTGCGTTAATACATCTTACCTAACAGACGATAGCTAGAATAACTACCCAGTGGAAGGAGGGCAGCTTCCTAAGGACTAGAAGGAACTCTATAAAATAGGCACGTAACCTCTGGCCCGGCTGATAAAGAAGCTAACAACTGCTCCTTAAGTTACCAAGCAGTGCCATTCCCCCCCCCCCCTCTTTTTTCTGCTCTGAGAGGAGGAAGAGAGAAGAGTTCAGTCCTAAAGATTCCAATTAGCCTGTAAGAGTGGAATAATGGTCTCATACTCAGTGCCTCAGGCAACCTAGTAAAAAACCTTAATTATTATGTACACTATTTATAAAATAGGAGCCAAGAAGGTTCATTGGTGGATCTGCTGTGCAGCCACCACTGGACCTAAGTGAAAAAGCTCCGAATCTGCCCACGCCACATCTTTAAGATAAAACTGAGTAAAGGTGTTGTGGGACTTCCAGTGGCATGCAGCTAAGATCTGCTCTAGTGAGATGCCACCTTGAAAGGCTTTAGAAGCCGCGAAGGCTCTAACGTCATGCGCCTTCACCTGGTGAAGGGTTAGAGACTCCTGATCTGAGAGATCATAGCAAAGGATAACCGTCTGCTTGATCCAAGACGAGATCGTAGCAGGAGAAATATCCTTCGTGAAACCCTTTTTGAAGGAGACAAAAACCAGCTCCTTTCCTTGTCTGACATCTTGAGTTTTGTCCAGATAGTAGCGCAGAGCTCTCACTGGGCAGAGTGACCTGTCCTCCTTCAAGGACTTGTCCAGAGTAGGAGCCAGGGCTGGTATAACCACTGGCGCCACGCACTCTGGACCTTCTTTTGCTACATGGTTTTTAGCCAAGAACATCGGAGACGGGTAAAGGGACACTTTTGACCAGTCAGCTTGGTGTCTAATATTTTTGTTCAGCCAAGCGTGTATTTCGCTCCTACGTTTTCCAGAACCTAGAGCGAGGAGGAAAACCGTTTAAAGGTCAGATGTTTTAATGAGGCCTTTCTGAGAGGCTCAAATGGTGGTTTGGTGAGCTGATGTAGAACGAGAGAGAGATTCCATGAAGGAATTCCTCGCCTACCCTTTGGTCTATCTCTGTGAAAACTGTCCAAAAGACGAGTTAGGTTTTCATCTTTGCTCACATTCAAGGAAGAATTTCCTAATTTGTCCGCAATGGCCGATCTGTAACCATCAATGGTACTGGGTTGGAGATTCTTTTCCTGGAATAGATGCAGGAGAAAATCTGCTATCTGTTTGACAGATGGAGACCTGAAGTCCACCTGACTTGATTCACACCATCTGACAAAAACGGCCCACTTTGCCTCATAGACTGTTCTGGTTGAACTTCTTTGAGGAGCCTCAATTCGTGACGCCACTGGACTAGAGAACCCTTGCTCCTTGATAGCCTCGGCTCTAGGAGCCAGGCGTGTAGGTTTAGATTGGTCAGATTCCTGTGACGCGCCTTGTTGAATGGCTGTGTCACTAGGTCGGGATGACTGGGTAGGCAAAGAGGGATCTGAGACGACAGTTCCACCAGGTCCCAGAACCATGGCATGTTGGGCCAACCCGGAGCTATGAGGATCACTCTCTTGTAAAGATGGTCCGACAGTTTGCTGACCACCTTGCCCAGTAACGATACTGGGGGAAAAACATACATGTCCAGGTTTTCCCACGAGACTGTTAGGGCGTCCACTGCCCAAGCATTGGGGTCCGGCACTGGAGACACATATTGGGCTAGTTTGCAATTGTACTTTGTTGCAAACATGTCCACCTGGGGACGGTGCCAGGTCTGAACTATGAGGTCGAAGACCCCTTGGTGCAGTGACCATTCTGTCTAAATGACTTGGCCTTGACGAGACAATTTGTCTGCAATCACATTCAGACGACCAGGGATGTGTCTGGCCTTTAGGACTACCTGTCTCAGATTGCACCAACACAGGAGTCGCCATAGAAGGGCACAAAGTGAGCCTGACCTTATACCTCCTTCCTTGTTGATGTATGCCACAACTGTCGTGTTGTCCGTGGCAACTAGAACTACTTTGCCTTGTACCAAGTGCTGGAACCTTTTCAAGGCCAGTAAGACCGCTTTTAGTTCCAGGAAGTTTATGTGAAGATGACTTTCTGGAACTGACCAAACGCCTCTTGCTGTGAAGTCTCCTAAGTGAGCACCCCAGCCTTCTTTTGAGGCGTCTGTAAAGATTTGCACGGCATGATTCAAAGGGTGCAAGGGTTGTCCTGTCAAGACATTTGTCTCCCTGGTCCACCATAGAAGGTGTGGGTGAAGTGACCTTGGTACAGGAATCTCCTTTTCCAGGGATTCTGGAACTCTCCAAAGTCGTTTTAGGTGCCACTGGATGGGTCTCATGTGGAGTCTCCCCAGGGGAACCTGTTTTTCCGTCGCTGTAAGCAGGCCTATCAGGGACATGAAGTTCCTGACTCGGCAACTTGGTTTGGATAGGATGGATTCCAACTTTTGAAGGATCGACTCCCACCGGTTCTGGGTCGGTAAGACCAGTCCCTGGGAGAGATCGTACTTGTAACCCACGAACTCGAAAGTCTGTTTGGGTTCTAGTTCTGACTTGTGTACATTGATTATCCAACCCAACTCCTGGCAAAGGGCGAGGAGGGATTGAGTGCCCTGGTGGCAGGATTCTTTGGTAGGGGCTCGAATCAACCAGTCGTCTAGGTACTGGTGGATCCTTATACCCCGGGATTGAGCCATTAACTTGACCTCTTTGACCACACAAGTGAACTCCATCGGAGCGGTGGAGAGGCCGAAGGGAAGGGCCTTGAACTGATAGGACTGATTTTGGAAATGGAACCTGAGATATTTCCGGGACTGCATATGAACTGGAATGTGGAAATAGGCGTCGCTGAAGTCCAACGATGTCACCCATTCCCCCTGTTGCAAGGAAATCCGAATTGTTTCTGGGGTTTCCATTTTGAATGTTTTTACGCTCAAAAATTTGTTTAGAGCACTGAGGTCCAAGATTGGTCGCCATTTTTGGTTTGGTTTTGGAACTATGAACAGTCGGTTGAAGAAGGCTAGAGATGTTCGAACCCTCACCATCTCTACTGCCTCCTTCTGCAGCAAGGCCTGCAAAGCCTCCTTCAGGTAGAGGTTCCTGAGGGGGTTAGCATAACCACTGACTATCAACGGATCCCTTACCAAAGGGGGTCTGATTTTGAATGGGAGAATGTAGCCGTCCCTCAAAATGGACACTACTCTCGGATTTGCACCCAGGAGGGACCACTTCTGCCAAAATTTTTGGAGACGTCCCCCTATCAGGTGAGCATTGACAACATTGTGGACATTTGGAGCAATGGGGGCAAAAACGCAATGATCTACAGAAAAAACACTTTTCACAAATTTTATTTCTGCTTTCACTTTTGATGAGGGACTTCCGCCTTTCTTTTGTGGCTGCCCTCTCACATTTAAGACAGAAGGTACAGGACTGGCAACAGGACACAATACAGGTTCTTGACGTACATGAAAGTTCTGTCCCAACACTCTTAGTACACAATGGACCGGCCGGGCGGGTGCCGCGTCCTGGTTGACCACCCCTGCCACGACCCCTAGCTCTTCCTCTGCCTCTAAAGGATTTCCATGCAGGCATATCCTTGCCAGTTGGACCTCCAGATCTGGTCGTGTCCTGAGATTTTGTCCAGTTTGTAGGGTAAGGTTGGAAACGCCCCTGTTGCTGTTGCTTTTTAAAGCCACCAGTGAACCCCCCACGGCCCGGTCCGGGCTGGGAAGTACGCCTGGCGTTTTCAACATGAGTGATTTCGTCCTCAGCTTTCCTTATGATATCATCAGGAAAGAGTGCGTATCCATTGAGAGGACAGTTGCGAAGAGCTGAGAAGGTATCCGGTTTAACTCCGGCTTTCAAATTCTCCAGGTATGAGTCCCTGCGAGTCAATGTCAAGTTGGCCATCTGAACAAAGATAAAATCTGACAAATGTTGCAGAGATTTTCCAATGGCAAAACTGACGTTTTGGTTGAATGAAGCCAAGTAGTGCAATTCATCTAAGGAGGCCTGAGCCTTGGAAGAGGATTTTCCTTTGGATAATTCTGCTTGTAAAGACTTTAAATGCTCTTGTACGGAATCCTGGATCTTTGTTATACACCGATTAAAACCAGCAGCTTGGTTACATACATAGCTTGTTTCCTTAGCTGATTTCTCCCACTTGCGTAAGGTGTCCTGGTTAATGGGACGGCTTGGAGGGTGGGAATTTGCAACAGCAGGCTTACAGATTCTGGAGAAGGCACTGTTTAATTTTGCCGCATCGTTGGGCCATGTATTTACAGATTTCCTAGGCCTCAGAGGGTCTGTAGGTTCTGCAGGATGGATGCCATACCATCTATTCTGTGATTTTGGTGGTCTAAGAAATTGATCCACATGGAGTCCTCCGGGTTCACTAGACTTGGAGGGGTAACCCTCGAGCAACACTAAATTCAAAGTTTCTAGTTTACGACATAACCAGTCTTCAGGTGGAAGGTCTACAGAAACTTTTCCCACTGGTTGTGCACGGTGTCCTACCCAGGGGTTATCAGATTTTGAGGAAGGGGAATACTCCAAGTCGGGGATGTGTGTCCACCCCATGAACGCTCTCACTCCTCTTACAGTTTCTCTATAGTTCTGTTCTTCACTCAGTACTTTGTCAGAATCCCCGGCTTCAAAATCCGGTTGTTCTTCCGGGTCTGATACTTCCCCTTCCTCAACAGGTTCCGGAGGCAGGTAACTGGAACTGGAGACCGGAACAGAGTGAGATAATAGGTCACCATAAGACACCGGACCGGGCTGAGAGAACACCGGTTCGGTAGAGTCAATGTATGCTTCTGGTTCCGGGTAAAGGTTTTCCAGAGGAGAAGTCATGCCCACACTTGTAGTAGTTATAGTAAAGCTAGTTCTATCCGGACCGGAGGCTGGACCGGCCTGGCCAGAAGGAACGGCTGAAAGTAGAAAGGGGGCTTGAGATAGAGAGCCTGCGGGAGGTGCATGAGAAACCGGTGCCTTGACCGGTGAGAATGTAGGCTGTTGGGGACGCTGTCCCATAGTTATTAATGCTTCAAGCCTAGCCATGCGCAGAGACCATTTCTCGTCCAAATCCTGTAAGTCTTTCTTAAAGGAAGGCTGAGGTAAGGACAGATCTTGAGAAGTAGATAAAGAAGATGAAGCACCCACCGACTTGTCCTGATCCACTGAAGACAAAACAGTAACAGTACTGGGATCGATAAGGGACTCACGCTCTAGTTTCTTTTCCTTTCTGATTTTATAAGTAGGGGTTGAAAGTTGTAAAACCTGCTCCGGCGTTAGCAACTCACAAAATTCGCAAGGTAGTTTCTTCACGCATGCGTCATCCCCCAGACTTTTGTCCCTGCATCAAGCACACCTAGAATGTAGGTCAAATGAAGCCATAATATGGCCACAGGCTCCCTTCCTTTGTCCTGGTGATGCCATGATAGATAAAATATCCGTATATCACACCAAGAAACACAAAACACTGAAATTAAGGTTATATATCCAATTTGAAAACTTTGTGAAAAAATTCACTACTTCCTAATCGCACCAAACGAAAAAGATGCTATGACGTCACGTCCCTCTGGCGAATAAAGCAGGAACTAGGCCACCTGGCGAGTGGAGTGGAGTGTACCGGTCCGGCCGGAGGTGAAACTCAGGACGTCTTTTTCTGGCGTTTGGCGGGACCGGCTGGCGCCGGACAATAGCTATCGTCTGTTAGGTAAGATGTATTAACGCAATGAAATGAGAAGTTTTCAGTACAACATTTTACAACGAATAAATTCTTGAATATCTGTAAAATAGGGGAAGATAAATGTTACTTTTGTAAAACTGAAGTGGAAACCTTAGAACATTTTTTCTGGGACTGTTCAAAAAATTAAAAAATTTTTGGGCATCCATTGTAGAGCTCTTGGAACCTTATATTAAACTGCATGATGTAATAGATAATAAGTCCGTGCTTCTGGGGACAAAATATGGTCAAAATAACATCCTGGTAAACCACATTATAAACATAATTAAAAACTATATATATGTCACTAAATGCAACAACAGAATACTTTGCCAGTTTGGAGCGTTGTCCAAAGTGAGAGAAGTATTTCATATAGAGCAAAATATATTATTACAATATAAAAAGGAAAGTAATCTGATAAATAATAAATGGAATCCTCTTCTTAATTTTTTTCAGGAATTTTTTAAAGAAAATCTGTCTACATAGAGATAAAATGGAAATACAATACCCTTAAAATTTTCAAATGGCAAATTAGAAGTAAGAGAAAACTAGAATTGAGACTCGGTAACTTGGCAAAAACCCACAGGCACAGACAGCACCACAACAGGATGGGGCATTGGGAGGGGAAAAGGGCAGGGGTTTTTTTTGTTTTTTTTAAGGGGGTGTAAATAAACTGTTTCTCTTTTTTTTTCTTTTTTTTTCTCCTCTCTTTTTTCATATATTAATAAAATCCAGCTTGGAAGGTCATAGAGGAATGTGTGAAGTACAATACCCTTTATTTATCAAGTTAACAAGTTAACTCTGTATGCCAATGTACCCGCCATCTGTGTATGGCTGATTTCTGTAAGCTCCTGATAGGGGGTTATCCACCCTCACCCCCCAGGGTAAGGCAAAAACTTGTGCAAAAAGGGTGAATAAAAATGAATTATGCTGGGAAAAAAAGTTTATATTGCCGACATCTCAACATTTTTTTCATTCATAAATAAAATTCTTCTTTTAAAAAAATTGTCGCTTTTTAATTGAAGTTCATATTTAAACATTAATATTTTATCTTTTTGTGACAATTTGCCAATTAACCGAAATACAAGTCCATATTGCATTTACTAACCTTAAACTGACCAATAATATTTTACACAAACAATTCAAAGAAATTTTCGATATCCACAAAGAAAAGGAAAAAAAACAGTGTGGTGGCAGACAGGAACCTCTAGCCACAGGTATAATCAAAGGTCAAAGTTGGAGTTATATGTCCAGGTAAACAGCAAGGATGCAGATATAATTGGGGGAGCCACCGAGTGGACATTTGGAAAATTTCCCTCTAGTTACAGAGTTGTTTGTATTTGTGCTTGTATTTATGCATGGTTTTGAACTATAAAGCAACAACAAATTACAAATCACAAAATTAAAAAATGTGCTGCAAGAGCAGTGGTTGCTAGATGTGCCCAATACCTAAAGAAGTCCATTAGTCTAGGGTATATATATCCTAAAATTGGTACAAATCTGTGCAGGAGTTTTGTACTGTAGAGCACCCACACAAAAAGTTAAAAGCAGAAAAAGTTGCACCAGTTCTTGCCAGATGTTACCCAAAGTCTAAAGTCCAGGATGTAAGACTGTAGACCACCCATAAATTCTATGCCTATTGCCGCTCAAATAGTTGAAGAGACAACTATAACTGGGGTTAAAGGCTTGGGTTTTCTGTATTTAATGTTAAAACTAATAATAAAGAGACGTTGGTTAGGTGATAAAATATCATTTCTATAATAGGCTTGCTCATGATATCCAGGCGAAATTTTACCTCAAATACACTTAACAAGTTTGAGGGTGGTACCACTGTTTGAGGGTGGTACCACTGAGTGACATTGATGCTAGGTTTCTCGGGAATTGGCACTGGTGGCAAGTAAACTATTTATCATGCCAAGTAGGGCCAGGGTTCATATACACACAAGCTGTAAACTAGAGAGCCTTTAGGCTCAAATTTGCATATCTTTTCAAACATGCACACAGATATTTGGTATTCATAAAGCACTCGTACATGTAAAGAGATAGAACTGTATCAGACATAGCTGTATGCTGCTCCAATAGTCTATGTGTATGAGTACATTATAGAAACTGAAACTCCATTATCTGAAATGAAAACTTTCCCTAACTGCAAAGAAACTTGAGCCTTCAGCAAGGCTAGCTGTAAACTATTGATGACAATGTTTAACACGACATATTGCAAGTAAATGTATAGTTCATCTTCATGGATAATATTAAATGGCTGGCTCAGAAATATATGGTATTCTACATTTTCAAATAATGTTTTTACACGAATTCTATGTTCCAAATAATGTTTGTGTAAAATCATATGAAGGTTAAACTGTGCTATCGGATTATGAATGGAGGAGACTTCTCCCTGAATCTTGTTGACTTTGTGAAACCAGGGGCCGTATTCACAAAAGGTCTTAGAGAAGTCTCAGGCTTAAGTTGGCTGTATTTTTGTACAAAAGTTAAGCCTAAGACTTGGCTAAGACCTTTCGTGAATACGGCCCCAGAGGGTTTTCCTGGAATATTGGTTGCTGTCAAACCAGAGAGATTACTCGTATTTCGTGAAACCAAGCATCTCTCCCGGAATATTGGAAACTATTACTACCAGAAATCTTCTCTAGATTTCATTTCCGTCACTCATGAAACCATGGAGTTACCACCTTATTAAGATTAAGCAGAGACATAACCACCTCAACACTGTGGGGTTTGAAACCACAGTGTAGCTCCGCTTTCCAATAATACCATTCTACAGTGATATCATTCACTGGCTGTTCTGATAACCACAAACCTACACCTATATACTGTCATTTTTAAGGATTGTTTATATGGATATGTGCAAGCCAAATACCCGATTATGGCTTCAACTGTTTGAATACTTTATTTGAGTTATCAATGATACATATTCAGATGTTTTCACATTTTTCATTCACATTACAATTAAGAAATGAACTTTAGCATGAATTATTTTTCTAAAATAATAATCTAAACTATCATCAGCCCTTTTGATTCTCCTGCTGGCTGAAGGCTGTGGTCGGTAAATTATAAAGTGACTTCCATGATTGTACGTATGTATGTCCATTCGTGACGTCTTTACATAAGACTTTATATCTTGGTCATTCATCAAGATATCCTTACCAAATTGGCTAGGAATATTCACTGCTTTTAAAACATGTTGGTAAAAAATGGCCTCCTTTTGAAAAAACAAAATGGACATCATAGTCGATTTTTCAAAAATCATTAACATATTCGAAAGTTTTAATACTGAAGCTGGTTTCATCAAATTTGCCAGAAATGTTTACGGTTAGGAAAGCTTGCCTCAGAGTAATTTTGACCTCATTTTGAAAACAAAATGGCCACCATATCACGTTTAAAGTCAAGTGGGTTATCATATTAAAAAGGCCTTAATTAGATCTCCCTTAATACTGGTTCTTGAGCTTACAAAGGTGAAAACAACTAAAAGGAAATCATGTCATCATACTACAATGGTCTTATATCTCCCTTGTTATAGGTTCTAGAGATTGAAACTGTCAAAACAAACTGCAGGAATTATATCCTACAAATCTTTTGCAACTTTAAAATTTTACCTTTGGCCTCTGCTTAAAGGTCAAGTGGGGTCATCATACTAAAAAGGCCTTATACCTCCCTTATTATTGGTTCTCCAGCTTGACATGTGAAACCATCCATAGGAAATTATGGCCTGTGAATCTTTTGCAAACTTCAAAATGTCAAAACACGCTGCTGGAAAGCATAGCCTGTGACCCTTTTGCAAGTGTGCAATTTAACCTTTGACACTTGCGTCAAGGTTAAGTGGAGTCATCGTATTTAAAACGCCGCGGATCTCCCTCATTATTAGTTCTAGAAGTCTAAAATGTGAAAACAAACTACAGGAAATCATAGACTGCGAATCTTTTGCAAGTGTCCGTTTTGACTTTGACCTCTGCTTCAAGGTCAAGTGGGGTTAACATACTAAAAAGGCCTTATATCTCACTTATTTTTGGTTCTCGAGTTTGAAAATGTGAAAATAATCTATAGGAAATCGTTTCCTGCGATTATTTTGTAAATTTTGAATTTGATGGGTCATTATACTGAAAAAGGCCTTTTATCTATCTCCCTTATTATTGCTCCTTGTCTTTCAACCCTGCATTATGGTCAGACTACCTCCCTTTTGCTTAATACCTCAAGCACAATACAAATAGTGGGGCAGTGAATGTGTTTTCTTCGATGTAAATGTTGCTATTGTGTTTAACAGTATAGTGTAGATGTTGGAGCCCAACTTAGGAGTCAGCCCATCTTAAGATGGGCTATAGCCCAACTTAGGATAATAAAATTAAAGAATGATTTTTTATGGAATGTAATATAAACTATTTACAAGGAAATTATTTTTTCATGAAAAAGATGGCATTGACATTGACAAACTTAACTGACCCTTAACTGACAGTTTAACTGACAGCTCACTTACACTAATTAATTTGTATGCTCCTCTGCACCTTAGTGCTGAGGGGCTCAGTCCACTGAGCCACTCCTTGGCTAGTTTGCTATCATGTTAAAGCCTTGTCCCTGGCTAGATAGCATGTTTGAGAGTGTAGCTTGGTTGCTAGGGCTACTTTAAAGCCATTGGCTAATACATAATTCTCAGTCCTGTGAAAGGGGTTGCCGTTCAGTTTGAATTTCAGTTCTGAAAAAGACAGACATGTTTCCTTATTTTATGAACTTTATGTTTTACAAAGGATTTTACAGTGTTTTACTTATGAACTTGGAACATTTTAGTTATTGATACACTCTACCAGGCGACCTTATAGACAACCTTATGCTTGTGGCTCATAACTCTGAGGGACGATATTGAACATTGACTTTTTATTTGCAATCCAGTTTTAGTGCTATATCATATTGTGACAATGGGGAGACAAAAATATTTTCATTGTGGCAAGTGTAACAAAAAACATCAACGGCCAGTGGGGAAAAACTGTACTGCTGAAATGGTTCCAGAAGAAAAATTCAGTGACTTGGACAGTAGTGTTTCCAGTGTAACAAGTACTGAGGACAGTACCTGCGGTGCCAGTGGGAAAAGTCAAGATACAAACAGTCTATTGCTACAAGAAATGAAAAGTTTAAGTTCCAAGATGAATCTGATGGAAAAACGGTTGGCGACAACAGAAAAACAACTCAAAGCCTCCAACCCAGCGTATCAACAGAATGGCAAGAGTGAAAGAAAAAAGAAGAAAGTACCTGCAGTACCTCAGCCACAGACGTCTGAAGAGGACTCATCAGATGCTGAGCTGGTCATGCCTTGTAAGAAATTTCTCAAGGAAGATCCAAAGATTCAACAGCAAGTCAAGGCAAGGATGGAAGAGCTGAAACACATCAATGATAGAGATTGTCAAGGTAAATTTAAATCTCAAAGGTCTACAAATGATGATGTTACAGTAAAATTTAAAATTCCATGGCCCCAGAATCAAGTACTGTCAGGTTCTACTAGATCTAGGCCCTCTTATGACCAACTAAATGTTTTCCAATGGGTTTCTGGGTTTGCGCGTATTGCTCAAGATGAATCAAACATTGATGTGAAAAATAAGATGTTAGAGTACTTGGCAGACCTTATGGAAGATGCTCAGGATTTTTCCTGGGCATCGGCCAAGGCTGCTCATGCAGTAGCTCTGTGTAGAATGGAAGATGGAAAACTGTCGTGGAATGATACTCAAGGGTTGGATAGAGTAAGAAGAGCGCATGCTCAAAAGAATATTGGGGCTTCAAACTCAAACAATGGAATGAGTAGCAATAAGTTTGGAAAAAATAAAGAATTGGGATTTATTTGCAAATTTTTTCAAATTGGGACTTGCACTCACTCCAAGGATCACATTAGTGGAGGTCGCAAGTATAGACATGTCTGTTCTCACTGTCAGGGTTTCCATCCAGCAAAAGAGTGTAAATCTAGTGATAAAAAATCAAAAAACGAGTAAGGCACTGCAGCAGTGCAGTGCCGAAAAATTTGGATGATAACAAACCAAAAATGTTCTATACTAGGGTGGTGTATAACAGTAAATTTAAAGCTGTTAATAAAAATGAGGCGAATGTTAACATTCGCAAAAATACACAACATCTTGGTACAAACAAACGTGAGAAAGGTAAATCAATTGACAAAGTGTGCAAACAGCACCTGAACAAAAGTGTAATATGATTCAAGGTGTGTGTTATAATGTACCTGTCATTAATCGATTTGATAGTCTTCATATTGAAGACAATTTACCCCTTAATACATGTGACAATGTGCTTGATAATGTGCGTGTCAATGTGCCAAAACAAGCACAAGTTATATACAGTAATGATAATATTCATGCAACGCATGGAAGAAATGGTGAAAAACAGTTGCAAAGAAAAGATAAAGGTAAGGTTGGCAAATATCTGGACACTGAACGTAATTGTGAAGGTATGAACCAGTTGGTTATAAATAAATTTGGAAAAAATGTCGAAAATAAACAAATAAACAACACATCTATGGTTCAATCTTCAGATTTACAATTGGACGGTAGGTTGAATAATGGTTGTTCCAGTAGTCGTACTGAACCGAATCTTAGTCGAGAGGTTCCGTGGCAAGACGTGCAACCGGAATTCTTTGTTTCCCCAGATCTGGCTCCTGTTTGGGATTGTAAACTTGCAAAACAAATGAAATTGAGGGAGGCGGCTACTGTTCCAGACTTCCAAAAATGGAAAATTCAAAATAAATTTGCGTTTGGTTTCATACCCCTTAGTCCATTACTTGGGGAAAAACATTGGAAAGAAAATGGCAAAGCTCAGTCCCCTATAGAAGCTTATCACATGGTTAAAACTTCAGGACGTTATAACCATCAACAAGCAAGAATTTTATTAGAAAGTCAGTTGAATTCTGAAATGTGGGAAGATCATTTGCAAGACTATTGGGACTGGCAACTGGTCCAGTACATAAAATTTGGATTTCCTTTGGATGTGGCTCTCCATGCTGAATTAGTTTGTGATTTTTCCAATCATAAATCAGCCACTTTGTTTCCCTCACATGTTAATACTTACTTACAGGAAGAAAAGAAATTCAAAGCCATATATGGCCCTTTTAATAAAAAACCCTTTGAAACATTGCATTGCAGCCCATTTATTACTAGAGAAAAGCCTGATTCAGAGAATAGGCGGGTGATAGTGGATCTTAGCTGGCCAAAAGGCAACTCTGTGAATGAATTCGTGAATTCTGATGAATATATGGGCACAAAATTCATGCTAACTTTTCCCTCCATTGATGATATCACTGCTCAAATTATCAGACTTGGTCATGGGTGTCTGTTATACAAGGTTGATATTAGTCGTGCCTTTAGGCATATCAAAATTGATCCTTCTGAATATGATAAATTGGGTCTAAATTGGGATGGTTTTTACTTTGATTCTTGCCTGCCCTTCGGGTTCAAACATGGGAGCAAAATTTTTCAGAGAACCAGCGATGCAGTAAGATACATCATGAGCAACCAAAATTATGATATTATAAATTATATAGATGATTTAATTGGTTTTGGTCTGCCCAGTACTGTCCACAATAGCTACAAATACTTGTGTGAGTTGCTGAAAAAACTAGGTCTCACTATTAGCAGTAAAAAACTGGTTCCGCCAAGTACAGTAGTGACGTGCCTTGGGGTTCAGATTGACACGGTTAAAGGCACAATTTCTGTTCCCCCTGAAAAATTGCAAAAAGTCATGCTAATGTGTTTCACATGGGAGAGTAAAAAGACGGTTCGAAAGCGAGACCTCCAGTCACTATTGGGCTCCCTAATGCATATCACAAAGTGTGTAAAAAGCTCTAGACCTTTCCTCAACAGGATGTTGCAAAACCTCAGGGAGGCAAAAACTGATTATGTCCATTTGAATTCAGATTTTTATAAAGATTTGTTGTGGTTTCAGACTTTTCTTCCCCATTTTAATGGTGTATGTCTGTACAATCACCCCCTATTACAGGGTACAATACAGGTTGATGCCTCCCTCCAAGGGTTGGGGGGTAGATGGGGTGACTGTGTGTATAAATTGTCAATACCTCTGGGCATGGACGACCTTGGCATTGTTCAACTTGAAATGTTAAATTTGTTTTTGGCCCTCAGGATCTGGGCTCCAAATTGGGCTGGAAAAAGGGTCAAATTTGAATGTGACAACCAAGCAGTTGTAGCTGTTATGAAAGCAGGTAAAACAAGAGATCCTGTCCTAGCTGCTTATGCGAGAAATATACATATGTTAGCTTCTGTGTTTGATATAGAAATCACTGTAATTCATCTCCAAGGTGTCAAAAATACAGTGGCTGATCTGCTGTCTCGGTGGGATACAATCAGTGACAGTATGATACAATTAAAAAAGCATATAGCAGAACCACAATGGGTGCCTGTGCACTTGCAGATGTTGCACATTGATTGGACCATATAATCAGTTTTTCTTTGCAGGTCTTCATCCTGTTGCAGCATCACTTAGCTCCAGGGCCTTCAGCAGAGCAAAATCTGGCTTCAGACCCAACACTCAAAGAAATTATGACTCTATGTTTTCATTATTTGTAGGATTTTGTGTATTTTTAAACATTGCATTTCAGCAAGTCACATCTGAGGTCTTAATGGCCTTCATGGAGTTCCTAGTAGGCAATGGTGCTTCTTACTCAGCAGTGCTCAATCACATCTCTGCTGTAAAAGCCATGTGGGGTCTTTATGGTCTTTCTCTTGCTATGTTTGATTCACCAAAAATCAAATTATTCATAAAGTCCGTCCAAATGAATAGGCCTATTACTGTGTCAATTCCATCCATTATTGACATCCCTCTTTTACATAAAATTATTGCAACATGTGATACGATGTATATGGGTCAGGTCTTCAAGGCCCTTTACCTTGTGGCCTTTTATAGTTTCTTGCGGTTGTCAAACATGGTTCCCCATTCTTTTCATCAGTTTGACCCCTCTCGCCATCTTGCCAGGGGTGATATTTTCTTGAATAAATCATCAGGTAAAATTCTCATAAAATGGTCTAAGACTATCCAGAATCGTGATAGAGTAAAAATCATTGATCTACCTTTCCTTCATCACTCTCATCTCTGTCCTATTATGGCCCTAAAGGTCCTTCTAGCCCTCGTCCCTGCAGGGAATAATTCACCTTTATTTCAGATCAAAATCAAAGGTAAATGGTATCCCCTTACAGATTCAAAAGTCAGGTATCATCTTAAGTTGGTACTTAAAAAACTAGGTGTGGCTCCAAATAGTTTAACTTTTCATAGCTTTCGCAGGTCAGGAGCTTCCTATGTATTCAATAGCCATGTTAGGCTCCAAGATATTAAATCTCATGGTACCTGGACCTCTGATAGTGTGTGGAGGTACCTCCTCCAGGATCCCTCTACCACATCATCAGTAGCCCTCGCATTTCAGGCAAACCTTTCTGTTCCTACCCCTACTTAGTGGGGCTTGGGGTTCTTACTTTTAATGCTTTATATTTACTATAATTGTATTCTATTCTGTATATAGCTAGTATTATATATTATACATTCAGACTAAAGTTTATTGCATCAAATTAACTTGGTATTTAGTAACATGTACAGTTACTTTATTGCTTACTTGCTCACTTTTCTTTGGCCTTGGAATTCAAAATTTAGTGAATTTTATTCATTTTGTCATTTAGTAATTTAACTCATATTGTATTCGTGTCCTCACTTTGGGTTGTGAATTCAAGTTAGTAATCTTTATTACTTTCAGTAATGGAGTAATGTTTTATATCTAGTAAATTATCACTTCTAGTCACTTAGTATTGTCAATCTCTAGGGTTGATCGGATTTCAGTGTGATTTATTACTAATTATTATTTCCATGGTATTCATCCTGTTATATTCATGGTTACTGTATGTTATGTGAAATTTAACTCTCTAATTGATGGCAATGATTTGTTATGTAATCAGGGCTAGCCTGTATGTTATCATCATGGACTGTACAATTTATCATTGGGCCTTCCCTGTTATTGTGTTATGTGATGTATAATTGTATGTTATGAAAAAGTCAATGGTAGTATATAATATTAGTAATAAAGATAATATAACCTCAATTGTGGTTCTTGGGGACTGAATGCAATTAAATCTAAGTACGTTTATTTGATGAATTTAGTCAAACAACACACTGATGCATAAAATTGATAAAAATGATAAAATACACATTCCATATAAACTTGGTATTTTCTATTAGGCTATATGGGTAAAAGTCCATTTAATAACTTAACATCAAACATTTGAAAATTATGATTAAATTAATCAGTTTGTTGTTTACAAACCTGTAAAGTATCATCCCCAAAACACCACAAAAACTTTTAAAAAAATGCCTTATTAATCCTGTTAGCCAGTCAGTCAATCAGAGGTGAAAGAAATCAAGTTCAAAAGAATGCTAGAACAATAGATAAATCTAAAACTAATCCAGTTACCAAGTCACACACATAGTCAAACAAATCAACTTAAAAGAAATGTTGAAACAATAGATAAATCACAATCTAATCCAGCTACCTAATCACTCCCCACAAGTGAAACAAATCAAGTTGAAAGCAATGATTGAATGACAACTTATGACCTGATGACCCTCCCATTTTCAAATTAACTGAGACAGATTCTTGGAACAATAAAGGGATTAAGACTAATCCTATCAATATATTATGAGGTAATGAAAAAAGTAACATTTAAGTAGAAAAATAAGCAAATAATATTTAAGTTTTAAAAATAAAAACTACATTTGCAAATTATAAGTTGGGCTAATATTTGTTTCCAAATCTTAAGATGAGATAAGCACAACAAATCTTAAATAATATTTCACAAACATATACTGTATAATTGAAATACAAGTACTTAAATAAACTAGCATGGTTATATTCAATTTTATGATTAAAACCACCAATGGAGTGTGACATAACAAATTAATATTAAACTTGCTGGTTAATATTAAATTTTAGTTTTAAAATCATTCCTGAGTTTACTTATCCTAAGTTGGGCTAGTATGTGCTAGCCCATCTTAAGATAGGCTACCCAACTTAGGATCCTAAGTTGGGCTATAGCCCATCTTAAGATGGGCTGACTCCTAACTTGGGCTCCAACATAGATACTATAATGGAATACAGTACTCATCTTTGTGTTTGCTTGTGAGGTACTGTAGTTGTAAAATTTTTTCAATGATTACATGAAATAACAACCCAATAGAAAAATCACCCAAATAATCAGATTTTTATAGCTCTTAAAGTCAATTGGTTTTAATATTTTTTATCACATGGCTTATGTTCTTTACATTACATGGGAAACTGATTGCCATACTATTTTCTTTCAAAACTAGTCATATTAGGTTTGCCACAGTAGTAAAACACAAATCTGACCATCAAGCCACATCGGGTGACGTTGGCCTGCATAGTTTTAGCATCCCTAAAATATTTTAATAATCATGAATTTAGAAATATATTGACTTAATTGGTTACTTTGCATATTTACAGTATTCACATTTTTGGTGTCACCAGCATCTATGTTGGGGCACATAGGCATTGCTTTGTTCTCCCCCAGTATTGTTTTCAGCATCAGCATTATTAAAAAATATTTCAAAAATGGCTTGACAGATTAAATTTAAATTTGGCATGTGAATGTTACTATTTATTTATTTATTTATTTACCCATTTATTTACCTACCTATTTATTTATTTGTATATAAAAGTACACATGTACTTGAATAATACAGCTATTATATTACATAAAATGTACAAAAAATCATAGAAGTAAATAAATACAAAATGTAGATTAAGAAATATCTGAATGACTATACTAGTACACTGTACAGCAAAAATTTATAAACTAAGATATTTCATTTAGTGAAAATACATGATACTGTTTAGATGAGACAAGATAAAGCATATATTTGATAACATCAGCACATACTAAAGACAATGCAGGTAAACTTTCAAGATATTGACTGCTGATCTCAGTCCCAACGGTGAAATCCCAACTAAGAAGTCAGATCTCAGCAATGATGTAATAAAAGACCCGCCACTGCGGATTAAAAAATTTTATTATAATTAAAATAACTTGTTTAGTACATTAGTAATTTTAGTATACTACTGATTCTAACATTTACTAACCCTACATTACAGTATATAAAGGTGGCTTGATAAAACATGAATTGTTTCATTACTACTTGAGATCAAGCCACACTGTTTTGATATTAATGTTATTCACATAATATACTTGTTATCTATAACACTGTATAATACGTTAATATTAACATATATAACTTGTCTGACATAAAACATTTTAAAATACCTAAAAATACTATTAAAACCTTTATACACTTCACAATCAGCTGTCAATACAACATATATTTGTAGACATATTTCCTGATAACTGGAGGTGACCTAAGCACCTGAACTGTTAACCACCTGACACACAGCAATATTTTAATTAACGTCCATACTTGAGAGTTAACTCTCTACAGCAATCTGCCTGAATCTGATTCTGGTGGTTTACGCTCCTAGGTGGAGGAATTCAATGCTGAACACACGTGTTATTAACTGTCATACACTTTGTACAAGTCGCCAAATGCCCAACACGTATAGTTAAGTACCAAGTAGTGTTTGAAAGGTAGTGGTAACTGAAGAAGAATGTAAAGGATCTTCAACAATATATGCATTAACCGCATCACTGGACCACGTTCCCTGTCTTTGAATGTGCTGCATACTGACATTGCTGTTATACGCCAGTGTTGCCCCAGATCTACAAAATGTATGAAATGTGAGGGCCTTGGGGTCAAGGCCTAGGTACTGTAATACTTTGACTAAATGGGCCCTAATCTGGGCCTGAGTAATAACCCCATATACATTAAAAAATAATGGAGCATTGGGAGCAGCTGGATACAGTTGAATCATGTAGGTAATGGCTCTAACTGGACACAAAGGAGACTGACCCAACACGGGAATGGTTATGAAAGTGCCTCTTGTAGATACCTGTAAGGTCTTCGACCACTTTATCAATAAGATGGCTGAATTTTGATGTACAAAGAAATCACCCCTGCATAGATGTCTTGTGATATCAAAAGATGATTTTGAAGTTGGGGCCACATTAGAGATCCTGAGAAATCCAAAAAATGACAATAAATAAATACTTTTGAAGATGGAAGGAAACTGAAACAAATCACATGTATCTATGATCTTAGACAAAGTTTCAATGTCGAACACTCCCTTGTGTATAGGAATTTGCCGTAATGACGTATGAATAGCCCTCATATATAACTTCACTTTTGCATGTTGAAATATTTTAACATCCATGTGAAACCATGCATATTGAGATTTGATTGCTGACAAATAATTGGCAATAGAATTGGGTTTCAGACCATTGAATGCTAAAAATTCGATGAAATACAATACTGTGGCTAAGCCCACTGGATGTTCACATACATTACAAAAATCACAAAATGCCAGGAACAACAGAAACATGCTTTTGTATGCAGTCCAAGTTTTTGGTCGATATGCTTGACGTAATCTTTCATTGACCCTGTGAGCTAATTCCCCCATGACTGAGGATTGATCTACAACACACAAAATCATATTTTGCTATCACACATACCTTTTCTAGATATCATAATCAACCATAAAATGTTCTTGTGTCACATGACACCAGGTAGGGTTGTGTACCAATTGGTGTAACAATTGTTTGTCTGTCTGATTACCTCTCCATCGAGACAGCAGATCTGCCGTAACATTTTCTTTGCCTTTAATATGTTGCACTACTAACCGTATATCAAATGTAGCTGTCACTAACCAGATGTTCCTGATATAAGCTGCCAGCTCCATATCTCGTGTGTAACCATTTTTACAGACATTTACTACTGCCATATTGTCAGTTTTTA
Source organism: Sabellastarte sp. h YS-2021 (assembly GCA_964017235.1). Lineage (NCBI taxonomy): Eukaryota > Metazoa > Annelida > Polychaeta > Sabellida > Sabellidae > Sabellastarte > Sabellastarte sp. h YS-2021. Next base: position 20,818,024 of record OZ024927.1, read on the forward strand.
TTATTACACTTCTTCCTGTCCATTGTTCGCCCCATAGTCGTAACACAACTAAAATGTTAATCATTTCGAAATGAGTGATACTCAGATCACCCCTATGGGCCAGATTTTGTGGAATTTCGGCTGAATAAACCATATTTTTCCAGACCCCCCCCCACCCTTTGTAGACAAGCATCTATCTCTAAGGTGAAGGCTTGATCTATCATAGCATGACTAAATTTTGCTGTGCCATTGAAAATAGGTAAAAATTTACAAAACCATTTGAAATCTTTCTTCATTTCTTGAGTTATAACAATTCTGTCACCTTTGGCCTCCCGTAACCCCTGCAAAATTCTATTCACAAAAAATCTGGTGGGGGTCACACACTTGTGGACGAACATAAGGGAACCAATCACAGATTGTAAACCTCTTTTTGTTGTGCTGTTTTTGCCACTAGTTTCTTGACATTTTTTCATGACTTCAACTAATTTTTCAGGGGGTACTGATACTGTTGAATTTTTGACATTAATTATGATGCCTAAACAGTTACATACAAAGCTAGGACTTCTGAGCTTGGACTTGCTAATAGGAAAGCCTAGGTCCTGCAACAACTGTAATAATTCATTGAAAGAGTCATGAATTGTACTGCCTAAGCCTACCCCCAAGAGATCATCTACGTAGCTGAAGATAACATGATTTTTTTGATACATTATGTACCTAAAGAAATCGCTGAGTCTACTACAGGATAAACTGCCAAATCTATGGCCAAATGGACAGAACTTATCAGAATAATACTTATTATCCCATTTTAGGCACAGTAAGTTATAATCTGAGGGGTCTATAGGTAACTGCCTAAATGCTCTTGACAAATCGACTTTGTAGATGAGAGCCTCAGGGCCTAATTCTCTCAAATAAGCAGTTATATCATCTACTGTGGGATACTGTAGTTTATATGCAGTGTTCAAGTACATATTGGGTGTAGTGAAATGATTTATGGAGGCCCCCACGGGCCAATTCAAGTCTATAATGACCCTACGTTTGTCACTGTCACTTTTATCCCTTGTCATGAAAGGAGAGACCTGTGTGCCGTTTCCATAGGGGGGTTGATCATACGGACCAGCTATAGCTTGATGGCCTATTTCATCTGATAAATACATGTCTACATGTTCCCTGTACTGGGTAGCAGAATTATGACTTTCTTCCGTAGATTTCAAATGACACTCTTCATTTTTTGGAAAATCTAAAGGAAAACCAAACTTTAAAAACATTGGTAATTGGTAATCCCAATATTTTTCCGCCAATTTCTCCAAAAGTTCAAAGTTAATGTTTGATGGTAACTGAATTTTTGCCTGCTCATAATTGTATTTGCCAGTGTCCCTCACTTGCTTGTGTACCCGTACAGGATCAAAGTCTCTGTTGCTTATGACACTATTTGGTTTCAGAGAATATGCTCTCTGCATACGTTTCAAATTCGAGATTGGTAAGAAACCATATGGGTTTCTTTGTTGTCTAATACACTCTTTCAAATCACTGCATTTGTCAATGATTTCATTGACATTTACACTCCTAACACACTCAGGAGCTTTGCCCTATTGAATGTTACGTACTATGTGTGTGGTGACATGTTTTTCATCTGTGACCTGGTTGACTGTTTAATTAGCTTTACTTTTTGTCGAATCTTCATGTTTAGATTTGTTTTTGACACCTTGTGTGACACTATTATTTAACAACACCACTTCACTCCCACTATTTGCCTCAAAATCATTCTGTGTGTCAACCAAGTCACACAATGGTTCGAATCTATTTCCTAATACCACACTATTTACATTGTGTCTAACCTTACTTTTCAACCTTGTTTCACACTTTTTCTTAACACCTACTTCATGTTTATTATTTACATTCCCCACGTTCTTTATATGACTTTCACACCTTGTGCTTTTAGGATTGTTGGAATTTTGCTTGTTTCTAAGACTTACTGTAGCCTTGCCTTGTTCACATTTTCTATTTAAACTGGATCTTACAAATTTTGGAACCTGATGATTATACACAATTCTAGTTTTGATTGTATTGACAGCTGTGTCTAGTTTTTTGACATGTCTTTGCCAGCCTTCCAACAATCCTTTCTTGCATGACTTTCAACTCTATTGTGAGTATTGTAACAAAATTGGCACATGTGTCTCAATAATAAATTTTTCCATTCATGATCTCCTACCTTGTTACATGAACCTTTATTGAACTGTAAACATGGTACTACTTTTAAACTCTTGGCCTTATCTTGTACCCCTTGTGTGGAGTGAGTTTGCGCATACCTAGTTCTCAGTTTGTGTATTTCTGTAATATCTGACCATGTGATGACACCGTCACCCATGCGATGCATGAGCACCGCATGTGCTCCCTTGGCAGCTTCCCAAGAGAAATCACATGCATCTTGAGTGAGTTCTGTAAGATAATCAATCATATGTTCTTTAACCACTGGGTCCTGCTCTTCTTGTCGAATACGTAAGAAACCCAACAACCATTGCATGGAATTGAGTTGATCGTAAGTGGGCCTTTTTCTTTGAGTTCCAATAAATGCCAAATCCTGAGGCCACTTGACTTTAACCTTTTCTTGTTTTGCAACATGCTTGTGAAGTGACTCCAAGAAACTGTTAAAATTACCTTGCTGTCCCATTGCTACTGCCTCTTCCAGCTCTGCGTACCGTTGATTCACTCTTGAATGTATATCAGCTGTGTTCTTCAGTGCCTGTATCGATGGTATCACAGGCCCTTCCCTCATCTCTAAGCCAGTCGACATTTCCGACAGAAGAACTGTGACTCGGTTGTGCAATATTATGTGGTGTATGAGTTGCTGCATGATGAGGAATGCTATTAGACCCGTGTGTGTGTATCTCGTCACAGAACGCCGATACTTGGCTAGCTTGTCGTACATCATTCACGTTTATAGATGCTTGCATTGCATGTGACACTGTGGAGGTGTTGACACCTGTGACATTTCTAGTCATCATGTGTTGATGAGTTGGTATGTGATTTAAGGTTGTGGAAGTGGGATTTGCGACATGTTCAGATTGAATACATATAGGTGATGTGATGCTATGTGTCTTGACTTGTGTGCTACTATAACCATTACTTGCAACACTGTTTGTTTCAGCCACAACATTGCCAATAACATTTTCACTATTCTGTACTCTTCTTACTGACCTGTTCTGTGAACTTGACCTCCCTGTAACTTGATCAACACTAGTTGTTGATAAGAGTTTATCCATCGTTTGTCCCTGTTTATTGAACCCCACTACCAAACCTGATAAAACTTGGCGATCCTCGGCTGCTTGTTCTTCTAATTTACCAAATCTATCAGACATTTTCTTAAGTTCTTGCAAAATTAAGTTCTGAGGAGAGTGATTGACATTTACACTGGCGTGTACTCCATTGAGTGACACTACTTGCTCTGCTGTGCTTTGGGCCTGATCTTCATCAACACTACAATCACTGAACAAACTTATACTAGCCTGTTGTGAGTCCATGTTGCTTGCTCCTGACGTGCCCATCTCTCCTTGATGAACCAGTTGACATTTCTTGCCAGTAGTGCCCTCATGCGAAGTCCTACACTGTGAACAAAAGCGTGAACAAAAGCGTGCACCTCCCATGCTAGAAGTGACCAGTTCTTAACTTGCAAATTATAAAATCACAATAAATAAAAGTCTAAAAACAAAAACTGATAAAAAGCATTTTTCAGTTAACATGAGCCTCTTCTTTGTTAACACTGAACCCCGCCAACTTGATGCTGGGTTTAAATACCAAGCGTAAGAATACCTAAGATATAGTTCTTAACATGAAACTGAGGTTGAGGGAGAATACTTTACATATTTCTAACATGAGGGAGGTCACCCCTGGGACTGAACAACATTCCCGTAACCTGTCACTTTCTCATTTTCATAACGTTAGGCATGTTTATATTTTCAATAAAATCATACTTGTTAAAACAATACTTGTATGACGGATGGTTGAAAGTGTGTGACATCCTAGAGTTGTTACCCTGAGTAATTAGTCGCAGGGTTAATTTGTTGTAAATATTATCAGACTTGGCTAAGCTTGCAAAGAACTCAAGTTCTCTTTTGTACAGTTGACAGTCTGTATTCAAATCATTACATATGATAGGCAAAGGGACAGTGTGAGTATTATAGGGTACATTTAAAATTTTTCAGATAGATTTTCTCCAAGTGGCATATAATTTCTCTTTACAATGTAAAGAGTGATCCCATAACATAGATCCATAGACAGGCATTGAATAGGTTTTAAATAATTTGTACTGTATCTCAAATGATGCATGTTTAAATACAGATAACATATGATTGGTATTGACAATTAACTCACTAGTTTTACAGTTCAGTTCTTGATCAATAGACTGTGGACCAATAACATGTCCTATATGCTTTTCACTGGGTTGATGTATAAGAAAGTTATTATCTATTGTACAATCCTCAATATAACTACTTTATACAAGTAATTTACTCTTGTGAGGATAAAACATTATGCTGTATGCCTGATCATATTGTTTACATACATGATACAACTTATTTAAAGAACTAACTGTAGGCGCTAATAGTACAATATCGTCAGCATAGCCAAAAGCTCCTGAAAATAAAGTGCCAATAATATAGCATCCAAATCCACAGTTCTAAAGTTGTATGAATAACTGATCAACATATATTGTAAATAATAAGGAGGATAGTACCCCTTATTTCACTCCATTGGAAACAGTAAATTTAGTGCTTAAACTATTGCCCCACCTAATGGACACAAACTGATTATTATATATATAGAGTAACAATCTTACTGCTAGAAAACACATATCCCTATTGAGAAGAATGGTAAATAGCTTTTTGTAATTCACACTGTCAAAGGCTTGACTAGCATCCAGCATTAAAAGATATACAGATGAGTTCATGTTTTTATAATAACTAACAATCTCTTTGATAATGGTTGTGCATTGAATGTTTTTGCTTGAATCCAAATTGCATGTCAAGTGCCAAGCACATTATTGTGCAATGAAATAATAACACTAAGACCTTTCATAAAACTGAAGACATAGCAATACCCCTATTATTTGACATATTGTTTAGAGATTTTCTTTTGCTTTTAGGAATAGGGATAATCTGGGATTCTAAGAAGCCTTTTGGAGAAAACCCATGAATTAACATACAACTGAACAGAATTGAGAGAAAAGTTATTAGTTTTTCAGACCAATTAATTATATGGTCAGTGGTAATATTACAGGTACCATCATCTTTATTCCTTTTTAATGATTGAATACATTTTACCACAATTCACATCAATAGCATGATTTTGATAACAGTTATTTTCTCTCCTGAGAATTTGAAACACTGTTATAGAGATCATAATACTGATCTTTGAACAGTTTGTCAATGTTAGAATCACTACTACTATTGTTGATAGAGTGTGGAAGTTTGTTGGCTTTATGATTCAGTTATTTAATATCTTTCCAAATTTGGTATAATTATTGTTTCGTAGTTCCTGAGCTAGTTTTTCAACAGCAATGTTGTATTTCTATCTTTTAAGGAGCTTGACACTTTTGTGGTACTTTGACCTTCTTAAGTCAGGAACAATTCCCACAGCAGGTGATCCTGAACTTTTCCATAGTGAGTACCAGAACAAAGCTTTCTGGTGTAAATCTCTAAAGCCACCTTCTCATATACACATATTCAACAGGCAGCAAATGACGGTTATAAAGCCGTCCCCAACCTTACTAACATCTTCTTTAAATCTTATACTTCCTCCTTCTACCTTAAGCTACCTTCGCAGCCTTTGTCCTTGCCACGGAAATTTTGGTTATGTTCAAAACTTCTGTCTAGTTACTGAAAATCGCTTCTGACCACCTCACACCGAGGTAAAGCCGACCTTTGTTGTATGTTTTCCGAGATCAAGGTGGTCTTTTGCCGCGACATTCCGCCTTGAAAACATATATCATAGATATAGAAGGAAACACAAGGTTGAATCTCGGTTGCAGCAGACCTTGGTGAGGTCTGCTAGGACTCAATGAATCTACTATAGGGTGCGAGAGGCGGTTACATTCGACTATACAAGGTTATAGGCGTTATCAAAACTAAAGCACCATCATCTACTACATTTTTCATCCAATTTTAAAAGAAAAACTGCAGCGATTCTACCGCAAATCGCCGCCTTTCACTACCGCCGAGATGAGAAAGGGCTTTAACATCATTCCAACCTGGTTTTTTCTTCTGCCTAATATTAGTCAAACCTTGACAGGAAGTTGGAGTGGCATCAACGCATGCTTTAACAATGTCATCATATAGCATTTCGATGTCATTATAGTGATCAGTACAGAAAAAAATTAGAAGAATAAACTGCATCCCAAGGTATATGCACATGCTCTAGATTATGATCAAGTAGTGATTTATAGTCACAGATGCCCCTTTGGATTGCTTTGTACCAGCAAACTTTGGAAACCTTGGTCACTCTAGTCGATTCTTTGTGTTTAATGTTTCCATTGACATTTAAGTGAAGAAATAAAGGTAGGTGGTCTGAAGGGTTCTCTATGTCATTGCAAACATAATATGTTCAATACACTTTTGTAGATTTTTACTAAACAATAAAGTGGTCAATGAAGGTTTGCGCATCATTTGCTTTGCTTTCAAATGTATAATCTAATCTACTGCTTTTCAGGCGCAATATCTTCCCCACAAAGGGGAACTCAGTGCGCTGACTTAACAAAATCATTATCATAAGGAAAGTCGAGGGGTGTTCAAGATCAGTAATCTGGAGTTGTGGGTGTGACCAAGAGGGAAGGAAACTAAGTTGGGAAACTGGAATTAAAGGTGGGTTTTGAGGTGTTTCCTGAAAGATGCGACAGAGGGGCCATTTCTTGTTTCGAAGGGGAAGGAGTTCCTAAAAACCGGGGCATAGTGACTGAAAGAATTGGAGAAAACTTTGACTGATTTATGAACCTTACGGTCGAAAGTGGGGGTGTGAAGGAACTTGAGTTTAGGAAACTTCGCCTTGTATTCCTGGAAGAGGTATAGGGATGAAGTAATTCTCTTATTTAAACTGGTTAACCCTGGTTGAGAATTTTATAGTTTATATTGTATCCTATATTTGATAGGGAGCCAATGGAGTTTTTTTAGTTTAGGGGTAATGCGAGAGTATTTCGAGGACCGGGTGACAACCCTACAGAATGAGTTTTGGACAAACTGCAATCTTTTATCTCAAAATCTGTAAGTGATAAGAATAAGGAATTGCAATAGTCCAGTCTGCCACTCACCAAAGCATTTGCTAGAAGAACTGATGTGTTAAGGTCTACAATGGGACAAATTCTATAGAGGTCTCTCGCATGAACTCTGGTGGACTTTATGACCTGTGACACATGATCTGAGAATGAGAAATTGGAGTCGAACACCACTCCGAGGTTCTTAACACTATGTATGTGCTGGTGAGAACTGATTACCGAGATTATTGATCAGAAAGTGAGGAAGTTGTTTACGGTTATTTTTGGAGCCTATCAGAATAAACTCAGTTTTCTCAGGATTGAGTTTTAATTTGTTTGCAGACATGAAATTTTGAATGTCGCTTAGGCAGTTTTTTAGTTTTTGTATAGAGTGAGAGAAATTTGTTGGTGTTAGTGTTATGTATAGCTGAGTGTCATCGGCGTAGAAATGGTTGTTCATACTACTGTGAGAGTGAATAATTGAGCTATTTGGGTTAGTGTAGAGGGAAAAAAGAATTGGACCAAGGACGGAGCCCTGGGGGACCCCATACAGGAGCGCAGCAGGATGAGACAGTGTGTCACCTACCTTGACCGAGTGTGTCCTACCTGACAGGCATGATTTGAACCAGCCAAGTGCTAGTTCAATGATACCATAGTAAACATTAAGTCTGTCCAGGAGAATGGTGTGGTCAATCGTATCAAATGCGGCTGATAGATCCAAAAGGAGAGCTCTTTCGGTTGAATGGTGTTTTCTATATGCTGTTTGGAAGGCAGTCATAAGGCCGGCTTCGTCAAGGTGAGTTTGTAACTGGACTGCCACTACCCTTTCAAGTATCTTTGAAATAAAGTTCAGATTGGAGACAGGCCTATAGTTTTTGAAGATTTCTTTGCCTAAAGATGATTTTTTTGAGGATGGGAGTAACATGGGCCTGCTTGAAGAAACTAGGATTTTTTCATTTTTTTCTCTTTAGAACTCCACAAATCTGTCTGCCAGGAGCTGAGGGGGATTTATCGATGGTAGCGTCTTGGCTGGGAGTCTGTGGAACACATCGCCAAGGACTCCCCATAATGTTTTGAGGTCATGATGGTTATCCTGAATCTTTGCTTTAAGAAATTAGGACTTTTTGCATGTATTGAGATCTGTTGAAGTGAGATTTATTTCTGTGCCAAGTCTTTTCAAATAGACGCTTGGTCTCTTTTGCCGCAATTACAGCTTCATAACCCATCCTGGGATGTACTTCGCCTTGGTATATTTCGTATGAAGTGGTGCATGTTTGTCAATAAGGGTGGTCAAGGTGGTATGATACTGCTTGTAGAGAGTATCAGCATCTTTGGACGGGTTATTGATTGGATAAGAAGCTATGAAATCTGTTTTCATTTTCTCTTTATAGATTTTATGATATTTACAAAGCAGTAGCATTGATTTGGGATCTAGGAGTTGGGAGATGTAGTGTACAATTAATTGAAAAATGGTCAGAAAAAGCATCAGTAGTATGGGTATTTAAAATGTGGTCATTGTTGGATTTGGTTAAGAGGAGGTCAAGAGTGTGTCCGTCAATATGAGTGGGGAAGTTTACTTTCTGAGTTAAATCGAATGAGTCAATCAATGAATTAAAGGTTTTTGAATTTGACGATGTTGATTCAAGGTGAAAATTAAAGTCGCCGATGATTCCCAGATTTTCAGTGGTGTGATGAATGTCCTCCACAAGTGACTGAAACTGTTCAAAAAAGGTTGAAGTACTGGAGGATGGTGGTCTGTATATATTCAAAAAGTAAAGATCCTTTGTGTAGGGATATCTTGATAAGAAAATTCTTGGTCCTGGATTTGGGTTGATATCACCAGCAAGCAGGAGTAGGATGAAGAGACAGGAAGGTGACAGAGCTGGTGGGATTAATATTGAAGATTTGATGCTGAAGTGTAGAAAGGTGGTAGTAGGGGGTTTAAAGGGACAGAAACTAACAACATCAGGATATAGAATGCTTGAGTTGATTTGGTGCTGATATTCAGCAATGACTGGTTGGATTGTCAGTAGATATGGAAGAAAATCGTTTTGAGAACTGGGAGGGGGGTTATATTTGAATGAACATAAATTTTGGGAAATTGTATGATTAATGGGTGTATATTGTGAGGTTGATGGTCCCCGATAACGGGAATGTGAGCGATAAAAGGGGATCAAACGATAAAGTGGACAGTTTTTGTGTGTAATTATCTTACAAATTATATCCAAAAGAGACGATTTAAGATGAAAGTAGTTTGTGGATTAAACACTAGAATTAGGCAGACATAGAGGGGGTTTAGGTGTAGACATCGCGTTAATGGTAAATAATTTAGAAAAAACGGTACATCCCTAACGGACACATGCCACCGATCATATAATCTATAGTACAGGAATGTATTTTGTTAGATACATTGAAGAGGTTTTCTTACTCAAAAAAAATCAGAAATATTGTTAGCAGGTCCTTGGGCAGTACTGGCTAAACAATTAAAATCCCCTCCAATGACTATAAAGTCAAAGGCACTGTTACTGGTTAGTTGAACATTGGTACATTGAACATTGGTACTACAGGGCATGTAAACTGCGCAAAGAAGGAAAATGCTGTAATCAAGTTTGACAGACACAGAGCTAATCCACTTGGAGTTGGAGGCAATTGGTGTAACTTCTAATATTTAATTTCTCCACAGTATCCCCACATCCACCGTAAGATCTGCCAAGTCTAAGTTGCGAACTATCCATGCCTGATACACAATGGGACGATATATCTGGTATTTCCCTTTCAAATACTGACAACTGACTCTCAAATTACCAGTGTTCCTGAATAAGCACAAAATCACATTTCTTATAGAGCTGGGTTAATTATTTATGTAGTCTATGCGACCAGCACCAAGCCCATGGCTGTTGAATGTGCAAAACTTAAGATTTCCTTGTTTGGCCATGGTTTGTGTCTTTTGGTTTGTAGAAACTTCAGATCATTATCCCCTCTGTCCACATGTCAGAATCATGTATAACACCATCATAGACAAAGGAACTGACAACTTGTATTATTTGTATCTAGCATCAGGGTTAGAGACACAATCAAGTGAGTGTTGGGTAATGCCTTTGCTACTCTTATCTTTATCAACAATAATAGCTCTTTTCGACATTTTGGAAATTGAAACCAATAGATTTATATCCAAATTTAAAGTGACCTGGAAATCCCAGTACGACCATACATGACCATAAGGCCATTGTACCAAACTTAAGGGAGTTTTTTCCAAACAGTATCTCGAAATAGCCAGCCTTGGTGGGCAAGAACCCCAGCCCTCAGGTATAACTAAATGGGCAATAACATTGTAATTTGGGAAAATCTTAGGAACAACTTCAGTTGTAAGAAGTATACAGAATCCACGAAATGTTGTCAGATGTAAGATTTACAGGCCATGATTTCTTACAAGTTGTTTTCATAATTTGATGTCCTAGAACCAATTATAAGAAAGATATAAATCCCCTTTAGCATGGTAACACTACATGGTTACATGGTTGCCCTTACATTTATGGATCTCTGCAGCTTTTGATACAACTGATCGCTACATTTCCATTTTACATGACTGTCTAAAAGATTGATTTGGTAAGGCACTATACAGTTTGACTGTATTTTATTTTCAATCAATTTTGTAGGATTTATTGTCTCATTTTTATATGCGAGCTCATGAGATTAATTTTAATATCTTTACTTTTAAGTGAACAGGATGTAGCAACAGGAAATCACTGTACCCTATTCTCAAGGCACTTGTTGACTGGGTCATTCAGCCATCTACAATGGCAATACAGTAATTAAGCTAGACTTTTCTTTTCTGCAACCAATATCCATGCTTCTAATTGCTAAAACTATATGGCATTTTTGCACAACTGCATACTTGTAAATAGTAGGTAGAAATACTAACAGAAGCAGATATAGTTACTGCCACCTAAGCTGTCCCTTAAAATATGTGATGAGGTTAGTATTATCACAGTGTAAAATTTAGTATTTTAGGAGTTAGATGCATTTTAAGGATATACCCTAGTTTTTCAGTTAAAATGTCTTACTTGTGATGGCACTTCTTTGGATATGTGTGTTTTCTTTGTAGTTTGTGTTCATTTGATATTACTTGTAAATTTATGACTTTCATGATGTAATGTCTATTGTAAAACATCTGTCATCCTGTATGTCCTTCTCATTTTGTATCCTCCTGTTATCTGGAATCACAGATATCCAGTTGTTGTATAATGTCTATTGTAGCTGCAGGAGGTCATTATTAGTGGGTGTATTTCAAGTTGTGTGATGATGTGAGAATGACTGTATAATTATGTAGTGATGTGGTTTGTGTTCTTGTGATGTTGTATTGTATATTGTACTATAAATGGTTATTGTTCTTTTATGTCATGTCATTGGTCACTTATTTTATTATCTAGTGTTTTGTGTTGTCTTGTGTTTCTGTAATGTGATTGGCCAATGTCATAATTGTAACATCTTTGCACTGAGAACTCTGTCTATAAATTGTGAGGTGAATCTCACCTAAAACAAGAAGGAAAATGAGAATTGAAATTGAGAATAAAATGAGAAATACATGAGAGAAGTGAAATGAGAGTGTGAAGATAGAGTCAAAAGGAGAAGTAATTATTTGAACTGAGTGTTAAAATGAAAATAGAATGAGAAGTGATATTAATAGATTTAAAAGGAGAATTGAATGATAGTGAATTTCAAACAGGAAGTTATAAACTGATATTTGACCATTGGATTATGTAATTTTATTATCAATTAGTTAAATGTTAAATGGTTTATAAATTGAATATTGTAACTGTTATTGTTTATTGTTAATTTGAGCTACATCCCAAAAGAGAAAGTAATAAAATAAAGGAAAAGAGCACTAAAGTGACTTTCAGTTTACTCAATAGAACTTTTAGTTTAAACTTAATCACACACTAAAACAACATTTTTCTCTGTGTGATAGTATTCAGTATGTGACTTTATACTGCTACAGTTGTAACTGTTTTTAATTAATTAAATTTGGGTTTTAACATCGCTTTCAATACTGTATAGGTCATATCATGTTGGGTAGTTTTATGGGCAGAGGACACCAGCGCATACAGTTGGTCAAAGTTCTGGTTTGTTAACTGTTGATCATTGCCAAGAAACTACCATCTTTCCCACATAGGGTTCAGGATTTGAAATGCCGACCTCAGAGGTGGGAGGCATGTGTGTTACCACTGCACCACCATGTTTTTAATTCAAGGCCATCTTAAATTCATCAAGTAGACCACCTTATAGTTAAGGCAGCCGTCCACCAAATGGTTGATGAATGTGTGCAGTAAAAGCCTATAGTACAAGTTAACTTTTATGGACTTTGCTCGGAGGTTATGTATCCATATACTCAATTTGCCAGCAGTTTGTGTTGCCTCACTTACATACAGATGGAGAACTGTCAGGATATTATGCTTTCACCCTGGGCTATCTATTTGTCAATTCATTTTTAAGTTTTTTTGAGGTCCTCAGTGGCCTAGTGGGTTAGTAGCTTTGACATCTCATCACAGGCTGTCACCTCTATGTGGGTTCGACTCCCGCAAGGGACAATGCTGAGGACTTGTCCTAATATGACCCTGGCTGTTGAATGCAATGTCAGTCCCCAACTTTAAGGTAACGGTCTGTTTTGTTCTAGTCTAAAACTAGTCCCAATTCCATCAAACTAATCTTGGCAGCTATGGGCTGAGGTGCTCATTGTATAATATATTCTGTGACCAGAAATTTTTGTGAGGCTTGTGAGTTGGTTATTAGTATCGATAAACATTTTAGTTGGTTTGAGACATTAACCATACTTTAATGTCCTTGAAAAAGTAAAGGTATTGATTCAACCTCATAAAAAGCTACATAGTTTTAATATTTTATTTATTTGCACAAATGAATCAACTATTATTATCATAAAAATTTATAAATGGCAGATAAATTTAAAAAGAATGTTTTTTCAAACAAATCATGCAAAGTGTATACAATACTCACAATAAAATCATTATTCATGCTAAATAGCATTGGCAATGTCATTTTATTAACATTTTGACTCTCTGATTAACCAGTACATTTCTGATTTTTTTATTATAAAAACACTTTTTTTCTAAATATAAATTATTACCAGTTATCAGGCTTAACAGTATTGACCATGTCATTGTATTCATATTTCAATTGTGTAATCAATTCAGTTATCTGATGTCTTGTTATGTCAAAAGAATTGAGAATAAACATAAAATCATGTATTAAGTTCAATGAATGATGACAATCACTGTGGGTGGATCTTGGAGTGTTTCAGCTTCCCTGTCTTGGTTTGTCTTCCCTTGGGTTTCTTTGTACCTTTCACTGTAGTAACAGTATTCTTTCCCTCCCCACTCTCGACTGCTTCTGCATGTACAGCTATATGTAATCAAAAAGTCTTGCTTGTCATTTTATTTGCGACATACTGTTATTTATGTAATTATTGCCCTGAGACAATACATTCTAAAAAAGAAGCATCAGAGATGCCCGTACGCCACAGCCTGGGGAAATAATTTTCAACACCATGAGATATAGAAGTAGTGAAACAGTACAAAGATCGGGATACTTTCTGAGCAGTGTCAGTTATATAAAGGTCTAACTTATGTTTAAGTAGAGAAAATAATGTTTAAGAGAAAGAATATGTATGTAAAGATGAAGTATTAAAACAAGACAATTCAATAGCAAGATGACAATTTAACATTAATTATTAAACTAAAAATTATGAAGCTGTTAAATTTATTAACTGGAGAATAGATATCAATGGCAAATAGCACAATTATGTAAAAAGTACATAATATAATTAGTTGCAGCAATCCATATATCTTTGTCCAAAGAGAAAAATGTCTCAAATATGGCCGGTGAACACACTTTGGCAGAGCCAAAGCTAAGGATCACACTATGATGCACACCTACACCCCCTAACAGGGTTCAAAATTAACAAAAATCTGCCAGTCCATGACTGACAAGAATACCTTCAGGTCAAAAAGATTAAGTATCCGCAAGTCTGCTTCATCTGCAAGCTGTTTATATACACACATCTTGCACAGTCAACTTGTGGTTGGGATGTTTTGAATATTGTCCAAACATACCAAAGTGACCTAACACATTTGTGTTTAGGATTGTGTTTTGCATGTTCGAATTATGATTTTAATTTTTGGAATATTACCCATACATACAGATGTGGTAATATAATGTCCCTACCAAGTATCAACTTCATGTACCTTACGGTCTCTGAGATATAGCCCGGACAAGATTTTTTAGGTCAAGGTCACTACGGCAAGGTCAAAGGTCGAATTAAGGTCACACCATATGATGTTGCACACCTACACCCCTAACCAATGTCCCTACCAAGTATTAACTTCTACACCTTACGGTTTCTGAGATATAGCCCGGAAAAGATTTTATAGGACTGGTCAAGGTCACTACAGCTACGTCAAGGTCAAATCAAGGTCACACTATGAAGTTGCACCCCCTAACCAATGTCCCTACCAAGTATCAACTTCCTACACCTTATGAGATATAGCCAGAACAAGATTTTCAAACTCAAGGTCACTGCGGCAAGGTCAAATCAAGGTCACACCATGACGTTGCACACCTACACCCCCTGAACAAACTTTTTCCCGCAGCACACCCGCTCACCCACCCATCCGGACACTATGGGTGAAAACAATACCCCGAAAGCCCTTAGGGCTGTTGGGTAAAAAGGAAGTATTAATATGGAGAGATCATCACTAATATTTATCACCCTTAAACTGGGCTCATCACCACTGAAGCTTATTTCATTCATGATTGTTACAGAAAAGGTTTGGGGCAATTATTAGCGAGGCACGCATATTACAGAAAATATGGTGTCAAACCACTGGTAACCACACTAACTTTCTTTTAATGCTAAAACACTGCTTTATGTAAATTTATTTCATTTTTAGAAATTCTTGGCTACAACAATTGTAACATCATATGATAAAGTAATGCTTGCTTGCAAGTAAAAGCGATGTGCAGTAACTTTTTTTGTAATTTCATTTGTATGAAGGTATAATCATTTAGCTGTAATGTAATGCTATTAAAAACATACAATTTTAAAATAAAATAAACTTTACTACACAATATAGAAGCTGGTCAATTTGCACTAATATTCAGTCATAAAATTGTTTTATTCGATATATGAATTATTCGATATGAATGATTCACATTTACGGCGGTAAGGTTCACTAATATTTTGTTATTGTTAATTAATTCTAAATTGTTCTTATTCCTGTTATTTTATTTCAGCCATCCTAAAAAAGAAAGATATTGAGAAAAGAAGAAAAAACTATAAGAATGTAGATTAGATAACATCCATTTTCTAAAATTTACTGTTTATAGAATTGGAAACTAAAAATTTGAAACTTCAAATTCTTAAAATATATATAAGACAAATATTGGAATATTCAAATTACTGAGAATTTTACTGTAGAAAAGTAAAAGTGAACTATAAGCTCAAAGGTAAACATATTTTTATTTTTATTTTCATGAAATGCCACAGCACTTTAGAGCCTTAGAGTCTGTCATATGACAGATTATGGGGCATAAAAGTAGTTATTATACATCTTAATTGACAGTTTGGTGATATATTTAAGTCACTTATTAATTTTTTTTCTTTGATTTGTGATAATTTATCTAATCTATATGTTAGAATGTTTGCAATTATTTCTTCCCTTTACAATTATTACTGATGAGCCACAGTGACTGTTAATGTAATCTGTAACAACTATAAACAGCACAGAATAATGGCTTTATTTTATATGCCTCAGAAGTTAGTCCTTCAGAGGTTAAACTCCACAAAAAGACAGGATTAGATGACATTTATACCTGTTATTTTCTCCCCTATTTCCATTGTCATCCACTTGTTCTTGGCTTGTTGGCGGAGTAAGCCTTGATATCGCTGCACAGATTGTGAAAGGTTCTCGTTCTTGTCCAGATTGTCTATTTAAAATAATGAAAGCTTTGAGAATGAAAACTATGACTTCGTAGAGGTAAAAAGTAATTTCTTTGAGTGGACTTGACACTCACCATTTTTAGATAAGCAATTAAAGTAACAAGATGTCAGTGCATCAAACATTTTAACCTGTTTAATAGTGGGTAAATTCTTTGGCTTTTTGGATATGGATATTGAATGCAAAAATATTTCAATATCGGCCGATATCGGGAGGCTAAGATTATATACTAAATAGTCAAAATCCAGGATTTCAAATATGTTTTTGTATTAACATATCCCCAACCGCTAACAAGAAGTGAACTTTACCAAATCAAAACATGACAGTTTTCATCAAAAATAACAAAAACGTGAGATAAAAGGGTAAAATTTATTCAGACTTAGGCTTTATTTCAAACATTTGCAGTGTATGTTTACAGTTTTACTGAAAATGGTGATATTGATATATGTCTTTAGACATCAATATTGGCAACCCTGTCCCAAAACAATAAATATTGCTAATATCGAAAAACAATGTACCCACTACAGTTTAATGAAATCAGAAAAGTACATTTATTACCACACAAGGAGGTTATGTTTCTTTCGGTGTGTGTTTGTATGCAAAATAACTCCATAAGTTTTAATGGATTAGATAAAACTTTCAGGAAAGTTTGACAATGGCACTGGGAACAGATTACTTGATTTTTATAGTGCACTGGGTCACTGTCTGGAACCAGGCATTTGTAAAGGATTTTTATCATTGCACTCATAAGCAATATTGGAGGTGTTTGGCTTTGGTGGAGGCATGCACTCTCTGAGTACTCTTGCTAGCCATTTACTGGAAACGGCCTACTCTTAGAACCTGATATTTACTCTCATGCACCAGGAAATATTACTCGACAAAATGTTTTATGAGATAGGATTGTATTGACAAGAAGAACACAAAAAGATCAAAATGCATGACGTTATCTCTATCCCACAAATGTTGTCTCTATTAATCTTGAAGCTGCAGGTTCTGACAAAATCTGTATTTCTAGGTAAAGGAACATGTGATCCCATGAGAAATACATTCTAGAACCAACACTGTGGATGGTGTCTATCAGACAAGTGAAATACATGGCATGAACTTTTAGGAAAAATAAAGCATTGTCCCACCAGTAAAATGTACCACAAACATAAAATACACAACTAGATCCTAACAAAGACATTTCAAATTGTCTCTCATACAAAACAGCTTTAATTCACAATTTTCTTTTTCCTAAGAATTAAAGAAAATAGCATCAGAGATGCCCGTACCCCACAGCCTAGGGAAATATTTTCAACACCATGAGATACAGAAGTACTGTACCAGTACAAACTTCAGGATACTTTCAGAGCACTGTCAGTTATATAAAGGTCCAAACAATGTTTAAATGGAGAAATAATGTTTAAAAGAAAGATAATGCATATAAAGATGAAGTACTAAAACAAGATAATTCAATAACAAGATAACTGCATTAATCAGCAAACTAAAATTCAACACTCTTTATCTACACCTGCATGGCCCAATTATGGTTTAGATGGTTTGAATATTATCATGCATACAGAAGTGGTAATACATTTAATGAATGCTTATGTGTGGTGTTGGAGCAAAATCTGTGGCTCACTTGATGAAATTCTATCTCTTACAATGGGAAGTTATGAAAGTAAAATTCTTAATAAATTCTAATATGACTTTAACAGTGCTAAATCTGCATCAAAAAAACAGACTCAAAGGTGCAACAAGATTTTATAGGTCAAGGTCACTACAGCAAGGTCAAAGGTCAAATCAAGGTCAGATCATGACGTTGCACAACTACACCCCCTAACCAATGTCCCTACCAAGTATCAACTTCCTACACCTTGCGGTTTCCGAGATATAGCCCGGACAAGATTTTCGAACTCAAGGTCACTACGGCAAGGTCAAAGGTCAAATCCTTGTCAGACCATGACATTGCACACCTACACCCCCTAACCAATATCCCTACCAAGTATCAACTTCCTACACCTTACGGTTTCTGAGATATAGCCCGGACAAGATTTTATAGGTCAAGGTCACTACAGCAAGGTCAAAGGTCAAATCAAGGTCAGACCATGATGTTGCACACCTACACCCCCTAACCAATGTCCCTACCAAATATTAACTTCCTACACCTTACGGTTTCTGAGATATAGCCCGGACAAGATTTTATAGGTCAAGGTCACTACGGCAAGGTCAAATCAAGGTCACACCATGACGTTGCACACCTACACCCCCTAACCAATGTCCCTACCAAGTATCAACTTCCTACACCTTACGGTTTCTGAGATACAGCCCGGACAAACTCTTTTCCCGCCGCCCGCCCACCCGCCCGCCAGCCCATCCGGACACCATGGGTGAAAACAATACCCCAACAGCCCTTAAGGGCTGTGGGGTAAAAAACTACTGAAAATTAAGAGGGGTCACAAGGTAACCAGAAACAAATAAACATTCTTACCAATATCCATTGTAGTCTCTGCTTCAGTTTCCTCATTATTTTCACTGTCTGTTGTATCTTGGTAACAAAAACAAATGTACTAAAATAAGCCATCTAGCAATGGCATCAGCATTCTATAAATCTTTTAAACATATAAAAATTTTATAATGTAAGTGCTTAAAATTTGTTTTTTACCAATGTCACCATTGTGTGTTACCACAGATTAGCCATGCTTATTTATTTATTTGGGGTTTTATGTCACTTTCAACACTGTACAGGTCATATCACGACAGGTAGTTGGAAGGGCAGAGGAAACCAGTACATACAGTTCATCAGGGCTCTGTACTGTAAACTGCCGACCAACAGCAAGCAACTACCAGCTTTCCCACTTGAGGCTGTGCCGGGAACCGAACCCAGGCCTCAGAGGTGGGAGGCGAGAATGTTACCACTCTGCCACCGTGGCCCCCAAGCCATGCTTAGGAGAGTGCACTTCCAGGCTATTGCTTCAAATTCAAGTCTTACAAAACACTAATAGTTTACTAGGAGCTCATAGTAGTAACCAGGATGATGCATGTTTTCACACAAACTGTTGATGTGATTGAATTTTTTTCCATTGTATTAGTTTTCTTAATTTATTGATGGTGTACAATGAATGTCAAAATGATATAGATATTATCACACTGTTAAATTTTATAAATGTTTATTTCTTTGTTGTTTAAGTGTGATTTAATATATTTATATTTCTTTATAATTTTGTCCTTTTAATGTTCAACACGCAAATGACAACTATTACTTTCCTTCCTGTATTTTATTTAACCAGATTATAATTCCATTTTTTATAACTGTCCACCATGAGTAAACTTCATTTAATAATAATTAGAAAATACACTTTACCAGCAGCCAAGTTCCATTTATTCAGTTTTCCCACACTAATAACACTGCTATATAAATTACCACTGTATAACTTGATCACTTTGCTACTCTCAATTGTGATATATTTGTGTAGCTTATTCTATTCCAATATCCAGTTTTTAACATATAACACTTTCCTTGACCTTTTGCTTAACTCCACATTCCAAAAAGCACATTTTACATCTAAGTTTCTTTCTATAACAAAACTGACTGACTGCCTCTCTGAGCTGACTGATTACTCAACAAAAAGTATTTTTTTAACATTCTTGTTTATCCCAAGTTGAAAACCTAATCTCCAAATCTTGCTGACCAACCAATCACACTCATTGAAACATTGTAGCCAATAACAATATGTCATACAAAAAACATACATGACATTTTCTGTCCAGATGGAACAATAAAACTAAAGTCTTATCCAGCCACTGGCAGTGGTGAAGTTTTTTTTAGTTTTTTATCATTCAACAATAGCTATTTATATATATATATCCCCTTTTATCTTGTAAATTGAAACTTCCTCCTTTTTGGTGTAGCCCAAAAGTTCCCCACTAGACAAACAGCATAAAACCCAACAATGAACCCCTTGTAATTATACAAGTTCAATTACCTCATGACTGTAGTTAGTTTTCTAAATGTAGTGCAAAGTTGTAAACCCTGATAAAACATACATTGGTTGATCAAAAGATACCTTTACTTTTGCCCATTTGTTTATTGAACTCAGGATGTAGTTTGTGTGTAATGAAAAACTGTGTGGTTAAGTACCTTTATCTTAGACTCAGAGGGGCCATTTCCTTTCTGTCAAAGACACATTTAACTAAGTACATGAAAACAATAGACAATAGAAGCAGTTGTGAGTGCTAAGCATACAGAGAAGGTAAGCTCAAAAGCAATAAAAGTAACACTAATTAGAAAAGGTAAAATACTCTTGCTGCTCTAACACACAACAAGAAAGTGTATATGAAAATCTAAGTACATGTAAAACAATGAACACTAAGATCATGTGTGAGGGCTAATCATAGCAAAAAACACCTACATTAATAACAGTAAAAGTATCAGTAATTTAATAAAGTTAAATATTCTTGTTGTTCAGACACATAACAAGAGGTTGAATATGACAACAATTAATATCTACAGTACAACCAAAAAGTCCCTTATGATAATATATCTATTAGCAAATACACACATGCTCTGTACAACCAAGATATACTTAAAACAAAAAAGAATTTTAAAATGAGTTTTAACTTGCTTCATTTGCATGATATCCAAAGGTATAATAAATATTATAAATAAATGTTAAAATAATATAGACATATCTATTAGCAAATACACACACACTCTGGACAACCAATACATGTACATACTTAAAACTAAAAAGAATCTTAAAATAAGCTTTATGCAGTGTTTACACTGGAACTGACCCTACGACCTTAGGGTCGGTTGCAAAAGTCGTAGAGTCTGGAGAAAAAGCGCAAGAAAATTTTGGGTCAGTTATGAAATTCCCGACAGGACGGTAAAGTTACAGACAGGTCGTAATGGCCATCCCCACAAGCTATTGGGTCGGGAACCTTTTTTGCATGGCCAGTCGTAAAACTTCTACGACAAGCCCTAAACCCCTAACAGACAAGCCGGATCACAAACAGACAAGCCGTAAAGACAAACAGACAGGCCGGGAGCATGTTCCCGACCCTTCCCGACAGGACTTATTGTTTTTGTGGGTTGGGATCCAGAATCGGGATCCACATCACACTATATAAACCCCCCTCTCCTGTTATATGCCATTCATTTCATACTTCAAAGATGACGGGTACACATCAAGAGCAACTGATAAGATCATTTGAGGGTTTTTGGTTTTTATTGAGTTTAATTTTTTATTGTACTTGATATTTTTAAGACACAGAAGACAGCAGAACCCAGCACCTGCCCAGCCAGCATCACCATCACCCCCACCACCCAGAAGGAGAAGGAAGCCACAGAATCCATGGGTCCTGCCCTGGATGCTGCAGAGAGAGGTTGATACAGAACACTCTTGGACGAACTGATCACTAGTGACATACCAGGCTACAGAAATTTCACCAGGATGGAGCCAGCATTTTTTGATTTGATTGAAGAAAGAATCACCCCCCACCTCAGGAAGTCATTCAGCAACTTCAGGAAGCCACTGGAAGTCGGCTTGAAACTGGCAGTTACTTCGAGACACTTATCCACAGGGGAAAGCTACACCTCACTGCAATACCACTGGAGGGTTGGAAGATCGACCATCTGCAAGTTTATCCCCCAGGTCTGCAAAGCCATTTTGAAGGAATTTCAACGAGAATATCTGGTGTGCCCCACTGATCCTGAAGACTGGAAGAAAATTGCAGAAAGATTTAGAAACAGATGGAATGTGCCCCATGCAGTCGGTGCACTAGATGGAAAACACATTGCTATCAAGAAACCCAAGAAGTCAGGCAGTGAATATTTCAACTACAAGGGCTACTTCTCCCTGGTACTTTTGGCTTTAGTCGATGCAGATTACAAGTTCCTGTGGGTCAACGTGGGGGCCAGTGGGTCATCATCTGATGCACAGATTTTCAACCGCTGCAAAATGAAAAGAAAAATTGAAAACGGAACCTTGGGACTACCACCGCCTGAACCACTTGGACCTGGGGGGCCAGATCTACACTACTTCCTGCTGGGGGACGACGCCTTTGCCCTGATGCCTTGGCTGGTCAAGCCTTACAGTAGACGCCAACTGACCAGAGAAGAGAGAATAGCCAACTACAGGATATCCAGGGGGAGAAGGGTGGTCGAGAACTCATTTGGTATACTTGTCAAGAGATTCAGGGTGCTGTTGACCACCATGGAGCAGAGGCCAAAAGTGTGAGAGGCATTGTGTTAACATGTGTGATACTACATAACATGTTGAGAAGCCATCAGGGGGGAGCAGACAGACCACCCACTCCACCTGACGACATACAACCACCAAAGGGGGAACAGGGACAGAATCGTACCTTCAGAAACCCATCGAGGGAGGCCAAACATCAACGAGACCTACTGAAAGACTACTTCAATCACACGGGGCGCCGGCTGGGCAGGAGGACAGTTTAAGAAGACTGAGGGGAGAACATGCTGTCATATATCAGTCCTTTTCAGGACTACCCAAATAATCCAAGAACTTTTATTTAGCAAAGTGTTGCCTCCCCAAAAATAACCCCAACTTTCCAACTATTTAATTCAAATTCAATTTCACCAAAAATATTCCCCATCACAAATACCAATCCATCCCACACTCACTTGAAAAATGTAAATTATATCACTTACAGATTCAAACCCAGGTCCTCACTCAACAAAGTTGCAAGCCCACCCCAACAAGACCTGGCTTTATTCTCTGAAAAAATAATTTACAAATTGGTATTAAAGAAAAAAGTTTCCAAAAAAATAACTGGAAATATTTCCAGCAGAGAATTCACAAGAATTAAAAAAAAATGCTAGGAAATGTGCAAAACAAAATTACACAAGTTTTTCAGTCCCACTTAAATTATTTTTTGTTTGAGTTTATCAATCCATTGCCACTCACATTTAAAAAAAATTTTGTTAGGCCTCACGTTTGTTGGTGTGTCAGTGTGGATGTGGCTTTTATTTAAAGTGGAGTTTTGGGAGACAGGGACGTGGGTTTGAGTCTGGATCTTGGTTTTTGAGGGATGTGGGTTTGAGTCCACATCTGGGTTTATGAGGGACGTGGGTTTGAGTCCACATCTTGGTTTTTGGGGGACATGGGTTTGAGTCTACAACTTTGTTTTTTGGGGGTTGTGGGTTTGAGTTCACATCTTTTTTGGGGGGTTGTGGGTTTGAGTCCACATCTTTGTTTTGGGGGATGTGGGAGGGGGGGGGGGGAGTTTTTTTTTTTAATTTTGTTCTGTTTGGGTGGTGGTTTTACTTTGATTTCTTAGGGGATTGTTTTTTTAAGGGGAATTTTTTTTTTGTGTTTTGTGTTGGAAATTTATTTATATTTGTTTAACATTCACACATTCATTCACACAATTTTTTTTGTACTGTGGGGAGGTGTAAGTGTTGGACGGTGTGCTTTTTTTGTTTTGGGGCACAAACATGTAGCTTAATAATTGTTTTTGGAAGCTTCGGGTGGCTCTTAAAAGGGCCTGGTTTGGTGTGACTTGTGCGGGCTAATCCGCTGATTTGGGCTGACTCTGACTCTGCTGGCTGGACTGGTTAGGAGGTCTTGACTGTTCATGATGAGTGGAAGATGGCACTGGTGACGGTGCTGGTTGAAGTTGAGAGGGTGAAAATGGCTGTGGCGTGTCCATCTGTTGATACGTGAGCACACTGGGAATAGCTGCAAAGAGACTGGATAATCCAGAAGTCTTGTGCTGACTCTCCTCCTGTTGTGAAGGTGCAACTGAAGGTGGGTTGAAAATCATCTGTCTGGAAGTACCAGGCTGTTGGTCATCCACAACTACATATGAAGTTGGCTGTGCTGACGATGATGAAGACCCTGATGGTTGCTGTACTTTCGCAATCACTGTAACAGGCTGTCCTGTGGTTGTCTGTTGAGGCTGCACAACTGGAATGGATACTGGTTGAGTTTCCGGTCTGGTGAGTACGTATTCCGGTCCTGCTGTGGACTGTGATGCTTCTGGAAGTTGATATGTGGTGACCTCTTGACTTGTGGCGACCTGTCTCTTGCGTTCTTCAGCCTTGTACTGTATTTCACTAAGAAGCTTCACTGTCACGTTCCTGAAGGTTAAAAAGTCCCTTTCTTCAAGATGTTCAATCTCAGAGTGGAGATAGTTGCAAAACGACTGTCGAGGACATGGAGTGGGGTCCTGACATGCACCCAGAAATGTGGAAATCATCGACCTCATCTGCTGGAACTGATCTAAGACTGGATCTGCAGATGTGGTGGCAGTCACGACTGGAGGCTGTCGTCGCTTGGGACTGGTGCTTGAAGGCTGATGAGTAACATCTGATGCAATGCTGATTTCCATCTCAGATTCTGTGTCCTTGGATGTATCTGGAACTGAAGCTGATGCTGCGGCTGCAGAAGGCCTCTGGAGTGACTTGAATGCAGAAGACTTGGAAACTTCCTTCCTTCTGATGTGACCTCGTAGAAAACTGAAACTGTCCTTCAGCCAGGTCTGTCGTTCTGTGCTCTTCTCAGCTCCTTGCCCTGACTTCGTCTGAGTGAGCTTGCCAGATCTGGTACATTGAGTATTGAACCACTTCTTTACAGTTTTGACAGGCAAGTTTCTGGTAGCTGCTAGCTGCTCCCAAAGTCTTTCTTTCTTCTGCTTGTCTTTCAAACTGTCGCTGGTCTTGTCATACAGTTCCTCGTGCTGCTTAACGAACTCCACTATGGCTTCTTCGTCTGAATTACTCAGGAAAATGGACTTCATCTGGCCCTTTTTCTGTCTGGATTGAGTTGATTCTACATCAGTATCCATATCAGTTTGCACTCTCTTCTCTCCTTTGTCTGGGCTCTCTTCCCTCTCTTTCTCCATCCTCTCTCTGTCCCTCTCTTCCTGCTCTCTCTTCTCTCTCTCCCTCCTCCTTCTTTCTATATCCACTGCTGTATCTCCTAACTCAAACTGTGGTTGAGTGTCTCCAGTTGGTACTTCAATCTTTCTCCTTCTGCCCCTTGGCATGCTGATCAATCAATCAATTGTACAGCTTGTTTAAAAAAACAAAAACTTAAAATAAAAGTGAAACCTCACAGAACAGATTTCACTCCCAACCAGTCCAGCCTAGCTCAATACTTAAGCAAATTTCCAAAAAATAAAAACCTAAATAAAAGCTGCACACCAAGTTGTCTGTCGACAAGTCAAAGCCCAAATATACGCAGATTGTCTACTGATTCGCCTTTTTATACCCACAGACTTTGAAGCCGACAGGCCGTAAGAAGCAAAAATATTGCCGGCCTGTCGGTTACAGTTCCCAGCTTGTCTGTTAGTGTTGCAGGCCTGTCTGTTGTAGTTTACAGCTTGTTTGTTTCAGTTTACGGCCTGTCGGTTACAAATTTTCCCGACTCTAGGACCCTTTACAGACCTGTGGGGAACACTTACAGACAGGTACTGTACTGTACTGTAACACGGTCGGTGAGTCATCATGTACAGTCTGGAAGTCCATATTTGGGACAAGCCGGATACTTGTTACAGACAGGCCTGTTTGATTAACCGACAAGCCGGGAAGTGTTACCGATAGGCCGTTAAGTTAACCGACAGGCCTGTTGCTAGGGGGCTGAAATTAGGGTTGGATACCAGGGTCGGTAACGGTCGTAGAAATATTAAACATGTTTGAAATTTCACCGACTCTCCCCGACAGGCCGGGAACTTGTAACCGACCCTAACCGACCATGTAAACATTGGTCCTGACTCTCCAAAAATGCATAGTTACCAGCCTGTCGGTTTCAGTGGAAACACTGCATTAACTTGCTTTGCTTGCATGATATCCAAAGATAATCTCAGCAAATGACAGGATGCACTTGCAGCAATTAAATTACAAATTATAACAGGGTTTTTAAGTCTTCTATTAATAGACCATGGGAGGTGTAAAAATGTTCAAATGAAATATACGACTGCACCTTATTTGCAGTTTCATAGGAAGACTGTGACAATCAATTATTTAAAAACAATTATATAGGGTAGACTTGTGTAGATGTTGAATATATTTGCAAAATGTTAGCAAAAGCCCTGCTTTCATTTGCGATTTCTTCTGTGAGTGGGGAGATATGTTGAGTATCAGGCTATCTGTGAGTTACAGAGTTTTCAAATATCTCCCATGGGAGATTTAAAAATGTTTAAATGGTGTGGTTTCATTTGCGACATTTCTTGGTAGGTGTGCCGAGAGATACGTTGGTTACTTGAACGTTGGTTACTTGAACTGAAAAATTCTGTATTGTTCCACCAGTAAAATGTACCACAAACATAAAGTAACTGGTTGATCTGATAAAAATATGTGAAATAGTCTCATACAAAATAGACTGAATTCATATTTTCCTTTTCATAAGAATTAAAGAACAATTACTGAAAATTAAAATGGGTCAAAAGATAACTAGAAAGAAATAAACTTTCTTACCAATATCCATTGTGGTCTCTGCTTCAGTTTCATTGTCCCTTGTATCTTTGTAACAAACAAAAAGAATAAAAGTAAGACATCTAGCATTGTTATAAGCATGCTATAAAAGTTTTAAAATATAAAGATTTCTAGATGTATTTTCTTCAAATTTGAGGTTTATGACACCCCATTCTATGTTACCACAGATTATCCATTCTAAATTATTTGTTTCAAATTCAAGTCTTACAAAAGACTATAATTTACTGGTAGTTAACATTAGTAACCAGGATGACACATAAACATATGAAACTCCAGTGACATTAAATTGCAAATTTAATAAGTAAATCCAATGGACAATTGCTAATCCGGTTGGCGCAGACCGGCCCGCCAAACGCCAGAAAAAGACGTCCTGTGTTTCCACCGGCTGGCCGGTCCCAGTACCGTGCACTCCCCAGATGGCGCCTTGTACTTCCTTCCTGTCTAGACAACCTGACGTCATAGCATCTTTTTCGTTGTCTAAACCTATTAGACCCCTAGTAAGCTGATAGCGGGGTCGGTGGGAGGGTCTTGTGTGTCCATTGGATAGGGTATTAACTTATAAAAATTTAATTTACTTATTAAATTTGCAATTTTATTGCGTTAATACATCCTATCCAATGGACAATTGCTGAATAACTACTGCTTGGTCGGCGGGTAAGTTACTAGGGACTTATGTGAACTCACAAGTAATAGGAAATTTTAACCTACGGTATAGGCTGACTTCGTCAGGACACCTATAGGCCCAGGCCTGGGTTGACCTTAAGGTCAGGAAACCCTGTAAGGCCATGGTCGGTTGCCAGCAGCCGGTTACCCAGGGCTATACCGATGTGGCCCCCCCCCTTTTTAACAGACCTGCTCTGAGGTCGGGGAAGAGAGGGATGAGTTCAGTCCCAGAATGCCAATAAACCTCCCGAAGGAAGCACGTCACATTTTTTTTTTTATACTATGTACATGTAGAACTGTTTACACTATGTACATATATACAAATCTCCTCAATCTAAGGGCCACTTGTGGATCTGCTGAGCAGCCAATACCGAGCCCAATTGATAAAGCTCTGAGTCAGCCCAAGCCACACCCTTCAGATAGAACTGTGTGAAGGTATTATGTGACTTCAGTGGCAGGCTGACAAGATTGGATCTAAGGAGACTCCCGACTGGAGCACCTTAAGAGCAGCAAAGGCCCTGACATCATGGGCTTTAACCTGATGTAAAGAGTGGGCCTCCTGGTCAGAGAGCTCATAACATAGGATCACAGTCTGCTTGATCCAAGAGGAGATAGAGGCAGGTGAGATGTCCTTGTCGAAACCTTTCTTAAAGGAGACAAAAACCACCTCCTTATTCTGCCTGAGGTCTGAGGTCCTGTTCAAATAGTAGCGCAATGCTCTAACCGAAAAGAGGGACCTGTCAGACTTGAGGGATCTATCCAGAGTTGGGGGCCAGGGCTGGTATAACCACTTGGGCCACACTGTCTGGACCCTCTTGGGCCAGCCGATTCTTGGAAAGAAAGCTGGGTGATGGATACAGGGACACCTTTGACCAATCATACTGGTGTCTAATATTCCTGTTTGCCAAGCATGAATCTCACTTCTGCACTTGCCCGACCCAAGGGCCAAGAGGAAAACCGTCTTGAAGGTCAAATGCTTCAAGGAGGACCCCTTGATTGATTCAAATGGAGCCTTAGTCAGCTGGTGCAAGACCAGTGAGAGGTTCCAGGAGGGGATTCCCCTCCTGCCTTTGGGTCTGTCTCTATGGAAACTATCCAGGAGACAAGCGAGATTTTGTCCTTGCTGATGTTGAAGGGTGAATTTACCAGTTTATCAGCAATGGCTGACCTGTAACCATCAATGGTGCTGGGCTGTAGCTTTCTGTCCTCAATAGGTACATAAGGAAGTCAGCAACTGACTTTACAGTTGGGTACCCTGAAGTCCACCTGATTAGTGAGGCACCAATTTGTAAAAATGGTCCACTTGTCTCAGACTGATCTGGTTGATCCTCTTTGAGGAGTCTCAATTCTTGCTGCCACTGCTTCAGAGAAGCCCGGCTCCTTGATTGATGTGGCTCTAGGAGCCATGCATGGAGATTTAGGTTTGTCAGATTTCTGTGAGGGATCTGACTGAAGGGTTGTGTTAACAGGTTGAACAAGACGGACAGGCTCAGAGGGATCTGACTGGACATGGTCACTAGGTCCCAAAAACCAAGGCATGTTGGGCCACCCCGGAGCAATCAGAATGATTCTTTTGCATGGGGAGTCCTACAACTTCTCCACCACTTTGCCCAAGATGGCTGCTGGTGGGAAGGCATATGCATCCAGATCCTCCCATGGCAGACTTAGTGCATCCACTGCTGTGGCCAGGGAATCTGGTACCGGCGACACAAACAAGGGCAACTTGTTGTTGAACCTCGTGGCAAATAAGTCTATTTGAGGCCGGTGCCACCTGCTGTATATTGCTTGAAAGACCTCCTGAAGGAGAGACCATTCTGTTTGGATGGTCTGGCCTAGCTTGGATAGCTTGTCTGCTACCACACTCAGCCGGCCTGGAATGTGTCGGGCTTTGAGAGTTACTTGATTTCTGGTGCACTAGGTCAAGATTCTCCATAGTAGAGCACAAAATGGGCCCGACTTCATGCCTCCTTCCTTGTTTATGTATGACACCACTGTGGTGTTGTGTGTCTCTACAAGTAATATCTTGTGTATGCAGAGGTCTTGGAACTCTTTTAAGGTTAGAAAGACTGCCTTGAGTTCTAGGTAATTGATATGCAACTTGCTTTCCAGAAGGGACCAGGTGCCTCTTGCAGTGCGTTCATTTAAGTGAGCGCCCCACCCTTCTTTTGATGCCTCTGTAAAGATTTGCCGAGCATGTTTTATTGGGTGTAATGGTTGGC
The DNA here is from genome assembly GCA_964017235.1 of Sabellastarte sp. h YS-2021. Taxonomy (NCBI): domain Eukaryota; kingdom Metazoa; phylum Annelida; class Polychaeta; order Sabellida; family Sabellidae; genus Sabellastarte; species Sabellastarte sp. h YS-2021. The sequence continues at coordinate 20,847,580 of OZ024927.1, forward strand.
CTGTAAGGACATTGTCCTCTTGCGGCCACTACTGTAAATGTGGGTGCAAGGACCTTGGTATTAGAATCACCTTTCTAGTGACTCTGGTACCCTCCAGCTGTTTTTGAGATGCCACTGTATGGGTCTCCTATGAGAGTCGGCCTAGGTGAACTTGCGTTCCTGTGGCTGTTAGTAAACCTATCAGGGACATGAACTGTTGGACCGGACAAGCCGGTAGTGACAGTATTTCTAGTATTTGTCCTGAAGGTTCTGTCAATGGTCTGATGTAGGTCGGACCCGACCGGCCAAGAGGTCAAACTGGTAACCTACAAGGTCGAAGACCTGTTTGGTTCCAGTTCCGATTTTCCTAAATTCACCAGCCAACCTAATTCTTGATATATTTTCACTAGATCTTGTGTATGCTGGAGACAAACCTGGTGGGATGTGGCTCTCACCAACCAGTCGTCTAGGTACTGGTGGATTCTTATACCCTTGTGTATGGCCATCAGTTTCACCTCCTTTGCTACTACAGTGAACACCAAGGGTGCTGTGGACAAACCGAATGGCAGTGCCTTGAACCGGTATGTCCGACCCTGTACATGAAATCTCAGATATTTCCTGGACTGTTCCTGTCCTGGTATATGGAAGTAGGCATCCTTGAAAACTATAGAGGTAACCCACTCCCCTTGTTGCAGGGAGGTTCTGATGGTTTCCGGTGTCTCCTTTTTTTTTTTTTTTTTTGTCCATACGCTGATGCAATGTCTGCAACCAGTAGAGATTCCTGTGGGGATTGACATAGCAGCTTACGATGTTCTGGTTCCTTGTAAGCCTGGTCTGAACTGGAAAGGGAGGGTGTAGCCCTCCTTCAAAAATTGCACTACCTAGGGTCCAGCTCCCTAGGTTTCCTAAGTTCCAAAAGGTGATATAGTCTGGCCCCTTCAGGTAAACTTTAGTGCAACATTTGGGGCATTTAGTAGGCTGAAAGAACATTTACTGTCTCTCCAGACACTGGTCCGGCCTGGTGACAATGAACAATTAACAGTCCATCTGTGTGGTCCAGTCCGGTGGGGCTGAAACAACTCTTCACATTTTACCGACTCTTGGCCCCGGGCCAGACGCCTGTAAGGTGGAGCATGTACACATTGTCATTTGTATGATGGCTGACCCCTGACCAGACACAATGAAAACTTGTTTGAGTGTGGACCACCTTTTCTTTTGCTGTACAAAAGACCCATTTGTTTTCTCTGTAACCAGCAATCTTGGCCACAGCAATTCTCTGTAGCCTGTGATACTCTGTAACCAGTAAACCTGGTAGGCTAGGCTGACCATTAAAATTGGTTATTGGTCCCCCAGGTGGGTCTGCTGGTCGGTCCTCTGACACCGGTATTGAAGCAAGGGGCAAGACAGTAATTGCACCTGATAGCAGGTCGGTAGACTCTGTAACCCGCTGGTGTGAAGCAAAACTGCTCAGTGAAAACTGTATAGCCGGTAACCGGTTGGTAAGCTCTGTAACCGGTTGAAGCAGTTTCTGTGTAGGAAAAAACTTCCTGTCAGGGACTATACATCATTAGGCCTGTCATCAGTCTTAGGCCGGTGAGTAGGTTGCTGATGAGGAGTGGCCAGCTGGTAGAAGACCTTTGGGTTGGTGATTCTTGGTGCTGGTTGGTAATAGGCAGGCACTGTAACCGGTTAATGTGAAACAAGCTGTTCAGTGCAGGCTGTGCGGCTGGTCGGTCGACTCTGTAACCAGTCGGTTGAAGCCATATCTTGTAGATACTAGCTGTCTACCTGCCCCAGAATCAACACAGAGTTGAATAGACTGGGTCGGATGACTCTGTAACCAGTTGGGGGGGGGGGGTCGGGTAAGCTATACAAAGGCTGTGTAGCCGGTACCTGGTCGGCACACTCTGTAACCAGTTGTTGAAGCAACTGTACAATGCTGTGTAGCCGGTACCCGATCGGTACACTCTGTAACTACTTGCTGAAGCAAGTTTACAACTATCTTTGTGTTGAATTCAGCTTACTGCGCGTTTCCTCCATTAATTAAAGTATTTCTTTTAAACGCACGTCTTATTTGTAGATTTGACAGTTGCTGGGAAAGCCCCATAGCTATTTTTAGAAGCAATTGTTGTTTGGCGTGTCACGTGACCAGCTTGCTGGTCGGAAAGACACGCGATTGGTTGATTGGAGATGACGTCAGTGGTCGCGTTCTTTGTGTGATACTTAACCGGCAACTTTACAGTATTCTGACTGTCCACAAACCCCACTACCGACAACAAGGCCGGGTCTGCAAGGCAGGGACTGTAATCACAGTAGACGTGAGTTCTGAAGAATGCACTTCCGACTTTCCTGGTCGGTGAAGCACGTGACCAGCTTCGTGATCTGGTCGGTGAATCACGTCACCAGCTTCGTGGAGATGACGTCAGAGGTAGCGTTCTTTGAGCTGGCCAATCGGCTGATGCTTTAAAAGCAGAGAAGCCTGGACCAGTGCGCCCTGAAGAAGACCTGGTTGGTGCCAGTCTGAAGTAGGTTCTCAGATGAATTTCTTCCTTTCGTGATAAAACCAGGCAACTTAAAACAGTGACCTGGCCATCCACAACCCCCACTACCGACAACAAAGCCGGGTCTGCAAGGGAGGGACTGATATCACCTTCTATTGAGAGGTCGGTTGAACTGGAGCTTGCTGGTCGACTAATGCTTTACAGCAAAGAAGTCTGGACCAGTGCGCTCTGAAGAATGCATCTCTTGCTTTTGATGAAAAACACTAAATACTCGAGCTAGGCTGGTGTGACTGATGCTTTATAGCAGAGAAGTTGGTACCAGTGCGCTCTGAAGAATGCACCTCTTCTAAGGGAATTCCTCTTTTACAGTGTTCAAAACTACGTAGATTGAAGTTGTCCGTGATTCTATTTGTAGTACTAGAAAAGACGTTTCTATGGTGATTGAAAATGGAAAGGTTACGAAAGGTACATTCAAGCAAAAGACACGGATAAAAATACCTGTAAGTAGTATATCCATTATTTCCTTAATATTGTCAATCTGCCCCTAACAGCACAATAGTTGAATGGGAGGAAACTAGCAAAATGGCAGCCTTCATATTTCTCGTCGCTTACTGCCCTATAACACTAAATTGAGTCAGCTAGGGAGCGTTTCCAGCAGATTTCTTAATGTATATATTCCGTGCTTGATATGTAGAAAACACTTCTACAACAAATCAGTTGCAAATAAGGTTGAAAATCCGTCATAATGCACACTTTCCCTTAAAAGAAAACACGTCTGCACAGTACACGCGCCAAACGAAAAAGATGCTATGACGTCAGGTTGTCTAGACAGGAAGGAAGTACGAGGCACCATCTGGGGAGTGCAACAGTACTGGGACTGGCCAGGTGGTGGAAATACAGGACGTCTTTTTCTGGCGTTTGGCGGGCCGGTCTACGCCGACCGGATTAGCAATTGTCCATTGGATAGGATGTATTAACCCAATAAAAATATTGATTCACAGAAACTGTTGGCTTTTAATAATGGTATGTTTTCCATTTTATTATTTTTCTTACTTTATTTTCACTTTGTATTGGTGGTGTATAATAAAAATATTAAAATGATATAGGTGTATTGTTTGCAAATACACAAACACCATTATATACTTAAAATAAGAATCTTAAATATTAATTTAAATATTAAGTTAAATTTTTATTAGTTTATACATCTTACCTGAAGGACAATTGGCTATGTTGCCTTGCAAGCCACATACATACATAGCTATAGTACATAGATGCGTAGTATAGACTGGTTCCCGATGAAAATATTTCATTTGAAATATTCGGGTTGGTCGTCTGATGTTAGCTCACGCCAACATACAGCAATAGTGAGGATAAGGTAAGTATTTAACTTACAAAAAGTTAAATTACAACAAAATTTTTACAATTTGTATGATATCCAAAGACAATCTCAGCTAAAAAAAATAGCCAGCCTCGGCAGGCAAGAACCCCAACCTGCAGGTACAGCTAAATGGCCAGCACATTGAGATTTGGGAAAATCTTAGGAACAACTTCTGTTGTAAGAAGTATAGAGAACCCACGAGATGTTCCATAAAAGATTCACAGGCCATGATTTCTTACAAGTAGTTTCATATTTTGAAGCCAAAGAAACAAATATAAAGGAGATATAAGGCATTTTTGATATGACAACCCTCCTAGTTGGCATTAAAGATGTGATATGGGGGCCATTTTGTTTCCAAAACAAGGACACAATTACTCTTAGGCAAGCTTTCCTATCCATTTGCATTTTGTGCAAATCTGATGAAGATAGCTGCAATATTTTAGGTTACAGAAAACATTAAAGATTTTAGGACAAACTTTTTAAGACCCAAAAATTTTAAAAGTGTTGCCATGGCAACAGTTGCCGCTGGATATCCCCCAAAACCTCATCAGATGTAGATCCTCTTGGGGTCAACATCCCCTGAAAATTTGGTGAAAATCCGTGCAGGGGTTTACACTGAGGTACACCCACATGCTTTATGCCCGCCGCCACCACCGCCGCCGCCTGGATGGCGCAGGGGATGACTAACAGTAGTTAACAGTAGTAACAGAATTTTGAGGGCAAGCCTTGTGCAATAATGGATGTGTCAGGCCCACAATCATCGATGAAGGTGCATTCCTACATCCCATGACCCTATCAAAATTCCATTGTTGTGCTATTGTGTTATTTGTCTAGAAATTACCAGAATATAGAGTATGTACTATAAAAATCTGATGATTGCATCAGACTTACCCAATTCAGTGTCCTCAATATCCTCAGGTACTAAATCTTCACCTTCTATTGGATGGACTTTGGTGTGAGAGTGATAGCTGAAAGAAGTGAGTTAATTAATGAAAATCAGTAGTTATGGCAAGCTTGGTGACCTTAAAACTGGTTCCATTAAAACCTAGGTTCTAAAGTGATTAAGTGCTATAAATGTTTCATTTTCATCTGATAAAATTACTCAGTCGATTTAGTCTATTTTTAAAAACTTGGTCATAATTATTGTGGTTGATAGACTTAACCTTTTTCTCTGCAATGTTTGATGCTTTTCATTGACTGTAACAAGTAAAATGTGTCTGACAGTTTGCAAGATCCCACCTGTGGGGTGAGGGTATTTATTGTTGATATATTTTGTGTGACTTCACTGCTCAGATGCTTTTCAGATAATATCCGTTCTTGTTGGAATTTGGACTTCCTGTATGTGGACATTAGTGCCTTGGAGGATGTTCTCATTAATAATAAATTAAGTACAGCAATATAAACTGGAAAATTTAATAAGTAAATTAAATTTTTATAAGTTAATACCTTACCTAGTGGACAGATGCAATTGTCCGGCGCCCTGCCGGTCTCGCCAAACGTTAGAAAAAAACGTCCTGAGCTGGGCTCTGGCCGGGACCGGTACTGTTCATTCGCCAGGTGGCCGTGTAGCCTACCTGCCGGTATACTGCGCATGCTCGTGCATGCGCTCTTCCTCTTTTTGTTGCCTAGCCTAGAATGTCCCCTTTTATATGGCCTTTCCAATACTCCTGGACCCACTTTGGATTATGGCAGACCAGGGGTAAAGATAGTGGAAGGTTTTTTTTTTTTTTGAAAACCATCTACAGACTACACAATATGTACAATAAGAGTGCTGGAAAATTGGTTTACTTGCTCTCATGGATCTGTGGGCTGCCACTACGGGACCCAAATGATACAGCTCAGAATCTGCCCAAGCCAAGTCCTTTAGATAGAACTGGGTAAAGGTGTTGTGGGCTTTCCAATGACAGGCTGAGAGGATCTGGTCCAGTGAAACCCCTCCCTGAAAGGCCTGAGAAGCTGCAAAGGCCTGAACATCATGGGCTCTAATCTGATGTAAATTCTGGGCCGTTTGGTCTGAGAGCTGATAACACAACAGCACTGTTTGTTTAATCCAGGAAGAGATAGTGGCAGGGACAATGTCCTTTTGAAAACCCTTCCTGAAAGACACGAACACCAAGTCTTTTCCTTTTCGGAGGTCCTTGGTCCTGTCTAGGTAATATCGTAAGGCCCTTACTGGACAAAGTGACTTGTCTTCTGACAGGGACTTGTCCAGAGTAGAGAGTAGGGGGCCAAAGCTGGGATGACTACCGGAGCCACAGAGGCCGGGCCATCCCTAGCTAGTTGATTTTTGGAGAGAAAACTGGGTGAAGGGTAAAGTGAGACCTGACTCCAGTTTTCTTGGTGCCTGATATTTTTGTATAGCCAGGCATGGATTTCACTTCTTCTTTTGCCTGAGCCCAGGGCTAGAAGAAAGACTGTTTTAAAAGTCAAATGCTTGAGAGAGGCCTTTCGCAAAGGTTCAAAGGGAGCCTTAGTTAGCTGGTGGAGTACCAGCGAGAGGTTCCAAGAGGGCACACCCCGTCTTCCTTTAGGTTTATCTCTATGAAAGCTATCTAGAAGACGAGTTAGGTTTTCATCCTTTCTAATGTTCAACTTATCATTGCCCACCATGTCTGCAATGGCCGTCCTATAGCCTTCAATGGTACTGGGTTGCAGATTCCTCTCTTTGAAAAGATGCAGGAGGAAATCCGCAATTTGGTTCACAGAGGGCGACCTGAAGTCCACCTCGTGTGACTCATACCATTTAACAAAAATGGCCCACTTTGACTTGTACACGGCTCTCGTTGAGCCTCTCTGAGGAGCCTCAATTCTTTCTGCCACTTCATCAGAGAACCTTTGTTTCTGGATGGCAGAGATTCTAGGAGCCAAGCATGCAGATTCAGATTGCTGAGGTTCCTGTGAACTAGTCCGTTGAACGGTTGAGTCACCAGGTCCTTTACCAGTGGGAGACTGAAGGGAATCTGAACCGACAAATTCACCAGGTCCCAAAACCAGGGCATGTTTGGCCACCCTGGGGCAATGAGAATCATCCTGCGACAGCCCTGATCCATCATCTTGGAGATCACCTGGGGAATCAGGGAGACTGGCGGAAAGGTGTACACGTCCATATTCTCCCATGGTAGACTGAGGGCGTCTACTGATCCAGCACCGCTGATACAAACTTGAAAATTTTAATTACTTAAATGTAGCTTTTATAAGCTACAAGCTTACCATGTGGGACTCAATGCTGTACTCGGATGGCCACAAGGCATCATGGCCAACGTCTAAGAAAAATAGACATTTATAGTTGGCCGTAGCCTCTCGTTGTCATCACGTGATATCTTCTGACCAATCGCCCTACTTTCTCGTTGAAATTTCCTAAAACCTACCCCTCAGCTGGTAAACTTGTAGCTTATAAAAGCTACATTTAAGTAATTAAAATTCTCAATTTTATTACGCTACAATAGCTTACCATGTGGGACTCAATGCTGAATCCAACCGCCCGGTGGCAGGGTTACAGCTGAGACTGGAAGGAATGTCAATTTTTCTTAGATTTGAAGTACTATATATATATTAGAATAGTGTTAGAAATACCAGTCTGAGTCCCATTTACAGTGCTCCAATCCCGAAGACTGGGCCTGTAAGGAGCCAAAAACCTATATAGAATGGAAGACAGTGCTAAAACTGTCAAGATGTTTTGATTGTGGGATGGAAGTGCAGCAGTGCTCACTTAGAGGTCTAAGGGTCCCTAGGGGCCCATCACGAGTGACATACCAGCCCAATGGTTTGAATTCTCATAAAATTTTTGCCACCTGAATATGAGATTAATGACAACTTAATAAGTCCTTAATACAAATTACTTTGATAAACTAAAAACAAAAATGACCTTACCCGTAACATCTTGAAGGTAAAAGAATACCTAGATCCTGGGAGAGACTCCTGAAGACTTGGTTGTAGCGGATGTGCCCCCCCCCCCCCCCCCCCCCTTGTTTTTCTTTCTGAGGACAACTGGTCTGAGGGGAAGGATCTAGGACTTGTTATGCCGCCACTACGGGTCCCAGATACATATTGTTGTCGTTGTCTGACCAAGTAAGGTCTTTTAGGTAAAAATTTGTAAATGTGTTGTGAGCTTTCCAGTGACAGGCTTGCATGATTTGGTCCACCCATACCCCACCGTAAAAGGCCTTAGAGGCCGCGAAGGCCCGGATGTCATGCGCTTTAACTTGGACCAAGTCCAAGGCTTGTTGGTCTGCTTGTTTATAACAAAGTAGGATGGTTTGTTTCAACCATGAAGAGAGAGTAGCGGGTCTGATGTCTGAGGTATGTCCTTTCTTGAAGGAGATGAAAAGGAGGGAACGAGACCCTCTCAGGTCTTTGGTTCGATCCAAATAGTACCTCGGGGCCCGCACCAGACACAGGGTCCTGTCTTCTTTGAATTGTCTATCTACAATGGTAGTCAAAGCAGGAATAGTCACCGGAGACACACTTTGAGAACCTTCTCTTGCTAGTTGGTTTTTGGCTATGAAATCAGAAGAAGGGAACAAGGCGACCTTTTCCCATTGGCCTAGATTAGATACTTTGTTTGCAACCCAGGTATGGATTTCGCTGCGGCGTTTGCCCGAGGCCAAAGCTAGCAAGAAAGCAGTTTTGAGGGTAAGATGTTTGAGGTATGTGTCTTTCATAGGCTCAAAAGGTGCTTTTGTGAGCTCATTGAGAACAACAGAAAGGTTCCATTTAGGAAGGTTTCTGGAACTTTTTGGACGATCCCTGTGGAAACTGGAGAGTAACCTATGAAGGTCTGCATTGTGTGCAATATGGTGGGCCGCTGGGCCCAAAGTGTCAACGATTGCAGTCCTGTAACCATCAATGGTCGAGGGGCGCCTGTTTAGGTCTTGGTACAGGTACATGAAAAAATCTGAGATTTGTTTCACAGATGGAGTGGAGAAATCCACCGAATTTTCTCTGCACCATTTTTCAAATAGGGCCCACTTTGACTTGTAGATGGTCCTTGTTGATGACCGCTGAGGAGCAGCAATTCTCTCTGCCACCTCCACAGAGAAGCCTTGTTCTTGGAGTTGTCCGCTCCTAGACACCAGGCGTGGAGGTTGAGCTGTTGTGGGTTGTTGTGGAACACATACTTGTGGGACTGTTTGAGTAGGGTCATTGACACTGGGAATTGTAGTGGGATCTCTGTTGAGAGCTGCACTAGGTCCCAAAACCAGGGCATCCCTGGCCAGCCTGGGGCTATTACGATGATCAGGCAATGGCATTGCTTGATCTTTTGGATCACCTTGTGAAGGAGAGCCGTAGGAGGGTAAGCATAGGCAGTGAGACTCGTCCAGTTTATGTTCAGAGCATCTAAGTCCCAAGCCTTTGGGTCTGGGACAAGAGATACGTACATTGGAAGTTTGTGGTTCAGATGAGTGGCAAATAAGTCTACATGAGGTGTGAACCACTTTTGGCAGATCTGTTTGAACACCTGCGGATGCAGAGACCATTCTGTTGACTGCACCTGGTTGGACCTGGACAGAAGGTCGGCCATCACATTCAGGCACCCTGGAATGTGCCTGGCTTTCAATGTTATGTGATAGTGATGGCACCAGGTCATAATCTTCCACAGGAGAGCACACATCTCTGCTGAATGAGTTCCTCCTTGTTTGTTGATGTAGGCTACCACTGTTGAGTTGTCCGTAGCAACTAGCACTGTTTGGTTCTGGCACTGGTCCTTGAAGTCTCGAAGGGCCAGGGAGACCGCCTTCAATTCTAGGACATTTATGTGTAGCCTTTTTTCCCGATCTGACCACAGACCCTTTGTAGAATTTTGATCTAAGTGAGCACCCCAACCTTCGTTTGAGGCGTCGGTAAAGAGTTGAATACTGTGGTCCTTGGGATGAAGGTCTGCACCTTTCATCACGTTTGAGGGATTTTGCCACCAGTCTAGGTGGGCTGCAATGGCTTCTGTCCAAGGAAGGAGGCTGTCCAGTGACTGAGGATATCTCCAGTGCTCCTTGAGATGAAACTGAAAGGGTCTCATGTGAAGGCGTCCCTCCGGGACCATTTTCTTTGTTGCGGCAAGCAACCCAATTAGAGACATCAAACATCTTGCAGTCAAAACATGTTTTGACTTGACTCTTAGGATCAAATCCTGGAGTTTGAGCCATCTCTCTTGAGTGGGTTTTACAAGGGCTGAATATAGATGGCATTCGTAGCCCAAGAACGAAAACACCTGAGTAGGTTTCAGTTCTGATTTTTCCTGGTTGATTATCCAACCCAAGGATTGGGTTAGGTCTACCACTGCCTGTGTGTCCCTTTGAGATTCCTCCTGAGACTGGGACCTGATCAGCCAGTCGTCCAGGTATTGGTGAACTCTGAGTCCTCTGGAGAGGGCCATTAGTTTCACTTCCTTTACGATCATTGTAAAGACCTGGGGGGCTGTGGCTAGTCCGAATGGGAGGGAGGTGAACTGGAACACCTGAGACTTGTAGCAAAACCTTAGGTATTTCCTTGAGCTTGGATGGATGGGGATGTGTAGGTAAGCGTCCGACAGATCTATCGACGATACCCACTCCCCTGGCATCAGGGAGGTCCTGATGGACTCTGGAGTTTCCATTTTGAACTTTTCTACGAGTAGAAAAGTGTTGAGCCTGCTTAGGTCTATGACTGGCCTCCACCTTTGGTGAGGCTTGGGTACTAGGAACAGGCTACTGTAAAACCCGAGAGATTTTACATTTTCCACCCTTTCGATTGCGTTCTTTGACAGAAGAGACTGGATACAAGAGGCCAGGGCTTGGTCTTTTTGATGGGCCTTGTACTCTGACAGGATCAGAGGAAATCTGACCAAATTTGGCTTTGAAAGGAATGGCAGTACATAGCCATTGGTGATAATGTTTAACACGTTTGGAGAACATTTGTTTGTTTGCCTGTCTCTCCTGAAAGAACGGAGGCGACCTTCTACTGGTGGACTGAGTGAGGCTTTGGGGGAGTCATTGGGAAGAGGGGTTTCCACGCCCTCTTTCCCTATTATGCGGTCGAAAACGACCCCTGGAGCCTCTGAAGTTCGGTTTCCCCCTTCCTGAGGAAAACAATTGGTTACTGCTTTGTGAGGAGTTGCCCCCATAGGGGCGTTTCCTGTAGGAGCCTCTTCTCTTGCTGTGGGGACCACGAAAGGGCTTATTTTGATAGGGTGCGAAACCCCGAGAGTCTTTAGAGGTGCCTTTTTTGAGGAGGAAGTCTTCACCTTCCTTCACAAGTTTAGGCTGGAACAAGGAAGGGTCCCAAAAGGATGAGTTCCTGAGTTCTTGGCGTCTCGTTTCCCCCAATTGAGGTTGTAAGAGGGTCATTTCAGCTTCGCGCCTAAGCAAGCCGGTATTAGCCATAGAATATAATTCCTTCTGGAGAATATGGGCTAGGGATTTGCTGAGGCATGTAAGGGCCCTGTGTTGGATAAGAACTGTCTTATTCCAAAAATCCATGTATTCACAGACTTCCTCATATCCGCACTTTGCTGCTTTTTCAGGATTGGCACCTTTTTGAATGTGTATTAATCTTCTTGACAGTTGACTTATGTTGAATGAATGTTGACACTTCTCAAGGGAAGCATTGCAAGAAGAAGAAGTTTTAGCAAAGGCAGCGGTGAAATTGAGGGTTGAGATATTTTGCCTAGCCTGATGCTCCAACTCCTTGAGAATTGGTAGGGGGACCTTGCCCATAGGGGCCCCAGAGGGTTTAGGAGTAATACAGATTTTGGCAAAATCTGTATTCAACTCCTGATATTTGTCCTGATAACAGGGCTGTCCCACCCTGTACCACTTAGAAGTGGATGGAGGAGGCTTGATGTATTTACCCTCGGGTAAATTAGCAGCCTTAAAGTCATGTTGAAATTTATCAAAGGCGTCCTTGATAACTGAGCTAAGTGGAAGAATAGAGGAAGGACCTCTTGACGGCCTGAGCTTTTGACTTTCTGAGCTCTTGACGGCCTTTTTCATCGTCCAGACCCATGACTGAAGTTGAGGACCTAGGCATAGACTCCCTGGGGTCAGGGAGGGAAAGAATGCGCCTGAAGGTGTCGACCTCTTCAGTGTACTGTGAGGGAATGTCAGACAGAGCTACTTCCCTATAATAAGGGGGGTCTGGATCATGTTGAGGGAGGTCTTGATCAGAAACAGCCCCTGAGGGCTGAGCCCCAGAGGGCTTAGAAGACCTGTGTCTGGCTACAGGGGACTGATCTTCCCCTGAGGAAGATGACACATATCTGGACCTTGATTTGTGTTTACTCTTATCAGAGTGCTTTTTAGGTTTGGTAGAAGGGATCCGAGGTTCATCGGATTCCTCATTAGATTGATCCGAGGCAGACCTGGATTCAATTTCATGCCTACTGCGAGAGTGGCTTTGCTTTTTGGGTTTGTCCGAGACCTTTTTCGGAGGTAGTTCAGATGTAGCAACGTACTGATCCGAGGTATCATCCTCGGTTTGAATGTTAGTTCTAGGTCTCGGAGGGGGTAGGTCCAGATTAACAGCAGTACTGGATGTACCAGGTTTGGAAGCAGGAAACGAGGTCTGATCCACCTCTGTTTGCCTTTTAGCAGTCAACTCCTCTCTGAGTGACTGAAAAGCTTCCAACATGGATGCCTGGAAGGAACCCATTTGTTGCTGTAAATGAATATTTAAAGAATTTCCCAGGGATTTTTCAAGATTTGTTTCAATTTTTTGTTGCAAGGCAGTACCTGGGGTGGGTGGGACAGATTTGGCTGGTGTTTTAAGTGATAAAGAACTGAAAGGAAGGGGCTGAGGATGGGGGGAGGTAAAAAGATTGTCAGCAGCACTCTCGAGGTCTGCATTTGAGCCATTGAAGGAATCCCCGTCGCCTTCGCCCAAGAGATCAAGTTCATCATCTTTTGTACTAGTTTCCGCCTTTTGTTTTTTAAGATAGCGTTTCCTGTGCTGAATTTTCTTCATCTGGTCATCTGTGAAAGATGCACAGATATCACAGGGCGTTTCAAAGGTGACACAGGGGTCATCACCCTTGCCAGCCTCCCTACAAGTAGGGCAATAGTTGTGTAAGTCGAAACTAAAACAAAAATGGCGGCATTTCTGAGCTCTCGGTTTGTCTTTATTCGTTTGGTGGATGGACATTTTAAATGCAATAAAAGACGTACAATGTAAAGGGCCTGAACCGAGGAAAACTCAAAACACGCGAAAATATGAAATATACTTATCCTGTCAAAATAAAAATTTTACAGAATGATCTATGTTATATAATAAAAGAAATATCCAAAAAAGAACCTCCAACAATACGTAAAAGCTGAGAAATAAATGAAAATGTCTGTATATTTACAAACAGCTACCAGTTCAACGTGGCCAACGAGAAAGTAGGACGATTGGTCAGAAGATATCACGTGACAACAACGAGAGGCTACGGCCAACTATGACGTTGGCCATGATGCCTTGTGGCCATCCGAGTACAGCATTGAGTCCCACATGGTAAGCTATTGTAGCGTAATAAAATGAGGCAATTTGTGATTGAACCGGGTTGCAAACAAGTCTACTTGTGGTCGGACCCATCTGGAACACAAAAGATTGAACAGCTGCTGAGATAGGGACCACTCTGTTTGAATCACTTGATTGTGTCTGGAAAGCTTGTCCGCTATCACATTCAAGCGACCTGGAATGTGTCTTGCCCTCAGGATTATTCACCTGGGATGGCACCAGGACAGAAGCCTCCATAGGAGGGCACAGAGAGAGCCTGACTTCATACCACCCTGTTTGTTTATGTAAGAGACCACCGTTGTGTTGTCTGTTGCAATAAGAACAATCTGGTCCCTGCACAGATGCTCAAAACTCTTTAGGGCCAGAAGGACTGCCTTTAGCTCTAAATAATTGATGTGGAGGCGACTTTCTATGGCTGAACAAACGCCTCTTGCAGTGGAGTCCCCTAAGTGTGCACCCCAGCCTTCATTTGAGGCGTCTGTAAACAGCTGAAGAGCGTGCTGAAGAGGGTGCAAAGGTTGGCCCCTTAGTACATTGTTCTCGTCCAACCACCAATCTAGGTGTGGATGGAGTGACTGAGAACCGGTATGATCTTTTCTAGAACCTCGGGGACGTGCCACTGACGCTTCAAGTGCCACTGAATGGGCCTCATATGAAGACGTCCCGACCAGACTTGTTTTTCTGTGGCTGTAAGCAGTCCTATTAAAGACATGAACTGTCTGACTGTGCAACTGCTCCAGTTCTTGATGAAGTATAACTTCTCTTGAAGAGCTATCCACCAGTCCTGAGTGGGTAGAACCCGACCGGATAACAGGTTGAACCAGTAGCCTACGAAATTGAAGACCTGCTGGGGTTCTAGCTCCGATTTCTTCATGTTGACTGCCCACCCTAACTGCTGGCACAGGGCCAAGAGGGTCTGGGTATGTTGTAGGCAGGTTTCCGGGCACGGGGCTCTCAGTAACCAGTCGTCTAGGTACTGGTGGATACGAATACCCTTTGCTTGTGCCATCAGCTTCACTTCTTTGACCACCTTTGTGAACTCGAGGGGAGCTGTGGCCAAACCAAAAGGGAGAGCTGTGAACTGAAAGGTTTGATTGTTCAGGAAAAATCTGAGGTATTTTCTGGACTTCTGGGAGATTGGGACTTGGAAATACGCATCGCTGAAATCCAGAGAGGTCACCCATTCTCCTTTCTGTAAGGACAACCGGAGTTTCCATCTTGAAAGAACTGGTCCTCAAGTATAGATTTAGCTGACTTAGATCCAAGATTGGCCTCCATTTTTTGTTGGGTTTGGGAACTAGGAAGAGTCAGTTGTAAAAGGCCTGAGACGACTTGACAACTACTTTTTCCACTACCAACTTTTCTGTGAGACTGACCAAGGCTTCTTTTAGAAACCGGCTTTTGGTGGGATTCACGTAACCACTTTGAACCAAAGGAAACCTTGTCAAAAGGGGCCTCTGTTTGAAGGGAAGAGTGTAACCGTCCCTCAGAACTGAGACCACCCGATTCTTGCCAAATATGCCAAAACTGTTGAAGTCTTCCCCCTACATTCTGTCCGGCGACAGCATTGGGGACATTGGGAGCAATTGGGACAGAAAGACATGGACTTACACAAGAAACACCTTTGACATGCTTTATTTTGATCAGACATTGACCGGGACTTACTCCTTTCTTTTGTGGAGGCCCGTGTGAATGAACAGTAGGAACATGATTTACAACAGGATAACACACATCCAGGAGACTTAAGGTCTTTGACACAACTGAACTTGTTACTGTCTGTGTAATTGAACATTCTGAGATTTGACTCTCTGACATAACTTTGTATTGAAACTTTGGGTCCAACTGAACTGGCTTTACATGAATGGAGGTTGGACCAACCCAATAATTGTCATTTAAATGGCTTGTATGACTGCGATTTGGAGAAACGAGGGTTGAAACCCCGTCCCCTTCCACGTCCCCTGGAACAACTCCTACTGAACTATCTCCAAGGCTGTTGCTGCTGTTGGGAGGTCTGTTCAGATGAGGCAGAAGGTTTCCTATCCTTACGGTCGTAAGGTCTATACCTGTGTGACCCGGTCCGGGTCCCTGAGCAACACTGCTGGCTTCATGTTTTTGTATATCTTGTTCTGCTGTCATAATGGCAGCATCCGGGAACAGCCCGTAACCAAACATGGGAGCATTACGTAACAGGTTCATGGTATCTTGCTTAACTCCCAGTTTAACATAGTCCAGATAAGAGTCCCTTATAAGTAAGATCAGGTTTGACATGTGCACAAATAAACTGTCCGCCAAATGCTGAAAAGACGTGCCCATGGCCACGGATACCCATTGATGGAAAGCCACGAGGTCACGCAGGTCATTCAAAGCATTGGTAACGTCCTTGGGTGCCTTGCCCTTGTTAAGGCGGGAACACAAAAGGGCAATATTTTCGGACAACTTGTCTTGCAGCTCTGTTGAACATCTACTAAAGCCCGCTGCATGATTGATAATATAACTGTCTTCTCTGGCAGCCCTTTCCCACCGACGAAGAGATTCCTGGGCGATTGGTCTGGAAGGTGGGCCTGTAGAAGGTATGCGGAAGCCCTAGTGATCCTGGGGAATTGGGAGTTCACCTTGGCCTCAGTATTACACCAATTAAAGACCGAGCGGCCTGGACGGTGAAGGCCATCAGATTTCAACAAATGCATTTTGTACCACTTTTCTTGCGACTTCGGCACCTTGATAAACTGGTCACGTTTAAGACCTGCCAAATCTTGTGATCTTGAGGGGTAGCCTTCTGCCACAGTGAGATTTAATCGCTCCAATTTCTGGCATAGCCAGTTATCTGGGGGCATGGCAACAGATATCCGTGTAGGTTTTCTGGGATTTTTGCCCTTCCAGGGATTATTGGACTTGTCTGGCTCAGAATAATCAGTTTCAAAAGCGGGAATGTGATGCCAGCCCATGTAAGATCTAATAGAACGGACTGTCTCCCTATATGACATATCCTCAGTTTGTTCCGGTGGTTCAGTGGAATCTGATAATTGTCCATCATCTGAGCCGGAGAATGAAGCTGATTTGTTCATGTCATCGTCAGAGATCTGCTCATAATGAGCAGTATATGTAGCCGGTGGGAAAGCACAGGCACCGGTACCGGTAAATGTTTGGTCTTGGTCCGGTTGTGAAACAGTAGATGATGGCCGGTAAAGAGAACCGATAGTAAGTCTATCAGAGCCTGAGGAAGGCTGACTACTATCCCCTTCAGATAAAGCCGGTTGATGAGCAGACTCCGGACTGGAGCTGGTATCAAACGGAGAGGAAGAAGAACGTCCTTGTTTCTTGGTAGATGATTTTGACACAGGTGAAACAGACCGGTCACGTTTCTTCTCAGAACTACCACCACATTTTTTATCTGGTTTAGAGTCAGTGGTAACAACTTTAGAATCAGTTTTAACAGACTTTTCCGAAGGTTTATCCTTTCTTGATTTATGAGACTTTTTCTTGCTTTTTGGGTCCACAGACTTGTGTTTTACTGAGGCATCAACAGCTACCGGAACCTCAGCCGGTCCGGTGGGACGGGTAGCTGGACCCAAGAAGGGAGTCTCAGAAATGAGAAGTTGAGTATCCACTGGCTTAACTGCAGAGACAGGGGTGGAAAAGACATTGCCCCATGACAGAAGAGCCTCCATGCGTGCAAATTGCTCTGCCCATTTATCTGAGATAGCGGATAACTGTTCTGCAGTAACAAAACTAGAAGTCTGAGCAGAAGATGGAGGCGAGCAGGAGGGGTGAGCAGAAGGCTGCGCAGACTGACTACTTGGCGACTGAAAGGTCGGCTCATTATCCACCGGCTGTAAAATAGTAACGTCTTTAGGAGAGACGAGTAAACCAGCCTTCTTGTCTTTTCTGATTTTGTAAGACAGAGTTGCTAACATTTCCTTCTGCGCATCAGAGAATCCGTCACATATCTTGCAGGGTTTATCTACTACACAATTGTCTTCACCAGTAAGCTTATCATGACATCTTGCGCACTTGTCGTGCAGATCAAAGCTTGCCATAACATGGCCACATGAACCCCTCCGTTGTCCTTTTTTATCTCCTGGAGATGCCATGATAATTATAAACAACACTGCTAAAAATATTTTCACCAAACTGTAGTTAACACATATATATAATCAAAATGAAATGTTTCTTTTAAACTTCAAGCATTTCGTTTACACGCCAAACAAAAAGAGGAAGAGCCGCATGCGCAGTATACCGGCAGGTAGGCTACACGGCCACCTGGCGAATGAACAGGACACAACCGGTCTCGGCCAGAGCCCAGCTCAGGACGTTTTTTTCTAACATTTGGAGAGACCGGCATGGCGCCGGACAATTGCATCTGTCCACTAGGTAAGATGTATTAACGCAATAAAATTGAAAATTTTAATTACTTAAATGTAGCTTTTATAAGCTACAAGCTTACCATGTGGGACTCAATGCTGTTCTCGGATGGCCACAGGGCATCATGGCCAACGTCTAAGAAAAATAGACATTTATAGTTGGCCGTAGCCTCTCGTTGTCGTCACGTGATAACTTCTGACCAATCGCCCTACTTTCTCGTTGAAATTTTCTAAAACCTACCCCTCAATTGTAAACAGCGGGGAGTCAGGGTGGGACTCTTCTGAGTCCCACATGGTAAGCTTGTAGCTTATAAAAGCTACATTTAAGTAATTAAAATTTTCAATTTTATTACGCTACAATAGCTTACCATGTGGGACTCAATGCTGAATCCAACCGCCCGGTGGCGGGATTACAGCTGAGACTGGAAGGAATGTCAATTTTTCTTAGATTTGAAGTAATATATATATAAGAATAGTGTTAGAAATACCAGTCTGAGTCCCATTTACAGTGCCCCAATCCCAAAGATTGGGCCTGTAAAGAGCCAAAAATCTATATAGAATGGAAGACAGTGCTAAAACTGTCAAGATGTTTTGATTGTAGGACGGAAGTGCAGCAGTGTGCATCTAGAGGTCTAAGGGTCCCTAGGGGCCCTTCACGAGTGACATACCAGCCCAATGATTGGAATTCTCATAAAATTTTTGCCACCTGAATATGAGATTAATGACAACTTAATAAGTCCTTAATACAAATTACTTTGATAAACTAAAAAACAAAGGAGCCTCTTCTCTTGTTGTGGGGACCACGAAAGGGCTTATTTTGATTTTGGTGCGAAACCCTGAGAGTCTTTAGAGGTGCCTTTTTTGAGGAGGAAGTCTTCACCTTCCTTCACAAGTTGAGACTGGAACAAGGAGGGGTCCCAAAAGGACGAGTTCCTGAGTTCTTGGTGTCTCATTTCCCCTAATTGTGGTTGTAAGAGGGTCATTTCGGCTTCGCGCCTAAGCAAGCCGGTATTAGCCATAGAATATAATTCCCTCTGGAGTATATGGGCTAGGGATTTGCTGAGGCATGTAAGGGCCCTGTGTTGAATAAGAACTGTCTTCTTCCAAAAATCCATGTACTCACAGACTTCCTCATATCCGCGCTTTGCTGCTTTATCAGGATTGGCACCTTTCTGGATCTGTGTCTTAATCTTCTTGACAGTTGACTTAATGCTATGTTGATACTTCTCAATGGAAGCATTGCAAGAAGATGAAGTTTTAGCAAAGGCAGCGGTGAAATTGAGGGTTGAGATATTTTGCCTAGCCTGATGCTCCAATTCTTTAAGAATTGGTAGGGGGACCTTGCCCATAGGGGCCCCCAGAGGGTTTAGGAGTAATACAGATTTTGGCAAAATCTGTATTCAACTCCTGATATTTGTCCTGATAACAGGGCTGTCCCACCCTGTACCACTTAGAAGTGGATGGAGGAGGCTTGATGTATTTACCCTCGGGTAAATTAGCAGCCTTAAAGTCATGTTGAAATTTATCAAAGGCGTCCTTGATAACTGAGCTAAGTGGAAGAATAGAGGAAGGACCTCTAGGTCTGAGCTCTTGACGGCCTTTCTCATCGTCCAGACCCATGACTGAAGTTGAGGATCTAGGCATAGACTCCCTGGGGTCAGGGAGGGAAAGAATGCGACTAAAAGTGTCGACCTCTTCAGCGTACTGTGAGGGAATGTCAGACAGAGCTACTTCCCTATAATAAGGGGGGTCTGGATCATGTTGAGGGAGGTCTTGATCAGAAACAGCCCCTGAGGGCTGAGCCCCAGAGGTCTTAGAAGACCTGTGTCTGGCAACAGAGGACTGATCCTCCTCTGAGGAAGATGACACATATCTGGACCTTGATTTGTGTTTACTCTTATCAGAGTGCTTTTTAGGTTTAGTAGATGGGATCCGAGGCTGACCTGGATTCAATTTCATGCCTACTGCGAGAGTGGCTATGCTTTTTGGGTTTATCCGAGACCTTCTTCGGAGGTAACTCAGATGGAGCAACATACTGATCCGATGTATCATGAGGGTCAGGTCCGAGACGAGGAGGAAGTGCTGGACCGTAGTTCACATCCATATCCTCGGTTTGTATGTTAGTTCTATGTCTCGGAGGGGGTAGGTCCAGATTGACAGCAGTACTGGATGTACCAGGTTTGGAAGCAGAAACCGAGGTCTGATCCACCTGTGTTGGCTTTTTAGCAGTCAACTCCTCTCGGAGCGACTGAAAAGCTTCCAACATGGATGCCTGGAAGGAACCCATTTGTTGCTGTAAATGAATATTTAAAGAATTTCCCAGGGATTTTTCTAGATTTGTTTCAATTTTTTGTTGCAAGGCAGTACCTGGGGTGGGTGGGACAGACTTGGCTGGTGTTTTAAGTGATAAAGAACTGAAGGGTAGGGGCTGAGGACGGGGGGGTGAGGTAAAAAGATTGTCAGCAGCACTCTCAAGGTCTGCATTTGAACCAGTGAAAGAATCCCCGTCGCCTTCGCCCAAGAGATCAAGTGCATCATCTTTTGTATTAGTGTCCGCCTTTTGTTTCTTTAAGTAGCGTTTCCTGTGTTGAATTTTTTTCATTTGGTCATCTGTAAAAGATGCACAGATATCACAGGGCGCTTCAAAGGTGACACAGGGGTCATCACCCTTGCCAGCTTCCCTACAAGTAGGGCAATAGTTGTGTAAATCAAAGGAAAAACAAAAATGGCAGCATTTTTGTGCTCTCGGTTTGTCTTTATTCGTTTGATGGGTGGACATTTTAAATGCAATAAAAGACATAGAAAATAAAGGGCCTGAACCGAGGAAAACTCAAAACACGCGAAACAAGAAATATACTTATCCTGTCAAAATAAAAATTTTACAGAATGATCCATGTTATATAATAAAAGAAATAGCCATAAAAGAACCTCCAACAATACGTAAAAGCTGAGAAATAAATGAAAATGTCTGTATATTTACAAACAGCTACCAGTTCAACGTGGCCAAAGAGAAAGTAGGGCAATCGGTCAGAAGTTATCACGTGACGACAACAAGAGGCTAGGTCAACTATAAATGTTTATTTTTCTTAGACGTTGGCTATGATGCCCTGTGGCCATCCGAGAACAGCATTGAGACCCACATGGTAAGCTATTGTAGCATAATAAAATATTGCTATTTAGCACTGACTTTATCAAATTACCAGTCATTTCACTCTCCTGTACAGATGTAAATACAAATGATGGATTGCTTGAAGATTTCTGACAGACAAACCTGTTTCTGAATTTCATCACCCCCACTGTAACCAGAATAAGCAGCCAGCAGGAACCCACAGTGATGAGAGTGATTTTCAAAACATCCAGAATATCACACCAGGGACCGTCATGCCAGTTGTCACATTCACAGGAGTAACCATTGAAGGATTGTGATCTGAAACAAGAAACATCTGATTTTATCTGAAACAGTACATATTTAATGTAAAATATATTAAATAATTGTGACAATAGTAGGAAGCTACAAAGAAACTAAAGTATTGATTTTGGAATGTCCAAAATGCTACACAGGTCTGAAGACTAAAATAACAACCAAATTCTGAGAACTGTGGTACCCCACTTCAGGATATATTTGAATGACATATATTACATTGTTCTGTTTTTGTTTATTTAGCAATATGTTGTGTGTATATTACATTTATTGAAGAAAGTCTTCCTGTAAATATTTAGCATTGATTGAGATCCTCTAAAGGGTATCTTTTGTGGCCCTACAAAAATTCAAAATAACAAAATAATACAACTTCAAACTAGAACAAAATCTGCAGGCCTTGGGACATCCTCCAAAAGCTTTAAAACTTGGTGGCGGCCATCTTAAAAAAAAGATGACAGACACATTTTTTTTGTGAGAAGTTGTTCCCCTTGACCCTAAAATGAACACAGGAAACTTGAACTTGATATGTCTAATGGGTTTGCTGTAATGACAAGCCATAAAGTTGATAAGTGCTCAGCAGCAAATTTTCAAAATTTGTTACAAGAGTCACATTTTTTTAATATGGCAAAAAATATTTCTATAGGCTGGTGTAACATGTGGGCAAAACACAATGCGAACATTTTTGAGACATCTGGAGCAAGCACTCAGGTATTTAGCATGGCATCAGTGAAGTCATGTATTACAAAATTGCCACTGGCGGCCATTTTTTAGCAACTTCGTCCAAAATCAATAGCATTCCTTTAATAACTTATATCAATGACTGTACAAAGTTTGAAGACAATTGGTCAAAGCCATCTGGACTTAGAGGAGATAAGCTTTAAAATGGGTGGCGTAAAATTTCTAAGACAATCGGTGAAAGCAGTGTGGACTTAGAGTGCACACAAGCTTTCAAACTGATTGTAGGCCATCTTAAAAACAAAATGGCGGACACAGAATTATTTTTTTTCAAAAGTTGTCCCCCTTGACCCTAAAATAAACACAGGAAACCTGATCTTGATATATCTAATGGTTTTGCTCCAATGATGTACTACAGAGATGACAAGTGCTGGGTCAGCATTATGTCAAAATTTATTACAAAAGTCAAATTTTTTATAATATGTCAAAAAATGTTCCATATGGGATAAAACTTGTCAATGGGAACATTTTTGAGAAATTTGAAGCAATGCCAAGCCTTGTGGTACTTAACATCACATCGGTAAAAATGCGTTTTACAAAATCGCCTCCAGCAGCCATGTTTTAAAATCAATTTTACCCAAAAACAATAGGCTTCCTCCAATGAGTAATATCAATGACTACAAAGTTTGAAGACAATCGGTTAAAGCAATCTGGACTTAGAAATTTTACGCCACCCATTTTTAATGCTTGTCTTCTCTGTTTTCTTTTCAAAAGTTGTCCCCCTAGACACTAAAACAATCACAGAAAACCTGAAGATGATATCTTGCACTGTTTTGCTGTAATGAAGAAAAGTAGAAAGTGAAAGAAAAAATTTTTGACAAAACCATAAGGACATCCGATGAAATCAGATGTCTTAATAAAAGTGTCCACATTGTACACTTAATCATGGCCAAATCTTTAAGTGGTGTAAATACACTCGGACAGATACACATTTTACCCTGATTTGGTGAAAATTTGATGAAAGGTCTGCAATATAAAATCACACAAGAGGGTCAAAGATGCCCCAAAAGGTGGGTTGTGCAGGCAGCAATAAGGTTAGCGACTGCTGTAATTACATTTAGAAACAAGGAAAGAAATGTTAGGTCACCCAGTTAAGGTGAATGTGTTAGACGTGCTAAGAAATGTAAAACTTGTAATCTAGGTTACATAATTGTATCTATGCTATAAACGGACAAATGAAAGGACGGAATTACACCAATTTCGAAAGCAACTTAGCTATGATGGTGATGTATCTCCCTGTCAAGTTAGAATTCGATTGGACAAAGTGTTTTTGAGTTAGAGTCCGGAAATGGAAATGCTGACGGACAAACGAACAAATGGAATTACACCAATTTCGAAAGGAACCTAGCTATGATGGTGATCTATCTCCCTGTCAAGTTTGAATTTGATTGGACACAGCGTTTTTGAGTTAGAGTCCGGAAACAGAAATGTTGACGGACAGACAAATGGACTAAAAACAGACAAACGAACAGACAGAATTACACCAATTTCGAAGGGAACCTAGCTGTGATGGTGATCTATCTCCCTGTCAAGTTTGAATTCAATTGGACAAACCGTTTTCAAGTTAAAGTCCGGAAACGGAAATTCTGACAGACAGACAAACAGAAAAAAACCCGGACAAATGAACAGACGGAATTACACCAATTTCGAAAGGAATCTAGCTGTGATGGTGATCTATCTCCCTGTCAAGTTTGAATTTGATTGGACAAACTGTTTTTGAGTTAGAGTCCGGAAACGAAAATGTGGACGGACAGACAAACGGACAGACGGACGTCGGACACATCAATCTAATAGGTGGGTTGGTTACACGCAACCCACCTAAAAACTAAACAATTTCTATAAAATAGTTGTTAAGATGACAGTTTTTGCTGTATCATGCCCAAAACCTAACTAATCCCAAATCTATTTGGAGTGCAGATTTGCAAAGAAGGATTTAGTCTTTGGCAAGGACTATTGGCCTTTAAAAATGCCTCTGAAAATGCATGGCAATAATTTTCATTGGACCATGTTCAAAACTGAATAAGGGCTTTGGAGTTCATCTTTTTTTCACCAAAGTTGGTGAATCTCTATCGAAGGGTTCAGTCAAAAATTGGAATATTCAAAAAACCTGGTTGCCATGGCAAATGTTCCCATTAGGACATGTCTAAAACTTAGAAAGACACACATCTTTTGCTTCATGTCATATACCTGTTTGTCATAAACATCAGTAGAATAGCAATAATTTTGAGGCATTTAGAAATTCTTCTTTGGCTTTCTTTTCATGTTTTCTTAAAATTATTTGTAAGAAGGAAAAAAATTTGCTGAGACTATTCTAAGAAGATACTAAAGACACCTGTTTGTCATAAATATCAATAGAATAGCAATAATTCTTAGAACTATCTGAAAGAAGGAAAAAATAAGTTTCCTGGGAATATTCTAAGATGATAAGAATTAGAATACAAGTGTGTGCAAGCTGAAGTCATTACCTCTTGTTATCTTCACAGAGAGGGTCATCTTCACCTGTACATACTCCGTACAATCCACACGGACTGTACAATGTGTACACATGGACATTCAGTGGCTGACTGTACATGTTGAATGTTAATGCATTCTGAGCTCGCCCAATGAAAGTCACAAGGTCATCACCATGGTAACCTGGGGAAGTCTGGAGACCAATCCTGTATATCTAAAATGATTAATTACATCATTTTATTGTGTTGTTTTCAGATTGGACAGAATGAGTCATGTCACAGCCTATCTAGAAAAACTCCACTGGCTCAAGACTCACCTGTTTAGACAAGCTTATCCAACACTGTAGTCATCCTCCCCTTGTGGGCACTTACTGGGTTACAATTTTGCTTGGCTTAAGGATTATCCCTTTTTGGATTCCAGTGCATTAGGGGATCTTCATCATTCTAATTTGGGCTACACAAATATTTCTATTATTATTATTATTATTATCTATAATTTTATGTAGCATGTGTGTTTTTTCATACAGACATTACTTCAGACATTACCTTTCTGAAAAATATAAAAAAATCATGAAACTAATAATGACTCAAGAATCAAATAGCAATATCTTGACATTAAAGTCCAAGTAATATCATTAATTGATAAACTGTAAAATTCAATCAATAATATGATATGGAATAACAAGAAAACTGAGATTGTGGGCCCCAAAAGATTGGTTGCACAATCCGTATCAGGGATGGTAACACATACCAGTACTTGCTATGTCTACAGGATGGATGTATGCCGGATGTATGCACCATGATAGCTGTGGTTCTGGTCCTGGACTTATCAAAATTGTATTGGGTTCTGTCCTTCCACTTTGTCAAGTTTGAAATCGATTAGCAGATCCATCTTTAAGCTACCGTCTGCAAACAGAATTTCAAGATGGTGGCCATCTTGTTTTTCCAAATGGCACCAATTTTGAAAGCAACCTAGCCTGGGTGCTGTCCTACCATCCTGTGCTATCACTCTGTGTAGACTGGACACCAGTCCATTTTTACAGAAAAAGATACTGCATTGTATTGGCCAAAATGACCTTGACATACAGAAGTACACTTCCATCAATACATTGTTATTTGACCAATGGAAAAAAAATGTTAATTTTAGTTATTTTCCTTGGGGTGACGATACTAT
The DNA here is from genome assembly GCA_964017235.1 of Sabellastarte sp. h YS-2021. NCBI lineage: Eukaryota > Metazoa > Annelida > Polychaeta > Sabellida > Sabellidae > Sabellastarte > Sabellastarte sp. h YS-2021. The sequence goes on from OZ024927.1 coordinate 20,873,044, forward strand.
TGTGAAAATGGACATTAAGGTAAAAAGTTACATTGAGCATGTTCAGGGCTTTGGTCTTTCTTCCGTTGTCCAGTAAAAACTGACCCCTAAAATGGCCAACTGGAAAGTAAGAAGTCGGAGAATAAAATGATGGGCAATACCAGATCCTTCTTTGCTCTAAAAAGAGGAGATGGGAACCAGACAACCACTTTGTTAAGTTTGAAATGGATTTGCGGAAGTGTCTTCGAGCTAGAACCCCTGGAAATTGCAAATTTAATAAGTAAATTAAATTTTTCTAAGTTAATACCCTATCCAATGGACAATTGCTTTACGGGTCGGTGCGACCGGTCCCGCCAAACGTCAGAAAAAGACGTCCTGTATATACTACCGGCAGGACCGGTCACAGAGTGTGCATTTGCCAGGTGGCGCATCGTACTTCATTTCCTGTTTACACCTCTTGACGTCATAGCATCTTTTTCGTGTCTAATCCTAGTAAGACCCCTAGTAAGCTGATAGCGGGGCCGGTTGGGTGGGCCTTGCCTGTCCATTGGATAGGGTATTAACTTAGAAAAATTTAATTTACTTATTAAGTTTGCAATTTTATTGCGTTAATACATCCTATCCAATGGACAATTGTTGAATAACTACCGCTTGGTAGGCGGGTAAGCAGCTAGGGACTTCTGTGAACTCATAACAAAACAAAATAGTACAGGCCCATTTGACCTAGGGTCAGAGAACCCTGACAGGTCAAGGTCGGCCACCAACTCACCTGTTAACCGGGAGTCTACCGACGTTGCCCCCCCCCCCTTTTTCTTTCCTTCCAGTCGGTTTGAGAAGGGAAAGACAGAGAGAGAGGGGCTGAGTTCAGTCCCAGAAGAAATAAACTAAGTCTCAGTTTTTTTTTGTTTTTTTTTTGAAAATATATGTACATTCAACATATTTACACTATGTACATATCTAACATATTTACAATATGTACATATTTACATATATACAACATCCCCTCACTTCTGGGCCTGGTGGTGCACCTGCTGGGCAGCCACTACAGGTCCCAGGTGGAAAAGCTCTGAGTCAGCCCAGGCAACATCCTTCAAATAAACTTGGGTGAAGGTGTTGTGAGATTTCCAGTGGCAGGCTGACAAGATCTGATCTAAGGAAATCCCTGATTGGAAAGCCTTAGATGCAGCAAAGGCCCTAACATCATGGGCTTTAACCTGATGTAAGGTGAGGGCCTCCTGGTCAGAGAGCTCATAGCACAGAACCACAGTCTGTTTGATCCATGAGGAGATGGTGGAAGGTGAGATGTCTTTATCAAAACCCTTCTTGAAGGAGACAAAGACTAACTCCTTATTCTGCCTGAGGTCTGCAGTCCTGTCCAAATAGTAGCGCAGGGCTCTAACTGGCCATAGGGACCTGTCACCCTTGAGTGACCTATCCAGAGATGGTGCCAGGGCTGGAATAACCGCTGGAGCCACACTATCTGGACCTTCCTTAGCCAGCTGGTTCTTGGATAGGAAGCTGGGTGAGGGGTACAAGGACACCTTAGACCAGTCTGACTGGTGCCTGATGTTCTTATGTAACCACGCATGGATCTCACTCCTGCGTTTACCTGAGCCCAAGGCCAGCAAGAAAACAGTCTTGAAAGTTAGATGTTTCAAGGAGGCCTCTTTCAGGGGTTCAAAGGGAGCCTTTGTGAGCTGATGTAAAACCAGTGAAAGGTTTCAGGAGGGGATGCCCCTCCTGCCCTTAGGTCTGTCTCTATGGAAACTATCCAGGAGACGAGTGAGATTCTCATCTTTGCTGACATTAATGGTGGAATTGCCCAGTTTGTCAGCAATGGCGGATCTGTAGCCATCAATAGTGCCTGGTTGTAACTTCTTCTCCTGAAACAAGTGCAGGAGGAAGTCAGCAATGGCCTTCAGAGGTGGTGCCCTGAAGTCCACCTGATTACTGAGGCACCACTTTGTAAAAATGGTCCACTTTGCCTCATAGACAGATCTGGTTGATCTTCTTTGAGGAGCCTCAATTCGTGCTGCCACTGCCTCAGAGAAGCCTTGCTCCTTGATTGCTGAGGCTCTAGGAGCCAGGCATGTAGGTTCAGATTCGACAGGTTCCTGTGTAGGACCTGGTTGAATGGCTGAGACACTAGGTTGGGTATGCTGGGCAGACACAGTGGGATCTGGCTTGACATTGCTACCAGGTCCCAAAACCAGGGCATGTTGGGCCACCCTGGAGCAATCAGAATTATTCTGTTGCAGGGGTAGTCCTGGAGCTTCTCCACCACTTTGCCCAAGATGGCTGCCGGTGGGAAGGCGTATGGGTCCAGGTCCTCCCAGGAGAGGCTGAGTGCATCCACTGCCCAAGCCTGGGGGTCTGGTACCGGTGATACAAACTGTGGTAGTTTGTTGTTGAACCTGGTGGCAAACAGGTCCACTTGTGGCTGATGCCACCTTGAACATACAGCTTGGAACACTTCTGGATGAAGTGACCACTCTGTTTGAATGGTCTGGCCAAGCCTGGATAGCTTGTCTGCGATCACGTTCAGCCGGCCGGGGATGTGACGTGCCCTGAGGGTTACTTGCTGCCTGGTGCACCAGGACAGTATTCTCCACAGTAGGGCACACAGAGAGCCCGATTTCATGCCCCCTTCTTTGTTGATATAGGCAACCACTGTTGTGTTGTCTGTAGCTACCAACACTGTTTTGTTGAAGACTAGGGTTCAAAACTCTTTTAGAGCTAGAAATACTGCTTTCAGCTCCAAGTGGTTTATGTGTAACTTGCTCTCTGGTAGGGACCACTGTCCCCTTGCAGTGTGCTCGTCTAAGTGAGCACCCCACCCTTCTTTTGATGCGTCTGTAAAGATTTGCAGAGCATGTTTTAGAGGGTGTAATGGTTGACCTAGAAGCACATTGCTTTCCTCCAGCCACCACCTTAGATGGGGTTGGAGGGATTTGGGGACCGGGATCACCTTTTCCAGTGACTCTGGGACCCTCCAGTTGTTTTTCAAGTGCCACTGTATGGGTCTCATGTGTAGTCGCCCTAAGTGGACTTGTGTTTCTGTTGCTGTGAGTAGACCTATGAGGGACATGAATTTCCGGACCCGGCATACCGGATCCGACAGTATTGATCTGATCTTGTCTGTCAAGGCCTGCCAACGTTCTTCTGTTGGTCTGACCTTGCCCTCTTTCAGGTCGAACTGGTAACCTACGAAGTTGAAGACCTGTTTGGGAACCAGCTCTGACTTTTCCTTGTTCACCAGCCACCCTAATTCCTGACAAAGTGTGACTAGGGTTTGAGTATGCTGGAGACAGGTGTGGTGGGTAGAGGCTCTCACCAGCCAGTCATCTAGGTACTGGTGGATCCTTATACCCTTCTGAAGTGCCATGAGTTTGACCTCTTTGGCCACCACTGTGAACTCCATGGGAGCTGTGGACAGGCCAAAGGGAAGGGCTTTGAACTGGTAGGACCGACCCTGGAGGTGAAAGCGCATGTACTTCCTGGACTGACTGTGAATTGGTATGTGGAAGTATGCGTCTTTGAAATCTATGGATGTGACCCACTCCCCTGCTTGGAGGGAGGTTCTTATTGTCTCTGGGGTTTCCATCTTGAACGTCCCTGTGTTTAAAAAGGTGTTCAAGGTGCTCAGGTCTAGGATCGGTCTCCACCGGTTGTTGGGTTTGGGTACCAAAAATAGCCGGTTGTAAAACCCCAGTGAGTTTTGATTTTCCACCGGTTCGACTGCATTCTTGTTTATCAGCTGATACAGTGCCTCTAAAAGGAAGGACTGTTTGGTTGGATTGTGGTAGTTGCTTATTACAGTCGGTGACCTTGTCAAGTGGGGTCTGAACCAGAAGGGGAGAGTGTAACCCTCCCTCAGTGTGTTTACTACTTTTGGACTTGAACCCAGGGTTTCCCATTTCTCCCAACACTGCTGTAACCTGGCCCCTACAGGAGGATCTATAACAGCATGTTGGGCATTGGTGACAAGATTTACAGAACTCAAGTGACCTACACAAAAAACATTTTTCACATATTTTATTTTTGTGTACAATTGACATGCATTGGGATTTACGCCTTTCCTTTGTGGCAACCCGGTGACAATAGGAACACTTGCAACACAAGAGTCTACATTTAAAGTCACTTTGCTGTTCTTCTGGTCTGTCACTGGTGGTGGGTTCAAACCCTCCATCTTGTCGGATACAATTACAGAGTCCTTCAATCCGACCACATTTGAAACACAATATTTGTCATTTATGCTTCTTAAATCGTTTGGCCGGCTTTTGGTTGAAGTTTGAGGCTTTACCTCCACCTTTCTGACCAGTTTGCTGGTCTCTGATTTGTTTCCAACCCGGTGTAGTGGGCTTCCGGTCCGGCTGGTGTGAAGATCTAGTATTGGAGGGAACGCACTCTTGCCCTTTGATGAATCTGACCGGAGAGACTTCAGCTGGGTAACCATGGAATCCTGTACTTTAGTCAGGCATCTAGATAAACCAGCAGCGTGATTACACATCATGGATTGCTCCCTGAACGCCTTCTCCCACCTTTTAAGGGTATCCTGGCTGAACGTACAGGAAGCTGGAGCAGAAGGTAAACTTCTTCGTGCGACCCTAGAGAACATGCTGTTCAGCTTTGCCGGTTCCGGAGACCAGTGGGATACAGCCTGGGTAGACCCGTCTCCCTTCTTAACTGCTTGCATATCATACCACTTTGAAGAGCGGGGAGTCTTTACAAACTGGTCACGTAGCAGTCCACTGGTTTCAGAATTTCTAGAAGGATAACCTTCAGCAATAGTTACATTCAGTTTCTCCAGTTTTTTGCAGAGCCATTCATCGACCGGCAATTTAACTGACACTTTACCGGTAGTCTTCACTCTGGAACCGGCAAAAGTGTTATCATCCATAGAAGCAGCTGAGTTGTCATAATCCGGGATGTGATGCCAGCTCATGAAACTTCTCACCCCTCTAATGGTTTCCCTGTAATTGGCGTCTTCAGAGTCCTGATCTGTAGCCGTGTCCGGTAAATCACCCCATCCAACTCAGCCTCACTATCAGATTCCCTAGCAACCTCAGAGTTCTGGCCAATGGGAGGCGACTGGTTATGCAGCGTAGTTTCAGCACCGGCAGGCAGAACCTCAGGACCCGCACCAGGAGCCTGTGCAGGATGGGTGGCCGTCCATGCACTGGGAACCAGTAAAGGTTGGGTGGCTAACACTTCAGAGGTACCGGGGCCCTGAACAGGGTGGGTAGCACTCTCAACTCCATCTCTCCCAGCTTCTGTACCGGGAACCCCCAGCGGAGGTTGGGTAGCCGTCAACTGCGTAGCAACGTCACCAGTGCCCTCAGAAGACACTTGTAGAAGCACCCGGATCAAAGAAAGGGTGTTCTCTGGGCACCACAGAGGCAGAGTTCACCGGTCTCACCGGAACAGCAAAGGACTGGTTTACCAGCATAGCTTCTAGACGTGAAAATCTCTCACTCTACTTGTCATCAAGGGACTTGAGGTCGTCTGAAGTAGGTTTGCTGCTGTGTTTCCGTTTACTAGACCTTGGGGAGCCATCAGAACGCTCCTTCTTGTGTTTTGGAGTAGAATCAACAGAGGGCGACTTGTCACAGCTAACTCGTCCCAACAGTGTAACTTCTGAAGGGTCCACTAGAGTGGGGGTCATGCTTGCATTACCTTCAGTCTTCTTCTGCTCAGAGCGTTCCTTCCTTTCCTTGTAAGTCGGAGTTGCTAACTGTTGGATCTGCGCAGGCGTAAATGCCTTACAGATCTGGCAATCCAGCTTCTTGACACAGGGGTCGTCTCCCACCCCCTTGTCACGACAACGCACGCATTTCTTATGGTTGTCGAAAAGGGCCATAACGTGCCCGCAAGAACCTTGTTTCTGTCCAGGAGACGACATAATGATCAGTAAGGCTGTAGAATTACTCCGTACTAATAAAAAACACGAAACTTGGAAGAGTTCGTTGTAAAACTTCAAAAACGTATCTCTGAAGAAAATCTTCTGCACACTCTTTCGCGCCAAACAAAAAAGATGCTATGACGTCAAGAGGTGTAAACAGGAAATGAAGTACGATGCGCCACCTGGCGAATGCACACGTCTTTTTCTGACGTTTGGCGGGACCGGTCGCGCCGACCGGTAAAGCAATTGTCCATTGGATAGGATGTATTAACGCAATAAAATGGCAATTTTAAAGTGGTAGCCATCTTATTTTTCCAAATGGCACCAACTTATAAAGTGACCTGGCCTAGGTGGTGCCCTACCACCCTGTTAAGTTTTCAATTCAGCAGAAGCATCTTCGAGTTAGCGTCCTGAAATGGAATTTCAAGATGGTTGCCATCTTGTTTTTCCAAATGGAACCATTTCAAATGCAACCTGGCCTAGGTGATGCCCTACCACTACTTTAGAGTCCTGAAACAGAATTTCAAAATTTTCCAAATGGCACCAAGTTTAGAAGCAACCTAGCCTAGGTGGTGTCCTACCACCCTGTTTAGTTTCAAATCGATCGGTGGAAGCATGTTTGAGTTAGAGTCCAGAAACCAAATTGTTGACAGACATCTGACACATCAATCTAATAGGCGGGTTGGTTACATGCAACCCTCCCCAAAATACCTCAAAATGAAAACAATCCTTGAAATCAATAGAACCACAAGTATGTGGTCAGAATTTGATCTAAAACTCTTGCCAATCGTAGTTGCAATATAGCAATGTCATCTGTTCGTTGTGATTCCTATGATTCTTCTGCATAGGTTAAATCTATAATAGAATGTTAATATTGTATCTTTCATTTTTTGTATTATCTTAAAAACACAAAACAAACCTTCAAGTTAGTTTCAGCACAAGGCAATCTTGGTCCATTATAATCCCTCTGACGACTGTCTGTAATGTCATCAGTAACCACAGTAACATTTTCTTTATCCTGGTTCTGCCATATAAGGTCAAGGCTATCTTCAGTGTTAAGGTCACAGATAAAGAGTGCTCCAATGGATTTGTGGGTTGTATTGGCTTCAAACTGAATTGTCACTGTTTCTAAAATGTTAAGCGTATATACTGTAACCCTTTGAGCTAATTTATCTTGTGTGGTGTATCTTGTACCTGTAACATGACCCAACATATCATACTCAAAGCATTGTTTTCAGATAAATGAATCTTTGCAATTATATTGAAAATATCTTTGACAGAAGTTAGCATGACATACCACATTTTCAAATATACTAGGTTATCTGTGATAAAATATTCATTGATAATGTTGAGAGGATATCCCTTCTTGAGACTTTATAAAAGTGCCTTGAAGGAGGTATTTAAATCTTACCACAGAGTGTGCCCATACTATGACTTAGTAAGAACACACGACTGCAAGAAAAGTTCGCCTGAAACTAACCTGTGAAGAGTCTCCAGTCAGATCCATCTTTGCTCAGTCCCTCCTCCAGTTCCAGAAACAAGGCAGGTGCCACAGGTGTCTCCCGCACCTGAACTCTGATAACCTGCTGCACCTTTTTACCTTCAATCCCCACAGGTAAATCTATCTCCTCTAATATTACAGTGAACTCATCCCAACCAATAAAAAACTCATCTGGGTCATACACCAGCCAGCCATCTAATGACATATTGGCCAATCCATGTTCTGGCTCTTGAAGCAGGGAAAATTCCACTTTGTCATTTTCTCTGTCATAATATTCCAGCTGAGTGGAAATATCTGTGTTTCTGTCAGTTGATAGAAGTTTGCTCAGGAGTAAAGGAGGATGATTCAGGGGTGTGGATGTGACAATATAAAGTGCAAACATGTGTGGATCTCGGAAGTAGATGGTGGTTGATTGAACTGAAGTGTGCCTTTTCTGAATCCATTGGCTTGTTTTGTCTCTTACTGGCCCAGCAAACTAGAATAAAGAGTAGACAAACTTAAACATTGTTGCTGTTTGGGAGTAGTAAATTGTATAGTTTAATGGGAAAAAAACAATTAAATGAAATACACTGTATTTCCACAGCTTGAGTTGTGCTGTCACAATCTAAATACAGATCTAAAGTGGAAAATTTATCAATGTAAAGATATTAAGTATCAGAAAGAAATGATATGGAATTTGAGCTTAATGTTTTAGGTCATCTAATAGTTAGTAACTGAGATTATTAGGTGTCAACTGAAGATAAATAAACCTAATCAGATTCTGTTACTGACATGCAATTTCAGCAAAAAATAGTGCTACCTGAAGTTCCATAACAATAATAATAATAGAAACATATATACAGTGCAAATTGATGGAGATCCTCTAATGCATTGGAATCCAAAAAGGAACAGTACAAAACCAGGCAGAGGTGAAAATCCAGAATCTATCTAATCTAATGTGGACTTGTACAGCGCTTAATCTCCACCACTGATGGACTCTAACACAGAAAGCACCCAGGAGGGAGGGATGACTATGGTAGTGGGTATGTCAATCTGAACAGATATGTCTTGAGTTGGCTTCTGAAACTGGAGATGGTCTGTTGGGATCTAACAATTTTTAGAAACCTGTTCCATTATTATCCAAATATTCAGCTTGAAACTATATTTCCATATAATTTAACTTAAATTTCTACATTTTGCAATATTTGAAAACTGTGTTATCCAAATAACATCTTTCCCACACAACATGTTCAGTTAATGGAGGGTCCCACTGTGTTTTCTTTCAAAATGGAAAATTTAAGAATTAAATTAAATTTTTATAAGATAATATCTTACCTAGTGGACCGGTGCAATAGTCCGGCGCCTAGCCGGTCCCGCCAAACATTAGAAAAAAATGTCCTGAGCTGGGCTCTGGCCTGGACCGGTAGTGTAGTATTCACTCGCCAGGTGTCACCGGACACCCAGCTCCCCTACTGCGCGTGTGCGCGCATGCATACTTCCTCTTTTCGTTGCCTACCAAGTAAAGTCCCCTTGATTTAAGCGGGGAAGGTAGGGTGGGACTCTCCTTGTCCACTAGGTAAGATATTATCTTATAAAAATTTAATTTAATTCTTAAATTTTCCATTTTATTGCGTTAATATATCTTACCTAGTGGACCGGTGCAGAATAACTACCCATTGGATGGCGGGTAGATCAATCAAAAATTCAGGGGACTCACTATGGGAGATAACTCCCAAACCTCATATAGACCGAGGTAACAACCCTAGACCGGTTCCTAACCCTCTCGGTTACATTACATTACCCCCCCCCCCTTTTCTTTCAGAAATCTGACACTCATGAAGAGGGGAGGAGAGAAGAGTCCCAACGAGTCCTGAGGAAGCAATAGGGGAAATTCCATTTGGTCCCTCATCTATCCTGAGAGGTAAGGTAGACTGCAGAGACATTTTTTTTTTTTTTTTTTTTTTTTTTTTATTTACATATTTACAAAGAAGACTCAAACTTAATCTCTAATCTTTTGAGCTGCTACCACCGGGCCCAGGTGGTATAGCTCAGAGTCTGCCCAGGCTACATCCTTTAGGTAGAACTGGGTGAATGTGTTATGAGACTTCCAATGGCAGGCTGATAGAATTTGATCTAAGGGTACGCCTCCCTGAAAAGCTTTGGAAGCCGCGAAAGCCCGGACATCATGAGCCCGAACTTGATGCAAATTTTGAGACTGCTCATCCGAGAGTTGGTAACATAAGCCAATCGTTTGTTTGATCCAGGAAGAGACAGTGGCTGGCACAATGTCTTTCTTGAAGCTCTTCCTAAAAGAGACGAAAACCAACTCCTTGTCTGACCGAAGGTCCTTGGTTTTGTCTAGATAGTAACGCAAGGATCTCACCGGACACAAGGTCCTGTCCTCCTTAAGAGACTTGTCCAAGGTCGGAGCAAGAGCCGGGATTATAACCGGGGCTACACAACCCGGACCCTCCTTAGCCAGGTGGTTCTTGGAGATGAAACTTGGGGAAGGGTACAGGGAGACATTAGACCAATCCTCCTGATGCCTGATGTTCCTATGTACCCAGGCATGAATCTCGCTTCTTCTTTTGCCCGACCCTAAGGCAAGAAGGAAGACCGTCTTAAAGGTAAGTTGTTTAAGGGAAGCCTTCCTAAGAGGTTCAAAGGGAGGTTTCGTGAGCTGATGAAGAACCAAGGAAAGGTTCCAGGAAGGAACACCCCTCCTACCCTTAGGCTTGTCCCTATGGAATCTGTCCAACAGTCTGGTAAGATTCTCATCCTTACCAATGTTTACCCGGCCATTTCCTATCTTGTCGGATATAGCGGTCCTATAGCCATCTATCGTGCTAGGTTGCAGATGTTTCTCCTGAAATAGGTAGAGCAGGAAGTCAGCGATCTGCTTTATAGAAGGAGACCTGAAGTCCACCTTATGTTCCTCACACCATCTGACAAAAACGGACCACTTTGATTCGTAGATGGCTCTGGTTGAACGTCTCTGAGGAGCTTCAATTCGTGTTGCCACTTCTTCAGAGAAGCCTGCCTGTTGGATGGCAAAGGCCCTAGGAGCCATGCATGCAGATTCAGACTGTGAAGGTCCCTGTGAGGACACTGATTGAAGGGTTGAGTCAATAGGTTCCCTACTCTCGGCAGACTTAGGGGAATCTGTACTGACATGCTGACCAGATCCCAAAACCATGGCATGTTGGGCCACCCTGGTGCAATGAGAATGACTCTGTGGAATCCTTGATCCATCAACTTGGAGACCACCTTCCCTAGGAGAGCCACCGGGGGAAAAACATAGGCATCCAGATCTTGCCAGGGGACGCTTAGAGCATCCACTTTCCAGGCTAGTAGATCCGGAACCGGGGACACAAATCTGGGAAGTTTGCGATTGAACTTGGTCGCAAATAGGTCCACCTCCGGCTTGTGCCATCTTCTGCAAATCTGGTCGAAGACTTCCTGCAGGAGGGACTATTCCGTTTGTATCACCTGACCGTGCCGGGACAACTTGTCTGCAATGACATTGAGGTGACCCGGAATATGCCTTGCTCTTAATACAATCTGCCTCTGGTTGCACCACATCAGCAGCCTCCAGAGGAGCGCACAGAGAGAGCCGGATTTCATACCGCCCTCCTTGTTTATGTAAAAGACCACTGTTGTGTTGTCGGAACACACCAGAATGGTCTGGTTCCAACACAATCGCTCGAACTGTTTTAGGGCTAGTAAGACGGCCTTGAGTTCCAGCAAGTTTATATGCAAGGCGCTTTCTTGTGTGGACCAAAGGCCTCTTGCTGTGAAGTCGCCTAAGTGAGCACCCCAACCTTCGTTTGAGGCGTCGGTAAACAGCTGAAGAGCGTGTTGAAGTGGGTGTAAAGGCTGACCTTTTAGGACATTGTTTGGGTTCAACCACCACCTCAGGTGTGGATGAAGGGACTGAGGCAGAGGGATAATCTTTTCCAATGATTCCGGGACATGCCAATGCCTCTTCAGATGCCACTGGATAGGGCGCATGTGGAGTTGTCCGGCTACTACCTGTTTCTCTGTGGCTGTTAGTAGTCATGAACTGTCGGACCGAACACACCTGTTGATTGAGGAGGTCGTTGATCTTTTGGGACAGAGCCAAAGGGAAGGGACATGAACTGTCGGACCGAACACACCTGTTGATTGAGGAGGTCGTTGATCTTTTGGGACAGAGCCATCCACCTCTCCTGGGTCGGTTTGACCAGCCCCTGAGAGAGGTCGAAACGGTAACCTACAAAGTTGAAGACCTGCTGAGGCACCAACTCCGACTTGGTCATATTGACTACCCACCCTAACCTGTGGCATAGGTCCAAGAGGGTCCGGGTATGAAGTAGGCACGTTTCCGGGCACGGGGCTCTCAGCAACCAGTCGTCGAGGTACTGGTGGATCCTGATACCCCGAGCCTGTGCCATTAACTTGACTTCCTTGGCCACCTTTGTGAACTCCAACGGAGCCGTTGAGAGGCCAAAGGGGAGGGCTGTGAACTGATAAGCTTGACTGTGGAGGAAGAACCTGAGGAATTTCCGCGACCTTTGTCCTATTGGGATATGGAAGTAAGCGTCGCTGAAATCCAGAGACGTCACCCACTCCCCTTTTTGAAGGGAGAGTCGGATGGTCTCTGGTGTCTCCATCTTGAAAGATGAAGTTGCTAGGTAACAGTTCAGTCGACTTAAATCTAGGATGGGCCTCCATTTCCTGTTGGGTTTTGGTACAAGAAACAAGCGGTTGTAAAAGGCCAGGGAGGATGGGGTTGTCACCTTTTCTACCGCCTGTTTCTGAAGGAGTGCCTGTAAGGAGTCCTTTATGTGCTTGTTTTTGACCGGATTTGCGTATCCACTGATAATTACCGGTGACCTTGTCAGGGGAGGTTTCTCTTTGAAGGGTAGGGTGTACCCTTCCTGCAGAATTGAAACCACTCTTTTGGTTGCACCCAGGGAGTGCCAGACCTGCCAAAACCTTTGCAGTCGGGCCCCCACAGGTGGATTTGGCACAACATGAGGGACATTTTGAACAGTTGGAACAAGGATTTACACAAGGATTTACACAGCAAACAGGTTTCACACACTTTATTTCTGTTTGGGTCTGACTGGGTCTTATATCTTTGTTTTCCGACAGCCCGGTTACAGAAGGTGCATGACAGACAACATTTAAGTTTACAGTCTTGATTACATGTTTGTTTAAGTCCTGACACATTGGATCCTCCACACTTGACTTTAACTGAGGATCTACTAAACAATAATTGTCATTTATAAGACTGTTGACGGGACAATCTGGAGAAATGACTGGAATTGCTGCCTCCACGTCCGCGACCGCGACCCCTTCCTCTATAAGAAAACTGGCGCCAAGGCTGGCTAGACTGAGAGGAAGAGTGGCCTGATTGCCTACTATCTTTCTTGTCATACGGCTTGTAACGATATGACTGGTGTTTCCTACCAGAGTGCTGCCCTGTGCCCGGACCGGGACCTTGAGCACTTGGTGTAGACTCAAACTTTGCTATACCCTGTTCTGCTGCAGCTAGGATGTCATCTGGAAACAGGGACGAACTGAACAGAGGAGCATTACGTAATCTGTTCCAAGAATCCGGTTTCAAACCGGGTTTAGCAAACTCAAGATAAGAATCCCTGCGGAGTAAGATGAAGTTAGCTAGTTGAATGAACAAGCCGTCTGCAAGGTGTTGGAGTGAAGTTCCGAGTGCCACAGAGACACTTGAATGAAAAGAAGACAAGTCTTTAAGATCTCCGATGGCATCTACAACCTCTTTAGGGGCTTTCCCCTTCACAATAACGTCATTAAGCAAACTGATGTGATTGTTCATCTTGTCTTGGATCTCACTGGTGCATCTGTTAAATGCTGCCGCGTGGTTGGTAATGTATGTCCCTTCTCTTGCACACTTTTCCCACCGGCGTAAAATATCCTGTGGTACCGGGCGAGAAGCGGGACCAGACTGAGGATAAGATGAGGCTTTAGCTACCCTAGAGTACTGAGCATTCAGGCGGGCCTCAGAGTCCGACCAACTAAAGATGGTTCTACCTGGCCTAGAAGAGGAATCTTGTCTAAGTCTATGCTGTCTGTACCATTTGGATTGGCTTTTAGGTGTACGGATGAACTGGTCAACCTTCAAGCCCGCTGATTCCTGTGACCTTGAGGGATAACCCTCAGCGACCCTGCAATTCAACTTCTCCATCTTGAGGCAGAGCCAGTCATCTGGGGGAAATTCCACTGAAACCTTGCCTGTCTTTCTAGGTTGTTTGCCTTTCCACGGGTTGTTTGAGGTATCCCCATCCGATACTGAAAGTTCAAAATCTGGGATATGAGTCCATCCTAAAAAGGCCCTGACAGCTCTACACGTTTCGCGATAGTTCATTTCTTTGTTTTGCTCTGTGGCTTCGGAGTCTGATATCTCACCTTCATCAGAGTCCTTGTTAGACTGGTCATGGTTTGATTCAACATCAGAAGCGTCCGGATCAGCAAAGAAGGACTGACCGACACCGGAAGCACCGGTGACCGAAGCCGACAAGGTGGAAGAGCCTGAAAGGGTAGCTGGCTTGGAGATGGAATCACCACCGGAAGAAAGTGACAAAGCAGGGCCCGGAACGGGTATGTCCACTTTCGCCGGTTGCTCAGTATGTTGAGTAGGCAGGGAAGTGCTTACAGTGTGTTCCTTCACCGGAGCCGGTGCCTCAGACACAACTGTAGCAGTAGGAACAGTCTTTTTCTTTTTCAGCTTCTTTCCCGTGCCCTTATTCTTTGCATCCTTTGGATGTGAAATTTGCCCGTCTGAAGCCGGAGGCCTCACCGGACCGGTGGCTCCAGGCTCAGAGGGATTGAAGAATGGTTGTTCAGAAGTAGTAACGGCAGTATTGGTAACTGGGGCTTTAGGAGTAGAGAAGATGTTTGTTCTAGTAAGTAATGCCTCGAATCGGGCGAACTTTTCCTCTAATTTGTTGTTAAGATTGTCAAAGTCTTGCTTTGAGACAAATTCTTCGGGAGAATGATGGGTAATAGAGAAAACCTCTTGATCACCGGAACCGGAAGCTTGAACCGGAACGTCCTCTTCCTCTAGTTCATCTCCACCCAAATCTTCCTGGGGAACTACACCCACCACGGTAACCTTGGAGGGAGATACCAAAAGTCCGGACTTTTTGTCTTTTCTGATTTTATACTGAGGGGTGGAGAGCATAGAACGTTGTTGTTCGGTGAAAGAATCACAAATAGTACATAACTGGTTCTTCACACAAGGGTCATCCCCCAACTTTTTGTCTCTACACCTGGCACACTTTTTATGTCCATCAAATGCTGCCATAATGTGCCCGCAGTTACCGCTACGTTGTCCTGGTGATGCCATGATATATATATGAACTAATAATCCACGTTTAAACAATCACCAAACAATATGTCACTTATAAAATAATAAAAAGTTTCTCTTATAACTTTCACGATTTCAAACACAATGGCGCCAAACAAAAAGAGGAAGTACGCATGCGCGCACACGCGCAGTAGGGGAGCTGGGTGTCCGGTGACACCTGGCGAGTGAATACTACACTACCGGTCCAGGCCAGAGCCCAGCTCAGGACATTTTTTTCTAATGTTTGGCGGGACCGGCTAGGCACCGGACTATTGCACCGGTCCACTAGGTAAGATATATTAACGCAATAAAAACACTGTTTACATTCAGTACAGTCAATCACCAAATATAAGAACGTAGAATGTGTGAAACATTTGAATTCCCCTCCTTGAGGGGTACATTCTTATTTTCCATACAGGCTATTTTTTCTCCACCTCCCTGCTGGAGGCATGTTCTTATTTTCCACTTTCACTAAAAATGTCCACCAAAATTAACTGTTACAGTAAAATTGTAAGAATTTATTATGATCTTACCCATCCGGTTATGGATTTAGTTAGTGGATTAATTTCTGATGGCCTCTGAGATGATTCTTCTATATTCACCCACTGGAGGGAATCTGAAACACAAATCATATCTTGTTGTTTAAAAAATTAATTGATTTGGGTTTAACACTAGTTTCAACTCAATATACAGTACTGATCATCACAATTGGTTGTTGGACAGATCAACAACAGTATTAGATACCAATTATGTATTACAAAAGATTCTACACAGAAAACTATATGGCAGTGACAAGCAACTACCGGCTTTCTGATTTCAGGTCAAGGCAGGAATTGAAGGCAAACTTTAACATGCAAACTGTTATGATAAAAGTAATGTTAATTAAAGTGATGTTTATATCTAGTTTTATATCAACTTAACTTCAAATAAAAGTGACCATGATATTTGGTCACTTTAAGGTAGTGCAGTAACAACAAGGCTCGACTTGGTCATAGTCGGTCGTGAGGGTTGAAATTACGACGCGTCGGTTCATACATTATAAAAATCGATTTTTCATCAGAACCTTTATAGTATACCAAAATATTACCTACCTTATAAAATCTTATGATAATTAGTGTTTTTAAAGAAAGCAATCACATTTTTAAGTTGTCACGGCTTTTAAGTGGAAACAACAATGGCTGCTTCCCTCAATTTTTTAACCGCAAATATAAATTCTCACGAGATTCAGTACTTTATTGGATAGGATCAAAGATCAAACTACAAAAATTCGTTTTTTATTTAAGAGCGGCTAATTAATAAAGTATATTTCTTCTGAAGTCCTTGATCAACACTAGTACGACTTTCGTCGGTTCACCGTCGCCAATTAGTTCCGACGCGTCGACTCTAGTATTTCTTCACAACTTACAGCACTACTTTAAGGTGTATGACACATCTGAGTTTAAGAAACAGTAAGGTGACACTAATTTCTATTATACAGACCTGTATTCCAGAACAGAATGGCAAGGGACTGGTTGTCTGTGTCATAATCAACTCCACTATATGATAAGGAGATCTGCAGTGGTCCAGTCAACTCACTTTGTGGTAAGGGGCTCACTGATATGGAAATGTTGGTATACTCTACTAGTCTAAAATAGAAAAGGTATTCTGCTCAATAACAATTGAAATTGAAATTTTGAATGAAACGACCAACTCATAGCTTCAATCAACTCACTTTATGGTAACAGAGCTCATTACTACCGAAATATCTGTCTTAAAGTAATCTAAGAAAGACAGGATAATATGCAATGGTTCAAGTTCAAGGGGACCTACTAGAATGGAAATGTCTGCATAATCTACAATGCTGAAATAAAAATTGTCACTCATTATAAAAACACCATGCCATGAACACATTTTACATATACTTACAAGGTAACACCAGTGTACAAGAGCGACATCTATAATAATTTAAATTACTCTCTTTGTCATAAAGCCCCAAAAATATTAAAGAGAAGATCTTCTAGCTCATCTCACCCAAACATAATTCTGGATGAGTTAATGACTCTACCATAATTCTGCCTGAATCATCTGACTTTGCAATCATTGTAGGCTTAATCATACGATGCAAACCATAATTTAAACTGATTTAGGGCTCTATAACAATTCAGACTTGATGCTAGTATTATTCTAATGGGTTCATTTGACTCTACCATAATTCTTACTCAACATAATGGATGAATCTTATGTCTCTATACAATAAATACTGGCACTAATGAAAGGTTCTCACATTAACCTGCCTCCTACTCACCTCCCGGCCATGAGTCTTGTTGTGTCTGCCTTTGTTCTTTCAGGATTCACTATGTAAGGTCTGTAGGTGATGTTAGCAGAAGTACCATAATCTTTCTCATAGAGATCCAGGTCCACTGTAGTGCTGAACAAAGCACCTACTTTACCTGTTGGTGAATACATGTTTGCACACATTTGTTCCAGTAACAATTCTGATTAGACTTTGCCTTTGGAAAAGATCCCAGCACTGACCAATTACTGCCTTAACATTTATTTCCAAAATAGATCTTTGGTTAAAATGAATGCATTGGCAACTGGAATGGAGAACTAATTCAAGGCCAGGACATATTCAGCAAAATATATGTTAATAGTTAGGCAGTACAATCAATGTTCTGAAGACCCAACACTGATTTTTTAATTATTCTAAATGCTCCTATAGCACACATGTAAAACAATGTAAAATTATAGCCTGACCTTTTCCAGACAAGACCACTTTGGTTAGGTTGGATGTGTAATCCAGTGTAAAGTCACCCAGAGTTTGCACAGCATGGTCCTGTGAACCTGTGGAAATGCCAACATATTTAAATTCGACTTTTATATAAATCTTTGTGATATGACAATATTAGCTAAACCTACCTATAAAGATCTACACTCACACACCCTCACAAAATTCAATGACATATCATGCATTCGTAACCAAACTTTTCTCTGGTCATACGATGAGTTTTAGCCTTTATCAATGTTTAACCATATTTGTACTTTGTACAGATATGTAATGATCCATGGGATTGATTTAAAGTCACAATATCCAAATCTTTAAGATAGGTTTTGAAACATAATGGGATTAACTTAATGTCTAATATCATCTTCATCTGTCCAGCCCTGGCTTATAGGGTTAGAAATGCTGCAGGAAAATAAACAACGAAATCATGAACTTACTATCAATTTTCACAATCACAAAACAAATTTCTTCAAATAAATATAAATGGCATTGGTAAATTTGGTGTTGATTTCTAATGGCAATTGTGCACTTATACATTGGGAATTGAACAGATTTAATTAACCATGAACTGTATATTTATTTTATTGGTGCATGTGTACACATAAGAATAATTATTTTTAACTTGTAGCCTATATTAATTATTGTTATGATGCTATTCTTTGAACACGGAATTGTTCATTAGGACAAAGAATCCCTCATCACCTCTAGGCTGTGGGTAATTGTCAGCACATAACTATATTTAAAAAGAAACAGCATCAGAGATGCCCATACCCTTCAGCCTGAATTTGACACCATGGAAAATAGAAGTGGTAAAAAATACAAGCCTTAGGAGGCTTTCAGAACAGACAATGTAAGTTATGTAAAAGGGCAGGAGAAATAACACTTTAGAAAGGGAAAATGTATCTGACTACAAAGTACCAAAACATATGTTTCAAAACATGCAGAGTCAAGGTCAAAGGTCATGCCAAGATCACATCAAGATGATGCACACTTACACCCCAACTACTGTCCCTGTCAAGTGTCAACATCCTTCACCTTACAGTTTCCGAGATATAGTCATCACACTATGATGTTGCACACCTACACCTCCAGCCCATATCCCTGCCAAGTAACAAATTTCTACAACTTACTTTCTGAGATACAGCTCGGACAAGATTTTAAAGGTGAGTGTCATTTTCCCACACCTGACAGTTTCTGAGACAATATTTTATAACGGACAGGGTCCATAACTACAGCAAGATCAAATTTCATATTTTTTAAGGTCACACTTGACAATGGTGCACATTCACCCTGCAACCAACGTCCCCACCAAATAGGAATTTCCTATACCTTATGGTTCCCACCACCCACCCAGCTGCCTGCGATAACAATTAGGTGTAATCATTGAAACAAACCCAATCCTTGATGAATGTTACTACCTACAGCTGATACTGTGTACAAAACAAAAAGATAACAAAACAGTGACATAGTGATGACTTACGTTTGATACAGACTGGGAAGACTTTGATGGTGGATCTTAGGTGAGCCATGTTCTGTGCATAGATATGATGGTACACACAGCGACCTGGTTCTAACCACAGTCTTCCAGGGTCAATGTACTCATTATCCAAGGTCATGTTGATCTGAGCTGCTCTCTATAAGATCAATATCTGTATTATGTTATATCCCACTGAGAAAAGATATGGCTGAAAACACATTCTAGTGGTGACAGTTTACTCTAGATTCAAGGTCATATAGATTTAATCTGCTTTGTGCAATAACAAGTCAACACAATTTTGTATATTCGTTATTGATACGACCTGTGACTTGGTGATGCGAGAGACTGGTTTTGCCTTTGAGAACCAGTCACAGTACAGGAAGATGTGGGAGACACCAAAATTTGATTTGATTACATAAATGTATCATGATACTGAAACGCTGGATGAAAGAAAAGAACAATCCGGTTCGTGAGAGGATGCCTTTTAATTTCCATGACTTTTTATGAATTTGTCATTTTCCATGACTTTTACAGGCCTGGAAAAACAAATGGAATTCCATGACTTTTTCAAGTTTTCCATGACTGGATACACCCTGTAAGAACTAATAATAGAAATATATATAGTAAATACAGGTTCATAAAATCTATTTACTTGGACTAGAACTATTCTCTACAACATGATGTAATAAATAGTGAGTCTGAACATAATTTCAAGGGACAAATTTATTCAAATCAAATGTCAACTTCTTTTGTACATTTTTTTTTAAAATACCATTTTACTTGCATAATTAGACATTGTGTTGACGAAGTATGAATACTTATGTATGTAAAGATTGATGCATTAACCATGGTTGACAAAAGAAATGAGTAAGAATATTTACAAATATGTAAAGGTTTATTTATTTTACTTACTCATATGAAGATATACAATGGCCAAAAAACATCAAAAACTTGTCCCATACCTGTCCAGTGTTTCTAAAGGAAATATTGTCTTTTGATGCATCAACTACTCAAGGTAATACAAATGTAAAATTCGACTCACAACATTTTTTCACTTACCCAGGGATATTGTATGTATTTGCAAACCCAATGAAAAGCCAATATCAATGGATTGGAAGGTGTTGGGTTTGAGTCAAATGACAGATCTCCTGCATACTTATCAGATGTTTTAACCAATGATCCGAAGGCAATATCCCGTAGGTTCAATGTGTTCTGTATATATATTGAAGGATATTACGCCTTCTACCTAACTATGTGAATGAGTTATATACCATTATCAGGTGTAAACTGTATTTATTAAGTTGTGACTCATCAGAAACATTCTAAATGCTGTTCAGGCACTTGTAATTTTTTACCTAAATGTAAGATTGAAGAGTTTAAGCCAATGAAATGTACAAGGATATTACAATTTTAACCATGAAAGGTTAAAATATTAATCAGTTGGTCCTACCTGAGCCAGCCAGGTGAGATGAGTGTCTGACCTTTGACCTCCAAACCAGAAGTAGCCATCTTCTCTGATTTCCAAAGAATTCCAATCATACAGTCTTCTATCTACTTCAACTCGGGAAGTGATGTATGTGTCTTCTGGTGACAAACCAGTACTCCATTCTGAAGAAACAGAAAGTGATGAAGGTCAAATCATAAAGGATACAGAGCACCATGAAACTGGTAAATACTAAGTCAAAGTCGCAATTGGAAAAAGCTTCCTGCAACCAAAAACGAAGTGGACCTGATGAAAATGTGAATTTAAGTGATTAGAAACTGCATAACTTTATGCATTTTAATGCGTTCTCTGTGGTAGTATATTTACTTAAGACAGCCTACAGGTTGGCCGAAGAGAAACTCTAGCGGTAACATTTACCTGCCAGAAAAAAATGCTTGTGGAGAAATTTCTCCTAGAAATAAACAACATTGTCAGAATTTTCATTATCAATGTACATTTCTGTCTTTCTAGCATTATATTAGAGCATTATAGCATTTTCTTCTAGCATTATATTAGAGCAGAAACAAAAGAGAGAAAAGAATCTCTCTAACTGTCTTCTCATTACCATTAAATCCAATACATAGAGGGATATTTTTACAGGGACGATTTTTTTTTACTTTGAGGTGGACAAAACTTCTTAAATACTAAGAGGTTAAGTTTGCCAGACAGTAAAATATATTTTAAATATATGTGCCAGGTGTGGATGGAAAAAAGTACCAAGTAAAATGAGCAGTTAGCTAAACTATTTAGGTGAAAGATCTAAAGTACAAAATATACAATGCATCAGAAGCTGAAGGAGAGAGGAATCAAGGCCACATAAAAACTGGCAAACCATAACGCAGCTTTGCAATCCATCACCCAGTGGTTAAGCTAGTGTCAAAATCTGAAGTAATGAAGATTCAGTTGACCAAAGAACTTGAAAAGTATAAACATCTGAATACATAAAAAACAGTTAACCACAATAGTGAACATGAAACCAGAAATTCAAGAACTTTAAAAGGCTTAGATGCATCATTATTCAAATATAAATTCAGATATGATTATTATCAAACAAGTTTCTGGTTTACTACAAACCAATCCTAATTGTGACCTATGATGTCCATAAAAATGTGAAATGATATAATTTTTTCATCTTTTTTGGCCTTCTAATTATGGGTTCTTATTTAAATTTATGTTATTTATCAAAATCAGCCTTTTGCCCTAATCAATCATCTTTTGCTAATCAGTAAACAAATGATTCTGATTAATGTTCCTAATTACTGAGGGATATCTTTTTCGGTGATTTTCACATTTAAACTCTTTATGAATCTGCAGAAGCATCCACTTACCAAGCTTGTATACATTTTCCTCCAGAGTTCCACTGAATGTTAGCCCAATTTTGTCTTGGTAGTCAGTCACAAACACTGATTGCACATCAATACGCTGCATGGTATCAGGCCAAAGGTCACAGAACAAAGGCTCTGAAGTGCTATTTGAAACATCAGGGGGGATAACATACACTGTCACACCAGCTGTTGAGGCAAAACTACTCAAACCCGCTGCATTAATGGCTTCCACTGTTATAAAGTACTTCTTTCCAAGCTGTATTATACCTTCCAGGTCATCAAAAACTATTGAAGTTTGACCTCCAACTGAGTGAGACTCAACAACATCAGTAGTATTAGGCAAAGTTCCAATGCCTACATTATATTCAAACACTGGACTTTCCTTGTCTTCAAAATCCCACCAGCCAGCAAGACTTGAGTTGGACCACTGATATTCCGTTGGTACCAATGGATCATACTCAGGATCTGTTGCCTCGATATCAACAAGAACTGGTGGTGTGATGTCGATTTGAACCCCTGGTGAAACTGACACTTTCTCTAAACCAGCATCATTTGTGGCTTTGATCAAGACATGAAACCTGTTAGCAATGTATGCTGAGTCATTGTAAGACTCTCCCTCATAGTCACTGAACCTTGAAAAAATCTGCTCCTCTGTTTCTAGTTCTCCTGGATCCAAGGTGAGGTTGGTGAGGTGAGCCGTTAAGATCAAGTATCCATCGTCCAGTTCTGGCTGACACTGGTCAGTGCACTTGTAATGGTCACAGGGCAAGTTACAAGAATGACACAACTCATAGGCTAAGTAATAAGGCACAATATTGTCAGTATAGCTGGTATTTCCCACACCAATGTAGATCTGCTGTACAGCACTCTCCATGTCATAGAAGGCCTTCCCAAACTGACAAGGTCTCTCTCTGGGGACTGGCATGCTGAAATCTTTCATCACAGTGCTTGTAAAATAGGGATTAAATGGGTCAGTAAACTCTGGGACAGTCCGATCATGTGACCAGTACCTGATCTTTGTTGTGTAGTTGTGAGGAAGGTTAATGCCCAGCATTTCACTCAGTCTCTCACCATTCACTGAGAAGTGGACATTCCAGCGGATGTCAATAGTAGTATAATCACGCTCCACTTCAAATTTGTAGGTGCCTGAAAGTGTTTCATCAAAAACATATTAACACTGAATAAAATTTAAAATACTTCATTTTGTTGTACTCTTTTTGGATTATTATATATACATTTATCCTGATAAAAGTGATTATAATTCTGTGGACTGAATAGTTGCCGAATATATAGTTGATAAACATAGTTAAATCAAATCAAATGAACAACAAGTTATCACATAACATCCTAATCTTGTCCATCTCTTTCCATGGGCAGACTATTCATAAGTAGAACAAAGTATATTCACAGACGTGTAAGAGTACATTTTTCTCACAATAATATAATTATATTGAAAAGAACATGAAAAGTAAAATCCATAAAAATAAAAATCCTTAAAAATCCATACATACTTTTGACAAATATCACCACACTGTCATGTATATTTTCATTTTATATTGGTTGAAAATGGAATTTTTGTGCCATGTTGGGGATTTCTAATTATTTAGTCAAATCTTAATTACAGAAGTTTGTGTACCAAATTTCATTTTCGGGACAGTTATTGAGCAACACATCAAACTTTTTCAAATGTTGTGGCATCACTACTACTATTAAAGTTGACTACATTTATATTCACAAGTTAAGCCTGGGACTTGACTAAAACCTTTGCTAAATATGACCCCTGATACAAGTTCTGGTACAATACGGGCCATTTTTGCGACTTACAACCAGGAGTTAAGGGATTAACCGAGTAAAAATATTCTGACAGACAAAATAAAACTTCTACACTGGCTTACATGGCATATTACATGCTTTATATGATGCACCACATGATACATAGATTGACTTACACATTTGTTGTGTAGGGTCAAAGGTCAAGTAGATCCAGTTGGACTTAATCCCTTCAGTATCTCTGGCCCAGAAGAGAAGTGTCCACACCTTGGTTTTATTTCCTGCTGGGAAACCCAGAAAGTGAACTCCGATAGCATTTGTGTCAAAACCATCTCTGAAGTGAAAATATAAAGAAAATTAATCATTTGTTAGGTGACCAGGAAAATGAATCTACCATAATAGAAAAGCCAAACAAAGGGTTAAATACATTTCAACTGAAAAGCTCGCTGATAACTCAGGTATTTATTTTTGTTCAAAGGGAATTCTCTTTAACAGAATTTTACTCAATGAGTTATGACTGTATTAACTAAGACCGTAAATAATTGAAATTACCTGTAATTATGTTCTGGTTCAGTGATGTTCATGTAGTTCTCTGTAGTTGGTTTTGGAATCACTGTTGTGAACCCACCTGGTGTGTCTGTACTTCCCAAGGTCACATCAAGGTCACGGTCATAGCCTATATATTTACAACAAAATGTCATACATAGTAAAAGAAAAAAAAAATGTGAGTATTCTGTTTTTCAAACATTAAAATTCTAATATTTGATTTTGAAATATAGATAACTTCATTTCATATTACTATTCATGTAACATTTATAAATACAGGAAGAAACAGCTAGTTATTCTAATTCTAATAGTATTTATATAGCACCTAATCTCTATCTAAAGACAGACTCTAGGCACACCAAACAGAAAACTATAATCATAAACCTGAGACATAGCAAGGGTCAGCGCCACAGAGAGAATCCAGGGAAAGCAAAAGTTAGGGTGGATATGCTTGTGCAAAGGGATAGGTTTTGAGCTTCCTTCTGAATGAGTGGAGAGAAGTGGCCAAACGAACATCATCAGGTAAATCATTCCAAATCTTTGGAGCGTCATAAGCTAAACTGAGGCCAAAATGCTTTGAGGACTTATATATTGAAGTGCCAAAGTGAGGGATCTCAAATAACACGCCATCAGTTGGGCTTTTGCGTGTGTTATAGACACTTTGTCTGGGTTTACGAAAAGGTGCAAAATATTTTGGATAACCACAATGTAGGAAATTGTAGACCAGTAAGGCAGTCTTGAATATGGAACGGTGTTCAACAGGCAACCAATGGAGAATCTTCCTAACAGGAGTGATGGTGTGAATACTTGGTGGTGTTTGTGACAATTCTGACTACGACGTCCTATGTCTGAACTGAATGCTGTAAAGGACTGGATTTTTGCCAACAATTATAATTGCTCTACTTAATCACGAAAAAAGTAGACACTTTCTGCCTTAAAATTTCTCCAATTTTTATCCTGGTAACATATTTCCCTTCTCATTTAAGATTCCACCTGACATTAGAGTCAACTCCGACTGATTTTCCTTCAGCATATGATTCCATTAAAAATTATATTAAACTGCACTATCAATGAGTCGTGCACAAATTTTCTTGTATATTCCACCAGAAATATAGCCATTAATACAGGAAATAACAGAGTGATGTAGGTACCAATAATTTTCCCAACCTAAATCTCCACTCTTGGCATGTTTAAAGAATTCTTCATCTGTTGGTTGGTCTTCTACCACAGGAGGATCAAAGTCTACATATTCATCCATGAACCCATCACTCAAGGTCACACTGAATACTGAATGCCCCCCTCCTGAAATCTGTACCTTCAAAGAGTAGTCTCCTGAAAAATAGAAAATATTTACCTTTACGGGTGAAAATCCTTTTTTTGTCATAAAAAAGTTTTTTATATACTTAAGTCTACTACATTCATTTTAACTAGTAAAGATAATTCATTACCATTTGACTATATGTGCATGTGCATAAGACTAGATGATCTAGTAATGTGGGAAGTCTGAGAGATGTAGTCTGAGTTGTAACTAATACTAACCTTCTAACATCTGCAATGTGTCAGTCATCATTGATCCTCCCTCAAGATGTAATGTGCTGATATTGTAGTGGAGATACATCATTAGAGCGCCATCCTCACGATTCAGTACATTTCTCTGATGATATTCTATATAAACATCCTCATAGAATCCACCCTGCAAGAATGTATAGCAGATATAAATATATTCCACAAAATGTGTAAACAATATGTACAAGAGGGTCACAGATGCCCCAAAAGGCGGGTTGCACAGGCAGAAATAAGGTTAGCAACCGCTGTAATTACATTTAGAAAAGAAGAAAAGAAATGTTAGGTTACCCAGTTAAGGTGAATGTGTAAGACGTGCTAAGAAATGTAAAACTTGTAATCTAGGTTACATAATTGTATCTATGCTATAAACGGACAAACGGAAGGACGGAATTACACCAACTTAGCAACTTAGCTATGATGGTGATGCATCTCCCTGTCAAGTTTGAATTCGACTGGACAAAGCGTTTTCGAGTTAGAGTCCAGAAACGAAAATGTGGACAGACAGACGGATGGACAGAAAAATGGACAAAAAATGGACAAACGGACAGGAAAACGGACAAACAAACAGACGGAATTACACCAATTTCGAAAGGAACCTAGCTATGATGGTGATCTATGCCCCTGTCAAGTATGAATTTGATTGGACAAACTGTTTTCGAGTTGGAGTCCGGAAACGAAAATGTGGACAAACAGATGGATGGACAGACAAACGGACAAAAATGGACAAACGAACAGACGGAATTACACCAATTTTGAAAGGAACCTAGCTATGATGGTGGTCTATCTCCCTGTCAAGTTTAAATTCGATTGGACAAACTGTTTTCGAGTTAGAGTCCGGAAACGAAAATGTGGACAGACGGATGAACAGAAAAATGGACAAAAATACGGACAAACGGACAGAAAAACGGACAAATGAACAGACGGAATTACACCAATTTCGACAGGAACCTAGCTATGATGGTGATATATGTCCTTGTCAAGTATGAGTTCGATTGGACAAACCGTTTTCGAGTTAGAGTCCGGAAATAAAAATGTGGACTGACAGACGGATGGACAGACAAACGGACAAAAAACAGAAAACGAACACACAGAATTACACCAATTTCGAAAGGAACCTAGCTATGATGCTGATCTATCTCCCTGTCAAGTTTGAATTCGATTGGTCAAACCGTTTTCGAGTTAGAGTCCGGAAACGAAAATGTGGACAATCAGACGGATGGACAGACAAACGGACAAACAAACAGACGGAATTTCACCAATATCGAAAGGAACCTAGCTATGATGTTGATCTATCTACCTGTCAAGTTTGAATTCAATCGGACAAACCGTTTTCGAGTTAGAGTCTGGAAACAAAAAATGTGGACGGATAGACAGACGTCGGACACATCAATCTTATAGGCGGGTTGGTTACATGCAACCCGCCTAAAAATTGCCATGCACATAAATACAATGAACTGACAAACCAGATTACAATATACAAAAAAAATCTCAAATTAAAGATGGTGTACTAAGTTTAAAAATCATGTATTGAGTTCTTTTGTTAACTTTTACTATTATAAATTTTGCGACAGTGACAAATTGGACAATAAAAGGTTATTCCTTGTTTTGTTTTGCCACTGGTTAAGCTGTGTCAAAGCTCTTGTTATATTGAACAACTTGCCCATGTAATGTGGATGAATACATTCCCAGTAAGAATAAAAAAGGAAAAGCCAGAAAGAAAAGAAAAATCAGCTTTGAAGAGAAATTTAAAATGAAGGCAAGATTTAAGCAAAATTAGCAATTGTCAGTCTGTTATCAAGTGTACTCCTTTTATATGTACTTGTGTACATTTTTTATTTTGTTAAATATTAATTTTACTCCAATTAACAGTATCCCACAAAGACAAAAAATTTTTTATTATTCTCTTACTTGTTTTATTGTGACTTTTCTCTCACACATTGATATAGGAATAAAAGACATATTCGAGTGCTTTATGATGGTTGAGTGCTTTAATACAGCCGATTGATAGTTTAAAACCATCATAAAACACGAAAATTTGTCTTTTATTCCTATTCTAAAATGGTTAAATAAATATTCCAGTAAAAATAAATGGTAAATCTTACGCAAAAATCAAAACAAATGCAGCGCCATGTTAGCTGTTCCATCAATAGAACATACATAGTGATATCTGTTGTAAAAAAAAGGATTTTTGTCACTCTGTTTTCATAGAATTTGTTTTGAAATATTGAGAGATTGTCACTGTAGATGCTTTCACTTTGTTGTAAGCTTTAAAACGATATTCTATTTATAAAAATAAAGCAAGAAATAACAATTTTATGAATGTACATAGAATTCAACAGCGTTACTTTATTTACCGTTCTATATACACGATTTCTGAACTGTGCATAAGACGTGTCCAAGGTCACTGCGCAGCCTACCATTTTAGAATATGTTTTAAACAATGGATTACAATATTTAATGAATGGCGATGGTAATTCAATGAATAGAAAAAGAAATTAGTTTTATATAAAGACCGACCCCTATGAATTATTTGGGGTTTTACGTCGCTTTCAACACTGTACAGGTCATATCACGATGGGTAGTTGGAAGGGCAGAGGAAACTAGTACATATAGTTCGCTAGGGTTCTGTACTGTAAACTGCCGACCAACGGCAAGCAACTACCAGCTTTCCCACTTACGGCCATGACGGGGATCGAACCCCGGCCGCAGAGGTGGGAGGCAAGAGTGTTACCACTCTGCCACCATGGCCCCTCCGATCCCTATGAAAGACCACTTTTTAGGATTTCCCTTTGGTTTTAATGTTTTAATTTTTATGTACCTCAACATCTTCCAGTGCCACTCCATCCATCACATACCAGAGATCCTTGTTACCCTCATCTACTGGCACCAAGAACCTTGTTAGTGGACAGTCCAGTGTAGATCCCAGAGGTGACACAGCAAATACAGCCTCTAGGTCTGAGGTGGAAGATTGGTAGTACTTGGTTTGTGTCCAGTCTGAACCATCCTTCACCACACCTTTTTCTGGACCTGTACTATCCAGGAATATTGCAGTGGACCAGTCTATGGTTACAGATCCAGCCCGGTTAATCACAGTAATCAGAATCCTGTATGGAATATCCTGCTTGAAGTCCTGGGACAGGTAGATATGTTGGTCTGTATTCTTTACATCTAGAGACTCACTGATGGGAGTCCAGCTTTCAGGATCTGATCCCAGACAATCAGATTCATTGAAGAGTTGCAGGTAAAAGTCTGATATACCACTCTCATCATCTTTATAACCTTCCCATCTTACTCTCAGAGTGTCCCTGCTGGTGGTGTACTGTACATGTGTACCTATTCCATCAATCTGGATAATGCCCTTGTCAGGTGGAGTCAAGTCTACTGTAAACATTTGAGAGATACTGGAAATGCACTGACTTGCTTCATCTTCTGCAACAACAACTACATAATAATCTTTTGCATGTTCCAGATTTAAGTCCTTCTTTTCTGCAAAACGATCCTGTTTTTCATCTACCAAGGGCTGTACTTTGGCCCAGTTTTCAACCAATGGCAGTAAATTGCTGCAAGGTAATGTAACATTATCCTCTGGGAATGCTGTGCTACCTATTCCCCATCTGTAATGGATGACTCTAAAATCAGACACATAACGACCCCAGTAGAAACTCAGTGAGTTGGAACTGTTGCTATAACGACTGAGATGTACCTCACCCGCCTCCATTCCTGCACTGTAGCCTACTTTTATACCATTAGACACACTGTCAACATGAGCCCCACTCTCACTATAACCTCTCACTGTGGCAAAGTATTCGACTCTCTTGGGTGTCAGTCTGAGACTCACAAAGGTATAGTTCAAGCTCAGTCCAACATCCACAAAATAGTGCACATTTGTCCTGGTTTCAGCATAACTAGGGTTGTCACCCAGGGCAACCTGGTAGTGTGTAATAATCTGCAGAGGGTCATCGTCTGAACCAAATGGATCCCAGTTGACTGAGAGTTCCTCAGTAGATTCCTGGTAATTCCTGTCTTCACCGGGATATGGACCGTCTCTAACTTCACCTGTAAAAAAGATAAAGAAGATCTAAATAACATAAAATATGAACAGTTTTTGCAAGAAAAGGAAAGGATTAGTAAATAGATTCCTGGACATTCTTGTAGTTCCTACCTTCACAAGGATATGGACCATCTCTAACTTCACCTGTGGAAAAATTAAGTATAATGCTGAACATAAAATAAGAACAGTTATTGCAAGAATTTACAAAGATCCTTGGTGGGTGGATTCCAGGTAATTGCTGTCTTCACCAGGAAATCAACTATCTCTAACCTCAGCCGTTAAAAATAGCATCAGAGATGTCTGTACCCCACAGCCTGAGGAAATAGTTTTCAACACCATGCGATATAGAAGTAGTGAAACAGTACACAGATTGGGATACTTTCAGAGCAGTGTCAGTGTCCAAATAATGTTTAAGTAGAGAAATAATATTTAAGAGAAAGAAACTGCATGTAAAGATTAAGTATTAAAACAAGACAATTCAGTAAACTAAAGATTATAAAGCTGTAACATTTATTAATTAGAGAATAGCTGTCAATGGAAATATCACAATTATGCAAAATACATAATTTATAATAATCAGTTGCAGCAATCCATATCCTTACGGTTGCTGAGATATGCCCGGACAATATATTATTGGTAAAATTAAGGCAGGGTTAGAAATTAGCGCCGATCCATCGATCCGCAACCTACAGAAATGCTATTTGGTTGAAAAGATTAAGATCCTGCCAATCTGTTTGTCCTAGAAGCTGTAGGACAATTATACATGCGCATTTTGCACATTTGAATTATGATTTGCATGTTTTCGATATTGTTCAGTTGCCTCCTTCAGAAAGAAGCTTAAAACTTACCTGTTTGCAAAAGCCTACCCACCATAGCCTCTCCCGTCACATCTGTGTCTCCTTGGTACGACCTGGCTATGTCCCTTGATTAACGATAACTGCCTTGCTTTATGTTTAGATGCGCCTTAGAGTCCATCAGTGATGGAGATTAAGCGCTATAAAAGTCCACATTAGATTAGATTAGATTAGATGTTCAACCACACCAAAGTGACCTCGAACATGTGTATGAACATTTAAGTCCTTTCCCATTTTAATATTTGTTTTGCATGGTCGAATTACGGTTTGAATGTTTTGTATTACCCACACATACAGATGTGGCAATACATGCTTGCGTGTGGTGTTGGGGCAAAACCTGTGGCTCACATGATGAATACCATCTGTTATAATGGGAAGTTCCAAAAGTAAAACCCTTTATGAATTCTAATATGACCTTAACAGTGCTTAATCTATATCAAAAGATACTCAAAGGTGTAACAATCAAGATTTGAGTAAAAAGACATAAGATAGATATAAGAGAGATAAAATAGTATCAGATATCCCCGTAGGGAGATAAAATAGCATCAGATATGCAAGATCAAAGGTCAAATCAAGGTCACACCATGATGTTGCACGCCGATAACCACCGACCAATGTCCTTACCAAATATCAACTTCCTACACCTTATGGTTTCCGAAATATAGCCTTGACAGGGCATTATAGGTCAAGGTCACTACGGCAAGGTCAAATGAAGGTCACACCATGACATTGCACACCTACACCCCCTAACCAATGTTTCTACCAAATTGCAAATTTAATAAGTAAATTAAATTTTTATAAGTTAATACCCTATCCAATGGACAAACGCCAGAAAAAGATGTCCTGTATATAATACCGGCAGGACCGGTCAGGAGAGTGCATTCGCCAGGTGGCGCATCGTACTTCCTCTTCCTGTCTAGACAACGTGACGTCATAGCATCTTTTTCGTGTCTAATCCTAGTAAATTTAATTTACTTATTAAATTTGTAATTTTATTGCGTTAATACATCATATCCAATGGACAATTGCTGAATAACTACCACTTGGTAGGCGGGTAAGCAGCTAGGGACTTATGTGAACTCAAAACAAAATTGTACAGGCCCATTTGACCTAGGGTTAGAGAACCCTGAAAGGTCAGGGTCGGCCACCAACTCACCGGTTAACCGGGAGTCTACCGACGTTGCCCCCTTCCCCTTTTTCTTTCCTTCCAGAGTCGGTCTGAGAAGGGAAAGATAGAGAGAGAGAGGGGCTGAGTTCAGTCCCAGAAGAATTAAACTTCCCAAGGGAAGCAAGTCACAGTTTTTTTTTTGTTTTTTTTTGAAAATATATGTACATTCAACATATTTACATTATGTACATATCTAACATATTTACAATATGTACATATTTACATATATACAATATCTCCTCACTTCTGGGCCTGGTGGTGCACCTGTTGGGCAGCCACTACAGGTCCCAGATGGAAAAGCTCTGAGTCTGCCCAGGCAACATCCTTCAAATAGAATTGGGTGAAGGTGTTGTGAGATTTCCAGTGGCAGGCTGACAAGATCTGATCTAAGGAGATCCCTGACTGGAAGGCCTTAGATGCAGCAAAGGCCCTAACATCATGGGCTTTAACCTGATGTAAGGAGAGGGCCTCCTGGTCAGAGAGCTCATAGCACAGAATGACAGTCTGTTTGATCCATGAGGAGATGGTGGCAGGTGAGATGTCTTTGTCGAACCCTTTCTTGAAGGAGACAAAGACTAACTCCTTATTCTGCCTGAGATCTGAAGTCCTGTCCAAGTAGTAGCGCAGGGCTCTAACTGGACATAGGGACCTGTCACCCTTGAGTGACCTGTCCAGAGATGGTGCCAGGGTTGGAATGACCACTGGAGCCACACTATCTGGACCCTCCTTAGCCAGCTGATTCTTGGATAGGAAGCTGGGTGAGGGGTAAAAGGACACCTTAGACCAGTCTGACTGGTGTCTGATGTTCTTATGTAACCAAGCATGGATCTCACTCCTGCGTTTACCTGAACCCAAGGCCAGCAAGAAAACAGTCTTGAAAGTTAGATGTTTCAAGGAGGCCTCTTTTAAGGGTTCAAAGGGAGCCTTTGTGAGCTGGTGTAAAACCAGTGAAAGGTTCCAGGAGGGGATGCCCCTCCTGCCCTTAGGTCTGTCTCTATGGAAACTATCCAGGAGACGAGTGAGATTCTCATCTTTGCTGACATTAATGGTGGAATTGCCCAGTTTGTCAGCAATGGCTGATCTGTAGCCATCAATAGTGCCTGGTTGTAACTTCTTCTCCTGAAACAAGTGCAGGAGGAAGTCAGCAATGGCTTTCAGAGGTGGTGCCCTGAAGTCCACCTGATTACTGAGGCACCACTTTGTAAAAATGGTCCACTTTGCCTCATAGACAGATCTGGTTGATCTTCTTTGAGGAGCCTCAATTCGTGCTGCCACTGCCTCAGAGAAGCCTTGCTCCTTGATTGCTGAGGCTCTAGGAGCCAGGCATGCAGGTTCAGATTCGACAGGTTCCTGTGAAGAACCTGGTTGAATGGCTGAGACACTAGGTTGGATATGCTGGGCAGACACAGTGGGATCTGGCTTGACATTGCTACCAGGTCCCACAACCAGGGCATGCTGGGCCACCCTGGAGCAATCCGAATTATTCTGTTGCAGGGGTAGTCCTGGAGCTTCTCCACCACTTTGCCCAAGATGGCTGCTGGTGGGAAGGCGTATGGGTCCAGGTCCTTTCAGGAGAGGCTGAGTGCATCCACTGCCCAAGCCTGGGGGTCTGGTACCGGTGATACAAACTGTGGCAGTTTGTTGTTGAACCTGGTGGCAAACAGGTCCACTTGTGGCTGATGCCACCTTGAGCATACAGCTTGGAACACTTCTGGATGAAGTGACCACTCTGTTTGAATGGTCTGGCCAAGCCTGGATAGCTTGTCTGCTATCACGTTCAGCCGGCCGGGGATGTGACGTGCCCTGAGGGTTACTTGCTGCCTGGTACACCAGGACAGTATTCTCCACAGTAGGGCACACAGGGAGCCCGATTTCATCCCCCCTTCTTTGTTGATATAGGCAACCACTGTTGTGTTGTCTGTAGCTACCAACACTGTCTTGTTGAAGACTAGGGTTCGAAACTCTAGCTAGAAATACTGCTTTCAGCTCCAAGTGGTTTATGTGTAACTTGCTCTCTGGTAGGGACCACTTTCCCCTTGCAGTGTGCTTGTCTAAGTGAGCGCCCACCCTTCTTTTGACGCGTCTGTAAAGATTTGCAGAGCATGTTTTAGAGGGTGTAATGGTTGACCTAGAAGCACATTGCTTTCCTCCAGCCACCACCTTAGATGGGGGTGGAGGGATTTGGGGACCGGGATCACCTTTTCCAGTGACTCTGGGACCCTCCAGTTGTTTTTCAAGTGCCACTGAATGGGTCTCATGTGGAGTCGCCCTAAGTGGACTTGCTTTTCTGTTGCTGTGAGTAGACCTATGAGGGATATGAATTGTCGGACCAGGCAAAACGGATCCGACAGTATTGATCTGATCTTGTCTGTCAAGGTTTGCCAACGCTCTTCTGTTGGTCTGACCCTGGCCTCTTTCAGGTCGAACTGGTAACCTACAAAGTTGAAGACCTGTTTGGGAACCAGTTCTGACTTTTCCCTGTTCACCAGCCACCCTAGTTCCTGGCACAGTGTGACCAGGGTTTGAGTATGCTGGAGACAGGTGTCGTGGGTAGAGGCTCTCACCAGCCAGTCGTCTAGGTACTGGTGGATCCTTATACCCTTCTGAAGTGCCATGAGTTTGACCTCTTTGGCCACCACTGTGAACTCCATGGGGGCCGTGGATAGACCAAAGGGTAGGGCTTTGAACTGGTAGGACCGACCCTGGAGGTGAAAATGCATGTACTTCCTGGACTGACTGTGAATTGGTATGTGGAAGTAAGCGTCGTTGAAATCTATGGATGTGACCCATTCCCCTGCCTGTAGGGAGGTTCTGATTGTCTCTGGGGTCTCCATCCTGAACGACCCTGTGTTTAAAAAGGTGTTCAAGGTGCTCAGGTCCAGTACCGGTCTCCACCGGTTGTTGGGTTTGGGTACCAAAAATAGCCGGTTGTAAAAACCCAGCGAGTTTTGATTTTCTACCGGTTCGACTGCATTTTTGTTTATCAGCTGATACAGTGCTTATTACAGTCAGTGACCTTGTCAAGTGGGGTCTGAACCGGAATGGAAGAGTATAACCCTCCCTCAGTATGGTGACTACTTTTGGACTGGAACCCAGGACTTCCCATTTCTCCCAACACTGGTTTAACCTCGCCCCTACAGGAGGATCTAAAACAGCATGTTGGGCATTGGTGACAAGATTTACAGAACACAAGTGACCTACACAAAAAACATCTTTCACATATTTTATTTTGGTGTACAAGTGACATGCATTGGGATTTAAGCCTTTCCTTTGCGGCAACCTGGTGACAATATGAGCATTTGCAACATGAGAGTCTACATTTAAAGTCACTTTGCTGTTCTCTGCTGCCACAGGTACTGAGTCCAAGTCTCCCTGACCGGTAACACATACAGAATTCATCTGACCGGTCACAGAATTTACACAGTAATTGTCATTTATGAGACTTGGACCCCTTAGCCGGCTTCTGGAAGAATGTGGAGGCTTTGCCACGACCTCTCCTCGCTTGCTGCTTGTCTTTGATCTGTTTCCAAGCAGGGACGTTCTTCTTGTCGGTGTGATGGCTAGTAGATTTGTCACTTGCTGCATATGGGTGGAAGCGACCTTGGTGTCGGTGTGAGGTACTGGAAGAATGCCTCTCCTCACTCTTACTGATTTCCTCTTCAGCTTTTGCTATAAGCTGGTCCGGGAATAAAGCATTCAGATGAACTGGAGACGTTCTCAAGGCGTGCACAGTGTCTTGCTTCACCCCAGCATGTAAATAGTCCAAGTAACTATCCCTGCGAGCAAGGGTGAAGTTGGCCATGTTGATAAAAACTGCTTCTGAAAGATCTTGCATAGTCCTGGCCATTGTTTGAGATACTGACCGGTTAAAAGTGGTCAGATACTCCAGTTCACTAACAGCTTGCTTCACCTTCTCAGATGACTTCCCTTTACTGTCCAGACGCAGGGTTTTTAACTGAGAGTTCATAGAGTCTTGAACCCTGGTCAAACACCTTGACAAACCAGCAGCCTGGTTGCACATTATTGTCTGTTCACAAGCTGCCCTCTCCCAGTGTCTGAGGAGATCCTGACTGAAAGCTCGAGAGGGTGGAGCAGAAGGCAAATTTCTTCTTGCAACCCTGCTGAAAGAATGGTTGAGTTTAGCAGGATCCGGTGACCAGGTACGAACTGTAGAACTCTCACTGTCTGTTTCAGCATGCATCCCGTACCATCTAGAAGGTCTAGGGGTTTTGATGAACTGATCCCTGAGGAGTCCAGTGTTGTCAGTGTTTCTAGTGGGGTAGCCTTCTTTGATTGTGAGGTTAAGACTGGACATCTTCCTGCACAACCAGTCGTCCACAGGAAGTTTCACACTGACTTTACCGGTTGGCTGGACACGTGTACCGGCAAAGGGGTTGTCATCTGCAGTAGAGGACACAGATTCGAACTCAGGAATCCTGTGCCAGTTCATGAAACTTCTCACACCCCTCATGGTTTCCTTGTAGTTAGCCTCCTCAGTGGGTTTAGTCTCAGGGTCATCTCTGGAGGCATCCTTGTCTGCTGACCGGTCCCGGTGGATGTCACCATCCTGGGAACCGGTTTCGCTGCACTGGTCAGCTTCACTGTCAGAGGCTGCACTCAGATCTACTTCACCGGTGGGCTGAACCTCTGGGAACGAACCGGGGGCCTGAACAGGCTGGGTTGCTATCCCTGCACCGGGAGCCCCAAGGGGCTGGGTGGCAGTCTGCATCTCCTCTACATCAATACCGGTGGCCTGGTCAAGGCAGGGACCGGATTTCTCTACTGGCAGACTGATCTCCACAGGTAGATTGCTGGTGGTGGCACCAGGGTCAAAAAATGGCTTCTGAGTGGGAGTCACATCTGAAGCTGGCTTCACAACCGGTTCAACCGGCACTGTGAAGGTCTTGGCTAATAACATCGCCTTAAGTCTGGAAAACCTCTCTGCCCACTTATCATCCAGTTGTTTAAGATCTTCAGTTGAAGGTCTGCTGCTTGAAGATCTCTTCTTGCTGGCAAAAGGCTTGGGAGACTCACTACGTTTCGTCTTCTTGGTAGGGGTCAACTGCACAGCCTTGACCTTTTCCACTTTACCCAGTACGCTAACGTGTGCTGGGTCCACGAGAGTGGGGGTGGATGAGGTCGTAGAATTGGAGGTCGTCTTCTTCTCTTTTCTGTCCCTGTAGGTTGGTGTAGCCAACTGAAGGGTCTGCTCAGGGGTAAACCCTTTACAGATTACGCATTCCTTCTTCAGGACGCAGGGGTCGTCGCCTAGCCCTTTGTCCCTATACCGTGCACACTTGGAGTGGGAGTCGAACCCAGCCATAGCATGTCCGCATGAACCTCTTCTTTGTCCTGGTGATGACATAGTTGTAGATAATACTTCTAAACTACTTCAAAGTTGAAATAAAACAGATGAATTCGGTATAAAAAATTTCCAAAATTTCCTTGTCGTTGAAAACACGTCTTCGCTCTCCACGCGCCAAACGAAAAAGATGCTATGATGTCACGTTGTCTAGACAGGAAGAGGAAGTACGATGCGTCACCTGGCGAATGCACTCTCTTGACCGGTCCTGCCGGTATTATATACAGGACGTCTTTTTCTGGCATTTGGCGGGACCGGTCGCGTCGACTGGTAAAGCAATTGTCCATTGGATAGGATGTATTAATGCAATAAAATATCAACTTCCTACACCATACGGTTTCAGAGATATAGCCCCGACAAGATTTTCAAATCAAGGTCACTACAGGAAGGTCAAAGGTCAAATCAAGGTCACACCATGATGTTCCAACCTACACCCCCTAGCCAATCTACCTACCAAGTATCAACTTCCTACACCTCACAGTTTCTGAGGTACATCCCGGACAAACTTTTCCCGCCGCCCGCCCACCCATCCGGACATGATGGGTGAAAACAATACCCCGACAGACCTTAAGGACTGTGGGGTTAAAAGGTAAAGAAAATACAGAATAAGATAGAATATGAACACTTCTTGCAAGAAAAGTTCCTCAGCAGATTGCTAGTAATCCCTGTAATTTCTATCTTCAAGAGGAGCTTAAGACAGGCATAATACTTGAAAGAAGCAGCACAAGATTTCCCCTGTGAATTCATTTGTGCTTGTGTAAATGTCATGTCATGGTCATGCAATGAGATAGCTGCAAAGTGTATTGTAGTAGATACAACTCTCTCATTTCCAGTAATCAATGGCTAGTTTTTCATAAATATTTAAGATACAAACAGCTTTACCTGCAAATACATTGAATTTCTATAGCATGTCACAGACATTTTTGCAGTGCTTTTTCTTATTTTTGTATGATCAAACTCCTTTCAAGGCAGATATTACAAGACAAAGTTGAAAGGTTTGATTGAGGGCAAAACATTTGTAAACACTTCATGACAACAGAGCAGGGCTAATGATTCAGTTCTCTCATTAACAGCCACTCAGTCAAGCATAAATTGTATTGTAGTATTGCCAGTGTACTAGTACTGCACACCCCTCTGATGATAATGGCACTATACTGTACCTGGCCTTGGTGGCTGTGTGTACACCAGCACTCCATTAGACTTGGCCCTGAGTGTTCTGTTGATAGCATCCACTACCTCTACCACTGTGTAGTAGGTCCGGAAGTTATACAGTGAAAGCTCGTCATTTGCAAACCTGGTCTGATAGAATTCTGTCTCGTTGACAATCTCATTATCAAGCAGATCAAATGCCCACCATTTAGCAGATATGATAGGACAACCACCAGAGATATGAACCTTCAAAAAGATGGGAGAAGGCTAAAGGTATTGCTGGTTGCACTGTATTGCCACTGGTATATACAACATGACCAAAATTGTGGACAAGAACCAAAACATAAAAGAGGAAAAGCAGTCTGTGTCCAGGACTGTTTGAGATGACTGGGAATATACATTTCTAAATTTATTTATGTGCATTTTATCTATTTCAGTCTGAGTTTGTCTGGATTAAAAAGTAACGTTAAAGTTGGGATTTTACGTCATGTTCAACAGCCAGGGTCATATTGGGACAGGGCCTCAGCATTGCCACTTATGGGAGTTAAACCCACCAATATCAGGACTGAATTAATGTTATCAAAAAATTCCAATAACCAGCATGCATTTTTGTAAATTTTCG
This sequence comes from Sabellastarte sp. h YS-2021, assembly GCA_964017235.1. Lineage (NCBI taxonomy): Eukaryota > Metazoa > Annelida > Polychaeta > Sabellida > Sabellidae > Sabellastarte > Sabellastarte sp. h YS-2021. The sequence goes on from OZ024927.1 coordinate 20,911,908, forward strand.
GTCTTTAATGATGGTTTGTTTTCTGATGGTATTTTCATACATTTCATATTTAATTTTTAAGAATTATTTTATTTTACATTAGAATGCAAGTTTTTGGTTATCCAGGAAATTTAACAGTTTTTATTGGTGGTATTTGAAAAATGTGCTAGTCATATATACAATTCTGCTACTCAATTATGCAATACATAGAGCTTATGTCTCCCACAGCTATGATTTTCACTTTTAATGTACATACACAATGTTACTGTCAAAAAATATGTTGTAAAATAGGATCTAGTAAAACATAAGAACATGTATAACATTATACAATAATGATTGCAGTTTACAGACTGTACCTGACCAGCAAGTATGGAGAGGTCATTCTGGTAGTCTATATCTCCGTTATCATCCAGTCCATCCCATACATCAATGGTAGGGGAAGGGCTGATGTACACTCCAGATGACACACTACCAGATACCAGCTGGGCCTTGTTGACTGCACGTACACTAGCAAAAACCTAGAATGATATAAAAGTTGAAGCTGTCAGTTTTCAGACTCTAGGCTTTGGAATGATTGGTCTACTGGTATATCCTGTAAAAAATCCCCACCCTGTGTATCAAAAAATGCTTAAAAATAATCCACATAACACAATATTTTACCCAGTTTGCCTTCTGTTTTTCGTGGCAAATGACTAACTGCATAAAATTTTTGAAACATCAGTAAGAATCTGGCAGAACATGGATTTAGATCTACTAATGCTGAACTAAAAGTAGCTCTAAATTATTAGAAAAAAGTGTGAAATGTGACACTGACTTAATCAAAATTCAACATGTTTCTGGTTTTTACTCCTATTAGTTTTCCTCATTTGAAGCAGTTGTAATGACCTCCAAAGTGGATCACATTGTGACAGGATATTTTCTTTATTTTCAAGAATTTTCTTTGTTTATGTATTTTAGAAAGGGTTACACAGATTTTTTTATAAATTTAAAACAAAAGTCACCTGACAGTAATAAAGAATTCTTAAGCCTTTAAAAATTCCATACTAGGAAAAAATAAAGAACAGTTTCTAAAAACAAAGAATAATTTTATAAGTTAAAAATATTTGCTAAAAATAAAGAAAAGATATTATGTCAATTTTTCAAGATAATTTTTCAAGTCAATTTTTTGAGATAGTTATCTCAATTTTTTTCATATTATGTCAATATTTCGAGATATTATGTAAATTTTTTGAGATACTAAGTCAATTTTTTTAGATATCTTATCTCAATTTTTGGAGACATCAAGTCAATTTTTTAAGATATTATGTTAATTTTTGGAGATATTAAGTCAATTTTTCGAGATATTATGTAAATTTTTTGAGATGTTAAGTCAATTTTATGAGATACTTATCCCAATTTTCTTAGATATTCTGTCGATTTTCGAGATATTTTGTCAATTTTTCTCCAAAAATTGAGATAACTATCTAAAAAAATTGACTTAGTATCTCAAAAAATTGAGAGAGTATCTCAAAAATTGATTTAATATCTCAAAAAATTGAGATACTATGTCACTAAATTGAAAAAAAAATTTTTTTTACTTGGGCCTAATACTCTTTGCAAAAAGTGGTAAATCTTAGTATATATTTTTAATACACCCAATAGTGTATAGCACACTCATTGAGGTATTTATCTCTATTTTGTTGATAAGTTACAGGCACTTTAATAAAATCGGTGATTGATGCAGTGGTAATAGTAATTGACACCTAATCTATACAACAAAATTTTTGCCCTATTAAACTGTTCAAAGAACATAAACTGACCTGAGTTCCTGGTATCAAGGTCAACCCATGTAGAAACACACTGCTACCAGAACCCACATTATTGAATGCGGCCACATCACCCTTTCCTGGCCCTGTACCCACTCCAACTTCATAGCTGAAATATTATATTGTGTATTATAACAAGCTAGAAATGTGCTATAAACTCCAGACCCTTTCTACTTTCTCACAAAATTGCAAATTTAATAAGTAAATTAAATTTTTACAAGTTAAAACCCTATCCAATGAACAATTGCTAATATGGCCAGTGCAGACCAGCCCGCCAAGCCTCAGAAAAAGATGTCCTGTGTTTCCACTGGTTGTGCCGGCCTAGTACTGCACACTGGCCAGGTGGAGCATCATACTTCCTTCCTGTCTAGACAGCATGAAGGCATCTTTTTCGGTATCTAACCCTATTACACCCCTAGTACGCTGATAGCAAGGTCAATGGGAGGGTCTTGTGTGTCCATTGGATAGGGTACTAACTAATAAAAATTCAATTTACTTATTAATTTTGCAATTTTATTGTATTAATACATCCTAACAAATGGACAATTGCTGAATGATTACCGCTTGGTTGGCAGGTATGATACTAGGGACTTAAGTGAACTCACAAACAAAAACTAACAAATTTTTTCTCAAGGCCTGGGTGGAGCTTGAGGAGAGGAAACCCTTTAAGGCCATGATCAGTTATCAGCAGCCGGTTACCGGGGCTATACCAACGTTGCCCCCCCCCCTTTTTTACAGATCTGCTCTGAGATAGTCGAAGAGAGGGATGAGTCCCATAAGAAGTAGAAAGAAACCTCCCAAAGGAAGTGTGTCAGAGTTTTATATATATATAATAATTATATATATGCCACATCCTTCAGGTAAGATTGCGTGAAGGTGTTATGTGACTTCCTGTGGTAGGCTGATAAGATTTGCTCTAAGGAGACTCCCGAGTGAAAGGCCTTTGAAGCAGCAAAGGCCCTGACATCATGGGCTTTAACCTGATATAAAATGTGGGCCAGCTGGTCAGAGCTCATAACATAGGATCACAGTCTGCTTGATCCATGAGGAGATAGTGGCAGGTGAAATGCCTTTGTCAAAACCTTTCTTAAAGGAGACAAAAAACCAACTCCTTATTCTGCCTGAGGTCCTGTCCAAATAGTAGCACAATGCTCTCACTGGACATAGGAACCTGTCAGTCATGTGGAACCTATCCAGAGTTGGGCCCAGGGCTGGTATAACCACTGGTGCCACACTGGACCCTCTTTGGTCAGCTGATTCTTGGAAAGAAAGCTGGGTGATGGGTACATGGACACCTTTGACCAGTCATATTGGTATCTAATATTTCTGTTTTGCCAAGCATGTATCTCACTTCTATGCTTGCCTGACCCAAGGGCCAAGAGGAAAACTGTCTTGAAGGTCAAATGCTTCAAACAGGCCTCTTTAATTGTTTCAAATGGAGCCTTTGTCAGCTGGTGCAAAACCAGGGAGAGGTTCCAGGAGAGGATTCCCCTCCTGCCTTTGGGTCTGTCTCTGTGGAAACTTTCCAGGAGAGGAGTGAGATTTTCATCTTTACTGATATTGATGGGTGAGTTTCCCAGTTTATCAGCAATGGCTGACCTGTAACCATCAGTGGTGCTGGGCTGCAACTTCCTGTCCTGACACAGGTACATAAGGAAGTCAACAAGTTACTTTCACGGGGTACCATGAAGTCCGCCTGATTGCAGAGGCACCACTTTGTAAAAATGGTCCACTTTGCCTCATGGATCTGGTCACTCCTCTTTGAGGAGCCTCAATTCTTGCTGTCACTGCCTCAGAGAAACCCTGCTCCTTGATTGCTGAGGCTCTAGGAGTCATGCATGGAGATTTAGGTTTGTCAGATTTCTGTGAGAGTTCTGATTGAAGGGCTGTGTCAACAGGTTGGGCAGATTGGGCAGGCTGTGGGATTTTGCTCGCTCCTTTACTTTCAGATCTTAACGTCTTCAGCTGGGCTTGCATACCCTGTTGTACCTTAAAAAGGCACCTATTGAAGCTCACTGCTTGACTGCAGATAACAGTGGCCTATCTTGCCCACTTCTCCCGTCTTTGCAGTATTTCCTGAGAAAAGCAGCGTGATGCAGGTGGGGTAGAAGTGAGACCAGACTGTCTGGCAATCCTACTATAACAGCTTTTTCAACTTTATTAGACACATGTGAGTTCCAGGCCGAGACAACAGAAGGGTCAACTTTGTGGTCGGAATACAACCCGTACCACTTGGGCTGTGACTTTGCTGGTCTCAAGAACTGGTCTTTCATCAGGCCACTGGCCTCCAAACTACGAGGATATCTTTCACCAGAGTAATGTTCAATTTGATTAGTTTCTTGCACAACCAGTCTTCCGTTGGCATTTGCACCAACACTTTTCCAGGGACAGGAACCTTTGGACCGGAGAAGGGGTTGTCATCAGACGCAGTGTTAGAACCATGTCTGGGATACTACACCAGTCCATATATGATGTGATATGCCTCTCGTCTCCCTGTAAGTTTGTTCCTCAGAGAGGGACTGTGATCGGATTCAATGATGGTCATATCCTGATCATCCTTATTCCACATACAAGTCTACAGGTGGTCGGTACTTCACTACCGCCCTCAGAACTCATGCTGGAGATGCTGTCCTTTCTCTGTGTGTGTAACACACGGGAGCCGATGTTGGTGAAAACTGCAGACTTAGGTCGGTCAGTTTGAAATCTGCTGGGTTGGAATTTACTGGTGGACTGATGCCTGGTGGCAGAGAAATAGGTACCAGTGCACTCTGAAGATCCTGGTCAGTGCCAGTCGGACAGAAGCTGGCTGGTTGACTGATGCTTGATAGCAGAGGAGTCAGTACCAGTGCGCTTTGGAGATGAAGATCCTGGTCAGTGTCGGTCAGATCTGAGCTGGATGGTCAACTGATGCTTTATAGCAGAGGACTTTTTTCTAGTGTGCTTTGAAGATAGCTGTAGGTCCGACTCAAGCTGGCTAGTTGACTGATGCTTTACAGCAGAGGAGTCTATACCAGTGCGCTCTGAAGAAATAGGTTTTAAGAAGGGCTCAGTGTCCTTGGCAACATTAGCTGGAGGAGAGTGAGAAGGTGCTACCTTGACAGAAGATGAGAAGGTCGGTTGAAAAGTATTGGCCATGAGGAGAGCCTCCAATCTATTAAACCTGTCTGACCACTTCTGGTCAAGTTCCTCAATCTTGCTATCTGTGGCCAACTTGCTCTCAACAGGTTTCTTGGATTTGGAGGTAGTGGGCTTGTCTTTCTTAACTTTCATCTCTGGAGGAACGGCAGACAGTGGATGGATCCACTAAAGTACTGTCCTTACTGAGAGTGGAAGCAGACTCCATCTTCTTAGCCTCACATTTTTCCTTTTTTCAGTTTATAAGAAGGAGTAGCAAGCTGAGCTCATTGTTCAGGGGTCAAAATAATGTAGAACTTACACTCTGAGTATGGAGTTTCTACACATGGGTCCTTTCCTCTCCTCTTATCCCTGCAGCATGCGCAGGAAGAATGTCCATCAAAATTCCCCACAGCATGGCCACAATTTCCTCTCTACTAACCAGGTGACAACATGTTGGTCTATGTGCTCTCCAATACCCGTTTAAGTAACAGAAATACTTAAATTCACAATATCATGGCCAATATTCTACAAAAACTTGCTTTCACAAAAATCCGTCTGCACAGTACACATGCCAAATGAAAAAGATGCCATGACGTCACACTGTCTAGACAGGAAGGAAGTATGATGCGCCACCTAGAGAGTGTATAGTACTTGGCTGGCCCGGGCGGTGAAAACACAGGATGTCTTTTTCTGATGTTTGGCGGACCAGTCTGTGCTGACCGGATTAGAAATTGTCCATTAGATAGGATGTATAAACGCAATAAAATTGGAAATTTTATCTTATATGTAAGTTTATCAGCTATAAGCACCCCTTGGAACTCATTACTATATCACAGGCTTGCCTCAAAGGTGACCAACTCTTCTATGAAAAAAGTTTTAGTATGACTCCATCCAGGGACACTCGGTGTCATCCCCAGACCACATGTTTGATGGTGTTATGTTTATCTGCCTCTTTTTTGTTGACCCTATCCCCCTGCTGAAAATGAGCAAGCAGGACATGCTAAAATTTGAAAATTTAATCAGTAAATTAAATTGTTATAAGTTAATATCTTACCCAACAGACTATTGCCATAGATCCAGTGCAAGTTGGTTATTTCAAGCATACAAAAAAATTGTCCTGAGTCTCCTCTAGTGGAACTGGCCTTAGTTCTACCCCCACTCAGTAGGGGGCTAGTGCCTCCCATACTCACTAGGTGTCTAGTGATCTTACTTCCTCTTTTTGGTTTGAAGATCTTGACCATTAGTGACCACAGTAAGGTAAATCTGTGGGGTTTAAGTGTGGGACTCTGGTGTCTGTTAGGTAAGATATTAACTTATAAATGTTTAATTTACGTATTAAATTTGCAATTTTATTGCTTTAATACATGTATATCTTATCAAACAGACTAATGCCAGAATTAGTACCGAAAGGATGGTGGGTAGCTTACTGGAGGGACAAGATAGAAGAATTAATCAGAAAATCCATCATGTCAGGTCCTGGGTCTGACAGGATGACCCTCCCTAGGGATTCCCAGAGTAAGGAGAGGGAAACATTGACAGAACTTCTAACTCTCAGACTAGCAAGTCAGAGAGGTTCTGCGGAAGAAGAAACCCATACAGTGTAAAAGGTGAAAAAGTCCCCCTTCATGGCTTTTAAGAAAAATTGACCCTCCTTGAATATCCAAAAGCAATATAATGGGAGGAAGGAAGAAAGAGTTTTAGTGGAAGGCAGTAGGTGACGAATTTGCTGTTCTGCCACTATGGAAGCCAAGAGATAAAATTAAGAATCAGCCCAGGCAACATCCTTCAGGTAGAACTGCATAAAGGTGTTGTGGGACATTCAATGACAAGCCAAGAGGATTTGCTCTAAGGAGACTCCTCCTTGAAAGGCTTTGGTGGCAGCAAAAGCCCTAACATTGTGCGCTTTCACCTAATGAACCCCCAGTGAATCCTGGTCTGAAATTTTGTAACACAGGATAACTAACTTCTTAAGACAGACAAAAACTAATTGTTTATTGTCTCTTGAGATCCTGGGTTCTGTCACTGATGGTAGCAGTACAGTGCCCTAACTGGGCAGAAGGATCTCTCCTCCTTAAGGGATTTATCCCAGGTGGGGGCCAGTGCCGGGAATACCACTGGTGCAACACTATCAGGAGCTTCACAAGCCAGTTGGTTTTCAGAAAGAAAACTCAGGAAAGGGAGACTTGAGACCAGTCATCCCTATGGCAAATATTCCTATTCACCCAGGCATGGATTTCACTTTTCCATTTTTTCTGATGCCAGAGCCAATATGAAGACAGTTTTGAAGGCGAGATGCATTAGAGGCCTTTCTTCTGAATGGCTCAATAGACGGGCCTTGGTCAATTAATGCAAAACCAGAGATAGGTTCCAAGAGGGAATATCCCTGATCCTTGGGCAGTTTTTCAGGCATCCCCCACAGGTAGATTTTGGACAACATTGTGGACACTATATACATGAGGAACAGAACACAACTGCCCTTATTTTGGATTTATTTTGATCATTTCCACTGTGGGGCTCACTCCTGCCTTTTGTGGATGCCCTCAAAAGAACACAGTAAGTACATGAGTTACAACATACATTTAGTTTGTCTTGTTCCTTCAAATCACCAGTTTTAACTGAGTCTAATGTTTCAACAATTTCAGAACTATTATGAACAAGATCAACATTTTCAACTTTTTCAGATCAGCAACAACACTTATTTAAAAATAGCATCAGCGATGCCCGTACCCCACAGCCTAGGGAAATATTTTCAATACCATGAGAAACAGAAGTACTGTATCAGTACAAAGTTCAGGATACTTTCAGAGCACTGTCAGTTATATAAAGTTCCAAACAATGTTTAAATGGATAAAATAATGTTTAAAAGAAAGATAATGCATGTAAACATGAAGTATTAAAACAAGATAATTCAATAACAAGATGACAGCATTAATCAGTAAACTAAAATTCAACACTCTTTATCTACATCTGCATGGCCGAATTATGGTTTAGATGTTTTGAATATTACCATGCATACAGAAGTGGTAATACATTTAATGAATGCTTATGTGTGGTGTTGGAGCAAAATCTGTGGCTCACTTGATGATATTCTATCTCTTACAATGGGAAGTTATGAAAGTAAAATTCTTAATAAATTCTAATATGAATTACCAGTGCTTAATCTGCATCAAAAGACAGACCCCAAGGTGCAACAAGATTTTAAAGGTCAAGGTCACTACGACAAGGTCAAAGGTCAAATTAAGGTCACACCATGATAATACACACCTATAGCCCCTAACCAATGTCCCTACCAAGTATCAACTTCCTACACCTTACGGTTTCCGAGATATAGCCCAGACAAGATTTTATAGGTCAAGGTCACTTTGGCAAGGTCAAAGGTCAAATCAAGGTCAGACCATGATGTTGCACACCTACACCCCCTAACCAATGTCTCTACCAAATATCAACTTCCTACACCTTACAGTTTCCGAGATATAGCCCGGACAAGATTTTATAGGTCAAGGTCACTACGGCAAGGTCAAAGGTCAAATCAAGACGTTGCACACCTACACCCCCTAACCAATGTCTCTACCAAGTATCAACTTCCTACACCTTACGGTTTCTGAGATATAGCCCAGACAAGATTTTATAGGTCATTGTCACTATGGCAAGGTCAAAGGTCAAATCCAGGTCAGACCATGATGTTGCACACCTACACCCCCTAACCAATGTCCCTACCAAATATCAACTTCCTACACCTTACGGTTTCCGAGATATAGCCCAGACAAGATTTTATAGGTCAAGGTCACTACGGCAAGGTCAAAGGTCAAATCAAGGTCACACCATGACGTTGCACACCTACACCCCATAACAAATGTCCCTACCAAATATCAACTTCCTACACCTTACAGTTTCCGAGATATAGCCCGGACAAGATTTTATAGGTCAAGGTCACTACGACAAGGTCAAAGGTCAAATCAAGGTCACACCATGACGTTGCACCCATACCCCCCCCCTTACCAATATCCCTACCAAGTATCAACTTCTTACACCTTACAGTTTCCGAGATATAGCCCGGACAAGATTTTATAGGTCAAGGTCACTACAGCAAGGTCAAAGGTCAAATCAAGGTCACACCATGACGTTGCACACCTACACCCCCTAACCAATGTCCCTACCAAGTATCAACTTCCTACACCTTACGGTTTCTGAGATACAGCCCGGACAAACTTTTTCCCGCCGCCCGCCCATCGGGACACCATGGGTGAAAACAATATCCCGACAGCCCTTAAGGGCTGAGGGGTAAAAAGTTAATACACTCCGCAGTCTCAGTTCGAGATATAACTGAGAGAGTAACTGTCATTTGTTTTGTTTTTCTCCTTCCTCCGAAGGAGTCATCCTTGGAAGTACTTGTTCCCCTGTTTCTACCCCTGAAGAAGTTAGATCTGTTGCCAAAACTGTGTCTAGGTGGGACTGGGCCTGATTCTGTGGGGACCTGCTCCTGTTTCCATCCTTGCATTGGTGCAAATGAGTGTGGTAAAGGTCGAAGCACCCACCACCCTGACCGCCCCTGAGACCCAAATGAAATTAGGGAGGGGGATCAGCTTCAGATTTATTAATATCCTCCTTGGCCTTGGCAACGACTGTGTCCAGTAAAAGAGCTGAATGGTGAAGAGGGCTGTTCCTGAGGGCACACCATATTTCCGGCTTGACTCCATCTTTGAGGTTTTCCAAGCATGAGTCATGATTCACAAGAGCCATGTTGCAGGCTTAGACAAAAATGGTATCTGCCATGTGCATGGACTTTAAAAGCATATTCAGGTAAAGGCTGACAGATCTCTGAGCTGACCTCACTTTACTTATCATTTCATTAAACAAGAGTAAGATGTGGTTGTGCATGTCATCATGGACCTTGTTTATGCATCTATTGAAAGCAGTAGCCTGGTTAGAGACAACTGTGGCTTCTTTGAGTGACATTCCCACTTTCTCATGGTTTCCTGTGACACTGGCCTGGAAGTTGGAGATATGTGCATGAGAGGCTTGGTGAAAGACCTGTTTAGCGCAGAAGCATTGCCAGACCACCTATCGACTGATTTACCTGGTTGGGATATAGCAGGGTCTGAGGCTGGGTGCATAGCTCACCATCTGATCTGGGATTTAAGTGGCTTAACAAACTGATCTATTTGGGGCCAGTTCCTGTCTCCTACCCTGGAAATGTGGCCTTAAATGAGATGCAAATTCATCTGTTGAAATTGGGAACAGAACTAATCATCTGCTGGCATTACGACAGATACTTTCCCAGCAGGTTGAGACCTGTTGCCACTCCATGGGTTATCCTGAAAATAAGGACAGACATATTCATCCTGTGAGATGAAAAATCATTTCATATAGTATCTGATGGCACAAACAGTTTCTCTGTAACTCTGATCCTCTGAGAAAAGTGACTCCAAGTCAGCTGGATCAGCTTCAGAAACAGAATCCGCCTCTAGAAGGTCGTCATAAGCATCTGGTGCCCAGTCGGTGGGACTGTCACATAAAGCCTCCAGATCAGAGTCCCAGTTTGGATATAAGTCAATCAAAGTTGAGACATAACCTTGGTCAACTGAAGCCTAGGGCACAGTATCTCAACTGCTAGCCCTTGGCAGAGGAGGTGTAGGAGTGGGTCTGGTAAACAAATCTAGAGTAGGGTGTTTTTGAATGCCCAACCTGTAATACTGGTTGAGGATGTTGCAGGGTCTGGGTGGACGATGCAACAGAGCTGACAAACTGCTGCTGTGGAATGGCTGGACTGGGCACATGGTCTGCTGGGAAGGTTGGTATGATGGCTAACTGGTGCGGTAGCACTGCCAACTGTTGAAGTGAAAACAGGTTCCTGGTGATGGTCTGCCAGATTGGCTGAACTAATTTGAGGGACTGGTTGTAAAGAGACTGGAAGAAACTGTTGAAGAGTGCCTTGAAGAATAGCTCAACCAAACACAAGGGGGCCATGGTGGCAGAGTGGTAACCCTCTCGCCTCCCACATCTGAGGCCAGGGTTCGATCCCCACAGGGCCTCAACTGGGAAAGCTGGTAGTTGCTTGCCGTTGGTCGGCAGTTTACAGTACACAACCCTAACGAACTCTATTTACTGGTTTCCTCTGAAAGTGACGTAAAACCCCAAATAAATCAACCAAACACAAAGCCAGCAGCAGTAAGTTATAGGTCAACCAAGGGGCTTGAGCAGGCGATTTGGAAACCTACCCTAGGGTTCACAGTGATACTAGTGAGTGGGGAAGATTGAAGAGTTAGAGGAATAGTAGAGACCGCCCTACTTGGGGGGATGAACAACTTTGCTCTTGTCTGGAGAGAGACCAAGTCTGGCTTTGGAGAAAGCAGGGAGATCTCTCCCATTGAGCTATTAAAGCTTCCAACCTGGTAAATTGGGATGAAATATGGTCATTAAATTCTGCAGATTCACTGCAGTTAAGGTTGAAGTTATGGCTGCACAAGCAGAACAAGGTTCCCAATCCTTTTTCACGACAACACACACACTTCTGGTGGGTATCAAACAGGGCCATTGTGTGGCCACACAACCCCTTCTACTGACCAGAAGAACTAACAGTTCACCCAAAACACTGGCTAATTTTGAAATAATGTCCAAGTTTCAAAGCACACAAAATTTAGGTATCTTATAACAATGCGCCAAACAAAAAAAGAAGTGATGTCACTAGCCCCCTAGTGAGTGGGAGAAGCACTAAGGCTCCAACCAAGGTCTTAGGTTTGGGTAGAGAGGAAGGGCTACCAACTGATGAGTGATACCCTTGTGTGTGAACTTCTCAGTGTCAGTACTTCTTGGACCTGTGGTGAATAGGCTATGTGCAGCTGACGATCTATAGAGCAAGCAAATTTATCTAGTATGTTTAGTGATGCCCTACTAGACTCTACTCCATCTTGAATTTGTACTAGTTTATTATGGGCCTTCACTTGTCCTTGGGCTTGAAGACTCGAAACAGACAGCTGTAAGAGCTAAAGAATGGAACCTGAAACACGCTTTCTATTGCTTACTTTTGGAAGAGGTCTTCAATGTAGTAGTGAAGGGCCTGATCTTTTATCGTAATTTAGATATCTACTCCCTATCAAAGGCTGATAATGAGGGTTTGTCACTGAAGGCAGCCATTATAATAATGTGCGTGATGATGTCTGAACAGTGGGGCACCCTTGTCTTTTCAAGTCTCCTAAAAATATTTTAAGTGACCCCTTACCCCTTTTCTCTCCTTGGTAGGTAGTTATTGTTTAGCGGGGGGAGCTCGCCTACCTCTATTTTAATGGGGATTTAACTGAGCTGAATTGCTCTTGTAACAACAGACCTGTGACTGACCACTAGAGGATACCCTTGCATCCCTCTTGTAAAGTGCAAGTAGTATTTAGGGGGGTTTGTAGAAGAAAATTACATAATTGTGGTTTCAAAAGTATCCTTTTTTCACTACCGGGATTTTATCATCTTGATAACTTAATTCTATTTTATCATTTACACCCTAAACATTAAGGTCTATAACCCTTTAGCTAACTCTGTGGTTAAAATGCCTTAAACCTCAAGGTTAATATCAATTTAGCTAGCTCTGTATTTCATATATCGTCAGTTAATAAAAAAATCACAGCCTTGCTTATGAGAAGTTACTCATATTATACCTACCTGTGTATGCCAGATTCCTTGTCCTCAAACATTTCCCATCTAACCTCCATTGTGGACACTGACTGCTGACAGAATTTCCCCTCAGTGACCTCTCCAGGGGTCACTGGAGTTGTGATGAAAACCTGACCTATATCAGGGACAGTGGTGTCTATTGTGAGTTTGGCAATCACTGAACTCACAAGACCCACAGCATTGATCACCTGCAAATATTTTGAGTGCTTATATTTTTGTCAAAACTCTGAAAAAAACAGGAGATACTGCTGGAACATTTCTTAAAGTTTAACAAAAACACATAAAAACAACACTTTTTCATGATAAACAAGCAAGCTAGCAAAGATTGTCAATAAATTTGAGGTCATGTTTATCACAATTACTAGAAATAGGACGCCCTGTTGATAGTAGCTGCGACATATGAATAGAAACAGGATAGCATAGAAGAACACACATTATCATGTGTAATGTCCACCTCATGAACCTTTTGCAAAAATTGTACAGTAGTCTTACAAGACCCTGTTTCATATGTAAAATATATCAAGGATACTTAAATATTTATAAGTATAAATGTAAATTATTTCAGCTTCATGCCTTATTGCATTGGTTGGGTTGAAAATTTCGATGAAATTGCTCTATCTCGCACGGTTAAGGAGATAGTAGCAAATGTGTTTTGCCCTTTTTGGCAAAGATTCAAAATGGTTGCCATTTTTGGGGAGGGGAAAATTTTTTGAAAATTGCCAAGAGTACATTGCTCAGGTACAATGTGGGTCGAAAATGTCAACAAAAATCGCTCTATCTTGCACAGTTAAGGAGATAGAAGCAAATTTGTGTTTTGCCATGGCAAAAATTCGAAAATTTAAAATGGCCACCATTTTTGGGGAGCGGAAAATCTTTTGAAAATTGCCAAGAGTACATTTCTCAGATACCCTGAGGGTCAAAAATTTCGACGAAATCGCTCTATCTGGCACGGTTAAGGAGACAGAAGCAAATTTGTGTTTTGCCATTTTTGGCAAAAAAATCAAAAATTCAAAATGGCCGCCATTTTTGGGGAGGGGAAATTTCTTTTGAAAATTGAAAGACTACATTTCTTAGATACCCTATGGGTCGAAAATTTTGACGAAATCGCTCTATCTCGCACGGTTAAGGAGATATATAGAAGCACATTTGTGTTTTGCCATTTTTGGCAAAGTAGCTATTACTCAGTCAGTTATATAGCTATTATCACTAAAAGCAATCCCAAGCAAGCTATCTACCTAACTACTGCTCATACCAAATTTGGTAAATATATGTCAAATCGTTTTCCATAAAATGCCCGGAAACAAAAGAAGTACACAAAATTGAAAATTTTAATTACTTAAATGTAGCTTTTATAAGCTACAAGCTTACCATGTGGGACTGAATGCTTACTCTAATGGCCGCGAGGCATCACGACCAATGTCTAATAAAAAAAGACATTTATAGTTGGCCGTAGCCTCAGGTTGTCGTCACGAGATATGCCCCTTTTGTTATCTCCTTTCTCGTTGGTCGCCACCATATTGAAATCTTTGGGAAGTATTATCACACAGAGAAAAATGTTGTTTTAATGTGTGATTAAGTTTAAACTAAAAGTTCTATTGAGTAAACTGAAAGTCACTTTAGTGCTCTTTTCCTTTATTTTATTACTTTATTTTATCACAGCCTTGCTTATGAGAAGTTACTCATATTATACCTACCTGTGTATGCCAGATTCCTTGTCCTCAAACATTTCCCATCTAACCTCCATTGTGGACACTGACTGCTGACAGAATTTCCCCTCAGTGACCTCTCCAGGGGTCACTGGAGTTGTGATGAAAACCTGACCTATATCAGGGACAGTGGTGTCTATTGTGAGTTTGGCAATCACTGAACTCACAAGACCCACAGCATTGATCACCTGCAAATATTTTGAGTGCTTATATTTTTGTCAAAACTCTGAAAAAAACAGGAGATACTGCTGGAACATTTCTTAAAGTTTAACAAAAACACATAAAAACAACACTTTTTCATGATAAACAAGCAAGCTAGCAAAGATTGTCAATAAATTTGAGGTCATGTTTATCACAATTACTAGAAATAGGACGCCCTGTTGATAGTAGCTGCGACATATGAATAGAAACAGGATAGCATAGAAGAACACACATTATCATGTGTAATGTCCACCTCATGAACCTTTTGCAAAAATTGTACAGTAGTCTTACAAGACCCTGTTTCATATGTAAAATATATCAAGGATACTTAAATATTTATAAGTATAAATGTAAATTATTTCAGCTTCATGCCTTATTGCATTGGTTGGGTTGAAAATTTCGATGAAATTGCTCTATCTCGCACGGTTAAGGAGATAGTAGCAAATGTGTTTTGCCCTTTTTGGCAAAGATTCAAAATGGTTGCCATTTTTGGGGAGGGGAAAATTTTTTGAAAATTGCCAAGAGTACATTGCTCAGGTACAATGTGGGTCGAAAATGTCAACAAAAATCGCTCTATCTTGCACGGTTAAGGAGATAGAAGCAAATTTGTGTTTTGCCATGGCAAAAATTCGAAAATTTAAAATGGCCACCATTTTTGGGGAGCGGAAAATCTTTTGAAAATTGCCAAGAGTACATTTCTCAGATACCCTGAGGGTCAAAAATTTCGACGAAATCGCTCTATCTGGCACGGTTAAGGAGACAGAAGCAAATTTGTGTTTTGCCATTTTTGGCAAAAAAATCAAAAATTCAAAATGGCCGCCATTTTTGGGGAGGGGAAATTTCTTTTGAAAATTGAAAGACTACATTTCTTAGATACCCTATGGGTCGAAAATTTTGACGAAATCGCTCTATCTCGCACGGTTAAGGAGATATATAGAAGCACATTTGTGTTTTGCCATTTTTGGCAAAGTAGCTATTACTCAGTCAGTTATATAGCTATTATCACTAAAAGCAATCCCAAGCAAGCTATCTACCTAACTACTGCTCATACCAAATTTGGTAAATATATGTCAAATCGTTTTCCATAAAATGCCCGGAAACAAAAGAAGTACACAAAATTGAAAATTTTAATTACTTAAATGTAGCTTTTATAAGCTACAAGCTTACCATGTGGGACTGAATGCTTACTCTAATGGCCGCGAGGCATCACGACCAATGTCTAATAAAAAAAGACATTTATAGTTGGCCGTAGCCTCAGGTTGTCGTCACGAGATATGCCCCTTTTGTTATCTCCTTTCTCGTTGGTCGCCACCATATTGAAATCTTTGGGAAGTATTATCACACAGAGAAAAATGTTGTTTTAATGTGTGATTAAGTTTAAACTAAAAGTTCTATTGAGTAAACTGAAAGTCACTTTAGTGCTCTTTTCCTTTATTTTATTACTTTTTCTTTTGGGATGTAGCTCAAATTAAGAATAAACAATAACAGTTACAATATTCAATTTATAAACCATTTAACATTTAACTAATTATTAATAAAGTTGCACAATCCAATTGTCAAATATCAGTTTATAACTTCCTGTTCGAAATTCACTATCATTCAATTCTCCTTTTAAATCTATTAATATCACTTCTCATTCTATTTTCATTTTAACACTCAGTTCAAATAATTACTTTTCCTTTTGACTATCTTCACACTCTCATTTCACTTCTCTCATTTATTTTTCATTTTTATTCTCAATTTCAGTTCTCATTTTCCTTCGTGTTTTCCTCACAATTTTTATAGACAGAGTTCTCAGTGCAAAGATGTTACAATTATGACATTGGCCAATCACATTACAGAAACACAAGACTACACAAAACACTAGATAACAAAATGAGTGACCAATGACATGACATAAAAGAACAATAACCATTTATAGTACAATATACAATACAACATCACAAGAACACAAACCACATCACTACATAATTATACAGTCATTCTCACCTCATCACACAACTTCAAACACACCCACTAATAATGACTTCCTGCAGCTGCAATAGACATTATACAACAACTGGATATCTGTGATTCCAGATTACAGATAACAGGAGGGTACAAAATGAGAAGGACATACAGGACATAATGACAGATGTTTTACAATAGACATTACATCATAAAAGACATAAATTTACAAGCAATATCAAATGAACACAAACTACAAAGAAAACACACATATCCAAAGAAGTACCATCACAAATAAGACATTTTAACTGAAAAACTAGGGGGTATCCTTAAAATGCATCTAACTCCTAAAATACTAAATTTTACACTGTGATAGTATTTACTGCTGTTTTCTACCTATATTTCAGTGCAGTTTGATTGTTATACGTCCATTTTTATGCATTTCATTTATCAATCTGTATATCACATTCTACCCAACTTTCAGCCTTGTCGGTTGTGTAATTTGTTTATATTTTTAGTGTTGTGAGCTCGTCTCGACTAGGCTTTATTGCTACGAGTATTTATTCGAGTATTTACTCGCGTTTGTTTTATTGCGTTCAAACATGTCTTCTCACCAGTCCAGCAAAGATAAACCTCGCGCAGCCAAGTGTAATCATTTCTGCCACTCCTTAATAATTACTGTCCTACCTGCAGAGAAGCAGGAAAGGGAGATGATCCCTGTGTCACTCTTTTGTCACCCTGTGATATCTGTTCAGCTTTTACAGAGGAACAGCTACAAAAGTAGCTAAGTAGCTATTACACAGTTAGCTATACAGCTATCTTCACCAAATGCAATCCCATGCAAGCTATTAAACCAATAAACACCCATATCAAATTTGGTAAAGATAGGATAAATCCTTTCCTTGAAATGACCGGAAACCAAGTCTGACGGACGGCGGAAAAAGCAAAAATAATATGTCCACCTCCCAGTGGGGTGGACATAACTATACCAGTTTACAAATATTTTATGGATTTTGAAGGTGAATGAAGTGTCATATAGTTTTAAACCATAAAAGGTAGGGTAGCACAACAATAATGAGATACCATCAAGAACAAATTTTCCTTGACACCTTTGCTATTAATATAACTTATAAGGCTAACAGCCTAACTTTATAACAGAAAATAACATAAGAGATGCCTATACCCCACAGTCTGGGAAAACAGTATTGGACACCATGAGATACAGAGATAGTAAAAGATAAGGAGAACTTCAGAAAAAAAACAGTGTAAGTTATGTACATGAAAATTAACACTTATAATAAGAGAACAAATGTGTATGTAGATAAAGAATAAGTTTAATAGCATTAATAGATTACAGCATTGATTTAATAAAGTAAAATCTATGAAGCTGTAAAATTTATCAACTAATCTATTTACTAATTCATAAGACTAGTATATCTGTCACTAAAAGTAGCACAACTGGGTATAAATAGATAAAAAATCAGTTTCAGCAATCCAAGATAGGAGATATATGTCTCAATTGTGGAAGTAGATACAATTCTGGCAGAGCCAAGGTCAAGAGTCACACCAAGATCACACCTACATCCTCCAACCAATTTACCTACCATATAACAACTTCCTGCATGATAGAGTTTCGTAGATATTCCAAAGACAAAACATTAAATTTCAGTGCTACTTTAACTAGGTGAAAGGTCAAATAAAGGTCAATTTGACATTGCACACCAAAACCCCTAAACCAATAAAACAAGGTCAATGACAATGCACACCTACATTTTCTAACCAATATCCCCACAAGTACAGTAGAACCTCGATTATCCGGCCTTCTATTATCCGAATCTCCAGATTAACCGAATCGAAATCATGTCTCCCTACACAGCATGTACATGTATAATGCACTGTCTACCGTGAGTGATAAAACAGGATTTTACACAGTCTCCGAGACTATTAATTCTAGTGCTTTATAAAACGTACCATTCACAGAAATTTATAACTTCTTTGATCTTTATCACCATTGTTACAATGGGGGAGGGATTAATTCAATTACAAGACCCCGCTACACAACTTCATTCATAATGCACTAATCAATGAAAGCATGTTCGATTGCGTTTCGCAATTTATAATCTCCCGGAGTAGGTTACAGACTGACAACGTGTATCAAAGAAAAGACGTCATCAATGCATTACCAACCAAACACCCATATCACTGAAGGTGTGTTTGCTTTGGCTTTTACAATAAATAAATCTCCCGGAGTTTTCCACATGACAAAATGCATAACGATGTTTATCTAAAGTTAAAACGTCCACATTCATGTACCAACCGAACACAACTATTTCAAATCCGGGTAATATGTTAAATAATAATACCTGTAATATCCATAGATATGGAGCAAATAGGCGACAATTGAAGGGTCATTTACATTATATGACATAAATACATTAAATTATTTTATCGATGACCACCAACATCTATATTTATTGCATAACAATGACATTTCTTCAATTATCGCCCACTCTGTAACCCATAGACCGTGAATTTAGGCTTCCTTCATCTATCCAAACCCCTCGATTATTCGGCCGGATTGTATGTCTCCCATGGGGTTTGGATAATCGAGGTTCTACTGTATTAACTTCCCATACCTTACAGTTTCTGACATACAGCCCAGATAAGATTTTTTCATGCTATCCACCCAACCAGCCAGATGTCATGGGAAAGACTGCTGTAAAAACTGATTTAATTATATTTACAATCTTTACATAACACACTTGTAAGATGTAAAAAGTCCACATTTTATAGGAGATCTGTAACATGATGGTTGGTCTGGTTTATAACACACCTATAAGGTAATAAAAGCTCTTGTTTTACAACACACCTGTCAGGTTAAAAAATAGCATCAGAGATGCCCATACCCCACAGCCTAGGAAAATATTTTCAACACCATGAGATACAGAAGCACTGTACCAGTACAAAGTTCAGGATACTTTCAGAGCACTGTCAGTTATATAAAGTTCCAAAAAATGTTTAAATGCAGAAAATAATGTTTAAAAGAAAGATAATGCATGTAAAGATGAAGTATTAAAACAAGTCAATTCAATAACAAGATGACAGCATTAATCAGTAAACTAAAATTCAACATTCTTTATCTACATCTGTATGGCCGAATTATGGTTTAGATGTTTTGAATATTACCATGCATACAGAAGTGGTCATACATTTAATGAACGCTTATGGGTGGTGTTGGAGCAAAATCTGTGGCTCACTTGATGAAATTCTATCTCTTACAATGGGAAGTTATGAAAGTAAAATTCTTAATAAATTCTAATATGAATTAACAGTGCTTAATCTGCATCAAAAGACAGATCCAAAGGTGCAACAAGATTTTAAAGGTAAAGGTCACTATGACAAGGTCATGGAGTGGGGTCACACCATGACGTTGCACAACTACACCCCCTAACCAATATCCCTACCAAGTATCAACTTCCTACACCTTACAGTTTCCGAGATATAGCCTGGACAAGATTTTATAGGTCAAGGTCACTACGGCAAGGTCAAAGGTCAAATCAAGGTCAGACCATGACGTTGCACAACTACACCCCCTAACCAATGTCCCTACCAAGTATCAACTTCCTACACCTTACGGTTTCTGAGATATAGCCCGGACAATATTTTCAAACTCAAGGTCACTACGGCAAGGTCAAAGGTCAAATCCTGGTCAGACCATGACGTTGCACAACTACACCCCCTAACCAATGTCCCTACCAAATATCAACTTCCTACACCTTACAGTTTCTGAGATATAGCCTGGACAAGATTTTATAGGTCAAGGTCACTACGGCAAGGTCAAAGGTCAAATCAAGGTCACTCCATGACGTTGCACACCGACACCCCCTAACCAATATCCCTACCAAGTATCAACTTCCTACACCTTACAGTTTCTGAGATATAGCCCGGACAAGATTTTATAGGTCAAGGTCACTACGGAAAGGTCAAAGGTCAAATCGAGGTCACACCATGACGTTGCACAACTACACCCCCTAACCAATGTCCCTACCAAGTATCAACTTCCTATACCTTACGGTTTCCGAGATATAGCCCGGACAAGATTTTCAAACTCAAGGTCAGTACGGCAAGGTCAAAGGTCAAATCAAAGTCAGACCATGACGTTGCACACCTACACCCCCTAACCAATGTCCCTACCAAGTATCAACTTCCCACACCTTACGGTTTCTGAGATACAGCCCGGACAAACTTTTTCCCGCCGCCCGCCGACAGGACGCCCGCCCGCCCGCCCATCCGGACACCATGGGTGAAAACAATACCCCGACAGCCCTTAAGGGCTGTGGGGTAAAAAGCTGTGGTTTATAATTTACCTTCAAAGTGAGAAAATTCCAATTATGTAACACACATGGTGGGCAAAGACCTACATTTATATCAGACATGTAGGGTGAAATCTTGATGTTATAACACACCTGTAAGGTGACAAAGGCTCTGGTTTTATTCTCTAATTTGTCAATGTCCAAACTTCTCTTCCAGTTATATTCTCCATAAGGGACCATCTCAAAAGGCACAATTTGGTCCTGCAGCTGTCGCTCACCAATGGCCAACCTCTGCTCTATCAGGGGACTCTCAGGGTCCAGTGTGTGTGTCCATTCACAGTAGACTTCAGTTTGAACAGGAGATAAGTATTCTGTGCACCTAAAGAGAATTGGTATTACCCATAGTATGAACATAAAACGTTTTTGGAGACATAGTATTTTGCAAGTTTGGTATGTACTCAAAGGTTGTCACCTCTGTGTTGATTTAAGACTGTAACAAGCAGCAATAATGAGGACTAGTCCCAATATGACACTGACTGGTGAATGGGACATAAACTGTTACTTTGACCCCTGTGTGACAACAATGAACTTTCATTATGTGCATCATATAAAAAACTGAGGAGACAAGAGTCAAACACATTTCTGACTAAATTAAAAGGAGACTCCTGTGTGAACTTTGTATTTTGGGTCTTTAATGTATTTTAAGACAGCAAATCTACATATAACACAGTGCCCAGTATGCGATATTAGCATTTTTAATTATTGCTATGTAACAAGGAGTACCTTTGTATTAGTTAGATTTTGTATGTAGTTAGAAGAGCGGAAGAAACTAGTAGACACAGTTGTTCAAGGTTCTGTCAGCCAACAGCAAATAACTACAAACTTACCCATTTCAGGTTGGTATTGGCGCAGCTCCAAGCTATTTGCCACTTGTAGAAGGCCAACCCACACAGAGATAACAGCATTTTACTACATTAAAAATAGCATCAGAGATGCCTGTACCCAATGTCCCTACCAAGTGTCAACCTTCTACACCTTATGGAATCTAAGAAATAGCACAGACAAGATTTTAAAACTCATGGTTACTTTGACAAGGTCAAAGGTCAAATCAAGATCACAATACAAGCATTCTGACGCATGCATTTATCTCCCGCCGTATAAATTAGATGTACTAAAGATAGTGGAATATAAATTTTCTTGTGAGATGGAGGCACATGTAGAAGTGACAAGTTTAATGTTTGATTGCAATACTTTTAAAGACAAAAGGCATTTACTCATTTTAGTAGCTATTACTCTGCCATCCAAAGAGCTACAGTTCTGCAACTTTATTATGCAGTAGATCAACCCAAAGTAGGTAAGGACGTATTTAGAAGAAATTTCTTATCTGTAACACTTTTAGAGATAAAAGATATTTACTTATTTTAGTGGCTATTACTCTGCCATCCAAAGAGCTACAGTTCTGCAACTTCACTATGTGGTAGATCACCCAAAAGCAGGTGAATGACTTCTTTAGAAGAAATTGCCTACCTGTAATACTTTTAGAGATAAAAGACATTTACTCATTTTAGTAGCTATTACTCAGCTATCCAAAGAGCTACAGTTTTGCAACTTCACTATGTAGTAGATCACCCAAAAGCAGGTGAATGACTTATTTAGAAGAAATTGCCTACCTGTAATAGTTTTAGAGATAAAAGACATTTACTCATTTTAGTAGCTATTACTCAGCTATCCAAAGAGCTACAGTTCTGCAACTTCACTATGTGGTAGATCACCCAAAAGTAGGTGAATTAGTTATTTAGAAGAAATTGCCTACCTATAATACTTTTAGAGATAAGACATTTACTCATTTTAGTAGCTATTACTCAGCTATCCAAAGAGCTACAGTTCTGCAACTTCAATATGTGGTAGATCACACAAAAGTATGTGAATGATTTATTTAGAAGAAATTGCCTACCTGTAATAATTTTACAGATAAAAGACATTTACTCATTTTAGTAGCTATTACTCAGCTATCCAAAGAGCTAGAGTTCTGCAACTTCACTATGTGGTAGATCACACAAAAGTACGTGAATGGCTTATTTAGAAGAAATTACCTACCTGTAATACTTTTAGAGATAAAAGACATTTACTCAATTTGGTAGCTATTACTCAGCTATCCAAAGAGCTACAGTTCTGCAACTTCACTATGTGGTAGATCACCCAAAAGTAGGTGAATGACTTATTTAGAAGAAATTGCCTACCTGTAATACTTTTAGAGATAAAAGACATTTGCTCATTTTAGTAGCTATTACTCAGTTATCCAAAGAGCTACAGTTCTGCAACTTCACTATGTAGTAGATCACCCAAAAGTAGGTGAATGACTTATTTAGAAGAAATTGCCTACCTATAATACTTTTAGAGATAAAAGACATTTACTCATTTTAGTAGCTCTTGCTCAGCTATCTACTCACTTAGCTATTGACCTACACCTGCAAAAGCAACAAAAATATAAAGGACACCAGGAAAGTAAGCTTTTGACAACTGAATAACAAATGAAAAGATTTGCCTAACTTTGGTACTTGTGAAGGTATTTGACATTTATTTCCATCATAATTTTGGTACAAATAAGAACATAGCTAATTGCTCACTTATGACATGCAATGGAACCCCAAATGATATGCTATCTTATAGTTAAGGAAAAAGTAGCTGAACAAATTATTTCAGGAAAATCCTGTAACTGCAGTAGTTTTTGAGTTACAATGGATTTACTCAACAGTCACAATTTCAAAGTAGCTATTACTCAGCTGTCCAGTGTGCAACAGGTTTGCAGCTTTACTATCTGATAGCTCATCAAAAACTAGATGAATAACATATTTGAAAATATTTCCCTAACTTGAATACTTTTGAAGATATTTGAAATTTACTTATGTTGTTATTTTCCTACAAATAAGAAAATAGCTATTACTCACTTATGGCATGCAACAGAACCCCAAACTATATGCCATCTTATAGTTAAGGACAAAGTAGCTGAACAACATATTTTAGGAAAATACTCTAACTGCACTAGTTTTGGAGTTACAATGGATTTACTCAACAGTCACAATTTCAAAGTAGTTATTACTCAGCTATCCAATGTGCAACAGATCTGAAACTTTACTATGTGATAGCTTATCAAAAAGTAGATGAACAACATATTTGAAAAGAATTCCCTAACTTTAATACTTTTGAAGATATTTGACATTTACTCATGTCATTATTTTGCTACAAATAAGAAAATAGCTATTACTCACTTACGGCATGCAATGGGACCCCAAACTATGTACCATCTTATAGCTAAGGACAAAGTAGCTGAACAACATATTTGAAGAAAAAGTTTTAACTGCAATAGTTTTTGAGTTATGAGCCCTTTACTCCAAGTAGCTAAGATTGCTATTACTCACTTATCTTTAGGCCTAAGTCCATAAAACCAAAAAATTTTTCGAGGGCGTGAAAATTCATTGGGACAATTAATTTACAAAAAATCTGTAGCTGTAGTAGTTTTGGAGAAATCTGCGTGACTAACTAATGCACGCACGCACACACCCACGCACACACAGGCATCATTTCATAATCTCCCTCCCGGGCTAAAGCCTGGCGGGAGATAATAATGTTGCACACCTATAACCCCTAACCAATGTCCCTACCAATTATCAACTTGCTACACCTTACGGTTTCCGAGATATAGCCCGGACAAGATTTTATAGGTCAAGGTCACTACGGCAAGGTCAAAGGTCAAATCAAGGTCACACCATGGTGTTGCACACCTACACCCCTAACCAATGACCCTACCAAGTATAAACTTCCTACACCTTACATTTTCTGAGATATAGCCCGGACGAACTTCCCCACCCCACCCACCCGCTCGCCCATCCAGACCCCATGGATGAAAACAATACCCCAACAACCCTTAAGGTCTGTGGGGTAAAAAACTTGTTATTAACCACTGGGCCCCTGAGGACCTCTATTTCAGGCTTGTTATTATTGTATCCACCGGAAGCATCCGGTTGATACTTTGGTTTAGCGTTCGCTACGCCGCCGCCGCCGCCGCGCGTAGAGAGATTTTTGGCGTTAACACTCTAAGAGGAACACAACAGCAGCTAGGTTCACCAAATTTGCAGGATATCTTCATTGGGGGGTAAGCTTCTCTGGGAAGGAAAATAGCCTCATTCTGAAAAACAAGATGGCCGCCACGGGCATTTCTTTGAAAATAATCTACATTTTTCTACTGGCTGTTACTCATAGGTAGAAGGTTGAATCTCTTCATAAGTGATATGTATGACACATATACATGTCCTCTACAACCTTGCACACATTTGACCTTGAAGCTCCTAACTCGAGGTCATCCACGGAGTGCCGAAGTAACCCACATAGAGGACTTTAAAAGTGCCTATATCTCCCTTATTATTGGTCCTAGAGGTTTGCAATGTGAAGCCAACCTATAAGAAATCATGTGCTGCGAATCTTCTGATGTGGTCAGATTTGACCTTGGACCCCTCCTTCAAGGTCAAACGAGGATAGCCAAACTTAAAAGTGCTTATAACTCACTTATTATCGATCCTAGAGGTTTGGGATGGTAAATCAACATATAGGAAATCATGTGCTGCGAATCTTCTGATGTGGTCAGATTTGACCTTGGACCCCTCCTTCAAGGTCAAACGAGGACAGCCAAACTTAAAAGTGCTTATAACTCGATTATTATTGGTCCTAGATGTTTGGGATGGTAAACCAGCATATAGAAAATCATGGGCTGGGAATCTTCTGGTGTGGTCGGATTTGACCTTGGGCCCCTCCTTGAAGGTCAAATGAGGATAGCCAAAGGTAAAAGTGCTTATAACTCGCTTATTATTGGTCCTAGAGGTTTGGGATGGTAAACCAACCTATGGGAAATCATGGGCTGGGAATCTTCTGGTGTGGTCGGATTTGACCTTGGGCCCCTCGTTCAAGGTCAAATGAGGACAGCCAAACTTAAAAGTGTTTATAACTCACTTATTATTGGTCCTACAGGTTTGGGATGGTAAACCAGCATATAGGAAATCATGCGCTGGGAATCTTCTGGTGTGGTCGGATTTGACCTTGGGCCCCTCGTTGAAGGTCAAATGAGGACAGCCAAACTTAAAAGTGCTTATAACTCGCTTATTATTGGTTCTAGAGGTTTGGGATGGTAAACCAACCTATAGGAAATCATGCGCTGGGAATCTTCTGGCGTGGTCTGATTTGACCTTGGGCCCCTCCTTCGAGGTCAAACGAGGATAGCCAAACTTAAAAGTGCTTATAATTCGCTTATTATTGATTCCAGTGGTTTGGGATGGTAAACCAACATACAGGAAATCATGGGTGGGGAATCTTCTGGTATGGTCGGATTTGACCTTGGGCCCCTCCTTCAAGGTCAAGTGAGGACAGCCAAACTTAAAAGTGCTTATAACTTGCTTATTATTGGACTTAGAGGTTTGGGATGGTAAACCAACATATAGGAAATCATGGGCTGGGAATCTTCTGACGTGGTCGGATTTGACCTTGGGCCCCTCCTTCAAGGTCAAACGAGGACAGCCAAACTTAAAAGTGCTTATAACTCGCTTATTATTGGTCCTAGAGGTTTGGCATGGTAAACCAGCATATAGGAAATCATGGGCTGGGAATGTTCTGGTGTGGTCGGATTTGACCTTAGGTCCCTCCTTGAAGGTCAAATGAGGACAGCCAAACTTAAAAGTGCTTATAACTCGCTTATTATTGGTCCTAGATGTTTGGGATGGTAAACCAATATATGGGAAATCATGGGCTGGGAATCTTCTGGGGTGGTCGGATTTGACCTTGGGCCCCTCCTTGAAGGTCAAATGAGGACAGCCAAACTTAAAAGTGCTTATAACTTGCTTATTATTGGTCCTAGAGGTTTTGGTGCATTGTCTTTACGGTGGATACAATTTGCATCGGTTTTCCGATGCGCTAGGTCTAGTTTTTGTTAGGTAATTAATCTGCCACAAAATTTGCATGAACACTTTAATCAGCAGTTCTGTCACATCAACATTTAACTTAAAGGCTAGAGAAGTTCCCTCTATTAAATTTACAAAAAATATCTAAACTAGGACATTAACATTGCTTATCATGCTTAATTCATCTTATTTTATTTATACATTGTGGTATGACCTACTTGAATCCTTCAACCACTGGTTCTGTCACATCTACAGTTAAAGCTGGAGCCACTGCCTCCCTCACATTTCCTGCCAGATCTGTTGCTATGACAGAGAAGATGATAGTCTCTCCTGCTTCCATGGTAACTGCCCTGATAGCGATCTGCCTGTCTGTGGACAAGGAAGCAGGATGTTTGTCATCTTCCAAAGGAAGAGCTCCAGCCATCCAAGTGTCATTCAGTGCACCTGTTATAAAGGAATCATGAGTTGTGACAGATTCTTTTTTTCACATATACATAAAGATATACAAGACCGAGAAAGTTAATTATTTTCCCTTATCAGCTGATGGGTCCCTGGCAAGAGATAAAGTCTTAAATCTGTAAAAATAAGCTTTATTGTAATTCTAAATGGTATTTCATATACTCCTTTATTTATGATAATGGTATGACTAATTAATGTATCAACAAATTACTTTAGGAACTATCACACCAAACAGTTCAACAGAAAACCCTATTACAGGTCATTCAAATTAAGGACACCATTACAGGACAAAATTGTCAAACAACAACCATACAATTACAATACAAAAGTGAAACAGGTTTAATATTCAAAAGTATCGACTTCTCTTATGTCATCATAACCTATATTCCAGTCCAACAAAGAGAAGTTATTTCTGTAATTATGACTATCTTGTGTCTTGATAACAATTAGTCTATTAAGCAAAAATAAATTACAATATAATTCAGTCCGCCCCTGAGCTGTATTTTCAATCCACTGTACGGAAGTTATATTCTGTCTGAAGACCCTATTTCATATGGATGTAACAACTGATGTCATACATATTCGGTAAGAAGTGGAAATTAGTTATATTACATAAAGTCACTTTTTATACCTTGGCTGCAAATACGTAATCTTTAATAACAATAGTCACCTGCAGCATCATCAGTCGTGTTCCAGGCCAGTGCGATGGAATCGTACTCCATCTGGAACAGACTCGACCCCTGGTGAGAGATTTCACTGTCTGTGTCATTACCAAACTCTCCCAGTGTCACAAACACCACGTCTGGAGGTCTGATGTCAATCAGGATCCCATCAGAGCAAGAGTGAAGGATGTCCTCACTGCATCTACACAGGTCAAGTGAGATATGTGAAATCAGTTACCAATTATAGTACGTTTTAATGATCAGAAATATCTGCATGCCATTGATGCTGACAATTCAGCTGAGGAAAGCCAACAACTTTCCAACTGGAATTCATACTTAAGTCTCATTGACTGTGATAATATCATGAAAATACTTGATTTTTATATGTTTGTGATATGTAGATGCTAAATATGATAACAACTAACCATATGCATCAACAGGGTTTGGAACTTTCTGCTCCAAAGTTATTTGAATTTTACATTTGATGATTGAAGGCCAACAAGAATAAATTCAATTAATTGTTTTGGTCTTCTTCATCCTGACTAAATATACATACTATGGAAATTTAGATTAGCTAATTATGTATACATATACATTGTATATATGTTAAGGTAAAGTTGTGTAACCAACAATTTTGCAAAATTACTGCATGTTTTAGGGAGTTTGCTAATATAGGTCATATATGGCTTGCGGTGGATAGTAAATGTTAATATATTGTATAGGTAGATGTGCTTACCTGTGTCCTGTATGAGCCCTGACTGATGCATATAGAATATCTCCATGTTCCAGAGGTAAATGTATTTCAGTGATTGCATGAGACTCATTTAACATCACAATCCCATATGATGAATATGGCAGGATATCTGAGTATCCAGGTTGGCTGCCCAGGGCCCACTCGTAACCACGGATACCACAGGCTGGACTGTCAAAACCTTGGAAAGTCATACCCACTGTGACTGTATCTGTCGAGTAGTCTTTGTCTACATACAGTTCACGACCATCGTAAATAATGCCAGGTGTGTTCTCACCATACACATGGATGGGTCGAGAGTTGATGACTTCAGATTTAACCCCTGTTGAGTAAAATAAAATAGAAAAATCAGAATGATTTCATGAAAATTACTGAATATAGACCTTAGAATAATCATTGGTTTGCAACATAATACTGAGACTTGCTCAACTTCCAATACTGAGGACATTGTGAATTGTATATCCTTGAAATGACATTATTATTTAAAGGCTAATATGTAGCTAGCAATACAGAAGCATCCTGTTACATGCTGAAACCGATTATATGATAACATGTAGCACAAACCTGGATTAATCAGTAACCTAGAAATTTAAAATAGCCAGCCTCGGCAGGCAAGAACCCCAGCCCACAAGTACAGCTAAATGGCCAACAACATTGAGATTTGAGAATATCTTAGGAACAACTTCTGTTGTAAGAAGTATAGAGAACCCATAAGATGTTCTACAAAAGATTCTCAGGCCATGATTTCTTACAATTAGTTTTCATATTCTGAAGCCCAAGAAACAATTATAAGGGAGATATAAGGCCTTTTTAATATGATGACCCTCCTATTTGGCATTCAAGATGTGATATGGTGGTCATTTCCTTCCTAAACACAATTAGTCTCAGGCAAGATTTCCTATCCATTTACATTTTGTGCAAATCTGATGAAGCTAGCTGCAATATATTAGGTTACAGAAAACATTAAAGATTCTAGAACAAACTTTAAGACACAAAAAGTGTTTTAAAAGTTCTAGATCCTCTTAGGGTAAACATATCTTGAAAATTTGGTGAAAATCTGTGTAGGGGTTTAGTCTGTGGAACACCCACAAACTTTTAAGACTTGAAAATCTTAAAAATGTTGCCATGGCAACAACTGTTACCAGATACCTCCCAAAACCTAATCAGCTCTAGATCTTCTTGGAGTAAACATACCCTAAAAATTTGGTGAAAATCCGTGAAGGGGTTTAGGCTGTGGAACACCCACAAGCTTTATGCCCACCGACGCCACCCGGATGGTGCAGGGGACGACTATAGCCCCAGCCTTTATGGGCTGGGGTTAAAAATTACACGCTATAACTATGAGTTACTTCTTTAATTGAAATTTTGTTATTTAAATGTAGCTATAAAGAACTGGGTCATGTCAACATAATAAATAATTAGACACATAGCAATGTGAAAACATTAATAGACATTACTATTTGTGTGTTTTATTGTGTGTAAACAGACAAAAAGGTACTAAAATGTATGACTATTTCTGCCTCTTAGATCCGTCTTAGAAAACTACATACCTACTAACAGGTGGGTAAAATATTGTAAAGTGTATACCTGCTCCATTCAAAGCATATATAGATACATAGTAAAGTTCTCCTGTTTCAGCTGTCACATTAAGCAGGATTCCATCAATGTAACCATCTGCTTCAGTACCAAAGTCTCTGTATCCCCCAGTTACAGATGAGTCCCCTAACACAAAAATATCACTCTCAAATGTCAATATCATTTTGACAGGGACATTCCCGAATAGTCTCAAATAATAAAATCTGAATGAAAAATAATTTAAAAGTCAAAACATAACCATCTATTAAAAGCAAATATTGCAAGCCTCGGCAGGCAAAAACCCCAGTCCACAGCTACAACTAAATGGACAACAACATTTAGATTTGGGAAAAATCTAACTTAAAGGAACAACTTCAGTTGTAAGAAGTATACAGAACCCACAAGATGCTGTCAGATGTAATAACTTACATATAGTTGAAGATGGGGAAAATTTACATTATATTATTCGTTCACGATGTGAGGATTTCTTTTAACAACAGGAAAGCACCTGTCAATTCAGATGAAAGTCTATTATTAAGCAATAGTTTCTCTAGCATAGAAACACAAATACTAAAATGGTTATCTCCCACTCAGAATTAAGCAAAAATAGCAGTGTGACCTTGAAACAGAGTTCCAAGTCCATGAAGTGGGGGTCAAAGGTCAAATTTGATACTAGATTCACAGGCCATGATTTCTTACATATTGTTTTCACATTTTGAAGCCCTAGGAGCAGTTATAAGGGAAACATAAGAGTTTTTTTTAGTTTGATGACTCTACTTGACCTTGAAGCATGGATCAAAGGCCAAATTTGAAACTTGCTAAAGATTCGTAGGCCATGATTTCCCATAAGTTGTTTTCACATTTGGATGCCCTGGAACCAATAATGAACTAGACCAAGGACGCATCTGTGGCCAGATGCAAAATGTGTCCACCGGCAAAGGCAAAAGTAGCTATTACTCAGCTATTCCACGAGCTAGAGGTCTGAAGTTTTACTATGTTATAGCTGACCCAAAAGTAGGTGAATAACATATTTGGACAGAATTCTCTCAATTCTCTCTCATTATCTGCCACTGTGGCCTAGCGGGTAATGCACTTGTCTAGGAACTCAGAGGACGTGGGATCAATCCCAGGTATAGGCAGATACATAGTGGCTCGGATGACCACTTAAAATGGCGGTCCTCTGTCATTGGGTCCTATCCCCAGTGGCAGGCTAAAGAACCTCAAGGACGTTGATAAATGGTCATCCTTGAGCCTCTGTCTTTCAGTTAGGGGAACGTGAGTTACTTGTCAGTTGGGACTGTACTTGTGCAGTCAGATGTGTTAAATAGCGCTCTGAGTCCTGTAGTATATGGAGATATTGCGCTGAGTATAAAAATAAATACACAAAATACACACACAAATACACACAAATGCAATAGTTGTCAAGTTACAAGTGATTTTACTCATGATGGAAGTTAGTGAAAAGTCCAAAAGTAGCTATTACTCACTTAGCTACTGAAATAGACACTCAAGTTACTCACCATCAAACGATTTAGTGTTGAGTAAGAACTTCAAAGTAGCTATTACTCAGCTATGCAATGAGCCATAGGTCTGGAATTTTACTAGGTTATAGCTGCCTCAAAATAGGTGAATAACATATTGAAACTAAATAATCTAAATGCAACAGTTTCAAGTTATAAGTGATTTACCCAACAGTGATAACCTAAAAGTAGATATTACTCAGCTATGCCATGAGCTAGAGGTCTGTAATTTTATTATGTTATAGCTGACCCAAAATTAGATGAATAACATATTGCACAAAATTCTGTAAATGCAATAGTTTTCAAGTTACAAGTGATTTTACTCATGATGGAAGTTAGTGAAAAATCCAAAGGTAGCTATTACTCACTTAGTTATTGAGATAGACACCCAAGTTACTCACCATGTTGTAGCTATGGAAAAAGTAGCTGAATAACATATTTTAACAAAGTGGTCTAAATGCAATACTTTTCAGCACCGCGGAGACGTCTTTTTTTGTAAATAATAAAAGAAACCCTGTTTGGTACATAAGTCTAGGCGAATATAAGGAGCTTTCAATATATATTGCAAGGATACTAAATAATATCCACAACATGTGTAATCTGTGTTCCTATTACCAATGCTGTAGCTTGTATTTGCATGTTTATTGATAGTACGGGTATTATCGCCCATTTAGCGGGAATTATCGGCCCAGATTTATTGTGAGTTATTCCTATTTTACTGATATTTTAGTCCATTGTTGTTTTTCACTGTAGTGGTTGTCAATATCACCTGAATATCATAGTCATTCTCCAGTTTCTGGTCATTCCAATTGTTGTTTTTTTCACTGTTGTGAAATATCTACTGAATACCATTGACTATTTTGTTAGTCACTCCAATACTTTCCTTAAGCTTAAGGCCATCCCCTCTTCGATTCACTTTAGGGAAATTGTTTATTCTAGAGGCTCAGTGAGGAGTGTAGGGTGCCCGTGAGTTGCCCACGGGACGGAATTTAGAGTGGACAGACTGTGTCACATAGTAACTAACTCAGAATTAGGGTATACTGGTGTTACTCCTCACGGTCCTGTTCTTAGTTTAGGGAACTGGAGTGCAATGAGTACCATCCGCTGGTTGTTCCTCTTACTGTTGTTTTGGAGAAAGTCAGTAAGCAGTGATCCTAATGTGTTTATTCCGTTGTCTGCTCATGGTCTTACTTCGTTACCACGCCCCTACAGACTCTACAGCTATGTCCTGAATACTCATCTTTTCCCTTGTGTGGCTAAGCGTCATGGCCTTGCGACCTTATTGTTGCTTTGTGGTGACATCTCCCTTAATCCTGGACCAATCTCGTTTGGGGTGGTAAATTGCCGATCTGTAAGAAACAAGGGACCCTGCATCGATGATACTGTAACAGTACATTCTGTCGACATTCTTGCTGTCACTGAAACACATATTCGCCAGGAGGAAACGGACAGCCTTCTACATTCTATCACCCCGACAGGCTTCAAATTCTGCCACAAACCCCGTATTCATGGCCGTGGTGGTGGTGTCGGATTTTTTATCAACAAAGCTATACAGTTTAGATCTGTGGATACACCTACTTTCAGTTCCTTTGAAAATGTTAGCATTGCAATTGGGTCAGCGGCTCAACAGCTTGTGTTGACTTGTGTTTATCGTCCACCTGGCTCATGCTCTGAAAGTTTCCTGGACCAATTTCTCAATCTTTTAGAATATTTATCCTCTGTTTCTCCCTCTTTCCTAATTTGTGGGGATTTCAATATTCATGTGGATACTTCTTCAAATGATAGTATCAAATTCCAGACTGTTTAGAATCATGCAATATAACACAAAATGTTCAAACGGCTACCCATCTACACGGTCATATCCTAGACCTTGTTCTCACTCCTACTGATGCCAGTGTCATCTCTAATGTACGAGTTGCTGAATTTATTTCTGATCATGCTCTTGTCCTTGCTCAGCTTGACTCAGTTAATCCTCCTTCACATAAGGCAAAAGTTGTCACCTTCAGGAGGTATCATAAAATTGACATGGACAGTTTCCGTAAGGATTTGGGAAATAGCGCATTCGTAAAATGCCCTGGTGATACAGTCAGTGGTTTGTGTGAACAATACTTAGATGATTTGAGCAAATTGCTCGACAAGCATGCACCATTGGTTACTCGCACTTTTACTAAGCAAGCTACTGGTTGGCTATCTGACACCTACAGGCTGGCAAAAACCATCAGGCGACAGCTGGAACGAATCTGGCGTAAAGATAAATCTGCCTATAATCGAGCTAGACTTCGAAGACAGATTGGTCGCTGCAATTCACTGGTCAACAAAGATAAGGCAAATTACTTCAGAAACCTGGTCAGAGAAAATACCAATAACTCCAAGAAGCTATGGCAGGTCTTGCGTTCCGCACTGCACTCTAGTCCTGAAGCAGTACTCCCTTCTCATGAATCTAAGAAAGGTCTTGCTGACCGGTTTGTCACTTTCTTCAGTGACAAAATAGATAAAATCAGAAACTCATTTTCCTCTAGTGACTCATTCACTCTGCCTCCTCCACCTGATGTACCCAATTTCAGCTGCTTTAAACAAGTTTCTCAAGAGGAAATTAGAAAAATTATCATGAAGTCACCCACTAAATCTTGTTTGTTAGACCCATGGCCTACATTTCTTGTTAAGGAATGTATTGATATTTTACTGCCCTCTATCACCAGGCTTGTTAACTGCTCGCTGTCAGAAGGTGTTGTACCTGATGAGTTCAAGAAGGCTATTGTAACCCCATTGATTAAAAAGTCATCACTACCACCCAATGACTTAAAAAACTACAGACCTGTTTCTGAGTTGGGCTTCATATCCAAACTGGTTGAACGTGTTGTTGCTTCTCAGTTGAATGACCATGTTAGTTTGAACGGACTTGAGAATGTCAGGCAATCTGCCTACAAACTAGGTCACTCAACTGAATCTGCATTGCTTTCAATTAAGAATGATGTTCATTTGGCTTTTGCTAAAGGTGAGGCTACTGCTGTCGTTCTCTTGGATCAATCAGCAGCGTTTGATACTATTGATCATGATACGCTACTTAATTCTCTTAGCTCCTGGTTTGGTGTGAGCGGGGTTGTCCTCGATTGGTTTAAGTCTTATCTCTCAGACCGTGTTCAGTGCATTAAGATTGGGTCAATTTTATCTGATGCCAAAAAGTTATTGTATGGTGTGCCTCAAGGCTCTGTCCTGGGGCCAATCCTTTTTTCACTCTATACTACTCTACTGAGTAAAGTCATACAGAATCATCCTGGTATTAGTTTCCAGTTCTACGCTGATGACACACAATTGTATGTACACCTCACACATAAAAATGTTGCCTCGGGCCTTGATAAGCTGTCACACTGCCTTAAAGACGTAAAGAGATGGCTCTCCACAAATAAGCTCAAGCTAAATCCAGATAAGACCGAATTCATTGTGTTTGGCTCAAAGTCTCAGCGCGAAAAACTTAATCAGTCCTTCCCGGTCAACATACTTGGTAATCTCATATCACCAACAGATGCAGTTAGGAACCTTGGTGTCTGGTTTGATTCTGATTTCTCATTCTCTTGCCATGTTAGGAAGGTCTGCAAGGCTTGTTTTGCTCATGTCCGGGATCTTAAGCGACTCCGAGGACATCTGACACATGAAGCTACTCTTATGGCTGCCAATGCTCTGGTCGGAAGTCGACTAGATTACTGTAACTCTCTGTTCAGAGGTCTCTCAGCTCTAGATCTGCGCAAACTTCAATGTGTTCAGGATAGCCTTGCCAGAATTGTTGCCAACACCACCAAGTACTCACACATCACTCCAGTTAGAAAAGCACTACATTGGTTGCCAATTAAGTACCGTTCTATCTTTAAGACTGCCATGCTGGTATATAAGTTCCTACACAGTGGTAACCCCAGATACTTTGAACCCTTCCTCATTCCCAGACATAGTGCATATAACACTCGTCGAAGTCAATCTGATGGTATATTTCTTGAGGTTCCCCACTTTGGTTCAATTTTCAAGTCTCGAAAACATTTTGGACTCAGTTTTGCGTATGACGCACCTATGATTTGGAATGACCTTCCTGATGAGGTCCGCTCTGCAAACTCACTTGCCTCTTTCAGGTCAAAGTTGAAGTCATACCTCTTTGGAAAAGCATACCCACCCTAAATTTCCAATCTCCTTTCTGCTTTCTCCGCGGTGCTGACCCCTGCAATGTCTCTGGTTTTTGAATATTGAACAATGTTTTTGTGTGATGCGCCTTAGAGTCTGTCTTTTGACAGAGATTAAGCGCTATAAAAGTGCTATTAGAATTAGAATTTTCAAGTTATAATTGATTTAGTGCATGATTTCATTAATTTTAATGCATTAAAAATTATTTTAAAAATTCCTAAAAAAAACTTTAGCATGTGAAAGCTCTCCAAAATGTAGGTGAATGAGTTATTTGAGAAATACTGGCTATCTGCAATACTTTTAGTGATAATAGGTATTTACTTATTTTGCGTAGGTGAGTTATTAGCTACGGGTCTGAAATTTCACCAAGTGAAAGCTCTCCTAAAAGTAGGTGAATGAGTTATTTGAGAAAAGTTGACTATCTGCAATACTTTTAGAGATAATTCGCATTTACTCATTTTGAGTAGGTGAGTAATTAGCTACGGGTCTGAAACTTCACCATGTGAAAGATCTTCCAAAAGTAGGTGAATGAGTTATTTGAGAAAAATTGGCTATCTGCAATACTTTTAGAGATAATTAGCATTTACTCATTTTGAGTATGTGAATAATTAGCTACAGGTCTGAAACTTCACCAAGTGAAAGCTCTCCCAAAAGTAGGTGAATGAGTTATTTTGAGAAAAATTGGCTATCGGCAATACTTTTAGAGATAATTCACATTTACTCATTATGAGTAGGTGTAATTAACTATGGGTCTGAAACTTGACCATGTGAAAGCTCTTCCAAATGTAGGTGAATGAGTTATTTGGGAAAAATTGGCTATCTGCAATACTTTTAGAGATAATTCGCATTTACTCATTTTGAGTAGGTGAGTAATTAGCTATGGGTCCGAAACTTGACCATGTGAAATTGAAAACTTTCATGTTTCAACAGAATACTCTTCTACTACCCTGTGGGTCCAAAATTTGCTCGAAATCGCTCTATCTCTGACAGTTTCAGAGATATTTGCCATTTTTCATTTTCCGCAAAAATTCAAGATGGCCGCCAAAAGTTGTAAAATTTGAAATTTTTCATATTGCAACTGAATACTCCTGTACTACCCTGCAGGTCAAAAATTCACTCGACATTGCTATATCTCTTACGGTTTTCGGAATATTTCAACTTTTTGTATTTTGTAAAAAAACGGTCAAAGAAACACCCACGGCGGCCATCTTGTTTTTGTCCCGATATCCAGAATAATTCCCAAGCAAGCTTTGACCATGATGAACATATCCTGCAAATTTGGAAAGTGTACATTGCATGCCCTTTGATATACTGGGGCAGCAAAAGTCCCAAAAATTTGAATAAAACGGCCGTGGCGGCCATCTTGTTTTTGGAAACGAGGCCAAAAAAACTCGAAGGCAAGCTTTTGTACCATTGAACCTATCCTGCAAATTTGAGGCCTCTAATGCTAATACTTTTTGCTGCAGAGGGGCAACAAGAAATCATCTACACACTGCGGCGGCGGCGTACCCCAGCGAAAACCATAGTATCCACCGGATGCATCCGTTGGATACAATAAGGGAGACATAAGAGCTTTTCAGCATGATGACCCAAATTGACCTTGCAGCAGTGCTCAAAGGCAAAATTCTGAACTTGCTAAAGATTTGCAGGCCATGACTTTCTATTGGTTATTTTCCAATTTCAAGCCATAGGAGCAATAATAACAGAGATATAAGGTCTTTTTTATATGACCCCACTTGACTTTGAAGCAGGGGTCAAAAGTCAAAATTGATGCTTGCAATAGATATACAGGGTATGACTTCTTGTGGCTTGTTTTCACATTTGGAAGCCCTTGAATCAATAATATGGGAGATTTAAGCACTTTTTGATATGATGACCAAAATTTTGTCAAAAGCCAGATTTGACACTCATTAAAAAGTTGGCGGGCCTATATGTTAGCTTTACATTTTCAAGCCATAGAAGCAATAATAACAGAGATATAAGGTCATTTGTATGATGATCCCACTTGACTTTAAAGCAGGGGTCAAAGGTCAAATTTAACACTAACAATTCATATTCATAGGCCATGATTTCCTATAAGTTGTTTTCACATTCCGAACCCACAGAACAATGAATGATAAGGGAGTTATCAGGCTTTTTTTGATATGATGACCCCCTACTTGACATTAAAAATGTGACATGGCAGCCATTTTGCTTTTAAAACAAGGTCAAAATTACTCTCATGCAAACTGTCCTAGTCATGTACATTTTCTGCAAACCATTTATCAAATAAGTGTTATGTCTTCGTATGATTTTTGGATTTTTAAATCTGAAGATGTTAAAAAATTGCAAATTGAATATTAAATAAATTTTTATAAGTTAATACCTTACCTAATGGACACTTTGCTATACCGGTTGGTGCAGACCAGGATGCCAAACATCAGAAAAAGATGTCCTGCATTTCAACAGCAGGGTCAATCCCGTACTGTGCATTCACTAGGTGGCGCATGGCGCATCCTTCCTGTCCAGATGGCATGATGTCACAGCATCTTTTTTGTTGTCTAAACCTATTTAGACCCCTAGTAAGCTGATAACGGGGTCAGCTGGGAGGGCCTCACCTGTCCATTAAATAAGGTATTTACTTAAAAATTTAATTTATTCATTAAATTTGCAACATTATCACCTTTAAGTTAATACATCTTACCTAATGGACAATTTGCTAGAATAACTACTGCTTGATAGAAGGGTGAGTTACTAGGGACTGCAAGTGAACTCAAAAATTAAGGCAATAAAGGACTCAAACAGGACTCTAGTCAGTCCTATAGGTCAGTTGTCAGTGTCCAGGTTGCCAGCAGCATACCAACATTGCCCCCCCCCCTTTTTAAACAGACCTGTTCTGAGGTAAGGAAAGAGAGGTATGAGTTCTGTCCCTTACAGAAGGGTGTAACCACTCATTGGTGAATTTTTTTCAATTTTTGTCTATCTCCAAGATAACTGGACTATTGGTGTATCTGTTGAGAAGCCACAACTGGACCCAGATGAAAGAGCTCTGAATCAGCCCAGGCCATTTCCTTCAGATAGAATTGTGTGAAATTGTTATGACTTCCAATGACAGGCTGATAGAAGTTGTTTTAAGGAAACTAATGTCTGAAAACCCTTAGAGACAGCAAAGGCCTTCACTTCATGGGCTTTCTGCTGATATAAGGTGAGGGCCTCCTAGATCAGAGAGCTCATAGCAGAGAATCACTGTTTGCTTGATCCATGAGTAGATAGTGGCAGGGGAGATATCTTTGTCGAAGCCTTTCTTGAAGTAGACTTCCTTGTTCTGCCTGAGGCCTTCAGTCCTATCTAAATAGTAGTGCAGGGCTCTGACTGGACATAGGGACCTATGCCCATGTGGACAAAAGGTGATGGTCCTAATGTAATTACAGTAAACAGTTAAAATACAGCACCAGAACACCTATCAACCTCAAGTGATTTATTCAGACTGGGGACCACGGCTGGAATAACCAGTGCCCACACTGTTTAGACCTTCTTTGGCAAGCTGGCTTTTGGATAGAAAGCTTGGTGAGGGATAAAGAGACATCTTGGACCAGTCTGACTGGTGTCTGACTTACTTAGCCAAACACTGATCTCACTCCTGCACTTGCCAGAATCCAAAGCTAAGGGGAAGGCAGTCTTGAATGCCAAATGCTTCAAAGAAGCCTCTTTAAGGGGTTCAAAAGGAGCTGGTGGTGCCCTAAAGTCCACATAATGTCTGTGACACCACTTTGTAAAAGTGGTCTACTTTTCCTCATAGACTGATTTGGTTGAGCCTCTTTGAGGCACCTCAATTTGTGCTGCCATTGCCTCAGAAAAGCCATGCTCTTTGATAGCTGAGGCCCTCGGAGCCAAGCATGTAGATTTAGGTTTGACAGATTCCTGTGAGGAGTCTGGTTGAAAGGCTGTGTCAATAGATTGGGCAGGCACGGGGGAGGATCTGGCTTGACATAACCACTAGATCCCAAAACCAGGTCATGGTGGGCCATCCTGGCAATTACAATGATTCTCCAATAGGGGTAGTGCCATAACTTCACTACCACATTGCCCAATATCAGGACTAGTGGGAAGGCATATGGATCCAGATCCTCCCAGGACAGACGGTCACCTGCCTAGGCAAGGAGATCTGGTACTGGTGACACAAAATATGAGCCTGTTTTTTTTAACCTTGTAGCAAACATATCTGAGGTTGGTGCCCCTGGTGTATATCAACTGAAAGACCTCTGGAAGGAAAACCCACTTTGCCTGGATGGTTTGGCCTAGTTTGAATAGCTTGTCTGCTATAACATCCAACCAGCCTGGAATCTGTCGGGCCTTGAGAGCCACCTGTTTCCTGGAGCACCGGATCACGATACTCCACAGAAGGGCACACAGTGGGCCCGATCTCATACCTCCTTGTTTATATAGGCAATCACTGTGGTGTGGTCTGTTGCTATAAGAATGATCTTGCTTGAGCAGAGGTCTTAGAGCCAGGAAGATCGCCTTTAGTTCCAGATAGTTTATGTGCAACTTACTTTCTAGAAGGGACAAAGTTCAACTTGCAGTGTGTTCCACTAAGTGAATGCTCCCCCCTTCTTTCGATGCGTCTGCAAAGATTTGCACAGCATGACTGATGAGATGTAATGGTTGGCCTTGAAGAATGTTTTCTTTCTGAAGCCACCATTTTAATGGAAGGTAGAGTGAACTTGGGATAGGGATCACCTTTTCTAGTAATTCTGGGACCCTCCAGTTGTTCTTCAAGTGCCACTGTATTTGTCTCATATGGAGTCGACCTAGCTGGACTTGCTTTTCCGTAGCTGTCAACAACCCTATCAAGGACACCAGCTGCCAGACAGGGCAGGTTGGCTTGGACAGTAGTTTCTGTATCTTTGCAATTAAGGTCTGCCAATGCTCTAGCACGGGTTTGACCTTGCCTTCCTGAAGTTGAAATGGTAGCCTACTAAGTCGAAGACTTGTTTGGGGTTCAGTTCTGATTTGTTCATGTTTACCATCCAACTTAATTTCTAAAGAGTTTGTGTATGCTGTAGATAGGTTTGGTGGTCACTCTGACCAACCAGTCGTCTAGGAACTGGAGGATTCTCATACGCTTCTGTAAAGCCATCAGTTTGACCTCCTATACCACCACCGTGAATTTCATGGGTGCTGTGGAAAGACCAAATGGTAGTGCCTTGTAGGTTTAACTTGAACGTGAAACCGGTATTTCCTGGACTGGGTCTGTATTGGAATGTGGAAGTAGGTGTCCTTGAAATTGTGTCTTTCTTGCCATTACATGGCCACACACCCCTCTCTTTTGTCCTGGTGATGCCATGTTGTGTAATACCCGTCACAATATGTAGTAGAAATTAAAACAAATTTAAATCTGCAGAAAAAAACCTTTTTCTATTTCAGAGAGCTTCTGTAAAACAAGTCTGCAGAGTGCACACGCCAAAAGAGACAGATGACATGACACCATTCTGTCTAGACAGGAAGGAAGTACCATGCGCCACCTGGTGGACCAACCCTGCTGGTGGAAACACAGGACATCTTTTTCTGACGTTTGGCAAGCTGGTCTGTGCCAACCGGTTGTAGCAAATAGTCCATTAGGTAAGATGTATTAATGCAACAAGGGTGCAGTGGCTGGCTTTCTGCCAACCATGGAGTCGAATCTTGGGATAGCAATGGGTGTTGACATCAATGTAAATTGTTCTATTATCGCCCACATTTGTAAACCGCTTGCAAAGATGTTTACAGATCACTGGGAAAGGTCTGTTTTGCTTGAGAATGAAAATATTACGTTTGCGTAGCAAAATATGTTGGGTATTTGTAGTGACCAGAAACTTGATAGGAAGGTTTTATAAATAGAGGGGTCCTCTATGTAAGTCCGCAGTATGAATATTGATTTTAAAGGGAGAAGACGTATTTTAAATTGTAATCGTGGATTATATAAGATCAGCGAACTAGTTCATATAATAAATATAAAACACATTCGTATTATGTATATGTATAAAGTGTGTTATGTGGATATTTTACACAAGCAAACTGTAAATATTTTTGGCCAAATATTCAATAATATTCAGTTAAAATAAGGAAATTTTGAAGGAAAAAGATGTAGGCAATACATCGATGTTGCAATCTTCATCCAATATTTCTTGTGGCCATATTTAACATTTACAAATATTTTAAAGTGAAATAAAATAACCTTATTTTCAAAAGAAAGATCTTCTATTTAAACCTTTGCAGATCTTTGTAGTATTTATATTCACTGATGAAAGGTGATCAGCTCATGAATATAATTAAATGTACAAGTCCACAAATAGATCTTCAGTTATATTTACACCGTGGCCAAGCTGGTGTATTTTGTCTTCTTTTTATATAAGCTGTTGATAATCAGTATTTTAATCTCACTGTTCTCACATATAATATATATATATATATGTATGCACCTTACTTTTTAACAAATAGATTTCTTTTAAACTTTTGTAAATCCATCATCATTTGTCAAGCATTTGATCTTAAAGCAAATATGTAGACGTTTGTCATTGCTGAGGGCATATAAACTGCAAATTTGTAATACTTTCATTCTCAAGCAAAACAGACCTTTCCCAGTGATGTTTACTCCAAACATTATATTGCATATTTTCCAGATATATAAAATATTTTAGAAGTTCTTGCAACATTTCGAAACAGCTGACAGACAAATATTTAATCAAGTGAGAACTTCTAGGAAATGGAAACTCCAATAGCCTCTTCCAGTGGTTGAATGCAGAACTACGGAGTTGCGCATATATTTTTTCTTTTATAAAATATACCTTAATAAAACATTTAAAAAATTAAAAATGGCAGAGTGTATACTATACACCTTAATGTACAGATATGTGTACAAATATTATACAGAATTTGGATATTCAAAGGCTTAAACGGCCGATTTAAAATCGTGGCCACAACCCAGTACATAACTCAAATCAAAGATTCGACTAATAAAATCAAATATTTTCACCAAGCAGAATCAGTAAAGAATGAATATGATTGTCAGTGACATATGTGATGGTCACTGAAACCAATTAACCATTGTTGGTAACCGAGCAACATCACCTTCAAATATTCCCACAGCCAGCATGAATCTGATGATGCCACTTTCATGGTCATAACCCACCCAGGATGCTTGGATACCATGATGATTGTCGTGGATAATTTCTCCTGCATCATTTAGAAATTCATCTGCACCGTAACTACCAATGTAAAGCTAAATAGCAGTAGAAAAAGAACAGACAACATGCCAGTCCAAAAGGTCATCATACTGTTCAAAAGATGTACGTTTACAGACTAAGACACCTAAAACTAATATTAGACACCAACCAAAATATATTTCCACTATACTTGTTCTTATGATGCAGCAAACATAAGGAACACATTAGTTGCTTAAATCCCAACAGATCTCCTACCTCTCTAACATCCTTGAAGTCAAACTTAAAATCTTACCTGTTCTTCAAGGCTGATTCACCTTAGTTTCTATTCTTTCCTGAGGCTGTGTCATTAAAAAGTCTTAGTCAAGTCTTAGGTTTAAGTTGCACATAGTTTTGAGACAAAAGTTAAGCCTAAGACTTGGCTTAAACCATCTATCAATAGGGTCCATGGTGTTTCCATGGTTGTTGACCGTTTTAATGTCCCCAGATATCCTATGGACTCATTCTACTGGATTTGTTGTACCACACAATTTGCAGTTTGAACAAACTAAGCACCATAAAAGTCATATTAGAATTAGAATTCACTGGATGCATCCATACATTGAATACACTGAATAACATTTTGTTATGTTAACATGAACATAGATTTCCTTACTGTCACTATTCCACAAAAAGTTTTACACAAAGGTTCCTGAAATTTACAGACATGTTCTTTATTAAAAAATCTTTTCTGGGAATACTTTTGGTCTCATTTTGAAAAAAAAACAGAAGGAAACTAGCCAAGATTTTGTACTGACTGCTGCTATTATCAGCATTAGAAGGTTGAATCTGTTTCTTAGTGATATGTTAAAGGAATGGAAACATTTGACCTGAGGTTCTTAATGTTCAAGGCAATGATGAAGAATGATATGCACAAGTCTATAACAATACAGTGGACACTGTGTAACTGGAACCGGTGTGTTGAGACCAAAAGTATTCCCAGAAAAGATTTTTTAATAAAGAACATGTCTTTAAATTTCAGGAACCTTTGTGTAAAACTTTTTGTGGCTACCAACATCTGATGTGACAGTAATCTTCACTTTCCTTCAAAGTTATGTTCAGGTATTTATCCGTGTAAAGAAATTGATGATTGAAGAAAGGGGTGGTGGTGGTGATCATTTCATTAAATAGGGTTCAATTAGTATTTAATTAGTAAGTGTGTACAAAATAGGGATTAAATGGGGGAAGGAAAAACTTCTCATACTTGATTTAAATGTAAGATTATATGTGATTTAGTTAAAAAGCTATCAATGCTGCTTGTGTACACATATTTAACCAACTGAATCCTTCTTACTTGATAAAATGTAATTTTGTGTGCATGTGAACACAAAAGCCAGACTTACATTTCAAATCTGACATTGAGAAACATATACATATGTACATATAATTAGTCCCCTGTAGGTATAGCCTGATTCAGTTTTGAGCTTACACAGAAAAAAATCACGATTTTGTTTGATAAATTCAACCCATAATTACAATCCAGATCTGTGGATACTGAAGAGTTTACTGTTTTATCAATGTTTGATGCTTTATAATGCCTCACCTTTGACATTATCGGGGCTGTAGTATCTACTGTTACTCCCAACGATTCCTGTTTACTGGCTAGAGTTGCCCCATTGATAGCGATGATCTCTATGGAGTACCGTATGCCATTCTCCAGCACTAAACCATTAATATTTTCTTGGAATTCTGTATCTTTCTGGTTTTCTGGTGTGAAAATCTTGTACTTTGTATCCTCTGGCCAAATCTGTAAACTGTTCTTGTTTTTGTGTTCTGAAAAATTTCATATTATAATATTTTTGG
The DNA here is from genome assembly GCA_964017235.1 of Sabellastarte sp. h YS-2021. NCBI lineage: Eukaryota > Metazoa > Annelida > Polychaeta > Sabellida > Sabellidae > Sabellastarte > Sabellastarte sp. h YS-2021. The sequence continues at coordinate 20,956,740 of OZ024927.1, forward strand.
AGGTAAAATTTCTTTCTTCACCAGTTAAAAGGAGGTTCAATAGTGATATTATTACTGAAGTGCAAAGTAATGTTGACCTTCAAATTTCTTTTTTATTATCTGCCACATGATCAATTTCACCTAAAATGTAGGACGTACACACCATTGCATATTTTTTAAATGGCCGGCCACTCATTTTAAGTGATACATCAGCCAATTTCATATATTAAGCATACACCAATTCCTCAAATTATATCATCTATAACCTACAAACATGTTGTATACGTTATTAGGTAGGTATTGTTGCACTATTTCTGCTGACTTTTGATGCATGTACATGTGGCGAATGGATACAACACTACCGGTCCCAGTCAGAGCCTAGCTCAGGATGTTTTTTTCTGACATTTGGCGGGACCGGTTGCGCGCCGGACTAATGTATTGGTCCAGTAGGTAAGATATATTATCTCAATGAAAATGTTGTATACATTATTAGGTAGGTATCTTTGCACTATTGTTGCTGGCTTCTGATGCATGAAAATGTATGTAGAAATGGCCGAGAAATCTGAACTTTAAAAATCCAGCTTGTTTTTTTCTATTGAAATGTACTCTGTTATCGAAAAATACTGTCTTGTCCCTTGATATTTAACTTATTAACAACTAGAAATAGGACGCCCTGTTGATAGTAGATGCAAATAGAAACAGGATAGCATAGAAGAACACACATATCATGTGTAATGTCCACCCCATGAACCTTGCCCAAATTGTACAGTAGTCTTACAAGACCCTGTTTCATTTGTAAAATATATCAATGATGCTTAAATATTTATTAGTGTAGATGTAAATTATTTCAGCTTCATGCCTTTTTGCATTGGTTGGGTTGAAAATTTTGACGAAATCACTCTATCTTGCACAGTTAAGAAGATAGAAGCAAATTCCTGTTTTTCTATTTTTGGCAAAAAATTTGAAAATTCAAAATGGCCGCCATTTTTGGGAAAAGGAAAATTTTTTGAAAATTGCCAAGAGTACATTTCTTAGATACCCTATGAGTCGAAAATTTCAACGAAATAACTCTATTTTGCATGGTTAAGGCCAGTTTGTGTTTTTCCATTTTGGGCAAAAATTCGAAAATTCAAAATGGCCGCCATATGTGGGGGAGGGGAAAATTTTTTGAAAATTGCAAAGAGTACATTTCTTAGATACCCCTTGGGTCGAAAATTTCGACGAAATCGCTCTATCTCGCATGGTTAAGGAGATAGAAGCAAATTTGTGTTTTGCCATTGTTGGTAAAAATTCGAAAATTCAAAATGGCCGCCATTTTTGGGGAGGGGAAAATTTTTTGAACATTGCAAAGATTACATTCCTTAGATACCCTGTGGGTCGAAAATTTCGACGAAATCGCTCTATCTCGCATGGTTAAGGAGATAGAAGCAAATTTGTGTTTTGCCATTTTTGGCAAAATTTGAAAATTCAAAATGGCCGCCATTTTAGGGGCGGGGAAATTTTTTTTAAAATAGCCAAGAATACAATGCTCAAATACCTGTGGGTCGAAAACTTTGACGAAATCGCTCTATCTCGGACGGTTAAGGAGATAGAAGCAAATTTGTGTTTTGCCATTTTTGGCAAAAATTCGAAAATTCAAAATGGCCGCCATTTTTGGGGAGGGGAAAATGTTTTGAAAATTGCAAAGAGTACACTCCTTAGATACCCTGTGGGTTGATAATTTCGACGAAATCGCTCTATCTCACACAGTTAAGGAGATAGAAGCAAATTTGTGTTTTGCCATTTTTGGCGAAAATTCAAAATGGCCGCCATTTTTGGGGAGGGGAAAATTTTTTAAAGATTACCAAGAGTAGAATTCTCAGACACCCTGTGGGTCGAAAATTTTGACGAAATCGCTCTATCTCGCACGGTTAAGGAGATAGAAGCAAATTTGTGTTTTGCCATTCAAAAATTCAAAATGGCCGCCATTTTTGGGGAGGGGAAAATGTTTTGAAAATTGCAAAGAGTACACTCCTTAGATACCCTGTGGGTTGAAAATTTCGACGAAATCGCTCTATCTCACACAGTTAAGGAGATAGAAGCAAATTTGTGTTTTGCCATTTTTGGCGAAAATTCAAAATGGCCGCCATTTTTGGGGAGGGGAAAATTTTTAAAGATTACCAAGAGTACAATGCTCAGATACCCTGTGGGTCGAAAATTTTGACGAAATCACTCTATCTCGCACGGTTAAGGAGATAGAAGCAAATTTGTGTTTTGCCATTTTTGGCAAAAATTCGAAAATTCAAAATGGCCGCCATTTTTGGGGAGGGAAAATTTTTTAAAAATTGCCAAGAGTAGAATTCTCAGACACCCTGTGGGTCGAAAATTTTGACGAAATCGCTCTATCTCGCACGGTTAAGGAGATAGAAGCAAATTTGTGTTTTGCCATTTTTGGCAAAAATTCGAAAATTCAAAATGGCCGCCATTTTTGGGGAGGGGAAAATTTTTGGAAAATTGCAAAGATTGCATTCCTTAGATACCCTGTGGTTCGAAAATTTTGACGAAATCACTCTATCTTGCACGGTTAAGGAGATAGAAGCAAATTTGTGTTTTGCCATTTTTGGCAAAAATTTGAAAATTCAAAATGGTCGCCATTTTTGGGGAGGGGAAAATTTTTTGCAAATTGCAAAAATTACATTCCTTAGATACCCTGTGGGTCAAAAATTTAGACGAAATCGCTCTATCTCGCACGGTTAAGGAGATATGAGCACATTTGCCTTTTTCAGTATTCAAAATAGCCAATTACTCATTTATTTAATTAATTACTCACTCATCTATGAAGCAATTCCCCCCCAAAAGCAATCCCATACAAGCTATTAACCCAATGAACCTCCATACCAAATTTCAGAAAGCTAGGCTTAATAGCATTCCTTAAAATGTCTGGAAACCAAAGAGATACTCAAAAGTAGCAAAGTAGCTATTACTCAGTTAGCTATAGAGCTATTATCACCAAGAGCAATCCCATACAAGCTATTAACCCAATAAACCTGCATGCCAAATTTGGTAAAGATAGGATAAGAACTGTTGCCTAAAATGTCTGGAAACCAAGTGGGACGACGAACGGCAGAAAAAGCAAAAATAATATGTCCACCCCCGAGTGGGGTGGACATAATACTTTCCTACTACCCTACGGGTCAAAAATTCTGTCCAAATCACTCTATCTCTTACGGTTTCTGAGATATTAAGACTTTTTCGCTTTTCGCAAAAATTCAAGATGGCCGCCAAAAGTGGCGAAAATTGAAACTTTTCAATTTTGTATAGAATACTTTCCTACTACCCTATGGGTCAAAAATTCTGTCCAAATCGCTCTATCTCTTACGGTTTCTGAGATATTAAGATTTTTTCGTTTTTCGCAAAAATTCAAGATGGCCGCCAAAAGTGGCGAAAAATTTCAAAATTGAAATTTTTTAATTTTGTACAGAATACTTTTCTACTACCCTGTGAGTCAAAAATTCTGTCCAAATCACTCTATCTGTTACGGTTTCTGAGATATTAAGATTTTTTCGTTTTTCGCAAAAATTCAAGATGGCCGCCAAAAGTGGCGAAAATTTTTTAAAATTTTGTATAGAATACTTTTCTACTACCCAGTGGGTCAAAAATTCTGTCGAAATCGCTCTATCTCTTACGGTTTCTGAGATATTAGCAAATTACTCAAAAGTAGTACTGAAAATACACAATGAAGTACCTAAATGGCTATTACTCATGTACTGACAAAGCTATCAGTCCCAAATGCAATACCAAGCGAGCTATGGACATAACAATCTTGTATTCAAAATTGTAGTAAAATATCTTTAATTTTTTTGGCTTAAATGCACGGAAACCAATGGGTACTGAAAATAGCTGTACTTAAGTATTACTCAGTAAGCAAAAGAGGTACAACAGCCAAAAGCAATCCCAAGCAAGCTACTGACCCAATAAGCCTGCATAACAAATTTGGTGACAATAGCTCTAATACTTTTCCTTTAAATGAGCGGAAACCATGCGTGACGCCGGACATCGGACGCCGGACATCGGACGGCCGAAAAAGCAAAAATAATATATCCACCCCCCCAGGGGGGTGGACAAAATAAATTGTGTATGCATTAGTAAAGCTGTAGTGTAGCACTATCTAATTACCCATTACTCTGAGCCTATACTCTTTGATGTGTGACTCCAGGTCCTCAAACTGCCAGTGAGCATAGATTTCCTCATTGGATACTTGATACCTCAGGCCCTGTGGATGGTCTCTGAGAAACACCACAGTTGGTGGTGTCTGGTCTATCACATACCCACTAGACTGGCTTTCTGTCTCAAGATTGGCCCCGTTTTTGGCTTCTACATTAAACTGAAGTACAAATAAAAAGACCAGTTGCAGTAGAGCTTATATTTATAAACTTGCAAATTTTATGTTTAAATGTAGGTTATCTTTTGGGATTCATTGATTTCTGGGAGACTCATCTCCTGGGTTGCCAAACTTCTTGAGAAAAGAAAAGAAACTACTCTTGGCCATGCAGGAGTATTGCTAGATGGCGTTAGCAATGAGGTGACCAAGGTTGTTGTTCAGGCTATTGTTCATTTGTGTCCACCTCTTCAGCTGTAAAATGAGTGGGGTTGGATGCAACATAGTACAGCAACATTGTAACTTATAATAGCTGCATTTAATTATAAAATTTACTATTTTATTGTGCTACATTATGTTAGCTTTGTGACTCTTTCTTCTTTTCTGACTTTCTAAAACTAGTGTTTAGCTCTGCAAAAAACTTTACGTCCCAAAAATCTACGATAAGGTTAGCAAAGCAAGTTATCAAAATTAATAGCAACTAGAGGATCGCTCGCACAAAAAAAGATAATGTTTTTGCATAGCAAAAACAAAGCGTCCCGAAAAGGATATAAAGGTGAGTGCTAAAGTATTAAGAAAATGCTCCGTTTCTAGCCTTATACTGTTGTGGCAACCAAAGTTAGCGCAGTCTGCTCTATCTAGCACGGTTTTCAAGATATAAGCATTTTTGTGTTTTGCAATTTTTGCAAAAAATTCAAAAATTCAAAATGGCCGCTATATTTGGCGAGACAAAAATATTTTGAAAATTGGCATGGCTACTCTGCAGAGATATCCAGCAGGTAAAAAATTTTGTTGAATTCGCTCCATCTAGCACGGTTTTCGAGATATAAGCATTTTTGTGTTTTGCAAAAACTTTGAAAATTCAAAATCGCCACCATTTTTGGCGAGACAAAAATTTTTGAAAACAAGACCACTGATGCGGTGTGTATCTCCCGCCGAGCATTAAAGGAGAAGAAATAGCTTTTCCGAGATATTCACAATTTTTCATTTCGTGTGTGAAAGCTCTTCCAAACGTAGGTGAATGACTTATTTGAGAAAAATTGGCTATCTGCAATACTTTTAAGAGATAATTCGCATTTACTCCCAAAAGTAGATGCATGAGTTATTTGATAAAAATTGGGTATCCGCAATACTTTTACAGATAATTAGCATTTACTCATTTTGAGTAGGTGAACAATTAGCTACAGGTCTGAAACTTCACCAAGTGAAAGCTCTCCCAAAAGTAGGTGAATGAGTTATTTGAGAAAAATTGGCTATCTGGAATACTTTTAAGAGATAATTTGCATTTACTCATTTTGAGTAGGTGAGTAATTATCTACGGGTCTGAAACTTCACCATGTGAAAGCTCTCCCAAAAGTAGATGAATGAGTTATTTGAGAGAAATTGGCTATCTGCAATACTTCTAGAGATAATTGGCATTTACTCATTTTGAGTAGGTGAATAATTAGCTATGGGTCTGAAACTTCACCAAGTGAAAGCTCTCCCAAAAGTAGGTGAATGAGTTATTTGAGAAAAATTGGCTATCCGCAATAATTTTAGAGATAATTCGCATTTACTCATTTTGAGTAGGTGAATAATTAGCTATGGGTCTGAAACTTCACTAGGGGTGAGACGGGGACAATATTTTGACTCCGGTTAATCCGCGGGAAATAACCGGACCGTAACCGGAGATCGTGAACATCCAAAAGCTTAATATTAGACCATTTCCTTGCAGTTTGCTTCGTTTTTTAAGGCAAAAATGATCCTTTTGTCAAAAAAAGCAACACAAAATACAGTTAAACTGGATACTAGCAAAAAAGAGAGTACTTACCTGCAGACAGGAAATGAACTATGGTTGCTATGGAGATACAGTAAAGTTGATTACGGTAAATCCCCAAACAGGAAGTCCAGGTACTTAAGGTGTACTGAAGCTGAAGTTGTGATAAAATATGATAGATAATGGAGTTCTAGGGTAAGTAAAACACTTTTTATTGTTATATTTATTTTATTCAACACAATTTGTACCTTTTCTGTAAAGGAAGTATAGATTTTCGGTTTCCACGAACGTTAAAATATACCCGGTAGTTTCATAGATTGTCACCGTCTTTCGGTGACCGGGCACCCTGTCACACCCCTAAACTTCACCATGTGAAAGCTCTTCCAAAAGTAGGTGAATTAGTTATTTGAGAAAAATTGGCTATCTGCAATACTTTTAGAGATAATTAGCATTAACTCATTTTGAGTAGGTGAGTAATTATCTATGGGTCTGAAACTTCACCATGTGAAAGCTCTCCCACAAGTAGATGAATGAGTTATTTGATAAAATTTGGGTAGGTGAGTAATTACCTCCGGGTCTGGAACTTCACCAAGTAAAAGCTCTCCCAAAAGTAGATGAATAAGTTATTTGATAAAAATTGGCTATCTGCAATACTTTTAGAGATAATTTGCATTTACTCATTTTGAGTAGGTGAGTAATTAGCTATGGGTGTAAAACTTCACCATGTGAAAGCTCTTCCAAAAGTAGGTGAATCATTTATTTGAGAAAAATTGGCTATCTGCAATACTTTTAAGAGATAATTTGCATTTACTCATTTTGAGTAGGTGAGTAATTATCTACGGGTCTGAAACTTCACCATGTGAAAGCTCTCCCAAAAGTAGATGAATGAATTATTTGAGAAAAATTGGCTATCTGCAATACTTTTAAGAGATAATTCGCCATCTACACAGTTTTCAAGATATTAGCATTTTTGTGTTTTGCAATTTTTGCATAAAATTCGAAAATTCAAAATGGGCGCCATTTTTGGTGAGTTAAAATTTTTTTGAAAATTGGCATGGCTACTCTGTAGGGAAACCCTGCGGATCAAAAATTTCATTGAAAACGCTCTATCTAGCACGGTTTTCGAGATATAAGCATTTTTATGTTTTGCAATTTTTGCAAAAAATTCAAAATGGCCGCTATTTTTGGCGAGACAAATTTTTTTGCAAATTGGGATAGCTACTCTGCAGAGATACCCTGTGGGTCAAAAATTTCGTCGAAATTGCTCTATCTAGTACGGTTTTCGAGATATAAGCATTTTTATGTTTTGCAATTTTTGCAAAAAATTCGAAAATTCAAAATGGCGGTCATTTTTGGCGAGACAAAAATTTTTTTAAGATTGGGATAGCTACTCTGCAGAGATACTCTGTAGGTCAAAAATTTCGTTAAAATTACTCTATCTAGCACGGTTTTCGAGATATAAGCATTTATATGTTTTGCAAATTTTGCGAAAAATTCGAAAATTCAAAATGGCCGTCATTTTTGGTGAGACAAAAATTTTTTCAAGATTGGGATAACTACTCTGCAGAGATACCCTGCAGGTCAAAAATTTCGTCGAAATGGCTCTATCTAGCACGGTTTTCGAGATATAAGCATTTTTATGTTTTGCAATTTTTGCGAAAAATTCGAAATTTCAAAATGGCCGTCATTTTTGGCGAGACAAAAATTTTTTCAAGATTGGGATAGCTACTCTGCAGAGATACCCTGTGGGTAAAAAATTTTGTCGAAATCGCTCTATCTAGCACGGTTTTGGAGATATAAGCATTTTTGTGTTTTCCTTATTTGGAAAATTCATAATGATTAATTAATCATTAATTACTCGGCCATTTCTTAACCAATCAATGCCAAAATCTAATGATTTCCAAATTTTAATAGAATGAATGTATTTGCCAATTAGTTTCAGGTGAATTGATAAAATCCCTTTCAAGTTATCATCCGGACAAGCTTCCCCATCGAAAAAAAGACATTTTTGGTCATGTGACCTCTCTGATTGGCTGAAATGTCACTGCAGCATATTCAAAAAAAATCCCCAAGGCTACTGCATAAACCTGCCAAATTTGAAAAGAATCCGCCAAACGGTTACAGAGTTATAAGGAAAACAAAATGCGGAGCCGGTGGAGCCTGAAGGTCTCCCATACACAAACAAGCGTCCCTTGCGGGATACTTAAATAGATATGGCACATCTACCTGAGCTACTACAATACACCATGGATATCTGATGCATTTAGTCTGACTGAGCTCCATGGAGCTCACTGTTGTAATCTTAACCAATCCTATCTCCTAATATCCCACCATAAAAAGCTTTTGACACTGAGAAGACTCTGATATGCACCTTTACTGGACCAGCTCCATGGCTTGTTGGTGTACTTGCTTGTAAAACAGTAAAATTTTCTATTTCATCTAAGATAAAAAAGTAGAAGATCTAATGTCTGTTGTGTATCCTTTCTTAAAGAAAATGCAAAGTAGAGTACGATAAAACCTAGGGTGGGTAGGTCTTTGGTAAGAGATAAGCTTTCAACTTCTTACAAAAAGGCAGAAGAGATGTGACAGATCGGATGTCATCTGGCAACTCATTCCATACCTTGAGAGCATCATTGGCTAAACTAAAACCAAACTGCTAAGATGAACCTAGCTATGATGGTGATCTATCTCCCTGTCAAGTTTGAATTTGATTGGACAAACTGTTTTTGAGTTAGATTCCGGAAACAAAAAATGTGGACGGACAGACGGATGTCGGACACATCAATCTAATAGGTGCATTGGTTACACGCATCCCACCTAAAAATCTGTATGTTAATAGTTGTGTATTAATCCCCAGTAAACATTTTTAGGTTTTGCAAACATTTGAAAGGAAACGTTTGGCAAAGGTTAAAAATTGATGGGTACGAAAACCATTTTTAATGTTTTTAAAACATTTTATGAAAACCGTTTATTAAACGTTTAATGATGTTAGAAAAACGTTATAAATGAACATAAGATAATGTCTGAATAATAATGGGGTCAGAGGTCAAATTCAATATCTTTGTATGGTTGCTCACTGTTGAAAATATTATTTTCATGTCTAAAATTGTAAAACAGTGGCTTAGAAATTGTGCCCCCATTGAATTCATACTTTTAGGGATTGCATGTGGGGAAATTTTTTACATGTTTGAAGGTGAAGGTTTAAAATTATAGGTTTAAAAAACGTTTTTGATAGAATGTTTATAAAACATTTGACAAGTAGTGTTTTTTAAACATTTTATGTGTACTGTTTATCAAACATTTCATGATGAATGTTTGAAAAACCTTTCCAGCAAAACCTTAATTTCTTCAGCTATTTTAAAAATGTTTTAAAAATGTTTCCAGTCAAACCTAGCTTCTTGACTTATTTTATAAATGTTTAATAAACGTTTTCAGTAAAAACATTTTTATAGAGAATGTTTATAAAACGTTTTTTAAACATTACAGCAAAAACGTTTACTTAGAAACGTTTAGAAAACCAAAGATGGGGTATACTTAGGTTTTAAAAACGTTTTATAAACATTTCAACCATTTAAAAACTTTTCTAATGTTTACTGGGTCTCCCATGTATCAAATCGCTTACCTATATAACACCTGCATGCTGAAAGTGTTGTGTATGAACTACCTGATCTTAATTCTTTCACCTATAAAATGACTGCATGTTGAAGGTACTGTGAATGATTTTCTACGTGACACCCTTTCACCAATATGAAGTCTGCATACTGAAAGTGGTGAGCACAATCTTCAAGGTATTTAATTCTTTCACGTATTACACTTTTGTGCACTGAAGGTGTTATGCATGACCTTTCATGTAAAAAATTAATTATCTAACCTTTGTAAAGTGTGCATATTCATGTTATGGTGTATGATCTTCTATGTCTTATTTCTCTCACCCGTGTAATGCCTGCATATTAAGGATGCTTTGTATGACCATCCATAGATTCTCTTACCTGTATAAAGTCTGCATTCTGAAGGTGTTGTGTATCTTTTTCCACTCACTAATTCTCCTGCTTGTGTAAAGCTTGCATACTTAGTGTAATGTACAAGATCTACCAGACATATTAATTCTCTCACCTGTACAAAGTCTGTATGTTGAAGGTGTTGTGTATGATCCTCCAGGTATTCTTCATCTCCTCTCATAATGAACTCTTCCCTGTTTTCTCCATTCACAAACAGAGTCACAATGTACTCATCTATACCACTCTCTGGGTCATGGAAATCTCCCCAGTTTGAAAAGACACTTGCAGTTTGTGAGGAAAACTCTATGTCTTCAGCAGGATCTTGCCCATCATGTACCCAGCCTTGGTCTGGTCTGGTGACATCTACCATTACTGTTAAAACAATAAGTCTTTTAAAAAAGCAAGAGAAGAAACTGCTTAATGTTAGACCATTTTGGGATATCTGAGATACCACTATAAAAGTGACAACTGATACCATGAAAAGTATATAAAAATAGCCAGCCTCAGCAGGCAAGAACTCCAGCTTGCAGGTACAACTAAATGGGCAACAACACTGAGACTTAGGAAATATATAAAGAACAACTTCAGTTGTAAGAAGTATACAGAACCCATAAGATGTCCAATATAAGAACTTTCATGTTGTTGAAACAGAGGGAAAACTTGCATATTTTATTCCTTAATGATGTGAGTTCAAAACTCAAGGACCAATATATGACGGATATATATATCTGCTTTAGTATGATGACCCCACTTGACCATGAAGCAGGGATGAAAGGTCAAATTTGAGACATGCAATAGATTCACAGGCCATGATTTCTTACGAGTTGTTTTCACATCTGGAAGTCCTGGAATTAATAATAGGGGAGATATAAGAGCTTTTTAGTATGATGATTCAAACTGACTTTGAAGCACGGATCAAAGGCCAAACTTGCTAAAGATTTACAGGCCTTCAGTGACTTCCTGTAGGTTAGTTTCACATTTTCAAATTGTAAGAGCAATAATATTGAGATATAAAACCTTTCTTGTACAATGACCCCACTTCACGTTAAAAAAAGATTCACAGGCCCTGAATTCCCTTTTAGTTGTTTTCTCATGCCAAACCCCTAGGCCCAATGATAAAGGAGATATTATGCCTTTTTGATATGATGCCTCCCTATTTAACACACAATATATGTTAAATGGCAGCCATTTTGTTTTCAAAACAAGCACAAAACTACTCTCAAGCCTTCCATATACATTTTGTGCAAATCTGATGAAGTTGGCTATAATATTTTAAGTTTTAGAACATATTAATGATTTTCTAACAATCCGCAATGGCAGTTTTTCAAAATGTAGACAAAATTTTGTAGACATGCTTTCATAGCCATAAACATTGCAAATTTGGTGAAAATATCTTCATAAATGAATGAGATATAAAGGTTTATGTACAAATGTGACAAACACACACATGCACATAGGCCCTGGCACACACATGGAAGGCATTTCATAATCTGCACAACTCCCGCCTTTGGCCAGCAGGAGATAAAAATGCAACTACAGTAACACCAGTTTAATAGTGGCCCGTTTTAAATTAAGAAGTTTGAGACCCAAAAGTATTTAATGCATTGCTATGGCAACAGCAGTTGCATGGTATCTCCCAAAACCTAATCAGCTCTAGATCCTCGTTGGGTAGCCATATCCTGAAAAATTCGATGAAAATCCATGAATGGGTTTATGCTGTGGAACACCCACAAACTTTAAGATCCAAAAATCTTGAAGCGTTGCCATGGCAACAGTTGTTGCCAGATACCCCCAAAACCTAATTGAGTTCTAGTTCCTCTTGAGGTAAATAGATCAAGAAAATTTGGTGAAAATCCATGAATCAGTTTATCACCTGTGTTGTCTAGGGCATCACAGATGTCAGTCCCTCTCCCCCAGGTAGTTGTGGATGCACCTTTATCTTGTCAGTACAGCCATCTTGTACTCTGTGTAGCATTAGCAGGTACCTAAGTTACCCATTTCAATGAGCCAATCTGAACCCTTAAGCTTTGTTCCCACCACAGCCGCCCGGACGATGCAGGAAACAACTATAACCCCAGCCTTTATGGGCTGGATTTAAAAACTTGCCATTTGTGCCATAAACTCAACTAATGAGCGAAAATGGGCACTATTGAAAGAAACAGCCTCACATTTCACAGGTCCCGTTACGGACTTAGTATTTTATATACAAATACATTTAAAATCCTCTACCAAACTTCACACAATCATATTACCTCCATCAGATGACTTCTGAGAAGCCCGTGAGTTGATGGCTTGGTTATAAGCTCTGATGATGTTGTAGTAGGTCTCGCTGTGATTCAGTGTGATATCTATACAAGCTGAACGTTCATAGTGACTGTATTCCACGAACTCCATCACATCAGTTGTATTATGTGAAGTACCGATTCCCCACAGGAACCTAGGATTGAATATAAAGATATGAACAAACACCATCACAATTGCCAAATTCTTGGAAGTTACTATTTTTGTATCCACAAAATGGATCAGCCACAGATAAAAATATTTCTCTGTTAAACTGAACTTAAATTTTCTTCTTCAGCTAACATTCTCCTCCTTCCAGTGCATTAAAGGATTTTCATCAATTTTGCGCCATACAAATATGTATCTGTTACTTACTTACTCTTATTGATACAGACCCAGAGGAATATGTACATAATTGGCACAAGAGATATCTTATAATAGTGTCTCACCAAAATAGCTCCAAAGCAGACATAAGTGAAAAAATACTTTGTCTTGTGAATTTGCTACAATGAAAACGTGACAACTTTAGGTGGTCAGGACCCAGCTAATATTATACCTAGCTTGGGCTCTGAAAACTTCACAGCACACAGAACACACAAATATAGCGGACCAACTTATTTTAGCATATGAATGTACAAGTCCAATGAAATAGAGCTCAGAGAAATATTCACAGGTGGAATGTTTTTCTAAATGTGAAAATGGGTGAAAATCCTGCAAAGATTATCCAGTACTCAATAAATACTGGAGAAACTCAACACAAACCAATTAAACACCCTTTACATGGATCCTTAATTAAGTTGCTTAAAATATGTTCCAGTTAATTTTCACCTTTAGAAATACATACATTTTTAACAAGAACAATCACTTGATTTGTATCTCCACAATTCTTACAATTTTCTTGCATTTCTGCCCCACCCTCAGCATCAGACCATGTATAAAACTGAACACAGTTTCTACTGTACTTGCACTTTGTCTCTTCTACATGCAGTTCCATGTCACTTTAGCATTTGATTTCTTCAAAGTTTCATAATTGTGTGTTTCACTGCATACACATTTAATCAGCATCAGGCTAATATAATCCGACTGCTCACTATACCACTTAACTAGCAAATTCTTCTGGGCAAATTCTTGTAAAACAAGTTCTTAACTGGAATACAGTCGAAACTGAAGAAAACAATAGTGTTAATTTAAGACTTCAATAATTTTATTTTTATTGCTGCAATTTGTGAAATTTTGTGCAATTCCAATTTTTGATGATTCCCAATGAAGCCAAAAGTTTAAAACTACTTCCACTGGCCTTTTTGCTGATTAGTTATTCTTTCTACATGATTTTGATAAGGTACCACATAGAGACAGAGACCTAATCTTTCTATTATAGGGGTGTTCCACTGGGGCTGTCTTGTCGGCAACTAAGGATTTTTCAAGGGTCGGGAGCAATGTTTACAGAGTCAATTAGGGTTGATTTTAATTTCCTGGCTTGTCATGGTGGGTCTGCAAAATATGAAACATGTTTGATATTTCACCCACCATCCACGACTCTTGATCCCGACCATGGCTCTGCCCACCATGAAAGCGGATTGCCTAGTCACTGAGAAATAAAATAATTTTCCCTCAAACTTGCTGGCTCTTGGAAATTGTGCTGCACTGTTTCAGATATCTATGGGCCAGTGTTGGTTCTTACATGTGTGTTGCCTTGGGTCTCCTCAGTGGATGCCCAGGTGGATCATTAAGAGCAGTCCACAGTCTGGTTGTGTTGAGGCCGGAGGAAGTGGCAGCTCCTTTCTACCTTGTATATACTGCGATTGGTACCATCAGCAAATAGTTTCGGTAAACTTCTCCAGTCTTGTTGATTATTTTGTCACTTTAACTTGTTGCAATGACCTATGACTTGTCTGTTGTACCTCTATGGCCTGTCCTCATAGCTTTACATCTGGTCCTTCAGAGAAAAAGGCCAACCTCAAGTCCGGTTGGGATCTAGGTTCTGGATTTTTGTTCCGATCCCCAACTCATAGGGTTGTTCGTAGGGTCAGCTCCAGTGGAACACCCCAACCCTTATATTTTGTTTATCAAAACTGGGAGAGATACCTTCCTCATGCCAGGCTCAATTTAAGGTTACTTAAACTAACTCCAAGATTAACTAATATAACTGTCATGTTAATCTATACTTATATCATGTCCTTCCACAAATATTGGCAACATCTGTAATTCTTGAATACATATTACATTTATTTACCAGTTTGCAAATAAGGGTTTGGTGAATACAAATACATGAGGTTCACTTTCATCATGTACAGGTAATATTCCTTAATATAATTCTCACCTTTTTATCCCACTCTCTGCATCAAACCAGTCATACCACTGAACACACATCCTGTCACTCTCTGACTGGTAATCTAGATCTACCTGAGATATATCTCCATCTAGTACAGATCCAGTTACAGGAGGAGTGGGGTCCATCATGAGGGGCTGATGAGCATGTCCAGCAGTCAACATTTCAACTGTGAAAATAAGTACTATTCTGAAGCTTTCTCAAATCTTCAAACATACTCTATATTCTTGGTATGATCAGAAGCTTAGCTGAGATGTTTTTAGTGGTAAAAAGTAGGTTAGCTATAAACATAATACACACAAATACTAAGGACTGCAAAAGGAAATTTTTGATGTGAACTTAATTACACTGTTAGAGACCTGTTACCACAAAGTAAAAATTTAATGGTTACTTTATCATGATTTGGAGAACACCATCATATTTGTTGTATGTAAAAACAATGTGTCAAATCTATGGTCACTTCTACAAAAAACTATTCTATTGCTTTTATGTCAACTTTTGTTGATCTTCCTCAGAATCTCGTGGCACAGATATTAAGAACAATGAAAGTCGGATTGGATGAGACTAGCTTACCATTGTTTGCAACTCTGATTCTGACCCACACTGTTGTGCCAACAGGCAGGTCCACTCCATCCACTGACACCATCTCATAGCCATCATGCAGGGGGTCATGTTGGGAGTAAGCTCTCACAAACACATCATGTTTCGTCTCTCCCAGACCAATATCTGTCCTCATGATACCTGATTCAGGATCTGAAGCTGCAGACAAGGAATTCTGATTAAATAGTAGTCAAAATTTGAAAATTTTAATTACTTTAATGTTGCTTTTATAAGCTACAAGCTTACCATGTGGGACTGAATGCTTACTCGGATGGCTGCGAAGCCTCTGGCCAACGTCTAAGAAAAACAGACATTTATAGTTGGCCGTAGCCTCAGGTTGTTGTCACGTGATCAACCCCATTTGTCTTCTCCTTTCTCGTTGAAAAATTTAAACCCATAACCCCTCAGCTGTAATACAGTGAGGAGGTCGGGTGGGACTCTTCTAAGTCCCACATGGTAAGCTTGTAGCTTATAAAAGCTACATTTAAGTAATTAAAATTTTCAATTTTATTTTGCTACAATAGCTTACCATGTGGGACTGAATGCTGAATCCAACTGCCTGGTGGAGGGATTACAGCTGAGACTGGAAGATAAGTCTAGTTTTTCTTAGATTTTGAGTAATAAATATAGAATGAGAGTTAGAAAAGTACCAGTCTGAGTCCCACTAACAGTGCCCCAATCCCTACGACCGGGCCTGTAAAAAGCCAAAAAACCTGATTGAATGATTGACAGTGCTAAAAAACTGCCTGGGTATTTTGACAGGAGAAGAGGTGTAGCCTAAGTACATCTAGCTGGGGTATGAACGTGAACTGGAACACCTGTCACTTGTGGCAAAACCTGAGGTACTTCCTTGAGTTTAGGTGGATGGGGATGTGAAGGTAGGCGTCTGATAAATCTATCGACGACACCCATTCCCCTGGAATCAGAGAGGTCCTGATGGACTCTGGTGTTTCCATTTGGAACCATTCTACAAGTAGGAAGGTATTGAGACTGCTTAGGTCTATTACTGGCCGCCACCTTTAGTGAGGCTTGGGGACTAGAAACAGGCAACTGTAAAACCTGAGAGATTTTAATTTTCCACCCTTTCTATTGTGTTTTTGACAGAAGAGACTTGATACAAGAGGCAAGAGCTTGGTCTTTTGAAAGGGCCTTGTATTCAGGGGCGTAGGAAGCAATTTTTGGTTGGGGGGGTGAGGAACTAGATTTTACCGACTCGACACCCATATCAACAGACAGGCCATCCTTCATGCTATAGGCATTCACTGGGTATTTTTGGTGTGATTTGGTGTGATTCACAATTATAAATTATCAGAATTAACTAAAATCTTTTGTTAGGATGTTATTCGGTAAAGTTCCTTTACCAAAGGAAATTTTTATCACGACAGTGTGACTGACATTAATCCTAAGTTTCCCCGACCTTGTCTGGGTAGAGAAATACATATAGTCACCTCTGCATTTGAAAGGTATTTCTAATATCTTGACTACATGTTTCCAGAACTTGTGACCTTTCCTTCAAGTGCCTAGTTGAAACAAGATCTATTTTGAGCACGGTTAATACCCAAACTGAGGGGGATGTATGATCATTGGACTGGCTTGGTCCAATAAACACACAGTAAAGAAAGAAGAGTTTTCTGGAAAAACTCTCATCAGCTGACAACTTGCTGTGCTAAACTGTTGCTCTGTGTGAATTTGAAACTATATGTCTAAGTTCTAAATAATTAGCAATACGGTAAATTAAATGTAGAAGATTACTATATGTATGATTTTGGTCTGCATAAATGAAACGTTTCACAGAATTTTGCAATTCCCACGACAGGTTAACTGAAAATGTTTTATAGTTCAAATGTTAGCTTACACAATGGTACATATGATCAGTGAATAGGGTAAAAGTGTAATTTGACCACATATTACTGAGTTACATAACTTCAAAATTGGAGTTTAGTTTTGTTGCAAAAAGTTGGGGGGATGAAAAGATATCCCCGCCCCCCCCAACTTTATGGTTGCGGGGGCGACCGCCCCCGCTGCCCCCCCAGTTCCTATGCCTATACTGTATCCTGATCGAAGCAGGGAACTTGGGCTAATTTTGGTTTTGATATGAATGGAAGAATGTACCCATTGGTGATAATGTTTAACATGTTGTTTCAAATTTGTTTGCTATCCAGACTCTTCTGAAAGAACAGAGGTGACCTCCTAGTCATTGGGGGGAGGGGTTTCATCCCCCTGGATTCGGTCGAAAATTACCTCTGAAGCCTCTGTTGTTCGATTTTCCCCCACCTGAGGAAAACGATTGGTTACTGCTTTAGAAGGAGTTACCCTGTAGGAGCCTCTTAGCTTATTTTGATAGGGTCTAAAACCTGTGATTCTTTTAGGGTGCCTTTTTTGAGGAGGAAGTCTTCTCCATCCTTGACTAATTGTGACTTGAACAAAGTAGTAGGCCAAAAGGGCGAATTCCTGAGTTCTTGGCAGTCTTTGCAAAGGTAGCCGCAAAGTTGAGGGTAGAGAGATTCTGCCTAGCTTCCTGTGCTCAAGTTCCTTGAGACCTTGTAGGAGAACCTTGCTCATAGGAGCCCCAGAGGGCTTAGGAAAAAACAGATCTTTGCAAAATCTGAATTAAGCCCCTGTAGTTTGTCCTCAAAACAAGGCTGTCCCACCTTGTACCATATTCCTCTTGGCCTAAGCTCCTGTTGGCCTTTTTCATCATCCGAGCCCAGCACAGTGGTAGAGGACCTAGGCATAGTTTCCCTGGGGTCAGGGAGATCAAGTATGTATTTAAAAGTCTCAACTTCCTCTGCATACTGTGAAGGGAGGTCAGACATATCTAAATCCCTGTAAAAGACTAGGTCTGGATTACTTTGTTGTTGGTCTTGTTTATCAGGAGTCCTTTAGGGCTTAGCAGACTTTTTAATAGGGACAGAGGACTGATCCTCCGCTGAAGGTTAAGACTGTGAGAAGTATTTTGCCCACACTTTGTGTTTCTTTTTGTCCGAGTGTTTTTTGGCTCTAGAAGAACACACCCTTTCAGGCTGTTCCAAGTGTTCGAAGTGATATTCCTAGTGTTTGGAGCATGTTTGGACTGGCCGCTTTAGCCGAACCATGGTGCTAGAGAGGGACCACAGAAGTCCATTTCCATAGGTTGTTGATCATCCGAGTGATCAGAAGAACGATTAATTAACTGATTAATGCATGTAACAATTATTTCCATGAAAATTAATTTTCTTATGTTAATAAAATTTATGAAAAATACAATTTTAAATTCATTTATAGGTTGTTATAATAGATCAACCACAAATGTTTTATTATTCAAATTATGTCACCTTATAAGCAATGACTGAATTGTAAACATTTTATCTTATTGAATTATCCTGTTACATACACAAATCTTTATACATTTTATGCCAAATTGCAATTATTGTAAAACATCAAAAAACAATCACATTATTTGCCCTTGTTTGAATAAGGTCCTCCTGCATCCAAATGCTTAAGCTAAGTATACAGACACAAAGGTATTAAGTTGAGCAATTGCCTATGGGCAGTAAGTCAACTGATTACAGTACCAATGCACTCAACCCATATCAATTGGGACTGAAAGGGTTCACACTACAAAGGGAATGAACCAACCTGCTTCAATCCACCTCTTGAGTAGGGTTGAAATTTATCCTAGTCAACCCAGATTGCGAGCGTTCACACCTTATCCCAATCTGCTTCAATCTGTGTTAACCAAAGTTAAATCACTTAGGTCTGAATGCCAAGAGTATTACTTTCTTGACAACATACTTGGGATGCTTGAAGCATTCAAAACAGGGAGTATCTCTAACAACAACTTTCACATGCCATAGTGAATTGCTCTTTCCTTCTTTTACACACCTTTATAGTACACAGCCAGCAGATCAAAGTCCTCATCATAGAAGATATCCTCCACCAGATGTAGCTGTGGGGAAGAGGTGTCCACAATGATGGGTGTATTGTGACACACTGTGGTCACCAGGGCTCCCCCAAACACTACATTGTTCAGGGCCTGAACTGACGCGAAATATGCACCATCTGGTAACTGCAAGTCAGTGGCCATACCCTGAAACATAAACAAGAAAATAGCATCAGAGATGCCTGTACCCCACAGCCTGGGGAAATGGTTTTCAACACCATGAGATACAGAAGTAGTAAAATAGCATCAGAGATGCCCATACCCCACAGCCTGGGGAAATGGTTTTCAACACCATGAGATACAGAAGTAGTAAAATAGCATCAGAGATGCCCGTACCCCACAGCCTGGGGAAATATTTTCAACACCATGAGATACAGAAGCACTGTACCAGTACAAAGTTCAGGATACTTTCAGAGCACTGTCAGTTATATAAAGTTCCAAAAAATGTTTAAATGCAGAAAATAATGTTTAAAAGAAAGATAATGCATGTAAAGATGAAGTATTAAAACAAGTCAATTCAATAACAAGATGACAGCATTAATCAGTAAACTAAAATTCAACATTCTTTATCTACATCTGCATGGTCGAATTATGGTTTAGATGTTTTGAATATTACCATGCATACAGAAGTGGTAATACATTTAATGAACGCTTATGTGTGGTGTTGGAGCAAAATCTGTGGCTCACTTGATGAAATTCTATCTCTTATAATGGGAAGTTATGAAAGTAAAATTCTTAATAAATTCTAATATGAATTAACAGTGCTTAATCTGCATCAAAAGACAGACCCAAAGGTGCAACAAGATTTTATGGGTCAAGGTCACTATGACAAGGTCAAAGGTCAAATTAAGGTCACACCATGATAATACACACCTATGGCCCCTGACCAATGTCCCTACCAAGTATCAACTTCCTACACCTTACGGTTTCTGAGATACAGCCCAGACAAACTTTTTCCCGCCGCCCGACCACCCGCCCGCCCGACATGATACCCGCCCGCCCGCCCATCCGGACACCATTGGTGAAAACAATACCCCGACAGCCCTTAAGGCCTGTGGGGTAAAAACAGTACAGAGACTGGGATACTTTCAGAGCAGTGTCAGTGTCCAAATAATGTTTAAATAGAGAAAATAACATCTAAGAGAAAGAAGTTGCATGTAAAGATTAAGTATTAAAACAAGACAATTCAGTATACTTAAATTATGAAGCTTCAAGACTTCTCCCATTTTGATTTTCATTTGTATGGTTGAATTATGGTTTGGATGTTTTGAATAATACCCATACATACAGATGTGGCAGTACATGCTTTTATGTGGAGTTGGGGCAAAACCTGTGGCTCACTTAATGCAATACCATCTGTATCGATGGGAAGTTGCAAAAGTAAAACAGTTAATGAATTCTAATAATACTTTAACAGTGCTTACTCTATATCAAAAGACACCAAAAGGTGCATCAAACAAGATTCAAGTAAATAGATATAAGAGAGATAAAATAGTATCATATATCCTCGTGGAGACATAAAAAGCATCAGATATGCAAGATCAAAGGTCAAATCCAGGTCACACCATGACATTGCACACATATAACCCTTGACCAATGTCCCTACCAAATATCAACTTCCTACACATTATGGATTCCGAAATATAGCCCAGACAAGGGATTATAGGTCAAGGTCACTACAGCAAGGTCAAAGGTCAAATCAAGGTCATACCATGACGTTTTACATCTACACACCCTAGCCAATGTCCCTACCCAGTGACAACTTCCTACACAGATATACCCGAGATATACCCCGTACAAGATTTTATAAGTCAAGGTCACTACAGCAAGGTCAAAGGTCAAATCAAGGTAATACCATGACATTGCACACCTACACCGCCTAACCAATGTCCCTACCACGTATCAATTTCCTACACCTTATGGTTGCCGAGGTATACCCCGTATAAAATTTTATAGGTCAAGGTCACCATAGCAAGGTCAAATGTCAAATCAGGGTCAGACCATGACGTTGCACACTTACACCCCCTAACAAATGTCCGTACCAAGTATCAACTTCCTACACCTTACAGTCCTCCACCCCAGGAAAGTGTGTTTGCTGCTTAAGTAACCTTATGTAAGCCACTAGGCAATACCATAGTGATATGACCTAGTTACTGACCATTGGTCAGTCCTTTCTTCCTTGTAACTGTTCCTGGAAATTTCCTCAGTTTAAAAGTAGAAGCTTACCAGCAAACATAAGTACTTTGTTTTTTATCTGATGTGGTCTGGCTGGAACTTTGGACTTTGATTATTTATTTTATTCTTTATTTGAATACTTATTGTACTATTGTTAGTGTTTTTAAATAACGGTGGTATTCTATAGTGCTTTGGACAGGTTCCTGGGCATCATATCATGAAGTTTCTGCACCAGTGTTGATTTGACAACTTTATGCTTGATTTGGGCTTTGGCCCACTGTAAAGGCACGGTCAACCCTATGTTTTCTGTCATATTCTGTCATCCAGTGTCAAATCTCAGATCAAGCATTCAACTGTCAGATTAACAGAGGCGTGTTTCTCTTCATGTGTTTCAGAATTGAACATTGACAATTTAATTTCCATTGAATATGGGAAAATCAAAGTATTTATGCACCAAGTGTGGACAGAAACATTATCCCCCATGGGGAATAAGTGTAACCAGAGTGTGGCAAGCAGTTCGGATCCGAAGGACAGTGTTAATGTTAGCAAGGGCAAGAAGATTTAGGTTTATTTGTTGTTTTACATCACGTTCAACAGCCAGGGTCATATTGCGACAGGTGGACGAAACCAGTGCATACTGCACTGTAAACCACCGGGCATCGGCAAGTAACTACCAACTTTCCAACATGAAGCGCCCGGGCCTGAGCTTCAGAGGTTGGAGGCGAGAACTCTAACCGCTACAACACCGAGCCTCCTGTAAGGGCAAGAAGAAGCAAACTAGCAAATCCCACATGTCTGCGGATGGAGGACTGAACTGTAACAGTGATTCATGTGGTAGTTTGCTGGTTGAGTGAATTAGTTATGATCAATTGTCTCTCAACCAATTTGTTCAGGGTTTTGTTAGAAATATTTTAGATGAGTCTGATCAAAATTGTAGGAAACAAATGTTGATTTATTTATAAATATTTTTGATGAGTCTGATCAAAATTGTAGGAAACAAATGTTGATTTATTTATAAATATTTTTGATGAGTCTGATCAAAATTGTAGGGAACAAATGTTGATTTATTTATCTGATTTGATGGAAGATGTGACAGACTTCATCTGGAGTAATGCAAAAGCTGCTCGTGCAGTATTACTATCATGCAAAATGGAAAGGGGTGTCTTAGATTGGTTGCATAAAGGTCGCATAGAAAAAATTATGCGAGCTCATGCTCAAAAACATCATCATGTTCAAAGGTCAAATTGGGTAAAACAAGAAATGACCAAACCATAGCATTGCAAACATTTTCAATCAGGGACTTGCATGTACTCCAAGGACCATGAACATGGGGGGGAACTATTTAGACACATATGTGTTCATTGTAAAACTTGTAATCTAGGTTACATACCGTATTTATTGTAATAAATGCCCTGGGGCGATGCATTTTTCAAAAGGGGGGGCGACTATTACAGATAAACAAAATCATATCTCGAGTCCAGTGGCAATGGGCGATAATGGACACTTGCTGCCTTGATCTCGCTTGCTGGCATGCATAATGGCGAGACAGCTTAAAATATTTAAAACAAACCTTAAATCTGAAGAAATTACGTAGTTTTATCTCGTATTTTTGCAGATTTCAATGCGTCTGTGACCAAAACTGCCATGTTTTTTTTTATTTTCTTTATTTCTTGTAAGCGATATTCGCTTAGGAAGTACTAAAACAAACCATTTTTCGGAATCCTGAAATCGCAAAGGTGTTGGCTGTTGAGACGGATGTAAAACCCCGAAATATGAACTTTGCAAAGGTAGAGAAGAAGGGGGGATTAATAGTTAGAGGGCATTTATTACAATAAATACGGTAATTGTATCTATGCTATAAACAGAGAAACAAAGGGACATAATTACACCAATTTCAAAAGGAACCTAGCTATGATGGTGATCGATGTCCCTGTCAAGTTTGAATTCGATTGGACAAACCGTTTTCGAATTAGAGTCCGGAAAGGGAAATGTGGACAGACAGATGGATGGACAGAAAAACAGATAAAAACCGGACAAACAAATGGACAGAATTACACCAATGTCCAAAGAAACCTAGCTATGATGGTGATCTATGTCCATGTCAAGTTTGAATTTGACTGGACAAACCGTTTTCAAGTTAGAGTCCGGGAAAAAAATGTGGACAGACAGACGGATGGACAGAAAGACGGACAAAAAACGGACAAATGGACAAACGAATGGACAGAATTACACCAATTTCGAAAGGAACCTAGCTATGAGGGTGATCTATGTCCCTGTCAAGTTTGAATTCGATTGGATAAACCGTTTTCGAGTTAGAGTCCGGAAACAAAAATGTGGACAAACAGACAGATGGACAGACAAACGGACAAACGAACGGATAGAATTTCACCAATTTTAAAAGCAACCCAGCTATGATGGTGGTCTATCTCCCTGTCAAGTTTGAATTTGATTGGACAAACCGTTTTTGAGTAACAGTCTGGAAACGAAAAATGTGGACGGACAGATGGACGTCGGACACATCAATCTAATAGTATACAATATGTTTTTACAGGTCTAATATGGACAAAAAACATATTATTGGTTTGTTGGTGAAAGGAAATAAAGCCAGAAATCTAGTGAATAGAGGTGTGAAAATTCCCACCAAAATGTATCTTACAACAAAAAAGGCTTGCATTGTCTCTAGTGGTGATGTTGTTGATGAACAGTTCTAGTGAGGCGTCACTTGATTTTGATAGAAATGTAACACCTTCTGTACATACTGACAAAAGTGGTAGTGAATGTGACAGCATTCACAATATTCTAGTGGTGGTGGTCCACCTGATTCTAGTTGTGGGGGTACTGTTGACACTGACACCAATACATACTGTCCCGAAAGTGACAGACAAATGCAGGTCCAAGTGAATGGTAACCACATTTCTGATAATCAAATGGTCAAGGAGTTTGATATAAACATTGCTAGTGACCACAAATTTTTGAATACTTTGTTGTCAAAACAGGTGATCAAAAAAATCAAAGGAAATGAATATTTACAATGTGATGTATTCAAAAAGTGTAGAGAACAGACAGATTTTGATTTTGGCTTCGTGCCTTTATCTCTATTTTATGCTTCCACGTTGCAAAAGTCAAGGTCATGGGTTTGAATCACCTATTGATCAGTACTTCACGGCAAGGTATCATGGGGTCCCAAACTTCTTAGGAAGCCGCATTCCTGGGTGTTCTCAATTGAATGTTGAGGAATGGCAAAAAGTCTTGTTTGATAACTGGGACCTACAATTAATTGAGTTGATACGTTATGGTTTTCCTCTGGACTTCAATCAATATTGTCCCCTTAGTTCGGATAAGAGGCACCATTCTTCAGCTGTGCAATTTCAGACATATGTCGACGCCTATTTGGCAGAAGAAAAGAAGTTTGGTGCCATATTGGGTCCTTTTACTGAGAATTCCATTACAATTTGTCATTCTGCGCCCTTTATGACTAGAGAGAAGTCAGGTTTGGATAATAGAAGGGTTATTATGGATCTATCTTGGCCCAAAGACCACTCTGTAAATGCTGGCATTGACAACAATTCATATCTCAATACTGAATTTGCTTTAACTTTTCCCACTGTCAATCATGTTGCTCAGGAATTCAAGAAACTGGGGAGGGGAGCCCATTTATTCAAAATTGATATCAGCAGGGCATTCATGCATATCAAAGTGGACCCTGTGGATTATGACTTGCTTGGTTTCAATGCATCAGCGACGCTGTCAGATATGTCATCCACTCCCATGGGTATCAAATCGTGAACCTATGTGGATAATTTTTTTGGGGGGGTTGGACACCCCACGTCACATGTGTGATGCATTTGACTGTCTGTATGCTGTGTTGAACGCTCTAGGTCTATCCATAAGCAAGAAGAAACTTGTCTGTCCAGGTACTAAGGCTATATGCTAAGGCGTTCTCACTGACTCTGAAAAAGGAACCATATCCACACCAGAAGGAAAAATGGCCCCGACAGTTCAGTTGGTGGGGTCATGGAGTGCCAAAACCGTATGTTCTAAGCATCAGTTGCAATCTTTTTTAGGTCATTTATGGTATCTCCATAAATGTGTCAAACCCGCCAGGTATTTTGTCAACAGAATATTTGAGCTATTGAGAAGCAACTACAATGAACAAAAAATCAAAATTACTACAGAGTTTCAATGTGACCTGAGG
This sequence comes from Sabellastarte sp. h YS-2021, assembly GCA_964017235.1. Classification (NCBI taxonomy): domain Eukaryota; kingdom Metazoa; phylum Annelida; class Polychaeta; order Sabellida; family Sabellidae; genus Sabellastarte; species Sabellastarte sp. h YS-2021. The sequence continues at coordinate 20,982,331 of OZ024927.1, forward strand.
TGGTTCCAAAAAGTTTTGCAGGTTTACAATGGGGTGTCCATATATGACTATGTTCTTTCAGCTGAAACTCTTGAATTGGATGCCTGTCTGACAGGTTTAGGTGCTAGATGGGACCACTTTGTCCATCACCTTCTGGTTCCAAAAAATTACAAAAATATGGGCATTGTCCATATGGAAATGGGGAGCATTGTGGTTGCCCTCAGGGCTTTTGGACCAATGTGGTCACGTAAACGCATTCTGGTGAAATGCGATAATGAGGCTGTGGTCCATGTACTCTCTGCTGGTTGCACAAAGGACCTCTTTTTGGGGGTCTGTGCCCAAAATGTGTGGTTTTGGGCTACTCTACAGGACATTGAGGTCTCTTATGTGCATATTTTGGGAAGGAACAATAAGACAGCTGACTTGTTATCTCGATAGTCAGGTAGTGCTGCATGTTTTGAAAAACTAAATCAGTATGTGCAAAACCCTGTACGGATTCCAGTTGGATTGGAACTACTGGATACTGATTATGTAATATAATGTTAGTCACTGTCAATTTATTCTGTATTGTAACTTAAATATAAACATTGTGTTTTTTTGCAGGGCTGCACATATTTCTGTAGCACATGTAACTGCTGATACTATACTTTGTTGCAGGGTTGAAGGCCATGGCTCATCTGTCTCAACAAGCTGGTGCCAGGTTGCAAAAACCTTCAGACCAAAGACTCACAAGTACTACTCATTACTATTCAGAACATTCTTAGCCTTTGTAATTTACATGAAAGTAAAATTGTCTGATGTTGATTGTTCAGTCATTTTGTCTTTTCTGGAGTTATTAGCAAAGCAAAGTACATCTACTCATATGGTGGCCAATTATGTGGCTGCGATAAAAGCTAAATTCATGGTATTTGGCCTTCAATATTGGGTCTTGGATGACCCTCGTATCAGGTACTTTTTGAAGTCTCTTAAAGTCAATCGACCTTTGTGTATCCCTAGAAGAAATATCATGGATATTCCCACCTTGAGAAAGTTGGTATTATTGTGTGACAATATCCCCATGGGTTCAGTCTATAAAGCCATCTTTCTAACAGCCTTGTTTTGCCTTCCTACACCTCTCAAACCTCACCCCGCATTCAGCTGCCAGTTTTCACCCTTCCAGGCATATCACAGCTGGTGATGTCTTCTTTACCAAAAGATTTGTAAAAATTCTTATCAAATGGAGTAAGACCATTCAAACTAGAGATAAATGTCATGTTTTGTCTTTACCTCATTTAAAATCCTCAGTCCTATGCCCTCATAGGGCTCTCGAGGTGATTTTTGATATGTATGCACCAACTGACAATGAACCATTTTTTCAAACTAGAGGATCGCTCGCAAAAAAAAAAGATAATGTTTTTGCATAGCAAAAACAAAGCGTCCCGAAAAGGATATAAAGGTGAGTGCTAAAGTATTAAGAAAATGCTTCGTTTCTAGCCTTATACTGTTGTGGCAACCAAAGTCAGCACAGTCTGCTCTATCTAGCACGGTTTTCAAGATATAAGCATTTTTATGTTTTGCAAAAAATAAAAAAATTAAAAATGTCCGCTATATTTGGCGAGTCAAAAATATTTTGAAAATTGGCATGGCTACTCTGCAGAGATACCCAGCAGGTCAAAAATTTTGTTGAGTTCGCTCCATATAGCACGGTTTTCGAGATATAAGCATTTTTGTGTTTTGCAAAAACTTTGAAAATTCAAAATGGCCACCATTTTTGGGGAGACAAAAATTTTTGTCAAGACCACTGCCGCGGTGTGTATCTCCTGCCGAGCATTAAAGCAGAAGAAATAGCTTTTCTGAGATATTCACAATTTTTCATTTTCCTGTGTGAAAGCTCTTCCAAAAGTAGGTGAATGAGTTATTTGAGAAAAATTGGCTATCTGCAATACTATTAAGAGATAATTCATATTTACTCATTTTGAGTAGGTGAATAATTATCTATGGGTCTGAAACTTCACCAAGTGAAAGCTCTCCCAAAAGTAGGTGAATGAGTTATTTGAGAAAAATTGGCTATCTGCAATACTTTTAGAGATAATTCGCATTTACTCATTTTGAGTAGGTGAGTAATTAGCTATGGGTCTGAAACTTCACCATGTGAAAGCTCTCCCACAAGTAGATGAATGAGTATTTGATAAAAATTGGGTATCCGCAATACTTTTACAGATAATTAGCATTTACTCATTTTGAGTAGGTGAATAAATAGCTATGGGTCTGAAACTTCACCAAGTGAAAGCTCTCCCAAAAGTAGGTGAATGAGTTATTTGAGAAAAATTGGCTATCTGCAATACTTTTAGAGATAATTCGCATTTACTCATTTTGAGTAGGTGAGTAATTAGCTATGGGTCTGAAACTTCACCAAGTGAAAGCTCTCCCAAAAGTAGGTGAATGATTAATTTGAGAAAAATTGGCTATCTGCAATACTTTTAGAGATAATTCGCATTTACTCATTTTGAGTAGGTGAGTAATTAGCTATGGGTCTGAAACTTCACCAAGTGAAAGCTCTCCCAAAAGTAGGTGAATGAGTTATTTGAGAAAAATTGGCTATCTGCAATACTTTTAGAGATAATTCGCATTTACTCATTTTGAGTAGGTGAGTAATTAGCTATGGGTCTGAAACTTCACAGAGTGAAAGCTCTCCCAAAAGTAGGTGAATGAGTTATTTGAGAAAAATTGGCTATCTGCAATACTTTTAGAGATAAATCGCATTTACTCATTTTGAGTAGGTGAGTAATTAGCTATGGGTCTGAAACTTCACCAAGTGAAAGCTCTGCCAAAAGTAGGTGAATGAGTTATTTGAGAAAAACTGGCTATCTGCAATACTTTTAGAGATAATTCGCATTTACTCATTTTGAGTAGGTGAGTAATTAGCTATGGGTCTGAAACTTCACAGAGTGAAAGCTCTCCCAAAAGTAGGTGAATGAGTTATTTGAGAAATATTGGCTATCTGCAATACTTTTAGAGATAAATCACATTTACTTATTTTGAGTAGGTGAGTAATTAGCTATGGGTCTGAAACTTCACCAAGTGAAAGCTCTCCCAAAAGTAGGTGAATGATTAATTTGACAAAAATTGGCTATCTGCAATACTTTTAGAGATAATTTGCATTTACTCATTTTGAGTAGGTGAGTAATTAGCTATGGGTCTGAAACTTCACCAAGTGAAAGCTCTCCCAAAAGTAGGTGAATGAGTTATTTGAGAAAAATTGGCTATCTGCAATACTTTTAGAGATAATTCGCATTTACTAATTTTGAGTAGGTGAGTAATTAGCTATGGGTCTAAAACTTCACCAAGTGAAAGCTCTCCCAAAAGTAGGTGAATGAGTTTTTTGAGAAAAATTGGCTATCTGCAATACTTTTAGAGATAATTCGCATTTACTCATTTTGAGTAGGTGAGTAATTAGCTATGGGTCTGAAACTTCACAGAGTGAAAGCTCTCCCAAAAGTAGGTGAATGAGTTATTTGAGAAAAATTGGCTATCTGCAATACTTTTAGAGATAATTCGCATTTACTCATTTTGAGTAGGTGAGTAATTAGCTATGGGTCTGAAACTTCACCAAGTGAAAGCTCTCCCAAAAGTAGGTGAATGAGTTATTTGAGAAAAATTGGCTATCTGCAATACTTTTAGAGATAATTCGCATTTACTCATTTTCAGTAGGTGAGTAATTAGCTATGGGTCTGAAACTTCACCATGTGAAAGCTCTGCCAAAAGTAGGTGAAGGAGTTATTTGAGAAAAATTGGCTATCTGCAATACTTTTAGAGATAATTCGCATTTACTCATTTTGAGTAGGTGAGTAATTAGCTATGGGTCTGAAACTTCACAGAGTGAAAGCTCTCCCAAAAGTAGGTGAATGAGTTATTTGAGAAAAATTGGCTATCTGCAATACTTTTAGAGATAAATCGCATTTACTCATTTTGAGTAGGTGAGTAATTAGCTATGGGTCTGAAACTTCACCAAGTGAAAGCTCTCCCAAAAGTAGGTGAATGATTAATTTGACAAAAATTGGCTATCTGCAATACTTTTAGAGATAATTCGCATTTACTCATTTTGAGTAGGTGAGTAATTAGCTATGGGTCTGAAACTTCACCAAGTGAAAGCTCTCCCAAAAGTAGGTGAATGAGTTATTTGAGAAAAATTGGCTATCTGCAATACTTTTAGAGATAATTCGCATTTACTCATTTTGAGTAGGTGAGTAATTAGCTATGGGTCTGAAACTTCACCAAGTGAAAGCTCTCCCAAAAGTACACGAATGAGTTATTTGATAAAAATTGGGTATCCGCAATAGTTTTTGAGATAATTAGCATTTACTCATTTTGAGTAGGTGAGTAATTAGCTACGGGTCTGAAACTTCACCAAGTGAAAGCTCTTCCAAAAGTAGGTGAATGAGTTATTTGAGAAAAATTGGCCATCTGCAATACTTTTAGAGGTAATTCGCATTTACTCTTTTTGAGTAGGTGAGCAATTAGCTATGGGTCTGAAACTTCACCAAGTGAAAGCTCTTTGGGATAGCTGCTCTGCAGAGATACCCTGAAGATAAAAAATTTCGTCGAAATCGCTCTATGTAGCACGGTTTTCGAAATATTAGCATTTTTGTGTTTTGCAATTTTTGCGCAAAAATTCGAAAATTCAAAATGGCCGCCATTTTTGGCAAGACAAATTTTTTTTGAAAATTGGCATGGCTACTCTGCTGAGTTACCCTGTGGGTCAAAAATTTCGTCGAAATCGCTCTATCTAGCACGGTTTTCGAGATATAAGCATTTTTGTGTTTTGCAAGTTTGCGAAAAATTCGAAAATTCAAAATGGCTGCCATTTTTTGCGAGAAATTTTTTGTCTGAAAATTGGCATGGCTACTCTGCAGAGATACCCTGCAGGTCAAAAATTTCGTCGAAATCGCTCTATCTAGCAGGGTTTTCGAGATATAAGCATTTTTATGTTTTGCAATTTTTGCGAAAAATTCGAAAATTCAAAATGGCCGCCATTTTTGGCGAGACAAAATTTTTTTGAAAATTGGCATGGCTACTCTGCAGATATACCCTGTGGGTCAAAAATTTCGTCGAAATCGCTCTATCTTGCAGGGTTTTCGAGATATAAGCATTTTTATGTTTTGCAATTTTTGCGAAAAATTCGAAAATTCAAAATGGCCGCCATTTTTGGCGAGAAATTTTTTTTTTCAAAATTGGGATAACTACTCCGCAGAGATACCCTGTGGGTCAAAAATTTCGTCGAAATCGCTCTAACTAACACGGTTTTCGAGATATAAGCATTTTTGTGTTTTGCAATTTTTGCGAAAATTTCGAAAATTCAAAATGGCCGCCATTTTTGGCGAGAGAAAATTTTTTTGAAAATTGGGAAAAGTACTCCGCAGAGATATCCTGTGGGTCAAAAATTTTGTCGAAATTGCTCTATCTAGCACGGTTTTTGAGATATAAGCATTTTTGTGTTTTGCAATTTTTGCGAAAATTTCGAAAATTCAAAATGGCCGCCATTTTGGGCGAAACAAAATTTTTGTGAAAATTGGGAAAACTACTCCGCAGAGATACCCTGTGGGTCAAAAATTTCGTCGAAATCGCTCTATCTAGCACGGTTTTCGAGATATAAGCATTTTTGTGTTTTCCTTATTTGGAAAATTCGTAATGATTAATTAATCATTAATTACTCGGCCATTTCTTGACCAATCAATGCCAAAATCTAATGATTTCCAGATTTTAATAGAATGAATGTATTTGCCAAGTTTCAGGTGAATTGATAAAATTCCTTTCAAGTTATCATCCGGACAAGCTTCCCCATCGAAAAAAGACATTTTTGGTCATGTGACCTCTCTGATTGGTTGAAATGTCACTGCAGCATATTCAAAAAAATTCCCCAAGGCTACTGCCTAAACCTGCCAAATTTGAAAAGAATCTGGCTAACGGTTACAGAGTTATAAGGAAAACAAAATGCGGAGCCGGCGGAGCCGGCGGAGCCGGCGGAGCCGCAGGAGCCGGCGGAGCCGGAAGCTCTCCCATACACAAACAAGCGTCCCTTGCGGGACGCTTAATTATGACCCCCAGGGGGTGGCAACTACGTATTGATTCCAGGGTTAGGAAAACTCTTACAAAGTTGAACACAAAATTGGGTTATTCACCTGGTTCTTTTACCTTCCACACATTCCAGCATTCTGGGGCCACTTTGGCTTATAATTCTGACATCCCTGTTCAAAAAATCAAACATCATGGCTTCTGAACATCAGAATGTGTGTGCAGGTATATTCAACAGGATCAAACTATGGGAGAACATGTGGCTTCTGCTTTTTCCAAGGTTTTGGCTGATGCTTAACTACCTACTTTTGGGCTTGGGGCAAAATTTACATGCCTTACTGTATTAAAATAATACACCTATTAAAAATAACAGTGGTGGCTACTTAAATCAAATACATGGATGTATGAATATTGGGTAAAGTGATTCTAAATTCCTTAATTTTAACACAAGATGCAATTTTTTGGATGAAGGCGGTGATTGCTCTCAGCAGGTTCAGAGTCCCATGGGACATAAAAGGGTGGTTGTTGGTTGCAGGTAGCAAGTGCTACCAGGTGGTTGCTCTTTGCAGCTGGTTGCTCAAGCAGGTTGGACTGTTTACAATACCTGATGAGCCCAGTCAGATTTGTCTGTCAGGTATGAATGTATATAATACCTGGATGAGTCCAGTAAGATTTGTCTGTCAGGTGAGAATGTATACATGCATATTACCTGGTGAGCCCAGTAGGATTTGTCTGCCAGGTGAGAATGTATACAATACCTGGTGAGCCCAGTAAGATTTGTGTCACATGAGAATCTATATAATACCTGGTGAGTCCAGCAGGATTTATCTGTCAGGTGAAAATGTATATAATACCTGGTGAGTCCAGCAGGATTTGTCTGTCACTTGAAAATGTTTATAGTACCTGGCAAGTCCAGGAGGATTTGTCTCTCAGGTAAGCATGTACATGTATATAATAACTGCTGAGTCCAGTAGGATTTATCGGTCAGGTGAGAATGTATATAATACCTGATGAGTCCAGTAGGATTTGTCTGCCAAGTGAGAATGTGGATCATCCCATTCCTGAACATCCTGTGCACAATCTGATGTCCCAGCAGCCCAGGTATAACCCCAGATGTCTGTCTCATCATCATGGAAACCATCCCAATTAGCAGTCATGTAGTGGTTAGAGATGGTGTATTTTAAGTCAACTTTGGGAATGTTGCCATTAAACACTGTGGAGGCTCCAGGACCATCAATAATAAATCTGTAAACATTAGTAATACAAGCACATTTCCATTAAAAATATTTTAAACTATAGTTCACTGTACTCAGTTATCATTCTGTCATGATAAAGAATTTTAGGACAAAAGATGCTTTTAATCAATCTGCTAAACTGTCCAAGCAAGTAGATAGCATCTAAATTTAGTAATCTTATATGAATACTCCTGATTTGCTCCTATCTCAGCCACTTTCATTCTATTCATTGCTTTGTTGTTTTCTTAAGCTGAGTGTCCTATGTTTCAATATTTGCATTCATAGCATAAGCACAGCTACCAATATGGTAATCTACCTACATATTATACATGGGTAGGTTTGAAAGACTTGGAAAATAACTGGATACAGACACTATCTTCGGTTATTTACCACCTTTGCAAATTGATAAATACTAATTTTATTTTGCTTGTACACCAACATGATTCTTTAATGTTAAAGTATTAAGTTTGGATACCTGTGATTATGATGAGGAGTGACTTCAATGCACCTTTCACCATGAGTAACAGCTGCTGAACAGTTATCATGTCTCATTACATCCAACTTTGTATCTCCAATGGCCCCTGATATATTAATATAACCTATGTAAGAATTTTAAAATTCCCTCTTTCAGAACATTGAAATCAACCTACATGGATAATTTATTAAAATTAATCCCCTTGTTACAACAGAAATAGCATTTTAACCAAATCTAAAACTCAAACTATGCCATCCAAGGAAAAGGCTAAATATTCACTAATTGCAATTGTACTTTTAATAGTTTGCACATTCACGTTTTGATTTCAAATATTTTAGAATTAGTACAAAAGGTGTGACAGACTTTATCAGTGGATATCACATGTATTTCAGATTTAACTCATTCAATTTATCATTGTCATCCGTATTGCAACTAATATCACTGTCAAGAGACTTTTCAATGGTCATAAAGTATATTACCTTTCACTATTTTTACCTGGTTCCGGACACGTAAAATCCACCACAATCTCTTGACTGGTCAGGTAAGTCTCGTATCCCCTCACATTGCTAATCCTTGCATTCAGATAATAGGCTTCACCATGTATCAGCTGCAAACCTTTGTAAGAAAAATAGGCCGTATATCCGGCTCCGAGTTTCTCAAAATTGTGGTAAGCTCCACTCAGGACTAATTCTGCCGCCTTTCCTTCAATGGTCCAATGTAAATCACAAGTGTCTGAGCCATAGTCAAAATCAAAGGAAGCGCAGCCATCCCCTTGTTCAATACAAGCTGCAGCACACTCATAGTCAAAACCAGCAGTGAGTGATTTGATAGGTATAGATGTCAGTCTTCCTTGTCTTGGAGTAGCAAAGTGTCCCAAGTCACCTATATCAATACAGTAGACAATGCACAACCAGAACATGCATTGTACACAAGAAATGGTTCTACTTATGGTTACCTTACTTCTTTCACAAACTGAACAGTACTTTTGCATGTTTTTTATCTCAAACTTTTGACAGGTAGGGTTATATGGGGGCAGGTCTCTTACATTTCCCATATGTTGTCATTAGTTTAAGTTAACACCTTGACCACACAAGTCTGTACTGAAGGTAAGAAGATATGCAATGGGTATCTTTGGTTTGTAAGTTAGTGACTACAATCACATCCTGTCATTATTGGAGGTTCAAATACAGAGTGTAGTCACACAAGTTTTCACTTAAAGAAATCACTTTCATTTTGTTTTGAAAACAACAAACAAAATGAAATACCATATTTATCCATACAAACGCCCCCCCCCCCCCCCCCCCATTAGTCATCCCTCTCCATCCTGTCTACCTTTGCAAAGTTCATATTTCGGGGTTTTACATCCCTCTCAACAACCAACACCTTTGGGATTCCGGGATTCCAAAAAAAAAAGATGCGTTTTAGTACTTACCCAATCGAATACCGCTTACGAGAAATAAAGAAAGTCACAACAAAACATAGCAATTATGATCACAAACGCAATGAAATCTGCAAAAATACGAGATAAACTTTATAATTTCTTCAAATTTAAGGTTTGTTTTCAATATTTTAAGCTCTCTCGCCATTATACATACTGGCAAGCGAGATCAAGGCTGTAAGTGTCCATTATCGCCCATTGCCAATGGACTCAAGAGTTGATTTTTTGATGGGTAATAGTCGCCCCCCCTCCCAACCCTTTTGAAAAATGCATCGCCCCCGGAGCATTTATAAGAATAAATACGGTAGCTTTCTTCAATTTATTTTATGTTCTCTGTTGCTATTTTATAATTATATCATTGCAAATTGTAAGGAAAATCTGGAATCTGTTATTTAATTTCTGATTTCAAACTACATGGACTTGATCTTAAGGTTCTGTCAGAATTGGAATCTGCTGGTGACTGAATCAAGTCTGGTTAAATTAGATACTGCTACTTATGTCAACAATTGACCTCTCAATCTAAACATACTAGAGATATGGTATATGGAATTACTGCTTCAATGTAAACCTCATTCATTTTCCTTACTGACTGCATAACCAATCCATCACCAGGCTCCACTGAGCTGTAAGTGATCATATTTCACATTGGGTTTAGCAAACTCTACATTCCCGACACGCTGTTTCAATCACTGGCCAGATCTAATTCTGATTGGATTAATACTGGGATCATGGATAAAATCAAAATCAGCAACAAACAGGATGTTATCACGATAGATCTATGCACCAAATTTTGTGATGGTATCTGAAATGGTTTATATGTGAATGGGGGGAAACCATTTTCAAAATGGAATCCATGGCAGGTGATTGTTTTTTGCCTGAATGGAATCAATATTAATAACAAGCAGGTTTATTGATGTTATCAAATTTTTACAGAAAATTTGATATTTTGGTCAGCAATCTTATTTTTGTTAAATGAGTGTAGACAATTTTCAACTACAACAAAAAACCATGAAATTATTTTTTTTTCAGTCATGGCATTACATATGTGACAAAAGTTGATTCAGCCAGGCACAATAGTTTGTTTACAATAGATGAACCTACCCTCGCCCTCTTTATTGACTGCATCTTTCTCAAGATCAAACAGATACCAGTCTATGACCTGGTCTCCATAGTAACCCCTACCAACCCCGACCCCTGTGTACTGCTCCTCTACCAGTGGCGAGTCTTCGATCACCACCAGGGTTCCACTCAGTATGGATGGGTGACTCGTGTAAATGTGAGCAGCCTCAAACCTTCCCGTTGCTGGTGTGATGTCATAGGTGTCGAGGACACAGTGAACTATGGTCTGGTTTTTGCAAGTATTGATGGCCTTGACATTGAAGTACAATGGTACACCTGTTACCTTAAGCTGCACAGGTACAATCTGAAACATAGAAAATAGCCTCGAAGATGCCCATACCCCACAGTTTCTGAGATACAACCCAGACAAACATTTTCCTTCTGCCCGACTGACCATCCATTCATACCCCAACTGGTGAAAACAATACCTGCACAGCCCTTAAAGGTTTTGTGGTAAAAACTAGGTAAATCATGCTTTTTTATTGTGTGTTGGGGCTGTATTGGTAACATTTTCCGAGCAAGTATAATATTCTTAAATTAAATACATAAAGTGTGTTTCAATCTCATAACTTCAAAACACTAAACCCTTTAGATGTCAATCAAGAATATTTCGCTTCACCCACATATCAGAGAAACCCACATCAGTCCAACACATCTGTTATATCTCTTTGTTTTCCAGTTTTTGTACAGCCAAACTTCTACCTGTTAATAAATAATAGTATAATATTACATGTACCGCCACCCTTCTACGACAGACTCTCCTTCCATGCCCATCCCACTCAAACAGATTGGTGCCATCTCTACCTGTCAATCAAGAATGCTTAGCTCCACCCACTTACCATAGACACTCCCTCCATATCAGTCCAGCCTAACACATCAGTTCCATCTCTGTAAGTCCCTATGGCATATTGGAGGTGAAGAAGACTCTCTGGATCATGGAAAGGAGCTTCAATGTAAAAGGCAGGATCTGACCAGTGCCGAGCTGGTACTTGCTCCACAAGACAAAGGTTACTTTCCCACTCGAATACAGGTGGAGTTTTATCATGGAATAAATTCTCTGATAAGTCCAGTTCACCTGTTGTCAACACAAGGTTACCACAAATATGTATGACAACCAGACCAAATATTTTAAAAATCAATTTAAAATTTAATTATTTTCTAGAGAAAATTTTATTCCAGTTTCTTTTTGGCCACTGGACACATGAGATCTTTAGCAATAGGAGAAGTGAAAAGTTTCCAGTAGTATTAAATAAAAATAATAACACATGGCTGCAGCTGTTTGGATAATTCCTTTTGAAATTGAGAAATCAGAGTGGAACATGTATATTCTAACAATACCAATGTGAGATTTTCTAATAAAATGACAACTTATCATTGAAAATTCCATAAGAAATGTTCAAAAACATAATGAATTGCAAATTTAATAAGTAAATTGAATTTTTATAAGTTAATACCCTATCCAATGGACAATATGCTAAACCGGTCGGCGCAGACCGGCCCGCCAAACGTCAGAAAAAGACGTCCTGTGTCTCCACCGGCTGGCCGGTCCTCACACTGCACTCGCCAGGTGGCGTGTCGTACTTCCTTCCTGTCTAGACAAGCTGACGTCATAGCATCTTTTTCGTTGTCTAAACCTATTAGACCCCTAGTAAACTGATAGCGGGGTCGGTGGGAGGGTCTTGCGTGTCCATTGGATAGGGTATTAACTTATAAAAATTTAATTTATTTATTAAATTTGCAATTTTATTGCGTTAATACATCCTATCCAATGGACAATATGCTGAATAACTACCGCTTGGTCGGCGGGTAAGGTACTAGGGACTTATACGAACTCAGAAAATAACTAACAACTTTAAGCCTGGGTCGATTTAAGATTATCAAGACCCTTAAGGCTATGGTTGGTCAACAGAGACCGGTTAACCGGTCCAAACCGACTCGCCTCCCCTCCCCCTTTTTACAGACCTGCTCTGAGGTAGGGGAAGAGAGGGATGAGTTCAGTCCCAAGAAATAAACCTCCCGAAGGAAGCACGTTTGATTTTTTTTTTTTTGATGCTTCTTAACTATATATACACTATATACATATGTACAAATCTCCTCTCTGGCCTGGGTTATTTGTGGATCTGTTGAGCAGCCACTACAGGTCCCAGGTGGTAAAGCTCAGAATCAGCCCATGCCACATCCTTCAAATAGAATTGGGTGAAGGTGTTATGTGACTTCCAGTGGCATGCTGCTAATATTTGTTCCAAGGAGACCCCCGACTGGAAGGCCTTTGAAGCAGCGAAGGCCCTGACATCATGGGCTTTAACCTGATGTAACTTGTGGGTCTCCTGGTCTGAGAGCTCATAACATAGGATCACAGTTTGTTTGATCCAAGAGGAGATAGTGTCAGGTGAGATGTCCTTGTCGAAGCCTTTTTTGAAGGAGACAAAAACCAACTCCTTATTCTGCCTGAAGTCTGAAGTCCTGTCCAAATAGTAACGCAAGGCTCTAACCGGACAGAGGGATCTATCAGACCTGAGGGACCTATCCAGAGTTGGGGCCAGGGCTGGGATAACCACTGGGGCCACACTGTCTGGACCCTCTTTAGCCAGCTGATTTTTGGAGAGGAAGCTGGGAGAAGGGTACAGGGATACCTTAGTCCAATCAGACTGGTGTCTGATGTTCTTATGTTGCCAAGCATGAATCTCACTTCTGCGTTTGCCTGATCCTAAGGCTAAGAGGAAAACTGTCTTGAAGGTCAAATGCTTCAAGGAGGCCTCCTTAATTGGCTCAAAGGGAGCCTTTGTTAACTGGTGTAAAACCAGAGATAGGTTCCAGGAGGGGATACCTCTTCTGCCCTTGGGTCTGTCTCTGTGGAAGCTATCCAAGAGACGGGTGAGATTTTCATCTTTGCTGATGTTGAGAGTTGAACTGCCCAATTTATCAGCAATGGCAGACCTGTAGCCATCAATGGTGCTGGGCTGCAATTTCCTTTCCTCAAAAAGGTACATGAGGAAATCAGCAACTGACTTTACAGGAGGTGTCCTGAAGTCCACCTGATTTGTGATGCACCACTGTGTAAAAATGGCCCACTTTGCCTCATAGACGGATCTAGTTGATCCTCTTTGAGGAGCTTCAATTCTTGTTGCCACTGCCTCAGAGAAACCCTGCTCCTTGATAGCTGTGGCTCTAGGAGCCATGCGTGGAGATTTAGGTTTGTTAGACTCCTGTGAGGGGTCTGATTGAATGGCTGAGTCAGAAGGTTCGGCAACTGAGGTAGGAGCAATGGTATCTGGCTGGACATCTCCACTAGGTCCCAAAACCATGTCATGTTGGGCCACCCCGGGGCAATAATGATCAACCTCCGGTACGGGGAGTCTTGCAACTTCTCCACCACTTTGCCCAAAATGGCTGTTGGTGGGAAGGCGTATGCGTCCAGATCTTCCCATGACAAACTGAGTGCATCCACTGCAGTGGCCCTGGGGTCCGGTACCGGTGATACGAACAGGGGCAGCTTGTTGTTGAACCTCGTAGCAAATAGATCTATTTGAGGCTGATGCCACCTGTCGCATAGGGCTTGGAAGATTTCTGGCAGGAGGGACCATTCGGTTTGGATGGTCTGACCCAATCTGGACAATTTGTCTGCCACTACATTTAGGTGGCCGGGGATGTGTCGTGCCCTCAGAGTCACTTGCTTCCCGGTGCACCAGGTCAAGATTCTCCAGAGTAGGGCACAAAGTGGGCCCGACCTCATGCCTCCTTCCTTGTTGATATAGGCTACTACGGTGGTATTGTCAGTTGCAACTAGCACCATTTTGCCTATGCATACCTTTTGGAACTCTTTTAGAGCCAGAAAGACTGCTTTTAACTCCAAGTAATTTATGTGCAATTTGCTTTCCGGTAGGGACCAGGATCCTCTGGCAATATGCTCGTTTAAGTGAGCGCCCCACCCTTCTTTTGATGCGTCTGTAAAGATTTGCAGGGCATGCTGTAGAGGGTGTAGTGGTTGGCCTGTGAGAACGTTGTCTTCTTGCAGCCACCATTGCAAGTGAGGATGCAGAGATCTGGGCAGAGGGATCCGTTTGTGTAGGGATTCCGGTATTCTCCAATTTCTTTTGAGGTGCCACTGAATGGGCCTCATGTGTAGTCGGCCTAGGTGAACTTGTTTCTCTGTCGCGGTTAGCAGGCCTATTAAAGACATCAGCTCCCGCACTGAACAAGCCGGTCGGGAGATGAGTTCTAGTATCTTTTCCTGTAGGCTTTGCCACCTGTCCGGTGTCGGTCGGACCCGACCGGACTGGAGGTCGAATTGATAACCGACAAAGTTGAAAACTTGCTTGGGGTCCAATTCCGACTTTTCTATGTTCACTAGCCAACCCAACTGTCGGCACAGTTGTACTAGGACCTGTGTATGTTGTAGACAGGCCCGGTAGGATGTGGCCCTCACCAACCAGTCGTCTAGGTATTGGTGGAGCCTTATACCCTTCTGAGTGGCCATAAGTTTCACCTCCTTTGCTATGACAGTGAACTCCATGGGAGCTGTGGATAGGCCGAAGGGGAGAGCTTTGAACTGAAAGATCTGTCCCTGGGCGTGAAATCTCAAATATTTCCTTGACTGTTCCTGTATGGGGATGTGGAAATAGGCATCCTTGAAGTCTATGGAGGTTACCCACTCTCCTTTTTGGAGAGAGGTTCTGATGGTTTCCGGAGTCTCCATCTTGAATTTCTCTGTTTTGAGAAAGGGATTTAGATTGCTCAAATCTAGGATTGGCCTCCATTTGTTGTTGGGTTTGGGAACCAGGAATAGTCGGTTGAAAAACCCTAGGGATGTTTGTTTGTGTACCCGTTCTATAGCATTTTTTGCCGTAAGCTGATGTAATGCCTCTAACAGTTTGAGATTTCTGTGAGGATTGCCATAGCAGCTTACAACTGTTGGGGTTCTTGACAAGTTTGGCCTGGTCCGGAAGGGAAGGGTGTACCCCTCCCTCAGGATTTGAACAACTTTCGGACCGGCCCCCAGCTCTGACCACTTTTCCCAAAAATTTTGGAGTCTGGCCCCTACAGGAAGATTTGTGGCAACATTGGGAGCATTTGTTACAATATTTGCATGAGACAATGGAATGACACAAGAAACACCTTTCACAGATTTTAATGAACTTAGATCTGGAAAACAAACTGCTGCCCCGGGACTTATTTCTTTCTTTTGCGAATGCCCGGGCGCAGTATGAGCAGAATTTACAACAAGTAACTTTGCATTTAAAGTGTTCATAGTCTCTTGTGGGCTCTCGGTCAGCAGCAGTGGTCTCAATTGCAAAAAACATTGATTGTCATTTATACTGCTGCTGACCCTTGGCAGGACGTGAGGAGTACTGTTGCTTCCCTTTGTTCTTGCGGCGCTGAGTGCGTGACAAGTTTTTCCAGGCCGGTTTGTCCTGTTTTCTGTCCGACCTTTGTTCCTGCCTTTCATACGGGTGGTAGCGGCGACCCTTATATACAGAGCCAGACTTGTTCCTATCAAAGTCAGTAATGTCCTCCTCAGCTTTTTTAACACAAGAGTCTGGGAAGAGAGTCTCCACATGAAGAGGTGAGGTACGGAGGGCGTTGAGGGTATCCGCCTTCACACCAGCCTTAAGATATGCCAGATAAGAATCCCGCCTCAGGAGGGTTGCATTTGCCATGTTGACGAACACAAATTCAGTGAGGTGTTCAACTGCTTTAGCCATGGATTGACACACACTGGCGTTGAAGTCCAGTAAAAATTGAAGCTCGTCAATAGCAGCTGAAGCCTTAGTCGGTGCCTTGCCCTTTGACTCCACTCGTATTGCTTTTAACTGTGCACCCATGTTCTGTTGGACCTTCAGCAAACACCTGTTGAATCCAGCAGCCTGGTTACATATAATAGTGGACTCACGCGCGGATTTTTCCCATTTACGTAAGTTCTCTTGGGAAATAGGCCGCGACATGGATGGGGCACTTGCTATACCAGCCTGTCTGGCAATCCTCAAGTATCCACTGTTCAGGCGTGAAGAACCGGTGTGCCACGAAGTAACTACTTGGTCAGAGTCCTTCTTTGGGTTTGGGTGGCACCCATACCACTTGGTCTGTGATTTCGGTGGCCAGACGAATTGGTCTCTCAAGAGGCCCCCTGCCTCAGAAGCTCGAGTTGGATATCCTTGAGTAAGGGTAAGATTGAGCTTTGAAAGTTTCTTGCAGAGCCATTCATCTGTCAGTAGAGAAACAGAGACTTTCCCTGGAGTGTGCATCTTGGGGCCGGAGAAAGGATTGTCCTCAGATGTTGTCGCCCCAGTGTCAATGTCCGGAATATGAGACCAGTTCATGAAGGATCTAATCCCCCTCATAGTTTCTCGGTAGGATTGCTCCTCCGAGAGGGACTGATCATGATCAGATGTATTTGCCTCCATATCGTCTGACAATTCCCCTTCCTCCGGAAAGATATCAACAAGAGGATGGTCGGAAGACAGGCTGTCCGATTCCGAATCACTAGAGGGAGAGGCGTCTTTCTTAGATATGTCAAAGGCCGTGGCTGAACGTTTCTGCCTTGGTTGTGCCAGTTCTGGTAGGCCTGAGGATGAGGCTTTTGAAGTGGTAGTAGACCCGTGAGGAACTGGGTCGGTGGCTGGTGAGGCAAGGGCAGTGTCGGCTGGTTGAGGAAGAGTAGTCGGTTGAATGAAGGGTTCCGGTCGGATCAAACCGGCTGGTGGAGCATGTGAAGGGGTGACCTTTACAGTTCCAAACACTGGTTCCTGAGGTCGGTCCAACGTCTTGGCCATAAGCAGGGCCTCCAGTCTGTTAAACTGGTCCGACCACTTTTTGTCTAAATCTGATAATTTAGAGTCGGTAGAAGGGGCAGTGGACTTCCCCTGTCCGGTAGATGAAGATGAGGATGCAGGCCGGCTGGGTGACTTGACCGACTTGTCCGGCTTAACCGACTTAGAAGATGCAGACTTCTTATCAGATTTCTTCTCAGATTTCCTCCTCTTCTCTTCCGGCCCACTCAAACCAGAGGCACCGGAGGTACCCTGGCCATCCACTACCCCTACTACCGACACAAGTGCCGGGTCCACAAGGGTGGGACTGAGAGTGTCTGAATCCTTGATGGCTGTTGAAGACTTGGCCTCTTTCCGTTCCTTCTTTAGTTTGTAGGAGGGGGTTGAAAGCTGAGTTCTTTGTTCCGGCGTCAAAAGGTCGCAATGTCCACAAGATTCAGGTGGGGACTTAACACAAGGGTCAGAGCCCTTCTTCTTGTCACGGCACCTAGCACACACAGTGTGGTGGTCAAAGCCAGCCATCATGTGGCCGCACCCCCCCCTACGTTGACTTGGAGAAGACATGATAAAACAAGCACACGTGAGGAAGTGATCCGTAAGGTAAATAAAACCGCACTTCTAACAACTCACAAGGCGTTCCAAGTACAAAAATAACTGTAGAGATGATCTATAGTATGTGAGGAAGTGATACGTAAAGTTCAACAATCCAGCACTTCTTCAAACTCACATAAAATAAAATATAAAACAATTTCCAAATATTCGTTCCAGCAGTGCATGCGCCAAATGAAAAAGATGCTATGACGTGAGCTTGTCTAGACAGGAAGGAAGTACGACACGCCACCTGCCGAGTGCAGTGTGAGGACCGGCCAGCCGGTGGAGACACAGGACGTCTTTTTCTGACGTTTGGCGGGCCGGTCTGCGCCGACTGGTTTAGCATATTGTCCATTGGATAGGATGTATTAACGCAATAAAATCAAATTTTCTAGATACAAAATATCTCATCATTGTCCAAATAGGCTAAAGGAGACTTTGAGACCAGGTAATTTCATATCATTATATAGCAATTACCAGTTAATACATCTGCTCTCCATGTAAATATGGTGAATTCAATTGTAATGAAGAGCACTTTGAAGTAGGCCTTGAAGTCTATCCCCAGAGGTATTAGCTCAATCACCAATGATTTCCTGCAAAACATGACATCTATGCATATTAACTGCTTCACAGTAACTACACCAAGTGTAATATTCAGAACTCTAGTAAATTAAAGAAAATTAAAAGTCATTCCACAGGTCTAGTGGTCTATCTGGTCAGTATTTATTTCTTTGGCATAAATTAACTCATAAGTGCTCTACTGTCCTGAACAGAATGCCATTTTGTTGCAAGCTTACCCTCCCTGACTAGTGTTGATAAGTCTTGATTTTATAGTCTTGGTTAAAGAAGAAGAGATATCTCTAAAGTACCTTGTCCAAATAAACATCTCCCAAGCCTGTCCAATGGTAACACCTCAGACCTAATTTTAAATCAGCCCCTTCTGCAGTGCATATTCAAATGGTATTACAAGTATTTTCTTATCCAGAACAACATGTTACATATAATGGTTCTGTACTGGGTCCTTTTACCATATATAGATACTGGATCATTAACGTTCTCTGTAATCTATAGTGGTTTCTAATTACAGATTGGCTAAAGTTTCTAAAACGTTCTATGCTCCCCTGCTATGTATATGAAGGGTAGAAAGACTGATGCTGAAGCAGAGCTGAACTGGACTGTTATGAGGAAGGAGGTCTATGAGTAAATTTGCTGCATTTAATCTGGATTACTTTTTCAAGTGAATATAAAATGCTTGTAAACTACATTTTGTGGTGAACTCTAACTGAAGTGAATTGGATTCAATGGCCAGATATCCCTGGATAGTGGATTTTTGTTGGTCAGAGGATATTGTTCACATCAAGAAACAAACATTGGAGTTGTTTAGATATAACAAGAATTCAACAGAATTGTACTGTGTCACCAGCTTTGGTTAAAGACTGAAGCGGATGAAATTCGAAAGGACATAACTTATGCCAGGTAGACAAAAATAGTTGACTTGCAGCATTTTTGCAAATCCAGACCATCTTTCAGAAGGACTGAGTCATGGTGAAGCCCCACCTTGTTGAAAAATATAACTTAAACTGCTAGTCATATGACCATACAAATTAATGCATTGTGCAAGATGTCCTGTCTTGTCTGCTTCCCCTCTTCATGGAGCAAAGAAGGACTTCTATTTGTTCAACTCCTCTCTTCATAGAGGAAAGAAGGGCTTATATTTGTCCGCCATTTTGTGGGAGAGCAAACAAGCAAGATCATTGTCTATCAATTCTGCACTGATAATCCACTAGTAAAGCATGCTCAGCTAGTCATAATACATGTAAATGCATTGCACAAGATGGGTCATGTCTTGTCTGCCTCGTCTCTTCATTGAGGAAAGTAGGACAGCTATTTGTCCACCATTTTGTGGGACAACAAACGAGCATTGTCTAATCTTGTGGAGTGTTAGGTCACTTTACCATACAGGTTTCTTCAGGACTTTTTATATGCATAACGGAGAAGCAGAAAAAAACTGTTTCCATGGCAACACTAGCTGCCTGATCTTGCTGAAGAAGCTAACCAGCTTCTATTCATGCAGGGGTTTGGAATGCAAAAAATCCACAGGAATAAAAGTCAAAGAAACAGAAAAAAAGTGTTGCCATGGCAACACTTGTTACCAGGTGTTGCCGAAAAACTAATCAGCTGCAGTCTGTGCAGGAGTATGGAAAGCAAAGAACCCATAAAAATATTTAAAAGTCCAAGAAACAAAAAAAAGTGTTGCCATGGCAACACTTGTTACCAGGTATTGCCGAAAAACTAATCAGCTCCAGTCTGTGCAGGGGTATGGAAAGCAAAGAACCCATAAAAATATTTACAAGTCCAAGAAACAAAAAAAAGTGTTGCCATGGCAACACTTGTTGCCAGGTTTGCCAAAAAACTAATCAGTTCCAGTCTGTGCAGGGGTATGGAAAGCAAAGAACCCATAAAAATATTTGCAAGTCAAAAAAAAGAAAAAAGTGTTGCCATGGCAACACTTGTTGCCAGGTGTTGCCGAAAAGCTAATCAGCTGCAGTCTGTGCAGGGGTATGGAAAGCAAAGAACCCATAAAAATATTTAGAAGTCCAAGAAACCCAAAAAAGTGTTGCCATGGCAACACTTGTTGCCAGGTTTGCCGAAAAACTTATCCGCCCCAGTCTGTGCAGGGGTATGGAAAGTAAAGAACCCATAAAATATCCAAGTCCAAGAAACAGAAATAAGTGTTGCCATGGCAACACCTGTTGCCAGTTATCGTTATAAAACTAATCAGCTCCAATCCATGCAGGGGTTTGGAATGCTAAGAACTCCCCAAAAGATATTAAAGCCCAAGAAACATGAAAAAGTGTTGCCACGGCAACACTTGTTGCCAGATATTGCCAAGAAAGCAATCACACACAAACTCTCATGCCATTAAACTTCCACACCAAATTTAGCTGAGACACATAAAATACTGTACCTGTAAATGAGCAGCAATGAAGGGTGATTCAGATGGAAAATAAAAATAATATCCATGTCCAGCAGGATGGATATAATAATTAAAATAAGTTGTAACTTTAAACTTACTTTTTTAACTTTCAGGTTTTTATGGTAACATTACAATAAAGATCCTGTTTTGGTCTAGACACATGTACATGTTTAATTTAAATGAAAAACTCTAAACTATCACTTTAATATTGCCAAAACATCACAGAAATTTGTCCTAACCTTAAACTGAATGTAAGTCAATGCAAATGTTAAGAGTTTAAGGTCATGTTAACCATGTAGACTTTGTTCAAGGTTACGTATAGCCAAAATTTAAATGTGCTTAAAATCTATTGCACATAATTTAAGATATTATCCGAAATTTTAAAAGAAAAGTAATTATAATTATGCCATTACTGAGAGTTAAATGTCACCTCAATGTAGTCTCAGGGCATTTCTGCAACATCAGTTACATGTACCTGTAAAAGATAGATCAAATATGTCATGCCATTTTGGTATACTTTGTGGAATCATAGAAAAAGTTGAGCTCAGTAACATTCTTTTACACATGGGAGATTAAGGTCACCTTAAAATAGGGCATACCTTCAGGACTAGATACATCAACATACCAAATTTAAATTAAATCTGTCATGCAGAATTGAAATACTCTCCAGAAATAGAACAAGGGTGACGTGGTTAGCTTTCACCCAACCACAGAGTCGAATCTTTGGACAGCACTGGGTGTTGAAACCTGTAAACTCTGTATAATATCGCCCGTATTTAGAAACCGAATTCAGGGAAGTTGTTTTCAGATTTGTGCAGCGAGATGGGTATTTGTAGTGACGTGATGTGAAAGGTTTACAAATATGAAGGGTCTGTAGATCCGCAGTTTTACAAGGCTGGTTTAAGATGAAAACCACCAGGATATTTCCTGTCCATGGACTTGCCTCATTAATATTAATGAGCAAATATGCGCAGTCACGGCAGTTCATTGTGGGGTTTCCTGACAATATTCTACAAGGCTGGTTTAAGATGAAAACTACCAGCATATTTCCTGTTCGCGGACTTGCCTCATTAATATTAATGAGCAAATATGCGCAGTCACGGCAGTTCTTTGTGGGGGTTTCGTAACAATATTTTACAAGGCTGGTTTAAGACGAAAACTACACGGGTGGTCACTAAGATAAACGGTCACGGAGATAAACGGTCCTCAGAAATGCTCACATAAAAACAGTTAAAAGGTTTAAACAACAATATAACACAAACCAAAATCATAAAAAGCATTGTTTAAGTCTATTTTGTTGTTTAGTTTCTGCGATTTTGCTATTTACACTATTTAAATTTGAAAACTTTGAAGACCGTTTATCTTCGTGACCGTTTATCTTCGTGACCACCCGTGTACCAGCATATTTCCTGTTCACGGACTTGCAGTTTGAAATTTGATTTTAAAATGAGAAGACATATATAGTACTGTATATGGATATTTTACAGAAGCAAATTGTAAGTATTTAAATAAAATATTTGTGTGTTGTTTTGACAATATTACGAATAGCCACAATGAGCGAAAATAGGGAATAACAGATTATGCAGAAATGACGTGATAACTTCTAGGACATGCAAAAGCGCCTTCGAGTGGTTGAATGTAAAACTACGGAGTTTGAAATATTTTCATTGTCTCTGCCAGAGGTGTTCTCGATTCTGATTGGCTGAACGAAAAATGTATAGTACTACCGTGACGTCACTTCATTCATTAATTTCTTTGCGGTTTATTTGTTTGACAAATGAGTAATAGACTGTAGATGCGCAGACAACATTTTTATAATAACAGTGACTGCGTGATAAACCAGCAGACCAATAAATTAATTGGGGTTTCCACGTCTAGAAACCAGCAGACGAAACGGTTAAAAAAGACTCGTTCGAGTAGACCATTACAATGGCAAAAACAATAGTTTCTAGGACATACGGGTTCTTTGAGAAAGCCAGACGAAGTGCCAGACAAGCTTTTTACTTTATAAAATATAACTGAATAAAAGCATTAAAAATCTTCAAAATGGCAGAGTATATAATATACACATTTATGTACAGATATGTGAAGAAAATATTATGCAGAATTGATATTTAAGGGTTTAAACGGCAAATTTAAAATCGTGACCGCAACTCAGTACATAACTCGAATCAAAGATTCGACTAAAAACTTAAATTCAATATAGTTATATTATCACTAGGAGTTTAAGGTCACCTTAAAGTGGGCCACACCTTGACCAGTTACATCCACGTACCAAATTTGTTTTGAATCTGTGAAGCCATCTTTAAGCTATTGCCCACAAATCGCAAAAGTAAAATTCAATATAAATGTGTTATAAATGGGAGTTTAAGGTCATCTTAAAATAGGGTACATGTCGATGACCGGCAACACCCACATACCAAATTTGAATTTCATCCTACTTGCAATTTTTGACATATTTTCCAGAAACAAAGTGTGATGACGATGCTGGTCCTATAGGTGATCCATCACAGCTGAGTGACACCAAACTGTTACAACCTTAAACTCATAAGTTTCTAAAATATCAGCAATTTATTGTAACCTTACAAAGGAGACTTATTTTTTGGTCTAAATATATGTACATGATGAATATCGATGAAAAAATCTCGGCACATCAAATATCTTCCAAACACCAAAACAATTGTCCTAACCTTAGAGTCAATGTTAGTTTAAGGTAAGGAGTTTAAGGTAATCTTTTCCTGAAGGTTCTGTTCAAGGTTTGTTACATCCACAACTGAAACATGCATAGAATTGCACAGTATTTGAAATACTGTTTAAAAATTGTCAAACTTAAAGTGAATATAATTCTGTTATTACTGGTAGTTTAAGGTCACCTTAATGTATGACACTTATCTATGGCCAGTTACATATACAAGGCAAAATTTGGAAGAAATTTCTTAATTTATTTTCAGTGTAATCTATGGAAAAATAAAAAATGTAAACTTAACAAATAGCTTTTTAATACGTATGAGTTTAAGGTCACCTTAAAATAGGGCACACCTTGAAACCCAGTTACAACCACATGGCAAATTTGCATTTGAATCCATCAACCCATTTTTGAGATACTGTCTGGAAATGAATAACCTTAACCTCAATATAAGTATGTTACTACTGGGAGTTTAAGGTTACCTTAAAATGGGGCACACCTTGAGAACCAGTTACATGCACATGCCAAATTGGAATTTAATCCATCATGCCATTTTTGAGATACTCTCTGGAAAGGATGTGTGACAACGACATTGACCATACTTGTCCTCAAACATAGCTGCTAGTGACACAAAAGAAATGCAACCTTAAACTCATAAGTTTATGAAATATCAGGAATTTACTATAACCTTACAAAAGAGACCATTTTTGGTGGATATATATGTACATGATGAATATCGATGTAAAAAGTCCTAATTAGCATATAAAATATCTTCTATAAAAAATATTGCCCCAACCTTAAACTCAAAGTTTGTTTGCACTGCTGTATGTTAGCAAGTTTAAGGTAATCTTTTCTTGAAAGTTTTGTTCAAGGTTTGTTACATCCACAACTGAATTGCACAATATTTGAAATATTGTTCAAAAGTTAGCAAACTTAAAGTGAAATAATTCTGCTATTAATGGGAGTTTAAGGTCACCTTATTGTGTGGCACTTACCTATGGCCAGTTATATATAATTCCAAAAGTTGAATGAAATTTCTGAAGTTACTTTCAGTATACTCCATGGAGAAAGAAAAAACGTAAACTGGACATAAATTTTTTATATAAGGGAGTTTAAGGTCACCTTAAAATAGGGCACACCTTCAAAACTAGTTACAACCACATGCCAAATTTGAATTGAATCCATCAAGCCATTTTTGAGATATTGTGCGGAAACGAAAAAACTTAAATTGAGTTTAAGTATTTTACTAGTGGGAGTTTAAGGTCACAAAACTATACACCACACCCCCAGGACCAGTTACATCCACATACCAAGTTTGAATTAAATCTGACAAGCCATTTTTGAGATACTGTCCGGAATACAAATTGTGACGACGATAGACGACGACGCCAACGATGACAGACGATGACAACAACGACGCCGCAAAATTGGATGACAAAGCGATCCCTATATGCCACTCAGCATAAATGCTGGTGACACAATAAACAGACATTTGTCACATCACGGAACAAATAATGGAGTAATTCGGATTTGGATGCAAACGTGTTGTGCTGGTGCACACTGGACGGACCTTCTGACAGATTACTGGAGTGGATAAACTGGTTTCTGTTAGGTAAAGTAATGTGATCAGGTCAGATTGGTTTAACAGCTCTACTGAATCTATTTTTATAAACCATCAGAATATCTCAGTTTACCTTATTATTTTTTGCTCTTAAATTTTGTTGTTAAATTTAAGTAAAACCATGTCTTTTCCTGCTACAGCTTGAAAGCAACCAGTAATTTGCAACCACTCTTGCTACATTGATTGTAACAAACATGTGATCTAGTAAGTTTAAACAGAATGATAGAAAGAATATATTGTACTATATCCTGATAAAGAACTCTGTATAAAATGTATACAGAAGGCATATTTCTGGTCTGGTGTTCATTTTAAGCAAACAGCTGAAACAATATATTTGAAGTTTTTATAAAAATAATACATGAATGATAAGCATAACATCCTACACTTAGATGTCTATCTTCACTTACAAAAAACATGGAAGCCAAATAAAAAATAGTACAATGTAATTGAACAGTTGTGCTAGGGCGACAGTGGTATCCCCGGGTGATGTTAGTACTAATTTAAAAACGTTTTTCTTCAAGAGGTTTGGCCACCCAGGATATGAGCCTCACCATTAGTATGGATTTCAAAAAGTTACCATAACATAAGAATGTTAAAAGAGCACTTACTTGACACGTATGGGATATTCTGGCCAGCTAACCTCTGTTTTCAGGCTAAACACTGTTTCCAGGAGAGTTCCTCGCATTTTCAGACCCACACTGGCAACAAACATGCTCAATTTTCCATCTGCCTCAGAAAATGCAGCAATTGATGGCCCTGGAGACATCTAGAATGAAAGGATAACAATTTAATATTTGCCATTCCAAATACTAGGGAGGAAGGGAGGGAAGGCCTGTATTCACAAAGATTCTTAGAAATTTTCTTAGAATTACACTTAAGTCTAAGAAAAATTCTTTGCTAAGAATTTTCTTATTCTTAGAATATAATCCTATTCACAAAACAATTCTTTGCTAAGAATAATTCTAAGAATAGAAGTAAAAGGACATGTATGCAATTCTTAGAATTTTTCTTAGACTAAGTGTAATTCAAGAAAAATTCTAAGAACACAGATCTTGGCATATGTGAACAAAAAACTGGAATTTTTTAAAATAATATAAAGAGGCTGCATTTCGTTACAGTGCACACAATTGACAACTAACATGTAACACTGTTCTGAATGTTGATTTGCAATCAGTTACTGCACTATAATCATCAAAACAACTATTTTTCTTGAGTTAAGTATGCTATGTGCCATTCTTAGATTTAAACAAAGTTCTTAGAAAATTCTAAGAATAAAAGTTTTGTGAATAGCAAATTCTTATTCTTAGAAAAATTCTAAGAATAAAAATCTTTGTGAATACCGGCCCTGATCACTATGGCTGCATGTTTGTGTGTGTATGACTGTCTGTCCATGACTATACATCAGATCCTGATCATATTTTCAAAAGGTGGGCCCACTCATGGTTTCATTCAGAAGGATGATTCAAATCCATGGCAAAGTGATTTTGAGAATTTTCAGCAACATTTGCATGCATAAATGAAAAATAGCCAGCCTCAGCAGGCAAGAACCCCAGCCCGCAAGTACAGCTAAATGGCCAACAACATTGAGATTTGAGAAAACCTTAGGAGAGAACCCACAAGATGTTCTATAAAAGATTCGCAGGCCATGACTTCTTACATAAAACAAGCATTCTGACGCATGCAATTATCTCCCGCCGTATAAATCAGATATACTAAAGATAGTGGAATATAAATTTTCTTGTGAGATGGAGGCACATGTAGAAGTGACAACAAGCAAGAGGCACTTTAATGTTTGACTGCAATACTTTTAAAGATAAAAGACATTTACTCATTTTAGTAGCTATTACTCTACCACCAAAGAGCTACTGACAGTTCTGCAACTTTACTATGTAGATCAACCCAAAGTAGGTGAAGGACACATTTTGAAGAAATTGCCTATGTGTAACTCTTTTAAAGATAAAAGACATTTACTCATTTTAGTGGCTATTACTCTGCCATCCAAAGAGCTACAGTTCTGCAACTTCACTATGTGGTAGATCACCCAAAAGTAGGTGAAGGACTTACTTAAAAGAAAATGTCTAAGTCCAATACTTTTAAAGATAAAAGATATTTACTCATTTTAGTAGCTGTTACTCAGCTATGCAAAGAACTACAGTTGTACAACTTCACTATGTGGTAGATCACCCAAAAGTAGGTGAACAACTTATTTAGAAGAAATTACCTATCAGCAATACTTTTAGAGATAAAAGACATTTACTCATTTTAACAGGAATACGACTCAGCTAAGAGCTCAGCTCTATGTGGTAGATCACCCAAAAGGTGAATGAATTATTCAGAAGAATTTGTCTTTTTGTAACACTTTTAGAGATAAAAGACATTTAATCATTTTAGTAGCTATTACTCAGCTATGGAAAGAGCTACAGTTCTGCAACTTCACTTTGTGATAGATTATCCAAATGTAGCTGAATGACTTATTTAGAAGAAATTGCGTGTATGCAATACTTTTATAGATAAAAAGCATTTACTCACTTTAGTAGCTATGACTGAGCTATGCAAAGAGCTACAGTTCTGCAACTTCACTATGTGGTAGATCAGCCAAAAGTAGGTGAATGACTAATTTAAAAGAAACTGCCTACCTGTAATACTTTTAGAGATAAAAGACATTAAATCATTTTAGTAGCTATTACTCAGCTACCCAAAGAGCTACAGTTCTGCAACTTCACTATGTGGTAGATCAGCCAAAAGTAGCTGAATGACTTATTTAGAAGAAATTGCGTGTATGTAATACTTTTACAGATAAAAAGCATTTACTCATTTTAGTAGCTATGACTGAGCTATGCAAAGAGCTATAGATCTGAAACTTCACTATGTGGTAGATCACCCAAAAGTAGCTGAATGACTTATTTAGAAGAAATTGCCTATCTGTAATACTTTTAGAGATAAAAGACATTAACTCATTTTAGTAGCTATTACTCAGCTATGCAAAGAGCTACAGTTCTGCAACTTCACTATGTGGTAGATCAGCCAAAAGTAGGTGAATGACTAATTTAAAAGAAACTGCCTACCTGTAATACTTTTAGAGATAAAAGACATTAAATCATTTTAGTAGCTATTACTCAGCTACCCAAAGAGCTACAGTTCTGCAACTTCACTATATGGTAGATCAGGCAAAAGTAGCTGAATGACTTACTTAGAAGAAATTGTGTGTATGCAATACTTTTACAGATAAAAAGCATTTACTCATTTTAGTAGCTATGACTGAGCTATGCAAAGAGCTATAGATCTGAAACTTCACTATGTGGTAGATCACCCAAAAGTAGCTGAATGACTTATTTAGAAGAAATTGCCTATCTGTAATACTTTTAGAGATAAAAGACATTAAATCATTTTAGTAGCTATTACTCAGCTATGCAAAGAGCTAGAGTTCTGCAACTTCACTATGTGGTAGATCAGCCAAAAGTAGGTGAATGACTTATTTAGAAGAAATTTCCTATCTGTAATACTTTTAGAGATAAAAGACATTTGCTCATTTTAGTAGCTATGACTTAGCTATGCAAAGAGCTATAGATCTGAATCTTCACTATGTGGTAGATCACCCAAAAGTAGGTGAATGACTTATTTAGAAGAAATTGCCTATCTGTACTACTTTTAGAGATAAAAGACATTTGCTCATTTTAGTGGCTATTACTCAGCTATCCAAAGAACTGCAGTTCTGCAACTTTACTATGTGGTACATAATGCAAAAGTAGGTGAATTACTTATTTAGAATAAATTGTCTATCTGTAATACTTTTAGAGATAAAAGACATTTACTCATTTTAGTAGCTATGAGTGTGCTATGCAAAAAGCTATAGATCTGCAACTTCACTATGTGGTAGATCAGTCAAAAGTAGGCGAATGACTAATTTAGAATTAATTGCCTACCTGTAATACTTTTAGAGATAAAAGATATTTGCTCATTTTAGTAGCTATTACTCATCTATCCAAAGAGCTACAGTTCTGCAACTTCACTACGTGGTAGATCACCCAAAATGTACATGAATGACTTATTTAGAAGAAATTGTCTATCTGTAATACTTTTAAAGATAAAGGGTATTGACTCATTTTAGTACCTTTACTCAGTTATGCAAAGAGCTACAGTTGTGTAACTTCACTATGTGGTAGGTCACCCAAAAGTAGGTGAATGACTTATTTAGAAGAAACTGCCTATCTGTAATACTTTCAGAGATAAAAAAACATTTACTCATTTTAGTAGCTATGAGTGTGTTATGCAAAAAGCTATAGATCTGCAACTTCACTATGTGGTAGATCAGTCAAAAGTAGGTGAATGACTTATTTACAAGAAATTGCCTAGCTATAATACTTTTAGAGATAAAAGACATTTACTCATTTAGTAGCTATTACACAGCTATCTACTCACTTAGCTATTGACCTAGATCTGCAAAAGCAACAAAAATATTAAGGACACAGGAAAGTAAGCTTATCAAAAACAAGATGACTAACAAATGAAAAGATTTTCCTAACTTTAATACTTGTCAAGGTATTTGACATTTATTTCCGTCATAATTTTGCTACAAATAAGAAAATAGCTATTACTCACTTATGACATGCAATGGAACCCTAAACTATATGCCATGTTACAGTTAAAGACAAAATAGCTGAACAAGTTATTTTAGGAGAATACTATAACTGCAGTAGTTTTTGAGTTACAATGGATTTACTCAACAGTCAGAATTTCAAAGTAGCTATTACTCACTTATCCAATGTGCAACAGGTCTGAAACTTTACTATGTGATAACTTACCAAAAACTAGATGAATAACATATTTGGAAAGATTTCCCTAACTTTAATACTTTTGAAGATATTTGACATTTACTTATGTCATTATTTTGCCACAAATAAGAAAATAGCTATTACTCACTTATGGCATGCAACAGAACCCCAAACTATATGCCATCTTATAGTTAAAGACAAAATAGCTAAACAACATATTTTAGGAAAATACTCTAACTGCAATAGTTTTGGAGTTACAATGCATTTACTCAACAGTCAGAATTTCAAAGTAGCTATTACTCACCTATGCAATGTGCAACAGGTATGAAACTTTACTATGTGATAACTTACCAAAAAAAAATAGCATCAGAGATGCCCGTACCCCACAGCCTAGGAGAATATTTTCAACACCATGAGATATAGAAGTACTGTACCAGTACAAAGTTCAGGATACTTTTAGAGCACTGTCAGTTATATAAAGTTCCAAACAATGTTTAAATGGAGAAAATAATGTTTAAAAGAAAGATAATGCATGTAAAAATGAAGTATTAAAACATGATAATTAAATAAAAAGATGACAGCATTAATCAGTAAACTAAAATTCAACACTTTTTATCTACATCTGCATATCCGAATTATGGTTTAGATGTTTTGAATATTACCATGCATACAGAAGTGGTAATACATTTAATGAATCATTATGTGTGGTGTTGGAGCAAAATCTGTGGCTCACTTGATGAAATTCTATCTCTTACAATGGGAAGTAATGGAAGTAAAATTCTTAATAAATTCTAATATGAATTAACAGTGCTTAATCTACATCAAAAGACAGACCCAAAGGTGCAACAGGATTTTAAAGGTCAAGGTCACTACGAAAAGGTCAAAGGTCAAATTAAGGTCACACCATGATAATACACACCCATAGCCCCTAACCAATGTCCCTACCAAGTATCAACGTCCTACACCTTACGGTTTCTGAGATATAGCCCGGACAAGATTTTATAGGTCAAGGTCACTACGGCAAGGTCAAAGGTCAAATCCTGGTCAGACCATGATGTTGCACACCTACACCCCCTAACCAATGTCCCTACCAAGTATCAACTTCCTACACCTTACAGTTTCCGAGATATAGCCCGGACAAGATTTTATAGGTCAAGGTCACTACGGCAAAGTCAAAGGTCAAATCAAGGTCAGACCATGACGTTGCACACCTACACCCCCTAACCAATATCCCTACCAAGTATCAACTTCCTACACCTTACAGTTTCCGAGATATAGCCCGGACAAAATTTTATAGGTCAAGGTCACTACGGCAAGGTCAAAGGTCAAATCAAGGTCACACCATGACGTTGCACACCTACACCCCCTAACCAATATCCCTACCAAGTTTCAACTTCCTACACCTTACGGTTTCTGAGATATAGCCCGGACAAGATTTTATAGGTCAAGGTCACTACAGCAAGGTCGAAGGTCAAATCAAGGTCACACCATGACAATGCACACCTACACCCCTTAACCAATGTCCCTACCAAGTATCAACTTCCTACACCTTCCTATTAGCAAAACTGAATCACCTCTTTACATCCTTGCCAAATCCTGACGACTCTTTTGTCAAAGAAATAAACGAGCTTCTATTCAAATTTATATGGTCCTCTAAACCAGATAAAATAAACAGATATACAGTTATGTTGGACAAGAAAATTGGAGGTTTAAAAATGATTAATATTAAAGATTTTGTTACATCTCTGAAAATATCGTGGATCAGGCGGTTATTTATGGCCACAGGGAAATCCTTGTGGATAACTTTATTTGAAAGAAATTTTAATGTTGATATAACTAAAGCAATAAACTTTGGACCTGTCTATTTTCAATTGTTAAAAAATAGAACAACTGACAAATTTTGGATAAACGTGTTTGAGGCTTGGCAAAAATTTTCAGATAAAATTGCAGTTAAAACAAACTCAGACCTATTCAGTAGCCCATTGTGGTACAACAGTAAAATGTCTTGTCATGATATGTATATTCCTATTTGGTTTCAGAAGGGTATTAAAACAATATCAGATATTATAAACCCCAACGGGTTAATAATGACAATGGATGAAGTAAAACACCAATACTCGTTTAGTACTATTAACCCATTGCATTATCTTAGAGTAAAGCACAATGTAAAGAAATATATTAAAAAATACAAATTTGATGAAAAGTATATAGTTCAGAGACCTTTTGTCCCATCTCATATTGTACCCATTTGGAAAAATAAAAAGGGTGTTAGTGCCTTTTACAAAACTCTTACAAAACACAACGAAAATGAACATACAATCAAGTTAAAATGGGAAAACGAAATGCAAGTAACTATTAATAAAAGAGAATGGAGTTCAATATTTAATGTAACTTACCAAAGTGCAAATAATAATTTACTAGTGTGGTTTCAGTTAAAACTTTTGTACAGAATCCTTGGTACAAGGGAGTACTTGAATAAAATCAATATTGTTAATAGCTCAGACTGTACCCATTGTCATGAAAAAGAAACTATAGTCCACATGTTTGTTGAATGTGATAGGGTTAAAGTTTTTTGGAGGGAAATTGAAAAATTGATTTATGAAACAAATGGGCTGAAGATTCATTTTTCAAAATTTGATATATTATTTGGCTACCAAAATTTAGACAGAAACAGAGTTCCATTGAATGTGTTTTTGCTGATTTCTAAAAAATACATCTATGACATTAATCGTAATAATGGCATCTTAAATCTAATGGCTTTAAAACACAAGTTTCAGCAAACATACTTCGATGAGTATTATTTAGCTATGTTAAAAGATAAACAAGACTTTTTTACAAAACTATGGGAAAAGTGGTGTCCTATGTTGTGTGTGCAGTAACACTTTCAGCTTATCAAAAGCTATTGATGTATGTCAAAGTTATGTATGTAAGATTGTTCATTTATTTTTTGTTATAAACCCATGTAATATGCAGAAATAAAAATATACAAAAAAAAAAAAAAAAACTTCCTACACCTTACGGTTTCTGAGATACAGCCCGGACAAACTTTTTCCCGCCGCCCGCCCGCCCATCCGGACACCATGGGTGAAAACAATACCCCCACAGCCCTTAACTAGATAAATAACATATTGAAAAGGTTTCCCTAACTTTAATACTTTTGAAGATATTCAACATTTACTTATGTCGTTACTTTGCTACAAATAAGAAAATAGCTATTACTCACTTAAGCAAACAATGGGACCCCAAACTATGTTCCCATCTTATAGCTAAGGACAAAGTAGCTGAACAACATATTTGAAGAAAAACCTGTAACTGCAATAGTTTTTGAGTTATGAGTCCTTTACTCTAAGTAGCAAAGCTTGCTATTACTCACTTATCTTCAGGTCTAAGTCCATAAAACCCCAAAAATTTTCAAGGGCGTGAAAATTCATTGTCACAATTAATTTACAAAAAATCTGTAGCTGTAGTAGTTTTGGAGAAATCTGCGTGACACACTAATGCATGCATGCACACAGGCACGCACGCACGCACAGGCATCATTTCATAATCGCCCTCTTGGGCTAAAGCCCAGCAGGAGATAATTAAGTGGCACCTGGGTTACAGGTGCATTAAGATGACACTACAGCTCACACAAACATATTAATGCCTGCTGCATGATTTCTTACACGTAGTTTTCATATTTTGAAACCAAAGAAACAATTATAAGGGAGATATAAGGCCTTTTTGATATGATGACCCTCCTATTTGCCATTAAAGATTGATATGGCGGACATTTTGTTTCCAAAACAAGGACACAATTACTCTCAGGCAAACTTTCCTATCCATTTGCATTTTGTACAAATCTCATGAAGCTAGCTGCAATATTTTAGGTTACAGAAAGCATCAAAGGTTTTAGAACAAATGTTTTAAGACCCAAAAATATTTTAAAAGTGTTGCCATGGCAACAGTTGCTGCTGGATACCCCAAAACACATAATCAGCTGTAGATCCTCTTGGGGTAAGCATATCCTGAAAATTTGGTGAAAATCCAGGCATGGGTTTAGGCTGTGGACACCTACAAAGTTTAAGACCTGAAAATCTTAAAAGTGTTGCCATGGCAACAGATGTTACTGGATACCCCCAAAACCTAATCAGCTCTAGATCCTCTTGAGGTAAACATATCCTGAGAATTTGGTGAATATCCGTGCAGGGGTCTAGTCTGTGGAACACCCACAAAGCTTAAGACCCGAAATTCTTAAAAGTGTTGCCATGGCAGCAGTGGTACCTGGATACCCACCAAAACCTAATCAGCTGTGGATCTTTTTGGGGTAAACATATCCTGAAAATTTGGTGAAAATCGATGCAGGGGGTTTAGTCGGTGGAACACCCACAATGTTTAAGACCCGAAAATCTTTAAAGTGTTGCCATTGCAACAGTTGTTACCGGATACCCCCCAAAACTTAATCAGCTCTAGATCCTTTTGGGGTAAACATACCCTAAATATTTGGTGAAAATCAGTGCAGGAGTTTAGTCTGTGGAACACCCACAAAGTTCAATTCCTTAAAGGGCTGGGGTTAAAAAATCAGAGTCATATCCAGATCCAGACTGAGTCTGAAGAATTTTTTTTCCTTGTTTCCCAAATATGTGTAGTGAGGTCATTAAGTGCAAACTGGTAAAACAGTGACAAAAAGAGGAAGAGCAGAGAACACAAAACACAGAAAATATGTGTAGCAGGTATCATTAGTTGCCAAACATTTAAGTTAAGAAATGAAAAGGCGAAAAATATTTAATATTTGGTCAGAGATGGTGAGCTTGAGAAGCCATATAAAAACCCCAGTGAAAGTCTTTCAACAATTATCAGACAAGAGGGTCACAGATACCCTAAAAGGCGGGTTGCGCAGACAGCAATAAGGTTAGCGACTGCTGTAATTATAGTGTTGATTCTAGAAATTTTGAAATGTGGGGGCAGTTCCCCCCATGTCCGAAAAATGTGGGAGCTTGGTCAATACAAGAGGAGAGTGCCCGTGAACGGGTACTGTGTCAGCTGACTGAGTGTTTTTGATTTGTGAAGGTGATTAGAGGACAGAATAATTATCAGGAAAAGGGCTGTACAGAAATACAGTAAATGGTAACTGAACAGCAAGTTCGAAAGAAATTCCGAAGCTGACAGAAGAAAAGGATAAAAAGTTGTGCCCTGTAAATGGTATTATGAAGGAAAATAACAAAGTAATTGTTTAAGTGTAAAAAATAGGTTAAAACATATTTAAAGAAATACTACAAATGCAATATCCTCGTTCGACCTTGAAGAAGGGGTCCAAGGTCAAATCTAACCACACAAATACATTCCCAGCCCATGATTTCCTATGGTTTACCATTCCAAACCTCTAGGACCAATTATAAATGAGTTATAAGCACTTTTAAGCTTGGCTGTCCTCATTTGACCTTGAAGGAGGGGTCCAAAGGTCAAATCTGACCATACCAAAAGATTCCGAGCCAATGATTTCCTATGGGATGGTTTACCATCCCAAATCTCTGTCACCAATAATAAGCGAGTTGTAGGCACTTTCAATTTTCGCTATCCTCATTTGACCTTGAAGGAGGGTTCCAAGGTCAAATCGGACCATATCAACAGATTCACAGCCCATGATTTCCTGTCTTTTACCATCCCAAACCTCTGGGACCAATAATAAGCGAGTTATAAGCACTTTTAAGTTTGGCTATCCTTGATTGACCTTGAAGGAGGGGTCATTGAAGGTCAAATCTGACCACACCAAAAGATTCCCACCCCATGATTTCCTACAGGTTGGTTTATCATCCCAAACCTCTAGGATCAATAATAAGGGAGATATAAGCACTTTTCATGACTGACAAAAAACACCTGTGGTGGCCATCTTGTTTCTCAAAATGAGGCCAAAAATATTCCCAGACAACATTTTATGGTTATTAATATATACTGCAAACTTAAGAAAGCTAGCTATAATATTTTTTTTCATCAGAGCAGTAATGGTGAAATCTCTCTCTACACACTGCGGCTATCCAGTGGTTACATTGATTTACTCAACAGTGAGAACCTGAAAGTAGCTATTGCTCAGCTATGCCATGACATAGAGGTCTGCAATTTCACTATGTTATAGCTGACCAAAAATTCTGTGAATAACATATTTAACAAATTACTCTAAATGTAATAGTTTTCAAGTTACAACTGATTTACTCAACAGTGAGAACCTCAAAGGAACTATTACTCAGCTATGCAATGAGCTACATGTCTGAAATTTTACTATGTTATAGCTAACCCAAAAGTAGGTGAACAACATATTTAAGCAAACTACTGTAAATGCAATAGTTTTCAAGCTACAACTGATTTACTCAATAGTGAGAACCTGAAAATAGCTATTGCTCCGCTATGCCATGAGCTATAGGTCTGTAATTTCACTATGTTATAGCTGACCCAAAAGTAGGTGAACAATATATTTTAACAAAATACTCCAAATGCAATATTTTTCAAGTTATAGCTGATTTACTCAACAGTCAGTACCTGAGAATAGCTATTGCTCAGTTGTGCCATGAGCTATAGGTCTATAATTTCACTATGTTATAGCTGACCCAAAAGTAGCTGAATAACATATTTGCACAAATTTCTGTAAATGCAATAGTTTTCCAATTATAAATGATTTACTCAACAGTGAGAACTTCAAAGTAGCTATTACTCAGCTATGAAATGAGCCACAGGTCTGAAACTTCACTATGTTATAGCTGACCCCAAAATAGGTGAATAACATATTGAAACAAAATACTCTAAATGCAATAGTTTTCAAGTTATAAGTGATTTACTCAACAGTGATAACCTAAAAGTAGCTATTACTCAGCTATGCCATGAGCTACAGGTCTGAAATTTTACTATGTTATAGCTGGCCCAAAAGTAGCTGAATAACATATTTATACGAAATTCTCTAAATGCAATAGTTTTTAAGTTACAAGTGAGTTTACTCATGATGGAAGTTACTGAAAAGCCCAAAAGTAGCTATTACTCACTTAGCTATTGAGAAAGACACCCAACTTACTCACCATATTGTAGCTATGAAAAAAGTAGCTGAATAACATATTTTAACAAAATGCTCTAAATGCAACACTTTTCAAGTTATAAGTGATTTACTCAACAGTGATAACCTAAAAGTAGCTATTACTCAGCTATGCCATGAGCTACAGGTCTGAAATTTTACTATGTTCTAGCTGACCCAAAAGTAGCTGAATAACATATTTATACGAAATTCTCTAAATGCAATAGTTTTCAAGTTATAAGCGATTTACTCAACAGTGATAACCTAAAAGTAGCTATTACTCAGCTATGCCATGAGCTACAGGTCTGAAATTTCACTATGTTATAGCTGGCGCAAAAGTAGCTGAATAACATATTTATACGAAATTCTCTAAATGCAATAGTTTTTAAGTTACAAGTGATTTTATTCATAATGGAAGTTACTGAAAAGCCCAAAAGTAGCTATTACTCACTTAGCTATTGAGACAGACACCCAACTTACTCACCATATTGTAGCTATGAAAAAAGTAGCTGAACAACATATTTTCACAAAATGCTCTAAATGCAACACTTTTGAAGTTATAAGTGATTTAGTGCATGATTTCATGAATTTTAATGCATTAAAAATTATTAAAAAAATTTATTTAAAAAAAAGTAAGACAGATCCAGGTCTCATACTCACACAAGAGAATCTACCTCTGGCCTAGTACATATATGCAAGATATGAGAGAAATCCCTGCAATAGTCACTGAGAAAATTGTGATAAAAAGTTGAAATTTTCACAATTTTGGTGGGGGTACCCCCCTTGTAATGTCTCTAGCAAACAGACGAACAGACAGATTTGCATGCCTTGAACAATTTTTCATCCTCGATAGATAAGGTATCTTTTGCAAAAAAACAGCATGTCTCTAGGCCTTGTAGTTTTGGAGAAGAAGTTGTTCACGCGGACGCGGACGCCCACGCCGCAGAGTGATGACATAATGTCAGCTGACTGACAAGTCAGCTGACATAAAAAATGGGAACTTGTACCTCTGCCAAACAGGGATTAATATCAGAAGCATTTGTCTGTCTGTATATTTGTTAGCAGGATTACACAAATGCTACTGTATGTATCTTCGTGAAATCTGGATCACTGCTTAAATAAAACAAATATCAAAGACCTGGAGCTGTATTCTATAGCAATACTTTTTTAGCAATATTTTTTATAATCGAAGCGCCTCAATGAAAGATCAAATGCTTTAAAATGGGGAACTCATGGCCATAGCACCCAAGTCATTAATATTCATGAGAAGATATGAGGTCATAGATTTCCATTGGGGTTTTCTAGCAATATTTTATACAATGGAAGTCTCGACAAAGATCTAACACTTAAAACGAGAACTCACAGCCGTAGCACCCAACTCATTATTCATTTTTGGTCTCATCTTGATGTTTTCACATGGCCAGTGATACCAGTTCAAACAGCTGTCACATCCAATAGAACTGTCACCATCTTGAAGGGATTGAGCACATGTGTGGCAAGTCCAAGGGGATTTTTTCTGGCAGCATACACAGCCTCCAGGGCAACCCAACCATCCCCATCAAAAATTTTTAATTTTTTCTGGGTCCATCTCTACTGATTCCTCACCACTTAGTGTGTTACCACTGAATGCATCAGAGATGCTAACCTCATCCAGGAAATGGGATAGCACATACTTCTGTCTTGTGATGGTATCTCTTTTGTGAAAAGGTAGCGGTTTTCCAGTGACTTTCTGCCTTTTTCTCTTTGGCATGCCTAGGGCGGTGGTACAACTGCCTTTAGGGTGCCCTATTTTACCTTCTAGTTCAGCAATGGTGGCCAAATTAGTATTGGTACCTTCTTCGGAAGTTGCATCTTCCTGCTCTCAGGGTTTGCATCTATCATTAAGTGCGGATAGTCTTCTATGGTTTCCTCAGTTGTTGCCTCTATTGGTGCCACTGTTCGCTCAGCAGAGAGAAGGCCGTCTGTTGTCTCCTCATCACTTTCTTGTTCAGTTTGTTGTGGGTGTTCCTTAGTTTGTATAAACTAAACATGTTCTTCAACAAAAACCTCTTTGTCACTGACCCAGAATGAAAGGTTTTCCTTCAGGGTGTCTAACCTTCTAAAGATGACAGTACCAGACCTGGTCAGGCAGGTGTCAAGGTCCCTTAACACTTGAGATGCTTCCCAGTGCCTCTGTCCCTCAGATAATGCCTGTGATCTGTGGGGGGGTTGCATAGCCACACTGACCCTTGGCCTATCTTGGGGTAATGAAACGGTGCCTTCTTTAATAGTCTATAGTCCACCTGTCATGAAAGGCCTGTTCACACAAATATTCTTCACCGTTCACTCTCCTGATGGCCAGGATGTGTTTGCAGGGGAGCCTCAAGTTCTGGTAGAATAGGCACTTGCAGGAGGCTGTTGTGGTCTGAAGAATGCCAATTGATGTCTGTACTTCTTCTGGTCCCACCACTTGTACCGTTTTAGATGCCTGAAGTTGAAGCTGGACTTGATGGAAAGCATAAGGCGTTATGTGAGCCTGGAATGGCTTCTCTTCATCCAAGATTGGAGATGTCAACACTGTGGTTAAGATCATCAGTCGGTAATTTCATTTTTTCCTGAGAATGAAGATAACCTTCATCAGGCCAGAAATCAGGTCCCGGATAGTTCCTCTTCTAGTCACACATGATTTCAGTTTGGCAAAAAAGGACTCGACCCTGTTGTTTGTATGTGTGCCTAAGTTCATGGATCTTTCTAGGCCCTGCACCCACTGTTCCTTAACAGTGTGCCAGTTCTTGTCATGGTAATTTCGAACTACGTCAGGCTTAGCAGCACACAACTGCATATATTTCTCTTCATATGCAGCTTCGTCTGGGGCA
This sequence comes from Sabellastarte sp. h YS-2021, assembly GCA_964017235.1. Lineage (NCBI taxonomy): Eukaryota > Metazoa > Annelida > Polychaeta > Sabellida > Sabellidae > Sabellastarte > Sabellastarte sp. h YS-2021. Next base: position 21,021,933 of record OZ024927.1, read on the forward strand.
TATGTTATATCCTAGATAAGATCAAGGACTGTACTCCTCTCACCAGTTGTGATCCCCATCTTTTCGATGGTTACTTCCCTTCCAAATGTTCTGAGCATATGGAAGAGGCAAATTTCTAAATTGATTTGTGGCATCTCTGTTTTGAAGACACCCCTCTCCGTCATATCTTTGTCAGTCATTACCACCTGAGTGTCCTGTCATCTGTTGTTGATCTCTTTGAAAGTCTGGATCATGGTGCTTAATGACTGTTCTTCTTCATGTTGGATGAGGAAGAAAGCTGCCACCTGACTCTCTCCATTGCCATCAATGCACAGCAGTGTATACAGCACCAGTCCTTGGTCACTGGTTTTATGGGTGGCATCTGCTAAAATTATCTCTGAAAAATGTTGAAAGGCGGACTCCATTTGGGGATCCTGGAAAAACATCCCTGTCATGAGGCTGGAGCTGTCCTTGAAATAGTAGGCCTTCACTGCAGGGTACTTGGCTTTGATCCAGTCAGCTAAATCCTGGACTGGCTTAGGGATTGATGGTCCTGACTCCTTATGTTTGGCCCTGCTGGCAATATTATGTGTATCCTTCATGAGAATAGCTTTTCCAGTTTTTTTCTGAGAATGGCTCTAAATCATCTTTCTGTTGGCATTAAGATTGATCATCTACCCAATCTCCTTCCCTGTATCTGAATCCACCTTTCTGTGCTTAGGATTGAGCTTGAATACATCTGAAGACACATATGGTTGTGTTCATCACAGAATTGGATCAACAGCAAGGCCTGTCCATCAGCAGTGGCCCTAATCTTGAGCACAAAGGGGCAGTAAATTTTCCTTGTTCTTGTATTTGGCCTCACCCCCTTGTTAGGCCTAGCTCTAAATTTCAATCCATGCTTACACACAAATGTAACTTATGCATATACAATGTCTTTGTTGAAGGATTTATTTGAACCACGTTTTGAAGGCATTCTCTGTGGTTGTAGAATGTTTTTTGGCAAGATTCACAAAACTTTCCTCTTCATATCCAGATATTTCTTTCATTAACTGATCATAACTTGAATAACAATCACCCACACTAAACCTAGCCATTTTACTGGTACAAATGTCATAAACAATATTATCCAATCCTGTCACCAACAAATATACTAACTATAAAGCTATAATTATCATATTCATAACTAATCTACCATTGCATGTATATACTCTTCAAACCACAAGGGTGGACTGAATCTCAACACCAGCTCCATGGTTATATAGACACTGGGGATACTCATCATTGCAATCAATTACTCTTTGATATACTTCAGACAGATCAAACGCCAATTCAAAACACCCAACACAAAGATGCATGTCAACCTCTTCTATGTGTTTTATTGCAATTCTCAGTTTTAGCACACACCAAGTAAACAGTCAAATCAAAGGATCATATGGAGGATTACCTATTCTAAAATGGTAGGCTGCGCAGTGACCTTGGACACGTCTTTTGCGCAATGCTTGAACGGCGAATATAGAACGGTAAATAAAGCATGTTGTTGAAATCTCGTACATCGTCCCTTTGGGTACAAAAAAAAATGTAAACAAACGACTCGCGGTTAAAATATTCATAAAATTGTTATTTTTTACTTGATTTTAATAAATATCATATCGCTTTAAAGCTTACAACAAAGTGAAAGCATCTACAGTGACAATCTCCCAATATTTCTTTACAGATTCTGTGAAAATAGAGTAACAAATAACCTATATTTTTACAATAGATATCACTATGTAAGTGATATTGATGGAACAGCCAACTTGGCGTTGGATTTGTTTTGATTTCTGCGTAAGATTTACCACTTATTTTGACCAAATTATTAATATAACCATTTTAGAATAGGAATAAAAGACAAATTCTCGTGCTTTATGATGGTTTTAAACTATCGTTTGGCTGTATTAAAACACTCAGCCCTTCGGGCTTCGTGGCTTTAATATTCAGCCGCTCGATAGTTTAAAACCATCATAAAGCACTCGAATATGTCTTTTATTCCTATAATAAAGGATTCTTTGATGCCTGAACAGTTAACCACATCAAAAAGTTTGATTGAAGTGATATAGTAAATAAAAGGAAAAGTGTATTCTTTGATGGATAAACAGTTATTGATATCAAAGGAGTGAGATTAGGAGTATCAGGACAAGAAGAAAAAGGAACTGTGATTATTTTCGTTTTACTTTGAAGGATTAACAGTTATTCATATGAAAAGAGTGAGATTACTTGCATCATGGCATGAAAACACATCAAAGGTACCGTTACACTAGATTTCTTACTCGATTCACAATGCCGTGACAATAGACAAAATCCTCAGTTGACGATATCGTGACTGGAGCTACATTGTAAAATTAAAGGATTCTTGCAAAATGATCTGTGCTCCTCCATTTTGCAAACAAGCTGGATCATGTCTTCTACCAAACGCGCCGAATATTCCAAACTGCAGGTTAGTACTAAAACTCACGAGATATTGCATATCCCACGCTCTAGAAGCATCACTGAATTACATTTAGAAACAATTAAGGAAAGAAATATTAGGTCATCGAGTTACGGTAAATGAGTTAGATGTGCTAAGAAATGTAAAACTTGTAATCTGTTACATGTAATTGTATCTATGCCCTAAACGAACAGACGTAATTATACCAATTTTGAACGCAACTTAGCTATGATGGTGATCTATCTCCCTGTCAAGTTTGAATTAGATTGGACAAAACATTTTTGAGTTAGAGTCCGGAAATGGAAATTTTGACAGACAGACAAACAGACAAAAAATGGACAAACGAACAGAGAGAATTACATCAATTTCGAAAGCAACTTAGTTATGATGGTGATCTATCACACATTCTCTCGTGAGACTTTTACCCTCTCGAAAAAAGATCTCTCTCAGAAACCGTCATGTCTACGGCCCGTTGTGTACTTATGGGCCTTTTTGCATGTATTAATACGCCAACAAAATAGTTTTTTAAAAAAAGATTTTTTCCTATAGAAATCATATGAAATAGTTTGAAAATTCATAGAATTGTCATTTTATGTATGGTCATTTTTAAAGCTAACAACACATGGCATCTATCCAAAGTGGTAAAACATCCGCTTGATAGGGAAAATATTATGATTTTTTTATCACAAGTTACCTTGTCATTTAAAGTTTTTTACCTTACCTAACATCATGAAAATCTTAAGTCCTCTAAACCTGATATGTTATTTTAAATTTATACTCCTGTCAACAAATATTTTAGATGTCTTCATACAATATTTTAGCCTATAAGTAATTTTATTGTAACATATATATTGTACATATTTATTTAAAAGAATGTGGCCTATTTTATAATTTTCAGAAACCAATTTGAAAGTTATTGTTGTCAATTAATTTGTGACAATTTTTACAACTCATGTTGTTGCTATTCATGTATAGCTTTTTATTATAATATTTATACAGTTGTTTTTGTGTACTTTATTTATTTTTGTTTATGTTTTTGTATATATTGCTTGGTTGTTATATATCATAATTCCAATGCCAAAAACTAGAGGATCGCTCGCAAAAAAAAAAAGATAATGTTTTTGCATAGCAAAAACAAAGCGTCCCGAAAAGGATATAAAGGTGAGTGCTAAAGTATTAAGAAAATGCTTCGTTTCTAGCCTTATACTGTTGTGGCAACCAAAGTCAGCGCAGTCTGCTCTATGTAGCACGGTTTTCAAGATATAAGCATTTTTGTGTTTTGCCAAAAATTCGAAAATTCAAAATGTCCGCTATATTTGGCGAGACAAAAATATTTTTGAAAATTGGCATGGCTACGCTGCAGAGATACCCAGCAGGTCAAAAATTTTGTTGAGTTCGCTCCATGTAGCACGGTTTTTGAGATATAAGCATTTTTGTGTTTTGCAAAAACTTTGAAAATTCAAAATGGCCACCATTTTTGGGGAGACCAAAATTTTTGACAAGACCACTGCCGCGGTGTGTATCTTCCGCCGAGCATTAAAGGAGAAGAAATTGCTTTTCCGAGATATTCACAATTTTTCATTTTCGTGTGTGAAAGCTCTTCCAAAAGTAGGTGAATGAGTTATTTGAGAAAAATAGGCTATCTGCAACACTATTAAGAAATAATTCACATTTACTCCTTTTGAGTAGGTGAGTAATTACCTACGGGTCTGGAACTTCACCAAGTGAAAGTTCTCCCAAAAGTAGATGAATGAGTTATTTGATAAAAATTGGGTATCCGCAATACTTTTAGAGATAATTCGCATTTACTCATTTTGAGTAGGTGAATGATTAGCTATGGGTCTGAAACTTCACCAAGTGAAAGTTCTCCCAAAAGTAGATGAATGAGTTATTTGAGAAAAATTGGGTATCCGCAATACTTCACCATGTGAAAGCTCTCCCACAAGTAGATGAATGAGTATCTGATAAAAATTGGGTATCCACAATACTTTTAAAGATAATTAGCATTTACTCATTTTGAGTAGGTGAATAATTAGCTATGGGTCTGAAACTTCACGGAGTGAAAGCTCTCCCAAAAGTAGGTGAAAATTCAAAAATGGCCACCATTTTTGGGGAGACCAAAATTTTTGACAAGACCACTGCCGCGGTGTGTATCTCCCGCCGAGCATTAAAGGAGAAGAAATTGCTTTTCCGAGATATTCACAATTTTTCATTTTCGTGTGTGAAAGCTCTTCCAAAAGTAGGTGAATGAGTTATTTGAGAAAAATTGGCTATCTGCAATACTATTAAGAAATAATTCACATTTACTCCTTTTGAGTAGGTGAGTAATTACCTACGGGTCTGGAACTTCACCAAGTGAAAGTTCTCCCAAAAGTAGATGAATGAGTTATTTGATAAAAATTGGGTATCCGCAATACTTTTAGAGATAATTCGCATTTACTCATTTTGAGTAGGTGAATGATTAGCTATGGGTCTGAAACTTCACCAAGTGAAAGTTCTCCCAAAAGTAGATGAATGAGTTATTTGAGAAAATTTGGGTATCCGCAATACTTTTAGAGATAATTCGCATTTACTCATTTTGAGTAGGTGAGTAATTAGCTATGGGTCTGAAACTTCACCATGTGAAAGCTCTCCCACAAGTAGATGAATCAGTATTTGATAAAAATTGGGTATCCACAATACTTTAACAGATAATTAGCATTTACTCATTTTGAGTAGGTGAATAATTAGCTATGGGTCTGAAACTTCACGGAGTGAAAGCTCTCCCAAAAGTAGGTGAATGAGTTATTTGAGAAAAATTGGCTATCTGCAATACTTTTAGAGATAATTCGCATTTACTCATTTTCAGTAGGTGAGTAATTAGCTATGGGTCTGAAACTTCACCATGTGAAAGCTCTTCCAAAAGTAGGTGAATGAGTTATTTGAGAATAAATTGGCTATCTGCAATACTTTTAGAGATAATTCGCATTTACTCATTTTCAGTAGGTGAGTAATTAGCTATGGGTCTGAAACTTCACCATGTGAAAGCTCTTCCAAAAGTAGGTGAATGAGTTATTTGAGAATAAATTGGCTATCTGCAATAATTTTAAGATATAATTCGCATTTACTCATTTTGAGTAGGTGAGTAATTATCTACGTGTCTGAAACTTCACCATGTGAAAGCTCTCCCAAAAGTACATCAATGAGTTATTTGATAAAAATTGGGTATCCGCAATAGTTTTTTAGATAATTAGCATTTACTCATTTTGAGTAGGTGAGTAATTAGCTACGGGTCTGAAACTTCACCGAGTGAAAGCTCTCCCAAAAGTAGGTGAATGAGTTATTTGAGAAAAATTGGCTATCTGCAATACTTTTAGAGATAATTCGCATTTACTCATTTTGAGTAGGTGAGTAATTAGCTATGGGTCTGAAACTTCACCATGTGAAAGCTCTCAAAAAGTAGATGAATGAGTTATTTGATAAAAATTGGGTATCTGCAATAGTTTTTGAGATAATTAGCATTTACTCATTTTGAGTAGGTGAATAATTAGCTACGGGTCTGAAACTTCACCGAGTGAAAGCTCTTTCAGATAGCTGCTCTGCAGAGATACCCTGAAGATCAAAAATTTTGTCGAAATCGCTCTATGTAGCACGGTTTCGAGATATTAGCATTTTTATGTTTTGCAATTTTGCGAAAACTTCGAAAATTCAAAATGGCCGCCATTTTTTGCGAGACAAAATTTTTTTGAAAATTGGCATGGCCACTCTGCAGAGATACCCTGTATGTCAAAAATTACGTCTAAATCGCTCTATGTAGCACGGTTTTCGAGATATTAGCATTTTTGCGTTTTGCAATTTTTGTGCAAAAATTCGAAAGTTCAAAATGGCCGCCATTTTTGGCGAGACAAAATTTTTTGAAAATTGGGATAACTACTCTGCACAGATACCCTGTGGGTCAAAAATGTCGTCGAAATCGCTCTATCTAGCACGGTTTTCGAGATACAAGCATTTTTGTGTTTTCCTTATTTGGAAAATTCATAATGATTAATTAATCATTAATTATTCGGCCATTTCTTAACCAATCAATGCCAAAATCTAATGATTTCCAGATTTTGATAGAATGAATGTATTTGCCAAGTTTCAGGTGAATTGATAAAATTCCTTTCAAGTTATCATCCGGACAAGCTTCCCCATCGAAAAAAGACATTTTTGGTCATGTGACCTGTCTGATTGGTTGAAATGTTACTGCAGCATATTCAAAAAAATTCCCCAAGGCTACTGCCTAAACCTGCCAAATTTGAAAAGAATCCACCTAACGGTTACAGAGTTATAAGGAAAACAAAATGCAGAGCTGGCGGAGCCGCCGGAGCCTGAAGGTCTCCCATACACAAACAAGCGTCCCATACACAAACAGAATAATATTAATAAATTTTAAAATCCTACAAAGTATTTGTTAAATGTATGCATGAGTAGGTATACAGAATTGAAATAAACCATGATTATTATTTATTTATTAAAACGTCATTAATGTTCATTATTTTTTATTACTCTCATGCATTATCAATGTTTTTTTGCAGTTTTATAGCAAATTTTGAAGTTTGAATTCTATTGGACAAATGTTTTTGAGTTACAGTCAGGAAACGGAAATGTTGATGGACAGACAAACGGACAAAAAATGGACAAAAAAATGAACACACGGAATTACACCAATTTTCGAAAGGAACCTAGGTATGATAGTGATCTATCTCCCTGTCAAGTTTGTACAGTCAAACCTGTACATGTGACCACTCTCGAAGAGAGACCACTTGCTAGTTGAGACCGCTTTTATTACCCCCAAGGAAATTTAGATATAAAACATACCCCGAATAGAGACCACTCCCTAGTTGTGACCAGAGACCGCTAAAATCATTCCCAATGACCCACAAAAACCTCTATACAAGAGACCACACAATGGAAACTGAAGGCTAACATGGGCACTGATAATCAATGGATGGGCCATACATGAATTGTGCCCATTGTCCATTTCCACATACATGTTCAATTAAGGCCTCCATCTATAATAATAAACAGAGATATAAAATCTCTGCCTATTTTCTTTGATCATGAAAAAGGGGATTTCTATAATCCTTTCAAAGAAAGTGTGATATATGAATAGCTGGGAAGGAAAAGGGTGTGTGTGTAGATCAGTACATTATGGATGAATGGAAAACTGAACTGGTTGATATATACAATGTAGTCTGTGTAAAACAAGACAAGCAATCAGCTTTTAATGGCTATTACAAATGAGAAATTTAAGTATAATTAGTAATGGCCTATTTTTTAATCCAAAATGTCTGTTATTACATGTACTTATGCACATTTTACATTTTGTAAAATAATAATTTTAAACCAATTATCAGGATTCCACAAATAGCAAGTTTTACCACTATACTCTCATTTGTTTCATTGTGACTGATCTCTGACATGTCAAATAGATTGTGGATTACAACGCTTAATGAATGGAGAGAGAAATTTAGTAAAATTTAAGGAATTTATACAAAACCTTCATATAAAGACCGACCCCTACGAAAGACCGTTTTTAGCATTTCCCTTGGGCGGTCTTTATACACAGGTTTGACTGTATTTGATTGGACAAAGCGTTTTTGAGTTAGAGTCTGGAAACAAAAATGTTGACAGGCAAAAAACAGATAAACAAACAGATGGAATTACACCAATTTCAAAAGCACCTTAGCTATGATGGTGATCTATCTTCCTGTCAAGTTTGAATTTGATTGGACAAAGCATTTTTGAGTTAGAGTCCGGAAATGAAAATGTTGACGGACAGACAGACGTCAGACACATCAATCTAATTGGTGGGTTTTTTACACACAACCCACCTAAAAATCTAAATGTGATTCTAAATGCCCTTCACCCCTTCAATTTCAGGCTTTGGGTACCCTTATTGTGTACTGTAAATACTCACTGAAACTTGGGACCTGAGGACTTTCATTCCAACATCAAAACCGAGGCTTATTGTACCCCCACCATCTACATCTGAAATAGAGACAGAAAAAAACTGTGCAATCAAATATGTTGGTAATACTATTATACAGAACAACATAAAACATAATGAATCATTTATTGTAAAAACTGACCAATATACTGTAATTAAATGCCTCAAGTTTTTCAGATTTGATTGATTGGTCATTTTGAAAACTGATGATTGTGCTAGACTACTCACTTTATTTTTCATTTGTTGGGACAAGAAACCACCAAAAAGTTTCCAGGAGATGTATACATCAATTAACTAAGATTTTTGGTTGCTTCAAAATTTTTTGACATTCTGTATGTACTGAATATACCAATTTCCTGTAAGTATTCATCAGTTTATTTGTCAAAAATAATAATAATGAAACAATTTTTACATAAAAGCGGTGCAACAATCTGATAATTATAGATTTAAATAAAAAATTATTCATGCTCTTCGTTACACTATATTCATGTATTTGAAACTGTTTTTATGCAAAAACCGATAGATTTGGAGTTTGCTTTTGCTACCAAATTTACAGAAAATCTACATTTTTTGACAGTAAATAATGTCAAAAACCACTGATATTGATACTTATTGACCCCAAAAAGTGTTTCATGGTTTGATGAGTAACAAAAAAAAAATAAGTTGAATAGTCACCAGTGGCCAAATTATCAAGTCATCAAAATTAGCAATAAAATCAGTCACTGGTTAAACTGCTGGTAATTCCCAACTAATACTGTGATGGAACGACTAGAACTAATAGGAAGCAAGATTGCAACCATTTAGTTTAAGGACACTACTAGTTACTCAGTAAGGTTGAGATGAAGTTAAACTCCTCAAAAGCCATTGTAAAGTTGTTCGTGCAAATTTTAAACTCAGTATCTCCTTTACTAAATGACAAGTGAGGTCAAGGTGGCACAGTGGTAACACACTTGTCTTCCACCTCTGAGTTTGAATCCCAGCCCGACATCAAGCAAAAAGTCAGTAGTTGCTTGCCGTTGGGTGGTGGTTTACAGTACAAAACCTTGACCAACTGTATGTTCTATTTTCCTCCACCCTTCCAACTACATATAATAATATGACCAATACAAAGGTAATGGGTGTGATGAACAACATTTAACAAATATATAATTAAATACAGAACTTAAAGTACAATTTGAATCATCCCTGCTTAAGTGACTGACTTGTTTCTAACTGAAAGACAGAGTTTCAGGAATGACCATTTGCCCCTTCTTCTGCCACTGGGTAGTGGGCAACTTTCCAATGACAGGATGACCATTTAAAGTGGTCTGCAGAGATTAACTATGAATCTGGGAGTAACTTAGATCAAACCTTGGTCCTTTGTTTTCCCAGGCAAGAGTGTTACTACACTACAGTGTATATAAATACTGGATTGGGAATCAATTTTACACAGCATCATCTATATACACAAGGTTGTTGTGATAACAACGGTGATGTGATTCTTTATAATTTCAAGCTTGTATATATTCATAGACTTTGTACAAATAAAAGTAGTGTCAGTTAAACTTAGATATAAAAGAAACCAGTTTCTGATGTCAGATAATGAAATATTTTTGTATGTTTTAGTGGATGTCAGCCATAACTAGAAACAACTGGCATGGATATGAGAGGTTCTACTTATAGACTCTACATACAAAATTTTAGGAGTAGAAAAACTGGGAATGTAAAAGTTAAAAAATAATATATTTTAAGAAGAATACACACTCATTTTCAACACTGGCATTGGAATAGTCAAGTTGAAAAACGGAATGTCAAAAGGTCCTTTTGTGATTTCATCATCACTTCGTAGGTCTGGTAACTTGAAAATTTCTTTGCCTTTGATGCTACTTTTCATTGATGTGGTGGACATAAGCTGAAAGGTAAGTCATTCATGAATTATAACGCTTATGATGATACAAACAAAACACTAGTCTAAGAAAACACATTGTATGTTCATCTGAAAATTTCCATCTTTCTGTCCACAGGGAAAAATCAAAACCTACCTCAAAAACCCAGAAACCCCTTTCGGTTACAATTTTAGGTCTGCTGATAATCAACACTGAGATGTAGCCCAAACTTTTGATAAATATTTGAATATTGATGATTGGTTCTTTCTCTTTAACAGTGGATAACTTTAACCGTACACTTCTTTTGAGATCCATCAAAACATTTCATAATTGTAACAAAATGAATAAACTTTTCTGAGTGGCATTGAATTTCTGCGTGGATTTAATTTCTCCAAAAAGATGGTTTAGAACACGAGTTGAGTCAACAAAGGGATTTGTGGGTCAACATATAAACAATGTCCAAAATTCCCTGGCTAACTGAATCAGTAATCAGGTGGCTAATTTGTTATATTTAATACTTTTAACATTCAATAAAATTTTATCAATTTCACGTTGTATCTAATAAAATATTCATATTGTTAAAATATGTAAACCGTTGAACAGTGGCACACTTAAACTTGAAAGAGGGTGTAGAAATGGATATTTGGCATTTTTTAACTTACATTCTTTAACATGGTAGTCCTGACTTCGTCTAACATTATATTTAACTGACTGCGGCTGATGTTAAAGCGATCCATAGAATACAGAAAGTCCTCCATTTTCCAGTTATTGACAAGATCTGTAATGTCTGTAGTGTTGGAAGGTTCACCAGTGCCACCTTTGTGAAAGGAAAAAAAACAGAAGTGCAGAGAGTATAAATACAGTGTTATCACAGGAAACAGGGATTAAATTGTAGGAAAGATCCAGATCATATTCCAGATGTAAAAACATTCCATCCTTAATGTATTTTCAATGTCTCTGGCTTTCTGGTTGACATTATGATAAATATTCATCATGAAACCTTTTATCTGGGTATGGTCTGGCCAAAGAAAAAGTGATTACAAAGATCCCAGTCACACTTTTGATAAAAAGATGCTGAATTTTCAGAAAATGCCTCCTAGTGAAGGTTTGTGGTATACAAGTGCTTTCAAGTTTGAAATCGAACTCTTAAACTACAATTTACTGCTGGCCTGTATGCAGTTGGATAACAGAGGTTACTGAGCAGGTTTAGACATTTTTATCAAGACTTAGTTTGTTGAGCAATCAAACAATTTTTTCAAATGAAGTGACCCCTCTAAAGTTTCATTGCATGATAGATGGGACGTGTCTTGCTTCTGATCTTTGATGTCCCTCCCATTAATTTGAAAATTTTAATTATTACTTAAAATGTAGCTTTTATAAGCTACAAGCTTACCATGTGGGACTGAATGCTTTTACTGGTTGCCGCGAGGCATCACGACCAATGTCTAAGAAAAAAAGACATTTATTGTTGGCCGTAGCCTCAGGTTGTCGTCACATGATCTGCCCCTTATGTTACCACTTTTCTCGTTGAGATTTAAACCCATACCCCTCAGCTGTAATACAGCGGGGAGGAAGGGTGGGACTCTCCTCAGTCCCACATGGTAAGCTTGTAGCTTATAAAAGCTACATTTAAGTAATTAAAATTTTCAATTTTATTGCACTACAATAGCTTACCATGTGGGACTGAATGCTGAATCCAACCGTCCGGAGGAGGGATTACAGCTGAGACTGGCAGATAAGTCTGTTTTTTCTTAGAATTTTGATAATAATAATAGAATGAAAGATCAAAAGTACCAGTCTGAGTCCCGTTTACAGGGCCCCAATCCCGGAGACTGGGCCTGTGGAAGCCAAAAACCTGAATGAATGACAGTGCTAAAAACTGTCAGGGTGTTTGACAGGAAGTGGATGTGTACGCTAGGTACACAAAACGGGGTAATTCCAAAGACAATCATGGAAGAACCTGAGCTTAAGGCTTGGGTGCTGAGTAAAAGACAACCTTAAGGTCCTTTATTCAATATACAATTATGATGATTTAAAGACTAAATAGACCTTACCCGAGACACCCTGATGAGGTAGACGTATATCTAGACCCTGGGCTTAGACTCCTGAAGACTTGGTTGTAGCGGATGTGCCCCCCCCCCCCCCCCCCCCTTCTTTTCTTTCCGAGGATGACTGGACTGAGGAGAAGGATCTAGGACCTGTTGTGCTGCTACTACTGGTCCCAGATACAGATTGTTGTCATTGTCCGACCAAGTAAGGTCTTTTAGATAAAAATTGGTAAAAGTGTTGTGAGCTTTCCAGTGACAGGCTTGCATGATCTGGTCCACCGATATTCCACCGTAAAATGCCTTAAAGGCTGCGAAGGCCCGAATGTCATGCGCTTTGACTTGGACTAAGTCCAAGGCTTGTTGGTCTGCTTGTTTATAACAAAGTAGGATGGTTTGTTTCAACCAAGAAGAGAGAGTAGCGGGTCTGATGTCTGAGGTATGTCCTTTCTTGAAGGAGATGAAAAGGAGGGACCCGGAACCTCTCAGGTCCTTGGTTCGGTCCAAATAGTACCTCAGGGCCTGCACGGGACACAGGGTCCTGTCTTCTTTGAATTGTCTATCCACAATGGTAGTCAAAGCAGGAATAGTCACCGGAGAAACACTTTGAGAACCTTGTCTTGATAGTTGGTTTTTGGCTATGAAGTCAGAAGAAGGGAACAAGGCGACCTTTTCCCATTGGCCTAGATTAGATACTTTGTTTGCAACCCAGGCATGGATTTCGCTGCGGCGCTTGCCGGAGGCCAAAGCTAGCAAGAAAGCAGTTTTGAGAGTGAGATGTTTGAGGTCTGTGTCTTTCATAGGCTCAAAGGGTGCTTTTGTGAGCTCATTGAGAACAATAGAAAGGTTCCACTTGGGGAGATTTCTGGAACTTTTGGGACGATCCCTGTGGAAACTGGAGAGTAACCTATGAAGGTCTTCATTATGAGCAATATGTTGGCCCGATGGGCCCAAGGTGTCAACAATGGCAGTCCTGTAACCATCAATGGTGGAGGGGCACCTGTTTAGGTCTTGGTACAGGTACATGAAGAAATCTGAGATTTGTTTCACAGACGGAGTGGAGAAATCCACCGAATTTTCTCTGCACCATTTTTCAAATAGGGCCCACTTTGACTTGAAGATGGTCCTTGTTGATGACCGCTGATGTGCAGCAATTCTCTCTGCCACCTCCACAGAGAAGCCTTGTTCTTGGAGTTGTCCACTCCTAGACACCAGGCGTGGAGGTTGAGGTGTTGCGGGTTGCTGTGGAACACGTAACTGTGGGACTGTTTGAGGAGTGTTGTCGACACCAGGAGCTGTAGTGGGATCTCTGTTGAGAGCTGCACTAGGTCCCAAGACCAGGGCATCCCTGGCCAGCCTGGGGCTATTAGGATGATCAGACAATTGCAATTGATTTTTTGGATCACCTTGTGAAGGAGAGCCGTTGGAGGGTAAGCATAGGCAGTGAGACCGGTCCAGTTTATGTTTAGAGCATCTATGTCCAAGGCCTTTGGGTCTGGGATAGGAGACACATACAGTGGAAGCTTGTGGTTCAGATGAGTGGCAAATAGGTCCACGTGGGGAGTGAACCACTTTCGACAGATCTGTTTGAACACCTGTGGATGTAGTGACCATTCTGTCGACTGTACCTGATTCGACCTGGACAGCAGGTCGGCCATCACATTCAGACACCCTGGAATGTGCCTGGCTTTCAATGATATGTGAAGGTGATGGCACCAGGTCATGATTCTCCACAGGAGTGCGCACATCTCCGCTGAGTGTGTTCCTCCTTGTTTGTTTATGTAAGCTACCACAGTTGAGTTGTCCATCGCAACTAGCACTGTTTGGTCCTGACACTGGTCTTTGAAGTGTCTCAGGGCCAGAGAGACAGCTTTTAATTCTAGGACGTTTATGTGTAGCCCTTTTTCCTGGGGTGACCACAGACCTTGAGTAGAACTTTGTTCTAAGTGACCACCCCAACCTTCGTTTGAGGCGTCTGTAAAGAGTTGGATACTGTGGTCTTTGGGATGAAGGTCTGAGCCTTTCATCACGTTTGCAGGATTCTTCCACCAATCCAGGTGTGCAGAGATGGCTTCTGTCCAAGGAAGGAGGCTGTCCAGTGATTGAGGAAATTTCCAGTGCTCCTTGAGGTGAAACTGAAAGGGCCTCATGTTAAGTCGTCCCTCTGGGACCATTTTCTCCGTTGAGGCTAGCAACCCAATTAGAGACATCAAACATCTTGCAGTCAAAACATGTTTTGACTTGAGTTGTAGGATAAAATCCTGGAGTTTGAGACATCTCTCTTGAGTGGGTTTTACAAGGGCTGAATCCAGGTGGTACTCGTAACCCACGAACGAAAACACCTGAGTGGGATTCAGTTCTGATTTTTCCTGATTTATAATACATCCCAAGGACTGGGTTAGATCTACCACTGCCTGAGTGTTCACTAGGGCTTCTTCCCGTGACTGAGACCTGATCAGCCAGTCGTCCAGGTATTGGTGGAGTCTGAGACCTCTGGAGAGGGCCATGAGCTTCACCTCCCTTGCGATCATGGTAAAGACCTGGGGGGCTGTGGCCAGTCCGAAAGGCAGGGAGGTGAACTGGAACACCTGAGACCTGTGGCAAAATCAAGGTATTTCCTTGAGTGAGGATGGATGGGGATGTGAAGGTAGGCGTCCGATAGATCTATCGACGATACCCATTCCCCTGGAATCAGGGAGGTCTTGATGGACTCTGGAGTTTCCATCTTGAACCTTTCTACATGTAGAAAAGTGTTGAGCCTGCTTAGGTCTATTACTGGCCTCCACCTTTGGTGAGGCTTGGGTACTAGAAACAGGCGACTGTAAAACCCGAGAGATTTTACATTTTCCACCCTTTCGATAGCGTTCTTTGACAGCAGAGACTGGATGCAATCGGCCAAGGCTTGGTCTTTTGGGAGGGCCTTGTATTCTGATATTATCAGAGGAAGTCTGACCAAGTTTGGTTTTGAGAGGAATGGCAGTACATAGCCATTGGTGATAATGTTTAATACGTTAGATGAACAATTGTTTGCTTGCCAGTCTCTGCTGAAAGAACGGAGGCGACCTCCTACTGGTGGACTGCTTGAGGCTTTGAAGGAATCATTGGGAAGAGGGGTTTCCACGCCCTCTTCCCCTATTGTGGGGTCGAAAATGACCCCTGGAGCCTCTAAAGTTTTGTTTTCCCCTGTTGGAAGAAAACGATTGGTTACTTTTTTGTGAGGAATTGCCCCCATAGGGGCGTTTCCTGTAGGAGCCTCTTTTCTTGTGGGAACCACGAAAGGGCTTATTCTGGTAGGGTCCGAAACCCTGAGAATCTTTTGAGGTGCCTTTTTTAAGAAGGAAGTCCTCGCCTTCCTTCACCAACTGTGATTTAAACAAGGAAGACGGCCAGAAGGACGCATTCCTGAGTTCTTGGCGCCTGGTTTCTCCTAAGTGAGGTTGTAATAGGGTCATTTCGGCTTCGCGCCTAAGCAAGCCAGTATTGCCCATTGAGTATAATTCTCTCTGGAGAATATGGGCCAGGGATTTACTAAGGCAAGTTAAGGCCCTGTGTTGGATTAGGATGGTCTTATTCCACAAATCCAGATACTCACAGGCTTCCTCATATCCACGTTTTGCTGCTTTTTCAGGGTCGGCACCTTTCCTGATCTGAGATTTGACCTGTTTGAAGGTGTGTTTCAGGCTATGTTGACACTTTTCCAAAGTGACATTACAGGAAGAGGAAGTCTTGACAAAGGTAGTAGCGAAATTGAGAGTGGAAATATTCTGTCTTGCCTGATGTTCCAATTCTTTAAGAATTTGAAGAGGAACCTTGCCCATAGGAGCCCCAGATGGCTTAGGAGAAATACAAATCTTGGCAAAGTCTGTATTCAGCTCTTGTATTTTGTCCTCATAACAAGGCTGGCCTACCTTGTACCACTTGGCAGTGGAGGGAGGTGCTTTGATGTACTTACCCTCAGGTAAATTTGCTGCTTGGAAGTCCTGATCAAATTTATCAAAGGCATCCTTAATGACAGAATTGAGAGGCAACATGGAGGAAGGACCTCTTGGCCTAAGTTCTTGCCTGCCTTTCTCATCATCAAGGCCCATGACCGCAGTTGAAGATCTAGGTAAGGATTCCCAAGGATCAGGTAACTTGAGGATGTGTCGAAACGTATCCACCTCCTCAGTGTATTGGGATGGGATGTCAGACAAGGCTACTTTCCTATAATAAGGAGGGTCAGGGTCATGTTGGGGGTGGTCCTGATCAGAATATGACTTCCTGGTGGGCTTAGGGGACCTATGCCTATGTTCAGGGGACTGATCCTCCTCTGAAGATGAGGGTAAGAATCTGGCCCTCGACTTGTGTTTTGACTTATCAGAGTGCTTTTTGGGCCTACTAGGGGCTGGTTGAGGGTCATTAGAATAGTCTGAGTAGTGGTCCGAGGCGGAGCTCGGATCCACAATATAGTGCCTAGATGAGTGTGAAGATTGTTTAGGCCTGGTCGAGGCAACCTTCGAGGGATCCTCGGCTGAACTACGAACTTGACCCGAGTCGTCTTCGAGGCGACTAGTATAAGAGTCGAGGCGAGGTGGTAAATCTGGGCCATACTCCACCTCCATTGACTCGATAGCACTACTGGCTTTCGAGGGTTTGTCCAGATCTTTGGAAGGTGCGTTCGTTTTGTGAGCAGAAGAAGAGGTCTGATCCACCTCCCTTTGCTTTTGTAAAGATTTCTGAAAATCTTCACGAAGATTATTGAACGCCTCCAACATACTGGCCTGAAAAGCCCCCATTTTTTTATCCATTTGTATGTCAAAGCGAGAAGACAAGGATTTCTCAAGATTAGCTTGTACTTTTAGTTGTAAAGCCGTACCTGGGGTAGGCGGGACAGTACGAGCAGGGGTTCGAATGGACAAAGCCTCGAATGAGAGAGATTGAGGACGAGGCGGGGATGTGAAGAGGCAATCCGCTGCAACTTCCAACTCTGCTTGCGAGCCTCAAAAAGATTCAATAGAATTATCACCCAATAATTCGGAGTCAATGTCTTCTGCTTTATCTTTTTTGTCAGATTTTTTAGTGTAGCGTTTTCTGTGGGTGATCTTGGTTAACTGTTCTTCAGTAAATGAAGAACAGATAGGACAGGAAGATAACAGAGTGACACACGGATCGTCGCCCTTACCTGCCTCTCTGCAGGTAGGGCAGAAATTATGTGTATCAAATGGGTGGCAGAAATGATTACATTTTGCTGCGCGAGGCTTGTCTTTACTAGATTGGTGAGACGACATGTTTCAACGCAATAAAACAAACGCAAGTGAATCCTCGAAACAATACTCGCAGAAGAAAAGCCAGTCGAGGCGAGCCAGTCGCAACCCGCCTAAAAACATGTTTCAATCAGAGAACCACAACTTCATTTTGAAATGGAATCTTAGAGAAGAGTACCTTCTTTTTAAAAGTGAATTTAGAATTGCAAAACATATTCTACCAACATATATCTGACAGGAATTATATGATCATAAATTCATTATCATAAGCAACATCATAATTAACCTTTAAATTATTTTTTTTAAACTGACAAAGCAGGATTCATTACCTTGACAGGGAAAGCTGATATTGTGAATATCCAAGCACTTTGGTTCTTTTCCTTCTGACAGCAGAGCCAAGGAAAGGCTATTGAAGACAGGTGATTGACCCAAACATGTGGGAACATCGGTATAGCAAACCATTAGACTAAGGTCAAGGCTAACCTCAGTCTTCGAAGAGTCAAATGTCACAGAGATGTCTGCTGTTATGTTCATACGTTCTATTGAGACTACCTCAAGGCTCAAGCTGGTGTCCAAATGATCATCTGTAAATTATGTAAAGTATCTACAATTTATAGATTTTTTTGTTAACTTTGAACAAAGTATGCATACAAAATAAACAAGAACAACAAACTTCAGAGAATTGTGTTTAACCCTGTTCCCAACAAATTCATCTTCTTCTGTATGTTTATTTTCCACGATGTTGTTTTTTTACATTTCAATTATTTGCCAAAGCCTCACTTGAGATAACTTAAATCCTTAAAATGGTTCTTCTGGGGCATTTTATAAATTCCAGTAGCAAACAATGCTAATTCCAATAAAACTTCTGATATACTGAAGTGTCTTGACTAAAAATCTGCTCAACTGGTCATCTTATAGATGTACAACTCTTCCAAATTTGGCCTAAACCAGTCTGTCAATTGATTTCTTTAGTAGCTAGAAGATCTCATGACAAACATAAATTAATTACCAAGATAACAGTCCACAAATTATATTATTTTTTGCATCCTGGCAAAAACTATAAATCTTTTCTATTGATGCATCTTCCCAACAAAAATGGCAAAACTCCAAGAAGAGGTTAAGTAGATATTTATAGTCTGAACTTCTTCAGTAAATGAAGAAAAATCGGTGAAAAAGTTAATCTGTGAATAGTTACTGCCAAATAAGCCAACAATTGGTAAAGAACACAGTGAAAGATACGGTTGTCCACACATATTTTCTCCCCAGTAGCCTTGTAACATGAGATCAGTGACACAAGTCTGCTGATTAATATTCTCTGCATGGTGGTTAATAAGGGCTCGGTGCTATTACTTATCTTCTGATTTTTTGCTGTCTGGGGCAGGTGTAAGACTTGTACTCACAAAATTTAATTAGAAAAATTACCTGTTATTTCAAACTGAATTTTCTCGCATTTTTCTGACAGGATCAGAAACAGCATCTTCACATGTTTAAATCAGCTTGGCCTTAGATAAGTAGTACAGCATTCAAAAGTGATCCAATAATAGAATTATGGTTGTATATCCTTACTTTTATAGCTGATAACTGTCTCTTGCTCCCCAACCCAGATCAATACACTGAGTGTACATGGATCCACAGCAACGCCCACAGGTACCTCAATGTTGTGTAGCTCAAACTTGTTCCTTGTTGCACAAAAGAATGCACCACAGTTTGTCTCAGGTATAGCTTGGCACAAGTGTTGTTCTCCTCTTGCTAAGGCAGCCATAATATTGCTGCAACCTGGAGAAAAATATCTTTAACTAGAATTATTGGATGAGAGAAATAATGTACATGCATATTTATATCCACCAGAAAAATAAAGAACCATAGCACCCTCTAGGATCAATAATAAATGAGCTGTAAGGACTTTTAAATTTGGCTACTCTCCTTTGACCTTGGAGGGATCTGATGTTGAATCTGGCCAGATGACAAGATTTCCTGTTGATGATTTTCTTCAGGATGGTTACAAATCCCAAAGCCATAGGACTAACAATAACATATTTATAAGCACTGTTTAGGATGGATACCCTCAATTAACCTTGAAAGAGATGTCAAAGGTCAAATCTGACCATATAAAAAGATTCCCAGCCCATAATTTCTTTTGGCTGATTTCACATCCCAAAGCTCCAAGACCAATAATAAGCAAGATATTGAAACTTTTAAGTTTGGCCAAACTGGTTACCCTTGTTAGACTGTAAAGGAGGGATCTGAGGTAAAAATCTGAGAACATAAAAAAATTCAAAGGTTTTCTATTAGTTGATTTCACATTATGAACCTCTAAGACCAATAAAAAGGCAGCAAAGAAGCACTTAACAAGACTTAGTTAAGATACTCTCAAGTGAACTTGAAGTATGAGTCCAGAGTCACGTCAGACCGCATCAAAAGATTCAAATCCCATAATTTCCTCAAAGATCATACTGTCAAATCTTCATGAGTGGTATATTTTTAGTGTATGTCTTACTTTTATAAGGTACCCTTTTTGTATGAATAAGCAAGTAGCACAAGTATTACATTAGCACAACCCCTAAACAATGTCCCTATGAAGTATCAACTTACTACACCTTACAGCTTCCGCGATATAAGCCGGATAGAATTTTATAGGTCAAGGTCACTACAGCTAGGTCAAAAGTCAAATCAAAGTCACACCATGATATTGCACACCTACACGCCCCATTCAATGTCACCTACCAAGTATCAACTTCCTATGCTTTATGGTTTCCAAGATATAGCTTGTACAAGATTTTATAGGTGAAAGTCACTCCAACAAAATCAAAGGTCAAATTAAAGTCCCCAACCAATGACCGATCCAAGAATCAACTTTCGACACCTTATATTTTCTGAAATATGACCAAGACAAAATTTTAAAGGGCAAGGTCAATAATAGTAAGGTCATTGCTCACCTACACCCCCTAACCAATTTCTCTACCAAGTATTAACTTCCTACACCTTAAAGTTTCTGAAATACAGCCTGGACAAACTTTTGCCACCACCAGCCCACCTATCCGGACACCATGGATGAAAACAATACCCCAACAGCCCTTATGGGCTGTGGGGTAAAAACTAGTAGAAGTTCTTTAAAAATTGCTTTTTAATTATTTATACACATTCCTAATGGTTACACAGTTTAAGAAATATTTTAAAATGTACTTGTGCAGGAATTGGTGATGCTAATTATGGCTCTGAGGAATACAAAAAAAATACTTTAAAATCTGTATGTCCCAGTATTTAATTCAAACTAGAAATAGGACACCCTGTTGATAGTAGATGCGAATAGAAACAGGATAGCATAGAAGAACACACATTATCATGTGTAATGTCCACCCCATGAACCTTGCCCAAATTGTACAGTAGTCTTACAAGACCCTGTTTCATTTGTAAAATATATCAATGATGCTTAAATATTTATTAGTGTAGATGTAAATTATTTCAGCTTCATGCCTTTTTGCATTGGTTGGGTCGAAAATTTTGACGAAATCACTCTATCTTGCACGGTTAAGAAGATAGAAGCAAATTCCTGTTTTTCTATTTTTGGCAAAAATTTGAAAATTCAAAATGGCCGCCATTTTTGGGAAAAGGAAAATTTTTTGAAAATTGCCAAGAGTACATTTCTTAGATACCCTATGGGTCGAAAATTTCAACGAAATAACTCTATTTTGCACGGTTAAGGCCAGTTTGTGTTTTTCCATTTTGGGCAAAAATTCGAAAATTCTAAATGGCCGCCATATGTGGGGAGGGGAAAATTTTTGGAAAATTGCAAAGAGTACATTTCTTACATACCCCTTGGGTCGAAAATTTCGACGAAATCGCTCTATCTCGCACGGTTAAGGAGATAGAAGCAAATTTGTGTTTTGCCATTGTTGGTAAAAATTCGAAAATTCCAAATGGCCGCCATTTTTGGGGAGGGGAAATTTTTTGAAAATTGCAAAGATTACATTCCTTAGATACCCTGTGGGTCGAAAATTTCGACGAAATCGCTCTATCTCGCATGGTTAAGGAGATAGAAGCAAATTTGTGTTTTGCCATTTTTGGCAAAAATTTGAAAATTCAAAATGGCCGCCATTTTAGGGGAGGGGAAATTTTTTTTAAAATTGCCAAGAATACAATGCTCAAATACATGTGGGTCGAAAATTTTGACGAAATCGCTCTATCTCGCACGGTTAAGGAGATAGAAGCAAATTTGTGTTTTGCCATTTTTGGCAAAAATTCGAAAATTAAAAATGGCCGCCATTTTTGGGGAGGGGAAAATTTTTTGAAAATTGCAAAGAGTACACTCCTTAGATACCCTGTGGGTTGAAAATTTCGACAAAATCGCTCTATCTCACACAGTTAAGGAGATAGAAGCAAATTTGTGTTTTGCCATTTTTGGCAAAAATTCTAAAATTCAAAATGGCCGCCATTTTTGGGGAGGGGAAAATTTTTTAAAAATTGGCAAGAGTAGAATTGTCAGATACCCTGTGGGTCGAAAATTTTGCCGAAATCGCTCTATCTCGCACGGTTAAGGAGATAGAAGCAAATTTGTGTTTTGACATTTTTGGCAAAAATTCGAAAATTCAAAATGGCCGCCATTTTTGGGGAGGGGAAAATTTTTGGAAAATTGCAAAGATTGCATTCCTTAGATACCCTGTGGGTCGAAAACTTTGACGAAATCGCTCTATCTCGCATGGTTAAGGAGATAGAAGCAAATTTGTGTTTTGCCATTTTTGGCAAAAATTCGAAAATTCAAAATGGCCGCCATTTTTGGGGAGGGGAAAATTTTTGGAAAATTGCAAAAATTGCATTCCTTAGATACCCTGTGGGTCGAAAATTTCGACGAAATCGCTCTATCTCGCACGGTTAAGGAGATAGAAGCAAATTTGTGTTTTGCCATTTTTGGCAAAAATTCGAAAATTCAAAATGGCCGCCATTTTTGGGGAGGGGAAAATTTTTTGAAAATTGCAAAAATTACATTCCTTAGATACCCTGTGGGTCGAAAATTTCGACGAAATCGCTCTATCTCGCACGGTTAAGGAGATAGAAGCAAATTTGTGTTTTGCCATTTTTGGCAAAAATTCGAAAATTAAAAATGGCCGCCATTTTTGGGGAGGGGAAAATTTTTGGAAAATTGCAAAGAGTACATTCCTTAGATACCCTGTGAGTCAAAAATTCTGTCCAAATCGCTCTATCTCTTACGGTTTCTGAGATATTAAGATTTTTTCGTTTTTCGCAAAAATTCAAGATGGCCGCCAAAAGTGGCGAAAATTGAAATTTTTTAAAATTTTGTATAGAATACTTTTCTACTACCCTGTGGGTCAAAAATTCTGTCGAAATCGCTCTATCTCTTACGGTTTCTGAGATATTAGCAAATTACTCAAAAGTAGTACTGAAAATACACAATGAAGTACCTAAATGGCTATTACTCATGTACTGACAAAGCTATCAGTCCCAAATGCAATACCAAGCGAGCTATGGACATAACAATCTTGTATTCAAAATTGTAGTAAAATATCTTTAATTATTTTGGCTTAAATGCACGGAAACCAATGGGTACTGAAAATAGCTGTACTTAAGTATTACTCAGTAAGCAAAAGAGGTACAACAGCCAAAAGCAATCCCAAGCAAGCTACTGACCCAATAAGCCTGCATACCAAATTTGGTGACAATAGCTCTAATACTTTTCCTTTAAATGAGCGGAAACCATGCGTGACGCCGGACATCGGACATCGGACGGCGGAAAAAGCAAAAATAATATAAAGTGTATTGAAGGTAATAAAATGAATGAACATGCAACTGGATACATATATATATATATATACTGCACTTTCTGCAAACAACATTAAGGGTGATTAATTTGTTCAAAAGTTGGTACCACTTTAAAACATTTCCCCTATGTAAAGCTGAAGTGAATAATCATAGCAACCAAATATTTGGTAACCAAACCAATGCCTGGTACCAATTGCAATAAGTTGTAGAACTGATCTTTTTGCTTATCTTTTCACTTTGGATGAAGCAAGTGTTTTCCAGTTTTCTTAATGTGAAGATCAAATGTTTTCTTTGTACCACAGGCTTATGATGAGTGACAATATATGTGTTAAATATTATGTATATGGGCATTGGTTTTTCCTATACTGTTACTGGAGATGGGTTGGAAATATAGAACAATGTAGACAAAATTACCAAAGGCATTGTTACTGGTGGCAGTCATTGGCAAATAAGAAAAACTATTAAAATGTAAGACATTATATTATTTTCTGACAAAGTTGAGACTTTCTAAAACAATAACTTTATTTGGAATTCCTTACCTTTGATTTTTTGGGTTGCTACAGAAGCTGCAATGACATCAATGGCTTCATTTAAAGTTCCTTCACCTAAAAAACATGAACCAATACAGACTTATTAAATATTCATGTATTATTTATGACCCTACCCTACTTCATTAATTATTACCCGTACCCTACATGTCTGCCATTACTTAACAATCATGTGCTTTCCAGATGACAATGACCTCATTGAGGGGTTTTCCCAGGGTTTCCCTTCACCAAAGACTCTGTTTTTGATGCTTTCTTTATATTTCAATTTTTTTAAATGGTCAAAGAATGCAGAATAAAATAACAGAATTGAACCCTTAAAATCTCTTTATTTGACAGGTACTGGTCGTGTAGATAAGCTACATATATGAGTCCTAGTCATCCAGTTTTTGACAACATGAAATTGGGATTGAGTTTAAGCTGTAAAATATGTTTAAAATACTTATTGTTTGTGTACCTGTAGAAACTCCAATTGGACTTTCTACCGGTAGAATTTGAAATTCTACCAGATAGGACTTTCTGCCATGACATATATATATACATCAACATGAAGTATTAACATCGTTTCTAGCTATAAAATATGTGTGTTTTATTCAAAATGGTGGTCAGCAAGCAAAAGGAAGTTGCAGACTGTGTCATTATAAGTGTAAACTCCAGGCAACACTAGTGCTGCCGCTAAACAGACAGTTCAGTCATTATACGCTGATTTTTATTGAGTTGGCCGAGCCGGAAGCAGCCGCCTGATATAGCACTTAGTCCCACATTCTAAGATATTGTTTTGTCATAAAATTTTCAATGCACATCTTATTATTTTAATTCAGAATTAAATTCCATTGGCATTGTAATTTTGTACAATAAGTTTTACATAATGTGAATTTCCTTTGAGAAAAATATGCATTGTCACAAACTCACTTTATAAATAGAGAGGACAAATAAGTTTTGTACTAATTAAGCTTTCATAATTCTTTTTTAGAAATTATAATGTAATTTCTGCCTAAAATTAGTGCCATTAGTTGTTGTTGGTCGCATTATATAGTTTACAATGATTTATTTTGCATAAGTGGACCATATTACCTACACGCTGATTTCTAACTGACCTCAACTTTATGTCATTCTAAGGCAAGTATTAAATTAAGAAGCAATGCTGTATGTCTCTGAAAAATTGATAAATAATATTAGTTTTGGGTGCTAGTTTTAATCTATGGGACAAATATTAATATTTGCAATGATTGTACCTTTGGTTGTCTCCCATCTGAGTTTTGGTGGTTTCATTCTTGTTGTACTTTCACATGCATTCTGATCTAGTGCCAAGGTCATATCATTTACAAGGTCACCCAGAAGGTCAAAGTGTGATGTCAGATTAGCCTTCAATAGAAACTCTCCAAATTCCAACACTGTGAAGTTCATGGTATTCAAGAAATCTGAGATCCTAGGAATGGCACTGGGAAGGTCAAATTTAATTTTTCGCCGCCTAAAAATACAAGTTGTATCAAAAAGATTTATTTTCAAAAAACATGAAACATAAGTAGTCTGAGAAATTTCAGGACCAACAATGCAATGTAAATTGCAAGACTATAATTTAATATTTAAAACATGTTACAGAACAAAAAAAAATGCAATTTTATCTACAGCTTGAAATGTAGAGCATTCTGCCAAAAAGACAGCTACATTTAAAAATATACAACAAAATTAATCAATTAATGTGTACTGAAAACTCTGTTAAATGCATAAATTATTTTCAGACCAATAAGAATAAAATGTTCATAAAAGTATATATTCGAAACATATCCAAAACAAATAATATCATCAGTTAGAACAAAACATATATATATACTATTGTTTCCTGTATACAGTTGTATGTAATTGTATTTAAAATTGCAAAATTTCTTGTAAATTTTTACAATTTTATTTTTATAATTTTTTTTATTTAAGAATTTTTCTCTGAAAATTCCTGCTTTCTCAGTAAAATTCTACGAATCTGAATAATCCCAACAATAAAAATGTTGGTGACTGTGGACCCAGGATATTTTATTAAGTACAATCCAAATCAATAAATGCACCAGGAAAGATTTTACCAGCCGTTGTTGAATCACAGTTTGGGCATGACGTCATATTCAACCAACCATAAACCAGAGATTGATTTTTGATATAAATATAATGACAGTAAATTTCATTTGGAGTGGCATTAGAAGAAGTTCAGGAATATTTTTAAATTTTTAAACTAATCTAATCTAATCTACTGCTTTGCAGGTGCAATATCTTCGCCACTAAGGGGAACTCAGTGTGTAACGTGCCAAGGGTCTTGAGTTGAACTAAAGTCAAGAGAAAGCCTTATGTCACATAACAGAACATTTATTTACAAAATATAACAAGTATTTTACCAGCAATTGCTGGGGCTGAATTGGTACAAGCACTAAAGTCACAAAAGTATCAAAAATAATCAGAAATCACATTTATATTATGTACATTCAAATAATTTCCCCAGAATCATCTAAAAGAATTGAAAACAAGACATAACACTGGAAACCAACTGTCTACTAACACTTAGACCTTGGATCATACTCTATGTCAAAACACTGGTTCCATCCTTTATCAAGTACCATAGTAGATTCAGAAACTAATGAAATGAGTTGAAATGAATTCAATTAGTCATGGGTTTTACCCCATGAAACATTCATCAAATCACCGGCATTCAGCCTGAAACCTATAATCATATAACTGAAATCAATACATCATGCACAATTAACCACATGCAATTATAACATATCAGTCCATTCAATTCTTGCCAGGTTTTACCCTGCCACTAGAAATAAATACAAACTACTTCATCATTAATTCATTCAAACATAGTTAAATACAACAAGCAGCAAAGTATTAAATGAAAACCCAACTTCCCCTGAAATAAACAGTTAAAATATCATGATACTTTAAATTAAATTCCCAAACAGGTTTTACCCTGAGATCAAACAGAAATTATGTACAGAACATTCTCTTTTCCCTGCTTTAAAATGTTACCAAAGTCATCTTGCAACTTTCCCTGTAACCTAAACTATGAAAATAATACCATGCAGGTTTTACCCTGACATTTCTAAAATCTAACAACAGAAGAAAATACCAGGTTTTACCCTGACATGACTGCCTTCTGTTACCTGTACCAATTCAGCAAAGAATGACAGAATCCACCCTGCTTTTATAGAGAAATCCCAGACATGGGAGAATAACTCAAAGTCTGCACCTGTAAAATTGAAACAAGGAATCCCATTGGTTTAAAATTTAGTATTCCCCCAGACTTTGAAGTGACAACATCCTCTCTGTACATTGACATGAAGATACAATACAAACCACTTACAGCAATCATATACAACAAGGATAACAGTATATGACACCAAAAAGGTAAATAAATACAAGTTACAAACATAATACAGCAATTTAAAACTATATCATAATGAAATGGTGAAAATGCAATATCGCCAATTTCGACGATATCACCGCATGCTTCAAGTGCACTAGTTAACAAAAATCATTTTTAATAAGGAGAGTCGAGGGGCGTTCAAGGTCAGTGTTCCAGAGTAGTGGGTGAGACCGAGAGGGAAGGAAACTAAGTTGGGAAACTAAGATTGAAAAGGTGGATTTTGAGATGTTTCCTGAAAGATGCGACAGAGGGACTGTTTCTTATATGGAAGGGGAAAGAGTTCCAAAGAACTGGGGTGTAGTGACTAAACGAATTACAGAAGTGTTTAACTGATTTATGAACTCTACGGTCAAAAGTGGGGGTATGAAGGAACTTGAGTTTAGGGGTACTACGCCTAATATTTCTGGAAGAAGTATAGGGGTGAATTAATTCTCTTAGGTAAACGGGTTGACCTTGGTTGTGGATTTTGTATGTAATGAGGCCTATTTTGAATTGTACCCTGTACCTGACTGGAAGCC
The DNA here is from genome assembly GCA_964017235.1 of Sabellastarte sp. h YS-2021. Taxonomy (NCBI): domain Eukaryota; kingdom Metazoa; phylum Annelida; class Polychaeta; order Sabellida; family Sabellidae; genus Sabellastarte; species Sabellastarte sp. h YS-2021. The sequence continues at coordinate 21,049,753 of OZ024927.1, forward strand.
AATGGAATTTTTTTTCAGTTGAGGGGTGATGTGAGAAAATTTTAAGGAACAGGTCACAACCCTGCACAGTGAGTATTGGACTAGCTGCAATCTCCTTAACTTAAAATCAGTGAGTGATATGAACAGGGAATTGCAGTAGTCCAATCTGCTGCTCACCAAAGCATTTGCTAAAAGAACTGATGAATTAAGGTCTAGAAGGGGGCGAATTCTGTAGAGGTCTCTCGCATGAACTCTAATGGACTTTATGACCTGTGACACATGGTCAGAGAAGGTAAAATTGGAATCAAACACCACTCCGAGGTTCTTGACACATTGTGCTGGTGAGACCTGATTACCAAGAATATTGATTGGAAAGTGAGGAAGGAGTTGTTTACGGTTGTTTTTCGAACCTATCAAAATGAACTCAGTTTTGTCAGGGTTAAGTTTTAATTTATTTGTGAACATGAAATTTTGAATGTCGTTTAGGCAATTCTTTAGTTTTTGTATAGAGTGAGAGAAATTTGCTGGAGAGAGTGCAATGTATAACTTGGTGTCATCAGCGTAGAAATGATAATTAATACTACTGTGAGAGTGAATGATTGAGCTGACTGGGTTAGTGTAGAGAGAAAAAAATAATTGGACCAAGGACGGAGCCCTGGGGGACCCCATACTGGAGGGCAACAGGATGTGAGAGTGTGCTGCCTACCTTGACCGAGTGTGTCCTTCCCGACAGGTATGATTTGAACCAGCCGAGTGCCAGTTCACTGATTCCATAGTAACCATTAAGTCTGTCCAGGAGAATGGTGTGGTCAATGGTACTGAACGCGGCAGAAAGATCTAGAAGGGTAAGGGCTGTAACAGACCCTTTGGCCATATTGAGAAGAATATCATTATGAATATTAAGGAGGGCGCTTTCAGTAGAATGGTGTTTTCTATAAGCCAATTGGAAGGCAGTCATGAGACCGGCTTCATCAAGATGAGTTTGTAGTATTATGGTTTGGATGTTTTGAATATTGCCATGCATATAGAAGTGACAATACATTCCATGAATGCAGACCCAAAGGTGCAACAAGATTTTAAAAGTCAAGGTCACTACGGCAAGGTCAAAGGTCAAATCAAGGTCACACCATGACGTTGCCCACCTACAATCCCCCTCAAATGTCCCTACAAGTATCAACTTCCTGCACCTTACAGTTTCTGAGATATGACCTGGACAAGATTTTATAGGTCAAGGTCACTATGGCAAGGTCAAAGATCAAATCAAGGTCACACTATGACGCTGCACAACTACACCCCCTAACCAATGTCCCTACCAAGTATCAACTTCCTACACCTTAAAGTTTCTGAGATATAGCCCAGACAAGATTTTATAGGTCAAGGTAACTACGGCAAGGTCAAAGGTCAAATCAAGGTCAGACCATGACGTTGAAGACCTACACCCCCTAACCAATGTGCGTACCAAGTATCACCTTCCTACACCTTATGGTTTCTGAGATATAGCACGGACAAGATTTTATATGTCAAGGTCACTAAGGCAAGGTCAAAGATCAAATCAAGGTCTCACCATGATGTTGCACACCTACACCCCCTAACCAATATCCCTACCAAGTATCAACTTCCTACACCTTATGGTTTCTGAGTTATAGCTCGGACAAGATTTTATAGTCAAGGTCACTACAACAAGGTCAAAGGTCAAATCAAGGTCAGACCATGACATTGTAGACCTACACCCCCTAACCAGTGTCCCTACCAAGTATCAACTTCTTACACCTTACGGTATGTGAGATATAGCCCAGACGAGATTTTCAAACTCAAGGTCACTACGGCAAGGTCAAAGGTCAAATCAAGGTCAGAGCATGACGTTGCACACCTACACCTCCTAACCAATATCCCTACCAAGTATCAACTTCCTACACATTACAGTTTCTGAGATACAGCCTGGACAAACTTTTTTTCCCACCCTTAAGGGCTGTGGGGTAAAAATGGTCAGAAAAGGCATCAGTAGTATGGACATTGGAAATATTGTCATTGTTGGATTTGTTTAAAACCAGGTCAAGTGTATGTCCATGAATATGGGTTGGGAAGTTAACTTTCTGAATTAAATCACATGAATCAATCAATGAATGAAAGGTTTTTGAATTTGAACATGTTGTTTAATAAATAAATTTTGCAATGGCAGGATATTTGTTGTGTATTGACCTAATATTTGCGTAGGTGTCCTCTGGACACCTGAGTGGTCCTGGGTTTGGGTTTATGTCACCAGCAAACAGGAGTAGGATGAAAAGACGGAAAGGTGGTAGGGCGGGTGGAATTGACATTGAGGATTTGATGATACAATGTAGGCAAAAAGTGGTGGTGGGGGTTTGAAGGGGCAGAAACTGACAACATCAGGACACTGAATGCTCGAGTAACTGTGGTGCTGATATGCAGCAATGACTGGTTGGATTGCCAATAAAAAATATAGGAATATCATATTTGAGATCTTGGTCGGGTTAAAAGTTAGAAATTGGGCATAAAATTTGGGTTTAGAGTGGTTAGTGAGTGTGAATTGTGAGAGTGATGGTCCCTGATAACGGGGAATCAAAGGGGATCAAACGATAAAATGGTCAGTTAGCATATGTAATTATCAAACAATTATGTCAAAAGGGGGAGATTAAAGAGGTTATTTTAATTATTCTTTCAACAATAGCACCAAGGCAGATGTAGAGTGAGTATAATGAATTTTTGGATTAACGGTAACTAATTTTCAAAAACGGTACTTCCCTAACGGAGACACCCCACTAAATTTTAGTTACAAGAAAAGACAAATGAACATAATCAGAGTTCAAACAATGCAGACTGTGTGTTATGTCCCCTCAAGTGATAAAATTTAACATGTATACCACCATTTTGCTTCAAGTAAAAGCAAAACTAGAGGATCGTTCGCAAAAAAAAAAGATAATGTTTTTGCATAGCAAAAACAAAGCGTCCCGAAAAGGATATAAAGGTGAGTGCTAAAGTATTAAGAAAATGCTTCGTTTCTAGCCTTATACTGTTGTGGCAACCAAAGTCAGCGCAGTCTGCTCTATCTAGCACGGTTTTCAAGGTATAAGCATTTTTGTGTTTTGCAAAAAATAAAAAAATTAAAAATGTCCGCTATATTTGGCGAGACAAAGATATTTTGAAAATTGGCATGGCTACTCTGCAGAGATACCCAGCAGGTCCAAAATTTTGTTGAGTTCGCTCCATATAGCACGGTTTTCGAGATATAAGCATTTTTGTGTTTTGCAAAAACTTTGAAAATTCAAAATGGCCACCATTTTTGGGGAGACAAAAATTTTTGTCAAGACCAGTGCCGCGGTGTGTATCTCCCGCCGAGCATTAAAGCAAAAGAAATAGCTTTTCCGAGATATTCACAATTTTTCATTTTCGTGTGAAAGCTCTCCCAAAGCTCTGTGTGAAAGCTCTCCCAAAAGTAGGTGAATGAGTTATTTGAGAAAAATTGGCTATCTGCAATACTTTTAGAGATAATTCGCATTTACTCACTTTGAATAGGTGAGTAATTAGCTATGGGTCTGAAACTTCACCATGTGAAAGCTCTCCCAGAAGTAGATGAATGAGTATTTGATAAAAATTGGGTATCCGCAATACTTTTAGAGATAATTAGCATTTACTCATTTTGAGTAGGTGAATAAATAGCTATGGGTGTGAAACTTCACAGAGTGAAAGCTCTCCCAAAAGTAGGTGAATGAGTTATTTGAGAAAAATTGGCTATCTGCAATACTTTTAGAGATAATTCACATTTACTCATTTTGAGTAGGTGAATAATTAGCCATGGGTAATTAGCTATGGGTCTGAAACTTCACCAAGTGAAAGCTCTGCCAAAAGTAGGTGAATGAGTTATTTGAGAAAAATTGGCTATCTGCAATACTTTTAGAGATAATTCGCATTTACTCATTTTGAGTAGGTGAGTAATTAGCTATGGGTCTGAAACTTCACCAAGTGAAAGCTCTCCCAAAAGTAGGTGAATGAGTTATTTGAGAAAAATTGGCTATCTGCAATACTTTTAGAGATAATTCGCATTTACTCATTTTGAGTAGGTGAGTAATTAGCTATGGGTCTGAAACTTCACCAAGTGAAAGCTCTCCCAAAAGTAGGTGAATGATTAATTTGAGAAAAATTGGCTATCTGCAATACTTTTAGAGATAATTCGCATTTACTCATTTTGAGTAGGTGAATAATTAGCTATGGGTCTGAAACTTCACAGAGTGAAAGCTCTGCCAAAAGTAGGTGAATGAGTTATTTGAGAAAAATTGGCTATCTGCAATACTTTTAGAGATAATTCGCATTTACTCATTTTGAGGAGGTGAGTAATTAGCTATGGGTCTGAAACTTCACCAAGTGAAAGCTCTCCCAAAAGTAGGTGAATGAGTTATTTGAGAAAAATTGGCTATCTGCAATACTTTTAGAGATAATTCGCATTTACTCATTTTGAGTAGGTGAGTAATTAGCTATGGGTCTGAAACTTCACCAAGTGAAAGCTCTCCCAAAAGTAGGTGAATGATTAATTTGAGAAAAATTGGCTATCTGCAATACTTTTAGAGATAATTCGCATTTACTCATTTTGAGTAGGTGAATAATTAGCTATGGGTCTGAAACTTCACAGAGTGAAAGCTCTGCCAAAAGTAGGTGAATGAGTTATTTGAGAAAAATTGGCTATCTGCAATACTTTTAGAGATAATTCGCATTTACTCATTTTGAGGAGGTGAGTAATTAGCTATGGGTCTGAAACTTCACCAAGTGAAAGCTCTCCCAAAAGTAGGTGAATGAGTTATTTGAGAAAAATTGGCTATCTGCAATACTTTTAGAGATAATTCGCATTTACTCATTTTGAGTAGGTGAGTAATTAGCTATGGGTCTGAAACTTCACCAAGTGAAAGCTCTGCCAAAAGTAGGTGAATGAGTTATTTGAGAAAAATTGGCTATCTGCAATACTTTTAGAGATAATTCGCATTTACTCATTTTGAGTAGGTGAGTAATTAGCTATGGGTCTGAAACTTCACAGAGTGAAAGCTCTCCCAAAAGTAGGTGAATGAGTTATTTGAGAAAAATTGGCTATCTGCAATACTTTTAGAGATAATTCGCATTTACTCATTTTGAGTAGGTGAGTAATTAGCTATGGGTCTGAAACTTCACCAAGTGAAAGCTCTCCCAAAAGTAGGTGAATGATTAATTTGACAAAAATTGGCTATCTGCAATACTTTTAGAGATAATTCGCATTTACTCATTTTGAGTAGGTGAATAATTAGCTATGGGTCTGAAACTTCACCAAGTGAAAGCTCTCCCAAAAGTAGGTGAATGAGTTATTTGAGAAAAATTGGCTATCTGCAATACTTTTAGAGATAATTCGCATTTACTCATTTTGAGTAGGTGAGTAATTAGCTATGGGTCTGAAACTTCACCAAGTGAAAGCTCTCCCAAAAGTAGGTGAATGAGTTATTTGAGAAAAATTGGCTATCTGCAATACTTTTAGAGATAATTCGCATTTACTCATTTTGAGTAGGTGAGTAATTAGCTATGGGTCTGAAACTTCACCAAGTGAAAGCTCTCCCAAAAGTAGGTGAATGAGTTATTTGAGAAAAATTGGCTATCTGCAATACTTTTAGAGATAATTCGCATTTACTCATTTTGAGTAGGTGAGTAATTAGCTATGGGTCTGAAACTTCACCAAGTGAAAGCTCTCCCAAAAGTAGGTGAATGATTAATTTGAGAAAATTGGCTATCTGCAATACTTTTAGAGATAATTCGCATTTACTCATTTTGAGTAGGTGAGTAATTAGCTATGGGTCTGAAACTTCACCAAGTGAAAGCTCTCCCAAAAGTAGGTGAATGATTAATTTGACAAAAATTGGCTATCTGCAATACTTTTAGAGATAATTCGCATTTACTCATTTTGAGTAGGTGAATAATTAGCTATGGGTCTGAAACTTCACCAAGTGAAAGCTCTCCCAAAAGTAGGTGAATGAGTTATTTGAGAAAAATTGGCTATCTGCAATACTTTTAGAGATAATTCGCATTTACTCATTTTGAGTAGGTGAGTAATTAGCTATGGGTCTGAAACTTCACCAAGTGAAAGCTCTCCCAAAAGTAGGTGAATGAGTTATTTGAGAAAAATTGGCTATCTGCAATACTTTTAGAGATAATTCGCATTTACTCATTTTGAGTAGGTGAGTAATTAGCTATGGGTCTGAAACTTCACCAAGTGAAAGCTCTCCCAAAAGTAGGTGAATGAGTTATTTGAGAAAAATTGGCTATCTGCAATACTTTTAGAGATAATTCGCATTTACTCATTTTGAGTAGGTGAGTAATTAGCTATGGGTCTGAAACTTCACCAAGTGAAAGCTCTCCCAAAAGTAGGTGAATGATTACTTTGAGAAAATTGGCTATCTGCAATACTTTTAGAGATAATTCGCATTTACTCATTTTGAGTAGGTGAGTAATTAGCTATGGGTCTGAAACTTCACCAAGTGAAAGCTCTCCCAAAAGTAGGTGAATGATTAATTTGACAAAAATTGGCTATCTGCAATACTTTTAGAGATAATTCGCATTTACTCATTTTGAGTAGGTGAATAATTAGCTATGGGTCTGAAACTTCACCAAGTGAAAGCTCTCCCAAAAGTAGGTGAATGAGTTATTTGAGAAAAATTGGCTATCTGCAATACTTTTAGAGATAATTCGCATTTACTCATTTTGAGTAGGTGAGTAATTAGCTATGGGTCTGAAACTTCACCAAGTGAAAGCTCTCCCAAAAGTAGGTGAATGATTAATTTGAGAAAAATTGGCTATCTGCAATACTTTTAGAGATAATTCGCATTTACTCATTTTGAGTAGGTGAATAATTAGCTATGGGTCTGAAACTTCACAGAGTGAAAGTTCTCCCAAAAGTAGGTGAATGAGTTATTTGAGAAAAATTGGCTATCTGCAATACTTTTAGAGATAATTCGCATTTACTCATTTTGAGTAGGTGAGTAATTAGCTATGGGTCTGAAACTTCACCAAGTGAAAGCTATCCCAAAAGTAGGTGAATGAGTTATTTGAGAAAAATTGGCTATCTGCAATACTTTTAGAGATAATTCGCATTTACTCATTTTGAGTAGGTGAGTAATTAGCTATGGGTCTGAAACTTCACCAAGTGAAAGCTCTCCCAAAAGTAGGTGAATGATTAATTTGACAAAAATTGGCTATCTGCAATACTTTTAGAGATAATTCGCATTTACTCATTTTGAGTAGGTGAATAATTAGCTATGGGTCTGAAACTTCACCAAGTGAAAGCTCTCCCAAAAGTAGGTGAATGAGTTATTTGAGAAAAATTGGCTATCTGCAATACTTTTAGAGATAATTCGCATTTACTCATTTTGAGTAGGTGAGTAATTAGCTATGGGTCTGAAACTTCACCAAGTGAAAGCTCTCCCAAAAGTAGGTGAATGAGTTATTTGAGAAAAATTGGCTATCTGCAATACTTTTAGAGATAATTCGCATTTACTCATTTTGAGTAGGTGAGTAATTAGCTATGGGTCTGAAACTTCACCAAGTGAAAGCTCTCCCAAAAGTAGGTGAATGAGTTATTTGAGAAAAATTGGCTATCTGCAATACTTTTAGAGATAATTCGCATTTACTCATTTTGAGTAGGTGAGTAATTAGCTATGGGTCTGAAACTTCACCAAGTGAAAGCTCTCCCAAAAGTAGGTGAATGATTAATTTGAGAAAATTGGCTATCTGCAATACTTTTAGAGATAATTCGCATTTACTCATTTTGAGTAGGTGAGTAATTAGCTATGGGTCTGAAACTTCACCAAGTGAAAGCTCTCCCAAAAGTAGGTGAATGATTAATTTGACAAAAATTGGCTATCTGCAATACTTTTAGAGATAATTCGCATTTACTCATTTTGAGTAGGTGAATAATTAGCTATGGGTCTGAAACTTCACCAAGTGAAAGCTCTCCCAAAAGTAGGTGAATGAGTTATTTGAGAAAAATTGGCTATCTGCAATACTTTTAGAGATAATTCGCATTTACTCATTTTGAGTAGGTGAGTAATTAGCTATGGGTCTGAAACTTCACCAAGTGAAAGCTCTCCCAAAAGTAGGTGAATGAGTTATTTGAGAAAAATTGGCTATCTGCAATACTTTTAGAGATAATTCGCATTTACTCATTTTGAGTAGGTGAGTAATTAGCTATGGGTCTGAAACTTCACCAAGTGAAAGCTCTCCCAAAAGTAGGTGAATGAGTTATTTGAGAAAAATTGGCTATCTGCAATACTTTTAGAGATAATTCGCATTTACTCATTTTGAGTAGGTGAGTAATTAGCTATGGGTCTGAAACTTCACCAAGTGAAAGCTCTCCCAAAAGTAGGTGAATGATTACTTTGAGAAAATTGGCTATCTGCAATACTTTTAGAGATAATTCGCATTTACTCATTTTGAGTAGGTGAGTAATTAGCTATGGGTCTGAAACTTCACCAAGTGAAAGCTCTCCCAAAAGTAGGTGAATGATTAATTTGACAAAAATTGGCTATCTGCAATACTTTTAGAGATAATTCGCATTTACTCATTTTGAGTAGGTGAATAATTAGCTATGGGTCTGAAACTTCACCAAGTGAAAGCTCTCCCAAAAGTAGGTGAATGAGTTATTTGAGAAAAATTGGCTATCTGCAATACTTTTAGAGATAATTCGCATTTACTCATTTTGAGTAGGTGAGTAATTAGCTATGGGTCTGAAACTTCACCAAGTGAAAGCTCTCCCAAAAGTAGGTGAATGATTAATTTGAGAAAAATTGGCTATCTGCAATACTTTTAGAGATAATTCGCATTTACTCATTTTGAGTAGGTGAATAATTAGCTATGGGTCTGAAACTTCACAGAGTGAAAGTTCTCCCAAAAGTAGGTGAATGAGTTATTTGAGAAAAATTGGCTATCTGCAATACTTTTAGAGATAATTCGCATTTACTCATTTTGAGTAGGTGAGTAATTAGCTATGGGTCTGAAACTTCACCAAGTGAAAGCTATCCCAAAAGTAGGTGAATGAGTTATTTGAGAAAAATTGGCTATCTGCAATACTTTTAGAGATAATTCGCATTTACTCATTTTGAGTAGGTGAGTAATTAGCTATGGGTCTGAAACTTCACCAAGTGAAAGCTCTCCCAAAAGTAGGTGAATGATTAATTTGACAAAAATTGGCTATCTGCAATACTTTTAGAGATAATTCGCATTTACTCATTTTGAGTAGGTGAATAATTAGCTATGGGTCTGAAACTTCACCAAGTGAAAGCTCTCCCAAAAGTAGGTGAATGAGTTATTTGAGAAAAATTGGCTATCTGCAATACTTTTAGAGATAATTCGCATTTACTCATTTTGAGTAGGTGAGTAATTAGCTATGGGTCTGAAACTTCACCAAGTGAAAGCTCTCCCAAAAGTAGGTGAATGAGTTATTTGAGAAAAATTGGCTATCTGCAATACTTTTAGAGATAATTCGCATTTACTCATTTTGAGTAGGTGAGTAATTAGCTATGGGTCTGAAACTTCACCAAGTGAAAGCTCTCCCAAAAGTAGGTGAATGAGTTATTTGAGAAAAATTGGCTATCTGCAATACTTTTAGAGATAATTCGCATTTACTCATTTTGAGTAGGTGAGTAATTAGCTATGGGTCTGAAACTTCACCAAGTGAAAGCTCTCCCAAAAGTAGGTGAATGATTAATTTGAGAAAATTGGCTATCTGCAATACTTTTAGAGATAATTCGCATTTACTCATTTTGAGTAGGTGAGTAATTAGCTATGGGTCTGAAACTTCACCAAGTGAAAGCTCTCCCAAAAGTAGGTGAATGATTAATTTGACAAAAATTGGCTATCTGCAATACTTTTAGAGATAATTCGCATTTACTCATTTTGAGTAGGTGAATAATTAGCTATGGGTCTGAAACTTCACCAAGTGAAAGCTCTCCCAAAAGTAGGTGAATGAGTTATTTGAGAAAAATTGGCTATCTGCAATACTTTTAGAGATAATTCGCATTTACTCATTTTGAGTAGGTGAGTAATTAGCTATGGGTCTGAAACTTCACCAAGTGAAAGCTCTCCCAAAAGTAGGTGAATGATTAATTTGAGAAAAATTGGCTATCTGCAATACTTTTAGAGATAATTCGCATTTACTCATTTTGAGTAGGTGAATAATTAGCTATGGGTCTGAAACTTCACAGAGTGAAAGTTCTCCCAAAAGTAGGTGAATGAGTTATTTGAGAAAAATTGGCTATCTGCAATACTTTTAGAGATAATTCGCATTTACTCATTTTGAGTAGGTGAGTAATTAGCTATGGGTCTGAAACTTCACCAAGTGAAAGCTATCCCAAAAGTAGGTGAATGAGTTATTTGAGAAAAATTGGCTATCTGCAATACTTTTAGAGATAATTCGCATTTACTCATTTTGAGTAGGTGAGTAATTAGCTATGGGTCTGAAACTTCACCAAGTGAAAGCTCTGCCAAAAGTAGGTGAATGAGTTATTTGAGAAAAATTGGCTATCTGCAATACTTTTAGAGATAATTCGCATTTACTCATTTTGAGTAGGTGAGTAATTAGCTATGGGTCTGAAACTTCACAGAGTGAAAGCTCTCCCAAAAGTAGGTGAATGAGTTATTTGAGAAAAATTGGCTATCTGCAATACTTTTAGAGATAATTCGCATTTACTCATTTTGAGTAGGTGAGTAATTAGCTATGGGTCTGAAACTTCACCAAGTGAAAGCTCTCCCAAAAGTAGGTGAATGATTAATTTGACAAAAATTGGCTATCTGCAATACTTTTAGAGATAATTCGCATTTACTCATTTTGAGTAGGTGAATAATTAGCTATGGGTCTGAAACTTCACCAAGTGAAAGCTCTCCCAAAAGTAGGTGAATGATTTATTTGAGAAAAATTGGCTATCTGCAATACTTTTAGAGATAATTCGCATTTACTCATTTTGAGTAGGTGAGTAATTAGCTATGGGTCTGAAACTTCACCATGTGAAAGCTCTCCCACAAGTAGATGAATGAGTTATTTGATAAAAATTGGGTATCCGCAATACTTTTACAGATAATTAGCATTTACTCATTTTGAGTAGGTAAATAATTAGCTATGGGTCTGAAACTTCACCATGTGAAAGCTCTCCCAAAAGTAGGTGAATGAGTTATTTGAGAAAAATTGGCTATCTGCAATACTTTTAGAGATAATTCGCATTTACTCATTTTGAGTAGGTGAGTAATTAGCTATGGGTCTGAAACTTCACCATGTGAAAGCTCTTCCAAAAGAAGGTGAATGAGTTATTTGAGAAAAATTGGCTATCTGCAATACTTTTAAGAGATAATTCGCATTTACTCATTTTGAGTAGGTGAGTAATCATCTACGGGTCTGAAACTTCACCATGTGAAAGCTCTCCCAAAAGTACATGAATGAGTTATTTGATAAAAATTGGGTATCCGCAATACTTTTAGAGGTAATTCGCATTTACTCTTTTTGAGTAGGTGAGCAATTAGCTATGGGTCTGAAACTTCACCAAGTGAAAGCTCTTTGGGATAGCTGCTCTGCAGAGACACCCTGAAGATAAAAAATTTCGTCGAAATAGCTCTATGTAGCACGGTTTTCGAAATATTAGCATTTTTGTGTTTTGCAATTTTTGCGCAAAAATTCGAAAATTCAAAATGGCCGCCATTTTTGGCAAGACAAATTTTTTTTTGAAAATTCGCATGGCTACTCTGCAGAGATACCCTGTGGGTCAAAAATTTTGTCGAAATCGCTCTATCTAGCACGGTTTTCGAGATATAAGCATTTTTGTGTTTTGCAATTTTGCGAAAAATTCGAAAATTCAAAATGGCCGCCATTTTTTGCCAGAAATTTTTTGTTTGAAAATTGGCATGGCTACTCTGCAGAGATACCCTGTGGGTCAAAAATTTCGTCGAAATCGCTCTATCTAGCAGGGTTTTTGAGATATAAGCATTTTTATGTTTTGCAATTTTTGCGAAAAATTCGAAAATTCAAAATGGCCGCCATTTTTGGCGAGATAAAATTTTTTTGAAAATTGGCATGGCTACTCTGCAGATATACCCTGTGGGTCAAAAATTTCGTCGAAATCGCTCTATCTTGCAGGGTTTTCGAGATATAAGCATTTTTATGTTTTACAATTTTTGCGAAAAATTCGAAAATTCAAAATGGCCGCCATTTTTGGCGAGACAAAATTTTTTTCAAAATTGGGATAACTACTCTCCAGAGATACCCTGTGGGTCAAAAATTTCGTCGAAATCGCTCTATCTAGCACGGTTTTCGAGATATAAGCATTTTTGTGTTTTGCAATTTTTGCGAAAATTTCGAAAATTCAAAATGGCCGCCATTTTTGGCGAGACAAAAATTTTTTGAAAATTGGGAAAAGTACTCCGCAGAGATATCCTGCGGGTCAAAAATGTTGTCGAAATTGCTCTATATAGCAAGGTTTTTGAGATAGAAGCATTTTTATGTTTTGCAATTTTTGCGAAAATTTCGAAAATTCAAAATGGTCGCCATTTTGGGCGAGACAAAAATTTTTTGAAAATTGGGAAAACTACTCCGCAGAGATACCCTGTGGGTCAAAAATTTCGTCGAAATCGCTCTATCTAGCACGGTTTTCGAGATATAAGCATTTTTGTGTTTTCCTTATTTGGAAAATTCGTAATGATTAATTAATCATTAATTACTCGGCCATTTCTTGACCAATCAATGCCAAAATCTAATGATTTCCAGATTTTAATAGAATGAATGTATTTGCCAAGTTTCAGGTGAATTGATAAAATTCCTTTCAAGTTATCATCCGGACAAGCTTCCCCATCGAAAAAAGACATTTTTGGTCATGTGACCTCTCTGATTGGTTGAAATGTCACTGCAGCATATTCAAAAAAATTCCCCAAGGCTACTGCCTAAACCTGCCAAATTTGAAAAGAATCCGCCTAACGGTTACAGAGTTATAAGGAAAACAAAATGCGGAGCCGGCGGAGCCGGCGGAGCCTGAAGCTCTCCCATACACAAACAAGCGTCCCTTGCGGGACGCTTAATAAGTCAATATTTACATGCACACGTGATTTGTTCAATGGTGACACCACCATAGTAAGCTCTGAAGCTAAAAAAAATATTACCATAGAAGGTCTCCGTAGCGCCCATGGGAAATGAGACCAAATATTTGCAAGGGCATTTACAACAATGAAAATCAGTCGTGCATTTTGAAAAAAACAACCAAAAATTGGGGAAACTGCATTTTAGCACATATCAACTTGAAGTAAAATATGCAGTTGGCAAAAGCATTTCGGCACAATAAAAGAGGACATAATTACTAAAATAAGGAAAATTACGTTGAAAATGGATACAAATTAAACAAATTTGACAGATTATTGGGTCTTTATGCAGAAAGTTTTCATTAAAACCACATATTAGCAATTTATGGGTGATAACGTAAGATTGTGAAGGGGCGCTAACAAAGTATGAGCGATATAGAGTGCAGCACCAGTATGTTGTGGGCTTTTAACCTTTTACTTGGATTAAATCCAGTGATTGCTGATCTGCATGTGGTTAACAAGTTAAACCAGCTCAGGTTTAAAATGTTGACTCCTGCAGCCCGTAATCTGGGACTGAGGAGATGTACAATGGAATTAACGATTCAATAATGTAGCAAACAGGTCCAGCCATAGTGTGAACCACTGCCGACACAGTTGTTTGAATACCTATGGATGCAGGGACTATTCCGAGGACTTTACTTGGATGGCCCTCCTGAAAGTACAGTATGTAACTACTGGTAATAAATCTGAGCACCAGAGTCATCTGAAAAATTGAATATGGTCCCTTACTCCCTTACTCTTGAAACTCGTAGACTATCATTGTTTGGGAGGGGCACCTCTAGCCCTTTCACACTGAGGTTTGAAATGGCCTTGATCATCCCTGTTGCTTCCCTTGCTTTGGAAGCTATGTGAGACTGGCCACTGAAGGAACCACCTTGGGAATTTAGAAGATCCTGCTGAGCAGAATGTTTGTGCTTATTCCCGAATATGTGGCTTGAACCTCTACCCTTACAATGAAATGGCTGGTTACTGAGTCAGGAGGATCTCCTCAGAGGAAGCTCATCTTCTGTAATAAGGGAGGGATTGAAGAGGTTGTAGGGTATCAAGGAGCTGTACTGTAGCTGTTATCTATGACCTTGGTCCAGGGTTTGAGGAGCATTTGCCAGCTCAGTATCCCACTTGGTTGTACTTGATATCAAGTACAGGCACCTGCTTGGCCTCTATGGATTTAGGAGTATATGCGCCCTGGCCTTGTGCTGACATGCCAGCAACCTTTTAGAGTGTGAACTGATTTTTGGAAGTATCTAACATAGCCCCACATGGTCTCCAAATATTTTATTATCAAATGAGTATCAGCCCCCTTATATATCTACTCTATGGCTTACCTACCCAGAGTCTTCAGATTTAGGGTTTTTAAGTAATTTATTGCACCAAGTGTACTGGCTGAAGGTCAACAATAGTTGAAGATAGCCTGAGGCATCATGCGCAAGCTAAATTTGGGCCTACCTGAGCTACACGCTTGGTTAAACTACCAAGAAAGTAATCATTTACACTAGAACTAACTTCTATTGTGTTGGCAAGACATTAGCCTCCACAGTAGCTATTTGTGTTAAATCAATGTACACTCTTAATTACAGAAGAGTATTAGGGCCAAGTAAAAAATAAATTTTTTTTCAATTTCGTGAGATAGTATCTCAATTTTGTGAGATACAAAGTCAATTTTTTGAGATAGTTATCTCATTTTTTTGAGATATTAAGTAAATTTTTCGAGATATTATGTCAATTTTTTGACATATTAAGTCAATTTTTCGAGATATTATGATAATCTCAATTTTTTGAGATATTAAGTCAATTGTTCAAGATATTAGGCTGCTATCCTGACGGTTAATGTCTTGGTGAGTAGTCGCCTTAATTACTGAAACTCTCTTCAGGAGTTTGTCCAGTCTCAACATGCGCAAACTGCAGTGTATTCAAAACACACTTGCTAGGATTGTCACAAACTGTATCAAATACACACAGGCATCTCCTATTCTCAAACAACTCCATTGGCTTCCAATTGAATTTTGCTGTATCTTCAAAACTGCCACTCTAGTTTACAAGTTTCTTCATATTGGTCACCCCGGTTAGTTGGGTTCTGTTTTGGGGAAGATATGGTACAAGATACAATAGTCCAGATAAAAGGTTCTTGAAGGTTTCTCAATGCTGCTGATCTGTATATCAATCCAAAAAACACTTTTGCCACAGCTTTGCTTTTGATGCTCCCACAGTTTGGAATGATTTCCTTGATGAGGTCTGTTCTGCCCCAATAGCCTGGTTCAGAAAAAGGTTAAAATCATTTCTCTTCCAAAAGGCATTCCCAACTTAGCATACACTCTATCTGGCATCTCCGTGGTACTGGACTTGGCAACAGCTATGGATGGATGATTTTTTGAATTGGATTTTGGTGTTGCATCTTAGAATAAGTCTGGCAGAGATTAAGCCTCATAAAAGTACATAATAGAATAGAAGATCATAACAACCAATCAAAATAGAACATGTGTATTCTTGAGGCAACGTCTACCCAGAAACCCTTAAAAATGCATCCTTTTTTCTAAACATTTGGCCATCCCAGAGGTAATGTCTTGATATATCAATGAGTTAAAATGGGCATGCCATTATAGCAAAATAAACATGCATCAAGTATGTTAGAAAATTAAAGATAGGGGCAATCCACAATTAATACACACCTGTTTCCGTCCTCATCATAGATATACTCTATACGTTTGACAGGTGTGTTGATGGCAGACATCAACTCATAGCTGTACTCATCTGCTGATCCATCAATGGCAATGGTAATCCCTTCCTCTACCAGCTCCTCCACTTTAGGGTGTTCAGCAATCCTCTCTTTCTGGTTCATGAGGAACTGCAGCGATACATTCTTGGCAATTGCTTTCCAATCCCATTCCCAGTCTTCCATTTTTTGGGCCAGTTCATCTTGTTGCAATGAGAAGGTAAAACATTCACACTAGAGCTAATTTATGTCAGAAGTCTGAGGCTAGTAGGAAGTTGTGTCAAATCAACATATACTTACAATATTTATCACAATTGTTTTATGAGTTTTATAATGAAAAATAAAGTATCAAAATAGTTAGAAAATTTAACATAAACCATTTAAACATAAAGAATATCTTACTCTGTTAACATAAACTTAAATTACTCAGAAACCTCCCTCATCCTTAAAAGCTACATGGAGTCATTCAGAAATACATTCAATGTGGTTACTGATGTTCTTTGAAAACAAGAAGTCTGAGAAGTCAGATACATGTATTTCTTTGAACTGGTCTGTTGTTGATAAGTATGCTACTGTGTTGTAACACACTGTGTTGTGTTGTGTGCACTGTGCAACTAAAAAAAATTATGATGCACAAAACATTGCATTAGCATTTACTGATCATTGTTTTCTAAAGCTCTGATTGGGAATATGCGATACAGATGACCTGTGGCATTAACAGCTACAATGCACCAGAACACAATAACTAGACATTGCGTCTCGACGCAGTGTATCCCCGGACGGGACATAGTTAAGGCGTGAATGTGTCGGGCTTGAGCCTGTTTCCTGGAGCACCAGGTCAGGATTCTCCATAGTACCAGATTACTCCCAAAAGCTAATCACTAGTTCTTTCACTTATATCTGTCTTTAAAAATTACATTTCATGGATCCAGAAGATCCATATAGTGATCCAGATCACTTCCAAAATTCAATCATTTCATCCTTTTACCTTTTCAGACATATTCTAAAAATTTCATCAAAATCCGTCCATAAATTTTTGAGTTAACTTGTACACAAACACATCTGGCAGCCTGGATCCAGATGATCCAGACAGTGATCCAGATCACTCCCAAAATCTAATCACTTGTTCCTCGCACCATTTAGGCCATTTGCTGAAAATGTCATCACAATCCATCTATAACTTTTTGAGGTATCTGTCTTTAAAAATTACATTTCATGGATCCAGAAGATCCATATAGTGATCCGGATCACTTCCAAAATTCAACCATTTCATCCTTTTACCTTTTCAGACATATCCTGAAAATTTCATCAAAATCCGTCCATAAGTTTTTGAGCTATATTGTACACAAACACATCTGGCAGCCCGGATCCAGATGATCCAGACAGTGATCCAAATCACTCCCAAAATCTAATCACTTGTTCCTCGTCCCATTAAGGACATTTCCTGAAAATTTCATCAAAATGCACCCATAAGTTTTTGAGTTATCTGTCTTTAAAAATTACATTTCATGGATCCAGAAGATCCATATAGTGATCCGGATCACTCCCAAAATTCAGCCATTTCATCCTTTTACCTTTTCAGACATATCCTGAAAATTGCATCAAAATCCGTCCATAAGTTTTTGAGCTATATTGTACACAAACACATCTGGCAGCCTGGATCCAGATGATCCAGACAGTGATCCAGATCACTCCCAAAATCTAATCACTTGTTCCTCGTCCCATTAAGGACATTTCCTGAAAATTTCATCAAAATGTACCCATAAGTTTTTGAGTTATCTGTCTTTAAAAATTAAATTTCATGGATCCACAAGATCCAGACAGTGATCCGGATCACTCCCAAAATTTAATCATATCTCCCTTTTACCATTTTGGACATATCCTGAAACTTTTATCAAAATCCGTCTGTCAGTTTTTCAGTTATCTTGTTCACAAACAAACAAACCAACAAATAGAGGGCCAAAAATGACCCTTGGTCAGGTACTTTGGTGGTCAGTGGATGACCTTCAATGAAGATCTGTAACTGGTAAGCCTGGATGCTGGTACTCCATCATGTACTCAACCTCCAAAGCCATTTTCAATAGTTTCCATGCAATGTAGTCAGCATTAAGTGTGAAAATATCTCCAAATATGCCAAAAATGACCCTTGGTCAGGTACTTCGGCGGTCAGTGGATGACCTTAAATGAAGATCTGTAACCAGTAAGCCTGGATGGTAAAAGTCCATCATGTACTCAACCTCCAAAGCCATTTTCAATAGTTTCCATGCAATATAGTCAGCGTTAAGTGTGAAAATATCTCCAAAAAGGCCAAAAATGACCCTCGGTCAGGTACTTTGGCGGTCAGTGGATGACCTTCAATGAAGAGCTTCAAGGTTAAATTTCTGGATGGTAGAAGTCCATCACGTACTCAACCTCCAAAGCCATTTTCAATAGTTTCCATGCAATATAGTCAGCGTTAAGTGTGAAAATATCTCCAAAAAGGCCAAAAATGACCCTCGGTCAGGTACTTTGGCGGTCAGTGGATGACCTTCAATGAAGAGCTTCAAGGTCAAATTTCTGCATGCTTACATAGGACATATATATGTATTATATATATCAGCCATAGGATGATCTAACTTTCTGTATATGAGAACTGGGCCAAAATGTGAAAGAATGGCCAAAATCTGACCTTTAAGAGGCCACCAGTGACCTTGAGATTGAAGGTCAAGGTCACAAAACAATAGCGTTCGTGGCATTGGCCATATATACCCACATACCAAATTTGCAAGTTCTAACTAAAATATTTTTTAAGTTATCGCGTCCAAAAGGAAATCTCTGCGGCGGCGTGACCGTACTGAATCCTAAGTATCCCCGACTTTCGTCCGGGGATACAATTAAACTTTGTGAAACCAAAAATCCAGGTTTTCAAAATAACAGGTTAAATAAGAATGACCAATTGTCGTGTAATGAGCTGACATTGATTTCTACTTCTATACAGGACCTTTCTTGGCAGAATTCTATTTGGGATTTGATTGGGTCTATTTATCTAAAATCCTCCCATACCCACCAACATCAAAGTAATCCATAATATGTTTGAATTCCAGCTTGCTGCAGCCCTCCATGTACTGTGGTTTTGGTTCAGGGGTGTCACTGTACTTATCAGTGGGTACTTATCAGTGGGTACATATTCTAGGTCCTTAGAACCACACGTCTGTTTGTTTTGCTTTGGGGGTGTCTGGCCACTGAAGCCATTTGGACCATTAGACTAAACAAAAACATAAATAATATATTCATTCACCATGCATAACCATGCTAGCTTTCAAAGGTGTTAAAACATAAGGCAGACAGGAAAGCTTGTTCAAATAAATGTGATGCAATAAATTAATTACATTATTATATTACAATAGTTATAACTCACATGCACACAAAAACAGTTTTATCCCAAAAGAACTATTATGTCCCTCTTTTGTGTCAATGTTACTTTTGGCTTTGTCTTTATGCTTAGTCTTTGTATGTACTTAAAGGCTCCCCTTGTTTCCTTTGACAAAGATTTTGCACACATTACACCACTGCCCTTCAGACTGAGTTTTAAACTCCCAGCATTACCTGACACAAATTGCTCACAGTTATCAAAAGTATTTTGAGGCTTGTATTCACTAGTTCTTGCTATATATACAGAAATCTGAAGACAGACTGCAGTTAACATTGTCATGCATTATCCTTTAATAGTCTTTCATGGGACTACCTACAAACAATTGTTTTCCAATTAAAATATTATTCCTTACACTTTTTTTGAAAGTATTCTGAAAATTATTAAAAATGAAGTACAGTTTAATATGATTCTTTAGACACATTTATGTTACTGTCACGTTTTTGTTCTTACAAGTTCTTTGAAATGGATTGGGGGGGGTGAATTTTGACGTTCTTATTTTTGATAAACAAATTGCACCAATTTCGAAAGCAGGGTAGTTATGATGGTGATGTATCTCCCTGTCAAGTTTGAATTCGATTGGACAAAGCGTTTTTGAGTTAGAGTCTGGAAAACGGAAAGGTTGATGGACAAACGAACGGACGGAATTACACCAATTTCAAAAGAAAGCTAGTTATGATGGTGATCTATCTCACTGTCAAGTTTGAATTTGATTGGACACAGCATTTTCGAGTTAGAGTCCGGAAACAGAAATGTTGACGGACAGACAAATGGACAAAAAACAGACAAACGAACTGACAGAATTACACCAATTTCGAAAGGAACATAGCTATGATGGTGATCTATCTCCCTGTTAAGTTTGACTTCGATCGGACACAGAGTTTTCGAGTTAGAGTCGGGAAACAGAAATGTTGACAAACTGACGAAAAACAGACAAACAAACAGACGGGATTACATCAATTTCGAAAGGAACCTAGATTGGAGAAATGGATGGATTGGGGGGGGGGGGGGCGGAATTTTGACGTTCTTATACAAATTTGCAAATTTAATAAGTAAATTAAATTTTTATAAGTTAATACCCTATCCAATGGACAATAGCTTATCCGGTCGGCGCGGACCGGCCCGCCAAACGTCAGAAAAAGACGTCCTGTGTCTCCACCGGCTAGGCCGGCCCAGTACTGTGCACTCGCCAGATGCCGTGTCGTACTTCCTTCCTGTCTAGACAGCGTGACGTCATAGCATCTTTTTCGTTGTCTAAAACTCTTAGACCCCCAGTAAGCTGATAGCGGGGTCGGTGGGAGGGTCTTGTGTGTCCATTGGATAGGGTATTAACTTATAAAAATTTAATTTACTTATTAAATTTGCAATTTTATTGCGTTAATACATCCTATCCAATGGACAATAGCTGAATAACTACCGCTTGGTAGGCGGGTAAGTTACTAGGGACTAAAGAACTTGAACTCATTTTGGAATAGTGACAATGCCTTCTAAAGCCCGGGTAGACCTTGAAGTCTAAACCCTTAGGGCTATGGTCGAATATCATCATCCGGTTATCCGGAGTGGAACCGTCAGAGTCGACCTTGCCCCCCCCCCCCCCCCCCTTTTTTAACAGACCTGCTCAGAGGTAGGGGAAGAGAGGGATGAGTTCAGTCCCATAATTTAATCCTCCCAGAGGAAGTACATGAGAGATTTTTTTTTTTTTTTTTTTTATATTCCTTAATTATATGTGCAATATATACAAACATGTACAAGTATTTACATATGTACATTTCTCCTCTAGGTGCCAGTCTGTTGGTGGATCTGCTGGGCAGCCACAACTGGTCCGAGATGGTAGAGCTCTGAGTCGGCCCAAGCCACATCCTTCAGATAAAATTGGGTGAAGGTATTATGAGATTTCCAGTGGCAGGCTGCTAGGATCTGCTCTAAGGAGACTCCCGACTGGAAGGCCTTAGAAGCCGCAAAGGCCCTAACATCATGAGCTTTAACTTGATGTAGGGTGTGGGCCTGTTGATCAGAGAGCTCATAGCATAGGATCACAGTCTGTTTGATCCATGAGGAGATAGTGGCAGGGGAGATGTCTTTGTCGAAACCTTTCTTGAAGGAGACAAAGACTAACTCCTTGCTCTGTCTGAGGTCTGACGTCCTGTCCAAGTAATAGCGCAAAGCTCTGACTGGACACAAGGATCTGTCAGACTTGAGGGATTTATCTAGAGTAGGCGCCAGGGCTGGTATGACCACTGGGGCTACACTCTCTGGACCCTCCTTGGCCAGCTGATTCTTAGAAAGAAAGCTGGGAGATGGAAAGAGGGACACCTTAGACCAATCGGATTGGTGTCTGATGTTCTTGTGCTGCCAAGCATGGATCTCACTCCTTCTTTTGCCAGAGCCTAGGGCTAAAAGGAAGACAGTTTTGAAGGTGAGGTGCTTCAGAGATGCCTCCCTAAGAGGTTCAAAAGGAGCCTTTGTCAGCTGGTGTAGCACCAGGGAAAGGTTCCAGGAGGGAATACCCCTCCGCCCTTTTGGCCTATCTCTGTGGAAACTTTCCAAGAGACGAGTGAGATTATCATCTTTGCTGATATTGACTGTTGTAGGACCCAGTTTATCAGCAATGGCAGATCTGTATCCATCAATGGTGCTGGGCTGTAACTTCTTGTCCTCAAAGAGGTACATTAGGAAGTCAGCTACCGACTTTATAGGTGGTGCCCTGAAGTCCACCTGATTAGTGACGCACCACTTTGTAAAAATGGTCCACTTCGCCTCATAGACTGATCTGGTAGATCTTCTTTGAGGAGCCTCAATTCTTGCTGCCACTGCCTCAGAGAAGCCCTGTTCTTTGATAGTTGTGGCTCTAGGAGCCAGGCATGGAGATTTAGATTGGTCAGATTTCTGTGAGGGATCTGATTGAAGGGCTGTGTTAATAGCCTGGGCAGGTTGGGAAGGCTGAGAGGGACCTGGCTGGACATGGTCACTAGGTCCCAGAACCAAGGCATGTTGGGCCACCCCGGGGCAATCAGAATGAGTCTCTTGCACGGGGAGTGCAATAGCTTCTCCACCACTTTGCCCAATATGGCGGTCGGTGGGAAGGCGTATGCATCCAGATCGTCCCATGGCAGGGTAAGTGCATCCACTGCTACAGCCAGGGAGTCCGGTACTGGAGAGACAAACTGGGGCAACTTGTGGTTGAATCTCGTGGCAAAGAGATCTATTTGAGGCCAGTGCCACCGGTTGCATATTTGTTGAAAAACCTCCGGAAGGAGGGACCACTCTGTTTGGATGGTCTGACCCAGCCTGGATAGTTTGTCTGCTATCACATTGAGATGGCCTGGGATGTGTCGAGCTTTTAGAGTCACTTGTCGCTGGGAACACCAGGTCAAGATTCTCCACAGTAGGGCACACAGTGGGCCCGACCTCATGCCTCCTTCCTTGTTTATGTAAGCTACCACTGTAGTATTGTCGGTTGCCACTAGAACTATTTTGTCTACACAGAGGTCTTGGAACTCTTTGAGGGCTAGTAACACTGCTTTGAGTTCCAGATAGTTTATGTGCAGCTTGCTTTCCGGCACTGACCAGGACCCTCTTGCAGTGAACTCGTTTAAGTGAGCGCCCCACCCTTCTTTTGATGCGTCTGTAAAAATCTGCAGAGCATGCCTTACTGGGTGTAATGGTTGACCTTGAAGCAAATTGTCTTCGTCTAGCCACCATTGTAAGTGAGGGTGTAGGGTTCTCGGGAGGGGGATAATCTTCTCTAGAGATTCTGGTACCCTCCAATTGTTTTTGAGATACCACTGTAGGGGTCTCATGTGCAATCGGCCGAGGTGAACTTGTTTCTCTGTGGCTGTTAGAAGGCCTATCAGGGACATGAACTGTCGAACCGGACAGGCCGGTAATAACAGAAGTACTTGTATCTTGTCCTGAAGGCTTTGCCACCGGTCCGGGGTCGGTCTGACCCGGCCGGATCTGAGATCGAACTGGTAACCTACAAAGTCGAAGACCTGCTTGGGTTCCAGCTCTGATTTTTCTAAATTCACCAACCAACCGAGTTCCTGGCACAGCCTGACCAGAATTTGGGTGTGATGGAGACAAGTTTCTTGGGATCTGGCTCTCACCAACCAGTCGTCTAGGTATTGGTGGATTCTTATACCCCTGTTTATGGCCATCAGTTTCACCTCCTTTGCCAAAACAGTGAACTCCATGGGCGCTGTGGACAGACCAAAGGGCAATGCCTTGAATTGGTAAGTCCGGCCTTGGATATGGAATCTTAGGTATTTCCTGGATTGTTCCTGTATTGGAATGTGGAAGTAGGCATCCTTGAAGTCTACTGAGGTGACCCACTCCCCTTGTTGGAGAGATGTTCTGATGGTTTCCGGTGTCTCCATTTTGAATTTCTCCACCTTGAGGAAAAGGTTTAGTTTGCTCAGATCCAGTATTGGCCTCCATTTGTTGTTGGGTTTTGGAACTAGAAACAGTCGATTGAAAAACCCCAGAGATGTTTGATTGTGGACCAATTCTATTGCATTTTTGTCCAAAAGCTGATGTAATGCCTCCAACAGGTAGCTGTTCCTGTGGGGACTGACATAACGGCTTACGACAGTGGGAGACCTTGTAAGATTTGGCCGGATCCGAAAGGGAAGGGTGTAACCTTCTCTCAGGATTTGAACTATTTTCGGACCGGCCCCTAGATCCAGCCAAGTTTGCCAAAAGTTTTGAAGTCTGGCCCCTACAGGCAGATTTGAGGCAACATTTTTGACACTTGTTACAGGTTGAACATAAGACAATGGAATGACACAAGAAGCACTTTTCACAGATTTTAATGTACATTCTTTCTGATAACAGACTGCTGCCCCGGGACTTATTTCTTTCTTTTGTGAAAGCCCGGGCGCAGTATGAACATTTGCAACAACCAGAGGTTTTACACTTAAAGAATTGTCTATTGTCTGTGAGGAGCTTCCGGCCAGCAGACTTGCCTGTACAAGTGTTATACAATGACTGTCATTTATAAGCCTGCTGGCCCTTGGCTGGTCGGGTGGAGTACTGGTACTTGCCTTTCCCTCTATGGTGTTGGCCACGAGAAGAGATATTCTTCCAAGCCGGCCTATCCTGTCTTGAACTATCCGGCTTCTTGTCATGTTTCTCATAAGGGTGGTATCGCCCTTTCTTGTAAACTGAGCCGGAACGATTTCTGTCTAGGGCTGCTATGTCCTCTTCCGCCTGTTTGACCATCTTATCAGGGAAGAGGGTGTCCAGATCCAGAGGGGCTGCCCTGAGTGCATTTAAAGTGTCAGCCTTAACTCCGGCTTTCAGGTATGACAGGTAGGAGTCTCTTCTCATTAAAGTCGTGTTTGCTACATTGACAAAAACAAAGTCGGTCAAGTGTTCCATTGCCCGAGCCATAGCATGGCACACACTAGCGTTGAAATCTAGCAGAAACTGCAGCTCGTCAGTGGCTGTTGAAACTTTACTGGCCGACTTGCCCTTTGACTCTGTCCGGATGGTCTTGAGATGGGATTGCATGCTTTGCTGGACCTTGAGAAGGCAGCGATTAAATCCGGCAGCCTGATTACATATCACAGAGGACTCTCTGGCCGACCTTTCCCATTTCCTGAGGTTCTCTTGAGATATGGGCCTAGACAAAGGTGGGTTAGAGGCAATGCCGGCTTGTCGGGCTATTCTCAGGTAGGTACTATTTAGCCTGGAGGAACCCGTATTCCAGGACTTGAGAGAGTCAGAACTGTCTGTTTTAGCTTCAGAATGTAGGCTGTACCATTTGGACTGCGACTTGGCCGTCCAGACAAACTGGTCCCTTTGTAGTGTGCCTGCCTCAGTGGTACGTGAGGGATAACCTTGTGTTAAGGTGAGATTAAGCTTGCTCAATTTGCTACACAACCACTCGTCGGTGGGTAAGGCGACGGAAACTTTCCCTGGTGTCTGCATTTTGGGCCCAGCAAAAGGGTTGTCGTCTGATGATTTAGTGCCAGAGTCCATGTCAGGGATGTGGTTCCATCCCATATAGGATGCCCCTCATGGTCTCCCTGTAGGACTGTTCCTCTGAGAGGGATTGATCCGGGTCGGTGAGGGAAACATCTTGTTCATCAGAGAGCTCGCCCTCTTCTGGGAAAAGATCTACTGGAGGACGGTCGGAGGTGATGCTATCCACATCCGAGTCACTTGAAGAAGTGTCCTTCCTGGTAACATCCAAAGTACCGGGCACATGCTTCTTAACAGTAGGTCGGTCGGACACACTAGAAATTCCTGGTGGTTGAAAAGACGGGGATACATCTGATCCGGCCTGTGAAGCAGTAGCTGAGCTAGCAGGGTCGGTAGCCGGTAGAGTAGAGGTGGGAGGTCGGTGAACAGGCTGGTCGGTTGGTTTCAGAAAAGGTTCAGTGCTGACACTAGCAGGGGGGGCATGAGTAGGTGCCACCTTGACCGTCGTAAACACAGGTTCTTGAGGTCGGTCTAAAGATTTGGAGAGGAGGAGAGCCTCCAACCGGTTAAACCGGTCCGACCACTTCTGCTCCATTACTTCTAACTTCTGGTCGGTACTGGAAGTAGAAGAGGTTCGGTGAGATGAAGATTTGACCGACTTGTCAGCTTTAACCGACTTTTCACTGGAAGCCTTCTTGTCCTCCTTCTTCTTTTTCTTTTCCACCGGCTGATCACTCAAACCAGGCGACCTAGAGGTGCTCTGGCCATCCACAACCCCCATTACCGTCACCAAGGACGGGTCCACAAGGGTGGGACTGAGAGTGGAGTCTGTAGACGATTTCTTAGCTGGGGTAGAAGACTTGGATTCCCTCTTCTCCTTCTTAATTTGATAAGACGGGGTAGATAAATGAACTAACTGTTCTGGTGTAAGGGCATTACAATGAAGGCAATCCGCCCCTTCCTTCTCTACACAAGGGTCCTTGCCCTTCTTCTTGTCACGACAGCGTGCACAAAATGTATGAGAATCATAACCAGCCATCATGTGGCCACAACTACCCCGTCGCTGACTGGGAGAAGACATAGTGAGCTATAAGTCTTCTAGAAATCGTTAGTACAAAAATAAAAGCAATTAACGTAAAGTTCTCACATAAAACTTGAAAATATATAATCTCAGAAAAAAACCGTGTCACAAGTACATGCGCCAAACGAAAAAGATGCTATGACGTCACGCTGTCTAGACAGGAAGGAAGTACGACACGCCATCTGGCGAGTGCACAGTACTGGGCCGGCCTAGCCGGTGGAGACACAGGACGTCTTTTTCTGACGTTTGGCGGGCCGGTCCGCGCCGACCGGATAAGCTATTGTCCATTGGATAGGATGTATTAACGCAATAAAATACACCAATTTCGAAAGCAGCTTAGTTATGATGGTGATGTATCTCCCTGTCAAGTTTGAATTCGATTGGACAAAGTGTTTTCGAGTTAGAGTCCAGAAAACAGAAAGGTTGATGGACAAACGAACGGACGGAATTACACCAATTTCAAAAGAAAGCTAGTTATGATGTTGATCTATCTCTGTGTCAAGTTTAAATTTAATTGGACACAGCGTTTTTGAGTTAGAGTTCAGAAATGGAAATTTTGATGGACAAAAGGACAAAAAACGGACAAACAAACAGACGGAATTACCCCAATTTTGAAAGGAACCTAGATATGATGGTGATCTATCTCCCTCTCAAGTTTGAATTCGATTGGACAACCTGTTTTTGAGTTGGAGTCCGGAAACGGAAATTTTGACGAACAGACAAATGGACAAATGAACGGACAGAATTACACCGATTTCAAAAGGAACCTAACTGTGATGGTGATCTATGCCCCTGTCATATTTGAATTCAATCACACAAAGCGTTTTTTAGTTAGCGTTCGGAAACAAAAATGTGGACAGACAGACAGATGGACTTCGGACACATCAATCTAATAGGCGGGTTGATTACACACAACCGGCCTGAAAAGGTGGACCTATCACACATGGCTCACAACAGAAGTTTCTCAAAAACAAAATAAAAATGGTGTATAAGGCAATAACAAATAGGACAACTTATGCATCTTATGAAATGATTAATAGCATCAACATGAAATAAGCTTTCACAATGTTTACATATCTGTTTTTTCAAGTCATTCACCTCTACAGTAGAGTTGAGTTTCCTGATTGATACATGTATGAAGTTTGGTTGACATGGAGATTTGGTGGCTTCGCCAATCACCACTCCGGCATCAGCAAGCAGTCCATGGGTGTGATTCAATACCTCCTGAATGGGCATTACAGAGGTCAAAATGACCTCATAATCATTCATGTCAGCTTCAGTTGGATAAATCATCACTTCATCTGCTGAACCGTCTACTGGTACAACACGTGCATCAAAGGGAGAAACAATCTGAACACAGAAATAATCACAAGACTGCTGAACTTCTTTGGTCAAACTTGTGTCAATCCTATGTTGTCTGAGGCGTCCTGCAACTCTTAAGAACAGGACTCTTTGTCCCAGGAGGCCTGGACTTAGTCCCAGACCTCAATAAAAATAAAATGAAATAGATCACAAACATGGCTTAATTGCCACACCTGGATCAAGATTCCATTTTCCCGCCCACTTTTCAGATTTTTTTTAGACTCTCAGAGATTAAGGGTCCCAGGATCAATCTGGGATTAATCCTTTGGTGGAACAGGGGCATTAATAAGACCAATAGCAGGCATTTTTGGTAGATACACCCTATTTGATTTTTGAGGTGCGGGCAAAGATCAAATTTGACCCTGCAAAAAGATTCATGAGCAATGATTTCCTGTAACTTGTTTTCACACTCCAAACTCCAAAGATAAATAATAACAGAGATAAAAGGCACTTTTGGGTGGAAGACCCTACTGACCTTGAAGAATGATACAAAAGGTTAAGTCTGACACTGTAAACAGATTCATAGGCCATGCTCTCCTGGAAATTGTTTCACATTCCAAATTCCTTGGACGAATATATTACAAGGACCTTTTGGTATAAAACCCAGTTTAACCTTGAAGATGGGGGTCAAATGTAAAGCCTGACCCTATGAAAAAATTTACACCAATGATTTTCTATATCTCGTTTCAGAGATTGCAAATCCCTAGGACAAATAATAATGGAATTTATGGAAATATAATGCATTCTGGTAGGTCAAGCCCATCTGACCTTGAAGATTGGGCTAAAGATTAAATTGATGAAGTGAAAAGATCTGCACCCACACAGTGATAACACACTCTCCTCCCACCTGAGGCCGGCAGTTTCATAAAATATTGACATATAACTTACATAACAGACTTTATGTGTGAAAGTTGGTAGTTGCAGTTCACAGTACAGAACCTTGATGAACTGTATGTACTTGTTTGCTCTGCCCACAAAACTACCTATTATGATATTCTAATTCTAATAGCACTTTTATAGCACTTAATCTCCGTCAAAAGACAGACTCTAAGGCGCATCACACAAAAACATTGTTCAATATTCAAAAACCAGAGACATTGCAGGGGTCAGCACCGCGGAGAAAGCAGAAAGGAGATTGGAAATTTAGGGTGGGTATGCTTTTCCAAAGAGGTATGACTTCAACTTTGACCTGAAAGAGGCAAGTGAGTTTGCAGAGCGGACCTCATCAGGAAGGTCATTCCAAATCATAGGTGCGTCATACGCAAAACTGAGTCCAAAATGTTTTCGAGACTTGAAAATTGAACCAAAGTGGGGAACCTCAAGAAATATGCCATCAGATTGACTTCGACGAGTGTTATATGCACTATGTCTGGGAATGAGGAAGGGTTCAAAGTATTTGGGGTTACCACTGTGTAGGAACTTATATATCAGCATGGCAGTCTTAAAGATAGTACGGTACTTAATTGGCAACCAATGTAGTGCTTTTCTAACTGGAGTGATGTGTGAGTACTTGGTGGTGTTGGCAACAATTCTGGCAAGGCTATTCTGAACACATTGAAGTTTGCGCAGATCTAGAGCTGAGAGACCTCTGAACAGAGAGTTACAGTAATCTAGTCGACTTCCGACCAGAGCATTGGCAGCCATAAGAGTAGCTTCATGTGTCAGATGTCCTCGGAGTCGCTTAAGATCCCGGACATGAGCAAAACAAGCCTTGCAGACCTTCCTAACATGGCAAGAGAATGAGAAATCAGAATCAAACCAGACACCAAGGTTCCTAACTGCATCTGTTGGTGATATGAGATTACCAAGTATGTTGACCGGGAAGGACTGATTAAGTTTTTCGCGCTGAGACTTTGAGCCAAACACAATGAATTCAGTCTTATCTGGATTTAGCTTGAGCTTATTTGTAGAGAGCCATCTCTTTACGTCTTCAAGGCAGTGTGACAGCTTATCAAGGGCAGAGGCAACATTTTTATGTGTGAGGTGTACATACAATTGTGTGTCATCAGCGTAGAACTGGAAACTAATACCAGGATGATTCTGTATGACTTTACTCAGTGGAGTAGTATAGAGTGAAAAAAGGATTGGCCCCAGGACAGAGCCTTGAGGCACACCATACAATAACTTTTTGGCATCAGATAAAATTGACCCAATCTTAATGCACTGAACACGGTCTGAGAGATAAGACTTAAACCAATCGAGGACAACCCCGCTCACACCAAACCAGGAGCTAAGAGAATTAAGTAGCGTATCATGATCAATAGTATCAAACGCTGCTGATTGATCCAAGAGAACGACAGAAGTAGCCTCACCTTTAGCAAAAGCCAAATGAACATCATTCTTAATTGAAAGCAATGCAGATTCAGTTGAGTGACCTAGTTTGTAGGCAGATTGCCTGACATTCTCAAGTCCGTTCAAACTAACATGGTCATTCAACTGAGAAGCAATGATATGACCTGTACAGTGTTTAAAGTAACATAAAAGCTCAAATAAATAAATAGTTACAGAAAGATATAAATTAATAGAATGTTTAAGTGACAAATTACGTTGTACACAATGGGGTAATCTGTGATTGTTCAACAGTTAGCTTCAAAGAGTGTATTGATTAATGTACGTATAATGTAGCAAATTTATTTTTTGGTCTGACCCACAGTAAGTAGGTTGTGTAATACTTACAGGGTCACCTGTTTCCACCAGTAGCTGCATCCCTTTACGTCCTCTCATTATATTGGGGTAGATCCCACAACCTCCACATGAGTCATTGCAATCTGTCTTCACTTGCTTGGGAAATGCAGGGTGAAACTTCACCCCAAAGATTTGCTGAATTAGCTCTTTGGTAGCTTCAGCACTGATTAAATGGACATAAAATTTTAGCAAGGTAATAGGCGAGGACTGATAGATTAATGTTCACTATAACAAAATCTAACATGTTTAACATGACACCACACAGAAGTTTGTATCTTTTTCAATACATTTTCTTGAGACTCATTATAATAATTTCATATGTATGTCACATATGTTAAGCTTCTTCCTCACATTACAAAGAAAGGTTAATTATAAACTGTGCATTATACTTTAACTGTAAAAGCTTGTCAAAAAAAAGATTAATTAAAAATGGTGTACACTAAATTTCTTAAGTGCCTGAGGAAAATACACTGATAAATTTGTTTCTCAACTTTTCTATGCGATGTGATGGCAGTTACCTTCTTTTCAGTGTTTCAAAGTGACTGGCGGCTTCCTGCATGCCATTGCTGACCCTGGTGAAGGAATCTTTGTAGTCATCAGCTAGGTACCTCAGCTGTTCAAAGTCATTGACAATGTCTTCTAGTAGAGGAACTACTCCTTTCATGGCAGCAACCTCCTTCAATCTCTACATTTTAAATACAAAGCAAGCACTCAGTGTTGTCAGTTGAACCAACCACATGTGTCATTGAAGTTATGTCACTTGAAGAGTGAAGATGATTGTTATAATACAGTAGAATGCTGTATGTTGAAATCAATTTTTCAAAATATGGTTAGACTATACATACCTTCAGCACTCTGTAGAGCTGAAAATTCACTCACTGCATTTACATTGTACTAAATGCAATTTTATATTTTCCACTAAATTTTGTATTTCCACAGAAATCCAAGATCATGATAAAAATTACTTTTCCCATTTTTAATGTTCTACAATTTTTATGTATGACAGCTTCAAAATTCACTTAAAAGTGCTCTATCTTGCTGAACAATGAACACTATTTTATATTTTAAACAAGATGGCCACCAAAACTTGATGAAAAAGAATTTTTTCCAGTTTTTAGCATACACCTAACAAGATGAAAATTCATACAAAATCTCTTTATCTTCCTCCTTTTATAAAATGAATGTCATTTTAAAATTTATAAAGTTTTTGCTAATTTATATGGACGTATTTTTTATACCTTACGGGTCCCAAATTCTGTCCAAATTACTCTCTCACTCTAATTATGAAATAAAGGTGACTTCATACTTTCACAATAATTCAAGATGGCCACCAAAACAGGAGAAAATGATTTTTTTTTCTAAATTTGAACCTAGGCATTTTTGGGTCGAAAGTTCACTCATGAAAGCATTTTAAAATTTTCCACAAAAATCCAAAATGGCTGCCGAAACCAATGGAAATGTTTTTTCTTAGTCTGCATGTGTGCAATTTCTTATAGTCTATAGATCCAGAATTCATTCAAAATCACTCTATCTTGCTTCATTTATGAGATAAATTCATTTTAACTCTTTCCTCAAAAGTCCAAGACTGCCAGCAAAATGGGAGGAGATTATTTTTTTTCTTAAGTTGCATTTACACACATTTCTTAACCATATGGGTCCAAAATTCATTCAAAATTGTTCCTTTTAGAAGATAAAGGTGATGTTAAACAGATAAATCAACCCTCTTTTCAGTGTGAGAAGCACACAAAGTTATACATATGTACTTGTTTCTAGGGAAACATACTGAGTTATATACATATAAAGTCAAAGTGTCATCCTAAAACACTGTAGAGTTAGGAAAGTAAGATCATAATGGTTCTACTACATGCAGCAGATGACTATTGTGATATATAATTTGT
Source organism: Sabellastarte sp. h YS-2021 (assembly GCA_964017235.1). Classification (NCBI taxonomy): domain Eukaryota; kingdom Metazoa; phylum Annelida; class Polychaeta; order Sabellida; family Sabellidae; genus Sabellastarte; species Sabellastarte sp. h YS-2021. The sequence goes on from OZ024927.1 coordinate 21,081,939, forward strand.
GTGTCCATCTTTTCTAGACATTTCAGGCATGCAAATAAATTTACCCATTAATATTTTAGAGAAAGGATTTTAATAGCAGCAAAAAGCAGTGTTTGTCAGTACATCAAGCTGCATAAACCTGACTTAGACCAGTTTGGGGTGTATACTGATTAAAATGCATTTGTTTCTCAATGTTTCAATCTCAACCCAAAGTTGTTATCAGAGCGAGTTGCTGGCTGTTGCTAGCTTACATTTCAGAAACACAATAATTACTCTCCCTTGATGACCATGAACTATACGATCTGCAAGTCAGACATATTTACTCTGTCATTAGTGTAGGTGAGTGGTCTGAAACTTCAATACAGATATTAATTTTCTACTTGTCTTTCAAAAATTGATCAATATTGATATATGGTAGTATACCTCATCACTGTACAACTAATAATTTAAGAGGTGCTTAGTTTACCAATAAATTATACTCTGTTGGGAAAAAATCTCCGAAATTATCATAACCCTCTAAACCATTGTAATAAATCTATAAATAATATAATAATATCTTCAATTAACAATGCAAAGAAAATTTAATGATTTTATAATTCAACAGTTATAAATTAAAGAACTTGTCAAGATATTTTACTTCAAAATGATACCGCAATTGACACTTCCAATATCAGTATTTAAATTCTCAACTATCATCAACTGATACTGAAATAGTGATACATGATAGCAACACTTATAGTCATGTGTCATATAGTCAATACAACAGGTACTGAAAGGATTATTACTACAAGTCAGTACACTTTTAGTACCTTCTCCAATTTATCTCTGATGCCTCCAACATTGAACCCATCATTGCTATCAATTCCAATAGACTTCTTCAGTAACTGTATCACAAGGCTGAGGCCCCTGGACAGACTCCTATGCTCCATGCCTGCTTCCATCCAAGAACCAAGTTTACCCTGGAGTTCAGAACCTTGTAACTCAAACTCCTCCTTCAGGTGACTGTACAGAATCTGTGCCATACGCATTCTGAAAATACAGGCCCTGGTTAAAATGAACTTGTTAAAGTAAAGCTTTAAAGTTCACAAATCTTAGATCTCTAGCTTCCAAAAGAGTCAGAAGGACCAGTTCTCAAGGCAATGGTACATGAGTATAACTTATAGAGAATAAAGACAAATCAGGTGCCACAGGATGTTAATATTGAATGATTGATTTGATTCAATCCCATAAAGATCATACATGTCGGCCAGCAGTCAACAGCAAAGTGTATCCATTTGTGCTAATTATGTGTGCTGACAAATAGTATTATTATTATCATGTATTTATACTCAGCGCAATATCTCCATATACTACTCAAAGCGCTATTTAACCAATCTGACTGTACAGCTTCAGCCCCAACTCACAAGTAACTGACATTCCCCTAACTGGAAGATAGAGGCTCAAGGATGACCATTTATCAACGTCCTTGAGGTTCTTTAACCTGCCACTGGGGATAGGACCCAATGACAGAGGACCGCCATTTTAAGTGGTCATCCGAGCCACTATGTATCTGCCTGTACCTGGGATTGAACCCATGTCCTCTGAGTTCCTAGACAAGTGTGTTACCCGCTAGGCCAGTGGCAGTAAACCCCTCCTATATGGTAATTTTACTTTCCTTCAGTACTATACAATTACAATGTAAAACTCTTGGTATACTGATATACGGTCTTTTAAAATATTATGTAAGAGGATCTTATAGATGACAGGAATCTCTTGTGGTGTGTGTTTGAGCAATTAAAGTGATCTGCAAGCTCTTCATACCAGAATGTCGTCTGGAATAATTAGAATATTGCTCCACTGGTGGCAAAGGGGTTAATATGGCCTTCAAGCTATGGTATATTTCACATGTTGATGGGTAGCTCAGGGATGGAGAGAAACAGTGCATACTAGTTTGTCAAGAGTCTGCGCTGAAAACCATCAGGCAACAGTAAGCAACTATAAAATTGTCTCATTTCAGGTCAGGCCAGGAATTGAACCCAGAACCTGTGAGACGGGAGATACAGACTAGGAGTGCTAAACCATACACCTGTGCTCATTCAGTTGGTTTTGATATGCACACCACTATTTAATGCTCATCGATGATTAATACTACAAGTAGTGAACTGTGCTTATTTTACTGAATTATTGTGTTATATACATTATATGTCATAATATAACTTATTACAATTTCGATTTGAACAATTAATACAATGCCAAGTAACAAGATCTGGAGTACCTAATGAAAACACATATTTGGGACTTATTTGTTCAATCTTACCTATTCACTCCTCTGGTAATGTCAGTTATGGCTCCATTGGGTGCATCTTTCATTAGTCTCACAGCTTCATCCATAAATGTATTGGACTGATCAATGGTGTTTACAATGTACTGCAGACTCATACCCATGTCATCTATGATGTTCTAGTAATACAGGAGAAGGTCTATTATTCAAAGTTCCATTCAAATATATCAGTTCATTTCTATTTTTACCAAATTACACATTTATACTTTCTCACAACATATACTTCTTCCAGTTAATAATTATGTTCATTTCCAAATATTCAATTATACCTCATCTGTACATTAGAATATATACTAATAGAACCTTTAATGTTCACAAGATTTTGCTGTCTTTATGGAGAACTTCCAGGCATACCCGGAAGAAAAAACAGCATTAAGACAAAGCAAAGCTAGTTTCATTTGATACCTAGTGGTTCGTCTGACCACTTAAAATGATGGTCCTCCATCATTGGACCTATTCCCAGTGGTAGGATAAAGAAGCTCAAGGATGTTGATAAATGGCTATCTTTGAGCATCTGTCTTTCGGTTTGGAGAATGTTAGTCAGTTGAGAGTTTGGGCTGTACTTTTGCAGTTGGTATGGTCAAATTGCACTTTGAATCCTGCAGTACAAGGGGATATTGCACTGAGTTTAAATATACAATACAATGCAATAACTATATTTGAAAAAATATATTTACACTTATGAAGTTGAGAACAGATGTAGCCATGTCATCAGTGTATCCTCTCTGTCTTTTAAACAATGTTACTACAAGGTTCTTCCAGCTACAGTCATTAATAGTGTCTAGTTTCTTTTTCACCTGGTCGATTTTATCTGTGATATTCTGAAGAGTTTCTTGCATGTTTCTGAAAAACAGGTTCGTCACATCATAAGACAAGAATTCAGTAAAATTTGGTGTGCTATTAGATTTAGTTATAGATTGTAAACATGTGAAATCTGAAACCACAAACATTATGCTGGACTGACCATAGTAGTCGGCTAACTGGAAGTATATTTTTGTTTCAATACACAGAAGACACAGGTAAAAGTAGGTAAAAGTAAAGGTAAAGCTGAACAGAAATAGCTGTGAAAGCAGAAAGTTATGCACAGACTGTTAAGAACAGTATTTACAAGTAAGAAATGATAGTCGGTGCATATAAAATCCAATCATCCCATGCAAACAGGATGCAAAAATGTTGCTCAAAGTAAAGAATATGTCACTTGAGTAAAATATTTGGGAAGAGGACGAGGAAAAGAACACCATTATATTGGAGTAGTTACTATTAACTGCATAACATTTATTTTAGAAAATAGCATTGGCAATACCCATACCCCACAGTCCAGGGAAACAGTTTTCGACACCATGGAAATGTTTGTAAAGACAAAGTAAAGCACGACAATTCAAGAGCAAGATGAAAGCATATAAATAGGAACCCAAAAATTATGAAGCAGTAATATTTATTAATTGAAGTATTACTCTTAATGAAAATAACATAACTAAGTAAAAGAATATATAATAGTCAGTTGCTGCAATCCATATAGCTTTGTGATAAGATGAATGTCACAAATGTGACCAGTGAAAACACTTTGGCAGAGCCACAGTGAAAGGTCACACCATGATTTAGCAATTTAGCATACCTACACTCCCCGACCAATGCCCAATCAGACAAGATTTTAAAGGTCAGCATCTTCATGGTAGGTCAAAGGTCAAATCAAGGTCACACTATGATGTTGCACACCAACACCCCTAACTAATGTCCTTAAAAAATGTCAACTTCCTACACGTTACAGTTTCTGAAATACAGCCCAGACAAAAATTTTATGGTCAAGATCACTACAGTACAGTCAAAGGTCAAAAAACCAAGGCCATACCATAACATTGCATACCTACACCCCCTAACGAATCACAACAATAAAAATTCTACATCTTACAGTTTCCGAGTTTTGTTCAGGCAAGATTTTAAAGTTCAAGATCACTACGGCAAGGTCTAAGGTCAAATCAAAGTCATGCTATGACGTTACAAACCTACACCCCTAACCAATGTCCCTATCAAGTGTCAACTGCCTACACCGTATGGTTTCCAAGATATAGCCCAAACAAGAATTTAAAGGTCAGGGTCACTACAGCAAGGTCAAAGGTTTCATCATGGGCATACCATGACACTGCACACCTACAGTACCCGATTAATGTCCCTAGCAAGTATCAACATCTTACATCCCACAGTTTCTCAGATAAGCTTGGACAAGCTTTTCCTGCTTCCCACCCACCCAACAGGACACCATGGGTCAATACAATACCCGCACAGCCCTTAAGGGCTACAAAGGGTAGAACTTACAAAAGTTACAGTGTACTTCATATACCAAAACAGACTCAAACCTTCCTGAAATGACTCCCTCCAAAATTTGATTTCAAAATTAGTAATATACTGGTATATAAAGCTTTCACTTCAAACCAATTGTGACGACAGTAGCAGTGGAAAAAGCAATCCCTATGTGACCTCAGCATAGCTTGTGACACAATACAATGAGATACAACAATGACTCTGACTTTTAACATTGACAACTAAAGTTAACACTTATAGTTAACTGTATGTTATTTTTACTGTTAGCACAAACATGCTCTAACAATTTTAACCACATTTATATAAACACAGTTTCAAATCTGTTAGTTTAGTTTATGAGCTTAAAGATTTTAAATGACATTCTATTAAGTTTCAATTCCATTTATAGAAACACAGTGAATCCAATCTGATGATTCCTTTATTGTTCAGTTATAATCCTTTTAAAGTAGAAGTATAGCTTTACTTTCCACTATCATCATTTCTAATTTGCCCCTTTATCAAGCAATCTCTGTTCAGCAGAATTGTCTGATTCTTATCAATTTATCCTAAAACATGTATATTTTTATAAAGCAATTTGAAAGTAACTTTTCTGGTATCTTTTGCATCAACAATATAATTTAGCAGATAATTCAGAACAGCACAAAATATTCCAACACTATACCTCTGAAATGTAGTCCTCATAAGATTCATAACATTTTCAAAGGTAATTGACAAATTAGAAAATATGACACATGATTTGAACAGATAACAGCACTCTACAGATTGAACTCAAAATATGTATACCTTATTATACTACGGGTAAAGCAAAGTGTAAACAATACCATCGTTAACAAAGTTGGTTGACTGCACTTCTGAAAGGTCAGTATAAGGATGCTTCCTACCTGACCATTCGTATAAGCTTGTTCATTTGACCCATAAGTCCTACATCACTTTCAGATAGGTCTCCAACCAAGGGCTTCAAACACTCGACAATAACTTCACCTATTTAATATACAATGTAAGTTGTAATAAATGTGATACATAAATATTGCTATAAAGGGATATACAAGGCTGTTATAGTAAGTTCACTCTAACCTTGAAACAGAGGTCAACAGTTAAATATGATCCAGACAAAGATCAACAATTTATTATTTCTTGTATGTTGTTTTCACATTCTAAACTCCATATGGAATAACAATAGGTGAGATAAAAGGACTTTTTAGTGGGATGACATTGTTTAACCTTGAAGTAAAATCAAAATCAGGATAGAAATGATACAAAAGATACATTGCATTTTGGTTATGAAGACCTTGTTAAATCTTGTAGGAGGGATCAAAGGTTTGACCAAAAAAAGGCACTCAAGACGACTGCACTGAATATCAATACTTCACAGTTTTGTAAGGTAAGCTTTGCTGAAGAGTTGATTGGCTTCATCTATGAATTTAAATAACTAGAAAATAAGCCAAGGTTTCAGTGATGGAGTTGTGTGCTCCCTGGTGACCTTAACTAAAGAGGTTCAAGGACAAAAACTTGAACATTAATTCAAGAGATATATATTATATATGTTAACCAAGACACAGTCACAGCAGGAACATACAAATATATGATACTTTACTAAAAGAATAAAACAATGAAATATTTTAGAATTTATGTTATCTGTCTTATGCACCGTCTTAAAACCTTTACCAAGTTTTTTAAAAGTAAAGCAAAATCTAATCTAATTAATTACTTAACCATACTTAATGTTTCTGGAATCCTTGTAAACTTGAATAATTAATTTCAATTTTAGGGTTGAAAACTAAGACTTCTACAAAAGGGCATTCTTGTGACATTGATATCAGCAACCAGTATAACAGTCTATAACTTCCATCACCAGGTACTTGACCTGTTTCAATAGGGTTATGCATGACATCCACTAGGTTTTGTTCATTCATGCACTGGTCCAAATATTCCATGGGAAACTCTACACCAACGGCCTGGAGATAATCATTCACAACATTTTCCACCAGACTGATAGCCTGCTCATAGCTCTCTTGTACTGACTCTACAAAGAACATACACAACAGAGGTAATGGGCAAGATGACGTTTAAGGTATATGCAATTATTAGATTAAAACAACTAAGATCTAAGTTTGGTATATTTTCTTTCAAACACTAACATTCAATAAATTTTAACTTTATGATGTCTTTTACCCATTTGTCCAGGATGTTCAGGATACAGTGGTACACAATGATCTGACATTAGATTGACTTCTGCGTTACAGTTATAAGGGTACTGTGCTGAGTTCTTTTTTCCATACAACAACACTGGAGTATTAATTTTTTCTGTACTCTGCACTGCTGGCCTATTTTGCTATTCTGTAACTATGTGAGTATTTCTACTGACTGTGCAAATATCAATTTTGTTAATAAATTGCACAAATTTTGTTTTTCTCTCTATCTATCAAGAACCTTCTGGGCATATCCCCAGCTGTATATATATGTATCCCAAAATTGTCTTCAGTAGCGCCCAAAAGCCCTTTACTGGAAAGAATGGAAAATTTAGGAATAGGATATATGAGATAGGCTACAAATGACACAAATATTAAAAAGAAACAAATATTATACCTGACAAAATAACAAAATATTGTCTCTTAATAATCCACATCTGGGATCCCATTACTTATATGTATAATACAATAAATATATGATCTCATGTACTGACAACCAATCAAATTTGTTGTAGCAGCTACATTCATGATCAGCCAATCAAAACCCTTGAAATTTCTCTTATTTATGCTTGTACAATTTGTTAAAATTAAGCACTCAGTGTAAAGTAACAGGGATGAAACTAAAGTAAATTATGTGTAAAAAGTCCTTAAACAATTCCACCTCTTTATTTTGTTGGAAAGGGTGGGCGTTTATGCATATTCCAAATTTTGGTGGATGAGCAATAATGCGAACAAGGGTGTTTCCGGGGATGAATTGTGTATACTGAAAAGCCTAACCCCAGTGTCATAGACAGTAGTCCCTGGAAATTGTTACATTTAACTGTGGATCTACTTAACTCTGTGTCCGGTGGATTCAAACTGCTTGTTATATACATTATGTGGCGAATCATAGACAGTAGTCCCTGGAAATTGTTACATTTAACTGTGGATCTACTTAACTCTGTGTCCGGTGGATTCAAACTGCTTGTTATATACATTATGTGGCGAATCCTGATGTCAACTGGATATAATGTCTGAAGCTACCAGAGTGGATTGCTGAACAGTGGATACTGCTTAAATCTTGGAGTGAAAAAGAGAGTGGTTTAGACATACTGAACATTTTGATACGGACACTTTGTGCTGGTGAACACTTGACTGATAATTGGACAGATTGCTTGGCAGAATGGACAAACTTGTGGTCAGGTCAGATTCACCTGGGCATGGCAAATTTCTGTCCAATTATCCTGGAATTGTTCATGATAGTATACATTTACCTATGAACTCCTGCAGATCTTCACGAAAGGTGTCATTAATTTCCTCTATTCTGTTGATAATTTCTGCCTTGGTCTCTTTCACCTGGTCCACAAAGTCATTAATGCTACCAAATGTTTCATTCATCCACACTTGTCCTATTTGCACTAGTTCTTCAACTTTTGCTGTTATATTATCTTCAAATAGGTAGAGTATGTACTTCTATTATACAAATTCCAAAGAAACATATACTAAATCAAAATATACAATTTTATAAATCCTATTTCAACTCCAAAAAAGTTACTTCAGTCTGCCTTTTTACGTCCATTTAAAGTAACTATATGATATTCTTATAATGCAATGATACTTGTAACAAGCAAATTCAGAGCACTGAGGATAAATGTCCAACTTTCTGCTACAGAGAAGCAGTTGGCAATAAACTGGTGCACTTTCTTTCAATACCAGATTGATTTTATAGTTTCTATTTGTTAAAGGACATCTCATTTCAAGTGACTTAAATGAAAATAACTAGACAAAATGTACCGACCAATCTTGAAATTTGACTTTAACAATGGCATATTTGCAAGAAAAATCTCAAAATTGTAAAAAAATTTATAACAACAAAAATCCCAAAGCCTGACCTTTGTTTTCCACTAATTTGTAGAGCATGTCATTTATCCCCAGGCCCAGGTCAATGTGACCAAGTGTATCGTTCCACAGATCCAGCAGACTGGTGTAATCATTCACCGACTCAATCAGTGAACCAATGGTTTCATCATGTACCTCATCAAAACTTGTAAACCTGGCCAGGATGTCCACAATGTTCCAGTCCTGTGACACAGGAAAGAGCAATTAATCATTTGTTGTCAGTTTCCATACTTTCAAAGAAAAATAGATAGGATTGCATATAATAACAAGCATTCTGACGCATGCATTTATCTCCCGCCGTAAAAATTAGATGTACTAAAGATAGTGGAATATAAATTTTCTTGTGAGATGGAGGCACATGTAGAAGTGACAACAAGTTTAATGTTTCATTGCAATACTTTTAAAGACAAAATACATTTACTCACTTTAGTAGCTATTACTCTGCCATCCAAAGAGCTACAGTTCTGCAACTTTATTATGCAGTAGATCAAGCGAAAGTAGGTAAGGATGTATTTAGAAGAAATTGCCTATCTGTAACACTTTTAGAGATAAAAGATATTTACTTATTTTAGTGGCTATTACTCTGCCATCCAAAGAGCTACAGTTCTGCAACTTCACTATGTGGTAGATCACCCAAAAGTACGTGAATCACTTATTTAGAAGAAATTGCCTACCTGTAATACTTTTAGAGATAAAAGACATTTACTCATTTTAGTAGCTATTACTCAGCTATCCAAAGAGCTACAGTTCTGTAACTTCACTATGTGGTAGATCACCCAAAAGTACGTGAATCACTTATTTAGAAGAAATTGCCTACCTGTAATACTTTTAGAGATAAAAGACATTTACTCATTTTAGTAGCTATTACTCAGCTATCCAAAGAGCTACAGTTCTTCAAGTTCACTATGTGGTAGATCACACAAAAGTAGGTGAATGACTTATTTAGAAGAAATTGCCTATGTGTAATATTTTTAGAGATAAAAGACAATTACTCATTTTGGTAGCTATTACTCAGCTATCCAAAGAGCTACAGTTCTGCAACTCCACTATGTGGTAGATCACCCAAAAGTACGTGAATGACTTATTTAGAAGAAATTGCCTACCTGTAATACTTTTAGAGATAAAAGACATTTACTCATTTTAGTAGCTATTACTCAGCTATCCAAAGAACTACAGTTCTGCAACTTCTCTATGTGGTAGATCACCCAAAAGTAGGTGAATGACTTATTTTGAAGAAATTGCCTACCTGTAATACTTTTAGAGATAAAAGACATTTACTCAGTTTAGTAGCTATTACTCAGCTATCCAAAGAGCTACAGTTCTGCAACTTCACTATGTGGTAGATCACACAAAAGTAGGTAAATGACTTATTTAGAAGAAATTGCCTATGTGTAATATTTTTAGAGATAAAAGACAATTACTCATTTTGGTAGCTATTACTCCCCCCTCCAAAGAGCTACAGTTCTGCAACTTCACTATGTGGTAGATCACCCAAAAGTATGTGAATGACTTATTTAGAAGAAATTGCCTACCTGTAATACTTTTAGAGATAAAAGACATTTACTCATTTTAGTAGCTATTACTCAGCTATCCAAAGAGCTACAGTTCTGCAACTCCACTATGTGGTAGATCACCCAAAAGTACGTGAATGACTTATTTAGAAGAAATTGCCTACCTGTAATACTTTTAGAGATAAAAGACATTTACTCATTTTAGTAGCTATTACTCAGCTATCCAAAGAGCTACAGTTCTGCAACTCCACTATGTGGTAGATCACCCAAAAGTACGTGAATGACTTATTTAGAAGAAATTGCCTACCTGTAATACTTTTAGAGATAAAAGACATTTACTCATTTTAGTAGCTATTACTCAGCTATCCAAAGAACTACAGTTCTGCAACTTCTCTATGTGGTAGATCACCCAAAAGTAGGTGAATGACTTATTTTGAAGAAATTGCCTACCTGTAATACTTTTAGAGATAAAAGACATTTACTCAGTTTAGTAGCTATTACTCAGCTATCCAAAGAGCTACAGTTCTGCAACTTCACTATGTGGTAGATCACACAAAAGTAGGTAAATGACTTATTTAGAAGAAATTGCCTATGTGTAATATTTTTAGAGATAAAAGACAATTACTCATTTTGGTAGCTATTACTCCCCCCTCCAAAGAGCTACAGTTCTGCAACTTCACTATGTGGTAGATCACCCAAAAGTATGTGAATGACTTATTTAGAAGAAATTGCCTACCTGTAATACTTTTAGAGAAAAAAGACCCAAAAGTACGTGAATGACTTATTTAGAAGAAATTGCCTACCTGTAATACTTTTAGCGATAAAAGACATTTACTCATTTTAGTAGCTATTACTCAGCTATCCAAAGAACTACAGTTCTGCAACTTCTCTATGTGGTAGATCACCCAAAAGTAGGTGAATGACTTATTTTGAAGAAATTGCCTACCTGTAATACTTTTAGAGATAAAAGACATTTACTCAGTTTAGTAGCTATTACTCAGCTATCCAAAGAGCTACAGTTCTGCAACTTCACTATGTGGTAGATCACACAAAAGTAGGTAAATGACTTATTTAGAAGAAATTGCCTATGTGTAATATTTTTAGAGATAAAAGACAATTACTCATTTTGGTAGCTATTACTCCCCCCTCCAAAGAGCTACAGTTCTGCAACTTCACTATGTGGTAGATCACCCAAAAGTATGTGAATGACTTATTTAGAAGAAATTGCCTACCTGTAATACTTTTAGAGATAAAAGACATTTACTCATTTTAGTAGCTATTACTCAGCTATCCAAAGAGCTACAGTTCTGCAACTCCACTATGTGGTAGATCACCCAAAAGTACGTGAATGACTTATTTAGAAGAAATTGCCTACCTGTAATACTTTTAGAGATAAAAGACATTTACTCATTTTGGTAGCTATTACTCAGCTATCCAAAGAGCTACAGTTCTGCAACTCCACTATGTGGTAGATCACCCAAAAGTACGTGAATGACTTATTTAGAAGAAATTGCCTACCTGTAATACTTTTAGAGATAAAAGACATTTACTCATTTTAGTAGCTATTACTCAGCTATCCAAAGAACTACAGTTCTGCAACTTCTCTATGTGGTAGATCACCCAAAAGTAGGTGAATGACTTATTTTGAAGAAATTGCCTACCTGTAATACTTTTAGAGATAAAAGACATTTACTCAGTTTAGTAGCTATTACTCAGCTATCCAAAGAGCTACAGTTCTGCAACTTCACTATGTGGTAGATCACACAAAAGTAGGTAAATGACTTATTTAGAAGAAATTGCCTATGTGTAATATTTTTAGAGATAAAAGACAATTACTCATTTTGGTAGCTATTACTCCCCCCTCCAAAGAGCTACAGTTCTGCAACTTCACTATGTGGTAGATCACCCAAAAGTATGTGAATGACTTATTTAGAAGAAATTGCCTACCTGTAATACTTTTAGAGAAAAAAGACATTTACTCATTTTAGTAGCTATTACTCAGCTATCCAAACAGCTACAATTCTGCAACTTCACTATGTGGTAGATCACACAAAAGTAGGTGAATGACTTATTTAGAAGAAATTGCCTATGTGTAATATTTTTAGAGATAAAAGACAATTTTGCAAATTTAATAAGTAAATTAAATTTTTATAAGTTAATACCCTATCCAATGGACAATTGCTTTACCGGTCGGCGCGACCGGTCCCGCCAAACGTCAGAAAAAGACGTCCTGTATATACTACCGGCAGGACCGGTCACAGAGTGTGCATTCGCCAGGTGGCGCATCGTACTTCATTTCCTGTTTACCTATTGACGTCATAGCATCTTTTTCGTGTCTAATCCTAGTAAGACCCCTAGTAAGCTGATAGCGGGGCCGGTTGGGTGGGCCTTGCCTGTCCATTGGATAGGGTATTAACTTATAAAAATTTAATTTACTTATTAAATTTGCAATTTTATTGCGTTAATACATCCTATCCAATGGACAATTGCTGAATAACTACCGCTTGGTAGGCGGGTAAGCAGCTAGGGACTTCTGTGAACTCATAACAACAAATTTAAACAGGCCCATTTGACCTAGGGTCAGAGAACCCTGAAAGGTCAGGGTCGGCCACTAACTCACCGGTTAACCGGGAGCCTATCGACGTTGCCCACCCCCCTTTTTCTTTCCTTCCAGAGATGGTCTGAGAAGGGAAAGACAGAGAGAGAGGGGCTGAGTTCAGTCCCAGAAGAAATAAACTTCCCAAAGGAAGCAAGTCAGTTTGTTTTGTTTTTTTTTTGTTTTTTTGAAAACATATGTACACTCAACATATTTACACTATGTACATATCTAACCTATTTACAATATGTACATATTTACATATATACAACATCCCCTCACTTCTGGGTCTGGTGGTGCACCTGCTGGGCAGCCACTACAGGTCCCAGGTGGAAAAGCTCTGAGTCAGCCTAGGCAACATCCTTCAAATAGAATTGGGTGAAGGTGTTGTGGGATTTCCAGTGGCAGGCTGACAAGATCTGGTCTAAGGAGATCCCTGATTGGAAGAGCTTAGAAGCAGCAAAGGCCCTAACATCATGGGCTTTAACCTGATGTAAGGTGAGGGCCTCCTGGTCAGAGAGCTCATAACACAGAACCACAGTCTGTTTGATCCATGAGGAGATGGTGGCAGGTGAAATGTCTTTATCAAAACCCTTCTTGAAGGAGACAAAGACTAACTCCTTATTCTGCCTGAGGTCTGCAGTCCTGTCCAAGTAGTAGCGCAGGGCTCTAACTGGACATAGGGACCTGTCACCCTTGAGTGACCTATCCAGAGATGGTGCCAGGGCTGGGATGACCACTGGCGCCACACTATCTGGACCTTCCTTAGCCAGCTGGTTCTTGGATAGGAAGCTGGGTGAGGGGTACAAAGACACCTTAGACCAGTCTGACTGGTGTCTGATGTTCTTATGTAACCAAGCATGGATCTCACTCCTGCGTTTACCTGAACCCAAAGCCAGCAAGAAAACAGTATTGAAAGTCAAATGTTTCAAGGAGGACTCTTTCAGGGGTTCAAAAGGAGCCTTTGTGAGCTGATGTAAAACCAGTGAAAGGTTCCAGGAGGGGATGCCCCTCCTGCCTTTAGGTCTGTCTCTATGGAAACTATCCAGGAGACGAGTGAGATTCTCATCTTTGCTGACATTAATGGAGGAACTGCCCAGTTTGTCAGCAATGGCGGATCTGTAGCCATCAATAGTGCCTGGTTGTAACTTCTTGTCCCGAAACAAATACAGGAGGAAGTCAGCAATGGCTTTCAGAGGTGGTGCCCTGAAGTCCACCTGATTACTGAGGCACCACTTTGTAAAAATGGTCCACTTTGCCTCATAGACAGATCTGGTTGATCTTCTTTGAGGAGCCTCAATTCGTGCTGCCACTGCCTCAGAGAAGCCTTGCTCCTTGATTGCTGAGGCTCTAGGAGCCAGGCATGTAGATTCAGATTCGACAGGTTCCTGTGAAGGACCTGGTTGAATGGCTGAGACACTAGGTTGGGTAGGTTGGGCAGACACAGTGGGATCTGGCTTGACATTGCTACCAGATCCCAAAACCAGGGCATGTTGGGCCACCCTGGGGCAATCAGAATTATTCTGTTGCAAGGGTAGTCCTGGAGCTTCTCCACCACTTTGCCCAAGATGGCTGCCGGTGGAAAGGCGTATGGGTCCAGGTCCTCCCAGGAGAGACTGAGTGCATCCACTGCCCAAGCCTGGGGGTCTGGCACCGGTGACACAAACTGAGGCAGTTTGTTGTTGAACCTGGTGGCAAACAGGTCCACTTGTGGCTGGTGCCACCTTGCGCATACAGCTTGGAATACTGCTGGATGAAGTGACCACTCTGTTTGAATGGTCTGGCCAAGTCTGGATAGCTTGTCTGCTATCACGTTCAGCCGGCCGGGGATGTGACGTGCCCTGAGGGTTACCTGCTGTCTGGTGCACCAGGACAGGATTCTCCACAGTAGGGCACACAGTGACCCCGACTTCATCCCCCCTTCTTTGTAGATATAGGCAACCACTGTTGTGTTGTCTGTAGCTATCAACACAGTCTTGTTGCAGACCAGGGTTCGAAACTCCTTTAGAGCTAGAAAAACTGCTTTTAGCTCTAAGTGGTTTATGTGCAACTTGCTTTCTGGAAGGGACCAAGTTCCCCTTGCAGTGTGGTCGTCCAAGTGAGCGCCCCACCCTTCGTTTGATGCGTCTGTAAAGATCTGCAGAGCATGTTTTAGAGGGTGTAATGGTTGACCTAGTAGCACATTGCTTTCCTCCAGCCACCACCTTAGATGAGGGTGGAGGGACTTGGGGACCGGGATCACCTTTTCCAGTGACTCTGGGACCCTCCAATTGTTTTTCAAGTGCCACTGTATGGGTCTCATG
Organism: Sabellastarte sp. h YS-2021; assembly: GCA_964017235.1. Classification (NCBI taxonomy): domain Eukaryota; kingdom Metazoa; phylum Annelida; class Polychaeta; order Sabellida; family Sabellidae; genus Sabellastarte; species Sabellastarte sp. h YS-2021. The sequence continues at coordinate 21,097,034 of OZ024927.1, forward strand.
TGGAGTCGCCCTAAGTGGACTTGTTTTTCCGTTGCTGTGAGGAGACCTATGAGGGACATGAATTTCCGGACCGGACATACCGGATCCGACATCATTGATCTGATCTTGTCTGTCAAGGCCTGCCAACGTTCTTCTGTTGGTCTGACCTTGCCCTCTTTCAGGTCGAACTGGTAACCTACGAAGTTGAAGACCTGTTTGGGTGCCAGTTCTGACTTTTCCATGTTCACAGCCACCCTAGCTCCTGACAAAGTGTGACCAGGGTTTGAGTATGCTGGAGACAGGTGTGGAGGGTAGAGGCTCTCTCCAGCCAGTCGTCTAGGTACTGGTGGATTCTTATACCCTGTCGTAAGGCCATGAGCTTGACTTCTTTGGCCACCACTGTGAACTCCATGGGTGCTGTGGAAAGACCAAAGGGCAGGGCCTTGAACTGGTAGGATTGGCCCTGAATGTGAAAACGCATGTACTTCCTGGACTGACTGTGAATTGGAATGTGGAAGTATGCGTCTTTGAAGTCTATTGAGGTGACCCACTCCCCTACCTGTAGGGAGCTTCTTATGGTTTCTGGAGTCTCCATTTTGAACGACTCTGTGTTCAAAAAGATGTTCAAAGTGCTCAGGTCCAGGATAGGTCTCCACCAGTTGTTGGGTTTGGGAACCAAAAATAGCCGGTTGTAAAACCCTAGGGAGGTCTGATTTGTTACCGGTTCCACTGCATTTTTGTTTGTTAGCTGAGCCAGTGCCTCCAAAAGGAGGGACTGTCTTTGGGGGTTTACACACTTGCTGATGACCATTGGTGACCTGGTTAGGTTGGGTCTGAACCGGAAGGGAAGGGTGTAGCCCTCTCTCAGTATTCTGATTACTTTTGGACTCGAACCCAGAGTTTCCCACTTCTCCCAAAACTGCTGAAGACTTGCCCCTACAGGAAGATTTGTGACAACAGTTGGGACATTTGTGACAATTTTTACAGAACTCAAGTGATCTACACAGGAAACATCGTTCACATGGTTTATTTCTCTGATAGATTGACAATAAACAGGATTTACACCTTTCTTTTGTGGTGACCCGCTGGTAAAAGGAACACTTGCAACAAAAGAGTTTACTGGTGGTCACTGGTGGTGGGTTCAAACCCTTCATCTTGTCGGATACATTTACAGAGTTCACCAATCCGACCACATTTGAAACACAGTAATTTGAAAATTTTAATTACTTAAATGTAGCTTTTATAAGCTACAAGCTTACCATGTGGGACTTAATGCTGATCTCGGGTTGCCACACCCGGGGCCAACGTCTTAGAAAAAAAGACAGTTCTTGTTAGCCACCGGATATACTGGTAGTTGTCGTCACGTGATAACTTCTGACCAATCGTCCTACTTTCTCGTTGAAATTTTTTAAACCTACCCCTCAGCTGTAAACAGCGGGGAGGCAGGGTGGGACTCTTCTAAGTCCCACATGGTAAGCTTGTAGCTTATAAAAGCTACATTTAAGTAATTAAAATTTTCAATTTTATTACGCTACAATAGCTTACCATGTGGGACTTAATGCTGAATTCAACCGCCCGGTGGCGGGATTACAGCTGAGACTGGAAGGTATGTCATTTTTTCTAAGATTTTGAATTAACATGTATAGAATAGTGCCAGAAATACCAGTCTGAGTCCCATTTACAGTGCCCCTATCCCGAAGGCCGGGCCTGTAACGAGCCAAAAACCTAAGTAAATGAGAGACAGTGCTAAAACTGTCTAGATGTTTTATTGTAGGACGGAAGTGCAGCAGAGCTCACTCCGAGGTCTGAGGGTCCAAAAGGGCCCTTCACGTATGACTGACCAACCCAGTGGTTGGGCATCTCATAAAATTTTTACAACCTGAAAATGAGATTAATGACAACTAAATAAGTCCTTAATAGAAATTACTTGATAATTGAAGGATAAAATGACCTTACCCGTAACATCTTGAAGGTAAAGGAATACCTAGATCCTGGGAAAGACTCCTGAAGACTTGGTTGTAGCGGATGTGCCCCCCCCCCTTTTTTCTTTCCGAGGACAACTGGTCTGAGGGGAAGGATCTAGGACTTGTTGTGCAGCCACTACGGGTCCCAGGTACAAATTGTTGTCGGTGTCCGACCAAGTAAGGTCTTTTAGGTAAAAATTTGTAAATGTGTTGTGAGCTTTCCAGTGACAGGCTTGCATGATTTGGTCCACCGATACCCCACCGTAAAAGGCCTTAGAGGCCGCGAAGGCCCGGATGTCATGCGCTTTGACTTGGACCAAGTCCAAGGCTTGTTGATCTGCTTGTTTGTAACAAAGTAAGATGGTTTGTTTCAACCATGAAGAGAGTGTAGCGGGTCTGATGTCTGAGGTATGTCCTTTCTTAAAGGAGATGAAAAGGAGAGAACGAGACCCTCTCAGGTCTTTAGTTCGGTCCAAATAAAACCTCAGGGCCCGTACGGGACACAGGGTCCTGTCTTCTTTAAATTGTCTATCCACAATGGTAGTCAGAGCAGGGATAGTCACCGGAGACACACTTTGAGAACCTTCTCTTGCTAGTTGGTTTTTGGCTATGAAATCAGAAGAAGGGAACAAGGCAACCTTTTCCCATTGGCCTAAATTAGATACTTTGTTAGCGACCCAGGCATGGATTTCGCTGCGGCGCTTGCCGGAGGCCAAGGCTAGCAAGAAAGCAGTTTTTAAAGTGAGATGTTTGAGGTCTGAGTCTTTCATGGGCTCAAAAGGTGCTTTGGTGAGCTCGTTAAGGACAACAGAAAGGTTCCACTTGGGTAAGTTTCTGGAACTTTTGGGACGATCCCTGTGAAAACTGGAGAGTAACCTATGAAGGTCTGCATTGTGTGCAATATGTTGGGCTGTTGGGCCCAAAGTGTCAACGATTGCAGTCCTGTAACCATCAATGGTCGAGGGGCGCCTGTTTAAGTCTTGGTACAGGTACATGAAAAAATCTGAGATTTGTTTCACAGATGGAGTGGAGAAATCCACCGAATTTTCTCTGCACCATTTTTCAAATAGGGCCCACTTTGACTTGTAGATGGTCCTTGTTGATGACCGCTGAGGGGCAGCAATTCTCTCTGCCACCTCCACAGAGAAGCCTTGTTCTTGGAGTTGTCCGCTCCTAGACACCAGGCGTGGAGGTTCAGGTGCTGGGGGTTGTTGTGGAACACCAGCTTGTGGGACTGTTTGAGTAGGGTTGTTGACACTGGGAGTTGCAGTGGGATCTCTGTTGAGAGCTGCACTAGGTCCCAAAACCAGGGCATCCCTGGCCAGCCTGGGGCTATTACGATGATCAGGCACTGGCATTGCCTGATCTTTTGGATCACCTTGTGAAGGAGAGCCGTAGGAGGGTACGCATATGCTGTGAGGTTGGTCCAGTTTATGTTCAGAGCATCTATGTCCCAGGCCTTTGGGTCTGGGATAGGAGACACGTATAGAGGGAGTTTGTGGTTCAGGTGAGTGGCAAATAGGTCTACATGAGGTGTGAACCACTTCTGGCAGATCTGTTTGAAGACCTGTGGGTGCAGAGACCATTCTGTTGACTGCACTTGGTTGGACCTGGATAGCAGGTCGGCCATCACATTCAGGCACCCTGGAATGTGCCTGGCTTTCAATGTTATGTGGTAGTGATGGCACCAGGTCATGATCTTCCACAGGAGAGCACACATCTCTGCCGAGTGTGTTCCTCCTTGTTTGTTGATGTAGGCTACCACTGTTGAGTTGTCCGTCGCAACCAACACTGTTTGATTCTGGCACTGGTCCTTGAAGTCTCGAAGGGCCAGGGAGACCGCCTTCAATTCTAGGACATTTATGTGAAGCCTTTTTTCCCGATCTGACCACAGACCCTTGGTAAAATTTTGGTCTAAGTGAGCGCCCCAACCTTCGTTTGAGGCGTCGGTAAAGAGTTGGATACTGTGGTCTTTGGGATGAAGGTCTGCACCTTTCATCACCTTGGAGGGATTTTGCCACCAATCCAGGTGGGCTGCAATGGCTTCTGTCCAGGGAAGGAGGTTGTCCAGCGACTGAGGATATCTCCAGTGCTCCTTGAGATGAAACTGAAAGGGCCTCATGTGAAGGCGTCCCTCCGGGACCATTTTCTCCGTTGAGGCTAGCAACCCAATTAGAGACATCAAACATCTTGCAGTCAAAACACGTTTTGACTTGAGTCGTAGGATCAAATCCTGGAGTTTGAGCCATCTCTCTTGAGTGGGTTTTACAAGGGCTGAATCTAGGTGGTATTCGTAGCCCACGAACGAAAACACCTGTGTAGGTTTCAGTTCTGATTTTTCCTGATTTATTATCCATCCCAAGGACTGAGTCAGTTCTACTACTGCCTGAGTGTTCACTTGTGCTTCCTCCTGAGACTGGGACCTGATCAGCCAGTCGTCCAGGTATTGGTGAATTCTGAGTCCTCTTGAGAGGGCCATTAGTTTCACTTCCTTTACGATCATTGTAAAGACCTGGGGGGCTGTGGCCAGTCCGAACGGGAGGGAGGTGAATTGGAACACCTGAGCCTTGTAGCAAAACCTTAGGTATTTCCTTGAGCTTGGGTGGATGGGGATATGCAGGTAGGCGTCCGACAGATCTATCGACGATACCCACTCCCCTGGAATCAGGGAGGTCCTGATGGACTCTGGAGTTTCCATTTTGAACTTTTCTACGTGTAGAAAAGTATTGAGCCTGCTTAAGTCTATAACTGGCCTCCACCTTTGGTGAGGCTTGGGTACTAGGAACAGGCGACTGTAAAACCCGAGAGATTTTACATTGTCTACCCTTTCGATAGCGTTCTTTGACAGGAGAGACTGGATACAAGTAGCCAAGGCTTGGTCTTTTTGTTGGGCCTTGTACTCTGACAGAATCAGAGGAAATCTGATCAAGTTTGGCTTTGAACGGAATGGCAGAACGTAGCCATTGGTGATAATGTTTAACACGTTTTGAGAACATTTGTTTGTGAGCCAGTCTCTCCTGAAAGAACGGAGGCGACCTCCTACTGGTGGACTGAGTGAGGCTTTGGAGGAGTCATTGGGGAGGGGGGTTTCCACGCCCCCTTCCTCTATTGTGGGGTCGAAAACGACCCCTGAAGCCTCTGAAGTTGGATTTTCCTCTTCCCGAAGGAAAGGACTGGTTACTGCTTTGAGAGGTATTGCCCCCATAGGGGCGTTTCCTGTAGGAGCCTCTTTTCTTGTGGGGACCACGAAAGGGCTTATTCTGGTAGGGTGGAAAACCCTGAGAATCTTTTGAGGTGCCTTTTTTGAGAAGGAAGTCCTCACCTTCCTTCACTAATTGAGACTCGAACAAGGAAGCGTCCCAAAAGGACGAGTTCCTGAGTTCTTGACGTCTCGTTTCTCCTAATTGTGGATGTAATAGAGTCATCTCGGCTTCGCGCCTAAGCAAGCCGGTATTAGCCATAGAGTATAATTCCCTCTGCAAAATATGGGCTAGAGATTTGCTGAGACAAGTGAGGGCCCTGTGTTGAACAAGTACTGTCTTGTTCCAAAAATCTAAGTAGTCAGCTACTTCCTCATATCCGCGCTTTGCTGCTCTCTCAGGATCGGCACCTTTTTGAATCTGAGATTTAATCTTCTTGACCGTAGACTTGATGCTATGTTGGCATTTTTCCAATGAAGCATTGCAAGAAGAGGAGGTCTTGGCAAAAGCAGCGGTGAAGTTGAGGGTAGAGATATTTTGTCTAGCCTGAAGTTCTAGCTCCTTGAGAACTGGCAGGGGAACTCTGGCTACTGGGGGCCCAGAAGGTCTAGGAGTAATACAGATCTTAGCAAAGTCTGTATTCAACTCCTGGATTTTGTCTTGAAAAGTTGGTTGTCCCACCTTGTACCACTTTGATGTTGAGGGAGGAGGCTTGACATATTTTCCCTCAGATAAGTTGGCAGCCTTAAAGTCATGTTGGAATTTATCAAAGGCGTCCTTGATAACTGAGCTAAGTGGAAGAATAGAGGAGGGACCTCTAGGTCTGAGCTCTTGACGGCCTTTTTCATCATCCAGACCCAAGACCGAGGTGGAAGACCTGGGCATAGATTCCCTGGGGTCAGGGAGAGACAAAATACGCCTGAAGGTATCAACTTCCTCAGAGTATTGTGAGGGCATGTCAGACAAAGCTACTGCCCTATAATAAGGGGGGTCTGGATCATGTTGTGGGAGGTCTTGATCAGAAGCAACTCCTGAGGGCTGGGCCCTAGAGGGCTTAGAAGACCTGTGTCTGGCTACAGGGGAGTGATCCTCCTCTGAGGTAAAAGACACGTATCTAGATCTTGATTTATGTTTGCTCTTGTCAGAGTGCTTTTTAGATCTAGAAGAAGGGATCCGAGGTTCATCGGAATCCTCATTTAGTTGGTCCGAGGCAGAGCTCGGGTCAACTGGCTGCCTATGGCTTTGCTTTTTGTGAGAGTACGAAACCTCTTCGGGATGACCTTCAGAGGGGGCAACGTACTGATCCGAGGAAGGTTGAGTAGATACTAAACGAGGAGGAAGAGTTGGACCATAGTCCACATCCATATCCTCGCTTGCAATGTTAGTACCAGATCTCGGAGGGGGCAAATCCAGAGGGGCAGCAGAAGAACTGGACAAGCCAGGTTTTGAAGCAAGAGTCGAGGACTGAGACTCGACTTTCTGTTTTACAGTCAACTCCTCTCGGAGTGACTTAAAAGCTTCCAACATGGATGCCTGAAAGGAACCCATTTGCTGCTGTAAATGTATATTTAAGGAATCACCGAGTGATTTCTCTAAATTTGACTGGATTTTATTTTGCAAAGCTGTACCAGGGGTGGGTGGAGCGGTTTTTGCTGGCGTTTTCAAAGACAGGGAACTGAAGGCAAGAGGTTGTGGACGGGGGGGTGAGATAAAAAGGCTATCAGCCGCACACTCGAGGTCTGCATTAGACCCAGTGAAGGAATCCCCGTCGCCTTCACCCAAAAGATCTAGTTCATCTTTGGAACTAGTTGTCGCCTTCTGCTTTTTCAAATACCGTTTCCGGTTTTGGATTTTCTGAAGTTGCTCATCTGTAAAAGACGTGCAAACTTCGCAAGGGGTTTCAAAGGTGACACAGGGGTCATCTCCCTTGCCAGCCTCCCTACAAGTAGGGCAGAAATTATGTGTATCAAAACTAAAGCAGAAATGGCGGCATTTCTGCGCTCTCGGTTTGTCTTTATTTGCTTGATGTGTAGACATTTTGTACGCAATAAAAGACGTAGAAAGAATTAGCCTGAACCGAGGAAAACTCAAAACACGCGACTGCAATAAAAATACTTATCCTGTGGAAATGAAACTTTTACAGAATAATCTATGATATATATTACAAGAAATATGCAAATATTAGCCTCCAACAATAAGTAAGGTCTGAGAAATAAATGAAAATGTCTGTATATTTACAAACTGCTACCAGTCAATCGTGGCCAACGAGAAAGTAGGACGATTGGTCAGAAGTTATCACGTGACGACAACTACCAGTATATCCGGTGGCTAACAAGAACTGTCTTTTTTTCTAAGACGTTGGCCCCGGGTGTGGCAACCCGAGATCAGCATTAAGTCCCACATGGTAAGCTATTGTAGCGTAATAAAATGTCATTTATGCTTTTTAAATCCCCTGGCCGGCTTTTGGATGAAGTTTGAGGCTTTACCACTACCTTTCTGAGCAGTTTGCCGGTCTCTAATCTGCTTCCATGCCGGTGTAGTGGGCTTCCGGTCCGGCTGGTGAGGGGTTCGATTGGAGGGGACGTATGGATGAAAATGTCCAGGTTTCCTCTGTGTGGTACCAGCAGAACGCCTCTCTTCACTACGTAAGATCTCCTCTTCAGCCTTGACCAGTAAGCTGTCTGGGAAGAATGAGAGTTGGTGGACTGGAGACGTGCGTAAGGCAGACAAGGTGTCAGGTTTAACTCCACCTCGTATGAACTCTAAATAACTGTCCCGACGGGCCAGGGTGAGATTAGCCATGCTGATAAAGACTCCCTCTGAGAGATCCTGCATGGTACGCTGCATCGCCTGTGAAATTGACCGGTTGAATGTAACCAGATACTCCAGTTCCTCAACAGCCTGTTGTTGTTTCTCAGCACTTTTGCCCTTTGAGGAATCGAACCTGAGGGACTTCAACTGGGTGACCATGGAGTCCTGTACTTTCGCGAGGCATCTGGATAGGCCAGCAGCGTGATTACACATCACTGATTGCTCTCTGAAGGACCTCTCCCACCTTCTAAGGGTGTCCTGGCTGAAAGTACGGGAAGCTGGAGCAGAAGGTAAGCTGCGCCTTGCAACTCTAGAAAACATACTGTTAAGTTTTGCCGGTTCCGGAGACCAGTCACCAACAGCCTGGGGAGACGTATCCTTCTTAACAGCTTGCATGTCGTACCACTTTGAAGTACGGGGTGTCTTGACAAATTGATCACGCAGCAGTCCACTGGTTTCTGTATTCCTGGAAGGATAACCTTCAGCAATAGTTACATTTAGTTTCTCCAGCTTTTTACAAAGCCATTCATCCACCGGCAATTTAACTGACACTTTACCGGTAGTCTTCACTCTGGAACCGGCAAAGGGATTGTCATCCATAGATGCAGCTGAGGTGTCATAATCCGGGATTTGATGCCAGCCCATGAAACTCCTCACCCCTCTCAAGGTTTCCCGGTAATTTGCATCTTCAGAGAGGTCCTGGTCAGTGTTTGTTTCCGGTACATCACCCTGGTAGTGAACACTAGCCGGTGAAGCCGGTTCCGCATCCAACTCAGCCTCGCTGTCAGATTCCCTAGCAACCTCAGTATTCTGGCCAATGGGAGGCGACTGGTTAGACAGTGTAGTTTCATAACCGGAAGGCAGAACCTCAGGACCCGCACCGGGAGCCTGTGTAGGCTGGGTGGCAGTCCCTGCACCGGGAACCAGTAAAGGTTGGGTGGCAACAGTATCAGAGGTACCGGGGCCCTGAACAGGGTGGGTAGCACTCTCATTCACTTCCTTCACAGCTTGTGTACCGGGAACCCCCAGCGGAGGTTGGGTAGCCATCAACTGCGTAGCAACGTCACCAGTGCCCTCAGAAAACATAACACTTGTAGAAGCACCCGGATCAAAGAATGGGTGTTCTCTGGGCACCACAGAAGCAGAATTCACGGGTCTCACAGGGACAGCAAATGACTGGTTAATCAGCATTGCTTCCAGACGGGAAAATCTCTCACTCCACTTGTCATCAAGGGACTTGAGGTCGTCTGAAGTGGGCTTACTGCTGTGCTTCCGTTTACTAGACCTTGGGGAGCCATCAGAACGCTTCTTCTGCTTGGGTGTAGAATCAACAGGAGACTGCTTTCCTGAATTAACAGGACCCAGCAGTGAAACCTCAGACGGATCAACAAGCTTGGGAGACGTACTTGTCAAAACTTCAGATTTCTTCTGGCTAGAGCGTTCTTTCCGTTCCTTGTAGGTCGGGGTTGCTAACTGGTGGATCTGAGCAGGCGTAAACACCTTACAGATACTACAATCCAACTTCTTCACACAGGGGTCGTCTCCCACCCCCTTGTCACGACAACGCGCGCATTTCTGGTGGTTGTCGAAAAGGGCCATAACGTGCCCTCAAGAACCTCGTTTCTGTCCAGGAGACGACATAATGATCAGTAACGTTGTATAAATACTCTGTACTAATAAAAAACAAGAAACTTGGAAGAGTTCGTTGTAAAAATTTCAAAAACGTATCTCTGAAGAAAATCTTCTGCACACTCTTTCGCGCCAAACGAAAAAGATGCTATGACGTCAATAGGTAAACAGGAAATGAAGTATGATGCGCCACCTGGCGAATGCACACTCTGTGACCGGTCCTGCCGGTAGTATATACAGGACGTCTTTTTCTGACGTTTGGCGGGACCGGTCGCGCCGACCGGTAAAGCAATTGTCCATTGGATAGGATGTATTAACGCAATAAAAACTCATTTTGGTAGCTATTACTCAGCTATCCAAAGAGCTACAGTTCTGCAACTTCACTATGTGGTAGATCACCCAAAAGTACGTGAATGACTTATTTAGAAGAAATTGCCTACCTGTAATACTTTTAGAGATAAAAGACATTTACTCATTTTAGTAGCTCTTGCTGAGCTATCAACTCACTTAGCTATTCACCTACACCTGCAAAAGCAAAAAAAATATAAAGGACACAGGAAAGTAAGCTTTTGAAAAACTAGATGAATAACAAATGAAAAGATTTGCCTAACTTTGGTACTTGTGAAGATATTTGACATTTATTTCCATCATAATTTTGCTACAAATAAGAAAATAACTATTGCTCACTTATGACATGCAATGGAACCCCAAACGATATGCCATCTTATAGTTAAGGAAAAAGTAGCTGAACAAATTATTTTAGGAAAATCCTGTAACTGCACTAGTTTTTGAGTTACAATGGATTTACTCAACAGTCACAATTTCAAAGTAGCTATTACTCAGCTGTCCAGTGTGCAACAGGTTTGCAGCTTTACTATCTGATAGCTCATCAAAAACTAGATGAATAACATATTTGAAAATATTTCCCTAACTTGAATACTTTTGAAGATATTTGAAATTTACTTATGTTGTTATTTTGCTACAAATAAGAAAATAGCTATTACTCACTTATGGCATGCAACAGAACCCCAAACTATATGCCATCTTATAGTTAAGGACAAAGTAGCTGAACAACATATTTTAGGAAAATACTCTAACTGCACTAGTTTTGGAGTTACAATGGATTTACTCAACAGCCACAATTTCAAAGTAGCTATTACTCAGCTGTCCAGTGTGCAACAGGTCTGCAGCTTTACTATCTGAGAACTCATCCAAAACTAGATGAATAACATATTTGAAAATATTTCCCTAACTTGAACACTTTTGAAGATATTTGAAATTTACTTATGTTGTAATTTTGCTACAAATAAGAAAATAGCTATTACTCACTTATGGCACGCAACAGAACCCCAAACTATATGCCATCTTATAGTTAAGGAAAAAGTGGCTGAATAACATATTTTAGGAAAATACTGTAACTGCAATAGTTTTGGAGTTACAATGGATTTACTCAACAGTCACAGTTTCAAAGTAGCTATTACTCAGCTATCCAATGTGCAACAGGTCTGAAACTGTACTATGTGATAGCTTACCAAAAACTAGATGAATAACATATTTGAAAAGAATTCCCTAATTTTAATGATTTTGAAGATATTTGAAATTTACTCATGTCGTTATTTTGCTTCAAATAAGGAAATAGCTATTACTAACTTATGGCATGCAATAGAATCCCAAACTGTATGCCATGTTATAGTTAATGACAAAGTAGCTGAATAACATATTTTAGGAAAATACTCTAACTGCAATAGTTTTGGAGTTACAATGGATTAACTCAACAGTCACAATTTCAAAGTAGCTATTACTCAGCTATCCAATGTGCAACAGGTCTGAAACTTTACTATGTGATAGCTTACCAAAAACTAGATGAATAACATATTTGAAAAGAATTCCCTAACTTTAATACTTTTGAAGATATTTGACATTTACTGATGTCATTACTTTGCTACAAATAAGAAAATAGCTATTACTCACTTATGGCGTGCAATAGAACCCCAAACTATATGGCATCTTATAATTAAGGACAAAGTAGCTGAACAACATATTTTAGGAAAATACTCTAACTGCACTAATTTTGTAGTTACAATGGATTTACTCAACTGTAGAATTTCAAAGTAGCTATTACTCAGCTATCCAATGTGCAACAGATCTGAAACTTTACTATGTGATAGCTTATCAAAAAGTAGATGAATAACATATTTCAAAAGAATTCCCTAACTTTAATACTTTTGAAGATATTTGACATTTACTTATGTCATTATTTTGCTACAAATAAGAAAATAGCTATTACTCACTTATGGCATGCAATAGGACCCCAAACTATATGCCATCTTATAGTTAAGGACAAAGTAGCTGAACAACCTATTTTAGGAAAATACTCTAACTGTACTAGTTTTGGAGTTACAATGGATTTACTCAACTGTAGAATTTCAAAGTAGCTATTACTCAGCTATCCAATGTGCAACAGATCTGAAACTTTACTACGTGATGGCTTATCAAAAAGTAGATGAACAACATATTTGAAAAGAATTCCCCAACTTTAATACTTTTGAAGATATTTGACATTTACTTATGTCATTATTTTGCTACAAATAAGAAAATAGCTATTACTCACTTATGGCATGCAATAGGACCCCAAACTATGTACCATGTTATAGCTAAGGACAAAGTAACTGAACAACATATTTGAAGAAAAAGTTGTAACTGCAATAGTTTTTGAGTTATGAGCCCTTTACTCCAAGTAGCTAAGATTGCTATTACTCACTTATCTTTAGGCCTAAGTCCATAAAACCCAAAAAATTTTCGAGGGCGTGAAAATTCATTGGGACAATTAATTTACAAAAAATCTGTAGCTGTAGTAGTTTTGGAGAAATCTGCGTGACTAACTAACGCACACACGCACACACAGGCATCATTTCATAATCTCCCTCCCGGGCTAAAGCCTGGCGGGAGAAAATAAAATCTACATCAGCTAAATTTACCAAATACAACTCACTATAAAAAATCAATTTGATGTGTACTATTCGACACAAAACAATCTCTTAGATAAGCACACTGTCTATAATTAATTTAAGATTATAGAAAAATTACATAAAAATAACATCAGAGATGCCCGTACCCCACAGCCTGGGGAAATAGTTTTCAACACCATGACATATAGAAGTAGTGAAACAGTAAAAAGACCGGGATACTTTCAGTGCAGTGTCACTTATATAAAGGTCCAAATAATGTTAAAGTAGAGAAAATAACATCTAAGAGAAAGAAAATGTACGTAAAGATAAAGTACTAAAACAAGACAATTCAATAGCAAGATGACAGCATTAATCAGTAAACTAAAAAATATGAAGCTGTAAAATTTATTAATTGGAGAATAGCTGTCAATGGAAATAGCATAATTATGTAAAAGTGTATAATATATAATAATCAGTTGCAACAATCCATATATCTTTGTCATAAGAGAAAGATGTCTCAAATATGGCAGCTGAACACACTTCGGCAGAGCAAAAAGGTTACACCATGATGCACACCTACATTTACATACACCCCACAACCAATGTCCTTAACAAGGGTAAACCTTCACCTTATGGAATCCAAGAAATAGCCCAAACAAGATTTTAAATGCATGGTCACTATAACAAGGTCAAAGGTCAAATCAAGATCACAGAATGATGTTGCACACTTACAACCCATAACCAATATCCCTACCAAGTATCAACTTCCTACACCTTACGGTTTCCAAGATATAGCCCAGACAAGATTTTATAGGTCAAGGTCACTACGGCAAGGTCAAAGGTCAAATCAAGGTTACACCATGACGTTGCACACCTACAAGACCCCACCAATGTCCCGAACAAGTATCAACTTCCTATACCTTACAGTTTCTGAGATATCACCAGGACAAGATTTTATAGGTCAAGGTCACTATGGCATGGTCAAAGGTCAAATTAAAGTCAGACCAGGACGCTGCACACCTACACCCACTAACCAATGTCCCTACCAAGTATCAACTTCCTACACCCTACGGTTTCCGAGATAAAGCCTAGACAAGATTTTATAGGTCAAGGTCACTATGACAAGCTCAGAGGTCAAATCAAGGTCAAAACATGACGTTGCATACCTACACCCCCTAACCAATCTCCCTATCAGTATAAACTTCCTACACCTTATGGTTTCAGAGTAATAGCCGAGACAAGATTTTATAGATCAAGGTCAATACGGCAAAGTCAAAGGTCAAATCAAGGTCAGACCATGCGTTGCACAACTACTACCCCTAACCAATGTCCCTACCAAGTATCAACTTCCTATACCTTATGGTTTGTGAGATATAACCCGAACACGATTTTATAGGTCAAGGTCACTATGGCAAGGTCAAATCAAGATCACACCATGACGTTGCACACCTACACCTCCTAACCAATGTCCTACCAAGTATCAACTTCCTACACTTTACAGTTTCTGAAATACAGCCCGGACAAACTTTTTCCCGCCACCCACTAATACAGACACCATGGGGGAAAACAATATCCCGATGGCCCTTAAGGGCTGTGAGGTAAAAATCTAAAATTTTATTTTAAGTATTTGGATTTTTACATAGTACATATAATTTGTTGATCTAAATGATTCAAGTACAAGTCACCATCATGTGACTTCTCACAAGATTTTCAAACTCAAGGTCACTACGGCAAGGTCAAAGGTCAAATCAAGATCACACCATGACGTTGCACACCTACACCTCCTAACCAATGTCCCTACCAAGTATCAACTTCCTACACTTTACAGTTTCTGAGATACACCATCATGTGACTTCTCAGTTGAAAGTACACAAATTACAAATTGAGACTTTTTTTACAGAATTAAGGTAATTTATAATTCATTTTTTTAAAGTTATTTGGTTAATTTAAGGCATCTGTCTAATCACACTTCTGTCTACATTTCCTGCTTAAATCAAATGTCTCAATCCCACTAAAATCTTTCAACCCAAACTCTGGCCTCCCAAAATTCTCCTATACAAAAGCTAGTTTTCTAAACATCCATTAGTTTTGAAGTTTAAACCCAACAACAAAAGTATCATGTTTCCCTTATCACAGATTTGGATTAAATTAGATGCTATGGGGCTTGTCTCAGTAATATCACCCTACCAGAACATACTCTTTCCCAACTCATGAATCATGACACAATTTAGGCATGGGCATTGGCCTTCTTTATTAAAAATTACCAGCAAGGCAATAAAGGTTTAAACACCATCATAATTACCAGAGTAGTACTGATGTTGTACATTCTGAATGCTCTCTTGAAACAGGCCTCGGCACTGATGATATCAAAATTGTGTCTTCTGAACAGCTGAACATGTGCTTTAATGAAAGCACGATTCTCCAGGTTCAGTTCAAAGAACATGGTTACTGGGGCTGAAACAAAGAACACTTACTTCTTGGTTTATGACCGTTGTTTTATACAGGGTATAAGGATACATTGTTGATGTTATGAAGAAACTCTTCGGTGATTTATTGAGAAAGCTTACACAGTTAGGTAAGTTTAAACTAATACAAGTATTACACAATTTTGAATTTATTGTTGCATCATAACAAGAAATGTTGTTTCAAGCAAGACCTTTTTTTGTTGCCTTAAAACAGCATAAACAGTATTTTTGTTTTCTCACAAAAAAAAAATTTTGTTTGTCCTTGCAGATGAATTTAATTTAAAACAAACGTGGGAAAAACAAGGACAGCAAACCCCACTTCAAGGTTTTAACAAAGTAGTCCATAGTAAATAAGTGATGCTTAGTTGTTCACTACACAGTCAAATGACATCAGTTTTCTTATTTTAATTTTTAATCAGACAATTAATCATGGAGTTACATATAACACATATGTGGCAAATGGCCCTGTCTCATAATGATAAAAGATCCTTAAAAAACTTCTTGAGCCAGATGGTATTTTGGATCGTCATCAAATCATCTGTTATTGTACCAGAGTCTACATTTTCTAAAAGATTTATCAAAATATATGAATCAGTTTACCATATATCTTCAAACAAAACTATCACACAATACATCATTTGACACATAAATAGGTCAAATTGTGGAGTTTACTTTTGTTGGCCAGAATATACCTGACAAATTGTCAAAGGTAAACTTACAAAAGTGCATGTGCACAAAATTGATCATCTCTAACCCAAACTTGGCTCCTATAAAGTTATTGCCAACTTTCTTTTCCCAGTTGAAGTCAGGAAAGTCCAATCTTCTGTCAAGTGTGAACCTGTCAATGAGGTCACAGAGTGCAGATCTCTTCTTCCTCAGGTGTTCTGCAGTCTGTGGGTCTTTACTATTAAATACCACATGGAATATATAATCAAAATGCTAGATTACAAAATTTACACAAAGCATATTTCATTCAGCATCTGTCCCCATAATATTTTCAGTTATTTTGAATAGGCTGCAAAATCTTTTTTGGATAAATAAACAATTTATTCAGTTCTAAAATATTTCTGTATTTCTAATGAGTAAGAATCATACTAACAATACAACTGTATTCATAAAACAACAGAGTAAAATTGAGAAAAATATTCAATATCAATAGAGCTTGTTCAAAACTAAAATACACAACACAAAATCAGAAATATTAACCAACACTGTATGTATTATCTTGTATGAAACGTTTTCTCTTGCATACCTACCATATATTTATTTAACATATGTTTTAGTAACTGGAGACCAAAGTAATATTCCGTAAGTATGATCAAATGTCCGAATTTAACTTAAATAATACCAATACAACTATCTCTGATTCAATAAAAAGCAATGTATCTTGTTCCTGGTACTTGGGTAAATTAACTAAACTTGAAAATTTTAATTACTTAAATGTAGCTTACCATGTGGAACTGAATGCTATCTCGGGAGGCTGCAGGCATCCGGCCAACGTCCAAGAAAAATAGACGTCTAGTATTGACCGAATCCCCCTGTGATGAGAGTGTACCATAACGGTGTAATCCCGCGAATTCACCCTTCTTCTCTCATTGTAAATTTGGCCAATATCCCCTCAGCTGGAATACAGCGGGGAGGCAGGGTGGGACTCTCTTCAGTTCCACATGGTAAGCTTGTAGCTTATAAAAGCTACATTTAGGTAATTAAAATTTTCTATTTTATTGCGCTAAAATAGCTTATCATGTGGAACTGAATGCTGAATCCAACCGTCCGGTGGAGGGATTACAGCTGAGACTGGAAGTATAATGAATTTTTCTTGGATTTGAATAAAATAATAAATAAAATGAATATTTGAAAAACCAGTCTGAGTCCCACTTACAGCGCCCCAATTTTGAAAATCGGACCTGTAAGAAGCAAAAAACTAGAAGATTAATGAATGACAGTACCAATACTGTGTGGATGTTTTGATAGAAGGGTTAAGTGCAGCCGTGCTCACTTAGCGGGTAGAGGCCCAAGGGCTTCACTGTCATGAATACAAGCCCAGGGCTCGAAATCTCATTAACTTGCCACCCTAAAAATGAGATACCATACACTGAGTAAAACTTAATACATTATACAATTAAATACAGTAATGATAGATAAGAGACCTTACCATAACATCCTGAGGAGGTAACCAATACCTAGACCCTGGAATTAGACTCCTGAAGACTTGACTGCAGCGGATGAATTCTTTTCTTCACCAGGCGTGGAGGTTGAGATGTTGTGGATTGCTGTGAAAAACATAGTTATGGGACTGTTTGAGAAGAGTTCTTGACACTGGTAGATAAAGTGGGATCTCTGTTGCGAGCTGCACTAGGTCCCAAAACCAGGGCATCCCTAGCCAGACTGGGTCTATTACAATGATCAGACAACTAGATTGCCGGACTTTTTGGATCACCCTGTGAAGGAGAGCCATGGGAGGGTAAGCATAAGCAGTGAGACCCGACCAGTTTATGTTCAGAGGATCTATGTCCCAACCAGGCCTGAGCACAATGTATTCGTATTCATAAGTATTCAAATACATTTTTAATAGTATTCATATTTGAATACTTTTGTAAAAAATGCAAATTATTCATATTCAAATACATTTCAAAAGTATTCATATTCATGAATACTTTTATGAATACATTTAATATTTTTATTTTTTGTTGATTTTTTCACCCTGCATTGAGACAAATTTTAGATATAAATATGAAATTTGCCTATCATTATGTGCCTAACAAGACATATTTAATAAATACTTTTAGTCAGTAAAATTAATGTTGTATAAATAATAATGACAGTGTCATGTTGGAACAAAATAGTTAGGATTATAACTTCTACTCTTACATCTCATAAATGCAATTTGTTTGTGTGATTAACTTTTATATTGATAAATGATTTCATGTGTGTTTTAATCCACATTGGTTTTTACAATGTAGTTTTATCTTATTATAAAATTCATGAAATTATAAACACTAAGCTACCTACCTTAAAATGACAATTGTGTTTGTCTCTGCTACATTAGGGGATTAACTTAGATGTGTTTCAATACCAGTGTCATTTGTCATGTATGAGTAATTCTTAGGCAAACTTATGTGACACCTATTGTGACAGTCTTTTAGCAGTAGTAATCCCATCATAAAGATTTCCAAAACAATGGCTATCTCTGTTAAATACAAGATGTTTAGGGGTTTACTTGAATTTCGCCCCCATCAGTTTTGCCACCAAAATAATTTGGGCATCAATTTCGCCCCCAGCAATTTTGCCCCCATTTTAAAGTAGGACATTTCGCCACAAAATATTTTTTACTTAAAATGGACAAATTGTGATGCATAACACCTTACTAAGTTAAATCACAAAGAAGTGAATCTATAGGAATGGCTTCTTATGTTAGGCTTTGGGATTAGCATTATCAGATGTTTATACATTGACTTGCCTTGTGCATCAAAGCAAAACTATTATGAAGTGAAACCCTTTGACTTATATTACATGTGGCTTCTTTTTGTTATATTAGGTGTAGCTCCACTGTCTTTGAACTATTTTTTTCAATCAAAGAACAGTTTGGCCATTATTCTTTTTACTACACAAAAGCAAATTGTGTATGAAAAGAAAACAAAAGTGTAATTGTAATTAATTCCATCTTTGAAATGGGAACACTTGAAATTGTAATTGGGATTAACACTACAGGAGACATTATTAAGAATTCTTGGACCAAATTCCTTTTCAAATGTGCTCTGGCTAATGTTAGTAGCAAGATTTAAAAAGCCTGAGTATAGATTAAAGCATAAGACTATTTTAATTCACACCTGTATAAATTACTAAAGATTACTAAAGAATGTTTGATTTTCTGGCTTCTGTTGGACATCTGATAGGACTGAATTAACAAGAATTTAGTCCATGTTGACTGGACAAATGATATACTAGTATAGTGTTAAACAAACTGTATTGAATTTGTAGTTGATGTTTGATGTTGTTAAATAGTTGTCAATAGTAATAAAATGGACCTTTTGACTTTTATTTGAGTGGATAAATTATATATTACCCGGTAGTATTGTGCTAACCAAATTGTATTAAGTTTAAAGTTGATGTTTGATGTTGTTAATTTAGTTTGACTACTTTGCACTGAAATAATAATTGTGTACATGTTTTATATGTGTTAATAAAATGTATATTTTCACTTTGTTGAGTAATATATACTGTCACTCAATGTCTTAATAAATATGCATGTCAGAAAAAAATATATTTTGGGGGCGAAATGTCCTACTTTATAATGGAGGCAAAATTGCTGGGGGGCGAAATTGATGCCTAAAAAATTTTGGGGGTGAAATTGATGGTGGCGAAATTGATGGGGGCGAAATTGACGTACCCCTGTTTAGGGCACTAAGATGACCTTTTCAAAAAAAAACTCTTTTGAGTAGTTCATGTTTATCATATTGAATATTCAGATCTTGGAGCAAAAATGAATTGTTGTCAAATATGATATCTGAACTATCATTTACTGAATTGTGCTTTCATGTTTGTATATTTTATTCAGAAAGGTAAATTATTAAGATTTATTAAAAATGATTGTATGAATTGGGGTTTAGTTAAAATGTATTAATAAATGTATTCATAAATGTATTCGAGTAATTTTCAAAAAGTATTTGTATTTGTATACTTTTGAAACTGATGTATTCGTATTCATATTCGTATTCATGGAAATGAAAAGTATTCATATTCGTATTCGAATACTCTTGAAAGTATTCACCCCAGGCCTGGTCCCAACCATTTTGGTCTGGGACTGGAGATACGTACAGTGGAACTTTGTGGTTCAGGCGAGCGGCAAATAGATCTACATGAGGAGTGAACCACTTGTGACAGATCTGTTTGAACACCTGCGGATGCAGTGACCATTCTGTTGACTGAACTTGGTTTGACCTGGACAGAAGGTCGGCCATCACATTCAGACATTATGCAATGTGTCTGGCTTTTACGGTTATCTGGTAATGATGGCACCAGGTCATGATCTTCCACAGGAGAGCGCACATATCCGCTGAGTGGGTTCCTCCTTCTTTGTTTATGTAGGCTACTACTGTTGAATTGTCCGTAGCAACCAACATTGTTTGGTTTTGACACTGGTCCTTGAACCTTTGAAGGGCCAGAGAAACCGCCTTCAGCTCTAGAACATTTATGTGTAGCCATTTTATCCTGTCTGACCACAGACCCTTTGTAGAGGCTTGCTCTAAGTGAGCACCCCAGCCTTCGTTTGAGGCGTATGTAGGGAGTTGGTTTCTGTGGTCTTTGGGATGAAGGCGTGCACCTTTCATCATGTTTATGGGATTCTGCCACCACTCTAGGCGTGCTGAAATGATTTCTGTCCAAGGAAGGAGGCTGTCCAACGACTGAGGATATCTCCCGTGCTCCTTGTGGTGAAACTGAAAGGGCCTCATGTGAAGACGTCCCTCCTGGACCATTTTCTCCATTGAGGCAAGCAACTCAATAAGCGACATCAAACATCTTGCAGTCAAACATGTTTTGACTTGAGTCATAGGATCAAATCCTAAAGTTTGAGCCATCTCTCTTGAGTGGGTTTTAGAAGGGCTGATTCTAGATGGTATTTATAGATCACGAATGAAAACACTTGAGCTGGTTTTAGTTCATATTTCTCCTGATTTATTTTCCACCCTAAGGACTGGGTCAGATTTACCATTGTCTGAGTGTTCACTTGTGCTTCTTCGTGAGACTAGACACTGATAAGCCAGTCTTCCAGGTACTGGTGAAGTCTGATTCCCCTTGCCAGGGCCATCACCTTCACTTCTTTTATAATCATTGTAAAGACCTGTGGGGCCATGGCTAGCCGGAAGGGAAGGGAGGTGAACTGGAACACTTGTGACTTGTGGCAAAACCTTTGGTACTTTCTTGAGTTTGGGTGGATGGGGATGTAAAGGTACCCATTAGGTACCTGATAAGTCTATTGACAACACCAATTCCCCTGGAATCAGAGAGGTTCTGATGGACTCTGGTGTTTCCATTTTGAACCTTTCTACAAGTAGGAAGTTGTTGAGCCTGCTTTGGTCTATTACCGGCCTCCACCTTTGGTGAGGCTTGGGGACTAGAAACAGGCAACTCTAAAACCCGAGAGATTTTACATTTTCCACCCTTTCTATTGCGTTCTTTGACAGAAGTGACTGGATGCAAGAGGCCAGAGCTTGGTTTTTTGAAGGGCCTTGTCACCTGATTGAATCAGGGGAGCTCTGACTAAACTTGGTTTTGAGATGAATGGAAGAATGTAACCATTGGTGATAATGTTTAACACGTTGGATGAACATTTGTTTGCTAGCCAGTCTCTTCTGACAGAACGGAGGTGACCTCCTACTGGTGGACTGAGGGAGGCTTTTAAGGACTCATTGGGGGGAGTGATTTCCACGCCCTTGTCCCCTTGAATGGGATTGAAAACGACCTCTTTTGTTGTTCGATTTCCCCCTACCTGAGGAAAACGAGTGGTTACTGCTTTAGCAGGAATTGCCCCCATAGGTGGGGACAACTAAAGGGCTTATTTTGTTAGGGTCCAAAACCCCGTAAATCTTTAGGGGTGCCTATTTTTAAGGAGGAAGTCTTCTCCATCCTTGACTAATTGTGACTTGAACAGAGGAGTAGGCCAGAAAGGCAAATTCCTGAGTTCTTGACGTCTGGAAAACCATAGATGTGATTGAAGGACGGTCATCTCAGCCTCGCATCTTAGCAGGCCAGTGTTCCCCATGGTATACAGCTCCCTCTGGAGAATATGGGCTACAGATTTGTGTAGTCAGGTTAAGGCTCTCTGTTGAATAAGGATTCTCTTATTCATTATCTCAAAATATTCATAGGCGTGTTCATAGCCACTCCTGGCAGCTTTTTCAAGATTGGCACCCTTCTAAATCTACCTTTTCAAGGTAGCCTTAAGACTGTGCTGACACTTCTCCATAGTAGTGTTACAAGCGGAAACAGTCTTTGCAAAAGAAGCTGTAAAGTACATAGTAGAGAGATTCTGCCTAGTTGTAGAACTTGAAGGGGAACCATGCCTACAGGAGCCCCAGAGGGTTAAGGAGAAATACAGATCTTGGCAAAATCTGAATTAAGCTCCTGAAGTTTGTCCTCAAAACAAGATTGTCCCACTTTTTAACATTTTGCTCTTGAAGCAGGGGGTTTTATATATTTACCCTCAGGTAAATTAGAGGCCAGGAAGTCCTGCTTAAATTTCTCAAAGGCATCTTTGAGATAATGGACTTAAAGGGAGCATAGCTGAAGGGCCTCTTGGGCTGAGCTCCTGTTGGCCTTTTTCATCGTCCAGGCCCAGCACAGTGGTAGAGGACCTAGGCATAGTTTCCCTGGGGTCAGGGAGATCAAGAATGCCTCTAAAAGTCTCAAATTCCTCTGCATACTGTGAAGGGAGGTCAGACATATCTACCTCCCTGTAAAAGACTAGGTCTTGGTTATCTTGTTGTTGGTCTTGCTCATCAGGAGCCTGTTGAGGCTTAGCAGACTTTTTAACAGGGACAGAGGACTGATCCTCCTCTGAAGATGGAGACTGTGAACAGTATTTTGCCCAAACCTTGTGTTTCTTTCTGTCCGAGTGTTTCTTGGCTCTAGAAGAACACACCCTTTGAGGTTGTTCCGAGTGTTCGGATTGAGGATCCGAGTGTTCGGACGGAAGATCCGAGTGCTTGCAGCCATAATTGAACTGTACACTTTGGGTGAACCGTGGTGGAATTGAAGGGCCACAGAAGTCCGTTTCCATAGGTTGAGCATCCGAGTGATCGGAAGTCCGAGGGTTCGGATGTATGTTCGGGTCAGATTGTTTACTAGGTCCAGCTTTTGAAGTTGAAGCAGAGGTCTTATCTATCTCCACTTCGGAGGCTTTTTCATAGATTGCATTTCCTCTCTAAGAGATTTCATAGCCTCCAGCATGGGCACTTGAAAGACCCCCATTTGCTGTTGGAGTTGGATGTTGAGATGGTTACTCAGTGATTTTTCTAGTTTACTTTCTATCTTACCTGGGGTAGCTGTACCTGGGGGGGACAGTTTGAAGTGTACAAAGACTCAAAGACAAAGACTCAAAACGTAAAGGTTGGGGGTGTGGAGGAGATGAAAATAAGGTTTCAGCAGCACCCTCAAGGTCTGCTTGAGATCCAGAAAATGCCTCCACATCATCCGGCAACAAGTCCAGATCATCATCTTTAGAAATATTGCAGGTATCAGACACTTTTTGCTTTCTAACATATCTACATCTGTGCTTGATTTTAATAAGCTGTTCTTCAATAAAGCCAGAGTAAATATTGCACGGCTTTTCATTGGTGATTCCCTTTGCCAGCTTCTCTGCACGTAGGACAGTAGTTATGGGGATCAAAAATAAAGCAAAAATGCCTGCATTTGGATGATCTGGACTTGTTTGAACTCGTATGGTGGGAGGACATTTTTACAGCAATAAATCTGAAGAACTCTCACCAGAACTCTCACAACAATGAAATATTTAAATGAATACTTATCCTGCACTCTTCAAAGTTTATCAGAATAAGCTATGACATAAACTAAAACAAATGGCTGAATGGTAACATCCAACAATATGTATATCCTGAGAAAACAGTGAAATAAAGTACAGGGGATTCGGTCAATACCAGACGTCTATTTTTCTTGGACATTGGCCGGATGCCTGCGGCCTCCCGAGATAGCACTCAGTTCCCATGGTAAGCTATTGTAGTGCAATAAAATTAATGATTAAGCATTTGTATTTTACAATTATATTTCAATTGTAATGTTATTGTTATATTTTACGACATTAGGTTTGTTTACAAAGAGGTAACAATTTAAAAGATGGTAAATCCTCATCCTTTCAGATTTTAACCAAACTATTCAAATCAAGTTTTGAACCTTCAAGAAAACATAAGAAAGCAATGCTGTGACAAACAAGGGTATTGACACAAACCAGAAGATGTTTTTAGATGTTTCACACAAAAAAATCATCAAAATCAATTTTTTTGAATGCCAGTGAAAACTTTTGAGGTCAAGTATCAATTTAGTCTAAAGCTTTCAATTGAATAAAAAATGGGCAGCAAAAGCAGAACCAAAAACTTTATCCTTCACTAAAATGAAAGAATATAGTTTTATTACTTTATAACCTTTCAAGTTGTGACATCACAGTGAATATGCAGACTGACACTGATCCACCTAGCTGTTATATTACAGCAAGTAACACTCTATGTGGTAAAATATTGAATAGCTAACAGAGATGTAGCAGTATGTAACCACAACATAAGAAAATGTGACCTTTGTTTCCTTTAACAATGTCGAGTTTAGGGTTTTAGACACAATTGTTGTGAACATTTCAATATCTTGTATTACATATTTATTATCTTGTATTACGTATTTAGAGATCAAGAAGCAGTTATATATAATGACTACTTTTATCATAATGATTGTTATTATTGCCCCATTCATACTACATGTGGTACGTCGCACGGTTAGAATTTTTTTCGGTGGTGGAACCACACCCAGGTCACCCCATTTTGTCTGAGCTGTTCACACTACAGGTGGAAGGCCACTGATTGGACACGGCTTGTTAACCATCAATAACAGTAGGATGACTGTACTACAAACATTGGTCATCGAGAAGCAACCTCCATCAACCCCAACTGACTTTCGGTAGCCATCACACAAACATATGGAGAAACGACCAATACCTTAACTCACCTTATGTCACTGTATTGCACTGAAAGATAACCAAATCACAACCTTATGTACACCGTGGACCATACTTTCAGATACTGTGGTATGAAATTCATATGCGCATGCATGAAATCGTCTGCACATGTCCACTGTACCAAAAATCAGAGGCGGAAATTTGAAAGATTTCAAACCTTTCGAGGGATGCGCAAGGTAATGGATGGTTTGCCACTAACTCACAAGGTCGTATACAGACATCAGACGGTGATCCAAGGACAGAGATGTTTCACCAAACGCAGCTTATAGTGGGTGATACCGCCTGTTATGTGAATGGGGTATATAGTACATACATTGAATTGCTGGCTCATATTTACTTGTATTCACCAAACACCTCTACACAGGTGGTCGCAATTGTGTCCGGTTCATAATTGTGTCCTATAATTTTTTACTAAACGTGATGGTACCCAGTTTGGGTGTTTGGTTCAATTTTTAAAATTTTCATGAAATAAAATCAATCTCAATGGGAATAATTTGAAAAAAATATTCAAAATTCTGGTTGCAACATTTTAGAAATAAACTCCAATAAAAATCGGACATTACTATGAACAGAACACAATTGTGACCACCCGTGTAGTAGATATATTGGATGATGCTTCACTAAGCCGCCATCACTTACACCACTGCAGCAGTGTGCATGAAGATTTTTCATGTTACTCCTCTCTTGCAAAATTTTTTTCACCTACACTTCTACTCTTCGTATTTTTGGGTATCATTTTGAAGAACACAATTACGAGCTACCTCAACCAAATTTTGGTCAAACTTAACCGTTCCTATATCTTGCTTATTATTGGTCCCAGTGGTTTGGCATCAAAACTAACCAGTAAGAAATCATAACCTTGGATTCTTTTGGTGTTGGAACATTTTACCTTGGGCCCTTCCTTTAGTTTCAAACAAAAGTGGGGAAACTTAAAAGTGCCTATATCTTACAGGTTAAGGATGTGTAACAACCTTGATGAAAGTATGTGCTGAGAATCTTTTGATGTGGTCAGATTTGACCTTTGAGCCACCATTCAAGGTCAAACAAGGGTAGCCAAACTTTTAAAAGTCCTTATAACTTGCTCATTGTTGGTACTTTGAGATCTGAAACCAAACTATAGTAAACTATGGGATGGGAAACATTTGATGTGGTCAGATTTGACCTAAGATCCCCTCCTTCAAGGTCAAATTAGGATAGACAAATTTAAAAGGCTATCCTCAAACTGGCTTAGCAGAGCTAGGAGGGTGCAAGACAAAGTATCTATCTTTCCGGTGGATATCAATATCTATTGGTTTACTGGTGCTCTCATATTTTAGTGATGAATAGTTTTATCTTTCTGATTTGTGTACAAAGTAATACTCATAGCGATAAAATTATTTTGGCTATTTTTATTATTATTGAAGCATATACACAGCAATGGCCTCACTTTTAATAAAAATAAACAAAAAACAAAAAAAAAAAGAACTTTTTAAACATGGACAGTTTTGGTACAAGTCAACCCCCGCCTCCAACCAAGCAAAGAGGTAAAGTGTTAACCTGAGGAGTAGATTTTGATCTGTATGGGACAACTCCCCGGCTCTGGGATGAGCCATGTACACATCTCGTGCTGCACTCTTCACATTGTCATCCCGGTCATTCAATGTGACATTCAGAAGTAATGTGGCACTCTAATTAAAGAATAAACATAAAACAACAGTTTCAATATTTTCAAAATTATGTGAATACATTAAATGTACACATATATAAAATTGTGTGGGCTGCATCACACCTCATGTCATCACTTTCAAGTAGAAGTCAATATCGGGTCTCGGAGGCCCTTTTCTTTTAAAATTTACACCAAATTTCTGGTTTAGTAGAAGTAATCGTAAGTTAAATGTCTACCCATCTTTTGAGCAGTTAATTTTAGGCATAATACTCCAACTACTGGCCTCTTTTAAACTAAATGATTCGGCACTACTTATGACTGAACTTGACAGTTTTGACTTCCATTGTTACACTTCATGGTCTAATTGCCTCTTTTTCTCAATGCGTCTATTTCTGTATCTTAGTGTTTTACTTATTTTATATGGAAATAACGTATAAGCTGAAATTTTCATTAATTTTGGCTATTTTAACTAATGAGCTTGGATAATGAAAATCAATTCCTAGTGAAATTTTAAATCTGTATTTAGTGTATTACATGTAATATCTCAACAGAAACTAGCTATTAGTGAAACATAAATCTAGTAAATTTCTTAAAAATGAAAAATTAGTGAGATTTTCTTAAAGCTTAAATTTCTCATTATACAGTATGTTCACCTACACAGGTAATGTCTTCATGCTTTCATTATTGTATCTTACATTTTCACTTATCTTTTCCTGCAGATAATAGTGTGTATGTTTACCTCTTTACAGGTAAAATGCCTCAATGCTTTCATGGCCGTGTGTCTGAGGTCTGCGTGTTTGGAGTTAGGTTCAGCGTAGTTTGCAATCACATCTCTAGATTTCGGGTGGGCTGCATTTCCCAGGACATGCAGTAACACTCTCTTAGCATGCACAAAATGTCCATGAGCTTCATTTTCTGTTACTTTCGCAAAGTCTCTCACTTCTGCTGAGTTATGTTTTTCATCTGCAAAAAAGGTTAAAATAATTTACATACCTGTTAATGTAATCAATACTGTGTCATTCCTTTCACAAATAATGATGTTTATTGATATTCTATTCCAGACTTTTATAACGTTGAATCTCTGCCCTATGCAGACTCTAATCAGTAGTGTTGGTATCAAATAAAAATATGTATATCGATATCAAACCATATTTTTACCTTCCATATCGATCGATATTGAAATATCGGGGCATGAGATGCTTTCCTGGGAGAGACCTTCCAAACTCTTTTGTAAGGTTTAGTAGTGTCCCAAAACGTAAACAAATATGGCAGTTCCGTTTTCACGGAAAGTAAAAGTTACCAAAAATGATATGAAAATTAACATATTTTTCAAATTTTGTACTTTATATCAATGGAAGACAGCAGAGATGCATCTATTTAGTACTATGTTCCGATATTGATATTGTAAGCTGCATTATCGATATCGGCATATTTAGCAAGAATTGATAAATATTTCAATATCGATAAACAATACCAGCACTACTAATTAGCAACACCAGAAACCAATTCTGATATGACATTTGAATGTTGAATGCGTGGCTGAAGGTCTAGAAAAAGAATTCCCTAGAATTCTAATGTTACAGGCTTTAGTTATAGACTGGAAATGGATGAAATTCAAAAGTAAAAATATTAGGTTGGACCTGTGTAAGTACTAGGGCTGGGACGGGTGCAAAAAAATGGCACCGAGTACTCGCCCTCTGACAACCTTCCAGAATTTGAGTAACTCTGAGATTTAGTACCTACCATTAGAAGTCTTCTGTAAACAAATAGTCGATTCCGGAAACATAATTTTTGAAGAAAAACATCTTCTATTTAAACAGATATTATAACATATGGAGTAGATTATATGTTTTCAAGTGAAAACAACAACTTTAATTAATATTATGTCACGGAAATGCTCAAATGCAGCATATTTTACAGAAGCATTTCTTTATGTGGGCGATAATATAATACCTCGCGAGTAACCAAGTACTTAAAATGGTCTCAAGTACTAGCCAAGATCGACTCGTCTATCGAGGCTCGAGTAACCATTCGCAGCCCTAGTAAGTAGTCAGCTGACTGGAAGTATTTATGCTTCAGAATACAGAAAACAAAGATAAAAGTAGGCTGGAATAAAAGTACAACTACAGACAACAGTTGTGGAAGGCAAAAGAGGTTGTGACAAAAACAGTATCTACAAGTAAAAATAACACTGAAAAGTTTTTTGGTCTACATGAACAAACTGCAAAGCCATCAGAGACACGAGTCTCAAAAATTTACTATAATTTTTGGGAGTCTTTTGCAGCCCAGGAGGTTTTCTCCCAAAAGAGTATTGAGTTTCAATATTTCTATTTTGTAAAATTAACAACCCCTTGTGACACTGTGGCATTGCAAAGCACTTTGCTTTCCATTGTGTAATAGTATAATATAGATGAGAAATGTGTGATTTTAATAACTTAAGCTGTCTGTAAACCCCTCCATCATAAAAGCCTCTCTGGAATGGTTCAATGCCGCTCCCATGGTGGTGAAAGAATTAAAGAAGATGGTCTAAACAACCTTCAATAAATAATGAACTATTCAAAGCAGGACAAACCTAGGTGGCTGTCTGTATTTATCCACATGTGAAAATGCTCTAAGAGTTCTAGTACTCTGGTCTGGTTTACTGTGACATGGCGTCTAAGCAATGACCCCAGTGTTAAACATGCACGCTGTTGATTCCCTGTGACATGTAGAATTCCTAAAATAAAAATATACAACACTGGTCACTTGGATTGCCTCCATGGAGCTCTAGCACTTTTAAAAAGGTTGAAAATGGCCTCACTGTATTCTGCATTTGTAGCTAGAAGTAGCTATATAGTGATATGCTCATTCGTTCATGGAAATTAAATTTGAATTTGGGAATACCAAAAGCCTGGATCACAATAGATATTATTTGCATCTTTGAGCTTTTTTTAAATATCATCAAACAATAATCTCAAGAAACACTTGTGAATTGTTACCATGATGTTTCATGTCTTCACCAAAGCACATTTCAGCAACAGCTTCTACAATCGCCTACAATAGATTAAAATGTAAAAAATAGGTAACTATTCTAGAGATATATGAAAGTCTGCATTGATGAAATGGACTAATTTATGATTTCATCAAATAGATATAATCACTTCCTTCACAAGCAAGTAAAGTAAATATATCTAGAAATATACAATGAGTATGAATTGAGTTTTCAAATGCTAAAATCAATCAGACCAATAATAAAGAAGATACAAGGTATTTTAATAAAGTAATGTAGTTTATTCTTAAAGGAGAGGTCAAAGTCAAACCTGACTCCTCCATAAGACTTCCAGACCACGATTTCCTAGTATTCTATTTAAAATTCCGAACCTGTACCACCAATCATAAAGGAGTTGTAAATCATAAAATGAAAATATCCCAAAATATATAAAGAAATGACAAACGACCTTGAAGAAAGAGGTTGGCAGCAAATTTCTGTGTGCTGATAGAGGACATATGTGTTATTTAAACATCACCATAACATGTTTTTATTCTATATGTCAGATCCAGGCCCAAAATGTAAAGAAATGCTCCAAAATTACAATGCTGCCAATGGTCTCAAAGTTGATGGCTCCAAGGTTTTACCCATATATACCCACATGTCAAACTTGAAAGGTCTACACAAAATGTTTTTCAGTTATCATGTATGAAAGGAAGTCTCTCTGTAGTGGTAGTAGAGTGATTGTGCTAAAACCTAAATATCCACCCAACTTTCATCTGGGGATACAATGTTATATAAAATGTGGAAAATTTGGCAAGAAAAAAAAAGATGTAGTTAAGCTTTAATTGCACTATGCCAAGTGAATTTGGATCATTTACATTTATAACAAGCCAACGACAATGTGTACAATAACAGCCCTGCAGTAATATGCATAGAAAGTTTACCATTTACCTCAATCGGTTCAGTACTGGCTGTCAAATGGAACAGACACCTCTGTACTTCCGACTCTTCATTTCCTTTCATTACTTTCAGTACAATTCTCTGAGCTTCTGGACTGTCTACGCGAGCGATCACATCGATCAGAACATTACGGTCATGCTGACATTTATGCAAAGCCTCCTGAAAAAGGAATACAGTTGTAAAATATATTACAAACATGATGCATAACTTGTATTATGTGAATAATTTCTTTGAGTATATACAAGCCATAACCTTATGTCTAGCATGCCTCAAGTCTTTCAATGGTACAGGCAGAATAAATTTTCATTTTTACACTTGCATGGGGGCTAATCTATCGTATTTATCCGTATTAACGCCCACTCCCTATTAGTCACCCCCCCCCCCCCTCCTGTCTACCTTTGCAAACTTAAGTTCATATTTCAGGGTTTTACATCCCTCTCAACAGCCAGCACCTTTGCAATTCCGGGATTCTGAAAAAAGATGTGTTTTAGTACTTCCCCAATCGAATACCACTTACGAGAAATAAAGAAAGTCACAACAAAACAAAGCAATAATTTATTATGATCACAGACGTAATGAAATCAACTTTATAATTTCTTCAAATTTAAGGTTTGTTTCCAGTATTTTAAGCTCTCTCGCCATTATACATGCTGGCAAGCGAGAACAAGGCTGTAAGTGTCCATTATCACCCATTGCCACTGGACTCGAGAGTTGATCTTTTTTTATAGGTAACAGTCCCCCCCCCCCCCCCCCCCCCCCTTTTGAAAAATGCATTGCCCCCTGGACATTTATACTAATAAATACGGTACTTGCCAATGAGAAAAGGTTGTAATAGTGACTAAAAGTTGATTTGTTGCAAGGAACAGAAATATGATATCATATGTGACTTTAGTATAATCAGATACAAAACAAGTTAAAAACAGAGTTTGATGCATTTTTTCAATGTATAAACTTTGATAGGCTCCTTATTACTCACTGAATATACAAAAATACGAGCAAATGCAATATTTCTCAGATATCCTCATAAATGACAGCTTTTTGGTGTAAAATTTGACAACAAAGTTGCATCCAATGTGACAGCCCCCCAAAAACTGGAGCTTGCATCTTGACTCAGTGAGTCCCCAGACTGGATAAGGTAAATTTAGCATACAGAGAATTCAGCCATTCTGAAAATGATGCACCACAGATATCTTTGTGTACGTCGAACCCCTAGGTCAAATAATAAAAATGATAATATAAGGCTTTTTAAATATTGGGGGTGGTGTTTCCCTCGAATATGGCTCTCTCTGATCATATGTTCTCAAGTCACAATGTCAAATGGAATCCATAAGATAAACATAAGATTTGTCACTTCCTGGACATCAATGCATCAGTTCCTCTGGCAAGTGCTCTTGTCAGTCAGTTTGACTATTGTCAAGTTCCCTGTTTGCATCAGTCACAAATTTTTATTTAAATATACTGTAGATTGTTTATAACTTACTCTGCATGGTTGTCACTCAATACTCAAGTTTTCCCATATCACCAAACAACTTTAAAAAACTCCACTGGCTACCAGTTAAATACAAAAAAGGCCTGATCCCATACAAAATTCTAACACATGGTCAATCAATATACCCCAGTCCAAACAAACTCCATCCATATATTTTGTCTAGAAATACCAGACGCAGCTGTTCAAAATTGAATTTTTTAAACCCAGTTTTTTTACTGCAAAGTTCACAAATCCCACCAACGTTTTTGCAATTCCTTCAGTCACTGTATACCAACTTTCTGGAGCTCTCTTCATTTCAAAATAGGAACCAGTCCTAATCAGTTATATCCATTACTAGGAAACATCCATTAGAAACATCTTCAGACTCATCCACTTAGTTTTCCTCCCTCCATTTACACCCACACCACTAGATTACTCACTTATAACGTCCCTTGACCATCCCTTCATCAATTCCTTTAATTTGGCACACTTAGTTCCCCCTTGTTAGGATATTGTGCCTGCCAAGCAGTGGATTGGATAATAGTTTCTAAAATAGTACGCTGCGCAGTGACCTTGGACACGTCTTTTGCGCAATGCTGGAATCGCGAATATAGAAAGGTAAATAAAACAACGTTGTTGAATTTTGCGTGCATCATCCCTTCACGTACAATTGTAAACAAACAACTCGCGGTAAAATAAAATGCAAATTATATGCAGCAAATATAAAGCTAAATAATTCAGTGGGGAGTTTTATTAATATTTCATTTAAAGATCAACTACTCATTAATATGAGATCACAGAATTCTGTGGGGGATTTCCTCACAATATTTTAACCAAAAGACTGTTTGCACATCCATCACTATGCATGTTTAGTTAATGGAACAGCCAACATGGCATTGGATTTGATGTTTGTTTTGAGTTTTACATAGGATCTATCCCTTATTTTGAACAAAATATTAATGTAATCATGTTAGAATAGGAATAAAAGACAAATTCTCATGCTTTATGATGGTTTTAAACTATTGATCCGCTGTATTAAAGCACTCAGGTCTTCATGCTCAGTGGCTTTAATATTCAGCTGATAGATAGTTTACAACCATCATAAAGCACTCGAATACGTCTTTTATTCCTATATTAGATTAGATGTTCGTTACCTTGGCTGGATCCTTGCACTGCTTTCTGAGGAAAATATTTCCTACTTTTGTTAAATCACCAGATTTCAGTCCAGTCAATGCCTTTCTGATTTGCATCACACATTGTACCCGGTAGCTAGATTCTGAATAAGCCGAGGTACATAATTCTAACATAAAAATTTAAAAGTAACACATGGCTAGAAACTTGGTTGGATAAATCAAATGTCAACCCAGTTGAGTTATTTTTCCATATTGCTTGACATTATTGACATTATCCTTTAATCTATTTAGGTGGGATGATATTTTATTAAAGCTGTCTATTTCTATATACGATGTTTTATTCATATGTCACAAGACTCTTCAAATGACTTTTGCCAAGGCAAAAATAAACAACCCACCCAAGAAGGCTGAAGGTTTCTAAGGTAATAAGGACAAATTGGAAGAACAATTGTCAATAATTTGTACTAAAAATAATAATGCATAGTGCATTACCACTTTATTTTATTTACTATCTTCTAACTTCCATGCGACACTCAAGGAAGAGGACGGTAGGCCACTGACTTACAAGTTCAAATATTAACGTCAAGCGCTTGGTGAAGGACAGGGGCATTTTGTCCAATGCCTATAACGGCAGGGTATAATGCCTATAGTGTGAAAGGGGTATAAGAATAAACATATCCTGAATGTTTCAAACAGATCTGTTGAGCGGTTTGATCTGCAGAGCCCCACAAAATAACAACTGGTAAACAACGGTTACCATGGCAACAGTTTTTCCCACAAAGTTCTCAAAAACTTTTCAGATTGTGCTTTCATTAGTCTAAACATATCTTTAAAATTTGGCAAAACTTCATTAAGCGGTTTGATTTCCAGAGTGGATTGAAGATGGCTGTGATTGACGGATGGATGCAACAGAGTATTCCTGTTTCCCCCTTCAACTTTCATTGATAGGGGATAAAAAAAATAAGCCCCCTCAAGGGACACTTATTAATAACTAGATTGGGCCAACTCGGCGCCAACATATTCCCAGACAGGTCATCACTCACGCCACAGGTTTTGATCGGGAATTTTTTATTTAATCCATTTGTTGTATGCCATAAATATTGGGAAAAGTTATATGAACTTCAGCACATCAATCTACTAAGTTTATATCTTCCCAAGGAAGATGGTGTATCCCCAGACGTCGAATACATAACTCAACAGATCATATTTTCAATCTTCCTGCAATGATAACTCTGAACCTATTTTCAAAGTATTTAAATGATTGATGATTGAATGTCCATTCTAAATTAATAATCTCAAAAGAGCATATCTGTTTCTATATTTGTTGACAAATAAAATATTATTTTTAACTCAACTCATCATACTTTTCAATCTTCCTGCAAAGGGTAACTCTGAACCTATTTTCAAAGTATTTAAATGATTAATGATTGAATGTCCATTCTAAATTCATAATTCCAAAAGCGTATCTCTGTTTCTATATTTTTTCACAAATAAAATATTATTTAAAAATCATATATTATTTATATTATTATTTTATTATATTATTTTTAGAATTTGCATTGTTTTTCAGTTATTCATTTCCTCAATTCCTATATATGTGGTCCATATATATGCAACCTAAATATGTGACACAATCTCAGTTCTGACTCCCTTTGTCTTAGATAATTAGATAATGAAGCAAACACCACCTCCTACACCCACCCCACCTCTCTCCCCTTCTCCACACCTCTCTCACTATTACAGAAGATCTGTATCCTTTGTTTATTTAGTGTATATATAACAGCCTAACACTCTTACTGAGGAGAGAGCTAATGAAGATCTGCACCCCCACTGGGGGGGTCCACCTCCTGTCAGTGACATGGTAAAGGGGGTGGGGCTTAAACTTAACCATTGTCTCTTTTGCCTACTTTAATATGTGTATCAGGTCTCTCCTCCTCTACAACCCTCCCCCACTCCCTCCTTTGTCTTATGAGGGGAAAAAGTCTGTCACTGACACTGTGTAAATAAACATATGGTTATGTAAATGGTATGATATAACAGACAACATTTCAACTCAGTGGGTGGGAATGGGTGGATCTGTTTTTTCTGTAACAGTCTCTTCAGTATTAATAAATTAAATGTATATTAAAAGGGGCAATAAAATTCTAACAAATCATAAATGGTCCAGTGTATCCATTTTACAAAGTTAACTTACTTAATCTCATGAGCAATAAAAAAAAAATCAAACATATCAATAAGAAATGTCGCTAGGGAAAATTATATTGCCAGATGCAGTTGAATAAAACTGGGCTAGTTGAGGGTTAAAAATCCCCTATTTTTACTACATAAGGCTATAATTTCATTAATATTTGGGACTTAAAGCTCACCAGAAAATAACAGTGTCCATTTTGCCTACTTGAATATGTTTAACCAGTTTCATATTAAAAAGTTAAAAAACTCAGCAAGCAGAGAGATAACACACAAAAATAAGTTCTTAAAAGCCTAAGATAGCCATAACATTATTAATATTCAAAATTTAAATAGACAGGCACTTCCTTTGAAAAATTCAAAGATTTCAGCTCTATGAGCCACATAGTTTGACAGTTACAGGGCTTTAAAGTGGCATAATATCCATAAATTGGGTCTCTGTGGGCATTTTACAATTGTTAAAGAGACCTTAGCAATTAAACTACAGAACTGAAACTTTTTGGGGGACATACACAACAAACAAAAATTATATATAATACAGTTTAAGACTTGTCACACTAAGCATGTCCAAATAACAGGGCAAAATACAGAAAAAAATGTCAAAAAAGGTCACTTGGGCAAGTGTCTATGGCCCTCATACACAGGTTAAATGTCTACTAAAAGCCTTGATTTTCGGCACATGTGAAAAGGACATAATAATGCATTCCCAGATGGGATTTCAGCTCAATCAATCACATAGTTTAACAGTCACAGGGCTTAAAGGTGGCAAAAAGTCCAAATATTGGGTCTCTGTGGGCCTTTTAGAGATCTCGATGTGGTTTTCAAATTAAAGCATCAGACTTAAAATCTGCTACATACTAAGACTACACATAGAATATGTATCTAATAATAAAGTTTGAAACTTCTCAGACTCACCATTTCCAAGTTACAGAGCAAAATATGTGAAAAATGTCTTAAAACGGTCACTCGGGTGGGTGTTAATGGTCCTCATACACAGTTTAAATGTCTACTTGAAGCCTTGATTTTTGGCACATGTAAAAAGAACATAATAATGTATTCCCAGATGAGATTTCAGCTCTATCAGTCACATAGTTTAACAGTCATGGGCCTTAAAACTGGCAAAAAGTCCAAATAGTGGGTCTCTATGGGGCCTTTTAGAGACCTCAATGTGGCCTTCAAATTAAAGCTTCAGACTTAAAATTTGTCACATACTAAGATTACACATAGAATATGTATGTAATACAGTTTGAAACTTCTCAGACTTACCATTTCCAAGTTACAGGGCAAAATATGTGAAAAATGTCTCAAAAGTCCATAAATTGGGTCTCTGTGGACAATTTTGAGATCTTAAGTCAGCCTAACAGGTAAACCTACAGCCTTTACATTTTTCACAGACAAGGATTACATATAAGAGTTACATCTAGTGCAGTTTGAAACTCATCAGAATTACCACTTCCAAATTATAGGGCAAAATAAGTTAAAAATATAGGAAAAAAGTCCTAAGTGGGGTCTTTATGGGCCTCAAAGACAATTTTCTCCTCAACTTAAAGTCTTGATTTTCGGCACATGTACTAAGAATATATTAATGTGTTCTCAGGTAAAATTTGAGGCAGATAAGCCTCATAGTTTGTGACCTAGAGGGCTCTAAGTGGCCAAAAGTGCAATTTCTGACCTTAAGGTGGCCATAAGTTCTTTATTATTAGGAGTTTAAGGTCACCTTAAAATAGGGATCTCCCTTTGGGCATCCTTAACATGTGTACCAAGTTTGAAAAAGAAATATTAATCCGTTTTTGAGTTATTGCGTCCACAAGGAAATTTCTACGGCGGCGGCGGCGGCGGCGCGACGGACCTGAATCCAATATATCCCCGACTTTCGTCTGGGGATATAATTAGTATTCTTTTGACTAGGCATCAGGGGCAAGATAAGACTCACACAAGCTCTAAAGGAAATGTCAGTTGTCATCTGCCAAACCCAGTTCTTATACCTTGAAATGTGTGTACAATACTCTTGGAACTCAAGCCAATGGTGTGGTGCTTTAAGTCCCACACCTTGTGTTATCAGTATGTAAGTCTACTAACTTACTAATCATTTTGGCCTCAGCTGTGCACTTGATGCTCAAAAGATTTGGAATGACCTGCCTGATGATGTTGTACGTTCAGCCACTTCTCTCCACAGGAAAACCAATCTCTTTGCAAAAGCATACCCACCCTAGTTTCTGGCTTTCTTCTAGTTTTTCTCCTTGGCTCTGGCAATGTCTCTGGTTATATGATTACAGATTTCTGCTTTTCTGTATTATACGATTACTCTGTCTTTAAAACAGAGATTATGCATCATAAAAGTACGATTAGAATTTGAATCAAAATTTAAGACAAAACTCAGTGTGATACCTTTTGTAAATGATAACTCAGAAAAACATCTCAAGGCTTTGGCAAATCGAAGATTTGAGACCAAACACTTAGACATGATACATCTTATCTTGGAATGAGACATTTTGTTGAATAAACATTTCTAAAACACTTCTTCTATAAACTACAGAAAATTACTCACCAGGTCTATGATTGTGAGCACATTTCAGCCCCTCATTCACCGCATGCACTGCCTCCTTATATGTCAAGGTGTTCTGGTGTAAATCTACACCCAGGTCAAGTGATGCATTCACATAGCCTTGTAGAGTGGACAAGGAGATTTCCTCAATGTCATCAACCAACCTGGATGACATACACATTACGACATTGAAGTAATTCCAAGTAAGGAATTGTTTAAGTGCCTAAGTTAAGAGCTATTTAAAAGCTTGAAACATTATTTAAAATACACAACTGTTTTTACAGAGTTTATTTCCTTATAAACATTTTTAATCATCCTGTGCACAGAGAAGAGGTTGCAAACCTGTTCGAGGGTTGTACCTCAAAGGGTGACACTATTTCACGAGTTTTATCAAGAAGTACAACAAAAATTAAAATAAACTGTAACAGAAGCACACAACATAAAATAATACCACACTAGGTCATATCAACCCACTCAATATTCACTTTCAAATTTTAAATAAAGATTTACATGCATTTCTTATGATTCTCATGGTTACCTCATCTGTTGTCTATCAGTTTACAAAATTTGGTACTGTTTTCAGCACCTGATTCAGCAGCTTTATCATTCTTCAGAGATCTTTGAATTTGGACATAAAGCTTTACATGTAAAAATAGTTTATTGATGTTGACATTTTGTTTATATAGCATTTTTTATATAATATATATCATTTAAAAGGTTCTGTTGACCATATTATATCAAAGTTTGATTTTACTTTCTTCTGTTCATATTATTTCAACATTTGTTTGGATTTTTTTTAAAACATCTTGTCACAAGACACTGAAGTCATAGACCCCAAACAGGCGGGCTGCACAATCGATATTAGAAATAGGGTGCCACATATATGCAACATGATAACTGTGCTGGAAATTTCAAGATAGTGCTTTGTGCTGTCATTCAACTCAAGTTTTAAACTGATCAGTAGATGCATTTTTGAGTTAGAGTCCAGAAATTAAAATTTTGACAGACGTGCACAGACGGACAAACGTCTGCACAACCAGACCGACGGACAAACACTTATCTCGAAAGCAACCTAGCCCAGGCAATGTCCTACATCCCTGTTTTCAAATTGATCGGTGGAAGTGTCGAGTTAGAGTCTGCAAAGAATAATATGGATGGCTGCCTTTAGCCCAAAACGTGCGAATGGATGGACAGCAATTTCAAAAGCAACCTAGCCCTGATGGTGTCCTCTCACCCTGTTAAGTTTCAGTTTCATTGAACAAAGCATCTTCAAGTAAGTGTCCAGAAACCAAAATATTTTGGATGAACACATGCCCAATATGTGCAAATAAACAGACACTAATTTCAAAAGCAACCTAGCCCTAGTAGTGTCCAAGTAAAATGTGAGTTGATCGAACAAAGTGTCTTTAAGTTAGAGTCCGGAAATCAAAATATTTCAGATCAGTGCATGCCCAAAAGGGGCAAACAGAGAGCTCTAATTTCAAAAGCAGATTGCTGATTGGACAAAGCATCTTCAAGATAGAGTATGGAAACAGTATTTCAATATAGCAGCCATGACGGCAATCTTGTTTTTCCACATGGCACTAACTGTGAAAGCAACTTACCCTGGGTGGTGTCCTACCACCCTGTTAAGTTTCAAATTGATTGACTGAAGCATCCTTGAGTTAGAGTCTGGAAACAGATTTTCAAGATGGCAGCCATGGCGGGTATCTTGTTTTTCAAAGTGGCACCAATTTCAAAAGCAACCCTAGCCCAGGTGGTGCTCTACCACACTGTTAAGGTTCAAATCGATTGGACAAAGCAGCTTCCAGTTAGAGTCTGGAGGAATTTCAAGGGGTGGTTTTGATTTTTAACATGGCGCCAATTTCAAAGGCAATATAGCCTAGTTGGTGCCCCACCACCCTGTTAAACTGATCAGCGGAAGCATGTTCGAGTTAGAGTCCTGAAAACAAAATTTTGACAGACGGACACATCAATCTAACATGCACCCCCCAAAAAAAACAGAAAACACCATATGACAGACGACTAATCAACAATTGATTGATATCAGCAATACCAGTACATACCAGGGATATGGCTATACCATATATTGAGGTAGCCAATGTCACTACAACATAAATGCTTTTGGGAATTTCTGTATGCAAACTCTGTAAAGTTTCTGTGCTTATTTCAAGTTGAAATAAAATTATAACCCCTTAAAAAGTATTCCAAAATGGTAGGCTGCGGAGTGACTGTTGAAATGTCTTCTGCACAGTTCTGGAATCGCAGTTTCCGAACGGTACATAAATAATGCTGTTGAATTCTACGTCCATTTTCCCTTTGACATACAAAAGTAAACAAACATGTTGCAGTAAAATAAAGCATAAATCATATGCAGCAAATATGAGGTTATATAATTCTGTGGGCTTTCTAGTCAATAATATATTTGAAAATCAAAAGATAACTCATTAACAATCATGAGGTAATGGAATTTCATTTAACAACGAGAAATACTTATTGAAAATCAAGCATTTTAGGTGGAAACTGCACAACCATCACTCGGTATGTTTGCATAATGGAACAGCCAACAAAAGATTTGTGCCTTATTTTAACCAAAATGTTAAGCAGTTTACACACCCTTGTACATCTCTGTTTAGCTCTTATGTGACTGTATTATTAAAAGTGACCTCATTTGCTTCATATTCAGCAGCATTTTAACTGTTGCAAGTGGAAAAGATGTGTTCTATTTTTTGCAAAACTAAACAAATTCCACAATTTTGTGAGAACATATTTTCAATATCTTTTCTCAGATGGGAGCATCTGTGTTATAACTGTCAAAACTTATGATGGTCTGCTACCTTTTCCATTTCGCCAGGATTGCACTTATGAGTGAGTTACAGAACAAACTAGAGAAAAAGGCCTGCAGGCCTTGGGACATCCTCCAGAGACACAGAGCAAAGTCAGTTCTATTACACAAGTCATATTTTTAATAATATATATTTTTAATAGAAAACATTCTATATGGGAGTAACACATGTCAGGAAAAAACAATGGAAACATTTTTGAGACATATGAAGCAAGCCTTATGGTACTTAGCATCACATCAGTAAAGTTACATTTTGCAAAGTTGCCTCTAGCAGCCATGTTTTTTAATCACTTTTGCCTAAAGTCAATTGGATTACTCTTATATGCACTATCAATGACTGTACAAAGTTTGAAGACAAAAACAATCGGTAAAAGCAGTCTGAACTTAGAGTACACACAAGCTTTAAAAATGGGTGGCGTCCATCTTGGAAACAAGATGGCGAATGTAACATATTTTTTTCAGAAGTTGTCCTGCTTGACCATGAAACACAGAAAACCTGAAGATGATACCTTGAACTGTTTTGCTGTAATGAGGAAAAGTGGAAAGCGAAGGAAAAAGAAAAAAAATGTAGCATCAGAGATGTCCGTACCCCACAGCCTGGAGAAATAGTTTTCAACACCATGAGATATAGAAGTAGTGAAACAGTAAAAAGATCGCGATACTTTCAGAGCAGTATCATTTATATAAAGCTCCAAATAAAGTTTAAGTAGAGAAAATAATATCTAAGAGAAAGAAAATGTATGCAAAAATAAAGTATTAAAACAACACGATTCAATAGCAAGATGACAGCATTAATCAGGAAACTAAAAATTCTAAAGCTGTAAAATTTATTAATTGGAGAATAGCTGTCAATGGAAAAAGCACAATTATGTAAAAGTGCATATAATAATCAGTTGCAGCAATCTATATATCTTTATCATCAGAGAAAGATGTCTCAAATATTGCAGGTGAACAAACTTTGGCAGAGGCAAAGTTAAAGGTCACACCATGATGCTGCACACCTACACCCCCTAACCAATGTCCCTACCAGGTATCGCCTTCCTACACCTTACGGTTTCCAAGATATAGCCTGGACAAGATTTTACAGGTCAAGGTCACTACAGCAAGGTCAAAGGTCAAATCAAGGCCACACCATGATGTTGCACACCTACACCCCTAACCAATGTCCCTACCAAGTATCAACTTTCTACACGGTTTCCGAGATATAGCCCAGACAAAATTTTATAGGCTATGGTCACTACAGCAAGGTCAAAGGTCAAATCAAGGTCACACCATGGTGTGGAACACCTACATCCCCTAACCAATGTCTCTACCAAATACCAACTTTTATACCTTATGGTTGCCGAGATATAGCCCTGACAAGATTTTATAGGTCAAGGTCACTATGGCAAGGTCAAAGGTCAATGACGTTGCAAACCTACAACCCCTAACCAATGTCCTTACCAGGTATCACCTTACTACACCTTACGGTTTCCAAGATATAGCCCGGACAAGATTTTATAGGTCAAGGTCACTACAGCAAGGTCAAAGGTCCAATCAAGGCCACACCATGGTGTTGCACATCTACACCCCCAAACCAATGTCCCTACCAAGTATCAACTTTCTACACCTAACGGTTTCTGAGATATAGCCCAGACAAAATTTCATAAGCCAAGGTCACTACAGCAAGGTCAAAGGTCAAATCAAGGTTACACCATGGTGTTGAACACCTAGATCCCCTAACCAGTGTCTCTACCAAATACCAACTTTTATACCTTATGGTTACCGAGATATAGCCATGCCATGATTTTATAAGTCAAGGTCACTGTGGCAAGGTCAAAGGTCAAATCAAGGTCACACCATGACGTTGCACACCTACATACCCTAACCAATGTCCTTACCACGTTTCTGAGATACAGCCCGGACAAACTTTTTCCAGCCCCTCCGCCGGCCCATCTGGACACCATGGGTGAAAACAATACCCCAACAGTAAAAAGGAGAAGAAAAAAAAGTCTGAAGAAACCTTAAGTACAACCGATTTCATTGGATGTCCTAATTAGAAGTACCACACTTAATGTTTTCATTCACATGTTCCTGTAACAATTTTTCTTGTAAATTTGCTTTCTAAATTGTCAATAATATCAGTTCTATTACTTGAGAACAATTTAAAATGTTCCCATAAAAAATACTTCAGTTAATTCTTTTTAAAAACATTTTCTCCTGGCAAAATGTCTAAACAGGCTTTAAGGTTGCATTGTTTGCTTGTAGAACTAGTTTGAAGGAGGCATTATATATTGGACATATTATCTAGGTTTGTTTTATATGAAAATAAATTTAAACCTCTTGTAACCTATATTTTGCAAGATATTGTTATTTTCTGAAAAATTATTTTGTAGTGTATACATTTAACTTGATTAGCCATCATTTTTTACCTCCAATATATATTATGTCATTAGTAATGTTTTCATGTTCACTTCAAATTTCTTATCACTTTTCTATAAAAAACTGTAGAGGATTTCATTAGCTTCCTTAATGAAAATCAAATATCAGATATATATATCACAGTGCAAAAGTTTATTATCCTTTGTAACCACGGTTTTTCTTTATTGCTTGGTATCATGATAAATAATTCATGGTTTGTTCATACCAGTTTATAAATTTTTATAACTTACCGTTGAGTCAACAGTCGAATGTTTATTACATTCGTCACATTCTTAGCTAAAAATATAAGAATAAATACATATATAATAACAACCATTTTTTACGTTTGAAAGGTAAATCTCTAGCATCTGATGAAGTTAAATTTACCAAGCTGGTGATTTGCCATGTTTTCAAATACACACAAGAAAATAACCTGAAATAACCAATAATATTTTGACTTCAAGTTGACCAAAAATAGAACTCTCTCTTTTGACAACTTTAATATGTGAACCAAGTTAGAGTATAAAAAGGTTAAAAAGTGAGTGAACTGAGGCCTCAAAACCCTGATTTTTAGCTTTAAGGTAGTCATAACATCATTAGCCAGGGTCTTCTGTTGATATACTTCAATATCAGTGATGACTTTAAATTTAAATATGTAAAAGTAAATGAGGGGGTTCAAACCTAAATTTTATGACTTTAAGATGGTCATCACTTTACTAATATCGGAGTTTCAGGTCACTAGGAAGCCAGGGAATTCTCTGGGGAAATCTACGTAAGTGTGCCAAGTTTGACTGAAAAAAGTGAAAAATTATCTCAACTGGCAGTTAACACCCCCTATATTTATTAATGATGGTCATAATGTCTTTAACATATAAAGTTTAAGTTCACCTAAAAATAGAGATCTTTCTTAATATACCCATGTTCCATAAGCAGACTTTATTGGCGACTGTCTATACGACCACCCCTTTGTGGCCAGTCGCCATCCATTTTGAGGGGAAGGGGGTATACTGACAGTCACAATAGTGGATTGCAGGATCTATGTTTAATATTTCTGTGACATGGGCCACAACCCACAAAAATTTAGTCATAATGGTGAAAACTATGGCTGTTTTTAATATACCCCTTAATATACCCCTTTGCAGCCAGTCTTATGTAAACTCTTGCGCCCTTGCTTTAAAGACCCTTGGCCTTTTGTATTGGCCACTGGCCAGAGACAGCTGGAGATTTATATTAGGGTGTCT
This sequence comes from Sabellastarte sp. h YS-2021, assembly GCA_964017235.1. Taxonomy (NCBI): domain Eukaryota; kingdom Metazoa; phylum Annelida; class Polychaeta; order Sabellida; family Sabellidae; genus Sabellastarte; species Sabellastarte sp. h YS-2021. Next base: position 21,141,164 of record OZ024927.1, read on the forward strand.
TCAGGACTAAACTTATGTTATTTGACACAAAGGGCACAAATGACAAGACTTTTTGAATAGTGACTTTTCATTTTCATCTGCCACTGTGGCCTAGCGGGTAACACACTTGTCTAGGAACTCAAGAGGACGTGGGTTCAAACCCAGGTACAGGCATATACATAGTGGCTCGGATGACCACTTGAAATTGCGGTCCTCTGTCATTGGGTCCTATGCCCAGTGGCAGGCTAAAGAACCTCAAGGATGTTGATAAATGGTCATCCTTGAGCCTCTAACTTTCAGTTAGGGGAATGTCAGTTACTTGTGCATTGGGGCTGTACTTGTGCAGTTGGATTGGTTAAATAGCGCTTTGAGTCCTGTAGTATATGGAGATATTGCTCTGAGTATAAATACACAATACAAAAAAAAATTTCTTTGCACGACATGTGTCATACAATCAGTTACCACTAAAATCCACCAATGGAACATGCAAATCACACCACTCTTAATGGGTGTGTCAAGTTTCATAAGAAAATGTCAATGCACTTTTCAGCTGTCAACACACAGGGACACAAGAAAATTTATATGGCAGCGACACAACAGACATGATTACAGCATACCCTCAACATACATCTGGGGATAATAGTACATGTATTTTTGTGAAAACACTATTTTTAAGCTTAAAGGGGGATATGAAATGTCACTCCCATAGTTGGAGCATTAATGTGTACAAATTATGGCAGCTGGATTTAATATCCCCATCATAAATTGTATCCCTTTCAAAAGTAGATTCTATGATATAAACCTTGCATCGATGCTACGTGTTTTGTATATGTCTTTAATCTGATTCAACCAATAAAATAATGATAACTCTACTTAAAGCTATAGCACAACTATGGATCATTCATGGTCATCATCCGCGTCTTGTGTTCAACCTACAAGCCACATTTCTTTGGGATTTCTTTTAAACTTCGCAAGTGGCTTGCTATGGCAAAGATCTGGCCATCCTACTATTTTGGTAGGCCATGAGTCAAAATTATGCTCTGGGGAGTCAAAAACATCAAAAATTTTGACTACTTCTTGTGTTCAAGTTATAGGGCACAGTTTCTTTCAGATTTATTTTATATTTAGTGCATGAATTGGTTGGTATGATGTCTCACCACCCTATCTTGTTGGTATGCCTGTGGTCAAAATCAAGCGAGTAATAGCTATTTTAACCCCAGGAGTCAAAATAATGCTCTGGGGAGTCAAAAACATCCAAAATTGTGACTTGTAACTTAAAAACTATTGCATTTATAGAATTTTGTTTAAATATGTTATTCAGCTACATTTGGGTCAGCTATAACATGGTAAAATTCCAGACCTGTACCTCATTGCACAGCTGTGTAATACCTACTTTGAAGTTATCACTGTTGAGTAAATCAGTTGTAACTTGAAAACTATTGCATTTAGAATACTTTTTAACGCTCGACGATAGGAGAGGGTTATTGTAATCAGTTTGTTTCTGTCTGTCTGTCTGTCTGTGCACCGTTTTGTCCTTATAACTCCAAAACTATAACACAAATCAATCTCAAAATTGGTGGGGAGGTATTTCATGGGGTACAGACGGATTCTTCCAAATTTGGTGTAATTTGTTTGAAAATTAAAGTCAGGAGAGAGTTTTTCTTATTTTTAATTGGGAATACACAGTGAAACTGCTTCTCTTCATCACATACGTAAAAAATCAATATTTTGCTTTCTGATGATGTCATTACTGAAGTGATGTTACAATGCAATTGTCATTGTGAGGTCACAAACCTAGCCTTTGATACTTGCTGTCTTTCAGTAAAAATATTTCTTCTCATTTTATGTCTTGAAATTGACATAAAGATAATAAAGAGGGAGGTGGTATATTTATCATTTTTATTAATTATTATTTCTGTTTTTATTTTCTCTTTTTTCTTTCAATTCCTTGACAGTCCATCACAAAAAAATACCATGCATGATTTTCACCAAGAAGTGACCTTTAAGCAATATTTTTACCTCCACCAGCAGTTTGTTTTTGTGTGCTAATTGTTTGTCTATATGCCTGTTTTGGGGGGTGTGGGGGTGTGTGTGTTTGGATTACTCCAGAACAAGTTCCCAATGAACAGATCTTAATTTAAAAAATTGTGGGTAGGACCTGACTGAAGGATGAAGTTACTAAAAGAAAGATCTGGATCTTATTTTGGATACAAAAAAAAAATCATGAATTTCAATGTATTTTTAATGACTTTGGCTTTCTACTTGATATTTCTGTGAAGATTAATTTACATGTTTGGTTTTATTTTATTGTCTCCCTTAAAATACTTTATAGGGGGCCACGGTGGCAGAGTGGTAACACTCTCGCCTCCCACGTCTGAGGCCGGGGTTCGGTTCCAGGCATGGCCTCAAGTGGGAAAGCTGGTAGTTGCTTGCCATTGGTCAACAGTTTACAGTACAGAACCCTGACGAACTGTATGTACTGGTTTCCTCTGCCCTTCCAACTACCCGTTTTGATATGATGACCTGCACAGTGTTGAAAGCGACATAAAACCCCAAATAAATAAATAAAATACCTTATATCACTTGAGAGACTGGTCACATGGAGTCGAGCGTTTTGCTCTCTCTTAGTGCATCTTGTTTAAATATGTTATTCACCTACTTTTAAGTCAGCTATAACATAGTAAAATTACAGACCTGTAGCTCATTATATATAGCTGAGCAATAGCTACTTTAAGGTTCTCACTGTTGAGTGGATCAGTTGTAACTTGAAAACTATTGCATTTCAAGTATTTTATTTTAATATGTTGTTCATCTACTTTTTGATTAGCTATAACATAGTAAAATTGCAGACCTGTTGCTCATTGCATAGCTAGGAATCTTCTGATGTGGTCAGATTTGACCTTGGACCCCTCCTTCAAGGTCAAATGAGGATAGCCAAATTTAAAAGTGCTTATAACTCGCTTACTATTGGTCCAAGAGGTTTGGGATATAAAACCAACCTTAGGCTAGAGGAAATCATGCGCTAGGAATCTTCTGATGTCAGATTTGACCTAGGGCCCTTCCTTCAAGGTCAAATGAGGATAGCCCGAGTTAAAAGTGCTTATAACTGGCTTATTATTGGTCCTAGAGTTTTGCAATGTGAAACCAAGCTATAGGAAATCATGGGCTAGGAATCTTCTGATGTGGTTAAATTTGACCTTGGGGCCCCTCCTTCAAAGTCAAAAGAGGACAGCTAAAGTTAAAAGCACTTGTAACTCGCTTATTATTGGTCCTAGAGGTTTGCAATGTGAAATCAACCTACAGGAAATCATGGGCTAAGATTCTCAATCTTTTTTATTATGGCTTCTACAGGTTTGCTATGTTCGGGTATAAATGCCACAAATAAGCCAGATGTGTATTGACCTTGGACCCCTCCTTCAAGGTCAAATGAGGATAGCCAAATTTAAAAGTGCTTATAACTCGCTTACTATTGGTCCAAGAGGTTTGGGATATAAAACCAACCTTAGGCTAGAGGAAATCATGCGCTAGGAATCTTCTGATGTCAAATTTGACCTAGGGCCCTTCCTTCAAGGTCAAATGAGGATAGCCCGAGTTAAAAGTGCTTATAACTGGCTTATTATTGGTCCTAGAGTTTTGCAATGTGAAACCAAGCTATAGGAAATCATGGGCTAGGAATCTTCTGATGTGGTTAAATTTGACCTTGGGGCCCCTCCTTCAAAGTCAAAAGAGGACAGCTAAAGTTAAAAGCACTTGTAACTCGCTTATTATTGGTCCTAGAGGTTTGCAATGTGAAATCAACCTACAGGAAATCATGGGCTAAGATTCTCAATCTTTTTTATTATTGCTTCTACAGGTTTGCTATGTTCGGGTATAAATGCCACAAATAAGCCAGATGTGTATTGAATTGAGCATAAAATAGCGGCATAATTCTAGTTAATATTATATATCTAATCATACACAGAATATAAAGAACAACCTATGATACTTATCTGACCAAAATAATAGTACTGAATAACACAGTCATTCACAATTAGTGCTTTAAAATCATTAAAGCAAAAAATCCATTTGTGGAAGACTAGCGGATACAAAATCTTGCAGGGGGTGCACAATATGACAACCCCCTTACCATAGTTTGTATTCATGGATACTGTCAGAAGGATACAGAATTTGTTGCTATACCAGGGGCCGGTTTCACAAAGGGTCTCAGACTTAGGCTAAGTCAGGGACTTAAATCTGAGTCTTTTGTCTTTGCCAAGTCCTGGACTTAAATGGATTTCACAAAGGGTGACTTAGCTTGTCATATAACCACGGTGGTTTTCTAGGTCATGTGACCCTTTATTTCTACTCAAAATATTTTAGTGGTAACATATATCCCTTGTTTAGCTCATTTTATCTCTGAAAAAATGCTGTATTTTTAAATGGGAAACCTTATAATCACACAGACATGTCCAAAGAATAATTTAGGGAGGTGTTCTATATATTTATTCTTTATTTTCAAGCATTTCAAATTTTGAAGTGAGAAAAATATATGGCGGCCATATTTAAGCCTTTGTTTACAAAAGTTAAGCCCACTCTTGGGTAGACTTAGCCAAAGCCTAGACTTAGCAGCTTTGTGAAATCCTCCAAGTCTAAGATCACAGACTTAGCCTCATTTTAAGACAAAAGTCTTAAATTTAAGTCTAAGTCTGGGCTAAGTCCTTTTGTGAAATCGACCCCAGAATTACTGTCTAAATTTCAATCAAGGTGGTTTCTACACTTTAGTATTACTTACATTCATCCATAAAATCATCAGAAGCATCACGTGATCTGAAATGTATAAAGTACAATTATACATCATTGTTGTAGTCACCTGTCGTCAGACACAAGCAATTAGCAAATACTGCCAACAAAGATTACCATACTCAGCAGAAGTGCTTCTGTACACAAATATACTGTACTTTCTATGTATATGTATTTTGTAACTGGGGTATGTATAACAACAAAAATCACTGATAAAGAGGGGGCTTCTAAGACAGAAATGATGTGGTATTTTGAAATTTTCATAAACATCTTGTCCAGAGATTTTAGCAGAGTGCCAAAAATTTGACACAACAGTATCATGTGGAATCCTACAACTCTGAATCTTCAATAAAAAATATTTCAATATTTCAGACAGCATAAATTGCAATGGGAAAGACAATCTGATGAAGTAATATAAATTTGTAGTTAAATGGGAGTTTTTCTTACTGGAGTTCAATAAGTTATCATGCATGCAATATTTCCAAATGTCTGTTATGAACACTTATGAATCTTATCAATTTAGATTCAGTACTGTCGCACCTCAGGCAATATGCAATCATAGACATTTTAATTATCACACATAGGGCATAAATAAACCTGTTATAACAAGTTGAGTTCAGGCAAAATTCCTGAAGTTCATACTGTAAAAGCATCCACTGGAGGTCTCATGTGAATACTTTGGATTATGCTTTGTTTGCCTGCCCCCTACGCCATCACAGCTCCCACAGTATGCTCAGAGATTTTCTTGTTACTGCTCTAGCTTAAATAAATGTGCTGTGCTAAGATTTTTTACTTTCTGGTGTAAACAAAGATGCATCAGTTTTCCAATGTGCTAGGCCCATCTATTGTTGAAATACCATATTTATCCATATAAATGCCCCTCAGTATTAATAGCCCCCCCCCCCCCCTCTTCTGAACCTTTGCAAAGTTCATATTTCGGGGTTTTACATCCCTCTCAACAGCCACCAGCCTTGCGATTCTGGGTTTCCGAAAAAAGATTTGTTTTAGTACTTCCCCAATCGAATACCGCTTATGAGAAATAAAGAAAATCACAACAAAACATGGCAATTTTGATCACAGACTCATTAAAATCTGTAAAAAACGAGATAAAAGTTTATAATTTCTGCAGATTTAAGGTTTGTTTCTAATATTTTAATCTCTCTCGCCATTATACATGCTGGCAAGCGAGATGAAGGCTGTAAGTGTCCATTATCGCCCATTGCCACTGGACTCGCGGATAAATACGGTACATGAGGATCCATCACAAAAGCTCACCTTTCTGTATTGAAATGGTCTTTAAAAAGCTCCAGTTGTTCCAGTGAATGTACACTGATGAGCTTTCCTTCATGATCCACTGTAAACCTCTACCAAAAAGAGAACTAATAATATTATCTAAAGTTCTAATATCTTAATACCCAAATTATTAACTCATTTTAATTTGAAAATTACAATTCACATTTTTCTGCTGTATGCCACAATTTGGTACACAAGTTAAAATGGCACAAACATGAAGCAAACAATGAAATTCTATATGTAATTAATCAAAATCAATGACCTTAAAATGTAAGTTATAAAATAAAATATTAGTTATAATGATTGATGATTTGTTGGTCAAGTATATTTATAAGCTGCATCTGTGTCAGTCACAGGCAAAGCTTCTCAGTCACTAACTGGTTCCTGTCAATTTTTTTTGATTTGCACTAAAGTCATCAGTGCCTGTTTCCCTCACAAGACCGAATAGTAACAGCACCGCCCTGTCCTCTTTTGAGCCTGTATCTGAGGCCGACATCCTCAAAATCCTAAAATCATCCACCACCAAATCATGCGACCTGGACCCAATACCAACCGCACTAGTCAAAGAGTGTGCGGACATTTTGGTCACTCCAATAAACAATATTATAAACTACTCACTCAGAGAAGGGAGCTTCCCAAACTGTTTCAAAACCGCATACGTCACCCCCCTTCTCAAGAAACCTAATTTAGACAGAAATCTCCTCAAAAATTACAGACCGGTATCCAACCTCAGTTTTATATCCAAACTGATTGAAAAAATAGTGGCTAAACAGTTAAATAATTATATCGATAGTGAGGGGCTCTCCAATGTCAACCAATCCCCCTACAGGAGACTCCATTCCACAGAATCAGCACTCCTGAAAATCCAGAATGACATTGCTGCTTCAATGGACTCTGGTAAGGCTGTTGCACTCACATTGCTGGACCTCTCAGCGGCATTCAACACTATCGACCATGACATTCTTTTTAATTCCCTCAGGGATTGGTTTGGGGTTGATGGCACTGTGTTGAGGTGGATCAAATCCTATCTTTCAAACCACAAACAGAAGGTTAAACTAGGTAATAGCTTTTCAGATGCTTTCTCACTCCCATATGGTGTGCCCCAGGGCTCTGTCCTGGGCCCCCTTCTTTTTACCCTCTATACTACCCCTCTCAGTAATATCATTTCCAATTTCAATGTCACCCACCATCTATATGCTGATGACACCCAAATATATCTAGCACTAGACCACAGGACTTTGATTCCAGTTTTGCTGAGCTTACTGAGTGTCTCACATGTGTCCAAAACTGGATGGCTGGTGTGAAACTTAAACTCAACCCCGAGAAAACTGAATTTATTATCATTGGTGATAGACCAGCCAGAGAGTCCCTCATCAACAAATTCCCTACTCAACTTCTTGGACATTTTATCTCTCCTACCAATACAGTCAAGAACCTAGGTGTTACTTTTGACTCCGGAAACACCTTTACTAGCCACATAACCAATATGTGTCGCGCCTGTTACTACCACCTTCAGGACCTAAGACGCATCCGTAAATTCCTCAGTGTGGATACTGCAGCCTTGCTTGCAAACTCAATGATCAGCAGTCAACTTGACTACTGCAATTCCCTACTTTATGGCGTAAGTAAATACAATGTAGCTAAACTCCAAAAGATTCAAAATGCCCTTTGTAGAATTGTTTTTAGACCTGATAGAACTAGCCATGTCACTCCCTTTCTTCAAAAACTACACTGGCTCCCTATCACATACCTCATCTTGTTTAAGTACAATCTAATTACTTTCAAGGCTATCAAATTCTCTCAACCCATATACCTATCATCCTTGATCAAAACCAGTTGTTTAATGCATGGAAATCGTCTTTCTCTTTCCTCAGTCTCTCACAAAAAAGGCCATTGGTAGGTGAGGTTTTGCAATGGCTTCCCCCACAGAATGGAACAGACTCCCACAATCAGTACGATCACAACAAACAATAACAGGTTTCCGTAGCCAGCTAAAGACCTATTTGTTTAGACTAGCATATCCTACACCATAGTACATCTCCCTGGCGGGCGCTAATTTTGGATCTCGACGTGATACGTCCCTGGACTTTCCCTTTTTGACCTCAAGCGCATTAGAGGATGTTACATCAATTTTGCGCGATATAAATGTTTCTATTCTATTCTATAATTGTCAGAAAACTCTATTTCAAGGTAGCTGAAAGACTTACAGCTGCTCTTACATAAAGTCAGGTGTATATTTAAAAAGAAAACTTAAAAGCAAACTTTTAAACCACAGGGGTACTTCTAAAAGTTGCAGAAACTTGAACTAACCTTGGTTAACTATCAGAAGTTGAACAAGGCAACTAGAGGTAGCTACTGGTATCAATTTTGCTACATTTCTTTGCAGTAACTGGACTACAGCTGTTTCATGTCATAGAGAAAAATAGCAGTTGTCCTGCTTGACCATGAAACAAACACAGAAAACCGGAAGATGATACCTTAAACTGTTTTGCTGGAATGAGGAAAAGTGGAAAGCGAAGGAAAAAGAAAAAAATAGCACCAGAGATGCCCGTACTCCAAATCCTGGGGAAATAGTTTTCAACACCATGAGATATAGAAGTAGTGAAACAGTACAAAGACCGGGATACTTTCAGTGTAGTATCACTTATATAAAGGTCCAAATAATTTTTAGGTAGATAAAATAACTTTTAAGAGAAAAAAAATGTATGTAAAGATAAAGTATGAAAACAAGACAATTCAATAGCAAGATGACAGCATTAATGAGTGTACTAAAAAATATGTGGCTGTAAAATTTTATTGACTGAAGAAAAGCTGTCAATGGAAATAGCACAACTAGACTAAGGACGCATCTGTGGCCAGATGCTGGATGTATCCACCGACAAAGGCCAACTAACATAGTTTAGAAGATAAACAGCATTTTTCGTTAATAAGCAAGCTGAAAGCACTTTTAAGTTTGGCTACCCTTATTTGACCTATAGCAGGGGCCCAAGGTGAAGTCTGACCACATCAAAAGATTCGCAGCCCATGATTTCCTATAAGTCGTTTTCACATTGCAAACCTCTAGGACCAATAATAAGCAGGAGATAATTCGAATTTACTCATTTTCAGTAGGTGAGTAATTACCTACGGGTCTGGAACTTCACCATGTGAAAGCTCTCCCAAAAGTAGATGAATGAGTTACTTGATAAGAATTGGATATCTGCAATACTTTTAGAGATAATTAGCATTTACTCATTTTGAGTAGGTGAATAATTAGCTACAGGTCTGAAATTTCACCAAGTGAAAGGTCTCCCAAAAGTAGGTGAAGGAGTTATTTGACAAAAATTGGCTATCGGGAATACTTTTAGAGATAATTTGCATTTACTCATTTTCAGTAGGTGAGTAATTACCTACGGGTCTGAAACTTCACCAAGTGAAAGCTCTCCCAAAAGTAGGTGAAGGAGTTATTTGACAAAAATTGGCTATCTGCAATACTTTTAGAGATAATTTGCATTTACTCATTTTGAGTAGGTGAGTAATTACCTACGGGTCTGAAACTTCACCAAGTGAAAGCTCTCCCAAAAGTAGGTGAATGAGTTATTTGAGAAAAATTGGCTATCTGCAATACTTTTAGAGATAATTCGCATTTACTCATTTTGAGTAGGTGAGTAATTACCTACAGGTCTGGAACTTCAGCATGTGAAAGCTCTCCCAAAAGTAGGTGAATGAGTTATTTAAGAAAAATTTGCTATCTGCAATACTTTTAGAGAAAATGCAGAATTACTCATTTTTAGTAGGCAAGTAATTTAGCCGCAGGCCTAATTTAGACATAAAGCCTACCAATAGAATACTGTGGTGCACCCTCTAATATACCTTGCAAACTTGAGAAGGCTAGCTATAATATTTTTTTTCGTTAGAGCGGTAATGGTGAAATCTCTCTACACACTGCGGCTATCCAGTGGATACAATGATTCACTCAACAGTGAGAACCTGAAAGTAGATATTGGTAAGCTATGCCATGACATAGAGGTCTGCAATTTCACACTGTTATAGCTGACCAAAAATTATGTGAATAACATATTTAAACAAATACTGTAAATGTAATAGTTTTCACGTTATAACTGATTTACTCAACAGTGATAACCTCAAAGTAGCTATTACTCAGCTATGCAATGAGCTACATGTCTGAATTTTTTCTATGTTATAGCTGACCCAAAATTAGGTGAACAACATATTTAAGCAAAATACTGTAAATGCAATAGTTTTCAAGCTACAACTGATTTACTCAATAGTGAGAACCTGAAAATAGCTATTGCTCAGCTATGCCATGAGCTGTAAGTCTGTAATTTCACGATGTTATAGCTGACCCAAAAGTAGGTGAACAACATATTTTAACAAAATACTCCAAATGCAATATTTTTCAAGTTACAAGTCATTTACTCAACAGTCAGTACCTGAAAATAGCTATTGCTCAGTTGTGCCATGAGCTACAGGTCTGTAATTTCACTATATTATAGCTGACCCAAAAGTAGCTGAATAACATATTTACACAAATTTCTGTAAATGCAATAGTTTTCCAATTACAACTGATTTACTCAACAGTGTGAACTTCAAAGTAGCTATTACTCAGCTATGCAATGAGCCACAGGTCTGGAACTTCACTATGTTATAGCTGACTCCGAAATAGGTGAATAACATATTGAAGCAAAATACTGTAAATGTAATACTTTTGAATTTATAAGTAATTTACTTAACAGTGATAACCTAAAAGTAGCTATTACTCAGCTATGCCATGAGCTACAGGTCTGAAATTTTACTATGTTATAGCTGACCCAAAAGTAGCTGAATAACATATTTATACAAAATTGTGTAAATGCAATAGTTTTCAAGTTACAAGTGATTTTACTCATGATGGAAGTTACTGAAAAGCCCAAAAGTAGCTATTACTCACTTAGCTATTGAGACAGACACCCAAGTTACTCACCATGTTGTAGCTATGAAAAAAGTAGCTGAATAACATATTTTAACAAAATGCTCTAAATGCAACACTTTTCAAGTTATAAGTGATTTAGTGCATGATTTCATGACTTTTAATGCATTTTAGACATTTTTGTCTACCACAGGCCTAATTTAGACATAAAGCCTACCAAAAAGATAGGGTGGCGAGTCCTCTAGCATACCAAGCCACCTGCCAAATATGAAAGAAATCTGGAAAGAAATGTGGACTGTAGGTCGCTAACAAGCAATATTCCACATTTTAGACATTTTTGTCTACCACAGGCCTAATTTAGACATAAAGCCTACGAAAAAGATAGGGTGGCGAGTCCTCTACCATATCAAGCCACCTGCCAAATATGAAAGAAATCTGGAAAGAAATGTGGACTGTAGGTCGCTAACAAGCAATATTCCACATTTTAGACATTTTTGTCTACCACAGGCCTAATTTAGACATAAAGCCTACGAAAAAGATAGGGTGGCGAGTCCTCTACCATATCAAGCCACCAGCCAAATATGAAAGAAATCCGGAAAGAAATGTGGATTGTAGGTCGCTAACAAGAAATCTCTGCGGACGCGGACGAGGGCGCGGACGAGGCCGCGGACGACAACGATGATGAATCCATAGTATCCCCGCTTCGCGTCGGGGATACAATTATATATAAAAGTACACATAATAATCAGCTGAAGTAATCCATATGTCTTTGTCATAAGAGAAACATCTCTCAAATATGGCAGGTGAACACACTTTGGCAGAGCATGATGCATACCTACACCCCCTCAATGTCCCTACAAAGTGTCAACATTCTACATCTTACGGAATCCAAGAAATAGCCTGGACAAGATTTGAAAACTCATGGTCACTATGACAAGGTCAAAGCTCAAATCAAGAGTGCAGAATGATGTGTCACATCTACAACCTCTAAGCAATGTCCCTACCAAACATTAACCTCCTACACTTAATAGTCTCAGAGATATTGCCTGGACAAATTTTTAAAGGTCAAGGTCACTACGGTAAGATCAAAAGTCAAATCAACATCACATCATGACATTGCACACCTACGTTCAGCATTTAGCGTTCGCCAGGGTAGACGTTGTTTTTACGATGCAGTTTTAAATTTCTTAATTCTGACAAGGAAAGTAGTCTGTATCTGTCACATTATATAAATTAAGTAAGATCTACAATCAGACAATGAAACTATAACTATATTTTATCACCAAACATTATGAAACTGTTGTTTTAGCTCCAAACGGGTATTATCGCCCACCCGATAATTCCCGCGGTTCAATTTTATTGTTCTCCACAGATTTTACCACATATCTATACCTACCTTCCTTCATATAAAATCGAAATATACAACTAGAAATAGGACGCCCTGTTGATAGTAGATGCGAATAGAAACAGGATAGCATAGAAGAACACACATTATCATGTGTAATGTCCACCCCATGAACCTTGCCCAAATTGTACAGTAGTCTTACAAGACCCTGTTTCATTTGTAAAATATATCAATGATGCTTAAATATTTATTAGTGTAGATGTAAATTATTTCAGCTTCATGCCTTTTTGCATTGGTTGGGTTGAAAATTTTGACGAAATCACTCTATCTTGCACGGTTAAGAAGATAGAAGCAAATTCCTGTTTTTCTATTTTTGGCAAAAATTTGAAAATTCAAAATGGCCGCCATTTTTGGGAAAAGGAAATTTTTTTGAAAATTGTTTTACACATGGCAAATTTTGATTGGACGAGCAGTTGACCTCTAGAATCGTGGGGTCACATCCTTTCTTAGTTCATTCGACATTGCAAAGTTAAAAGGGCAACATGTTTTAGAAAGATTTTTACTGGACTACAAACTTATATTTTAGATGAAGTGTTTTTATTGCCCCCAATGTCGGATAGTCACAGTTGTTAGTCCACTGTTTTGTGATTGCTGTGTCGACTTGTCTTCTGATACCTACCTGATGGTTATGTAGCACTAGATCCACGGAGGCGGATTGTGCTTTAAACAACGCGAGTTCTGCTCTGGGATAACTGGGGCCACGTGTACAGGGATGAGTTCTCTTTAATTTCATATTTTAACCAATTTATTTACGTGAATATAGGGTTATAGATTTAATTTCGAGAGCTCATACTGTGCAGGGACACGTGTTGTTGAAAGCACCGTTTGGTGTATGTATTGTTTTTCAGATATAAAAACAGTGCATGCACGATATTTCATAATCTAAACAAACTACCAAGTGCAAAACTAACTGAACTGTTATTATAAAGTGATTGTCAGTCGAATAGTGACTTTATACAGTAACTATGGCTCCAAAGGACTTCTATTGCCCGAACTGTGGGGATATGCATAAAAAGCCCATTAACAGACGTTGCCCGTTTCCTTCTATAGAAGATACTGCCAGTCAACTAGGCCAGAATGACATTAGTTCATTACAGGGCAGTGGTGGTGCAGAACAGCTGAACTTGCAAATATTAGCTGAGTTAAAAAATCTTGGAGGTCGTATGACGGCGATGGAGAATGAACTTGCCTCAACTAAAGCTGTTAGAACTCAAGTCGGTACATCAGCCACGTCCTCCACAACTCAAGCAGGTGATGGCGTTTGTCTTAGTAACTCACAATCTGTCACCACCCTGGACGGTCTATCAGCCTTACCTACTACCAGTGTTGGACAACAGAATGCAGTTTCGACAGGGAGTGCATCAGTCCAAACCATAATCCCATCACTGAGTGTGTTGCAGTCCAACTCCAGGATCCAAGACCAAGTGGACCAAAGATTGAGACAATTAACTGAGCTCAACGAAGCAGGCAAGTTAAAATCTCAAAGAGGTGGAAATGAAACAGTTTTTGTTAAAAAATAAGTAAGGTGGCCACAAAATTTTGTTTTAGGAGGTCAAAATAAATCTAGAATTTCATATGACAATCTCTCAATGTGTCAGTGGGTTGCAGGCTTTGCAATGATCATGAGAGAAGAACAAAATTTAGAAGTTAAGAATGCCATGCTCGAATATTTAGGCGAGATCATGGAAGATGCACAAGATTTTACCTGGCAATCGGCCAAAGCATCACACGCTGTTTTATTATGTCGTATGGAAGAGGGGAAGGTTGATTGGCTAGAAACAGCGAAAATTGACAGAATTCGGCGTGCACACGCACAAAGGGGGGTTCATATCAGTAATCAGAAAGTAGGTTCAAAACAACAAAAAAATCCGGATCAAAAAACGATGCCATGTAAGTATTTTCAAGTAGGGTCATGTCAAAATACCAGAGGCCATGAAAACAAAGGTATATTTTACAAGCATGTGTGTTCACTTTGTTATCAACATGGTAAAGAAAACAGACATATGTCAAAGGATTGTAGGTCCAATGCCGGCTCAAAAAATGACTAGGGCACTGCCCAATGGCAGTGCATAAACCAAAAGGTGGCCTGATATCTAGAAAAAAATTCGTATATAAAGATAAAGTATTTGTAAATTCAAACAATGTGTGTACTTTTGGTAGCAACAACTGGAGAGCAGACTGGCACCGATTTAACGGCAGTTCATATGCTACAGTGGTAAAAAAGGGTAAAAAAATTCCCCACAGGGCACGATGGTCATTATCCTCAAAAATCCAGATGGATAATCAGATCTGCACAAAAAATTCTGAAAGTTCTAAAGTGAACAGTAAGTCAGCCTGCTCTCATGTTGTTGGTGCAAAAACAACTGTAAATACTAACGCGAATTATAGCAGGTGTTTGAAGAGTAACCAGCAGATGGTGGCTGTACTGCCACATGTTATTAAAAAAGGTGCAGCACGTCACTCAGGACAGGTAAAAATTAAGTACTTTGGTGAAGAGGTTATAAACTCAACAACTAGTCAACAGGCGGTTACAGAAAATGAGGTATGCATGTGTCCGTCCGTCGGTGGAGCCGTTCAAACTGACACTAAACATGATACTATAAAACAGATAAAAAGTGGTTCAGGTAACAAGGTTCACAGCCCAGTTACACAATTCTCTGTCATGTTTTAAAAATGTCAAAAATGGCAAATATTGTTCACCGGCAAAGTCAGTCTCAGAGGTTAACAGGGCAGAAGCAACTGTCAAGTGTTTTAACCGGTTCCAACCCCTTGAGGATTGCATAGACACTGATAGGTCAACGTCAGAACAAGACCTCAGTCAGAAAGGTCATGAGGTAGACCATCCTAGAGAGATCAAAACTAGTAGATCACATCTTACAAACAACCAACATAGGGGTAGTTCCACTGATCTGGAAACATTGTTACATGTCCCGGACGACAAGTATGACCTGGCTTTAGAAGTCAGAAACAAAAATAAACAAAAAATTGCAATGGCAAAAAGCAACTCTACCTTTCAAAAATGGAACCAGCAGAATGTGGAAAAGTTTGGCTTCACCCCTTTGAATGACTTACTTATACCCCAGATAGACAAGAGTATTGATAAGGGCACTGACCCAATTGAGCTTTATAATTGGGCAAAATCTAACCAAGGTTATAACTTTATAACAGGTCAATATGTGGTCCCCTCCCAGCTGCACTTCAAAGTCTGGGCTAATCTGTTGGGAGATTATTGGGACAAGCAACTCCCATACTTGGTAAAATACGGTTTTCCCGTTGATTTTGATCACAATACCAGTCTTCAAGCAAATGTAAGAAATCATAACTCGGCGAATGCATTTCCTCATGATGTTAGAGCCTATCTGCAAGAAGAGATTGAACTTGGGGCCATACAGGGCCCATTTAAAGACCCCCCCTTTGGATAAGTTTCATATATCACCCTTTATGACAAGGGAGAAGCCGGGTGCCCCACATAGGCGGGTCATCATTGATCTGAGTTTCCCAAAGGGTGGAGCATTAAATTCTAACATAAGTAAAGACTCATATCTGGGCACCGAATTCGTTCTTACCTTACCTTCAATAGATCTCATTACAGATAAGGTCAAAAAATTCGGAAAAGGTCCAAAATTGTTCAAAATTGACATTAAACGAGCGTTTAGACATGTTAGGATTGATCCAAGGGACTATTGTCTCCTAGGACTACAGCATAATGATTACTTTCTCGATACTTGTCTTCCTTTTGGTTACCGACACGGATCTGGAATCTTTCAGAGACTTACAGATGCAGTTAGATTCATTATGAGGAAGCGAGGTTATGACGTCATAAATTATATTGATGACGTCATTGGGTTTGGCACAGTTTCAACTGCAAATCCGGCTTTTCAGTGTCTATATCAACTATTAGAAAATTTAGGCTTTGAAATCAGTAAAACCAAATTGGTGGCTCCCACGACAAAAGTCACATGCCTAGGGGTCTCGATTAATACAGAAGATTTCACAGTCTCAGTTCCTTCTGAAAAATTGCAAAATATTTCTCACCTGTGCCAAAAATGGGCATCTAAAAATGGTGCACCAAGAAACAACTTCAATCTTTATTGGGCAGTTTACTTTACATTTCAAAATGTGTAAGACAATCACGTTTCTTCCTAAATCGCATGTTGGAATTACTTCGAGCCCATTTCGGTCAAGAAAAAATACAATTAACGGATGATTTTCATCGTGATTTAAATTGGTTTCTCAAATTTTTACCTACATTTAATGGGGTTTCTTTCTTTAAACATGTATCAATACAAGCGACTATTGAATTGGATGCCTGTCTTCAAGGTTTGGGCGCAGTTTGCAATAATCAAATATATGCAATAAAAATTCCACCAAATTTTCAAAATTACACAATAGTTCACTTGGAAATGCTCAATGTGTTAGTCGCAGTGAGGTTGTGGAGGTATTACTGGAAACAAAAGAGTATACTAATAAAATGTGATAACCAAGCTGTTGTTTCGGTCCTAACCTCTGGTAGGACTCAAGACAGGATCCTCGCTGCAATAGCCAGGAATATATTACTGGAATTGGCTGTATGCGATATCGAACTCAAGGTCATTCACGTGTTGGGTAAAGATAATCCCATAGCAGATCTCTTATCCAGATGGTTTATCACAGCCAATCCTCATAAAAAATTAAAAAACTTCCTAAGTTGCCCTGAGTGGCTCCACCCACACCCCAATATTACTGACATTAATTGGTTTATATAACAGGTGTTCCAAGGACAGTGAGACAGTTGGCGATACAAGCTGGACAACGGACTAGGTCGGCCTTCAGACCAGCTACCCAGGCCTCATATAGACGAAAATTTAGACTATTCTTAGCTTTTTGCTGTTTCACAAAAATCGAGTTGTCCAGTCTCACTCCAGTGGTGGTTCTTTCTTTCCTGGAATTTTTGTATGAGAATAAAGTCTCACCGTCAGCCATTGCTAATCATATTTCGGCAATTAAAGCTAGCTTGGCCTTGCATGGTCTTTCAACACACTCATTTCAGGATCAAAGGGTAGCTTATTTTCAAAGGTCCCTGGCCCTGAACCAAAAATTTGCTTCTACTATCAAAAAAGTCATTGACATTGAATTATTGCACAAAATTGTCCAAATTTGTGACTCTATGTGGATGGGCCAGGTTTATAAGGCAGTTTATCTCACAGCCTTCTTCTCCTTTCTAAGAGTTTCAAACTTAGTACCACATGCTGAAAAATCATTTTCCCCTGCTGAACAGTTGGCAAAGGGTGACGTTATTACCTCCTCGGATGCTGTGTTTTTGATCATTAAGTGGTCTAACACCATGCAGACCAGAGATTCGGTTAAGATCATCAAACTTCCAAACTTGCTCCAATCTCCAATCTGCCCAGTCAGGGCCATCAATAATATGTTAATCTTAGCTCCAGGCCAAGAAAACCACCCTTTATTTCAAGTCAAAAACGAAAACGGCAAATGGGTGCCACTCACCGATACAAGACTTAGACGTAATTTTGCCCAAATCCTTTCAAGGCTGGGTCTTCAGACCTCAGGTATCTCTCTCCACACCTTCAGGCGTTCAGGTGCCACTTTGGCTTTCAATTCAAATGTCGCTATTCAAAACATTCAGAGCCATGGCACCTGGACGTCTGATTGTGTTTGGAGATATATAGTCCAGGACCAGACGGCCTCCCAGCAGGTGGCTGATACTTTTCAAAGACTACTGGCTACTCCCCCTACTACAAGTTAGCTGGGGTTTGGTCGAGGTTTGCATCTACCTCAATCTAGTCGGTAAAATACCGGTAATAATAACGGTAATCAATAAAGGTCACCCTATCTTAAACCATTTTAATGTCTTCATATACATACTTTCACATGGCTACCTTAAAGTCAGTAAATCTCATTTTAAGATAACCTTAAAGTGCTCTTATCAACCTTAATTGAAATGTCTCCAACTTAATGCGACAGTAAATTAAGGTAGCATTATATATACTTAAAGTCACATTTACTTTAAGGTGACTTTATCTAGATATATATATATACATGTAACTAAAGATGCTTTTAGTATTGTAACAAAAGAAGTAGAAAAATAGAATAAAAATAATAAATCCCATTGGTGTCTGTTATTGTATATGTAAATTTCAAAACCAGAGTAGGGGCACTGTGGGAGGTAACGCATCGGCGATACGGGCTTCAGTGCACCTTTCGTGAAAGCTATTCTTGTTTTACACATGGCGAATTTTGATTGGACGAGCAGTTGACCTCTAGAATCGTGGGGTCACATCCTTTCTTAGTTCATTCGACATTGCAAAGTTAAAAGGGCAACATGTTTTAGAAAGATTTTCCTCCCACCCGCCCAACTCTCCAGGAGTAGGAGCAAGTTGCAGGAGGAGGTGGGGCTGAGACTCTAACTTAACACCCTCTTTGGCGCAGGGGAGGGGGTGAGTGTGAGGTATGTGCCCCTGGCTTGTTAACAATGGGGTTCACAGCCGACTCACTTGTTAGTTATTAGCCTTTCCTTCTCCTTGTCTCCTTGGGTCATATCACACCTCTAAGGCACCTCCTGGTCATTATTGGGGGGGTCTAAATCTGGGGCTAAATTCGGACCACAGTCTTTGAATCGGCCTGTGCTTGAATAGTTTTCACTATAATGTATGTTTGCAGGTGGTGGATGTAGTTGGCATGACCAGATCATTAATATATATTTTAACATTTTAGGTTGTACATATCAAACGTATTACTCTATCAATATTTTAGGTGTAACTTGGTATTAACAAGGTGTTTCTAGTTTCAGGTGAATGGGCCTGAAAATGGGATCGGTGAAGTGTGGCAGTCATAGGAAGTCGAGAGAACAGCCAACTTCATATTGTACATAATGTCTCGATTTCAATGAAAACATTGTAATTTAGGGGCTAGTCAAAAATGTAACCACGCCCAACTGCTTATTGTTAGGCCTAAGGGGCTGAAGGACAGTCACCTAAGGTTTGAGTCTAGATAGGCTGATCGGGACTGTTGTTTTAGACGGGACTTTATTATTCAACACTAAGCTAAGGTTTTAGTCTCTGAGCTGAGGGGCGTTGTTACCCATGTTTTAATGGTCGAGGTTTGCATCTACCTCAATCTAGTCGGTAAAATACCGGTAATAATAACGGTAATCAATAAAGATCACCCTATCTTAAACCATTTTAATGTCTTCATATACATACTTTCACATGGCTACCTTAAAGTCAGTAAATCTCATTTTAAGATAACCTTAAAGTGTTCTTATCAACCTTAATTGAAATGTCTCCAACTTAATGCGACAGTAAATTAAGGTAGCATTATATATACTTAAAGTCACATTTACTTTAAGGTGACCTTATCTAGATATATATATACATGTAACTAAAGATGCTTTTAGTATTGTAACAAAAGAAGTAGAAAAATAGAATAAAAATAATAAATCCCATTGGTGTCTGTTATTGTATATGTAAATTTCAAAACCAGAGTAGGGGCACTGAGAAGCAAATTTGTGTTTTGCCATTTTTGGCAAAAATTCGAAAATTCAAAATTGCCGCCATTTTTGGGGAGGGGAAAATTTTTGGAAAATTGCAAAGATTGCATTCCTTAGATACCCTGTGGGTCGAAAATTTCGACGAAATCGCTCTATCTCGCACGGTTAAGGAGGTAGAAGCAAATTTGTGTTTCGCCATTTTTGGCAAAAATTCGAAAATTCAAAATGGCCGCCATTTTTGGGGAGGGGAAAATTTTTTGAAAATTGCAAATATTACATTCCTTAGATATCCTGTGGGTCGAAAATTTCGACGAAATCGCTCTATCTCACACGGTTAAGGAGATAGAAGCAAATTTGTGTTTTGCCATTTTTGGCAAAACTTCGAAAATTCAAAATGGCCGCCATTTTTGGGGAGGGGAAAATTTTTTGAAAATTGGAAAGACTACACTCCTTAGATACCCTGTGGGTTGAAAATTTCGACGAAATCGCTCTATCTCACACAGTTAAGGAGATAGAAGGAAATTTGTGTTTTGCCATTTTTGGCAAAAATTCAAAAATTCAAAATGGCCGCCATTTTTGGGGAGGGGAAAATTTTTTGAAAATTGCAAAGAGTACACTCCTTAGATACCCTGTGGGTTGAAAATTTCGACGAAATCGCTCTATCTCACACAGTTAAGGAGATAGAAGGAAATTTGTGTTTTGCCATTTTTGGCAAAAATTCTAAAATTCAAAATGGCCGCCATTTTTGGGGAGGGGAAAACTTTTTAAAAATTGGCAAGAGTAGAATTCTCAGATACCCTGTGAGTCGAAAATTTTGCCGAAATCGCTCTATCTCGCACGGTTAAGGAGATAGAAGCAAATTAGTGTTTTGCCATTTTTGGCTAAAATTCTAAAATTCAAAATGGCCGCCATTTTTGGGGAGGGGAAAATTTTTGGAAAATTGCATAGATTGCATTCCTTAGATACCCTGTGGGTCAAAAATTCTGTCGAAATCGCTCTATCTCTTACGGTTTCTGAGATATTAGCAAATTACTCAAAAGTAGTACTGAAAATACACAATGAAGTACCTAAATGGCTATTACTCATGTACTGACAAAGCTATCAGTCCCAAATGCAATACCAAGTGAGCTATGGACATAACAATCTTGTATTCAAAATTGTAGTAAAATATCTTTAATTATTTTGGCTTAAATGCACGGAAACCAATGGGTACTGAAAATAGCTGTACTTAAGTATTACTCAGTAAGCAAAAGAGGTACAACAGCCAAAAGCAATCCCAAGCAAGCTACTGACCCAATAAGTCTGCATACCAAATTTGGTGACAATAGCTCTAATACTTTTCCTTTAAATGAGCGGAAACCATGCGTGACGCCGGACATCGGACGCCGGACATCGGACATCGGACGGCGGAAAAAGCAAAAATAATATATCCACCCCCCCAGGGGGGTGGACATAATAACCAAACTATAGCCATGATTGACCATCCATATCAAAATTTGGTTTCACCAAATTTTTATTTCACCTACTCCATAGATATGCACTAATCTTTTCCTACCTTCACAATCTATTACAACCTTTTCCTTTTGGTTCCATTGGGAAAGACAGGTTTGTACATAGGGAAGGTAAGTGCACCTTTTCTAAAATTTTAATTTTTGGCCTCTGTTGGTCTGGCAATGCACTTCTTGTTCAACTAATCCATAAAGTAGATTGTCATCATTTCATATTCTGTCTTAGTGATACATTTTTTGCCATACTTATATTTCCTAAAATATTCTCCAAAATGCACCTCTTGCATTTTGCCGTTTACCTCATATTGACTGGCATCAGAGTCTGTGACTCATCTGAACCTACCATGCACTCAGGTCATCATGTGATCATTGAGTCGGGGATTCACCCATGTGTAGATAGCATCAATTTTGCCTATCTGGCTTTCCAGGGTCACTGTCGAAGGGTGACACATAGTTTTCGGAATGTAAGTCCGTGGACATCATTGCTCCTAGCTCTTTCGGGTGATATTAGTCTCAATCCAGGCCCTGGTTCTAGATCTCTTAATGGTTGTCTTCTCAACGTTAGATCTATCAGAAATCAATCGGCTTCCTTTCTGGAGTTCGTCAAAGATAACAATGCTGATCTTATAGCGGTCACTGAGACATGGCTTAGGCCAGAGGATACTAAAAGTTTTATCTCTAGTATCACACCTCCTGGTTATAAGTTCACTCAGGTACCTCGAAATGTCAAGAAAGGGGGCGGAGTTGGCTTTTTCATCAAGGAGGACCTGAGTTTTGAGCAAGTTTCAAAAAACAGTTATCAGGCTTTTGAAATTATCTCCATTCAGATTAGCACTGAGGGTGCTAAAGATGTTATATTTCATGTAGTCTATAAATCCCCAAATCTATCAAAGTCGCAGTTCCTAGACGAATTTGACATGTTCCTCGAAGGTGCTGCTTTATCAGGCTATGAAAATATTCTCCTTGGTGATCTTAATTTTCATTTGGATAAACATGACACCTGGACATTGAAATTTTATGATATCCTTGAACAATTCAGTTTTACACAACTTGTCAATACACCCACACATATTCAGGGTCATATTTTGGATGCTCTATGTGTGAGGGATTCCTTCTCCTGGGCCATTAGTCCCAAAGTTATTGGGGGACTATCAGACCACCAGGCAATCATATTCAGCTTTATCTTCCCTGTCAGGGAATCCTGTAAGTTTCAATGTGTTCCCATCCGTAAAATTCACAAGATAAATATTACAGATTTTAGAATGGATATCCTGAAATCCGACCTCATTAGATGCCCGTACAAAACTGCCAGTCTTCTTAGTCATCAATACTTTAATACTTTGAGAAGCCTTCTTGACAAGCACGCCCCAATCATGAAGAAAAATATACCGAGACATGCCGAGACTGGTTTCATGAACTGTGACATCCTCAAAGCAAAACGACTCAAGAGGAAATATAAGCGGGCATGGCGTCGTGAAAACTCAGCCAGTAATCGTAGCCGATACCGGGCTGCAATCAACCACTATAATTTCCTGCTAGAGAAGTCCAAATGCAATCATTATTCCAACATTGTGGCTGAAAACCAAGGAAATCCTAAGGCTCTGTGGAACTGTTTCAAAAAGATCTTACACAGGTCCTCTGCTGCTGTTCTACCAGACTACACAAATAAAACTGACCTTGCGAATACTTTCTGCAAGTTCTTCTATGACAAAATCCTCAAGATAAGATCCACACTGCAGTCATCAATACCATCTTCAGTTACTAGACCCAACCCCACTAAAAATACTCTGTCCTCTTTCACACCTGTGTCCGAGGAAGAACTACTCAAAATTCTAAAGTCCTCACCGTCCAAATCATGTGACCTTGACCCGATTCCGACGTCACTGGTCAAGGAGTGTGCTGATATTCTCATCACCCCCATCACTAAAATTGTAAATTACTCAATCACAGAAGGTAGTTTCCCCAACTGTTTTAAGATGGCATATGTCACCCCCTTCAAAAGAAGCCGAGCCTTGATAGAAATATCCTCAAAAACTACAGGCCGGTGTCAAACCTCAGCTTTATATCTAAACTTATTGAGAAGGTGGTGGCAAAGCAGCTAAATGAATTTATTTCGCACGAGGGGCTCTTAAATGTCAACCAGTCTGCTTATAAGAGTTCTCACTCCACTGAAACCGCATTGTTGAAGATTCAAAATGATATAGCTCTCTCAGTGGACTCAGGAAAGGCAGTGGCCCTGACATTATTAGACCTATCAGCAGCGTTTGATACGATTGATCACTCTCTTATATGACTGCTTGCATGACTGGTTTGGTCTAGATGGTACTGTTTTGTCGTGGATCAAATCGTATCTTTCAAACCGTAAACAAAAAATTAAAATAGGTGATAGTTTCTCTGAGGCGGTAATTCTCCCTTTCGGAGTCCCCCAAGGCTCTGTACTGGGTCCTCTCCTTTTCACCCTCTACACTAGTCCCCTCAGTCAAGTTATTTCAAAATTCAATGTTACTCATCACCTATATGCCGATGACACCCAGATCTACCTAGCAGTTGACTCCAGGAATTTTGACTCTAGCATGGAAGAGCTGACCGAGTGTCTCAAGTCTGTACAGGAATGGATGGACGGTGTCAAACTAAAACTAAACCCAGAAAAAACCGAATTTATCATTATAGGTCAAAAAGCCATCAGAGAGTCACTTGCACCAAATTTTCCTGTTCCACTCCTCCAAAACAATATCTCTCCGTCAGTGGAAGTAAAAAACCTGGGTGTTATTTCCGACTCAGACAACTCCTTTGACAATCATGTTGCCAAGGTTTGCAGAGCATGTTACTATCATCTTCGTGATTTGCGACGAATTCGCTAATTCTTTGGAGTTGAGACAGCAATACTTCTGGCAAACGCTATGGTCAGTAGTCGTCTAGACTACTGTAACTCTTTACTCTATGGGGTAAGCAAGTCCAACAAAGCCAAACTACAGAGAGTCCAGAATGCTCTTTGTCGCATCATCTTCAGACTTGACAAAATGAGTCATGTTACACCCTTTTTGAAAAAACTCCACTGGCTCCCAATTCAACATCGCATCCTGTTTAAGTACAACCTTTTGGTATTCAAGGCTATTAATCTTTCACAGCCCCCGTATCTTTCAGCTTTAATAAGATCGAGCAGTCTCACTCGTGGCAACAGGCTATCTATCTCCTCAACCCGCCCTAATAAGCACATAGGAAGGCGTGGCTTTGCAGTAGCTGCACCAGCCGAATGGAACAAGCTGCCACAGACTGTCAGATCTCAGCAAACAATAGATGGTTTCAGAAGCCAGCTAAAGACCTACTTGTTTAGGCTGGCATACCCCCCACCTTAGTTATACCCTGGCGGGCGCTTTTTAGATGTCGACCCATGCCTGTCCCTGGACTCTCCCTCCTTGGACTCAAGCGCATTAGAGGATTTGTATCAATTTTGCGCTATATAAATCCTACTATTATTATTATTATTATCTCCCAACCAATGTGCCTACCAAGTATCAACTTCCTACATTTTACAGTTTCCAAAATATAGCCCGGGACAAGATTTTATAGGTCAAGCTCACTACAGCAAGGTCAAAGGTCAAATCAAGGTCACACAATGAGGTTGCACACCTACAACCCCTAACCCATGTCCCTACCAAGTATCAACTTCCTACACCTTAGGGTTTCTGAGATATAGACCGGACAAGATTTTAAAGGTCAAGGTCACTACAGCAAGGTCAAAGGCCAAATCAAGGTCAGACCATGACGTTGCACACCTACAACCCCCCACCAATGTGCCTACCAAGTATCAACTTCCTACACTTTACAGTTTCCAAGATATAGCCCGAACAAGATTTTATAGGTCAAGCTCACTATGACAAGGTCAAAGGTCAAATCATGGTCACACCATGACGTTGCACACCTACAACCTCTAACCAATGTCCCTACCAAGTATCAACTTCCTACACTTTACGGTTTCTGAGATATAGCCCGGAAAGGATTTTATAGGTCATTACAGCAAGGTCAAAGGTCAAATCAATGTCACACCATAAGGCTGCACACCTACACTTCCTAACCAATGTTCCTACCAAGTATCAACTTTCTAAACCTTAGGGTTTCCGAGATATAGCCAAGACAAGATTTTATAGGTCAAGGTCACTATGGCAAGGTCAAAGGTCAAATCAAGGTCACACTATGACGTTGCACACCTACACCCCCTAACCAATGTCCCTACAAAGTGTCAACTCCCTACACCTTACATTTTCTGAGATACAGCCCGGAACAAGATTTTAAAGGTCAAGGTCACTACGACAAGATCAAAGGTCAAATCAAAGTCACACCATGATGTTTGCACACCTACAACCCCTAACCCATGTCCCTAACAAGTATAAACTTCCTACACCTTACAGTTTCCAAGTTATAGCCAGGACAAGACTTTAAGGTCGAGGTCACTACAGCAAGGTCAAAGGTCAAATCAAGGTCACACCATGACGCTGCACACCTACACCCCCCTAACCAATGTCCCTACCAAGTATCAACTTCCTACGCCTTAAGGTTTCTGCGATATAGCCCTGACAAGATTTTTAAACTCAAGGACACTACGGCAAGGTCAAATCAAGGTCAGACCATGACATTGCACATCTACACCTCCTAACCAATGTCCCTACCAAGTACCAACTTCCTATACCTCACGGTTTCTGAGATACAGGGTGGACAAACTTTTTCCCCCCGCCACCAGCTTTGAATTAATGTATCTTTTCACTTTTTTATGTGTGATCATTAGTACAGATGACAACATGTATGATCACATATGCAGTGTATGATATTTGGTGGAAATTGTTCCACAACCACTGAACTGCAAAGTTACGGTGACAATCCAACTTTAATACAAGAAAGAAATTGTAATTAAGTCCAATGTAAAACGATATTAGTGACAAGATATTACTGGTTATTACATTAGATTCTTGACACTGCCCTAATATCTCTTCAGTAGTTTACCATTACAGTCATTGGATAGGATTCTATGGAAATAAGCAGAATACGATTCAATAAAATTTCTGAAACAGATTTTGAATTAGTTTTTATTATATCAAACAACAGGGCAGATGGATTAAAAGAATTTTCCTACCCACAAATATTTTGCCTGTCTTGGATTAATGGATAGGGAAGAAATTGTGAACATCTTCTAGTGATGAACATTCCAAAAAGGAAATGAAACATTTAAAATATTCAACAGAACCTGTGACTTAATACATACCTTCTCATGTACATGAGGTGTCTCAGGACTGAAGCGCTTTTTACGATGATACTCCCTGCCATCTGTGGTTCTTTTGGCTCTGTAGAAATGATGGGCTTTCCCTGGAAAAGCAAAGATCAATATTGTAAGTAGAATCCGCAATGGTCAAATGGATAACATATTTGCAGTTAATCTCTTAACTGTCACTTTTGTGGTTGTGAGGTTCAAGTCCAGCTCAGGTCAGTATGTGTGATGGACAAGCATGTCCTGATAAGACCTTGGCCTGTATTCACAAAGCAGATTAGGTTAAATGAAAAATTAGCTTAACTTTTATAGAAAAATGGCTTAGCTAATCTTTGGATTAAATTGGTATTCACAAAGCTAAGCTAATTTTTGGATTAAGTGCACCAGATTAAGCTATATTTATTCCAAAAGTTAATCCATACTGTTGGGTGGATTAAAGTTAGTCCAAAAGTTAATCCAAAAAATAGCTTAGCTTCTCTGTGAATACGAACCTTAATGCTAATCCAATTTTTGGAATAACTTAAGCTAATTTTTTGCTGATCTTTCGCTAATCCCCTTTGTGAATACCACCCCTGAGCTTTTAAATGTAATGTAAAGTTGAAAATTTTAATTACTTAAATGTAGCTTTTATAAGCTACAAGCTAACTCAGGAGGCCACAGGACTCCAGCCAACGACCAAGAAAAATGGACGTTTGGATTTGGCCGAGTCCGTGGTTTAGTATGTACCATAGCAGTGTCGTTTGGTAATTCGTCCTTCTCTCGTGGTAAATTTAGCCCATACCCCCTCAGCTGAAATACAGCAGGGAAGTAGGGTGGGACTTTCCTCAGTCCCACATGGTAAGCTTGTAGCTTATAAAAGCTACATTTAAGTAATTAAAATTTTCAATTTTATTGCGCTACAATAGCTTACCATGTGGGACTGAATGCTGAATTCAACCGCCCGGTGGCGGGATTACAGCTGAGAAGAATATTGTCCATTTTTCTTGAATTTAGAATTAAAATATACCAAAAACTTGCCAAATTACCAGTCTAAGTCCCAGTTACAGAGTACACTGACAAACACTAAATACATTATACAGTTAAAAATATAAGAGACCTTACCGTAAACATCTGGAGAGGTAACCAATACCTAGACCCTGGGATAGACTCCTGAAGACTTGGCTGCAGCGGGTGTGCCCCCCCCCCTCTTTTCTTCCCGAAGATGAGGATGCTGAGGGGAAGGGTCTAAGACTTGTTGTGCCGCTACTACTGGTTCCAGATACATATTGTTGTCTGACCAAGTAAGGTATTTTAGGTAAAAATTTGTAAATGTGTTGTGAGCTTTCCAGTGACATGCTTGCATGATTTGGTCCACCGATACCCCACCGTAAAAGGCCTTATAGGCCGTGAAGGCCCTAATGTCATGCGCTTTGACTTGGACGAGATCCAAGGCTTGTTGGCCTGCTTGTTTATAACAAAGTAGGATAGTTTGTTTTAGCCAGGAAGAGAGTGTAGCGGGTCTGATATCTGAGGTATGTCCTTTCTTAAAGGAGATGAAGAGAAGGGATCGAGACCCTCTTAGGTCTTTGGTTCAATCCAAATAGTACCTCAGGGCCCGTACCGGACACAAGGTCCTGTCTTCTTTGAATTGTCTATCTACAATGGTAGTTAGAGCAGGAATAGTCACCAGAGACACACTTTGAGAACCTTCTCTTGCTAGTTGGTTTTTGGCTATGAAATCTGAAGAGGGGAACAAGGCAACCTTTTCCCATTGGCCTAGATTAGATACTTTGTTTGCAACCCAGGCATGGATTTCATTGCGGCGCTTGCCGGAGGCCAAAGCTAGCAAGAAAGCAGTTTTGAGAGTAAGATGTTTGAGGTCTGTGTCTTTCATAGGCTCAAAGGGTGCTTTTGTGAGCTCATTGAGATCAACAGAAAGGTTCCACTTAGGAAGATTCCTGGAAATGTTTGAGATGATCCCTGTGAAAACTGGAGAGTAACCTGTTAAGGTCTGAACTCTGAGAGATATGGAGCCCCGCTTGGGCCCAGAGTGTCAACAATGGCCGTCCTATAACCATCAATGGTCGAAGGGCGCCTGTTTAGATCTTGGTACAGGTACATAAAGAAGTCTGCGACTTGCTTTACAGAGGGAGTGGAGAAATCCACTGAATTTTCTCTGAACCATATCTAAAATAGGGCCCACTTTGACTTGTAGATGGTCCTTGTTGATGATCTCTGAGGGGCAGCAATTCTCTCTGCCATCTCCACAGAGAAGCCTTGTTCTTGGAGCTGTCCACTCCTAGATACCAGGCGTTGAGGTTGAGATGTTGTGGATTGCTGTGGAACACATAATTGTGGGACTGTTTGAGAAGAGTTCTTGACACTGGAAGTTGAAGTGGGATCTCTGTTGAGAGCTGCACTAGGTCCCAAAACCAGGGCATCTCTGGCCAGCCTGAGGCAATTATGATGATCAGGCAATTGGATTGCCTGACTTTTTTGGATCACCCTGTGAAGGAGAGCCGTGGGAGGGTAAGCATAAGCAGTGAGACCCGACCAGTTTATGTTCAGAGCATCTATGTCCCAGGCATTTTGGTCTGGGACTGGAGACACGTATAGTGGAACTTTGTGGTTCAGGCGAGTGACAAATAGATCTACATGAGGAGTGAACCACTTGAGACAGATCTGTTTGAACAGATACAGTGACCATTCTGTTGACTGAACTTGGTTCGAACTGGACAGCAGGTCAGCCATCACATTCAGACACCCTGGAATGTGTCTGGCTTTTAGTGTTATCTGGTAACGATGGCACCAGGTCATGATCTTCCACAGGAGAGCGCACATCTCCAACGAGTGGGGTTCCACCTTATTTGTTTATGTAGGCTACCACTGTTGAGTTGTCTGTGGCAACTAAGACTGTTTGGTTTCGACACTGGTCCTTGAACCTTGAAGGGCCAGAGAAACCGCCTTCAGCTCTAGAACATTTATGTGTAGCCTTTTTTCCCTGTCTGACCACAGACCTTTTGCAGAGGTTTGCTCTAAGTGAGCACCCCAGCCTTTGTTTGAGGCGTCTGTAAAGAGTTGGATACTGTGGTCTTTGGGATGAAGGTCTGAGCCCTTCATCACGTTTGTGGGTTTTTGCCACCAGTCTAGGTGTGCTGAAATGGTTTCTGTCCAAGGAAGGAGGGTGTCCAATGACTGAGGATATCTCCAGTGCTCCTTGAGGTGAAACTGAAAGGGTCTCATGTGAAGGCGTCCCTCCGGGACCATTTTCTCCGTTGAGGCAAGTAACCCAATTAGCGACATCAAACATCTTGCAGTCAAAACATGTTTTGACTTGAGTTGTAGGATCAAATCCTGAAGTTTGAGCCATCTCTCTTGAGTGGGTTTTACAAGGGCTGAATCTAGATGGTATTCGTAGCCCACAAAGGAAAACACCTGAGTTGGCTTTAGTTCGGACTTCTCCTGATTTATTATCCACCCTAAGGACTGAGTTAGGTCCAACACTGTCTGAGTGTTTACTTGTGCTTCTTCCTGAGACTGGGCCCTGATCAGCCAGTCGTCCAGGTACTGCTGAAGTCACATCAGCTTCACCCCTTTTACAATCATTGTAAAGACCTGTGGGGCCGTGGCTAGTCTGAAGGGAAGGGAAGTGAACTGAAACACTTGCGACCTGTGGCAAAACGCCAAAACCTTAGGTACTTCCTTGAGTTTGGGTGGATGGGGATTTGAAGATAGGCATCTGCTAGGTCTATCGAAGACACCCATTCCCCTGGAATCAGAGAGGCCCTGATGGATTCTGGTGTTTCCATTTTGAACCTTTCTACAAGTAGGAAGGTATTGAGCCTGCTTAGGTCTATTACTGGCCTCCACCTTTGGTGAGGCTTGGGTACAAGAAACGGGCGACTGTAAAACCCAAGAGATTTTACATTTTCCACCCTTTCTATTGTGTTCTTTGACAGAAGAAACTGGATACAAGAGGTCAGAGCTAGTTCTTTTTGGAAGGGCCTTGTAACCTGACTGAATCAGAGGGGCTCTGACTAAATTTGGTTTTGAGATGAATGGAAGAACGTAACCATTGGTGATAATGTTTAACACGTTGTCTGAACATTTGTTTGTGAGCCAGTCTCTTCTGAAAGAACGGAGGCGACCTCCTACTGGTGGACTGAGGGAGGCTTGAAAGGAGTCATTCGGAGGAGGGGTTTCCACGCCTTCGTCCACTTGAGTGGGGTCGAAAACGACCGCTGGAGCCTCTGAAGTTCGGTTTCCCCCTACCTGAGGAAAACGATTGGTTACTGCTTTGAGAGGAATTGCCCCCATAGGGCGTTTCCTGTAGGAGCCTCTTTTCTTGTTGTGGTGGGGACCACGAAAGGGCTTGTTTTGATAGGGTCCAAAACCCTGAGAGTCTTTAGGGGTGCCTTTTTAAGGAGGAAGTCCTCTCCATCCTTCACTAATTGAGACTTGAAAAGAGGGGTAGGCCAGAAAGGCGAGTTCCTCAGTTCCTGATGTCTTGAGTCCCCTAGATGTGGTTGAAGAAGGGTCATTTCAGCCTCTCGTCTCAGAAGGCCAGTGTTGCCCATAGTATAAAGCTCCCTCTGGAGTATGTGGCCTACAGATTTGCTAAGGCAGGCTAAGGCTCTCTGTTGAATAAGAATTCTCTTATTCATGAGGCGTTTTCATAACCACATCTGGCAGCTCTTTCAGGGTCGGCACCCTTTTGAATTTGCTTTTGACCCTTTTGAAGGTAGCCTTGGCACTGTGTAGGCACTTCTCTATAACAGTGTTACAGGAGGAGGCAGTCCTAGTGAAAGTAGCTGTAAAATTGATGGTAGAAAGATTCTGCCTAGCTTGATGTTCAAGTTCCTTAAGAACTTGTAGGGGAACCTTGCCCACAGGGACCCCAGAGGGCTTTGGAGAGTTTGCAAAATCTGTGTTAAGTTCTTGAAGCTTATCTTCAAAACAAGGTTATCCCACCTTGTAGCACTTGGCTGTTGAAGCCGGGGGTTTGATGTATTTACCCTCAGGTAAATTGGAGGCCAAGAAATCTTGTTCAAATTTCTCAAAAGCATCTTTGAGAATGTGGTTTAAAGGGAGCATAACAGAAGGGCCTCTTGGCCTCAGCTCCTGTTGGCCTTTCTCGTCGTCCAGGCCTAGCACAGTGGTAGAGGACCTAGGCAAAGTTTCCCTGGGGTCAGGGAGATCTAGGATTTGCCTAAAAGTTTCCACTTCCTCAGCATATTGAGAAGGGAGGTCAGACATGTCTACTTCCCTGTAAAAGACTGGATCTGTGCTATCCTGATGTTCAGGCTCCTGAGGAGCCTTATGTTGAGGTTTAGTAGGCTTTTTAGTTGTAGCAGAGGACTCATCTTCCTCTTAAGAAGACGACTGAGAATAATATTTTGCCCTTACCTTGTGCTTCCTTTTGTCAGAATGCTTTTTTGCTTTAGGACACACCTTTTTAGAGTGTTCCGACTCAGAATGGTGTTCCGAGTGGTCGGATTCAACATCCGATTGCTTGGAAGCATGCTCGGACTGGACATTTTGAGAAGACTTGGGAGGAAGTGGAGGTCCATAAAAGTCAGTGTCCATTGGTTGAACATCCGAGTGGTCGGATGCCCTGGAAATAGAAGTCCGAGTCGGAATAGGGTCGGGCTGATTACTGGGTCCAGCTTTAGCAGAGTCGGATGTCTTAACTACATCCGACTCGGAGGCTTTTTTGAAAGAGAGCATTTCGTCTCTTGAGAGACTTCATAGCCTCCAACATGGACGCCTGAAAAACCCCCATTTCTTGCTTAAGTTGGATGCTAAAAGTACTACCCAGGGATTTTTCTAGCCTACTCTCTATTTTATTCTGCAATGCAGTACCTGGGGTGGGTGGGACAGTTTGTGGAGTCTTTAATGACAAAGATTCAAAACGCAGGGGTTGGGGACGTGGAGGTGAAGAAAACAGGTTTTCAGCAGCACCCTCAAGGTCTGCCTGAGAGCCAGAAAAGGCATCACCATCGTCACCCCAGGTCAAGATCATCTTTGCTAGTATTGGGATCCGATGTCTTCTGCTTCCTGATATACAGACGTCTATGTTTAAATTTAATCTGCTGTTCCTCAGAGAAACTATCACAGATATTGCAGGGAGACTGGTTAGTGACACAGGGGTCGTCTCCCTTGCCAGATTCCCTACAGGTAGGGCAGTAATTGAGGGTATTGAATGGATAGCAGAAGTGACGGCATTTAGATTATCTTGCCTTTGCGCTTGCTTGGTGGGAAGACTTTTTACTGCAATAGAATAATCTGAGTCGAAACGCGGAAAACTCACAAAGACATTAAATATTCAAGGAATACTTATCGTGTACTTCCCAAATTTATACAGAATGTTCTATGAAATAACATTAAACAAATGGCTGAATAATAACATCCAACAATACGTACGTGCTGAGAAAACAGTAAATTATTGAGAGATATTTCAAATGTCTTTCCAATATGGCGGCCAACGAGAAGAAGGACAAATTACCAAACGACACTGCTATGGTACATACTAAACCACAGACTCGGCCAAATCCAAACGTCCATTTTTCTTGGTCATTGGCTGGAGTCCTGCGGCCTCCCGAGTTAGCATTCAGTCCCACATGGTAAGCTATTGTGGCGCAATAAAACCTCAACTTTGACGTTTTTGTCAAGTTAATAACTTCACAGTTGCAGTAACTGTGGGGAAGATATTGCATCTGCAAAGCAGTAGATTAGTAAAGGTTCGACAAAGAGCCTTGCAGTTGGTGTAAAATTCATGCTTTTATTTATTAATACTTTATCCATATCATTATCATATATCCATATCATTATCATATATTCACCGCCATGACTAGTGACTGATACAGAAAAATCTTTATTTGCTTTTAGTGGATCTCCTTTATTAGTTATGTATGCACATATTCAAAGGCCATTATTTTGTTTACAATTTCGCATTGATGTTTTTGTCCACACAGTGATTGTACCATTCAGTTAAATATCTTTATACAATTAAATTAAACACGGTTTCTGAGAGGTAACTTCAAAGATGAAAGAGGGACTTCCAAGTGATTTAGAAGGTGACTTGGACAATGAGGTCAAAGTGTGTTTTTTTATTAAATGACTCAATTTTGACTTTGTGGACAATTTATAATCTATAAATCTCTGGACCAGTATTAATCAGCATTCTAATGTTTAAAGGAAGACTTTTTCTTGAAATTTTTCTCACAAGCTTCTAATAGGAAATTTTGCATTCAATAAAGTTAACTCTATTCTTAAAATGATTTTTCTTTGCAACAATGTTTAACTCTGAGGATGGTTAAAACCTTTCTTAAGTCAAGAATATGGACTTTGGTCTTTATATGGTCAGGTAAATCCATCCAACCTATTTTATGCTGAATTCTAATCTAATCTAATCTAATGTGGACTTTTATAGCGCTTAATCTCCATCACTGATGGACTCTAAGGCGCATCTAAACATAAAGCAAGGCAGTTAACGTTAATCAAGGGACATAGCCAGGTCATACCAAGGAGACACAGACGTAACGGGGGAGGCTATGGTGGGTAGGCTTTTGCAAACAGGTATGTTTTAAGCTTCTTTCTGAAGGAGGCAACTAATGTTGCACTGCGAACATCTTGAGGGAGTTCATTCCAGATCTTAGGAGCATCAAAGGCAAAACTATGACCAAAATGTTTGGCTGACTTAAAGACTGATGAATGCAAAGGAGGAACTGTAAGGTATTGACGATCTGGGTGACTATGCCTAGTACTATAGGGACAACTACTAAAAGACAAGAACGGTTCAAAATAGGAAGGAGAACCACTATGCAAAAATTTATACACAAGTGTTGCAGTTTTGAAAATACATCGGTACTTAACAGGCAACCAGTGGAGTTTCTTTAGAATGGGTGTAACATGAGCATACTTTCCATGATTTATAACAATACGAGCAAGGGTGTTCTGAATACTTTGCAATTTGTGCTGATTGAAACCTGACAAACCTCTGAACAGAGAGTTACAATAGTCCAGACGACTACTAACCAAGGCATTTGCAGCAAGGACTGCCACTTCAGGAGTAAGATACTTTCTAATTCTACGGAGGTCACGCATCTGAAGAAAGCACGCTTTGCAAGTCCTCTTGATATGCTCAGAGAAGGAAAAATCTGCATCAAACCACACACCTAGATTTCTGACAGAATCAACCGGATGAAGAAGGCTACCAAGAATGCTAACAGGAAAGTGAGAAGAAATCTTCAGACGTTGAGCCTTAGAACCAAAGACAATAAATTCAGTTTTTTCAGGGTTGAGCTTCAATTTACTGAGAGACATCCACTCTTGCACATCATGAAGGCAGGCATTTAGCTTGGCGAAAGCCGAAGAAGCATTCTTATGGGAGAGATGGAGTATCATCCGCATAAAAATGGAATTTAATATGCGGGTGGAGGCGAATAATTTTACTAAGTGGTGTTGTATAGAGTGAAAACAGCAACGGACAGATGAGATTGCTTAATTCAGATATTGTGGAGCCTATCTTGATGGCCTGGCAACGATTTCTTAAGTAGGAAGCAAACCACCTTAGAACTGTTCCACCAAGACCAAACCAGGATTTAAGGTAACCAAGGAGAATATTATGGTCTATAGTGTCAAATGCGGCTGATAAGTCAAGAAATACTAGAGCTGTGGGTTCACCGCGTGCCAGAGAGAGATGAACCTGGTTTTTTATCGACAATAAAGCAGTTTCCGTGGAATGTCCTGGCTTATATGCGGACTGATGAGGATTGTCCAGTTTGTTGTTATTGATGTGTGACGTTAGCTGCCTGGCAACGACTCGCTCAACCAACTTTGAGAGGAAACAAAGACCAGACACTGGGCGATAATTCTTAAGGTCGTCTCTGGGAAGGGAAGCCTTTTTTATGAGGGGGGTGACAACCGCCTTTTTGAAAGAATTTGGGAAAGATCCTTCAATGAGAGAATAGTTTACCAACTTGGTAATAGAAGAGAGGAGGATATCAAGACAATCCTTAAGGAGGAATGTTGGTATAGGGTCTAGTGAGCAAGATTTAGTGGGGGATTCACTGATACACTTATGGACCTCGTCTTCAGTGACAGGCATAAAGGCATTGAAAGCAGGAGGCACCGAATCAGGTGCATCATTGGAAGAGCCAGAAGTAGAAAAGGTGTCCCTGATTTTGCTTATTTTATTGGAGAAAAAAGAAGCAAACATGTCCGCAAGGCTTTTGTCTGAGCTATGAGCAGGCAGGACAGTCTCAGAGGTGCGATGCAACACCTTCCTTAATGACTGCCATAGCTTCTTGGGGTCACCACTGTTTGCAGTTATGAGATTAGTATAGTATGAACCCTTGTCTTTATTGGCCAGTCGATTACACCAGGCAATTTGCCTGCGGAGCCTTGACCTGTTCAACTCTGACTTATATTTTCTCCACCTTCGTTCAAATTGCCACCTAAGAGATCGAGCCATGCGATACGAATCAGACAACCACTCATCTGACTGCTGTTTTGCCTTGCGTGAGATGATAGGAGCATGCTTGTCAAGTACCTGTGTTACACCAGTTATGTACTGATCATACAGTCCTGCAGCAGTACCTTCAGGGGACCTTACAAATGGTATACTTTTAAGGTCATTTCGGAACTGGTCGATATCGATCCTGTGATACTGACGATAAGAGACCCATTTGTCGATACTGGTTGATGGGTGGGAGAAATCAAGTTGGCATCTTATGGCAGCATAGCCAGAAATGAAATCTCCAACACTAACATTGCGGACAAAATCAGAGTCACAAGGAGATATCAAAACATCCAGAGTGTGACCCAGTAAATGAGTCGGGCCACTGACACTTTGAACCAAACCACAACACTGAAGGATGTTGTTAAACCTGGACCTATCACCACACTCAATATCCAGATGGACATTTATGTCACCACAAATGATGAATCTGGAACCAGTCGAAGACAGAAAGCCAGAAAGAGCCAGAAAATCTTCCAGAAACTGAGTAGTACAAGAACCTGGAGGACGGTACACACAAGCAGCAACAACGCTATTGTAGTTGGACTTGAAAGAAAGTATGATAATTTCAAATGACCTAAAAACTGGTGAAGAGACAATCCTGGGAGAAAAGGTTTTTCTACACAGAAAACCGACACCACCGCCTAAACCAGTACACCTTGGTTTTTGGATGAAATTGTAATCGGCCGGAGTGAGAGAATTCAGGAGGCCATCAGTATCATTTGGTCTAATATGAGTCTCAACCAGACCCAGGATATCCAGGTCACTACATTTTATGAGGTCGTGCAGGAGAGGGCCTTTATTGCGAATGGATCTACAATTGACAAATCCAAAATTGGTGGGGCCAGGGTTTGAAGCAACATCGCCACACAATAAAAGGAGTAGTAGTAGGTTTTTAAATTTCAGTTGTGCAGGAACCTGTTTTGTATCACCAATGTAACAATATTTACGCACCAAAACAGGAAGTCGAAAAATAGAAGGGATACTCCTGTCAATCTTTTCACAATTCTGACTCCTGTCAGCATTCAGCCAGTTACACGAGAAACCATCACGCAGGAAACATATCACTAGAATGGCTTTCACAACTAACATGGCCAAGAACACACTACCCAGTCCAAAACAAAAGGAAACCAGAACTGTGCAAAAATAAACTGTCACAAGAAAAAAACAATGAAGAGTTAGCAAACTGTAAAAGCAGAGGAACCCATAATTACAATCATTCAAAAGCCAGAGTTAAAACCACAACTCAGCATAAAAAACAATAAAATGATCACTGGGACATAAAACCATAAAATAATCACTGGGACATGTCAGGTGATAAGGGGGCATGTGGAGAATTACTACCACGATAACGGGGAATGTGGGCGATAATGGGGTATAAGAAGATATTTAAGCAATTCAGGAGATATGAAGTAGATTAAACCAAAAATTTGTTAAAGGGAACTATGTATGTGGTAAAAAAGGCAATGATGAACCTTATAAACCAGTATGTAGCATAATTCATGCAATTTGAAATCGGATCGTTTGAAAACACAATACCCGCCTAAATTCAATACACACCTATACCAAAAGTTAAACAAATAAGACTAACTGACTTGAAGCTGTTAAAAAGCACATTAATATTTGTTTCCTTATCCTGTAATAAAGAAGGTGTTTTACCACTTATCTTTATACTTCTGCTGATAGCAGGTCTACTTTTATCAATTAACATACATCTGAAATATCTGAAATATGCATTTATATCACATGAAAAAATGACAAAAATATACTGAAGTTGCTTTATTCATGAAGTGATGAATTCATCAAACTATCAACTTATCTTAAGTTCAAGGACTGTCAAACTTGTGTCGTACTTAATAAAACAGGTTGTCAACTTGGTCATTTTATTAATGATGCGGAAGAAAATAAGAAGTGTATTATAAATTTGAAAACATTTGTTTTCATAAGCCCTTGATAATCAGATATCAATAGTATTGGTTATAAAACACCGTTTAACAGCAAAAGTAGAACACACACAGTCATATACAACCACCACTCTTTGTTAATTAACCAGCAGCTGATGTCAGGGAAATATTCAAATGTCCATGTGTCTTTTGGAAACTGTTTAAAGGATTTAAAGCTACAAACCTAATTTTCAATTAAAAAGTACATTTCATCCTGCCATGTAAACTCATAACATCAAATCACAATGAATGATACTAAGTCATGGGCAAAAGTAAACTGAGGTGGGCATATTAAACCAAATCTGATGAAATGGTCTTTTTCAGATTATAAGCTCTCATCTGAGTTGTCTATCTTTAGAAACCAATTGTGGTAAACCAAGCATACCAGTATTTGTTTCCACTAATGGAAATAAATCATTTACCACAGAAAAGTTAAAAGCACTTATCACTTGCCTGATATTCAATTTACATCGCAGGTTATTATAACTGAACAAAAATTTCTGCCAAGAGTATGCAATGTTCACATTCCCGTAAAGCTCATATTTACTATTATTATTATTAACATTAAAAGCAATGAATAACAGAACTTGAAAAAAGACTAAGTAAAAGAAATTTATTTAGGATCACTTTGACAAAGTCACCTGACAAAGCCACCATAAACAATTCTCTGGATGATAATGTTGTTTTAACTTAGTAATGTTACACTATTACCAACAAGAGCAATTTTTAAATATTGCTCCCCACAAATACCTAAAAAATATTTGTACTTAAAAAGACAAGTTTTTATACTGATATCTGAATCATTGATATATCAAAGATAAATCAAGATAAACAAAAAGAAAGTAGGCAAAACCCTGTTAACTCATACTACAGTTCAAACAAACCTGCATGATCCACTTCTTCCAAAACATATTCCCAGCTGTCATCTGGGTCATCCTAAAACAAGCCAAAAGTAAAGCTTACACATGCAAAAATATCCTTTGGATGATGCAATTGTGTGAAGGATTTTTGTGGATTATGACTTGTACTTTTATGGCTGTTGGAGCCAAACTTAAGATCTCACCTGACACCAATTTTATGGCTGTGATACGTCAGGCCATCTTATGATTGGCCAACCAAGCTCAAGATGGGTTATTTATCCTTATTTATTTCATCACCCTATTAAGTCCAGAGAGTTAATAGTAAATATTTATGATATATTCTTTTTTGTAATGCAATAAATATACAGCAAAAGAGTAAATTTGACAAAATGTGAATTATATATTAACTTTCCATTTACAATTTTTTTTTACAAAATATGGGGTAGAATGCATATAAGAATAAAGAATGTGTATGTAAGATCCTACAGTACTATAGGCTATTGAAAGTGGTATAAAACTGTAACTTTGTGACACAAATATTTGCATAAGCATCTCTAGTGGAAAATTGACAACCATGGAAATAGTTTGAAATTTCAAGTACTCTTAACATAGATTTTACATATTTTGAAAATTAATATTACCTTACCATTTTTAATGTTAACTTTACCATTTCTTATGTTTAAAGATCTTTGCAAGGTCATATACATAAAATAACAAAAAGGTAAATAATTTAAACCTCTTCACGGATGTGTTGAGACTTGTACAAGTTAGGGTTTTACATCCAATTCAAAAGCCAGGGTCATAATGGTATATACCGGTATACTGCTTGCTGCCATATAATGGCACAAACCTTAACTTGGCACAAAACAGAAGTTAAAATATTAAATAACGGATGTACTTTATTGCCCACACTCGCGCATTTCTGCTAAACAAATAAGGAAGTCTAAGTGACGACAGACAGGGTGTATCCACTAAATTTCAATATTTTTTCCATGACTTCTCCATGACCGAAGCCTTAAAATTATGGACCTTTTACATGCTTCGTGGCATGCCAGATACATGTATCGAGGCCACGAGCTTCGGACGGTTTTGCCTTAGAGAACCACTCATAAGGTTCCAGTCACAGTACTGGAAGATGTGGAAGACACCAAAATTGGATCTGATTACATAAACATATCCTTGTATTGAAATGCTGGATGAAAGAAAGGAACAACGCTATTTCCCGAAAGGATATCTTTTAATTTCCATGACTTTTTATGAATTTTCCAAAACCTGGAGTCAATTTCCGTGACTTTTCCAGGTTTTCCATGACTGGATACACCCTGGACAGAAATAATTTAAATATCTTCGGCAATTTCTATATGCAAATTGTGCCAAGTTGGGGCACTGATTTCATGTATAAATTATATTATCGCTCATTAAAAACAATTGTAAACGTCAATTATTTTGATTTTATGTCAGTAAAATGCTGTTATAATTGCGCTTGTGTCAACACATATTTTAATAAAAAGAAATCCACTAAACTACACTCAAAAACAATCAAAAATAGTGTGCCAAGTTATGGTGGGAAGCAGTATTCATCATTTGTCATTTGTGGAAGTCAAACCCACAAAGAGGAGACAGTCTGTGATTAGATGCCAAACTTGCTAACCGCTAGGCCACTATGGACCTACAACGAGTTGTACAATGTTATTTTGTTTGTAGAAGTGATCAAAGGCAGAAAAGTACTTCAATGAAATTGTTATAATTTCTGAGTATGAACAAAACTTCCACTCTGAGCCCTGCCAACAGGATCAACTCTACCTGTAGGTGTCCAGAAAGAGCAGACAACAAATACTTCTTCATGTGTAGTACTTCAGCAGTATCTTCTTTATCATGATAAACACGCAGAACAACTCCACCAGGTGAACTACTGAAGTATACTCTGAAAGTAGCAAAAATGTCAAATCCAAAGTGGTGGTCTCATTTCTCCAGTTTGTCAGAACCAAGTTTGGAAACTTATTTAATAATTTGGTAAAACCTAAGTAAAACATTCTTCTCTGTAATTGTCTTGTTAAAGTTAGTGTTATTTTGCTTTAATTGAAATAGACTCTACAAAAGAAACTGCCAACTGACCATTTGCAGTCCGTTTCAAGATGATAGTAAAATTGGTATATGGAATTGGAATTCAATCTTCAAAGAGCTTATAATTCTACAGAATCTATATTGTATAAAATTTATCCAGACTGGTGACATATTGATTTTATTTCTTAAATTATGTGCCAATTTGTGAGAAATACTCGTGCCAAGCAGCATTCCAAAAGTATCATTCACAGAACATAGCCAAATATCTGTAAAAACATGTTTAATTTAAGTTACAGCCTATTATCAAATTTACATTAACTACATTTAACTGCAATGTACTACCTCCAAAATAATGACCCAAGATTTACATTAATGTAACAAAAACAACAATATTGTAAATTTCACCAGGAATGTACTAAAACTGTGACCATTAATGTAATAATTGTATGCTAGTAATAACACCGGACATTAGCCACTACTATGAACAATAAAACAAGAAATAATACATAACCCCATTGTGTTATGTTGTTTTATCAGCTAAAAAAATGTAATAATTTACAAAAAAATACATTCCTTCTGTTTTATTTTAGTATTTAACCATTTCTACCAAGTGATGGTTTCTGTGAATATTTTTGATAGCTGTATCACAAATTAATATCTCAATGTATCTATTGTATTACTCCTTATGCATTCACAGGAAAATATTTTATTACTTACTTGTACTGAAGGGCATTTTCAGGATATTGGACTTCAGCCCCTAGAAAGATATGAGCATAAAATGCAAACTTTATGACAAATAGTCTTCTATTAATAATTTGATATTATAGAAATTTGATATTATAGAAATTACAGGGCAGCAGGAAACAAATACCACAGACTATAAACCAAGCTTTAGCAGTAAATGTATATTTTGCTTTAACAAATACGAGAGGTGGTGGCATTAAAAGTCAGGTTGATAAAGTATGTTAGGCAGGGAGTAGACAGGGAGATTTATCATTGCTGCAAAGGCAACAAAACAAGACGATTGACAATGTTCAACATTATGAGACTTCAGTTTCTTTATTTGAAAAAAAAACAATTACAGTTAGTCACTTCTATGGGCTGTAATAAATTTTGGTTATTTCTAGTTGAAGTTTTAGGCTGCACCAAATGTGCCTCCTCTTTCCTTCAAAATATAAATTAATGATGTAATCCTGGATAAGGCCTAGAGAGAGACATCTGATGTCAAACAGATAAGTGTGTAGGATACTTTTTCCTTATCCAATATACTGTCCTGGATTATGGGGTGATAATAGCCCTAGACATCTACCCAATCAAAGTAAGCTGGAGACCCCAGATATCATTTCAGCATTGGTTTAATGTCAGCACATCCATCTGTCCGATAATTGCAGCCCCAGTTGGAAAATCAGCTTTTGCATGTAGGACA
Source organism: Sabellastarte sp. h YS-2021 (assembly GCA_964017235.1). Lineage (NCBI taxonomy): Eukaryota > Metazoa > Annelida > Polychaeta > Sabellida > Sabellidae > Sabellastarte > Sabellastarte sp. h YS-2021. The sequence continues at coordinate 21,183,578 of OZ024927.1, forward strand.
CAATGTGACTGGCAAGAATTATATTCCCACTATATCATGAGCTAATAAGATTGCAGCATGGAGGTATGTGACCATTGTATAGAAAGGGCAAATAACTGACAAATAATGGGAAGTTGTTAGTTCAGGGAATAATTGATAATCACATGATCAAGGATGTTATCAGGCTTCTTTGGTCATATGCAAACATTAACAATGGTGGATGGGAGTCTAAAGATGATAATCCATAAACCAGTGATGAATATTTTGTTGTTAAATAATAACTTTTTATTGTGAATTTACAATGACAATATTATTTTTATGTCTAAAATTGTAAAATTATGAGTAAAAAGTTGGTGGCTCATTGAAATCTGATTATTAAACACTATAATAAATGATATTTTATTGAGTTTTCCAAAATCTCTCACTAATCTCTTGAATAAAAATACACGGTCACCATTGGCCCAACATTGGCCCAAAGGTGGAAAAGTCTGACGACCATGTGACCAATACCAAACATCAGTCTGACACAATAATAATATGCACAGATGGTCATAGAATAATAATACATCTTTTACCTTTTTATTATTTTTGTCAGTATATATGTCTCTCTGTATGTATTGAATTTCAATGCTAGTGTTCTACTGTATCAGTTTTAAGCACAATTGTAATTTTAATTTCATTTAGCTGTGAAATACCACCAAACAGAAATTTAACTTGCACTTTACCTGGATGAGACCTCACACATGTTTTCAAGTTTATAAGGTGCCCGCTTGAGTATTGCTGGACTCGTGTGTTTTATAAAGAGTCTGATTGCGGATTTTTGGAATCAAATGACACTGTTGTGCACACCTTTATTCCAATCTTTTATCACTTAAGTTCCATGCCAATCATAATACTCTATAAAGTTTAGTGGACGAACATCTTGAGATTTTTTGGGTTCTAATGAAAGGGTAATAATACTGGCTACATCAGGGGGTACAAGTGGGACATTTTATTTGAATAGGCCAGAAGTTAGGTCTAAATTCGATGATGTGGGCCACTTTAGATAACATGGTTGGAGCACAAGTTATTGGGGAATGGTGATGTATCCTATGGAAGTTGAGATAGATTTGAGATAGGTGAATGGTAATTTGGGGCAATTTTTTTCAGATTATTCAGAGATTTCCAGGCAGAGGAAAACACAAGTCCCCTCTCCTTGGGGTTAAGGTTTGGATCTGCACATTGGCAGGTGAGCGGGATGGGGTCACACCTTTGGGCCACTTCAAGGTGGAGCATCTCTACTTCATTAGAATGCCAGGGTGCCGTTGGCCTCTTCATCTGAATTACAATGAAAAACTAGTAAGAACACTGTCAGTTCCCTTTGGACTGTCTAAACATTCCCTACAGTCTGTGGTTTACCCCAAACTGCCAGTCACACAAGATGTAATAAGGTGATCACTGGCCAATATAGACCGCCTTTCCTCCACCCACCCAGCAGCAAGAGCCTCCTCAGCAGCCAGCCCAGCCCCTCAGCAGTCATCTGAGCCCAAGCAACAGCAGCAATAGAGTTACTGCAACTACCTATAAAAGGTCCTTTTCAGGACCAATGCTGTAAAATATATTTTCAGGACAACTGCTGAATCATAGGTCATTCTCAGTACCACCTGAATATTCCCAAAACAATAAGTTGCATGTTTAGAAAAACTGAAAACAAAAACAAAATAATTACACTGCTCCACACCAAACACATGACCCCAAAACACAAGAAATAAAAGGATTGATTAAGTGAAACTTTCAGGTTAAAAAAACTTCAAAGAAACTTGATGAGGACTTTTAAAACTTTTTCTATTCTATTCTATTCTATTCTGTACTTTTATAGCGCTTAATCTCTGCTAGGCAGACTCTAAGGCGCAACACCCAAAATCAAGTTTAAGAAATCATCTGTCCATAGCCGTTGCCAAGTCCAGTACCACGGAGACGCCGGATAGAGTGTAAGCTAAGGTGGGAATGCCTTGTGGAAGAGATATGATTTTAACCTTTTCCTGAAACAGGTGAGAGTTGGGGCAGAACGTACCTCATTAGGCAAATGATTCCAGACTGTGGGGGCATCAAAAGCAAAGCTGTGGCCAAAGTGATTTTTGGATTTATGTACAGATGGACAGAATTGAGGAACCTCCAGGAACCTTTTATCTGGATGGTTGTATCTTGTACTATATCTTCCGCAATGAGTGGGCAGAAGAGGACCAAAGTAACTGGGATGACCACTGTGAAGAAACTTATAAACTAGAGTGGCAGTTTTGAAGATACAGCGAGATTCAACTGGGAGCCAATGGAGTCGTTTGAGAATAGGAGATGCCCGCGTGTATTTGTTACAGTTTGTGACAATCCTGGCAAGTGTATTTTGAATACACTGTAGTTTACGCATATTGAGACTGGACAGACTCCTGAAGAGAGAGTTGCAGTAATCAAGGTGACTGCTTTTGACCTTTGAAAAAATTTTAACTTAAATAAACTTTGAAATTTAAACAAATATTTTGACCTTTTTCAGATCCCAATTATAGTTGGATTTTACTCCAACTTTGATAAATTTTAAGTGGGTTTGAATTTTGACAAATTTAAAATTGGAGAAAACTTTTGACTTTTGAGATACTTTGACAATTTTGAAAAGATTTTGACATTTAGATTTCACATTTAACTTTTGACCTTTGAGAAGTTTTGATGAACTTTTTAAAGTTACATAACAATTTTAGCCGTTTGAAAAGTTTTAAAGTTACAAAGATTTTAAAATTTGCCAAGAAAAAAATTCATTTTTGTAAACTTCTTAACTTAAATCCAGTTCAAAAGAGGGACAAAATCTAAACATCTATGGAACATATTTGGGAAACTTGTTGGAAAGTTGGGGGGACATTGGGTACAATACCAGGTTAAGAACTAATGGGGTAATCCACTAGTCCTGAAAATGACTGATAGGTGCCAGCTTCTTCTGTCCCCAGGGTAGGTGTCTGTCACATCTCAGATGTCCTCCTGCCCAGCCAATGCTCCAAGGTGACTGAAGTAATTTTTCAGTCAGTCTCGCTGATGCTTTGACTCCCTTGAAGGATTCCTGTAGTTTTCATCACGCACATACACTACTGGTTCATTTCATAGGGCCGCTAAATCATTTGCTGGGATTGGTGCCCTGTCTGCTCCACTTGGTGTGTCGTCAGCATGTTGTGCAACAAAACACATATTAAAATAATGTCTCTGACAACCTTTGGCCTTTGCTCCATTGTGCCTAGTAGGAGCCTGAATCTGCTTGCTAGGATTCTAAACACATTTTCTACTACCCACCTGCCTCTGGAAATCCTGTAGTTTGTAATCATCTCTTTCCTTGCGAGTTGTCTTCTGCTGCTGGGTATAACAAGCTATGGCATCAAGGTGAAGGCGTCTTCACCCAGCAAAAAAAAAATCGTGCAAATCTGGTCCTCCCCCAGGGGTTCAGGTGCTGGAAGCCCCAATGTGCCATTCTCTATCTTTTTCTTCAACTTGCTTTGGTTAAATACTTGTGCATCTGATGAAGATCCACTTGACCTAACATCTACCCATTAATCTGTAGTCTGTGTTGACAAGAGCTAGCAGCACCAATGAAAAGAAGCCCTAAAAATTGAAAAATTCACTCCAGATTTCTTTGGCTTCTTCATGGTGATATGCTTCCGGTCCAGTGCACCAAGAGCGTGGGGGACAATTCCACTGGTTCTGAACTTCTCCTCAATATGTTTCCAGTCTTCAGTAGTGGTAGGGCAGGTCAAATATTCTTCCTCAAATTAAGCAAAGACGGCCCGGCACACAACAGGGACAAATTTACATATGGTGGTTTAGCCAACCAGCCAGCAATACTGTAAGGATGTGTATGTTTCTCCTATTCCCAGGTGTTTCAGCATTATTGCCAGTTTCAATCTAACTTCTAATGGCCTCCTAAAATTGGTGACTTCCTTCTTGATTTGGTGGTGTATGCTTTCTTCAATGAGGTAAAAATCTGCAGGTGGCATCCTGACAAAATTCTGGTAACCTAGGATATCAGTCTGTATTAAGTTGGCCAGGAGGTTCCTATAGCATCCATGGCATGATCCAGGGGTTTTATGGAATCCTTCTTGGTCCTGGGTTCAGATGTGTCCTTTTTTGTTTGCAAATCTGAATATTTAACTCAATAAAAATTAACAGGGCCCCAAGTTTCTGTAGAAATCTGATGTGTGGCTGGCATCTTTGCAGTGATAAATGATGAGTAACAGCAACAAGGGGTTTATATAGTGTTGCTCAGATCCCTACTCGCGTTCCCAACTCCAGAAATTAATCAGTTCAGTCAGGGTGGACTGGGACACTGCTCCAGTCTTGTCGGTTTGTCTCGATGGCTTGTTGTGACGTGATACAACTTAGCTGCCCAGCAGGCATAGGTCCAATTCTTGACATCATGTTTTGGTCATGTTAGTATATGACATCAAGTAACTCTCACTCGGACATGATTTAAGGTGGTCACGTCATCTGACACAAATCTGACATCCCGTTTATGTGACATGACATGACTTTATGTGAATAACATACCTATAATATCAACTAGATGTCAAAATGATTACCAGACCTAACGTAATAGTATTATCCTATTCAGTGACATAAACTTGACACCATCCCAACATGACTCTGTGTAGTCATGTAAAATGATGAAAATATGATGTTGGAATAATATGATGTGACATGATATTCTACTCAGACATTGTTTCTGACATCTTAGTGATATTAATATGATGTCACTTTGTTGAGACATTTAAAGTGGAGTATCATCATGTCATTTGAGATCAGATTAACATTAGTAGTCTATAAAATTATGATTTCACTTTTGATAAATATTACAAAATCATCATGTGGATGTCTAAATCATGCCTAAGTCGGAATAATTTATCTAGTCTGTGTTAAGTCAAAGTTGGGTTTTCCATCCTGTAAAACAGCCAGGGTTATTAGGAGAGGCCCTCAGCTTTTTCACATGAGTAGGGGCAAATCCAGGCAGAGGTGACAGCCTGTGATTAGATACAGGACCTACTAACCAACTTGGCCTCTAGCCTGTGTGGATATTACTTTGACAAAAATAATTAATTTTTGGTATAGACAAAACAATCATGTTTAAAACTGTAACTAAAATGCTGTGTTGGAGCAAAAATCTTCAAGAAATAGGTTGATTTCATAAACTAATGTACACTTTAGTATTTGCAACCAAGCCAAATATTGAATAAATAAAGTAATATGTTTAGAAAAAAGTGCTTCAAATATTCAAACTTTTGTACCCATAATTTGTATCTTTACACATAGTATAAGTTTTTCAACTTCTTTACACATGACATTCATTATTTTCTACCATGGAATAATCTGTATAGTACATGGAAATGACTTATGGCTGTGTCAGGTAAGTGTACACAAATGGCAGTTGTATGTTGGGAGTTTAAGCAATTTAACATAATATTAATGTGAAAACAAGAATTGTTTAAACCAAATTTGTATTACTAAAAATTGGTATGAGCACTTATGAAATGATGTCAATCAGATTTTTAAATCAGTACATCAAATTGATATCAGTTTCTGATGTCATATAGACATGAAGTCAATCCAAATTAAGTCATCCTACTGATGTCTCATACTGATATCAAATTTATAATCGGCTACTAGATGTCATTTTTATGGCTTTTTCATATGTCAAATAGACTAGGCTACTAAAGATCTATTTGACATCTAGCACATGCTGTCATTTCGAATTTCAAATAAGCATGAGTTTTGGATGTCATACCCAGTGTCTTTTTGATTTCTTTTTGATATCCTATTGCCTGCTGGGAGGGTTAGGGCTTTACAGCTTGTCGTGATAATTTCCCATCTGGTCATGGAGAAAAAAACACCCTGAACTCAAATCATGTCCATATCTTGACAAAGACAAGCTGGAATTAATATATTGCATCCTGTCAGGGAGGTGACACGGACCCAGCTTTTTCGCATGTTTTTTTCTGGATTTTTATTCCAGATTCACTTTGCTCACCAACCCTACAGTTGGTAAGGGTCGACTCAAGTGGAACACCCCCATTAAAGACTGGCCACACTGACAATCTACGATTGGTCGTGAAGATTTCATTTTGCCGCCCAAAATTCCGTACATAAAAGTTACAGAAGATATACGGTAATGGGTGGTCGTCTGGCCAGTTGCCAATAAAATTGTCCAATATATCGGCACTATTTACAGCTGAAAAAATATATATTAAGTGTATCAATATGGAGAGAAACTTGTATAGTACACAGATAATAGAGAGGTTACGCACTACGTTTTTCAGTCACCGTAAACGTTAAAAGTCCGTGTGTGACGTCATTACATATTGAGTGAAGCCCATCCTCACGCGGGATTGCTTCTTCGAGAGGAAAAGTCTCGCGAGAGAATGGACCTAGCGTTTTATATGCAAGTTAGGGTAGAGTTACGTAGATGATTTCCCTTAAAGTTTCTACTTTATTTATAATATTTACATTTGGAAAATTAATGAATATATATTTAAAGAAATATGTGTACAATCATTTACAACACTCAATGAATCCATCCAATCTAAAATGACCAGTAAAAGGACAAATTTTCACAACCGGCTATTTCCTGGAGAAGTCCTTCATGGCCACCATGATATTAAGGCCAAGCTCAAGCAAGATTTTCATCGACATAATTAAGGATATAAATTTAAGCTCGTGTAAATTATTGTTGTGCAATATAGTTTGGTTTGGAGGCTAGTTTTTGGCTACGTTTCTATCAAAAAATGGTGCAGTATTATAGTTTGTGATTATTCAAGGTTAAACTTAAGTCATAAAATTAATCTAGCTGTTTAATATAATATTTTAATATTTACTTCAGATTTTAAATGGTGGATTACCAAATAGAAAAAAAAACTTTGTAGCATCCAAAAATCTTTGATATATGTTTCACTTTTGTGAAATATCACTTAAGAAGTAAACCAACATAAACAATTAAGTTTCTAAAGTGTCTAAGGAACATAGGTTGCAGCATCTAAATATCTTTGATATATATGTTAATCACACTTTGCCAGTTATTGCCCCTGTGAAACAAAACCGATGCAAATTGTATCCACCAGAAAGAAAACTAACCAAAGCCATTCTGACATCGCTTAACCTTGAAGGAGAAGCCCAAGGTGAAATCTGACCATATCAAAAGATTCTTAGCCCATGATTTCCTATAAGATAGTGTGACACTGCAAACCTCTAGGAATATGAATAAGCAAGATATAAACACTGTTAATTTTGGCAATCCTCATTTGACCTTGAAAGAGGGGCCAAAGGTCAAATCTGATCACACCAAAAGATTCCCAGTCCATGATTTCCTAGATTTTGGTTTACCATTCCAAACCTCTAGTACCAATGATAAGCGAGTTATAGGCACTTTTAAGTTTGGCAATCCTCGTTTGACCTTGATGGAGGGTCCAAGGTCAAATCCGACCACAGCAATAGATTCCTTGCCCATGATTTTGTCTAGCTTTGCTTACCATGCCAAACCTCTAGGACCAATAATAAGTGAGTTATAAGCACTTTTAAGTTTGGCTGTCATCGTTTGACCTTGAAGGAGGGGTCCAAGGTCAAATCCGACCACAGCAATAGATTCCCAGCCGATGATTTCCTATAGGTTGGTTTACCATCCTAAACCTCTAGGACAGATAATAAGCTAGTTATAAGCACTTTTAAGTTTGGCTGATTCTCGTTTGACCTAGAGGGAGGGGTCCAACGTCAAATCCGAACACACCAAAAGATTCCCAGCCCATGATTTCCTATAGGTTGGTTTACCATCCCAAACCTCTAGGACCAATAATAAGCGAGTTATAAGCACTTTTAAGTTTGGCTATGCTCGTTTGACCTTGAATGAGGGGTCCAAGGTCAAATCCGGCCTCACCAAAAGATTCCCAGGCCATGATTTCCTATAGGTTGGTTTACCATCCCAAACCTCTAGGACAGATAATAAGCGAGTTATAAGCACTTTTAAGTTTGGCTATCCTCGTTTGACCTTGAAGGAGGGGTCCAAGGTCAAATCCGACCACACCAAAAGATTCCCAGCCCATGATTTCCTATAGGTTGGTTTACCATCCCAAACCTCTAGGACCAATAATAAGCGAGTTATAAGCACTTTTAAGTTTGGCTCTGCTCGTTTGACCTTGAATGAGGGGCCAAGGTCAAATTCGACCACACCAAAAGATTCCCAGCCTGTGATTTCCTATAGGTTGGTTTACCATCCTAAACCTCTAGGACCAATAATAAGGGAGATATAAGCACTTTTCATTACTGGAAAGAAACGCCTGTGGTGGCCATCTTGTTTTTCAAAATGAGGCCAAAAATATTCCCAGTCAAGATTTTATAATGAGGAACATATCCTGCGAATTTGAGATCTCTACCTATAATACCCTTTGCTCTAGAGGGCCACCAAAAGTCCTTGTTTAAAGTCGAAAAACGCCCGTGGCGGCCATCTTGTTTTTCAAAATGAGGCCAAAAATATTCCCAGGCAAGATTTCATGGTTATGAATATATCCTGCAAATTTGAGAAGGCTAGCTATAATATTTTTTTCGTTAGAGCGGTAACGGTGAAATCTCTCTACACACTGCGGCGGCGTAGGCGTAACAAAGTCAAATCCATAGTATCCACTGGATGCTATCCGGTGGATACAATGATTTGCCAATGATAGAAACTGTATGTTACGATTAATGGATGCTAATTTGATACATGCTTACCCGATGTACTATTCATATATAAATGTTAGCAATAAAGTCTGTCACTGAATGGAGATTAAGCACTTAAGTGTTCTTATTGCACTACATTTATTGTTTGCTTTTAACTGGGAAGGGGGGGGGTGCAGCGACCAAGTTTTAAGGGGCCAATTTGCCAAGGGCTGATTTGGCAGTTAAAGGGCCGTTTTGTCCAGTTCCATGTATGTGAGTAATTATAATGCCATGTTATTAACCCTAGAGGTTTGGGATGTGAAGACAACTTTTGGTAATCATGTATCCTAAATCTTTTGGTGGGTTCACATTTGACCCTGGGCTCCTCCATCAAGCCTTATTGTGGTTCTTGATACTTATAATGCTTTTATATTTGCTTTATGATCTAGCGGTTTGTGGTGTGAAAACAACTTACAGGAAGCCACATTGCATGAATATTTTTGTGGGGTCACATTTGATCTTGGACCCCACCTTTAAAGCCTAATGTGGTCCTTGATACTTTTACTTGTCCTGTGTCTCAATTGTTATCGGTCCTTGAGGTAAGTTGAGTTATTGCGTTAGTAAGTGTATACCTAAGTTAATATATCTCGATACCAAATCAAAAATTGTGTGCATAACTTAATTTCCATATAACAAGATTATATTATGCTTATGGACAACTTAATTAACATGTGATAGATGATATTTGTGCACAAGATCATCTAATTAAGCAGGGGCGGATCCAGCTTTAAATAAGGTGGTTCACATGTCCATGGCATGCGCAATCCAATGCAGGCTTTTCAGCTTTTAAATCTGTCATTGGGCTCACTGTCGAACCCCTAACATTTTCAAGGAGGTAGCGAGTCTGAACCCCCCTTAAATTTAATCCATGTACTTTGATGGATTAACTTTCGGATCAATGAGGATATTTTAATCAGTCACTACACAAAACAGAGGAATTAACGGTTTCATGAAAAACACTGGAATTTTTGGTGCAGTGTTCAGTTAGAATTTCTTTTTCCCTCTCTGACCAGTTATTATTCCTCACCACTTTGGTACATTTGGATGGTACTATAATACACTTTTCATCCATATTTTTAATCCAAATATTGATCAATAAATAAAACTTTGGCAGATGAGTAATGATTAATTTGTTCACATCTTGCAAGTTGCTGCAAAGTTATGGCAAGATTTCATGTCACTGATTGAAATTTAAAAAAAATCAAATATTTGATCTTTTCAGCTCAAGTGATCCCTGCTTTGTGAATAGCTATTTGATCCGCTGGCTCACTTGAAACTGTTGATCTGATCTCGATTTGTTCTTAATCCATGTTAGTGAATAGTGTCCCAGCTATTAAAATTTATGCAAAGGCTTAATTTTAACTTACCTTCCTGAGATGCTAAAGTGTGGGACAATGACAGTATACGGACAGCCTTCCATGTTCCAGTGAAATTAACATCATTGACTTGAACTGGATCTACCCTGAACTTGAAAAAAGACGGTACAAGTTTTTGGTAAAAAGGCACATTACTGGGCAGACAGTATAATTATCATTGTAATTGCATCTTCCACTCTATCCAGGAGTTAGAAGTTTTCATCTGAGAAATATTATCATGCTATTTAAATCAAATACTTTAAATCTGAATTATACTGGTGAGTTTCACATTCATTTCTGGCATTTTGTTCGAGCCAATGAACATGTCTTGCAGCTGCCTAGAAGAATGTCCGCCAATGTTCAATTTAATTGATTGAAAATGAACATATCAGGAAGATTAAGTGTTAAATGTGGTACAATTAAAATGACTTAATATCACCATTCGTATATGTGAGTTGGAAATGATGGGCATAATGAACTCTTGTATTAACCTATATGTTAATTCTGACTTATATTCTTATGTGCTTTCAATGGGACACCTAAAGCAATTTTCTCAGAGAATATCCCGTACTTTATCGATTTTGCTTTACTTAGATCACGACAAAGCAAACAAAATAATATCATTGTGGACAAAATAGAGGTATTAAAAATGTTTAAAAACATTCATAGTGTCTTTAATGAAAGTTATAACAAACACTTTCTGTTTTTATTATGTTTAGTTTGTGTGGATCCAAGTGGTTATTGTTTCTCAGCGTTAAAATTTACACATTCGTGATAAATGTAAACCCTAGCTAGGATGGCTTAATTTCTCAGTTGAAGTTTTTGTTCAAGTTGAGATCCACAAAATAAATCTAATCTGAGTCCAGATATTTCCTGCCAGTCAAAATATTGCAAACATTTCATACAAGCATAATAGAGTGTGAGGAACGACTTTATTAGGTCAGGCTCAGGTTATTGTTATACTTTATTTTTTTAGATTATTTTTTGTTTTACGTCACAATCAACAGCCAGGTTCATATCCCAAAGGGTAGTTTTGGGTGGAGGAACCAGTGCATACTAGTTGGTCAAGATTCCGCACTGTAAACCACCGGGCATCGGCAAGTAACTACCAACTTTCCAACGTGAAGCACCCGGGCCGAGATTCGTACCAGCCACCGCAGAAGCTGAAGGTGGTCACTCTAACCACTACACCACTGTGCCTCCTCAGTGTTATACATTAAACCAAAGCTTAAGTCAAAATCAGTTGGAAACAAAATGAAAATCTCCAAGAAAGCTTAGGTGTGAAAAATATATATCAGATTGGAGACATAAAACCTTTCACGAATCTTGACTCAATTGTTTATTTCCAGATTCAGTACCTTTAAGGTTGTGTTTATGTGTTCATCAAATAGCACAGATTGTACATAAGCAATGTACTGCAGCGAATGACCAGTGGTGGTCAACCTGGATCCTCTGGTTTTTGTTTGATCTATCAATCCAGCCAGAATAGCTACAAGTATCAGCCTTTGCAGTCTTGACATTGTAGTAAATCTTTGATAATCCGGCTTTCCTTTTTTGATAAACTCAGTACTATTAAGATATATTCCAGATTATGTTTGCATGTATTTATATTTGTAGTCGGACAGCTGGCCACTATGCATAGACCATTTTTGATATGCAGGATAATACTCTATTGCATGGCTCATTTGACCTGAGAATGAACATTTTCTGGTTTAAATATGAGTGTCTAATCTCGTTTTGAATGATTGTCAAGATAAATATAGGTTGTAAATGGACTGTTTCATGTTTAAGATGTCAAAAGGGTACATACTTCATCAAATACATAATGACAGGCCTACGTGATGACCAATCCTAAATGCTTTCACTGAGTATGCTTAAGTCATTATATTGTTTGGCACATAAAAGAGTGATAACTACATTCCATGAAAATAGAATAAAATAAATTAAATATTGATGGCCTGCATTAAAAATAATTTGGTTTGAAATGCTTAGGTAAAGTATATATTTACCAAACTGCATTACTTACATTTAATATACTTTTATACGTGTAATACTTCTTATTAAAATTCAAGACTTAATATAACATAAGAACACGGCTGGAAACTGAAATAATTACTATTACTTCCTCATTGCCGTAATTCTTATTCAGAATGACAAGATGCATATCTATGATATTTTTAGTGACTTTTTTTCTAGCCCCATGCTGAGTGGATAACTGAGTGATACTTAATTATCAGACAGTCAATAAGTGTTTTTTTTTACCTCAACGCCTATTATTATCTGGTTTCAACTATAAGTATGTTTTATGAGTGCATAACCACAAGGCATTTTTTTTTACTTTAAAAGATTCTATGTTGAGTCTAAATTGTTGATGTTGTGCCGATTATGATTAATAGTGTCTAAGTACTTGTGCATGCATGTAAATAAATTTTAAGATAACTTTTTAATTAAATATTTTACTTTAAATATATTTTAATTTACATATAATTATCAAAACGTTGCATTGAATTCATATAAATATTTAAAATATTTGCTACAGATATATGGAGGTCCTCGGTTGCCTAGTGGGATATCAGGTTTGGGATCTAATCACAGGCTGTCACCTCTGTGTGGGTTCGACTCCCAGCAATGGCAATGCTGAGGACCTGTCTCAATCTGGGCGTTCACACTATGAAATGAACCCGGGTAAACACAGATTGAACCAGATTGGAGACTAGTCTGAACGCTCACAATCCGGGTTGACAAGGGTAAATCTCAACCCCACTCAAGAGGTGGATTGAAGCAGATTGGTTCAACCCTCTTTGTAGTGTGAACCCTCTCAATCCGGGTTGACAAGGGTTGAATGTGTTGGTACTGTAACCAATTGACTTACTTCCTTGAAGTAATTGCTTAATTTGATATGTATATACCTTAATCCTTTGTTAAGCAGGAGCCCTAATTAACACAAAGACTACTAAGATGGATTGTTGTGTGATTTCTGTATAATTGCAATTTGACTTAAAATGTTCAATTTTTGTAATAGTAGTAGGGTAGTTTAACAAGTAGAAAAATTTCAAACAATTGTAATTGGTCTGTTGCTGAAAAAGTAGTAAAATCTTTAAAATATAAAATTCAACTTAAATAACTTAATAAAGTTTTTAACTTCATGATAGATAACATAACCTTGGGATTTTTAACAACATGAAAAAAATATTTGTCATTTAAACAATATACATGTATTACATGAATCTAAATTTAGGGGCTTTACAGTATCCAGTTTTTGAGACTTTTCAATCCAGATTACACTCTGTAGTGTGGACACTCAACTCGGGTTGGATGAATCTGCTTCAATCTGCTTCAACCCCCAATCCTTGTCAACCCGGATTGTAGTGTGAACCCCACCAATATGACCCTGACTGTTGAACGACAACTTTGATCTTTGGCCATAGATATATATGCTGGGGCCAAACTTTAGATCTTGCCAATCTAAAGATTTGACACTAACCCAACTTACTGTCCTAATTGTGGCTACCAATTTTAAGATTAGCTGGCCAGTCTTAACATGGGGTGACCTGTCCCAGACCATCTTAAGATGGAAAACTTTGCGTTAAATTTTGCAGTAAATATTAAGTTTTGAAGAAATAACTGTTTTAGAAAGTTATTTGTTTATATTTTTCTTTATATGTATGATGAATATTATTTGTTGTAGTACTTTATGTATCGTCTACCCATTTACAAGCTTTTTCTCACAAGTTAGGGGCAGTAAGCAAGATCTTTGAATTGAATTTATAAATGTCTAAAATTAAACTTGTTGATAGTAAAGCTTCGCATGCTTATATGCAGGATATGAATGTATTCAACAACATGTTAATTATGTAGCCACCTCCACTGGTAGCCAAACTTAGGATACTAATTAGGAGACTAAGTTGGGCTAACGACAATCTTAAGACTGGAGAGATTTCAAGTATGGTTCCAACACGTACATATCATGTATATATCTATTTATATAAACTAAAATTTCGATTGGCATATGAGTTCAAATTTAGATATCACAACATTACAATTCACAAAATATGCACTATCTATTTAACGTCTAAGTATTTTATTATCTTATCCGCTGTGATCTGTAGTAGTAATATTTGTACCAAAAGCTTGACAATAATTACAGATTATATGTCTCAAATCAGAAACTCTGATCAATCAAACTGTCAAATTCTGACAACATAAACCCTATTCGGAAGTTCTGATACAACAAATTAAACCTGTTTGACACTGTTCTGACGTCATTGATTCTGATGTTTTGGAATTTCTAATTCTCTGGTGTCAAAAATTCCAATCCATCACAAAACTACTCCAATAGCCTGTTGACTGACTGGATAATTACCCTGAGGCAAGAATTTGAAGTTTTACATCTGAATGCAAATCTCCAGTTCTACGTAGCGTCGTGCCACGGCTCTACACTCAAGTAAAGTAGAGCCGAGGTAACTACGTCTATCTTCAATGTAACCTAAAACTTAGGACCTCAATATTGGGAGTTGAAGTTTTGATATCAGGAATGGATAGCATTTCTCCTGATGGATAATTTTGTCAGAAATTCAAATTGTGACAAAATATCCATCATAAACAACAGTTTGACTGTCTGACATCAGAACTTCCAGTTGGAATTTTGACAGAATTTATCAAAATAAAACAATTCCTCCTATACACATTCCATTTCATATTGTGTTGTAAGTCATCTCAAAGGAATAAACGCATAGAGTCTAAGCATTAATTATTTAACGTGAATATATTTCCCAGAAAAAGAAACATATATCCAGTTCTATGCTACAGAGTTCAAGAATAAGATCATTTTACTGACATTTATCTATTAAGTTTTTTTTCTTAAAATTTCTAAATTCATCACCAGTTGCTGTGAATTATTATAGCTTAATCATGGACTTTTGAAACTATGTTGATTTACTTTTGAAAAACAATCTGTATATTAATCTAAGGATTTGCAAATTTGAACTTTTTGAATTTTGAATTGCAAATTTTAGTTTACCTGTTGAAATATGTGCTGTTCTGTTGCTCACTGGAAGAATTGCCAAGGGGAGTAAAGGTTGGAACATTTTCCTAGCAGAATGTGGGGAGACAAGACTTCTCAGAGCCGTCCCTTTTACTGGGGTCACAGGTGTTTAGTATGTCTGGCTACAAAATAATTGTGCAGCAGTTGACATGTTTTTTATTCTATACAGTTGGTACCAATCCCTAATCTTTGAGCTGTCAGGTAAGTATGGATGGACAAAGAAGGTATTTTTTTTCCAATATCAAGTTTATTTACCCCTTTTTCACAAAAACAAAAACCTTTGGGGGGGGGGGGGGGGGGTGAGGTTAGCCAACCCCCCATCGAGGTCTCACAATATTTTTCATAGCCAGTATGAATTTTATACCCCCATAAATCATTTCATGTGAAAAGGTTACAACATTAAACCAACTAGTGTGAAAACATGAATTGAAAACAATAAAACTTGTATTGTTTTTCTTCGTTTTTAAAAAAAAAAACAAAAAAAAAAGACATTTGTAGTGTTAACTCAATTATACAGCATTTATATTCACAATATACCAATAAATAGAAATCATATAAAATATAGAAAAGCCATTCCTATTCCTCAAATAGTTGCATCAAGGGACTTCACTTTTCTGTGAATATATTTTCGTTTTCTTTTGTTGAACAGTTATAATTTGCTCAATTTTAATGTAAATGTATCTTTTGCAAATAATTAACAGGTGATTTACCAACATTTCATTGTTTTGAAATCTCTTAGCCAGCATAACTGTTTTCAGACTTAGAATACCATGAAAATTTATAAAACGGTTAAACAAATTGGAAATTTTCCCCGAAAATTCTTGGATGATAGAACATTTCCAGAACAAATGTTCTATGCTTTCAATTTCTCCCTTACAAAAATAGAAATTTCATTTTATATTTTACATATATTTAAGAACTTATTTGTTGTTAAAATTCTTTGTAAAATTTTAAATCGAAATGTTCTAAGTTTGGTGTCTGTGCAAGCTTCGAAATTTAAGCAGTAGAAATCCGACATTATTACAGGTGTAATAGCTTCATTTAGACAATCCGACAATTTGGTCATATAGTCTTGCTTTACTTTTATTGTGTTCATTAAAGTCCAATAAGATTGTCTGCAAACCTTTTTCATGATTAACAGTTTAGGATAGACTTGCCGTACTGTTTCTCCTCCCTTTAATTTCTTTTTATTCGTACTCAAAAATATTCTGTATGATCTTGGTATGGTGTGTATTAGAGAATAGTAGTCTACGAAGTTAATTTTTAGGTCAAATGTTCTTTTGAAAGTGGCATACCTCATAAGAGTGCCTGTATTGTCTAGAACATCATTAATTAAAGTTAAGCCTTTCTCTTCAAATTCTTGTTTACAGCACTACAAATGTTTATTATTCAAAAAGTTTAAGTTCCAAATTGGATAAGTTCTGATATCAATATTGTCAATATATATCTCTTTATATCTAAACATGGCACTTATAACATCCTTCCAGAAAACATTTTAAATTTTTCTCTTCTGGATATACCTTAAAGATGGTAAATCTAAGCTCCAAATTTCTTCTTTTCTTACATTGCTTGCCACTTCATATAAACTTTGCTAATCACCATTATTGGACACCAGTAATGAAATCCATGACAACTTTAGGGCCAAATCTAAAATAGTTATATTGGTCAATTTTAAACCTCCTTCGGGGCTATCTTATTCAAGCTGTGATAGTGTTAACCTTGGTTTTCCATTGTCCCAAATAAAAGCTCTAAATATTATTTTCAATTTTTAACAAGGTCTTGACTTGGTGAAGGCAGTACTTTTAAAAGATAGACCAGTTTAGGAACAGCAAGAGTTTTGAGGACTGTTATTTTCCCAATTAATGACAATTTTCTTTGTTTATATGCCTTGAACAAACATTCAGTGTTTGCTATTTTTGAATTTTATCAAAGTTTTAAGATTTGTATCAAGTTTTATACCAAGTAAGGTGAAAGATGTTACCTAATTTGTAACTCTTCACATATTGTTCCTGGGGGGACCCTTGGTTTCCTAAACAGACAATATTTGTTTTGTCATAATTTAGTTTCAGGCCTGAAGTTAGATAAAATTCATGAAATATTTTGAAACTCTTTTTCATTGCAATTTCAGAAGGTTTAATCATTAAAAACATATCATCTGCATATTGCCCTAACTTGAACTCTCATCCTTTTAGCGTAATGCCTTTTATTTCGCTGTCTAGAACAATCATTCTAGCCAAAGGTTCAATAGCCAAGATGAAAATACATGGACTGAGTGGGCCACCCTGTCTACATCCTCGTTCTAGCTTGAAAAATTCAGTAAAATGTCCATTATTCATGGCACAGGTTATAGCTCCCAAATAAACAGGTTGAACCAAGAGATGAAGTCCTTCCCAAAATTATAAGCTTGCAGTATATTTCTAATATATGACCACTCCAAGGAATCGAAAGCTTCTCAAAGTCCAATAATAAAAGGAGGCCTTTGTAACCAGAAATTTTTAAAGTAGACATATCATAAACCAGTCAGACATTTTCCCCTATGTATCTATCTTTTAAGAAACCTTTTGAGTATTACCAATCACAAAAGGCAAACCTTTCTTCATCCTCAGTGCCATAACTCCAGATAAGATCTTGTAGTCCACATTCAAAAGTGAGAATCAAAAATGTCCCAATATCTATCCAAAAGAATTTATAAAATTCTATGGGAAAACCGTCCGTGCCAGGGCTTTTGTTATTTTCCATATTTTTTATGACTAACTTTACTTCTTCTTCAGTAACTAAGCCCTCACAATCGTTATTATTCTTTTTGTTTAGCTTAATTATGTTTTTGCACTGCAAAAATTTGTTTAATTGTTTGGTTTGATTCGCTATTTTAGATTTATAAATTTTACTATAGTAATTTTTCATTGCAACCAGAATTTCCTTTTGTGTGGTAATTATTTTGCCGTCAATATTGAGTCTACTTATCACTTTACTGATGTATTTTCTCTTTTCCAGATTGCAAAAAGATTTTGTTGGTTTTTCACCTTCTTCATAATGTTGTGCTTTTGACCTTAAAACAGCAGCTCTTACTTTTGGTTCACACAATTGTTCTAGTTCTTATTTTGCCTTATCTAGACATGTTTCAAGTTGTATTTTCAGCTTTGAATCTGAATCTCAATGCAAAATAATTTAATTAATAGTAATTTAATCTTTAATTTTTCGTTCCAGACGAGTTTCATCTGTTCTAAGAGCTTTAGCCTTCCGAATTGAGTAAGGAATGGTCTGTCCTCTTACATTTAATTTTATCATTTCAAACAGAGATCTAAAGTCAATAGAGTAATCTTTCCTATTAACATCATGAATTTTGTATTTATTTATAGTGTTAGTTATTTCTTGCCTTATCAACGTGATATATTCTGTGTCATAAAGAAGAGATGTTCCATTTCCAAAATCCTTTCCCTCTACATTCTTCTTAAAGCTCCAAGTATAGAAATAAGGCTGAGTGGTCTGTACGATAGCCACACACAATTTTAGTTTCTTTAAGTTTTGAAGATATTTCAGGAGTTACTGAGAAAAAATCTAACCTGGTCATTTGATTTCGATGTTTACCGCAAAACCATGTATACCATAACAAATCTGGGTTATTCACTCTCCAAATATTTTCTAGTTCCAATGCATGTTGCATGTCTGGCTACACAGTAATTGGGCAGCAGTTGACATGATTTTTATTCTATGCAGTTGGTACCAATCCCTAATCTTTGAGCTGTCAGGTAAGTATGGATGGGTTGAGAAGGTTAGTATCTGATTCAGTAGGTAAGTACATACCAGTCGACAAAGAATATTGAATAATAATAATTTGGGTGATGGGAAGATAGATTACTGGCTCTGAGATGTTCTGAAACTAGGGTGGCCCAGGTGAAAGACATGGGGGTAGTCAAATGAAGGCATTCCAGCATTGGTGCCCATGGAAACTTTATTAATACCTTGATTTATATTGGTCTGCACAGGTAAAAGGAACTGTAACCTCTGACCACAAGACTGGTCAGGGAAGCACTCCAACAAGGCTGCAAAAGAGTATAAAAAGTACCATTTGATATAGGAAATAAAAATTATGGTTATGGTCAAGTAGAGATTAAGATTAACGACATATTAATATGAAATCTTACTAATCCCATAAAATAAAATTCCTAGATAATTTTAACTGACTCTAGGAATTACAGTACATAAAAAAAGGAAATAAAATATGAATTATCAATTTGGTTTTCCAAAAGTGGCTTGAAGCCATACTCTACACAGTTGGGGAGCCGATGTATCATGACCATTGATCATGACAAACTCCTTGATTGCTTAAGAAAATGGTTCGGTGTCGGGGGTAGATGCCTTGACTGGTTCAAATCATACCTTTCTGATCGTACCCAATGCATCAAGATTGGTTCTGTTCTGTCTGAGGCTAGAAAGCTTAAGTTTGGTGTACCACAAGGTTCAGTTCTTGGTCCTATTCTTTTTTCGTTGTATACCACACCTTTGAGCAAAGTAATCTCTAAACATCCAGATGTCAAATTTCACTTTTATGCAGATGACACACAGCTGTTTATTCACCTCAAACACAAAAATGCAAAAATTGCCTTCGATCGGCTAGGAGAGTGCCTCGAAGATGTCAAACTATGGCTGTGTGCAAATAAACTAAAGCTGAATGCTGATAAGACCGACTTTATTTTATTTGGTGCCAAGTCTCAACAAGAAAAGTTTAACCCATTCTTTCCAGTAAATATATTGGGTGAATCACTGATACCTTCAGATGCCGTTAAGAATTTGGGTGTCTGGTTTGACTCAGACTTTTCCTTCACCAAACATGTTAAAAATGTATGTAAACTATGTTTCATCCAGATGAGGGATCTTAGACAAATTCGACAGTACTTGACTCGTGATGCTGCAAATGCACTTGTGGGCAGTAGGCTTGACTACTGTAACTCCTTGTTTAGGGGTCTATCTGTTGCTAACCTACGCAAGCTACAATGCATTCAAAACAGTCTGGCCAGAATTGTTTGCAGAACCACATGTCTTTCTCACACCACTCCACTAAGAAAAGCCCTTCATTGCCTACCCATAAGGCACCGTTGCATCTTCAAGACTGCCTTGTTGGTATATAAATACCTACATACTAACTGTCCAAAATATTTCAGCCCATTTCTCAAAGTTAGACAATGTGCCTATAATACTCGGTTGAGTCAATCTGATGGCATAACTCTACATGTTCCTCAATACCAACCATCTATTTACAAATCCACAAAGCAGTTTGGTCTAAGCTTTGCATATGATGCTCCCAAAATATGGAATGAACTCCCTGATAATGTAAGATCTGCCAATTCCATTGCTTCCTTCAGGGAAAAACTTAAGGCATACCTATTCTGCCAAGCTTATCCTCCTTAGTATTTTCCACCTCATATGGCGTTCTCCGTGATGTCGACCATAGCTATGGACAAGGACAATGATTTTTGTAACTATGCTTATGATGTTGCGCCCTAGAGTCTGTCACTTCGACAGAGATTAAGCGCTATAAAAGTTGAATTGGAATTAGATGTAGCGCAAGATAATGACTCCCCCACATAAGTCACGGGGGGGGGGGGGGGGGGGGGGGGGGGGGGGGGGTAAAATATTGCAATAGGGGTTGAAATATTTTGACTCCCCTTGCGCCTTTTTGTTGAGATTCCTTTTGGCATTATTAATAATATTCACATCATTTATTATATTAGTTTACATAGTGTCTTTGTAAAATAGCCCCAAATTATGAAATTAAACAAATCAGCATCAAAGTAATATATAGATATAATGAGACTTGCTCAAATTAAACCTTTAAGAGGGCAAACATATTTAGTGGCGATTTTATGTTTGGACTATTTAAAGAATTATTAAGAAAACTATATTTCCACAAGTCAATGTAGATTAAAATGAAAATGCAATTAAATCGAAGACATCAATTTGATGAATTTAGTGATACAGAAAACTGATATGCATATTAAATTGAACTTAGCATGTAAACACTAAAAATTGTGATTAAGTTAATCAGTTTGCTTTTAAACATGTAAATATGTGAAGCATCACCCCCAAACACCTCAAAAGATTCTTAGGCATTGTTACTGATATGCATGTATTGACAACTGTCCAGTTAACTAAATAAAGACACTAGGAGGGGGTGCAAAATATAGCGGGAGTCATTATCTTCCATTACACCAGTCCGCCTCATCAAGTGGTCTGTCATGACCTCACGCCAGCTCTTCTTTTAATCAATATAATAACTATACAAATAATAAGGAACTGTCACCTACTGCGCAGCCACAAAGCTCTAATACCATGGTCCTTAATCCAATATCAGTGTGTATCTGCATTTTCCACCTTCGAGTAACAAAAATTTATTGTGTTCTTGATCCAAGGCAAATAAGATGGAATGTTGAATATTCCTTGGTATGGCCCTATTTATAGGAAATGGAAAGAATTAAATTGTCATTTCTTAAATCTCCCATTTTACCTAGGTATGGAGAAAGGGCTCTTACAGGGTGGAGTAGACCTTCACCAAGTCCTTTTGTCTTTTGTGGAATATATGGGCACTGTATGAGTTTTTAGAAACAGATAGCCCGGACTTTTTTAGAGACTATCTCCCTTACTCCTGAATGCTTGTGGTATAATGAACTCCTGTAAGTTTTCAATTTAAATGTTCAGGTTACTGATGGATACAAATACAAATACTTGGAGCAAGTCTAAGGGCGGCGTGGCATTATGTTCTACCCTACATATTACAACAATTATTAAGGTGAAAACCATTTTTTGCAAAATCGAAAAACAACGTCATAGAAATCTTAAGCTATATATTCTGCAGCTTTACATTTTCTCTGTAACACTTCATAACCCTAACTATCTCGCCATTGTCAGAGAGAAAAATATTGAAGCAGTTACAAGAGATGCTAAAAAATATAACCAATAAGAATGCTGAACATGAGACAGCAAGTTTACAAAGTTAATTCAACTTACTACACTGGGGGCAGAATGACAGAGAATAAAAAGATGTGAGAATTAGGGACAGTATTATAATGCCTAACATTAATTTTCTTCAAAGTTAACATCATTTGAACAGATTTACTTTTAAAATTCAACATGGTTACTTCAGTTCTAACTGAAGTAATTTAATTGATAACACATTTTCAACATATATTTAATCTCAAGGTGTTTATTGTGAGTATAGGATCTAAATTATAGACTTTTTCTAAGAGGATTTGTTTTTTATGGAAAACAAAAACTGTGTCAAACATAAAAGACTGAGTGTGTTTTGTGATCTGTTATAAACTATGGCAAAATCTTCAAATGAACACTTAAATAAATTAAATAATGTCCAGAGTATTTCAGCCTTTGTGTTAGATCAGTCAACTTTGCCATGACGTTACCTCTTATACAAGACAAAGCAAAGAGAAATTTGACAAAAAAAACTTCATTTGCATTTGATAGACATATCTCATGTCCGTGTCTTGTGAGTTCTTCAAGGTGGAAATAACTACCAGAAAAATGTTTTGTATTCTCCTTTTCCCAGTTGATTCTTGACAGTGAATGAAGCAAAGGGGCAAGTTGGATCTGTTCCTAGTTGCCAAGGCATAATAATCCATCCAGGGTCTTGGTGAGAATTTCATACCACCTCTTTGATGGAGCTAAGGCAAGGAGGAAAACCATCTTCCAGGTAAAAATAGTGATACATCCTCTAAAGATTCATATGGAGGCTGAGAAATCTGACGTCAAACTAAAGTTAAGACCCACTGGGATATTGTCCTGGCCCTTTTGGGTTTATTCTGGCTATTTATATCCTATATCTTTCAATAGTGGAAGGACACCTGTCTTTTGTAGATGTTGCCTATAGAGGCGTACATAAAGTCCACCTGTTTACTCATGCACTATTGTTGGGTGTAGATGGCTCTAGTAGAGAGTCTTTGAGGTGCAGCAATTCTGTTTGCCACTTCTGCCGAAAGACTTGGAATCTGGAAAGTTAAGCTCCTATATATCAGACGTGGAGATTCAGCGGTTCTGGACCAATGTAGGATTGATTGTTCAGTGGATGCTAATTGAGCAGATAACATATACTGGTTGTGGCAGTCACGTTGGGTCAAGTGACTGTTCCACTGGATCGCAAAACCACTGCTTAGTTGGCCAGCTAGGGCTATTAGGAATACCCTGCAAGAGTTTCGGAACAACTCTGGTCAGCAGGGCAGTGGGGTTAAGCTATACACAATAAAGTTTCTTCTAAGAGATGTTCAGGGCATCCACTGCCTACGTTTGGGGATCTGGAATTGGAGAGACAAAGAAAAAGGAGCTTGGTGTTTGGTTTGGTGTTGAACAGGGTCTATCTGTGGGTATGGCTCGAGTTGTGTGGTCTGTTTGAAGATCTGAGGATACAGGCACCACTCAGTGCAGTGGATTTGGTTCCGGTGAACCTGGGATGCGCCATGCTTGGAGTGTTATCATGTGTCTGTGGCATCAGGTTAGAAATCCCTTGTCGAGCTCTCCTTGGAATCTTCATTTAAATTAGTACCCCAACTTGCATTTGAGGCTTTAGGGTATAGGAATTACCACACTTCAACATATTGGATAATCTCCTGATCTCATGACTCCAGCAAATGAGAGAATGAAGAGACCTTGAGTACTTCTAGTGAATCTTGAGATGTTATTGAAAGGATCTTATGTGTATCATATCCAGTTATATTGTCTTATTTGTGGACGCAAGTAATCCAATTGTAGAACTAAGAGTCCTTGCACTGATAGCAGATTTCTTGGAGATTCTCCAAAAGGTTTCCCCAGGTTTCATCCATCTGGCTTGTGTGGGCCTGACAAGCACCAGATCTAGTAATAAGTGGTATCCTATGAAATCTAAACTCTGTTTGGGAATCAGTTCTGATATTTCTTGATATTCACTACGCAACCTGGTCGAAAGGCATCGTCTTTGTTGGTGTATCTGTAGCCATTGGACAATTATGGATGGTTTTAAAGGTAGGTGCTATCCTTACCTAAGAAGCCATTGTTTAAATTGATGGCATCCTCGTTTTTGATAACGATGTGCAAACCACTTTAACTCTTTTTAACTCTCTTGGATTGATAACTTTAACTGTGTAGGCAGAGTCTTTACCCATTCCGGTGGAAACTGTACATATAGTATTTTTCCTCTCTGACATAACGCTCAAATTCTCCACCTCCCACCAGTAGGTGTAGAAGCATCTTTCTTGTTCACTTTAAGTTTTCATGCTTGCTTTGGGACACTTGTCCAAGGAAGCATACCAGTCGATGAAGACCACATTTAGTTAACATATGAAGACATTTGTCCAGAAGGTGGTGGAATGTTATTTCAACAGCTTCTGCTGATGTGTAGCATGGATTGCATTAGGAGAGTGTCTTCCATGTGCTGTTCAGTATGTTCTGGAGGTAATGACCTCTAGCCACGAGATCTGCATCTATGGTTAGATGCTCAAAGTGCTGTTCCCTGTGATCTCGCGGGCAGCTCTGAGATTATTGAGGATTGATTCACTTGGTGTGGGGAGTGTTTGATAAAAAGTTGGAAGTGGCAATGCATTCCCTAATCACATACTTGAGTTATATAAGTGAACTCTGGTTTACTGAAGCTAAATAGAGGGTCTTGCAACTGTAGCCTGGTTTTTGCAATATTAGAAAAGGCCTGGTTCACTATCTGAGTTTTTTTGTCAAATTTGTTATCCACAGCCAAATATAAATTGCCTCTGCTTGCAGGTTTGGAATGAACTGACCCATATTCAGGGAAGAAGAAGGTGCTGGCCTGACTAGTGTATCTTGATTGTAGAGTAACTTAGCAGTTTTTGATAAGTAGAGAGGACAGCAAGAAGACTGCTTCTGTGCCACAGTCTTCCTTCTGGAGTCTTCGGAGTGTGGACTGTGAATGAGGCTGTGGCTGAGATGAATGAGAGAAACATGATTTCATAGTATAGGTAACAATGGGAGAGGAGAACTTTTGGAACATTTGTTCCATTGAAGACAGAAACTGTTGTTATCCAGGTTGAAGTCAATGTGAGCTTTCAGTGACTGTTTAAGCGGGGTTGGAGAAGGCACTAGTCTCTGTACCAGAGAAGCGGAGGCAAAGAGTCCATTTGTCACCAAATTGGAAGCTGTTGTCATGATTGGCGCAGGAGTCTTGAAAACGACTTGAGTAGTGGTCACAACAGGAGTAAGTACCAAAGCAGATTGTAAAGTTAATGACCTGGGAAAGCTGAAAGGAGGAACTGAGGATGTAGTTAAAGTGTTGCCCATTATTGTAGCCGGCTGCAGTGGTGACAATCCGGATGGAGCTGTGACTCCAAATAAAGTGAAATAGCCCATAGGTTTGGCACCACCGCATTGATCCTTGGTGTTGAGGTCAAGGAGAGTTGTTTACATCTCTTGTATTGGGATTTTTATCACTATCTGGTACCAGTTCACCCGCTGGCTGTGACCAGGCAGCATGTTTAGCACTTCTTTTCTTGGTCCTTATTATCTGCCTTACTATTGGTTCTAGGGCTTCAGAATGTAAAATACCCCATGGGAAGTCCTGACCTGCAATTGTTTTGCTTGTGAAAAATTTTGGCCTCATTTTGAAAAACAAAATGGCAGTAATAGCCAAATATTTCAATGTCATTAAGATGCTCTAAATCTTGAAATATTGTAGCTACATTTGAAAAAAAATATATAGCTAGGACAGGAAGCATGATAGTAATTCGATCTAGTTTTGACAACAAAATGACCATATCACATGGAATTATCTTATTAAAAGGCCTTATATCTCCCTTTTCATTGCTCTGTGGGTTTCCGAATGTGAAAACAGAAAGTCTTGGCCTGAGGCCTTTATCTCCTTTAGTTATTTACTGATTATTATAATAACTGATTATAAGGTGGGAGATAACCACCTCAACAGTAGTCTTGTTCTGATGTGGTTTAGTAGAATTCAGTGTGATATTCTGATTTAAAATCTACTCATATATTGCATTATAATAATTTGGTATCCACAATGTTCTTGTTTAAGATTTATCATTCTTCTGAATTTGTCTAAAATGTATCATTTGTGTACTATTTGTAAATAATGGACTCTTTATGAGGTTCCTTATGCAACCGAGTCAACTATTCATTATTTTCAAAAATTGAACACTAACAAGGATATTGACCTATTAAAATTAAACCCATTCCTTAATTTGTAATTTTAAAAATGTTTTTTTACATCCTTACTTTTCATTCCTATATTTCTGGTGTGTAGTTAAAGAATAAAGAGCCAGAGTCCTGTAGGACAGCCAAGGGTTAAGAAATAAATTAGGATAAGTTTTTTTTCATGAACAATATGCACATAATTTGTCCATTATTAATTTTCCACTTCAAAAAACAAATCTCCCCTTCTCTTCTGCCTAATTATTTATCAAATCAAGTTTGCTCTATAGGAAGAGAGTTTGTTCCATTCAGTAGGAGAAGCTACTACCCAAATAGCATTCCACCGTCGGACCGACGTTGGCCCAACGTCAGCACATCCGTCGGTCCGACGTTGGCTGCCGACGTTGGGCCAACGGCTTTTTGACCGTCGGGCCAACATTGGCCCAACGTCGGCAAGCCACCGGTAAAAATTATTTTATATGTATAGCATCAGCCAATCAGATGATGTTCATTGATAGCTTTTGTAGTGTGAATTTTTAATGAGAATGTTATTTTTATGTGTAAAATTGTTAAATAGTTAGTT
Organism: Sabellastarte sp. h YS-2021; assembly: GCA_964017235.1. Classification (NCBI taxonomy): domain Eukaryota; kingdom Metazoa; phylum Annelida; class Polychaeta; order Sabellida; family Sabellidae; genus Sabellastarte; species Sabellastarte sp. h YS-2021. The sequence goes on from OZ024927.1 coordinate 21,210,435, forward strand.
AAAATTTGTGGGCTCACTGAAATATGATTTTGAGACATACCATAATAAATATTTTTTTCTAAGTTACCCCAAATCCCCTATTATTGCTCGCCGCCATCTTGAATAAAAATCCGCCGTTGGCCCAATGTTGGCCCAACGTTGGCAAAATATAGACATCTAACCTGAGTGTTGGTTGGCAAGCCAACGTCGGCCCAATGTTGGCCCAACGTCGGCAAAATATAGAAACATCTAACCAGAGTGTTGGTTGGCAAGCCAACGTTGGCCCAACGTCGGCAAAATCTGCCGACCATGCGACCAATAGCCAACGTCGGTCCGACGGCGGAATGCTATCTGGGTACAACCACCCCACCCCAAACACATGCGCATTTGTTGGGTCAACTGAATGAAACTGTGGTTGTTCCATGTGAGGTCACTGCACTTATATGTAAGACGTTTGTGCTTAACCAGTTTGTGATATTGAGGAATGGTGTAACATGACTGTACTGGTTAAGCCTGCACTTGGTGAGACATGTGGAACTCTCTGAAGTTTACTAATATTTGTGTGATAAAGTAGGGAGTGGCAGTAGTCCAGGCAGCTACTGACCATTGCATTAGCCCTCTCAAAAGCTGTTTCATGGCCGAGGTACCTCTGGATCATCCAGAGTTCTCAGTGATGGTAATAGTACACACAACTTAGATTATTTACAGTTCCATGAATTCAGTTATCTGCATCCAGGTGACATCGAGGTTTTCAACTGACTCGACTGACTCTTTGACATTACTTACTGATAAAGATGACTTCAAGTAATCACTTATTCGATCAACTTCCTACACCTTGCAGTTTCTATATAGCCCGGAAAAGATTTTAAAGGTCAAGGTCACTACATCAAAGTCAGGGATCAAATTAACTTCATACCATGACGTTGTACACCTACACCCCAACCAAAGTCCCTACAAAGTATCAACTTCCTACATATTACGGTTTTTTAAATACAGCCTGGACAAGTTTTGCTCGCCACCCGCCTGTCCATCTGGATGCCATGGGTGAAACCAATACCCCAACAGCCCTTAAGGGCTGTGGGGTAAAACTATCAACTATCAACTTTTCACATCATCAATATTCACATCACATCATCAATATTCACTTATATGCCACTTTCTTCAATGCATATAAAGTAACCATTAATGTTGGATTCTTTTGCACAAGGGTAGTTTTCATTGTACAATTACAATTTAAAACCAAATATTCTAGTTTGGTTGTTATCTTCTCTTGTATAAGAGGTGATACTGATATTATTTAAAGACATAAAATTGTATGATAATTTTATGTTCAATTATATTGTAGATATAGGATTAATAACTAATATAAAGTATTCCTTAGGGTAAAATACACAAATTTTAAAAAAAGATAACGTAAGAGGGGTGAAGCACACTCAAGTCACACATTTTCCCATATTCAAGCTATGTTTGTTCTAAAATGTGGTTATTTTCTCATATTAGAAATCTAACTAGGATTTGGCATTGAAAAAAAATAAATACATGCTGAAATGCAGGATTAATTCCCAACACACACACTAAATCACCAGGATTTCCTATCTAAAATATGATTTCTTTTTCATATCAGAAATCTAAACTAGATTTAGTGTTGGTTATTCTTCTGAAGCATGAATATTTTTTCTCATTAGATGTCTAATTTAGATTTAGTGTTAAAAATACATATATAAATGTCAGGATTAACACAAAATCAGTAAAAATATCTTGTCAAAAATATGACAACTTTTTCATTTAGAAAACTCTACTTAGATGTAGTGTTGAAAAACCGTACATCAACATAAGGATAGATTTTCAGCATTAAATGAACATGTTTTCAAAGGTCAGTGCCAGTTGGGTTGTGGTCCCTGTACCACATATTTTATAAAACAGACAACTTTTTATATTGAGGTGAATTTTGTCCTAACTTCAAACGTCCTTCACAGGAACAAAACACTGATTCCTTTAAATATCCATCAACAGTTCTTGTCAGTTTGACTTCAAATACACAACTGACAAATTTGGTCTATTTCTGGGAAGTCACAGTCACTGCACATGCTTTCCTTATGTAAGATTAAATGTTTGTCAATTAGTGTCAGTCGTGGCTCACTACACTCCCCCCTTGTCAAATAAGGAATGTGTTCTATCAGCTTAAATGTTGAATGAAATACATACCAAAAATGATTTAACATCTTGTTTGGTTTCAGAACTAATCCAGTATTGAGAAACTTTGTGGTCCACTATCACTTGAAGATAAAGGTTTTTTGATCTACCAAATGTCAAAGAGGACAGTTTTCTGGTGGTTGCTGTGTCACCCTCTTGACAATATGGTTGGACATTGACTGTAAATTAGGTTCAACATTGGATTCCCAAATACAGTAGCTGTATCTCTGTAACTATGGTCTCCAGTAAATGGATCTTCTCCACTTCCCTCAGTTTTATGACTTCATTAAGTTCCTGTGTCAAAAGATGAATCTCTTGATACAAATTGTGGACTTTAACTTACAAAGCAAGATTTATTTTCACTCAGCTTTTGGACCATTTCTTTCTCCTTCTGAAGTTGTTTTTTTTTAGCTCTACACTTTCCATGAATGTCCTGTGTCCCACTTCCTGTTCAACCTGAAGGTGAGCTCTCAGGTCAGCAATTTCATTTTGCATAGCTATTGTTCTGTACCCATACTCACCGTATTCTTCAAAGACAGCATTGTTGTTACCTCCGCCAAGGAGGTTATGTTTTCACCTGGGTTTGTCAATACACAACTGACAAATGTGGTCTATTTCTTGGAAGTCACGGTCACTGCAAACGCTTTCCTTATGTAAAATTAAATATGTGTCAGCTGTGGCTCACTATAATATTTCCAAAAGTGTCAATGTGTGCAATGACTTTAGATTCAGTTTTTTGTGAAAAAATGCCGTCTATGACATTTAACATAATTATGAAGTGCAATATTATTAGAAATGCTTTCTATTTATTTGGCACATTTTGTCTCGTTATAGGAATATAGCACTCAAAACACATCTTCTGCTTTTGCGTTTTGATGGTTATTGAGTGCTATATTCCTATTCTAACATGACTGTTTAAAATAAAGCACTTGTAAGATTAAAACAAAATTATCCAAGTGAACACAATATGGCCCCACCATGTTGGATGCTCCATCAATTGAACAGGGATGATTTTTCTGTCCAAAGATATACTGTAAAATTTTTCTGTTTATTTTCTTTCACATTTGAAAGAATTGGTTCTGTTAAAAGAAATTACCCTTTTTTACAAGCATTTTGCACCGCAAATAATGTAAATAACAAAACCGGAAACATTTTCTTCTGTTTATTTGAAATACATGGGGAAGTTGATGGAATAGAGTTAATGTTGATGCAGAATTTTAGACGGTTTAGAAATCGCTCTTGGCCTATCAGAATGATGGACACATCCATGTCATGTTCAGACTTTCACCAAGTCCTTTTGTCTTTTGTGTAATGTATGGGTACTGTGTGACTTTTGGTGAAACAGCCAGCTCTGACAAAAGCACTTTTCTCACTCATAATACAAAGTGGCTGTCCGCCTAGTGTTTAAAAATAACTAAACAACTCAGGAATTCCTGTGCACTTTTTAAGCCAATAAGAAACTTTCAATCTTATATCCACAGGAAAGTTCTATATTTAACTCAACCATGGTTTTAGCCAGAATACTGATATGTGTAAAATATAATCCACATGAACTCTGTGGGACTTCTCATTTCTATGTAGTTATTGTTAATACTTCCAAGATAATGTGCTGCATGTAAGTGTACAAATAAAAAGGGGAATTTAGGTGTTCCAAATTTTATGTTTTGTAGTCTGAAATTATAGTTGTAGTTTCTTTCAATAATTTCCTTTACATTTTCACCATTGGCTCCAAGATAAACAGCTAGAAAGCCTTTTTAACAAATGTTCATAAAACTTTCTTCCACTAATGCCTTTAAGCTTAAAAAATAATCGTCACCATTTAGAAGACTTTTTGATAAATGAATTTGTTTAAGTATATTTCATTACAATTGGGGTCTGAAGATATATTATCAACTTTCCAGGACTAGTTGGGGAAGTGAAAAAGACAAATCAAGGAAAAATACCCACTGGAAAATGTCTTCCAGACAGAATACCACCTGGAAACAATACCCCCTCGAAAGATTACCTCCTCTATATTTTGTATTCTGGGAAAATGCCACCTAAGAAAAACTGAAACAGCAATACTTTATAAAAACTGAATTTATTATCTTAACAAAGTGTTTATGCAAAATACATTTATATCACAGTGGGATAAGACAAATAAAAAACCCACCCTTGGAACTGAAAAACATACCAAATGTGTACAAATAACAGTATGCAAATATGTTGTTCATTTCTCCAAACTGTTGTGCATAAAATCTGCATAGATGCATCCCTCATTACAGTTGAGGCTTAATCGGTGGCACAAGTTGTTTTTTTTTCAGAGACTTTCTCCCTTACTACTGAATGCTTGTGGTATAATGAACTCCTGTAAGTTTCCAATTTAAATGTTAAGGTTATTGATGGATACAAATACAAAGACTTGCAGCAAGTCTATATCATGTTAGAATTAGGCTTTTTGTAATTTTTTTTCGGTGTCTAACCATATCGGGTGTGAACATCCGAACCAGCATTTTAGTGAGATCCTACTTAAGGGAGTTCGAAGTATGCTTCAAAAACTGTAATACAGCGTGGAATATATTTGTTTAAAGAATAAACAACTCTTTGCCTTGGTTATATTTTTATTTTTAAAATTAATATGCATGCATGCTATTGTCTAAATGGTGATTTAAATGCTACTGTAATACAATTATAAACTGTACTTTCTTAAAGTAATTTTTGAAATCATAACTGAATATGGCTTCCGGTGGAGTGTTGCCCACGTATCAACGATATCAAAACGGCTCTGTAATACCACAAAGACGGACCACAACATTAAGGATGAGGGAAAAATATATTGTTTTGTTGGTTTTTGTAACTTTTGCTGTCTTTTGTTTTGGCACGTTTATGTTCTTACCAGATTTAAGGGACAGGGTAAGTGTGGACCACATAAAACGACAGCTGGGACAAGACATGTTCATTCCAAAGGGGGAAAGTAATGGGGGTGGTAAAGTTTTTCGACATCACCCTAATGAACTGGTTGATCAACATCAGATTATAGACAAGGAGGAGCTTGATAAGAAAATTAAAATGGATAATGCTGAAGTTCTTGAAAAACAAAGACAGCAGCTGGATATTCCAGCAGATGCTCACGATCAGTTAAGGCAGGATATTGCCGAAGATAAAAAAAAGTTAGAAGTTAAACAAAAGGATGAAGAATTGAAGAAGAGAGAGGATGATCACATTAAAGCTTTGAATGTTGTGGAGGATCATCCAAAAGAGGCCATTCAGTTGGAGAAACCTAAATCGCTTGTTGATGAAAATTCTGACCAAGTTAATTTAGAACGGAGAGCTAAAATAAAAGAGGTACAGTTGAGTGGGCTTAAATAAATTTAGTCTCATGTCTGATTTAAAAGATTGATCTGAAATGGGGTCCATCATAAAACCTTAACTTTCTGGGGTATGATTGGGCTGGTTGTGATGGGCGCAAGCTATGATATATGTATGGTGATCCATGGGGTTTTCGTGGTAGTAAACATTTTATGCACTTGTAATTTCTGACTACTTTTTAGATCGATTTTACTTTAATTAACACTCAAATATGAATTAAAATAAGATTAAAACATATCATTTATAAAACGAAGTGGCTGGAGTACGGTAAAACACCGCACTCGAGAAGAAATTCTACAGTACGGTAGCATTCATTTGCCGTATTCCAGTAAATAAACTAGAGTGCGGTTCATGCTGGTATCCTAATAATGTCACTGAGTGAAGGAAATTTGAGACCAAGACAGGTTTTAGATACAGAAAATTAAAGAAACCAGTCTATTTATCGTCTGCAACCGTGATTAATTTAATTAACCAATGAAAACAATTGTTGCTGAAACCTCACTCGAGACAAATAATTGTAGAAATAACACATGACTAGCATGGAGTTATGCAGGGTTTTACAACAAATTCTAACATGACATTTAATTTTTCACATTTATTTCTTGTCTTCTTACTGTTTTTTACCCCACAGCCCTTAAGGGCTGTCGGGGTATTGTTTTCACCCATGGTGTCCGGATGGGCGGGCGGGCGGCGGGAAATAGTTTGTCCGGGCTGTATCTCAGAAACCGTAAGGTGTTGGAAGTTGATGCTTGGTAGGGACATTGGTTGGGGGGTGTAGGTGTGCAACGTCATGGTCTGACCTTGATTTGACCTTTGACCTTGCCGTAGTGACCTTGAGTTTGAAAATCTTGTCCAGGCTGTATCTCGGAAACCGCAAGGTGTAGGAAGTTGATACTTGGTAGGGACATTGGTTAGGGGGTGTAGTTGTGCAACGTCATGGTCTGACCTTGATTTGACCTTTGACCTTGCTGTAGTGACCTTGACCTATAAAATCTTGTCCGGGCTATATCTCGGAAACCGTAAGGTGTAGGAAGTTGATATTTGGTAGGGACATTGGTTAGGGGGTGTAGGTGTGCAACGTCATGGTGTGACCTTGATTTGACCTTTGACCTTGCCGTAGTGACCTTGACCAATAAAATCTTGTCCAGGCTATATCTCAGAAACCGTAAGGTGTAGGAAGTTAATACTTGGTAGGGATATTGGTTAGGGGATGTAGGTGTGCAACGTCATGGTCTGACCTTGATTTGACCTTTGACCTTGCCATAGTGGCCTTGACCTATAAAATCTTGTTCGGGCTATATCTCGGAACCGTAAGGTGTAGGAAGTTGATATTTGGTAGGGACATTTGCTAGGGGGTGTAGGTGTGCAGTATCATGGTCTGACCTTGATTTGACCTTTGACCTTGTCATAGTGGCCTTGACCTATAAAATATTGTCCGGGCTATATCTCAGAAACCGTAAGGTGTAGGAAGTTGATACTTGGTAGGGATATTGGTTAGGGGGTGTAGGTGTGCAATGTCATGGTCTGACCTTGATTTGACCTTTGACCTTGCCATAGTGACCTTGACCTATAAAATGCTGTCCGGGCTATATCTCGGAAACCGTAAGGTGTAGGATGTTGGTACTTGGTAGGGACATTGGTTAGGGTGTGCAGGTGTGCAACGTCATGGTCTGACCAGGATTTGACCTTGCCATAGTGACCTTGAGTTTAAAAATCTTGTCTGGGCTATATCTCGGAAACCGTAAGGTGTAGGAAGTTGATACTTGGTAGGGACATTGGTTAGGGGATACAGTTGTGCAACGTCATGGTCTGACCTTGATTTGACCTTTGACCTTGGCGTAGTGACCTTGACCTATAAAATCTTGTCCGGGCTATGTCTTGGAAACCGTAGGGTTGAGGAAGTTGATACTTGGTAGGGACATTGGTTAGGGGCTGTAGGTGTGTATTATCATGGTGTCACCTTAATTTGACCTTTGACCTTGTCCTATTGACCTTGACCTATAAAATCTTGTTGCACCTTTGGGTCTCTCTTTTGATGCAGATTAGGCACTGTTAAAGTCATATTAGAATTTATTAAGAATTTTACTTTCATAACTTCCCATTGTAAGAGATAGAATTTCATCAAGTGAGCCACAGATTTTGCTCCAACAGCACACATAAGCATTCATTAAATGTATTACCACTTCTATATGCATGGTAATATTCAAACCATCTAAACCATAATTTGGCCATGCAGATGTAGATAAAGAGGGTTGAATTTTAGTTTGCTGATTAATGCTGTCATCTTGTTATTGAATTATCTTGTTTTAATACTTCATCTTTATATGCATGATCTTTCTTTTAAACATTATTTGGACCTTTATATAACTGACAGTGCTCTGAAAGTATCCTAAAGTTTATACTGATACAGTACTTCTGTATCTCATGGTGTTGAAAATATTTCCCTAGGCTGTGGGGTACGGGCATCTCTGATGCTATTTTATGAAGATTTGTAGTGCATACTTAGGTTAAGATGGGTAATTCTAGCCATATTTTACAAATGGGAGACTTTCGTCTGCAAACGTGATTAATTCAATTAACCAATGAAATCTGTTGTTACTGAAACCGCACTCGAGATAAAGTTCTGGAGTGCGGCAATCCGTACTGCAGCATATTTTCTAGAGAACGGTTTTACCGTACCGCAGCCACGTCCTTTATAAAAAGTATAACATTCCGGCAGAGTCAGTGTAAAATTGAGGTTAAATAAAGAAATAATCACTATACCATGAAAACTCCAAGGACACGAAACTACCACAGCTACCTATACATGTATTGACCTCTTTATGTGGACAAGTCTGCAAATTTGAAGTGTTTGATTTTCAGACAGCCTTTTGTTTTGTAAATACTTGGTTGGTAAAATATTGTTGGGAAACTCCAAGAAATTCTGTGACCCATTTCCTCATGAATATTATATTAATAAGTTCGGTGGGCAAGTCCATGAAAGTAAGGTATCCTATCATACTAAACATCTTGTTTATCTGTGAATAGATTGAAGCAAATTTCTAAAGTATTAACTATTGCATATACCCCACACTTGCTGCTAAATTGTGGCTGTATTCTGCAAAAAAAAAAAAAAAAAACTTGCCTCATAGTTTTTTGCAAGGATTTCATGTAAAGTCTTGTGAATTGTATTTCACCAAAATTATGTGTCCTATCAAACTGGACATTTTGTTTACATATGGATTGATTGAAGGGTTTTATGTCAAGTCTTGTCATTTGTATTTCACCACAAATGGTTCATTTTTTAAATGTTGTACAAGAGTTTTATATGCTTAGTATATTTCATTTGCAAATATGAAATTGGTCTTTAAGCAGCCTTCATGTCAATAAAATATTGTGGGAAAACACCATGGAGTTGTGTTACCTTATTCTAATTAGTTCTTCAAGCTGTATTTCAATTTATAAAATATTGTTTGGTAATAATTAATATTTTAATAGTCTTACAGGTACCCAGTTCACTACTTTGCACATTATTTTTCAACAAAGATAGTCTGTTTTGAATACCTTGTTACAGCCTTAGATAAATATGTATTAATACTAATCTTTCCTCTGCGCAGATGATGAAGCATTCATGGGACAGCTATGTTAAATATGCTTGGGGAGCCAATGAACTGAAACCCATATCCCGAAGGGGCCATTCAGCAAGCATCTTTGGAAATACTGCTATGGGTGCCACTATAGTTGATGGATTGGACACGCTGTATATTATGGGCCTGGAGGATGAGTTTAAAGCTGGCAGGGATTGGGTTGCCACACAGCTAAGCTTTGCTGGAGTGAGTAGACTTTGCTACGTTTTACTTTGGATTGTTATGTGTATCAAAATGATTCATTTTCTAGCTTCATATTAAATCTGTGGTGATTAAGTAGAAGATACATACATTTCATCAATGTGTGACATTCTAGAAAAAGAAAAGAGAGGCTGTGTAATGAAGTACAATAATGTCTAACATTGTGTATCAGATAGCAGTTCAGTCATTAGTTTTTGCAAGTTTGTAACCTGCTTTTTTGTTTGTATTTTATAGACTTCTGACATCTCTGTGTTTGAGGTCAATATCCGATTTGTTGGAGGTTTATTAGCCTGTTATGCCTTAACAGGAGATCAGGTTAGTTTTGGTGCTGGTACATTGTCATAGGCACTGAAACTATTTGCTATTTAGAAGTTTGTTTACATTGCACATAACTGATTAAAAAGACAAAAAAATTTTTGTTACAAAGTACTGTATATAAAGGCTTTTGTTGGAATCATTTGATAAGCAATAGATGTGAAAAGATGATTTGCAAATCATCAGTATTCGAATAATATATAGCTAAACTTCAAACTGAGAACATACAATGCAATTAAACCAAACACAATTTGTTGGTAACTTAAGACAGCTAAGATGAAAAAGAGCATGAATTATTTTAAAGAACTGAAACTAATCTGAAGTTAGTCTTAATTCTTTCAGTATGGCCCTTATTTTTTTTTTTTTTTTTTTTTGCCAAATTAGCATTGAATATGTTTTTTGTTGTTGTTTTTCCAGATATTCAAGACTAAGGCCTTAGAATTTGCTTCCAAGTTGCTGCCTGCCTTTAATACTCCAACTGGTATCCCTTGGGCCATGATAAATCTCAGAACGTAATCTGATTTTCTGTTACTGTAAAAAAAATTTTCTCACATAGTATATTGTTGGCTTTGTCATTTGGTTGTTTGAAATTTCAAGCATTTTATCAAAATTTAATTATTTGCAAGTTCAGAAGGTTCTGCATTTTCTTAAGGGGAAAATCTGAAGTTCATGTATATAAATTTTCACTGAGTGTCAAAGTTTGTAGAAAAAAACCCTGCCAACTAAAATTTCTTCTTAGTTTAGCAAACTAGCCTAGATGTTTTAGAAGTTCCTGTATTTTTGTTTTGTGTTTGAGTAACCAATTTTTATTCCTGTATCAGTTAAATGTCGAACCCTCAAACAATTGACCTACTGTATATGTTCTTTTTATAGAGATTCTGGAAGGAACTGGAGTTTCTTGGCTAGGTGGCTCCTCTATTTTTTTAAAAATAAATGTATTAATAAGTGAATATATTAGTTGTGTTTTAATATAAGGTGCCTATAGAACTTCCACATCAATGTTGATTAATGTCCTTCGAACACTGTTGTTATGGACCATCCATATGTTGTTTTTGTAAAGGATCTGCTGTTGACTAGAGTGGGGTCTCTTGGTAGTTCTGGCTTTCAAAAAGTATTCTATGAGATTGAAGCTGTCTTCTTTGAGTTGTAACTTAAATGTAAATGTCAACTCGGTATAAATCTATATTTTAGCCATCCCTCATGTTGTGTATTGTGTGTCTAGTGTTTCCAGATGTTCCTGCAAGAACTGGGGTTGGGTATCCAGGCAGTTACTCTATGGTTTCAAGAGTAAATTGTGAATATATTAGTTGTGTTTTGGTATGATTCGCCAGTTTAACTTCACATCAATATTGATGTTATTGACTTACTGTGTGTGTTATTTTGTAGAGGTTCTGGCAGGAACTGGGGCTGGGCTTCTGGGGGTTCCTCTATTCTGGCTGAGTTTGGCACACTACACTTGGAGTTTTATTACCTGAGCAAGGTCACGGGAGAGGATATCTATATAGAAAAGGTAAATACTGTTTTCTTCTATGTTGTTGCTCCACTGCCTTCAAAAGCTGTGCCGCTGCGAGTATTGTTTTTGTCCATAGCATCCAGCTGGGTTGGTGGGAAAATCCTGTCTGGGTTCTATCTCAGAAACTGTAAGGTGTAGGATGTTGATACTTAGTGTGGACATTTTGTTGGGAAAGTAGGCATGCAACATAATGGTCTGACCTTGATTTGACCTTGCAGGTTCGCAAAGTACCTCTAAAATATGGAGTCCAACGGACTACATGACCTCCAAAAATGGAGTCCCAATCATTTTTTTCTGAGTCCAGTGTTTGCGTTGGGGTTATGAAACGTTGTGTACCTTGTACCTTATGGCACATCAAAAAAGGGGTACCACTGTGTGAAAATTGGGGGCAAGTAATAATTTTTCTGCCATATTTCGGAAACATTTAAATATATAGAAGCACTATCCAATTTCCTTTATACTGATAAATAATATGCATCTGTCCATAAATAAATTTTTAAAATATTTTAAAAAGCTGAACCCAAGTCAGCAAACTTCATTTTCGTGCAATTAGAATGAAATTTATTTTGTATGATTATTTTATTTAAGCTACAAATATGGCATTGATACTGTTTGAAAGACAAAAATTTGTAGTTTCTCTTGCTTTTTGTTTGACAAAAATTCATTGGGTAATTCCAGAGATATAGTTTTTTTTGTTACATCCCCTGTAAATATTTTTGAATGTTACAGCTTTTATTTTCCGGGCGACTTTCCGGGGTTAAATATCAAGAGTTTCCGAGATTTAGTATAATAGCTTGTCTCCCATGAAAGTTTACCGTTCTGGTTTGTTGTTTCGACTGTTTCCGTGCAGAGATCAGGCTTTCTTTTGATATATAACGTTTTGAGTAGATTTGCTAGTGTACGACACCAGCACTTACTGGCTGTTTTGGAAGGATCTTGTCACGCATGAAATCTCGCTTTACAATGGTGGACATAAACAACTTGTCAGGAAATCGCTCGAAACCATTTAATTTTAAAATATAAAGCTTATCTTCAGTGTTATACATATTGCTTGCATATCTATGCTTCCTGCCAACTGAAATTCGCTTCTAAAGCAGAAATATTTTGTTCATAAAAATCGCGTCCCGATGGACACGCTGACAACCAAAATTTGCATCCAAATCTGAAATACCGTGTGTTTAACATACTCGGACTGCGTAATCGCGAACCCTGACCTTGCCATAGTGACCTTGACCTTTAAAATGCTGTCCGGGCCGTTTATCGGAATCCTGTCATAGTGTAACCTTGATGGACCTTTGACATTGCTGTAGTAACCTCAGCTTAAAATATCTTATTGGGGCTATATCTTGGAAACAAGGTGTATTAAGGTAATTTGTGGTATTGACAGAGGTTCTGATGTGTAGTTGTGCAACAACATGATGAGACCTTGGTTTGATCTGCTGTAGTGACCTTGACCTTTAAATCTTGTCAGGGCTATATCTCAGAAATTGTAAGGTGTAGGAAGTTGATACTTGATAAGAGACATTGGTTGGGAGACTTTGGTGTGCTGTGTCAAGCTGTTCCATTGATTTGACCTTTGACTGCTGCAGTTATCTTATAGACATATTTCTTTTATCACAAAGATATGTAGATAGCTTTAACTTCTTTTTTGTGTTTTCATCAAGTTGTGCTGTCTCCATTGACTCCTATAATTCAGTTAATAATCTTACTGGGTTCATAACTTTTGGTCTTCTAATTACTGCTCTCATCTTGCTTTTGAATTGTCTTGTTTTGATACTGTATCTTTACATACATTTTTTCGTATTTACATTGTTGTTTCTTCTGTATTTTAATAAAAATGACACTGTTTGTTCTGAAAGTCTCCTGATCTTTGTATTGTTTCACCTTGTGTATAATTTCATGGTGTCCAATGCTATTTCCCCAGACGGTGGGGTACAAGAATCTATGATGCTCGTTTAAAGTTGAAGAATCATTGATTGAACTCGGTTGATGTTAAAAGTATATTTCTTTGAGACAATTTATGCATTAGATTTAAAATATACTAAATGCAAGATTACTGTGAGTGTCAGTGTATGTATTGTTTTCATCCCATCCAGAAATGACATTGATAAGCAAGAAAACCAGCAACAAAGTGAGTATTGTTTGAACATACAATTATTTATTTCAGATCAACAAGATACGTGAAGTATTGTCACAGATAGACAAACCCAATGGTCTCTATCCAAACTACCTCAACCCTCGAACTGGAAAGTGGGGACAACGTAAGTAAATGTACCCCTGTGAGTTTAATTTTGCCTTCTTAGAATTCTGTTTCAAGAGAAAGAAAACATCAGGTTTAAGGGGATCTTTTACACAAAATTTAACTTTCTTATTTGGAATTTCTAGTTGAATTTCCCCTATTTTATATATTTGACACTTTAGTTTTGACATATTTGTTTACACATATTTGCTTCATAAGTCAGTAATAACACTGAAAGGTGAATATACCAAGAATGGGGACAGTTATTACAACAAAGATATCCAGCACATTTCCTCATCTCTCTCCCAAGTATTATTTAGAGTAAGAAATCTAAAATTCGCCATATATCTGAAATTCGCCACATGTGGAAATAGTAATAAAATAAATGAATTGAGGTGAGATTTGTTGAATGTATTGTAAATGAAACCTTTCTGAACTGAAAAATACCAATTGTAAGATAAAACATCATTTTCTTTATATAATTAACTAAGGTTTTAAAGGTGGCGAATTTTAGATTCCTGGCGAATTTTAGATTTCTTACTCTACCACATATTTGTTATTGTCAAATGATATTCAAATTATATTGCTGACACAAGAATAACAAATACCGGGTATTTACCCTAACTGCATCCTTATTCATTTGCAATTTATGGAATATATTATGTGCATGAAGAGCCAAAAGCTACTGTTATATGTAGCAATCTGATTATTGATGCAAAATAACTTCCTAGTGATGTTGACATTTTGTGTCAAAAATGAGTATAACTGAATGACTGGTATGTTTTTGCAGATGATATGTTTTCTTCGTTTGATCAAAGCTAAAACTGGTACTGTATTTTGAGAAATCTGTGACACTGACTCTGCAGGGCTTACCAGTATACAGTTCACATAATTGATGCATTTGTCAAAAATGTGTCCCGACTAGTACTTTGAATAGGTTTATCAGAAGCAGATTACTAGGTATCCCATGAATGTTAGTAAATCCCGAATTAACCTTAAGTAACTCAGAAAGTAACCTTTCTTAAAATTCCAAATATGCAGCCTTAGGGGGCATGATTTATTGTGGTTTAAAAATATATTTTATTGCATAAAAACGTACTTACATAATCCCAACAGATGCTTTTGTGACCTACCGTTCAGTCAAGGACACAGACAATGTGTCTCGCCATTTTGATTTTGCACACGTAAACCCCAGTGGGCACCTACTGGAGGTAATAGATCCTCTGTAAGTTGCCATTCTTAAAATTTTTACCCTACCCCTCAGAACATGGTTAGAGGGGAGGAGGGTGGGACTCTCCTTGTTGGGATTATGTAAGTATTTTTATTTATAAAAATTCCAATTACAGTAAAATTAACCAAGTTGTTAAGAAGTGCAAAAAAGCTTTGAAGAGAAAGTCACTAGGATATTGGTTTAGCCGGGATAAGCCTTGTCAGGTTCCAAGTTTTAAATATTACTTGTATTTCATGTTAAAGCAAGGATATATTGAATTTTAAAGGATATTGAAATATGTGTTTAACATTTTCCTATTGATGTTGTGGCTACGTTCAGCATAACAAACTTATTATTTCAGAACACGTGTCATTGGGTGCACTTGGTGACAGCTTTTATGAGTATTTACTGAAAGCCTGGATACAGTCAGATCATATGGATGTCCAAGGAAGAGATATGTATGATGAAGCAATAAAGGTACTCTATATTGTGTCATACCAAAATTAACACAACAGGTATCAATATTGAAACGAAGGAAGTTACATTGATTGTTATTTGAATTAGCAAGCCCGATAATCATGTATGTGGGCAACATGAAAAATATATTGACAGTATTTAACAATACAGAATTTTGCTGCAAAAAATTGAAATTGCTCAAGGAATGGATAAACAGTTGACAAATGTATTTGTTAATAATTGGAGCTTTTATTATTTTGCTGAAAATAACAATTGGTTTTCTGTAGGCAAGAAGTGAACAAAATCCAGTAGTTTTTTTTTGTCATAAATCTCAAAGATCTAGCAACATGTGATCTTTCATTTTTTTTTTTAAAAAAAGAAAAAATTATTCCAAATTAAGTATTTGGATATTTGATAAAATATTTAGGTGTTTATAGTGCTCAGATGAAATATTTTCCCTATAAATGGGTAAAATATTGAAGCTTGGAAGAACCAGTTTTAACCAGTTCAATGCATTTTCTCTACATATATTTTCAAACCACAACTAAACAACGCAGAATACAATAGTTTAACAACAATGCTTCAAACCTTGTTTTCTGTTCATTACAGAGTATTGAGGCGAGATTATTGCAGACCTCCAGTTCAGGGTTGAAGTATTTTGCTGAAATGAAAAATGGCAGACTTGAGCACAAGATGGATCACTTGTCTTGTTTTTCAGGTAAGTTTTTATTCCAGTGAATTGATATGATTAATAAAATAGGCAGTGCTATGAACAATGAAGCAAGTTTTACATAATTCAAAATGCATATATTAGATAAATAACAAGCAGTGTCTGAACATGTACTAACCATGGCCTGTGGGTGCTCAAAGGAGAGGAGAGAGAAGAAATTGGATTTATTTCTGATGTGTTAACTTGATTTTACCTCACCTCATCACCTCACTCCCCCAAAAAAATGCTTTTGTCTACTTTTTTCTCGATTTGTTTGTTTATTTGTTGTTTTACGTCGCGTTCAACAGCCAGGGTATATTGTGACGGGTAGTTTACAGGTGGAGGAAACCAGTGCATACTGCACTGTAAACCACCGGGCATCGGCAAGTAACTACCAACTTTCCAACATGAAGTGCCCGGCCCGAGATTTGAACCGGCGGCCTCAGAGGTTGGAGGCGAGAACTCGAACCGCTACACCACCGAGCCCCCTACTTTTTTCTCGAGGCCTATTTAACATGGGTATACTAAATTTGTCACAGATTAACCTCATAAGTATCTTAGTCCCAGTTGATTTTCTGATCAGTCGGTGCAAAAATGACTAATTGATGAGTGTTTTTGTTTATCAGTTTATATGAGGTCTAACTTCAAAACTAATGGGGATTAAGCCTATTCACGAAATTAGTTCAACTACTTTTTAATATAAGTTTTTATGTACAAGTTTCACCTCTAGCTGTAATACTTATTGTCATGCTATGTAAAGTAGTGTTTCACCTTTATATATATTATCTGTAAGAAAAATCAGCTTTTCCTTTTAATATCTTTGACATTTTTTAACATATCTATTCATTAAGAAAAGGAGAAATTAGTCACACGTATGGATTCGACCTTTGCCATTTTTTTTTTTTTCTAAAATATGCTTGTGATCTTTTTATGTCAACTGAAGATACCTTATCTATCGAGGATGATAAATTGTACAAGGCATGCAGACCTGTTTATCTGTTTCCCAGAGCCATTACAAGTGTGGTACATCCATTTAAGTGTGAAAATTTCAACACTTTATCAATTTTCTCATTGGCTGTTTAAGGGATTTGTCTCTTGCATAATTGTACTAGTCCACAAGTAAATTCCCTTGTGTGAGTATCAGGTCTGTATCTTTCTAAATTATTTATAATGAACTTTTAAAATTTGTTTGAATTTATTGCAGTTCAAAGTAGAGTTTTGTTAAAATATGTTATTCAGCTACTTTTGCCATAGCTACAAGATGGTGAGTAACTTGGGGGTTTATCCCAATAGCTAAGTGAATAATAGCTACTTTCTCACTTTTCAGTACCTTCCATAATAAGTGAAATCACTTGTGACTTGAAGACTATGGAATTTAGAGTGTTTTGTTGAAATAAGTTATTCTCCTTCTTTTAGGTCAGCTATAATATAGTGAAAATGCAGACCGGTAACTCATTGTATATCTGAGCAATAACTACTTCCAGGTTCTCACTATTGAATAAATCACTTGTAACTTGAAAACTATTGCATTTAGAATATTTTGTTTGTTATTTTATTCACCTACTTTTGGGTCAGCTATAACATGGTAAAATTGCAACCTCTTAGCTCATTGTTTATATGAGCAATAGCTATGTTTAAGTGCTTACAGTTGAGTAAATTACTTGTACCTTAAAAAGTATTGTATTTAGAGTATTTTATTTTCATATTTTATTCACCTACTTTTGGACAGCTATAATGTGGTAAAATGACAAACCTGTAGCGTATTGCATAGTGGAGAAATAGCTTCTTTTAAGTTCTCACTGTTCAGTTATTACTTGTAACTTGAAAATTATTGCATTTTATAGAGTACTTTTTACCCCACAGCCCTTAAGGGCTGTCGGGGTATTGTTTTCACCCATGGTGTCCGGATGGGCGCGCGCGCGGGCGGGCGGCGGGAAATAGTTTGTCCGGGCTGTATCTCAGAAACCGTAAGGTGTAGGAAGTTCATACTTGGCAGGGACATTGGTTGGGGGGTGTAGGTGTGCAATGTCATGGTCTGACCTTGATTTGACCTTTGACCTTGCCCTAGGGACCTTGACTTTGAAAATCTTGTCCGGGCAATATCTCGGCAACCGTACGGTGTAGGAAGTTGATACTTGGCAGGGACATTAGTTAGGGGTTGTAGGTGTGCAACGTCATGGTCTGACCTTGATTTGACCTTGCCGTAGTGACCTTGACCTTTAAAATCTTGTCCGGGCTATATCTCGGAAACCGTAAGGTGTAGGAAGTTGATACTTGGTAGGGACATTGGTTAGGGGGTGTAGGTGTGCAACGTCATGGTCTGACCTTGATTTGACCTTTGACCTTGCTGTAGTGACCTTGACCTATAAAACTTTGTCCGGGCTATATCTCAGCAACTGTAAGGTGTAGGAAGTTGATACTTACTAGGGACATTGGTTAGGGGGTGTAGGTGTGCAACGTCATGGTTTGACCTTGATTTGACTTTTGACCTTGCTGTAGTGACCTTGACCTATAAAATCTTGTCCGGGCTATATCTCGGAAAGCGTAAGGTGTAGGAAGTTGATACTTGGTAGGAACATTGGTTAAGAGTTGTAGGTGTGCAACATCATGGTCTGACCTTGATTTGACCTTTGACCCTACTGTAGTGACCTTGACCTATAAAACCTTATCCGGGCTATATCTCAGAGACTGTAAGGTGTAGGAAGTTTATACTTGGTAGGGACATTGGTTAGGGAGTGTAGATGTGCAACGTCATAGTGTGACCTTGATTTGACCTTTGACCTTGCTGTAGCAACCTTGACCTATAAAATCTTGTCCAGGTTATATCTCAGAGACTGTAAGGTGTAGGAAGTTTATACTTGGTAGGGACATTGGTTGAGGGTTTTAGGTGTGCCATGTCATGGTGTAACACTGATTGACCTTTGACCTTGCTGTATTGACCTTTAAAATCTTGTTGCACCTTTGGGTCTGTCTGTTGATGCAGATTAAGCACTGTTAAAGTCATATTAGAATTCATTAAGAATTTCCTTTTGCAAGTTCCCATTGTAACAGATGAAATTTCATCAAGTGAGCCACAGGCTTTTCTCCAACACCACACATGAGCATTCATGGAATGTATTGCCACTTCTGTATGCATGGGTAATATTCAAAACATCCAAACCATAATTCGGCCATTTTTGGTTTACTGATAAATGCTGTCATTTTATTATTGAATTGTCTTGTTTTAAAACTTCATCTTTATATACATTTCTTTTCCTTAGATATTATTTTCTCTACTTAAGCATTATTTGGACCTTAATATAATTACACTGCTCTGAAAGTATCTTGAACAGTGTACTGTTACACTACTTCTATATCTCATGGTGTTGAAAAATATTTCCCCAGGCTGTGGGGTACGGGCATCTCTGATGCTATTTTTATTTTAATATGTTATTCACCTACTTTTGCGTCGGCTATAACATAGTAAAATGGCAGACCTGTATCTCATTGGATAGCTGTGCAATAGCTACTATCAGGTTCGCACTGATGAATAAATCACTCGTAACTTTAAAACTATTGCATTTAGAGTATGTTGTTGACATACGTGTATGTTATTCTCCTACTTTTGCGTCAGCTATAACATAGTTAAATTGCAGACCTGCAGCTCATTGCGTACCTGAGCAATAACTATTTTGAGATACCCACTGTTGAGTAAGTTGGTTGTAACTTAAAGAGTATTGCAGTTATAGTATTTTGTTAAAAAATTATGTTATTCAGCTACTTTTGCTATATTTACAAGATGGTGAGTAACTTGGGGGCCTGTCCCAATAGCTGAGTGAGTAATAGCTACTTTCTCACTTTTCAGTACCTTCCATAATAAGTAAAATCACTTGTTACTGTTAAACTAATGCATTTTAGAACATTTTGTTGAAATAAATTGATCAGCTTTTTTTCCATAGCTACAAAATGGTCAGAAGCCTGGAAGTCTACCTTCATAGCTAAATGAGTAATATCTACTTTCACACTTTTGAGCAAGTCCTCAATAACTTCTTAGGAAGCACCTTAACAGTTCACTTTGTCTGAATACCACATTGTGTCCTTTACTACTTTCAATTGTACTCTGAAAATCAAATCATAAAGTCAGCTGACGCAGAGCCCATTCATGGGCAATGATTGCTTGTTTTTGTATATGAAACTGTATATAATCGTCTCTTCATTGCAGAAGGATGTAAGTTGCACCCATAACATGAAATACTGGTACATGTATATAGTTTGATCATGTGCCATCAACTTTTCTTTAGCAGTAAGCAAAATAAATTGCCTACATAATATAAAATATTAGTGAAGTATTTCAAACATATATGACCAACTTTTTTTTCAAAAGTGAGATAAAATAAATACCTTCCATGTTATAAAATACTACTGAAATGATTTGAACATATGTGACCTACTTTTCTTCAGGAGTAAGGAAAAATATATCTAAAGATTAATTGGTTTAGGGTTTAATGAAGGATACATAGAATGCCTTGGTAGAGGATTTGTGCACTGCTGTACAAGAAAGACTATTGATAACTTACAATGGTTGCTTGTTCTTGCACCAGAATGGACTAATTGATTCTTTGACATACTGGGAAGAGGAATGTTGTACTGTTATAACTCCCCCCCCCCCCCCCCCCCCCCCCCCAAACATATGTTCGTGAAGACTGTGTGTTTTTGTTGCATGACTTCATGTATTCTGCCATATGTATAATTGGTAAAGGTATTGAAATTTGAATATTGATGATAGAAAAAAATATAAATATAAAAATAAAATATAGTTATTTTGCAAATTTCAGTTTTATAAAAAGAATTTGTTTTGTAATGGAATGTTCTTTCTTCGATCGCCCCAAGACTCATTTATTATTATCTCCATTGTGGTTATCTTCATAAAACTAGTAATATGTTATAAAAAAGTTACACTTTAACAATCTGAGTGCTTTTCAGACCTGGCACCTTCATCTTCCTGAATTAAGTAATTTCTTAAACCCGTGTGATTTCAATTCAGTCTAGGTATATGAAACATGATCAATAAGGGATTGTTAATGTGCAATTTATTATAACATAGAATCTATAAGTAACCCAGCTTTTCAATGTATCAAGTTTTTCAGCTATTTTTTCATGTACAGTAAACTTTTAAAAGTTTTATTCAGTTTCAGTTCTTTAGTTACACGAGTGTTTTGCTTTTGTTACGTAATATGTTTTTTAGTTGTAGTTTTTTTTGCGTGTGTGTTTTACTTGAATACTCTGACAAAATAATTTATATTGACCTTGATGTGACCTTTTATCCAGGTGGAATGATAGCTCTCGGTGCTGCAGGATCCTCCAAGCCTGAACACTACCTGCAGCTGGGGGCAGACATCACAAACACCTGTCACCAGGCCTACGACAGATCAGGTGAGAGAGGGATTCAAACTTATGGATTAGAATTTGTATTTCAGTGGCTCTGTTTTACCCAAAGGTGACTTTTTACACCATATATGGGGTACTCCTACAATTACTTTGGCTTTGTGGGTCACAAAGGAACTAGTGGATAAAGCATGTGGATATCGATTTTGAATATGGGTGTCACAGTACCAGATTTTCTAGTTCGGGAATCTGCCAATGCAAAACTGTCCCGATTCCGGGATACTGAAAAAGTTTAAGTTTCAGCGTTTCCCCAATCGAATAGACCCACAAACAGGAAGTGATTTCCCCGTAAACCAAAACATGGCAGTTTTTCTCAAAGAAATCTCTATAAATGCATTAACATCTAGTGAAAAATGAGATAATAGTTTATATTTTCTTCAGATTCAGGTTGGTATTAACTATTTTACGTTTCCCAAAAATTATATTAGCTGACATTCGAAATTCCGGTTCTGAAAGTGGTCACAGTATTTCAGTATAATTGTCTCGATACCGGTATACCGCCACTACCGACTCGCCCCTAATTTTGAATGTAAAAAAATTTCCCCATCAATAGACTGAATCCAGGATATTGAAAACATTTTTGTTTTAGCATATCCCCAACCACTAACAGGAAGCGGAAATTGCCAAAACAAAACATGACAGTTTTCATGGAAACTGCAAAAATATGAGATAAAAGTCTACAATTTCTTCAGATTTCAGCTTTATTTCAAATATTTGCATTAAGTTTACAGTTTTACTCAAAATTTTGATATTGATATATGTCTTTGTGCATCGATATTGGCAACCCTGTCCCAAAACAATAATTATCGCTATTATCGATAAGTGATGTACCCACTACTAGGAACACAAATGGCACAGGTTCAATCCCACTTACAGCCAGATATTTGCATAGATATCCACTTAAAGTAGATGTCCTCTGTCATGGCTTGCTATCTCAGGTGGCAAACTGAAGAACCTCGTGGACATTGGTTAAAATGCTAGTCCCTGTGAATTTATCTTTCACTTCAGCAATTATCTGCTAGTAAAACATAGACTGTACTTTTGCTGTCAAGATTGATCAGTGAATAATAAGTTGCATGCTAAAGGAGATATTGCACTGGGTATAAGTACAATGCAATGGCCAACTCTGTAAGTGTTACAGTAGCAAAATGCAAGCTTTAAGTATGGCTGTTCAAGTGGACACATTTGTCATAATAAATTTTATATATTTATTATTTAACCAAAGTATCTAATTCTGATGATAAATACAGTTCCTCTTGTTAGACTTTATAATCTTTGAAATGACTTTTATATTTTATGAATTGACATGTGGTTCCACATCTTTAATTCACAGCAACTAAGCTTGGCCCTGAGGCCTTCCGTTTTGACAGTGTTGTGGAAGCCAAGTCTGTGCGGCAGAATGAGAAGTACTATATCCTGAGACCAGAGACTATCGAGTCTTACTTCTACTTGTGGAGGCTGACCAAAGACCAAAAGTACAGGGAGTGGGGCTGGGAGGCAGCTCAGGTGCTTATAATGCATTTGTTTATTATCATTTTTTTTAGCACATAATAATGATGTGGGGTGTTTTAATCTTCCAGCACTGGTTTCTGAATGGGAAGAGCCAAATAAAATCCAGATCAGATTAGATCAACTCAGGCTATAAAATATATGTGCAAGAAGAAGAAACATGAAAATAACTCAAAATATAAGAAATAATTTGCACAAAAATGATAAAGTAGCTCAAGTCAATATTTGAATAATATATGATAAAACATTTGGTTTATATTTCTACAGAATGATTCAATATTTCACTTTTGAAATGTTGAAAAACTGGTCAAAAATTTTCCACCAGTTATTGAATAAATTCATATTTTAAGTAAAATGAAGAACTGTTGTCTGGCTTCCTTTCTTTAATCTCTTTAAATTTCACTCTTTGTATTTGTCCACAGTGGTAAGTGGTTATAACGCAGTAATTTATAACTTGTGTTGTAAACTTAATTTTGGGGTGGGTTGCATGTAACCAACCTAAGTCCGACCGTCTGTCCATCTGTCAGTCAACATTTTGGTTTCCAGATTAACTCGAAAATGCTCTTGTCTGTTTGAAACTTAACATGGTCTTAGAGCACCACCTAGGCTAGGTTGCATTCGAAATTAGTGCCATTTGAAAAAAACAAGATGGCTGCCACTTGAAATTTCGTTTCCGGACTCTAACTGGAAAACGGTTCTGCCAGTCGATTTGAAACTTAACAGGGTGGTAGGCATTATCTTGGCTAGGTTACTTTCCAAATTAGTGCCATTTGTAAAAAGAAGATAACCGGCATGGCCACCATCTTGAAATTCCTTTTCTGGACTGTAACTCGAAGACACTTCTGCCAATTGATTTGAAATTTGACAGGGTGGTAGGGCACCACCTGAGCTAGGTTACTTTTGAAGTTGGTGCCATGTGGAAAAACAAGTTGGCTGCCATCTTGAAATTCACTCGAAGATGCTTCTGCTGATCGATTTCAAGTGTCAGGACAGAATCCAGCAGTATTTTGATCTAGGGTCAGTATCACAGCTATCATGTTGCCTACATCTGGCATGCATCCATCCTGTAGACATGGCAAGTACTAGCATGTGTTACCCTCCTTGATGCTGATTGCACAGCCTGCTTGTTGGGGTCTAAAACCCCAGTTCCTTGTTTTATACTTTGTAGGCCATGGAGAATTGTTATTAGTAGTTGAATAGCAAATATACGCAGATTGTCTGCCGACTGGCCTTTTTATACTCACAGATTTGGAAACCGACAGGCCGTAAGAAGCCGCACTGTGATGTCAGAAATATGACTGATGTCTAATCGGTCACTAAATGCTTGCTTTAACTTGTACTGTACTTTGTAGGCCCTGGAGAAGTGGTGCCGCACTGAGAGTGGTTATTCGGGTATCCGGGACGTCTATCAAATTAATCCACCTAAAGATGATGTGCAGCAAAGCTTCTGGCTTGCCGAGACACTCAAGTACCTCTTCCTGTTGTTCTCAGACGATGACGTCATGCCGATAGACAAATGGGTGTTCAATTCCGAGGCACACCCACTTCCTGTACAAGGAACCCACCCATCTATGTCATGATAAAAAATTGTAGGAAAATTTGTAACGAAATATATCTAGTCTTATCAGTATTTTCTTCACTTTCTTTTTGTGAAGCACAGAGAGTTTAAGAGCACAGTTGGTAGTAGTGTAGTATAAGAAAGGAGGAGGTTTGGGGGGAGGAGGAGGGGGTTCCTCATAGTGCCATACCATATTTTGAATTATGACTAATACATGTTGTGTTGGGAGGAGAGAAATTATTGATTGGTTCTGCTGTGACTCAATCCGGCGTACTTTGGATTACACACAGATACAAACACAAGTCTAGCTCTTTAACCAGCTGAGCTAAAAGGGAATCCCCCGAAGCCCAGGTATTAACAGAACTGATATACATGAGGATATTACAGTGTGGATGCCTCCAGTTTAACCACATCAGACTCTCTTTAATATGATTTACTTCGGTTTAAGGTCCCTTTCAAAACTTTGTACAGGTTATATCGCAACAGGTATTTTAAGGGCAGAGAAATAAGGGACATACTACTTGGTCAAGAATCTGTACTGTCAACTGACAGTCATTGGTAATCAATTGCAAGCAATACTATACAGAGTCTGGGGTTTGAACCATAGACCTCAGAGGTGGGAGGTGAGTATGTTGCCACTATGCCAGTGAGCCCCCTTTTTAACCATATCAGAAACCAGCAAGCACAATGCGTAATTTTGTTCTGTACAAGGTCAGAGAAAAACGCTTCATTTTGCAAATGGTTATATCACAAGTACCTTGTTTAAAACACTGTAATTTTTTGTTCTTCTTTTTTTTCTCATTTGTATTAAGTTAAACTGCTACTTGAAGTTAAAGTACAAGAGTTTTGTGAAGAGACTCGTGTAATTAACGCTCGACGATAGGAGAGGGTTATTGTAATCAGTTTGTTTCTGTCTGTCTGTCTGTCAGTCTGTCTGTGCACCGTTGTGCCCTTATAACTCAAAAACTATAGTATCAATCAATCTCAAATTTGGTGGGGCGGTATTTCATGGGGTACAGACAGATTCTTCCAAATTTGGTGTAATTTGTTTGAAAATTAAAGTCAGGAGAGAGTTTTTCTTATTTCTAATTGGGAATACACAGTGAAACTGCTTCTCTTCATCCCATACTAAAAAAATCAATACTTTGCTCTTGATGATGTCATTACTCAGTGATGTCACAATACAATCGTCATTGTGAGGTCACAAACCTAGGTTGTGATACTTGCTGTCTTTAAGTAAAAATATTTCTTCTCATTTTATGTCTTGAAATTGACATAAAGATAATAGAGAGGGAGGTGGTATATTCATCATTTTATTAATTATTATTTCTGTTTTTATTTTCTGTTTTTTTTTCTTTCAATTCCTTGACAAAAAATTACCATGCATGATTTTCACCAAGAAGTGATCTTTAAGCAATATTTTTACCTCCACCAGCAGTTGCAGTTTATGTTTTTGTTTGCTAATTGTTTGTCTCTTTGTCTGATTTTTTTTTTGTGTGTGTGTGTTTAGATTATTCCAGAAGTAATGAACAGATCTTTATTAAAAATTTGTGGATAGGACCTGGCCAAAGGAAGAACTTACTAAAAGAAGGATCTGGATCTTCTTTTGGATACAAAAAAAAAAAATCATGAATTTTCAGAGGTCCCATTTCAATGTACTTTTAATGACTTTGGCTTTCTACTTGATATTTCTATGAAGATTAATTTGCATGTTTGGTTCTATTTTATTGTCTTCCTTACAATACTTTCTGTCACTTGAGAGACTGGTCACATGGAGTCGAGCGTTTTGCTCTCTCTGAGTGCATCTTGTTATTGTTTGTGAGTATTTTCCTTGGGTTTAACATTTTTGTCTTGGTCTGTAACATCCAACACTGCTGGTGTTTTCTACTGCTAATCTGTTATTGTGTCTTAGTATTAACAGAAGTACTTTTGTGATAAGACAATTTATCTCTTGTTATTAAGGATTAACAGGAGTTGTTGCATATTGAAATTGTAAAAATTCCAATGTAAAACTTACAGAGCAGACAAAGTAATACATTTTAAATAAGACGTACAATGTCCCTCAGAATGAATGGAATGAGTTACATTTTGCTTGAAATGAAATATATGCAAAATGTAAAAATGAAAATTCCACACAATTTTCAGGAAAGAGTTCAATGGCAAACAAGGCAGCTGATAAAGTGTGTACACATACCTCATATATTCTGATCCTTGGTTTGTATTTCTGATCTGTGACAAGATTTGGTTATAATTAGTGTGAACACACAATCACAGAGATTTTTAAAATGTAGATATTTATGTGAAATTCTTCTTAGAATTGTAAATTTTGAGGTAAAAATTATTGAAAAATAACTTTGATGTAAAGAGTCGTAGTGTTTAGTGATAATTCTTGATTTTTACTTCAGAGAAATTTTCTGACTCAGACTGTATTGTAAGAAGTCGAGGAATCAAAGTAAAGAATTAAACATACAGTCTAACCCACTTATCCCGATCTTGGAAATATCGACTTCCTGTTTATCTCGAGGTTACACCCTCAGTCCCAGCTCATTTAGAATAAAAAATATAAGAAAATTAAAGGTTATTTCGATATAAAATGCTAGTATTTGCGCTTATATCGAGGCTATTTGCCATTTTACACAATGCCAGTGTTGTTGATATTTAGTCCAGTGGAAAGTATCCTTTCGTAAGAAAAACAGACAGACACATCCAGCGTGTGTTACAAAAGGCAATTTACCCAGTAAAGCTGAAAGTCAAACAATAATATGGCCATCTCTGAAGATTACATCTACTAGCAATACTTTGAATGAGAAGCCAATTTGTTTATTTTCCTCCCCATTTCTCTCCGTACTGTAAACTTATTTACATAGAGATTATACGAGAGATTACGGTGTAGGTTTCAACTACTAGTACACTTGTTGTGATGCATGTTTTCTTGGATATTCATGAAGGAATACATTAAATTAAAGGTATTTACTAGTTCATTTACTATATACCCCACTGACATTGCTTAAAACAACATCTTCCATCTATTTGGCTAATATCATTCATTATCGCCCATACACTCGGTAGTTGTTTTGACAAGTTTAGTCTCTCAAAGGCGTGAATGTATATTTCGAATTTTGGATAAGTCGAGGTGATTGGAATGGACCAATGAAATTCGAGATAATGAGGTTAGACTGTACTTATAAATTCCTACAATAGTTGGGGAGGTTCTCTTTATTGACCTTTATTGACCTGATTTCTATCACATTGTCCAATTACTTTTGTAGAATTTTGTAGCACAGAGTATTGTGACTTGATAATCATTACAAATAATACTTGTGCCAGGTAACTTTGATCTTTGTACCTTTAATTTGAAATTAGAGATTTTTTTAATCAGGACAAATTGTTTCAATGGTTATGATGATATTGAAGAGTATCGGGCTAATTATGTAAGGTACAGTGGATTGGGCTAAGTAGAAGTTTCAAAATGTAAGCAATTAACTTCAACTTGTGGCTGCATCTAGTTATTCCAGGTTTGAGAAATAATATTGAGTGAAGATTTATTAATTTCTGTCTCAGTGCATAATCTTTTAATAACCTGTCAACTAGGTAATTGAATTTTACAGGCTTAGTGAGACAACTCTGGCTTGTAGTCAGTTCTTAGATAAGCAATCTTCTTTACAGTAACATATTGGTGCTACTGTGTCATTTGAGTAAATTTTAACCCCTCAGTACACACAGGGTCAGTTTCTTCATGTATCTGATTATTTTATGGACAAGTCACACTTGGTGCATCAAATTAGGTTCGAGTTATGGCTACTTTCTCCAAAGTGAACCTCTAGTTGTGTTATATTGTACATAACAGTTTCTGTAAATTTTGATATCATAATGTATCAACAAGGGACAAATGAGAATTTTCACAGTGAGGACAATTAGATACTGCCCCTCCCCAATTACCCTACATAAAATGAAAAGGGTGGTTTAGTATGAAGGAATACCAGGTGTTAGCTGTGGTGTCGTGTAGGAGTAATTTGAATGTTAAAATAACAGACGTTAAGACAATGGAATTTGTACTATTGTGTAGTATAACATACACAGAGTTGCTTCTAGGATGCGTTTTCTGCGATATCTCGCATTAATTTGCTTTTGCTCGCGGATTTCATCGAAGTATGCGGGGACAAGATTGTAAAAGAACGCATTCAGCACAAGGCAATGCGGGATATATATACGAAGCGAAAAGACGAGAGATCAAAGAAATCGAAACGATGCGTGGAACGAGAGTTTGTCGAGGTTTTGATTTTTCCGTCGAAACGTTCTTCGAATAATGCCTGTAGACGATTTTGGTTTCGTGATCGTTTACAAACTCCAATATATTATGAGGTACAGACAGTATTTGGACATATTATACCCAAAAATATAAAATTAAGCTGAAAGTGGATGATTATATAAAAAATGGCTGCAAGAAAAACGAAACTTACAGTCGACTGGATTGTTACCACAACAGGAGAGGCAAGCCGGTGCTGACCCTACGTATCTGTGGGGTTTCCCAACAATGTATGTCTAGAAAATATTTTACTTGAAGATCAAAATTCATGGACAACTCATTAATATTAATGAGGTTTCTTAACAATATTTTCTGCTTTAAGATAAAATACTAGATGGACCACAAAGCTCAGCTCAGATTCGTAGAAAATATTGACAATTTCATGGGATTTTTTAACAATATTTTACTAGAAGAATTTGTGGACTACTCATTAATATTCATGAGGTCACATTATTCTGTGAGGTTTTCCAACATATTCGTACAAATTGATGGTATACAGATTTTCGTGGTGGTTTTAATTCTTAATATTTTCTGATTTAAGATCAAATACTAGAAGGACTACAGAGCTCATGTATGCGTAAAAAATATTTGACGATTCCATTGGATTTTTTAGCAATATTTTACTTGAAGAATTTGTGGACTACTCATTACTATTCATGAGGTCATGGTATTCTGTGGGGTTTTCCAACATATTTGTATGAATTGATGGTGTAATGACTGAATTTGTGATGCCATGACTTCAGATGAAAACTTAAAACCATAATGCCATGACAGGAGCCACTTTGATGTAAATAACCATTTTCAGTATTTTTTTAAAATTCTATCACTAGCCTTGAAGTTTATTTTTATTGGGCAAGACAATAAAAATTGACCACTAATTAATAGAAGTCCACTGTTAAAAATGCCTAAATAAACTGAAAATGTATTTTTTATTAGTTTAAACTTATCATAAAGTCGTCCCCCAGAATTTTTAGCCCCTCCCCCACATTTTGTGTAGTGGTGGGGGATCGCCCCCACTTTTTGAAATTCCTAGAATCAACACTGATACATTTATGTTTGTTTATTTTAGTAAAAGTGCTTCATCTGGGTCAGTTAAAGAGTACTTAGGTACTTATTAAAGAGTACATCAATGTAATCCACAGAGTACACATTGAATCGAAGAACACGCTCTTCTGCTTAAACTGTGACAATTTTAAAAATAGTCCTCAAATTTCTGTTACTTTTCCCAAGGGGAAAATGGTGTATTTTGTAGGGTAGTCACGACTAGCCGACTAATTGATGACTGTTAGAATAGTGTTATTTTCGGTATCATATTTTAAAGTAGGAATAACCGCCCAATGAAGTAAAAGATGGCAGAAGGTCTGAATACGTGCAAATACGTGCTTATTGTCGCATAAAATAAGTTAAAGTCCAACTACAGCCATGTTTTCTGTATTGTTTATTCATTCACCTAAATCTTGAAGTACCATTTACCTTTTATATCGCCAGCTTCCTGTCTAATGAAAATGAACCAGAAGGTGTTGGAGAACAGCAAATTTATTAAATTTTACAGTTTATGGACGTATAATTTCATTTTATTTCACATATTTATTGTTTCATTTCCTTCTAGAATATGAAACTTAAGATTTTTGATTGTTTTATAAATTTGACGGTTATTCGGTGTCAACATAAATAGTACTTAGCGATTAGCCGACATGAAATATTTGGAGTTGTGATGTCCTTGGTATTTTGTTGGCTCTTTCCAAAAGAGTACTCATTGATGAGTAGAATAATGGTGATAGAGTAGTCAAATGGAGAAGTTATTACATGTAGCTTTGAGGGTGTATCAAGATATCTCACATGAGAGAGTTGTAACATAAAATTTGTAATTTATTTTCATGTAATAGTTTGGTTATAATAATTAAGAACAGTTGTTATACAGCATTGTACGCAGCATGTTATTGATTTTGTCTTTTGTATTACAAGTCTTTTCTGTTTTTTAACCTGATAGAGCATTGTCTTGTGAAAGACAGTGTGTAATTAGCCCCGGTTTTGTGTTTAAGCTTCATGGAATGCAACAGAGTTGTTTTATCATTAACCATCATTGAAAGGGGGTGGTGTATTTCTTTTTGCACTAAGTCTTGTGAATAATGTTATTGTATTTGTGGTTTTTTTTCACATTAAATTTATCTGTTTCTTTGGTTTCACCATTTTCTTATTGGCTGATACAATCAACATATATTTATAATTCTAGTTGTATTCATATTCTGACAATTTCTTTTTATTGTGTACAGATATCATTTCCCTCTTACAAAGGATTAGTTGTGACCCGATTACATACAGGTATCTTCCAAACCACTTGCCATAAACCATACATTTACCATGACACTGTTTATGTTGTTACATCATTCCTGGTCTTTTGAAGTTTAATTGGTTATGTTGTACTCAATTTTTCATTTGGTGGATATCGATCAATTCTTTATTTTCCCCTGCTATCTGATGTCCAAATTGCATTTTTTAAAAATAAAACTGATATGCAATTGAAACTTGCAGTCAAGATACTCTGGTAGTCAGTCAATTGGTATTTTATTCAAACGATGCATGATGCCATTGTCGAAAATCAAATCCCACTATGATGTAGTCCGGTATTGGTTTCGTCTTTTAATTTTTGTTTGTTATTCAGCGATATATATATTTTTTTGCATTAGCTAGCTGTTTTGTTCTGTTTTTGCAAAGCAGAAATCAAAAGAAGAAAGCATTTGCTCAAAGTGATCTTTGCAAGTAGTTGTGCAATATAACTGTCCTTAGTGAAAAGGCAAAATGTAACATGCTATTAGGGTGAATAATTTATTGTTTGTCCTATTTGCCAAATTTAGGTGGGAGCTTTTGCACAATGTGTTTTCCCATAGTGAGTTTTTCTACTGTCTAGTATGAATACAGGGAAACTCTGTTGAGGAGAATTCCCAGGAGTTAGTTATATTGGTTCTGCAGGCATTTCCATTGGAATATTCTTCTAATTGGAAATACTAGTAAAATGTATCATTTTGGTCCCCTGACACAAGACTTCACCAGGTTCAACTGTATATGAGGGTTGTTGAAACCCAGGCTGAAAAGCAAACACTAATCTTATGGTTAAATAAGCTAGACTCGCTTAAGTACATTCTCTGATGTAGTTCTGGAAGTTACCTTTGACATAATTTACAGAAACCTTGGCTGACAGTGAAACACTTATCCTTTGTGTGTATTTTACTTTGTGAGGGGAAGTGTCCCCGGCAAGATACCGTGACGTATATTATTTTGCACCTAATGATCCCTCAGATATACAAAACCGACCATAAATTTGATTGAAGTGGCTATAAAACTAATGAGCTTTCAAGAAAAATCTCAGAATGTAATTATCATCAAATATTGGTGATCAAACTGCAGGTAACGGTTAAGCTATAACACTATTTTGAAGATTCTTCCTGGCATTTGCTGGAAACAATATTGAAATTAACGCTTTCAGTATTGATATTGATATTCTGAAAGATAATCAATCGATATTGAAATATCAATATATGATCCCTTGACTATTGCATATTGTCTTTAAACATCTTTCAGGAGACCAAAAAAAAATGCCAGGAAATACAAGTGTGCATCCTAACCTCACATTTCAGCTTGATCTTCTGTTTAGGTACAGGTTATAGTAACTGGCAATCTCCCACTGATGGTCATGTATCAACAGTAAAATAATAGGTATTCATGTGTCAGTGTTCGGGGATGCCAATTTTTGATTTGGTTAAGCTTGGTATAAGGAATGTACCTAGAGCTATAAACAAAAAGGTATCCTTCCAAGTCACAAATCAATGCAATGCACTTCAAAGGACTTTGCCTTCTGAAGGTTATGTAAAAATGGATAGTATACTAGTCCTAACTATCCAAGTATTTGAGAGCAGGTTTGAATTGTATATTTAGGTAAATACTGTGTTTTACTATTGCAAGTAAACGAGTTACAGTAATTCATACGCGTCTGATAGAAATAGAGGTATTGCTGTATTAAATCAAAATGTTGGTTGTCCTTCACTGAAACTTAGAAATATGAATGTGCTCAATGAAAAGTTCTCAGAAAACAATCCTCAGACAAAATACACTGAAATGAAAATTGTTACATATTATTGAAAGTAAACACAAACTTTAAATTTGTGAATTCAGTAGACTGTTACACGTGACGCTCAAAACTAAAACAAAATGTGCTCAACAACTATAACAATTGAATACACGCCAGTTCTTTTGTTGTTTTGTTTTTGTTTGGTTATTTACCATTGAATTAAGCTTCCAGTAATCAGTGTGCCTGTGTATCTTGTATATAGCCTGTTTGTAGAGAGATGATGAAGTATGTATCAAAACTTATGAATTCAAACAATGTAAATAGGTTGTGTGCTGTTATGGTATTGTGTTAGCAATATTACAAAGTCCCAACTTCAGGGCCCTATACAAGGCGTTTCATCAGTATGATGCAGTGGTTAATGTTCTTGTTAATATGGAAGGTAATGGATTCCAGTAAAAGGTCCCAAAGGTGTCCGATAGATTTCTGGAGGTTTTAAATATTTCCGATTTTATTTCTGATAATAAACACTCACTTGAACAAAATTAAATTTGTCTGTTATAATGAACTGTACTTAATGTGCGAATTTAACGAATAAATAAATGAAAATTACTAGTAAGTATTTAACCATCTCTTGGGGCGTTGAAAGTTATATTTTTGTAGCCATGTTCACTTTACTGAATAAAAAACAATTAAAGGTGTGTTAAAGAATGTATTTTAACTTAGAAGCTTCAAATTCTTAAGAGTGATATTGTGGGATCAGTGTAGGAATTATTTGTATTCATAGGTGTGAAGGAAGAGATTTCTTCTTCATGCCCCTTTCACACTTCAGGTAGTACATCCCGCAGTTGAAGTTTCACTCGGCAACGGAACCGCCCCCCCCAGGTCGCCAAATTTTGTGCAAGTTGTTCACACTACAGACGGACGGCCACTGATTGGATACAGTATTGTACGGACGGTTCGCCACTGACTCACTAGGTTGCAAACGGACGTCAGGCGTTGATCCAAGGACAGGGACGTTCCACCAAACGCAGGTTACTGCGGGTGATACCGCTTGTACTGTGAAAGGGTTATTATGGAACAAAATATAGAACATTGATTTGTTCATACATTGAAGTTAAGTACCGCAGTGTCAAACTATTTTAGTTGTGATTTGTTAAGTCTCGAGACAGATAGGCTTTGAAAATATTTCATGGCAAGAAAAAATATTGTATAGGTAATACGCATGTGTGATGTTTAGATGTGTGTAGATGTAAAAATCCATTACATGTGATGTACATGCAACTATTTTGACAGATAAAATAATTATATCGGTGTGTGTATGGTTTATGCTTTTGAAATGATGAGATATTATATATTGAATGAACATGTTTCATAGATGTATTAGATTCTATTTTGTGTATTAAATATTTTGCAGTTATAAAGGTAAATTAATGAATAAATACATAAAACAAATAATAAGGTTTATTGTTTGTATTCTCAAAATAGCCATACTTCACAAGTTCCCAACATTGATCTGCAGCAGTTTTAGGTACAGAATTACCCACCAATAAAAACATCAGTTTAGAATACTATTTGGCCAAAATAAACATTGTTTAATATGTGTAGCTGTGATCTTGGATACCATTGTAGGTTGTAAGGGGTTTTGACAGTTATCATTTCTAAGTTTAAAAAATTTCAAACACTGATCCACAAACATGACTACAGCAATACCTGTTGTCACAAATGCACATTGTACCATTATTTTTGGCTAAAATCAGGATGCAAGTTGGTAACTTGATACATCATATATAAGGGTGAATTTTAACTTGTAATCACTGCTGGCATTCGGCGAGTAATAATTTTTTAACTGAAGCAGATGCTACTTTCTTGAAAGATTCAAACTGAAATCTGCAAACATTTTTCCATCATAATAAAAGCTGCCACTGATGGTTCTGCTATTATATGACAGGGATTAAAAGAAGTCCTGTCGTGATAATTAGGTGGTTCATCAGGTGTGCTTATTTTATTTCACGTCGCCGCTACCACCACCGTATTGTGATCTTCCTTCAATAACCTCTTTGGCTTATCTTTCTTTCAAACTTCAGGGGGCAGGAAAAACTTTTGGGATACTTTAAGGAGACATTAAACTTCACTTAAGACAATGTAAATCATTTTTGAAAAACACCCATCATTGTGTTTCGGAAAAAAACGAGCACCAGCGCTATAAAATTTTGCAAGTACATTCTAGAACTAAATTCTCGTGCAAGACAGGATTTTGTGATCAATCAAACCATAGGTGCCGGAATGCGAGGCATTTTATTTCATAAATTTTTTAAAAATTGATACTTTGTATCTCAAAAACGGTTAGGGTTTTGGTATTTTGTTGAAATAAGTTATTGAGCTACTTTTTGATAATCTTTCACATGCTGAAGTTTGAGTCCTGTATCTGCAACCTTAATGTCAAAAAATAGGCTTAGAACCCTCCAGTTCATTTAGTTTCACACTTTTTTTATACCAAACTTGGTACATTCCTTAAGATTTGTAAAAGGAATATCCTCATTTTATGGTAATCATAAACTGTAAACATCAATGGCCTTATTGAAGTCATAAAATTGGAATTAACCCCTCTGGTTCCTTTTTATCATTTTTACCCCACAGCCCATAAGGGCTGTCGGGGTATTGTTTTCACCCATGGTGTCCGGATGGGCGGGCGGGCGGCGGGAAATAGTTTGTCCGGGCTGTATCTCAGAAACTGTAAGGTGTAGGAAGTTCATACTTGGCAGGGACATTGGTTGGGGGGTATAGGTGTGCAACATCATGGTGTGACCTTGATTTGACCTTTGACCTTGCCGTAGTGACCTTGAGTTTGAAAATCTTGTCCGGGCTATATCTCTGCAACCATAAGGTGTAGGAAGTTGATACTTGGCAGGGACATTAGTTAGGGGTTGTAGGTGTGCAACGTCATGGTGTGACCTTGATTTGACCTTTGACGTTGCTGAAGTGACCTTGACCTTTAAAATCTTGTCCGGGCTATATCTCAGAAACATAAGGTGTAGGAAGTTGATACTTGGTAGGGACATTGGTTAGGGGGTGTAGGTGTGCAACATCATGGTCTGACCTTGATTTGACCTTGCTCTAGTGACCTTGACCTATAAAATCTTGTTCGGGCTATATCTCGGAAACCATAAGGTGTAGGAAGTTGATACTTGGTAGGAACATTGGTTAGGAGTTGTATGTGTGCAACATCATGGTCTGACCTTGATTTGACCTTGCCGTAGGGACCTTGACCTATAAAACCTTGTCCGGGCTATATCTCAGCAACTGTAAGGTGTAGGAAGTTCATACTTGGTAGGGACATTGGTTAGGGGGTGTAGGTGTGCAATGTCATGGTCTGACCTTGATTTGACCTTGGTGTAGTGACCTTGACCTATAAAATCTTGTCCGGGCTATATCTCTGAAACCGTAAGGTGTAGGAAGTTGATACTTGGTAGGAACATTGGTTAGGAGTTGTAGGTGTGCAGCATCATGGTCTGACCTTGATTTGACCTTTGACCTTGCCGTAGTGACCTTGACCTATAAAACCTTGTCCGGGCTATATCTCAGTAACTGTAGGGTATAATGTGGCCTGAGGAGGCCTGGGGAAGCCTGGGACTGGACATTTTGTTTATGGCAGGAAAAAATAATTGGTTTGATACTTGGTAGGAACATTGGTTAGGAGTTGTATGTGTGCAACATCATGGTCTGACCTTGATTTGACCTTGCCGTAGGGACCTTGACCTATAAAACCTTGTCCGGGCTATATCTCAGCAACTGTAAGGTGTAGGAAGTTCATACTTGGTAGGGACATTGGTTAGGGGGTGTAGGTGTGCAATGTCATGGTCTGACCTTGATTTGACCTTGGTGTAGTGACCTTGACCTATAAAATCTTGTCCGGGCTATATCTCTGAAACCGTAAGGTGTAGGAAGTTGATACTTGGTAGGAACATTGGTTAGGAGTTGTAGGTGTGCAGCATCATGGTCTGACCTTGATTTGACCTTTGACCTTGCCGTAGTGACCTTGACCTATAAAACCTTGTCCGGGCTATATCTCAGTAACTGTAGGGTATAATGTGGCCTGAGGAGGCCTGGGGAAGCCTGGGACTGGACATTTTGTTTATGGCAGGAAAAAATAATTGGTTTGGCTCGGGAGAAATATCAAACATGTTTGATAATTCTCACGGCCCCAACTGACAACTACCGATCCATACCGAACGCCTGGGACTAAGCAAATATTTGAAACCGACTACAAAAAACCTTAATCGGGAAACTTAGTCGTGTGGTGGAACACCCACATTAGATATTATTTTCTCTATTTAAGCATTATTTGGACCTTAGTATATCTTACACTGCTCTGAAAGTATCTTGAACTTTGTACTGTTACACTACTTCTATATCTCATTGTGTTGAAAAATATTTTTTTTTTTTTTATTCCATATTCCAGTACATTAAATATACATTATGAACAAAATAGTTACCTCACACAGGGAAAGTAAAAATAAGGCACATTATTAAAAAATTAGCATCATAAATAATTTTTTAACTTATTTTCAATTTATCAATATGCTAAACTGAGTATTTTCAATATGTTTCAGTACTTCAATATACCTTGATCATAAGACTAGTAACAGAATAAGAAAGAACATCAATGTTTTATTATCATGAAGCTGTATATCTCATTTGCCACTGCTAAATATAATGGTTGCATATTTTGAGATTTTTTTTTTTTTTAACGGTTAGGAAATTTTAACCCAGATTTTCCATTTTCTTAAGATTGGTTTATGTTACAAAAAATATTTTTCCACACTGTCCATCTCTTTTCAAATTTTTCATGTTGAGAATTTAATTTTGAGAGTGATTCTTGCTCCAAGTATTTATCTTTTACAATCATTTGAAGGTTATAGATGTTCAAGTGCCTCTTATGTCTAGAGCAAGTAAATATGTAATTTCTCACAATTAACAACAAGAAATTAAGAGGCCAAAAGTTTTCGTCATATGTGATATATCCCCAAATTTTTGTTATTCTGTTAAGGTCTAAGACATATGAAATTGAATTTTTTATCCAGTTTTTAACATTAATCCATAATTCATTAGATTCTATACAATCTGAAAATAGATGCATTATACTCTCACTTTGGTTACCACAGAGGCCACAAAGGTTTGAATCAGAAATTTTCAATTTATTCAAGTATTCATTGGTACCTAAAATCATATATAAAATGCGGTACTGAAACCATACAAATGAATTGTCAGTTAACGACTGAAAGCAAATTTTGTATAATATTTTCCAATGATGTTTGTGTAAAAGGTAGTCAAATTTATTGTTCCACTTAAATTCGCAAAGGGGTACATCAGATTCTGTTTTATTAAGTTCTAAATAGAATTTTCTACTACAGCTTTCTTTACTAACATCAAAAAGAATGTTGATATGAAATGGTATATACGGTCTTTTAGTTCTAAAGTCATCGCCCCTTCTGTCAATAAATTTTTTAACCAAACCCTTTACTGTGTAGTAATTTAAGATATTAATATTTAAATTATAATTTAATTTTAAATTTTTATAATCATATATTACACCGTCTGAATCTACTACATCAGCAATTGTATGAATGCCACTGTTAAACCAGTCTGGATAAAATAAATTAGTTTTAGATATTTGACTGTTGTACCATAAAACACTTGATAACAGGGCTTGGTTGCAGGAGGCTTTTTGGGTGTGACAGTATAGTTTCCAGTATTGAAAGACAATTTTCCAAAAGGGGTTAACATTTTGAATAAAAGTGGTACAAAACTCACCACCAAGAACAAATATATTTTTTAGTTTCTTTATTGATATTTGCAACAGTTTATACCAATCTGCCTTATCTTGCTTTGCCATACATTTGACCCAACTCAGTTTTGGAGACTTTTCAAAATTAAAAATGCTGACCATTTTTAATCCACCATCAAAATAAGTTGCGCAAATGGTTTTTCTTGAAATTTTATCAGGCTTTCCTTCCCATAGGTAACCATAAATTAAATCATTAATTTTTTTCAAAAACTTGTCTGATACTGGTACTGAGATGAAAAGGTGATTAAATTTGGATAAGATTAGGGTTTTTATTACAGCTATTTTGCCAATAGGGGTAAGAATGCGATGTTGCCATGATTTTAATATTTTACTAGCTTGGATAAAAATTTTATCATAATTCATTTCTGGTATTTTTTCCAGGTCAGTAGAAAATTCCATACCAAGTAATGTAAAATTGGATACACCCCATTCCAACCTTGCTGTAACATCTAATTTGTCCTTTGAGTGTTTCTTGCAACCAATCCATATTACTTTAGTTTTGTCACTATTCATTCTTAACCCTGAAAAAGATCCAAATATTTCTAAGACATTTAGAGCTGCCTGTAGGGAGCACCTACTACCATCAAGTATGAGTGTAGTGTCGTCTGCAAACTGTGTAATTTTGAAAGAAATTCCTCCAATTGTTATACCTTTAATATTTGTTTCATTTTTTATCAAAATATTTAATATTTCAGCACCCAGCAGGAAAAGATAGGAGGAAATAGGATCACCTTGTCTGCGTCCACGTCTTATTGGAAATGGTTTTGATAAAAATCCGCACTGCAATATATACCCGAAAATATTATTATTAAATAATTTAATCCATCTGATTAAGTTTTGATCAAAGCCAAAGAATTCTAAGGTTTTATACAAAAATGACCATGAAACAGAATCAAAGGCCTTTTCAAAGTCTATTGTCATTAAAAGGCCTGGTATTTTATTAGCTTGAGTGTGGTGCATTAAATCATAGATAAGTCTGGTGCTTTCACCAATATATCTTCCGGTTATAAACCCTGTTTGGTTTCTAGAAATTATTTTTTCAAGAAATGGTTTTATTCTTTCGGCCATTGCTGCCGAGGCCAGCTTGTATGTCACACAGAGCAGTGATATAGGGCGCCAATTTTTTATGAATTTTCTGTCCTTATTACCTTTTGGAATACATGTTATTATACTTTGTTTAAGAGAAGTTGAAAGTTGCCCTTTTTCAAAACAACAATTAATTGCATTTGTTACCTTGACCTTTAATTTTCTCCAAAAAACCTTTAGAAATTCAGCTGTTATACCATCTATGCCGGGAGACTTACCATTTTTCATTTTTTTCAGAACATTTCCAATTTCTTTTACAGTTAAAGGGTGACCTAAGTCTGATTGGTGAATTCTCTGATAATTTTTATTGCTTAAAAATTGCTCCATATTTTCCTTATTTAACTCTTGGTCTTTATTTTGGAATAAATTAGCATAAAATTCACTAATTTTTGTTAGAATGTCCTGTTGATTGGTTATATTATCACCATTTGGCATTTGTAGCTTTTTCATGGTTTTTTCTACATAGTGTTTATTTTCTAGCTTGCAAAAGAAATTTGATGATTTTTCTCCATCATTAAGCCATTGTAACCGGGCTGTTATCATTTGACCTTTTATTTTTTCTTTTCTTAATTTTTCTAGCTCTAATTTTTTATCTTCCAATAAGTCACCATTCAATGTAAAATTATCATTATTTTTTTCTAAATGTTTAATATCGTCAATAAAATTCTTTTCTTTTTCATTACGCATTTTCTTTTCAAAAGAGCTAAATTTTATTGTTTCTCCCCTTATTCTTAATAGTATCATTTCTAGAAAGGTGTCATGATCTATCGTTAGTTGAATGTTATCATTATCTTTGATGAAGTCAAAAGTATAAACAGGAATTGCATATTTAATTTTTTCATCTTCTATAGCTTGGTTGATTAGATTCAAATACTTTTTATTATACAAAAGACTGTTATTGAACTTCCAAATGCCTTTGCCTACTTTAAAATTGTTTATCAGTATATCCATCTCTAGTATGGAATGATCAGATCTATAACTTGGTAATATGTCACATTTGCTGATAATATCAGTCATATTTCCAGACGTTAAAAAATAATCGAGACGAGCCTGTTTACGAGGGTTTTTCCTTCGCCAGGTGTAGCGCTTTACATTTGGGTGTAAGAAACGAAAGGTATCAACCTGTTACATATATTGGACACTATATTAGTACATTGTATATTACATATATTAGGCACTATATTAGTGCATTGTTTAATTTAAGCTTTATGTTTATAAATTGTCATAAAAGATAATTGTGTTGTTGGTTCTTTTTGTGTGTTGACATTTAAAGTAAGGGAGTTATTGATTTTTGTGTTTTAGTGTTTATTGATCTGTTCACAGACTGGGGGAAATCCCCCCCTCAGTGGTTATGTTAGATTTGGGGAAACCCAATTGCCAGTAGTTTCTAGAACTTCCTCATTTGGCCTAGATGGCTCAATCTTCTTTTGAGTTGGTTCTGTACAATTCCAGAGGAATCTGTGAATGTATATAAGGAATGTACATCTGACCACAAGTGAACTTTGTATTCGCTGGCTATAAGGAGAGCTATTGTGTTTTGGAATATAATATAACTTGTGTTGCTGTGAACTTTTACTGGAGTGAACTAGATAAATTGTCTGGACAGATTTATTGCACTTTGGATATTTTTGGATATTGTACAGTTATATAACAGAGAGTGGATTTACTGCATTTTGGACATTGTCCATATCTTGGAGCAGACAGTACAATTGTGTTAACTCTCTAAAAATCTCCAGACAGGCCTTCTGTGTGACTGGATATATAAAGGATAG
The DNA here is from genome assembly GCA_964017235.1 of Sabellastarte sp. h YS-2021. Classification (NCBI taxonomy): domain Eukaryota; kingdom Metazoa; phylum Annelida; class Polychaeta; order Sabellida; family Sabellidae; genus Sabellastarte; species Sabellastarte sp. h YS-2021. The sequence goes on from OZ024927.1 coordinate 21,251,790, forward strand.
CAGGACAAGCACCTTTTGTGTTGTTGAGTGTGGGACAGGTCACAGGATATAGATATCTGTGTGTGAGTGAACGCTGGACAGATCACGGGACAGACCACAGGACATTGGACAGATCACAGAATATACCACAGGACGGATTACAGAACAGATTGCGGGATACGGCGGATAAACTTATTCTTAATCTCAGTGGTCAGGTCAGCTAGATCTTGTTATTGTATTAGTGTGCTTAGTTAAGGGCATACCAGTTGACTGTAATCATTATTGTTGACTATTAAATAAATTTGTTAAGTTTAACTTTTTGCTTTTTCTGTTACAACTTAAAGACAACCGGTAATTGCTACCGCGCTTGCCCGTGACCGTAACAGGAAAATTGGGGGCTCCTCCGGGATTCCAACCATTTGATTACAACTATTTGATCAACCGTTCAATTAACATTTTGAAAATCCATTTGATTTAGTAATTGGTTACAGTCAACAGTGCTCAAAATGGCTAGTGCTAAAGAGTTTGTACAGTCACCATCTATGGAAGTTCTAGAAACTTTTAAAAAAGATATGTTAATGCAGATAGCACAAGAGTTACAGATAGAGGTGAAAAGGTCAACACGTAAACATGAACTTAAAAGGCTTATTGTTGAACAGTTAGTTGATGAAGATGTTTTACCTGATAGTTGTTTAGAAGTGTATAAGCCTCTACCAATGGAACCTTCTGGGCAATATGAGATCAGGCGATTAGAAATTGAGAGAGAGCTAAAACTCAGAGAATTTGAGGCTAGAGAAAGAGAGCTTGAAGCTCGACAAAGAAAAGAAGAGCTTGAGGCTTGAAAAGAAGAGCTTGAAGCTCAAGCTCAAAAGGAAGAGCGAGCGCTTAAACATGAAAGAGAAATGAGAGCTTTAGAACTCAATGCCCGTAGAATTGCCCATGAAGAGTCCATTGCTACCAAATTTGATTTGGGTAAAAATGTGCGACTGGTACCACCTTTTAATGAGCCGGAGGTCGATAAGTACTTTCAACACTTTGAAAGAGTAGCTCAAAATTTGAAATGGCCTATAGACCAGTGGCCTTTATTGCTGCAAAGTGTTTTGAGGGGAAAGGCCCAGGAGGCATACACGGCTTTGCCAATTTCTGAATGTGTGGACTATAACTCTGTCAAAAATGCTATTTTGAAAGCATATGAGTTGGTACCAGAAGCATATCATCAAAAATTCAGAAATTATCGTAAACAAGAAAGTCAAACTCATGTTGAATTTGCCCATGAGAAAGAAGTGTACTTTGACAGATGGTGTAATTCTAGGGAAGTAGGTACAGACTTTGAAAAACTTAGGCAAGTTATTTTGATTGAAGAGTTCAAAAGGTGTGTTCGTGATGACATTAAAACCTATCTAGATGAACAGAAAGTTGAAAATTTGGCAAAAGCAGCAACTTATGCTGATGATTATGCGCTAACTCACAAGTCCACCTTCAACAAGAATAAGTCCTTTGGTCCTGCTAAAAAGTCGTATCCAGAAATAGGAAAGAAATCTGAAAATGTAGCTCCAGAAAAGAGTTCAGATAAGGGTCAAACCTCAAATCAGACTATGAGTAAGGATAGGAAACCCAGATCCTTTGCTCCTGTTTGCCACTATTGTAAGAAGCCTGGGCATGTTATGTCTGACTGTTGGCTCTTAAAGAAGAGAAGAGAAAAGGAGGCAACGCCCAACGCCTTTGTGTCTAGCAAGTCTAACTGGCGTTCAAATCCCAATAGAGCAGAGTCTAGTATTGGTTTAGACAAGTCTGAGATTATTAGGGAAGAGTTCAAACCTTTTGTGTCTGAGGGTTTTGTATCCTTGGAAAGTAGTTCCAGTCAGGTCCCCATTAAGATATTAAGAGACACTGGAGCTACCCAGTCCTTACTTTTAGAAGGTGTATTGCCATTGAGTGTAAGCACATCTACTGGTGAGAGTGTCATTGCTCAAGGTATTGAAGGAGGCTGTGTGAACGTTCCCTTGCATAAGGTCAAGTTAGTATCAGACTTAGTTACTGGTTCTGTTGTTGTGGGTACCAGGCCCACTTTACCCATTAAAGGGGTATCTTTGTTGTTGGGAAATGATCTTGCAGGTGGAAAGGCAGTTGCTGATCCTAAGGTTACTTCTAAGCCGATCACTTTGGTTAGCACTGAGAAATTAGAAGAGGTTATTCCTGGTATTTTTCCCTCCTGTGCTGTGACTCGAGCTATGGCCAAAAAGGCCCAAGAAGAACCAAAAGATTGTAAACAATCTACAGATGTCTTAGTTGATTTGTCAGATACATTCTTAAACAACTATGACCATGATGTGCAGAATTCTAGTGATACAAATCCCAAGGCCAGGGTAGATTCTGAAAAACAAGACTCAATTGACTGTCAAGATGTATCACTTTCAAAATCAAAATTGATTTCAGAGCAGGAAGATGATCCTGAATTAGCTCCTTTATTCAAGTTGGTCTTGCCACCAGTAGAGCTAGATAAGGTCCCTGTAGGCTATTATGTCAGAAATGGTGTACTTATGCGAAAGTGGAGGCCACCAAATGTCCCTGCATCTGAAGAATGGTTAGTAGTACACCAGATTGTTGTGCCAAAAGTGTACCAAAGTGAGATATTAAAATTGGCTCATGAATCTCCAATGGGTGGCCATTTAGGCATCAACAAAACTTACAACAAGATAACCAAACATTTCTATTGGCCTCAAATTCGGCACTGTGTGGCAGAATTTTGCAAGACTTGTCACATTTGTCAAATGGTAGGAAAGCCAAACCAAAAAATTCCTGTAGCTCCTCTCAAACCCATTCCAGCATTTGAGGAACCATTTAGCAAAGTGATAATTGACTGTGTAGGTCCCTTACCAAAAACTAAATCCAGAAACCAATATCTTTTGACCATTATGTGCGCCTCAACCAGATTTCCCGAAGCCATACCATTGACCAACATAACAGCTCCCAAAATCTCAAAAGCTCTGGTTAATTTCTTTACTCTAGTTGGCTTACCAAAAGAGATCCAGTCAGATCAAGGGTCAAATTTCATGTCAGGACTATTTCAACAGGTTGTATTTCAGTTAGGTGCCAAACAGATCAAATCTAGTGCTTATCACCCAGAATCCCAAGGTGCACTTGAAAGGTCCCATTCCACTTTGAAGAATATGATTAGGACATATTGTTTAGACAATGAAAAAGACTGGGATGAAGGCATCAGCTCATTATTGTTTGCAGTTAGAGAATCTGTTCAAGAGTCTTTAGGCTTTAGTCCCTTCGAGTTGGTCTTTGGCCATTCAGTCCGTGGTCCTCTCAAGCTGTTGAAGGAAAATTGGTTATCTGAGAACACCGAGAGCCTAAATCTGCTAGATTATGTTTCAAAGTTCAGAGATAAGTTGAAGAAGGCTTGTGAGCTGGCACAACAAAATATGAAAAATTCTCAGTCAAAAATGAAAATGCCTTATGATAGGAAATTACAGAATCGTGTCTTCAATCCTGGAGGCAAGGCTTCAGTGTCATCACCTGGCCAAATGAATAAACTACAGGCCAGAGATCTAGGGTCATACCCAGTAGCAAGGAGAGTAGAAACTCTCCAAAAGACCATTAAAAACTGTGATAACAGACATTCAAACCAAATGTGGGAAATAACTATGGTAAAGCCATACTTCGAAAGAGGTATAACATAGCTTATGATGGCTATTAATAGAAACACTGTTAAAGATAGGAATTCAGTGTATAAACAGGACTTTGAAAAAGTAACATATGGCGTCCGCATGGATACGCCCTGTCCAGAAGCTGTATTTAAAGTGTAATTTATATACCTGTAATTAGTAAGTTTATAAAGGTTATACATGGTACTAATTTTACTTTTGTATTTAGACAAAAATGTTTTGTAAAATGTTATTACCTGTGTTTGTATACATCATGAAAATCTCTTGTAAAATTTTGTAATCCCTTGGTTTCCAAAATTTTTCTTTAAGGGGGGAGGTGTTACATATATTGGACACTATATTAGTACATTGTATATTACATATATTAGGCACTATATTAGTGCATTGTTTAATTTAAGCTTTATGTTTATAAATTGTCATAAAAGATAATTGTGTTGTTGGTTCTTTTTGTGTGTTGACATTTAAAGTAAGGGAGTTATTGATTTTTGTGTTTTAGTGTTTATTGATCTGTTCACAGACTGGGGGAAATCCCCCCCTCAGTGGTTATGTTAGATTTGGGGAAACCCAATTGCCAGTAGTTTCTAGAACTTCCTTATTTGGCCTAGATGGCTCAATCTTCTTTTGAGTTGGTTCTGTACAATTCCAGAGGAATCTGTGAATGTATATAAGGAATGTACATCTGACCACAAGTGAACTTTGTATTCGCTGGCTATAAGGAGAGCTATTGTGTTTTGGAATATAATATAACTTGTGTTGCTGTGAACTTTTACTGGAGTGAACTAGATAAATTGTCTGGACAGATTTATTGCACTTTGGATATTTTTGGATATTGTACAGTTATATAACAGAGAGTGGATTTACTGCATTTTGGACATTGTCCATATCTTGGAGCAGACAGTACAATTGTGTTAACTCTCTAAAAATCTCCAGACAGACCTTCTGTGTGACTGGATATATAAAGGATAGCAGGACAAGCACCTTTTGTGTTGTTGAGTGTGGGACAGGTCACAGGATATAGATATCTGTGTGTGAGTGAACGCTGGACAGATCACGGGACAGACCACAGGACATTGGACAGATCACAGAATATACCACAGGACGGATTACAGAACAGATTGCGGGATACGGCGGATAAACTTATTCTTAATCTCAGTGGTCAGGTCAGCTAGATCTTGTTATTGTATTAGTGTGCTTAGTTAAGGGCATACCAGTTGACTGTAATCATTATTGTTGACTATTAAATAAATTTGTTAAGTTTAACTTTTTGCTTTTTCTGTTACAACTTAAAGACAACCGGTAATTGCTACCGCGCTTGCCCATGACCGTAACAAACCAAATCAATCTCACTAATAATTTCAAGAACATATGATCTAGCCCTAGGGTTGTTAATACTTGTATAATTATCGCTGTCTTGTGTTGGATTGAGCACCAGGTTGAAGTCACCACATATGATAACATAATCAGATTCTTTCTCAGATAAGTCTCTTATTTTGCTAAAAAATTGTGGTTCATCATGATTTGGGGCATATATATTAATCAAATTGATTTTGATTGAGCTGCATCTCAAAATTAACTGTAGGTAGTTGCCATCTTTATCTCCATTATGTTCAATTACTTCATGTTCAAAGTTATTGTTTAATAGAATAGCAACACCTCGTGAATTAGTCTTTGTCCCATGTAAATAACAATAATTCCAAATTTGCTTCACAGAAGCTATGTCAGACTTGAGCAAATGTGTGTCCTGTAAACACACTATAGATGCATTTATTTCTTTAAAATATCGAAGGACGTCTGTTCTTTTTTGGTAATTACGTAATCCTTGACAGTTTGCAGACAGCAACTTCACACTTTCACCCGGCTGAGTCATACATTCGGACCAAGCAGATGCTCCAAACTGCTGCCATAAAGTGTCCTAGTTTCTTGGAGAAAAATGTTGTGTTGAAAAATATTTCCCCAGGCTGTGGGGTACGGGCATCGCTGATTATCAGTTATCACTGATATTGAAGTAGATCAAAAGAAGACTGGCTAACTTTGGTTTAAATATTATCAATGGTATTATCATCTTTTCTTAAGAAACTTATAAACGATGACAAAAGGGACATTCTTATTCTATGGTCACCTTAAAGTCTGAATATGAATCAGGTTATGGCCACCTTAAGTGAAATGAGCAGGTTTACAGCCTCCAGCTATCTTATTGTTCAATTAACCTCCGTTAAACTTTGCACACTTGATTTAGGATGACAAAAGGAACATTCCAACTTTCTGGTCATCTACGCTTGAAGTTCCAATATGAGTGAAACTATGGCTATCTCACAATAAAAATGGAAATCTTCAGGCCCAAACTAACTTGTTGTTCAATAACATCAGTTTAACTTGACACATTGATTAAGGAAAATTTTTATGATCTTTTTATTTTGCGTTCCTGTATTTCAGACCTTTAGAAGCATGTAAACCTGGTAAGAGATGATCTGAACGTTTATTAATTTTTGCGTCACAACATTAAACTCAATTCAATTTAACCTTTGTGTAGTAAAATAGGACTGAGAGTGTCTTCTGTTGAAGGTTCTTTGGAAGGTGTAGATCTGGCCTCACGTTTCTCCTTCTTGAGCTTATTAGAGGGGGTGGAGAGCTGGGCTAACTGTCCAGGTGATAACGAATCACATAACTTACATGCAGAATCTGGCTTTTCAACTCAAGGGTCCTTCCCTCTTTTCTTGTCATGACAACATGCACAGTGAGAATGGGGGTCAAAGCCCGCCATCATATGCCCACAGCCCCCACGACGCTGACTTGGAGAAGACATAACAGTCTACGTACTTGCCAGAATAAAATAATAAAGTTTCCAGAAGAAAAACCTTCAAATAAACACAAAATTCTAAAATCCACTTCTCAACAAAAATTCCTTGTGCTCAGCACACGCGCCAAACGAAAAAGATGCTATGACGTCACGCTGTCTAAACAGGAAGGAAGTACGACACGCCATCTGGCGAGTGCTCAGTACTGGACTGGCCTAGCCGGTGGAGACACAGGACGTCTTTTTCTGACGTTTGGCGGGCTGGTCTGCGCCGACCGGATAAGCAATTGTCCATTGGATAGGGTATTAACTTATAAAAATTTAATTTACTTATTAAATTTGCAATTTTACCTTAATATATATAATACTTTAGTTTAATTTTCTGATCATTTGTGTACTTAAGTACTGATTAAGGCACAGTTGTTCATGTCAGAAAATGGAACAGTCATACCGAATGGCAGTCTAATAACAAAAAATGGAAACAATGGACAGCTTGTGCAGGGTTCCCGAGTGGTTAGACAATCATTCATTATTTCATAAAATAAAATAAAGTGTGATTTGTGGTACATATGAGTCAGAACTAAACCCGAATTCGAACATTGTAATCCAATATGGAGATGCATTTTGTTTACAAGCCAAATATTTAGAATGCTTCCAGTTGAATTTGCTCCATGACTAGTGTACTTGAATACTGTTTAACACAAGCACCTGAAGTAAATTATGTGCTTGTTTGGTCATTGTATGAATTTCTAATATGACTTTTATGGTGCGTAATCTCCATCAAAAGACAGACTAATAAGGCACAACCAAGAAATAAGTCCAAAGAATTTAATGGAGTATGGCTGAGTCTCTCATAGAAACTTTTTGCAATAGAACTAAACTCCAATTTTGAAGTTTATGCAAATTTTTACAGGTAACTCAATAATATGTGGTCAAATTACACTTTTACCTTGTTCACTGTTCACATGTATCACTGTGTAAGCTACCATTTGAACAATAAATTATTTATTTTTATGATTTGTAAAAGGAACATTTTTAGTTAACCTGTCATGGGATTTGTAAAATTCTTTGAAACGTTTCACTTATGCAAACCAAAATCATACATATAGTAATCTTTTACATTTAATTTACCGTGTTGCTAATTAGTCAGAACTTAGACATGTCATTTCTAATTCACACAGAGCAATGATTTATCACAGCAGTTTGTCAGCTGATAAGATTTTTCTCAGAAAACTGTTCTTTCTTTAGTGTGTGTTTATTGGGCCTAGCCAGTCCAATGATTATCCACCCTCCTCAATTTGGGGATTAACCTTGCTAAAAATAGATGTTGTATCAGCTCGGCACTTGAAGAAAAGGTCGCAGGTTCTGGAAATATGTAGTCAAGATATTAGAAATACCTTTCAAATGCAAAGGTGACCATATGTATTTCTATACCCGGACAAAGTCGCTGAGTCTTCGTATAAATCAAGTGGAATTGGTTAAGTATTTTAATTCCATGTAAATTGGGACCAGTGGTGCTATATGACACCCAATGATTTATTTATTTATTTGGGTTTCAACACTTTCAACACTATATAGGTCATAGCACGACAGTTAATTTTATGGGCAGAAGAAACCAGTACATACAGTTGGTAAAGGTTCGGTACTGTAAACTGCTGACCATCGGTAAGAAACTTTCCCACATAGGGTTCAGGGTTTGCACTGCGGACGTCAGAGGTGAGAGGTGAATGTGTTACCACTGCAACACCGTGCCCCTCCCCAATGATTTCTGTTACTAAACTGTTTTTTTTGGAAACCAGTCCATTTGATGCAACTATCTGCAGAGGAGTAGTAAATGAAGTTGCAAGATTGTTGTATATCGACCCAATTGATGGGAAATAATTAGTTTTCGATATCCCTAATATTTAGTGTTGTTATAATCTATTATTTGGATTATAATCTGAGGTAAAATACAATAGATTTTAATTGAATGTAGGTTCTATCTAAAAGCTTTTCTATTTAATACAATAGATCTTAAGGTTTTTGGTCATTTTTTGTGGGTTTTTTCTCACAAAAAAACGTGGATGTTTGTTCACAGTAACTACAATAGATCTTAATAGAATGTAAGTCCCCTATCATTTCACTGAAGAAATGGTGTTATATGTCTTTAGATGTGGACATATTTTCCCATAATTTTGTGACAAGCCTTTATCTAGGGAACTATTCAGAACTATTGAAATGCAGTAGATTGTGAAATGATGATATTAATATTATTATTTTACACTAGAACCATTTACTAGAACCAATTGAAGTATATTAAATTTCTTTTAAAAATATTCATATCTTTAGCATTTAATGAAGTGTAAACTAAAAAGCTCATCCACTCTCATCAAATACTTGTCTCCATACTAGCGTTCAGACTAGTGTTTCAACCCGGGTTGACAGAGATTGAAGCAGATTGGGGTTAGGTGTGAACGCTCACAATCCAGGTTGACAAAATCTCAACCCCACTCAAGAGGTTGATTGAAGCAGATTGAACCGGATCTGTTCAACCCCCTTTGTAGTCATATCTTTGACATTTAATGAGGTGTAAACTAATAGCTCATCCACTCTAATCAGATACTTGTCTCTATACTAGCCAAACAGACTAGAGTTTCAACCCAGGTTGACACAGATTGAGGCAGATTGGGGTTAGGTGTGAACACTCACAATCCAGTTTGATAAATCTCAACCCCAATCAAGAGTTCGATTGAAGCAGATTGAAGCAGATTGGTTCAACCCCCTTAGTAGTGTGAACCCTCCCAATCCGGGTTGACAAGGGTTGAGTGGACTAGTACTGTAAACAATTGACTTATTGCCTTGCAGCAATTGTTTAACTCAGTACCAGTGTGTCAGTATATCTACTTTAATCCTTTGTTAGTGACAGGAACTAACTGAAACAAATGACATCAAAATTAATTGATGTGTGATTTACCATAAAATGTAAATTTACAAGTATAACATGATAATTAAATAAACAGATATATTCCAATAACTGGAATTATTCAATTGCTAAAAAGCAATCTTAATAACAATTTGTGTGTCATGTATCAAAATTAGTTATTAAACTAATTAATTGTATTATAAACAATAGGAAGTTGGAATCTTTCATACAGTTGTAAAAATTAGAAAAAATAATTGTCATTACAGAATTGTATGTATTACATACAGTTGATATCAGACGCTTTACTGTACTCAGACTTTGAAAACCTATGAATCCAGATTAAACTCTGTAGCGTGGACACTCAATCCAGATTGAGATGAATCTGGTTCAATCTACTTCAAAACCAATCCTTGTTAACACGGGTTGTAGTATGAACAGGGTATATATAACAGAAGGAATGTTTATCCAACTACTATAATTAGTAGTTGAATATCTCAGTTTATTTCATGATTTAATCCTTAATGAAATATAGTTGAATTTAATCCAATTACTTAACCACACAAACAGTCCTAATCTCTATGAAAATCTACAATCAGCATACAGATGCCACCACAGCACTGAGACTGCTCTGATCAAAATCATGAACGACCTTCTATTGGAAGCAAATAATCAAAAAGTGATACTTATGGGTTTTCTAGATTTATCAGCTGCATTTGACACTGTTGATCATTGTATTTTGCTGCACCGACATGAGAAAATGTTTCGAATTGAAGACAAAACTTTAGACTGGTTAAGAACTTATTTAACAGGAAGAACTCAGTCAGGAGTTGTTGGTGACTGTGAATCTCATAAAAAGGTTCTAGAATGCTGTGTGCCTCAGGGATCAAGTCTTGGGCCTGATATCTAACGCAAATATACATTACCTCTTGGTATCATCATCAGGATGTTTCACATACTTTTCCACATATATGCTGATGACACACAGCTTTACAAATCAATTGACCAAAGTAATTTTGAAAACCAAAAACAAACTGCAGAACAACTCCATTGGTGTACATCTGAAATAAGCAACTGGATGTCTAATAACCGGCTCAAGCTAAATGAAGAAAAGACAGAGTTCTTAATTGCTGGCAGAGGAAGACAGCACTCCAAAGTCATTATTGACTCATTAAATGTGGTTGGTATTGACATAAAGCCAAGCACAGGTGTCAGAAACCTTGGGGTAATCATTGACCAAGACCTATCACTTAAGGAACAAGTAAATGCCATATGCAGATCCTGTTATGGTCACCTAAGGTCCATCATTTAAATAAGACCTTTCCTGACTAAGTCTGCTACACACACAATAGTACAGTCACTCATATCTTCCAGATTGGACTATTGTAACTCTCTACTAGCTGAAATCTCCACAATATCTTATCCATAAGTTGCAGCAAGTACAAAATTGGACTGCCAGGATAGTTTTGAATGTCAAAAAACATGATTCTATATCGGCTCACCTGCATCAGCTCCACTGGTTGCCTGTTAGGTTTTGGATCAAATTTAAAATAAATCTACTAGTATATAGGAGTTTGAATCGACAGGCACCAGCATATTTGACATCAATGCTTAAATAACGGCAAAATCAATGCACCACAAGATTGGCAAGAAAATCATACATGCTACAAGAAAAAAGATCAAAACTCATCTCTATGGGTGACCGTGCCTTCAGTGTTGTGGTACCAAAGTATTCAGGAACATTGAACTTCCATTGGACATCTTCAAAAAGAGACTAAAATCTCATTATTTTAAAATAGCATATTGTAGAGAAAAAGCGCAATGATTGTTTATTCTTAAATAGAATTGCGCTATATAAATATGTTATGTGAACTCTCACATCGGAAACTATGTCTTAGCCTCAATTTATCTCATGATTTAATCTTTAATGAAATTGTAATAACATTTTCTTTATTCTGAAACACCTGTCTATACATGTCAGAAGTAATGTCTGTGCATCTGGTCACTTTCACGTCAGAATTATGTCTATAACTTTGTCATTAACGGATTGTTGAGGTCATCTTAAGTCTAAATGTTCAATTTAATTTTGTATTTCTAAAAGTGACATATTTATTGAATGACACAACTAAATAAAAATATCTTTTTGAAAGCTATATAAACCCTCAATTTATTTTCAATAATTATTAAAAAAATAAGATATGTTTTCCAACCAAATCAGAAAGGAAGACGCAATGGAAGGAGATGACATTCATCTTGCTCCTGCCTCAAAACATATCTGTTCTGATACAGTAAATTCATCAAAAGATACTACTGATGGTAAAAGAACCTGTCCAATTTCATCTCAACCTCATATTGGAGATTTTTCTTTGTGTAATCATTCCTCTAATAATGGGTTCAAATATATAATAATTTTTCTTATAATAAATATAAAAAAATATGATGACAGATTTAATGCATTTAAGACATGGCCAAAATCTTACCCGATAAAAGCAACAAATGTAGCCAGAGCAATCACCGCTTTTTTGTCTCCGGACTTTCATGAATTGTGGCGCAGTGTGATGAGTATTTGTCTGCTCACTGAAGATAAGCGGCAATGGGCTACATTAGTACTTGGATTGGTGATCGTCTCAGTTCTAGACCAGCTGTGGGATGTCTCTAAGTTGGAATTTCTTTGTGTTACCAGACTTTTGCAAATTTTAGTGCACTACTCATGTCTCTGATGGCTCGCGCTAGAGGACCGAACCATCTTTCAGCCTTGTTTGTCCATGATGTCAGCTATATTTAGTAGAATGGGAGACCTATGATATTCCAATGAATGAGCATTATAGGCATTCTTCAAATTGTGAATATATGTTGATGATATTCCCACAGAAGAACGTCTGGACAGTCATTATAATTTAATTCACATCAAAGAGAAATTTTATAACCCCCCCCCCCCTGTCCCGCCCTCCCCCCTATATTTTTCGATTATCTATAAATTCTCAAAAATTTTCATCAAATCCCATCTTCAAATTTGAACATCAAGCAGAATGGCAGAGGCATTTTTAAATGGGAAAATTTCTACTAGAAAGAGGAAGGTTGATACAGCTTTGTCAATCTCCAATATTAAAGAAGAAGATGGCTGAATTTTCTTCACTTGCAACACATATTTCATCTGGAGATCCACAGAATGTGTCAACCAGTTATAAATCTAGAGCAGCGTGATGACGCCGACAATGGGGGAATACAAGCTAATTTTTCATATTGGTGGCAAGAGATATATATCATTTTTCATGGGCATAATGGACTTGTGGGAGATATTTTTATCAAGGAATAGGATGGACAAAAAGTTACCAATAAAGGGGCCCAGCTGAACATTTCCAAACTTGTAGTTATGATGCATTATGGAGACCTTATGATGAATGTAGTTGAAAAGATAATTAAAGGGGATGCAGATGTGGATAAAAAGAGGCTTATAGGCGGAGGGATGTACCTCACAAGTATTTCCTCCTATAAGACTGTGGGAATTAGAAGATGGAAGAAAAATAATGCCAATGAATTATACCCTACCTCAGAGGGGATCAGATTTAAATGGAACGGAGAGAATGCATGAAGTTTGTAAGATGTATGCAGGATGTACAAGATGTATGCAGAAAAAAATAGAACTGTTTACTTTTAATGCATGAAGTTTGTAAGATGTATGCATGATTTCTAATTCTAATTCTAATAGCACTTTTATAGCGCTTAATCTCCGTCAAAAGACAGACTCTAAGGTGCATCACACAAAAACATTGTTCAATATTCAAAAACCAGAGACATTGCAGGGGTCAGCACCGTGGAGAAAGCAGAAAGGAGATTGGAAATTTAGGGTGGGTATGCTTTTCCAAAGAGGTATGACTTCAACTTTGACCTGAAAGAGGCAAGTGAGTTTGCAGAGCGGACCTCATCAGGAAGGTCATTCCAAATCATAGGTGCGTCATACGCAAAACTGAGTCCAAAATGTTTTCGAGACTTGAAAATTGAACCAAAGTGGGGAACCTCAAGAAATATGCCATCAGATTGACTTCGACGAGTGTTATGTGCACTATGTCTGGGAATGAGGAAGGGTTCAAAGTATTTGGGGTTACCACTGTGTAGGAACTTATATACCAGCATGGCAGTCTTAAAGATAGAACGGTACTTAATTGGCAACCAATGTAGTGCTTTTCTAACTGGAGTGATGTGTGAGTACTTGGTGGTGTTGGCAACAATTCTGGCCAGGCTATTCTGAACACATTGAAGTTTGCGCAGATCTAGAGCTGAGAGACCTCTGAACAGAGAGTTACAGTAATCTAGTTGACTTCTGACTAGTGCATTGGCAGCCATAAGAGTAGCTTCATGTGTCAGATGTCCTCGGAGTCGCTTAAGATCCCGGACATGAGCAAAACAAGCCTTGCAGACCTTCCTAACATGGCAAGAGAATGAGAAATCAGAATCAAAGCAGACACCAAGGTTCCTAACTGCATCTGTTGGTGATATGAGATTACCAAGTATGTTGACCGGGAAGGACTGATTAAGTTTCTCGCGCTGAGACTTTGAGCCAAACACAATGAATTCGGTCTTATCTGGATTTAGCTTGAGCTTATTTGTAGAGAGCCATCTCTTTATGTCTTCAAGGCAGTGTGACAGCTTATCAAGGGCCGAGGCAACATTTTTATGTGTGAGGTGTACATACAATTGCGTGTCATCAGCGTAGAACTGGAAACTAATACCAGGATGATTCTGTATGACTTTACTCAGTGGAGTAGTATAGAGTGAAAAAAGGATTGGCCCCAGGACAGAGCCTTGAGGCACACCATACAATAACTTTTTGGCATCAGATAAAATTGATCCAATCTTAATGCACTGAACACGGTCTGAGAGATAAGACTTAAATCAATCGAGGACAACCCCGCTCACACCAAACCAGGAGCTAAGAGAATTAAGTAGCGTATCATGATCAATAGTATCAAACGCTGCTGATTGATCCAAGAGAACGACAGCAGTAGCCTCACCTTTAGCAAAAGCCAAATGAACATCATTCTTAATTGAAAGCAATGCAGATTCAGTTGAGTGACCTAGTTTGTAGGCAGATTGCCTGACATTCTCAAGTCCGTTCAAACTAACATGGTCATTCAACTGAGAAGCAACAACACGTTCAACCAGTTTGGATATGAAGCCCAACCCAGAAACAGGTCTGTAGTTTTTTAAGTCATTGGGTGGTAGTGATGACTTTTTAATCAATGGGGTTACAATAGCCTTCTTGAACTCATCAGGTACAACACCTTCTGACAACGAGCAGTTAACAAGCCTGGTGATAGAGGGCAGTAAAATATCAATACATTCCTTAACAAGAAATGTAGGCCATGGGTCTAACAAACAAGATTTAGTGGGTGACTTCATGATAATTTTTCTAATTTCCTCTTGAGAAACTTGTTTAAAGCAGCTGAAATTGGGTACATCAGGTGGAGGAGGCAGAGTGAATGAGTCACTAGAGGAAAATGAGTTTCTAATTTTATCTAGTTTGTCACTGAAGAAAGTGACAAACCGGTCAGCAAGACCTTTCTTAGATTCATGAGAAGGGAGTACTGCTTCAGGACTAGAGTGCAGTGCGGAACGCAAGACCTGCCATAGCTTCTTGGAGTCATTGGTATTTTCTCTGACCAGGTTTCTGAAGTAATTTGCCTTATCTTTGTTGACCAGTGAATTGCAGCGACCAATCTGTCTTCGAAGTCTAGCTCGATTATAGGCAGATTTATCTTTACACCAGATTCGTTCCAGCTGTCGCCTGAAGGTTTTTGCCAGCCTGTAGGTGTCAGATAGCCAACCAGTAGCTTGCTTAGTAAAAGTGCGAGTAACCAATGGTGCATGCTTGTCGAGCAATTTGCTCAAATCATCTAAGTATTGTTCACACAAACCACTGACTGTATCACCAGGGCATTTTACGAATGCGCTATTTCCCAAATCCTTACGGAAACTGTCCATGTCAATTTTATGATACCTCCTGAAGGTGACAACTTTTGCATTATGTGAAGGAGGATTAACTGAGTCAAGCTGAGCAAGGACAAGAGCATGATCAGAAATAAATTCAGTAACTCGTACATTAGAGATGACACTGGCATCAGTAGGAGTGAGAACAAGGTCTAGGATATGACCATGTAGATGGGTAGCCGTTTGAACATTTTGTGTTATATTGCATGATTCTAAACAGTTCTGGAATTTGATACTATCATTTGAAGAAGTATCCACATGAATATTGAAATCCCCACAAATTAGGAAAGAGGGAGAAACAGAGGATAAATATTCTAAAAGATTGAGAAATTGGTCCAGGAAACTTTCAGAGCATGAGCCAGGTGGACGATAAACACAAGTCAAAACAAGCTGTTGAGCCGCCGACCCAATTGCAATCTTATGATTTACAAGATGTATGCAGAAAAAAATAGAACTGTTTACTTTTATCCCCCGTCTTATTCAACCCTGATAAGACAGATCATAACCAGTTGACTTGTTCTAAGTGTGCAATTGAAGATGTGTCTGCTAAAGGCGAGGTGGATGTTGACACCCCTATTTAAAGAGCCTTAAATAATATTAAAAGGGACACTTTTTGAATGTATATATTATCATAACATGTTTATAAAGGTGTCAATTTAATTTGTTTCAATGCAACTTATCAGCGTCAGAAGAATAACATATGGATAGATTTGAATAATACTAGAACACTATAAAAGGCTCCACAGCTCTTTCAACTTATATCGCTTCAATTGGGGACACTGTTACATCTACAAACATGGAGGTGGAAAATAATGTATTTCATAGCAGCAGATATAACTTCTATTTACTAACACACGCTATTTCCAAGTCTGTAACCTTCTTCCATCTTTAATAGAAGACAAGGACTATCGCCAGGCCATGATGATATTCATAATGTTGAATGATATGTTCCCCGCCTTTATATGGTAGGTAAAATTTTACCTTTTTAAAATTCATTTATATTGAAAATGAATCTTGATTAATTTTAATATTTATATTAAGAAAAAAAAGACTTTAAGATTTCATACTTAGTTCAAGCGTTTATTTATTATTTATTTCTCATAAGTGGGGACTACTCTAGGTTTCAAAATTTATATATCATAAGATATCAGGTATCCATGTGCTGAATCTCCGAACTAGTGGATTCTAAGGCACACCATCCAAATCGTGCTACATCAGAAGTTGTAAACCATAGTAGGGTCATTACCAGGGGATCATCAGTGCTGAGTAGTGAGAAAACCTAAGGAGGGAAAGACTTCTGAAACAGATAAGTTTTAAGTCACCTTTTAAAACATGATTGTGTAGGAGCAGTTCGAATTTCCAGTGGCAAACCATTCCAGAGTTTTGGAGCATCATATGAGAAGGTCTTGTTGAAATGAACTTTAGATTTATAAACTGCGGGAAAATAGAAGGGGATTTTAAGAAACATCTTTTCTCGATTACTACGTCTTGTTTTAACAGCAGATGTATATAGAGACAAACATGGGGTAAAGTATTTTGGCTTCCAGTGGAAAGGTACTTAATTATATATGAGTAACAGGGCTTTGAAAATGATTCATTCTTTAACAGGAAGCCAGTGGAGAGGCTTTAAGATTGGAGTGACATAAGAAAATCTAGAAGCACTAGAGACAAAACGTGCCTAACAATTTTGGATATTTTGAAGCCTTGTGATATTCTTGGAGAAAAAACTGCGAAACAAACAATTGCGATAATCCAGATGACTATTTACCAATGTATTTTCTACCATAACTGAGACGTCATATGAGAGAAAGTGTCGGATACAATGCAAATCTCGAAGGTTGGCAAAGCAAAATTTAATGACAGAATTTACATGATTATTGAAACTAAATTTAGAATCAAACACTACACCCAGATTTCGAACAACATCCATTTGGGAGAGGCAGTTTCCCAAAATGTTCACAGGGAAGGAATCTTTGAGCCACTTATACTTTTTCATAGAACCAAAGACTATAAACTCAGTTTTTTCAGGATTTAATTTAAGCTTATTTTCAAAAATCCAGGCATGGGGGTCACTCAAGCAAGTCTTTAACTGGTGAAATGAGTTGGCACAATTTCCAGGTGATAGGTGGACAAACAACTGGGAGTCATCCGTATAAAAATGGTATTTTTCATCCATATATTTTGCAATTCCCTGACTAAGGGGGGGGGGGGGGGAAGAGTATATGGAGAACAACAAAGGACCAAGAACAGAGCCCTGAGGTATCCTAAAAGTTAGTTTGAAACATTCGGAAATCACTGAATCAATTTTGACAGATTGGAA
Source organism: Sabellastarte sp. h YS-2021 (assembly GCA_964017235.1). Taxonomy (NCBI): domain Eukaryota; kingdom Metazoa; phylum Annelida; class Polychaeta; order Sabellida; family Sabellidae; genus Sabellastarte; species Sabellastarte sp. h YS-2021. The sequence goes on from OZ024927.1 coordinate 21,269,444, forward strand.
ATGATCCAGGAGATAAGTTGTAAACCACCTAAGGACAGTTCCAGTGAAGCCAAACCTTGTTGAAAGACAGGTGAAGAGTGTGTCATGGTCTTTGTCATGTGTCAAAGGTGGCCAACAGGTCAAGGAGGACCAGGGCCATAGGCATATCCTTGGGCAGAGGCAAGTGTATCTCATTCTGAATGCACAACAGGGCAGTTTCCGTTAAGTGTCCAGCTTTGTAGGCTGACTGGAATGTGTTACCAAGATCATTTGAGTCAATGTGAGACCTTATTTGAGCAGCAACTACACACTCTACCAACTTCGACAAGAAACTTACCCCCCAAAACAGGCCAATAATTCTTGAGGTCCTTCTTGGGCAATGAGGTCTTCTCGATAAGAGGTATGACTATGGTATTTTTGAAAGGTTCTGGAAAAGCACCATCTTGAAGAGAAAAATTTACCAGTTTAGTTATTCATGGGAGGAGAATGTCTATACACCTTTTAACTAGGAATGTGGACCAAGGGTCTAAAGAGCATGTTTTAGATGGGGATTCCTTAATAAACTTAAGGACTTCACTTTCAGAGACCAACTGAAAAGAACTGGAAGAGGGTGGCTTCTTTTCTACAGTAACATACTTTGATGTGCAAATTCTGAAAGTATTTCTAATTTTGTTAATTTTGTCTAGAAAAATGCACCAAACTGATTAGCTAGTGATTTTTCAACAGTACAAGATGGAAGGGTAGAGACCTGGGACCTGCCCAGTATCTTGCTCAATGCTCGCCACAACTTCCTATCATCCCCACTATGATAGTATTGTCCTTTATTCTTGTTCAGTAGATGGTTACATCTATTTATTATCCGTCTAAGATGGGCACGGTTTACTGGGGATTTGTCCCTCCTCCAAGTTCGTTCATATTGTCTTAGGAAAACATTTTGCGGTTCTGAACTCACTTGTTATCCAGGCCAGGTAATAGGCAACAAATGCAGGGGCAACTAGATCTTCCTTAAGTCTATCGACATTAATTTTATGATATTGACGAAAGGTTACTACTTTAGCCTGATGGTTTGCCACAGACGGAAAATCAACTAAGCAAGAGACACTTTTATGATCGCTGATGAAGCATGAACCATGCACCTCTGATATTGCTAAGAATTCCATAGGAGCAAGAAGTAAGTCTGGAGTATGACCATGAAGATGGGTAGGAAACTCTATATATATTGGGTCAAACAGCAGGCATCAACCACAGACTTGAATTCCAAAACCAAGGGAGATGCAGAATCTACATGAATACTAAAATCACCACAAACAACAAAAGATGAGGATATGGTCGACAGAAAACCAATATAAAACAAGAAATATTCTAAAAAGTCTTGAACTGAGGAAGCCGGATATGCCTTTGTATATGCCTTTCGTCTGTAGCTCGTCATAGCTGAATAGTAGTTACTTTGAGGTTCTCACTGTTGAGTAAATCAGTTGTAACTTGAAAACTATTGCATTTAGAGTATTTTCTTTGAATATGTTATTCACCTACTTGTAAAAATGAATCACCTCTAGCATATTGTAGTCATGTAGCATGGCATGGCATATGGCTGTGCCTATTTAATTTATGAATGGTCAGAAAGAATGTAACAGGAGTACTAAATTCGTTTCAAACGTCCTCATTAAACTTTGATCTTTCATTCTTCCAAGCTTTTCTTTAAAATGTTATTTTCAGCCCCAACTACCCAGCATTCGTGAAGTTTGTGACAGATCAGCTAATGGGCGCGAAGTGTTGTGTTTCTGTCTTCTGTAGAAGTGTTTATCACAAATTTTAATTACATTGATGAGATTTAGTATCAAAAAAATATCCGCATATTTTCTATGATGAAGGAGATTGTCTTCATTAAACATCTTACAGTTACATTTGATACATCTGTATACCTTTGGTCCTGCATTTCCACACCATTTCAAACGATTTCAAAGATGATCAGAGTTCAAAAACTGGAGATTACATCTAACATAAATATTCTTCGTACCACAAAAAAAATATCTATGATGTTGTAAGTTTTCATAATTTAATAAATTTGAGAGACATTTTTCATATTAAAATTCCATATTTATGGAGTCCATTATGAAAACCCACATTAAATTTTCCTCCAAATTTGAACAATTTATAAAGTTCTAGGAATAGTTCCTTGTCATTCCATTCAGTGTACTAGTTGTCAGAAAAAACTATCCTCAGAAATGACTTTAAGATAATTAGCAACATTTAACACACTGCTTCTTTGATATCATCACAAGGATCACAGTTATTATAATATTTCATAAAACGTTCTTTGGCTCTTTGTACTTGTGGATAATATGTATGTATTCTTCTTTTCCATTCTTCCAGTGAATTAATTATTTTGTTTTTATAGACTGTAAATGCTGTGTAGATAATGGAAATAGATGAAGAAGGATATAATGCCAGAGAAAACATGAGATATAGAATATGGAAAATCCAAATGCGACATACTTCCTATGCGAAAGTGTGACAAAGCCATATTTTAAAAAATCGCTGAGTTATTTAATTTTATCCCTTTAATTTGTAAATATATATATCCCACAAAGTTACACTTGACTGTGACATGATTGTGTCAATAAAATAAATCAACTGAAATTTAAGCTAGAATTTTCGTCACTTAAATATAATTTATGCTATTGCTTGATTTAACCTAAATTCATTCACCATAAAAGAAATGAAAATAGTACGGCTCTCAAATTAAACTGCTTTATTAAACTGTATAAATATCATAGGTTCTTGTAGTGACTGACAAGGAAAGTGTGTGAATATGTAGATGTGGAAAGGAGTTTCTCACAATTAACTGAAAATTATTTATAATAAAAATTATTATAATAATCATTTTGAATGTAATCATAGTTTAAAGATTATAACCTTTTATCTAAGGTTTATAATCCATAAATTGCTTATTCCCTATTGTATGTACAAATATATTCTATTAGAGATGTACAGAGGAATATGGGAAAACATTGAGCAAAAGACCCCCTACTTCTATTCTATTGTATTAGTCCTAAATTATTACAAGGGAAAATTATTAAAATAATAAAAAAAATGACTAGAGCTTTATGATCTCCTTCAGATTTATTGTATGATCTCATGTCTCCTTAAGATCTATTTGATGATCTGTTTTAGTTTTCATTGCATATACAAAAGCTTTATAACACCAAATAATAAGGGTATCAAAAACTATTTATTTCCAATCAATTGGGTCAATATACAACGATTCTGCAACTTCATTTACTACTCGGAGTTAAGAAATATGTACATATAATTTGAATTATTTGTACTGCTAAAGCAAAAAGTAAAATTATCATAATTATTCTTCTAGCTTTCTTCACATGTTGATTGAGATGAAATGCCTTATCTTTAAAGTGCCTGGTGCCAAATAATCAGACAGTGACTAAGCATGTACAATTCAAGTCAGTTTTTTTTATTGATTTTTGATGGAGGTCAACATCATCAAGAACAACAGTAACAACAGCAGTAGTGACATTACACCTGTACAAATCATATATGCATTAGAGCTAATAAACTTTGAAATAGGCACTATATGTGTTATATCCTGTTAAAGATGCTACAATTATGATGTTTGTTATTTATATTCTATTACCATTTCATTGTAGTTTGTGAAACTTTTTACTTAAACAAAGTTTCTTAGGTATCCCAAAGATATTGGATAAGGTTCAGAACCTATATGTGCAGTTATGTGGCAACTATCATTTCATCCATGAAATAAGTAAATAAGAAAGATACTAAAGTGAACAGCAAAAATATAAAAAGGAAGCTAATAGAGATACACGTTAATCACTGAACAGGCCACAAATTTCCTTTTTCTTGTGTTTGGGGCTCATATATCGAGCATCTAGAGACTGGCGATTATCCTGACCAAATTCATTATAGATGTCGCCGCACCCTATTACCACTCTGTAACAGCTCTGGACATGCAGGGGTTGGTTGTCGGCGAAATGAAACTCAAGCTTAACCGAAAGCTTTATTTCCCATCTACATGCGGTGGACTACCATGACAAATCAACAAACAATCAGCACCAGCAGTTGTCGTCCATCGTTGACCAGAAAATACACCTGTACAAACAATAATAACTACCATTATAACAACGGAACTGCTGGACGACTATAGATAGCTAGATATTTTATTTTTGTGTCACATGTTATACATTAACAACATACAATTACACAAATTACATTAATACAAACATCCAGCCTATGAAGGCTTATGAGACACAGTTAAAAATTTATTTAGTTTTCAGCAGGAACATATATTTCAAAAATTACAACTGAGGATATATTTTGCAGTTAAATTTACAATAGTTGGGTGACTGATTTGAATTTCTAACTTAGAACTATCATTAAGCATTAAAAAATGTTTCTCAATTTTACAATCTTCTAACATAAATTTTTTTTTTCTGAATGAAACCCTGCACAATACAATAAAACATGTAATTCATCATCTATTGAGCCACAATTACATCTTTGACAGTCTAGCACCACTTTGTGTGAAAATATGATCCAGATCTGATGCATAGTTTTCAAGTTATCTGCATGGAGAGACAGACAACAAACAGACAAACAAAGATTGCAAAGGATTTGGTGTTGAAGGTGTAACAGATTATGGCACTGAGCAGTACGTGACTTTGCTCCTTGGAAAGCACCAAACCACGGAAACTATTCACAACTGACTCTAACTGGATTCTAAAATGGTCTAAAGTTTTAAGTTCAAGTTTTTCCCCCTCAAGTCTGTAATGTGTTTAATCTAATTTAACTGAATCTAATCATCTATTCTAATAGGGACTTTTATTGTGCTTAATCTCCGTCATTCGATAGACTATAAGGGGCAACTATGATAAACATATAGAATAGTTTTAGGTCCACCAACATTGTCAGGTCAAAACAGGGGTAGTTTGGAAGCTATAATGGGTTTTGCAAACAGGTAAGCTTTGAACCTTTTAAAGTCAGTCCAAATCTTAGGAACATCAGAGGCAAAACTATTTCCAATGTATTTAACTTGTAGAGAGTGGAGTGGAAAGGATGGACTGTAATGTACTGATGGTCAGGGTGATTACACCCTGTAGGAGCAGCTGCTCAGTGATAAAGATGGTACAAAACAGCTCAGGGAACCACTACAGGAAAAGTTGTAGATCAATGTTGTGGTTTTGAACATACAAAGGTGCTAATCAGGCACCCAGTAAAGTCACTTCAGGGTGGGTGTTACATTAGCATACTTTCTCTTATTTATGACAATACATGCATGAGTATTCGGAGTACTCTGTAGCTTATGTATGTTAATCTTGACAAACCTCTGAAGAGAGAGTTACAATAGTACAGCTGACTTCTAACCAAAGTATTTGCAGAAAGGACAGCCACTTCATGAGTCAAATACTGTCTAATTCAAAAGAGGTCATGCATTTGGAAAAAAAACAGAACCTACAAGTCTTGCAAAAATGATCTGGGAAGGAAAAGTCTGCGATGAACCACACACCTAGGTTTCTGAGAGTGCCAGTAGGGTAAATACAATTTCCAAGGATACTGACAGGGAAATGGGAGGAGAGTTTTTGGTGTTGAGCCTTATAACCAAAAACAATGAATTCACCTTTTTCAAGTTTCGGTTTTAATTGACTTGACGACATTTTTCAGCACAGCTTGAATGCAAGTATTCAGCTTAGTCAGCACAGCAGAAGCATTCTTGGGATAAATTTATAACTGGTAATCATCAATATAAAAATTTGAATCTAATACTGGGACGAGAGACACTGATTTTTATTGGTGGGGTTGTACCAAGTGAGAACAACAGTGGACCCAGAACTGATCCCTGAGGGAGATCAAAGATGAGCGTGTGTCAGATAGTGTCAAACCTATCTTAACGGTTTGACAGTGATTGCCTATGTTGAAAATAAATGCCTATGTCCATCAAACATTATTAAGTAGGAGAATCGTTGATGATCTTGTGAATTGCATCTTCATTTACAGACTCAAAGGAATTGAAAGCAGGATTTGTCAAAGTAGGCACCTCACTATAGGAGCCAGAAGTAAGTAATGTATCCCTAATTTTGCTTATTTTTGTCACAGAAAAACGAAGCAAACTTGTTTGCATGCCTTATGTCTGAACAGTGAGCAGGTAGAATAGTCTCAGAAGTCTGATGCTATATCTGTCTTAAAAAACCCAGAGCTTTTTAGGGTAATCACTGTCTACAGAAATGAAACTGGTAAAATAGGAGTCCTTCTCACTGTTTGTGTAGCCTTGACCTATTTAGCTGTGACTTTTCTCTACATCTGTTTAAATTGCTGTCTCAAGGAGCATGGCCTGAATCTGACAACCACTGAATCTGACAACCACTCAACTGATGGCTGCTTAGTTTTGTGTGAGATGGTAGCTGAATGATTATTGGACATTTTAACAAGACCATCCACATACTGGTTCTACAGATCAGAGGCAGTTTTTTCTGGTGATAAAACAAAAAGAATGTTTTTGAGGTCATTGTGAAACTGGGCAATATTAATCTTATAATACCAACAGTAAGAGACCTGTTGTTAATTGATGGATTCAGGGCAGGAGAAATCCAAGTTACATCTTGTAACATTTATATAATGGCCCGATATGAAATTGTCCACAATGATATCATACTGTATAAAACTTAACAATTTTCATTAGACAGTATTCATTAAAGGAAATAGTAATTTTAATCAACCTTTTAAATTGCCTTATCAACCAATGTTTACTAACTTTTAGTTTGAGCTTAAATATAACATTACTGAGAGGTTAAGTTTTCTCACTTTGACGTAGTGGTTATTTGGAAAGACAGCAATATTTTGTTTGACAGGTGAACTGTCTACTGAGGTTTTAATTTATGTCTCAGATAGCAATTTTTCAATTCTCAAAGAGCAACTGAAAAAATTACAAACTGTCATTGAGTTTGCCTAACTGCAAAACATTAGCTTGAGATTTCCCTACTTATGGAGGTACATTAGGAGGTATTATAATATTCTAATGAACATTTATACAGCTTTGACAGTCATTGTCATAAAACATCCCTATTCCTTATTTGCAAATTCACAAAATGGAACACTTTTCTTGATTTTAAATCTCAGATTATTGTACAGACCCAACATGATAGAACATTTGGGATAATTCTTTTGATAGCACAAGGCCAAAAGGTGTTTTGGTCCCCTAGCGCAAGCGCAAAGCCATCAGAGACATGAGTAGTGCACTAGAATTTACGAAAGTATCGTGACAGAAAGAAATTCGAAGTTAGATACATCCCACAGCTGGTCCGAACTGAGACGGTCACCCATCCAAGTACTAACATAGCCCATTGCTGCTTAACTTCAGTGAGCAGACAAATAGTCATCACTCTGTGCCACAAATTCCGAAAGTTATGCAAGAAGGACATATGTATGGGAAAAAGGCAAAAGGACATGTGCCATTTTAGCAATTGGAGAGCAAGAGAGGGTAATTTAGAATGCACAGGAAAATTTCATCCAAGTCTGGATACAAAAAAAGGTGATCTCTAGAAGCGCGAGCTCTATCGAGGCTTGCACTTAAAAACACTTCAGAGGTTTGTACTGTTATAGTTTTCTTCTTTTTCAAATCATTGTAACATTGTTACCATTTTCTCTTAAGACAGACCCCAGTCTAACATCTTAGTAGAGGTAACTGCTTGGAATGCTATTTAAGTACATGCCTAAACCTGGCACAAAATGAAATAATAATAAAACGTATAATCAATCATTAACACGGATTTTTAAGCTTTCTGTTGATTGACCATGTGCAAATTTGGGCGTGAATTGAAGGTAAAAATTATATTATCGTTTTTAATTATATTATTTTCTAAATAGTGATGTAGTTCTTTTAATTCTTGTGAACCTTATTTTGCTTGTGACAATGAACATTCTAATCATTAACAATCAAAAAAAGTGTACACTTAAAACATAATAACAATTTTATTCTCAAGCTAAAGTTCTGCCAAACTACAGTAATATGTTGTTTTTGGAAACATGTCAGGCTTTTAATGAAAATTGATAATCAAGCTGATGTACATTTATGCATTAATTTATTGATTCATTAACAAATATCACTTGCAACACATTGTATTGGTCATATCATGACAGGTAATTGAAAGGATGGAGGAAATCACTGCACACTAGCTGGTCAGATTCTGAACTGAAAACCACGAGGCACTGAGAAAGAACTACCAACTTGACCTTGTCAACTTAAATAGCTTTACTCTCTTGAGCCCTATCCAGGCTAAAGCATATTCTTTGAAAAAGTTTTGGTTACAGTTTCATGCATTAATTGAATAATGCTCACAATAAATGGAGTTAAATAGATTGGGCATAAAAGTTTCTTTTTCTGAGACATTAGGTAATTAAAATCATTTAAATGAGGCATTGACAAACAATAAATACATGTAGTTATTTATCTAGTGTTTCACCTCATGCCTAGTAATTTATCAGTTACATTGTGACGGGTAGTTGGAAGGGCGGAACCAAGTACATTCAGTTGGTCAAGGTTCTGTACAGTAAACTGCCGACCAATGACAAGCAAGTAGCAGCTTTCCCACTAGTTGGGGATGAGTGTGTTAACACTTCTCCACCATGACTATAAAAAGAAATGTAAACACCCCAGGATGAGTGTAGATCAAATCCAAACAGAAAGACACAAAGACATGTACATTTGAGAGTTAGCTGTCTCACTTTGCTATGGACAGTATACCCTTAACATGATTGCTGATAAGGGTCACTCATGCCCAACCTCAAGCACATGAGTGTATTGCTGAAAATAACTAAAAAAATACAAAGAATTCTGTGAATTTACAAAAACCTCATATATTTTTGCTTATCAATAAAAAATATATATAATATAAATATTGTCATATATATTTCATTATCTGTCTTGTATAATAGAAGCAAATAAAATTGTCAATTAAAGTAGTGAGTAGGTATACAGCAGACCATCAACACTACAGTTTCTGAAAAAGATATTGATCTTATGAGAGGATGCCCCACTTCCTCATCGCCACTACTTGAGTAAAGACAAGGTAAAAGGTTGGGCTTTAGGATCCCTTCCAATTGCAAAGGTCATCTGAGGGCAGGCCCTTGGTAAATTCAAGTAGTTTTGAGCACGGCTCAAACCCACAACCACAAATTTCAAAGCCAAGCGATTAGATGCCAAACTTCTTAAACCTAATTCTGCGACTTGGTTCTCTTCAGTATTGGCACAAAAATATGACTTTGTTCCAATCCTGGGCCAGTATTCATAAAGATTCTTATTCTTAGAATTAGTCTTATTCTTAGAATTTTTCTTAAAATTGGCGTTTTCTTAGAAAAATTCTAAGAACAAAAATTTTTCTAAAACTGAAATCAAATCGACATCCTGAACAGAGGGTTGCACAATAAGTTGCCCATTGTGTGTACTCCAGTGAAATCCAGCCTTTCTATATTATTTAAAAAAGTATTTCCACCTTCTGTGCACATATGCTAAGATTTATATTCACAAAGATTCTCAGAATTTTCTTAGATTTCCACTTATTGTAAGAAATATTTTACCCTGTGAATTGTATTGTGAACAGGTTTTTATTTTAAAAATAAGAAAGGGTGTTAGCATAAGTGTGTTAGCATAATAATAAAATTATATGAAGCACTAAAAAATAAATCTTTTCTTTTATCATTTTCCTCTAACTTGCTGTTCTATGAACTATAAGCTGAAGGTGTGTATTTTACCACAAGACGCAAAACACTACTTGACCCATCCCAAATGCATAGATGTTATTAGAATTAGAATTTAGATACAGTCCAAGCTGTAGTGACTGAGATTAGCCTCACTAAAAGGCAGAAGCTCAAGGATGACCATTTATCAATATGCCTGAGGTTCTTTAGCCTGCCACTGGGGACAGGACCCAATGCCAGAGGACCACCATTTTAAAATTATGTATCTGACTGTACCTGGGTTCTCTGTGTTCCTGGATGAATATGTACCATTGTTAATAGTCACAAAAATTCTCACATTCAATCTCACACTCAAATTCAAATATAAACCCAGCAATATAGAGTTTAAACCTTAAATTTGCATGTAGGTTCAAACTCAGATATAATACCTATTCTGAAGTAAGTATATAAAAGTCAGGCTTAGAAATATCTGTTATCCCTATATGGAGAGATGATAATTGAGTTTGTATGAAATAAGTCTCAGATGTTTGAAATTGTGGCTGCATTAATTTTGTTTAATCATGTTTTACCATGAGTTTGAGCATACACTTTTATGAAAGAGCTCAGCTGTTTCCATTCATCTTTTACTTTTTCCCTTACACTGTAAATTAGCAGGTAACAGGCTCTATGCATTTATTGATTCTTTCATTTTATATGGACCTTTTATCTTTTCCTGTAGAAAGGTATAAACATCAGTTGGTGATTATGACTGTGATCATGTGCTGTGATAACATTGATCATGTAGGGGGTTGGTCAAGACAAATTCTAAACTCGGTTTATGCTTAAATTGTCACATAATGATTCTTGACTAAAGGCCACACATACCTGATTTAAAGAGTTTCATCCTGTAATATCTTGCACATGTCTTAACTAAAACACTGTATATCATCATGTAAATGTGGTATTTACAATAACATCCTGTTCATGCCAGACTGAACCATATATAGAGAAATATGTTCCATACAAGTTCCATAACAACTTTTAATCACAAGTCAGAACATTTTTACAAGGTTCCAAGAAATGGATTATATTATAGAATTGATCCCTGCATAACTAACTACACACCCGAGAAGGTGCTCCTCTTACTGTGGCCATTCAGCAGTGGAGCAGTGTATTAAAGTGTAACAACATGTGTTGCCCTTGATTACAGTGGATGACAACTGTATTTAATTTCTATTGATCAATCTGAATCAACAAAGAGATTCACTCAATATTTGTCAGATCGCCAATATACAAACTGAAGATAAAAGTAATAGGTTCGATTTAAAGGACATACACATACACTTTCACTGGGATCATAATGTCCTCCATTATTGGTCATAACAAAAGGAAATCTGTTGATTTTACGCAGTTCAGGGAACTGCCAGTCACTCACATAAACAGAATATCCAACAGCACTGCTTATCTGATGAGAAGCTGTGAATATATAATATACAACATATAAAAACCCTCTTTATGACTTTGTTATACTGTTCCCCAAAGTGAAATCACTTATTCATTTGGCCAGGGTATACCCTCCTAAAATATTTCATAAAGATTAATTACTGCATGAGTAATCACAGAGGTGGTTAAACAAACAAATGCACCTGTAAACCTTGGCAACAGTAGTCAAAAAATTATATAATGAAGAAAACAGAATTTAAGGTGAAAAGTATTTTGGTTCCATGAAAATGGTGATCATCATTTTTGGAAATCAACCTTTTGAAATATACATAAACTGTGTTATGAGTGATTAGCATTTCAAACTTAAAATAAGTTTGCAATGCATGTTACTAATTACTAAATATTTTATTCAAAGAAGTAAATGTGTATATAAAGGTAATTAACATTATTGTGAAATGTCAACTGGCACAAACACTGAAATTTTAATTTCTGATTAATGAATACTGTGGTTTATTTAACACCAAGTCATTTTCATTGCTGTGATTCTGGAGCAGAATAAGCATAATTATAGTTAATATTTTATTTTAATTCAAATACAAGATAATCACAATCAACAATAACTTCCTGGTTTATTTAAAAATTTTATTATTTGCTCTATTATTTATCTAATCAAAGAAGAAACAAGAGCAGTTGGAGAGCACATATCTCCACCAAGGCAAGTAATAATAAGTAAATGAGAAAATTCAGTTCTTTGATATTTTTTGTATCCAGGATATTGATCCAGATCAGTCTCTTAATTTAATTGCAGTTAAATTTGGCGCAAAACCCATCTCATTTTATCATGAAAATCTTACTAATAGTCCTTGCATAATCCTGTTAAGAAATATACATTTTCAAATGTTTATGAATTTAATACATCCTTGGCAGTGACAATTACTATTCTAGACATATTAGAGTGCACCAGCATTAGTTTGATAGATTTCAATGGAATTTATTCTCCACTTCTCTTTGGCCTCTATAGTAGGACATTCTGTATAGTGCCCCTCAGTGTGTATACATCATGCAGTTTTTTTTAAATATTATGTTAATATTTTTAAACCAATTTCATCAGCAAATGGAGCGCAGACCTCCACCAGTGTGTGTACCAAGCGCATGTCCTGGACTTTATCCTAATGTAATCACTTCTTCCTTTTGCCAGGCAGACAAAGTACTCGGACAGCCACCTTGTGGAGGTAAGTAGAAGGATACAGCAAAAAATGGGATGGGAATCTATCTATCACTTCTGTGTAAAACCGACATTAAAGGTTAGTAGACGTGGGCTTTGGGCATTAACAAGCCTTTGAAATAGTCCCATTTAAATTTCTAAAAAAAATTAGTTTAATGGTAAACTCTTCATTTCATTTTGTTTCAAATAATATGATTTTTTGCAGATATTATTTTCATAGTCAATCCTTACTCCTTTAAAATATTGTGCCTATACATATTTTATATGGTCCAAAGTCTAAATGAAAACTGAAACTTTAGAAAATTCTAAAAACTTTACCACATCTATATATACTAATAGGAACAATTAAATATGTAAAAATGCACTATTCAGTTTTCTTTGTTCCTGATAGTAAATTAAAATGGATTATTAAGCATTTACAGTTATATGTCTTCAATATTAACTCATTAACATAAATCTGCGAAGGGATAAACATGGCTTCTGTTTCAGATGACAGACTACCAGGTATTATAATCCCATCAGACCCTGACACACAGAGTACTTTGCAGGTGACATCACTTATGTTAGCAGCCTATCATGGGAATACTGAAAATGTTCTGACTATACTGAAAGAAAATCAACAGTGTATTATGTCCAGAAATATTTTTGGTCAAACAGCCTTGCACTATGCCATTTATAATGGTCAAATAAATGTTATTGACGCTCTTGTGGCCTATGATGCTAATCTTGATGAAGTAGATTCAAATGGGCAGACTTTATTACACAAATGTGCTCAGCATGGTTCAGTGGCAAAGGTGGAAACCTGTCTTACCATAGGGATGCATATAAATGTCTGTGATTGGATTTATTTGGGGTTTTACGTCGCTTTCAACACTGTACAGGTCATATCACGACGGGTAGTTGGAAGGGCAGAGGAAACCAGTACATAGAGTTCGCTAGGGTTGTGTACTGTAAACTGCCGACCAACGGTAAGCAACTACCAGCTTTCCCGCTCCGTCAAGGACACAGACAATGTGTCTCGCCATTTTTTATTACTGAAAGTACACACGTAAACCTCAGCGAGCACCTGCTGGAGGTTATATCTCCACTGTAAGTTGCCATTCTTAAAATTTTGACCCTACCCCTCAGAAGATGGTAGAGGGGAGGAGGGTGGGACTCTCCTTGTTGGGATTATGTAAGTATTTTTATTTATAAAAATTCCAATTACAATAAAATTAACCAATTTTATTGCATAAAAACGTACTTACATAATCCCAACAAATGCTTGAATGCAGCCCTGAGGTCCATGGTGGGTAGGCTTCTGAGGACTGTCAAGTGCTATAGGAGAGTTCTTGAGGTTATACAGATACAAAAAAATGCCTAGACACAATATGTTATACTACAAACAACTGTAATATAGTACATATAGTTAAACTGTAATTATTATATTATTGTTATTACAAGTACTGATAAAGCGAAAAAGTAGTTGTAATAAAGTAACTGCAATGTACTCACCCACTTATGAAAGCAGCATGCTGTACCATACATAGTATGGTATCTATGAATCCCGTCACCCTATCTGTACAGATGTGCAGGGGTCAAAGGTCAGCTGTGCCCAGTTGAATAGAACTCCAACAGTCAGAGTGCAGCTGTCCCTCAAGCCAAGCAGCCATAACATGAATTCTTATCCATAGTCATGTTCAAAAATCAAAGTCCTACTACATTCCAGTCCAATTCCATACATCCTGAAAAATAAAGGATAATTAAATTAGTAAGTCTCAATTGTTCACTATATGCTGTGCAGAAACAATGGGACCTAACTTAAAAATATCATCATTTTCCCAGCAAATATCTTTCAAGTAAAAATTTGTGAAGGTATTGTGGGATCTCCAATAACATGAGCTCAAGACCTGCTCTAGGGAGATACCTTCCTTGAATGCAAGTGACGCAGCCATAGCTCTAACATCATGAGCTCTGACCTGAGTGACCTGTTGATCAGTCATATCTGAAGACTGATAGTAAGTGTAAATCGTGTGTTTGATCCACTGGGAAATGGTTATTCTTGTTATATCCTTGGAATAACCTTCCCATTTAGATGGAGTTAGTTGCCCTTTCTCATTGATTTGGTCTTGTCTAAGTAGACTTTGAGGGCCCTAACTGGACAAAGTGACTTGTCCTCCACCAGTGAACTGTCCAACATGGTAGTAAGAGCTGGTATCACTACTGGTTTAATGGAGTCAGGGCCATCCGAAACCAATTGGTTTTTGGCCAGGAATGCTGGTGAAGGAGAAACAGTGACCTCTGACCAATTTCTCCTTGAAGAGACAGAAGAGTGAGTCCAAGCATGTATCTCACTTCTTTTCCCTGAGGCTAAAGCTAACAGGAACACTGTCTTGTAAGTTAGCCACTTCAAAGGAGCCTCAGATAAAGGCTCAAAAGGAGGTTTTGTCAAACCTAAGAGGACCAAGGAGAGGTCCCATGTAGGTATGGACCTATTTGGTTTAGGTCTATCCCTGGTGAAGCTGGCAATAAGTCTATTCAGTTCTAGATTTTTTGAGATGAGTTCACCCTGAGAACCCAAAGCATCAGCTATTGCTGTTCTGTAACCAGTAATTGTAGCTGGTTTGACGTTTTTGACTGTGAACAGGTAGTTTAAGAATTCTGCTACCTGGGGAACAGTTGTTGAGGTGATGTCCACCTTATTCTGTGAGCACCATTACCCATAAATGGTCCACCTTGATTGGTAGACTTTTCTTGAGGATCCCCTCTGAGGTGCCTTAATTCTTTCTGCAACCTCAGATGAGAATCTTCCAGAATTGGATTCCTGGAATCCAGAAGCCACACATGTAGATTCAGGTACTCCACGTTGTTGTGGAACCTGTTGGAGTGTGGCTGTTTCAGTAGTGTCTTCCAATGAGGGTTAGGGGTACCCTGGTCGAGAGATCCACCAGATCCCAAAACCATGGCATCCCTGGCCACCCTGGGGCCAGTACTATCATCCTGCATGGGTATGTTATTATTTTTTGAATTACTCGTGGCAGGATGGCTACTGGGCAGAAGACATAGCCGTCTAGGCCTTCCCAACAGATATTCAATGCATCTATTTTCCAAGCCTTTTTGTCTGGGACAGGAGATACATAAATTGAAAGTTTGTAATTTAGATGAGTTGCAAACAGGTCTACCATTGGTGTGTGCCAAACTTTGCAAATTTGGTTGAATATCTGTTGGTGAAGGGACCACTCTGTTTGTATGACCTTGTCCCTTCTTGATAGGGAGTCTGCTATCACATTTAGGGATCCAGGTACATGTCTTGCTCTTATGTGGATCCTTCTGGAATTTGTGAATGCCAGAATTCTCCAGATAAAAGCACACATTTCTATGGAATGGGTGCCTCCTTCTTTGTTCAGATAAGATACTACTGTACTGTTGTCTGAATAGATGAGCACGCTTTGACCTTGCAAGTGCTCCTGAAACCCCTTTAGGGCCAGGAGAACAGCTTTTAGCTCCAATACGTTGATGTGAAACTGAGCCTCCTTGTTTGACCAGAGGCCACTGAGAACTATTTCGTTCAAGTGAGCTCCCCAGCCTTTTTGGGAGGCATCTGTAAATACCAATGTGTTGTGAACATGAGGATGGATAGGAGCACCTGCCATAAGATTCTGTAGATCCTCCCACCATTTGAGATGATTCAGAAAATTCCCTGTTACTGGGATCCTTTTGTCCAGTGACTGGGGACACTTCCAGTGTGACCTTAGGTACCACTGAAAAGGTCTCATGTGTAACCTTCCCAGAGGTATTGTTTTTTCTAAGGAAGCTAATGTCCCTATGAGTGACATGAGCTTTCTTGGAGTCAAGATTAATGACTTTCTGATGGAAACAGTCTGAACTTTTAACCGATCAAGTTTCTTTTGGGTTGGAAAGACCAGACCCCTCTGAAGATCGAAGTGATAGCCCAGAAAATCTAGATTTTGTGTGGGAACCAATTCCGATTTTTGAAAATTGATGAGCCAGCCTAGTTCTTGGACCAATTTCACTAAATTTTCCGAATCTTAGAGACATTGATCCTTTGTTGGTGACCGAAGAAGCCAGTCGTCCAGATATTGATGGATAATGACTTTCTGATGGAAACAGTCTGAACTTTTAACCGATCAAGTTTCTTTTGGGTTGGAAAGACCAGACCCCTCTGAAGATCGAAGTGATAGCCCAGAAAATCTAGATTTTGTGTGGGAACCAATTCCGATTTTTGAAAATTGATGAGCCAGCCTAGTTCTTGGACCAATTTCACTAAATTTTCCGAATCTTAGAGACATTGATCCTTTGTTGGTGACCGAAGAAGCCAGTCGTCCAGATATTGATGGAATCTGAGGTTCCTGGCTTGAGCTGTGAGTTTTACCTCTTTCACAATGCGAGTAAACTCTAGGGGAGCTGTTGCGACACCAAAAGGGAGAGCCTGAAATTGGAAAACCCCTTTTTTTGTTTGAAATCTCAGATATTTTTGAGATTGTGGGTGAATTGGAACATGAAAATAAGCATCTGTGAGGTCTATCGAGGTGACCCACTCCCCCTTTCGAATCGACTTCCTGATAGATTCGGCTGTTTCCATTTTGAATGTCGGTACATGTAAATGGTTGTTTAACATACTTAAATCTATCACTGGTCTTCACCGTTTCATGGGTTTGGGTACCAGAAATAGTCTGCTGTAATATCCCAGAGTAGAGGGTTTCCTGACATGAGTTATCGCCTTTTTTGCAAGCATGGCCTGAACCGCTTCGTGGAGGGTGCCATCTTTGTTTTTGTTGTGATATTTGCTCAAAATGTTTGACAAATTATAACTGAAGCCTGTAGCTGTGAATATTTTATCATGAGATCTGCTGATTCCTTGACAGTATCCAGATCTTCTGACCCTCTAATTTCAGTAGCTAACTCCTGGATTCTGTTGTTGAGCTCCTCAATAGCCATACTACATGGCCCAAGATTTGAACATTTTCCCTGCAAACCGTCTCTTGAACAATATGTTGTTTGGAAGGCACAGAGATGGAATTTGACAAAGATTTCACTCTAGCTATGTTGAAGTAGGAGTCAGGTAACTTAGGAGCTTTCAAAGGCGTATTTTGTGGAGAGGTAGTGTAATAAATCATATCAGGCCTCTCAAAGGCCAAAAACTGTCCCTGAGACAATGATTCAGAGCTGGACTTGTCTTTGACTGTGGTTCCAGAAGCCTTCCTAAACCTGTAGTCCCACATGGACTGAATATCCTGAACAGGAGATAAAGCCAAATTTTGTTTTCTCACCACCTGCTTGGAGGGCTTCTTAGAAAAGGCTGAAGGGGCCACAAGGCACTCTACTTGTGGTACCTCCAGGTCAAGTAGACCTCTGATGGCATTGAGCATCTCTACATAGGAGGGATCTAACTCCTGTGAATGAGAGTCTGCATCCCCTTGAGGAGACTTAGATCTGTGTCGTTTGCTGGCAGGCAAAGATGACTCATCAGACAGCTCCCCTTCTGAAGGCCGAGTTCTCATCTGGGAGACAGGGGCACTCATACCCTGCTCCTGAGAGAGAGGAAGACTGTTCTTAGAGGCTGAAGGTCTGTCACTGCGTTTGAACTCCTCAAACTGGAAAGCCAAGGAAGCCAACTGACTATTCATAGCTTTAATCATGTCTTGAAGCGAGGAATCAGGTTTGGAAGTAGAGGGCTGTGAAGATTTTGAAGGTGTTGGTTCATCCAAGAGAGAGTCATGAAACTTCTCAGAATTTTTGGACTTGGAAGCTTTTTTCCTGTGAGGAATTTTTAAGGCCCCAGCACAAATAGAGCATTCAGATTCCTTACTTACAACACACTTGTCTTTCCCCTTCTTGTCATTTCTGCATTTCAAACAAGCTTGGTGATTATCCCATGGAAGCATATCACCCAAGCAAACTGAGCATTTCCTTTGTTTTTCGGACATCATGAATCGCTGAAAAGAACGTTGTGCACTTCGCGGCGGTCAAAAAAAGAATGGCAACTTACAGTGGAGATATAATCTCCAGCAGGTGCCCGCTGGGGTTTACGTGTGTACTTTCAGTAATAAAAAATGGCGAGATACATTGTCTGTGTCCTTGACCGAATGGTAGGTCACGTAAGCATTTGTTGGGATTATGTAAGTATGTTTTTATGCAATAAAATAGTACCAGAACATGGTACATGATACCACCTACTATTCACTCTGGGAACAAGCTTTGGGTATTACGATTTGTACAGACATGTGGAAATGGATATTTTAAGTATGTTTTTAGACAATAAAAGACAAGGATTTAATTTGGATGCAGTACAAAGTGTTGTACAGAATACTAGGTACAAATGATTTATTGTTTAAAATTAATAGACATGATGATGGCAAATGCAGTTTTTGCAAAGAATACAATGAAATTATATTGCATCTTTTTGCAGTGCAAAAATGTACAAAACTTCTGGTCTGAATTAAAAACCAACATGCAGCTCATACTTGGAATTGACCTTGCCATAGACCCATCAACTATAATACTAGGAAACCTCTTAACAAAGGTTAATGCCATTCCTCTAAATACTGTCTACCTTGCAGCTAAACTATATATTTTTCGAAAGTCAAATTTAAATCAAATTCCAAATTATTCGAACTTTTGTAACTTCTTAAATAGTGTAATATTTTTTTTTCTAAGTGTATATTGTCTTGTGTTCTTGTGTTTTTATTTGTAACAATTGTTGTCTTGTATGTGTTATATGTTAACAAAAATAAAATAAGAAAAAAAATTGTATATGCAATAGTTTTCAAGTTATAACTGATTCAATCAACAGTGAAAATCTCCATTTACCTTTTGCTCAGCTTTGCACTGAGCTACAGGTCTGCAATTTTACTATGTTATAGCTTACCCAAAAGTAGGTGAATCACATATTTATACAAAATACTGTAAATACAATAGCTTTCAAGTTATAACTGATTTACTCAACAGTGATAACTTCAAAGTAGCTATTGCTTATCAATGCAATGAGCTACAGGTCTAAAACTTTACTATGTTATAGCTGACCAAAAAGTAGCCGAATAACACTTAAACAAAGTACTCTACATGCAATAGTTTTCAAACTAGATGAATGCTTTTGCTAACAAAAGCGAAGCGTCCCTGAGAGTTTAAAATGCCTTGTGGTTTTAATAAGCATGCTGTAAAGCTAAGAATGCACAAAGCTGTACCGTACTGTTATATAAACCAATCCCCTTAGTGATATCATGACAGGGAAAATCCTACAAAGGTCTTCTTTAATTAAGATAAACAAGCGTTGTAGACATAGACAAGCTGGAGAAAGTGTTGTACATTGGATGTACAACATTGGATGTAACTTTAGTAAATTTTGTGTAAATGCTACAAAGCATTTCAGTAACGAGTATTGATAACTTCATATATAATCATGTGTGCAAGTATGTATTGCTATTTGCCAATAAAGGCAAAAGCTATTTCATGACCTCAGTTTGACCCATACATGGGGGTCAGGAGGTAAAACTAACCGGCTATTTAGACTGTCCACATATGGTTTCCCAATACCTCTTAATACATTCCGAAGCTATAAAAGCAACGATAAAGGAGATATAAGGCAAAAACTCCAAAGCAGCTATTTATGACTCCAGTTTAGCCTATAAGGGGGGGTTGGGGGGTAAAACTGACTGGCTATTTAGATTCTCCACATATGCTTTCCCAATACCTCTTAATACATTCTGAAGCTGTAAAAGCAACGATAAAGGAGATATAAGGCAAAAACTCCAAAGCAGCTATTTATGACTCCAGTTTAGCCTATAAGGGGGGGTTGGGGGGTAAAACTGACTGGCTATTTAGACTCTACACATATGCTTTCCCAATACCTCTTCATACATTCTGAAGCTATAAAAGCAACAATAAAGGAGATATAAGGCAAAAACTCAAAATCAGCTATTTTATGACCCCAGTTTGACCCATAAGAGGGGGTTGGGGGGTAAAACTGACCGGCTATTTAGACTCTCCACATATGCTTTCCCTAATACCTCTTAATATATTCTGAAGCTATAAAAGCAACGATAAAGGAGATATAAGGCAAAAACTCAAAATCAGCTATTTTATGACCCCAGTTTGACCCATAAGGGGGGGGGGGGGGGGTCGGGGGGTAAAACTGACCGGCTATTTAGACTCTCCACATATGCTTTCCCAATACCTCTTAATACATTCTGAAGCTATAAAAGCAACAATAAAGGAGATATAAGGCAAAAACTCAAAATCAGCTATTTTATGACCCCAGTTTGACCCATAAGGGGGGGCCGTGGGGTAAAACTGACCGGCTATTTAGATTCTCCACATATGCTTTCCCAATACCTCTTAATACATTCTGAAGCTATAAAAGCAACAATAAAGGCGATAT
Source organism: Sabellastarte sp. h YS-2021 (assembly GCA_964017235.1). Classification (NCBI taxonomy): domain Eukaryota; kingdom Metazoa; phylum Annelida; class Polychaeta; order Sabellida; family Sabellidae; genus Sabellastarte; species Sabellastarte sp. h YS-2021. The sequence goes on from OZ024927.1 coordinate 21,290,170, forward strand.
AAGGCAAAAACTCAAAATCAGCTATTTTATGACCTCAGTTTGACCCATAAGGGGGGGGGGGGCGTGGGGTAAAACTGACCGGCTATTTAGACTCTCCACATATGGTTTCCTATTACCTCCCAATACATTTTATGGCTCTAAATGCAATACTTAAGAAGATAATAGGGGGGGGGGGGGTTTGACCTAAATTTAAGGCTCTCAGAAGGTGTGAGGAAATCACCCATAAATGAGACATTTTTCAAGGGATTGCTCCCAAAATCTAATCAGCTCGCATTTTCGATAATATGAACAGGTGTGTCAAAGCATAAGGCTGTGTTGCAAGTAGTTTTTCCTGAACTGTGATGACGGGGGGGTGTACTTAAAAAAATTGTTTTTGATCATGTGACCTTCATAAAGGTCAAAGGTCAAATTTAAGCATGCAGAAAAATTTTCCCACGCCTAAGGTATATAAGTGCCAAATATGGTTTGAAACCTTCTAATAATAAGGGAGATATTCAACGGAGACCATAATGCGGCGGCGACGGCGGTGGCGGCGAGGAAACTGAGGCGAAAACAAATAAGCGCCCTTTCAGGGACGCTTAATTACATCTGATTAACTCAATTGTGAGAACCTCAAAGTAGCTATTCTTCAGCTATGCTACAAGTTACAGGATTTGCAATTACAGTATATTATAGCCGAGGGAAAAGTAGGTGAACAACATATCAAAAAGCAAGTCTTCAAGCTACAACTGATTTTCTCAACAGTGATAACCTAACTGTAGCTATTGCTCAGCTATGACATGAGCTACAGGTCTACAATTTCACTGTTATAGCTGACCCAGAAGTAGGTGAATAACATATTTAAATAAAATTCTCTAAATGCAATAGGTTTGAGTAAAAAGTGATTTACTCAACAGTGAGAACCTGAAAGTAGCTTTTGCTTAGCTATGCAATGAGTTACAGGTCTGCAGTTTTACTACGTTACAGCTGGCCCAAAAGTAGGTGAATAACATATTTAAACAAAATACTCTAAATGCAATAGTTTTCAAGTTACAACTGATTTACTCAATAGTGATAACCTCAAACTAGCTATTGCTCAGCTATGCCATGAGGTAAAGGTCTGCAATTTCACTATGTCATAGCTGATTCAAAAGTACACGAATAACATTATTTAAACAAAATTCTCTAAATGCAACAGTTTTGTAATTTACTCAACAGTGATAACATGAAAGTAGCTGTTACTCGGCTATGCAATGAGCTACAGGTCTGCAATTTTACCATGTTATAGCTGATCCAAAAGTAGCTGAATAACAGATTTATACAAAATTTTCTACATGCTGTAGTTTTGAAGTTACCAGTGATTTTACTCATTATGGAAGGTACTGAAAAGTTAGAAAGTAGTTATCACTCACTTAGCTATTGGGATAAACACCCAAATTACTTGCCACGAATAGTAACTAGTAGCTGAATAACATATTTTGACAAAATGCTCCAAATGCAATAGTTTTCAACTTATAAGAGATTTAGTACATGATTTCATGAATTTTAATGCATTAAAAGTTATTTAAAAATTCATAAAAAAAAATAATTAAGAAAGATCCAGGCCTGATACTTACACAAGGGAATCTACTAGTAGCCCAGAACATATATGCAAGATAAGAGAAAATCCCTGAAATAGTGAATGAGAAAACTGTGATAAAGTGTTATCATTTTCACACTTTAGGTGGCGGTACCTCATTTGTAATGGCTCTGGAGAATAGACGAACGAATAGATCTGCATGCCTTGAACCATTTTTCATCCTCGATAGTTAAGGTATCTTTTTTTTAAAAAAGCATGTCTCTGGGTTTTGTTTTTTGGAGAAGTTGTTTACACGTACACAGACGCCGCAGAGTGATGCCATAATATCAAGTCAGCTGACAACAATTACAGTGTAAGGTCACGACAAAGTCAAGATATTCCTTTGGCAAATCTTAATGTATGTGCTAAGTTTGGCAGAAAAAAGTGAAACACTCAGTGAACTGGAGGCTTGAAGACCCTATTTTGACATTATGGTGACCTTAAGTTTGCAGATACATGGCTGAAGCTTCAGCATAGGAAATGTTATTAAAAAGTAGCTAAATAAGTTATACAACAGAACACCAAAATCCTGACCATATTTCAGAAACTGACAAATTACCCATTTTTAAAAATTTACAAAAAAAAATTAAACACCTCCCATTCAGGCATCTATGGTCCAGTTGGATTTAGTTCTAGAATGCACCTGCAAAATTTTATAGCACTGGTGTGTGTATGTTTTTTTTTTCCAAATGTGATAATGAGTGTTGAAAAATTATTAAGGTAACCTTATACAAAGGTTAAGGTCTCGAAAAAGTATCCCAAACATTTTTCTTGCCCATATAGTATTAAACAAAAAGGAATTTTCTTTTTTTCAAAAGGCATAGAAGCTATTCAAAGGAGATTATAATCTGGTGGCAATCAAAGCTGAGTGACAACAAATAAACGCCCCATCCAGGCCACTTAATTAGTACTGATTTGTACATTATACAGTGCAACAGTAAACTGATTCCAAGCAAGGTATACTTAAAGATTGCCAACAATGTCCATTGCAAACATTTATAGAAGTCAAATACTAGTAAGGCTTCAAAAGGGCAACATATTTTCCACACAATATTACCTGGTTTTCAAACTCTTTTGCAGTGGATATTAAACCATTTACATGTTGGTTAAGAGAATACTGAAAATGTGAACGAAATATAAACTACTGAGCTACACCTTTGTATGTTAACCCTGATTTGTCTGTCAATAGTGCTCCACCTAGAATGACTGCAGTTGTCAGTTTCATAATGTGTATCAACACCAGAAAATTTAATGAAAACAACTAGATCAAAAGAAGTGAGATTAATAATTTATTAATACTTCTATGCTATGCATCAATCGTATTACAAAATAATCACATACATAATAATCGCTTGTCACGATATATTTTCTCCAGAAAAAAAAAACACAATTTAAGCTAGTTTCCATCAACTTAAACCAGATGTCTACATCTAAGTCTTTATATGTATTAACCTCTTTATTCAGAATATTAGTAACTTCCCCTACAAATTTGGACCAAAGTGCAAATGTTGTCAAGAGGTAAATAAATTATTATTTTCCACTTACTGGGTTTAATCCTTTCAGATGCAATACAAAAATTGTTACGGATTTTAAGTTAGGATTGAAATAAAACAAAAATAAATACATAAAATAATTCAATCTCCGGTTTTATATGGCAATAATTAGGCAGTTTAGGTTTTCCAAATTTTGCAATCCTTTGTTAATTCATAAAAATATCCAGTCAAGTTACAGAAGTAAAAATAAAAAAAATTAACTTCCGCTCTTTGACCTTTCTAAAAAATGTAAAGAAAAAGCTGGGATGTATTTGGTTTAACTGAAAATAGTCCAATTTTGTATATATAGCAAGTAGAAACTACAACATTGGGTATTGCTTATACTATAAAAAACATTGCATAAATAAATATGTGAAACTTGATTTTCAAACATGGTATATTTATTTTTCACATAATTTTCATTATTTTGAAAGATCTCCTTCATTTCATTTTCCATAATTTATTTACAACAATCCCCATTTGATCTTTACTGGTACTTTTAACGTATTTATACTAAACCACGGCTACTGGGATTTTGGTTAGCTATTGTAAAATGAACACTCAAGCTGGTTATCTGCTCCCAGTCAGACAACTAATAAGCTTTGACAATGTTGAAAATGGGAATCATAATAATAAAGTGACTTTGGAATCTGATATGCAACATCTATATGTCCAAGCAAGTATGTCACAAATGAACTAGTGATGCAAGTTAGCTAATTATATCAACAAATAATCTACATACAATGTCCTTTTGTCTGCATCAATCGTATTACAAAATAATCACATACATAATAATCGCTTGTCACGATATATTTTCTCCAGAAAAAAAAAACACAATTTAAGCTAGTTTCCATCAACTTAAACCAGATGTCTACATCTAAGTCTTTATATGTATTAACCTCTTTATTCAGAATATTAGTAACTTCCCCTACAAATTTGGACCAAAGTGCAAATGTTGTCAAGAGGTAAATAAATTATTATTTTCCACTTACTGGGTTTAATCCTTTCAGATGCAATACAAAAATTGTTACGGATTTTAAGTTAGGATTGAAATAAAACAAAAATAAATACATAAAATAATTCAATCTCCGGTTTTATATGGCAATAATTAGGCAGTTTAGGTTTTCCAAATTTTGCAATCCTTTGTTAATTCATAAAAATATCCAGTCAAGTTACAGAAGTAAAAATAAAAAAAATTAACTTCCGCTCTTTGACCTTTCTAAAAAATGTAAAGAAAAAGCTGGGATGTATTTGGTTTAACTGAAAATAGTCCAATTTTGTATATATAGCAAGTAGAAACTACAACATTGGGTATTGCTTATACTATAAAAAACATTGCATAAATAAATATGTGAAACTTGATTTTCAAACATGGTATATTTATTTTTCACATAATTTTCATTATTTTGAAAGATCTCCTTCATTTCATTTTCCATAATTTATTTACAACAATCCCCATTTGATCTTTACTGGTACTTTTAACGTATTTATACTAAACCACGGCTACTGGGATTTTGGTTAGCTATTGTAAAATGAACACTCAAGCTGGTTATCTGCTCCCAGTCAGACAACTAATAAGCTTTGACAATGTTGAAAATGGGAATCATAATAATAAAGTGACTTTGGAATCTGATATGCAACATCTATATGTCCAAGCAAGTATGTCACAAATGAACTAGTGATGCAAGTTAGCTAATTATATCAACAAATAATCTACATACAATGTCCTTTTGTCTACTTGTTACAAAACCAGAAATACAAATAATAATTGTCACCAAAAAACTGTACAATCTACAATACTGTACATAATAATAAATTAAATCACTATCAATTACGTCCTTGTTTGTTTATTAACAAAGTACAAAAATATACAAGTTACTAAAGCTAATTTCTGTTGACGGATTAAATCAGTGTTAGTATATGAACGTAAAAGTTGTCTTCCATGGTAAAAAAACTTCACATTCAAATTGACTTCCACAGGGGGACTCATCTGAATATGATGGGAGAATGGTATATTGTTTGGGTAATAGAAAGTTTACAGTGAGAAATGATGAATTTGGTAGTGAACAAATAATAGAAGATCCACCGGACAGAGGTTAAACTGTAACTGAAAGTTCATGTTCATTTGTCATTCAATCTCATTGTTCACACGGGAAGAAGAATTCCTTTTCCCTCACAACAAAATGGCGTTTTAGACATCCTTAAATAGTGGTTGGGCTTTACGACACATACCCCAGCTTGGAAAACATTACATACAAGAGTAAAATACACTCAAAGAAAGTCAGACATAAAATATTACTCAATATCATTCAAATAAAAAGGTTATTACTCTTATCAATCTCTACAGAAAAGTCGAAACATAACATCATCCACCCCTCACAATCACTGCTAACTTTATTAATACAAAACATGACCTTTAATTGAACTATCATTGACCTTCAAAGGTCAAGTTCATGAATATTATACCACACACAGCAGAACTTTTTCCCCTCACATAACAAAACATAAACGACAAGACATATCCCCCAAATACTTTATACAATTGAGGTGACAGAAAAATTAATACAACAGACCAATTATGTTGACAAACCAGTTGTAAAACTAGCGGACTGAGTACTTACAAAACAAATAAAATATTGTGTGTTTTCATAAACAACATCAGTGAAGCCTTGGTATCAGTGAAGCCTTGGTTAACCTAATATTTGTTTTTGACATAGTTTTGCTTCTTTTAACAGATACATTATATTTAGCATTCTATTTTAGATAAATGTCTTTACATCAGCTGCCATATTTTCTGTACTTGTATTTCCAGCTGCTTACAACAAAAAGATGCATACCCAGATATCTGGGCCCAGTTTTATAAAGGTCTACTATCCACTTAGTAGGGTACCAAGTGCTACTAGGCTACTAAGTCTATACTATATGTTTCATCGAGATTGTATTCACTATGGTAATTAGTAGGCTCTCCTCATTAGAAGCCCTATCTAAGGAACTCAGTAGTTCCCCAGTATCAGCTCAGTAGATTACTTTGGTAGTGGCTACTAAGATCTTGATTTAATAGCATACTATCTTCTATATTTAGCAGTTCTTTGTGAAATTGGGCCAAGTATGTTATTGCATAATAGATACCTGGCCATGTTTTTCACTCTGAGTCACACACCAAGAATACCCACAATGTTAAATTGAACAGCAGACATCCACAGTAGCTTATCTTTAGTTGTAAATGGAATGTAACAGATTGGAATGACTTGAAGTCCACCTTGAGCTGTGCATGGGTTATGGATGCTTGAAAATGTATTTAACACTTTACAAATGTTTACTTCATACTACATGCATAAAACAAATGTATATAAAATGACCTACAAATTTATGATAGAAAAAATAATGTACCTAGAACTCTTGGACGAAAAAGATATTTAAAAACCGACCTATAAACAAGCACAAAAACTGAGATTAAATATCTCAAACATCAAAACCCCCCAAAATTGAATACTGAACTTTGGCCCCATTTATACAACTACAATAATGATCCTACAACATCTCAACTTTCACCCTCCTCTTGTTCTGTGCTTTCTTCTTTTGCTTGCTCTTTCTCTAATTCAAATTTCTGAAAATAAAAATAAAGACAATATTATAAAGTGGAAATTTGGCTCAGGATTATTTTTAGCTACAGTTGAATCCATTTAACTGGAAATCTATTTTGTAGAAATCTCTTTTTATGTTGAAATAAATACAAGGCTACTTGGACAGCAATTTTTGTGATTATTACCTATTTATCTTACAATACCTGCTTTTCTGGCACTTGTATTTTAATTATAAAGTGGCCTCTCCCTTTTCTCAACCTCTTGGGGACACATTACTAAAGTTTGGATAATTGTGAGGATTGGACAACCGAAACTGCAGATGTGGATATGTATTGGCACCACCAGCATTTTACAATATAGTTTTGTTTTTAATTGAAACAATGGGAGGCAGATAATGAAGTGGAAGCAGTGACATTTGTACGATTTGTAATTAACTACATTATTATATAATTTTCAATAAAATTACCAGGCATTGCCCATCAGAACTGACAGCCAATGAACTCAAAATATGGTAGACATACTTGGATAGGTTAGACATCTGGATAACTGTTGTTTTCATGAGCATGTGTTTACTGTATATGTGCATATAAACTAAAACGATTATCATTTATATCGTTCTCTCACTCAAGGTCCTCTAGTACAGAAATATCACTGTATATATCAAATATAACTAGAAAAAGGTTTCTGCTAACAAAAACGAGCAGCCCGGATGGAGACCTGAGTTAATAACGCTATAGTAGTTGTGGTATGAGACTGTAAGGAGAAGGTAAACTTTACTGTGTTTTGTATCTGATGGGAAAGTGGATTATCTAAAAACTGTACTAGTTGCAGCATTAGACTGTAAGCAGAATAACAGCATGCACAGCTAGGCTTGTCAAAGCTCAGCGAGAGTGAACCATTCCATTATCTTGCAGTTTGTTTGTTTTTTTTTTTTTTGTTGTTTTATTTTTTTTGCAAGACAGAAAAGATACCCACATTACACTAGTGGGTGGACGATTAGACCAATGTTCGATCAATCGTCGGTGTCATGGTAGAATTGTGTTCGGTCACTGACAACTTTTAGAAATTGATTAAATCTTACCCTTCTTTATGTGTCTCAATATCCACGTATTTTTTATATTTTAAGCAGTTTTCTAAACTTTCCTTTAATAAATCAATAGATTTCTCTCGAATTTTGTGTTTGTTTATAACTACCACCATATTTTACTGGAAGTGGGTGCTTTTGGAAAATTCTAAATGTCAAAAACACCGTTATTCGTACCAGAATGAAATATAATTCATCCTGGAAAGTGTTCATGATATACTGGCCAACAGTGGAGTAAAAAAGTCGATTATGGGTCGATCATCGGTCGAAAAAATGGACGAATAAACGACCATGAAAATTTAGGCGATTTCACTCACTACATTGCACACATATTTTCCACTTTGTTTGAATGGGGGAAGTGAGACTTACAACACACACACATAATTTCACTTCCCCATCTCACCCCCCCCCCCCCCCCCCCCATCCCCCATACACAGAGGCAATTCTTTTCTCACATGCACTTTATTTGAGTGAGGAGAGTGGGGAGGGGGCAGATTTGTGCAGAAAAAGACTGCCTCTTCCTCACTCCCCTCACTGAAACAAAATGCAGGTGAGAAAAAGATTATTTACTGCAGTAGAATGTTTAGGTTTTACAGCAATTACTTATGTAAGGGGCTATAGTTCTGAAATTTTACTATGTTACAACTTACACAAAACTACATCAAAAACACATTTAAGAAAATGCTCTAAATGTAATACTTTTCAACATATAAGTGATTTAGTGCTTGGATACATAAATTTAAATGCATCAAAAATTAATAAAAAACAATTAAGAAAGATCCAGGCCTGATACTCCCACAAGGGAATCTACTGGTGGCCTAGTACATATATGCAAGATATGAGAGAAATCCCTGCAATAATCAATGAGAAAATTGTGACAAAGTGTTGAAATTTTCAGACTTTGGTTGGGGGTACCTCTCTTCTAATGGCTCTGGGGAACAGACGAACAGACAGATCTGCATGGATTTTACGATTTATCATCCTCGATAGATAAGGGATCTTTAAAAAAAAACAGCATGTCTCTGGGTCTTGCAGTTTTGGAGAAGGAGTTGTTCATGCGGACGGTCATTAAAAGTCTTCCTTAAACTTAATCAATGTGTCAAGTTGAACTGATGTCATTGAACAGTAAGTCGGTTGGGAGCTGAAAACCCTCATTTTTACTTCAAGGTGGCCATGACTGTACTTGTATTGGAACTCCAAGGTGGAAAGAAAATAAGAATGTCCCTATTTTCATCTTTAATAAGTTTGCGAAATTTAACTGAGGTCAGCTGAACAATACAATAGCTGGAGAGTAATTACTCTATAATTTCACTGCAAGGTGGCCATAACGTCATTCATATTGGGACTTTAAGGTGACCATAAAATAAGAATGTCATTTTTGTCACCCTTTATAAGTGCATAAAGTCTAGCTGAGGTCAGTTGAACAATAAGATAGCTGGAAGCTGAAAACTTCCTTTTTTCACTGTAAGGTGACCATAACTTCATTCATATTGCGACTTTAAGGTGACCATAAAATGAGAATATCCCTTTCTGCCAACCTTTATAAATCTGCCAAGTTTTACTTAAAAAATTAAACATTAAATGAACTTAGGGCTGAAAAACCCTACATTTTAAGTTTAAGATGGCCATAACATCATTAATATTTAAATCATAAGGTAGTAAGAGTCTTCTTTTCATCTACTTCAATATCAATATACATTAGATATGGAAAAAGAAAGGGGCCAGACGGATTTACTCCAAATTTTATGACTTTAGGGGGGCCATAGCTCCAATTATATTAACAGTTTAAGGTCACTATAAAGTCAGGATAATCCTTTTGTAAATCTTAATATATATGCCAAGTTTGGTTGAAAAAAAGTGAAAACTAAGTGAAGTGGAGGGCTAAAACCCCCTTTTTTGACATTAAGGTGACCTTAAGATTGCAGATACAGGGCTAAAACTTCGGCATGTGAAAGTAGCTGAATAAGTTATTCCAAAAAAAAAACCGCCGAAATCCTGACCATTTTTGAGATAGAGACGAAGTACCCATTTTAAAAAAAATTACGAAAATAAAATGCCTCCCATTCAGGCATCTATGGTCCGATTGATCAGAAAATCCTTTCCAACCTGTGTATACAGGTCTAGAATGTACCTGATAAACTTTATAGCACAGGTGTGTGTGGTTTTTTCCGAAACGCGATGACAATTTCAGAAAGATTGGTCAACTGTCCATTACTTTTGGAGTAATGCACACCCCAATACACAACCCCCTAGTGGAGGTAATTAACCATTTTATACAGTACCTCTAATTCTTCTAATATCTGGTCCATGATATCTGTACTATTTTGCTTGTATGCCACAGCGGCTTTGATTGCATCTCGGAAACACTGAAAAATAGGTTTACAGTGAGTAAAAGAGAAGGACAACGGTCAAAGTTGGGGCTTTACATCTCGTTCAACAGCCAGGGTCATATTGGAAGAGGTCCACAGCGTTGCCACATGTGGGAGTCGAAGCGCACACAAGAGGTGACTACTTGTGATTTGATGCCAAACTTGGTGACCACTAGACCACTGTGGAACTCTAGAGAAAGAATACAATGCAAATGAACAGGGATCACAGGCATCCACATCCAAGTATATCTTTCAGCAAAAACACACTCACAAAAAATGTGAGAAATTCTGGGCACTATCACACAACAAAATATCAGAACTGTTACATTAAAATATTTATTTTGCTTTGATAAGGAAAGCATGATGAAAATTTTTGGTCGTTACACTCTATACTTTTGATCACTCGAAGCTATATATTTTATTGCTCAAAATACAAACATGACGTTAATATATACCATCTGCAAAATCTTATAAAAGAAAAGTACTTAGAACAACATACTCTCTCCAAATTAAACAACACACAACACATATTCAGCAAAAAATGGTTGACCTGGAAAATATTATTTGAGGAATAGGAATGTGTTATTTGTAGTGTATTATTAGTTTTCTATGGTACTTTCATGGTGGTTGTTATACACTTCCTATATTGGTGTTCAGGGTAGAAGTACTGAGACAGTAAAGTGGAGTCTTTTTTAATTAAAAACGACTGAAAATATGATTGTATTGTACACAGAATATATTGATTGTATTGTATGTCTGATAATGTTGTCACACTTTTGTAAATGTAAATATCTGTATAATAATAATAAAAAAAAAAATTATTTATTTTGATCATATAGGCATGAAAATAGATATATGTAAAGTATTTAGCATTATTATAAAAATGTACAAAGTAAACTTGTGTGCAGGTGTACAATGGGCTATGGACACTACAGCTATCCGAGACTGAAAGATATTTTTCAATTAAAACTTTAAAGCTGATTAAGTCACAACAGAATGCTGGGTCTAAGAAATCAACTGCAATTTATAAAGACCAACTTGTATATTTAAAAAAAAACTTGATAAAATATTGATATAATTAAAAAATATCAACATGACAATTGCTCAATCAAGTGAAGCTTCATCAGCAAGTACTACAAAAACTTAACCATGAAAAAAAATTCTCTTTTTATGATAAGATGTCCCCGTTAACACATTTATTTGGCAAAACACTGATAACTATTTCTTTTTGCTATGTGATAGATTTACAAGATCTCATATGTTTCACGGCCCAAGAAAAAAAAGTTTACATTTTCAGCCCTAATGTTAGAGTAGTGATTTGAGTATGATGTGGCACTTTATACAAGATTAAAATACTTTCTCCACTATTGCTTAGAGATGGGTCAGTGGTTCTGGTAGCTTGGTATCAAGAGCATTTTACTGAAATACCGTGACAACACTTCGCAACCCGCATGTTCACTATCAACACATGTAATTGATTTATTTATTTGGGATTTTACGTCGCTTTCAACACTGTACAGGTCATATCACGACGGGTAGTTGGAAGGGCAGAGGAAACCAGTACATAGAGTTTGCTAGGGTTGTGTACTGTAAACTGCCGACCAACGGCAAGCAACTACCAGCTTTCCCACTTAAGGCCATCACGGGGATCGAACCCCGGCCTCAGAGGTGGGAGGCGAGAGTGTTCACATGTAATTGAAGGAAAACTTAAAATAGTGGAAGCAAACCCCAAAGTTGAAGAAGCAGCACACATAATCCTATATAATATTTGTGTACATTTTGAGCCTTTCATAGCAACTTCTAAAAATAGCATCAGAGATGTCCGTACCCCATAGCCTGGGGAAATAGTTTTCAACACCATGACATATAGAAGTAGTGAAACAGTACAAAGACTGGGATACTTTCAGTGCAGTGTCACTTATATAAAGGTCCAACTAATGTTTGAGTAGAGAAAATAACATCTAAGAGAAAGAAAATGTATGCAAAGATAAAGTAGTAAAACAAGACAAAGAAATAGCAAGATGACAGCATTAATCAGTAAAATAAAAATTATGAAGCTGTAAAATTTATTAACTGGAGAATAGCTGTCAATGGAAATAGCACAATTATGTAAAAGTGCATATAATAATCAGTTGCAGCCATCCATATATCTTTGTCATAAGAGAAAGATGTCTCAAATATGGCAGGTGAACACACTTTGGCAGAGCAAAAAGGTCACACCATGTACACCTACACCCCCTAACAATGTGCCTACCAAGTGTCAACCTTCTATAAGAAATAGCCCAGACAAGATTTTAAAACTCATGCTCACTATGACAAGGTCAAAGGTAAAATCAAGGTTACACCATGATGTTGCACACCTACAACCCTTAACCAATATCCCTACTAAGTATCAACTTCCTACACCTTACAGTTTCCTAGATATAGCCCAGACAAGATTTTATAGGTCAAGATCACTACAGCAAGGTCAAATCAAGGTCACACCATGACGTTGCACACCTACACTCCCTAACCAATTTCCCTACCAAGTATCAACTTCCTACACCTTACGGTTTCCGAGATATAGCTCGGACAAGATTTTATAGGTCAAGGTCACTATGGCAAGGTCAAAGGTCAAATCAAGGTCACACCATGATGTTGCACACCTACATCTCCTAACCAATGTCCCTACCAAGTATCAACTTCCTACACCTTACAGTTTCCGAGATATAGCCCGAAAAGATTTTATAGGTCAAGGTCACTATAGCAAGGTCAAATCACCGTCACACAACCAATGTCCCTACCAAGTATCAACTTCCTACACCTTACAGTTTCAGAGATATAGCCCGGACAAGATTTTATAGGTCAAGGTCACTACCGCAAGGTCAAAGGTCAAACCAAGGTCAGACAATGACCGTGCACACCTCCACCTCCTAATCAATGTCCATACTAAGTATCAACTTCCTACACCTTACGGTTTCCGAGATATAGCCCGGACAAGATTTTCAAACTCAAGGTCACTACGGCAAGGTCAAATCAAGGTCAGACCATGACGTTGCACACCTACACCTCCTAACCAATGTCCCTACCAAGTATCAACTTCCTACACCTTATGGTTACTGAGATACTACCTGGACAAACTTTTTCCCGCTGCCCGCCCATCCGGACACCATGGGTGAAAACAATACCCTGACAGCCCTTAAGGGCTGTGGGGTAAAAATGGAACTACCATTTTTATTTTGGTTTTCATGAGTTTCACTTCCTGTTAGTTTCCCTATTCAATCGGAGATGTACTAAAATGCATCCTTTTTCGGGATGAGAATGGTTTGCATTGGCTGCCACTAGATCTGTAAATTATTGATTCTTACTAATGCAATGGTTATATGATTCTGGGATGGTGCTAAGTGCTAAAAGTCCAAATTTAATTCGGATCAATTGTTCTCTTACCTTTACTACATTGGTGCCATCTGATGCCGAAACATAGTAAAATGGCATTTTGTGTTTCTTGGGGAAGTTGAACGCCTTGGAAGTCACTGAAGTATCCACTGTAATAGCAAATACAAAATACTCATGTCTTATGCTGCTTATGCAATACCTGGAGCCAGAAGTTGTAATTCTAAATGAGGACAGAATGAAGTGGACCCCACACACTGTCGGAGATTTTCAAAAGGGGTAAAAATGCTATGAATACAAAGTAATGCATTGATTTGGGTGAATAATGTGATTATTCTTCACAAACATTTACACAAAACAAATTTCTATAACGCTTAGTAACAGGTATAACCCCCCCCCCCCCCCCCCCCCCCCCCATACACATTATGGGACCTTGCAGGAAACTGAAAAGGTTTCATAGACAAAACACTCACTTTTGACATAAGAAATACCACAACTTGATTGTAATATCAAGTAATTCAGTAGTTTTGGGTATTGAGATTGTTACAATGAAAATAGTCGCCCACTTTAGTGAAGTAACTACACTATTGTTTTGAAATATATATGTATGGGATAAACACAAATTCTGTTACAGGAAGTAAACCACACACTTACCGTCAATTTTATTGGCAGCACACAGACATGGGACCTCTGGCCGGAAGTTTCGCAATTCCAGCAGCCAATTGGACAGGTTTTTATACGTCACTTTACGTGTCACATCAAATACCTGAAAAGTGTGGTTAATGTCCCGTAATGAAAACTATTTACAAGAATTTTTCATGCATTCAGATGTGGGTTTCCACAGCTAAACTCATATCAGGACATGCTAGTGGTAAAGACGGCAAACCAGATAGTTGGTTTCTATTCGATTTATATAAACGTAAACGAAATCCAGTGACTAATGTCCAAGAACCGGTTCCCGAAATGTCACATATTTCACATAAAACATATGAAATATTGCACTGAAACGTAACTATTTACTTGTATAATATTTTGCCAATATACAATGAAATAATATCCAAAACGTCTGATTTGATCATAAAATAAACCGCATTTTAGTTGAAATAATGGTTCAGGTACATGTACAGAAAATTTTACAGTTTGACCACAGTTCGGTGTAAACTAATTCAAACCAATCCGGTTTTCACCGAATTTTTGTTTTCGGGACCCGGTTTCCATAATAAATTATTTACTTTCGATCGTAACATGCCCTCTGTTAATGCCATATGTTGATTAGGATTCAAATCCACGGCCACAACACTGTTCAGTAGGTTCATATCGACACTTGGCTTTCTGTGTCATTTAGCACCATGCCTGTACACCATTCCACGAGGAAATCTTTAAATATTTTTGAGTTGGACTGTGTGTAGAAATTTTTCTCTCGATTTTTATAGGATTTTATTATATTATATTCTTTTATAGCACACAGTGTCTGCATTCATGTAGATCATACGACACAACACCTTTAAATCATATTCCAATTCATCAGTTCAATGGTCGTTTCCATAGAGACACACCTAAGTCAGAAACTATGGTTAAAAGGCCTTGGCAAGCAAATATGATTTGAGTTTCTTTCACGAGGTTTTAATTTTCCTCACTTGGTTTTGCAGGTGGTACCAGTGACAACTGTCACCTGTTCTCGTATACTTCAAAGTTTTATTCTGTCAGATCTGAGATTAAATCCTATAAAAGCTTAGTTGTAATACATGTTAATGCATTACACTTGGTACTCACCAAAATACAGGCATGAGCTTGATGGTAGTACGAAGGATGCATGTTGTTAAACCGCTCCTGCCCAGCAGTGTCCCAGAAGTCTACAGAACAAAATTATTTGCCACATTTTTCCAAAATAACTTCTGAGCAAGCACTAATTTTAACATCTCTGATAACACAAAAGTTGACAAAGTCATTTCACAATTCTTTAATAAGAAAATAGAAGATTATCATTTGGCAAAATTCCTTTCATGCAGTGTTATAATTCAGTATTATTATCAGTAATATGTGATCACAAGATTAACCCAAAGATATCATATACACTTTCTATGTATACATCTATAAGTATCATCTAGGTATCACCTAGGAGTCTCTTACAATCCAACATTACTTATCCAACTCAATCTCAAAGCAAATACAATTCAGCTTTCCTCCACAATCTTTAATTTACTCCAGTAAGCAGTCAAACTTAAAACTCTTCAGTAGGCAGGGTTAACAAAAGAATTGCAAGTCAAATATAGACATATACACATATGACTTGCACCAATAATGTCCTCTAAAACAACCTTTATCAGCTAAAAACAAGAGGAGAGTGCCCGTCAACGGGCACTGTGTCAGCTGACTGAGTGTTTTTGATTTGTGAAGGTGATTAGAGGACAGAATAATTATCAGGAAAAGGGCTGTACAGAAATACAGTAAATGGTAACTGAACACCAAGTTCGGAAGAAATTCCGAAGCTGACAGAAGAAAAGGATAAAAAAGTTGTGCCCTGTAAATGGTATTATGAAGGAAAATAACAAGGTAATTGTTTAAGTGTAAAAAATAGGTTAAAACATATTTAAAGAAATACTACAAATGCAATATCCTCGTTCGACCTTGAAGAAGGGGTCCAAGGTCAAATCTAACCACACAAATACATTCCCAGCCCATGATTTCCTATGGTTTACCATTCCAAACCTCTAGGACCAATTATAAATGAGTTATAAGCACTTTTAAGCTTGGCTGTCCTCATTTGACCTTGAAGGAGGGGTCCAAAGGTCAAATCTGACCATAACAAAAGATTCCGAGCCAATGATTTCCTATGGGATGGTTTACCATCCCAAATCTCTGTCACCAATAATAAGCGAGTTTTAGGCACTTTCAATTTTCGCTATCCTCATTTGACCTTGAAGGAGGGTTCCAAGGTCAAATCGGACCATATCAACAGATTCACAGCCCATGATTTCCTGTCTGTTTACTAGTGCTGTCACTCGCCGGTGCAAATTAACATCGAATATCGCCCACGTTGGCCGACCGAGTACCGACATATGTCGACTTCATAAACGAAAAACGAAACTATTTAATTAAACTGTAAAATAATATATTTTCTCACCCGAATACATCATTTTAGGGTCATATTTGTCCTTTTATTTCGGTTGTTTATGCATTATCAAACGTAGGAACACTTTGAAAACCGTCAGTATATTAAAACAATTATCTAATTCCGACTTTATAAAGTGCTGCATAATGGCATTATAATATCATGTACGCCTCAAATAAATAGCACTTCAGTGTTTTTAAAGATTATTTGAAAACTTTACGTCAATTAAATTGACTTCCCAAGTGTGAAAAAAATAAGGATGCAATTCCGAAACTACATTCAGCAATGGTTTAATGCTTTCCAGATAGGTCATGTGACTAGATTTGTACGGACTGTGTTGTCCAAAGGCCGAAAATATATTTTAAAATGCTGAATAACCCTTGACTTTTAAAAGATATTCTATCTTTATTATATAAATATGCTAATATCTTTGCAATCGGATTTGAAAAAACGCATCCGATTATCGCTCATAATTGACCTAGCAAACGATAGTATCGGAAGTAGCGAGTGTCGCGACAGCACTACTGTTTACCATCCCAAACCTCTGGGACCAATAATAAGCGAGTTATAAGCACTTTTAAGTTTGGCTATCCTTGTTTGACCTTGAAGGAGGGGTCACTGAAGGTCAAATCTGACTACACCAAAAGATTCCCACCCCATGATTTCCTACAGGTTGGTTTATCATCCCAAACCTCTAGGATCAATAATAAGGGAGATATAAGCACTTTTCATGACTGACAAAAACACCTGTGGCGGCCATCTTGTTTCTCAAAATGAGGCCAAAAATATTCCCAGACAACATTTTATGGTTATTAATATATACTTCAAACTTAAGAAAGCTAGCTATAATATTTTTTTTCATCAGAGCAGTAATGGTGAAATCTCTCTCTACACACTGCGGCTATCCAGTGGATACAATGATTTACTCAACAGTGAGAACCTAAAAGTAGCTATTGCTCAGCTATGCCATGACATAGAGGTCTGCAATTTAACTATGTTATAGCTGACCAAAAATTCTGTGAATAACATATTTAACAAATTACTCTAAATGTAATAGTTTTCAAGTTACAACTGATTTACTCAACAGTGAGAACCTCAAAGGAACTATTACTCAGCTATGCAATGAGCTACATGTCTGAAATTTTACTATGTTATAGCTAACCCAAAAGTAGGTGAACAACATATTTAAGCAAACTACTGTAAATGCAATAGTTTTCAAGCTACAACTGATTTACTCAATAGTGAGAACCTGAAAATAGCTATTGTTCCGCTATGCCATGAGCTATAGGTCTGTAATTTCACTATGTTATAGCTGACCCAAAAGTAGGTGAACAATATATTTTAACAAAATACTCCAAATGCAATATTTTTCAAGTTATAGCTGATTTACTCAACAGTCAGTACCTGAAAATAGCTATTGCTCAGTTGTGCCATGAGCTATAGGTCTATAATTTCACTATGTTATAGCTGACCCAAAAGTAGCTGAATAACATATTTGCACAAATTTCTGTAAATGCAATAGTTTTCCAATTATAACTGATTTACTCAACAGTGAGAACTTCAAAGTAGCTATTACTCAGCTATGAAATGAGCCACAGGTCTGAAACTTCACTATGTTATAGCTGACCCCAAAATAGGTGAATAACATTTTGAAACAAAATACTCTAAATGCAATAGTTTTCAAGTTATAAGTGATTTACTCAACAGTGATAACCTAAAAGTAGCTATTACTCAGCTATGCCATGAGCTACAGGTCTGAAATTTTACTATGTTATAGCTGGCCCAAAAGTAGCTGAATAACATATTTATACGAAATTCTCTAAATGCAATAGTTTTTAAGTTACAAGTGATTTTACTCATGATGGAAGTTACTGAAAAGGCCAAAAGTAGCTATTACTCACTTAGCTATTGAGACAGACACCCAACTTACTCACGATATTGTAGCTATAAAAAAAGTAGCTGAACAACATATTTTCACAAAATGCTGTAAATGCAACACTTTTGAAGTTATAAGTGATTTAGTGCATGATTTCATGAATTTTAATGCATTAAAAATTATGAAAAAAATTTATTTAAAAAAAAGTAAGACAGATCCAGGTCTCATACTCACACAAGAGAATCTACCTCTGGCCTAGTACATATATGCAAGATATGAGAGAAATCCCTGCAATAGTCACTGAGAAAATTGTGATAAAAAGTTGAAATTTTCACACTTTTGGTGGGGGTACCCCCCTTGTAATGTCTCTAGCAAACAGACGAACAGACAGATATGCATGCCTTGAACAATTTTTCATCCTCAATAGATAAGGTATCTTTTAAAAAAAAACAGCATGTCTCTAGGCCTTGTAGTTTTGGAGAAGAAGTTGTTCACGCGGACGCGTACGCCCACGCCGCAGAGTGATGACATAATGTCAGCTAACTGACAAGTCAGCTGACATAAAAAGCATTAATAAAATAACTTTGCATACTGTTATTTGCACAGTTTTGTAACCTACCTACATGTACAGTAGTGTCATTGATGTCTGTTTTATATTTGAACAATGTCAGGGCATATGTGGATAACTGCTGTGGCTGACTGAAAACAATTAAGGAAATTAAAAACAATTACGACGATTTGCTCAAGTTTAAAGAACAGAACTGTAATTTCAGTGATTAAAGTAACCGTCACACTTTGTGGTAAGTTTAAAACACAAATTTACTCAAGAAGAAAACAGTAACTGTAGTTCCTTTTGCAGGTAATGGTGTGGGTAAACTGGTATTTTATTATCCACCATGCGACATATTTACCCTAAATACGGGGAAATACAGACCGGGATGTATTTTTTGTATACACCGGCACCCGGTGTAAAAGTAAATCTTCCCCCCCGTAAAATCTCCCCCCCCGGGGGGCAAAATTTTCTAGAAAATAGTCCCCCCCGCCATGAAAATTTACCCCCCCACCTGTGATAATGATAAAAAATTATTAATATTTTCAAATTGTCTTTATTTAAACAGTGTACAAAGAATACAAGGGAAGTCAATAATTTCTACAATATAAAAGCACCATAAAAGGTAATATAAAATGCAGATTACAAAACATCTAACCTCTTTATGCTAACTGTTAGTGCTGGGACGATGTTTGCAAACTTTGGTATTATCGCTCGCTGGCTCACTGCCGATCAATGACCGGTAAAATTTAAGTACAAACGATGTTTGCTAAATTCATTTCTTTGCAGCCTTTTGGTCACAATAAAACACCAACTGTATTAATATTTGGTAAACATATGAAATATTCATCAGTTAAAATGACAAAACAAGCCGTGAATGCAATAAATCTAACGTAAATGGAAACACCTTGGGGTTTTCCCACTGTTGTCAGGGTAATCATAAAATTAGCCAATCACAAGTGGAGATACATAAAGCATGGTCTGTTAGTGAGGGAGACGTCTGTGAATGGCTTTTATACTATATTTTGGTTATATTTGTGGTAATTTGTGTGTATTTCATCTGTTATTATTTAATATTTGATTTTTCTGTCTGGTTTTCAATTTCTACTCCATGATCGGAAATGTTCGAAGTTTGCTCACAAATTTCCGATACGAACATCGACAGGTAAAGTCATGGCGATCTCCCAGCACTACTAACTGTATTACAGATTACTGACATTGATCACACTTTAGATTCTGCCATAAGCAGGCTATGTGTGTTTTCTTTGAACATTTTTTACAGTTTTTCATAGATCTGTTGTTTGGCTGCCTACATAAACAGTCTATTTCAATTGAAAATGTCCTTTCTTCAAGAGTGGTTACTTTACACTCAGTTGTTGGAAATGGACACATTTCACCCTTTTCTAGGCAATCTCTGAGATGGGGCCGGAGTCTTTTACTGTCCAGCCTTAATGTCTTAACATCTATACCATTTAAAATGGCTGTTGAAAAGGCAATGGCATATACTCCACAATCAGAACCATTGGATTGTTTTTGGACTTCTGACATGACAACTGTGCCCAGACTGTCATAAACTATAGACTGTCATAAACATTGACATGCCCATAAACTAATGGATCTTCCAAAATGGAAGGTATTATTAAGTATCAAATATCAAATAAGTGATGCAACAAGGAAACCTAATAGTTCCACCAAAATGGAAGGTATTATTATCTCAAATCTAAAAGGATAGCAAAATATTAAATGGCAAACAGCAGGTCTGTATGACAGATATTCTAAAAACTAATAAAGTACAAAACTAACAGTTCAAGATTAATGTCCTTAGGTGGGGGGGAAAATTTTCAGGCGGGGGGTATTATTTTCTAGAAAATATTCCCCCCCGGAGGGGAATATTTTCTAGAAAATATACCCCCGGGGGTAATATTTTCTAGAAAATCCTCCCCCCGGGGGGGAATATTTTATGGGGGGAAGATTTACCATTACACCGGTACTATGGATAATGAGTGTGAATAACTTTCATTTTTTCAACAATATTTCGGAAAGTTTGTGACTTACAAATATGTATATCATTAGAAAGGTATTATTACAGGGCTTCTGCTCATGTTTGTTGAATCAACTCCATGCAGAAATAACAGAAATATTGCAAGTTAAAGATTGAAGTTTTTATATTTACTGTTGCCATTGCTTTTTGACAGCCTTTTTCATGTTCTCTCATTAAATATTCCTATTCTTTAAACCATAAATTGTACAAAATGGTGGATAATATAAGTAAAACATCCCTCATCAGACTTATTCAGCAAAATGTATCACTCATGAAGATTAAACATATTTGCTTTGCACTCGTATAATATTGTCATCTTCATTCGTGATATATTTTTTCTGTATATGTCATTCAGGAAGTTTTCCTATTAAGTACTGCTACAAGGCAGTCGAAGGTACTGGTAATTTTAACTGATTGTACCATCAGCTTTTGTTTGTACTTATTCATCCCTTCCAGGGGAGAAATCATGTATCAATATTTCAATATTGATCAATATAGCTTCCAAGAGTTCAGTACTGACAGAAAAAGTGTTCAGTTCAATACAGTGTCTAAAACTGCATGTTGGACAATTTGCAAATAATGTCATATATATTTATGTTTTAACATAAAATACAGATAAAAGACTTTGATACTATTTAGGTCTTAACTGGAAATAGAAACTGTTCCAAAAATGTGTAACATCCCGTAAGTGGTGATACGTGTGAAAAGAGTTTACCCATCTACCAATATTGGCTAGTGCTTTGATATCCTTATATCCAGTAACTATTGCTTAACTGTTCCAGTCTTATTAAATATCTTTTGTATTTTTTGGTAAATGAGGCACTAGTAGCCATAAATGAAATGATATTTCAACATCTACTTAAATTTTGACATTACTATAGAAACCGTGTTCTTACAATAACAGATTTTTATAGTGCTTATTCTTTGTATTTAAGCAGACTCTAAGGAGCAACAACCATTAGCAATATTTCAAAATTCAAGAATATTGAAATTATACTTCAATTCCTTCAAAGGTATCTTCAATGCAGGTTTTTTAATGTCACAAATGTTAAATTATATCAGCAACCTTGTTAAAAGACTAAAAGTCTGGCATGGAAGAAAAATTTTGTTTTTATCACAATTAGAGTATTTCATAAAAAGGATACTATCCATCCATAAGGAATCTCTCCACCAATCTGAAAAAAACAACAACACATATACCTATGATGGTGCAATAAACTTTTAATGCATTAACACATTTGTAAACTGTGACAGTTGTAAATGTTAAATCAAAGAATTTGAAACTGTACTCTAAATTCTGGAGGCTACTGATTTATCATCTGGTGATAAAAGTTTGAAATATATGCCACAAAAGCTGTTTTACTTTTAAATATCCACCACTTTCCTTGAATATCGCCATTGTTAGTAGTGCAGTCACCTCAAAAAATATAATTTTGATTTTTTTTCCAAAGATAAGGCATTCTAATATCATTCTTCTCTTTTATTTAATATGTTTATTTTGACTTTGTCATTCATTTTGTTAATATCATTATGCAATGTCAGATATCATATATTGAGATGTTTTGGCCATGACTCACAAAAGTTTTTTTGCGCATGAAAAAAATAAAAAAAAATCCAGCCTCGTCAGGCAAGAATTCCCAGCCCGCAGGGTACAACAAAATGGGCAACAACATTGAGATTTGGGAAAGTCTTAGGAAAAACTTCACAGGCCATGATTTCTAACAAGTTGTTTTCATATTTTGAAGCCCTAGAACCAATTTTTAGGGATATAAGGCCTTTTTTGCATGAAGACCCTACATGACCTTGAAGCAGGGGTCAAAGGTCAAAACTGACACTTGCAAAAGAATCGCTGGCCATGATTTATTATAAGTTGTTTTCACATGTGGAAGCCCTAGAAGCAATAATAATGGAGATACAAGACCTTTTCAGTGTGATGAGTAAGGAGTAATAAATTGTTTTCAGTTACCCGTTAATACTAATTTTCAGAAAATGTATGGACAGTAGTAGTGATCAGAACCTCTTTCCTAATCCTTAAGGCAAAAGTGCGGGCTAGAAATACTTTGGATTTACAAAGACAGATGGTGACTTACAAACTGATAAAACTATATGTAGGATTTGTAGGGCAGAATATAAAACTCAAAGAAACACCACCTCACTTATAAATCACTTTACCTCACAACACAAGGAAGTTAACATTGCCAGAAGGATTAGGTTGGATTCATTGCTAAATCAGCCTACTTTAGTGGGAATTTTACAAAGAACATCTTCCTACAGGAGACATTAGCGAAGGCCAAGGGTCTTTTCTTAGATTCTGACCAGTCTCTGATCCTTGAGGAAGTGTCTATAAATCTGCAGTCATTCAAAGATGCTACAAAACTTGTAAATAATGAGAAAAATCCAACAGTGTCTCATTTTGCTAGTAATAACATTGCTGCAGAATGTTTTATGCAGTGATTCTGAGTCTTCATCTGTCAAAAAGATGAAGGAAATAAAGCTGAAGGATTTTGATAGCCGCTTTTCTGATGATGAGCTCCAGACCTTCTTCAATGTTTTCTCTTTTCTAGACCCCAGATTCAAAAATCTGACTTTTATGAGTGAAAATCTAAGGCAGGTCACTATTGCCACGGTAAAGCAAGTTCTTCCTGAAAATGAAGGTGCCAGAGGTACCCCTGTAGGTGTCCCAACTGTGAAGAAAGAGCCAGATGTACCACCAGGCCCACCACTACACTCAATGATTCTTCAAAGTCAAACCACCTCAGACTTACCTGCACAAGAGCCTGAACCTGATGTGAAGAGAATCAAAACTGAATCTGAACTGAATCACGAGCGTGAAAAAAAAGTGTCTGTCTACTTCAGTGACCTATTTAGTATTAATTACAAAGTTAGAAGGACCAAAATCAAAAGATCAATTGATAACAGGAGAGGTTGAAATGTATACATCAGAGGATATTGAAATATCTACTGCTGAAAATGGGTCTTTGATTGTGGAAAAATTTGTAACTCTTGACTGGTGGAAACATAGGCTGTCAACCTATCCATGGTTATCTGCACTTGCCCCAATATATTTATGTTGTCACGCAACATCAGTGCCAACGGAATGGTTATTTACATCAGCTGGAAATTTAATAAACAAGAAAAGGGGTTGCCTTAACCTCGAAAATGTTGACAAGCTGCTCTTTCTTCATAAAAACGGGTAAATCCGTACTACTGAAGCACAAAATTCATCCAAATGGTCACTGAAGAATGACAGTTTTTCCTTCATTCCACGACTTTCCTTCTCAGTTTTAATGTTTAGTTCAGAACAATGAAAACAGTAACTGAATGGATATTATTTTTATTTTTTTCTTTCCTTTTAAATAGACTTTTCTTTCAATCAAACAAGACCATGTATTCAAAAGAGACACTCCATTATAAAAATAGGACATTTGATTTACAACTTAAAACTAGACCTAGCGCATCGGAGAACCGATGCAAATTGTATCCACCGTAAAGACAATGCACCAAAACCTCTAGGACCAATAATAAGTGAGTTATAAGCACTTTTAAGTTTGGCTGTCCTCATTTGACCTTCAAGGAGGGGCCCAAGGTCAAATCCGACCACACCAGAAGATTCCCAGCCCATGATTTCCTATATGTTGGTTTACCATCCCAAACATCTAGGACCAATAATAAGCGAGTTATAAGCACTTTTAAGTTTGGCTGTCCTCATTTGACCTTCAAGGAGGGGCCCAAGGTCAAATCCGACCACACCAGAAGATTCCCAGCCCATGATTTTCTATATGTTGGTTTACCATCCCTAACCTCTAGGACCAATACTAAGCGAGTTATAGGCACTTTTACCTTTGGCTATCCTCGTTTGACCTTGAAGGAGGGGCCCAAAGTCAAATCCGACCACACCAGATGATTCCCAGCCCATGATTTCCTATATGCTGGTTTACCATGCCAAACCTCTAGGACCAATAATAAGCGAGTTATAAGCACTTTTAAGTTTGGCTGTCCTCGTTTGACCTTGAAAGAGGGGCCCAAGGTCAAATTCGACCACGCCAGAAGATTCCCAGCCCATGATTTCCTATATGTTGGTTTACCATCCCAAAACTCTAAGTCCAATAATAAGCAAGTTATAAGCACTTTTAAGTTTGGCTGTCCTCACTTGGCCTTGAAGGAGGGGCCCAAGGTCAAATCCGACCATGCCAGAAGATTCCCCGCCCATGATTTCCTGTATGTTGGTTTACCATCCCAAACCACTGGGATCAATAATAAGCCAGTTATAAGCACTTTTAAGTTTGGCTATCCTCGTTTGACCTCGAAGGAGGGGCCCAAGGTCAAATCCGACCACGCCAGAAGATTCCCAGCCCATGATTTCCTATAGGTTGGTTTACCATCCCAAACCTCTAAAACAAATAATAAGCGAGTTATAAGCACTTTTAAGTTTGGCTGTCCTCATTTGACCTTGAACGAGGGGCCCAAGGTCAAATCCGACCACACCAGAAGATTCCCAGCGCATGATTTGCTATATGTTGGTTTACCATCCCAAACCTCTAGGACCAATAATAAGTGAGTTATAAGCACTTTTAAGTTTGGCTGTCCTCATTTGACCTTGAACGAGGGGCCCAAGGTCAAATCCGACCACACCAGAAGATTCCCAGCCCATGATTTCCTATAGGTTGGTTTACCATCCCAAATCTCTAGGATCAATAATAAGCGAGTTATAAGCACTTTTACCTTTGGCTATCCTCATTTGACCTTCAAGGAGGGGCCCAAGGTCAAATCCGACCACACCAAAAGATTCCCAGCCCATGATTTTCTATATGCTGGTTTACCATCCCAAACATCTAGGACCAATAATAAGCGAATTATAAGCACTTTTAAGTTTGGCTGTCCTCATTCGACCTTGAATGAGGGGCCCAAGGTCAAATCCGACCACACCAGAAGATTCCCAGCCCATGATTTTCTATATGTTGGTTTACCATCCCAAACCTCTAGGACCAATAATAAGGGAGTTATAGGCACTTTTACCTTTGGCTATCCTTGTTTGACCTTGAAGGAGGGCCCCAAGGTCAAATCTGACCACACCAGAAGATTCCCAGCCCATGATTTCCTATATGCTGGTTTACCATCCCAAACCTCTAGGACCAATAATAAGCGAGTTATAAGCACTTTTAAGTTTGGCTATCCTCGTTTGACCTTGAAGGAGGGGCCCAAGGTCAAATCCGACCACGCCAGAAGATTCCCAGCCCATGATTTCCTATATGTTGGTTTACCATCCCAAACCTCTAGGACCAATAATAAGCAAGTTATAAACACTTTTAAGTTTTGCTGTCCTCATTTGACCTTGAAGGAGGGGCCCAAGGTCAAATCTGACCACACCAGAAGATTCCCAGCCCATGATTTCCTATATGCTGGTTTACCATCCCAAACCTCTAGGATCGATAATAAGGGAGTTATAAGCACTTTTTAGTTTGGCTATCCTCATTTGACCTTGAAGGAGGGGTCCAAGGTCAAATCTGACCACATCAGAAGATTTGCAGCACATGATTTCCTATAGGTTGGCTTCACATTGCAAACCTCTAGGACCAATAATAAGGGAAATATAGGCACTTTTAAAGTCCGCTATGTGGGTTACTTCGGCACTCCGTGGATGACCTTGAGTTAGGAGCTTCAAGGTCAAATGTGTGCAAGGTTGTAGAGGACATGTATATGTGTCATACATATCACCTTTGAAGAGATTCAACCTTCTACCTATGAGGAACAGCCAGCAGAAAAATGTAGATTATTTTCAAACAAATGCCCGTGGCGGCCATCTTGTTTTTCAGAATGAGGCTATTTTCCTTCCCAGAGAAGCTTACCCCCCAATGAAGATATCCTGCAAATTTGGTGAACCTAGCTGCTGTTGTTTTCCTCTTAGAGCATTAACGCCGAAAATCTCTCTACGCGCGGCGGCGGCGTAGCGAACGCTAAACCAAAGTATCCACCGGATGCTTCCGGTGGATACAATAACATACAAGACAGTTGTTTATAGTTAAGTTGTTCCATATGTCTTTTGGAAGTCCTGATTAACAAATAAAGTTTTCAGAGCTTGGACACATGACCATACACATGCATATCACACCTGTACCCTGTGCTGCACTTGCTTGAGCTGAAATTATATGTATTACCACACCCGTTTCCTTACCTGATGAAACAACCAATCAAAACATCCCTTTCATTTTTCAACATGGCAGCACCCTTGATCATCACTTGCAGGTAAATATGACAACTTTTGTAGTATACCTGGTAGTGGGTAAATCGTTTGGCCTTGTGGATATCGATATCGAATGCAAAAATATTTCAATATCGGCCGATATCGTGGGGCTGAGAATGTCTCCTAAATAGTCTGAATTTGGGTATACTGAAAATATTTTTGTTGTAGCATATCCCCCAACCGCTAACAGGAAGTGAACTCAAAACATGACAGTTTTCATCAAAAACGTGAGATAAAAGTGTACAATTACTTCAGACTTATGCTTTATTTCGAAGTGTAAGTTTATATTTTTACTTAAAATGTCAATATTGATATAGCTCTTTACACATCGATATCGGCAACCCTGTCCCAAAACAATAAATATCAGCAATATCGATAAACAATGTACCCACTAATACCCTGCCATTAAACTGCCGAAATAGGGATAAATTGTTAAAATATAACACTTTTTAATAGGGCAGGGTCCGTAGCAGATTTTCCATTTTGGTATCCCGTCATTGTGAAACCTTACTGATTCCGGGATACCGAAAGAAAATTGCGTTGTAGCATATCCCCAATCGAATAGGCCCACTAACAGGAAGTAAAATTCATGAAAACAAAACACTGTAGTTTTCCCCAAAGAAACTGCTATAAAAGTGCAAAATATAAAAAATATGAAATAAAAGTTTATAATTTGTTCAGATTTGAGGTTTGTTTCCAATATTTTTCATTTTCTCACAGTATTGTATGCTCACATTCAAAAAGCCGGTAGTCAAATGTCGTCATGGTGTTCAAGTGAATTGGTCTCGATACCAAGATACCGGTGTTACCGATCCTGCCCTACATTCTAATTAATATTGCACAGTATACTTGAAGAATAAATTGTAGTGCAAGTCATTTGATAATTCGAAGTGGCTGTAATACTGTAAATCACCGCACTCGAGAAGAAATTCTACAGTATGGTTGCATTCATTTGCCATATTCCAGTAAATTGACTTGAGTGCGGTTGAAGCTGGTATCGTAAACATCTTATGGAGTGAAGAAAATATGAGGCCACGATGGATTTTCTACCATTTTACAAACAGAAGTGTAGCAATATTTTACTCTTACTGCACCTACTGATGAAGTTTTCTAGCAATATTTTACAAATATAATTTCAAATGCTCATACTTGCACACACAGACTTGAGGAAATGTGAGGCCACAATTGGGTTTCTAGCGGCTCGTTATAAAACTCGGAGGTGGAGCTGGAGTTGGAGCTTTACTCGGAGCCGCACCTCTACCGTACTTTTTTACTGCACCCTCCTCCGATTGTCTTGATATATTTAATGTCACCGCACCTAATAGTACTACTGTCTTCTCACAGTCGAAAATTCAAAATGGCCGCCATTTTTGGGGAGGGGAAAACTTTTTGAAAATTGCAAAGAGTACATTCCTTAGATACCCTGTGGGTCGAAAATTTCGACGAAATCGCTCTATCTCGCATGGTTTAGGAGATATGAGCACATTTGCCTTTTTCAGTATTCAAAATAGCTAATTACTCATTTATTTAATTAATTACTCACTCATCTATGAAGCAATTCCCCCCAAAAGCAATCCCATACAAGCTATTAACCCAATGAACCTCCATACCAAATTTCAGAAAGCTAGGCTTAATAGCATTCCTTAAAATGTCTGGAAACCAAAGAGCTACTCAAAAGTAGCAAAGTAGCTATTACTCAGTTAGCTATAGAGCTATCATCACCAAAAGCAATCCCATACAAGCTATTAACCCAATAAACCTGCATGCCAAATTTGGTAAAGATAAGATAAGAACTGTTGCCTAAAATGTCTGGAAACTAAGTGGGACGCCGGACGGCAGACGGCGGAAAAAGCAAAAATAATATGTCCACCCCCCCAGTGGGGTGGACATAATAAGATATCAAATGCTGATAGTTGTAGCAATAAACTTTACAAATATTTTAGCACACCCCTCCGACCGCACCTCCGGAGCTCCGAGTTTTATAAGGCACCGTTTCTAGCCATATTTTAAAAACAGAAGATCCAGCCAAGCAGTCTAATTTTCGTTTGCAAACGTGATTAATTTAATTAACCAATGAAAATTATTGTCACTGAAACCGCACTCGAGACAAAGTTCTGCAGTGCAGCTATCCGTACTGTAGCATATTTTCTATGGAACAGTTTTACAGTACCGCAGCCACGCCCATGATAATTTAATTATAGAAGAATTATATAGTGGTGGTGGACCAATTCATGCCCATGTACCTATTCACGCCCACCCTCAATTTTCTTAAAGATTTATAATTTTTCATGGAAAAGATGTTGACCACAACATAGATAATTACCAAATTGATTCTTTGGTTACTCGGAAACGAAACGATTCAGTACAATACTCGAGGCAAGAAAAGTGAACCGGGTCTTCGAAAACAACTGAACATAGACGTAAAATCTACCACAAAATTCTATTTTTTCTTTTTATATATTTTACTAATATAAGGCGTTTCCATTTCAGCATTTTATATTTTAAGTATTTGCAAACTTTAATTCTTTGTGTAACAACGTTTTATAAGACGGCATTTTATTATAACGTATTTCGAAGACACCTCAAATCTCGCAATATAAAGATGGTTAAAGTTTCTTATATTTTGCATTATAAATGCGTCTTTTTCCCAAAATTCAATAAATTATCAACATTCTTTCCTGTTGTGTGGTTTGTAACCATTTTATAAGGCGTGATATGTCAAAATATGAAGCAGTTTATTTTGTGGGCGATAATCAAACGATTAACCGAGTCCGAGGCGATTCTTCTAAAACGAGGAATCGAGGCGCATTTTCGGGCTCGATTGCAGCCCTACTAATTATCCTCGCGTACGGTTGATTCGACGATCTAAGATTTAAATTAAGAAATATGTTACATACCGCATATAATTTGCGCTAAAAAACATATAATTATTCAGAAAAAATACATTTTCAATCAATTTAACAAAGAAACTATGAAATTTCAGGGCATTTATTGATATTTTATTGATTAAATCTCAACATGGTTTTGTTTACATCTTGAAGAAAATGTCCGGTGGGTTCGACCAATCAAATTCATTGTTGCTATGGTGATTACTGGGGTATACTGAAGTGCAAACAAGAAGAATTTAAGGTACAAAATGCTAGCAAACAAATTTAAAACCATCTAAACCGTAAGGGAATGTAATAATATTAAATATTAGGTATTTGTAAATGGCTCTCACTTAGTCCAACATTTAAATTATGAAAAAATACAAGATGGCGGATTTTAAGAGGTGCTCATCTTTTGTGAATATTTTACAAATTATACTAGTATTACAGATATTTTAATATGTATCATAGGAAAAGTATTATAACAGTGCTTCTGTTCGTTGAAAGCCACAAAAATCCACAGGAACAACTTAAAACAATGTTACTGAAACTTGATTATATTTTTAAAATGAATTCCTTTCCTTTGATGCTGACAACACTTCTTCAGATATTTTGGCAAACATACAACTTACCTTCCTCAACTTTAAGGACAACAGTAATGTAGCTTAATATTATATTATATGAAAATCGTATCTGTAACTAAAATGATACAACTATAGAAGATAAATTAACCATATTTGAGCAAGATGTTGGATCTCAAACAGTTGTACATCTTTTTGAAATATTTTAGACACTGCATTACCCATACATGCTATATATCATTGGAAATACAATGAAATAGCTCCGCTGCTGGATTTTATTGTTTTTATTTTTTGTTTATTTATTTCTTTTTACTTAGTTTCCCATGCTTTACATTTTACAGGTATCTTATCAAGTATCCAATAAACTACAATAAAATATCTTCAATATGGGAAAATATCATATTTGTAGCTATAATTGTTTTAGATATGACCATTTAAAGTATGCAATGCCATTTGAAAGATTGAAATTCACGCATGAAGAATAATATGGAAAGGTATTTTAAAAGTAAAATGTCTACATATCTACATATTTTCCAAAAATTTTAAAAACTAAACTTGGACCTACAATATATATTATTGAAATGGTATTTGAACAGATCGAGTTTAATTCTGACAGATTTTATTTCATTAAAAAACATGAAGAAATAATGGAGAAAATATTGTTGAAAGTTTAGCATACAATATTTCTTATTTTTATTATATATTTTCGTGAATTTTGTGATAAAACACTGCAGTTTTCCGACTTTTAGTAAGAACCGTCGAACCCACCGTAACGTCGAATCCACCGGACATAGCGATATTCTAAATTAGAAATATTAATCACAACATGGGCGTTACTGGTAGGTTGCCATGATTATCGGTATTTGGGATCCAAAATATTTTCTTGTAAAACATGTTAAAATAACCGACAATTCCAGCGCTTCTTTCAACCACACTAAATAAAACAAGAAGTCCTTAAGGTGTCCGAATTTCTGAACCTGTCAAAGAAAATTGCAACTAAATACGTGAAAACAATAGAAGAGCGAATCAGAATTTCATAAACCGAATTATATAAATGTATGAATACTTTGATTTTCCAACAGCACTGTCACCAAGACATATTATTTTGACTTTGAGCTCATTATCTTCAGTTTTTTGGTCGTAGTCGGGTAACGTAGGATCCGCCATTTTCGTCCACACAAAAATGTAGACTGGTATATCGTTTTTTCGTCCGACTGGTAAACATATGACAACCAGATTAAATAGTGTTTTCTAAATCTCAAACACTGTTATTCTTGCTAAGTTTGACTGAATAACACAAATAACTTTTATATCCAAAAATAATAATAAACATCAATTTGATTTAAAGTAAAAAAAAACACACCCGTTTAACACTAAAATACTTAATATAATACTTAATATAATGACACTTCAAGACTTTTGTACTCGTCACATATGATTCCAGCCTTTCATATTATATCTCAGTACAAATACATTTTTTGACACATCAACCAAAATTTCCAATATATAAAATAATGGTGCCTTTTGGAAATATAAACCTGATGATACCAGATTTTTTAGTCAGGGTTCTTTAGATCTATCAGATTTGTCAGTGTAAAGCACAGTTATATAATAATAATTAATAATATTAACATTTGTACTGTGTTGTCTACAACTTTCATTTTATGTTTAGTTTAAAGTTTGGTCAAAACAATGGTATATATAACTTGCCTGCAAAACCATTCCTGGGTTACTTTATGTTTTGCCAGTTAAAATAAATGAAGTGACATACCTTTTTGGGGTTATATGCAAATTGCAAGTAAAAGTAAAAGACCCAACAACCTGAAAAAGTAATCATAAAATGGACAAAAAAGCAAGAAAAAGTAACTAAATTCACTGTCACAATGTAAAACAAAGCCAAACAAATGCAACATTAGATCCTGTTAGTCGTCCAAGCAACCAGATGTATAATGTTTCATATGAATGCACATTGTTCTTAGCATTCAATCAGTAAGTGAGAGTTTGTTGCATAATATATCTAAGTCACATATTTGGTCCCTTTTTGTAGTTGTTTCATTGTAAAAGCAATCTGGTATATTATTATAATAATCTAAATAAAACCAGAGACAGTTTAGGACTTGTGCCACCTGGAACACATTAAATAAACTTTTCCTGGAAAGTTTACATAATACAAACCATATTTAGCTTTTTTATCTCCACCACAGAGAATGTGTGTATGTTTTTGTGTGAAACCCGTTCCCAGTTGAAGTACATCACTATAGTGGACAATGTAAAGTGATCTTGCTTTTCTTAGTACACAGTTCTACATTTTAACAAGTCCCCTGCCTTGCATTTTAACAAAAATTAAGGCTAATACACAAGTTTTAAGCACTCCTACACATAAGATCCCATATTGGATGAACAGTCCAAATTTTCTCATGTCATTTCAGGGTAATAAAATAGTTGGGGACGGTGCATTGAAATAACAATGCCACAGTATCCTGTGGTTTATCTGTTAGGTAGGCTAAATGTTGATAAATATGTATACCAATACCCATTTTCTTTTCTCCAAAATTGACATCATTTAAGAAATAAGAAAGTAGTGCCCTCTGGGCACTGCTCCAGCTGACATTTCCAACAAGTGCTTATAATGTTAACCCAGGGAAAGGGACATACCAGGTCAATAATCCAGGGTTCTGGGTTTGCAAAGGTGATAATGGTAAGTGTTTAAACATGATTTGAAGTGGTCAGTTAATAGATCTTATATATGGAGAGGGAATGCCGAAATGATAATGGCTATATAAGACTTAAAAAAATGCTTGTGAAATTTATGAACCTTAAATTTGAATGAGAGAATTCTGGGAATCTGCATCAGGTGTATTTAGACAAAGGATACAAATCGACCATTTAATGGGGAAATATGAGAATTTATTAAAGTACTAGCTTCATTGTTCTAAACTTAGCTTTTATTTGTTCATGTTTAATCCTTTGGGGCAAGGGTAGCAATTTTATTCATGACTAGTCTGATCACTTTTGGTTCAATAATAGATTCACATACATGTGTTTAATAAAAATTGTGGGATGGGTGCACATCAGTAACCAGTTCCGAGTAGTTTATATCTGAAGTCATCAGTGGTAGACTTAAAGTTTAAAAGGACAATAATTGAGAATCTAAACAATCACAGTATTTCCCCCCTTCTTCCAAGTTGTGTGTGTATAGAGGGATTATATATCAACAGGGAGATAAAAATCTGTGTAATACACATACAAGAGATTGTTGGATTGTGTTTTTAGGTGTAGTCACTATTCAAAACATCTCACTCTATGTTTTCCAATAGATTTCCTTCAAGCTTTTGTTGTTTTCAACAAGAGAGAACTCTGCATCTATTCAGGTGCCTCAGCGACATGATGACTATCAAGTTTGGCAAATATATTGTTTTAACTTCTTGGGTTTGATTCCAGCTGATGACAACATATGTTCGCCATTGGTTGTATGAGCTTTTTGCAAGGAATAAACAAATCCAGCTTCATTCACTGACAGCTACAGATGCATAACTTTTAGTCCACCTAATGGGGGGGGGGGGGGGGGGGGGGGGGGGGGGGATGCACAGACTGAATTAAAATAAATTGTTTGAACAAATCTGCAGAGAGGCCATCTCTCAGGCTTTTAGTGGGTATTTTCTGTCGGACACAATTTCTGTGTGCAACAATTATTATGAAACATATTTGGCATCATTATCTCTTCCAAAGAGATATTATTTTCATGACCATTTGTTTTTCTGTGAGTTCCTCAGTTTGTTTGTTTGTTTGTTAGCAGTATTACTGGTTGGATCTTCCAGAAAAAATCAGAAGATAGGTGTTGGTCCAAGTGAAATCCGATTACATGGTGGTCTGGATCACCCTCTGGAAAAAAAAATTCCCAAATTACTTATTATATGCCTTGGGGGAGGTATGCGCTGTCTGAGTGCTCTAGTTTTATTTGCAGTCATAATTTTAACCCTTTTTCAAATTATTAAATTGATTTCATCCTCTTTGTATGCATAAATGTCAGTGGAGAGAATAAACATTATAAAATATTGTGATTAGATATCAACAGAATGGCAGTATACTTAGAATTTTGGATCTATTTTATTTCTAAATAAATGTACGTTTTTGTCCTACAAAGATGGAAGTAAGTCACCGTAAATGCACCTTACAATTGGTTTAATTTCTGATGAGAAGATATCATTATGTCTTTTTATTAGAATATTCTAATTCTTTATTATTTTTATTTGACTTTTATAGTGCTTTATTCTCTTTATGAAGGAGAATGCCAAGAGATGATTGACTAAGGTGGGGTATGCCTTGGTATATAGGTAGAATTTGAGCTACTTTCTGAATGCGTCTATCAAGGGGATGCATGAATCTTGTCACGGAGGAGCATTCCAAACAGTGGAAGCTTCAAAAGCAAAGATATTATAACATAGTCACATATGTTATAGGATCTTTAATTATAACAATGTTAAGACAGAACGAAAAGCCAGTCTATAGGGATCTTTAATTTAGAGAATCTTTGATTGTATGCACATGTAGAAATCAGCAATTAAACAGTTTATTCAGTAACCTTATACATTTATTTATTTATTTGGGGTTTTACGTCACTTTCAACACTGTACAGGTCATGTCACGACGGGTAGTTAGAAGGGCAGAGGAAACCAGTACATACAGTTCGTCAGGGTTCTGTACTGTAAACTGCCGACCAACGGCAAACAACTACCAGCTTTCCCACTTGAGGCCGTGCCGGGAATCGAACCCCAGACTCAGAGATGGGAGGTGAGGGTGTTACCACTCTGCCACTGTGGCCCCCATAACCTTATACAGTAAGACTAGATATTCCTCAACTTTCAGAGATAATAGCTAGATGCAATTCCTTACAGAAAATGCTCACAGGTAAACTTTGACCTGTGATAGTAATTAAGGTCTTACCAAGAGTTACAGTGTCAACTGACTGACAGTCTGCATAAATAATTAAAGAATAGGGGAATATTTGTTTTGATAAGTTACTTGGAAGGTGAATTAAAGATGGCTAGATTATGGCAGTTTTAATAGCATACCTTTGTATATCATTTCAGAGTACCACATTCTGTTTCATTTGAACAACAAATTACTGATAATTACATTTAGCTGAAGTCATGGTGTACATTTCATGGGCTAAAATGATAGGATTAATTAGTCAGTTTCCTTGTTCAAACTTATTTGTATATCGTTTGTACAATAAATAGTTATTTGGTGATTTCAACACAAAAATCAAGTTACAGATCTGTCTAAACAAGTGATCCAGTGACCAATAAGAAATCGGTTCACATCTCTTAAGTTGGCATGAATCTTATATTATTGTCCATTAAATAGAATTTCAAATACAATAAAGCTAACTATGTGAAAAGTAAGTGTACCTTGCATATTTATCTGACATATCCCATGATTTGCATAATTTAAAGTATTTTACTGAATTTTCGACAATTTTCAGTTAAAACGAGGGTGTTAAAAGTAGGTGAAAAACATTTTTGAACAAAATACTAAAATGCAATAGTTTTCAGGTTACAACTGATTGACTCAACAGTGAGAACCTACAAGTAGCTATTGCTCAGCTATGCCATGAGCTACAGGTCTACAATTTCACTATGTAATAGCTGACCCATAAGTAGGCAAATAACATATTTAAACAAAATTTTCTAAATGCAATAGTTTTCAAGTTACAACTGATTTACTCAACAGTGAGAACCTCAAAGTAGCTTTTGCTCAGCTTTGCAATGAGCTACATGTCTGTGCAATTTTACTGTGTTATAGCTGACGAAAAAATAGGTGAATAACATAAACAAAATACTGTAAATTTGAAAATTTTAATTAGTTAAATGTAGCTTTTATAAGCTACAAGCTTACCATGTGGGACTGAATGCTAACTCGGGGGGCCGCAGGACTCCAGTCAACGACCAAGAAAAATGGACGTTTGGATTTGGCTGAGTCCATGGTTTAGTATGTACCATAGCAGTGTCGTTTGGTAATTAATCCTTCTTCTCTCATGGTACATTTAGCCCATACCCCCTCAGCTGAAATACAGCGGGGAGGCAGGGTGTGACTTTCTTCAGTCCCACATGGTAAGCTTGTGGCTTATAAAAGCTACATTTAAGTTATTAAAATTTTCAATTTTATTGTGCTACAATAGCTTACCATGTGGGACTGAATGTTGAACTCAAGCGCCCGGTGGCGGGATTACAGCTGAGACTGGAAGAATGTTATCCATTTTTCTTAAATTTAGAATTAAAAAAATATGTCAAAATATTGCCACATTACCAGTCTAAGTCCCAGTTACAGAGCCCCAGTTCTAAAGTCGGGTCTGTAAATAGCCGATAACCGTAATTTAATGAATGACAGTGTGGGTACTGTCTGAATGTTTGAGAGAAGAGAGTGCAGCCATGCTCAGTCAAGATAAACAATAAATACATTATACAGTTAAATATCTAAGAGACCTTACCATAAACATCTGGAGAGGTAACCAATACCTAGACCCTGGGATAGACTCCTGAAGACTTGGCTGCAGCGGGTGTGCCCCCTTCTTTTCTTCCCGAAGATGAGGATGCTGAGGGGAAGGGTCTAGGACTTGTTGTGCCGCTACTACGGGTCCCGGATACATATTGTTGTCGTTGTCTGATGAAGTAAGGTCTTTCAGGTAAAAATTTGTAAATGTGTTGTGAGCTTTCCAGTGACAGGCTTGCATGATTTGGTCCACTGATACCCCACCGTAAAAGGCCTTAGAGATCGCAAAGGCCCTAATGTCATGTGCTTTGACTTGGACCAGGTCCCAGGTTTGTTGGTCTGCTTGTTGATAACAAAGTAGGATAGTTTGTTTTAGCCAGGAAGAGAGTGTAGCGGGTCTGATGTCTGAGGTATGTCCTTTCTTAAAGGAGATAAAAAGAAGGGATTGAGACCCTCTTAGGTTTTTGGTTCCATCCAAATAGTACCTCAGGGCCCGTACCGGACACAAGGTCCTGTCTTTTTTGAATTGTCTATCTACAATGGTAGTTAGAGCAGGAATAGTCACCGGAGACACACTTTGAGAACCTTCTCTTGCTAGTTGGTTTTTGGCTATGAAATCTGAAGAGGGGAACAAGGCAACCTTTTCCCATTGGCCTAGATACTTAGATACTTTGTTTGCAACCTAGGCCAAAGCTAGGAAGAAAGTAGTTTTGAGAGTAAGATGTTTGAGGTCTGTATTTTTCATAGGCTCAAAAGGTGCTTTTGTGAGCTCATTGAGAGCAACAGAAAGGTTCCATTTGGGAAGATTCCTGGAACTTTTGGGACAATCCCTGTGAAAACTGGTGAGTAACCTGTTAAGGTCTGAACTTTGAGAGATATGGAGCCTCGTTGGGCCCGGGGTGTCAACAATGGGCGTCCTATAACGATCAATGGTCAAAGGGCGCCTGTTTAGATCTTGGTACAGGTACATAAAGAAGTCTGAGACTTGTTTTACATAGGGAGTGGAGAAATCCACCAAATTTTCTCTGCACCATCTTTCAAATAGGGCCCACTTTGACTTGTAGATGGTCCTTGTTGACGATCTCTGAGGGGCAGCAATTCTCTCTGCCAACTCTATAGAGAAGCCTTGTTCTTGGAGCTGTCCACTCCTAGACACTATAGGCGTGGAGGTTGAGATGCTGTGGATTGCTGTGGAACAAATAATTGTGGGACTGTTTGAGAAGAGTTCTTGATACTGGAAGTTGTAGTGGGATCTCTGTTGAGAGCTGCACTAGGTCCCAAAACCAGGGCATCCCTGGCCAGCCTGGGGCTATTATGATGATCAGGCAATTGGATTGCCTGACTTTTTGGATCACCCTGTGAAGGAAAGCCGTTGGAGGGTAAGCATAAGCAGTGAGACCCGACCAGTTTATGTTCAGAGCATCTATGTCCCAAGCATTTTGGTCTGAGACTGGAGACACATACAGTGGAACTTTGTGGTTCAGGCGAGTGGCAAATAGATCTACATGAGGAGTGAACCACTTGAGACAGATCTGTTTGAACACCTGCAGATGCAATGACCATTCTGTTGACTGAACTTGGTTCGACCTGGACAGCAGGTCGGCCATCACATTCAGACACCCTGGAATGTGTCTGGAAATGATGGCACCACCTTGTTTGTTTATGTAGGCTATCACTGTTGAGTTGTCTGTGGCAACTAACACTGGTTTGACACTGGTCCTTGAACCTTTGAAGGGCCAGAGAAACCGCCTTCAGCTCTAGAACATTTATGTGTAGCCTTTTTTCCCTGTCTGACCACAGACCTTTTGCAGAGGTTTGCTCTAAGTGAGCGCCCCAGCCTTCGTTTGAGGCGTCTGTAAAGAGTTGGATACTGTGGTCTTTGGGATGAAGGTCTGCACCTTTCATCACATTTGTGGGATTCTGCCACCATTCTAGGTGTGCTGAAATGGTTTCTGTCCAAGGAAGGAGGGTGTCCAATGACTGAGGAAATCTCCAGTGCTCCTTGAGGTGAAACTGAAAGGGCCTCATGTAAAGGCGTCCCTCCGGGACCATTTTCTCTGTTGAGGCAAGCAACCCAATTAGTGACATCAAACATGTTTTGACTTGAGTTGTAGGATGAATCCTGAAGTTTGAGTCATCTCTCTTGAGTGGGTTTTACAAGGGCTGAAATCTAGATGGTATTCATAGCCCACGAACGAAAACACCTGAGTTGGTTTTAGTTCGGACATTTCCTGATTTATTATCCACCCTAAGGACTGAGTTAGGTCTACCACTGTCTGAGTGCTTACTTGTGCTTCTTCCTGAGACTGGGCCCTGATCAGCCAGTCGTCCAGGTACTGGTGAAGTCTGATTCCCCTTGACAAGGCCATCAGCTTCACCTCTTTTACAATTATTGTAAAGACCTGAGGTGCCGTGGCTAGTCCAAAGGGAAGGAAAGTGAACTGAAACACTTGCGAACTGTGGCAAAACCTTAGGTACTTCCTTGAGTTTGGGTGGATGGGATGTGAAGGTAGGCGTCTGATAGGTCTATCAACGACACCCATTCCCCTGGAATCAGAGAGGCCCTGAAGGACTCTGGTGTTTCCCTTTTGTAGGAAGGTAGGAAGGTGTTGAGCCTGCTTAGGTCTATTCTGGCCTCCACCTTTTGTGAGGTTTGGGTACAAGAAACAGACGACTATAAAACCCAAGAGATTTTACATTTTCTACCCTTTCTATTGCGTTCTTTGACAGAAGAGACTGGATACAAGAGGTCAGAGCTAGTTCTTTTTGAAGGGCCTTGTAACCTGACTGAATCAGAGGGGCTCTGACTAAATTTGGTTTTGAGGTGAATGGAAGAATGTAACCATTAGTGATAATGTTTAACACATCTGAATATTTGTTTGTGAGCCAGTCTCTTCTGAAAGAACGGAGCCGACCTCCTACTGGTGGACTGAGGGAGGCTTGAAAGGAGTCATTGGAAGGAGGGGTTTCCACGCCCTCGTCCCCTTGAGTGGGGTCGAAAACGACCCATGGAGCCTCTAAAGTTCGGTTTCCCCCTACCTGAGGAAAACGATTGGTTACTGCTTTGAGAGGAATTGCTCCCATAGGGGCGTTTCCTGTAGGAGCCTCTTTTCTTGTTGTGGTGGGGACCCTTTTGAAGGTAGCCTCTTTTCTTGTTGTGGTGGGGACCCTTTTGAAGGTAGCCTTGGCACTGTGTAGGCACTTCTCCATAACAGTGTTACAGGAGGAGGCCGGCCTAGCGAAAGTAGCTGTAAAATTGATGGTAGAAAGATTCCGCCTAGCTTGATGTTCAAGTTCCTTAATAACTTGTAGGGGAACCTTGCCCACAGGGGTCCCAGAGGGCTTTGGAGAGATACAGATTTTTGCAAAATCTGTATTAAGTTCTTGAAGCTTATCTTCAAAACAAGGTTGTCTCACCTTGTAGTACTTGGCTGTTGAAGCTGGGGGTTTGATGTATTTACCCTCAGGTAAATTGGAGGCCAAGAAATCTTTCTCAAAAGCATCTTTGAGAATGGGGTTTAAAGGGAGCATAGCAGAAGGGCCTCTTGGCCTAAGCTCCTGTTGGTCTTTCTCATTGTCCAGGCCTAGCACAGTGGTAGAGGACTTAGGCCAAGTTTCCTTGGGGTCAGGGAGATCTAGAATTTGCCTAAAAGTTTCCACTTCCTCAGCATATTGAGAAAGGAGGGCAGACATGTCTACTTCCCTGTAAAGACTGGATTTGTCCTATCCTGAAGTTCAGGCTCCTGAGGAGCCTTATGTTAAGATTTTGTAGGCTTTTTCGTTGTGGCAGAGGACTCATCTTCCTCTGAAGAAGACGACTGAGAATAATATTTTGCCCGTACCTTATGCTTCCTTTTGTCAGAATGCTTTTTTGCTTTAGGACACACCTTTTTAGGGTGTTCTGAGTCAGAATAATGTTCTGAGTGGTCGGATTCAATATCCGATTACTTGGAAGCATGGGGAGGAAGTGTAGGTCCATAGAAGTCAGTGTCCATAGGTTGAACATCCGAGTGGTCGGATGCCCTGGAAATAGAAGTCCAAGTCGGAATAGGGTCAGGCTGATTACTGGGTCCAGGTTTAGGTCCAGCTTTAGCAGAGTCAGATGTCTGCGCTACATCTGACTCGGAGGCTGTTTTGAAAGAAAGCATTTCGTCTCTGAGAGACTTCATAGCCTCCAGCATGGAAGCCTGGAAAACCCCCATTTCTTGTTTAAGTTGGATGTTAAATGTACTACCCAGGGATTTTTCTGGCCCACTTTCTATATTATTCTGCAATGCAGTACCTGGGGTGGGAGGGACAGTTTGTGGAGTCTTTAATGACAAAGATTCGAAACGCAGGGGTTGGGGACGTGGAGGTGAAGAAAACAAATTTTCGGCAGCACCCTCAAAGTCTGCATTAGAGCCAGAAAAAGCATCACCATCGTCACGCAACAGGTCAAGATCATCTTTGCTAGTATTAGCATCCGATGCCTTCTGCTTCCTGATATACCGACATCTATACTTTATTTTAATCTGCTGTTCCTTGGAGAAACTATCACAGACATTGCAAGGAGACTGGTTAGTGACACAGGGGTCGTCTCCCTTGCCAGATTCCCTACAGGTGGGGCAGTAATTGTGGGTATCGAATGGATAGCAAGTGACGGCATTTAGATGATCTTGCCTTTGCACTAGATTGGTGGGAAGACATTTTTATTGCAATAAAAAGATCCAAGTCGAAACGCGGAAAACTCACAAAGACATTAAATATTCAAAGAATACTTATCCTGTACTTCCCAAATTTTAACAGAACGTTCTAAGAAATAAAATTAAACAAATGGCTGAATAATAACATCCAACAATAAGTATGTGCTGAGAAAACAGTAAATTATTGAGAGATATTTCAAACGTCTTTCCAATATGGTGGCCAATGAGAGAAGAAGGACAAATTACCAAACGACACTGCTATGGTACATACTAAACACGGACTTGGCCAAATACAAACATCCATTTTTCTTGGTCTTTGGCTGGAGTCCTGCGGCCTCCCGAGTTAGCATTCAGTCCCACATGGTAAGCTATTGTAGCGCAATAAAAGCAATAGTTTTCAAGTGACAACTGATTTACTCAACAGTGAGAAAATTAGTTGAATAATATGTTTGACGAAAATACTGTAAATGTAAAAATAGGTGAATAACATAAACAAAATAGTGTAAATGCAATAGTTTTCAAGTGACAACTGATTTACTCAACAGTGATAACCTGGAAGTAGCTATTGCTTAGCTATGCAATGAGCTACAGGTCTGCAATTTTACTATGTTATAACTGACTGAAAAGTAGTTGAATAACATGTTTGAAGAAAATACTGTAAATCTAATAGTTTTTGAGTGACAACTGATTTACTCAACAGTGATAAGATGGAAGTAGCTATTGCTCGGCTATGCAATGAGCTACAAGTCTGCAATTTCACATGTTATAGCTGACTGAAAAGTAGTTGAATAACCTATTATAAAGAAAATACTGAAAATGCAATAGTTTTGAAGTTACCACTTATTTACTCAACAGTGAGAACCTGAAAATAGCTATTGCTCAGCTATGGCATGAGCAACACATCCGCAGTTATGTTCTACTGACGTAAAAGTAGATGAATGACATATTTAACGGAAAAACACTGAATTCAATATTTTTCAAGTTACAACTGATACTCAACATTGATAACCTCATTGTAGCTTTGCTCAGCGATAAAATGAGCTTCAGATCTGCAATTTTATCAGGCTATAGCTCACCCAAAAGTAGATGAACAAGATGTACAGAGAAAATTCTCTAAATGCAATAGTTTTCAAATTACAAGTGATTTTACCTATTATGGAATGAACTGAAAAGACAAAAAGTAGCTATTACTCACTTAGCTATTGGGATAGATGCCAAAGTTACTCACCATGGTGGCCAATGAGAAGAAAGAAGTTTTGTACACGACATATATATCTTTATATCTCAAACTGTGCAAAGATATCTTTAAAATGTTTCCGACATAACAGAGTCCCTACAAAGAGAAAAAACAAATTTTTTCAGTCATGTAACCTTCAGGCCATATGTTTGACAAATTTATTCCAATGAATGCCAATTCCAATCAATATAGAATGAAAGTTAATATTAAATAATTACAGTTCAATAACTCTGACTCACACAACATAATCTGCATAAAAACTAGATGAACATGTAACTTTGTGAGAAAGCTTAACTCCAGCTAAACTAACCATTTCCAAGTTCCAATTTGAATACAAAACATATGAAGAACAGCATTGCCTGATGGGGATCTTTATGGGCCCCATGCACAGGGTTGATTTTTGGCATTTGCAAAAAAAAGAAAAAAAAGAATATACTTCCAGATTGGTTCTTGGTTCTTCATTGGATGATTCACATTGTTAGAGAACTATAAATATATATAGTGCTTAAAGTGGCAAAAAGGCATAAAATTTGTCTCCGTCACCTTAAGTTGACCTTAAAATTGAACCGACAGAGCATACATTTCCACAGAGATCACATATACACACTATACCTAGTATAGTTTGAGGCTTTTTCAGCCTTAATTATTTTCAAATTAAAGGGCAAAATATGTCAAAAATGTAGAAGTCTCTGGATGAGGTCTTTATTAGCCTCAAAGATAGTTTTCACATCAACTTAAACTCTTGCTTTGTGGTGTATGTGAGAATACATTGATGTGTTCTCAAGTGAAACATTAAATGGATGAATCACATAATATATGACCTAGAGGGCCTTAAATAGCCTAAGGTTCATTTCTGACCTTAAGGTGCCCACAAGTTCTTTATTATTGGGAATGTAAGATCACCATACAATATGGTACCTCTCCTCACCCAAATATTTGTGTTCCAAATTGGAATGAAATACATGAAAGCATTTTTGTGTTATCAAGTGCACAATTTGAAAAATATGGCTTTGGCCTGTTGGCAGAATATCTCCGACTTTTGTCCGGTGGTATAATAATAATAATTCATATGTTTTATCAGGTATCCATGTGCTTAATCTCCGACCTCGTAAAGCATAATAGGGTCGTCACCAGGGTATCATCAGTGTTTGGTAGTGAGAAAACCTAGGGAGGGAAAGACTTCCGAAACAGATAGGTTTTAATTGACCTTTTGAAACATGAAAGTGTAGGAGCAGTTCGAATATCCAGTGGCAAATCATTCCAGAGTTTTGGAGTATCATATCAGAAAGACTTGTTGAAATGAACTTTAGATTTATGAACCAAAGAGCTATGGAAAGGAACTTTGTCTTTGATCCATTTTAAAACAATTTGCAGCTGTCTATATTGCC
Organism: Sabellastarte sp. h YS-2021; assembly: GCA_964017235.1. Classification (NCBI taxonomy): domain Eukaryota; kingdom Metazoa; phylum Annelida; class Polychaeta; order Sabellida; family Sabellidae; genus Sabellastarte; species Sabellastarte sp. h YS-2021. The sequence continues at coordinate 21,334,775 of OZ024927.1, forward strand.
GACATATTCTGGCACAGAGTTCTGACTGAGTTTGACATTGGTGCACATATATTGAATGTAGAATTGGCAAAAGTTTGTTTATGATACTCATCTTTTATCTTGGAACTTAAAGGAACATAAAAAAATAATTTTCCTTGGGGATTGTGCTGGCAATTGAAGACTACTGTTATAGGGATATACCATAAAAATGCATGCTCTACACAAATTTAGAGCACGAATTCTGGGTTTAGATCATGTAGGCGTTGCCTGAGGTGTAGCCCGAGTGATCTAAACCCAGAAATTGTGCTCTAAATTTGCGTAGAGCAGGGATTTTTATGGTATATCCCTAGTCTAACATGATATGTCCATACGAGAGCTGGAAGTAACAGCCACAATTTCGTTAATATATAGTGCATGGTATTTCCTCAATTAGCCAATCAGAAACTCTGTTACGTGGCCATCATGTTAGAATAACATTTTAAACTTCATTCTTTAACTGACTGGAAACCAGCTGAGTGTTTTAGGCTTCTGAACTGCTACAAACTTGAAAATTTTAATTACTTAAATGTAGCTTTTATAAGCTACAAGCTTACCATGTGGGACTTAATGCTGTTCTCGGGTTGCCACACCCGGGGCCAACGTCTTAGAAAAAAAGATCGTTCTTGTTAGCCACCGGATATACTGGTAGTTGTCGTCACGTGATAACTTCTGACCAATCGCCCTACTTTGTCGTTGAAATTTATTAAACCTACCCCTCAGCTGTAAACAGCGGGGAGGCAGGGTGGGACTCTCCTAAGTCCCACATGGTAAGCTTGTAGCTTATAAAAGCTACATTTAAGTAATTAAAATTTTCAATTTTATGACGCTACAATAGCTTACCATGTGGGACTTAATGCCGAATTCAACTCCCCGGTGGCGGGATTACAGCTGAGACTGGAACAATATGTCATTTTTTCTAAGATTTGAATTAATATATACAGAATAGTGCCAGAAATACCAGTCTGAGTCCCATTTACAGTGCCCCGATCCTGAGGATCGGGCCTGTAACGAGCCAAAAACCTAAGTGAAAGAGAGACAGTGCTACAACTGTCTAGATGTTTGATTGTAGGACGGAAGTGCAGCAGTGCTCACCTCGAGGTCTAAGGGTCCCTGAGGGTAAGCATAGGCCGTGAGGTTGGTCCAGTCTATGTTTAGAGCATCTATGTCCCAGGCCCTTGGGTCTGGGATAGGAGACACGTACAGTGGGAGTTTGTGGTTCAGGTGAGTGGCAAATAAGTCTACATGAGGTGTGAACCACTTCTGGCAGATCTGTTTGAACACCTGTGGGTGCAGAGACCATTCTGTTGACTGCACTTGGTTGGACCTGGACAGTAGATCGGCCATCACATTTAGGCACCCTGGAATGTGCCTGGCTTTCAATGTTATGTGGTAGTGATGGCACCAGGTCATGATTTTCCACAGGAGAGCGCACATCTCTGCTGAGTGAGTTCCTCCCTGTTTGTTGATGTAGGCTACCACTGTTGAGTTGTCCGTCGCAACTAACACTGTTTGATTCTGGCACTGGTCCTTGAAGTCTCGAAGGGCCAGGGACACCGCCTTCAATTCCAGGACATTTATGTGTAGCCTTTTTTCCCGATCTGACCACAGACCCTTTGTAGACTTTTGATCTAAGTGAGCGCCCCAACCTTCGTTTGAGGCGTCGGTAAAGAGTTGGATACTGTGGTCTTTGGGATGAAGGTCTGCGCCTTTCATCATGTTTGAGGGATTTTGCCACCAATCTAGGTGGGCTACAATGGCTTCTGTCCAAGGAAGGATGTTGTCCAGCGACTGAGGATATCTCCAGTGCTCCTTGAGATGAAACTGAAAGGGCCTCATGTGAAGGCGTCCCTCCGGGACCATTTTCTCCGTTGAGGCTAGCAACCCAATCAGAGACATCAAACATCTTGCAGTCAAAACACGTTTTGACTCGAGTCGTAGGATCAAATCCTGAAGTTTGAGCCATCTCTCGTGATTGGGTCTTACAAGGGCTGAATCTAGGTGGTATTCATAGCCCACGAACGAAAACACCTGAGTAGGTTTCAGTTCTGATTTTTCCTGGTTGATTATCCACCCCAAGGATTGAGTTAGGTCTACCACTGCCTGTGTGTCCACTTGGGCTTCCTCCTGAGACTGGGACCTGATCAGCCAGTCGTCCAGGTATTGGTGAATTCTGAGTCCTCTTGAGAGGGCCATTAGTTTCACTTCCTTTACAATCATTGTAAAGACCTGGGGGGCTGTGGCCAGTCCGAAAGGTAGGGAGGTGAACTGGAACACCTGAGCCTTGTAGCAAAACCTTAGGTATCTCCTTGAGTTTGGATGGATGGGGATGTGTAGGTAAGCGTCCGACAGATCTATCGACGATACCCACTCCCCTGGAATCAGGGAAGTCCTGATGGACTCTGGAGTTTCCATTTTGAACTTTTCCACATGTAGAAAAGTGTTGAGCCTGCTTAAGTCTATGACTGGCCTCCACCTTTGGTGAGGCTTGGGTACTAGGAACAGGCGACTGTAAAACCCGAGAGATTTTACATTTTCCACCCTTTCGATAGCGTTCTTTGACAGGAGGGACTGGATACAAGTGGCCAAGGCTTGGTCTTTTTGTTGGGCCTTGTACTCTGACAGGATCAGAGGAAATCTGATCAAGTTTGGATTTGAACGGAATGGCAGAACGTAGCCATTGGTGATAATGTTTAACACGTTTTGAGAACATTTGTTTGTTAGCCAGTTTCTCTTGAAAGAACGGAGGCGACTTCCTACTGGTTGACTGAGTGAGGCTTTGGAGGAGTCATTGGGAAGGGGGGTTTCCACGCCCCCTTCCCCTATTGTGGGGTCGAAAACGACCCCTAGAGCCTCTGAAGTTGGGTTTTCCTCTTCCCGAGGGAAAGGATTGGTTACTGCTTTGAGAGGTATTGCCCCCATAGGGGCGTTTCCTGTAGGAGCCTCTTTTCTTGTGGGGGCCACGAAAGGGCTTATTCTGGTAGGGTGCGAAACCCTGAGAATCTTTTGAGGTGCCTTTTTTGAGAAGGAAGTCCTCACCTTCCTTTACGAGTTGAGACTCGAACAAGGAGGAGTCCCAAAAGGACGAGTTCATAAGTTCTTGACGTCTCGTTTCCCCTAGCTGGGGATGTAATAGAGTCATCTCGGCTTCGCGCCTAAGCAAGCCGGTATTAACCATGGAATATAACTCCCTCTGGAGAATATGGGCTAGAGATTTGCTGAGACAGGTGAGGGCCCTATGTTGAACAAGAACAGTCTTGTTCCAAAAATCCATGTACTCAGCGACTTCCTCATATCCGCGCTTTGCTGCTTTCTCAGGATTGGCACCTTTCTGGATCTGAGATTTAATCTTCTTGACAGTTGACTTAATGCTATGTTGGCACTTTTCCAAGGAAGCATTGCAAGAAGAAGAGGTTTTGGCAAAAGCAGCGGTGAAGTTGAGGGTTGAGATATTTTGTCTAGCCTGATGTTCCAGCTCCTTAAGAACTGGCAGAGGAACTTTGGCTACTGGTGCGCCAGGAGGTCTAGGAGTAATATACAGATCTTAGCAAAGTCTGTATTCAACTCCTGAATTTTATCTTGAAAAGTGGGCTGTCCAACCTTATACCACTTAGAAGTGGATGGAGGAGGCTTTACATATTTGCCCTCAGCTAAATTGGCAGCTTTAAAATCATGCTGAAATTTATCAAAGGCGTCCTTGATAACTGAGCTAAGGGGTAGAATAGAGGAAGGACCTCTAGGTCTGAGCTCTTGACGGCCTTTTTCGTCGTCCAGACCCAACACTGAAGTTGAAGACCTAGGCATAGAGTCCCTGGGGTCAGGGAGAGAGAGAATACGCCTGAAGGTATCTCCTTCTTCAGAGTATTGGGAGGGAATGTCAGACAGAGCTACTTCCCTATAATAAGGGGGGTCTGGATCATGTTGTGGGAGGTCTTGATCAGAAGCTACACCTGAGGGCTGAGCCCTAGAGGGCTTAGAAGACCTGTGTCTGGCAACAGGGGACTGATCTTCCTCTGAAGATGACACATATCTGGACCTGGATTTATGCTTGCTCTTATCAGAGTGCTTCTTAGGTCTAGATGAATGGATCCGAGGTTCGTCGGAATCCTCATCCAGTTGGTCCGAGGCAGAGCTCGGCGCTACTGTTTGCCTATGGCTTTGTTTTTTATGAGAGTACGAGGACTCCTTCGGTATAGCCTCAGAAGGGGCAACATACTGATCCGAGGTAGTTTGGTTAAGTACTAGTCGAGGAGGGAGTGCTGGACCAATGTCCACATCCATTGCCTCGGACTGAGCATTAGTACTGGATCTCGGAGGGGGTAGGTCCAGATGAGCAGCAATGTTACTGGATGGACCAGGTTTTGAAGCATGAGACGAGGGTTCAACCTCGGATGTCTTTTTTATTGTCAACTCCTCTCGGAGTGATTGAAATGCTTCCAACATGGATGCCTGGAAGGAACCCATTTGCTGCTGTAAGTGTATATTTAGTGAATCACCCAGGGATTTCTCAATATTTCTTTGAATTTTATTTTGCAAAACTGTACCTGGGGTGGGTGGAACAGCCTTGGCTGGGGTCTTTAAAGATAAAGAGCTGAAGGCAAGAGGTTGAGGACGGGGGTGGGGTGGGGGTGGGGGGGTGGTGGTGAGGTAAAGAGGCTATCAGCAGCACTCTCTAGGTCTGCATTGGAACCAGTGAAAGAGTCCCCGTCGCCTTCACCCAAGAGATCTAGTTCATCTTTGGAACTAGTTTCCGCTTTTTGCTTTTTTAAATACCGCTTCCTGTTCTGTATTTTTTGCAATTGTTCATCAGTAAGAGACGTGCAAATTTGGCAGGGGGTTTCAAAGGTGACACAGGGGTCATCTCCCTTGCCAGCCTCCCTACAGGTAGGGCAGTAATTATGATTATCAAAACTGAAGCAAAAATGGCGGCATTTCTGAGCTCTCGGTTTGTCTTTGTTTGCTTGATGGAGAGACATTTTAACGCAATAAAAAGACGTACAATTAGGATTGCCTGAACCGAGAAAACTCAAAACATGCGAAAGCAAGAAAATTACTTAACCTGTGAAAATAACAATTTTACAGAATGATCTATGATATATATTAAAGAAAATATCCAAATATTAGCCTCCAACAATACGTAAAGTCTGAGAAATAAATGAAAATGTCTGTATATTTACAAACTGCTACCAGTCAATCGTGGCCAATGAGAAAGTAGGGCGATTGGTCAGAAGTTATCACGTGACGACAACTACCAGTATATCCGGTGGCTAACAAGAACGATCTTTTTTTCTAAGACGTTGGCCCCGGGTGTGGCAACCCGAGAACAGCATTAAGTCCCACATGGTAAGCTATTGTAGCGTAATAAAAAATAAATATTTATGTTTACATGACAAACGATTCATTTTTACACAATGAAGACAAATTTAAAGCAGTATACATGACATTTTATTCCTATAATGACATGGTATGTGCAGTCAAAACCACCCTGCCAAACATGCCTTCCAATATTGATACATTCGGTATAAAACTTTACATATAGAAAAGAGACAATATAAGGTATAGATATTCCATAAATAAACTTCTATAAAAATGTTATGACAGTAGATATAAAACTGAAAACAGAGGAACTCTCGCATAATATATTTCTATCTGACAAATACATAATACTGAGAGGAAGCTAAATATATATCACAGTGAAGTTCTATTCAATTTCAATGTAACAGTTTCATGTGAAATAAAATAAACATCTTACAATAGGCCAACAACATAATACTGGTAACAGCGAAAAATACATTATGGTTTTAGAAAGAATCTACTGGACAAATAAAGTACAATTAAAACAAGTAGATAAACATAAAGTCAAGTTTGAGCAGTCATACACATAAAAATGAAAGTATTTTGTCATAAAATTGTTAAACTACAAAAACTATTTAAAATAAGATATCAATAACTACCACATAATTAGTCAATAAAAAACTTCAGCCACAGTCTTAGTTTCACAATAAATCAACCAAAATTGTATTGGTGCACAATAAATAATACACAGATCTGTCATGAGATTCTGCATCTGATTATAATATGTCACTCTTGCCTAAGTACACAAGAACCAATAATATGACCAAGTCAACAGAAGGTTTCTTTACTATCACACATTTTTCTAGTATATCACAGTCTGTACTTTTCGTTGAACACAAAATATTGGGCTACTAAGGTTTTATCTATAAATGAAAGTTATGTTGTTCTGGGCCAACTGAACACTCACGATCTTGTGCTGAATCAAACCAACAAAATAGTAGAGTTAACCTAGCATGGCTGATTCAACATTCAATTTGTGGTTATTAAACCACAGTTGTACAAATTTTAAACTACTTCCTTTCAAACAAAGAATGAAAATTAAATTATACTATATGTTTATTTTTTTAAGTAAATGCTAAAATTCTATTTGTCTTTTTCAAAGTGTTTAAATGCTGTAGTTCATGAGGATAAAATTTGCATATTTCACGGAAATTCATGAATGTTGCTAATGACAACTATACTGTATTTCACATAACAAAATTGGGAATTTTTACAGACCAATACATTTAGAAACTTTATTGAATAATACCCAAAGCAATATTTAATGCCTTGCAATACACTTTAAATATTAAATGTTATAATCTTCAGGGTTTTGAAAGGGTGCACAATAATAAATAAATAACATATTGGAGATTCTAATTACACTGAATCTACTGTATCAGTGGAAATAAGTTAATTGCTATTATGAAGCTGTATTAGCCTGCATTAAAACAAGTTTTATACTAGCTAGTTGACATAAATAATATAATAATTGACACTTATTTTTTCACAACTTGCAAGAATTTTTGCTGAAATATTTTTATCTGCTTGAAAAAGATGAAAAAGAATAATAGTGCACAGACTGTGTACTTATCTGTTGCAAAAAATTATTAGAATAAGAAAAATGTCTCAGAATAAGAGCCTTTAAAAATTTTCCACAGAAAAATAAATTTCAAATACAATTTTTTTTTCTTATGAATAACATTGTCATGTTGGCTAGCAATACTAATGCTACATGACTTCTACAGAGCTATTGTATCCAATTTATCCTTGTTATCTTTGAAAGTCTAAAAATTCCTCTGTCTTGAATTTTTTCCATTCTCAGAATTTGACTTAGAAAAGAGTCATTTTCTTTAGGAATTATTAATGACTAAGATTAAGAATATCGGTGAATAGGGGTCCTGTCAGTCTCACAATGTGTCTATGAAGATTGGTTCTAACAATTAACATTGTTTATTTATTTTACATATGAATGGATCAATTAAAGACTAAAGTACAGACACAACAATCCCAAGGCACAGCATTAAGCAGTCTTAAAATGGTGTATTTATGGTGTCTCCATGGATTTGAAAATGATGAGTTCAGTTTTATGTATCGTAGATTATTCCATGCAGAGACTGAACCCTATAAAATCCTATAATATTATAAGTACAGAGTCTTTGGCTTCTCATTGTCAGAGTAATAATCTCCTTATAAAGCTTGCTTAGAAAAAAGATATCTGCAGTAAATTGTACATGTAAAAGTATCCATTAAATAGTAGTTTAAATTAGTAAAAACATTCACGAGACAATAAGTATGCAAACTACAGTTATCTTTGGTTTCTTTTCATCTGTCATGGCTCTTCAGTTATGCCAAAGTACCCATTAATCAGTAAATTATGGTTTTAGTTATGAAACAGATTTTACTAGACCAAAGTATAAAATAAGCAATTCTACTGGTACTACTACATTTGTAGTTTACCCATCTTTATACTAAACAAAATTTACGAGACAAAAGTTACACTTTACCAATTTAAAATCTGTTTACAGAATTAACAACATTGCAACTGATAAACTTTTTGTGCCTGAACTGTGATCTGCTATTACTAAAACTTTCTACCTAGTGCTGTAAGCCCACAGAATCTTTAGCCAATCACTGTATTATATGTCTCTCAGTAAAACTGTGGACTACCCAAAAATCTGTACTCTGATCAAAAGCACTATTTGACCAATCCTGACTGCACAAATACAGTCCAGGTTCCATTGACTGAAATTCCCCTAAATGAAAGACAGAGTTTCAGGGATGACCACGTAAATTCACCAGTGAGGAATCTTGTTTGTACATTCTTGAGTTGTGAGAAATTCTTTATACTCTTGTCATTTTTGTGATTTTATTAGGCTTTCTGATCTCACCTGTGCAAAATTTGCACCGTTATTTTTATATTCCTAACAAGGGGTCCTCCATGTGGCAAATTTCACACTTTACCAAATTTACAAGTGTTAACTCTCCAGCACTATCAGTTTATGGAGTCTTTGGCCTCTCTGTATCTGACTCAAAGTCTCTCAATAAAGCCTGCTGCTCAGTAGCATGCCTCCTCAGACTATGTCTTGACCTCCTGGGTGTAACCGTTACCTGGCCAATCTCCTCTGTATCTTTCTGCCTCTTGCTAGCCTCCTCTTCAAACATCCTCACTCTCCTCTCCATCACCTTCTTCTTCAGTTGTGCCCCCAAGTCTGAGTTGCTGCGTGTCCTGGGAACTGCGTCTGACGTCATCTGTGTTGCTGAAGTTACTGAAGAACTTGTTTCTGGTCTCAGATCATTAGTTCCAGCAGTGGGTGTAGTTCTTCCCACTGATGATGATGATGGACTTCTACGGCGTCGAGGTGACCTTGACCTAGACCTTGACCTCATTCTGGGATGGTGACTTTTGCTGGCATTGGGCCCTTTGGCATAGAGAGAGGTATGCTGTCCATCTGGCTCTGTATGACCTTGGGCTGATGATACAGGGCTTACTGGTCGAGGTACTTGACTTTGAGGTACTTGAGTTTGAGGTATCATGCTATAAGGTACCACACTCTGTGAAGCAGCGTGAGATGAGTGTACACTGGAATGGTCATCATCAACGTGAGTTGTCATGATTAGTGGCTGCCTCCTAAACTTCTTTTGCCATTTTTCTCGCTGTTTCTTTTCTTTGCGCTGTCTTTTACGCAGTGTCTGTAAAAATATGATGTAAATCACTGAAAATAAGTGGTCATAAAGTAAAAGATCACATATTAATACAGTTAAGAATATTGCACAAAAATGTTTTTTTCTGCAGACTAGAACCTTTTAGTGCAGTTAAATTACTGTATAGGCCTTTTGTACAAAATACATTTTCATTAACAGTAACTTAGCAATTCTAATAATGAATGCTTTTATCATAAGCTGATATAGTTTTGCAGTTCATGTAACTATGTATGAAAAATTACTTCTTCATCTGTGATAATAAACTTCAGTAGTTAACAGAGTACTTCAATTTTTTTTCATTTTAATGTTGATCAAATGACCTTTCAAACAGAGTTCTAAGTCAAAATGTTAATGCAACTATCAAGATATTAGGATTCTGATAGTGCAGTTATTTGTTTATTGATTATATTGGCATTTTTCTGTTCTTCAGATGATCTTTTGAACAGATTTTCAGCAATGTGACTTACTGTGACTCTCAAGAAGTCAATGTGAGTTATGACACTCTTATAAATTGAGAACAGTTCTTACATCATCTTTGGCTTTCTTTACTAGGAAGTTTATTTCTGATGCCATGACAACAGTTGGGTCTTGGGATTCAACACTGATCTCCTCTTGTAGATGCATCATACAAAGTGCTTTGTTCAGTGGGAAGAATGCATTGTTCTCTTGTTCAAGCTAAAAAGATCAAAATTAGTATTTCATAGATATTTTTGAGGAAATTTATCACTTCAACAAATGCTTTATTCAGGGGTACTTGAGGTTGCACAAACAAAAATGTGCTACTTTCTTTTAAAGGGTAAAATTTTACAGATAAGTGCTATATGTCAATATTTCTCAGTATTATTAAAGCATTTCTGAAAGCCCTTTATAGATCTAGCTTTACACTTGAAATTGTTTTTCAAATTTTTGTTTTGAATTTACATAAATAGCAACAATAACTATATTGTGATTTTGTTTCTTAAATTTGCAATACATGTATGTATTTTTTCAATTTTTAAAGAAAAATCAATATAGACATAAAATAAATAATTGGATGGTTCTATTTCTTCCAAGATTCCTGCAAGATCTATTTTTGATAAATTTACTTACCAGCTGAAAGACATAGTAATCTAAGGCCGTATAATCATTTACATTGGTGTTGGCCAGGTAAATAAAGTAGTAGATGTAAGCCCACATGTTGTGTTCATAGGTCACATGATGGTAGAATCCCTTCCCATGATGCTCTAGCTCATAACTGGGCAGACTACAGATAAAGCAGTACTCATGCATGTCTTTTTCTGCACGCCACTGGAAAATGGGAGGAAAAAAAGTATGTGAAAGTAAAAAATTTACTCACACCTTAGAATGCTGCATTCTTTTTCTTTTTTTTTTGCAAAACTATGCTTGCAATATGCACAGCCATCTATTCAGTATACTATGCCTTGCTTTGAATACTCATAAGAAAAATTGTGAATCTTTCAATTAAAACAATGCATGGTTATTATCACATAAAAGATAATTTAAACTTGACAGATTATTATGCTTCGATTATTATTCTCTTCTTCTTATCAATCCATTTAATAACATGCAAGAAGAAATATCTAATATTGCCGTTTACCTTCAGATCTCTCAGTTCAGAGAAGGTGTCCACGATGATACCAAAGATGATGTTGAGTCCAATGGTTGTGAAGAAGACAAAGAAGATCACTTGATACAGAACAAGGAAGCCAAAGTTTTGGAATGTGTTCTCAAGGGGGTGTCTTCGCAACACCTGAAATACAGGATAGAAGATCCCATACATCCTGAATACACGGACACAGTCAAATATCAAACAATATTGATATACTGCTTGGTGCCATACCATATGACACAAACCTCAAAATGGCACAAAAAACGGAACTTGGAATATTTATTAACATTTGATTTTCATCTGTAAAGCTCATGCATATTCGCATATCAAGTAAGGAAGTTGCTGTGATGACCGTAATGTCCTCGTCAGTTTCTGTGTATCTTCCTCAGTTTTCATATGTAAATTGTGCCAAGTTGGTTGATTTCATGTAGAAATGATATTATTGCCTCTTATAAATGATTCTAAAAGATTTCTTGTTTTGATTTTATGTTGGTGAAGTACATGTATAACTTGCACTTATGTCAATTCATATTTTAATCAAAAGAAATCCATGTAATTATATTTGAAACAAGAAAAAATAAGGATTTTGTGTCTAAGGTGTGTCAAGTTATGGCAGGAAGCAGTAGAGATATAAAGATATTAGAAGCTAAATCTCTTATATGTGTGCTGAAGGAAGTGTCTCTCTGACATCTGAAGTACAGGAAAAAAGACCAAATATATACTGAGTATACTAATTTAGCCAAATACTGATTACAGGAAACCTAGAAACTATAAAAGCAGACTACTGTTTCACCTGAAATAAACAAGGCAAAAAGATGAATATTCAGACTGAGTCATAAATAGCAGAATCTAGATACTTGTAAGATCTATTATTATACCTCAAATGACAATCAGCCAATCAGATTGCTGTATTTGTGGGCTTATATGGCGTGATATTGCATGTTTTATAATGAAAAATATCACTTTGAGGCCTGTTTCTTTGGGAATGTAAACAAAGGGTTCATTGAAAATGTCATTGTGACATCACATTATGACGTAAACATGTACCGAGTATTAAGACTGTGTAGATATGAATTTTCTGTCATTCTTTGTCATCAGTATCTTGTACATGGTGGTGAAATACGTCAATGAAACTTGTGACATCACATTTGATGTACTTGGAGAGACCTTTGGAAACAATTTTATATAAAGTAACTGCTACATAGGAAACATTAAAAACTAATACTCTGGTACACTGAATTGGTTTGTGAAATGTCCCATTTGATTTAACTAGAGAGACTTACAATGATTTCTTATATAATTACTGCTACTGGGAAGAAGAAAACTACAAATACTTTTGGTATAATAAACAGAATAAAACACTTCCTTCTGGGCAATATTGGATTTATGAAGCCCTTGGCCAAGTGATACTGCTCAAGGGCTTCATAAATCCCAATATTGCCCAGAAAGATGGGTTTTATTCTGTAAATATCCAATGACTTTGGTGCTGCTTATACCTGTGACTTTCATCTAAATATACTTGTAAAAATACAGCCTTTACTAATAATAGAATTCCAAAACTAGTTTCTCTTATACCTACATTCAATGTATTCTCTAGCTAAACATTTTACAGTATTCACAATCAGAAACTCATGAACTAAAAACTCTAACTAAAATGCCGAGCAGTGGTTAATCTTATGTCATTTCTTAACCTCATTAAAATTATTTTTGGTAATTTGCATTTTGAAATGTAACTCTTTTACAATTTTTAAACAATACTTTAACATAGAACTTGAGTCCATACCTGTTTCATTTAACCAAAGGTCTAGAAATAAAAAAAATCTTACCTCATCAATATCGCCAATGAGTCCGTATCGAATGAGTGTGACAGAACACTGCCACAAGGTGGCACAGTACAGCTCCTGTGTGGGGTCAAAAAGTGTCCGGAACAAGGCAAAACCCAGCAGTGCATACACATACAGGAAGATCACGCCCAGGATAGCCACATAGACCAGTGAGCGACCTGCAAGTAATAGTTGTATAAATTTCAGTTTTTAACACGATATGCATAATACAGATATTTTTCAGCAGTGCTGAAGATATTTTTAATTTACTCTTTTTTATATCTCATTCACAGCTTAGAATTTGTTATTCTATAAATTATTACATTTTCTCCTGTGTTTTTGGTCATAATCGAGAACCACTGTTTGAAGGAAGCAATATGGGAGATGTATCACAGGTGTAGTCAAACAAGTATTCATGTCTGTCACAATATTGTGGGCTTTAGATTTTGTTCAAAGTTATGGTAAGTTGCTTTATTGAACCTGGAAACAACTGGTATGTTATTATGTTGGTACCTTCATATTTATAAAGGTTATCAAAAATATGGTGGCAACTTTATATTTTCAGACTATTAATGGTTAATAAAATTGAAGAAACACTTTTGTGTGTAAAACATTGGTCCAGGAATATAACAAATCTATAAGATTTAAATAAAATTAAGTAACATTTGAATATGTCGAAAAAATGATCCTAAGCCCAGCTGGTTTACACAGAAACATGCAAACATATACAAGACCATGAACAAAGCCACCACAGGGACGATGAAGTACACAATATAGCAGTGTTCATTTTACTACGCGTTTCCGCGTCTTTTGTCGCTATACTGGGGCGAAAAGATGCGTACACGTTATGATCCCGAGTCGCGGTGACGCATAAATCTTGCATTATCGCCCGCGTTTTCGCTGTAAATATTGGGAAAATTAGACGAATTTTGTTTAAAAATCAAATAAAAGGACACATATATTGTCTTTTTAACCAAATTCCTCCATGTTTCCTTGCTTCTAAATGCCTTAATTTGATTGGTTGAGCGGAAACGGCACTGTCCAATCATACGGTCCATTATAAAACCCGGAATCGGAATTGGAATCGGAATTTTTCCGGAATAGCACCTCTTACCGCACCTCCCTCCTGATTGGCTATTGGAAGTATGGGGGCGGGACTTCAATCCTACACACCTTTACATACACCCTCAGTATAGCAGCCTAATGTAGGGTGATGTTATTTGTAAATTTAGAGTTTTACATTATTCCATCTCATTTCAGAATATCAAATTTATGTTATAAATGATATGAAATGTAGTCCTTTAAAGATTGAATATTGTAATTATATACACTATAATATATATTGGAATTTTTTCCGGAATAGCACCTCTTACCGCACCTCCATCCTGATTGGCTGTTAACAGTGTGGGGCTGGGGCTTAAGTTCATAAAACCCCTGAGTATAGCAGTTTATTTTAAGGTAATGTAATTTGGAAAGTTAGACTTTTACATTATTCCATCTCATTTCAGAATATCAAATATCTGTTATAAATCTTTTACACCCTTTCACTGAGTGATAAGATAATTTATTAATCAGTCTCACAAATGAATCCAGCAGGAGTGTATATAATATATATACTGTAAATGGAAAAGCTGTTTAAAGTTATAAAATTTTGATGGTTTACATTGGAACTGTATTATAACATCTCATTATACGCCTCTGAAAGCAAATTATTTCTTACAATAATAATAGAATGTGGCAGGTTTACACAGAGAGAAAAAGCCTTCGTTTGAAAGTCAGGTTTTCACAGAGGAAAGAGTTTAGCAAGTATTTTAAAGAAAGTGAGTCAGAGGATGTTTTCAACTTTATTAAAACTGAATTTCAGCAGTAGTTAGATGGTAAGATTGCTAGTCTCCAAGCAAAAGATGTTCCAGGTGAAAAGAAGGTAAGTAGTAAACCAAAACAAACTACGAGAGTAAACCCTGAGGTATCTGCAGAGTCCACAGATGAAGATATCTTAATGAGTCCAAATTTGGTCAGTACTGATAGCAATACTGACACCAAGGAAACTCCAGGGGAAATCTGTGTCGTCAGATCTCCTCATGAATTTTAATGACTTGGGTGCTATGGCCGTGAGTTCTAAAGTTCAAAGTATTTGATCTTCGTGGATGCTTCCATTTTATAAACTATTGCAAGGAAACTCCAGGGGAAATCTGTGTCGTCAGATCTTCTCATGAATATTAATGACCGCACCTCATATTTTAACACCGCACCTCACCGCACCACTTTACCGCACCTCATATTTCAACACCGCACCTCAACGCACCTGTTTTTGGAATTCCGGAAAATATAACGGACCCAATCATACTTCGTTTAACAAAAATTCAGTATTTATCAACAGAAAACACGTTTATAGTAAGTGATTTAAACTCACCAGTAGCTGTAAATTTCCACTTTTTTCATAGTTTTGTTAAATATATAGAAATAAATATCTATTGCACAACAAGATTTTATTATCCAGCTTTTTAATATTTTCACTTTTTAAAGTTTATTTTTGCATAATGCACTCTTATAAGTGACTTCAAAGACAATTGTTAACAGGTAACAACAAACATTTTAAACTACTGTGGGACAAACTTGAAAAGTTGCATCTATGTTAATAACAAATTTTCGGCTGGAAAAAAGTTAAATAATAATTTAACTTAAACTTTACATGGTATGTTATTGCTTTAAAACCAGTTTTTTTGTTTTTTCTTTCAAAAAGTGGCGAATTTATATCCATTTATATAAATAAATGTCCGGAGTTTTTTTGTATGAAATAAAAACAACTCCCTGAGTGAACCTATGTCAAGGTGAGTTAATTTTTTTTCTAGTTTTAGATAGAGCAGGGTTGGACCATATTTATTGAAAAAAAAATGAAAAAAAAAATCAGTAAAAAATACTTTAATTATTGCAAATCATGTACATCATAGGAAATCCTGTACATCATGCCGACTACAAATATGTCTTGAATTGAAATAAATTTTTTTTCACAGTGAGTAGACTTGAATTTGATTTAGTATTGCAAATTCACTTTGAAGATAGACTAATAGTACATTTTTTCTCCTCTCTCCTATTTAAGTCAATTTGCTCAACTGTAAGGTTAATTTTTGTCATTTGACTCATCGCATTTACTAAATGTCCCACCAAAATTTAGTAAAGGAGTCATTTGACTCAAGTAGCTCCAACTCTAGAATGAACACTGATATAGTTTTCATTTTCCAAAAAAATCAAATATGAGTTTGTCTTTCCAGGCTTAATATGATTACCACATATACACAACACCAAAATGCAGGAGGATGCTATTCTATTCTATACTTCCATGGCACTTGAACCTGTACACAGAGACAGATACTAAGGCATGACACCCAGGGGATTTTCTCTGGTTCAAAAACATGGCAAAGAGACACCAACTAGATAATAAACTGTGATGGAATGACGTAGGTACACATATGATATCAGCTTCTTCTTAAAGGAGGTTATAGATGGACTAGAATGAAAATAATCATGTTACTGCAATATTCGCTTTAATTTACAATATTTGTTTTTATTATTCCTGAAAATGACTTAGAACACTCACCATTGAGTGTAACTGCTCTGATAACTCCTTGCAGTAACTGATTCACATTCACAATATCAAACAGATGAAAAGCAAAGAAATATCCGTAGGTAAAGGAGCCAAGTAGAGACATCACCATTAGTAACTGAAAGCAGAATGAAAAACAATCAATGCTTCTTATATTTTGACTTAATTACTACAACATTAATACATATTAGACATGTTGCATCTAGGAATGTCTATGTAAAAATTAAAAATAATAAATAAGGTCATATTGGTAGAGACAACAAGCATTTAACACCTGTTGTTATCAGCTGGATAACAAAAGTGATCAAAAGTACTGAATGTAATAATCACAAGCGCAATGGGATGCCTCCTTTATACTAAGGTCAACATCTCTGTGGTGATTTCATTTTTACCCCGCACCACATGATGAAAACATGTAAAAATTAGCTGTTTAAAGTACTAAGCCAGTGCTGGTGCTACTTACATGATTTCTGTTACATTATTCTGTTACTTATTAAAGTTTAATTATGTCACAAAAGAACACCTCCTCATTGCATTGAATTTCCAGGCTCATACCTACGTATTGGTATCATTAGACCAACTTACAATGTAATACAAGGTGGTGACACTAACAAGATGTGTCACAGAGTCCCTTGTTGTGTCTTTCAGAGCTTGTTCTTTCTTTTCTTGCCTGAAATGAAATTTTAACTGTTATACTGAAATGTTATAATGAGGCTGTATTCACCAAAGGTCTTATCTTAGTCTTAAGTCTCATTGTTATAACATTGGACAAAATCACTTTGATATTTGTCAATTCCATTCAGATAATGTCCTAATTTTAACATAGTCTTAAAATTGGTCACAAGTCTAAGTATATCTGGAAGTGGTTTTAAATATTAAGAACAGCTTTGAATATGGCTGCCAATTACTATTTTTGCTACCTCACAATTTCAAATGGCTGGAATTTAGTTGATAATACTTACCACAACTCAGTTAAACCTAAGATAAGGCACACTACGGATAAAGTACACAATATATTTTTTCATTTTCAAAATAAATCAAATATTAGTTTGTATTACCATGCTTTACAAGATTACTACATATATCAACTACTGTACATTGATAAAAATGTCTGCATAGAATGATACCTGACAACTGTCTTACATGTTCCTTTAATTGCTTAAGCAAAGCAAAGTGAAGCAGAGGTCCATTGGTGCATCTTAAGACACATTAGTTTGGATATATGTCATCCTTTGAAGTGACATAAAATCAAAGTTCCCTTACCAAATCTGTGGAATTTGCAACAACCTTTTGGGGAAATCATGCATCACACAAATGTACCTCTCTGAGTTTAAACAAAGCAAGAAATCAGTTTACTTAAGGGTGGGGGAAACTGAGGAGGGTTTAGAGCAGTATTCAGAGCACACCAGCTTCTTGCCTATAAGGCTTTGGGTTCAACTTGCTGCCATCTACAACGGAAACACTTCTGAAAGCATCCTTAAACAAGTCTTGCTAAGTGAGTACAAACCATTACCTGGAGATTTGTAACAAGATGCTGGCTGAAAATCAATATGAAAATTTTGGAGACTTAATGCTGGTCTGGATCATCTTTGGGAGGACTAAGCCAAGGAAAGATCCCACCTTCTGTGAAAATATGACCCAACCTGATGGATACCATTGAGTATATCCACTTACCCAATACATGATGCAACGTCTGGCATTTTCGGCATAATGGGATTCTCTGCCAGGAAAAATGACACGACCAGCACCAAGGTAACTAAGTTATGGCAGATTGCCATGATAACAAATACATAGGGCCATTGCTCCATCTTCACATTTGGTGCAGGGCTGAAATGACACAGAAACAATTATATTTGAATAAATTAATACAATGTAACCCCATTGTATACAACATCTATTTATGGTTCTTTTGTGTGTTTTTAAGGACCATGTCATTGTACACTGATGTTATAATGATGAATGATAAACAGACACTAAAAAACTGTTTTTGCTTTGAAAACATAAAACATCCCATTCCATGGTGCTAAAAAGAAATTCTAAAATACCTCAGTTAAAAACTCCATCTATACACTATGCTTAGAAATCAGATGTAGTCAAAGTCCCCTCTTTTGACTATAAAGTTCACAAATCCCACAAAGTTTTCAGTCATTATGCACCAACTTTTGGGAGTTCACTTCTTCACACAATAACTAGTCCATCAGCAATATCTTTCAGGAAGCACCTCTAAGGACAAACCACCTTAACTCATGCTTCCCAAACTCGTACCCTTCTCCTGTTCTCACCCACTACCCAGATTACTGACCTAGAATGTCCCTTGCTATTGATTGTTTTTTGTCAAATCTTTTGTTAGTTTAAGGCAGTGAGTTTCCCCAACAGGGAAGATATTGCACTTCCAAAGCAGCCTCCTGATTATATTTGACAAAGAAAAAGAACAAGTCTGTGAACAATTTTGAGCTCCAAGATGCAGAAAATCTGTCATAAGTTCATTTTCTATGTTTCTATTGTCAATATGCATTCTAAATATGGCTGCTGAAAATCACTGTCTCAAAGTATTTAAATGGTTAGCTGTATATTCTAAAAGAGCTTGTAACCCAAAACCATTTTTTAGTTTCATATCTATTGTATATTAATAAGATCACACAGAAAAAGGTACATCTATGCTCTGGGGAATAAGTGATGTGTTTGTAAAACTTTACAATAGAATGCATAAACATTGGTATACTTGATATTGGAAATTGAATTTGAGTTGAAATGGGCTGAATTTCAGTAGCCCCACAATGATATAATTGAAAATGATTCAATTAATTCATATGTAAAGCTCTAAGGACATGTATACATATTTTGATGGACGATGCACTAACCACTAATGCACTATTGGCACACCAATGAATGGCCAACCTGCTTATCCATCTAAAATAGCATATTCATCCTCAAGTGCTTACTTGCTCATCTCATAGTATGATTACCTGTGTATAACTTATATACTATATACTTTTGTTTTATGTACCTACCCATTTTTCACTTAAGTTAACTCAAAAGAAACATTCTTTTTTTTGCAAAAATTCATACACTGAATATTGCTACCCCTATCTACTTCTCAGATGAGCATACTAAATTTTAACCAAATCTTAAGTCTATATTAAGTTTAAAGATATGTTTTAAGTCTAGAAAGCTTCAGTCACTTACTCATAAATGGCACTGGGTAAGGAGGAAGCATTAGAAGCTACATCAGCCAGGGACACTTGGCTATGCCAGGTGGAAATCATCATGATGTTCATGGTCAAACTCAGCAAGATCATTATGTAGTGCCAGACCCAGCTAAAATAACAATAGTCATAACTGTAGAATATAAAAAATTTGAGAGGAATGTACTATAATTTACTGTCCTTTCATAGATGGACATTCTGTATAAAAATATATCATACAAATATTTAAAAAGTTACAACACTTTTTACTTTTTCAATTCAAATTATTTTATAGCACTGGTTCTCCACTAAAAAAAGCATTTTCAGGTGTGAGGACAATCATGGCAGATTATGTTTTCTTCTATTCTGGCTCTGGATGGTTCATGCTCTTTCTCTGTGCCAAAGTACTTTTCATTTCCTGTATCATTGTTTTAAGCTTTTATTTCTCCACCACACAAGACATTACATGTTTCATAAGGATTATATACCTTTTCACTGCTTTGTCTCCATACCATGAAAGCTCTCCATTTAGAAACATAGCATGACAATATAAATCCATTCTTGTACAGCATTACATCAGCAAATATATTTTGAGATTCATTTTAAGAGCTGCTCTGATCATATCAAATTAAGTGAAACCACAAGGCAAGACACAGGAAGGCTTCTGGTCCAGTGAGTGACATATTTCATTATTTTCCTGGCACTTTATTAAGATAATTTGACTGTTGCAATGAGTTCATTTTCCTCACATATTGATATGTTTTACAAATGTTAAATCCATGTTCAGATACTTTTCTCTGGCAACATCATAAAACTGAACAAAAAGATAGGATAAATAATTCTTTCGATTTTTTCAGGATACAAACTTGGAAGAGTCAAACTGGGATTTCAAGGAAAATAACATGTGTGTACAGAGGTGTGACATAGTTATAATTGAGCTGAAGATGAGGCATTACCTGTTCTTAGTGATGAATCTGGAGAAGATGTTCTTGTGGATCCTCTGCTGGTAACTGATGCTTCTCATGATCACTTTGGACCAGTGCATGAAGTCTCGAATCTTCTCAGACGGGGAGGAGCGGTCTATGTTCCATTTTAGAGATTCTTTCATTTCTGATCTGATAAGGTTCTACAAGCGAAAACACAGCGGTAATTACATGGCAAAACCAGGAAGCACTCCTAGAACACCGACCTCCACCAAGGCAACACAGTATCCCCATATTGTAATTTGACCCAAATATTCATTGAAAATTGGGGATGTGTTCACTAGTTTTGGAGTAATCACACACAAACAGACAAATATACCCCAAAACATAACCTTCTTTGCAGTGGTAACAATGTACACCTTATGCTTCAATAAAATAGGAAAACCTTTTGAATGATATATACAGAAAAATATATCATGAATTAAGAAAACAATTTTATATGTCAGTGTGTTGCATGAGTAATATATTGTTAATCTTCAGGAGTCATACATTTTTTTGTATATGTCTAATGAGGGATGTTTTACTTTTATTATCCACCATTTTGTATGATTTATGCTTAAATAAATTCATTTTTTTATTATTTTTTTTTATCTTTTTATTTTGACATAAAATATACATAACAATATTTTCATAATACACAGGACATTTAAAAAGACAATTTCACAAACACAAACATATTTCAGTCTCAGCTGATTTTTTTTTTTTTTCAAATAAATTCATATTTCTAGAGAGAATGTGAAAAAGACTGTCATATATACATGGCTACCATTTAATATTATAAAAACCTCAATCTTTAACTTGCATTTCTTGACCATTTCTGCATGGATTTTATATAATACCAATTTGTAGATTAAATAGTTTATGAAATATTGGTTAAAACTGGAAGTTAATGACACTAATTATCCAAGGTACTGAGACACAGTTGTATACAAAAAATACATATATCCTGGTCTGTATATCCCTCTATACGGGGTCAAATATGGTGCACGGTGGATACTAAGACCTTGTCTTGAAATGTAGTGTATGAGTGTCCCAAATACCCCACTTACACTACAGGCGGTATAACCTGTAGTTATAAACGTTAGACAAAACGCCCCTGTTCGTCTACTAGCGCCTCATGTCTGTATGCACACTTGTGACACAATATATATTTGTCCTTTCAGATGTCAGGATTTAACTTAACAGCTTTGACATTGATCTTACCTTATAGTTGGCCACAGGGAAGTAAATCTTCTGCAGATGTCCATCCTTACTGGCTTCAATGCTCAGCACATTGTTTCTGTAGTATTCTATGGCCTTCCCACAGGATAGAAGTTTCTGATAAGCTGATGGATGAGAGAATTAATTTGGTATATTTGAGTTTAACCTTCTCCATGTGTGTTGTATTAGTTTTACTGGAGGTAACTGAGTGTGAGTAACCATGGAGGACTTTCTAAAATAATACTCGTGTTTAAAAAAGGAATTCTGAAAAAAAGAAAACTTCTAACAAAATAAATTTAGATTTCCTTAAGAATTTTTAGAATGATAAAGAAAACTACACTAGTTTCAATACATACTTCCTCCTTTCTCAACATGGAAAAATTCCAAACACACAACAAAAGGCATGTGATGTTGCATTGTATGCACTCACATAAAACTACTTATTAGCATTAAATGCAGTCATTACTTCAATTATAATATATACTTTCAAGAGAAAGTTACATTTATACATGAATGAAATTCAAGTTTAACTAGAGTATTGCTTCACAAGAGAAAAGGTTAAGCATCCCAATGAGTATTAATGAGTTTGTAGAAATGACCATCTTCCTGTGTTTAATACGTTTTTCCATTTATGACAAAATGCATGGTGTCATAGATGAATGTGGTTTGTTTATTTATTTATTTTTTTGCGTTTTACGCAGAAATGCAAGATGGCCGCCAAAACTGGAGGGAAAACGATTTTTGCGAAAAGTCGCCAGTAGACTCTGCATATACCCTGCGGGTCAAAAATTTCGTCGAAATCGCTCTATCTCGCTCCGTTTCCCAGATAAACACATTTTTGTGTTTAACACAGAGATTCAAGATGGCTGCCAAAAGTGGCAGGAAAACGAATTTTTGCGATATGATGCCAGTAGACTCTACAGATACCCTGTGGGTCAAAAATTTTGTCGAAATTGCTCTATCTCGCTCCGTTTTCGAGATAAACACATTTTTGCATTTTAAGCAGAAATTCAAGATGGCCGCCAAAAGTGGCGGGAAAGCGATTTTTGCGAAAAGTCGCCAGTAGACTGTGCAGATACCCTGTGGGTCAAAAATTTCGTCGAAATCGCTTTATCTCGCTCCGTTTCCGAGATAAACATGTTTTTGCATTTAACGCAGAAATTCAAGATGGCCACCAAAAGTGGTGGGAAAAAAAATCTACCCTGAAGATCAAAATTTCGTCCGTATCGCTCTATCTCGCTCCGTTTCCGAGATAAACTCATTTTTGCGTTTAACGCAGAAATTCAAGATGGCCACCAAAAGTGGCAGGAAAACAATTTTTGCGAAAAGTCGCCAATAGACTCCACAGATACCCTGCGGATCAGAAATTTCATCGAAATCGCTCTATCTTGCTCTGTTTCCGAGATAAACGTGTTTTTGTGTTTAACGAAGAAATTCAAGATGGCCACCAAAAGTGGCGGGAAACAGATTTTTGCGAAAAGTCACCGGTAGACTCTGAAAATAACCTGTGGGTCAAAAATTTTGTCGAAATTGCTCTATCTTGCTCTGTTTCCGAGATAAATGCGTTTTCGTGTTTTCAGCATTAAGAAAAATCGCGTCGTTTAGTTAATCGTTAATAAGTCGGCCATTTTGTATTGGATCACTTCCAAAAGTTAATGATTTCCAGACATCTATATAACGAACCTACTTGCCCACTTTCATGTGAATAGCTGAAACGCTACACCCTTTTAAAAAACATGTTTTTGATCATGTGACTTCTCTGATTGGTTGAAATGTCATGACACCATATTCAGAAATTTTTTCCCAGGGCTACTTATGGCCTTATGGCTACAAAGCTATTGCGAAAAGAAAATGCGGATCCGGCGGAGTCGCTTCTCCCATATACAAACAAGCGTCCCGTTTAACTAGTTTTGTTAAAGGGCTTGAGTTATCGCTGAAGACTAATGTAGACTACTTGAATATTTAGAGTACAAAATTAAGAAATGAAGGCTTGTTTCATCTAAATTATATTGGCCATTTAAAAAAAATTACATACATACTGACATGAACTGGACTGATTTCTATCAATTTCTAGCAAAAATGACAAATTTTGAGTTCAAAAATGACTACTCATTGCAGCCGTAACTTTAATTGAGTTTAAACTGTTAATTTTCTCACTGGGTACTGTTTATACTGTTTAGTGAATTGCATTTGCCTTGTAAAATAGTGTGTTACAATATTTTATAAACTGCTTCTGTGAAAAAAATGAATGTTATTACTGTAAGCAAAGATATAAACATTAGCTTAAGAGACATAGAAAATATAAAAATATAGCTCAAAGTATACATTTTCAGCAAAAATAACAGGAAACTAAGGACAAAAATTTAGCATGAAGTATGGAAAATTCACAAATTCTTGCAGTTTTGTGTGGGAAAGGACCACATATCCTGATGATTCACAATGTATGGAACAAATATGTACCTAAATTTGTATATTTTGCATTTAAGTTTAATTTAAAAATTCTGTTGATTATTACACATTTCTAATTGTTTGTTGATTCAATATTGTTTCCAATAACTCAATAACCAGTATTTTTTAAATATTATTTTATTTTAACAACAACATCATAAAAATATTTGCTTAATTAGTAAAGCCAAATTAGAGTTTCATTATCAGTATTTAAATGTTATTCAGTCACTCCACTAATTAAGACTGCAGATGTTTCTGAAAAAAGACAATAATGACAGCAAAATTGAACAATTAAGTTGAATTAACTTTCTAATATTTTGCCTTATCACTGGATATACAACAACATAGTTTAAAAATAGCAACACAGAAAAAATACTAAACCATATGAAAATTAAAAGTTTTAGTTCAATGAACTCAAGCAAAACTCAACTAACATTGTAACAGATGTATGAAATAAAAATGATTCATTACATTAGACAAACAAGTGAATAAACATTATTTAGAATTGAGACTAAAAGTAGAAAAAAAGCAGTAAAAAGACAACATCAAAGAAGCATAAAACAGCACTCGAAGAATGCAGACTGCCACCAAGTAGCAAAATTCACCGTGACAAGTCATAACACCCTTTGTAAAAATGTCTCTTTTTTCAAACAATTTAGTCTAAGCTTTGCTTATGATACTCGAAATATCTGCAATAATTTGCCTGATGATATGTGCTCTATCACATATCTTTTCTGTTTAAGAAGGAAGATTAAATCTTATGTCTCTGCAAAAGCATATCCACTGTAGTTTTAGATTTTTCTCATTTTTTATTTTATAATTTCAATTATGAGACTTACACAGTGCTTTTTTTCATGACAGAGATTTAGCACTACAGAAGTTCAAGAAGAATTAGAATGTTTTAACCACCGCACAGTTCTTGAATTTTTATCCAAAATGAATAAGCAGTTTTTGGATGAACTTATAGAATCATAACCACACAGGCAGATGAAGACAAGCCACAAAGAAACATATAGAGTAGATTATGTAAATATATTGAAGTCAATAACTACAGAAAATTTAATGTACACAGCTAGTAAAATTTCACTTGGGGAAGAATTAAAAATTGAAAATACAGTAGACTCTTTAAGCAGAATCAGTAAGTATAGTCCAGATAAAAACAGATATAGCGGACTGTATAATTTGAACCGGTATGAGCCTATTAGTTAGGTGTCAGTGTAAATACTCAAAGGTACAAGTAAATAATTCTTTCTCATAACTAGAACCAATTCCTATGAATATTGAACTTTCTGGTTATACAGAGTCTACTGCACATGGCTAGTAAAAACACCATCCTCTTTGAAGAGGTAAACAAGGACAGGTGAGAATTAGAAATAAATACATAGACTTACTACTTGTAACCTCTTTAACAGGTCCTTCATCAGCTACATGGATAGTGTACAATATTTTATTAATTTCTTAAAACTCATAATTCAATTGCACTTACTTAAGTTGATACAAATTTTAAGACACTAAGATAACTACAATATATATAAATCCATTATCTGAACATACTACAGTAGCAAGATTTTGTTCAGTTAATGGAATGTTTATAAAAAGTGTTAGCCTATGACAGAAGGAAATATTAAACTGGAGACAATATAGAAAGTTACACCTTTCCATACCTCCAGAGACCTCTGTACCAATTTTAAATCCTACCTACAGGTACTGCATGGAGACATTATAATTATGTCATCCCATTCGTCTATTTTTGTTAATATTTTATACTGTTCACATGCATCAGATTGTTTGTTAACAACTACTAAAGTGGTTTATGGAAGAAAATATTCTGCATCTCTAAATAATTTTTTATACATGTATTGTAATCGAAAACAACGTCCCTGAAGTAGTAACATTGTAACAGGAAGTACCTAACTACCAGGTCAATTACTATGTAATAAAATTGAAGGTGTAAATAGCAGACATAAAATGAAATTAAAAAAGTGAAAAAAGTTAATATTTGGATAATAAAAAAAGCTTAAATAATAGAGGTCCATAGTATATAACAACCATTCTGATCCATAATCTGTCACTGAAAATTGATACTTGATTAACGATTTATGTAGCAACAATTCATGTGAGTATCCTCTAAGGTGTTAATTGTCCAACTGGAATTTTGGGGAAGAGTTTACAGTGTATGTTGCTAAGATGCACACCATATATCTTCACTGTCACCCATAATAAATTTCCTTAAAAATAATATTATGATGTGTAAAATTTGTTATCAAGAATTTTTATTACAATGTATACTAGACAGACTGAATTCTAATCCTAATTGTACTTTTATAGCACTTAATCTCCACTGAGTAGTGCACTCTAAGGCGCAACAACACAATAGCAATATCCAAATTCAAAGTCCAGGGACAGAAATAGGTCAGCACCACAGAGAACCCATAAGAGAAAATGAGCTAAGGTGGATATGCCTTTGTGTAGAGATAGGTCTTGAGCTTCTTTCTAAAAGAGGCAATAGTGGGTGATGTGCGAATGTCTTCAGGAAGTGAATTCCAAACAGTGGGAGCATCAAAGGCAAAACTGAAGCCAAACTGCCTAGTAGACTTGTGAATTGCAGGTTGAAATTTTGGTTTATTGAGAAAATTGGCAACACTCTGACTACGTCTAGTATTGTAAGTAGTGCAGTATGTGGATAGGTGCGGAGCAAAATATTTAGGGAAACCAGAATGAATAAACTTGTACATCAGGGTAGCCAATTTGAACTCTGAGCGAAACTGAATAGGGAGCCAATGGAGTTTCATGAGTACCGGAGTTATCTGAGTGTATTTACCTGAATTTGTAGCTGCACTATTTTGTATAGACTGTAATCTACGAAGTTTGATTTTAGAGAGACTCCTAAAAAGTGAGTTACAGTAGTCCAACCGACTACCAACAAAAGCATTAGAAACTGACACAGCTGCATCCTGAGTCAAGAACTGCCAAATATTTCTAAGATCACTTAGTTGAATAAAGTAGCCTTTACAAACATTCTGGACGTGTTTAAAGAAAGAAAAATCAGAGTCAAACCACACACCCAGGTTCCTGACTGACTTGGTGGAGTGAAGGGGGTTGCCCAAGATGTCAATTGGGAAACATGCATTTAACCTTTCTCTCTGTTTCTTGGAGCCAAAGAGTATGAACTCAGCTTTATCAGGATTGAGTTTTAGTTTGCTAGCCGACATCCATTCTTTGACATCTTGAACGGATCTGTTCAACTTATCAAAAGCAGCCGAGGCATTCATCTGTGACAGATGCAGATAAAGTTGTGTATCATCGGCATAGAAATGGAAGTTCACACCTTTGTGTTTACCAATCAGTGTACTAAGGGGAGAAGTGTCAGAATCCTGAGGAACTCCAAACGGCAGTTTTTGTAAGTCTGACAAAGTAGAACCAATCTTAACAGACTGAGAACATTCTGACTAATAAGAAGAGAACCATTTGGGAGCAGAGACGCCAATACCAAACAATTCCTTAAGACAGCTGAAAAGAGTGGAATGATCAATAGTATCAAAGGCAGCAGAGAGATCTAGAAGTACCAAGGCAGTAGCTTCACCCCGAGATAGTGACAAATGAATATCATTTTTGATGGAAAGCAGAGCCATCTCCGTTGAGTGACCTAACTTCCATGCTGACTGGTATGAGTTATCCAAGCCATGTCCATAAATATGATCAACCAGCTGTTTTAGCAACTACATGTTCCACCAGTTTAGAAATGAAGCTAAGTCCGGATACTGGGCGGTAGTTCTTCAAATCCTCAACAGGAAGCGAGACCTTCTTAATAAGTGGAGTGACTACAGCTTTTTAAAAACAATCTGGAACCAGTCCCTCATGTAGTGAACAACTTATCAATTTGGTTATATATGGTAGAAGGATGTCAATGCATTCCTTAATAAGGAATGTGGGCAATGGGTCCAACAGGCAGGATTTGGTGAGTGATTTGCTGATTATTTTACCGATTTCATCTTGAGTGACTTGAGTGAAGACAATTAATTTAGGAGGGACATAAGGGGGATATACAGTGTTACAGGACTCAAATGAGGAAAAACTCTTTCGAACTCCTGTTGTACTGACTTTTGTCTTCACACCAAGCACGTTCAAACTGACATCTGAGTGACTTTGCAAGGCCATAGGTCTCTGACAACCAGTCAGCATGCTGTTTCATCTTCAAACTGGACACAAGAGGAGCATGCCTGTCAAGGATACGACTCAAGTCATGTACATACTGATTATAGAGCTGTGAGACAGAATTTCCTGGACATTTCTCAAAAGGCATTTCTTTCAGGTCAGACCAAAAGTCGGACATATTGATGCGATGGTACCTCCTGTAGGAAATTCTTGTTTGACAGTTTACGAGAGAGGAAGGAAAGTTAATAGGACATTTGATGACTGCATGATCAGATATGAATTCACAGATGTCAACATGTACGCACACATCTTGATCACTGGGGGAAAGAATGAGATCAAGGATATGACCGTGCAAGTGAGTGGTATTATTAACTGTGTCAGATAACATGATTCTAAAAGGGATTCCAACTTATGACTATCGGTGCAAGTACATCAACGTGTATATTAAAATCACCGCAGATGAAGTAATTGCAATTAACAGAAGACAGAAAACAGACAAAAGACATAAACTCGTCTAAAAAAATGGAAGAACACAGCCCTGGAGGGTGGTAGATAGAAGCTAGGAGCAAAGTTCGGCACGAAACTGAGACTGATACGACCATATTTTCAAAGGAACTGTAATCTGGGGTATCTACCGTGCAAAATTTGTATGGGTCACAAATGAAAAAACTGATACCGCCACCAATACCTGATGAATGTGAACACACTTTATAGAAGACTGTTTTTATTCTTTTAATTTTTGGTTGTATGAACTTTTTTACCTCAACCAAAATGTAATTCTTGTATTACTGCAAGCTACATTAATGTCAGTATTTAAACAAAATCATCTCACTAATTTTCTGATTTTGTTACATGTACAGTCATATTAATCTATTCATTCAATTTAAAGAGTATGGTAATATAATTAAATCTGCCCGAAGATTTACTTTCCTAGAAACCATTTTGTACAGAGTTTTAAAATTAAATTATTTTTTGGATTATATTTATGTTTATGCTTCTATATATACAAGTGGTATTAATGTGCTTTCTGAAAATTAACTATCTTCTTTAAACACTTACTTTCAACACTGACTTGAGATCTGACGTCGTTGATACGAGCAAACACGATGTAGAGTTTGTAACCCACTCTCTTTGCAAGGTCTGCCTGAAAGGAAAGAATACAAAAATTGTTACATATACACATACATTAGGGTTCCAGAACAAATCAAACTGAAGCTGGTCAAGGTCAATCTCGTGGGATTAAAATACTGTATAAATAGAAATTTTAGCTAGAAGAAAATGTCACTAATTCTTCATTTTTAATAAATTTACTAGAACCAACTTTCACCAATGGCTAGTTTCTACTTGAGATATCAATACAGATTTACAATTTCACCACAAATTTATTTTCACTACCGAACCAGTATCTTTCAATAAACAGGTTTCTAAGCAGGTGAAAGATTTTTGTCACTCTGTACTGAACACTGGAGGCTTCACTGGTTAAAACTATTTGAGGGGAAACATTGCCAAACAACAACTGATTATATTTCCCTATTGCTTGTGGATGTTGTGCCTTAGAATGGGTCAATTTATTGTTACTAAGATTAGATGCAAACTTTTTCGGTGCTTAGTGTTTTTATGACAGCCAGGATACTGATAATATGAAGGCATTTTTATTTTTTGTTGAAGAATTTTAAAATGTCTAGGACCATCATTGGGGAAACAGCCATCAGACCAACAAATTCGCCGTGAAGAATGCCCCTCCAATTTTCTTGACTTGTGGGGATTTCTTTGCATATTTGTGATTTTGGTGATTACATTAGGCCTCTGGTCTTCCTTGATCCACACTTGGCACACATATTGCTTACTTTGTCTTTCGTTTAAAAAATATAGTGGCAAATTTCTAATACTGTTCTGAACTTTATATTTCTTACTCTGAACTTAAATCTGTCTTGGTAAAAGCACTGAATGTCCAAGACATTAGAAACCAAACATAACATCTAAAATACTGCACTGCACTGTATAAATCAAAGAGTTTGGTCTTATTAAACTTCTTACAGCATTAATTTTATTGATTTGTTCTGAGTTGTGACAAATATAACAATATAGTAAAGAAAAAAAAAGCAAATAATCTAACAAAGTTAAAAGAACATATAGACACAACTCACAACATTTAGATATTGATTTTATCGGATAAGACAGTTATCTGATTTAGAGTGTAGTATCAGATTATCACAAAAATCTGAATGTAATGATTGGTGAACCCGACAAATTCTTTGTGAGGGAATCTGCCTTTTTGTATTCTCATGAAACTTTGTAAATTACTTTTTTTCCTGAGAAGTACAAATAAAGGTAAATCTTAAAACTAATAAAAAATCTTTAAAAACAAAGCAAATTCATTAAGCAATGAAAAATTCTTCAGAATAGATAAATAATATTTGCGAATATTGTACAAGACTTATAGCCTTTTCAATAACTTTGGAAATGCTTGATAAAAACACTTCTGTGCATGCAAAAACTTTGTATGAGTTTGTGTCAATGGACTTACTGCAGCTTTTATGGCGGTATCTGACATTTCCTGTGTGTGCACTTTGTTAGCGAGACTGGCCCACCAGAGTGACTGAAAACACCCAAACATTCTACATGTAACAACAACAAAAACAACAACACACAGGTGTGGTGAACGTGATGAGACTGCACAATCTCCATAAAGCCCATTGCAAATATCTGCGACTCAGTGCTAGTAAAACTCTACAAATACCACACTGATTTCAGATATCAGCAGTGTGTGCATTAGTGGTGTGCAGTGACTTATATTTATGTATTTTTTTTCTAATTTTATAGATTGTCATGTATTAACTGGTACTATTTAGTAAAATTGACAACTGATCCCAAAATAGTTTATACAGTGTACATATTTTCAAACACCTTAATCCCTTTTTTTATTCCCAGTAAAGATGTTTTGGTTTTGCAAGAGTTTGATTGGAAAAGTTTGGCAAAGGTTAAAAAATGATGGGTATGAAAACCATTTAAAATAGAATGTTTCTAAAATGTTTTATGTATACTGTTTCTTAAATGTTTAATGATAAATGTTAGAAAAATGTTACAAATGAATATATTAATGTCCAAATCATAATGGGGTCAGAGGTCAAATTCAATATCTTTTTACGGGTGCTCACTAATGAAACTATTATTTTTATGTCTAAAATTGCAAGGTAGTGGCTTCTTCGGTTGGACATGTTTGAAGGTGGAGGTTTAATAAGCATTCTGAAAATATGGGTTTAAAAAACGTTTTTGATAGAATGTTGTTAAAACATTCGATCAACAATTTTTTTAAACATTTAATGTGTGCCGGTTATAAACCATTTCATGATGAATGTTTGTAAAACATTTCCAGCATAACCTTTATTTCCTTAGCTATTTTATAAACGTTTTAAATACGTTTCCCGTCAAAGCTAGCTTCTTGAGTTATTTCATAAACATTTAATAAACGTTTTCCGTAAAAAGGTTAATTGTATATAGAATGTTTATAAAATGTTTTTTAAATATTACAGCGTAAATGTGTACTTGGAAATTTTTAGAAAACCATAAGATAGAGTTTAAATAAGGTCTAAATTGTTTTTTAAACGTTTAAACTATTTTAAATCATTTGAAATGTTTACTGTGATATAGCAAGAATTGTCTCTCTGAATTCTATTTTTAAACCGTTTCCCACTGAATGCTTTAAAATATTATATAGTTCTTCCATTTATAGAATGTTTTGTTACAGAAAAAAATTCAGGTAAACAAGGCTCTATTGTACATAAACTGCTAAAATAAATGTTATGAAATGTGTATCATACAGTTCAATTAATGACTGAATTAAATTCAACTTTAGAGTACAAAATAAGAAATATATATAAAAAACTGCTGCAGTCATTTTTTGACAAATCTGAAAATTTTAATTACTTAAATGTAGCTTTTATAAGCTACAAGCTTACCATGTGGGACTTAATGCTGTTCTCGGATGGCCACACCCGGGGCCAACGTCTTAGAAAAAAAGATCGTTCTTGTTAGCCACCGGATATACTGGCAGTTGTCGTCATGTGATAACTTCTGACCAATCGCCCTACTTTCTCGTTGAAATTTTCTAAAACCTATCCCTCAGCTGTAAACAGTCCCACATGGTAAGCTTGTAGCTTATAAAAGCTACATTTAAGTAATTAAAATTTTCAATTTTATTACGCTACAATAGCTTACCATGTGGGACTTAATGCTGAATTCAACCGCCCGGTGGCAGGATTACAGCTGAGACTGGAAGATATGTCATTTTTTTCTAAGATTTTGAGTTAATATGTATAGAATAGTGCCAGAAATACCAGTCTGAGTCCCATTTACAGTGCCCCGATCCCAAAGACCGGGCCTGTAACGAGCCAAAAACCTAAATAAAATGAGACAGTGCTGAAACTGTCTAGATGTTTGATTGTAGGACGGAAGTGCAGCAGTACTCACTTGAGGTCTAAGGGTCCCTGAGGGACCTTCACGAGTGACTGACCAACCCAGTGGTTGGGTGTCTCTTGATAACTAAAAAACAAAAATGACCTTACCCATAACATCTTGAAGGTAAAGGAATACCTAGATCCTGGGAGAGACTCCTGAAGACTTGGTTGTAGCGGATGTGCCCCCCCCCTTTTTTCTTTCCGAGGACAACTGGTCTGAGGGGAAGGATCTAGGACTTGTTGTGCCACCACTACGGGTCCCAGATACAAATTGTTGTCGGTGTCCGACCAAGTAAGGTCTTTTAGATAAAAATTTGTAAATGTGTTGTGAGCTTTCCAGTGACAGGCTTGCATGATTTGGTCCACCGATACCCCACCGTAAAAGGCCTTAGAGGCCGCGAAGGCCTGGATGTCATGCGCCTTGATTTAGACCAAGTCCAAGGCTGGTTGGTATGCTTGTTTGTAACAAAGTAGGATGGTTTGTTTCAACCAGGAAGAGAGAGTAGCGGGTCTGATGTCTGAGGTATGTCCTTTCTTGAAGGAGATGAAAAGGAGAGAATGAGACCCTCTCAGGTCTTTGGTTCGGTCCAGATAATACCTCAGGGCCCGTACCGGACACAGGGTCCTGTCTTCTTTGAATTGTCTATCTACAATGGTAGTCAAAGCAGGAATAGTCACCGGAGACACACTTTGAGAACCTTCTCTTGCTAGTTGGTTTTTGGCTATGAAATCAGAAGAAGGGAACAAGGCAACCTTTTCCCATTGGCCTAGATTAGATACCTTGTTTGCGACCCAGGCATGGATTTCGCTGCGGCGCTTGCCAGAGGCCAAAGCTAGCAAGAAAGCAGTTTTAAGAGTGAGATGTTTGAGGTCTGAGTCTTTCATGGGCTCAAAGGGTGCTTTTGTGAGCTCATTGAGAACAACAGAAAGGTTCCACTTGGGGAGATTTCTGGAATTTTTAGGACGATCCCTGAGAAAACTGGAGAGTAACCTATGAAGGTCTGCATTGTGTGCAATATGTTGGGCCGTTGGGCCCAAAGTGTCAACGATTGCAGTCCTGTAACCATCAATGGTCGAGGGGCGCCTGTTTAAGTCTTGGTACAGGTACATGAAAAAATCTGAGATTTGTTTCACAGATGGAGTGGAGAAATCCACCGAATTTTCTCTGCACCATTTTTCAAATAGGGCCCACTTTGACTTGTAGATGGTCCTTGTTGGTGACCGCTGAGGGGCAGCAATTCTCTCTGCCACCTCCACAGAGAAGCCTTGTTCTTGGAGTTGTCCGCTCCTAGACACCAGGCGTGGAGGTTCAGCTGCTGGGGGTTGTTGTGGAACACATACTTGTGGGACTGTTTGAGTAGGGTCGTTGACACCGGGAGTTTTAGTGGGATCTCTGTTGAGAGCTGCACTAGGTCCCAAAACCAGGGCATCCCTGGCCAGCCTGGGGCTATCACGATGATCAGGCAATGGCATTGCTTGATCTTTTGGATCACCTTGTGAAGGAGAGCCGTAGGGGGTAAGCATAGGCCGTGAGGTTGTTCCAGTTTATGTTTAGCGCATCTATGTCCCAGGCCCTTGGGTCTGGGATAGGAGACACATGCAGTGGATGTAGGCTACCACTGTTGAGTTGTCTGTGGCAACTAACACTGTTTGATTCTGGCACTGGTCCTTGAAGTCTCGAAGGGCCAGGGAGACCGCCTTCAATTCTAGGACATTTATGTGTAGCCTTTTTTCCCGATCTGACCACAGACCCTTTGTAGAGTTTTGGTCTAAGTGAGCGCTCCAACCTACGTTTGAGGCGTCGGTAAAGAGTTGGATACTGTGGTCTTTGGGATGAAGGTCTGCACCTTTCATCACGTTTACGGGATTTTGTCACCAATCTAGGTGAGCTGCAACGGCTTCTGTCCAAGGAAGGAGGTTGTCCAGCGACTGAGGATATCTCCAGTGCTCCTTGAGATGAAACTGAAAGGGCCTCATGTGAAGGCGTCCCTCCGGCACCATTTTCTCCGTTGAGGCTAGCAACCCAATTAGAGACATCAAACATCTTGCAGTCAAAACACGTTTTGACTTGAGTTGTAGGATCAAATCCTGAAGTTTGAGCCATCTCTCTTGAGTGGGTTTTACAAGGGCTGAATCTAGTTGGTATTCGTAGCCCACGAACGAAAACACCTGAGTAGGTTTCAGTTCTGATTTTTCCTGATTTATTATCCACCCCAAGGACTGAGTTAGGTCTACCACCGCCTGTATGTTCACTTGGGCTTCCTCCTGAGACTGGGACCTGATCAGCCAGTCATCCAGGTATTGGTGAATTCTGAGTCCTCTTGAGAGGGCCATTAGTTTCACTTCCTTTACAATCATTGTAAAGACCTGGGGGGCTGTGACCAGTCTGAACGGGAGGGAGGTGAACTGGAACACCTGAGCTTTGTAGCAAAACCTTAGGTATTTCCTTGAGTTTGGGTGGATGGGGATGTGCAGGTAAGCGTCCGACAGGTCTATCGACAATACCCACTCCCCTGGAATCAGGGAGGTCCTGATGGACTCCGGAGTTTCCATTTTGAACTTTTCTGTGTAGAAAAGTGTTGAGCCTGCTTAAGTCTATGACTGGCCTCCACCTTTGGTGAGGCTTGGGTACTAGGAACAGGCGACTGTAAAACCCGAGAGATTTTACATTTTCCACCCTTTCGATAGCGTTCTTTGACAGGAGAGACTGGATACAAGTGGCCAAGGCTTGGTCTTTTTGTTGGGCCTTGTACTCTGACAGAATCAGAGGAAATCTGACCAAGTTTGGCTTTGAACGGAATGGCAGAACGTAGCCATTGGTGATAATGTTTAACACGTTTTGAGAACATTTGTTTGTTAACCAGTCTCTCCTGAAAGAACGGAGGCGACCTCCTACTGGTGGACTGAATGAGGCTTTGGAGGAGTCATTGGGAAGGGGGGTTTCCACGCCCCCTTCCCCTATTGTGGGGTCGAAAACGACCCCGGAGCCTCTGAAGTTGGGTTTTCTTCTTCCCGAGGGAAAGGATTGGTTACTGCTTTGAGAGGAATTGCCCCCATAGGGGCGTTTCCTGTAGGAGCCTCTTTTCTTGTGGGGACCACGAAAGGGCTTATTCTGGTAGGGTGCGAAACCCTGAGAATCTTTTGAGGTGCCTTTTTTGAGAAGGAAGTCCTCACCTTCCTTCACGATTTGAGACTCAGAGTTCCTCAGTTCTTGACGTCTCGTTTCCCATAACTGGGGATGTAAGAGTGTCATTTCGGCTTCGCGCCTAAGCAAGCCGGTATTAGCCATAGAATATAACTCCCTCTGGAGAATATGGGCTAGAGATTTGCTGAGACATGTGAGGGCCCTGTGCTGAATAAACACTGTCTTGTTCCAGAAATCCATGTACTCAGCGACTTCCTCATATCTGCGCTTTGCCGCTTTCTCAGGATTGGCACCTTTCTGGATCTGAGGTTTTATCTTCTTGACAGTTGACTTAATGCTATGTTGGCATTTCTCCAAAGAAGCATTGCAAGAAGAGGAGGTTTTGGCAAAGGCAGCGGTGAAATTGAGGGTAGAGATATTTTGCCTAGCCTGATGTTCCAGCTCCTTGAGAACTGGCAGGGGAACTTTGGCTACTGGAGCCCCAGGAGGTCTAGGAGTAATGCAGATCTTAGCAAAGTCTGAATTCAACTCCTGAATTTTATCCTGAAATGTAGGCTGTCCCACCTTGTACCACTTAGAAGTGGAAGGAGGAGGCTTGACATATTTGCCCTCAGCTAAATTGGTCGCTTTGAAGTCATGTTGGAATTTATCAAAGGCGTCTTTGATAACTGAGCTAAGGGGTAGAATAGAGGAAGGGCCTCTGGGCCTGAGCTCTTGGCGGCCTTTTTCATCCAGACCCAAAACTGAAGTTGAAGACCTGGGCATAGAGTCCCTGGGGTCAGGGAGAGAGAGAATATGCCTGAAGGTGTCTACTTCTTCAGAGTATTGTGAGGGAATGTCAGACAGAGCTACTTCCCTGTAATAAGGGGGGTCTGGATCATGCTGTGGAAGGTCTTGATCAGAAGCTGCACCTGAGGGCTGAGCCCTAGAGGACTTAGAAGACCTGTGTCTGGCTACAGGGGACTGATCTTCCTCTGAAGAAGATGACACATATCTGGACCTTGATTTGTGTTTACTCTTATCAGAGTGTTTCTTAGGTTTAGCAGAAGGGATCCGAGATTCATCGGAATCCTCATGTAGTTGGTCCGAGGTAGAGCCCGGATCAGCTGTATGTCTATAGTTTTGCTTGTGTGAGTACGAGACCTCTTTCGGATGAACCTCAGAGGGGGCAACGTACTGATCCGAGGCATCTGGATTAAGTACTAGCTGGGGAGGGAGTGCTGGACCAACGTCCACATCCATAGCCTCGGTATGAATATTAGTAGTAGATCTCGGAGGGGGTAGGTCCAGATGAGCAGCAGTGTTACTGGATGTACCAGGGTTGGAAGCAGAAAGTGAGGACTCAGCCTCGGGCTTCTTTTTGATGGTTAACTCCTCTTGGAGTGATTGAAAAACTTCCAACATGGATGCCTGAAAGGAACCCATTTGCTGCTGCAATTGTATATTTAAGGAATCACCCAGGGATTTTTCAATATTTTTCTGAATTTTATTTTGCAAAGCTGTATCTGGGGTGGGTGGGACAAACTTGGCTGGGGTCTTTAATGACAAGGAACTGAAGGCGAGAGGTTGAG
Source organism: Sabellastarte sp. h YS-2021 (assembly GCA_964017235.1). Lineage (NCBI taxonomy): Eukaryota > Metazoa > Annelida > Polychaeta > Sabellida > Sabellidae > Sabellastarte > Sabellastarte sp. h YS-2021. The sequence goes on from OZ024927.1 coordinate 21,372,009, forward strand.
GACGGGGGGGTGAGGTGAAAAGATTATCAGCAGCACTCTCTAGGTCTGCATTTGATCCAGTGAAGGAATCCCCGTCGCCTTCACCCAAAAGATCTAGTTCATCATCTTTGGAACTAGTTGCCACTTTTTGCTTTTTAAGATACCGTTTCCTGTTTTGAATTTTATTCAGCTGTTCATCTGTGAAATATGTACAGATTTGACAGGGGGCTTCAAAGGTGACACAGGGGTCATCTCCCTTGCCAGCCTCCCTACAGGTAGGGCAATAGTTGTGGTGGTCGAAACTAAAGCAAAAGTGGCAGCATTTGAGAGCTCTTGGTTTGTCTTTATTTGCTTGGTGGAGAGACATTTTTAACGCAATAAAAGACGTACTAGAATATAATAGCCTGTACCGAGGAAAACTCAAAACACGCGAAAGCAAAAGAAATACTTATCCTGTGAAAATTAAAATTTTACAGAATGATCTATGATATATATTCAAAGAAATATCCAAATATTAGGCACCAACAATAAGTAAATGCTGAGAAATAAATGAAAATGTCTGTATATTTACAAACTGCTACCAGTCATCATGGCCAACGAGAAAGTAGGGCGATTGGTCAGAAGTTATCACGTGACGACAACTGCCAGTATATCCGGTGGCTAACAAGAACGATCTTTTTTTCTAAGACGTTGGCCCCGGGTGTGGCCACCCGAGAACAGCATTAAGTCCCACATGGTAAGCTATTGTAGCGTAATAGAAGGATAATTGTGTGTCCTACTTCAAAAACATCAACTATAGGCCCATACACATCAAAGTGATCTGATCCAGTACACTCAGACATAAGACCTATTTAAACTGAACAAAATGGTGAAAGAAAATTTTAAATTGGTCCAGAAATATTTATAAGTTTTGGCCATTTTAACTGGACCTCTTTTGGGTATGCCGACAATAACTGCCAGTCTGATTATAGTTTGAAAATTTCTTCAAAATAAAAATCTTTTTGTACCATAGTCATGACATAGAGACATAGTACATCAAATGAGTTCCAACTTTACTATCAGATTGTTTTGTGCCAGATTTTATAGTATTTGGTGCCTAAAAGACTTGACTAATCCGAAGTCCTACAAAAAGTAGGCCACTATATAACAACATAACTTCACTTGAAGTAAAACAAAAAACATGACACACACAGTATTGCAAATATTTTACAATGAAAACTATAATACACATATTGCACTAGTAAAATCAATGTAACTGATTTGGACAGACTGTAGCACTGAAAAATCAATAATATTTCCACTAAAATCTACATACACCAGATGAAAGGTGCATCTAGAAATATGTTCAGTACAGTAAAACTTCTAGCATCTCAAAGCATTTTGTAATGAAGGAAGATTTTGTTTTGATAATAAAAGCTCCACAAAAATTACAAGATATATGAAAGTGCCATTTTGTAAGAGTAACAATGAGATGAAGTTCAATTATTAATAATTATCCGGCGTCTCCGTGGTACTGGACTTGGCAACGGCTATGGACAGATGATTTCTTAAACTTGATTTTTGGTGTTGCGCCTTAGAGTCTGCCTGGCAGAGATTAAGCGCTATAAAAGTACAGAATAGAATAGAATTATTTGGATCACAGAAGCTTACATAACATAGCCTTTTTTCTATAGTTGCTAAAATCAATTATGTGACAAATTGTAAATACATTTTTTTCTTATTGTCGGATGAGAAGCATTTGTTCACAGGAATGCAGTGTTCGCTCTCGAGCGCGATTTCGCGAGTTTGTACACACTCTGGGGCGAGTTGTCGCAAAACCAACTCACCAACGCGTCTGTGCTGTCGCTACCAGGCGAAACACTCAAAACTGACGGAAGAAATTCGTCTATAATCGGAAGCGACGACGTACATATTTCCTCATAGAAATGTTTGAGAAAAGCATGAAAAGCAGTTTATTTTATTTTATATATCCAGCTAACAGTAATTCACGTGAGAATTCGGGCATTCTCGCGAGATTTCCGTGCTTTTTGTTGATTTTTAAACTCGTCTTCTGCTTATACTGTCACAGGCGAAACAGTCGAAACAACTACTGACCAAAGAAATTCGTCTATTATCGGAAGCGACGACGTACATATTTCCTCATAAAAATAGGTGAGAAAGACATGAAAGTGAGTTTATTTTATTTGATACATCCAGCTAACAGTAATTCACGCAAGATTTCGGGTATTCCCACGAGATTTCCGTGCTTTATGTCTATTTTTTTTAACTCGTCTTCTGCATACTGTGTCACAGGCGAAACAGTCAAAACAACTACTGACCAAAGAAATTTGTCTATTATCGGAAGAGACAAAATATATATTTCTTCAAAGAAAAGAGAAGAAATGCAATTTATTTATATACTTGATGAATCCAGATAACAGTATTATAAAAAAAAAATTTAAAAAAAACAGTAGCACCCAGCAATTAGGCCATTAAGATATGTGGTTTAGAAGTGAAATTTAAAAAAAAATAAAAGACAAATAAAAACAGAATTAAATATTTTATTTTCTGAACTTTTAGTTTAGCATCTATTTCTTATTACTTAAATAAAGAAGATTTTATGCAGTCCCAAATTGGAACTAAATATTTCAAAATATCTTGACGCAAAACATGTCTCACATTTTTTCACAGTTGTCTCGCCTTTTCAAGTGAAGGGAGACAGTCTGTCTCGCATTCATTTTTGACGAGAGCGAACACTGGAAATGAGCTATCTTATCCAGGGAAGTTACCTTTTCAATTCCTCAGCCTGGTCAAATAAATTTGGCAGATACTGCTTGGTGTGAAGCACCTGTTGAATTGTTTAAGCTTCTGCTAGATCATCAAGTCACAGGACACAATTTGGTTTCAGAAATTATCCAAAGAGCAATATCTCTGGGAAAAAGTTATCTGTCTTCTTAGTTATTCCCCTGTTTGGATATTCTTTTTGTTTGCAACTTAGCTGGAATGTGAACTTTTTCTCATCAATTATTTATTTATTTGGTGTTATTAAGTATCTCCAGTACCTTTGGATCAGTTTTGTTGTGATGGGTAGTTAGAAAAAAAACAGTATATATAGGTGGTCAAGGTTCTGTAATGTGAAGCATCAATGGCAAACAACTACCAGTTTTCCCACTTGAGGTAGGTAATTAACTCTGGTCTCAGGTGGGAAACGAGTGGGAAACTTGGCCACCAATTAGGACGTTTATTTAGTAATTCTATTTTATCATTACAAGATTCTGTGACTTTAAATCATATTAAACAACAGAATATAAAAGTCAACTCAATTTAATTTAAATACCATGTTAATTTAAACCATGTTAAACAACAGAATATAAAGGTCAACTTAATTTAATTAATTTAAATCCCTGTTAATTTAATTTAAATACATCGTACACACATGGTATTAAATGATAGCTAGCTTATTAAGTAGAGCACAGACCTCCATCAGAGGATATTTCCAAAAATTCAAGAATTTTTTGCATCCAAAATATGATCCAGATCTTTCCCTAAATGTAATTACTTCTTCCTTTGGCCAGGTACTACCCACATAAAAAATTCATAATGCTCCACTGATTATTTTAGAGTAATGTCAATCAAATAACCAAAGTCAATGAAAATGTCATCAAGATTTTTTTGTATTCAAAATATGGTCTGAAACTTTCTCAAAGATGCATAGTTTTCATGACAGACAAACAGACAGACACAATTACAAACCATCACCTCTCTCCACTGAGGGGCAAGGGTAACAAGGAAGTGTAACTACTATATTAGTGTCACTTCACACAAAGTGCACAAATATAAAAGTAATATTTACAGGTATGTAAAAACATCTCTATGAAACATGTCTGAAATATTTCTGAAATATCACCTGGTTCAACAAAGCACATGCTTCAATGAGATACTTTGCACAAAAGTACTATCTTTACAAAAATGAATTCAGTTTTTGTAACTTTTAAATTGAAACTTAGATGTATCAGGTTAAGAAGAAATAATATTCTGTTTTTTTCATAAAATGAAAATTGCAAATTACATGAATGTGTTTTGATGTAAATATACAATCACCTGTTCAATGTGAAGGTCATGGCAGCCAGATATAATCTATTTATTGACCAAGTGGGCTCATTCCTAGATTAATAAAACCTGACTGTCCATGGTGACCAATGCCAGTCCATTTACTTATAAAGTGGGCTGGTTATCAGTCTAATAATAAACATTACTTTCCAATGTTGGAAAAATAATTATATTCAGGTCATATTTCAGAAAAGTATTGTACATTACAGAAACACAATATTCAAAGTCTAATTTCTACTGTTTTTCTATGTTCTACATTTGTTCTACTGTACCTGTCTTAATTCCACTACAGGGTAGAGGAAAACTTTTCCCTGATGATCAAAGAAGGTAAATACAGAGTTAAACATGGTTAAGTAACCTGGTAATGAGATGTCCTCACTTTTTTGAGGTTATTAACAGCATATTACAAAGCCCTGAATCCCAGAGGTATGATTGGACAGGTATGATAGGCATCAAGAATTGTTATGGGTCTGACAGACATACTTTCTTACAAAAGTCTTCAATTTATAAAGGTGGGTTTTCATTGAAGCATCATACACTGAATGTAACTGCAATCTGTATGCCTTATATATAACTTCTACATAAAGGGTGTGGTGAGCTACTTCCAAAAATATGTGTACTTGTCTTTTCCTCCATTATATTTTCACAATATGCATAATTTAGCAAGGGTGAATAAAGAGATCTCCCATTGGAAACAATAGAAATATTGAGAGTTTAAAAATTTGATAAGATTGCAAACAAATTGTGCTGGAGCCTCCATTAAATAACCAGTTTGGAGCAAATCCGAGTCTAAGAAATACTCCTACAAAGCCCAAGCAAAACATACCAGTAATAATAAGGAACACCCAAAGATGCTTCATCATAACAAAACTTGATAACGATCTGCTTATGAATTTGCTGTGAAGTTCCTGAACCTACCTGAATGATATAAAAATACAAGAATACACCTAGAAACACCTAAGGAACTGATGTGATACTTGGAAGTGATTCCTGATAGTAATTTGGCATTGAAATCAGGGACCAAGGTCCAGGCAAATGATAACAAAATTGATAAAGAATGTGCTATAAACTTCCCACCGTTCGGTGAGTGGTCCAGATAATTATGTATAATCAATAATTTTCTGGAATGATCAGTGACATGGCAAAATTACTTCATCAATAATGTAGTCTAGAAACCTGTGAGAACATCGTCAAAACCTAATTTTTGTTCCCTTCCTTAATAATTGGGGAACATCATTTGCCAAAGTGAAACAAGCGTATTTATTTCCACTAGCTGTCCTGTGTTCAAATATCTGTATTGATACTGTGCATCATTATTCTGGACTTATTTAGAATAGATTATATATGTAAATATATGACATCATCATTGTATAATGAACAATTTCAACTGCAGATTTGTTACGGGATGTTTGATACAATTTAAGACCCAAGAATAGAAAGTGACCAATATTATTTTGCTAATACTTTTTTCTTACTTTTACTTTTCCTTGGCTGTGCCACAGATGAAAATATGACAAATGTTTTACACTTACAGTCTGGAAATTGTAACACTTCTGCATGGTGTTGGCAACAGCAGATACATCCAGGGTATTGGCAACATCCTGTTAAATATATTGTCAAAATTCAGTACACAGAAAGCTAGTTCAAAAGTATCGACAAATCTTCTGATTAGCACAGAATAAATGCAGATCTCACATTTTAACAGGCGGAGCTGATGGGGGTTTCAACTGCTTGAAAGTCAATATACAAGAGGCTATTAAAGTTGCCTCACTGCAGAGTGAAATTACTGTTACTGACCATATAAGGAACTGTAATTCTATCCTTTAAGTAGACCTCTTAAGTATCATTTGCTCTTAAACAAGTATAAAATAGGTCCTAATATTAGAAATTTCCAGTTAAGTAGCCAACTCTTGTCTGTTCCTTTTTTCAGTCTGTTGATGTTTGATTCAAGAGGCTTCATCATCTGATCATGTTGGTCTTTTTCGCTAAAACAATATAGTGTTATGTGACCCTGACCTTTGCAACCTTGAAAGCATCTGGGCTGCTCTCCTCTATCATGGAGATGAGAAGGTCGGCTATGGACTTATAGAGTCCCAGTGTAGTATCCAGGCTACAGTCACTGAACATCTCCGTCCTCAGGATGAAGTTGATGTAGTCGATGACCTTGCCATCCAGTATCACAGTGCGATTCTGCTGGTTACCCTGAGTAATACATTAACAAATGTTTTTATCACTTTATCAGTGTTTGTCTAATTACTCAGATTAAAATTGCATCTCTTCAAAAAGCCTTTTCCAACTTAGCATAAAGTCTATTTCTCTTCTCCATGGTTTTGGATTTGGCAAATGGTGTTGCGCCTTAGAGTCTGCCTGGCAGAGATTAAGCGCTACAAAAGTACAGAATAGAATAGAACAGAATACTCTGCTTAAAATTCATGGAATGTGGAATATAACGTTACATAATTGAATTTTATTACAGTGTGAAATCATTCAAATGCATAGATCAGACAAATTAATATTTGCAAATGACTTTCTTAAGTATGTTATTCCTGTCATTCAGTTTGTCATTCAGTATGGCACAGATCTCATGGAGTGTGTCTGATTTCCTTTATAGCCAAATAACTTAAGTTTCTATTGTTGACCATGAATGAATCAGCCAACTAACCAACCAAATAATCAGTTATTCATCTAAGTGACAGATTGTATCATAAGTCAAGCATCTGCAAAATCCAAATACTTGTGGACTTACTCACTCAGCAGAAAACTGACATCAAGCAATTCAAAAATCAGCAAAGAAATGGTACCAATCAGTCAATCGCTAAATTACCATAGAACTGGTTGAGCATGTTACTTCAGCAATCACCAATCATTAACCAACCAGTCAACTAATCAATCAATAAATGCTAATCAATCAAGGACCTACTGTACACCTCTCATTGAGGTGGTCAAACTTCTGTATCAGATCAGAATACTGTCAACAGATTCATCAATAAACCACTTACTGAATATATGTTGTTGCAGGTGTCAAATATCTAGATTGCCATATTAACATCATTCAATCAACAAGCTAATCACTTACTGCACAAATCTCATTCAGAGTGTCAAATATCTGGATGACCAGGTCGATGGAGTCCCTGTTGATGCTGTGGAAGGTTGCCTGCAGGTACTGAGCAACGGCGGACACCAGGTTGTATGTCCTCAGGTTATCTGGCTGTTCTCTCAGGTAGTCCTACAAAACACACAGATATTTAGGAATATTTTGAGAAATACAGGTCCTTGGTGGCCTAATGGTAAGCAAGTTTGGCATCTAGTCATAGACTGTCACCTCTGTGGGTTCGAGTCCCACAGGTAGCAATGCTGAGGAACTGTCCCAATATGACCCTGGCTGTTGAACAGGACATAAAACCCCAACTTTGACTTTGTATTTGGAGAAATAACTAATTTATGTGTATATATTTGTATCAAGGAAATTGAGAGAACATGTTGTTAAAAAATGAGGTTCATATATTAATGGTCAAACTATCTAATTATGATTAAATAAAAAAGCAGTATTTAGGTGGAATTACAATATGGTCATACTTGACTGCCTTGGTGGAGGTTTGTACTTCAGGAGTGCTTTCTGCACTAGTTTAGGGAGGTATTCTAGATATTTATTCTTTAGTTTCAGGCATTTCCAACAAATGTTTAGGTTGGGAAAAATTTAGGGCAGCCATGTTTATGTTTTTGTTTACAAAAGTTAAACCAACTCCCAGTTGGACTTTACTTAAAGCCCAAGACTTGGCCAAAGCTTAGAATTATTTGATTTGTGGAATTCGCATAGTCTAAGACCACAGACTTAGCCCAAGTTTAAGTCAAAAGCCTGAACTTTAAGTCTAAGTCTGGGCTATGTCCTTTTGTAAAACTGGTCCCTGATTGTGCATGTTATTAGCCCTACCTGCAGCTGCTGATGCTGTCCATCACACAGTTTGGCCAGAACTTTAAAGATGAGCTGAATTGTGCCGTCATCTCGGAAATACCTCTGTTCTTCTCGCTCAAACTCCTCCTCGTCCAACTCCTTCTGTATGTTTATAGAAAGCAAATATGCAGTAAAAACGTTCAGGTACCTGTCTTTTTAATAAATCAAAATATTCTGTACCCAAGAAGAACCTGAACAAAGTAATAACTGGTACCAGAGTTAACTGAATCTCTCTTAAACTCGAATTCCTTTTAATGCACAAATGTTACACTGACCCATACATTTAAAAAACTAAGGGCACTGACACATGAATGAAATGAAATCTCTCACACAACACTCTGTAAAGTAGAATTTCTATTTACCCACATATACATACCAGGGCCGGTATTCATTAAACTTGCTGACACCAACTTCTGTCTCAAGTCTTAAGTTTCGGTCTCAAATCTGACACCGATTTTGGTCTTAAACTTGTTAGCTGTTCACAAAATAGTTGAGACCAACTTAGACTTAGATATGGTCTCAACCTTAAAACTGGAACATGGTTCTCTCAAATGTTTTAGTAAAAGTCTCGACCATTATTTCATCTCAACTGAGGGACGTTTTTTATTACTTCTTATAACTTAAGGTAGAGTAGAATTAATTTACAATGTATAGAATACTTGGCCTAAATTTTTGTTACAACTGGCAGCCAAAATTTTGGTTTCAAACGTACCTTTTTAGGAGACAGTGTTTCTGACTACATAGCCACAAAGAAATAGATCATGTGACATGCAAAATAAAAAAAAATTGACACAATATTTTATTTTACTTTAACAGACAAAAATAAATAAAAATTATAATTTTGGTTATGAATTAGAACACACAAATAGCTTTCGACCTTTAAAAATGTTGGATATATATTTGCACGTTTATGGTTTGTTTACATTGGAGACTGATACTGGTCTCAGCTTAGTCTCGGCTGAGAACCTCTTTGGGGATACAAAGTTGAAACGTGGTCTCAGTACCATTAAAGCACCACAGTTTTACACTGTTATCAGGAATTCCTGGTCACTTAATACCATAAACCACCACAAATTTACCCTGTTATCAGGAATTCCTAATTACTTAATACCATAAACCATCACAATTTACCCTGTTATCAGGAATTCCTGATTACTTAATACCATAAACCACCACAAGTTTACCCTTTTATCAGGAATTCCTGATTACTTAATACCATAAACCATCACAAATTTACCCTGTTATCAAGAATTTGTGGTTACTTAGTACCATAAACCACCACAATTTTACCCGGTTATCAGGAATTCCTGAATACTTAGTACCATTTTGCTGGTCTCGTTAGATACTACATGGTAAGGTTGAACTATATTGTTGACTGGCCATACACACAGATTCTATTCTATTCTGTTTTGTACTTTTGTAGCGCTTAATCTCTGCTAGGCAAACTCTAAGGTGCAACACCAAAATCAAATTAAAAAATCATCTGTCCATAGCCGTTGCCAGGTCCAGTACCACGGAAATGCCAGATAGAGTGTATGCTACGTTGGAAATGCCTTTTTGAAGAGATACAATTTTAACCTGTTCCTGAAACAGGTGAGAGTTGGGGCAGAACGAACCTCATCAGGGAAATGATTCCAAACTGTGGGAGCATCAAAAGCAAAGCTGTGGCCAAAGTGATTTTTTGATTTATGTACAGATGGACAGAATTGAGGAACCTCCAAGAAACTTTTATCTGGATGGTTATATCTTGTACTAGATCTTCCACAACGAGTAGACAAAAGAGGACCAAAGTAACTGATAATATGTCACAACTATATGTCATTATTTTAATGAAGTCATTTTAATAAAAAGTCAGACAATAATCTAATATAATATACTTATATTTATCTAATGGTTACATTATGTTAATTTTTTGGTCTGGAAAATTAAATGATGTAGAAATGAACAACATAAAAAAATTATGTGTCAGTTACAAAAATTCCACGATCAAAGTATAGTCTATCACTGTTTGAGAAAATAGTGAATGCAATTTGTCAAGCACAGTCTGAGAAATGAGTTGATAGCTCACTCTAATCAAATATTGTTACTACAAAAAGCACTAACATAAAAGAAAATATCCTTGGTATATGTAGATTTGTGTTATCTAAATGTCATGCTTGTGACCAGCACAGCGGTATATAAAATTAAATATAAATGCCTTTTGTACTGTTATCACCTTATAGATAAAAAAATATTTTAAAAGTATGCCAAACAAATCTTATACTATCTTATGCTTAACATTTTACTCATCTGTGGCACCAAAAGCCTGTAGTAAATAAAAATCATTGTTTTCAATTTCTAAAAAGTCATTTACAACTCACCTATATTCTCTGAAATATGAACTCACCTTTTTCTGTGAGGCGTTACGCTTAACTCCTACTTTTGAAGATTTGCCAAAACGCAGCATTTTCCACGGTGGCTTTTTCTGAAAATAAGGAATCACTAAATAGTAAGGCTAATGGCCTGGTCATAATTTAGTAGTCAGAAACTGAATTTACCCTATTCTTTAAGAAACTGGTGAAATGGTATCATACATAGTAAATACCAGACCTTTGGTATTTAGTAGATATCATGCTGTTAGTACTATCGAGTAGAAGGTAAAATGTCCTCGTGACTATCAGATATACACAGTGAATGTGTATTTTTGTGTGTACAGATATCATAATGAAAGTATTGGAAAAAGTATAATGTGAATACTCCTTTTATACCTCATATTACACAATAAAACAATTTATAAATGGAATAAAGTAAATTGCTTATGCAAGTGCATTCATATCTTCCCACAATGGCTTCATCACCCCAACAGGTTATGGGCCCAGGATGTGCTTTGATGGTGATGAAAGCAAGTACAGGCTGTGGGAAATAAAATTCCTTGGACATATGAGGCCACAGAAGATGTATGGAATATTCTTAGGACCTGATCACCACACTGCTGCAAACAACTATACAACTGATCTAGGTCCTAGATGACAGGAGTTTAACCCTAATCAAACGTGATGCATAAAACAATGGTGGTAAAGCTCTTAGGATATTACGAGAAAATTACCGAGGTAACATAAAAACCACGTATATCTCACTTATTCTGTATACACAACTTACATCAATGGAAATGGGTGAACAAGAATTAATAACTGACTACTTTATCAGGGCTGAAACCACCTGTAATGCTCTTAAAACTGCTGGTGAGATTATCAGTGACAGTTTTTTGATGGCAATAATCAGGAAAGGACTTCCAAACCAGTAAAAACCTTTTGTGCCGTTATGACACAGAAAGACAAAGTGCCAGCAAAGGTGCCAACAGTACTTTGGTCCAGACAAAGCTGAACTCATTGCTCCTGAAGGTACTGTATTTGATATCACAAAATCAGGTCCCCTGTATTATTTAAATTCTGTGGCCACTTCTGAGAAAATATCTCACAGTAGTAAGGATTGGCATGAGGTAATGGGTCACTGTAACATCCAAGATATACTAAAACTAGAGGATGTTTTAGAATTTTTGGCAATGATGGACAAAGGCTTGTTTGTAAACTGAACAAGTCTCTGTATGGGTTAAAACAAAGTGGCCGCATTTGGAATTTTTTGTTGCATGATTATCTTGGTAGTAGTGGACTTAAACATTCTGTAACAGATATGTATGTGTACACAAGATACATTGATCATGTGTGTTATTATTATTGTTTGGGTTGATGACAATAATTGTAGTAAGTAGCAACAATGTCTTGTGCGAAGTAAGAAGGATGCTGAGTAACAGGTTCAAAATGAAAGCTCTTGGTGTACTATCATTGTTTTAAATGTAAAGTTTACATTTAGAGATGATATTATACATCAATCAAAATAAATTGAGCAAATGCTTGAAAGATTCAGGATGCAAGATTGTAAACTAAAACTTGCTCACTGTGATCTAGGTTTGAACAAAGTCAGATCTCAAGTGTCAAAACAAATTGAAGACTCTGGGCTGTACAGAAAAATTGTAGGCAGTCTAATATATGTAATGGTGTGTACTAGGTCCGACATTTGTTACAGTGAACAGTACTGTCTCAGTACTATCTGCCACTGTGGCCTAGCTGGTAAAACACTTGTCTAGGAACTCAGAGGATGTGGGTTCAAACCCAGGTACAGGCAGATACATAGTGGCTGATCGGCTGTATTACACCCATGAAGCCTTAAGGAAATTTTTCTGCCACATAAATTCCTTTGCCATTCACCTCTGACTCCTCTTCATGACTTGGTTTGGTGTACTTCTGGTTTTCTCTTCTTTGACTTTCATAAGCTCTCCTACAACATAATAAAAAATATATATAATATAGGAGCAATGATGGACATCCTGGCTTTATTATTCAGCCGATCGATAGTTTAAAACCATCATAAAGCACTTGAATATGTCTTTTATTCCTATTGTAAAATGGTTTCATTGATATTTTGTTTAAAATAAGGGGTAAATCTTACGCAAAAATCAAAACAAATCCAATGCCATGTTGGCTGTTCCATTAACAAAAAATGCATAGTGATGGATGTGCAAACAGCCTTTTGCTTAAAATATTGTAAGGAAATCCCCCACAGAATTCCGTAATCTCTGAAATATTAATGAGTAGTCAATCTTTAAATGAAATATTGATAAAAATCCCCACTGAATCATTTGACTTTAAATTTGCTGCATATTATTTTACCTCGAGTTGTTTGTTTACATTGTATGCGAAGGGACGATGCACGCAGAATTCAACAGCGTTGTCTTATTTACTGTTCTATATTCGCGATTCCAGCATAGCGCAAAAGATGTGTCCAAGGTCACTGCGCAGCGTACCATTTTAGAATAGGTGTTGGTGTCGCACTCAATTGAAATACTAGTATTCCTCCTAGGGGATTGTTGTCAAACAAAAGGAAACCCTCGAAGAAACCGTGGGAGTAAATGAAAGAACTTTGTAGCGTAATGGTTATATTATCATTATATTAATGTCATTATTATTTATCACATTGTCATATATATTGCCACATTCTCCCACTTTATAGCACGGATTAAAATCATTCTAGTGTCAGGTTAACAGTCAAAAATAGTGAAAGATCTAAATAGAAAACAACAAAGAGAAAAAAAAGAAAATGATGTTATGAGTTTGGTAGTGTTAAAAGCAGTATAGTCACTGTGTAGCCTGAATATCAATAGTTTAAGGCCCTTTACAGTTTACACCTTAGTTTTTCATGAAACATTTCCTGCACAAAAAACATAAATAAAATCCACTTGGTTTAACAATTCTACTACATTCAGTCTAACTTATAAATATGAAGTGTATGTCTCACATCAATTGATTTACATGGTGGAGAATATTGATTTAAATGAAGACAATACGAAAATTGTCTAAGTGACACACATTTTAAGATTTTATCATAAGGAAAGGGGAAATTAATACAATCTGAGCCTGTTTAATTTTGCTTGTCATAAATTTTTACCTCTGCCACAGAGGTATTGTTTTCAGGACTATTTGTTTGTCCGTTTGTTAGCAGGATTATGCAAATACTACTGAATGGAACATCATAATAAAAATACAGAAGATGAGTCTTGGTTCAGCTTAGATCCCATTAAATTTTCAGAGTGATCTGGATCACCATCTGGATACAAAAAATAATCCAGATTTTCTCATTTACTTAATATTATGTGCCTTGTCAGAGGCCTGTACTCTCTGAGTGATCTTGTTTTAATTATTTTATGATATTTAAGCTAGTTTTATCAGAAAAATATTTGAAACTGGCTCGATGTTTGGATATTTTGGGTTACTGAGTTAGAAACCATACACACTGCAAAGTTTTGACTTAGGATTAGCCTCTTGTTTCTGGTTGTATTCTCCATGAAAGAATGGAAAATGGGTGTCTGTAATAATACAATATATATAGTTTTTCAAATATTCTCTAATGATCAGCAGAAATTAACATAAAACAGGCCACTAGTTACACAAACCTTTCCATTGCAAGGGCACTGGTAGACATAAACTGAAACATCGATATGTATGTCCCATTATTTGGAACAAATATCTCATGTAGAGAATACTAAATTTCAGTGTGGACTAACCTTTCTTTGGCAAGAAGGCTGGCCTGTTTTAGATAATCTAGGACCATCTTGAAGAACATCTCATCTTGATTCTGCTTGAAGTACTTGATGGTCTCATTCTGTACACTGCCATTAGCATCGTATAGCAGACAGTTAAGTAGTGCCAGAACTTCCCTAAAGATGGCCCCACTCTTGCTGACCAAAAGGTCTAGGATGATTGGAATTAACCCATGGTTTACCAGAAAGTCTTGGAGCTGTAGCACATCTGTCATACGCCTGGTAAAATCGATAAGTACAACAGAATTTGTTGAAATTTTTCATCTTATTCAGCAATTTGATTAATTCTGCTATTGAAACTATAATCATCTGAAGAAATTTTCATCATTTTAAATTTTAGCCATTTTCTGCCATGAAAATATTTTATATTGCTACAGTTTACTGCTATTTAATTCAAAATTAACCTTTACTTCTTTGAGTATTTGCAATCTTGTCTTTTTTAATCAGTGACACTTGTAGAATTTTTCAAACCAGTTTAAATTTATTTTAAATGTCTTTATTCAACTCTCATTAATCCTGTATTACTACTGGTTTCTACATAATGACTAAGAGAGACATTTTATATTTCCTTAGCCTGGACTTAGGCTAAGTCAGGGACTTAAATCTAAGCCTCTTGTCTTTGCTAAGTCCTTGATTGAAATAGATTTGACAAAGGGTAACTTAGCTAAGTCCTAACTTATCATATAACCACAGTGACAGTGGTTTTCTATGTCATGTGAACCTTTAAATCCTATAGTCACAATATTTCAGTGGTGACATTTTTCTTTTGTTTAACTCATTTAAAATTTTTAAAAATGCTGTTTTTCAATGGAAAGCCTTGCAGCCATAGAAATATGTCCAAAGACTAATATAAAGAAGGATTCTATGTAATTATTTCTCTATTTGCAAGCATTTCAAATTTTGAAGTGAGAAAAATATATGGCAGCCATATTTAAGTATTTGTTTACAAAAGTTAAGCTCACACCTCGGTAGACTTAGCCAAGGCCTAGACTTAGTAGCTTTATGAGACCCTCTAAGTCTAAGACAACAGACTGAGCATCACTTTAAGACTAGTTTAAGTTCAGGCTAAGTCCTTTTGTGAAACCGGCCCCAGAGATGGTGCAACTCTTATCCTTCAGACTGGTACAATATCAGGTTAAATCCACAATAAAAACAGGTTAAATACCTATGTCCACATTTTTGTATGTGACTTGACCAATGTTTTGAAAGCCATGTACAAATGAGTTAGAATTAACTAAGGACAGTGATAAAATCAATGTAAAATTTCTGGCTGGGTCCAACTCAATAAACTATATTGTTGTGCAAATTTCAAATTTACGTTAACTTGGTCCTTCTCTTCCCCTCCACATGGTCAGGAATCAGTACAATATTGTTGTGCAATATTGCTCTCAGGATCTGCAGGGTTCTGATCTCTAGTTCTTCATCTTCTGTGGGAATGCCCAGCTTTGCCCTTTTTGCAATGATTCTGTAATCGAAATACAATAAACATTTCCATTAAAGTTACTGCGACTGCTTCTTCATAAAAAAAGTTTCTTCAGCAATTTCTCTTTCCCCATACTATTTTTTTACTGCATTAAAACAATGTGTGCACCAATTCTTTCATCAAGAATAAAACATTCCTCACATAAGTGAACAGAAAAATTTGTTTCCCACAAATAGTTATCCAAGCTGTGTTAAAATGTTACCACATAAAAAAGCATTAACATCACTCTAGGTGTTGTTGTTATAGAGGATGGTGCTTCAATACCACCAGATCATGACAATGTCTGCCAGTTCTTCATAAAAAATCAATACAATTTCAATTACATTTTGTTAAATTGAGCCTGAGCCATTAACATACTGGTAATATCTGTCTATAACAGCCCAAAAAAGACACAGTATGTTCTTATTAACAAGTTAAACATACAAAAAATAGCCATACTCGAGTTTCTTGATGAGGACAGTGACTTGTTTGAACTTCTCCATGTCTATGTGGGCTGTCCCTTCCTTCTTGGACAGGAAAGCACTGACGTGGGTCTGGAAGTCAATTGTTAGGGGTAGAGCTTCCGAGGATCCCACTTTAGTGTACTCTGAAAATGTCATATTGTATTGAGTTGGATAACATTCTTTATTGTATTGAGTTGCATAAAATGGCCTTTCTTGGATTATAAATTATGATATATATTCTAATTCAAAGCATTTGGTCAGAGAAAAACATTCCTTTTCAAAAGAAGCTTTGATATTAAATGAAACTGGGAGATATTCAACGGAGTGTTTTTGAACATATGGTGGGAAGGGCAGTCTCCATGAAACTGGAAATTACTATTATTTCCACCACAGCTGTGTGGAAAAGTATATATGGGGCTATTAGGTACAAAAATATGGCTGTCAAACTGACAAAGTGTGGCTGGTTGTCAACCATGGAAAGTTTAATCTCTTTATTATGGTGATATAAATAACAGATATATATGTATATATATCCTCTACAAGCATGCCGATAATTGACCTTTACACTCTTCATTAAAGGTCATCCAGAGTATCAGAAGCACCCTACCAGACCAAATATAAATGCTTCTGTAATTCAGTTATTATTGGTACTACATGTTGGGCATCTGATATCAACCTACAGCAAATCATGGGCTATAGATTGTTCAAATGGTCAGATTTTATCTCTGACTTATGACCAGAGGACAAACAAGGTCACACTTAAATGGTCTTGTATCACAAGCAATATTTACAATGTTTGGTAACCAAATGTTGGGTACATAAGAAAATATACTTCTTTTGGGGGACACAACAGCTGGGTATATAAGAAATGTTTTTCTGACTGCAGTAAACGGTTGTTGGATACATGAAAATTCATATCTTTCTTGGGGATACAACAGTTGGACACACAAGACAATACAATACTGAAATGTAGTATATACCAACATAGTGTAAATGTACAAGTTGTATGTTTGTACAGATTGCAACAGTTAGGCACAGAACATATAATATATAATACATATTGTAACTTCCAATTAAATTGCCAGGTTTAAATTCACATTTACATTTGGTACCTTAATGGCTTTTCTATTGCATTACTATCATGTATGTATCAGTATTGATTGATTATGGATATGAGGTTCATTATTACAAATTATATCAAATTCCAAGTAAACAGTGAACAAATTTTCTCAACAAGTTTTTCTTAGTTATAAATTTATAATGAATAAACATTCAAATCTTTCATTTATAACTTCTATGATTTATTTCAAGATGAAATCCTTTGTGACAGTTATAAGGAGACATAAATATATCACAAAAACTAAGTAAGCATGAATTTAGCTGTAAAGAAATGCATTTTATAATGAGAGACATTATTTAAATATCTATTGATATAGAAAGCTGAACTGCAGTTTGATACTAAAATTTTGTTCAATTAGTTTAAGAAAGAAACCTCAAGCCTTTCAGATGACACTTTAGCTAAAATGTCTTTTTACATTGTGATATTGACCAAAACTGTTAAATATACTTTATGTTTTAATTTTGTACTCATTATGATACATTAGACTCTGTGTAAGCACGAGTGTAAGTGGAGTACTATATGTAAAATCTATTTTTGATCTCCCAGCTTATTTTGCTGCTTCAGTTGTGAGACTTGATCTTATGTATCTAAAGTTTCTAAGCTGAAAGTAACAGGATTTGCAAAGCTAATTTACATGTTTTTCCATGCTGAATTCTTGGTCAAGGTAAACCCCAAGATTCCTGACGTATTTACTTGAGCTAATGTTAGACTTACTGACTGTTATTGAGTTGACTAACATTTTATTTTGGTGGATAGAATTACCAAATAGTATAAATTCAGTTTTATCTTGGTTCAGTTTTAACTTATTCATACTCATCCACTTACTAAAATCAGCAATACAATTTTTAAGTAATATCTATAATAAATTATGTAGCAATAATATAACCATTATACAGAATTTTATATATTCAGAATTCAATACATATATATGTTAACATACTGATGATTTTCAGAACGGGTCTTGCACTTGAAAATGCATAAACAAACATGTTTTGAATGTATAGAAGTATTGTAACACTTCTTCCATGTCTTAGTGTTTTGAATGCATGGACAGGTTAGGTAAAAAGACAAGATTACCCTAATATACAGGATTACTGTGTCATATCTTAAATAAAAATAGCCAGCCTCGGCAGGCAAGAACCGCAGCCTGCAGGTACTTTTAAATGGCCAACAACATTGAGATTTGGGAAAATCTCAGGAACAACTTCTTTTGTAAGAAATATAGAAAAGCCACAAGATGTTCTACAAAAGATTCACAGGCCATGATTTCTTACAAGTAGTTTTCATATCATGAAACCAAAGAAACAATTATAGGGGAGATATAAGGCCTTTTTGAT
Source organism: Sabellastarte sp. h YS-2021 (assembly GCA_964017235.1). Taxonomy (NCBI): domain Eukaryota; kingdom Metazoa; phylum Annelida; class Polychaeta; order Sabellida; family Sabellidae; genus Sabellastarte; species Sabellastarte sp. h YS-2021. The sequence continues at coordinate 21,390,545 of OZ024927.1, forward strand.
GTGATAACCCTCGTATTGTCATTGAACATATGATATGGTGGCCATTTTGTTTCCAAAACAAGGACACAATTAATCTCAGGCAAGCTTTCCTATCCATTTGCATTTTCTGCAAATTTGATGAAGCTAGCTGCAATTGTTTAGGTTAGAGAAAACATTAAACACTTTAGAACAAACTTTAAGACCCGGAAATTTTAAAAGTGTTGCCATGGCAACAGTTGCCACTGAACCCCCCCCAAACCTAATCAGCTGTCAATCCTCTTGGGGTAAACATAATTATCCTGACAATTTGGTGAAAATCCAAGCATGGGATTAGGCTATGGAAAACCCACAAAGTTTAAGACCTGAAAATCTTAAAATTGTTGCCATGGCAACAGATATTACTGGACACTACCAAAACCTAATCAGCTCTAGATCCTCTTAATATAAACATACCTTGAAAATTTGGTGGAAATCCGTACAGGGGTTTAATCTGCGGAATACCGACAAACTTTAAGACTTGAAAATCTTAAAAGTGTTGCCATGGCAACAGTTGTTACCGGATACCCCCCAAAACCTAATCAGCTCTCGATCCTCTTGGGGTAAACATCCCCTGAAAAATCTGTGCAGGGGTATAGGCTGTGGAACACCCACAAGCTTTATGCCCACTGTGGCCGCCGCCTGGACGGCACAGGGGACGACTATAACCCGAGCCTTTATGGGCTGGGGTTAAAAACAAAAAGCAAATGGTTGGATTCCATGAATTGAGTGAATTTTTGTATGAGATTTTTGTAGCATCACCTATTATCGCCCACCAGCAAGAGTACCATGCAGGTATCCGTCCTTCAAAATCACTACCCTGGTGACTTGGTCCCAGAAAAATTGGTGTTACTGTATTGAAAACACTAGATTAAGTATAAATGGAACTTAGGCATAATTAGTAAAACTGAATCCTGTGGATATTAGAGACTCTAGTTGTTCAAAGTCAACTGTATGTAGTGGATGTTAGCCAATATAACTAGAACCAAATCCTGAATATTTTATATAAGTTTTTATCCAATCAAGTTAGTTGGTACAACAAATCAAATCATTTCACATTACCTTATACTGTATTGTTTTTGGGGTGAACAACACAAATCACATAAAAACTACAGGAACCTTTTTTCAGGCAGCAAAAAACCTACCTTTCTTTACCACAGACTTGGACAATGTCACTTTTGGTCCGAGCTGAGCACCAACAGTATTTTCTCTCACATACAGCACCTCACAATTCTTCACAAAGTTCTGCAGTTTAGAATTCACGACACTTTCCAAATCGTGCTGTGAGAGAGATCTTGAGAACATTGATTCCCGACTGTTCATTCCTACGCACGGTCGAAACACTTTGAGGGGTTTGAAATGCAGGTCCATCTGATGTAGTGCTGTGTTTACAGCAGATATACTGCAGCTACAGCAAATAGCTACTCGTCTAGTCACAACCTGGAAATGTGAGCCAAATATACTATTTAGACAAATTTAAACTTCTAGTCTGTAGAGTGATTTAAGTTCATTACCAGATTTTTTTATGTAAAGAGTTTACAGTATTTTTCTTGCTCAGTTTTTTGCGCAACGTTTTTCTGTTTTTCATTTTGTCTGTTTGTTTCTGTGTAATGTTTTAAATTTTTTTTGTTGTTCTTTGTGTATGAGAAACAAAAAAAAAATGAAAACTAAATGACAAATACAAATAACTGAAGTTGCATTATGAGTGTGAAATAATGTAAAACTGGACTCTCAATTAAATGAATGAATTATTTCTTGCTAAGTGGTTAGCTCCTATACATTACTTCTTTTCACCTTTATTTGATCTGATTTAGGCATGTTATACTTGAGGTTGCATCATTCTAAGATAGAGGACTGCATGCCTCAAAGAGACAACATCAATACATCTTACTGCAACTTACTTTCAACAGTTCAAAATGCTTCTCTAGTTGGAGGGTACTTGTCAGCACTGGAGCAAACTCAATGAGCTTCACGGCCAAATCACTGAGAATCCTATGCTCGTTATTTTGTTGTACTGCATCAGCTGTATATCGTTTACTGACCATGTCCAACAGAGGCAACACGCCATCCACAAAGTAATACAAGTTTGACTTATCCAGTTCTTCAGAGGTCACTGCTACAAAATCATCCTCGACCTTCTCCAAGCTCAACCGACCATGGCCCGATACACTGAAGTTGATGTAGTCCATTAGTGAACCTGCTAAATGGATGCATTGTTGAAGGAAGTCCCAAAGCCCTTTGAGTCGCATGGTGTAGCTTATCTGTCCAGGGATTTGAGATTTGAGCGCAATAAGGGTGAAGTATTTCAGATAAGGTCTCTTGAGGTTATTTGGTACAGAGTCATTGGTCATCACACCCAACACTTCTGAAGGAGTCAGGAGGTTTTGACAGAATGACTGTACTGGACCCTTGGTATTCTGAAAATTTGTAAAAACAGTCCCCAAAATATGAAAGGCAGTTAATAGGTTATAGTCAAAACCTCCAAAACAATGCTCTGGGGAGAACAACTGTATCACAAGCTTAGGGTTATGCAAATTAACATTAATCTAATCTTAGCATTAAAGTCAGTAACTTGACAAATGACCCCAAAACACAAAACCTGAACCAGAATTTTGAGACCCAACAATTGAGAACAAAATTACAGCCAGCCTATAATTAACACAAAATGTAAAACAAGAGCACTCAGAGAGTGCAAACCTGCACACAGGCATGTAATAATAATAAGTCAATGAGCAAATCCAGAAAATTTTGTTCTTGGTATCTAGATGGTGAATGGGATCACTCTCACAATTTAATGGGATCTCAGACAAAGACCCATCTTCTGATTTTTTTTCATGAAGTTCCAAACAGTAGTATTTGTGTACCGGTAATCCTGCCAACACAAAACAGACGAACAGATACATGAACAAACCAACGGTCAAGATAATAATACCTGTAGCCCTGTAACAAAAGGATATTAAGTGGATGCTAAGTATTTTGAAGATTGCCACAAAATTTAAAGGTCAGATTCAAGCAAAAATAAGGCCATAACAAAAAGACTGTACTAGACCTTTGATATTTTGAAAGTTAACAAAATATTACAATTAAAAACATGCAAGATGGTATCGGAATAGAAACAATATAGTACCAAGTCTGTAAATTAAATGAAAAAGCTAAACAACCAGCAGTGAGAAAGCTAATTCCTGCCTACGGGTAGTTTAAAAGTCAGTTTAGGGAGATGATTTATTTTGGGGAGTTCAGATGTACCTACCTTGGAGCAGATGACAATCAGGTTGAGTGTGTGTACCAAGTAGGCCCTCATCTGGACTGTACTTTGGCCCATCATGATCTTCTCCCTTGCCTCTTTAGGGATGTCAAAAATAAAGGTGAACTCTGGGTACTTCTCGGTGCCGATTTTCATCACCAGGTCCTGGTTACGTTTTATGTATCCATCGCCTTGTTTGACAACAATCAGATGTTGTAAAACCTGTAATGAATAAAATATAAACAGGAATTCTGTTTCACACCTTTTTCATTAGAAATGCAACTTCCAAATGGCACTAATATGTCAAGGGTGCCATTTCATAAATTATTTTTGTGGCAATTTTCATTAAAAACTTCTGGTTGTGTTTGATATAGCTACAAAGATAAAATTACGAGACATTTTATTATGACTAGCACAGTTCAATCAGTTATTTTTAGCCAAATTAATTTAAAGCAAGGGTGACGTGGTTAGCTTTCACCCAACCACAGAGTCGAATCTTAGGACAGCACTGGGTGTTGAAATCTGTAAACTCTGTATTATCGCCCGCATTTGGGAACCCTTTTCAGATTTTTGTAGCGAGATGGGTATTTGTAGTGACGTGATGTGAAAGGTTTACAAATATAAAGGGTCTGTAGATGCGCAGTTTTACAAGGCTGGTTTAAGATGAAAACCACCAGCATATTTCCTGTCCACAGACTTGCCTCATTAATATTAAAGAGCGAATATGCGCAGTCACGGCAGTTCTTTGTGGGTTTTTCCTGACAATATACAAGGGTGGTTTAAGATGAAAACTACCAGCATATTTCCTGTCCACGGACTTGCCTCATTAATATTAATGAGCAAATATACGCAGTCAATAACGCTGGTTTAAGATGAAAACTACCAGCATATTTCCTGTTCACGGACTCGCAGTTTGAAATTTGATTTTGAAATGAGAAGACATATTTCAATTTTGAAGCGTGGATATATAGTACTGTATATGGATATTTTACACATTCAAGCAAATTGTAAGTATTTAAATGAAATATTTATGTGTTGTTTCTATAATATTACGAATTGTCACAATGAGCGAAAATAGGGAGCCGTAGATTATGCTGTATTTTACAGCTGTCTTGTGAAATTTTTCTGCCGTCCATTTTATAAAATATTGTCAGGAAATAAGATTACCGAACTGCTTTATTTTGTAAATATACTGTAAAGCAATTTGGAAGACAACTTCCTCCAAATAAGAAATGGATTGACAGAAAAATGAAACGTGATAACTTCTAGTACATGCAAAAGCGCCTTCGAGTGGTTGAATGTAGAACTACGGAGTTTGAAATATTTTCATTGTCTCTGCCATAGGTTTCCTCGATTTTGATTTTGATTGGCTGAAAGACAAATGTGTAGTACCACCGTGACGTCACTTCATTCATTAATTTCTTTGCGGTTTATTTGTTTGATAAATGGATAGATGCCCAGACAGCAATTTTACATTAACAGTGACTGCGTGGTAAACCCTGCAGACAAATAAATTAATTGGGGTTTCACCTCTAGAAACCAGCAGACGAAACCGTTAAAAAAGACTCCTTCGAGTAGGCCATCACAATAGCAAAAACAATAGTTTCGAGGACATACGGGTCCTTGGAGAAAGCCAGACGAAGTGCTAGACATGCTTTTTACTTCATAAAATATAACTTAATAAAGGCATTAAAAATCTTCAAAATGGCAGAGTGTATAATATACACCTGAATGTACAGATATGTGAAGAAATATTATGCAGAATTTGGTATTTAGGGGTTTAAACGGCCAATTTAAAATCGTGGCCGCAACTCAGTACATAACTCGAATCAAAGATTCGACTAAAAACATCTAGGTCATGATATTAATATCAGTAACATATATATACAGTAGACTCTACATTATCCGAAATTCTAGGAAGACATTCTTTTAGTTTGGACAGCTCAGGTTCGGATAGCTAAGAGTGAGATGTTCAATGCATTTAGTGGTTTTGTCAATAGTTGATAATATATTGTCATTTTATTGCATGGAGGTGGGGGAGGAATTAACTAAATGCCTCATTTTGTAAATGGGGTAAATAAATGTAATGTATGTAATGGCCTTTCATGAATTCTAGTTAAATAAATATAAAGATGTCATTAAAATCACTTATTATCTCCCATCGGCCTCAGCAGACAATGAAACCAAAATATGGGAGACACCATAAAAATTCAGTTAAGCTGGACTTTCGGATAATTGGGATTCGGTTAAGCAAGCAATTACTATTTTGTTGTTGTACAATCACATATACTGGTGACACTAGAGCTGAAACGATTAGCAAAATTTGGTAGCCGGGTAGTCGCTTGCATTAACTGTCAACTAACCGATTAACTGTTTCTGACTTTTAGCATGTATGAGAAATACCGAAAATGTGTGTGTTCCTGATGTAAACGAACAAAATGGCAGATCGCAAGATGCTGAAAAGCAAAGAATTCAGTAGATTATTGGGTAAATTGGCCAATAATGTAATATTTTGATATTTTAAAAATAAAATGCATATAAAATGCTTTAATTCGATACGTTTTAAGGTCTTAACTCGAGATACTCATAGTTCCCACGATCGCGTAAAATCTGCTATGTGGTGATATACACAAGAAAACAATTAACCGATTTCATAATATTGGCATTGACTAGAGCTTTGATAACCTACTAATCGATTAGTACGAATAATCGTTTCAGCTCTAGGTGACACACACCCAAAATATCGACTGTTTGTCAGTGTTTACCTGCACTAGATTTGGTGCGGATCCCTTGTACTGTATGATGAGCTGGAAGACTTTCTCCACTTGAACTGCCTCTACACCCCAACACACAGAGCTGTTGTTATGGAAAAGCTACAAAACATATTATATTGCATGAAATTACGGCATCATATGAAAATCAAGCAATATAAATAATGTTAATATACTTTAATATAATATTATACTAAGGAAATTCCTACCTCTTTCAGAACTTCTGCCAGGTCTTTGATTGCATACTTGACACGCAGTAGCACGTTAATGCTCTCAAACAGGAAGTCTTTCACAGTATCATTGTCTTTGGCCATGGCATACAGTAGCAATAGTGTGTCTCTTATCAAAGTCTCATAGTCTATGTTTTGAGTCTGAAAGGATAATGCAAATATCAAAATATATAGCAGTATGTCATTTAAGAATACTCATAGTTTCTGCTCTCAGAGTTTATTGGAAAATGAAAGGGCTAATAATATATATATGATACTAACTTAAAATCCACACTCTATGGCTCACTGGTAACGTTACAATAAATATAAAAAATGAGTATCAACATGAAAAGATTTATTGGCATCCTACAACATAATACTTAAGTTACAGTACCAGATTTCAGCAAATTAAAAAAAAGATAATATTTGAAAATATTATCGTTTCGTTTAAGATCACTGTCATGCAGCAGTTTTATGATCATTTCTCCACAACCATTACTTAGATTTTGATGGATTGTATATGTATGACTAGTACATAATCAGACCTATCTAATAGTGTATAACTTGTCAATAGTAGAAACAGCTAACAGGCTTACCACAGACTTTTGATAACTGAATTCAAGGTCTTTTCAAGGATTTTCAAGGTCAACAACAACAATTCTCAAGGATACATTTTAAGGCACGGCTTCCTTTACCTCCCCTTCTAGCCGTCCATTCCTCCCATAAAATTCTTTATTGACACATGATTTTAAAATTTTATAAACTCATTACAACAATGCTAATTACCAGATCTAATAATATTTTAACATAAACTTCGTTCGGATTAGACATTCTATAGCTAGAACAATGTACACTTTAATTTTCTCTTAGATCATACTTGCTTTGCTGAGTTTGCCATAACCGTAACACTAGATTATGATGCAGAAGTCGGATAATAACAAATTCAAGGACTTTTCAAGGATTTTATTCAATTTTGGCCAAGTTCAAGGAATTTCAAGGCCTTGAAAATTAAGCAATTTCTTTCAAGGATTTTCAAGAATGTGGGAACCCTGAGCTAAATATTTCTAATTTTAAGAAATGCAACAGTTATTTCAATTCACTTGACTTGTGTTGTCCAGTGGGACAGATTTGATTGGACAGATTTGATACATACCCCCTTCTTTCCCTGTTCTTCCATCTGTAGTATCTGCATCAGAAGTGGTAGTAAGCCGTGATTTACCAACACATTCTGAGCACAGTGGTTTGGCAGATGAGGATTATCACTACGCATACAGCACCTGTAGAAAATGGGTACACGTTCAGGTTTCATTAACTCATTCCATGGTGGCCATCTTGTTTTTTTTTCAAAAAAGATTCAAGATCAAATCGTTACACAATGGCCCAATACTGGGTAATTAAATATTTGCTGATGATATCTGCAATGGTTTATATAAACAGAAACAAACAAGGGACAAGGGAGATCGACAATGGGCAAAATTCAGTGAAATAATATGGTTACCCCTTTCCGTATAATTATAGAGGATTCTGTAAAATTGGAACTTCCTCATTCACACGACCTGTTTCTAATTGTACCTGTCTCTCACTTGTATCACAACACCACTACATTTTCTGAAAGCTAATTTTTTTCTTAAAAACTAGTTCTACTTACTGTGTATGAATTTCAAACAATGATCTTTGTGTTATGCTTCTTGCAAAGTGAATCTACTAGTACAGTTATTAGGCCCTGTAAACATTTCTTTTGATAAGATACTTACTTGGTGAGCAATCGTAGTACTTGGGAGATGCTTTGAGCCTGATAAAAGTACACTTTTACAGAGGAGAGTCTGAAAAGCACCGGCATGTAGTTTTGTACATCTTCATGGATAGACAGGGATTGTTTAGTGAGCAAAACCTACAAAGAACACATAGTAAATATATTTTACTCCCCAGTTCCTCAGTTGTGAGTTTGCCTCCAAGCACCCCCAGTGTGTGCTTGGCAGCTAAATTATGGAAACTGTATTATGCCCACTTTCTAAAGTGTCCCTTGTCATAGTGACCAAATTTTTGCAAAAGTAGGGTATGGGCATTTATAACAACGCAAAAAGTCTGACAAAAAATGATCTAAATTTGTCACTCGCATCTAGTATACACCAACAAAAATCCCTCTGCAATAAAATGTGAAATAACTGTTAAAATAAGAGAACATATGTTGAAGATGGATATAAAGTAATCAAATTTGACTGACTATTGGATTTTAATGGAGTTAACTTACCTAAGAATAACATATCAGCAATTACTGAGAATAACGTGACATTATTGGGAGAGGGCGCTTACAAAAACATGGGTGATACTGGTATGACTTATCTTTCTGAATCGTAGCAACTGTAATCAGGTCATAAGATTTTTGTTTTTGGTCACAAGTCTTTCTTTTTCATCCAAAGATTTTTATCATCACTTGATCCAAATCATATTTTATGACACTTTCCTTGCTCTGTTTCAACAGGAGTAATTGAAGTAAACTCTCAAGTTTTAAATCAAGGCATGCTTAGGACAAGTGTAAGAAACAGAACTTGGGTATTAAGTAGTGATGTCTATTTAATTAGAATATACTATTTAGCAGGTTCTTTTTGTTGAAATTTACAGTTATCTGGCATTTCTGGTCAAAAAGAAACATTTGTCTGGTCTCTTGAGATCTGATGCAACAGGATTCAGTAGCACCAAAACAGTTCATAAGCTAATCATAAATACCAAAACATACATCAAACACAGAAGACATCAGCATAAAAATTTGTTGTCATCCAATATCTATGCTAACTACTTATAATGAGAAAAGCATTTCAAAGGAAGTAATATGGATGAAACAATTCTAAGTAAGTCGGAAAAAATTGGACATAATTTCACAAAATAATATACTTATATCCACACAAAAAGGATGAATTCTTTTTATTACAGAAATACAGTGATTGTGGTTGTTGGATTACTTTATGTACGCCCAATGATAGTATGTGTTCATCTCTACCTAGAACTATAAGGCTCTGAATAAAACAGACATTGTTTTACTGGTGAATTACCTGTGCATGTTTGGCCATACTCAGTAACATGGAGTTAGCATTGCAATATTTGTGTAGTAATCTCATTGCCTTCCTGGTCATGTTGTCATCTTTATAACTTGCAAGATTCTGAAAAAAATTTATAACAAAATTTACAGTCAATTTAAAAACAGTGAAGTACATATTTAACCACCTTGGTTCTCAATAAGTCGGGGTACATAACAATCTTCACCAAAAAAAACAGCTACACAACTAATTCCTTCAAGTCACAAAAATAAAAAAATAATATTGATAGTTTATGGTCACCATGAAGTAGGTGTTTTTTTGTGGTCTCTACACCCACCTGCCAAATATCAATGATATCAACTGACCATTTTTAGAATTATTGGCCATAAAAGAAAATGAGACACACATGGACAAGCTGCATTTTATAATCTACTCTCTGGCCAACAAAGTAAAATCCCATAAAAGAATGTTCATAGATCTCCATTCTCTCATACTCGTAGCTAATTTGTGGGGTAATTGAAGGAAAATTGCCAGATATCTTCACCATGTCATATGGTATTCCAGGTATGATCTTGGTTTGTTGAGGCTAAATCTCAAAAAGTCAAACAATATTGTAGAAGTATGCAAATTTTTTCACCACATTTTGCTGCCTCTTTTTGGCGAATTCCGGCAAATTTAAAACTGACTGTATGATTCTATATTTGCCAAAACTTTAGTAGCAGCCTCTCCAGTGTATGACCTGGGCATAAGAAACTGAATGTGATAACATTTTGCTGGCTACAACCAGTAAAACATAATTAAAGATTTAAGTTACTTAATTGTAGTTTTTAGAAACTACAAGCTTACCATCTGGGACTATAATTTAAGGTAAAATGATATCACAGAGGTCTTTACAATAGCAATAAATACCTAGCATTATCGCTCAGTATTTATTCCTAAATTATTTAACAAAATCAGGAAATTTGTGTACTATATTTAATCCCATAGAAAAATCAACTGTGCATTCAAATTTTATTCGAAAAAAGATACATTACCACAAGAATTGCAGTGAGGTTTTCATCAGGTAAGTATGGGTTCTCCTTGAATATTTCATCCACTGCTGCCTTAAGTGACTGTGTAGGTGACTGCCACCACCTAGTGGAAAAAAGTGGAACTAGCATAATAACTCTTAATGGTTTTAACAAAATATAACTTTAAACTTGTCATGAATTTAAAATTTATTTTTACAGTAATACACATATTTTATGATGATACACATTCTTCCAAAATCTGAACCAGATATGCTATGCCCATCGCTAATATCGTAGAATTTTTATTAAATAAAAATCTGATATTTGCGCCCCAAATCCAAATTTCATATTAATCCTAGTATGATTAAATCTAGCCTTACCATGTCCTCTTGTTGTCCTGGTGAGTGTATAGGAAGTCTGCCAGTTGATGTCTGTCCTTCTGTCCATCCCGATCGCTCACTTCTATTTGTCTGAACAGACCCACAAACCTCTGAAAGAAAGATAGAAGTCTACATGATATAATGGTGATGTTGGAGCCCAACTTAGGAGTCAGCCAATCTTAAGATGGGCTATAGCCCAACTTAGGATCCTAAGTTGGGTAGCTAGAACACATCAGCCCAACTTAAGATAATAAAATTCAAGACTAATTTTTACTCTGGGTACAATAAGAATTTTTTCTAGCATTATTATATAATTAATTATATAACATTATCATGAAAAAGATGACATTATCACATTATTATGAAAAAGATGACATTATCATTGGTCTCCTTGACTGTCCCTTGTACAGAAGGATTTTTGTCTATAATTTTTTTTTATTTTGAAAAAATATGCTAAATTTTATCAAAGCTCAATAGTGTTTAATTGCAGAAACTAGAATGAATTGTGTTTCCTGAGCCCTGAGAAGCATTACAATATTCCTTTGATGTTGATTTGTTTGTCTGTATTAGGATGATTTCTTAATTGGATCTGTGGCTATTGTGTCAATATTCTATTGATGTTGATTTGTTTCACTTGGGGTGGGTGAAGTGCATTATAGGAAGACCTCAATCATAAAGTAAAACAAATCATGATCAAAGTAATATCAAAACACAAAGAGGCTTAATTCTATGAAACCTTTAAGGGGGACAACCATTATGTGATTTTATGGGTGAAAAATTTAGCAAAGTTTTATAAACAGCACTTTATTTTCACAAAAAAATGTAAATTACCTTTTTTGAATTACACTAATTATTATTAAAGTGTAATTTAATCAAATAAGTTAATCTTATGTATTCAGGTAAATAGCAGTAATTGCCCACTTAAGAACCTAAAGTGGACAAAATTTAGCAAAGTTTTATAAACAGCACTTTATTTTCACAAAAAATGTAAATTACCTTTTTTAAATTACACTAATTATTATTAAAATGTAATTTAATCAAATAAGTTAATCTTATGTATTCAGGTAAATAGCAGTAATTGTCCACTTAAGAACCTTAAGCTTTTAAAAATTATTACGTTAATTGCTTCCCTTAAACATGTAAACATACCTTAAAAGAATCTTACAACAATACCTATTTAATCCTGTCAGCTAGTCACTCAAGCAAAAGTGAAACAAATCAAGTTCAAAAGTAATGCTGAGACAAAAGGTAAATATTAACACTAATCCAGTTAACAAGTCACACAAATAGTCAAACAAATCAACTTGAAAAGAGTCTTGAAACAATAGATGAATTACAACATAATCCAGTTGCCTAATCACTCCCCAGAAGTAAAACAATCAAGCTCAAAGGAGTGGTTTAACAATACACATCTTGTCAGTTAATGACCCTCTCATTGTCAAACATCTTTACTGCCTTGGAATGATAAATGAATTCAGACTAAACCTATCAATGCATACTGAAGTAAATAAAAGGGATTAAAATATAGGTAAAATAATAATAATAATATTTCAGTTTGAGAATAAAAACTACCTGTGAAAATCATAAGTTGGGCTAATATCTGTAAGCAAATACTTAGGAAAGACAAGAAAAAAAAAAGAAACTTTAAGTAACAATAGCAATTCACAATCATAAGGCTGTTTAATGAAAATTTTAGTACTTAAATAAACTGGTTGATTAAACAGTCCATGAAGTATGACATAATGTTTTGCTGATATATATCTGTCAATGCATCTTAAAATAAGCTATGGACATTCTATCTAAAAGGATAATATTAAATTTTAGATTTAAAAAACTTCTTGAATTTTATTATCCTAAGTTGGGCTAATATGTTCTAGCCCATCTTAAGATGGGCTTAGCCCATCTTAAGATAGGCTACCCAACTTAGGATCCTAAGTTGGGCTATAGCCCATCTTAAGATGGGCTGACTCCTAAGTTGGGCTCCAACAGTGATATCACAAGAAAACTCTTCTGATGACCCAAAAACCACTTAAATAAAGAACTAATGACATTAAAGTGTTGCCTCATGATGAAATAAAACTCTTCTAATGACCCACAAATGCCTGTAGTAAAGATAGAAAATAATATGTATTTATACCAGTGCAGTAATGCAGTTTCCCTTTAGCTCACTGTGATACATCTGCTAGCTCACTGTGAAACATCTGCTTTGATTCTAATTCTAATGGCACTTTTACAGTGCTTAAGCTCTGTCAAAAGACAGACTCTAAGGCACATCACATCAAGAAACATTGTTCAATATTTATAAACCAGAGATATTGCAGGGGTCAGCAGCACGGAGAGAGCAGGAGAAGAATGGAAAATTAGGGTGGATATGTTTTTCGAAAAAGATAAAACTTCAGCCTTGACCTGAAGGAGGCAAGTGAATTTGCAGAGCAGACCTCATCAGCAAGGTCATTCCAAATCATAGGTGTGTCATATGCAAAACTGAGGCCAAAATGCTTTCGAGACTTGAAAACTGAAGCAAAGTGGGGGACCTCAAGAAAAATGCCATCAGATTGACTTTGACGAGTGTTATATGCACTATGTATGGGTATCAGAAAGGGTTCAAAGTATTTGGAGTTACCCCTGTGTAGAAACTTATATACAAGCATGGCAGTCTTAAAAATACAGCAGGACTTAATCGGCAACAAATTTAGTGCTTTTCTAACTGGAGTGATATGTGAATACTTGGTGGTGTTGGCCACTGAAATCTGGCAATATTGTTCTGAACACACTGAAATTTATGCAGATCCAGGGCAGAGAAACCTCTAAACAGAGAGTTACAGTAATCAAGACAACTTCTGACAAGAGCTTTGGCAGCCATAAGGGCAGCTTCATGTGTCAGATGTCCTCAGAGTCGCTTAAGATCCCTGACATGAGTAAAACAAGCCTTGCAGACCTTCATAACATGACATGAGAATGAAAAATCTGAATCAAACCAGACACCAAGGTTCCTAACTGCATCAACTGGTGATATAAGATTGCTGAGTATATTGACTGGGAAGGAGTGATCAAGTTTTTCACGTTGAGACTTTGAGCCAAACACAATGAATTCGGTCTTATCAGGATTTAGCTTTAACTTATTTGTAGAGAGCCATCTCTTAACATCATCTAGGCAGTGTGATAGCTTATCAAGGGCCGAGGCAACATTTTTATGTGTGAGATGCACATACAATTGTGTGTCATCAGTGTAGAAATGGAAACTAATACCAGGATGATTCCGTATGACTTTAGTTAGAGGAGTAGTATAGAGTGAAAAAAAGATTGGACCCAAGACAGAGCCTTGAGGCACACCATACAATAACATTTTGGCATCAGATAAAATTGATCCAATCTTAATGCATCGAACACGGTCTGAGAGGTAAGACTTGAACCAATCCAGGACTACCCCACCGACACCAAAACCAGGAGCTAAGAGAATCAAGGCGCATAACATGGTCAATAGTATCAAACACAGCTGATTGATCGAAGAGAACGACAACAGTAGCCTCACCTTTAGCAAAAGCCAGATGAACATCATTCTTAATTGAAAGCAATGCAGATTCAGTTGAGTGACCTAGTTTTTAGGTGGACTGTCTGACATTTCAAGCTGACATTCATATCATAGTTCAGTGGTGTTACTCTCACTGGATTGTTTGTGTAAATTACTACCCTTGAGCCTCAGCTAGGGAGCTGTATACAACTCACCTCAAGTGTGAAGTGCCTCTGCAGGTCCATAAGTTTCTCTAACACAACCATTGCCTGGAACTTTACATCTATGAGTGTCTGGTTGGTCTCATCCTGGAAATACTTGGCCCTCTTGGCAGAGAAAGGAATGTGTGTGCTCTTCCTGGTCAGGCCAGGAAACAGGTGAGCTAAAATTATACATTGTACGTTAAAAACAGGTGTTTTCTGTTTTTTGTAAATATCCAGTTTCATATGGATAAATATGGTATTTGACATTTGACTGACAATTAAAAATGTAAATCATATCATATTTATCAACGGTGGATGTAAATAGTTCAGGCCTGGTATTCCCAAAATGGATCAAGATGAGTCAAAAATCAGCTCAAGTTTACACCTGTTAACACAAACTTAAGCTTATTTATGGCTCAACTTGAGCTTGATCCCTTCTGTGAATATGGCCCCTGTCGTTTTTATAAATTTATGGTTTTGTATTAGTTTTACCAAAGTCATTCATGTCATCTGAATGTGGCTCTGGCATCATATTTGTCTCAGCACAGCCACACATCAGACACATCTCTGTGTAAATACTACCAAATACTTTGTTGTGTCATTGCCATGTATATGAGCCTGAAGTATCACACATACCTATGGCTGGTGTCATAGTCCGTGCTGGTTTCATCATGGCCTTGTACCTCACACTAGTCACCTTGTTCTGCTCACCCATCAGCAGCAGCATCATCACAGGAAGCAGCTCCTTCAGGCTGGACACATCGCAGTAACCAAACAGAATTAGGTCATGGACGATCTGAACATGAATAAGAAAAAAAAGTTGAACTAGAACAGAATCAGTGAAAAAAACAATGACATAGCTGATCAGAATCAGGTTGAGGGGGAATTGTGCATAAATATGAATAAATGCGACCAATAACTGAACAGAACAAGGTTATGAAGGATCTAATCTAATCTAGTCTACTGCTTTGCAGGCGCAATATCTACCCCACAAAGGGGATCTCAGTGTGCTAATTAACAGAAATTGTTTATTGTAAGGAGCGTCGAGGAGCGGTCAAGGTCAGTGATCCGGAGTTATGGGTGTGACCAAGAGGGAAGGAGACTAAGTTGGAAAACTGCAGTTGAAGAGGTGGGATTTAAGGTGTTTCCTGAATGATGCAACAGAGGGGCTATTTCATATTGGAAGGGGAAGGAGTTCCAAAGAACTGGGGCATAGTGACTGAAAGAATTAGAACAGTGTTTGATTGATTTATAAACTCTACGTTCAAAAGTGGGGGTATGGAGGAACTTAAGTTTGGAGGTGCTTCACCTTGTATTTCTGGAAGAGGTGTAGGGGTGAGTTAATTCTCTTAGGTAAGCTGGTTGACCTTGGTTGAGAATTTTGTATGTAATGAGGCCTATTTTAAATTGTACCCTGTGCCTGACTGGGATCCAGTGGAGTTTTTTCAGTTGAGGAGAAATGTGTGAGAATTTAGGGGAATGGTTGACAACCCTGCAGAGTGAGTTTTGGACCCTGCTGCAATCTCCTTAACTCAAAATCAGTGAGTGATATAAACACAGAATTGCAATAGTCCAATTAATCTGCTGCTCACCAAAACACTTGCTGAGAGAACTGATGTTTCAAGGTCTAGCAGGGGATGAATTTTGTAGAGCTCTCTGGTAGACTGAATGACATGTGAAACATGGTCTGAGAGAGTGAAGTTAGAATCAAATACCACTCTGAGGTTCTTGACACTTTGTGCTGGTGAGACCCGATTACCATGTATATTGATCTCTATATAAACAAATAAGGAAGTTATCAGAGATCAGAGTAAAACCAATCAATAACTAGTGAATTAGATCAAGGCGGGTCCGGACACAAAGCAAAAATAAACCAAGCAAATAACGTAACAGAATCAGGTCTAGGCAAAAAATGGGGTCGGATATGCATTTTGCAATAAGTGAGCCAAATCTAGGTACCTATGTTTTAGTACGAGACAACTGAAAGTCACATAGAAGCAAATATGGCAGTTACCGAATTGGTTTCTGGTGTTGCATCTTAGAGATTGCCTTAGGCAGAGATTACTACACTATATAAAGTCCAAAACAGAACAGAATACTGCTTGAAAACTGTAAGCAGAGCATGTATACTGAATAAACAGATAACTAGTAAATATCCAGTCAGTTTAAACAGTAAGCCAACCACAAATTTTACCCGATCATTTCACCCTCACTAACTCACTGTTATCTGTGCCAGAACTAGTTTATTCTTCATCTCTGTGTTCTTTCTGAGCAGGCAGTTTTCCTTGAGGTCTATAATTAGCCAGTCTAATACATCGGGTCCGTGTACACAGAGTGTATTGTGGCCCACCTCCGCCTGGTAATTCAGCCAGGTGTCAGCACTGCAGCGAGACTCCAGGGAATCATAACTAAAGGCCGTACTGATGGTGTCAGTGACTGGAGTGTTTTCACCGACGTTCACAAACAGGCCTAAAACAAATAGTTTTTTACGCAAATATAAGGCACTACTACAGTGTCTCTTGCATCCAAAACGTAGACAATACAATAACTTTCATTACCTCCACTAAACTATGTTTTCTTTATGTGGTTGTTTTTCTCTTTACTTGTCTGTGTTCCTGATTCAAAAGTAATGAATGGATCTTTATGGACAAAGGAAGAAATGAACAAATGTTGGGAGTAATCCGGGTCATATTTTGGATACAAAAATATGCAGATTTTTCTCAGGTCCCATTTTAAAAGTATTTTCAATGGCTTTCAGTTTGTGCTGGATATGACTCCAAAAGTAATGAGAAGATCTCATGAAACTTTTTCTGTTGGTAGGGCCTTGTGAAAAGAAGGAGTGATTACATTTTTAGGAGGGATCTGAATTATATTTGGGATAAAAACTATCCCGGATTTTCAGAATTTTCATCCCCATCCTCCAAAGGTCTGTAGCCTAGGAGTGCTTTCTAGTTCAGAAATGAAATAGTAATGAAATCAATTGTGTGAAAATTACTTTTGAAAAGTAACTTTCTTTCAAACAAAAGCTCTGGAGAATATTCATTGACATCCCTTGCCTGTTTGTTATTTTTGTTTCATTTTGTGAATGTGTTTCTTCCAGTCTTAACTAAAGTACCAGAAACTGTAAATCGAAAATTTTAATTACTTAAATGTAGCTTTTATAAGCTACAAGCTTACCATGTGGGACTTAACCCGGGGCCAACGTCTTAGAAAAAAAGACAGTTCTTGTTAGCCACCGGATACACTGGTAGTGGTCGTCACGTGATAACTTCTGACCAATCGCCCTACTTTCTCGTTGAAATTTTCTAAAACCTACCCCTCAGCTGTAAACAGCGGGGAGGCAGGGTGGGACTCTTCTAAGTCCCACATGGTAAGCTTGTAGCTTATAAAAGCTACATTTAAGTAATTAAAATTTTCAATTTTATTACGCTACAATAACTTACCATGTGGGACTTAATGCTGAATTCAACCGCCCAGTGGCGGGATTACAGCTGAGACTGGAAGATATGTCATTTTTTCTAAGATTTTGAATTAATATGTATAGAATAGTGCCAGAAATACCAGTCTGAGTCCCATTTACAGTGCCCCGATCCCCAAGACCGGGACTGTAACGAGCCAAAAACCTAAATAAAATGAGAGGCAGTGCTGAAACTGTCTGGATGTTTGATTGTAGGACGGAAGTGCAGCAGTGCTCACTTCGAGGTCTAAGGGTCCCTGAGGGCCCTTCACTAGTGACTGACCAACCCATGGTTGGACATCTCATAAATTTTTTGCAACCTGAATATGAGATTAGTGACAACTAAATAAGTCCTTAATAGAAATTACTTGATAACTAGACTAAGGACGCATCTGTGGCCAAGATGCTGGATGTATCCACCGACAAAGGCCAACTAACATAGTTTAGAAGATAAACAGCATTTTTCGTTAATAAGCAAGCTGAAAGCACTTTTAAGTTTGGTTACCCTTATTTGACCCTGTAGCAGGGGCCCAAGGTGAAGTCTGACCTGATCAAAAGATTCGCAGCCCATGATTTCCTATAAGTCGTTTTCACATTGCAAACCTCTAGGACCAATAATAAGCAGGAGGGGCCCAAGGTCAAATCTGACCACATGAAAAGATTTGCAGCCCATGACTTCCTATAAGTTATTTTCATATTAATGAGTTATTTGGGAAATACTGGCTATCTGCAATACTTCTAGAGATAATTCGCATTTACTCATTTTGAGTAGGTGAATAATTAGCTACGGGTCTAAAACTTCACCAAGTGAAAGCTCTCTCAAAAGTAGGCGAATGAGTTATTTGAGAAAAATTGGCTACCTACAATACTTTTAGAGATAATTCGAATTTACTCATTTTCAGTAGGTGAGTAATTACCTACGGGTCTGGAACTTCACCATGTGAAAGCTGTCCCAAAAGTAGATGAATGAGTTATTTGATAAAAATTGGATATCTGCAATACTTTTAGAGATAATTAGTATTTACTCATTTTGAGTAGGTGAATAATTAGCTACAGGTCTGTAACTTCACCAAGTGAAAGGTCTCCCAAAAGTAGGTAAAGGAGTTATTTGACAAAAATTGGCTATCTGCAATACTTTTAGAGATAATTTGCATTTACTCATTTTCAGTAGGTGAGTAATTACCTACGGGTCTGAAACTTCACCAAGTGAAAGCTCTCCCAAAAGTAGGTGAATGAGTTATTTGAGAAAAATTGGCTATCTGCAATAATTTTAGAGATAATTCGCATTTACTCATTTTGAGTAGGTGAATAATTAGCTACAGGTCTGAAACTTCACCAAGTGAAAGGTCTCCCAAAAGTAGGTGAAGGAGTTATTTGACAAAAATTGGCTATCCGGAATACTTTTAGAGATAATTTGCATTTACTCATTTTGAGTAGGTGAATAATTAGCTATGGGTCTGAAACTTCACCATGTGAAAGCTCTCCCAAAAGTAGATGAATGAGTTATTTGATAAAAATTGGATATCTGCAATACTTTTAGAGATAACTGGCATTTACTCATTTTGAGTAGGTGAATAATTAGCTACAGGTCTGAAACTTCACCAAGTGAAAGGTCTCCCAAAAGTAGGTGAAGGAGTTATTTGACAAAAATTGGCTATCTGGAATACTTTTAGAGATAATTTGCATTTACTTATTTTCAGTAGGTGAGTAATTACCTACGGGTCTGAAACTTCACCAAGTAAAAGCTCTCCCAAAAGTAGGTGAATGAGTTATTTGAGAAAAATTGGCTATCTGCAATACTTTTAGAGATAATTCGCATTTACTCATTTTGAGTCGGTGAGTAATTACCTACAGGTCTGGAACTTCAGCATGTGAAAGCTCTCCCAAAAGTAGGTGAATGAGTTATTTAAGAAAAATTGGCTATCTGCAATACTTTTAGAGAAAATGCAGAATTACTCATTTTTAGTAGGCAAGTAATTTAGCCACAGGCCTAATTTAGACATAAAGCCTACCAATAGAATACTGTGGTGCACCCTCTAATATCCCTTGCAAACTTGAGAAGGCTAGCTATAATATTTTTTTCGTTAGAGCGGTAATGGTGAAATCTCTCTACACACTGCGGCTATCCAGTGGATACAATGATTTACTCAACAGTGAGAACCTGAAAGTAGATATTGCTAAGCTATGCCATGACATAGAGGTCTGCAATTTCACTCTGTTATAGCTGACCAAAAATTATGTGAATAACATATTTAAACAAAATACTGTAAATGTAATAGTTTTCACGTTATAACTGATTTACTCAACAGTGATAACCTCAAAGTAGCTATTACTCAGCTATGCAATGAGCTACATGTCTGAATTTTTTCTATGTTATAGCTGACCCAAAATTAGGTGAACAACATATTTAAGCAAAATACTGTAAATGCAATAGTTTTCAAGTTACAACTGATTTACTCAATAGTGAGAACCTGAAAATAGCTATTGCTCAGCTATGCCATGAGCTATAAGTCTGTAATTTCACGACGTTATAGCTGACCCAAAAGTAGGTGAACAACATATTTTAACAAAATACTCCAAATGCACTATTTTTCAAGTTACAAGTCATTTACTCAACAGTCAGTACCTGAAAATAGCTATTGCTCAGTTGTGCCATGAGCTACAGGTCTGTAATTTCACTATGTTATAGCTGACCCAAAAGTAGCTGAATAACATATTTACACAAATTTCTGTAAATGCAATAGTTTTCCAATTACAACTGATTTACTCAACAGTGTGAACTTCAAAGTAGCTATTACTCAGCTATGCAATGAGCCACAGGTCTGGAACTTCTCTACGTTATAGCTGACTCTGAAATAGGTGAATAATATATTGAAACAAAATACTCTAAATGTAATACTTTTGAAGTTATAAGTAATTTACTCAATAGTGATAACCTAAAAGTAGCTATTACTCAGCTATGCCATGAGCTACAGGTCTGAAATTTTACTATGTTATAGCTGACCCAAAAATAGCTGAATAACATATTGAAACAAAATACTCTAAATGCAATAGTTTTCAAGTCACAAGTGATTTTACTGATGATGGAAGTTACTGAAAAGCCCAAAAGTAGCTATTACTCACTTAGCTATTGAGACAGACACCCAAGTTACTCACCATATTGTAGCTATGAAAAAAGTATCTGAATAACATATTTTAACAAAATGCTCTAAATGCAACACTTTTCAAGTTATAAGTGATTTAATTAGTGCATGATTTCATGAATTTTAATGCATTTTAGACATTTTTGTCTACCAGAGGCCTAATTTAGACATAAAGCCTACCAAAAAGATAGGGTGGCGAGTCCTCTAGCATACCAAGCCACCTGCCAAACATGAAAGAAATCTGGAAAGAAATGTGGACTGTAGGTCGCTAACAAGCAATATTCCACATTTTAGACATTTTTGTCTACCACAGGCCTAATTTAGACATAAAGCCTACCAAAAAGATAGGGTGGCCAGTCCTCTACCATATCAAGCCACCTGCCAAATATGAAAGAAATCCGGAAAGAAATGTGGACTGTAGGTCGCTAACAAGAAATCTCTGCGGACGAGAGCGCGGACGACGACGATGATGAATCCATAGTATCCCCGCTTCGCGTCGGGGATACAATTAAGAAGCAAAAAGACTTTACCCGTAACATCTTGAAGGTAAAGCAATACCTAGATCCTGGGAGAGACTCCTGAAGACTTGGTTGTAGCGGATGTGCCCCCCCCCTTTTTTTCTTTCCGAGGACAACTGGTCTGAGGGGAAGGATCTAGGACTTGTTGTGCCGCCACTACGGGTCCCAGATACATATTGTTGTTGGTGTCTGACCAAGTAAGGTCCTTTAGGTAAAAATTTATAAATGTGTTGTGAGATTTCCAGTGACAGGCTTGCATGATTGGTCCACCGATACCCCACCGTAAAAGGCCTTAGAGGCCACGAAGGCCCGGATGTCATGCGCTTTAACTTGGACCAAGTCCAAGGCTTGTTGATCTGCTTGTTTGTAACCAGGTAGGATGGTTTGTTTCAACCAGGAAGAGAGTGTAGCGGGTCTGATGTCTGAGGTATGTCCTTACAGGTCTTTGGTCCGGTCCAGATAATACCTCAGGGCCCGCACCGGACACAGGGTCCTGTCTTCTTTAAAGTACCTATCTACAATGGTAGTCAAAGCAGGAAGAGTCACCGGAGACACACTTTAAGAACCTTCTCTTGCTAGTTGGTTTTTGGCTATGAAATCAGAAGAAGGGAACAAGGAGACCTTTTCCCATTGGCCTAGATTAGATACTTTGTTTGCGACCCAGGCATGGATTTCGCTGTGGCGTTTGCCAGAGGCTAAAGCTAGCAAGAAAGCAGTTTTGAGAGTTAGATGTTTGAGGTCTGTGTCTTTCATGGGCTCAAAGGGTGCTTTTGTGAGCTCGTTGAGGACAACAGAAAGGTTCCACTTAGGTAAATTTCTGGAACTTTGGGTGGATCCCTGTGAAAACTAGAGAATAACCTATGAAGGTTTGTATTATGTGCAATATGGTGGGCCGTTGGGCCCAAAGTGTCAACGATTACAGTCCTGTAACCATCAATGGTCGAGGGGCGCCTGTGTAAGTCTTGGTACAGGTACCTGAAAAAATCTGAGATTTGTTTCACAGATGGAGTGGAGAAATCCACCAAATATTTCAAATAGGGCCCACTTTGACTTGTAGATGGTCCTTGTTGATGACCGCTGAGGAGCAGCAATTCTCTCTGCCACCTCCACAGAGAAGCCATGTTCTTGGGAGTTGTCCGCTCCTAGACACCAGGCATGGAGGTTTAGCTGTTGTGGGTTGTTATGGAACACATACTTGTGGGACTGTTTGAGTAGGGTCATTGACATTGGAAGTTGTAGTGGGATCTCTGTTGAGAGCTGCACTAGGTCCCAAAACCAGGGCATCCCTGGCCAGCCTGGGGCTATTATGATGATCAGGCAATGGCATTGCTTGATCTTTTGGATCACCTTGTGAAGGAGAGCCGTAGGAGGGTAAGCATAGGCCGAGAGGTTTGTCCAGTTTAGTTTAGAGCATCTATGTCCCAAGCCTTTGGGTCTGGGACAGGAGATACGTACAGTGGAAGTTTGTGGTTCAGATGAGTGGCGAATAAGTCTACATGAGGTGTGAACCACTTCTGGCAGGTCTGTTTGAACACCTGCGGATGCAGAGACCATTCTGTTGACTGCACTTGTTGGACCTGGACAGTAGGTCGGCCATCACATTCAGGCACCCTGGAATGTGCCTGGCTTTCAATGTTATGTGGTAGTGATGGCACCAGGTCATGATCTTCCACAGTAGAGCACACATTTCTGCTGAGTGAGTTCCTCCTTGTTTGTTGATGTAGGCTACCACTGCTGAGTTGTCCGTTGCAACTAACAGTTTGGTTCTGGCACTGGTCCTTGAAGTCTCGAAGGGCCAGGGAGACCGCCTTCAATTCTAGGACATTTATGTGTAGCCTTTTTTCCCGATCTGGCCACAGACCCTTTGTAGAATTTTGGTCTAAGTGAGCGCCCCAACCTTCGTTTGAGGCGTCGGTAAAGAGTTGGATACTGTGGTCTTTGGGATGAAGGTCTGTGCCTTTCATCACGTTTGAGGAATTTTGCCACCAAACTAGGTGGGCTGCAATGGCTTCTGTCCAAGGAAGGAGGTTGTCCAGCGACTGAGGATATATCCAGTGCTCCTTGAGATGAAACTGAAAGGGCCTCATGTGAAGGCGTCCCTCCGGGACCATGTTCTCCGTTGAGGCTAGCAACCCAATTAGTGACATCAAAACATCTTGCAGTCAAAACACGTTTTGACTTGAGCAGTAGGATCAAATCCTGGAGTTTGAGCCATCTCTCTTGAGTGGGTTTTACAAGGGCTGAATCTAGATGGTACTCGTAGCCCACGAACGAGAACACCTGAGTAGGTTTCAGTTCTGATTTTTCCTGATTTATTATCCACCCCAAGGACTGAGTTAGGTCTACCACTGCCTGAGTGTTCACTTGGGCTTCCTCGTAAGACTGGGACCTGATCAGCCAGTCATCCAGGTATTGGTGAATTCTGAGTCCTCTTGAGAGGGCCATTAGTTTCACTTCCTTTACAATCATTGTAAAGACCTGGGGGGCTGTGGCTAGTCCGAATGGAAGGGAGGTGAACTGGAACACCTGAGCCTTGTAGCAAAACCTTAGGTATTTCCTTGAGTTTGGATGGGTGGGGATGTGTAGGTAAGCGTCCGACAAGTCTATCGACGATACCCATTGCCCTGAATGAGGGAGGTCCTGATGGACTCTGGGGTTTCCATTTTGAACTTTACTACATATAGAAAAGTGTTGAGCCTGTTTAGGTCTATGACTGGCCTCCCCTTAGGGAAGGCTTGGTACTAGGAACAGGCAAGAGTAAAACCCGAGAGATTTTACATTTTCCACCCTTTCTATTGCATTCTTTGACAGAAGAGACTGGATACAGAGGCCAGGACTTGGTCTTGAAGGGCCTTGTATTCTGACCGGGTCAGGAGTCCGACTGGACTTGGATTTGAACAGAATGACAGGATTTGTTTGCCAGTCTTATCTGAAAGAACTGAGGCGAACTCCTACTGGTGGACTGAGTGAGGCTGGAGGAGTCATTGAGGGGGAAGGGTTATCATGCCCTCGTCCCCTGGAGTGGGTCGAAAAGACCTTGGAGCCTCGGCTACTCGATTTCCCCCTACCTGGGGAAACGATGGATACTGCTAGGGATGGAATGACCCCCATTGGTGTGGTTCCTGTAGGAGCCTCTAGATGTGGGGAATTGGAAAGGGTTGATTAATAGGGCCTAAACCCTAAGTGTTATTACAGGTGCCTTGATGAGGGACTCCTGTCCCTCCTAAAGTAGTTGTGAATGGGGAACTTTAAGATCTAAAGATCCAGTATCTCACCTGAATTCACCATACCCCTTCTGACTACTTATGTGCACTATGAAATTGAGTTTGACCTGTCTGGTAGTAGCCTTGCTACTGTCTTAACATGTATCCATAACCAGGTTGTATTGAGAAAAACCTAGTGGAGAGCAGCCTAAAGCTCAACTCTTGCTAACCAGAAGGGGAGGAGGGGCTTACCCAAGGAAGCCCCTAGGTAGATACAGATTTGAAAATTTGTGTTCAAAACAAGGTTGTTCCATTTTAAGGGAAAATAACAGACCGACTTCCTGTTGGCCTAGTACATCATTCAGAGTCCAGACTGTGGGGGATCTAGGTATAAATTCCTTGGGGGCAGGGAGGTTAAAAAAACTGCCTAAGTTTCAATGTCCTCCAAAGTGGTTAGGGTGAAGTCAGGCAACCTACTTCCCTAAAAATACAGAGTCAGGACTGAATGAAGGACCTTGTTTGGAAGCCCTCTTGGGCTTGAGGACTTAGACCCAAGCCTCCAATAAGTGATATTTACTGCCAGGCTGGTGAAAAATTAGTCCAAGTGTGTGTTAGGATTGTTCAGAGTTCTGATCTGGAACCATCATCTGAACATCAGATTTAAGATCTGATCATCCGAGGATTAGATCTAGATACAATCATCCGAGCATCGGATTTAAGATTAGATCATCCGAGTAGCCTCGGATCTGATATCTGATCTGATGGTCTAGATGCAACGAAAATCTCATATTCGGATGGATAGAAGTTGGAAATAATGCATCCAATTCTCGGGTGCATTAAAACTCTCGGATGAACTAAGATGTTATCTGGCTTCAGATTTAAGCAGGGATCTGATCCACCCTGGAGAAAGAAGTTGGATATTATAATTTTTTTGCTTCCATGTAAGCTTTGCCTTTCCTTCTTTGAAGGAACTACACAACTGGATTTACGTAAGTAAATCGATAGTGACACAAGGTCACCTGGCCCACCCGCCTCACTGCAGGTAGGGCTAGTTGTGAGATAAGGAAAGCAGAAATTACACAGAATTTTATTAAATAACATAGAATCTAAAAGGCAAGTACAATATTTCTTATATTATAAAGCTTGATGAATTAAAATATGATTAAAATAATGGGAAACCAAGGTTACCTTAGTTTAAAGAAACACGTAATGTCTAGACGATTAGATGAAGGATTCTATTCCTGTTTATTTAAGTATTAACATTACAAATGGTCAATAATACAGGAAAGAAGGGATAAAATATTTAATTTATTGTATTTTATTCAATTTTATTTTATTTTATTTTATAAACGTACTGTAAGAATCTCGCGTCTCTCAGCACATGCGGTCTAGACGTGACGTCATCACAGGGGTTTGCCCGAGGATTCCCCAAGTTAGTTTCGTGCTTTATATCATATTTTAACCCTTAAAAGGGCAAATAATGTTGAAGAACGGGGATAAACCATGAAGAAAACTATGTTATTTGATTTCAACAGGCATATATTCCTGTATATAAACTACCAACACGAGACGTGCACTACAAGAAATTGCTGTCTCGACAATAAAAACGGAAGTTGTTTCCGATGATTTCACTCGACCAGGACTCGTTTGTGTTACATTTATATACATTTAAACCCCAAAAGGGGTCCAATAATGAAGCAGATAGGGCTTAAATATTTTATTTTATTTTACTGACAGGCATATATATATATCCTGTATTAGAAACCACATAAACGAGTCGCTATTGCTTTACAACGTGAACCTGGAAGTGGACTTCAGTTGTAAAATATAGTAAAGATACTTATCTGAACTATGAAAAGACATCGAATTGTGATTCTATGTAATAAAATAAAGAAACTGGTGTAGTTTCCATATCCAAAGACAAGTATATCCTTGTAAAAATGAAATAATATTCCTTGTAAAATAAGGTATTGCTAATTCGCGTGGCCAACAAGAAAGTAGGGCGATTGGTCAGAAGTTATCACGTGACGACAACTACCAGTGTATCCGGTGGCTAACAAGAACTGTCTTTTTTTCTAAGACGTTGGCCCCGGGTGTTGCCACCCGAGAACAGCATTAAGTCCCACATGGTAAGCTATTGTAGCGTAATAAAATGGTTACTGTAATTTAATTTTTGCACGTTAAAGTCTTCATTTATTTCATCAAGATGTGTATAATTACTTTTGGAAACACTACCAAAGATACAGTAAGTCTATTTGTTACAATGCAACAACACAACACAAGCACAAAGAATTTTTGGGACGGTTAACAATTGCAGAATTGATAAGTCTCATTAGCACTAACCCTTTAGCTCTCAAAAAGGGAAATCGACATTATAAGCACTGTGATAGCCATAATCTAGGTCATGCAAACAAACACCAATGAAAATATAACAGTTTTCCTTATGCACTGGTAAGTAAGAATTAAAAAAGCTAAAATAACTAAGATTGAGTGAATTTCTTTTGGAAATGTTTACAAGGATTAAATATGAACAAATATGTTCAAATTTTACAACTTTAATGTTAATTTTAGGATTATTGCAACAGCACAAGAGACAGAAAATATAAAGGTCAATGCACCATTATATTACAATTTAGTCAGTTTAAGTAGAACTGTGATAAGCAGATAAGTAAAAATCAGGTCCTTAGAGACCTTTGTCATTTAAAGGTTCTCGATTACTTGGAAGTCCTGGATAAATGAAATTATTTTTAAAGGCTCTCCCAGATTTGAGTAAAATTGGATAAACTTTAACATGGGATCTCTTTGTCATGAAAGATAATGTTATAACACGATTCTGTGGTACATACTGATAAAAAGCCTGCAAAAATAGGCCCTTATATCCTCTGCGATGTCACTGGACCTCATACACGCAGTGACAACCTCCACACTGAGATATCCTGTGTCTAGGATTGCATCGATACACTCCTGGTTTCTGCCATGACAAAGACTCTCGAACAACCACAGCTGTTGTTTGACAAACAGCGTCTCTTCTTGAGTTTGAGACTGAAAAGACACAGTAATTGTATAACACTAGGACTGAATTCATGAAAGAGATGAGGGTAAAACGAGGCAAAAATCACCTCAAATGCAAAACTATATTGGTTGATTTCTGGATCATTTTATTCTGATTCTTTTGGAAAAATACTATGTAGGAGTGTTAGTGCCAGTGAAAGATTTTTTTGTTTGAATTGTCATTTTAGTTCCTCAATATGTCAAGTAAGATATCTCAACATGATGACTTATTATCTCAACATGTCAAATTAATATCATAATGGTAAATTGCAGTTATGGCCCACTATAAGTGATGACCTTCATACTATCACGGTTAAATACAAATTTTGAACTGTTAAAGTTTACATCTTTTGCCTGAAGAGAGGGAAGATTATACCCCTTTCACACTACAGGTTATATAACCCAAAACTATGGGCACTAGACATAATGCCCCTGTCTTTCAACTACCTTCTCCCATATTGTGATACAGAGGCCCACCGTTCCAATCCACCGTTGGGAGTGCTCAAAATTTCCGCTGCTGAAGCCCTTACCATAATTCACCATCATTCTTCCTCAGTCACCATCCCTTTTCCAACCTGTCACCGACCCATTACATGTGTCTTTGACCCTGTCCATTCATTTTAGCGACCTTCTGCAGATTTTTCACATAGTAACTGAAGGCATCGTGTGCAGTTTATAGAAGGTTGTGACTCGTTCTCGTTTCGGTAGCAGGTGTTCATCCGATGGCTCTATATAAGGTGAGTGGAGGTAAATGGAGGTTATCTCTCAGTGAAAGACATTTGTACTACTGTCATGCTACTGTTACTGACAGTTAAACACCATGTCCCATCAGTGGCAATGTGAGTCATACCTTATGAATACACTAAATGTCAGAAGATATGAGGTGTCCTGGCAGGCGGTTCTGCTGCCCAGTAAGACTTCTAACCGTGGGGTTAATTGCTTGTAGTGTGAAAGGGGTATGAGAGGATTAAGATGACTCAGGAAGGAAGAATGATGACTAAACTTGGATTTAACCAGGGAAATGTGACATCTAAGGTCACCGTGGAAAATATGATGAGGCAGGTATCGCCACTGCTTGTAACCCTTATCAGCTGTACCATTATCAGGGCATTTGGGAAAAGACCAGGAGGTAAAGTGCAAGAAGCACTCATCGCTGAAAAGATATGATGGCTTATACCCATTGTTGCATGCCTTTATTGTCTAACCTGCGCCATGCAAACAAACACAGCAAACAAAGTACATGTACCAAGTTTTATACTCAACAATTTAGCATTTAACTTATTTTTTACTGCCAATGTATAGCCGTCCATTTGAAATGTCAAAACAAACAAAAAAACTGATTAAAACATAATGTCAGTGTGATCGCAGAATGTAAGAAATTTTTGTAAACAAAAGCTCAAAGTTCAATATTTCAGGGTTGACTGAATTTTGACACACCTGATTTCTGATTATATTCATTTCTACATGTTCCTAAAGCTCTACCTTTATTAAACTAGCTGGTAACAAAATATTTTAATATGACACTTATTTTAATTTAGCTGATGTTTGGAGTCACCTCCAATTGTCCTGATTGATTAACCACCCATTTTGATGACATATGATCAAGTCAGAATCGATACTTCTCTTGATTTTGCTGTTTTCTAGGGGACATTCACATTGACCTTCGAATTTTAGTTGTTTCTAAAGTTTTTCACATTTTTTATCTTCCAAAGTACCCATTTCCTGCAAATATTGAAGTAAAGTTAAACCAGAGAATTTCATCAATTTATAACATTAAAATGGTCCAAATTATGATAAAATGCTTTGTTGTTTATAGGAAGGTAAGGTTTATGGAGAATAATGGATTTTTAAAATTTTTTGATGGTCCACTAACAGATGCTACAGTGTCAAATTAATCAAGTGTAGTTATCTACTAGGTCTCCATTTACATGGTTACAGAAGATCCTAGATCCTGTGAGCATAAGCCAACATGGTATAACAGTGGGGTCACATCTATAAAGCAGGTAATATTAATGTGATACCATACCTTCAGTAAATCAGCCAGTACCACAGCCTCTTTTCTCATACGTTTCCAAACGCAGACCTGTCCATCTGCAGTGAGTTCAAACCTGTGGAAAAGTACTGAGAACTTTTTTGTTGTTTGGCAACAATAATCAACATGTTGATGCTTTCCAGAAGCCATAATTACATAGGTGTATGAGTTGTACTCGAAGGTTTCAGATATGTTTAAATACAGACATAATTAGACAAAGATTACTCAGTCAGAAGCTGATATTAAACATATGGCACCATTTTTAGTTTTATGTGTTTTATATTCTGTTAAAAGTTTTGTCCAAAGAGTCGTAATAATAATTTACAAAAGACATTAAAAAGTCAAAAGTACAAGCCAAAAAAAAAAAAAAAATCAATGTTCATATTTTAAATTGAAATGTAGACTCTTTTAAACAAAAATTCAGTTTGTTGTAAAAATCTAGCCTGCACTGAAACCCTTTGTATAAATATTCACTGTTAATTTACTTTATAAAATCGCAACCTGTAGAGATAGCCTTTCCTCTTGTTGACCAGTTGGTCAGATACTTCTTTTTGGTTGTCAGGGATAGCTACACCCTTACATATACACAGGGTACTGAGAAGCTCCAGATACACATGTTGCTGAAAGTACAGATCAAAGACAGATTTACAGAAAGCAGTATAGTGTAGAGAACTTCTTCTTGAACTCTTAATTTTAACCTAACTTTCACATTTTATTAATGTAGCAATATTTAACATGGGAATATTGCAGTGTATGTTATTCTAGTTTTTTCACACTCCTGACTTTAGGATCATATTTACTGACTTCAAAGTTTTAAATTCCTTTACAATAGCCAGGGTTATACTGGACAAGCCTTCAACACTGCCACGTGTGGGAGTCAAGCCTACAAAGTGGAGGCAGCCTGTGATTTGCTTCGATGCCAAATTTGGACCTTCTTCACTGACTTCAAATATGTGGGGCTATTTTAATCTGAGTGTTAATACTGCTGAAACTTTTATACGACAAATGACACCCTGCCTGTGTACCTTCATAAAGTTAACTGAAGGTACTTGTAAGTTGCTCATGTGATTGAAGGTCAGTCAATAATAACAGGCCAGGGAACTGTTTAACAAGAACAGTTTTACTAAGAGTGTACTGAATGGAGTATTGTCTGATGTTTTACTTAACACACTGCTTTAGCCTTAAAAAGTGATTTCAACCATTTTTGGATAATGATACACCATTTTGTATCAAATCCATGAGTTATCAGGAACTTTCAATTAACACACCAATCAGCCATTTTAACGGTTTTATGTTGTGTTCTATTGAGGCAGGGTAATTTCAACAATGTCTTTATTAGCAGTCCTGTGCATGCCTTGTGCGCTACATACAACAGTAAAATATTTACTCCATCATTGCTTGCTTGTGGCTTGATATGTTTCATGTTTTGCATCTTTTAGGTTAGTATCATATGTGAAAAAAGTTGGGATTTATATTTGGGTATAACAAGTTTGCCACATCGAGGTAAGCTATTAAACCTGTAGCAGATTTAAAAAAATATTAAATATACACAGGTGGGTTGAAGTGGATGGTGATATGGCTATGCAGGGCACCCAGTCTTTTACTAAGCACTACCAAGATACAAGGTCTCTTTTAGGAGTTATAAGGACAAGATTGTGAAGTAAGATTCAAATATGAGATATCTCGACAGCACAAAATGGTCTGAGGAGCCCCCTTAGTCCAGAGATGTGAGAAGGTCCTCTCAATCCTAGTTCCAAAACAAGGCCAAAAGGCGTTTCAGTCTACTAGTGCAAGCCACAATGCCATCAGAGACACGAGTACTGCACTGAGGAAGTCAACCATCCAAGTACTAATGCAGCCCAATGCTGCTTAACTTCAGTGATGAGGCAGGTACTCATCATGCTACGCCACAATTCAGGAAAGTCTAGAGACAAAAAAAGGATCTCTAGAAGCACGAGCCTTGCTAGAGCTTTTGCCTAAAAACAATAGGACATTAATGTGGCAAATACCTTGTACTTCCTGAGTAAAATGGTGCACCTCTCAATGAATTTGATGTCAATCCTTTCCATCACCTGTTTCTTGTCTTTACACAATTCTGTCACGACACGAGTTGCATGAGGGGCATCTGTAGACTGGAAATAAACAAATATGCAAGGTTAGTCTTGTACCAATTGCCTGGCATCTCCATCATGTTTTGCTTGCAAAAGCTAGTGGGTATATGTTAGCAGAGAGTAGAGACAGAGACAGATACTTGTGTTGGTCTTCAACTTTATTGTCCTATTGATTTATGAAAAATTTTACAAAATCCTATATCTACATATAAGTTTAACAGACGTCTGAATGATGTAAATGTAAAAGGTTACCGGCTGAAGAGTGAGTATTTTGAACAGTATTTCGGAATGGTGATGTTTGTCCCAGTAATCCTACCTACATTATAAAGAATCTGACTGGCTCTAGAATAAATAACTTAAACCATATTGTACATGAAAAACATAAATTTTATTGATTTAGTATCAAAGAAGAAGGGGTGGGGCCTGTATGTCTTCGAGATGAAAGCCGACTGAATTTTATACTCCGCCATTATATGCTTGCTTAATTATATATATTTCCACCTACATTTTGGTGGATCTGACTCTGAAAGAAGCTGAGGTACTGTGAGATGTAGGTACAGGCAGCCTCATCATTACTGGAGACGACTTCGTGTAAGAGCTCGTAGATCAGAAAAGACAGCCGCTCACTCTCTGCATGCATGTGCTGACCCTCCAAAAAGATGATATTTATCATCAAATCCATAATCTGAAAAATAATGCAAATAAAATACAGTGTGTTGTATTTATACTCCATGCAATATATATCTTTTACAACAGGATTCAAAGTGCTACTCGAACCATCTCATCTGCAGAGCCCAAGCTCTGGTGACTTACATTCTAATAAACCGAAACATGGCCTGAAGGATGACAATTTATCAATGATCTTGAGGTTTTTTAGCCTGCTAATGGGGATAGGATCCAATGGCAAACATTTTAAGTGGTCATCCAAATCACTATATATCTGTGTGCACATGGGACTGAACCCAGGACCCATGTGTTCCTAGGTCGCTGTGTTATCTGCTGAGCCACGGTGGCAGATATACATCAAAATCTGTTATATGATGACTTTTGTACCCCATTAAGTAGAAGTTAATATCTGGTCTATAGAGTATATTATCTACATGAAATGTACCCTGTTATCTGAAAATCCTGATTAAGTAAAAATAATTTATCAGGGCCGTGAGATTTGATTAAACAGGGTTAGGCTTATTCAGTTTTGTGGACACAGTTTTTACCAAGCATAAACCAAGGTTTTGGAGGGAGTTATTCCTATTCTAATATTACAAATTATTTTAAGATAAATAGTTACTATAAATTTTACGGAAAAAGGGTTATTGTTAGGACAGCTATAATAGTACAATAATGTAATTTTATAGGGCAATATGCTGTAGAAATGGACTGCCATAAATGATTATCAGCCTGACACATCCATTAGTGCCCAAGGCTTGCCGAGGGCACTAATGGATGTGAAAGGCTAATAATCATTGATGAAGGTCCATTTTTACAGCATATTGCCCATAAAATTACATTATTGTTATTAGCTGAATTTTATATAACTGGTCGTTGTGCTAGTCAAATATAATGTTGTGACATCATATATGTAGAGGCTAATAAAAATATGTCACCATGACGTTTTGTTCTGACATGGTTCATGGATGGTTTTTTCCGTAAGCAAGTGCCGATTTTTTCACAATAAGCAGTGAACCTACTAAAACATTCTATATAGCATTGGAAAGATATTTTTATACTGCTTGTTCTCGTTTTTGTTTGGTTAAAATCTGTGCACTAAATACTGAGATATTGTAGCTTTAAAATTTCAAGTTAGAGTATAATATTTGTAAACAAATACTTGGTGACGTCAGAAACCAGTCAATAATACTCATTATTGGACCACGGACCGGCCAACAATAAAATACTATGTTTTCATAGACTCGATTCTACGCTGACAATTCCCTAGTAATGCACACTCAGCTAGTAATAATGAGGGGAAATTTTGAACCTACCAGGTTATGCTGATTTTACCCATGAAATATTTCTTGGATTAACCAATCAAATTCACAGACACATTTGTGTCATGTTAGAATAGAATATGAACTGATGCAAGCAGAGATAATAAATAGAATTTTTCCTGAGAAGAAATCAACTAATTAACCTTTTCAAGGATATGTAAAGGGGTACTAATGCAATATCTACTAGAAATAAGTGCCAAAAATTGAGAAATGAACATACAGCTTACAAATTACAATTATAAAATGTCAAATATATGTAAAAATAAGGAAAAATTGTGAGAAAAACAACAGTCAGATGGAAGAATCTGACCAAATATAATGTTTCACAAAGTGCATATTATTTTTGGAAATAAACAAAATTGTAATAGTTGAATGCAGTCTATAAGTATGTACTTTCTCTTAGTAGAGAGTTGGCATCTGTTCGGGTACTTGGGTGTCCTGTGACACCTCAACAGAAAAGTGAGCCTGACTGGGTCTTAAGCACAATAATATAATACGAATTATGTTTGACTGTCAAGTGATTTATAGATGATAAAGCAGAAACGAATGTGACAATAAAAAATTACCACGAATGGCACAATTTCATTTCAGGCCCAAAAAATATAGGGTTTATATTGTGTCTAACCTTGAATTCAATGAGTAAGGTCTGTCTGAGATGGTTTTTCTCCACAAAGACATGCAATTCTGTCAGTGTGCACCGAATGCTCTCTGCTTCACTGCTTGATAACTCTTCTGCTATTCTTATCTGAAAAGAGAATAACAAATACTTTTAATGTTTATAAATCTTTATATTTACTTTCCACTAGCCAGTTTACTCTTCTAATTAATCTAAACAAACAATAACAATTTCCTTAGGTTCCTATGTTCAAGTCTTGAATTTACAGGCTAAAATTCCATTATGATAAGAGTTTTGTGTGATATTCTAATCTTATAAAATGGTCTTCCTGAATATAAAGTAGAACCTTTATTGTTTGACCTTCTTGCTGAGGTAGCAGGTGTTCCTCCAACAGCTATATAAGGTAAGCAGAGTTAATTTGAGGTCATGTCGTAGTGACAGACATTAGCACTGCTCTCATACTACTGCTACTGATGGTTACACACTGTGTCCCATTAGTTGCCATGCGAGTCATACCTTATTTAACCTTCAGTTACCTTATAACAGCAATTATCCACAGAAGGTCACTGAAATGGATGGACAGAGATGGAGACACCAGACAATGATAGGGTGCAAAAGAGACAGTCGATGATGGTGAAAAATTCAGAGGCAGAAATTGGGGACATTTCCCATGGGATGCCAAAGGAATTGGATGGTTGGCCACTGTGTTAGAAGGTTGCATATGGACGTCAGATGGTAGTTGAAGGACAGGGGGCTTTTGTGGGTTATACTGCCTGCACTGTGAAAGGGGTATTATAATTTGTCATTAGAGCAAAAATTTGCACATTATGAAAGTAAAAAAAAATAGCCAACCTCGGCAGGCAAGAGCCCCAGCCCGCAGGTACAGTTAAATGGCCCACAACATTGAGATTTGGGAAAATTTTAGGAACAACTTCTGTTGTAAGAAGTATAGAGAACTCGCAAAATGTTCTACAAAAGATTCACAGGTCATGATTTCTTACAAGTAGTTTTCATATTTTGAACCCCCAAAACAATTATCAGGGAGATATAAGGCCTTTTTGATACGATGACCCTCCTATTTGGCATTAAAGATGTGATATGGTGGCCATTTTGTTTCCAAAACAAGGCAAACTTTCCTATCCATTTACATTTTGTGCAAATCTGATGAAGCTAGGTGCAATATTTTAGGTTACAGAAAACATTAAAGATTTTAGAACAAACTTTAAGACCCGAAAATTTTAAAAGTGTTGCCATGGCAACAGTTGCTGCTGGATACCCCCAAAACCTAATCAGCTGTAGATCCTCTTGGAGTAAACATATCCTGAAAATTTGGTGAAAATCTGTGCAGGGTGTTTAGGCTGTGGAACACCCAAAAACTTTAAGACTTGAAAATCTTAAAAGTGTTGCCATGGCAACAGCTGTTACTGGATACCCCCCAAAACCTAATCAGCTCTAGATCCTCTTGGGGTAAGCATATCCTGAATATTTGGTGAAAATCCATTCAGGGATTAGGCTGTGGAACACCCACAAACTTTAAGACCCGAAAATCTTATAAGTGTTGCAATGGCAACAGTGGCAGCCAGATAGCCCCCAAAACCAAATCAGCTCTAAATCCTCTTGGAGTAAATATCCCCTAAAAATTTGGTAAAAATCTGTGCAGGGGTTTAGTCTGTGGAAGACCCACAAACTTTAAGACCTGAAAATCTGATACCTACCCCTTCAATGACACCTTTAAACAAAGGCACTATGCCATAGACAAAGTTGACATCTTGTAGCAGTGCATGGTCCATCCTTTGTAAACAAAACGCATCCTGAGTCTGAAGCTCTTCTGATGATTTCACCTGAAGATCACATGGTAGTTGAAATACAATATAACAATTTTAAATTGGATATCAAGAGATCAGAGAAAGTACTTCATCTCAAGCGGAAATTTGACAATGTTGGAAGTTTCTTTAACCTGTTTTAGGAAATACCTGAAAACCTACATATTTGGCTGGGTTTTCACACCTTGGTTCACCAGCATGTATGGTTAACATGACATGCACATCCAATGGCAGAATGAATTTTGTGTAGACAAGGCAATTGTACTCCTTGATTGTCTGCATAAAAATTTTTCATCAGATCAAAATATCGAGTATTTTTTTTAGCATAGTGCCACCCTGAGAGATATTCTTTAAACCTCCGGTATATTTATTCATCCAGATGAAAGTTAAGTGAAGTGCATTAAAGTCCATCTTACATTTACTCCAAAAAACTCCAATGTTTTGCATTAAATTTGATCAGATTTTCAGTAGTCCATGTATGTGAATATTGACCATGTGTTGTAACTTATGTGGGATCAAGTACTACTGAGTACCATCACCAAGGCAGGAAGAAAAATATTCACAAATTGTTGAAAAAACTGAGGGATTACCATAATTTGAAGCCACAATATAGCAAAAAGATTGATCTGTTTGTCATGGTCAATTTTTAAAGCTAGGATAATAAGCTATCAGATAAAGCATTCACAATTACTCTAGAATTGTGAAGGCTTTGCGGTTTTATCAGAAAAGTAGATGATGGGCATACGGTCCATATGCTAATGTTACACAATACAATGTCAGTTTGTAAGTTACTTTATCAGCTGTAAATGGTTCCACTCTCTGGCTGTTGCCTTATTTTTACAACTGTCCTTCCACAAAATCTACTCTTGCTAAACAAAAACTGCCAGGTGACCAAAGCAACTAATTTTTGGAAAATGTAAGTTGTTCTGTTTACTACATGTACCAAACATCAAATAGGAATTTCATAAGTAATTGCAAGAATATGATTTGCAACTAGCCATCTTAAATAAAGAAATGGCAGAGACAATCAACAAGCTGTTGACTTATGAGGTGTTCCCTGAATAGTCCCTCTTCAGTTACCCAATGAAATTACTCCAGATATTATCATTGACCAATGAGATTTGTTAACACAGATTTTTACCTGTGTGAATGTCTGTGTTCTTTGTACCATGTGTTCTGTGGACCTGATGTACTCTTCACCACGATCTGCATGAATCCATCGACCTGAGACCACATGTTCTAACTTAATGAAGGAACCATCCACAATAGCAGAACTGTCATTGTCCTATG
This sequence comes from Sabellastarte sp. h YS-2021, assembly GCA_964017235.1. Lineage (NCBI taxonomy): Eukaryota > Metazoa > Annelida > Polychaeta > Sabellida > Sabellidae > Sabellastarte > Sabellastarte sp. h YS-2021. The sequence continues at coordinate 21,428,155 of OZ024927.1, forward strand.
TGAAAGAAAAGCAATGTACATAATGATAGTTTTTAGCTCTTGTGGTGCTAAAGATGGATCATAAGATCTGGCTTTTACAGATGTTTCTGTGAAACCCAAACCAGATATATCCATCTTCATACTGTTATTATGTTAGGACAAAGGAAATCTTTTAAGACTAAAATAATTTACTTCGATGTATCCTACATGACAATTGGAACCATACAATGAGGCTATTTAAATAGCCCTTGTCATTCTGTTTAAGTTGGTATAATACCATATGTCATTGTTGCTTAAAAGTGACCAAAATATGACATAGGAAAAATATACATATCGGAATTCAATTGATGTCACTGAAAATAGCTAATCTCATATGCATTCAGCACTACAAGAGTTAAGTCTAGTGAAGATGTCATCAGTGGCCTAGAGGGTAAGCCAGTTAAGCATCTGGTCAAAGGCTGTCACCTCTGTGGCTTTGATTCCCACAAGTGGCAAGGCTCCAAAGGACCTGTCCGAATGTAACCTTGGCAGTTGATAGGCACGTAGTCAGCACTATGAGAGTTAAGCCTAATAAAGACGTCCTCAGTGGCCTAGTGGGTAGAAACTATTATTTATATATAATAGCAACTTATATAAAGTTAAGTCTTTTAAGGTAAACAAGCTATGCATGGGTACTTCTGATTTATATGACAAGGAATTGTAGAAATGAACTTTAGATTTATGAACTGAGGGAATATAGAAGGGGACTTCAATGACAAAAATTTCAGAAAAGTCTACACATTTACAAGATTCATGGGGGAATATTAAGAATTTTCTTTTACAAATGAGAAAAAATACATGTTCTCAAATTAAGTTTCCTGAATTTTTTGATAGAAAAAAATCTTTTCAAAATATTAAGTTTCTTACTTTTTCCTGACTTGGACTGACAGCTTTGAACTTTTGATTATGTATCACAAGTTCATATTACAACATTTGTGAAGGTAAATGTAATGTTTGAAAGTCTTGTAGTTTAATTCTAAAATTTGTTTTTCAACTAACTTTTAAATTTTAAAGAAAACAGTATAATGTTTGAAACATAAGTAAAATAATAGTTAAGTCAAACATGTGACAAACATATTAACAAATGACAGTGGTACACATGGTTCCAGATTTAGAACTATCCAGACTTCAAAATGCACGTTATTATAATAAATATATGGCTTGTGGGAAAATTGACTCACATCATACATGGGGTGGAGTTTGAAGACAGTAACAGGATCTGTGGGGTCTTTACACAGGGTGACCTTGTCCTCCCGGATACACAGGTAGTGGAAGGTCAGCAGATGCTGGATCCGTACCTGTTGGTTCCACTCAAATGCTTCTCCTGGAAACACGATATCCATATATACAAAAGTGTATCCAGAATATGATCTGGATCTTTCCCCAAATTTCATGAAGATCCGTTCATTAATTATAGATTAATGTGAACCAGAAAGCCAAAAGTCATTGAAAATACATTGAAAATAGGAAAATTTGGGATTTTTTTTTTCGCTAGCAAAATATGACTGGACCTTTTCCAAAATCCAATCAGATTTTTGTTTGGCAAGGCCCTACCCACATAACATTTCAGAAAACATGTGGTCATTACTTTTGGAATTAGTTAGAACACAGATAAAGAAAGTGACAGACAAATGCACTCAAAACCACAACCTCGTGATGGAGATCATAATAATGACAACTTGGATACAGTATCTCTGTGTAGCAAGCAAGTTGCATTAGTAATTTTGTTTTTGATAAACAAGAAGGTATTTATTTTAGGAAAACCTGCATTAAAATATACTTTTATGGTAGTTCTGAAAAAGTCTTATTCTTGTTGTTTTCTTCTCTGCATCAATTACCATACCTCTGATGATACTCTGTTCATGCTCTAGCTGCCAGTATGATGAGATATCTGTAGGTCGTGTGCTGATCCCGTGTTCTAAGTAGGTCACTTCCTCACAGCTCAGGAAATGAACTGTGAACACATTAGATTTGAATTCAATCTGTAAATCATGATATACTCTATGTGGACTCTCCTATGACTGATTCTGTGACAAAAGGGCAGGAAAAATGACAACACACATGATTTGTCCTTAGTGAGAAGATAACTAGTAAGACCAATAAGGTCATCCTTACCACATGCTGCCCAATACTGCAATTCTTAAAGGCGAGTTCTAGCACCAAGCTCCGATTGTACTACGGAAGCAGAGCAGATTAATCCTGGAACAAGTTTATTGGGTTCCATAATTAATTATTTTACGTCCATTAAATTGGCCAGGTGTGGTTTTGCCACAGATGACCCAGTGGCATGGAACAGGTTGTCACTTAATGTCCAATCACAGCAGACTATATTGGGGTTCAGAGAGCCAACTAAGAGCCTACCTGTTCAAACTGGTAAACCCACCTCCATAGTCATCGCTCCCTATTTGGTGCTAGCTGGGTAATGGGCTCTGCTTGATTTGATACTGTCCCTTTATTAACTTAAGCACAATAGAGAATTCTTATCAATTTTGTACTAAATAAATGCTTCTATTCTTTTAAATAAGAGTGTATGAGATAATTCACAACACAATACAAATTAGTCGTAGTACTAAAAAGATAAGTTTTAACTGACTTACAGCTGAAAAGACTGGACATGAATACTTGGTATAGAAGAGTTGAGTTGCAGAGGCTTTTAAACATGTTTTAATATTTTTAAAGGCAGGATGCTGCAATTTAGCTCCCAATCTTCATAAGTAAAGTCATAGGAACCTTCACAATTATGCTCACAGTCACATACTTGGGACAGTCGGGAGACTAACTGGCAACAGTGGAAATGGGGTATGAGATAAAACACATTTTTACCATCCTCCTTTATGGTGTCTTGATCTCCCTCCGCATTCAGGTAGGCCTCCAGGTCCTTATGCTGGAACTGCAAGATGGTGCCACCCTAAAGAGGATACAAACATTATGAAGTGGGTGCTTGAGGTAGTATCTGAAGTGGTACCTGAGGTGGTAATAAAGGAAGTTCCAACACAGTTCCTACACTATACCATTGGTATCAAGTCATGGTCTTGAAATGTTGAAATAGCTACAGGTTACTGTGTGAAAACAATGTTTCAGAATGGGGTGATATCAAGACCACAAAGTCCATGCCCTGTACATATTTCAACCAGGGAACATGTTTGACGGTTCAAGAACTAAATACATTTATCCTTTAATATCATAAAATTGATCATGTATAGAAGTTGAAAAATTGACAGCCTCAGCAGGCACAGATTCCCAGTCTATGTGCATAACTTTATAAGTCCAAGGGATACAAAACTGTTGCCATATCTCCAGTTGTAACCACTGTTCCCCAAAACTAATATGACTTTTTTTCTCTGGGGATAAATATATGCTGAAAACTTGGGGGTAAACATACTTGCAACACCTGAAGACAATCTCTGTAGTGGTTTTGTCTGTAGAGCACACATAACGCTAAAATGTAACAAAGTAATCTGAAAATTTGATGTTAATCTGTGCAGGTGTTTCCTTTGTAGAGCATCTACAATGTCAAAATGCAAAACATACAAACAGTTTGGCCATGGCAACAGCTATTGCTGAAAATCCAATCAGCTCAAACTCATCTTTGGATAAATATTCCGAAAATTTGGTGAAAATCTGTTAAGGGATCTAGTCTATACAAAACACTTTTATTAATTGCAATGATGGCTTAGTAATGTCACATCTTGACTTGACAATAGTGTACTGTTTAGTTTACCACAAAAATCAATCAAGAAATTGCAAAGAGTGCAAAATATAGCTGGCACATTAGTCCTTAACGGAACAAAATATGAAAGCTCAACTGAATCAAGAATGTTTCTTCACTGGCTTCCAATTGCTGTTAGGATTGAATTCAAAATAATTGTCGTCGTGAACAAATGCTTCAAGGAAATGCTCTAGAATATCTATAAAACCTGCTGACTGAAAAACCAGTGTTCAGAGAAGGACTGAGATCCTCAACTTTCTCAAGTGATCTTCATGTCCCTAAAACAAGCCGGCACACTTTTGCATCAAGATTATTTAGTGTGTGAGCGGCCCATCATTGTGAAATGAGTGACTCAACAACAAACTAAATAATATCCACAATATGTGTAATCTGTGTTCCTATTACCAATGCTGTAGCTTGTATTTGCATGTTTATTGATAGTACGGGTATTATCGCCCATTTAGCGGGAATTATCGGCCCAGATTTATTGTGAGTTATTCCTATTTTACTGATATTTTAGTCCATTGTTGTTTTTCACTGTAGTGGCTGTCAATATCACCTGAATATCATAGTCATTCTCCAGTTTCTGGTCATTCCAATTGTTGTTTTTTCACTGTTGTGAAATATCTACTGAATACAATTGACTATTTTGTTAGTCACTCCAATACTTTCCTTAAGCTTAAGGCCATCCCCTCTTCGATTCACTTTAGGGAAATTGTTTATTCTAGAGGCTCAGTGAGGAGTGTAGGGTGCCCGTGAGTCGCCCACGGGACGGAATTTAGAGTGGACAGACTGTGTCACATAGTAACTAACTAATTAGAATTAGGGCATACTGGTGTTACTCCTCACGGTCCTGTTCTTAGTTTAGGGAACTGGAGTGCAATGAGTACCATCCGCTGGTTGTTCCTCTTACTGTTGTTTTGGAGAAAGTCAGTAAGCAGTGATCCTAATGTGTTTATTCCGTTGTCTGCTCATGGTCTTACGTCATTACCACGCCCCTACAGACTCCACAGCTATGTCCTGAATACACATCTTTTCCCTTGTGTGGCTAAGCGTCAGGGCCTTGCGACCTTATTGTTGCTTTGTGGTGACATCTCCCTTAATCCTGGACCAATCTCGTTTGGGGTGGTAAATTGCCGATCTGTAAGAAACAAGGGACCCTGCATCGATGATACTGTAACAGTACATTCTGTCGACATTCTTGCTGTCACTGAAACACATATTCGCCAGGAGGAAACGGACAGCCTTCTACATTCCATCACCCCGACAGGCTTCAAATTCTGCCACAAACCCCGTATTCATGGCCGTGGTGGTGGTGTCGGATTTTTTATCAACAAAGCTATACAGTTTAGATCTGTGGACACACCTACTTTCAGTTCCTTTGAAAATGTTAGCATTGCAATTGGGTCGGCGGCTCAACAGCTTGTGTTGACTTGTGTTTATCGTCCACCTGGCTCATGCTCTGAAAGTTTCCTGGACCAATTTCTCAATCTTTTAGAATATTTATCCTCTGTTTCTCCCTCTTTCCTAATTTGTGGGGATTTCAATATTCATGTGGATACTTCTTCAAATGATAGTATCAAATTCCAGAACTGTTTAGAATCATGCAATATAACACAAAATGTTCAAACGGCTACCCATCTACATGGTCATATCCTAGACCTTGTTCTTACTCCTACTGATGCCAGTGTCATCTCTAATGTACGAGTTGCTGAATTTATTTCTGATCATGCTCTTGTCCTTGCTCAGCTTGACTCAGTTAATCCTCCTTCACATAAGGCAAAAGTTGTCACTTTCAGGAGGTATCATAAAATTGACATGGACAGTTTCCGTAAGGATTTGGGAAATAGCGCATTCGTAAAATGCCCTGGTGATACAGTCAGTGGTTTGTGTGAACAATACTTAGATGATTTGAGCAAATTGCTCAACAAGCATGCACCATTGGTTACTCGCACTTTTACTAAGCAAGCTACTGGTTGGCTATCTGACACCTACAGGCTGGCAAAAACCATCAGGCGACAGCTGGAACGAATCTGGCGTAAAGATAAATCTGCCTATAATCGAGCTAGACTTCGAAGACAGATTGGCCGCTGCAATTCACTGGTCAACAAAGATAAGGCAAATTACTTCAGAAACCTGGTCAAAGAAAATACCAATGACTCCAAGAAGCTATGGCAGGTCTTGCGTTCCGCACTGCACTCTAGTCCTGAAGCAGTACTCCCTTCTCATGAATCTAAGAAAGGTCTTGCTGACCGGTTTGTCACTTTCTTCAGTGACAAAATAGATAAAATCAGAAACTCATTTTCCTCTAGTGACTCATTCACTCTGCCTCCTCCACCTGATGTACCCAATTTCAGCTGCTTTAAACAAGTTTCTCAAGAGGAAATTAGAAAAATTATCATGAAGTCACCCACTAAATCTTGTTTGTTAGACCCATGCCCTACATTTCTTGTTAAGGAATGTATTGATATTTTACTGCCCTCTATCACCAGGCTTGTTAACTGCTCGTTGTCAGAAGGTGTTGTACCTGATGAATTCAAGAAGGCTATTGTAACCCCATTGATTAAAAAGTCATCACTACCACCCAATGACTTAAAAAACTACAGACCTGTTTCTGGGTTGGGCTTCATATCCAAACTGGTTGAACGTGTTGTTGCTTCTCAGTTGAATGACCATGTTAGTTTGAACGGACTGGAGAATGTCAGGCAATCTGCCTACAAACTAGGTCACTCAACTGAATCTGCATTGCTTTCAATTAAGAATGATGTTCATTTGGCTTTTGCTAAAGGTGAGGCTACTGCTGTCGTTCTCTTGGATCAATCAGCAGCGTTTGATACTATTGATCATGATACGCTACTTAATTCTCTTAGCTCCTGGTTTGGTGTGAGCGGGGTTGTCCTCGATTGGTTTAAGTCTTATCTCTCAGACCGTGTTCAGTGCATTAAGATTGGGTCAATTTTATCTGATGCCAAAAAGTTATTGTATGGTGTGCCTCAAGGCTCTGTCCTGGGGCCAATCCTTTTTTCACTCTATACTACTCCACTGAGTAAAGTCATACAGAATCATCCTGGTATTAGTTTCCAGTTCTACGCTGATGACACACAATTGTATGTACACCTCACACATAAAAATGTTGCCTCGGCCCTTGATAAGCTGTCACACTGCCTTGAAGACGTAAAGAGATGGCTCTCTACAAATAAGCTCAAGCTAAATCCAGATAAGACCGAATTCATTGTGTTTGGCTCAAAGTCTCAGCGCGAAAAACTTAATCAGTCCTTCCCGGTCAACATACTTGGTAATCTCATATCACCAACAGATGCAGTTAGGAACCTTGGTGTCTGGTTTGATTCTGATTTCTCATTCTCTTGCCATGTTAGGAAGGTCTGCAAGGCTTGTTTTGCTCATGTCCGGGATCTTAAGCGACTCCGAGGACATCTGACACATGAAGCTACTCTTATGGCTGCCAATGCTCTGGTCGGAAGTCGACTAGATTACTGTAACTCTCTGTTCAGAGGTCTCTCAGCTCTAGATCTGCGCAAACTTCAATGTGTTCAAAATAGCCTGGCCAGAATTGTTGCCAACACCACCAAGTACTCACACATCACTCCAGTTAGAAAAGCACTACATTGGTTGCCAATTAAGTACCGTTCTATCTTTAAGACTGCCATGTTGGTATATAAGTTCCTACACAGTGGTAACCCCAAATACTTTGAACCCTTCCTCATTCCCAGACATAGTGCATATAACACTCGTCGAAGTCAATCTGATGGCATATTTCTTGAGGTTCCCCACTTTGGTTCAATTTTCAAGTCTCGAAAACATTTTGGACTCAGTTTTGCGTATGACGCACCTATGATTTGGAATGACCTTCCTGATGAGGTCCGCTCTGCAAACTCACTTGCCTCTTTCAGGTCAAAGTTGAAGTCATACCTCTTTGGAAAAGCATACCCACCCTAAATTTCCAATCTCCTTTCTGCTTTCTCCGCGGTGCTGACCCCTGCAATGTCTCTGGTTTTTGAATATTGAACAATGTTTTTGTGTGATGCGCCTTAGAGTCTGTCTTTTGACAGAGATTAAGCGCTATAAAAGTGCTATTAGAATTAGAATTAGAATCAAAGACTGTAACAATCTGAAAATGTTCAAGATAAAGGAGTATAAATAGACTTTCATGTAGCTGCAATTTAAAGCAGAATTGAAAAAAGTGTGCAATATCAAATGCAATATGTTATGTTATTACTGCTGCCACCAGCTGGAGATGTGGGAACCTACAGCAAACCATAGCTCTCAAAGGATGTTTTGAAAGATATTATCAAACTAACTTATACAGTGGATATTTGAAATCCAGTAAACTTGTTGGAATTGTTAAAAGGATTCAAGAAGCTTTATCAATGTATTACTTAGTAAACTTGTTGGAATTAACTGGATTCTATCCAGCTGTATCAATGTATTACTTACTCCCAAAGTTTCAGCTTGGCAGGGATTATTCCTCTTCACCAGTTTAAAGGATGAAGACTTGGCCCCAAGGTTCATTTCAGATCTGAGGTAAAAGAAAAGATATAAAGAGAAACATAAAGAAAAGTACAATGTGCTGAAGCTATTTTCAAAGACAGTTGCTGATGTATGGTGTAGATTAGTTTTATTGTTATTATAATTGTTTTCTGTCTACATACTGAATGTAAGTATCAAAGTCTTTCTGATTAAAATGCTATGTAATGGCAAGTTCCCAGTAATTATAAAGTGTGGTGAATATGTTCAACCTGAGGCTGGGCTGGTTGAACTAATTTATTGTAAGTTGTTGTTAAATTTACAAAATACCATATATATTTTAGACTATAATAAACAATACTCTGTCATATTCATATAATCTAAAATTTGTCGATACAATTATTTTGGGGATATATGGGGCATATCAAAGAAATTTCTAATGATTTTACTCACAGGAATTAGCTGATGCTTCTGAATTAATTAGTTTAAACTGCCTTGTTCTATCATTTTGGCAAAACTGACCACTCTTGCAAATTTACAAGCTAGGAATAGGATGGGGTAGGTTGTGTCTATTCAGATTTACAAAAGTTGGTTCAAAACTATTTAGTAGTCATAGGTTTTCTATTAACAGCAATACAACTACTTCTGGTTAACAATGTTTGGCAACAAGTTAAATCTTTGCTTCGTTAAATATACAACAAACTGTAAATTGGCACACAACAGTATGTACATAATATCTGAAATTTAATTTAATCCAAACAGAAAGGCTTTAAAAGTACCTTTATTGGCTGTATGACATTTAGACTGCCAATGTCATGAAGAAAATGTATTACTGTCCCTTAAAAGAGTGTTCAAACAGATTGGTTAAATAGCAGTTTTTTTCAGTGTAAAGTCTAATTTTTAATTTGAACTTGAGTCAATCTAAATATATGACTGTACAATAAACTGTTTCATTGAGAGCTTTTCCCCCAACAAGTAGAAAAAGTGCTGTTTTGCCCTAAATTGTACAAAACAAAAACAGAGGTACAATTTTGTATTCCAGTTGTGTAGCATTATGGCAGTCATCAGTATACTTGCATTTTGAGTTGTTTGTCATGAGTGAAAACTGCACTAGCATTGAGGAACTGACTGGGATACTTGACACTCTCTATCACCACCTGGTCTCCCTCACGCACCTGTAAGGATAGAAATCTATGTACTCAGTGCAACATCTATTGCCTGCTTTAGGATAAAGCTCAAAACTTACCTGTTAGCTAAAGCCTATCCACCATAGCCTCCCTCTCACCCCTTGGTATGACCTGGCTATGTTGTTGGACTTACAATTATTCACATTGTTTTTGATCAGTTGTGCCTTAGCTTCTGTCAATTGATGGAGATGAAGCACTATAAAAGTCCACATTAGATTAGATTAATATGAATTGATCAATAATTAAGTCATTTGATCAACTGATTAAATTTAATAAGTCATTTGATCAACCAATCCATCAAGCATATAGGGGATGCCAATCAATCAAACTAGAAATAGGCCGCCCTGTTGATAGTAGATGCGAATAGAAACAGGATAGCATAGAAGAACACACATTATCATGTGTAATGTCCACCCATGAACCTTTTGCCCAAATTGTACAGTAGTCTTACAAGACCCTGTTTCATTTGTAAAATATATCAATGATGCTTAAATATTTGATAGTGTAGATGTAATTTATTTCAGCTTCATGCCTTTTTGCATTGGTTGGGTTGAAAATTTTGACGAAATCACTCTATCTTGCACGGTTAAGAAGATAGAAGCCAATTCCTGTTTTTCTATTTTTGGCAAAAATTTGAAAATTCAAAATGGCCGCCATTATTGGGAAAAGGAAATTTTTTTGAAAATTGCCAAGAGTACATTTCTTAGATACCCTATGGGTCGAAAATTTCAACAAAATAACTCTATTTTGCACGGTTAAGGCCAGTTTGTGTTTTTCCATTTTGGGCAAAAATTCGAAAATTCAAAATGGCTGCCATTTTTGGGGAGGGGAAAATTTTTTGAAAATTGCAAAGATTACATTCCTTAGATACCCTGTGGGTTGAAAATTTCGACGAAATCGCTCTATCTCGCATGGTTAAGGAGATAGAAGCAAATTTGTGTTTTGCCATTTTTGGCAAAAATTTGAAAATTCAAAATGGCCGCCATTTTAGGGGAGGGGAAAATTTTTTAGAAATTACAAAGAGTACAATGCTCAGATACCCTGTGGGTCGAAAATTTTGACGAAATCACTCTATCTGGCACGGTTAAGGAGATAGAAGCAAATTTGTGTTTTGCCATTTTTGGCAAAAATTCGAAAATTCAAAATGGCCGCCATTTTTGGGGAGGGGAAAATTTTTGGAAAATTGCAAAGATTGCATTCCTTAGATACCCTGTGGGTCGAAAATTTCGACGAAATCGCTCTATCTCGCACGGTTAAGGAGATAGAAGCAAATTTGTGTTTTGCCATTTTTGGCAAAAATTCGAAAATTCAAAATGGCCGCCATTTTTGGGGAGGGGAAAATTTTTTGAAAATTGCAAATATTACATTCCTTAGATACCCTGTGGGTCGAAAATTTCGATGAAATCGCTCTATCTCGCACGGTTAAGGAGATAGAAGCAAATTTGTGTTTTGCCATTTTTGGCAAAAATTCGAAAATTCAAAATGGCCGCCATTTTTGGGGAGGGGAAAATTTTTGGAAAATTGCAAAGATTGCATTCCTTAGATACCCTGTGGGTCGAAAATTTCGACGAAATCGCTCTATCTCGCACGGTTAAGGAGATAGAAGCAAATTTGTGTTTTGCAATTTTTGGCAAAAATTCGAAAATTCAAAATGGCCGCCATTTTTGGGGAGGGGAAAATTTTTTTGAAAATTGCAAAGATTACATTCCTTAGATACCCTGTGGGTCGAAAATTTCGACGAAATCGCTCTATCTCGCACGGTTAAGGAGATAGAAGCAAATTTGTGTTTTGCCATTTTTGGCAAAAATTCGAAAATTCAAAATGGCCGCCATTTTTGGGGAGGGGAAAATATTTTGAAAATTGCAAAGATTGCATTGGTTAGATACCCTGTGCGTCGAAAATTTTGCCGAAATCGCTCTATCTCGCACGGTTAAGGAGATAGAAGCAAATTAGTGTTTTGCCATTTTTGGCAAAAATTCGAAAATTCAAAATGGCCGCCATTTTTGGGGAGGGGAAAATTTTTGGAAAATTGCAAAGATTGCATTCCTTAGATCCCCTGTGGATCGAAAATTTTGCCGAAATCGCTCTATCTCGCACGGTTAAGGAGATAGAAGCAAATTTGTGTTTTGCCATTTTTGGCAAAAATTCGAAAATTCAAAATGGCCGCCATTTTTGGGGAGGGGAAATTTTTTTGAAAATTGCAAATATTACATTCCTTAGATACCCTGTGGGTCGAAAATTTCGATGAAATCGCTCTATCTCGCACGGTTAAGGAGATAGAAGCAAATTTGTGTTTTGCCATTTTTGGCAAAAATTCGAAAATTCAAAATGGCCGCCATTTTTGGGGAGGGGAAAATTTTTGGAAAATTGCAAAGATTGCATTCCTTAGATACCCTGTGGGTCGAAAATTTCGACGAAATCGCTCTATCTCGCACGGTTAAGGAGATAGAAGCAAATTTGTGTTTTGCCATTTTTGGCAAAAATTCGAAAATTCAAAATGGCCGCCATTTTTGGGGAGGGGAAAATATTTTGAAAATTGCAAAGATTGCATTGCTTAGATACCCTGTGCGTCTAAAATTTTGCCGAAATCGCTCTATCTCGCACGGTTAAGGAGATAGAAGCAAATTAGTGTTTTGCCATTTTTGGCAAAAATTCGAAAATTCAAAATGGCCGCCATTTTTGGGGAGGGGAAAATTTTTGGAAAATTGCAAAGATTGCATTCCTTAGATACCCTGTGGGTCGAAAATTTCGACGAAATCGCTCTATCTCGCACGGTTAAGGAGATAGAAGCAAATTTGTGTTTTGCCATTTTTGGCAAAAATTCGAAAATTCAAAATGGCCGCCATTTTTGGGGAGGGGAAAATTTTTTGAAAATTGCAAATATTACATTCCTTAGATACCCTGTGGGTCGAAAATTTCGACGAAATCGCTCTATCTCGCACGGTTAAGGAGATAGAAGCAAATTTGTGTTTTGCCATTTTTGGCAAAAATTCAAAATGGCCGCCATTTTTGGGGAGGGGAAAATATTTTGAAAATTGCAAAGATTGCATTGCTTAGATACCCTGTGTGTCGAAAATTTTGCCGAAATCGCTCTATCTCGCACGGTTAAGGAGATAGAAGCAAATTAGTGTTTTGCCATTTTTGGCAAAAATTCGAAAATTCAAAATGGCCGCCATTTTTGGGGAGGGGAAAATTTTTGGAAAATTGCAAAGATTGCATTCCTTAGATACCCTGTGGGTCGAAAATTTTGCCGAAATCGCTCTATCTCGCACGGTTAAGGAGATAGAAGCAAATTTGTGTTTTGCCATTTTTGGCAAAAATTCGAAAATTCAAAATGGCCGCCATTTTTGGGGAGGGGAAATTTTTTTGAAAATTGCAAATATTACATTCCTTAGATACCCTGTGGGTCGAAAATTTCGACGAAATCGCTCTATCTCGCACGGTTAAGGAGATAGAAGCAAATTTGTGTTTTGCCATTTTTGGCAAAAATTCGATAATTCAAAATGGCCGCCATTTTTGGGGAGGGGAAAATTTTTGGAAAATTGCAAATATTACATTCCTTAGATACCCTGTGGGTCGAAAATTTCGACGAAATCGCTCTATCTCGCACGGTTAAGGAGATAGAAGCAAATTTGTGTTTTGCCATTTTTGGCAAAAATTCGAAAATTCAAAATGGCCGCCATTTTTGGGGAGGGGAAAATTTTTTGAAAATTGCAAAGAGTACACTCCTTAGATACCCTGCGGGTCGAAAATTTTGCCGAAATCGCTCTATCTCGCACGGTTAAGGAGATAGAAGCAAATTACTCAAAAGTAGTACTGAAAATACACAATGAAGTACCTAAATGGCTATTACTCATGTACTGACAAAGCTATCAGTCCCAAATGCAATACCAAGCGAGCTATGGACATAACAATCTTGTATTCAAAATTGTAGTAAAATATCTTTAATTATTTTGGCTTAAATGCACGGAAACCAATGGGTACTGAAAATAGCTGTACTTAAGTATTACTCAGTAAGCAAAAGAGGTACAACAGCCAAAAGCAATCCCAAGCAAGCTACTGACCCAATAAGCCTGCATACCAAATTTGGTGACAATAGCTCTAATACTTTTCCTTTAAATGAGCGGAAACCATGCGTGACGCCGGACATCGGACGCCGGACGCCGGACATCGGACATCGGACATCGGACGGCGAAAAAAGCAAAAATAATATATCCACCCCCCAGGGGGGTGGACATAATTAACCGATCAATTTGTTAGTCAATGAACCAATCAAATAAATAAGTCAAGCCAATTGACCAGTCCAATGGACATTCATCCAGTCAGCCAGTCAGTGAACCAACCAACCAATCAATCAACCTGATCTATAAAATAAACTAGCCAACAAATCAAACAACATTCCACTGTGGCCTAGCGGGTAACACACCTGCCTAGGAGTGCAGAGGACGTAGGTTCAAACCCAGGTACAGGCAGATACATAGTGGCTCGGATGACCACTTAAAATGGCAACCCCTCTGTCATTGGGTCCTATCCCTAGTGGTAGGCTAAAGAACCTCAAGGACATTGATAAATGATCATGCTTGAGCCTCTGTCTTTCAGTTAGGGGAATTCAAGTCACCTAGAGGTTGGACTGTACTTTGTTCAGTCGAATTGGTCAAATAGCGCTTTGAGTCCTGTAGTATATCCAGATATTGCACTGTGTATAAAAACCCAATATAATACAATACAAAAAACCCAACTTATGTTTTACTGTAGCTTTTAAAATGTACAAAAATGTTAGAGACAAAAGTCTTGAATAAAATCAAAGTCTATAGTACTGTTTAAGCCGTCGTTTGACAATCTGCTGAAATATTTGAATTTTGAAAAAAGTTACAGGTTTGCATTTCACTTTTATAACTGATAATGAATTAATGCTGAACAGTTACAAATGTAAACTAAGAAAATAATTTATCCATTTGAATTTTTAAATAAATGTGATTTTAATTGATTCATGCATAAATCTTTCTAAAATATTTAGTCTCACTTAATATTGAGTGGTAAAGACATGGTAAAAATATCCTTCGCAATAAATGTTCTATTTTTAGCATAAGCAGGAATTGTAGGAAATACTTACATAGTCTCCTTCTGAGTTAATCTTAAACTTTGGCAGTATCTTGAACTGAGCCGTTTTACCATTACTGGCCAACAGGTGAGTCTGCAAGATAATATTAAGTAAGCAACCAAAATGATACTGTTTTATAGTTTGTGTTTTTCATTAGATGGTCAATAATTAACTACACTCCAAAATATTTTTATCTCACCAATTCCATTATACTGAAAGGTAAATATTTCAGTCAAATGTACGGGGAATGAAAAGAATTACATTGTTCAACAACTATAAGTGCACTTTGAAATGAGAAATGGGGCTAAACAAAAAGGTTTAATTTAAATGTGACAAAATCACATGTATTTAGTTAGAGATTTGCTACTTTGCATGACTATAGTGGGAAGGGAGAAATTATTGATTGGTTCTGCTGTGTCTCGAACTCACAGCCTTCTCATTACACACAGAAATAAACACAAGTCTAGCTGTTTAACCAGCTGAGCTAAAGGGGAATCCCCGGAAGCCCAGGTATTAATAGAACTGATATACGTGAGGATATTACAATGACACATTGTCCTTAAAAACCCATTCATTACTTCTTAATGTATGTAAATGTGAAATCACAAGTCTTAAACCTTGAGTTAACAATGTTTTTATAGTTAAACGTTTTTGTGATATTCTTTCTCACAGTCTGAGCTAACCTTGTTTCACTAACAATGGTTACGAAAGTAGTTCTATTTATCTGTAATAGTAAATTTTTGAATTTCTTTATTTGGTTACATAATGGATTCTAGTAAAATTAAGGATCCTAATAATGATCTAGAGCCAAATAAATTAGGGTGGGAAACAAGCAGCTTGGTGCAGTGCTCAATAAGTTCTTTTCTTACAGATTACAATATTACAGATCTCTATTATAAATATTTTTTCACCTATATGATTCGATAGTTTCTTTTGTCTTGTGTATGATTATACTGCTTCTTGGAAGACCAATTATTTCTTCGTTTTTTGAAAAATTGGTTTGAATTTTTGTGAATAAATTACATGCACAACTTGTGCTATGTTAATGTATATTTAATTTGACAAGAAAAAATATCACCTTATTAGATGTTAAACAAGTACAAATAAGGATTTGTGTCAATGTTGTGCCAACTTATAGCAGGGTACAGTAAACCCAATATTTTCAGTCCTCACACACTAAACAACTGCAATTTCAAATCACATTTAACTTTCTGTGAAAGCTATGATGTTAGCTTATGGTTTAGGCCTTTTACTCCATCTTTCGTAGAAATTTCTATAAGTGTTATGTTTTGTTATTGCATTTAAAAAGGTGATGTGTGTTGTGGCAAATTTTACAAACAGCAGAGAAATTCACATTTTTACTGTAACCCACCTGAACGCAAGCTTTGTCCCTCTTGCTGGTTTTCAAAGGATTCATATGAATATACTTCTCAGTCAGAACATGCTTAAACTGATAAAAATAAATAAAAACTTTATATGATATAATTAGTTAGGTCACATCACAGTAAAGTACAAGATTTTTACATAATTTTTAATTTATTACAATGTTTTATCATGAATATGAGAAACCATGATGGATATTTTAAACACAATATCCTTTTATTTATGCTACACGTAGCTTCCTGAAAAATTTACAATACATTTACGAACCTTAAAGATCGACTTTCTCATATGATGCCCCAAAGTTATGGAATGATCTTCCACATGATATCCGCAGTGCTCCAAATCTCTCGTGTTTCAAAAGTCGACTAAAAACCTACCTATTTCAGAAATCATTTCCACCATAACTTCTAACTACCGAACACCGGATCGCCTCCCTGGGTACGACTTGGAACATGTCTAATGTCTTGATGATTTATGCCTTACGAACTGGATGGTGTGCCTTACAATCCGTAGATATGGAGATTAAGCACTTGGACAACTGATTGATTGATTGACTTAAAATGGACTTAAGATGGAAAAGATTACTTTGTAACTGCTAAGATAGGTTTGGGATCACTGTGTGATTAAAAAAAAAAGACTTTTACAAAGAGTAAGATAGGTTTCCGATTAAAAGATCTGATAAGGATCTGGGGCAGTATTCTACAACAATACTTAGATCATTTCTAACTTAAGATTTCAAGTAAGAAATGATGAAACTGAACATTCCTTACTTTAGTTTTGTAAATACAAAGTGCATGACAATCTTAAGTGAAAAACCTTCCTTACTTAAATCTAAGGTCACCTTATCTAAATATTGTTGTAGAATACAGCCCCTGATATAGAATGGTAGCAGTTTACGATTAATTCAAACCATTCTATATTGTCATATACTGTTCCGGATGGACCAATGAATACATCCAATTTGGAAGCACTTGGAAGTTCCATAACTTCTGCACAAGATGGGTTTACTGTGGCTTTAAGATCATTCCGATTGAAAAGATCCACCTCCCGAACTAACAATTTACGGGGTCGTAAATCTATTGCAAAGCATGATTGTGGAGATGGGAATAGTCCTATTGGAATAGGAATTTTCTTAGAATATAGCTATTTTCTTGGATAAAATTCTAGAAAAAAAGAAAAAATTTCTAAGAACAAGAATTTTTCTGAATTTTTCGTAAAAGAAAAGTGTATTGATTTTTTTGCAATACATTTTTTTTACCTTTTACGTATGATCAACAAATAAAATATTAGTTACATCCCAATACATCCTATTAATTTTTAATACTTTTAGAAGTCTAAAATTCTAGGAAAAAGAATCTTAGGGAATATTTGCTCTGAAATAAATAACAATATACAATCCCAATACCTGTATGATGTCACCATACTTGATATGTTTCCCTTGGAGACGCTTCTGTTCAGCATCATTATCTCTCGTCTCCGCATCAGCCGCCTCCTGAAGATAACAAGACAGAAGCAATATCAACTGAGTACATGAACTTTGAGTTAACAGGTTAAAAGGGGTCCAATGTGTCACTACTGTAATTTATATTCTCAGTCCTGGGTTGGTTATACCTTTCTAAAATTTACATTTCTAACCCAGGTTGAAGAGGACTAATTGTTTTATAACTGTAGATTAATACTCTCAGCCCAGGTTGAAAGGGTTTGATTGTGTCAGGGTTGAATATATAATTTTAAATTGTTTTTGTGGCAGACTTAGTCTGTTGTCTATCTTTGTTCTAAAACAATAAAAGTACCTATTATAAGACACAGGCCAAACGTCTTGCCATAAATCTCAATGTCTATTTGTATTTCTTTTTCTACACATAATCAGTGTAAATATCTGGTATCTAGAAGAGCACATTATTATTTTTCTCCTTTCCATAGAAACTGATAAGCATTTCCCAGTATCAGATGTTCACTTTCATTTAGAGGGACTATTCTTGTTGAAATTATAATGCCATAATGTATGGTGGTCGCAATGGAAGGATATTGTACAAAGCCTAAGCCTACATAAAAACAGAATGAGTAAAAAAGAATTATGCCTCCCCTCAAATTCCTTTCTGGTATCTTTGATTATTCCACACGTCAAAATAAATACTAATCAGGCACTAAAATCTAACAGGCTAAAAATAAACTACAAGGTATATTTCAGCATACATGGCAAAGTTTTATTGCAAAATGGAAAATTACCTGATATATGTGTGTTTTTAAAGCTTATCATTAGAGGAAAAACAAACAGAGGCCATCCGAGTCACTTGGATGAGGATAGTATATGCTACAAAAGTTACCTTACATATATTATCCAGTATTTTGTTTGATTAATTAATAAATTTTCTCTGCTTAAATGATAATGGAAATTGGTATTTCCCAAGACAATGCCAAAATTCAGCTGTGAAACATGTTCATAGTAATGAGCACCAGTGAATATAAAAAATTTTAATTTTCAATTTGAGACTTTTCAGCAATCTCTGCTTAAATTTAAATGCAATAAAATGATTAGAAACTTTATAAAAAATACCTTTACAATGATCTAGATCTAGTAAAACATTTGTACGCTACACAGTTATCGCAATATTTACACCAAACAACCCTCACTGGGGTGAAATTGCCAACACTTATCTCTAAGGGGTGCTGGCTAATTACCAAAACAATTACAAAGTCTGTAAGTTATCATTGTATTTACACTGAGTAAATAAGATAATGACTTATAAAATAGGCTTCTCACCTCCGCATTTTCAAGTATTCTGACATCCTGCTCAGTGGCGCCCCCTTCAGTGTGAACTTCTCGAAGTTTATGCAAGTTTTTGTTGAGCTTAAATCGGTTTTCTATGTGAATTCTGAAGGATACATCTGAAACAGACACATTCTGTCATCAACAATTGACACTTAACTGGTGAACATGTTGATACTTAATACACCCTATTTATCTGACCATATTACGAAAGTAAGACAGTGTTTGGATAATAGAAGAGTCGTAGAATAGAAAAAAAGATATCTAAGTATTAAAACAATGAGGAAATACAAATTTAAGGGAGTAAAAATTAGTTGATCAAACTGAATTTTTGGATAATAAAAGGTTCTAATAATAGAGGTTCTACCGTACATTGCTGATTGATATTACCGGTTATGTCAATATATCAAATATACTACTATTTATTTAAACATATTTATTTGCAATTGGACAACAATCGTAAAGTTACAATTATACTAAGCCCTTTCGCTGAACGAAATATTTACAAATGGAACATGATGCAATGGTTGAAATGAATGAGCACAGAATTAGTTTAGCTGGTGGCACTAATCATTCAAGAGTCGTCTAGATTTGTTGAGAAATAAATGGACTGCATCTACAATAATCAGGTTTTGATCTGAACTTAAGTTGTTACTGCCAAATAATAACAATTCAGTTGATACCTCTTCATTAATTACAGCCTGAACAGTACTGATCAAGCTGTTGCGTATACTGTCATACAATGGGCAAGAAAAAAAGAAATGTTGTATATCCTCTGTTGGGTACCCACATCTGCAGGATTCGTGGTCAATTACATGGAGGTTGTTTTTAGGTGTACATTAAGTTTGCTACACTCCATTCTTAAACAAGCATGAAAAATATTCATCGAGCGATTGCCGTGACAGAATAACTTCTCATGAAATTTATGGTTTAAACTGTCGGGGTAATGCAATTTATATAGTTCTCGTTTAAATGAGCCTAATGAGTTAAGTGATTTCAATTTTGGAGGGAGAGTATTCCACAGCTTTGTGCCAATTGCTGGAAAAAGATTATCAAGAAGCTTTAGACGTGTCTTTATAGCAGCGAAGTCCCCACAATTTATCCTCGAGTTGAGATTCTGCCTTAGCCTACCTACTTGTGGAGGAAGTTCTCTTATAATTGAAGGCACAATATTTGATAAATAGGAAGGACATAGGTTATTTGCAACTTTAAACATCATCTTTAAAACATGTATTTCTCTTCTTTTAGATAGTGAAAGCCAACCAGTTTCGTTATATAAAGCTGAGATACTAGATCTCGCAGGAGCACCGGTTACGATTCTCATCGCCTCGTTTGTTATATAATCTAGCTTAGAAAGAAGGTGTTGAGGTGCCCCTGACCAGATGATATCCGCATATTCCATAATAGGTCTTATGTATAAAGTAAAGATTGTTTCAAGTGCTTTTCTATTCAGTTTATACTTTAGTGTTTTAAGAATTCCCAGACGTCTTGAACACTTGTCAACCAAACTATTGATGTGAATATCCCATTTGAAGTTATTCGAAATCCATAGTCCAATGTGCTTGTGGGATTGCACATTTGCTATTGGTGTATTACAAAGAAAGAGTCTAGGAAAAGGTCTGTTAAATTTGGTTTTCATTGAGAGTACCATAGACTCAGTTTTTGAAGGACTGAATTTTATGATCCATTGTTTAGCCCATTCCTCAATATGATTTAAGTCTTGATTAATAAACATTGCCGCTTCAGTGTGGTTATTGGTTGATACAAATAGGCAAGTATCATCCGCAAACAGGCGTATGTTGCAGTAGTTTACCACTGATGTTATGTCATTGATATAAACTAGAAACAGAAGTGGGCCCAAAACAGAACCTTGAGGGACTCCGGCAAAAATACTTTGCCAATCTGACACGTGGCCATTTATGACAACTCGTTGCACACGATTTGATAAATAGTTCTCAAACCACTTCAGCAGACAACCTTGAATGCCAAGTTGTTGTAGCTTATAAAGAAGACCCTTGTGCCATACTTTATCAAAGGCTTTTGAGATGTCTAGAAACACTATCTGTATGTCTTTACTTTGTTCTGCTGCACAGGAGAATTGATTATATAGTTCTAACAACTGTGTGACCGTTGAAGAACCAGGAATGAAGCCTGACTGCCACGGGCTTATTAACTTATTATCCATAAAGTGATTATACACATGTTTGAATACTATACGTTCAAAAATTTTACCCAAGATACAAAGCAACGATACAGGATGGTAGTTGTCAGCATACTGCTTTGATAACTTTTTATGCAATGGCAAGACATTGGCTTTTTTCCAGTTTGAAGGAAAAATTCCCTTGCTAAGTGACAAATTGAACAGCTTAGTTAGGGGTCGGATCAATGACTGTCCTGACATCTTGATAAATTTAGGTGAGATTCCATCTGGACCATACGATTTATTACAGTCTAGAATTTTTATTTGGTCATACACTTCTATATCCTGGACTTTTATACTATTAAGTCTTTTTACTTTGCATTCAACATTAGTAGGGAGCCATCCTGAAGATTCATCAATGGCTGATGAAGATGCAAAAAACTTATTAAAGTGTGTTGCTTTGGTACTATCACTCACTATGATATCACCATTTTCTGTAATAATAGGAGGCATTCTGTTATGTCCTGATTTAGAGAAGCACTCTTTAGCAAAGCCAAAAAATTTCTTTGATGACAAATCATGGGTATTCACATTACTATATCTAGTATTAGAAAATTCTTTTTTAGCCTTTTGGACTTCGCACATGTAGATGTTCCTAAGATGTCGGAATTGTGCCCATAGATCAGGAGTGTTGTGATGCTTTGCTCGGTCATGAAGCCTGTTAAGTTTACGCTTCATCTGTCTGAGATGACTATTGTAGAAAGACTTGTCATGAGGTCGAATAGTAACAACCTTGTTAGGAATGAATTGTTTAGCAGCATTTAGAATTACATTTGATATCTCATCACAAGATTCATCAATTGATTTGTTATTGAAGCAATTGTCCCAATTAAAGTTTTCAAGATATGATGAATAAGCATTTGCATCCGCTTTAGAAAAATCCCATACTAATCGCTTGTAGCATTTGGTAGATTTTACCTTAAAAGCTAGTTTCAAGTGAATTGTACAGTGGTCATTATTGGCCAATGGTGGTAGAACACCTGTATTTTGGATAAAGACTGAGCAATTAGATATGCACTGGTCTAAGATTGTGCTGCTGCTGCTAGTTATCCTTGTTGGCTGATGTATGTGCAAAGATAGGTTATTAGCATTCGCAAAGGTATTCAATTTACGACCAAGATTAGTATTAGGATCTGAGTTCAAGTCACCAATTATTACATGGTAAGGTGTGGTATCCTGTTGTGCCTTATCCATGGAGTTCTGAAAATGCTCATAGAAATCAAGATAACTGGGAGGACGATATACTGTACAAAGCAGAAATTTGTGAGTGCCACATCTAACTTCTAACCACAAAGCTTCTATATCACTGGACTCAAGATCTAATCTACGCTTTGCGGCAATATCATTTCTCACCCAACAAAGTACACCCCCCGCATGCGTTGATCTGTTCAAGACAAAGGGGGCTTGGAAACCATCTATTAGATAGTTATTCATATCATCATTATCAGACAGCCAAGTTTCACTGACAGTGATAATGTTAAAAGTCTTGGAAAGGTCATGCCGTATGAGTTCAAGTTTAACATTTATACCATCAACTTTTGCTTTCAGACTTCTAATATTTAGGTGACAGATTGAAACATTTGATGCAACAATATGACTCTCGTTGTTCTCAGCTGGCGGACCAGGGTTCAGTTCAATATCCCATGCAATAAAAAGCATGACCATGAAAAGGCAGTAACTTGCACTACAATAGCTTTGCAACTTAAGAATAAAGTAGAGGCAATCATTGTGCATGAAGTATTGAGATACAGAATAGCTTACTTCATAATATGCAGTCCAATATTTCAGTGTTACAGCAGCCATTTAGACAAGAGAGGTCTAATGGAATATAAATTTACCAGCTGCCTTACTGTACTGAAAAATGAGTGAAATGAGTATGATATGATAAGAAGCATATGATGAATTAGTACAAAAAATAAAAACAAATTATAATTGATAATAAAGTCTGTAAATAAATAGAAACAAACTGTTATAACATGTAAAATAAAATACAAGGTAGACATGACAGATAGAGGGAACTACAAATTTAAATAAGGATGAGTGAATAGCTTGTCCATAAGTATGTCTAAAAGTTCAAATTCACAGTATTTTATAGTAATTTGGAGTAAGATTTATGTTATTTGCATTCAGAACAGGTATTCAATAGCTAAGAATCAGAAAGTAAAGTAGGACAGTGTAAATGTAAAGTACTTGGTACAGACGACACTTGCTGGCTCCAAATCTGTAGTGGTAGACATAAGAATCCACAGACAGCCTTAGCCTGCCGGGCACTGTCCTCAGACAATCAGTGCAATCAGTCCCATTCACAAAATCTGATGCAAAATCAGCTTATACATGGTTGAAGACTAATTATTGGTAGATTAAGAGGGCATAAATTGATAATCAACGAGTAAGCAACAGTAGATGAGAGAATGTACTGGCAACCTTAGTCCGGTGGGCCCTGGCCTCGGACTATCAGTGCAAGCAGACCCATTTACAAAGACTGGTGCAGAATCAGGCTATATATGGTTGAAGACTAATTATGGGTTGATTATGAGTGCATACAGTGGTCATCGGCAAGTAAGCAACAGTAGATGAGAGAATGCACAGACAACCTTAGTCCGGTGGGCCCTGGCCTCGGACTATCAGTGCTGGCATTCCCCTTTACTTTCAAGTTATGGCCAATACCAGATGAGATACTATTGATGTGATAGTTGACAGCATTTTTAGGTGACAAATGAACTATAGATATAAAGTCCAGTATGAGAGCATCTGGCAATTCATGAAGTGCTTGTCAGTAGATATGAAATGTCTAAGTTGAGAGAATCTATAA
This sequence comes from Sabellastarte sp. h YS-2021, assembly GCA_964017235.1. Taxonomy (NCBI): domain Eukaryota; kingdom Metazoa; phylum Annelida; class Polychaeta; order Sabellida; family Sabellidae; genus Sabellastarte; species Sabellastarte sp. h YS-2021. Next base: position 21,451,820 of record OZ024927.1, read on the forward strand.
ACATTTTTACTCCATTAGGCCACAGCCTTGGACTGATAACACTGGTAGACCATTTTATGTCAGGGTATGGTAAGATACTTTGGAAAAAACTCAAGGTGAGTGGTTGATGTTAACTTTTTCTGTTACAAAGCAGATTGTACTTCTTCGAGTAATTTCCCAAGGACATTTTTCCCTTTCCACTTAGAGCTGATCCACACATCATCATCCTGCATGGAAAGACCAACACCCCAGTATTTATCATGTGGATTTGCCTCGACTAGATTGCTGTCTCCAGTGCTCCTCAAAAAAGAAGCAAGAGTGTCATTCTCAAGGAATTTGGCAGACAAACCAGTTCTCATGATTGTGTCACAAACACTTCTCCACTGGGCCAAGTCAAAGTTCTTTACAGTTTTGCCCAGACATTTTGCTTGCTTTGGATCAGTGGTGTGTAACACCTGTTCAGCAGTGTGTGTGTCATGGAAGTACATAGCTTTTTAAAACATAAGAAATTGTTCAACAGATGTAAATTCTTGGTCATCAATGGTGAAATGGCAAGGGTGGTGATTTGATAACGGTGACTGGCTTGTGAAGAAAGCAGTTATTTTGCCCTTGTTGACAGTAGATGTGTTAGCTGGTTGTAAATCCCTTGGTATCTTTGAAATTTCACCTGTTGTGTATAACTTGCCATTAATCTGAATCTTGTCCACAACAAGTCTTGCTTTGTATGTTCCATTTGATTGGAAAGCCGCCTGAAGTATAGGCTGGAACTTTCTTCTCCTCTGAAGAACCTCACTAGGAAAGTCTTCCACAACAACAACACCGATTTCCCTGAATCGATTCTTTGCCTTAAGGACCAAAACTTTATCTTTATAGTGATGGAACTTCACTATAATCGGTTGACTTCCATTTCGTTTTGCACCCGTTCTGTGGGCTCTGACAATGCTGTTTACACTTAGAGGCACATCTAAATCCTTGCAAAGTGAGTGAATGATATCCTCACAGTTTTCCTGGGCATTATTAGGGCTTTGCAATTTAACATTTATGAACTTCAAGTTATCCCGTCTCATGTAACCTTCAAGAGAGATAACTCTATCTGTTAGTACATCAATTTTCCCTTGATTTTCACTTTGTTTTGCCCTAAGCTCACTGTTTTCTACTTCCAACTTGTTTAACCTTTCTTCAAGCTTAACTGACACTGATGTAACTTGTTGCTTGACATGATCCAAAGACTGTTTCAGTGAGTCTAGTTCGGCATTCATATTGGCTCCCACAGAGTCTACTGATTCCCTTAAGCTATGGAGATCATCATAGATAGGATTCAATTGTTCTTGAAGTAACTGACGCATATCTGAAGCTGTGAGGTGGGGTGAATCTGGGGATACCAGTGAAATGTCTCTTTTAGATATCTTTGTAGATGGACCTGATGGAGTCTGGGACTTTGCCCCTTTTACAGAACTAGTTGAAGCCATTGATAACTGGAAAGATGTTTACTTTTATAATTTTATGTATAAAAAGTCAATCACCTGATATAAATCACTGCTTCATAATACTATGGATGGTGCTTCATGAGAGGGTTACACACCAATTAACTTATACAGATGAAAAACATGCAAATACTAACTGAAGGATATCCCCCAAATATATGCTAATTAGACTACAAACTAATGTATCATGTTTACAGGGCTATTCACTCTCCTTATGATGCAGGCAGATTTAAGACATGATTGTTGTGTTTGCTTTGGCAAAACACCAGTGGTGTACACTTCCTAATTCAGGCTGACAAGCAGCTCAACAAGTTTATGTGACACTAATTGATGATAATTTGAATCAAAGTCAGGAGGGGGAAAAATCAAAAAGGTTTTACATAAAATTGTAACTAAATGACTTAACAAAAAACACTAAAAATTTATCCAGTTGATCCTCGGTGGTTTAGCTACACTATCCATGTAATTTTATGACTGTAATCCAAAAATAACCACATCAAAAATACAAAAAACTGGAGCACACACAAAACACATGTCACTCATGTCACAAACAAATCATACTACTATTACTACTATTACACATATAGCAAAGGAAATAGGTAAATTATTTATTCTATATTGCAAAATTTTAAGACATATAAGACTTGGAATGTACTGAGTTGCCCGTAAGTTATGATATCTCTGTTATTTATGCAAGGTGAAAGAAACCTTGCTAATGGTGTAATATATGTTTTGACTGATGCTGTAGCTAATAAAATATTGACTAAAACTTGGCAATTGTCTTTTTTTGCAAAATTGGCAAAGCACATCCACATTGCACATTAAAAATAGCACCAGAGATGGGGGAAACATACAGCCTGAGGAAATAGCAATGGACATCATGAGATTATTCTAGAACAGGGTTCCCACAGATTTTTGATAACTGGATTCAAGGTCTTTTCAAGGATTTTCAAGATCAACAGCAACAATTCTCAAGGATATATTTTAAGGCACAGTCTCCTTTACCTCCCCTTCTATCCATCTGTTCCTCCCACAAAATTCTTTATTGTCACATGATTTTAACACAAGGGTGACGTGGTTAGCTTTCACCCAACCACAGAGTCGAATCTTAGGACAGCACTGGGTGTTGAAATCTGTAAACTCTGTATTATCGCCCGCATTTAGAAACCGCTTCCAGGGAAGTTTTCAGATTTGTGTCGCGAGATGGGAATTTGTTTACAAATATAAAGGGTCTGTAGATGCGCAGTTTTACAAAGCTGGTTTAAGATGAAAACTACCAGCATATTTCCTGTTCGCGGACTTGCCTCATTAATATTAATGAGCAAATATGCGCAGTCACGGCAGTTCTTTGTGGGGGTTTCGTAACAATATTTTACAAGGCTGGTTTAAGATGAAAACTACCAGCATATTTCCTGTTCACGGACTTGCCTCATTAATATTAATGAGCAAATATACGCAGTCACGGCAGTTCTTTGTGGGGTTTCGTGACAATATTATACAAGGCTGGTTTAAGATGAAAACTACCAGCATATTTCCTGTTCACGGACTTGCAGTTTGTAAGTTGATTTTGAAATGAGAAGACATATTTCAATTATGAAGCGTGGATATATAGTACTGTATATGGATATTTTACAGAAGCAAATTGTAAGTATTTAAATAAAATATTCGTGTGTTGTTTCTTCAATATTACGAATAGCCACAATGAGCGAAAATAGGGAACCATAGATTATGCTGTTTTTTATGACGTGATAACTTCTAGGACATGCAGAAGCGCCTTCGAGTGGTTGAATGTAAAACTACGGAGTTTGAATATTTTCATTGTCGCTGCCAGAGGTTTCCTCGATTTTGATTGGCTAAACGAAAAATGTATAGTACTACCGTGACGTCACTTCATTCATTAATTTCTTTGCGGTTTATTTGTTTGACAAATGGGTAGATGTCCAGACAACAATTTTACATTAACAGTGACTGCGTAATAAACCAGCAGACAAATAAATTAATTGAAGATTCACGTCTAGAAACCAGCAGACGAAACCGTTAAAAAAGACTCGTTCGAGTAGACCACTACAATGGGTAACACAATAGTTTCTAGGACATACGGGACCTTATAGAAAGCCAGACGTAGTGCCAGACATGCTTTTTACTTCATAAAATATAACTTAATAAAAGCTCTAAAAATCTTCAAAATGGCAGAGTGTATAATATACACCTTAATGTACAGATATGCGAAGAAATATTATGCAGAATTTGATATTTAAGGGCTTAAACGGCCAATTTAAAATCGAGGCCGCAACTCAGTACATAACTCGAATCAAAGATTCGACTAATAAAACCAGATGATGCAGATGCAGAAGTTGGGCAATAACAAATTCAAGGACTTTTCAAGGATTTTATTCAATTTTGACCAAATTCAAGGACTTTCAAGGCCTTGAAAGTGAAGCAATTTTTTTCAAGGATTTTCAAAGATTTTCAAGGATGTGGGAACCCTGTAGAAGAGGTGAAAAAGGGCAAGGAAAAAAGAGTCTTTCAGAATAGACAGTGTAAGTTATGTATAGGTCCAAGAGAAAGAAAAAAGAATAGCACATAAGAAAGAGAAAATGGATGAAAAGATAAAGAATCAAAACAAAAAAAAATTAATAGCAAGATTAAAGTATTAATTTGTGAAAGTAAAAGTTATGAAGCTGTAAAATTTATTAACTGAACTATTTATTAATTAATGTATAGCTGCCAATGGAAATATCACAATCAGGTAAAAATAAATTTCAAATAACCAGTTGCACCATTCCATATGGCTTTGTGATACAAGAAATAAGTCTCGAATGTGGCAGTAGAACTCTTTCCGGCATAGCCAAGGTCAAAGGTCACACCATGATGTTTCCCACATACATCATTCAAGCAATATACATATCATGGAACAACTTCCTACACCTTACAGTTTCCAAGATATAGCCCAGGCAAAATATTAAATGTCAAGATCACTATGGCTAGGTCAAATCACAGTCACACCATGACAATGCACACCTACACCTAATCAATATTCCTGCCACTTATCAACTCCCTACACCTTACAGTTTATGAGATATACCCCCACAAGATCTTAAAGCTCAAGGTCCCTTAGACAAGGTCAAATCAAGGTCACACTGTGACGTTGCATGCCTACACCATCTTCGCAATGAGCTCACCATGTATGAACTTCCTACACCTTATGGTTTCTGAGATATAGTCCAGACAAGATTTTTTCCAAGACAATTTAGATGAATTGTATTAACAAACAACCACAGAAAAAGTTTGATTTCTTTTCAATGAGAATTCCATGAAATACTTACGTTCAGGTCTGATAATGTTCTCAGGCTTGTCTTTATTCTGCCCTGTGTAGATTGTCAGTGAATTTTCAGAGGAGCTACATAAAAAAACAAAGGATTATATAAATTCAAAACCTACATCAAGCTTTAACACAAAGTCATTATCAGCCTTGGAATCAGAAAAGATTAATCAAGAGACTTGTTAACATTGATCTTCTCAAGGGATAATAGAAGACATTTAGGATCTATGTATTTGACAAGTACTGACTCATTCTTGCCTCTATTTTTACAGGAATATCTGCTGTGGCATGAAAAGAATGGACCAGATTTTAAGTAAAATATACCAAATATACACCAAATATAAAAGTCGAATACCTAAAAGAAAGGCTCACATGCAAAGGTTTTTAAGCATGTCTCAAAAAGTGGATGGGGGTCTATAACTGGTGTGATTACTCTTGGAGAATTTCCCAATTCACAAGTCTCCCCAACTAATAAGATTATATCACCAACCATACAACCACTCTTAACAGTGGAGCATCCTGGATACAATACCTTTCTGAGATAGAAATATATGTTGAAATGTTAGCAGTAGAAGTTGAAAATTTTTTAAAAACATTTTAAGACCATACATGAGAGTAAATCTACCTTAGAGTACTTCTCCTCTGCTAGTAAGGACGCCTGAGCTAGCTGCAGTAAAGTTGTTACATAAATTTATGTCTATCAGTTTTTATAGTAGCTTGGGGTCCAATTTAAACTATTTTATTTATTCTGTGTAATTACTATGTTTTTGTTTATTTATCAAACACTTTCTGATGCTCTTTTTTTTGTCCATGGACTTACTATATTGTCTTTACCCTCAGGATTTATTGCGCCTTAGAATTTGATTTAGATCAAAATTAAGTGCTTAAAAAATGTATATTATTATTATTATTACTTTGTGTGCTTTTGGAAAGCAAATTTCACTGGATCAAGCAAAATCTAAGAAATATTTCTAATGGACAAATGCTAGTAAATCTTAAACTTTTTGCTCTTGACAAAATTAAACATAAAAATACAGGTAAAATATGTTGGTTACCTGGTTGTCTGGCAGAAAGCATATCCTTGGACTTGAACACAGTAAAGACACACTTGGTCCCCGATGTGTATAAATGGGTCATGTAGTTTCTTCTCTGTGGGTACCAACATACCAACAGCCTAGGACCGGTACCTTAGAGGTACTGAAGTATCAGCCTACTTCAATACAGGATCTTGAGAAGTCTGTGATGTCACATTCATTGGGAGGTGTAGTCTTGCAGTCAAGTGTGATTAGTTGCTAGCTGTTTATAAGCAGAAATCCAGTTGAATATGTCTGTGCTGAACTCTCTAGAAATAATATCAGGCCTTGAAAAGAATTTGTTTTTTGAAGATTACTCGAGTAACAGTATTTATAACTAATATCTGAATATCTGTTTGAACTTGTTTTACACTCTTAAAAGTCTTATTGTGATGTAATATTAAATATTCCTTGTATATATAAAAAGATGAATATAACATATACAAATAAATAACATATCAATGTCTTTTTATAAATACCTGTATGTAAGAATAATACAGCAATATTTATAACAAGAGCACTCGAAAGAGTGCAGACATCAGCCAAGACACATAATCAGAAGTAATTGAGAAATTCCAGATACTTTATTTTGTATCCAGACAGTAATCCAAATCACTCTCAAAATTTAATTGGATCTAAGTTGGATCTAGACCCATTTTTTGATGTATTTTCATGAAGTTCAGATCAGTAGTATTTATGTAATACAGTAAATAAGATTAATCCATATTTTTTTTGGTAGCCAGACGGTGATCCAGATCAATCTATTAAAAAATTTAATGGGGCTTAAGTTGAACCAAGACCCATTCTGAATTTTTCATGAAGTTACAACCAGTAGTATTTGAATATGCCTGCTAACAAACAAACGGTCATGAAAGCAATACCTCCTTGTCAGAGGTAATGATATAATAAGTAGTTCCCAGTATTTCTCATGGAATCTGTGAGAGTTTGGTTAAAACAAGGCCGAAAGGGGTTTTCAGTCTACTAGCGCAAGCGTAAAGCCATCAGATACACGAGTACTGCACGTAGCCCACTGCCACTTAACTTCAGTGAACAGATACTCATCATGCTAGGCCACAATTCATGAAATCCAGAGACAAAAAGAAAGTGATCTCTAGAAGTGTGAGCCTCACTAGAGCTCGCGCTTAAAAACATAACTGTGTGAAGATGTGTGTAACATATTCACCAATTTGGTGGTAAAAGACAACCGAACTGAACATATTTTAGAACATACAAGTTTTGAGGTTTTGATGTCAATTTCTATTCATTATTTCATGACCTAATGATAATTAGGGGCCAGTTACACTTGCACGGATCCCCCACGGATATAGGCCAAGGATCCCTTGCAGATGGCGGGGTTTGGGGAGGGGGAATGTTTGAAAAGTGAGTCATTTACGAATGCGACACAGATAACTCTCCGGATAATAGGGATGCCACAAGGACGTTAGGGATGCATTGCGTTGCTTGCGGATGGCCTCCGGATACTCCTCCGTGACCACCCGCAGTGCAGTTGAAAGACCCCAGGACACGCCAGGACAACATAGGGATGCATCAGGACAAGGACACCCCAGATGGGTTTACAGACCTTGCGGATACTCACGGTCGGGGTTTACGGATCTTTATTTCTCTCGCGGATGTCAGCTTATTGATAAGGATATTTTATTAACATAACATTACATCTGTCTCCATGGGAGGTGTTGACCACTGGATATCTGGATGCCTGGATGCCAATGGCTATAAAAGGGGGTAAGGTCAGCTCACTAGCCAGATACAATGTAGATGGCAATATGAACAGACACGACAGTAATCTTGCACAACTTCAATTCTTACTGTTAGAAATGGAGAGGCACTTACTCATCCTTTTAGCTATGATAGACCGGTTGAGAAGCAGATGGGGTCTGCCAGGTGGTCTGCCAGTTATTAGACAGAGAAGACACAGAAGATATAGGTTCAGGCCTTGGCCAGCCCGGGCAGAGCTTCAAGAAGAGGGTCAGTACAACAGACCGATGCCAGTACACCACTTAGATGACCCTATGGCATATAGAAACTTCATCCAGATGCCGCCTGAGCACTATCAAGAGCTGGAGCAGAGAATCACTGCTGAGTTCCAGAGGTACAGGACCTTAATGAGAGATCCCGCGAGTCCAGGAGTCAAGTTGGCAGTAACCCTCAGACATCTCATCACTGGTGACAGCTACACCACTCTGCAGTATGCTTTCAGGGTGGCCAGTCAGACCATCGAGAAGTTTGTGCTTGAGGTCTGTGATGCTATCACCAGGGCCTATCGAGATCAGGTGATGCGATGCCCCACACTCCCAGAGGATTGATTGCTGGTCGAGTCCATCTTCCGCCGGAGGTGGAACTTCCCACATGCCCTGGGTGCCCTGGATGGAAGGCATATTCCAATCAGATTTCTACATGGGGGAGGCAGCCTCTTCCGCAACAGCAAGGGCTTCCACTCTATTGTACTCTTGGCCCTGGTGGATGGAGATTCCAAGTTCCTGTGGGTGGACATGGGGGCAGCCGGATCAACTTCAGATGCTCAGATTTAAAGCACGCCGATTTGAGGCGCAAAATAGAGGACGGCAGCATTGGCTTCCCTGACAGTGAATCTCTGGGGATTGGTGGACCAAAAGTGAAGTTTTTCCTTCTTTGGGACGACGCCTTCCCCATCATGCTCTGGGTAATGAGGCTCTACTCCAGCCACACTATGGACTTGAAGGAGATGGTCTTCAACTATAGAATCAGGCGTGGAAGAACTGTGGTACAGAACGCCTTCAGGATCCTGACGTCTCGCTTTATGATTTTCCAGAGCCCGCTGCAGCAGGAGCCCCCCGTGGTCAACAGGGTTGTCATGGCCTGCATAGTACTGCACAACCTACTGAGGATAAGATACCCCACAGCTCAACAGGAATACATAGGGGGGGGGCACCATATGGTAGTGCTCGAGGGCAATGACATTCCATATGAGGACTGTAACGCAATTGGGGCAGCTAAAAGGCAGAGGAATATCCTCAGGGACTATTTCATGAATGAGGGGCAGCTCCCCTGTCCAATGGCCAGCAGTTAAAATGTGAAATACTGGTATACTGTGACTCTGTAAATGTTAATATATTAACATTTAAGAACTTTTAAGACAAAAACCAGATGAAATGAGTACGAATTGTGATAAAACTGGAATAGTGCAACTTGGACTGTGAACTTTTGTACATAAGTATACGATTGTTACATTTGAAAGATAATTACTGTCTTCTTCTATTCATATGTCACATATTATTGCTTGTGTATATATTATCATTTTGCTGTTGTATTATTGCCAATAAAAGCTTTAATTTTCTTTGCATTTATTTTAATTGAAAATAGCATCATGAACAACAGCATCTATTTGGACCTAAATGACATTTTGCTTTGGCTGAATAATGTAGCATAAACTTGGTTTGGAAAGGGTTGAAACACAATGCTTTAAAAAATGGACAGGCAAGCAAGAAAGGTCTTAATTGTCCTACAAGGTGCAATTATTTCAGAGAAAGATGCCCCACACCACTACATGAGAGTTGCAGTGAGGGGTCCACAGCATTGTGGACACAGGTTTTAACAAAATTTGGGCTTTTTTTTTATTATTATTATTTGTTTTTGGGGGGGAGGGGGGTTCTGAGTGACATAAATTGATTGCCAAATAATACATCAATGTTTGTATTGTTGTGTGTATTTTGGGGTAGGGACCGGTATCTTGGGTGTAATTTTAATTTGGGCCGAACTACTATTTTCATTAACTCTATTTACTATGGTTGAACCATGAGCAATGATAGTATTATTTGGGGTTTTTTTTTTAGTTTTTTTGGTGTTGTGTGGTGTGGGGCATTTTTTTATTTGTTTTTTTTTGGAAAACAACAAACAGAGCTCAACTAATTGTTTTTGGAAGATTTGGCGGCCCTAAGAAGGGCCTATAAAAATGATCAACTATTGCTGATCTGCTGGCTGGCTGGCTACTGGTCCCCTGAGGCTGGTTGGTCTGGTTGGTTGGCTGATGTGTCTTCCACTGCCTGGAACTGAGTCGTGTTGATGGCACCGAAGTTGACATCCTGTGATCTGTTTGGAATGTTGCTGAAGTACTGGCTGTCAACTGAGGGTGGATTAGTTGGTGGTGAGAGGGTGAATCCTGTTGGTGTGCTGGTGAGTGGTGGGCTCCCTTGGCGTCTAATGTCTGGCGTTGTAGCGGGTGGTGACATGACACGCAGCTGTGATGATGAAGCGGTGCTCTGTGACGTTTGCTGCTGTGATGTTTGCTGACTGTGTTGCTGTGTGGGCTGCTGCTGCTGCTGCTGCTAATGCTGCTGTATTGGCTGATGTGTTAGTATTGTCTGCTGCTGCTGTTGTACTGGCTGCTGTGACTGTATGGAATGCTGTGGTTGAATTGCCTGCTGCTGCTGCATCACCTGCATGTGTTGCTGTGGCTGCATGCTTTGCTGTAGAGCGTGTTGCTGTGGCTGGATGCTTTGCTGTGGAGTGTGTTGCTGTGGCTGGATGCTTTGCTGTAGAGCGTGTTGCTGTGGCTGCATGCTTTGCTGTGGAGTGTGTTGCTGTGGCTGGATGCTTTGCTGTAGAGCGTGTTGCTGTGGCTGCATGCTTTGCTGTGGAGCGTGTTGCTGTGGCTGGATGCTTTGCTATGGAGCATGTTGTTGTGGCTGAATGCCTTGCTGTGGACAGTGTCCGTGGATCTGCTGCTGAGCTGGTGCATGCGGCTGTGTGAATGTCTGTTGAAAGTGCTGCTGTGACTGCTGCAAATGCTGCTGTGCAAGCCCTTGCGGTATGTGTTTAAAAGTCTGTTGCATCTGGTGATGTGGTGCCTGCATCTGTGTGTGAGACACTGGATAATGGTGTGACGTCAAGGCTTGGCTGTAGGTGACGGTCTGTGCCATGCTCGTGCCCGTTCCGTGTTGGTACCTTTGCTGCTGCTTGTCCCTACATTTAAGTCTCATCAATAAGTTGAATGTCTCTTGTTGAAATTTGTCATATGAGTTGCTTGTCAGTTGTACCACCTCCACTTTCAGAAAGTCACAGAAGCCCAATCTTGGGTTATCAGGCTTGTCTTCAAACTTTTTCACCACAATGTCTTTTAACTCGGTTATCCCCTCTGCGATTCGGCAAGAGCTGCTTGGAGGTCTGAATCCGCTAAACTTGACGTCACACTGACAGCACGCGATCGGGTCGTAGGCGTATATGTATCCAGGTGTGAGATGTCTGAGGGGTGACAAGTTGACTCTGGATGAGAAGTATCCTGGAACGGTTCCATGTGCACAGTCTCCCGTCTGGATGATCAGCCAGCTGCTGCACTGGCTTGAGAAGCAGACCCCTTGGGAGCCCTGAATTCACTTTTTGCTATAAGATGTGGTCCCTGAGGAAGTCAAAATTGTCTCTGGTCCATTTCTGCCTCTCAGTCAAGACTGGTTCCCCCTGGCTGGACTTCATGTGTGTGACTTTCCCAAAGAGTGTGCGCTGGCTCTGGAACCACTTTTGGCAGGCATCTTTATCCAAATTGTTCTCCTCACAAAACTCTGCCCACACAGCCTCCCTCTTGGACCTATCCTCATAGTCCATTAAATGCTTGTTGTAGAGAATTTCATTGTTACGCAGAAAGTCCACTAACTTCTGTTCAGGACTGCTCAGGACTGAAGAGAATTGTGGGTTTCTTGCTCCTTTTGTCAGCCTTGCCCTTGCCTGTGTCCTTGCCCTTTTGTGTAGTAGCTGCAGCAGATTGCGTATCCTGTGTATTCTCATCATTTGTATCCAATTCTTGCTGTGTTTCCAGCCCAATGTCACCCTGTTCTGTATCCGAAATCTCCAGAGGATCCTCCACTCCCACCACCAACTCCTCCCCAGCTGCCTGCTGAGTCTCTGGTACACAACTCAATTCATCCACCTCTGGACTCCTGGCCCTTGTGGACATCATCTCTGTCTTGGACCTCTTCTTTGGTGGCATTTTACACAAGTATTTACCAAATTTCCTATTTAAAAAAACCCAAAACCTCTAAAGTTTTGCCTAAATCTGTATGCCAAGTAAATATATCCTCAAACATATACAGTAAGCTGCAAACTTCCAAAAATTTATGTATGCACATCGAATTGCATAAAGTGTATATTAGCAAAAGCCAAGCCAAGTGGCCCTTATATAGCCTTTCGTGCATGAGAAAGCGTCTTTCCGTAAGTTCCTGAGTGTCGTGGGAAACTACAATTCTATCCGTAAACCCCGTCCTTATTGTCCTTGAGGCGTATTTTTCGTCCATAAACCCCGTCCCTATTGTCCGTGAATATATCCATAGATATCCGTGCATATCCTCAGACTAATTACATATCCGTGACCTTCTCATCCCTATTGGTCAGTTTGTTTTCCGACAATGTCCGTTAACTTCCAATAGCATCCTTATAGCCTCCGAACACCCTCCGGGAATATCCGTAGAAAATTTCCGAGCCATTATTGGTGCGGATGAGTCAAGGATGTCCTGGATGCCACAAGGAGATCTACGGGTACTGTAAGGACAATACGGATGACAGATGGATTACATACAGATCAGTTGCGAATATTAATTACACCTGGCATCTGCAAACCTTTTACGGAAAATTCAAGCAGTTTGACACGGACACCACAAGGATATTACAGACGTGTTCACGGATGAAAAATATGATCCGTAAATCACTCACAATTTTCCATATTTGGTAACCTGCCGCGATCCGGCGGTACATCCAGCCATGTGTAACTGGGTTCTAATCATTTGTACAATTAACATGATTAAGTTGGTTGTCTTTATCTTTATAAGGTTAAAAAGTTTACATTTTTTAGTACAATTCATTATTCATAGCATGTTCATACAGAGTTTGTAATTCTTCATATACGTGAAGCAGGAATAAATCAAAACTATAAAGTATAGCTATATATTGACAGTTAAAGTTTAGTTCTGTAAGTACAGAATAGCAGACTGCATGACTAGAACCTCCATCTCACAAGATCTAGTTCAAGTAATTGGTACCAGTGATTTAAAATTACAAACATATGAGATTTTTTTCTGATGTTGTAACCACCAAAATTGGCCCATTAGATATACACTGGTTCATTTTATATATGCAGCTTTCACTTCATATTCACAAATACATGTTCATTAGATATAAAAGATTTTCTGCAAAGACATGATGTTAACAAGCATTGATAATTTTACGGAACACTTGAAGAAAATAATACTAGCCAAAAAAACATTTAGAAATTTTTTTAAAAGGTTTAAGCATTTACAGAGGCGTTTCAAACCTTTCTTGGGGTTACTAAACATTTCTAAGGGTTGTGTTTACACTGTAATGTTTAAAAATGTTTGATTAACATTCTCTAGACATATATTTTCTGAATACATTTATTAAGGGTTTAATTTGACCTATAATTAAGGGTAATATATTGGTAAGCAAGGCTGAAGCAATATTTCAGAGACATTGTAATGTTCATTTGTAATATTTTCCAAACAGTTGTCATGAAACATTTCATACCTATCATTTTTTTAATCTTTATAAAATGTTTCCCTTCAAATGTTTACAAACATTACTAATATTTATTGGGTAGGAGCAACGACTAGGAATGACGATACTAGCCTTTAACTGACAGCAAATAACTTTACACACGAACACTGTAAATTTATAAACTTACCATCTGTAATAGTGTGCATTAAAATCCTTCTAATATCCAGTGTTTATAAACATGCATACATGTACATGATAAACCCAACTACAATTTGTTTCATTGTCGTAATGCTATTTCATTTTCATTTCCACACATTAACACCAATTTATTATCTCTTCAACTACGCACAATCTTACAAAATATACTCAATCCAGAAGTATAGAGTTGTTAATCTTTGGCACCCATTTGACTATTTTTGTTACATAACTATAGTTATTGGCAGCTAGGATCAGATCAATAAACATTTAAATAACCATGAATCAAATACACTCACTAATAGAAAATCATATTAATAATTCTAGCTCAGTGAATGTGACACAAACATTGGTACTCGTGTACTGAATAATCTAATTGACCACCAGGAGCCAAGTACTAAAGTGTATATTGCAAATACAAAGCATATGAGCAAGTTTGATTGGTTTTAACTGGCTAATTCTTTAGAAAAAGAGGACAGGAAATCCAATATTGCCTTTCAGAATCTATTGACAAGGTATATACACTGTATTATATGTAATATACGCACCCTCCTCTATAAACACCCTCTTTTCTTGTGTCTTAGCAAATGTATACATGCATGTTATTTTTTGGAGTCTGGATTTTTGGATGAAAGCTTTGTTTGATATATATCAATACCATTATTCTGTCTTGGTAATATTTTATGATATACAAATTATTAATTCAAACATACGTAGAGGAGGAAAGATATAATAGTTTTACTAAAAATACAAAAATGAATGAAATACAAGCAGTTTTAGACTTATGTCACACTTGAGAAAAAAAAATTGCTTTTGAGATCCCTTTTGTGAATATGATTGTAGCTAGGCTCCTATTATACAAATTATGGTAAGGATTTGTAGCATAAGAAGCCTGGATAACTTGGACCTCTATGGATTTAGAGGGTCCTTTGCATTTTTCCCACTGATCTAGCTTGGATATGAGTTTGTACTTGCTTACCTTTATTTATGACATATTCATGAGGATCATTTATATCTGTTGACCAATAGAATGGGCATATTGGTTTGTTGTTATTAAGACCAATCCCTCAATGATGACATGTACTGTATCCACTCCATATGTGGCGTCGATCATTTCATCCAAATCTGTAAGCTTAAAACTTTTAAATTTAGAGATCTAGATGTGTTTTATAGGAAAAATGTTGTCTCTGAGCTGAAAACAAGGGTTTGAGATGTCTTTTTTTTTTCTTGACAGAAAAACCAACATCAAAATTTAACAAAGAATAAATATTAAAGCAGCTGGTTTTTATAGTTAGCATAGAAATGTGTGGGATATGCATGCTAATTATACTGCATAGAATTAAAGTCTGTCATATATCGAATATACTGGTAAACACAAAACAGTTGAGGAAGGAAAAGCTAAATCAAAGTCAATATATCTCTGAGTCTGCACAGAAATTAAACCTGAAACAATTACACGGGTTGTCCCAGTCTGTGCATGTCATAATGCCGTGCGTCAATATTGCGCAAACTAATAGTGAAACCTATGCATTTATATCACAGAAAATAAATAACTGGAGCATAAATAATGATCAATTAAGTGAAAATTTGGTGTACAGATGAAAGAAACAGTGCCTTAGACCGCAAAAACCCTTAAACACTAGGTATAGTGCTGAACTAAATGTACATTTAACCCAAATCCGGATTAGACTCATTGATCCAGATTTAGAACAACCTTGATATGGATCAAGCCACAGGTTCACGCCACCTTGTGTGAAAATTAAATCATGATCTAATGAATGAATTATATGCATCTGAATTTTGTGTGAAAAAATAAACTGGATTCAGATTATCTTAAATAAGAGGACCGAGCCAAAGGTAGATCCCACCTTTTGAGAAAGTTAATTGACCCCAATGGAATGTTAGAACAGGGCCTGCATTCTACAACAATACTTGGACTATAAATTTCTAACTTACATTTTAAGTATTACTTAGATTTCAAGTAAAAAATTATGAAACTGAACATTCCTAACTTTTGTTTTGTGAACAGAATGTTCAAGAAAAACTTAGTGAAAAACCTTCCCTTACTTAGATCTAAGGTCACCTTATCTAATTATTATTGTAGAATATACAGCCCCAGCTAAGTTTTCAAGTTATACAAATGCACACGGACAAACAGACAAACGGACGCAATTGTCCAACAATACTCTCAACCGAATATTTATTGGACTACATTCTCAGTACATGTGATTTTCTTTCAGACTTTTTCTTTCGTATTCATGATCAACTTTTGCCACAACTTTAAATTTTTACACATCAGTTTACTCAAAAAAATATATGTGCAGTGCATGACTCGTGACTGCTGCGAATATACAATGTATGATACACATCATAAAATGTTCGGGGGTAAAAAGGAAGTGCAGCAATTGGGGTATTTTTTCTGATTTTTTTTGGGGGGGTGGGGGGGGGGAGAAATACCAACTGTGGTAAGATTTAGATTGTCTAACAGTCTACAAAAAAGCACTGACCCAGGTGATAACCACCATGGAGAGACTAGTGGATGGCACCTGCTTCTTAGGAAGTTGTGATACTGACAGGTATGCACATTGTGACAGGTGGTTGTCTGTGGGACAGGGTGTTGATCCTTGTATAGAGGGTTGGTTTTTTTTAAGTTTTTCAAGTGTTCTGTGCGGTGTCAGACCAAACTAAAGCAATTTAAGATCGATTGTAAGTAACTAAACTGAGTGTATACAAGCTTTCAATGGATTATTATTATCTTCAGTGTCGCCGTGTTTTCTGCATTGGCGTGTCGAATCAATCCATTATCGATCCATGTATTTGAAGCTCTGCATGAATGCATAATAAATAATGCTTTTAAAAATTATGAATGGGTACATAATAGCGGTTGCATAGCAATCACCGAAATAAGAACCTGAAATAAAATAAAAGTAAATTTCCCGTACATATCCCACACATTAAATGTCCCCTTTTTAAGGTTAAATACCAGGACTGACACCACAATTTGTTTAAGAATATCTCCTACTTTCATTAATAAACTAAAGCACTCTTAAAGCACATTAAAGGGAGTAGGCAGAATTTACTTCAAAACATTATTAAAATATAAAATACATAATTGAAATTATCAAACATAATTTGAAATTATCATACTGAGATACAATTTAATTAAACACAAGGCTTCTGTTATTAAACATCAGGTGCCGGGATTCACAAAAGGTCTTAATTAAGTCTAGGCAATTTTTTTGCTTAGACAAATCTTAAAGTTTGACTTTTGTCTTCGCTAAGATTTCTCTTAATTTGGGATTCACAAAAAGTGCTTAGCAAAAATCTTAGCTGAGACAAAATTTTTAAATAGTTAATTAAGACTTTTTGCACAAATTTGTACTTTAAACTGTCCAAAACTGTTTATAAGTCCAAGAGCAAATGCATTAAATGTTCATATATTAAAATTCTCTCAGTAATTCAATTAGATCTAGTGGTGGTGGACCAATTCACGCCCACTCTCAGTTTTCTTGAAGATTTATTATTTTTCATTGAGAAGAGTGTTTAACCACATCATAGATAATCATCTAATGGATCATTTACATTTGTAATTTATTGATTAACTGTGATTGTTTTGGATAAATTTAGGGGTGGGCGTGAATTGGTACCCGGGCGTGAATTGGTCCACCACCACTTAGTGTCTCTATATTCTTATTTTGATTCACAACATGCACTTGGACCTGGATCACGAAAGTGCCTGGAACTGGAAGAAAACTCAATGGGAGACAATCCCAACAACTACAGTCAGTTCACTAGATGTTTTCACAACCCAAGCCTGTCTGGTCTCTTTTTCTTCCTTTAACTTCTCCTTGGTGTTTCATAATATAATTTGCATGGTCTGTTTGTTTTTAGATGAACTCTTTATCCATTTTTGAACTCTTCCCTTTGAAGTCCCTCTGCTTAGATTTCTGGGGTGGTTCTGGATCTGTTTTACTCCTCTCTTCAAAACAATTGTCAGTGATATGCTTTCTCAGTTTTTGAACTGGTTCTGGGACAGATTCAGTTTTTTATGATTTCAGTCTGTTAAAATTAAGAATTCTTGGTTTACGCTGAAAGTTTGTTCTAACTTCAAACAATCGATCACTAATTTTTCTGGTCACAACATATGGACCTTTCCAAATATCAGGTTTCAATTTTGGACTTTATCCCACTGCCCTTGTGCTGTTGCAATAATAAACAAGATCACCCACTTTGTAAGCTTTTGAACTTAACTTATCCTGGGGTCACAGTCTTAAATCAACTGCTGAGTACTGATTCAGCCATGGAACTATTTTTACTGGCCATTCTGAGTCTGTGTTATTTCCACCATTCTTCTGTTCACTCTCACTGTTCATTTGACTCACTCATTTGGACATTTCCGGGCATATCACACCCTTTCATCTTGGATGCACCTACTCGATTTATCTTACTGTAATGGGATTCCCCACCAAGCATATGCCCTGTCCACCTAACAGGCACCACTCTAGAACCGATAAAAGCTTTGGGTAACTCCACCATGCTATGATCCACATAACTATAAACATAAGAATCGAAGCAGTGATCCAACTTCTGAATGACACAAGGGCAGGACACGTTTGATCCTTGGGTTTTACCCTTCTTGCCTATAGAGGTACAACATCATCCACTTCCTGAAATGATGACCACTGTTCATGTTTCTTCTTACAGACATAACATCCTCCACATGGTAGATCAGACAATATGTACAGACTGTCTGTCAGAACAGGAACATTATGTAGGGTCGCAGGGAACTCTTGACAGAGCATCTACATTTGAAGGCTTCTTACCATCATAATGGATAATCTTGAACTGGTACTGACAAAGTACTTCTAACCATCTGGCCAATTGATCTCTCAGATCCTTAAATGACATAACCCATCTTAATGCACTATGATCAGTCCTAATCACAAAGTCTCTACCTAACAGATAGTGTCTAAAATACTGTACAAAATATACAATAGCAAGAAGTTCCTTTCTTGTCACACAATACTGCCTTTGAGCTTTGGTCAGGCATTTTACTGGCATGTGCAATGGACCTTTCTTCTTCTATTCCACTTCTCTCACAATATTGCATTTGAGAAAGTGTAGCCCCGATACCAGTACCTGAGGCGTCAGTGTCCAATATCAAAATACCGGTATCTTTTGGATATGCCATCACTATTTCACTGGTCAACACATCCTTAAGTTTCTGAAATGCATCCATGCATTCATCTGCCCACTCAAACATTACATAGGCCTTCAGTAAATGTGTAAGTGGGCTAGCAATTGTTGAGAATCCCCTGACGAAATGCCTGTAGTATGAACAAAAACCAACAAAAACACGAATATCATGTACATTTCTTGGAATAGGTCAATTTGCAACAGCATTGATTTTTGATGGATCAGGTTTTATGCCACAAGAACTAAGAACTTCATTCACATTTTCAAGATGGTTGTCAAATGAATCATTGAACAAGATTAAGCCATCCAAAAATATTACCACAGACTTCCACTACAACCCCCGGAATACTATTTCCATATATCTTTGGAAAGTTCCTGGAGCATTGGACAGTCCAAAGAGCATAACCAGATATTCATAAAACCCATGTCTAGAGGTGAAAGCAGTGTTTGGTCTGTCATTTTCATCCATTCTAATTTTCCAGTATCCTGATCGAAGATCTAAGCTGGACATATACTTTGCACCATTAAGGCAGTCAAGACAGTCAGATGTTACTGACAGAGGATATGCATCTTTCTGGGTCACTTCATTGACCTGTCGACAGTCCACACATGGTCTCATTGTGCCATCTTTTTTTCTCACATACACAATTGGAGAAGTCCATGGTGATATAGACTCTTGGATGATACTAGCTTGAAGTTGCTCTTGGAGTATTTTCTCTTCTTCCTCTTCAAACACCTTAGGGGTCTGTCTTGGCTGTTGTTTTATGGCTTGGCAGTACCTCTACTTATAGTGCGTGTTACCACATGATGTCTGCCCTAAATCAGCCTGACGCTTGGCAAATGCATGTCTATTATGTTCAATAGGCTTAGCCAGCTGCTTGCCTTCCTCAACAGACAGATCTTTGATGCTCCTATGGTAAAGATCCTGTAGAGGTCCTGGCCATTCCTCAGTGACAGGGTCTGGTGCATCCTTCTAAGATTGTCCCTCATGACAGCTTATGGCAGCTTTATGAACTCTGTTGTCTTTCTCACCTAGGATTGGATGACTTGAACCATTTTGTGATTGAAATAACACTTTTATTGATTCTATTTCTGGCAGCTGACCAATGACAGTGTCTTTATGAAGAAACATGTTTTTTGTTGTAACATTCATCAAATGGTTAGGTCCATTAGATATTTCGCCATAAGGAGGCCTTCTTCCATTGTTTTCCTGGAATGCTGTTATCTGTTGTATTGTATTGTATTCTGTATTTATACTCAGCGCAATATCTCCATATACTACAGGACTCAAATCACTATTTAACCAATCCAACTGTACAGGTACAGCCCCAACTCACAAGTAACTGACATTCCCCTAACTGGAACATAGAGGCTCAAGGATCACCATTTATCAACGTCCTTGAGGTTCTTTAACCTGCCACTGGGGATAGGACCCAATGACAGAGGACCACCATTTTAAGTGGTCATCCGAACCACTATGTATCTCCCTGTACCTGGGATTGAACCCACGTCCTCTGAGTTCCTAGACAAGTGTGTTACCCGCTAGGCCACAGTGTGTGTTTCAAACTAGTAACATTCACTTTTGCAGGGACCAAAAGCTTATTGTTTGCTGGAATCACTGTGTCTTCTTGTAGTAATATCCTAAGATTATCTAAAACTGATGCCTCAACTACTGTACTAACTTCCTGGTCATTTAGTTTCAGTCCCCTATTAGAAAGTTCAAAGTTCTGGAGAGACAGAAAGTCCATTCCAAGTAAACCTTCTTCCTTAATGCATGCTATCAAATAATGTCATGCATATATTTGATGTCCAGTTTCAAATTCAATATTAGTAGCCCCAACTACATCAACCATACCCTTGTTGGCTACCTGCAATTTTATTTTGCTTTCAGTGTTCACAATCTGTGTCCCAATTTCCTGGAGGATTCTCTCAAAAAGCTTCTGGGATCTTATAGCAATTTCTGCCTCAGTGTCTTTGTCTTTGTAATACAAACAGTTAAATACACAGATACACCAGCTACAAGTGGTTGCCTACCTATTCTTACTATATACAGGTCAGATATAACCAAACCTGGGCTGTCGGATCCAATCAACTTCAGTTTGCTGAGATTAATTTTAGCATCCTTCAAAGGACATTCATGGGTATAATGTCCTTTTTCATGGCAACTGTAGCATTCTACATCTGCCTTGCTTCACGATTAAGGAGGGCTTTTCTTCTCAAAACTTTTCAGCATGGACTCCAGTTTACCAACTCGTTTGTCAAAGCTGATAATAAGTCTTCACCAAACTGCTTCAGCTGTTGATGAGTCACAAACTTCTTCTTGGTCATCGACAGCAATAACCACTCTTGCCCTTGGAGGTATTTCCAGATCATCCCTGAGACTGCTATAAGTTTCCAGGGCATCATTGGCATTTTGCATTTATATTTCACTATTTTGTGCTCTATTACTTAACAAAAATAATTTTCAATCTGAATGATGGTTCTACTTTGTCAGATGTTTGTAAACTCCTATTTGGTGTTCCCCAAGGTTCTGTCCTGGGTCCTTTGTTGTTCTCATTGTACACTACCCCCCTCAGTTCCATTATCAGTAAACATAATGGAATAAAGTTTCATTTCTATGCAGATGATAGCCAACTTTATATACATTTATCCCAGAAGAATGCATCTGCTGCCTTTGAAAAGCTAAATAAGTGCCTAAATGATGTTAAAGAGTGGATGACAACTAGTAAGCTCAAACTGAATCCTGATAAGACTGAGTTTATCATCTTTGGTTCAAAGAGACAAAGGGATAAGTTGAAAGCATGTTTTCCAATTGATATCCTGGGCAACTCACTCTGCCCTGCAGATTCAGTAAAAAATTTGGGTGTGTGGCTTGATTCAGATTTCTCTTTGTCCAAGCATGTTCAGAATGTCTGCAAAAGTTGTTTTGTTAAACTCCGTGACTTCAGACATGTCAGGCGGTTTCTTACTCATGATGTTTCTGTGCTTGTAGCCAACGCTCTTGTTAGTAGTCGGTTGGATTACTGCAACTCACTTTTCAGGAGCCTGTCCAAGTTCAATCTACGCAAATTACAGTGCATCCAAAATAGTGCAGCTAGAATTGTATCAAACACCAGTCGATACACCAGCATAACTCCTGTGCTAAAGAAACTGCATTGGCTTCCTGTTGAACAGCGCATTGTGTTCAAGACAGTCACACTTGTTTATAAGTATCTTCACACAGGTTTTCCCAGGTATTTTTCACCACATCTTTCTTCCTACAGCAGTTCTTATAGTACCAGGCGCAGTGAAAGTGGTGGTAATTTCCTAGTTATTCCAAAGTTCTGCCCCTCTGTTCATAAATCTGTCAAACAGTTTGGTAATAGTTTTGCGTTTGATGCTCCTACTGTGTGGAATACTCTCCCTGATGTGATTCGTGCCTCTCCATCCCTGGCCTCCTTCAGAAAACAGCTTAAAACCTACCTGTACACCAAAGCATATCCACCCTAGCCTGAATCATCCTCCTGGCGTTCTCCGTGGTGTTCGACCCCTGTTATGTCCCTGGACACAGAATTTTGTTGACTGCTTTTTGTTTTGTTGCGCCTTAGAGTCCTCTTGTTTGGGGAGATTAAGCGCTATAAAAGTCGAATTAGAATTAGAATTAGAAAATGACATCTTTGGGCTACCCTAAATGGGTTTTAGTTACAATCTAGACTGGTGCTCGATAACAGGAAGCTCGTGTTTACATGGACTCTTCAAGTATATTGTTTCCTGTAGAATCTTTAAATGGATATTTATGGATATTTGCACCGAAAGGTTAGCTAATTAATTTTTATTATTAAGCATTTTGCGTTAGACGCACGATAACTGGCGTGCGGGGATGACAAAAAGACTGGCGATAATTTGCGCCACAATGTGTCATATTAATTATTTGTATAAAGTATCATTGCGCCTTTGGCAGGTGTCTCTGTGGCGCAATCGGTTAGCGCGTTCGGCTGTTAACCGAAAGGTTGGTGGTTCAAGCCCACCCAGGGACGAAAGTGTTTTTTTTTTTTTTTTTTTTATTAATTATTAACTAATTTATTTATTATCATTTACACACCCTTACTTTTAAATGCATTTATTTCTTTATTCCCCTGTTTCCTTTGTCATGCATAGATATATTGCAATCATGTCCATTTATTTATCAGTGCTCATAAGTTGAAAGCTACAACTTCGGCCTCTGTGAAGTTGGCCTGGATATCATTATCTTGATCAATAAAGCTAGGATAGTGGCCAATAACTCCAAAGTATATTAATATCCCATCCATTAGTTAAAAATCCTGCATTGGCCTCTCTGTGAAAAAAAAAATCAAAATATAATCAGATAATGTGTTAACAAGCATGTTCCAGAAATATCTCAACAAAATATTTTCCTGTGATGCTCCTTGTCACTGGAAAGAACTACTCCTAAATATCCATGGTATGTCATCACTAGCATGTTTCAGAAAAGGGATTAAAACATACTTATTCAGCAATTTAAGGCTCTGTCTTGGTTCTCCTGTATCTTCAGTTTAAATTCCAAGCTGAAATTGTGGAGTAATCTCAAGTTAATAATTGTTTTTATAGTCACTGGTTCCTCTGTAAATGGCAGTCTTTGTTTCTTTCTTTAAATATACATGTACTTATTTAATTTATTGTTTCAGACAAAATGGTGGATAGTGAAAGTAAAACAATCTGTCATTAGACATTCTCGCAAAGTATATCACTGATGAAGATGAACAACGTAATACTGATGCCACAGAGCCATTATATTTGTATTTGCATTAGTAAAAAATAAGTAAATTATATCATTTCAATTTCACAAATAAAACTACATGTGCAAATTATAAGTTGGGCTAATATCTGTTACCACATCTTCAGATAAACCCAAAAATTCTTGAATAATATTTCACAAATATATACTGTATAATTGAAATTTTAGTGTTTTAGTAAATTAGTTCAATTATATTCAATTTTATCATTTTCATTAAAACCACCAATAGAGTGTGACATAAATTATGATTAACCTAGCTAGTTAATGTCACATTTTAGCTTTAAAATGATTGCTGAGTTTATTTATCCTAAGTTGGGCTAATATGTTCTAGCTACCCAACTTAGGATGCTATATCTTAAGATGGGCTAACTCCTAAGTTGGGCTCTAACATTGTTATGTTCATTCCAGATTTTCTCGTAAATGTCTAATAAGGGATGCTCTTTTTGTATTATCCACCATTTTGTTCTCATTATACATTCAAAAAAAAAGTCCATATTGACCAAAAAAAAATGAAGTGAAGTGAAACATATCTATAGTTACAGGCTCCATTAGATATAAAAAGTTCAATTTTTGGCTTGATATTTGTCCACCTTTTCTGCATAGATTTTAATGCAACAAAATTAGGTGAAGCTCTGTGAAAAAATACATTTTGATAGATTTTCTGTATGTAATACATAGATCACACTGTTCCTTGCTGATAATTAACTTGTCCAGCCCCTTTTGTGGCTCGATGACTTTCATGTTTTAGTAGTATCCATTAGGTTTCATCAGTGTACAAAAATTTGGATTTATATTTTGGTTGCATACGTTCACCACAAAACGGTCTACGTTTCAAGTAAATGGTGGATTTTTTACATTATCTGTTGTTTACTTAGAGTAAGAAATCTAAAATTCGCCACATATCTGAAATTTGCCACATGTGAAAATACTAATAAAATGAATGAATTGTGGTGAGATTTGTTGAATGTATAGTAAATTAAGGCTTTTTGAACTGAAAAATACCAATTGTGAGACAAAGACATCATTTTCTTCATAAAATTAACTAAGGTTTTAGAGGTGGCGAATTTTAGATTCTTGGCGAATTTTAGATTTCTTACTCTATTTAAAAAAAATGTTTAGGAAAAATCAGCACTTATTTACACATGAGTAACTCGAGCTAACCATGGTTGTGCCTGGGTCACACATGTTCCATGTGGTCTGTACGTATTTGATTTCTTCTTGATGACCTTGTCCTGTCACTCTGAACAGTGACCTCATAGCTTGGTAGTACATATTAAATAACAAACTGCCTGGTATGCCAGTCATGCTCTCCCCCCCCTTCACCCCTACAGCACATTTTGTGCCCAATGCATCCAACCAAGACACAAAGTGGACTTTACAACAATCCCCAACTGAAGGTAGGGTGTGCCCCAGATTTAAGAAGAGCCGAGGAATATAAACAATAACCATTCTGTATGTCCAGTATTTAGGTCAAATATGTGGTGTCAGGGATAATGAAACATATTACACTGGCACCCTATAATTTCATGTGGGATTCTGTCATATTGATAGTTTTCACCAAAAGTTAAGAACCTATATATATAGACATCGTGAACCAGGCCTCTGGTAAAACAATACATTAGATTTATCTTTATATAACTCTTTTTTATTCACTACAATATTCTGTTATAGCATAAATAGGTAAGCCGGACACTTCAGTGGATCTGTGACACCCCAACAACAACAGAACATAGTGTGTGTCACTTGTTAATCTATCAGTTTGAAAAGTTAAATCAACAGGGCATAAATATTGTTGGAAAGATGTGTAATTTTATCAAGTGAAAGTGTCATCAGCCTATATTTTAAGATTCTAGTTTCCTGTGATGTCTCTTCAACAGAACCACCCACGTGTCTCACCCTTTTTTTGCCCCCATCTCCTCTTCTTGAAGGCACATGACTTTTAAAGTGACCACCCTTTTCCTCTAAATATACCCAAAAGTCACAATTTTCAAATACCCCTGTCATTATGTATCTTAGTCTTTTTCAGGCGCAAATTACTTTCTACAATTGTGAACATGATAAAATCGAAGTTGATTTGTCAGAGCTCAAAATGTGAAATATGGCATAGAAGTGTATAAGTAGACACTTTTGGTAGAAGAAAATTTCATGAATTCTTTATTTTAAGAAATTCACTAGAATAAATTCTGACTAGTGGTTAATTTCTACTAGATATATTAATACAGATTTAAAATTTCAACAATTCTCAACACGTGATTTTTGTGACTAACTATATTTAGGCCTCTCATCTTCCCTGGTGAAAAATTCGCACAAATTTTGATTATATTTGTCTTAGTTTTAAGCTTTGCCCCTCTCTACCATCGTGGAAAATTTCACTTTTCTTGCTTAGCATGCATTTTGACAGTTAGGCAGTTGTTCCACTATGGCAGTCTTATAAATCTCCCTTTCAATTGAGAAAATGGGTTGGTCATGGCTACTGGTTCTGACTAGTTCCCAGAAGAATTGCTATTGATTCCCCATCCATCAGATTGGTTCCTCAAACATTATGGACAGTTCCTGAATCTCCTGAATGGGTTACTACCCTGACAAAGGCTATATAGTGGCAAGGATTGACTTAAAAACAGAAGAATTTGCTTACGAATGATATGACAACTGTAAGATTGAGTTCCCAAATGCAAAATCTGTTGAGGGCCACAGAAGGTTATAGAAGGTACAAAAGTACGAAAAATTCAAACAGTTTGCACTTATTGGGAAGACGTGCAATTGGATCTCAAACTATCCAGTTGGTTCCCAAACACTTCCTTAAGTTTAACCGCCAGTCTTTAATTACCCCAATCATAAGGATTGTTGTTTACAAGCCTCCCTGGTAAAAAGACATCCCCAAATGCTCCTGAATGGAATTTGTCAGGATTGTAAATCCATCAGAGAGGACAATCCTCATTGTGAAACAGGGGCCTTAGGGTTATATTTTCATTAACTATGAATACCGGTACTTCCAGTAATTTTTGCATGAGCTTGGTTTGAAACCATAACTGCAGATTTGACAGTCAAGTGACTGGGTACTGAACTAGTTTATCACACATCCACTGATGATAATGATGAAAAATTAAATTTTCAATGTTAAGCTGATTTTTCAATCATGCAAAATGAATATACCGGTATACAGTTTTTAATGATTGACTTGCCTTATAGACTGTAGCATATACGTATTAATAAGGAAACATACATATTTTATTTTAACATCTTCCATTCTTTATGTATGTGAATGGACCAGTGAAATATGTTTCTCAAACATCTAGCCACATAAAAAAAGGTCAGAAGTTGAATTTGGGCTGCTGTGCTCTCTTTCAGAGCTAAGGGCAGATTTTGTGAATCCCATATATTGTGAGATGGAAGTGAACCCAAAAGATGAGGTCGAAGTGGTTTAATGTTAAACTTTTAACTACATTTGTATTGAACAAATCATAAGGGTTACTGCGAAAGTAAAAGTCCTTGTTTTTTAATGAAAAAGGTAGAGGTAACTTTCCCAATTTTTTTTGCATAAATAATACTGTTTGGCATTACTTTATTAATAAGATGGAATTATGTATACAGATCATTTCAGAATGAATAGTTAAATTTGTGTTATTTTCCCACCCAATTGGTTACATTAACAGCAAGCATCAAAGTTAAAAATCTATGTGTTGTAAATAACTTTAGCATATTGCTTTATCACAGTCAAATGCAGTTTTTATTTCTTGCTTCTAATTACAGTTTAGTTTATTCTGACTTTAGAGTTCAATTTATGAATTTACAATTTATGAAACTGTATATTGTTAACTCACTAAAACACAACATTAATACATTGTCATACAGAATTTATATTATACTTTATATCGGGGCAAATAAGGGCAATCATGAACTACAGGTCAAACTTTCAGTTTTTCTATTCCTTCCAAAAATGTTATATTGCAATACAATTTTACAAGTTACCAAATGAGCCCAGTAAGGCTAAGTTGGCTGCTCTCCTTTACCAATCCCTGTAATTACACAAACAAGCAGTCTTTTTCTTCAGTTCCTACTGTGGCTAAAACATAAATAGGTGGGGTTTGTGACTGTCCTAAAAATTGTGGGACAGACCCTCCAAAACAATTGGAATTAGCCGAGTGATTTATTTTAGCAAATGTCAAAATTATCACCCTACAGAGTGGTTGAAGTCACTTCAGGCTACAAAGTCAAACCAATGACCACCTTTGTTAGAAATCACAACTTTTCCGGTAATTTAGATGATAGATACTACGTTGTCAAAGACAATTTTTGCAGGAAGCTGACAATTTTGTCAGTAAGTTTTAAATGCTGGGTACAGATTTTGTACATCCATTTAGGAGAGAGGTGAATTGAACACTATTTAGCATTGATATTAGTGTCTGTGGTGTGGGCTTTAATGCCGTTAGTTTTTCCCACTAATGTGGCCCCATGGCCTCCTACTGGGGTAATGATGTGTATTCAGTGACCACTCTACAATTTGGGGGGAACTGGGATAAAAAGAAAACAAAAAGTGTCAAGGAATATACAAACATTACGCCTAAATACAAATTATTTGTCTATTTGTGATGTAGTCCAGGTGAATGACTTATTTTTAAAATCTCATATAACTGACATAGTAAACAGAATCATCCACAAATAGATCATTGCTTAGAATAGTGTTTGAACAATTAAAAGCTATTATAACTTTGCCAGTGCCATATTGGGACAGAGTCTGAGCATTGTCACTTGTGGGAGTCAAACCCAGATAGAGGTGATAGCTTGTGAACTTGGGTTTGAAAATCTTGTCCGGGAATCCGTAAAGTGTCGGAAGTTGATACTGGGTAGGGACATTGGTTAGGGGGTTGTAGGTGTGCAACGTCAGGTGTGACCTTTATTTTACCTTTGACCTTGTCATAGTGACCTTGACCTATATAATCTTGCCCGGGCTATATCTGGGAAACCATAAGGTGTAGCAAGTTGATACGTGGTAGGGACATTGGGTGGGGGTTGTAGGTGTGCACATCACGGTGTTATCTAATC
The DNA here is from genome assembly GCA_964017235.1 of Sabellastarte sp. h YS-2021. Taxonomy (NCBI): domain Eukaryota; kingdom Metazoa; phylum Annelida; class Polychaeta; order Sabellida; family Sabellidae; genus Sabellastarte; species Sabellastarte sp. h YS-2021. The sequence goes on from OZ024927.1 coordinate 21,480,380, forward strand.
TAAACCACTGCTTCGCAGGCACAATATCTTCTCCACCGAGGGGAGCTCAGTGCACTGGTTAAACAAAATCATGATCATAGGGAGAGTCGAGGGGCGTTCAGGGTCAGTAATCCAGAATAGTGGGTGTGACCGGGAGGGAAGAAAACTATTTTGGGAAACTAGAGTTGAAGAGGTGGGTTTTGAGGTGTTTCCTAAAAGATGCAACAGAGGGACTGTTTCTTACCTGAAAGGGGAAAGAGTTCCAAAGAACCGGGGCATAGTGACTGAAGGAATTAGAGAAGTGTTTGATTGATTTGTGAACTCTACGGTCAAAAGTGGGGGTTTGAAGGAACTTTAGTTTGGGGGTGCTTCGCCTTGTATTTCTGGAAGAGGTGAAGGGTTGAATTAATTCTCTTAGGTAAACTGATTGACCTTGGTTGAGAATTTTGTATGTAGTGAGGCTAATTTTAAATTGCACCCTGTACCTGACTGGGAGCCAATGGAGTTTTTTTAGTTGAGGGTAATGTGAGAGAATTTAGAGGAACGGGTGACAACCCTGCAAAGTGAGTTTTGGACTAACTGCAATCTCCTTAACTCAAAATCAGTGAGTGATAAGAACAGTGAATTGCAATAATCCAATCTGCTGCTCACCGAAGTATTTGCTAACAGAACTGATGTTTTAAGGTCTAGAAAGGGATGAATTTTGTAGAGGTCTCTCGCATGAACTCTAGTGGACTGTAGTGGTTTGACAAATTGAAATTGGAGTCGAACACCACTCCGAGGTTCCTGACAGTTTGTGCTGGTGAGACCTGATTTCATAGAATATTGATAGGGAAGTGAGGGAGGAGTTGTTTACGTTTTTTAGGGAGCCTATGAGAATAAACTCGGTTTTGTCAGACGTAAGTTTTAATTTATTTGTAAACATGAAATTTTGAATGTCGTTCAGGCAGTTCTTTAGTTTTTGTATAGAGTGAGTGAAAATTGCTGGTGAGAGTGTTTGGTATATCTTAGGGGGTGTCATCGGTGTAAAAGTGGTAGTTAATACTATTGTGGGAATGAATGATTGAACTAATTGGGTTAGTGTAGAGACAGAAAAAAATTTGACCTAGGACGGAACTCTGGGGGACTCCATACTGGAGCACAGCAGGCTGTGAGAGTGTACTGCCTACCTTGACCGAGTGTGTTCTTGCCGACAGGTATGATATGAACCAGCCAAGTGCTAGCTCACTGATTCTATAGTAAACATTGAGTCTGTCCAGGAGAATGGTGTGGTCAATGGTATCAAATGCGGTGGAGAGATCCAGAAGGGTAAGGGCAGTGACAGACCCTTTGGTCATATTGAGAAGGATATCGTTTCCGAAAGCGGAAATTCGGCAAAAAAGGGGTATGTTTGATTTATGAAACGTGAAGAAATAAGTTTCATAATGTTTACATGAGCTTTAACAGGTATATAAATAAGAACCGTGAGGGACATTTGAAGTCTTTCCAGGACAAAATGTGTGATATATCAATAGAATATTACAAAATACTCTGAAATATTTGTTGCAGTTCCATATTGTGGTAAACTTAAGTTAAAATAATGAAATATGTGGTGAAACCGGTTTTGGTTCAAAGAAAACAAAATGTAACCAGATCACTGTCTTTTGGTTGGCAAATAGGTTTCTGGTTTACTGTCTTTGACACTAGGGTCAAGGGTCGAGGGAAGACGATTTACTTGGAGAGTTGATAATAATTTTGCCAACTTGATCCTCTGTTACAGTAGAGAAAGTGGAAAACATAGCGGGAGGAGAGTCTGGGGTGATGTGTTCGAATTGAGGGAAGTAGAGAATGTTGAGCATATTTCTTCAATTTTTTCTGTGAAGAACTCCACAAATCTGTCAGCCAAAAGCTGAGGGGCTTTATCGATGGGAGCATCTTAGCTGGTAGTCTGTGTAACATCACCCAGGACACGCCATAATTTTTGTGGGTTTTGGTGATTGTCCTGAATTTTTGCTTTAAGGAATTGTTATCTTGATTCAACCTTTGACCTTGTAGTATTGACCATGAGTTTTAAAATCTTGTCTGGGCTCTTGAATTCTGTAAGGTGTAGAAGGTTTACACTTGGTAGGAACTAGGAACATTGGTTAGGGGTTTAGGTGTCCATCATGGTGTGACCTTTAGCTTTGGCGCTGCCAAAGTGTGTTCACCTGCCATATTTGAGACATGTTTCTGTTATGACAAAGATATTTGGATTGCTGCAACTGATTATTATATGTACTGTTATATAATTGTGCTATTTCCGTTGACATCATTTCTCCAGTTAATACATTTTACAGCGTCATAATTTTTAGTTTACTGGTTAATGCTGTCATCTTGCTATTGAATTGTCTTGTTTTAATACTTCATCTTTTCATACATTTTCTTTTCTTAGGCATGATTTTCTCTACTTAAACATTATTTGGTGCTTTATATAACTGACATTGCTCTGAAAGTATCCCGTTCTTTGTACTGTTTCACTACTTCTTTGTCTCATGCTGTTCAAAGATAACTCCCCAGGTTGTGGGGTATGGGCATTTCTGATGCTATTATTGTATTCACCGGATGCATCGAGTTGATACTTTGGTTTAGCGTTCACTACACCACCGCCTCACATAGAGAGATTTTGACGTTAACGCTCTCAGAGGTAAACTACACCAGCTAGCTTCACTAATTTTGCAGGACATCTTCATTGGGAGGTAAGCTTCTCTGGGACTGAAATTAGCCTCATTCTGAAAAACAAGATGGCTGCTGTGGGCATTTCTTTGAAAATTATCTACCTTTTTCTACTGGCTGGTTCTCATAAGTAGAAGGTTTTGAATGAATAGGTGATATGTATAACAGATACACATGTCCTCTACAACCTTGCAGACATTTGGCCTTGAAGCTCTTCATTCAAGGTCATCCACAGAATGCCAAAGTATCCCATGTAGCAGACTTTAAATGTGCCTATATCTCCCTTATTATTGCTCCCAGAGATTTGGCATGTGAAACCAGCCTATCGGAAATCAAGGGCTGGGAATCTTCTGATGGGTCAGATTTGACCTTGGGCCCCTTCTTCAAGATCAAACAAGGATAGCCAAACTTAAAAGTGCTCATAACTTGCTTATTATTGGTCCTAGAGGTTTGGGATATGAAACCAACTTATAGGAAATTATGGGCTGGGAATCTTCTGATGTGGTTAGATTTGACATTGGGCCCCTCTTTCTAGGTCAAATGAGGAGAGCCAAACTTAAAAGTGCTTCTAACTTGCTCATTATTGGTCTTAGAGGTTTGCAATGTGAAATCAACTTATGGGAAATCATGGGCTGGAAATTTTCTGATGTGGTCTGTTACGGTCACGGGACAAGCATGGTAGCAATTACCGGTTGCTTTTAATTGCAACAGGAAAAGACAAAAAATTTAACTTAACAAAGTTATTTAACAATTAATAATAGTGATTACAGTCAACTGGTATGCTCTCAATAGTACATATTGTGATACAATAATGAAACCTATCTGACCTGACCACTGTAACTGACAGTTAAGTTTATCCACTGTGTCAAGCAATCTGTCCTGTGATCTGTCCTGTGATCCGTTCAGTGTTCGATAACACATAATGTCTTTATCCTGTGATCCTTTTGATATCCAATTTCACAAAATGTCTATGTAGAGGTCTTCAGAGAGTTTCCACAACTGTACTGTCCTCTCCAAGATATGGACAATGTCCAAAATGCAGTAAATCCACTCTCTGTTATATGAATGCACAATATCCGAAATACAACAAATCTATCCAGACAATGTAACCAATTCACTCCAGTAAAAGTTCACAACAACACAAGTAGTTTGTATCCACTTGATATTAGTTCTAAGACACATGTAGCCTTCCTTATAGCCAGCGAATACTAAATTCCTGTGTGGTCAGATGTACAGTCCTAATATATATGGTTATAGAAATTCTAGAATCTTATAGAACTAACTTGAATATAATACCAGTCATCAGATCAAGTGAGGAAGTTCTAGAACCTACAGGTAGCTTATAGGGTTTCCACAAATCTATTGATATAGCCACTGAGATTATTGTAGTCTAGGATTTCCCTAGCCTATAAATAGATCAATAAACATCATAACACAACAATCAATAACATCCTTGCTTTAAATGTTAACACATACATATACAGCTTAGATCAAACAATGCACTGGCACAGTGCCTATATATGCAATAGGTCAGATTTAACCTTGGGCCCCTCCTTCAAGGTCAAACTAGGACAGTCAAACTTAAAACTGCTTCTAACTTGCTTATTATTGGTGCTGGAGGTTTGCAATGTGAAGCCGACCTGTAGGAAATCATGGGCTGGGAATCTTCCGATGTGGACAGATTTAACCTTGGTCCCCTCCTTCAAGGTCAAACAATGGTTCACTGGCTTTGGTGAGTTGTCTTTCCAGTCTATATAATTTGCATCGGTTCTCCGATGCATAGGTCTAGTTTCAAATTCCTTTTCAATCAGTTGTCCAGGTGCTTAATCTCCGTATCAATGGATTCTAAGGCACACCATACAATCCGTAAGGCATAAATCATGAGACATTAGACATGTTCCGAGTCGTTGCCAGGGAGGCGGTCCGGTGTTCGGTAGTAAGAAGCTATGGTGGGAATGATTTCTGAAATAGGTAGGTTTTGAGTTGACCTTTTGTTATTACACACCTGCTCTTTGGAACTCTCTATACCCTTTCAAATAAGAAACAGCCCCCTCTGTCACTTCCTTCCGGAAACTTTTGAAAACTCTCCTCTTTAACTCTAGTTAAATCATTTCCCCCATAATTTCGAACTACCGAACACCGGATCGACTCCCTGGGTACGACTTGGAACATGTCTATGACTCAATGATTTATGCCTTACGAACTGGATGGTGTGCCTTAGAATCCGTAGATACGGAGATTAAGCACTTAGACAACTGATTGATTGATTGATAGTTTCCCCACGTAGTCTTCTTCCCTTCAGTTACACCCACAACTCTGGATTAACGACCTTGACTGCCCCTTGTTTATCCCAATGATCAATATTTTTGTTCACTTAGTTCCCCACTGTGGGGAAGATATTGCGCCTGCAAAGCAGTAGATTAGATTAGATGAATATATCTACATTTATAAATTTGACATCTGTCCGTCAACCAATAAAAAAATCATATTTCACAAGCATACAACCTTTATACACTTCATAGACACCACACACAATACTCTGGACAAACCAGTGGATCAATAATTACCACTCCAAGAAGGTTACATTTTTGGTGTCCTGCTTTTGTCTCTTTGCCAAAAAAAACTTCAAATGTTGTGGACAGATTTTGATGAAATATGCAGGAACAGATGATCTGATTTTGGTGGTGATCCATATTACCATCCGCATCGAGGAACTTATTAAAACATTTTTGTATCATTGCACCCATAAGCAATATGGTAGGTGCTTGACCTAGGCAGAGGTATGTGGTCGTTGAGTGCTCTTGTTTCTGTATCTTGTGAGCATAAAAATTTGAGATTTGTTTAGTCATATTACACTGCATAAGATAACACACACTGTTTTTCTTTGGACTACTTTCTATTGTAACTCCAGTCACAATTTCACAAAAGATATTGCAAATACTTGGTCAATAGATGTCATAGATGGATTTATTTAAGTTTTTCATTCTAATTTTTCTGGGATTAATAGCATTTGCAAATTATTACTAGCCTTCAAGCCTTGCTAAAGGCTTTAGCTGTTACCCCACAGCCATTAAGGGTTGTCGGGGTATTGTTTTCACCCATGGTGTCCGGATGGGCGGTCGGGCAGGCAGGCGGGCGGGCGGGTGGCGAGAAAAAGTTTGTCCGGGCTGTATCTCAGAAACCATAAAGTGTAGGAAGTTAATACTTGGTAGGGACATTGGTTAGGATGTGTAGGTGTGCAACGTCATGGTCTAACCTTGATTTGACCTTTGACCTTGCCGTAGTGACCTTGAGTTTGAAAATCTTGTCCGGGCTATATCTCGGAAACCGTAAGGTGTAGGAAGTTGATACTTGGTAGGGACATTGGTTAGGCGATGTAGGTGTGCAACATCATGGTGTGACTTTGATTTGAACTTTAACCTTGCTGTAGTGACCTTGACCTATAAAATCTTGTCCGGTCTATATCTCCGAAACCGTAAGGTGTATGAAGTTGATACTTGGTAGGGACATTGGTTAGGGGGTGTAGGTGTGCAACGTCATGGTATGACCTTGATTTGACCTTTGACCTTGCTGTAGTGACCTTGACCTATAAAATCTTGTCCGGGCTATATTACGGAAAACGTAAAGTGTAGGAACTTTATACTAGGTAGGGACACTGGTTAGAGGGTGTAGGTGTTGGTATTGTTTATCGATATTGAAATATTTATCAATTCTTGCTAAATATGCCAATATCGATAATGCAGGGTACAATATCAATATCGGAACATAGTACTAAATAGATACATCTCTGCTGTCTTCCATTAATATAAAGTACAAAATTTGAAAATTATGTTGATTTTCATGTCATGTTCGGTAACTTTTATTTACCGCGAAAACGGAACTGCCATATTTGTTTAAGTTTCGGGACACTACTAAACCTCGCAAAAGAGTTTGGAAGGTCTCTTCCAGGAAAGCATCCCATGCCCCGATATTTCAATATTGATCGATATGGAAGGTAAAAATATGGTTTGATATCGATATACATATTTTTATTTGATACCAACACTAGTGTGCAATGTCATGGTCTGACCAGGATTTGACCTTTGGCCTTGCTGTAGTGTCCTTGACCTATAAAATCTTGTCTGGGCTATATCTCGGAAACCGTGAGGTGTAGGAAGTTGATACTTACTACGGACATTGGTTAGGGGGTGTAGGTGTGCAATGTCATGGTCTGACCTTGATTTGACCTTTCACCTTGCCGTAGTGACCTTGACCTATAAAATCTTGTCCGGGCTATATCTCGAAAACCGTAAGGTGTAGGAAGTTGATGCTTGGTAGGGACATTGGTTGGGGGTTGTAGGTGTGAAGCATCATGGTGTGACCTTGATTTGACCTTTGACCTTGTCGTAGTGACCTTGACCTTTAAAATCTTGTTGCACCTTTGGGGCTATTTTTTGATGCAGATTAAGCACTGTTAAAGTCACATTAGAATTCATTAAAAATTTTACTTTTACAACTTCCCATTGTAACAGATGGAATTTCATCAAGTGAGCCACAGATTTTGCTCCAACACCATACATAAGCATTCATTGAATGTATTACCACTTCTGTATGCATGGTAATATTCAAAACATCTAAACCATAATTCGGCCATGCCAGATGTAGCTAAAGAGTACATGCATTATCTTTCTTTTAGAAATTATTTTCTTTATTTAAACATTGTTTGGACCTTTATATAACTGACTTCTATATCTTATGGTGTTAAAAATATTTCCCTAGGCTGTGGGGTACGGGCATCTCTGATGCTATTTTTTTATCATGGAAAACTTTCAGTTCAGATAATGAAGTTTCAGTTCATGTAATGAACTTTTACATGAAAATAGTGCCAACACAGTTTCTGATGAGCTTATATTTCTTAACATGTACAAGTACTTTTTGAATACCAAATATCTGTGTTTGTCTGAAAAAGATATGGTACAAATTTGAGCCTTACTCAAGGCCTAAATTATTAACATTGTTTATGTTACAAAAAGTAGTTGTAAGGACAGATTGATTGTTCAGTTGATTGGGGAAATAGATGTTTTCAACAAATTGTATAGGTCATATCACAATATGTTGTTGATGGGATGGAGGAAAGACGTGCATACTAGTTGACTAAAACTTGCACTGTAAACATACAGGGATTTAAACCCCCTAGTCCCAGAGCAGAAATACAAGTGTGTTGCCACACAAGATCATGGATCTCCTTCCGCCAGTTCAGTTTCTAGGGCATGTCAATAATATATTCAGTTATCTTAAACAAGTGTAAAATAACCAGTGAAAAGGCAGATATTAAATAAAAGCATTTATTCTATTTACAAAGCGACATGTTAACAAAATAGAAACTTAACAAAAACAAATTTGATACACATTGATATGTACATGCAATATTAGTTTTTGACCCATTGATATAATGTGTTTTTGTACAAAAGAATAAATATTTTGTGTGTCAATAATAAAAAAAAACAACAAAAAAACCCAAAACAATTAAATGTTTACCCTTGAATTGAAGAAAGTTGTATCAAAGGCCCACTTGGTTAAATATCTTGTATTTAACACATTCCTAATTAATCAAAATATGACATATTCAACATTATGATGATATATGCAAATCCAAACCCATTTATGTCAATACACATATACTTTGTTACAACTAGTTCTTTATCTTCAGAGCAGATATACAGACATTCTCATTTCAAGCCCATTAGTTACTTGTAAACTGTATAACATAACCTCTAATTTTCACAGATTTAAGATGCTCCCTTATCAGGTATTTACAAGTGAAAGTAAGTTTATCCATACATGGACACTTCTAATTTATCACTTCAAAGAGATTCCGCTTGAAAAGAGATACATACATATGCAACATGATCCCTTTAACAAATGCTTGCTATTATTGGACCTGCTTTTTTCATGTATATGTACCAGTATATGCATATAATATACGTTGTAAAAATTATGAAAACAAAATTTGTAAATCTATTCTTTTTATATCACTATTTTAAAGACAAAAATTACAATAGGAAAATAACTTGATTTTAATTTCAACTGTGTATCATATTTCACAATTTAACATTAAAATCTTCATTTTATGTTTCAATCATTGCTTCAGATATAAAATTTTTTTTTATGGGTTAGATATAACAGATAGGTCTGAAGTCTCAAATTTAAGATTTGTCTGAGACTTTAGATTTCTTATCAGATGTTATTCATAACTAAAGGCTGAGTTTTAGTTAAATAAGAAACATAACACTCAGGGCAAGGTAAGTTTCTCCCTTTCCTGCAGTGGTTATATTCAAACTTCATCCGATCAACTGAGTATTTTCAAATTCGAGCCAAAACTAGCAGTCGGTTGATGCTTAAAATCTTTTGTGAATTCAAGCAATTTTTTACTGGCAGTTTAAATTGTTACTGGGAATGATTTTGTTGGTTGAATGTTGATATCATTTTGGATTTGAACCTTCATGAGAAATAGCATATATACCCCTTTTAAAGCACTTTATGTTTGGTCTTAGCAATTGTTTTATAGTCCCAAGTATCTCATCTCATAAACTGTTGACAAATAAGTCTTGTGACAGGTGTTCTTTTAGCTGTTGCTCCTCTGTATGTAGATGACCACTCTTCAAAGACCCGGTGGATAAATGATCTGAAAAGAGACAAGAAACAAACCAATATACACTTTATCTTGACTGAGTTGTTGTGGTTTCAATGTATTGGTTGAAAATAGCTAATTTCAGCAAATGTAATCATTGTGGCTTTTTAAGATAGGTGTATGACACTTCGTACCTCCTGTTTCAATTTAATATTGAAAGATAAAAAATCCTAAATACTTCGCCTCTGTGGCATTAATTCGCCAATCTGGCTTTCATTCTGCATTAAGTCCAACCACTGATGGATTATTACTGTTCTAATCCAATATTTAATTTACCAGAAAATTTAATAATTATTTATTGTTGCAATAACCAATTTTTGTTTATCAGGTGTATATTTATACTGATATGTAATCCAGCGATTTTTGACCAATGAGAATTCTAAACACAGGCATGTTGCATTAGAATGTTAATTTTAGTTTTAGATATCCTTAAAATGTATATACCTCACGTGTTTGGATTTTCTGGTTTTCAAGTTGTATCTTATTGTAAGTTATTATGTGCCTAAGTTTCCTTCTGTAGATCATTAATGTCAACTTAAAATGTCTCATCATAATCAAAATATTCCCATATTCCTTAAATTTAGTTATTTTTTCGAAATGTAAACTAAATTCACATTTACTTAAAGTAACTATGTTTGATATAAGTAACCAGAAGGTTGGTCTAATGCGCTTAAAGCTACATTGAAATGTTATATATGGAGTGATATATTTGAAGATTTTTCTGGCCCTGTGTGCTCAGTGAATTTCAGCTTCAAATTTAATTTATGCAGCTTGCATGTACAGTACCAAACACTATACACGTAATTAAGTAAACTGAGTAATTCCAAGAGTGTCGAACGCTTAATGAGGGTCACAAAGACATAGAAAATAGAGGTGGTGATCAAAAGATGTACTAATGAAGGTAACAAGTGGACAGTCATTTCAACAAAATGGGCAAGGCTATTATTTCACAAACAAACCAAGGCTCTTCAATTATCAAGGTGTGATGTCATAAAACTATTATTTCAAAGGGTAAAGACAACTTGAAGTAAGCAAGGGTACCATTTATCAGGACTCATTTAAGGTGTTAAAATAAAACTTGTGATCATGTTAAAATAGATTGGTCATTAAATTTGGTGTTACACAGAGGACAATATAAAATATCAAAGACTAATTGGAAGTTACCTTGAAGGAAGAGTTCCTTCTAGGTTACAATAATTTTTCATAAGTACTATTCTTTGAATTATGATATGTTTAGAAGGTAAACTCTTTGTCAAACTACATTGAATCTTCACAATGCTAATATTTCAGAATAAATTTTGTACTTTTAAAAAGAAACAAATTTAATTAATCTGTAATAATTTTTAACAGTCATTAATCATAATAGATTTTGCTATTTCTTTAATAATTTATGTCAGTTTTAAAACTTTTAAAATCATATCAGTAAACAACAACAAAAAAAAAACCAACAGAAAACAAAACAAAAAAACAAATAAACAAAGTTTAACAGTGTCAAATACTTATATTTGTACATTAGGTGTATTGTTCAAACATTGTGGCATAATTAACTTTTTTATTGAGTCCTTTTAAAATTATGATTAAAATCAAAATGTATAAATACCATCCCTCAGTTCAAATGAAGAATTATCCCTCGATTATTTCGCTACAGAAATGTATATTGTTTATAAAACACAGGTACAATGTTCCTTGACAAAACTATTGAAAACGCACTCTTAAGTGCACATGATCAAGATAATCAATTTGTAGTATTAATTTACATTTAAAATGAAACACTCACCAGAGTTACTGTATTGACAAGACGGCTTGGACTCTGATGAGGTGGTCCCAGTTTGCTTGGGGCAGTGTAGATAGCTGGAGTTACCATACAATGTACATGACCTATGCAACAAATTGTCTTGATGGACACCACCCAAAAACTTAGGAATATATGTGTTCTCATTTGGTTCTGTGGAAACACTGCAACTTCTAAACTCTTTCACTTCTGATCCATTGGCACTGTATCTGTCGTCCGTTCCATCAACACGTTCAGACTCTTCTGCAACATCCACAGGAGAGGCAGGATCCCTTAGCTTATAGTCTGATCCAGGAGAAATCTTGTGACTGCAAGCCTCACTTTCAGTGAAGCTTAGTCTGCTTTCCCCTGTTGGGCTGTAACATCTCTCCTTGATATTCATGGCAGTCAGAACATTATTATTATCTTCAGTGATCTTGGCCTTGACAACGTCTTTTTTTATTTTCTCTCCTTCACTGGTGCTGTCTAGAATCTGCTGCAGATGACTGATATACTTCACTGCCATCTTCAGGGTGTCTACCTTGCTGAGTTTACGCTTTCTACCAGAACTGGGCAGATGCTTTCGAAGGTTGTCAAATGTTGAGTTGATGTTACGGACCCTATTCCTTTCTCTTTCATTTCGTCTGGCTATGGCATAAGAATGTGCACTCATTGGTGGACATTTGGCTCCGGGGTTTGGTAGACCATATGAAACCCAATTGATGTTCTCATGAAATGGATGAATGGATGAAGACCAACCTGATACTTGGTCTGGACAGTACTGACCATGTTTGAAAAGGCTGGCACTGTTGTCAGATGTTGTGTATGGGTGGTTTGCCATACCATAATGCTCCAAGTGTCTGTAGTCCATGGTCCTCTGATCAATCTCCATAGTTTTCCAAATATATTGAACTTTATCAGAACAATTTCAAGGACTTTGTTGTACCTCTTCTAACCAAGTCTTCTATAATTGTAATCAATTGAAATGTTTTTAATTATGAAATAAATTCTCACTTAAAGTCACTCTATTTCATTAACAGCCTTCATGTTTATATACATATGATATTTATTTAATTTAAATTTACCTTTTCCCCTGGAGATAACTACTGAAATACACTTGATAATAAATGAAAATTTACATCAAAACTCTCTTTAAATATAAACCTAAGACCTGTATGTAAAACACAAGCTATGAGCTTAATGAGACATAAGAGTCACTTGATGTTGTGGCAAAGAATCAGTCTCTCTTTTATACCTTAACTCAGACAAACTCTAAGCTCCTCCTATCCAATTAAAATGCTCAAATATTGTCTTGTGCAAGGGCGTGTGTCCCTACACGCGCCCTCAATACACTAGTATGCACAGAAATGATTGACAGGTGACCTTTGAATAGGCACCACCCACTGAGGCTTGACAAATTCTAAAGAAAAGAGAAAAAGATACCCCATGTCCTTCCTGTTTACCTCCAAGAAGTGTAGAACAAGTGGGGGTGGGGGGGTGGGGGAGAGCAGAGATAAATTCATTAGGTATGGCAAATTAAAATCTGATTGACTAAAAAAGTCAGCTTGAGTGAGTTCCAAGAAAGTGTGCCACTGTTGGGCTGGGAGGTAGAGGGGGAGCAGTATTTTGAGGTACATAGGGGCAAGGGGTGAGAGTAGTTTAGAAGTAAAAGGGGAGTGGTGGTGTTAGCTGAGTAGGTGATATGCATTAATTGATGTTGTAATCCTTTGAAGTCTGCACACTATGACACTTAGTTGTGAAGCAAGTGAATTGCTTAAAAAATATAAAAATATATTTTAACTTTTTAAGGCAAGATTTAGACTGATGAAACTAAGGTTAGATTCAGGTAAACTAGACAAATAAACAACTCAAGAACTGCAGAAGTGGAATGTTTTAATGTAGCTTATTTTATATATGATTCGTTTATAATATAACATCCTCTGCTAAACCCTAAAAAATGGCTTGGTTGCAACAACAAAAATAAGCTCTTTTAGGATTTTTTTTTAAAAAAAAGACAGGATTATAAACTAACCCAAAAGCTATGAGTTTTGGAATTCATGAAACTGTAGTATTATTTAAAAAAACACATTCAGATAATGTTATCTGTTATCTTTTGTATAAAAGAGTGACCAAATTATAAATTGTCACACAATTTTCAAGCTTTAGTTTCACGTTAAAATATTACTTAATTTAATTAGTTTTTCCTCAAAGTATTACTTAATTCAATTCAAAGAAGCACATTACATTGGTTCATCTGACCGTAAAAGTGATTTCTAACCATCACATCAAACAACCTGTCCTATACAGTGTCCATAATATCACTCCAGTGGCAGAGATATAGACCACAGTGTCTTAGGTGTGACTGGAAGTAGGAAACAATGATTGAAGTAATCCCCCCAGAACTGATGAAGTGGAAACCATATGCAGGTATTAACTATGATATCCCATGGAGTGTCCCTTTAAGGTTGCCAGTTCTACCCAGGGTTTCACTAAGGGACTACGGTTGTCCACATGGTAGCTAAGTATGGGTCTGGTCTTATGACTTTCAATATTTTTGTAAACTCATTAGATAACTTCAAACAAACTCCCTGGCTCCTATCCTGTGTGCTTATGTCACAAGATGTGAATAATTAAACAAAAAATAGAAAGGCTTCAAGTCTTCAGTCTGTTGGTTTGAAGTTTTATTAGAGAAGTTTAAACCACGTTCCTTGTCTCAGAATGGTTTTAAAGCATCTCATGTAATAAAACAAGCAACTAAACTGAAGTCCTGAATTAACTTAGAATCTGGAATGTAATGCATTAGAAAAATTTTCCAAATGATATATATATATTAAAAAAAGTATCACAAGTAAACACGATAAAATAATATTTTTTGCCTTTTTTAGTATAAATCAGAGTAGTTATTTACATGTATTATCCATAATTTAGACAGAAAATAAGTAAAGGATTTCCACATTTACCAGAAGAATGCAACCAAATTTGTCATGAGATTTAGTCATAGTAAGGGCACCAGTGAAACTAAAAATTCATTTTTTAAAACTTGAGATTTCTCTATATTTTAATGTAATAGATACGAGTACAAGCTCTGTAACAACAACTTTTTAATTATATATAACCTATACAAAAGTTATACAGTCAAAATCAGAAAAAAAGATATATTCATAGTAAGATAACCCAGATTTTCTTTCATATTCATTTGCTCAAACCTATGTATGGTGGAATGTAAGTGATCATATAGAAGGCTAACCAGATAAAATTTATTTGTACTTCTCAAAGGTCACCTAGAGTCACACTGCAGAGTGCCATCCGCATTTCTGAGATATTTTCATGGGCTAGAAATTCAAACCCAAGACCAACATATGAGAACCAAACCTGAGAAGCACTAAGACACAACAGCTCTGTATGAATTTTATAAATGACTGATAATTTATAAGTCCACATTATCAGTTAACATTTGTGTGTAAACAGATTGGTTTATAAAATTAAAAACAAACCAATGGGTACCAGAAAATATGCCTTTTAAGCATGAATTTTACTTTGTGTGGTACCAAGAAATGAAAATAAATGATCAACTTAAATAGAATTTTGACAAAACACATTAAATGTTTTTTTATATAAAGTGTAAAATGTTCCTACAACAAAGTCTGTAGTTTCCGTCCAAGGTATTTTCATACCTCCAGCTATTAATGATAATCTGGAAAATTCAAAATTTGAAAACTCCTTGCATAAATATTCAGTTTTGACGTGTAATGATAATGTAGAAATTTGGAAAATATAAAGGAATGCCTTCTATTTCTTGGACCACAGTAAGGCATTTGATTGTATCTGTTGTGATAATTGTCCAAGTGCCCAGGTGTACAGAGTCCAACCAATCAATTCATGGTGAAACTTCCTAATTTGTCATTTCACAAATACCCTCTTTTTTCATGACACCCAAACGTCATTTAAAACCCATTTAATGCTCCTTGAAAAGCACAAAATCTTTCTGCAAATATTCTGTGTCTATAAAACATGTATAATGCAATTACACATGGAAATTTTTTTTAAATCTTTTAAAAACTCCAAAAAGCAGATTTCTTGTTTATCTATCAAACGTTGAAGTTTGATATTTTTGATAGATATGTTATACATCTGGTTTATAATCATTATTAATTATCTTGCATTTATTTTCAAATATAAACAACAATGCAAGAATATATCGGTATCTTTTAAAATTACCTTCATAACAAGCAAGGTTGTTTCATTACTGTCAAATAGTATTCCATTTTGTACTTCTTTCTGTTTGATTGGTATAAATTTCAAGTCTTTGTTTTCAGTATATATGCATTATTGAGGACATATAACAGAAGCTAATGCATGTTGTAAAATATAAAGAGTAAAAGGTTTCTACATGTTTGTTGACAAGAAAATTTACACCGAACATATTGTTAAGGCATCACCAAGCACCTTCCATGTCGCAACTTAATACCTAGTTCATGCCTTTCCTTATCAGAGTCACAAGCTGAATGGGCCCATGATCATACATTTTATTTTCTGGTTTGATCCGCTACGTATTTGGGTAGGTCGTCTTAGGTTGGACTCGCAATTGTGCATCGGACATCTTTGTTGACATTTGACACAACTTGGAAAATGCTTTGCATTGGGTAAAGCTTTTTTGAAATGTTGTAAGGGTGGACATAAGTATGTGGACCTGGTCATCAAGGGAAATGCAATTATATACAGATATGACTGTAAGGAAAGGTGTGCATGAGCCATTAGATTGGGCCATCTTAGATTCAAACCCATGGCCACAAAGGCTTACAGTCTTTTGTGTATATATATTATCACAAGACAGCTTTATAGAGGGCGATGATGTTTATTATGATGTGACCTGAAGAACACAAAAAACAACAATAATCCACAAAGACATGCACTGATAAACTGGTAGCAGAATAAGAAATTAACAGAACCACATGAACAGACGTAATTAAAAACAATATTACAACTACTCATTGCTGTATGAAGCCTGTGTTAGGACCCTGCAGAATATATGACTCTCATAAAAAAGATGATCCTTTGGACAAATGTGCATTTTACTACTACTACTACTACTACTACTGCTACCAATACTAGTGCTACTAATAATAATGTTCCTGGCCGTTTCACAACATTTTTGCTGTTTCGAAACGGCCACATTACTTATTAGGCCATTTCAAAACCTTATTTGGTTTCGAAATGGCTTGGCCATTTCAAAACCGAACTGACCAGAGTGTCTTATTAGCTATGATCTTCAATAGGGCCCTTTGATTTGATTAAGTGTGTAATTAGTGACTTCAGCAGCTACAGTTAAGCTATGATCTCTAACTGGGTCCTGAATAATCCTGTTCTTTTAATGTATTGATTACTTTGTGATTGCTCTATGACCAGACAACAACAGAAGTTAAATGCAATTAACATTTGCATCTCAAAACCAATCCACATGAAAGTAATGGCTTCCTCTCCTGACCTTGTGTTTTCTTCAAAGTTGTTATTCATTTGGTGGTGATTTGTTAATCACTTGATTGGATTTCCCATGTTATTATGGAATCAAAGAAAAGATCTTTAATTATAACAAAGAAACTGGTTAGGCTTAAGACTGTGATAACACTTCTTTAATTGCAGAGCTTTTTAAAGCTGGACATCAAAATTGCATTTTAAAGATCATAAAAGTATACTAGTAATTTTATATCAGTGACACTACAAATTCATAACAATTGAAATTATATACTTTTAGATCAGTATTTAATATACTGGTTAAAGTCAATGAGATGGTTTTGAAACAGCCAAGCCATATCAAAATCTCTCTAAGGTTTTGAAATGGCCATCAGTTTATATGTCCATTTCAAAATGGCCAGTGGATTCAAAATGGCAAGTAACAATAATAATCAGTTAATGAAGTTATTTAATAAAGTTAGAAGGAAATGCATAGGATCTACTCCGATATGGATTTTGGGTTATCATAAGTTCTTGAGAAGATATTCAGAAAATACTAGTACTTGAAGAAAATTGTTGTGAGTATTTAATTAAGCGTCCCTGAAAGGACTTCTGTTTCCTCGCCGCCACAGTTGCATTATGGTCTCCCTTGCATATCTCCCTTATTATTAGTAGCTTTCTAACCATATTTGGCAGTTAATATATCTTAGGTGTGGGGAAATTTTTCTACATACTTAAATCTGACCTTTGATCTTTATCAAGGTCACATCAAAAAATATTTTTTCTCTGGGTACACCTGCCTGTCATCGCCGCTAAGCAAAATCTACGCTAAGCAAAATCTACTAATCGCAGAGGCTTGTAATTTCATACACATATCCATACTATTAAAAATTCTTGCTGATTAGATATTGGGAGCGATCTGATAAAAATTGACCAAAACTTCTAATCTTCTATCAATGCTGCTTATTCATTTCTAAAACCTTTTTTTACTTTTCTACCATATTGCATCTAACCTTTGGGGACAATTTATTTTATAAGCAAAAACATTTTTCTAGTATTAAGGTAATGTTGCACACAGTATTTGTAAAGTATTAAGTGTCCTGATGTAATAATTTTTTTTTGAAACCTTGAAGTAAGTTTCTTCTTATATTTCTTACTTGTAACATTCATACTTTTTCTGTACTCTGTGTTAAGTATATATTTATTATACTCAGATCAATATCTCCTTTACTACAGGACTCAAAGAACTGATCAACCTGAAACAAGTACAGTCCAAGCTAAAGCAACTGACTTTTCCAGAGATATGGGCTCAGAGACGATCTTTTATCAATGTCTTGGACGATCTTTTGCCTGACTCAGGGGATAGGACTCAACGACACAGTGTACATGGGACTGAACCAAGGTGATATGTGTTCCTAGAAAAATTTGTTATGCTCTAGGTCTTAGTGTACAAAATAAATGACTGAATGAATAAAATGGTAGTCAGACAAAGGTTACAAACTGGATTTCCAAACTTTCAAAAGCTATAACCCTGGTAATAAATATATTTGTTGTTAAAATTATCCTCTGTTTTTATTTTTTTTGACATTGCAATCTGTCCGATTAAGGACTGATATCAATCTCCTGTCCACGCACTCTCAGACAAATTTATGAGGGAAATCAAGGAACAGCCAATACATTAAAACTGTCAAGACACTGTCCTTTGTATCAGAAGAAGTTATCTTCAGAATTCCACAATGAAATGCCCATAAAGGTGACACATTTCTTGTTTTAGGTGTGATGTGTGATGTTGCTGATTTGGGCCCTCAAGAGTTTGCGGAATTCTCCAAAAGTTTATCTGATTATTAAGGTTATTTATGGGTCCCCCAACGTGGACAGAAACAAAGAATAGACATACTGAGCCAAATTTGTAGTTTTAGTGGAGGATAATTTACAAAATGAAACTTATTAGAAGCTTCAAAATTTCATCTGAGAATTTGAACTAGTTTTATGTTATGATAGAAATATAGTTATTATTTTAAGATAATAATGTAAGATCATTTTAAGGATAAAGGTATGAAGTAAATGATAACATATAATTTATTTTGCCTTCAGGAATAAGTGAAAAACATTGGGTCAGTTGTGGCCCAATTTTCACATATACATTTTATATCCTGAGCCAGTATTTACAAATGGGAAAAGTGAGACATAAACCTAAATGAGCTTAAGCTTTACATAAAAACTGAAAACTTAAACTACTTTTATTATATTCACCAACGAGGTAATGTTTTTTAAGCCAGTTTGAATGCTTGTTTGTGTTTACAGTTACTCCAGAAATGATCAACACATCTTTGCAATTTCTTTTTTATTTGGGTAGGACATGATCACAGGAAGAAATGATTAAATTTTGTGTAAGATATCTATCATATTCTTGATACTAAAAAAAAAATCCTGAATTTTCAAAGGTCCAATTTTCAATGATTTTGGGTTTGTGAGTGATATTACACCAAAGATAAGAATAAAAAGCAGTGTATGGGTAAAATGAGAACATGAAAACACTCGTCTGTTTTGGCAGAGGAATGTACACTAGGAGTGCTTTCTAGGTTGTTTATCTTTTGCTAATCCCTTTTACAAATATGGCCTCATATAAAATACATATCAAGTTCTCTTAAAATAATTTCAAACTCTGTCAATATGTCTTTACTTTAAGACTACTTAATATCTATTTTATATTTTGTTTTTTTGTTTGTTGTTTTATATTTTGCCAATGTGTTAATTTTTTTGTAGCTTTTATTGAATTAAGTATAAATAAGAGATTTAAGTAGCACCAAAAAGGACACCCACACTTCTGTTCTGAAACATATAGCTTTCATACAGAGGAAGAATTTTGGGGTTAGCTATGGCCTGTGAGAAAATAGATGGTTAGGTCAGATAGGGTTTTGGCCCCTACCTTTGATGAAGCTACATAGGACACACTTTTGTCCAGTAATTGGCATCTACCTCCTAACTACCCTGGGGCAGCATTATTAAGGGTACATTTACCAAAATATCAATACTGTGTCACATTTTTCAATGTACCATTTGTCCTCAGATTCATTTAAAGATCCACAAAAACAAGGGGAAGTTGTGTATGTCTAGAATTTAAAATGTCTATTTTACTGATTTTTATTTTTGGTTTAAAAAGCATTTCACCTATTTGAGTATATTAGATGGACTGAGGGTAGAGTAAATTTGAAAATGTCTCAAAGGACATATACAAAAAATATATTACAAACTCAGAAAACACTCATCGAGCACAAACTTCAGCTAAGACAGCCTTGTATCCCCGTATTCTATTTTCAACAAAGTATTGCTCTTTTATTTTTACCCTCGTAATGGGATAGCATGACCACGATAAAAATTACTGAAAATAAGATTGTTTAAATTTCAGGATATTTTTGGTATCCAGAGTATGATACGGATCTTTCCCAAAATTTAATCGCTTCTTCCTTTGGTCAGGCCCTATCTACATAAAAATGTTTATTAAGATGTATTTACCAGTAATCACGAACACAGACCGACGGACAAACAAGCAACCCAAAAAATAACCTCACTGGCAGTGGTAATGAAGATGAGCATTATGACCCAAGTGCAAGTGGGTAGCACAAATATTATTAATTCATCTTCATGGGTGATATTTTTTTCATATTGGTCTATCATCAACCCTTTTACTTAGAATTTTTTAAACTTAAAATTCCACTAGCATTACTCCACATATTTTAATGCAAGTCTCAAGCCTTTTCTATGGCATAGTACTATAATATTTTTGGATACTTGTAGTTATTAGCACAAAGGTCATTGCAATTAGAAAGAATGGCAGCAAAGTTGATGTACTTTTTGGAGTGTTTTCGAATGACAAGTCTTAAGATGGGATTTTGAATCATTTCTCTATCTGAAGTCTTAACTTTGTTCATATTTGCAAAAAAATGAATCAAACATATGGTGTAATATCTTTAATGATTATGTGTATGTCATGACAGAACTTAAAATTTGACAGAACTTAAAATTCTGTTCACACAACTTAAAATCATGTTTATGTAACTGTAATCCGAGAAATAAAGTATAATATATTCATTTAAACTTTATTGGTGATATGCAATATGAAACACATACATTTAATTCACTGAGTTTAGCACTGCGATTATAGCAGGTAATTAACCCTTTTGATCATCGAGATGCTAAGATCAGTCTTAGTTGCATCTAACTCTAAAACTGTGCTTGGACAGAAAGTTCAGCTTTGAGTCAGTGACTCAACATGAGACTGAAATAAGTCTGTGTCTGAAATTTAATTGGTGCCTATTTGGAATAAAAAGGTTATGTCTAAATGGTAGCTATGTTTACTGAAACTGGGCGTTAATTGTGACTCTGGCAACATTTCAGGAATTTACATTATCCCCTGGTTAATATTAAGTTAATGGCTCTTATGAGCAAGACTTGCATTTTAAACCTTTTAAAATTTATTTTTAACAGATATTGATGCAGGTATATTTGAAAATCTCAATGCAACATTTCAAAAAAAATATTGTACATTTGTTTCTTTAAGATTTTACCTTCCCCAAATTAAAGGCTTTTAGTTACACGAACAAATAACATATAAAATGCTTAATTGTGTACTATATAAGACAAATCAGAGTGACTAATTTATCAAGTGATTTACTATGAAGTATTATTCTAACACCATTAGTTGAAGAGTTGGCCAATTATAGCAAACAAATCAGGGACATAAATACAGAGTTCCACAGTTACTAGACAATGATATTCTTTTTCACCAATACATATTTGTCCAGCATCCTAATAATTCTTTAGATGCAGGAGCCCTTTTAATTGACAATATAACTTTTAAAAAGGACAGGGGTAATTATATATTCTTCCTAAAGTACTCCCAACTTAGCTAGCAAAGCTACAAATTAATGTTCATAAACTAAATAAACTGCCCCTCCAATAAAAATGAATCTACCTTGTAATTAATAGGTTAATTTCTAAGAAAATCTCACACTTTGTAAGTAAATCAAAGCCAAAATAATTGCGAACTATAAATGATTGAGTCCAACATGAACTGATCAATTATTTGATTGAGATGGTTGAATGAAATATTATTAAACTATTATGAGTTGAATGAAATCAATATTCTATGTGACTAGTGACTAACAAGAAGAATAAAATATTGTTGACATATGAGTTTTTACTATATTAGGTAATACTGTATACTTCTATAACACAATAATGTAGTTTAATACTCATTGTCTTGACAGTCTTTAACATTTACACACAGGTTAAAATACTTCTCCAATATTGAATGCATAGCTACTTATTTATAATGAACTATTTGTCAAGCGTAGAATCATATTTAATGACAATGTAAATGATTACGTTTTTAGAAAATGGCTTCCTAATTCACACATCATAGTATAGCATGATTAATTTGATAATTCATCCAGACAGTTTTTAGAGTAATTAGCATATCAGGAAGAGTTTTCACAAAAGGGGTCAATGACAGATAAGCTCCAAATCAGCTTGAGTTTAATGTAAAAAGTTATATATTTCAGCTAAATTTTTGCTAATCTTTAGATCTGATGAGTTATATATTCAAATAAGGAAAAATAAATTTTTGCAGTGCAAAGATCCCTTAAGATGCAGTTATGGAAAAGAAATGCTTTCAACAGGCCCTGAAATTAAAAAGATCTTGTAACATGCTAATTAAGCTGTGTTTAAAGGAATAATGTATGAGATGACACTTGCACTAGACATTAATTTTAGCTATTTTAGCTAATGAGCTTGGATAATGAAAATTAATTCCTAGTGAGATTTAAATCTGTATTAATATCTCAAATAGAAACTAGCCATTGGTGAATTTCTTAAAAAAAATGAAGAATTAGTGAAATTTTCTTCCAGCTAAAATTTTTATTTATAAAGTATAATGTTGACTGTGAAGGGGGGGAGGGGGGGGGTGTATTGCAAAAGTGTCAGGTAAGGAAGTATCACATGAAAAACAACTTCCCCAAAATATTAAACAGAATGAGGCATTAAGTCATATATACCAGCTAATAAGTCAGAATTGTAAAACCTGACAGCTAGAATGTACAAGATACTGACTCTTAAATATAAAATACTAAGTTATGGATATGACTTAGGGTCTTGTCTATACCATTTAATGGGTTGTATATAAGCACCAGTCCATTAGGTGAAATATACAAGCTAGTAACTTGTATATATGATTTGATAACTCCTCCATATAACTTACTAAGTCGTGTTCAACTTACAAGTCATTTGTGCTATCAAATAAGGCTTGAGACTTAAGGCTTGAATCTTGAGGCACCTTGTTGATGGACTTAAAATTGAGTTGACCATTAGTGGATTATACAAGCTACTAATGTGCATATATGGTTTGTTAACCTACAAATCATTTATGCTATCAATTTAAAAATGATTCTCCTTGTGAAATTTATTGAGCCTGAGTGGGTTTGGCAAAATTGTTTGCAAGAATTGATTCAAAGTTTCATATTTGAGTCTTCAGACCAGGCTTAATCCCTTAATTTAAATTGTCCATGGATACCTTTGCTATTGACCTGTTCCTACTTAAATGTACTATATCTTGTTACATTCTAAATTTTCAATGAAAGAGAAAAATACCACTTCAAACATAACCGTTCACAACTCCTATAAATTAAAAGTTAAAAATTGACTCTCGATGAATTTTTTTCCCATTAAAACAGCGCACTGAAGACATTAATTCTGTAGCTTGAATCAAGTTTCAGAAACAAGAATTCCATAGATTTTACCAGTACAATGAATTTACTCCAAAGTTGTTTCATATTTCGTGCCCAAATTGAAAATACTGTCTGTAATGTTTGGTGTACAATTTTTTATGAATTCATTGTTTAACAGACAAATATTCAGAAGTGAGAAAATTCTTCAACATAGCCTCACTTCCGGTCGCGATGTTACAAACTTAATGAGAACAAAGCTGTCTGGATGCTGTGTTATCCTCGTTTTAGAATTTTCTGATATTTTAATATTTATACTACATGTGTTAGCTAACTAATCTTCAAAAGTTTGTTTTATTGCATTAATACATCCTATCCAATGGACAAAGCTTATCCGGTCGGCGCAGACCGGCCCGCCAAATGTCAGAAAAAGACGTCCTGTGTTTCCACCGGCAGGTCGGTCCGTAGTACTAGTGCACTTGCCAGATGGCGTGTCGTACTTCCTTCCTGTCTAGACAGCGTGACGTCATAGCATCTTTTTCGTTTGGCGTGAGCTAGTGCACAAGCAAATTTATTCTTCGAAGATTTTCATCAGTTTTTCATCAGCCATTGTGCTTTTATTATTGGTTGTTGTTTTCAACATATATCAGACACATCATGTCTTCTCCAGGCCAAAGCAGAGGGAGCTGCGGACACGCTATGGCTAATTTTGACTCTCATTTATATTGTGCCCGCTGTAGAGAGGAGGGTAAGGGCTCTGATTTTTATGTTAAAAACCCTCAGTCATCTGATTGCCAGATATGTAATGCCTTCTCTGATGAACAACGTCAACAACTGGCTACCCCTTCTTATAGATTAAAGAAGGAAAAATGGGAGGCAAAGAAGCTAGATACAACCCCTTCCAAGGACTTAGAAGAATTAGTAGATCCATCTAACGTGTCTATCATTGGGGCTGTGGATAGTCAGGGATCTGATAAGTCTCCCGTTTCCGCCCCCCCACCTGATAAGAAGCCTAAGAAAGACTCTAAGAAAGACAATAAGAAGGAAAAGTCTCCCCCTGCAAAAGCTTCTAAATCTACAAGTCAACCTAGTGCTGACGTTAAGATAGCAGAATTGGACAACAAGTGGTCGGAGCGTTTCAACCGCTTAGAAGCTTTGATTATGGCCAGGAACCTTGAACCGACCTTTTCTGCAAATGTGAAGATAACGCTGACCCATTCACCTCCATCTTCTGTTGAGAATGTGTCTGAGCCTTTTATCCGACCTTCTACTTCATCCACGCTTCCTGGAACTGGCTTCTCTGCTGAAAAGCATCAGCCGACCAGTAAAGCAGTGACCGGCAGACAGAACCCTTCAACTCAGTTTCCTGGTACAGGCTCCTCTGCTAGTAAGCATCAGCCGGCCAGTCAAACTAAAACCAGCCGACTGACCTCAACTGCAAAGTTTCCTGGACAGGGCTCCTCTGCTAGTATGCATCAGCCTGCCAGTCAAACTAAAACCAGCCGACCTACACCAGCAGTGGACACTAGTACCGACCCGACTACTCATCCTCTGTCCACAAGGAAATCTGAAGATCACCGACCTTCTGTTACCGACCGACCTCTGTCCTCTGAGCCTGCTGACACCGGCTCCCCTGTTCTGCAAAAATCAAGAAGAGACAGTATATCTAGCCTCTCCTCAGATGCCGGTAGTGTCCAGTCGGACCGACCGCCCTTGGATTTATACACTGAAGAAGGGGAGCTCTCTGAGGACCCGGATCAGACATTAGTAGACCAGGACCAACCAGCTTCCGAAGAACAGAACTACAGAGAAACCACGCAGGGCATTCGCTCTTATTTGGGTTGGTCCCATATTCCGGAGGTCGATAACACAACATCTACTTCAGATGACCACCCCTCTGCGGGTCCAAAGACTGTGGCTCCAGGCAAGGTTTCAGTTAACATGCCCACTGAGGAATGGCTGTGCAAAAAACTGGGGAAATTGAATCTAACTTTGACTGAGGGTTACCCCTCCCGTGGATCAGAAGCCGGTGGCTTGGCAAAAGATGTTTTCCTCAGACCACCCCGTTCTCAGTCCAAGTGGTATGGACTTCACACCAAATCTCAGCCTGATCAAGCAAAGGTATCAACATGGAGTACTGACGCTTCGAAACTTAATAGCAGCCACAGCCGTATTGCTAGATACACTGGACTCTCTTCCACTCCACCAGCATCTCGCAGGATAGCACAGGAAACACTGCGTAGGTGGGAAAGGTCGGCCAGAGAAGCCTCAGTAGTATGCAATCAAGCAGCCAGTTTTAACCGCTGTTTATTTAGAGTCCAGCAGAACATGAAAGACCAGCTTAAAGTTTTGAAGTCAGAAAACAAAGGGAAAGGCTCCTCCAAGGGTTCTACAGCCACTGATGAGTTAAATTACCTGCTAGACTTCAACTCAAGCATCACACAGGCGGCTGCTAAATCTATGGAACATTTATCAGAATTTGTTTTTATAACAATGGGTAATGTCACCTTAGTCCGCCGGGATGCGTACCTCAGCCATCTCAGAACTGGTATTAAGCAGGACAAACTCACAGCACTGAGAACCGCACCCTTGCACATTTCAACCCTTTTCCCTGACTCCACTATAAAACGAGCAGAGGAAGACATTGCTCAGTTTGAAGCAAAGGGACACTCTGGATCTCAACACAGTAAGGGTCGATACCACCCGTATGAGCGTCCGGACAAGAAATCTACCAACAGACATTCCACAGACATTAACTTTCTGACACTTT
This sequence comes from Sabellastarte sp. h YS-2021, assembly GCA_964017235.1. NCBI lineage: Eukaryota > Metazoa > Annelida > Polychaeta > Sabellida > Sabellidae > Sabellastarte > Sabellastarte sp. h YS-2021. The sequence goes on from OZ024927.1 coordinate 21,506,434, forward strand.
TAAATGTAAAGCCTCTTGTTGTTTCAAATGTTCATACTGCGCCCAGACATTCCCAAAAGAAAGAAGTAAGTCCCGGGTCAGCAGGTTGTCTTTACAAAGATTACACATTAAAGTCTGTGAAAAGTGTTTCTTGTGTCACTCAATTGTCTTATGTCCCGTCTGTAACAAATGTCAAAAATGCTGCACAAACTCTGCCTGTAGGGGCCAGACTACAAAACTTTTGGCAAACTTGGCTGGATCTGGGTGCCGGTCCGAAAATAGTTTAAATCCTGAGAGAGGGTTACACCCTCCCCTTTCAGACCCGGCCAAAACTCACAAGGTCTCCCACAGTCATAAGTTGTTATGTCAATCCCCAGAGGAACAGCTACCTTTTGGAGGCATTACATCAGCTTATAGACAAAAATGCAGTGGAGCTAGTAAGGAACAAAACGTCCCTGAACTTTTTCAACAGACTGTTTTTAGTCCCAAAACCAAACAAGTGGAGACCTATCTTGGATCTGAGCAGTCTGAATTTCTTTCTCAAGACGGAGAAATTCAAAATGGAGACACCAGAAACCATCAGGACATCCCTCCAACAAGGGGAGTGGGTCACCTCAATAGACTTCAAGGATGCCTATTTCCACATACGAATACAGGAACAATTCAGGAAATATCTGAGATTTCATGTCCAGGGTCAAACTTACCAATTCAAAGCTTTACCTTTCGGTCTGTCAACAGCACCCTTGGAGTTCATTATGTAGTAGCGAAGGAGGTGAAACTGGTTGGTGAGAGCCGGATCTTACCAGGTCTGTCTCCAGCATACTCAAGAACTGGTAAAAACATGCCAAAAATTAGGTTGGCTGGTGAATTTGGACAAGTTGGAACTGGAACCCAAGCAGATCTTTGATTTTGTAGGTTACCAGTTCGATCTCAAAACCGGTCGGGTCCGACCTACACCGGACCGGTGGCAGAACCTTCAGGAAAAAATATCAGAAATATAGTCTCTACCGGCCTGTCCGGTCCGGCAGTTCATGTCCCTGATTGGTCTGCTAACAGCCACAGAAAAACAAGTTCACCTAGGCCGACTACACATGAGGCCCATACAGTGGCATCTCAAAAACAATTGGAGAGTACCGGAATCACTAGAAAAAGTGATTCCAGTTCCCAGATCTTTACACCCTCACCTACAATGGTGGTTACTGGAGGACAACGTCCTATCAGGCCAACCATTACACCCAATCAAACATGCTCTGCAAATCTTTAGACGCATCAAAAGAAGGGTGGGGCGCTCACCTAAACGAACGCACTGCAAGAGGGTCCTGGTCCCTACCAGAAAGCAAACTACACATAAACTATCTGGAGCTAAAAGCAGTTTTTCTTGCTCTCAAAGAGTTCAAAGATCGCTGTACCGACCAGATAGTGTTGGTGGCAACCGACAACACTACAGTAGTCTCTTACATAAACAAGGAGGGAGGCATGAGGTCGGGCCCACTTTGTGCCCTTCTATGGAGAATCCTGAACTGGTGCACCAGACACCAAGTAACTCTCAAAGCCCGACACATCCCAGGCCAGCTAAATGTGGTAGCAGACAAGCTATCCCGCCTGGGTCAGACCATTCAAACAGAAAACTCAAGAGGTTTTTCAGGCCATATGCTGCAGGTGGCACTGGCCCAGTATAGACCTATTTGCCATGAGGTTCAACAACAAGCTACCTCAATTTGTGTCGCCTGTACCAGATCCCCTGGCCACTGCTGTGGATGCCCTCAGTTTGCCATGGGAGGATCTGGACACCTATGCCAACAGCCATATTGGGCAAAGTGGTGGAGAAGTTACAGGATTCCCCATGCAAGAGAGTCATTCTGATTGCTCCGGGGTGGCCCAACATGCCTTGGTTCTGGGATCTAGTAGCCATGTCCAGCCAGATCCCACTCAGCCTACCCAACCTGCCTAACTTGCTGACACAGCCCTTCAATCAGATCCCTCACAGAAATCTGACAAACCTAAATCTCCATGCATGGCTACTAGAGCCACAGCAATCAAAGAACAGGGTTTCTCTGGGGCAGTGGCAGCAAGAATTGAAGCTCCTCAGAGGGGATCAACCAGATCAGTCTATGAGGCAAAATGGACCATTTTTACAAAGTGGTGCAACACTAATCAGGTGGACTTCAGGGCACCCCCTGTAAAGTCTGTTGCCGACTTCCTTATGTACCTTTTTGAGGACAGGAAGTTACAATCCAGCATCATTGATGGTTACAGGTCAGCCATAGCTGATAAGTTGGGTAATTTACCCTTCAACATCAGCAAGGATGAAAATCTCACTCGTCTCTTGGACAGTTTCCATAGAGACAGACCCAGGGGTAGAAGGGGTATCCCTTCCTGGAACCTATCGCTCGTCTTACACCAGCTGACAAAGGCTCCTTTTGAACCAATTAGAGAGGCTTCCTTGAAGCATCTAACCTTCAAGACAATCTTCCTCTTAGCCCTGGGTTCAGGCAAGCGTAGAAGTGAGATTCATGCTTGGCAAAACAAAAATATTAGACACCAATCTGACTGGTCAAAGGTGTCTCTGTACCCATCACCCAGCTTCCTCTCTAAGAACCAGCTGGCTAAAGAGGGTCCAGACAGTGTGGCCCCAGTGGTTATACCAGCCCTGGCCCTACTCTGGATAGATCCCTCAAGTCTGAAAGGTCCCTCTGTCCAGTCAGAGCATTACGCTACTATCTGGACAGGACCTCAGACCTCAGGCAGAATAAGGAATTGGTCTTTGTCTCCTTTAAGAAAGGTTTCGACAAAGACATTTCACCTGCCACTATCTCCTCATGGATAAAACAAACTGTGATCCTATGCTATGAACTCTCTAACCAGGAGGCCCACACGTTACATCAGGTTAAAGCCCATGATGTCAAGGCCTTTGCTGCTTCCAAAGCCTTCCAATCAGGAGTCTCTTTGGAACAGATTTTGTCAGCCTGCCATTGGAAATCACACAACACCTTCACACAATTTTATCTGAAGGATGTGGCTTGGGCTGATTCGGAGCTCTACCATCTGGGCCAAGTGGTGGCTGCTCCGCAGATCTACCATCAACCCGGATCTGAGAGGAGATCTGTACACACGTAAATGGTGTACGTTGTATATATTGTACATATAGTTAAGAAGCAAAAAAAAACAAAAAAAAAAACTCTGATGTGCTTCCTTCGGGAGGTTTATTTTTATGGGACTGAACTCATCCCTCTCTTCCCATACCTCTGAGCAGGTCTGTAAAAAAAGGGAGGGGAGGTAAGTCGGTTTGGACCAGTTAACCGGTCTCTGTTGACCGACTAGAGCCTTAAGGGTTTCCTGAACTCAAGGTCGACCCAGGCTTGGATGAGAATTTTTGTTAGTTATATTATGAGTTCACTCAAGTCCCTAGTTACTTACCCGCCAACCAAGTGGTAGTTATTCAGCTATTGTCCATTGGATAGGATGTATTAACGCAATAAAATCGCAAATTTAATAAGTAAATTAAATTTTTATAAGTTAATACCCTATCCAATGGACACACAAGACCCTCCAACCGACCCCGCTTCCAGTTTACTAGGGGTCTAATAAGTTTAGACAACGAAAAAGATGCCATGACATCACGCTGTCTAGACAGGAAGGAAGTACGACACGCCATCTGGCGAGTGCACTAGTACTACGGACCGACCTGCCGGTGGAAACACAGGACGTCTTTTTCTGACGTTTGGCGGGCCGGTCTGTGACGACCGTATAAGCTATTGTCCATTGGATAGGGTATTAACTTATAAAAATTTAATTTACTTATTAAATTTGCAATTCTGCATATATTTGAGGTAACTATATGTTTTTATGGCCTAACTCTAGATATTAAGGTTGTATTTAAGTAATATCACCTACTTTCGCCCATTGCATATACAAAAGTTCACATTAGTTATGTGATGGGATTGCAAAATCATGAATGACTTTGCCATTTTTGGGGCATAAAATATCTGTATTGTGTGGTAATTACTTGATATATCATATTTTCGCCCATTGTGTAGCCTATTCTTGATCAACTGTGGTATTTGGTTAATTTAAAATTGTATTTTAAAACAGACTAAAATATTGTTATTGTAATAAATCAGGCTAGAAAATGCTATTAATTTAACAGAATTCATTATTAACTGCATATCTATTAGAATTTATACCCTTATAAATTCTTTTGGAAGGTAATATAGTTAATCATATGCAGTTACAAATATTCATGAGCAACATTTTTGTTGACCACATTTAATCCACATATTCTATTTCAATTCTCTGTAAAATTGTAAATAGTTATGATTGACAAAGCTATATAAAGAAACATTAAAATGGATTACAATATAATATTAAGAAAATAAATATATAAATATATCAAATAAATAAATGCACCGGAAGTGAAATCATTAACTTAAATGCTTGTATCACTTTTGTAATATTGTTTTGACTGGGGACTATCTGCCCCCGCACTCGCCTTGTTGCCTCTAGTTGAAAATATGGCTACTGTATCTTGTGCCAGGAAAGTACGGGGGAGGACAGAACCTAGTGAAAACGATGATATAAATAAAAATTTAATTAATGAATTTAAGTAATGAATGCACAAAAATCGATATCGTACATATTTATCCAACTTTTTATCAAACTGAAATTTATAAAACGAGAAACTGGGGTTGTAGATCCCAAAAGGTGGGTTGCGTAATCAATATTAGGGATGGCAACACATACACATGGTACTTGCTGTGTCTATAGGATGGATATATGCAAGATGTATGCAACATGATAGCTGTGATACTGGTCCTGGACATATCAAAATAAGTTATGTCCTTTCACTTTGTCAAGTTTGAAATCGATTAGCAGAAGCATCTTTAAGTTACTACAAACAGAATTTCAAGATGGCGGCCATCTTGTTTTTCCAAATGACCCCAATCTGAAAAACAACCTAGTCTGGGTACTGCCCTACAACCTTGTGCTACCATTCCGTGTGGACCGGACACCAGTCCGTTTTCAAAGGAAAAGGGACTGGTATTGGCCAAAACGATCTTGACATACATAAGTACACTTCCGCCACCTCATTGTTATTTGGTCAATGGAAAAAATAGTTATTTTCCTCGGGGACAGGATACTCATGTGAGAATGGAAATTAAGGTAAAAAGTTAAACTGGGCTTGTGCAAAGCTCTGGTCTTTCTTCCTTTGTCCAGTAAAGACTTATACTGGCCCCTAAAGTGGCAGACAGTAAGGTAGGGAGTGGGAGAATAAGATGGTGGGCAATACCAGACCCTTCATTGCCCAAGAGTCCAGAAATGGAATTTTGAGATGGTGGCCATCTTGTTTTTTTTCATATGGCACCAACTTCAAAAGCAACCTAGCCTGTGTGGTGCCCTACCACCCTGTTAAGTTTCAAATCGATTGGTGGAAGCATGTTCCAAGTTAGAGTCTGGAAACTCAAATGTTGATGGACGGACAGGCAGATGTCGGACACATCAATCTAATAGGCCAGAGTGTTAAAATAATTCTTAACTTTCACTTCTCTCAACGCTGCTGGTTTTTCTTTTCAAAAACCCTTTCCTACTTTTATACTATATTGCATATCTAACCTTTGGGGATGCTTTGTTTTTGTAAGCAAAAACATTTTTTCTAGTTTATTTAGTGATTTATATCACAGCTATTTCCTCATCAATGCAAGCAACTACCAGTTTTCCATAATGACCTGTACCTTTCAAATGTTGTCTCCATTGTACTAGAATTTGCAGTTTGTATACATTTGTTACATAGCTTGATATAAAAGTGATATTGGAAATTTTTATCTATTCTAATTAAAAAAAAATAAGTGTAACCTCAGACTGAAGGGCCTGGGTTTGATTCCCAGTGATGTCTAAACAAGACATCATAGCTCAGTGATAGAGCACTCAGTCTGGGTGTATGTAAATCCAAGCAAAGAATATAAATGATCTGAAAAGGATAGAGAAATTGAAAATGTTTGCTTTCCTGGTAAAAATGGCGTGCACTACTAGGTCCCAGGAAACACACGTTTTCCTGGATTCTGGTATTTAATCCCAATAAGATGCACAAGGAGCAACATGGTGTTTTGTGTTAAAAAGCACCAAGTTACATGTTGCACTTGTTAGTTGACAAAAATGCATCATAACTTGCCATTTCAAAGGTTACAAGATAAAATTTGGAGATTTTAGTTATTTAGTTCAAACCCATGTTCTTCACATATTGCATGGCCACCCACAAATCTTTAATAATTTTAAACTACATGCAACTTCACTTTTATAGGAGGCAAATGTATTATTTCCCAAGGTTATTTTTATTTTGTTTATTTTTTGGCCATAATGTTTACTATTTCACTATTTCCTTAATATATTTCTTTAACAAATAATTTGGAATAGGGGCCAAAGTGCATTACAATGCATTACTTTAAAAATGCATAAATTATTTTAGGTTTGTACTGTGTCTAAAGTGTGGCTTGTAAATATTGATGTATTTTCTTTGGTGCACCTGTTAGCTATTAACTAACCTATGTACCATGCTAACCTGTTTGTAACATATGCTACATATTTGGTGGTATCTGTATTTTATACTGTAACCTTAAGCCACAATTGGTCCAAATTAACTTTTATTCAGATATAATTTACTAGTGGGGTTTGACTAAAATCTTTGCTGCAAGGTCTTTTAACCTTAAACATTATTGGCACATAATAATGGATAAAATTCAGAATAGGCCTTATAGAATCTATATGTAATAATGGTTAAAATTAAGAATAAGTCTTATTCCATATTTTGACACTGAAATGACGTTACAGTGAAAACCTCATTTAGTTGTTAGCCAGGTAACCTCAATACAGAAGGACCTGGGTTCAGGTTAGAAGAAAAATACATATTGCACTTTTTATGATACTAGGTCAAGATCATGTGAAATGGGAACTCTACTGAAAATACCTGCACATGCACCCAATTTTGTGAAATTCTTTGTTGATTTATTGTCTATTTTTCAATGAAGAAAATATTCCATTTTTTCTTTGTACCCACATAAAGTTAACATTGTCTTCGCTTTGTTTACAAACACCCAACTGATCACAGGAAAACTTTCCAGCTTGATATTTCTATTATGACTTGGAACTATCATGCCCCACAATGTTTGATTGAGTTATTTAAAATTTTTGTTTCTAGTGGTCACTTTTAAAAATGCAGACACTCGGGAAAGGGCAGGGGTCGATAGTCCCTAAGCAAAACAACTTTATAACAAGATGCACTCTGAGAGAGCAAACCACTCAACTTGATGTGACCTGTCTCGCAAGTGTTATAAAATATGATCCAGATCTTTGCAAAAATTAGTAATTTAATTCTTCCTTTGGCCAGGTCCTACCCACAATTTTTTTTATAAAGATCTGTACATTAGTTCTGGAGTAATCTAAATAGTAAACACCAAAAAAAAATCCAGACAGACAGACACATAGACGAACACTTAGTACACAAAAACATAAACTCCTGGTGGAGGTAAAAATACCAGTTAAAAGTTACTTCTTGGACAAATCACTCAGGGTAAATTTTTGGTGGTGGGATGTCAAGGAATTGAAAGGAAAAAAAGAGAAAATGAAAACAGAAATAACTAAAAATGATGACTGCATCTCCCTCTTTATTATATTTATGTCAATTTAAAGACATAAAATGAGAAGAAATATTTTTACTTAAAGACAGCAAGTATCACAAGATAGGTTTGTAACCTCACAAAGACAATTACTTTGTGACATCATTAAGTAATGACATCATCACAAAGCAAAATATTGATTTTTTTACGAAGGTGATGAAGAGAATCATTTTCTCTGTATATGCCCAATTGCAAATAAGAAAAACTGTTTCTTACCTTTAATTTTCACTCAAATTTTACCAAATTTGAAGGAATCCCCATCTGTACCCCATGAAATATCTGCCCACCAAATTTGAGTTTGATTGATGTTATAGTTTTTGAGTTATAAGGGCAAAACGGTGCCGAGACAGAAAGACAGACAAAATAAACGAACTGATTACAATAACCCTCTCCTGTCGTCGAGCGTTAATTACTTCAGTTAATGACTGCAATTAAGTGTCTATTTCCATAATTTCTAAGTGCTCTGTTGATGTCAATTGCAAACTGTGGTCAGTCTATTTACAAGTATGAACTTTGAGACAAAAATGATGTTTATTACTTTTTGTATGTATGTTTTGTATGTTTGTATGTATGTATGTATGTATGTTTGTTAGCCACAATTTTAGGCCACAATTTTGAAGCTAGGTTTCTCATTTTTCCCTATAATATTGTCAGACCATTTTAGCTACTCTGAGTAAATGATTAATAACTCTGAAACTGTTGCATTTAGAGTGTTTCTGTTAAATATGTTTTTCAGGTACTTTATCTTTAGCTATAAGATGGTGCATAGTTTGGAGCCCTGTTGCATTAGCTAAGCGAGTAATAGCTACTTCCTGATTTGTAGCACAATTTAAAAATGAGAATGTGTCCTATTTCTTTGAAAGTGTCACACATTGTGACTTTCTTTGAATACATAATTTACTATGTTGGGGTAAGTTATGACATAATGAAGTTGCAGACCTGTAGCTCATTCGATAGCTGAGCAAAAGCTACTTTCAGGATGTCACTGTTGAGTAAATCACTTGTAACTTTAAAACTATTGCATTAAGCGTATTTTGTTGAAATATGTTATTCAGCTACTGTTGAATCAGCTATAACATAATAAAATTGCAGCCCTGTAGCTCATTCCATAGCTGAGTAATGGCTATTTTGAGGTTTTCACTGTTGAGCAAATCACTTGTAACTTGAAAACTATTGCATTTAGAGTATTTTGTTGAAATATGTTATCATCCTACTTTTAGGTTAGGTGTAACATAGTAAAATTGCAGACCTGTAGCTCATTCCATAGCTGAGCAATAGCTACTTTAAGGTTCTCACTGTTGAGTAAATCGCTTGTAACTTTAAAACTATTGCATTTAGAGTATTTTGTTGAAATATGTTATTCACCTACTTTTAGATCAGCCATAACATAGTAAAATTCCAGAACTGTAGCTCATTCCATAGCTCAGCAATAGCTACTTTCAGTTGGCCAAATTTGGACCCAATGCAAAAGATGTGTAGTTGGAATCTTGTAATGCAGCAAGTTATTAGTAGATTGCAGCAAGATTTCAAAGTTACCACTTAGTCGCGGCCTGAGTGCTTGTTGGTTTGTTTGTTTATGTGCATACTAATGGAAATAAACTCTGTTTACAGTATATTCCAACAAAGTAAATTGTGAAGAAAATTACACAAAATGTCTTCAGCAATCTGTCTTTAAGATATAACTTGTGTTCAACACAAAAGTAATTTTCTGTTGAAATATTCAGTATGTCTGAACAACATTCTGACGTTCACTCCAAGATGTAAACAATATTGGCAGTAGGGCTGTGTAGTGCAGATTTGTCTCTCTCTCTGTCTAACTACCTCTGGCCCTAAACCTGACACTCCTCAGACCTTGAACATGACCCCCGTCTTGTACAACATCTCTCACATTATGGCCAAGAGGGTTACCAACTTATCATCATATATGCAGCTACCAAAAATGTGACAGGCATTACTATTGAGATTCCTATTCCTCTGTTGTGTGTTTTCAATGGGAAAAAATCGGAAAAAAAAATCAGCTGTCTGTATCATTTTTCAAGACTGACCTTTTCAGTGTCAAGTGTCATTTTTACAAATGTGGAACAAAAGGACAGGATTACCCTACAGGCATCAGTTTGGGTAGCTAGTTTCTAAATCCCAAGTGTCTTAAGGTTGCCACCGGGGACCTTTAGGCACTGGATAACAACAGCTGTGGCTATCTGGGGATACATGACCCACAAAAGAAAAATTGGAGCATTCAATGTCCATGGTCACCCAGTGCAAGTCCATCATGGTGCACCCGGGTCCACCAGGTGTATTAAAAAAATGCTGGCATAACCCCCTCTCTTGGCTGACCCATGGATCACATATGTTTACGAGGTCACAGGCAAACAGACACCAATTTCAAGAACAACCTAGCCCTGGTGGTGTCCTCTCACTCTGTTATGTTTCAAATTGATTGAACAAAGCATCTTCAAGTTGGAGTCTGGTAACCAAAATATTTCTGATGAGCACAGGCCCAAAACGGGCAAATGGACAGACACCAATTTCAAAAGCAACCTAGCCCTAGTGGTGTCCATTCACCCTGTTAAAATTAAAGTTGATCAGACAAAGCATCGTCAAGTTAGAGTCCAGATATCAAAATATTTTGGATGAGCACATGCCCAAAATAGACAAAGGGACTCCAATGTTGAAAGCAACCAAGCCCTAGTGGTGTCCTATATCACCTTGTTAAGATTCAAGTTGATTGGACAAAGCGTCGTCAAGTTAGAGTCCAGAAATCAAAATATTTTGGATGAGTGCATGCCCAAAACGGGCAAATGGATGGACTCAAATTTTGAAAGCAGCCAAACCCTGTTGGTGTCCTATCAGTCTGTTACCCTGTTAAGTTTCAAATTGATCGGACAAAATATCTCGAGATAGCTAGAGTCCGGAAACAGAATTAGAAGATAGTGGCCATCTTGTTATTCCACATGGCACCAACTTCAAAAACAACCTAGCCTAGGTGGTGCCTTACAACCCTCTTAATTTCAGATTGATCAGCTGAAGCATCTTTGAGCTACACTATATAGAGTCCGGAATCCAAATTTCAAGATGCGCTCCATGACGACCATCTTGTTTTTTTAAAAAGGCTCCAATTTTGAAAGCAAGCTAGCCTAGGTGGTGCCCCCCCAGCAGGCAATAGGATATCAAAAAGAAATCAAAAAGACACTGGGCAAGACATCAGAAACTGATGCTTATTTGAAATTCGAAATGACATCATATGTTAAATGTCAAACAGATCTTTAGTAGCCTAGTCTATTTGACATCTCCAAAAGCCATAAAAATGACATCTAGTAGCCGATATAAATTTGATATCAGCATAAGACATCAATATGATCGCCCAATTTGGACTGACTTCATGTCTATATGACATCAGAAACTGACATCAATTTGATGTACTGATATAAAAATCTGATTGACATCATTTCACAAGTGCTGAAACTAATTTTCAGTAATAAAAATATTGGTTAATAACATTTTGTTTTCACAGTTAATATCACATTACATTAACTACCATTTGTGTACACTTACCTGACACAGCCTTAAGTGATTTCCATGTACTATAAAGATTATTCCATGGGAGAAAATAATTAATGTTCAGTGGGAACCACTTCAAAAATTTATACCATTTGTAAAGATACAAATTATGGGTACAACAGTTTGAATATTAGAAGCCCTTTTTCTGAACTTTTATCTTTATTTATTCAATCTTTGGCTTGGTTGCAAACACTAAAGTATACATTTGTTTACAAAACAACATATTTCTTGTAAATTTTTGCTGTCACACAGCATTTTAGTTACAGTTTTAAACATAATTGTTTTGTCTGTACCAAAACTTAATTATTTTTGTCAAAGCAACATCACAGAGACTAGAGGCCAAGTTAGTAGGTTCAGCATCTAATCAAAGGTTGTCACCTCTGCCTAGGTTTGATCCTACTCATGTGAAAAAGCTGAGGGCCTGTCCTAATATGACCCTGGCTGGTGTACAGGATGATATTACATTTGTAATATTCCTAAAAATGATATAATTTTATAGAATACTGATGTTAATCCAATCTCAAATGAAATGATGATACTCCACTTGAAATGTTTTAACAAAGTGACATCATATTAATATCATTAAGATGTCAGAAACAATGCCCGAGTAGAATATCAGGTCACATCATATTATTCGAACATCATATTTTCATCATTTGACATGACTACAAAAAGTCATGTTGGGATGGTGTCAATTTTATGTCATTGAATAGGATAATACAATCACATTAGGTCTGGTTATCATTTTGTCATCTAGTTGATATTGTAGGTATGTTATTGACATAAAGTCATGTCATGTCACATAAACTGGATGTCAGATTTGTGTCAGATGACGTGACCACCTTAAATCATGTCCGAGTGATAGTTACTTGATGTCATATACTAACATGACCAAAACATGATGTCAAGAATTGGACCTGTGCCTTCACCCTGTTAAGTTTTAAATCGATCAGTGGAAGCATGTTGGAGTTAGAATCCGGAAACCAAAATGTTGACAGACATTGGGAGACAGACGGACAGACTGAGTGGGGCAATTTCATTTTGTATAAATTTATTTGGATTTATGATTTCCATTTCATTGTAACAAAAACATACTAAATACCATGGCAATCTGTCGATTTTCCTTACTTCAGTTTAATTTATACATAATAAAAGTAAACACCAAATAGATCAAGAATAATAAAAATTCTCCAATAGACCATATCAAAACCAACCCAAAGATTAGTCAAAAGCTATACCCCGTAATGTTACACTTTTATATTATATTTATTCAAACTTTGCCCGTGGGCCTGTGGCGCAATGGATAACGCGTCTGACTACGGATCAGAAGATTCCAGGTTCGAATCCTGGCAGGCTCGTTTTTTTTCTCTCTCGGTTTCCACCAAACGCGATGCACTGCCGTCAGATAATGACACATTTAAGACATTTGGAATGAGGTTTTTTTTTTTTTTATAAAAATGGGATTTTTTTTTTTGACAATTGGAACAAGTTTTTAGACTTTTTAGAAATTTGTTTTAGACTTTTTAGAAATTTGGAACAAGTCTTTAGACTTTTTAGAAATTTGGAACTTTTTAGAAATTTGGAACAAGTTTTTAGACTTTTTAGAAATTTGGAACATTTACTGTATGTACTGGGCCCTGCACCACCCAGCGAAGAGACTCTAAAATCAAATCCTAACTTAACAAGTCCAGACAAATCCGAACAAATGCGGTCGTGGCGCTATTTCCACCCACTTTTCCCAATCTTTTTAGATATTAAATAGAAGAGTGGTTTAGAATCATAGCACCGTATTTTAAATTGATCACAAGCCTTTTTTAAAAAAGAGCATTTGGTTATTTTATTGTTGTAAGCAGCCTTTTGGCTGGTCCCAATTCCGCCCATATGCGGAAATGCAAGGGGGTTTCCCCAATTGTTTATTTCAGCCTGGTGAATAAAAGTGGAACTAAGCCTAAAATTCTGTATGTGTGCATTATGTACCTAAACGCTTAGAATATATTCAGACAGAAGAAACAATATCATTTTTGAAAAATGCATAAAATCGTCATTTTTTTCTTCTAAACCAGTAAATTAAAGAAATTGGCTTGAATGTTGTGGAATTATAAAAGATTATATCCAAAAATGTGACACTGAACACAATTTTCACAACAACGGAATTAACGCCACCCGTGTACTATTTGAGAATTTCCCTCCGTGGAGACCCCCATCCACAAAAGAGAAGATTTTATTATTGTCATGAAAGGTTTTATACATTGATTTTCTTTGATAAGTGCTATTTACTTGAAGCAATAACTTTTTATTCTACAGGGAATTTACAGTGTTCGGTGCTTATTTTAAAAACTTGGCAACATGTCTGTATTTTTAACGCCCTTAAAACTTTATGACCCTCGATCTGTACGAGGACATTTTTCTTGTTTTCTCAAAACAACACTGTATGATGACGTTACTAGATTATTGATTGTCAAAGATTAACGCCAACAAGTGGTCGCATTCTACAACAATGGGAGGTTTTTATGATTTAGTGTGTCACTCAGCTATGCAATGAGCCACAGGTCTGGAATTTTACTATGTTATAGCTGACCCCAAAATAGGTGAATAACATATTGAAACTAAATACTCTAAATGCAATACTTTTCAAGTTATAAGTGATTTACTCAACAGTGATAACCTAAAAGTAACATGTTTTTTATAAAAGTTATCAGAATGAAAAGAGGTTCCTCAAACTGTAAAATGATAGTAGCATCCTAAAATATATTTTGTGAAAAAGTGCCAATACATTCATAGAACTTGTTCTATGGTAATGAAATTAGGGCTGTCAAAAAGTGGACATCAATTTTTCCAATTATTTTGTGCCGTACTGTTCCCAAAAAGTTACAAAGACTGTTAAATACTTTGCATACAATAATAAAAGCTAAAGAATGATTCTTCTCACTGTATTCTAGCATATGATGAAGTAGAGTCTATACGGGAAACAGCGAACGGTCGGCATAAATCGGACGTCCACATTGTTTAATCAATACACGAACATAATGCCCTATGATACTGTTAAAAGTCCATGTGGTTCCTTCAGGAGTACTAACAGTCATAGACATCAAAACAATATGTAGTAAATGCAACAGGCAATTTCATTGAGTAATGGATACACATTATGCAAAACGATGAAACTTCTGAAAGCGTCCGATATTCCCTGTATAGACTCTAATAAATAGTATTTATTTTGACCCCAGACACAGTTTATAGAACATACATGCTAAGATGCAGTTTGTTAGACATATTTTTTACTGGCATATAAACTTTTTTAGTAATCTTTGTAATCTTACATACTGTCACTTCTAAAATCTTAAAAAAGTATCAAGACATATTGCCCACTTTTCTATGCTATATAGTATTAGACTTGCTCACAAGTCTCTACTTTGGGTTGTTTTTTGAGACAATGAATGAGTGCATTTTATAACAGTCTGGATTTTACAGTCTCAGTAGGGGTTTTCGTTGCTGTAAATACCCATCCCCCCAACTTTTGGTCACATTGCCCATGGGTACTTCAGAGAGTGGCTGTGCAGCAATGTTTGATAGATGCTTTTACATTTTAAACAAGAATAGAAATTTTAGTTTCTGTTTATTTTTTGCATTTCAACTTTTATTTGAATTAATTCTCATCTGAACTGGAAGAAAAGAGGACAGGTGTTCTTGTATAGAGATCTTGATCTGAATCACTTGAAGCCTCAAAATCTTTAAAAATATCCAATTGAGAAAGTGCTCCATCTTCCCCATCACTGTCAAACTCCCATCTGTTATAAGTGCGTGTTATTTTTATTTCTGCTAGAGACTGATTTTTTTCGCATGGGCTACAAGAACAAACAGAAATACACAGTACAAGCACAATGGCACTTGCATTTATTGGCACAAAAACTGCAGCAATTATGTAGAACTGCAAGGGGTCTGGGATTGTTTTGAAATTCATCTAGCAGTTGCACTCTTTTACATTTTGTATTATCCTTTATGTATTGACGCATCCTGGTGCTGATATGTGATCCTCTGGAACTCCCTTTAACATTCAAAAGTAAGGCATGGCTTTGAACATCTGGATTACGGCCAGCTCTGCCAGATTCTTGGAGGTAATCATCTATATCCCTTGCAGGTCCATAATGTATGACATTATGAACCCCCTTGACATCAACCCCCATACCAAAAGCAATTGTGCAAAACAGCACTCTCACAACTCCATCAATAGTACCAAATGATTTCCGTACTGTTTCTTGTATGTCTGGGTCAGTTTTCTGGTGATACATTGCAAATAATCTATTACAATCATTTTGCAGATTGTTAGTCAGCGATACATACTGTTTATCTCCAAGGCAGGCAGAAAAAAGACGAAACAACCCTGTCATGTCATTAGCTCTGTGGCAAAAAATAATGTGCCTCTCTGTGTTGATGCCTTGTGAGGCCACTTCATCGACTAGCCATTTAAATTTTTTTGTGTGATTGTCATCAACCTTTAGCACAGAATACCTGATATTTGGCTCGTTAACATCGGTCAAGACAAGCCTGGGTTCAAACATGCCAAGATTTTCACATATTTCCTGCCTGGTCTTCTTGGTGGCAGTAGCTGTCATTGCCAGACATGGAACATCACACCCCAGACTTGACCTAATCATTCCTATATCACCGTAGCTTTCCCTGAACACCCCACAATCTCTGCCTTGGCTTTCCATACCCCTACAACAAGAAATCCAATGCACAAAAGTTAGATGTAACTATATAATTTAAAACTTATGGAGCCCCTTTTAGGTCAATATGATTTTTATTTTAAAATTGTGCTCAGAACATCTTGTGAGCTCCACTTATTATGTGGTAATACCGTAAGAACTAGTGAGCACAAAATATCTTGTGATCATGACTTAATTATCAGTAGTGATCACAAAATGATGTGGCTTATATTTTCATGATCACCGTTGTCACTAGATGATCTGCTGCTTGCCAAATGATGTGTTGAGCATGAGATGATGTGATAATGTGATCACAGCATAAAAAGTACATATCCAAAAATGATGAAGTGATCACAACTTATTTTGCCATAATCACCAAATGATCTAATTTCAACTTCATCATTTAGTGCTTGTCACATTATCTGGTGAGCAAAGACTATCTGGGTCAGCACCACATCAGCTTTTGATCACTACTTAATGTGTCAGGACCCCAGGATAATATAGTGCTAATTAGATGACCTGGTGAACAATGAAGTAGTGGTCACCATATCATCAGTGATCATCAGAAAACAAGTTGTGAGCACCACATTATATGGTGATCACCACTTATAATGTCATGATCATCTGTTTATCACTACTTCATATAGTGATCAACAAATAAATCATATGCAAAAGATGATATTTTATGCACAAGATGATCTCCTGTGCACTGTTTTGTGCATGCGTAAATATAAATTGTAATGTCCCATCGTCAGCTACATAAAAAGCTGTGAGTAAAAGTAGGATTTAAATATATTGAGAAAATAATTATACAAAGCACTACCATTTTGGCTTATTTAACTAACTTGTAGATTTTATAATGAGCCAGAAAGTGTATCCCTGCTAAGTATAAATATAAAAGGTTTGATTATAATTTCTATGGTTTACTGTGATTTGGCGATTCACTTTGATTTGTTGATTAGTTCTACAAGTTACTGTTATTTGATGTTAATAATAAATATTAAACTGATACTGAATACTTGACAAAAGGATTTTAAATTGTATGTATGTTTTGCTAAAATAAGATAACTTTACTTTGTCATTTCTCCATAGGATCACATGAAATATCTGCAAATGTAATTGTATATATATGTATAAAAGCAAATAAATGTATAAATAATGTTTAACTTACCACTTTTTAATGCAGTGACTTTCATCAACAACAAGAAGCTTTACTTTATTCACAAATGCGCGGTTACAAAAAATGCCAGCAAAAAATCCATCTCCAGTCACAGATTCAGGTGATGTAAAAATAAAATTAAATCTTTTTCCAGACAAAAGTTCATCTTTTAAATTTTGATCATTTTCTCCCAGATAAACACAACTCAGGTTTTTTGACTTCAAGTGAGACACATTTTCCTCCATTAAGGCCTTCAGAGGCTGGATAATAACAACATTTGAGTATAGGTTTTCCATATCAATGTTTCCTTTGTTTTTAAAATCAAACAGCAAAGGAGCAAGTTCATAAATTATAGATTTTCCACTTCCAGTTGGGGACAAACAAAATGTGTCTTTATTATCTAGCAAGTTATGCAAGGATTCAATTTGAAAAGGTTTTAATTCAAACTTGTGATTTAAAAGTTTCATGGCAATATTTACTCCATTCATTTCTATCTCTTCATTTGAACTAAGAATGAAAAAATATTTCTGTCTGATCTAAAACAAACTAAAAGACAGGGGCTTGTTTGAAAATACAGCATCTATATCACAACACAAAACTACAGTTAATCTCTTATCTATGGCATTGCTCTCATAGTTCTATAACAGCACATTCAGAGAATGTGTAAGTCTTGTAAATAAACCCTTTTGACTTTGGGTAAGTCTTGCTGAAAACACTAAATGCAATATAAACTTTATGGGAAATGAGAGCAGACCACAAAGTTCTCTCACAACTCAACAAGAGCAAACTTAGCCACTGTGTAAGTGAAGCAGATATGCCCTTTTAACTTTGGGTGAGTCCTGGTCAGCCATACTGTTACCATATAAACTTTGTGGGGAAAGTTTGAGTTATATGGCTGTTGAAAAACCTGAGGGTACAATAGTTCTTATTTCCTTTATATGTGGCTCTAGTTACTTCCAGGTGAGTGAACAAGGTCCTTCCTTCTGGAGGGAAATGCTCTCAGAGAATCATAATGCACTAAGGAAGAACCTTGCACAAGGTCTAATATAGTATGGAAGTATTGCTAAACCCTTTTAACAAACGTATCCTCTTCAAACTTCAGGTATCTCTTACGGAAATTATTTTACGTTAGGTCGCTGTCAAACGCATCACTATACTGTATATAAACCTCTCTAGTTTTACCACTCATACCTCATTAGAAACACTCAGGCTTCGCCTTTGTGTTACTACGTAATATCACTATTCGTTGTAAAACCGTGCATAACCCCACGCTAGTCGTGTGTTATTCCTTAATTATTTGTTCTTTGAGCATTTTAAATACTGGAATATGTATTTCTCAAATTTCGTTTGCAACCCGTGTAATGACATCCGGAACATAACATGTCTGTTTAAATACTGTAATGCGAGACAATTTCCCATCGTAGGTTCAGTAGTGTAGTGGTTATCACGCTCGCCTAACACGCGAGAGGTCCCCGGTTCGATCCCGGGCTGAACCAATCGTAACTTTTTTTCAAAATGAATTTTACCCGACCCACTTTGGTTACTTGGCAGCCATCTTATTTTGTCAAAATGAGGCCAAAATTATTCCCAGTCAAGATTTTGGAATGAGGAACATATCCTGCGAATTTGAGATCTCTAGCTATAATACCTTTTGCTCTAGAGGGCCAGCAATTAAAAGTCCTTGCTGAAAGTAAAAAAAAATGCCCATGGCAGCCATCTTGTTCTTCAAAATGAGGCCAAGAATATTCCCAGGCAAGATTTTATGGTAATAAATATATCCTGCAAATTTGAGAAGGCTAGCTATAATATTTTTTTTGTTAGAGCGGTAATGGTGAGATATCTCTACACACTGCGACGGCGGCGTAACAAAGCAAAATCCATAGTACAATACAATACAATTATTCATTACTGTTGGAAAAATCCGGAACACAGATAAACACTCTGAAAAACATAACCTTGTGCAGGTAATCTTCTCATAATTCTTCCCAACATAATATGACTGATGAACTGATTTCAGGTGTCTTGCACACAAAACCTTGATTTATTACTGCTTAAACTTATATTTACTGAATAAAATAACTCTTGTAAAAACACAACCAGTATAAGTCAGGGGCCGTATTCACAAAAGGGATCAAGATCAAGTTCACCCAAAAATCAGCTCATATTTAGTATAAACAGCTGTGAACTTGAGTTGATTTTTGGCTCAACTTGAGCTTGATCCCTTTTGTGAATATGGGCCCTGTACACCACTGCCTTTTACTGTAGCGCAAATGTGATTGCTTGATAAAATAAGAAATACAAGAGTTTGGACACATAAACATATACATTTAGAACGGCAGTACAGGACACTGAGACATTTTTATTTTATGGGGGAACGTTAGTGGGCTGATCAGCCAGTGAAGAGATAAACCACATGAACTATGTGAGTGTATTCATAGTGTTGTAATTTGGATACAAATACAGGTAGTTTCATTTGGCTGACAGTCTTATCAGATTATTTCTGTAATTTTTAGTGTGTTTTTCCCAATGTGTGGACAAGCCACTTCCTGTGACCTATAAGAAAAGTCCTTTTGCCAGCCCCACATTCTGTCCATTAAGTCATTCAGTCCTCATATAATACCTAAGACAAAGGACTTGAGGAAAGTCTACTCACATGGTTATTCACCAAAATAGCACAGTCACCCACATATCTGAAAAACGTGCCCTGGTAACTGTGGTTAAGATAATTGAACTAATATAGGTAATGGTATTATTGTATCCACCGGAAGCATCCGGTTTTCGGCGTTAACGCTCTAAGAGGAAAACAACAGCAGCTAGGTTCACCAAATTTGCAGGATATCTTCATTGGGGGGTAAGCTTCTCTGGGAAGGAAAATAGCCTCATTCTGAAAAACAAGATGGCCGCCACGGGCATTTCTTTGAAAATAATCTACATTTTTCTACTGGCTGTTCCTCATAGGTAGAAGGTTGAATCTCTTCATAGGTGATATGTATGACACATATACATGTCCCCTACAACCTTGCACACATTTGACCTTGAAGCTCCTAATTCAAGGTCATCCACGGAGTGCCGAAGTAACCCACATAGCGGACTTTAAAAGTGCCTATATCTCCCTTATTATTGGTCCTAGAGGTTTGCAATGTGAAGCCAATGTATAGGAAATCATGTGCTGCGAATCTTCTGATGTGGTCAGATTTGACCTTGGACCCCTCCTTCAAGGTCAAACAAGGATAGCAGAACTTAAAAGTGCTTATAACTCGCTTATTATCGATCCTAGAGGTTTGGGATGGTAAACCAACATATAGGAAATCATGGGCTGGGAATCTTCTGGCGTGGTTGGATTTGACCTTGGGCCCCTCCTTCAAGGTCAAACGAGGACAGCCAAACCTAAAAGTGCTTATAACTTGCTTATTATTGGTCCTAGAGGTTTGGGATGGTAAACCAGCATATAGGAAATCATTGGCTGGGAATCTTCTGGTGTGGTCGGATTTGACCTCGGGCCCCTCCTTCAAGGTCAAACGAGGATAGCCAAAGGTAAAAGTGCCTATAACTCTCTTATTATTGGTCCTAGAGGTTTGGGATGGTAAACCAACATATAGAAAATCATGGGCTGGGAATCTTCTGGTGTGGTCGGATTTGACCTTGGGCCCCTTATTCAAGGTCAAACGAGGACAGCCAAACTTAAAAGTGCTTATAACTCGCTTATTATTGGTCCTAGAGGTTTGGGATGGTAAACCAGCATGTAGGAAATCATGGGCTGGGAATCTTCTGGTGTTGTCGGATTTGACCTTGGGCCCCTCCTTCAAGGTCAAATGAGGACAGCCAAACTTAAAAGTGCTTATAACTCGCTTATTATTGGTCCTAGATGTTTGGGATGGTAAACCAACATATAGGAAATCATGCTCTGGGAATCTTCTGGTGTGGTCGGATTTGACCTTGGGCCCCTCCTTCAAGGTCAAATGAGGATAGCCAAACATAAAAGTGCTTATAACTCGCTTATTATTGGTCCTAGAGGTTTGGGATGGTAAACCAACATATAGGAAATCATGGGCTGGGAATCATCTGATGTGGTCGGATTTGACCTTGGGATCCTCCTTCAAGGTCAAATGAGGACAGCCAAACTTAAAAGTGCTTATAACTCGCTTATTATTGGTCCTAGAGGTTTGGGATGGTAAACCAGCATATAGAAAATCATGGGCTGGGAATCTTCTGGTGTGGTCGGATTTGACCTTGGGCCCCTCCCTCAATGTCAAATGAGGATAGCCAAAACTGATAGTGCTTATAACTCGCTTATTATTGGTCCTAGAGGTTTGGGATGGTAAACCAACATATAGGAAATCATGCGCTGGGAATCTTCTGGTGTGGACGGATTTGACCTTGGGACCCTCCTTCAAGGTCAAATGAGGATAGCCAAACTTAAAAGTGCTTATAACTCGCTTATTATTGGTCCTAGAGGTTTGGGATGGTAAACCAGCATATAGAAAATCATGGGCTGGGAATCTTCTGGTGTGGTCGGATTTGACCTTGGGCCCCTCTTTCAAGGTCAAACGAGGATAGCCAAAGGTAAAATTGCCTATAACTCGCTTATTATTGGTCGTAGAGGTTTGGGATGGTAAACCAGCATATAGAAAATCATGGGCTGGGAATCTTCTGGTGTGGTCAGATTTGACCTTGGGCCCCTCTTTCAAGGTCAAACGAGGATAGCCAAAGGTAAAAGTGCCTATAACTCGCTTATTATTGGTCCTAGAGGTTGGGGATGGTAAACCAACCTATAGAAAATCATGGGCTGGGAATCTTCTGGCTTGGTCGGATTTGACCTTGGGCCCCTCATTCAAGGTCAAACGAGGACAGCCAAAGGCAAAAGTGCTTATAACTCGCTTATTATTGGTCGTAGAGGTTTGGGATGGTAAACCAACATATACGGAATGATGCCCTTGGAATCTTCTGGTGTGGCCGGATTTGACCTTGGGTGCCTCCTTCAAGGTCAAATGAGGACAGCCAAACTTAAAAGTGCTTATAACTTGCTTATTATTGGTCCTAGAGGTTTGGGATGGTAAACCAACTTATAGAAAATCATGGTCTGGGAATCTTCTGGCGTGGTCCGATTTGACCTTGGACCACTCCTTCAAGGTCAAATGAGGATAGCCAAACTTAAAAGTGCTTATAACTTGCTTTATTATTGGTCCTAGAGATTTGGGATGGTAACCCAACATATAGGAAATCTTGGGCTGGGAATCATCTGGCGTGGTCGGATTTGACCTTGGACCCCTTCTTCAAGGTCAAACGAGGACAGCCAAACTTAAAAGTGCTTACAACTCGCTTATTATTGGTCCTAGAGGTTTGGGATGGTAAACCAGCATATAGAAAATCATGGGCTGCGAATCTTCTGGTGTGGTCGGATTTGACCTTGGGCCCCTCCTTCAAGGTCAAATGAGGATAGCCAAAACTGAAAGTGCTTATAACTCACTTATTATTGGTCCTAGAGGTTTTGGTGCATTGCCTTTACGGTGGATACAATTTGCATCGGTTCTCCGATGCGCTAGGTCTAGGTAAAATTATTATAAATTAGTATTTGAGAGATATCTTCAGAAAGTTGGTTCAGTAGTGTAGTGGTTATCACGCTCGCCTCACACGCGAGAGGTCCCCGGTTCGACCCCGGGCTGAACCATAGTTTTTTTTTTTTAAATTTACATCTACTTTTAATATATATCAGTATGTTTAGCTAAACATTTGTTGTACATAACGAAATATGATTGTGTAAATTACACAATTTATTTTTACATTTCTCTTTCATTAAGACAAGAGAAAACAAATCTTTTAGAAATTGTGATAAATTCAGGGTATTATATATTAAAGGAGTTATTTTAAATATTGATATATTATTTTTTTTGTAACTATAAATATATAATCAATTTTAATTTATTTTTTAGTTTAGAAAAAAAGGTTTTCTTAGGGAGACTGTTTCTTGTTAAACAGTATCTCGCAATACAATAAACTGTGTGTGAATGACGTTGAAATATGACCGTAAAATGTACCCTTTTATATTCTGCCCAGAAGGAGATTCACAAAGATATTGTAATTGTATCTGTTTGTCCAAGTGCAAAAGTTGAAAAGTATACATCGGATCAGGGTCATATTTTCACACAAGTTGAGGTGTCTATCCTTGGTTTGGTCCTCCTTGAATATGATCCATATCAAGACTCCAAGAATTTGGAGTGGGCGGATTTTTTGACAATATCTCCTCCATCATTCGAAAACTATTTTCGAATTGGGGCCTTTCTTTTGCAGAAGAAGATGTCCACCCTAACCAAGTCTTCCTCAAATATGATCTTGGATTTTTAAGCATAAGCTCTAACAAGGCTCGTACTTCTAGAGGTCACTTTTTATTTATTTATTTTCTTGAATCTCCAGACTTTCATGAATTGTGGCGTAGTGTGATGAGTACCTGTCTCATCAGTGAAGTTAAGCAGCAATGGACTATGTTAGTACTTGGATGGGTGACTGCCTCAGTGCACTACTCATGTCTCTGATGACTTTGTGGCTTGCACTAGCAGACTGAAACCTCTTTTGGCCTTGTTTAAAAGAGATTTTCGACAATATCTGGTTCTGAAGACTCAGTCATATTCCACCAGGCACTGTTAAAACTAGAACCATTCCGTAAAAGATTGGAGAAAGTCAAGTTATTTCCAAGACAGGTGAATTTAAATGATCAGGTGCCTGGAGATTTAAAGGCTGCTTATCCTGGATTTAATAACCAATAAAGTGTGATTAAGTCCAACAAATTTGTTAGTATAAATACATACACCAAATAAACAAATAAACAAATGATCAGCAGTTCATCAAATTTCTTCAGGAGTAATGAATTCTGAATACTAACGTTTTATTTCTATTTTTCTGGTAAATGTTTTTAGTTGAGTCAAATGCCTTTTTTTGGATTCTGTAAAATATTGATTTTGAAAATATTTCTGTTGTAATATTTTGTTATTAGTTCATAATGCTATTTGGTCTTCTGATGTTGTTTTTGTTATTAATCGATTAATTTTCACTGGTATATAACTCTAAAAGTCTCCGCTAAAACAATCTCAAATAATCCAATAACATACATTCAGATACAAATCTTCTCCAAAAGTCTACAAGTTTAACTTCAAAAAAGCAGATCTTTCTGAAATTTTGTATTTCAAATTTTAAAGTTAAAACCGATTGGCAGTTCCAGACTTTTGTAGGGTAGGATCTGACCAAAGGAAGAAGCGTTAGATTTTGGGAAAGATCTGGATTATAGTCTGGATACAAGAAAAAGTCTGGAATTTTCAATAGTCCCATTATCAATGTTTATTTGTGTGAAATATGATATAGGTCTTTGCACCATAATTTGAGGGGCCACAGTGGTGCCGGTGCCCGCAAAACTACCAATCATCATATGACCTGTACAGTGTTGAAAGTGATGTAAACCCCCCAAATAAATAAATAAAAATTCTACGATAATTTTGTTTTGTACCATTTAAATCTGGTTGTACAAAGATAATGGACAATACATGTATGGAAGATTTATTAACATACCTTTCTATCTCCTGCCTGTGGCTGAAGGCTGTGATCGGGAGATTATAAAATGCCTTTAGTCTGTGCATGCGTGCGTCCATTCGTCATGTTTTTGCATAAACCTTAATATCTCATTCATTTATAAAGATATCTTCACAAAATTTGCAGGTAATGTTTATGCCTATAAAAACCTTTCTCTGCAAAATTTTAGCCTCATTTTGAAAAACAAAATGGCCGCCATAGATAATTGTTAGAAAATCATAAAGGTGCTCTAAATCTTGAAATATTCAAGCTAGCTTCGCCAAATTTAAACAAAAGCTATATGACTAGAAAAAGCTAGCCTGATAGTAATTTTGGCCTAGTTCAAAAAACAAAATGGCCGCCATATCACATGTTTAATGTCAAATGGGGTTATTCTATTAAAAAGGCCTTATATCTCCCCTAATATTGTTCCTAGAGGTTTGGAATGTGAAAACAACATGTAGGAAGTCATGGCCTGTTAATCTTTCCCATGTGTTGAATATTCATCTTTTTTATTAATTGCTATTTTTGTTTTTATTTTCTCTTTTTTCTTTCAGTTCCTTGACAGTCCATCATAAAAAATTACCATGCGTGATTTTCACCAAGAAGTGACCTTTAACCAATATTTTTACCTCCACCAGCAGTTTATGTTTTTGTGGGCTAATTGTTTGTCTATTTGTCTGGGTTTTGTGTGTGTGTGTGTGTTTACTACAGAACTAATGAACAGATCTTTATTAAAAAATTGTGGGTAGGGCCTGACTGAAGGAAGAATTTACTAAAAGAAAGTTCTGGATCTTATTTTTCCCATTTCAATGTATTTTTAATAACTTTGGCTTTCTACTTAATATTTTTATGAAGATTAATTTACATGTTTGGTTTTAATTTATTGCCTTCCTTACAATACTTTATATCTAAACATGTCAAGAGGAGTTGCAAAGCGTACTTTCTTCAGATGCGTGACCTTCGTACAATAAGACAGTATCTTACTCCAGAAGTGGCAGTCCTTGCTGCAAATGCCTTGGTTAGTAGTCGACTAGACTACTGCAATTCTCTGTTTAGGGGTTTGTCATGTTTCAATCAGCACAAATTGCAAAGTATTCAGAATACCCTCGCTCGGATTGTTACAAATCATAGAAAGTATGCTCATGTTACAGCCATTCTGAAGCAACTCCACTGGCTCCCCGTTAAGTATAGATGTATGTTCAAAACTGCAACAATAGTTTATAAATTTTTTCATAGTGGTTCTCCTTCCTATTTTCAACCATTCTTGTCCCTCAGCAGTTGTTCCTATAGTACCAGGCGTAGTCACCCAGATCATCAATACCTTACTGTTCCTCCTTTCCGCTCATTAGTCTTCAAGTCAGTCAAACATTCTGATCACAGCTTTGCCTTTGATGCTCCTAAGATCTGGAATGAACTCCCTCATGATGTGCGCAGTGCATATTTTAATCAACTGAAATCTTCTGTATCATAAGGAGAAAAAATAAGGCTATTGTGACGGGGGTCAGTGGATGATCAGACTGCCATCACTTTAGTCAATCTTCCTTATGGATGTCCAGACGATGACCCCATTCGGTCTGTGAATTGATCCATTTGGACAGCATGTGCCTTAGAAGATATGTATCAATTTGGTGTACAAATGTTATATAATGTAATAGTGACTGAATGTGTAATAAAGCATCAGCAAAGGCAGAAGTATACAACAAGAAATAATCCTAATATTGCATATTTATTCATAATAAAACTATATTACTTGTCTTTTACATAATACATTATAGACATGTCATAATACAAGTGAATACCACACAAGTTTCAACCCCTTAAAAGTAAGGTGACTCAAAAATAACGCAAACTGTGATAATGATAAAACAAGACGATAAAAGTTTCATATTCAAAAAATTATCTTCCAATTTTCAGTGAATATCTTAATATTCTAATGAGCTTGGATATTGACAATTTGTTCATAGGGGCAGATTTATGAAACTTCTTCAATTTAAAGAGAAAACATTCTCTGAGTTCCTTTTCACTAAGTTTTCGGATTAAACGTAAGACTG
Source organism: Sabellastarte sp. h YS-2021 (assembly GCA_964017235.1). Taxonomy (NCBI): domain Eukaryota; kingdom Metazoa; phylum Annelida; class Polychaeta; order Sabellida; family Sabellidae; genus Sabellastarte; species Sabellastarte sp. h YS-2021. The sequence goes on from OZ024927.1 coordinate 21,533,111, forward strand.
ATTGGGCAGTGGCTTCACTTTCTCACTATATCAAAGTGGATAAACGAAAATCTAGCAAGATTTTGATTATCATATAAATTGTCATATTGATCATATTTATCCCAATCTCAATTTTATCTCAACTTGCAATAATATTTGGAAAATAACTGTTACCTCAGAATGAGTGCCATTTAGTATTGCGACATAATAGCTTTGGCAACATTTATTTTCTAAATTTTATTGTAACTTCAGACAAAACTCAACTGAGATTGGACAAGATTTAAAATCTTTCAAGAATTTGATTCCTATGTGAAATTTCAATTAGCTCTCAGTTTGGTACCTGTGGTCCTTGAATCTTAGGTCACACGGTTTGGTTGTTTCTGTACACATATTTGCCTTTCTGCTAACGACCTTGCCCTTAAGCCTTCAATTAAAGAGACTTCGTATCTGGCTAATACACGTTGAAGAACGAGTCATCCCATGTATCCATCCCGCACCCACTTCACCCCTTCAGTGTGTGTATCTTAATAAACTTGTGAGAGGTGGCAGAAGGATTCTTAAAAAGCTGTCCCAAATGGAAAATATATACTGAGCTGTAAAAATACACCCTGAAGTTGTCTTACCCAAATGCAAATCCCACTGAATGCAAACTACCCATCTTTGAAGTGGGTCGAATGTGGTTGAACTACAATTGAAGGTAGATGAGCCCAATTGGTTGTGAACCCAGTAAGGAAAAATGTGACCTAGGTATTACACAGTATACTGTGAGAATAAGACAAAGAAAAATGACAAATATATATATATATATTCATTATTTACCCTTCCATAACAGTGTAGTGAATATGCATATGCTTATACATTACATATAGCAATAAGGCATGTATTTACAAGTGACTGAATCACAACATACATCACCATTATGAACCTGTAACGAGATACAACTTTAGAACTCATGTGCATGTATAAATTTTTATCTTAAAGTCAAAGTAAAAGTCACAACAATGAGTGCAATGTATATCTAATCCCAAATTGATAATTTATCAGCAAAAGTGATTTAATTTTATAAAAATGTATGATTTGTTTATTGTATGAATTAAGACTATCTTTTTACATTCCTATCATCTGAAATTGGTATAAAACTAATTCAATTAGTATCTTTACACCTTTTCTAAGAAAATAAAAAGATGCATGGAAAAACAAACCAGATTTTTTATTATTTGACGTCACACCCGAAGTTATTGACGTCATATACCAATACACAAACACACACATGACATTTTATAGTAAGGCACCATTCAGGTAATTTAAGATACCCAGTGGCAAATTACAATAAGCTTAAGCAATTCCTGTGAAAAACAGAGGGAAGTTTCTTATTAACAGGCATTCGCAGATATGCCATTTTGTTGTCAAAGACACGTCAACAGTAATATAAAATGTAACTCTATTAAAAGTATAATAACTGAACTTTTTTGGCAGAATATGATACTTCCCAGGGAGATTAAAAAGTGATTGGCAACCATTCAAAATAGAACAGTTACACAGTTGAAACAATGACATGAACACATAGAGGTCATTGCAGGTATATTTTTAACTCATGTAGGTATAATATTAGCTCTTACAAGTGTATTTGTAACAAAACACATCCCAACATACATATACTTGGAGGACAATGGTCAAAACAATAGTTTTACATACATTTACCTAGCTGGGGTTATATCAGGACGGTGGCTCTCACATAGGGTATAATACGAATTGGAGCTGAAGACCAGAGCAGTGAAAGACATGTTGACTTAAGTTTCAGTTTAACCCTGCCAAGAGCCAGTCAAAAAGGGAACTTAAGTCTTCTAAAGAAATTCAGATATGCATGCGTTGCTTGCATCTCTTCAATATTATTGGTCAAAATATGGCTTTCATTTGCCTACATCACAGCCTCTGTTGTCCACACAGTTTTGAAAAATTAATTTTTTATTGATTTTATTGACTTAGTAAATAGAAGTTGACTGGGCTGACTGCACCTCTCTTATCATATAACACAGTTTTTATACTTTGCAAACTAAAAAGGTGACAGTTGTGGTGTTATTTATGCAAATTTTAGCATTGCTTAAAGATAGCTTGTCTAAACTATACTCTCAGGTCCTATATGAATCAGGCTCCTGGTTTATCTCAGTTTTCTGAAACTTTATTACGACAGCAAGTCATAACTGCTTATTGCCATAGGCTTCAGTTTGTGTCCATACCATCATTCCAAGGTTCACCCAAGTCATCATTCAAGCCATCAAACTCTGAAAATTCATATCCTCGGTTGGCTTCCATCCATACTTTACACTTATCAATTGCAGTCACCTTGGCCATTTCTTGAATGGCATCTTGGTTCCAGTTCACGCTTGGTTCATCAGCATTCACCACTTCAACCATTTCTAGAGTCCCTTCTAACTTGCCTCCTCTTAATGGTTTCCTCGCTTGCTTATCCCATCGAAATTTCTCATCCGTGATGTCTCGCATCATTCTGGCTGATGCACTACGTGCATAGATCTCTGAAAAACTATAGCAAGATTTGTCGGTAAGTCTTGAAGAAGGGCAGACAGATGGAGCCACTGGAGCTGGAGGCTGTGAACCAGTGCTACCATCACAGTAAGATCGTCTTTTCTGATCGGAAGAAGTTGTTACGCTATCAACGTCACAGTAGCTAGTACTGATAAGGTTGTCACATGCCTCGTTGTTATCTCTAAAACCTAGGAGAGAGTCTCCACGAGCCAACTGCATGGCCAGCTGTCCTTCTGCTGACAGTCGGTCTGAGAATTTACGAGGGACCTTTTTCTTCTTTCTTCTCTTGTTTTCTGTGTAGCTATGCCTGAATACTTCCTCAGAACTTAATCCAAATGGTGTTTCTGGAATTCGGGACATCATCCCACGTTTACCTGTAAAAATAACAAGAATCATTTATACCTTGGTGCTAAAGCTGTCAATTTGATTGGGTGAAATGAGATCACCTGACTCTTAGGCTGAACAATGACACCCCACAGGGCCTGATGACATCTATGACCCCCCTCTCTTATGTGACATCTTATATTACATTTTCCTTTTGCAACATATGTACAGTTGCAAGGGAATTAATAAGTATGATCTTCATTTCATTTAACCTCTTTTTATTTGCTTTCCTTTTAAAATCTAATAATTCCTTCAGACTTGATTATTTTGGTGTAAGTGGACATAATTCAATGAATGAGTTTTAAACTCTCCTTTCGTACTTTGTCACAATAGTTATATATGAAAACCTCGGAAAATTTTGATTGACAGGTACAATCTCAGCTATCCAATTTTCTTTCAGGTAAAATTTAGTTTGGCAATCTCATTAGAGCTTTAACAAAAAGTCGCCTGAGAAGTTAATGCTAAATTTCAGACAAAACTAGTATTATTTTGAATTATACACTTTCACATTTTGTGAATCAGTTCCCTATACGCAGAAGCTATAAAGATCATATACTCAAAGTGATTAGCAAAATAAATTGACTGTACAAAGTCAGAAGTTTTAGTTTATAAATCTACTAGTATACCTTCACAACATAGATTCCATAGAAAGACTTGAATCAGTGGTTTCATCAAGGAGAAGACTTTTGACATATTTATGTGATCTAAACTAAGCACACAAAAGTGTATAAAACTAAAGCATTTTTTTTTCAATTTACAAATATTTTATTGTATAACTAAAATCTAGAAAGGTATTCCTTTGGCGGAGAGAAACAATCTTGGCATTTAGTTACTTGGCTCTGACACTTGTGATTGTAGGTTTGAACCCAACTCGTGAAAACATGTGAAATTCATTAGAAGCCTGTACAGATATGTTAATCTTTGAAAGTGACATAAAACACCAATTTTGATTCAATACAATCTGGAATATTAACAAAATATTTATATTGTGACATATAAATTGTATATATATTGAAATAAGTATGCATACCTTTTGAAAACATTGTGTATATTCCTTAAATAAATCACAGATATTACACAGAATAGATATCCATTAACTGTGACACCAGTACGTTGGAACAGTAGTTGTGTAATGAACTATCCCCAAATGTTTTAACACCGAATACACAAACATAGATATTAATGTATGTGTAGCCATGCTTTAGGCTCCGATTTAAACCAACAGCCTTTGAAATAATCTATGTAAAAATGGTATTCATAAGTAAATCTAGCATGTTAGGATATATAAGCCCATCAGACTAATACAAGTAATAATGCGCTACGCAGCTTAATAAAGCATCTTCTTAATTGCATAGAAACTGCAGCCTTAAGTAAGGCTAATATACTATCTGATCTCACCTGCTTGATCAATGGAAGGGGATTTTAGTTCCCGTTGATGCAGTGACAATATATTCAATGAATAAATAAGCATTAACATTTATATGATATAAGCTCATAATTTTCTAAAATCAATGATATTTCCAGAAGACAGATCTATCACAGCCTCTAATAGCCTGTTTAGAATATATGTATAATTATATTTTCATTTGATAAAGAATTAATGATGTGTACAGTGGTTTCCCAAAGTGAAATGATAAGATCTTTTATTAAGATTTACAGAAGAGTAGAAGAGCCACACTTACTTTTTAAAACTTTCTAATTACAGAGTTATTATCGTGACATTTTTTTTGTATTTAATACTTGTTATTTAGAATAATCTTTATTTATCGAGATTATGAAATGGTAATTCAATATAACTATCTCTTTACTTAGACTTATATTGTTGATAATTATTTATAGCCGATTATGCATTTTTCAATTCGGCTCACCACCATGCTCACACAAATGTCATATTGCTCAATAACATTGTTTAATAATAGATGTTGTGAATGAAAATAAAAGCCAAATATGTTATCATAATACTTGTAGTTTTAAGTACCCTCCAATTGGACTGATTGCCCACTACTTATCTTTATAGATTATTCTGGGCTAACGAGAAAGAAAGTAAAAAAATCTAGTTTGTTATATATTTGTTCATCAGATTAACAAGTTGACACCTGATGATGTTCGTTCTGCCCCGACTCTTGCCTGTTTCAGGAAAAAGCTAAAATCTTATCTCTCCAAAAAGGCTTTCCCACCTTAATATATAACCTACCCGGCAATTCTGTGGCACTGACTTGGCTATGTCTATGGAATGAAGATTATTTAAATTGGTTCTGATGTCGAGCCTTAGAGTTTGATTTGCCAGAGATTAAGCTCTATAAACACACAGAATAGAATTTAGTTAGAATAGAGTTAGTAAGTCAGTAAATGGATAGGGTCTCTTATTGTGTTTGTAAGTAAACAATTAGAAAAATGAAACTTTGTAATGTGACCCTGATGGTCCTTTGTAGCATATATATCGCACAAACAGCAATATCCTGAAATCTTTTTGTCAGGTTAATTTTTGGTGCTGTGTCTTAGATTAAAGACAACATGTCAAACAGAACAATCCACTCAATAACAAATAAAAAACTACATCAGCATAAATAGAGTAAACATTGTGAGATTACCACCATTTCATAATTAACCATGTATATGTGAAACTTTTAGTTTTAGCCAGGATAAAAAAAATTGTAGAATCATATTTTGTTTTTAAAATTTGTAAAGAAAGAATATTTTAGACACAGTTTCAATTCATCAATAATCCCTAATAATGTACAGATCTACAATCATCAGCCACCATAGCCTAATGGGTAAGACACATGTGTAAGAACACGGAGGACTTGGGTTCAGTTCTAGATACAGGCAGATTCAAAATGCCTCGGATGATCATTTAAGCTGCCGGTCCTGTGTCATTGGGTCTTATCCCCAGTTACAGGCTAAAGAACCTTGTTTCATAGGTTGTCATCCCTGAGACCCTGTCGTTGAGTATGGGCCTCTCAGTCATTTGAGAGATTGGGCTGTACTAGTGCAGTGAGTATTTGATAAATAAGACTTCGAGTTCATTTGTAAATGAGATATTGCCCTGAGTATAAGTATACAGTGCAACATATACGATAGATATTTGAACTGCTCATACCCTTTCATGTTTTAAAAGGCGACTTAAAACCTATCTATTTTATGAAAGTCTTTTCTCCCTAGTTTTTCGACTACCAAACACCGATGGTCTCCCTGGAAACGATCCAAGTGACGTCTCGTGACTTTTTACTTATGCATTATATTTTGGTTGGTGTGCCTTTGAACCAGCCAGCTTGGGGATTAAGCGCTTGGATATTTGATACCTGACATTTTGTGAGTGAACAAAATATTCCACTTGTTTAAACGGGAAAATGGTATTTACTAAAAATCCGTTTTGGCTTCTTGTTGACAGACTTTTGTCATATTTTAAGAGTATTACTGTATTCAGATATATTTCAGTCATGAACAGACAACAGTTATCATTGTGTGTCTAATATGACATAAAAAGATTCATTTCACACACTGAGTTTAAACTAACACAAGAAACAATAAAAAGCTGTTTATGGTCAATAACTCATGCCAAAAGGGCTGATCTTAGACACTTAAACACTGAACCAAAGCCTCAAATCGTGTTCCAACCTCTTTACACTTAGACTTTCCTCGAGTCCTTTTGTCTAAGGTATTATAAGAGGACTGTATGGCTTTTAAATCAGAATTTTGGGCTGACAAAAGTGTATTTCATCACAGTAGGTTTCCTACTCATCAGATGGATTCATGATGATTCCATGTACGTCAGATTTGGTGGAATAAGAAATACAAAGACTTGAAGGAAGTCTACTTCACATTCAGTTGATAGTTTATGGTTATAATAGTTAAGTTAAACTTTTACAGTCATGACTTCACTTTCTGACCGCCTGATGATGTTACCTGGAGCAAAATCTTATTGGTGGAACATATTTTTAGTTTGGAGCATAAGTAATGGCAATAGTATATTCTCATTCTAATTTATAAACGTGTTTAAAACCTTTGCAAATGAGTATTCCTGTAGTGAATAGCTAACAATGGATAGTCCTTGACATGACAGTTGAGAAATAAAGTACAATAAAATATCCTTCATATTTTCAAATATCTGATGGTACACATTTTAAAGATATTACTGTAATCAGATATGTCACTCGTGAACATATAAAAATCAAATTGTTTGTCTGATATGACACATGCCTGATTCAATTCACACACACAAGGCACAATAAAAATCTGTTTATGGTCAATAATTCAAGCCTAAAGGGCTGATCTTGGAAAATTGAAGACTGAACCAAAAACCTCAAACCTTATTCCAACCTCTTCAAACTCAGTACATAATTTATGGTCATACATTAAAACTACTTATACTATTAATATTTTAAATGATATCATATTAATATTAGAACTGCATGTTTGAATTGGATTTATTTTTTAATTTACAAAATAAAGAGTGTTCAACAGTTTTTGGCTGATCCAGTAATCAACAATATGTAACTAATTAAACAATCACTGAATGATCATATTTAGGGTTGGCATTGTTTCTACATGCTTGACAGATTTCAGTTTATTATTTTTGAGGTGTATACTTTTATGTAAATATGACAACATGGTTTAAGGAGCCATTTAATTACTTTAAAGAAGAGGTAAATTGTGTCCTATAGATAACATTTATAGTATTGATGGTTGGTGTATAAATGATCTTACTTAAAAAACAGTATTAGATGTGTTCTGAAAGCCACAGATTCGTTAATCTGTATATGGACCTTAAATCGCGATAGGACCTTAACAGACATCTTGTATTGTGATGTTTTATACCAATGTATTTGATTGAATAAAGAATGTATGTGTTTAACATATATGTGATCAAAATTATAAATGGCTGCTTTAATTTTGTTATCTAGCACTTTGGTCCAACAATAATTAAACTGAGCCCATAGTTGCCGAAAGAATGTACATAACGTATACCCTTTTCGCACAACAGGAGTGTTGTGAAATGTTCCTTTCCTTGGATCACAGTCTGAAGTCCGTTTGCGACCTTGTGAGTCAGTGGCCCACTGTTCCAATCCTTATGTGTCCCTCGGAAGTTTCGAAATGTATGAAATTTCCATCTGGTACCGTTGGCAGGCACAGACAATTTGGTGTATGCGCATATGGATTTTTTACTAAAGTGTGGTCCACGGTGTACATAAGGTTGTGATTCGGTCATCTTTCGGTGTAATATGGCGACATAAGGTGAATTAAGGTATTGGTCGTTTCACCACTTGATCGTCCGGTGGCTACCAAAAGGAAGTGGAGGTTCACGACAGGTAGTTGGAAGGGCAGAGAAAACCAGTACATTCAGTTCGTCATGGTTCTGTACTGTAAACTGCCGACCAACGGCAAGCAACTACCAGCTTTCCCACTTGAGGCCGTTCCGGGAACCGAACCCCGGCCTCAGAGGTGGGAGGCGAGGGTGTTACCACTCTGCCACAGTGGCCCCTCATAAATGAATTTGAATATAAAATATTTGTAGACCTTTAGTTGACATTAAGGACAATTTCCAACTTTCATGCTACATTTTCAACCAGGCTTATTATGCCATAGTGTGAGAAATGTGAGGGGGGGGGGGGGGGGTTACTACCCCATTCATAATACAGGTAGTTTCCCCCCATAGTAGTCCACGTTTAGTAAAATGTCCCTGTCCTTCAACTATAGTTTGAAATCTGTATGCGACCCGGTGACACAATGGCAAAACATCCATTACCTTGTGCATCCTAAGGAATTTTAAATATGTTTAAATTCTCTGTCTATGAATTTTGAACTGTGGGCATGCACAGATGAATGCGAGCATGCGTAGATGAATTTCTTGCTACGTTAACTGAAGGTGTAGTCAATGGTGTAAGGTTGTGACTCCGTCATCTTTCGGTGTAATACAGTGAGTGAAGGTAAATGGAGTTCTTACCACTGTGTCACATGGTCACATGCAAACCTCGGAAGGTAGCTGAAGGGCAGGAGCTTTTTGCCCAATGCCTGTAACTGTGAATTATACTGCCTGTTGTGTGAATGTTACACCAGATCTCAGAGGATATGAGGCATCCTTGGAGGCGGTTCTGCCACCTTGGAAAAGCTGTAACTGCAGGATGTACCAACTGTAGTGTGATTGGGGCATTAATGACAACTCGGCATACACAGGTGATGATGTTACGTCTTTTGATGTTACGGCATTTTATATCGGCAATTTATATTCGTCATGTGTTGTTATTATACTATTCGGCACTTTACATCGGCAATTTATATTCGTCATGTGTTGTTATTATACTATTCGGCACTTTACATCGGCAATTTATATTCGTCATGTGTTGTTATTATACTATTCGGCACTTTACATCAGCAATTTATATTTGTCATGTGTTGTTATTATACTATTCGGCACTTTACATCGGCAATTTATATTCGTCATGTGTTGTTATTATACTATTCGGCACTTTACATCGGCAGTTTATATTCGTCATGTGTTGTTATTATACTATTTGAAACTATATTCTGACAATTATCAATTATTTAAAAATACAGAAGACTGGGTGCTGATTGAAATCAAGCATCTGTTATAGGCCTGTCATTTGTAATCCTGCCTCCCAATTGAAAAAAAATAAAACCCATTCACAATCCATGGGTGCAGCTTATGATAGGTTTTCAACTATATTCCTGATAGCTTTCAAATTGATGCCTTTGATTAGTTCAAGAAGTCTTTCAATAGGCTCCAGAAAAGATTACGATAGTTTTTCAATCCTTCCAATTGGTTTACGAAACCTTAAAGATTGATTTCAGATGAAAAAGATTGCTTGCAAATTTTAAGAGCACCGTAAGAGCAATAAAATTACTTTATGAACAGTTTGTGATGAGTTTGGGTTCCCAAGTGTAGGATCTGATAACAGTTAAAGATTTTCCCTCAATTTCTGCACACATTTTAATACCACGCAAAAAACTAAAGTAAAAACTAAAATTAAAGTAATATTCGCTCAGATCTACTGAATCAACCCTCCTTCAGTTATTTTCATGATTAATTATTTTGTGTCAGAAGGAAATATTATGAGCTCCAATTTGAGCCTAGACTTTTGTCCTTTTGTCTAAGGTATTATATGAGGACTGGACGACTTTTTTTACCAGAATGTGGTGCTGACATATTTGTATTTCTCTAGACAGAAGCTTTTTTTACTCATTAAGTGGGTTCATAATGATTTCATGTATGCCAGATTTGCTGGAATGAGAAATACAAAGACTTGGAGCCAGTCTAATTTGAGCCTAAAGTTTATGGGCAATTTTCTAGTCTTGGGTTGAGAATCTATATGTGTGCATTATGAAAACTTTGGTTATTCTGATGAGAAAAGTGGGTGTACATACAAGAGGACTTATAACGACAGTGAAGTGATACCTCGAGCTGCTGTATTATTCTAATTCTAACTCTAATAGTCCATTTATAGCACTTAATCGTCATCAGAGATCCCGATTGTTAAATAAAAAACAATGCAGGGATCGGCACCAAGTGGAAAGACGGAGACAAGGCCAAGAAAACTAGGGTGGGTATACTTTTGCTTTTGTTGTCACAGAATTGTAATCTCTACTCAATAGTTTACTCTCACTGATCAACAGATTAATTTTGATATTTTGACAACAACAACAACAACAAAGGTTGACCCTAAATATTGGGACACATAAAAAACTGGGTAATAATATTGTTTTACTTCCTCCTGGCATCTCTTATCATGGATAATTAGTATTTTTATAAAGTATTTATATAAGTATTTTTATGGAGATTCTGCTAAGTTTTGGTTGCCTAGAAAGTCATGTAGAAATGGTGAAATCTCGATTTACAAATTTTACTTGTTATTTTCACTGGTGACCCTATATAGGTCATTGGGTAATATATGTATAGTACTATAATGTCATCTTCTATCGAAATTATGTATATTTTATTATGTCCTCATGTAATACTTTATCACGTCTTTACAATAATTTTAGTAGAAATTAGCTTTTTTTAATCCCTTTGCTTGTTTATTGGGGGGACATGGACTGTGCTAGGAGACATGTGGGTGTCTCGGGGCTCAGTCCTGGTACAACCATAACATTTATTTTTATTGTAGGTTCTGTTGACCATGTGCTGAATCTTATCACCTGTGTGATTGGCCAGTAGGGCGTGCCCTTTGTTTCAGCAAGGAAATTGGTCACTTTAAATTTGGAAGGTGACCTATGAACATAAAATTTTTTTCCCCACCCTATAGTTCCTGCCGCTGTGTCAATATCATGCTGGCTGTCAGATTTTTCAGTTGCAGATCTCGCCTGGTAGTGGGGTGGCCTTTGGATGTGGATTGCCTGTCAAGTCTTCCTTCCTCTAACAGATGTCCTCTACCGACCTGGTGCTTTTGAGCTCCTGATGTGTGATATTCTGCCCAGCTGTGGTGGAAATCTCGTCTTCGCTCGCCAGCATTGTCTGGTTGGCTTGTGGATGTTAGATGTTTGCCAGTTGTCTTCTTACCAGCTGCCAGATGTCTTGCTGGTTGGCCTATGCCTTGCTGTTGTTGATGGTGTACAGCCTGGCTCCTACTATCACCTTGGATGTCCTCAATTACCTGTCACCTTCATGCTGGACTACTGAGACAAAGTTCCAGTGGTTTCATGTTGTATTATGCCTGAAGACCTGTGCTTTATTACTTCACATGCTGCTGTTATGTGTTCCTGAGGTTCTGGTAGCAGGGAACCTTCATGTATAGGAGAGTGCCTGCTTGTGAATGTTATTGTCCAGGTGTATAACAAACATATTACATGGGACCGGTAGAGATTGGCTCATTGTTCACTATGGCAGCCTGTGTTAGTTAATTATAGCCTGCTGGATCTTGTGTATGCATCATGTGCTGGTTGTTTACCAGTTTGGAAGTCTTACCAGGCATAGGTTTGCGCCCAACGAGTGTTAAGTCAAATATGTTATACTTAGGGACTGTCCTGGTGCTTTAGTGTACCCAGAAGTGGATTGGACTGTCCTGGCGTAGGTTTGTGCCCACGAGTGTTGATTCAAATATGTTATACTTATGGACTGTCCTGGTGCTTTAGTGTACCCAGCGGTGGATTGGACTGTCCTGGCGCAGGTTTGCGTCCAACTGTGTGCTACTTCTCCTGTGAGTTCTGCCTTGTTAGATATGGTGTGTACTAGGATATGGATCAAGGACTGCCCTGGCATTTTTGCCCAACGGAGTATGGCTTTGTAGGAACTGTCCTGGCAATTGGTGCCCATCAAGTTTTTGTTTTAGAAACTGCCCGGGCATCTGTGCCCAATAGACTTATTGTGTTTAACTACTTTTTCATTGCTACTTTATATGGCTTGATACTGATTGCAATTATGATTTATGATATTGGTATTAATTTATGATTGCCATTGTTGTTGCATATGCATTTTATTGTACTGTGGTAGCCTGATATATTATCATAATTTTGCAAGGGCCCCTGTAACTTCTCATATTAACCGTATTTTACAATGAAGTTTACAACTTTACTATCATACCACATCATAACTTGTGACCTCCCCTATTTACCAGCTTTGACCTCACTGGAACATGACCTTCTGACCTCTTACTTCCTCTTTGGAAGTGTCACCACTGTTTCTTAGTATGCTTATATTTGTAATTCTTACTTCTTTATAACTGCATTTAATTCTAATATTGCCTCAAACTTCATCATCCCTGTAGGTTAACCCTACCTTTGACCTTCACCTTTGACCTCTTTGGGATATTGTTTTCACCTCCCACCCGGGGTCAAGTTGTTCCCTCCTGTCAGATATTACTTGAAGATCTCATGGGATTTGTTATCTCACAGCTTGACCTTGATCTTGAGACCTTGACTCCCTAAATGAACCATTACTTGTGGTGAAAATGAATTTGACTTTGGTGATTATTTTTCTTAAGAGGCATTTTCCAGGTCACAACATATGCAGGAGGCATTTTTTCTAGGAGGCATTTTTTCCAAGAGGCATTTTTCAAGGAGGCATTTTTCCTGGATTCGAAGTTATCAGAATCCCTAAAGTTCTTTATCTTGGCACTTTCCAAAGAGGTCAATTACACATGGCCGTTATGTTTAGGTGTCATTCCAATCACTATATATAGGAATGGAACCCCGGTCGTTCTTGTTCCAAGGTCAATCTGCCTTCCGTTGGGCTATAGGGGCACTGTTTTTCCCGTCACAGAAGTTAGCTGTTGTGATATAAGGTACACAACATATTGGAAGCAGTATAAGGAATTCAGGCCAATCCTCCTGTCCAAGACTGTCAACAACTCTCTCGGATATGTGTCCTTCTAGATATATCGTTCCAGATGTCTTGTAACTTTAGAAAACTGTCAATATATTTGTCCTTTAATCAGTGAAATTACTTTGGGACTAGGGCCAACACAACAGACATCTAGAGAAACAGCCATTATAGAAAATAACATTAACCCATTTATTCTTTAGCTCTTACTACTTGGTCAATTTTGAAACTCAGTATTTATTTAACCTACATTGAAATACAGACTGGAAACTTTTTCTAAATGAACTGTAACAATTTTGAGTTGCTGGTCTGGTGGACCTGGAAAGTTTTCTGGCAAACTGCTTACACTAATTGGAAACAATGTTAAATAAACAACATTAATAAATTAGTGAATAAATAAACAAGTAAACAAACCCCTAAACATTAAAACAAAAATTCACAATGATAGTAATTTTCTTCCATGGAAAATTAGCACTGATATGACTAAGGCTAAGGCAGACCGCTGTCCCAGATATGGGGCAACTTAATACAAATATCAAATAAAATCTAAACTCAATATCTAAGAACAAAAGTAAACCCCTGTATTATTTGAGCAGAAGTTTTTGTGAAATGACACCACAATAGACTATACCCCCTGGATCCTTCCTTTACAAGGTAATTCAAACCACAGAGATCATTGTACCCACTTTAAACATCAATAACCCAACCTCAGGTAAACAGGCTAAAATATTTTTGTTTACATTCTTGTCTTTTTGCTATCAGTGAATTCAATATTATGACTTATACTGCGTTCACAATTTTTTGACAAGACACCCGAGTGAACCCATGTTTTGTAGTGTGTATCTAAAGTCTGAGACATTGTAACATTGTTTCATAACAGGAACAGCTTGATGTTAGATCCATTACAAAAGCAACTACAGGCATATTCAACTGTCTAAACCTACTTGGCGATAAATCTTAAAACTGGGTGAATATTGAAATAGCCAGAATCATCTTTCTGTACTTTCCTATAACTGTATGTATTGTATTTTTGGTTTCAGCACAATATCTCATTTACTATAGCCCTATATGTATAATATTGTATTTTTATACTCAGCACAATATCTCCTTTAACTATAGCACTATTTGACCCATTCAAACTATACCAGTGAAACCAGTCTGCAACTGGGTATAGGAACCAATGGGTTAGTGGTCATCGAGCCACTACTATCTGCCTGTACCTGGGATAGAACCCAGGTCCTTTGTGTTCCCAGGTGAGTGTGTTACCCACCAGGCCATAATGGGTACTATAAGGATGTATTACTGAGCGGTTATCTATGTGTGACCCAGGAAGTGGTACATTTTATCACATTAAAGGTATTTTTACTTCCCTTAAATAGTGATGTCACAAAATAAATTGTAAAAGAACGGACACATTCATCTACATCTGTTCATTTTAGCTCTATTTGCTGAACCTTATTCAAGGGGGAGCGTTCTGAAAAATGAAACTGGTTGTCTGGGGATGTGTGAACAAGGTATAATGAGGGCTGAGTTTTTAGGGTGCCGATTTGGCAAATGGCCGAATTGTCTAGCCTCCAAAACAAGAACAAAGACGTATGATGGCGGACTGTGTTGTGATATTTCTGTTGCGAGAAAAATTGTGTAATATGTCAACTGCTATGTTACCATATGACCATAGATTTGCTTGAGTTTTTTTTTAAATAGTGAAATTAAAGGCCAAGCTTTTATGAACAACAACAACAACAACAATAGTGTCAGAAGGAAATACTATACTAGGGTAATCGCAAGTCACTTAATTTTCCTGTATAAGTAAAAGACCATTAATTTCAAGGCATTGTCACAGTTTTCTATTTCGTATAACAACATTTCAAAATTCAAGTACTTTATTATGTTATAAGCAAAACATAAACAGTTACACTTTATATGGTGGTCATTATCAATCTTAAAAATTCTAAATAATTTTGATAAAAATTAGTTTCATTAAATAGAAACTGTGCCAGTTATGCAAAATATCAATTCTGAATTCCATCACCAAAGTCACCATTATATAGTTCAAACTGAAGTAAATTATTCTCATTTGAACAAGTAAGACACATATCTCATATCATATGGAACTTAATCTAACAATTGACATACTCTTATGTGCAGCTAATCACAAGCAAATCGTGGGTCCATTGACTTTTAGCTTTGGCTTTCCTGAAACAACACAGAGATACAACCGTCCACACAAAAGGTTCTTGGAGGTTCCTCAATATTACCCATTCTAACATGACACGGATGTGTCTGTCATTCTGATTGGTCAAGACCAATTTCTAAACCGTCTAAAATTCTGCATCAAGATTACGACTGTTGTCAACTTCCCCATGCATAATTAAATGCTGAAAAACAATAGTCTATAAGTTTGTTTTTATAATTATATTTAAATTACTATGCAATAGTGTATGAAGTTGTGTGTTTTTGAATTGATTGATTGTACTTAATTCAAAAAATGTTACAGTATATCATTGGAGGAAAAAATCACCCCTGTTCACTTGATGGAACAGCCAAATGGCGGCGCCCTATTGCGTTCACTTGGATAATTTTTTTTTAATCTTACAAGTATTTGAGTCATAACAGTCATGTTAGAATAGGAATATAGCATTCAAAAAACGTCTAAACGCAAAATTTTAGACGGGTTGACATTGGCTAAGCACTCAGGCCTCGCCTTCGTGCTCATACTACATCAACCCGTCTAAAATTCTGCATTTAGACGTTTTTTCATGCTATATTCCTATATTTGTACATAAATAAATTAAATAAAGTTGGCTAATACTCTGCGTTTGATGCTCCCATAGTTTGGAATGATTTACCGTTTGTTCTGCTGCAGCTCTTGCCTGTTTTAGGAAAAAGCTAAAATTTTTTTCTAATCAAAACGGCTTTCCCATCTTAGCATATAAAACATCTGTTGTGTCAGTGTATCTGCCTGGTTCTGTCTATGGAATGATTATTAAATTGGTTCTGGTTTCATGCCTTCAAGCCTGCCTTCGCAAGATTAAGCACTATAAAAGTACAAAATAGAATAGGTTGCATTGCGTACATTGTTGAAAAGTTCATGCCCGACACTGCCATTTCAGTAAGCATACGTTTCCATGCACTTGATTCATGGTCAAAATCCATTGTGTGGTTATATCTGTAATCCCATGTGGGTCAACAGTCAGCCCAATTTCAACGGTAATAAACTATAAATCTTCCCTTAGTTTGAATTTTATATTTATTGGTTATACACATGGTATTACGCATTACTCATGAAATAATGTAATTAAAGTTTCATTTCAGGGAATAATCAAGCAATGCTCACTGATGAAACAATCCCTCTATATGTCGTACAAACACTTGCTTTCACCAGAGTTTTGTCAGATACAAAATTGGGATTTTGCCTCCAGTTTAACAACCAGGGTCATAATGGGACATGCCCTCAGCATTTTTTCACAGCTGGAATTCAAACCCACACAGAGACGACAAACTAGATACCAAAAGTGCCAACCAGAAGGCTACAGAGGACGTCCAGATTTCCTTCAAATTTGACGTCCGTCAGACACCGCATGTCAGTTGGTCAGGGAGCAAGAAATTAGACTGTCAGGTTGATTCCCATTAAAATAGAGATAACTGTACTTAATCACCTTTATAATACAGACTCATCAGATGAAAATCTGCTGAAATTCTGAAAGGAAACTAGTTCATCAGCCGTCATCTGGCGGATTAAAATTGACTAATAATTATCTGTTGAAAGAAATCATGGCTTTACACAGAAACTCACCCATGTACATGTAGGTTATCTGCTCCTGATGCAAACATAGAAGTCACCAATTATTGTGATTATTCACAAACTGTATGCTTATATATATACACTCACTTCTTTATAATTCTGATCTCAACTTAGTTTTCTTAAGAGATTATCCAAGAATAATACAAATTCAAAAAGATACATAAATATATTTATAAAATTCATTGTAAGCAATGGAGTAGCAAGGCTTTATATAATCCAATAGAATGTAGCATCAGGCTTGTCTCATACTGTTACCTACTCGGTGCTTTCTTTCCATGGCATACCACCAAGAGTTTAAGGCTCTAGCCTTAAAAATAACCTTCTGTCTTGCATAAATTTCCTACTGAACATAACATCAATTAAGCCTTCAGAGATCACTTGACAAGAATATCCTTTAAAACGTCAATCATGATCTTATTTACATCGAGGTAAAATGGCCCTTGAATATGTAATGGACACCAATCAGCGTCTGAAGGATGCACCGGAAAATATTGACACTTGTCTTTTTTATGAATCTTGATTACACAGAAGATGACCTAGTCTGTCTCTTGGCTCATAAATAGACAAATTCATTGACTTTTAATGAAGGTTAAAGGTGGGTTTTCCATCCTTTATAATAGCTGGTGCCATGCTTAGCCTTGAACTCAATGTGCTCAGTCATTTGTAAAAGGATGTAAGAAGTTAATTGTAAGTGCCATTTCTGTTTTTAGATTCAGTTGATTACATACAGTGGTTACAATGCATTATGTACCAGTACAATAGTTTCTGCAGCTGGAACCAATGCATTCAACCAATATGTACAAATACATGCACCAGTGTTGCTGGCATAATTTTGCAACTTCTAGCATCAATAAAATAGAAATGAAACATACTCATACATTGTACCTTGTACAACGTACGTTACCACACATGGAGATCCAGATGGTTTGTTTGTTTGCAAAAAAGACTTTAAAAAGTTTTGAACGGATTCTGATAAAATTTTAAAGAGTGTCGAACAGATGATTATGTCTGGCGTTGATCCAGATCACTGTCTGGATACTGGAACTTGTAAAAAGATTTTTATCATTGCACTCAAAAGCAATACTAGAGGCCTGGGCCTTGGTGGAAGTATTCTATTCTGTACTTTTATAGCACTTAATCTCTGTCAGGCAGACTCTAAGGCACAACACCAGAATCCAAATTAAAAATATCATTCTCTAACTGTTTCCAAGCCCAATACCACAGAGACATCGGATAGAGTTTATGCTAAATTGGGAAAGCCTTTTTCAAGAGATACTATTGTAACCTTTTTCTGAAGCAGGCAAGAGTTGGGGCAGAATGGACCTCATCAGGTAAATCATACCAAACCATGGGATCACCAAAAGCAAAGCTGTGGACAAAGTGTTTTTTTGATTTATGTACATATGGATAGAATTGAAGAACATTCAAGAACCTTTTATCTCTCTAAAATCTGAGAGGTGAACATATCTAATTTTTTCTGCCATCTACTGAAGCAATAAATTAAAGACATCCTGACGAATATCCATCATGTAGTACATATAAAATTTTTTACAAGATAACCTTCATAATCTTCACCACATTCCAAAATATTAAAGTTTAAAGCCACAGTTGGCAGTTTACATTCCGTTACAATCATCAGGGTAATTTTGGGACAGGTTCCCCAGCATTTCCACATGTGTGAGTCAACACCATACAGAGGTGACAGCCAATGATTAAATGCCAACCTGCTACCCACTTGGCCACTGAGGACCTCAGCATGAGAATTTAAGATTTCCCTGATAATATTATACACAAAATCCCAATCAAGGAAATTAAAAAGAGCATTTGGAGAGCTTAGCCCTCCATCAAAGCCAAACAGCGCCTTAAATAATCCTTGATCCAGAAATGGTTGTGGATTTTCCCCAAAATTAGATTTATTCTACCATAAATCAAGACCCAGATGCTGTGGAAATTTGATGTAAATCTGTACATTATTTTTTTTATCTTGCTAAGAAACAAACAGACATGATTCAATGATCACATAACCTCTTAGATGGAAGCAATAAATCACTTCTCAATGATAAGCAGTTATAAAATACCATATGTTATTGAGGTCCTTTTCCCATATTCTGCTTATTATCTCTTGACCATAAATTGTTGTCACCCTGTACTTTCTTGCAGCACAATGTTCAAAATACAGATATATGGTGTTCAACCATGCACTCTGTTTAACGTTCATATGGTTACCTATTACCCATTTAATGTTCAGTTTAGAATGAGCCTGATGTAAGGCTAGGTAGTGACTACCAAAAACTAAGGCCATTGAAATATTTGTTGGAGTAATCCTCAGGCAAAATATTGGAAGCTTTTACCTTGTCATAGATAGGTGGAATTTAGTGGGGAGGTAATGTTTGACATCAGTTCTTTGGATGTCAGCTCTTTGGAACAGAAAACAAAAGAGCCTTATGATAGATTCACCTTTCTCCAGATAATGAGCCCTGATGTGTGTAAAATGTGAGATGTTACTTCAAATTTAAATTTTTTAAAATTTATAAATTATACAATTTATAAATATACAATAACAATAACACATGGCTACATTACCAGAGAAAGTCTAGAATATGATCCTCATTCTGCATCTCCTCTGTATTGTGTTACCCTCTTCATTTCAAGACTCAAAGTGCTATTTGACTCATCCTGACTGCACAATTACAGCTCAAGCTCTGGTAACTGACAATCCCCTAACTGAAAGACAGAGTCTCAATCCTAACCATAAATCAGCATTTCATCAGTTCTTTTACCTGCCACTAGAGATAGGACCTAATGACAGTTGAACTCCATTCTACGTGGTCATCTGACCTACTGTATATCTACCTGCATCTGGGATTAAACCAGAGTCATCTGTATTCCTAGGTGATTGTTTTACCTACTAGACCACGGGACTCAAAACAATTTTTAACAGTTCCACTACAGTATTTTTGACTTTTAATAAAACTTTTGTTATGCCCCATTCAAACTATGGGCAGTATGTCCCACGGTTAGAGGGTTTACTTGGTGGTGGAACCACCTCCAAGGACACCACATATACCTTCCGAGTCACCACCTTATATACACTGTGCACTACACCTTCCGGTACCGTAGCAAGAAATTCATCTATTTATGCTTGCATTCGTCTGAGCATGCCCACAGTACAAAATTGAGAGGCAGAAATTTAAAAAAAAATTAAAACTTCAACAGGACACACAAGGTGAGGGACGTTACTGAGTCACTAGCCTTGCTGAAGGCTCAAGTTTCTTTGCAGGATAGTTTTCAGTTCAGATGATGGAGTTTCAGTTTCTATAATGTACTCATACATGTACTGACTTTTAAAGCAGCAAACAACTAAGAGAAGTCTGATGCAGTTCTATCTGTTTACGTGTATGAGTGCTTTATGAATACCAAATATCTGTGTGCATGTTTGAAAAGATATCATACAGATTTGAGCCTTAAGCAAGGCTACTGTGTCACAAGCTCGCATATGAACCTCAGCCGGTAGTTTCGCCAAACATCTATAACCATAGGTTATACTGCCTGTGTGTGGTGTAAATGGGGTATTATGGGTAAAAAGGGAAGCTGATAGTAGGCCTCTATAAAACAATTTGACTCAGTGCCCGACATTAAGAAAAGACATTTCTCAACTGGGGATTAACAATGTAGACATATCCGAAAAGTGTGAATACAGTATTACTGAAGCAAAGTCATTAATCAAACAGGACTACCACTTGACAAGTCATATTGGAATACAAGTGGGACATAGATTAATTTAAGTGATTGATCTGAAAACTTTAATTGTCCATATACCAGTCCTACCCTGGCCATCCATTTTTGGAAAATATAAAGTACACTCAAGCACCACTTTCAAAAGTAAATAATGGTGGCCTGGATTGCAAACTTAGAAGCCAGGGTTCAAATCTTGGCATGTTCATGCAATTGGGAACATTGCCAATAGTCTTAACATTCAAGGCCAGTGGTGCAAATTTACAAACAAACATAATTGATCAGCTATTGGTTGACTACTGTTAGTTACTTATACCAGTTATTTTAGCACAATAGCATAATTATTTGTGGAAGTTTTGTTTAAGAGAAAAAGCCAATTTTGTATGAAGAAAAAAATATGAAAAAATGTTTGCAATAGTAATTTTTAAAATTTTATCACAGAAATGTATTTTCAATAAATTGTTTTCGACCAACATTATCTTCATGTTGATCATCAGTTAAAATACAAAAGTTACCAGTTGTCTGAAATGAGATTGTATCAGGTTTGTTTGTTTGTTGGCAAGGTTTGTTTGGAGATTAACTACACTGTTTTTGGCCACAGAAGAAATTAAATAATATAGGATAACGTCCATGGTTTGTCAAATTCAAAGTTAAGCTTATGTTTTACAACCCATCCAACAGACAGGGTCATATTGGGACAGGTTCTCAGCATTGCGACTTGTGGACGCCAAACTGTCATAGTTTAACAGCAGAAAAGATGCTGGAGAGATACGCTTAAGATACAACAATCCTATGGCAAACACAAAAACATGACACAAAGGCAGTGAAAGAAATACAGAAAAGATATAATACCCTGCAGGTACCCTACAGGGGTGATTGAGCATGACCCTGATAACACCTATAGTAGGCAGAAATTTTGAACATTTTGTAACATCCAAATGTGTACAAAAAGTAAAGAATGCCACATCAGGCAGAGTTAACTAACAGAAGAAGGGCAATACACGAAGAAACTAGGAGCAAAATAAAGTAGATGTTTTAGTATAATGATCTCATTCGACCATAAAGCAATGTTCAAAGGTTAAATTAAACGCTTGAACAAGATTCTTAGGCCATGACTTCCTACAAGATGTTTTCACATTCCAAATTCCTAGGAGCAATATTAAGGGAGACATAAGGTCTTTTTCACATGACAACCCCATTTGACATTAAACATGTGCTGTGGTTGTCATTTGGTTTTTGAAACTAGGCCCAAATTACGATCATGTTAGCTTTCCTAGCCATATATCTTTTGTGCAAATCTGATGAAGTCTATATCTCAAGTTTTCCAGCATCTCAATGATTTTCAAACAATGGGCTCTGGCGACCATTTTTTTTTTTTTTCAAAATAAGGTCAAAAGTTTGCACCAACATGTTTTTATAGCCATAGACATTTCCTGCAAATTTGGTGAAAATATCTTTATAAATAGATGAGACAAAAAACGTTATGTAAAAACGTGTCAAACCGAAGCATAGACTCACATAGGTACAGAAGGCATTTTCCCCCCTATCACTGCCTTCAGCCATTGGTGGGAGATAATAAGGCATAATATAAAAGAAGTATAAATGCATACAATACCACATATCGCTTGACTGGGGCATAAGGGTCATTTCCAATGTCTTGTGAGATTTCAACCAACAACTACAGTGGTGAGGCCCAAGGCATCTGATGGCAAATTTGGATAACCTTTAGACCATATGGGTTTATATGAGTTTATATGGGGAACCTCAACCTAGCATAAGCACCTGATAAAATACACTTGCGGTGACGGATAGTTTTGAAAATACATTTTTTTTTCGTGTATTTATTATTTTTTATACTCAGCCAATATCTCCAGACATTACGGGATTCAAAGCACTACTTAACCAATCTTACTGCATAAGTACAGTCCCAACTCGCAAGTAACTCACATTCTCCTAACTGAAAGATAGAGGCTTAAGGATGACCATTTATCAACCTCCTTGAGGTTCTTTAGCCTGCCACCGGGTATAGGGCCCAATGGCAGAGGACCACCATTTTAAGTGGTCATCAGAGCCACTATGTATCTGCCTGTACCTGGATATGAACCCACATCCTCCGAGTTCCTAGACAAATGTGTTACCCGCTAGGCCACAGTGGGCAGATAACAGTGTACCTTAATAATGCGGATTTAGCTGGTTTTAACCTAGGTTGCTACTTCCACTGCCCCTGTCACAAGAGGACAGGAAAACTAATAAACCATATGGTTTGTGTTGAGGGAACTGAAATGAATAGCCTTACAACCTGCCCTCAATCAGTTGATCATCAATTGACGCCATTTTCATAAAAGACAGTACAATATTGTACTGTATTGTGTACTTATATACTTGTAATAACTCTTTTATTGTATTAAAGTGCTGTTTGAAATATCTTGCCTGCACCAGTACAAAAGGAACAAAGACTGATGGTGTCTTTTTACACAATGTAATTTCTACACGACAATGCCCAAAATATGCACACAACCTATCGATGTACAGCTTACAAATCATAATGTTCAGCTAAGAGGTAACTGGCCCCAGTTGTAAAATTATCACAGCTAGATTAAAAACTGTTTGACCTTATTGTGTGTGATTTAAAAGAAATTCATTTTGATGAAAATATTCATTCACACAAACACACCTTAAGAATATACACCAAAAATTACCAATTTAGTAACACTTCAGAATGATTTTCACTTTCTTGAAATCTGCGATCCAAATTAGCACATCAGTATGTTACTTATAAATCATTCTTTTTATGTCATCAAGCCCGACTGGCAAGTGATTATTTCATTGTTGACAGTATTTTCAGTTTGAAGTGTATGTTAAATTCCGAAGCCATGCAGTATGGAAAACTTGACTTGACAAATTGCTTCTCTTTAAATTATGTAAATTGACAGATAAGGTTATAGGTATAAACCTTCTGAAGGCATCATTCTCTGCAATGATAAACATTTTTCTGTGAAGTAATCCACTTAAGCACAACTGACATAACTATCATACAGGTGTATGTGTCTGAAGTCCTGACTGGGCACTTCAAACTCACTTTCATACATGGCTACTATGTTGTTGATTAGAATTATTTGGTCAAAGTGTCTCCTTGACAACATGTATAAAAACTAGGGATGGGTCGGTAGTCCCGGTATCGAGAGTTATTTACTGAAATACCGTGACGAGATTTTAAAACTGCCACTTCGCTTGTCAACATATATAATGGAAGGAAAAGTTAACATATTAGAAACATACCCAAAATCTGAAGAAATTGTAAGCTTTTATCCCCATATATTCGTCAATTTGCAGACTTTCATAGCGAAACGTTGAGAACTGCCATGTTTTGGTTACGACACTTTATAACCTAAATCTTCCTTGACAACACATAAAATGGAAGGAAAACTTAAAATATTGGGAACAAACAAGAAATCTGAAGAAATTATACAGGTTTTTCTCATATTTTTGGCAACTTTAATTGTTATGTCGTTAAGAGGAAACAACCATGTTTGGTTGGGGTGCACTAAAACGCGGAGTCCCGGAATCGGTACGGTTTTACATTGGCGACCTCCCGATGTACACATTTTTGGTACCGACCCATCCCTAATAAAAACCATAAGCATTTCTGTTCAGAGTACTAATGACCAGTCTTTTCAGTTGTAAGGAAAAGTAATGACTTATCTTTAAGGGTACCGATGACAAATCTTTTTAGCTGTCAGGCAGTAATGACTTATCTTTGTAGTGCTGATGACCAATCATTTCAGTTGTAAGGCAGTAATGGCTTATTTTTAGGGGACCTTTTAAGAAATCTTCTCAGTTGTCAGGCAGTAATGACTTATTTTAGGGTATGGATGACAAATCCCTTCAGTTGTCAGGAAGTAATGTCTTATCTTTATAGTGCTGATGCCCAATCGTTTCAGTTGTAAGGTAGTAATGAATTATTTTAGGGTTCTATGACTTATATTTATTGATATATAGCTATTATTTTGACATCTATGAGCTATATGGCACTGTAGCCTAGTGGATAATTCACTAGCCTAGGAACACAGGGAACCCTGGTTCAGTCTCACTTACAGACAGATGCATTGTGGCTCGGATGACTTAAAAAGGCTGTCCTTTGTCATTGGCTCCTATCCCCAGTGGCAGGCTAAAGAACCTTTCAGTTAGGGGAATGACAGATGGGTGAGTATTTCTGTCACATTGACTCGTGTCCAGTATTATGAGTGATAATTTCATTATCACCTAGCTGTCTATTTAGGTTTCATAATAGATTGTGCAAATGGAGTCCAGTTTATTACTAAAATTCTTTGTTCCTTATCAGCTTGTAAACACCATAATAAATCAGAGTTGTTGATAGCTACATCCCACTAAAAGAAAAAGTATCACAGTTAATGAAGGGAACTGTTGTTCAACATAAGTGTATTTTCTTGTAAATCTCCTTTGATGTCAACATCAAGTGTAAGGAATATTAAAAAGAAGGGACATCTATAACAACTTAATTATAAGATAAGTAGGTCCATTAGTCTTAATTCACATTCGAGGATTTGAGATATGATACGAAATCAAATCAATTATATGTGACAAAGGTATCTCGTTCATTCATATTAAATTGCCTTAAATAAGACTTATGTTCACAAAATGACACATACATTGCAGTGTTTGGGGAGTATTCCAAGATAATATATAATCTCATATTGATTATTAACTTTGTGCAGCTTAAATTTTCTAATTGTCTAAGACAAAATCATATATCTTAATGTATTCTAAACTAAAAGTCTCTATTTCAAGAAAATCATGGGTTTTAAACATTTTGGCAGCTAATTGTGATCGTCTTCTTCAAATGTATCCATGTTTAATAGCCCCTGTATCTACCCTGTTATTGATCTAAGATGTATGGAATAATTTACAAGAATACAATAGATGTAAAAGTAGCTATTGAATTACATTAAAATCAATGCAAAGTCAACACTAGGTACCATGGTCAAATTTGGGGGATGTCAACGTTAACCCCAACAGAGAACCTTGGGATAAAAGAATTACTACACATAGAAATAGCTATATACAGTGCTTTGGAATAGCCAATGTAGAAATTCATAGTAGGTCTAGGGTGAATTTTCACGTTTTTATGCTCTTGTAAGCATAGAACACTTGCATGGATTATCACCAACCAGAATAAGTACATATAACCTTCACTGGTTACCAGTTTGATACAACCGTAGGTTTATGATGACTACACTTGCCTACAAGTTTCTAAGAAGTGGCCACCCTGGTTACTGGAGTCCATTTCTACTCTCCAATACTAAGAAATACATCACAGGATGGGGAAGACCAGACAGAAGATTCTTGCAGGCTCCTCAGTTTTGTCCATCGGACTGATGAATTGCAATATAACTCAAGGTGGCTGTGCCTTAGAGTCTACCTGAATGCAGTGAAAAAGTACCATAAAAGTCTAGCCTTGCTGAAGGTTCAAGTTTCTTTGCAGTTAGGGAAAGTTTCCAGTTCAGATAATGGAGTTTCAGTTTCTATAATGGACTCATACATGTACTGACTTTTATAGCAGCATACAGATAAGAGAGCTTGCCTTCTTGCTTTGAAATTCTGAATGCGTACCTTATGATTGCCAAATATGTCTGCACCTATTCTGAACATATCATACACATATGGGCCTTAAGCAAGGCTAATAAAAGTCCTACTATTGAATAGAATCTACACACTTTCAAAATTCATAACATTATTAACACAGACCTCAAATGATGTTGGTGATTCAAGAGTCTTCCGTTTCTTGTAATTTCTCACACATAACGTTCACTAAATGCACTTGACAGTTTATCTTTATGATTCACTTTATTGTTCTGTTTAGTTGCTTTATAACCAAGGTGACCTGTTTTTATTGCTCACACAATTATGTCATTTTGCATATCAGAGAGATTGTGTCATGTTCTGCAAAGTATTAGGACACGTTTAGACGCATGCGATCTTAAAACATTTTAATGATCCAACATACACTGTTTGACTTAAAACACTGGGGGCTGTTATGCAAAGGGTCTTATGCCCCTGTTCCCCCATGTGACTAAGGCTCCAAATTAATTTTTTTTAAAAATCAGTTTCCTA
This sequence comes from Sabellastarte sp. h YS-2021, assembly GCA_964017235.1. NCBI lineage: Eukaryota > Metazoa > Annelida > Polychaeta > Sabellida > Sabellidae > Sabellastarte > Sabellastarte sp. h YS-2021. The sequence goes on from OZ024927.1 coordinate 21,559,963, forward strand.
AAAATGAAGAGTCCTAGACAGTCGGCTTGTGTCTGTTTGGTTCAGTTGCAGTCGGTATAAATATCAAATATGTTTGATATTTTGCACGATTGTAACCAATCCACTTTCGTGCCTACCCACAAATTTCCCAGTCTCAGGCTTCCTAAGGCCTCCTCAGACCCAAATTTACACAATCCTATGTTGTCTGAGACGTCCTGCAACTCTTAATCTTAGGACTCTTAATCACAGGAAGCCTTAGCTTAGTCCCAGGAGTCCTGGACTCAATCCCAGACCACAACAAAAGTCCCTCATTGCTGTCTGAGGAAATTGGTTTTTAGTCCCAGGAAGGTTGAGGTGGCCTCAGACCAGTCTTAGAACAAGTCGGTATAGCCCCGACATGATTGGGCTTAATCCAACACCTAGGCCAGGATTCCATTTTCCCACCCATTTTCAGGGTTTTTTCACTGACTCTCAATGATTAAGGGTCCCAGGATGAACCGGGGATTAATCCTTTGGTGGAACAGGGGCAATAGGGTAGGTCAGGGAGACTGAAATGGATTTCACAAAGGGTGACTTAGCTAGAAGCAGGCTTATTAAATAACCACAGCAGTTTTCTATGTCATGTGAGCCTTCATTTCTAGTCAAAATGTTTTAGTGGTAACGAATATGCTTTGTTTAACTCATTTTATCTTTGGAAAATGCTGTTTTTCAATGGAAAATCTTCTAATCACATAAATATGTCCAAATACTAATTTAGAGAGATCTTCTATACATTTATTTTTTTTTACTTTTCATATTTTGAAGTGAGAAAAAATATATGGATGCCAATGTTTTGCAATGACCAATGTTTTATACCTCCACTAAGAAATTATTATTTTCATGACCATCTATCTGTCTGTTTGGTAGTAGGATTATGCAAACACTACTGTTTGGAACTTCAGAAGGTCAAGAAGATGGGTCTTGGTCCAACTTAATTTCCATTAAATTTTGAGAGTAATCTGCAACACTCGTCTAGATACAAAAATGTAATCATTTTATCATTTCCAGTTACTTATTATTTACTTATTGGTGTCAAAGTGCTCATGTTTACTTCTATTTTAGAGGTGAAAGTAAATTGCCACTGAAAGCATAATTTCTAAGTTTGACCACTATAATATTAAAAATGGATGTGGATTGATTTTAAATGATACTCTTTGTGAATCCAGGACATGTAATTCTAATTCTAAAGAGGACTCTAAGGCGCAACACAACCAAAAAAGCAGTCAACCAATTTCAGAATCCAGAGACAGAAGAGAGGGTCAAGCACCACAGAGAACGCCAGGGGATGGTATAGGCTGAGGTGGGTATGCTTTGGTGTACAGGTAGGTTTTAAGCTGCTTTCTGAAAGAGGCTAGGGAGGATGAAGCACGAATCTCATCTGGGAGAGCATTCCAAATACTGGGAGCATCAAAAGCAAAACCATTACCAAACTGTTTGACAGATTTATGAACAGACGGGTGGAACTTCGGTATGACAAGGAAATTACCACCACTTTGACTGCGCCTGGTGCTATAAGAACTGCTGTAGGAAGAAAGATATGGAGCAAAATACCGAGGAAAACCTGTATGAAGAAACTTGTAGACAAGTGTGGCTGTCTTGAACACATGTACATGCTTGTGGAAGATGTTTATTAATTGAGGAATTAACCAATGTTTCAAACACTATTGCCATTATTTTACTTGTTTGTGGTTACATTTTCCCCATCAAAAGCCTGCTGATACAAACCTCCTCAAGAGCCCCAAACACCACACTTGTGTCAGATCAGGCAAATTGTACCATTGTTTTTCACAGAGTTTGCTAATAAGAATTTCGCATAAGGAGGCACAAACTGTATACCATGAATAAAGGCCTTTAAGCTTGAAGAAATTTTGTTACAAATTTTATGTGAGTCATTAAAGTTGGGGTTTTACGTCCCATTCAACAGCCAGGGTCATATTGGGACAGGTGCTCAGCATTGCCACTTGTTGGGCTCAAGCCCTCACATAGGTAACGGCCCGTGCTTGCCTACCATTACACAGTGAGTTACTGGGAATGTTTTTCATTACTGATCAGTTTCTACGTAAGATATGAATACAGAGTTCAAGATATTACTCCAGACTGGAATTGCTTTTACAGGCAGTTACTAAAAATGTGAAAAGACTGCATCCCCATGCTCCTATGTTTTTCTTTGTTTAAACAAAGCTTTACAGAAAATGGAATGAATTCTGGTCACAATTTGTCACATTTATTTGTTATATAAATATTGAAATATTGTCCTTACATGTAGATGTATCATTAATTTTGAAAAATGTTGCATATATGGTTTTATGTATCTAGATATTTACATGTACCTGCTCATATGTATGTATATTTAAGTCTATGTTTTATGTTCAATACTATAGTATCTTTTCTATATATTTACAGTATCTTTTGTGGCTTGGGCATTAAAAATATTTCAAGGAAGATTAAGTCAAGTACAAGGCTAAATCACAAAAGATAATGCAATAAAATAGAATTAAAATTACTCTACCTTTTCAAGTCTGGTGATCCAACGAACACTAATTACCAATCAACAGTATCCATTATGTGAAAATAATGTTTCTTCAATCAGTGTTTTGTTGTTGATTACTTCTTTCCACAAATAAAGTCTTTCATCTTACACCATTGCAAGAACTTTTGATTTTATTCAAAATAGCAGTCTATTTTAAAAACAAAAACTCACCCACCTAAGCAATGTCTAAAATATCTAATATATACCATGCATATTATATAGTAGAATGTTTTCATTAAAAACTATAGTTCCAACTAAAACTATTGTATTCCAGACTACAATTATAAAGATCCTGTTTACATCAATAACTTCAAGGCACAGATATATCAACACAATTTTTCGTTTTTGTCTGCAAAATTTCTTCCAGTTCAGTTTCTGCTTTTACCAAATATCAAATACCTTCCAGCAATATATTACCTATATACGTGTGTATAAACATCCCCATTTAACACATATGCCACAGTGAGCATTGGACCCACTTAAACATTGCTCCTGGATTAATTTCAATATGACCATAGAAATTCTATGTGAATACTCCGGAAACGAATTCCCTTTGTGATTGGAACGTGTAAATGTGTTGATTATATATGGCCAGAAACGCGATAAGTTTGTCCATAACATTTTAAAACCTTATACCACAGTTTACACTTCTCAGATAAGTTGCTGTGAAGTAAGCTGAAGTAAGAAAATGTGTCTTAACAATTCGAAACTGTGTTACATACTCTGCTACAGTGTAAGCCCTGCTTATTTTTTGGTCAATAAAAGATAGTGACTAAGATTGTTTAAACTGTTGGAGATATGCACCATTTTAAGGTGACCTTAACCTCCCAGTAATAACATATATGTAATTATATTGAATGTAGTCTTTTTAATTTCGTGACAGTATCGCAGAAACAACTTGACAGATTCAATTTGAATTTGGCAGGTGGATATATACTGCATGGCATTAAAACTTGGCATACGCAAACTATTGATTTACAGTTGGCTGTCACTGGCAAGCCTCAAAGGAAAAAAGTGTGATGGCACCAAAGTGGCATGAAGTACATTTTTATTTCAGGAATATCTGTTTACAGATTCCCAGTGTGGTGCCATTTTGGGGTGCTACTTTCTTGTGGAAGTTATATTTATCATCCATGAATAAGTAATGTGAAATGTGTTATTATAATAACACTCTGACTGCGCCTAGTACTATCCCAACTACTGTAAAAATAAGGGTATGGAACAACACACTTGGGAAAACAAGCATGAAGAAATTTGTAAACAAGTGTGGCTGTTTTAAAAACTGAACAATGTCAAACAAGTCAATGCAATTTCTTCACATCAGGTGTTATTCTGGTGTGTCTACTGGTATAAATAAGCCTTTGGTGGTCATGTTGTGCCAAGTTATGGTGGGAAGTAGTTAGGGATACATCGGTATCAAAACTGTGTTCATTGGGAGGTCGTCAATGCAAAACCGTACCGATTTCGGGACTCCGCGTTTTAGTACACTCCAAACAACATGGACATTTCCTGTTCATGACATTGCAATAAAAGTGGCCAAATGCATAAAATATGAGATAAAAGTTTATAGTTTCTACAGATTTCTTGTTTGTTTTCCTTCAAATATATGAGCTGAAAAGCGAGATTGAAGTTATCAATTGTCGTAACCAAAACATGGCAGTTCTGCTAAATGTAATCGCTAGTACTGTTTTAAGTGTATAAATGCATGAAAATTCGGAATAAAAGCTTATAATTTCTTCAGATTTTGGGCATGTTTGCAATATATTCTTCCTTCCATTATATGTGCTGACATACAAAATGGAGGTTTTAAAATCTCATCTTGGTATTTCAGTAAAATGGTCTCGATACCCAGATACCTGGCCTACCGACCCATCCTTAGACTTTCCTCAAACCCTTTTGTCTTAGGTATTATATGAGGACTGAATGACTTTTTAAATAAAGGAAACAAATGCAGAAATGATGGTAGTCACAGATAAAGTTCACTTTATACCAAATTTATATTGAGTTGGGCCTTATATTATCTAAGACAGCACATTTTGACTATCGAAATACAGTTGTGTATAACATTACAACAGTATAAGGCCCAACTCAATATAAATTTGGTATAAAGTGAACTTTATCTGTGACTACCATCACTTCTGCATTTGTTTCCTTTATATTCTACTATGAGTGTGATCACAGAAAGTGAAAGTCACAGCGACTTGACTACTGCAGTTTCCATGATTGACATACAGTCAGACACCATGGATAATAAGGGAGAAAGCACTCCTTATCCTAGAGAAAAGATTTCAGATGAACATATACCTTATCACATGTAGAAAATGGGACAAATACTATGTTGGTGAAACTGGACGCCCGTTCAGGAAAAGAATCTATGAACATTGACTGTCTATATCTAAACCTAAGGATTCCAGAATCACCCCAGTCTCTAAACACTTCACAGAACAGGGCCATTCTGTAAAGGATATGCAGTTCTCCCTTCTTGAATGGTGTTCCCTTAAATACCACGAAGCCATTACTGATCACAGAAAGATGAGAGAGAAATGGTGGAGGTGGAATATTGGGGCAATACATACAATTGGCAAAAACCAATTTATTTAATTGAGGGTTCATTTTGGTGTCTATTCATACTCATTACACTCATGTTTTTATTCTGAATGACTTTTTAGCCAGAATGTGGGGCTGAAAAAAGTATTTCATTCCTCAGTAATTTCTCCACCCATCATAATGGGTTCATAATGATTCCATGTATGTCAGATTTGGTGGAATAAGAAATACAAAGACTTGGAGCAAGTCTTAACCCATCCATAGAAGTAGTAGTGATCTCAGTATACCTTGTGCAAAATTTGTAACGATAACGTTGACACTTTTGTAGATATCTATTATTGATCTAGTCTGCCTTTTTCACATCCAAACTACATGATACACAGCAGGTCGGAGAATTGTGAACGGGCCATTAAAAGTTTTAGCCAAAACTAGAATGCAACTTCTATATTATCTATAAATACAAATGTGCGTAGGTCTCTTTGGTGCGAGTGGTGGTCCAAATATAATCACATTGATAAGATATCGTGATCTGTTTATATATTAAGCTAGAGAAAATTAATGACAGACACTGTTCAAATATATATGAACATTAACTGTTTGACAAATTGGAACTCTAGGTTCACATAAAAGATAAGTGTGACGTCATAGCCACATCTGTCTGGGGCTGATGTTTTAATCAGTAATAAGCTTTTATGGGTAAGGTCAGCCAAGTTAAATACTGTTTTCAGCATCAAATTAGCACAACTAGAACAAAGCTTGTTTATAATCCTCGCCCCTTAAAGTGGAGTACATTGTTAACAAGTTGTTTGTTTGTGTATAAGTCGAAAACTATGCATTAGATTGGAGGGTTATATTTCCGCCAAAGGTGGGGGTCTACCTGTGGAACAATCATCATTAAAAATTATCTAGACCCGGAGTGGGACTCAAAATGTTTTTCAGTGATTTTGTTTCCTGGTGTTTTTGCTCTGGTAGGCAATGCTTGTTTGAGTTTGTTTTATGTAATTAAATAGCAGCTTCTGTTGGTAACTAAAAAGTACTCGAACCAGCATAAAACCTCGTTGAAAACCCAATATCTCTAATATGGCTTATGAGTCCCAAGATAAAAAAATCATTTAAGAATTACTGGATCCAGTTGGTGATCCAGGACACTAGAAAAATTTAACTATCTGTCACTTGTGACACTGTCAGTATTTCAAGAAAACGTCTTCAAAACCTATCATCTCTTTTTTTTCTGAATTAAGAGAGTAATTCGGATGACTACCAAAAATGACTTCAAGTGGGAAAGCTGAGAGATGTTTACAGATGGCCAAGAGTTTACGGATACAGAACCATGATCATCTGAAAGTACCGGTTTCTTCTACCCCTAACTATCAGTCACAATAGAACTGACACCAAGGTGCAAGGTATAAAGGATGTTTTGCACAGCTGCAGCCCTACATTATTGCCCAAGTATGTCACTTGACTCATAATTTTGCCCATTCTTCTGTTAGGTTGATGACCTGATTACCACGTGTTCGGAAAGATGTTTCGCCTGCATAGCAGTAACTTATACCCCAATTCACACTACAGGTGGTATAATCTGCAGTTTCAGATATTTGCAGAATGCCCCTGTCCTTCAACTACCGTCTGATTTTTGTACGTGACCTGATGATATGGTGGCAAAAGGTTCAACAGAAGTTTTGAAATGTTTAAAATTTCTGCCTCTGAATTTGGTACCGTGAGCATTTGAGAAGAAAGCAAGGATCTGCAAATGAATTTCTTGCTAAAGTAACTGAAGGTGTATCCTATGGTGTATATAAAGTTGTGACTCAGTCGTCTTTTGATGTAACATAGTGACATAAGGTGAGTGAAGGTAAATGGATGTTTCTCCACTGTGTCACAAGGTTGCATAAAAACTTTGGATGGTAGTTTAAGGACACGACATTTCACCGAATGCTTATGACCATAGTTTATGCAGCCTGTAGTATGAATGATACACCAAATGTGGCATCGTTAGAGGCAGTCAACCCTCTAACCATGGGACATACTGCCTGTAGTGTGAATGATACACCAAATGTGGCATCCTTAGAGGCACTCAAACCTCTAACCGTGGGACATACTGCCTGTAGTGTGAATGATACACCAAATGTGGCATCCTTAGAGGCACTCAACCCTCTAACCGTGGGACATACTGCCTGTAGTGTGAATGATACACCAAATGTGGCATCCTTAGAGGCACTCAAACCTCTAACCGTGGGACATACTGCCTGTAGTGTGAATGATACACCAAATGTGGCATCCTTAGAGGCACTCAACCCTCTAACCATGGGACATACTGCCTATAGTGTGAATGATACACCAAATGTGGCATCCTTAGAGGCACTCAACCCTCTAACCATGGGACATACTGCCTGTAGTGTGAATGATACACCAAATGTGGCATCCTTAGAGGCACTCAACCCTCTAACCATGGGACATACTGCCTGTAGTGTGAATGATACACCAAATGTGGCATCCTTAGAGGCACTCAACCCTCTAACCATGGGACATACTGCCTGTAGTGTGAATGATACACCAAATGTGGCATCCTTAGAGGCACTCAAACCTCTAACCGTGGGACATACTGCCTGTAGTGTGAATGATACACCAAATGTGGCATCCTTAGAGGCACTCAACCCTCTAACCGTGGGACATACTGCCTGTAGTGTGAATGATACACCAAATGTGGCATCCTTAGAGGCACTCAAACCTCTAACCGTGGGACATACTGCCTGTAGTGTGAATGATACACCAAATGTGGCATCCTTAGAGGCACTCAACCCTCTAACCATGGGACATACTGCCTGTAGTGTGAATGATACACCAAATGTGGCATCCTTAGAGGCACTCAACCCTCTAACCATGGGACATACTGCCTGTAGTGTGAATGATACACCAAATGTGGCATCCTTAGAGGCACTCAACCCTCTAACCATGGGACATACTGCCTGTAGTGTGAATGATTCACCAAATGTGGCATCCTTAGAGGCACTCAACCCTCTAACCATGGGACATACTGCCTGTAGTGTGAATGATACACCAAATGTGGCATCCTTAGAGGCACTCAACCCTCTAACCATGAGACATACTGCCTGTAGTGTGAATGATACACCAAATGTGGCATCCTTAGAGGCACTCAACCCTCTAACCATGGGACATACTGCCTGTAGTGTGAATGATACACCAAATGTGGCATCCTTAGAGGCACTCAAACCTCTAACCGTGGGACATACTGCCTGTAGTGTGAATGATACACCAAATGTGGCATCCTTAGAGGCACTCAACCCTCTAACCATGGGACATACTGCCTGTAGTGTGAATGATACACCAAATGTGGCATCCTTAGAGGCACTCAACCCTCTAACCATGGGACATACTGCCTGTAGTGTGAATGATACACCAAATGTGGCATCCTTAGAGGCACTCAAACCTCTAACCGTGGGACATACTGCCTGTAGTGTGAATGATACACCAAATGTGGCATCCTTAGAGGCACTCAAACCTCTAACCGTGGGACATACTGCCTGTAGTGTGAATGATACACCAAATGTGGCATCCTTAGAGGCACTCAAACCTCTAACCGTGGGACATACTGCCTGTAGTGTGAATGATGCACCAAATGTGGCATCCTTAGAGGCACTCAACCCTCTAACCATGGGACATACTGCCTGTAGTGTGAATGATACACCAAATGTGGCATCCTTAGAGGCACTCAAACCTCTAACCGTGGGACATACTGCCTGTAGTGTGAATGTAGCTTTAGATTATCCACATTCGGTATGGGCTGAGATTCGAATACACATCCTCAGAAGTGGTAGCTCACCGTGTTACCACCGCAACAGGTATACTGTTTAGACAATATCACAGTTTGTAGGTAATGGGATGTTGGAAAGCAGTGTACTAATTTGTTCTTATTATTTCCAAAATTCAAATTCAAAAAATGAAGATTCTAATGCATAATAAATCGACAAGCATGAGTTCAGAAAACAATGAAACACAGGGAAAGAACAGAAACGGAGATGGATAAGTCTTGGTAAACAGGTAGGATTTTAGTTTTAATCTGAAAGATGCAACAGACGTCGCACATCAGATGTCATGAGGCAACTCATTCTTATTTTAGGTGCACTAAAGCAAACCTATGGCTGAAATGTTTCTTTGATTGGTGCAGAGGCGGAGAAAAAGATAAAACCTGTAAAAACATTCTTTCAGGACTACTTAGTCTGGTATTATAAGAAGAGGTGTACTAAAGAACTGCGACAGATCAGTGTGTTATCACTATACTGAGATAACATGGCACTTTCCATGAATTTAATTGGCTGAAAACTCTGGATAATGAAAAAAGATGTTTTTTGTTTTGTCCCTAACGTCCATTAAAGAGAAAAGAAATCCGAGATAAAGGTCAATTTATTATTTGTAAATGTTTTGATTATTTTAATTTAGAGTTTCAGATTAAAGTCTGTAATCTGGAAAGGCTCCACCTTTGTGACTTAAGACTCTTATTTTAGGTCTTAATCTGAGTAAATCACAGATTTTTGTGGTATATCCATGTAACATAATGTATAGGTGGGTCATGGTAGCAGAGTAGTAACACTCGAATCCCGGCCTGACCTCAAGTAGGAAAGCTGGTAGTTGCTTGCTGTTGGTCGGCAGTACAGAAACTTGACCAACTGTATGTACTGGTTTCCTCTGCCCATAAAACTACCCATCGTGATATGACCTATATACAATGTGTTGAAAGCGATGTTAGACCCCAAATAAACATAATGTATAGGTAATGTCAGGACTGGTAGTTAAGTTGGTGGAGTAAAGGAAAGCAGATAACATGGTCATGATTCTATATATTATATTATCAGTCATCGACAAACAAGTACCAACTGTTGTATGAACAGTTTCTTTAATAATTTCATTAATTATTAATAAACTGACAAAAAATTGGAAGAATAGATGCACTATTTTAAAATAACATGGTCAGATACCTTTATGTTAGAAGTAAATTGATTAATAAATAAGGGCTATTACAAATATAAATAGATAATAACAAAATTTAACAATGGTGTCATGGTGCCCTAGTGGGCAGGAAACTCACTTGGTAACACAGAGGACCGGGGTTCGATCCTAGGTACAGGCATAACCTTGGTGAATTTGGAGAACCACTTAACATTGCAGTCCTCTGCTATTGTGTCCAGATGCAGATTAAAGACTCTGTCTTTCAGTTAAACCCCAATCACCTGCAGTTATAGGTGTTGGATGAAACTCACCTATCCTTTAACTACCCATCCGAGGTTCCTATGCGAACTTGTGACACAGTGACAAAAGGTCCATTTCCTTGCATGTGCTGCAGAAGTTTTGAAAAGTTTAAAATTCCCACCTCTGGCGGTCTCATCATGCGCAGATTAATGTTTTATACTATGGTAACTGAAGGTGTGGTCTACGGTGTATTTAAGGTTGTGACTTGGTTGCCTTTCGGTGTGAGGAGATTACAGGTAAATGGAGATTACAGGTAAATGGACGTTTTGCCACTGTGTCACAAATCCGCATATAAACCTCGGTCAGAAGTTGAAGGACAAGGTTGTTTCACCCAACGCCTATCTCATAAGAGATGAAGCTTCCTGGAAGGCAGTTCCACCACTGAGTAAAACCTTTATCCGCGGGACACACTGCCTAGGCCTGTAGTGTAACTGGGGCATTAGGGGAATGTCGGTCACTACAGAACTTGAGCTTGTACAGACGTGATGGGTGAAATAGTACTTTGAATCATGTGGTAAAGAAGATGTTGTAATATGTAGAAATATATAACACAATAATCAAGAAGTAACATACCAAATTATAGTTAGGTAGTAGCCGAAACAAAAATAATGCATATATCTGTAAGATAAGAGTTTTATATCAATCTACTTATACAGATGTTATTCACAGCATGTGGTGACAAGTGATTGGCTAATAAATAGCAAAAAATGGTCCAAGTATACAGGATATATTGTGTTTTCTCTTTTGTTCTTGACTTGCAACGGAATGTGATTTATGCTGTGCCATAAATTTGTTTTAATAAATCATGTGATAATTATGTAAATTATGTGATAATTATATTTTTGTTTTGAAAAGTTTAGCAAATTATTATTGTTACTTTTTCGAGGGGGAGATTACATCTCTCCACTGAAATGGGGTGGGGGCGGGGGGTTTCTGTCCTATGAAGCGCCAATAAGGGGGCTTTGTGTCAAGGAGGGTTTTGTAAGGGCAGGCTTATATCCGTCTACTGATAAACCCGAAGACTCTGTGTTTCATTTAGGAGAATGTCACTCACTAGAGCGCTTGAACTGTATTCATTGCATTGAATATAAATGTAGTACAAAAATAGTGAAAAAATAGTAAAACTGTATTTATAAAGTCTAATATCTGGATAACACAAGTTTAGATTGTAAAAGTGTTATTGTACATTAAAATATGGTATATTCAAATTGTAACCTCATTGTTCAGAAGATACAGATTTATCTGTTCCAACACAAAAAAGTACTTTTGAGGTTATCAAATGTCATGTCAATATGTTTGACAACTTCTTGAGTGTGTTTTAAGAACTTAAGCAATTGTTCATAATTTAGACAACTTTTCGTCCAGAGGAAGTAAATAAATATTGTTGTGTTGCAAAAGCTTTATTAATAGTTATAAGGAAGTAATCGTTTCAAAACATTTATTTATAGTTAATGCGATTAACACTGCGAGCTATCAGTAAAACTGTAAAAGTTGAGGTCTAGGACACGGTTTCACAAAACCTCATTTGGCAAGGTGCTTCCACAAGAAACTGAAAGACCATTTCCAGGATTTGGGGAGCCATCCTTTAAATTATATTTCTCAGTGCACCCTTCAATGCCATCTACCAACACGTCACCCATAACCAAAAAGGATGCTTCAAACTGCAACCTATATATAAAGGAGTGCTCAAAAACTGGTGAATTAATCTAGATAATGTTACACACAACAGGAAGACTTTTTCAGTCATTTGGCTGGCCAGTCTGCGTCGACCGGTGTAACGCGATATAATGACTCCCCTCTATTTCTGACTCCTCTCCTTTGATCTTTTGGGGGAGTCATTATCTTGCAAACAACATTTGTCCCCCCAAACAATAGGATTTAGGGGGGTTAGAATATTGCTTGCAAGATACTCACCCCCCATTCAGAAACTGACTCCCCTCTATTGTTTCTGCACCTATTCAATTGGGGGCAAGTGGGGAGGGGGTGGTGTTATTGTCTCTCAACTTGTATAGGCTCAAGTACAGGTTGAGTTAATCAGTGAGATATCTTCATTTCTCTAGCTCATTTACTTAATAAGAGCAAGATTAATATCAAAGGAACTGGAAATCACATGTTTATTGATAAATTTCCACAGCCACCTATTAAAAAGATTAGCTAATTCATTCTATTGAGAATTAATAACAACTAGCCAAAGGTAATTCAAAGCCCATTCTACACTATTTTACATTTTAGCTAACATAACAGTTTTCATTTTTAAAATATTAAAACAACCACATGTATAACTATATCTTCATATTAAAAGTGACTTATAAGCCCATATGGGCTGAGCATTGTTGGTGCATGTCACTATAATAAATGAATAAATAATATTAATAACTTATTGCTCAAAACACACATGAGTACACAACCCCACCAATATGTGCTTTAATGACAATCAATTAAGTGGGAAGTGGGGGGGGGGGGGGGGGGGGGTAAAGGGGGAGTCATAATCTTGCAGGGGGTTCAGTATATCTCAACTCCCCTTGCAAGATACTCATTCCCAACCCCCCACAAAAACAATCACTGGGATTATATATATTTATTATTACATACAATAACAGATATACACAGTTACTACTAAAATAGTTGTATGGCTACATAATGTACTCTTACAGAACATTTCAATTATCATCATGAATACAATTACGATACAATATAAAATATCAAAGGTGGAGGAATGGTAATACAAACGACCTGCCACCAGAATGTAAAAAGGTCAAACATAAAATAACAAGGTCATATAATTGGGCCACAATAAGTCAAAGTGTGACCAAGCCCTGGCCCAGCAGATCCAGCAAATACCCAAGCCTAACCCACAATGGCCTAAGGCCAGCCAGGCTAAATTCTATCGAGCCAGGGCAAAGGTCAAAGTCAAAGGTGAAACTGCAAGGCCCCAAGGTCATATCAGTAAACTGACAGCCCAGATACTAATGAAACGAAAGCACAGAGGACAACCTATGTGCGAGCTAATGAAAACAATGGTTTAGCAAGCAATGATAATTACCACATACATTATGCAGATATGTGTACCTACAACCCCAACCCCGAATAATAAGAAGCATATCACAATCTATATAGTAGAATGTTATCTATATGAAAAGAAATAGTATTACATACAGATAAGAGGAGAAAGCACTCCCCCAACACAGTTGCATTACGCTAAGTGAAGTGAAGAGATAAAGGTCAAAGGCCAAGGTTCCAAGGTCATATCATTAGGCTGAAAGATCAGATACTAATAAATGACAAGCACATAGACAACATATGTGCAGGTGCATGTGGCAAATTGAAATTATGGATAACAGCTGAAGTAAAGCAGTAACCATACGAATGAAATGCAAGTTATATATGAGTTATACTTATTTAAAGGTACAGTCCCGACACTTAACATACAGTCCCGACTTTAACATACAGTCCCAACACTTTAACATATTGTCCCGACTTCACCATAAAGTCCCGAGGTACATCTGACTTCCGGGGAGAATAGACACTGCTAAGCACCAAGGAGGTGCAGGTGAACAAAATAAGGTGCACTAGCACCAAAGATCACCACAAAGGGTGGTCACCAGCAGAGATGAGTGAGAGAAAAGCCATTTTTACTGATAAGGAGGTCCATCTTCACTAAACAGATAACTGACGACAAACAGTGAGCAGCTTAATCCTCCAGGTAGGGGTGTCCCAAACTCTGCTATGAAAAATTTAGAAGAATTATTGTGTCCCACGGCCCACTAAAAATGCCCAGCCAGAGCAGCAGGTGGTAGTCATGCAGCAGAGGCAAGGTATCCACAAAAGTAGGCTTCGACTATATAAGAGGAAGGTCCTGAAGGGGTAGACACGTCCTTAACAAAGAGGAATGCATGAATAACATGTAATGCACTGAAGTATAATGAATAATTAAGGTTCCTGCGTTGAATCATCTTTCAAGTAAGAAAGTCATAGTGACCTTAAATTAACTGACAAGGTCAAAGTGGCCCAGCCTGGCCACCAGCCCCCAGTAGAACAGGGCAATAAGGAAGACGTCCTGTAGATAGCCGGGACTTGTGCTGCAACAATCAATGTCCAGTGGATAACAGGTCATTAACAGGTCAGAGTTCTATTAGCCCTCAGTAGAACAGGGCACAGTCATCTTCAGCTGGGAAACAATCTCCAAGGTAGATAAGCGGTCGATAGGGCATAAGCCACTATCAGCCCCCAGTAGTGCAGGGCAAAGATGAATTGTATAAGATAACACAGTTCGATAGTGGTCAGGCACACTATCAGCCCCCAGTAGTACAGGGCACATCATAACCACTGGAACATCATGACAGGTGGAGGAACCAGCATCAGTAGATAAGTGAACGGTAGTAGTCCAAACGTCACTATCAGCCTCCATAGTAGGGCAATGAATATGATCGAACAAGTCCCCAGGAAGGCAGGAACTTCTGAGGAGGACACATCCACTTGTAGCCACAACCACATAGAGGAAGACGAGCATCAACCCTCACCCCAGACCAGCTCTGAAACCAAACACACTGACACGAGTATGACATTGATGACAGAGGGGAGGGGGCCCCTTAACCAGGGGACGGTAGGGAGGGTAAATATTTTTTCCCAAGGTGTATTCTGTGTCATGTCCAATGACAAAATGGCAGAGGTTATTCACTGGAGGGAAGGACAGGACCCTGCAACCAATGAGATGAGAGGTCAAAAATTAGGTGACCTACAAAAAATTAAAAGATCTGAAATAATGCAGATTTAAGGTGGGAGGCAGGAATGAGAGTCTGCACACCCACATGTGCAGTCACACATTCCCAACCCCCCACAAAAACAATCACTGGGATTATATATATTTATTATTACATACAATAACAGATATACACAGTTACTACTAAAATAGTTGTATGGCTACATAATGTACTCTTACAGAACATTTCAATTATCATCATGAATACAATTACGATACAATATAAAATATCAAAGGTGGAGGAATGGTAATACAAACGACCTGCCACCAGAATGTAAAAAGGTCAAACATAAAATAACAAGGTCATATAATTGGGCCACAATAAGTCAAAGTGTGACCAAGCCCTGGCCCAGCAGATCCAGCAAATACCCAAGCCTAACCCACAATGGCCTAAGGCCAGCCAGGCTAAATTCTATCGAGCCAGGGCAAAGGTCAAAGTCAAAGGTGAAACTGCAAGGCCCCAAGGTCATATCAGTAAACTGACAGCCCAGATACTAATGAAATGAAAGCACAGAGGACAACCTATGTGCGAGCTAATGAAAACAATGGTTTAGCAAGCAATGATAATTACCACATACATTATGCAGATATGTGTACCTACAACCCCAACCCCGAATAATAAGAAGCATATCACAATCTATATAGTAGAATGTTATCTATATGAAAAGAAATAGTATTACATACAGATAAGAGGAGAAAGCACTCCCAAGCACCCAGTAGCAGTAGTCACACTGAGAGATGGGCACGGAAAGAGGCTGCAACAGGGGAATTATGAGAGGAAGGTAGTTGAATGTACCTCCAGACACAGGAGGACGACCAAGTACCCTGGGCCTGGATGTCCTGAAGGGGTACACCATGTCTAAAGGCCCAGGTGGCCCCACCACGCCTGAAGTCATGGAATGTGAAGGACTTGTGAAACCCCAAGCACCTTGACACATCTTTCAAGTGCTTTCGAGCCACAGAGTCTGTAAGGGGAATTTGACCATCAGAGGAAGGTACCTGAAATAAAGGAAGGTCTTGCAGGGGAGAAGTGGCATCCAGCATGTCCCTCAAGGCCCTCCAAGGGCATAACTTTGACTGGCCCAGGGCTGAAATGGAAATAGTGGCCACCTTCACTCTATCCTGAAGGGTTTTTGACCATTTCAGGACTATCACCACTGCCTGGTCTGAAAATATAAGGTCTCCCACACAAAGGTGCCTGGAGGGATCAAAAGTGGCCGTTGTATGAGGAAGTATATTGGAGAGCCTAAGAAATGAAAAGAAAGAAAATAAATACAAAGCTTTAAAAAGTACTGGGTTTGGCAATGTGTCACAAGCAAGGACCATAGATAACAAGATGTGTTCGTCGATAAGGCTTTTGATAGCAGGCTGCAAAGGCCTGTTAATTTTTACTGCCTTAATGAATAATGGGATTCTCTGGTCCCTAAAGGCTGATGCATCGCAGTTATATATTATCAACATAGACCTGATAGCAGCGAGGTGATTTGTAATATTAGCCGCTGACATACCAGATTGCAGCAAATATTCCATAAATGCTAGCACATCCAGAGTAGATACCTGGGGCAGCGACAGGCCCAAGGCCACCAGGAAGGCCAGAAAGAGGCCAAACTTTCGTTTGTAGGCCACCAATGTTGCTGGTCTAAACCCCTGCCACAACCTTTGAACAGCCCTGTTCGCCAATGCAGCTGTCGCTACCCCAGGATCTGAAAATATATATATAACTAGGTGGTACAATAATTTGATGATGTAAAAAGTAATAAGGTAGGTATTATAATTTATAATTTAATAATGTTAAATCAATATGAGTATTCATCCATATGGGATGAGTAATGAATTTGTGCAGATCTTGTACATTCTCATCAGTATAGGACCATCTAGATAAGAGATCCGCTACAGTGTTACTGCGACCTTCAATATGGACCACTAAAAGAGTGATGTTATACATAGCAGTTAAAAGCCAGATATTTCGGGCACATGTGGCCATTGTGTGGTCCCTGGCTCGACCATAGGCGAGGATATCTACTACAGCTTTATTGTCACAATGAATTTTAATACGTTTATTAGCCCAACACTGGCCCCACACTTTAAGGGCTACCACCACATTAAGCATTTCAAGGTGGGCAATATTGTATTGCATATATCCTCTGGGGATAGGGATGAAATAAACCATGTCATTGAACGCAGCCCCTAGGCCTGTAAGACAGGCATCCAGGTAGATATGATCGTTTAGAGGTCTAATATCATAAAAAGTCACTCCATTGTAAGAAGCTAAGAAGGTCTTAAACCAGTTAAGGTCCCTGGTAAAATCTGTGGTGACCTTAATTTTATTTTTATCAAAGTTATCTCTAAGAAGTTGCAACATACGATTAAGGAAATATCTTGCTGGTTTAACACACTTGCTAACATAAAGTAATAGGCCTAAGAGGGACTGTAACTGATTTTTGGTACACACCCACTTATCTGACCAATCTTCACAAAGTGACATAATCTGTTGAAGCTTATCAGCCGAATGGCCATGGTTCTTTGTATTGTATCAATAAGAATTCCCAGACAAACAACCTTTGTATCAGGAGGGTTTAGTTTCTTAATACTAATTTCTAGACCGAGCTCCTGGAGAAGATGCAATAAAGTGTGATAAGCTTGGTCTACAGAAGAGGGCAGACCAATATAGATAAGATCATCAATATAATTTTGAAGATAAGGGAAACCTTGTTGTTGCATAATGTATCTAATAGCATCGCTGAGTTTCTGAAAGAAAAAAGCCCCCAAGCGAAATCCGAATGGCAAACTTAGGTCCAGATACCACTGATCCCTATGGGTAAGTCCCAAAAGATCAATGTCCCCAGGGTCAATACGAATTTGGCGAAATGCCCGACTAATATCAACTTTAAAAATTTTGGCAGCAGGCCCAGTACTGATGACCTGTTGAATTATAGTATCCACTGAGGGGTAATGCATTTGAAAGGTAGTACCTAGATAAGAGTCTTTTAAGACTCCATCATTGACTGAAGCCCCTTCGGGCCAACTCATATCTATAATAGTTCTTCTAGTATCCGATCCCGCTTTTTCCCTAGTCATAAATGGGGAAACATGCATTTTAAAGGGTTGATTATCAAATGGGCCAATAATTGCTTTATAAGATAATTCCTCCTTGATATAGCTATCCACATGATCAATAAACTGAACAGCAGAGGGATGATTTCGATTATCACTAACCAGGTTAAGGTTTCTGTCAAAGGAAAGGGGGAAGCCAAAGGCAATTAGATCCGGAAGTTGTTGGTCAAAATAATTGACCAAATATTTCCTCCAGTTATGTACCTTTAAATTAGTGTGAACCGGTATTCTTTTGCCCAAAAAATTGGCTTGGCCACTATCCCGAATAATAGTGTGAGCTGTTAATACATCTGGTATGTCATCCCAATAAATGTCTGGACCATTGTAAGTGACAATAGGGCTGAGGGGAACACAACCAAACCTAAGACCAATCTGTTGTCTGCACTGTTGAAATTCAGTACACCAGATGGGTAGTAAACTGTCATTTTCCATTTTATAATGAGGAGGGCCAGTACTAGGGGCTTGCTGAACCTCCACCCTATCATTCTGAGATTTGTGTGGTAAAGTACCAAGTTCCATTTGAAAGGATATCTGTCCATCCGTAACAGTCGGATGATCCGGGTTACAGACAATTTTCTTGACTTTTTTCCCATTATCCGGACTAGAAACCTTGTGA
This sequence comes from Sabellastarte sp. h YS-2021, assembly GCA_964017235.1. Classification (NCBI taxonomy): domain Eukaryota; kingdom Metazoa; phylum Annelida; class Polychaeta; order Sabellida; family Sabellidae; genus Sabellastarte; species Sabellastarte sp. h YS-2021. The sequence continues at coordinate 21,578,812 of OZ024927.1, forward strand.
AGGCATTTTGTAGCAATTGGAGGGGCATGTACCTGTATTGCATTAGTAGTATTAAACTTCTGATCCGAAAATGGTTTTTTGTCAAAAGGTGGAATTGCAGTTTTTCTGTCATCCGAACCAGAATGCCTATGCATGTTGTAGGTAGTAACCAACGGATCTACATCTTCTGGCAATGGTTGTATATCCGAATGATCATCCGAACTGTCCTTAAGAACTTCAAATCTATTAGACAATGTAATTCCACCATGATTGTTTACCTGTTTCCTATTATCCGACTTACTAGCAGTACCAAATGGATTGGAAGGTACATCCGAACTGTTGTTTTGAAAGAAAGAAGGGTATACCTGTGACCCACAGACAGATTGGTGTTTTTGATTCACTTCCATATTAACAGCTACTGCCGAATCCGAAGGACTGGAAGAGTACAAATGCCTTTGTTTACTGTCTTTTAAAACGCTACATTTCCTACCATGAAATGCATGTTTTTCAAATATAACAGGTGTAATACTGTTCTCAATATGATCAATAGTCTTGTCCACTGTGGGGTGTCGGGGTTTGTGAAGGGTCCTGTCCCACTGGGTGGACAATACTTGGGCATATGAGCGTTCATCTCGCTTAGTGCAAAAAGCCATTGCCTTCTGAAAGGCTGACTTCAATTCATGTGGTGATGAAAAAGGGGCCAGGTTGGTGTGGGCGTCCACATTTGAATTAAAAATTTCTCTAGAAGGGTGGGCATGTCTCAATTTGGGCATGCCCAAGTTTACTCGTTTTTTGAGTGGCCCTGAGATTTCCTACATTCCGACTGTGGGTGTGCAAACTGCTTGTTATCTTTTGACCAACAGTATGAACAAATATGCCTATATAAGACTCCTTTGGTCTCATGAGTAGATTTTTGGCCACAAGAATTTTTGTTATAGTACACACAGGGAACACTCTTGTTATTATTATTGCTCCTGTCTGACCGGTTTCCGGAAGCAAGGGCATTGGCATGTCGCTGGGCATGAGCCCTTCTGACTCTGTCAATCTTATCTGTATCTTGCCAACTTGCAATTTCCCCCTGTTCCATACGGCAAAGCAGAACCGCATGGCTGGCCTTGGCAGAGGACCAAGAAAAATCTGTAGCATCTTCCAGTAAATTAATACAATAATCTAACATGTGTTCTTTAATTTTGCTATCAGATTCCTCCTTGATACTTCTACAAAAGCCAACCATCCATTGGATAGGGGACAATTGGTTGTATGAAATACGATCTTTACTTTGCCCAGCCAGAACATACTCATGGGGCCATTTGACCCTTTTTGACACGAACACATCCACAGAACCACCTCGTTGGGATTTAATCTTATCACCTGCTTTAGCCCTGTCAGCCAAATGCAGCAGTCTAGCCTGCACCTCTCGCTGTATGTATGCTTCTTGTTGGAGTTTATCCGGGGTTGGGATGTGATTGCTTGCAATACCTACACTACTACCCCCCTGCTGATGACTCGGACTGGACTGTGGAACAGCCCCTTTAGCACATTTGACCTTATGTGATGTTTTGACAAGTTTCGCATCACTGGTTTTCTTATGGGTTTTGGGTCTAGTGCCCTCAATAACTGACAACCGGTCCCCCAAACTAGTAAGCTGTTGCAAAATTTGTCTGTTAATGTCATTCTGTGAAACAGAATCACTGGAACCCCCATGGCTATCAGGGACCTGCCCCCCACCAGTGAAAACCTCACCCCTAATAACCGGATCCGACAAATTTTGATCAGAATGATTAATAAGCTCTGAAATATCAATGTCCGAATCACTCGAATCAGCATGATCAGACCCAAAGACTTGCCCAGAGGTTGAAGGTCTAAGTGCCGCCATAAAGTCCTCATCACTAGCAAGCTGGAGCTGTATAGGAATGCTGCATTCTGCCTTCTTTGAGAGCAAGTTGTATGTCTTCTGTTCCATAGTGAGAATGTATAAAATGTATAACTAAAAAACAACTAAAATCATACTAAAAGTAAATATTTTTTCCCAAGGTGTATTCTGTGTCATGTCCAATGACAAAATGGCAGAGGTTATTCACTGGAGGGAAGGACAGGACCCTGCAACCAATGAGATGAGAGGTCAAAAATTAGGTGACCTACAAAAAATTAAAAGATCTGAAATAATGCAGATTTAAGGTGGGAGGCAGGAATGAGAGTCTGCACACCCACATGTGCAGTCACAGACCCCCTAGTCAGTAATCTAGGGGAGTCATTATCTCGCGCTACACCGGACTAGCAATTGTCCATGGGATAGGATGCAATGCAATAAAATGGTGATTTTATCTAGATAATGTTACACACAATTCTTCAGTTTAGTTCAAAATTTTCTTTTAACAATTCCTTAAATTCTAATATATTCTTTTCAATACTTTTATAGCACCTAATCTCTGCCCAGGGCAACCTTTAAGGCGAAACACCAGAAACCAGTTAATTTAAGGTAGGCACTTCCTTTGCCATGCATCTATTCGAACATAATGTAAAATGAACTTTTATAGCTTTTATTCTCCATTAATTGACTGACTATAAGGAGCAAATAAACATAAACAAGGTGAGTGATCATGAATCCAAATTACATAGCCAGGTCTTACCAAATACGATGCAGGGGTGACGGGAAGGCTCTGGTGGGTAGGCTTTTGCAAACAGGCAAGTTTTGAGCTTTTTCCTGATGGAGACAATAGATGTTGCACTGCGTACATTATCAGGAAGATCATTCCAAATCTTGGAAGCATCAAAACTATGGCCAAAGTGTTTGACTAACTTGTACAGAAGCAATGATTCGCGCAATCAACTTGCACAGGAAGCAGAGACCAGACACAGGATGATAGTTCTTCAGTTCATCTCTGGGTAGAGAAGCCTTCTTTATATATGTTGTTTAATTGAGACATCACTCCCTACCGCTACCTGACAAGGAGGGTAACAAGAGCCTTTTTAACTGTATCAGGAAAAGAGCCTTCACTGGAGGAACCAGTGCATACTTGTTGGTCAAGATTCTACACTAAATCACCAGGCATCGGCAAGTAACTACCAACTTTCCAACATGAAGTGCCCAGGCCGAGACTCAAACCGGCGACCTCTACACCACCGAGACCCCCTTGTAATGTCTTCAGAATTCATTGCTAATTATATTGATAAATTTTGTGTTTAAACCACTTGCAAAAACTGAGGCTGTCCAAGTCCAACCAATACTTAGAACAATGCAGATAATACATTATTGTCCTTCAAGTGGATAGCTTCTGCCTTATTTATTAAGTAACTACAATATTTCCTGAAGTTTTTATCACGGCATTTTCACTTCAGCAAAAGCCCTATAAGGACAACTCCATTCTGATGTCAGTTTCATGGTTTTCAAGCTGACATGAAACAAAGCACTTGACAAAGAAATGTAACATCTGGAACTACACCCTTCCAGTAAAATGTAATTGGACAGCTGATAAAGTTTTTGTTCACACGATTTCGTTTGTCCACATCATCATCAACGTGACACTGAAGGATAATCTTCTCTTGATGCCCTTTTTCTAAGTGATTCCCTCATGCATGGTTGGCTCTTCATCTGCTTTGAAAGGTTAAAAATATGAAACTGGTTGACTTGACTCCTGATAACTGTTATATTGCGTGAAGTACAAGGCTTACTATATGCTGGATTCATAGCTTTTTCAATCAGTTATTGGAACTGCAGCTCAACTCATTAATGATACTGTTGCTGCGCAGTGTGAACCCAATCTCACACAAAGCAGGCATCACTGTCAGCTAATAAAATTGATTGAAACACAGAAAAGATGTTAATCCTTTTTGGTATGACGTTTTTGAAAATTGGATACTATTTTGTCGAAATCAAACGGTAAAAAGTGGTAAAGATTTGTTAAGTAGCAGCCTTTGGTGCAATAGACAAATATCTTCTGACAATATATTTTATGTGAATTGGTTTAAAAAGGGTATAACTGTTCTGGCAGACTTGCTAAATTCAAGTGGAAATTTTCTTGATCCAGGTGAACTAAAAATAAAGTACAATTTGAAATTTAATATTTTGAATTACTATACAGTAAAACATCTTGTCACACAATTTATGAAAAATAACAGGCTCCTCTTAAAAGAAAAGTTAGAAAGACCACATGTTCCTTTTCATATAAATGTTTTGTTGAATTTTGAAAAAGGAAGTAAAAATTTTTATTCAGGTCTATCTTATTATGGCTATGAGAATCCTAAAAATGAAAATAAGTGGTCTCTTGTGCTAAATACCCAATTACATAATGATTTCTGGAAAATAGCTTACAAAATATGTTTTAAGACTATTCTTGACAATTCATATATCTGGTTTCAGTATAGAATTTTACATAGGATTCTGGGAACAAAATATTATTTATATAAACTAAAACTCAGTGAATCATTTTTATGTGGGATATGTGGTCAACAACAAGAAAGCATTTACCACTTATTTGCAGGATGTGAAAAAGTATTAGATTTCTGGAAAAATATCACAATTTGGTTCGAATTAAAACTCTCAATTAAAGTAAAGTTCAGTGATATAGAATTAATATTTGGTTATCAAAATTATGACCAAAACTTTTGCCCCCTGAACTTTATACTCCTGATTGCGAGACAGTATATTTTTCATTGCTCAAAATACAGTCATGACATTAACATATATAATTTGCAAAAGCTTGTTGAAGAGAAGTATGTGGAACAATATACCCTGTCCAAAATAAAAGATACAGTGCATATATTCAACAGAAATTGGTCTCATTGGAAACTGTTGTTTGAAAGCTGAAAATTTGAACAAACTTTGATTAATAACTTTGTAGTAGTTGTCTTTGTGTCTTTGTTATAACGTTTGTTATAAAGATAGTTAATGTGTAAAAACTTTGTAAGTTAAAAACTCTTTAAGGTGTTCGGTAGTATAAGATAACATAGCAGGTTATACGGAACATATACGTGTATATGTATACAATGGATGTAATTGTATTTATGTATTGCACACTTGTAATGTACAATCTTTTGTTTGTAAAAACTTGAAGAAAAATAAAAATAAATACAAAAAAAAAAAAAATAAAATTGATGATATAACAAGTCAAAATTCTGAAAACCACCATGCACTTGTAAGCAACTATCAATATTCCAACTTAAGATTCACGAACAAGGAAAGAATATATGTCTGTTAAATGAGTGGAGATCAATTTCAAGATGGCCATCTTGTTTTTACAATGGGCCTTAAATCCAAACAAAATAGTTTGGGCTTATATATGTAATACACCTGCATTATATAATATACCAAAAAGTTGTTGATTCTATATACAATTCTATTCTATTCTTTGTAAACTTTTATTGCACTTAATCTCTGCCAAGGCAGAATCTAAGGCACAACACCAGAAACCAATTCAATTATCATTATTCCATAGACATAGCCAGATTAATACCATGGAGACACTGGATAGTTTGTATGCTAAAGTGGAAAAGCCTTTTTGAAGAGATATAATATTAGCGTTTTCCTAAACAAGGTAAGAGCAAGGCCTGAATAAAAATTATCAGGTAAATCATTGTAAACTGTGACGGCATCAAAGGCAAAGCTATGGCTTAATTGTTTTTTATTTATGTACAGATGGGGACAGTTGAAAAACCTCCAAGAACTTTTTATCTGGACAAATATATTTTGTGCCATACCTGTCACAAAGAATAGACAAAAGGGACCCCAAATGATGACCACCGTGGAGAAAATTATAAACCATACTGGCCTTTTTTGAAAATGCAGGAAAATTCAAATGGCACCCAATAGTGTCTTTTGAGAACAGGGTATATACAAAGGTCCACTGAATGAGTTTATAATATCTCATCTAATGTGTTAACTGGGTTCACCTATGACATTGTTAGTTGTGGAGGCTTAAAATAAAATACTGTCAATATCCATAAAAGTCTTTATTGAATTTAATAAATAAATTCAAAACATTGTGTGCTTAACAACAGCGAATGAGAAACAATCCCTAAAATAATTACACTAATAATTACAGGTCTATCAAATCACACCTTTTTATTGCACAAACTGAATGTTTCCACTGTCTATTATTATCTTTAATTCTTATTGCTTAGTAAATAAGTAACTAAGTTTAAGTTTATTTCCCAGATAATCAATGTCTAATCATACACCATTGTGAAAGAACAGATTACAATATATTTATATGAAAACAACGTTTTAAAAATTAAAGTAATATGAAAGCAACAGACATCTTCAAAATACATATGAATTATATAAATTTGGGAAAAGGAGTTGGCAGAAGCTATTGGCTTTTGATGAGTGCCACCCCTAACTTAACTTATATGTAACAGACCAGGAATACATTAGACTACCAAAAAACATCTGCAGGTTTTATGCATACCCGGTATATAAAACTACTTAATTCAGAATAATACAGTGTTATTTGTTACTATTATGCTATATCCAGTATATATTTTTAATGTCTACTAATCAGATAGACCGTTTATCATGATTTCTACACAGAAATCAGTGCGACATATACATAATGCACTCATGTATGTGGACATATGCAATCCCAAAATTTAAATCCAGAACAGATTTTTTACTAAAAGAACAAATTGTTAATAACTGCCCAGTAAGCTATGTGTCAAATATATATCTATCATATGCACTCAAAAAAAATTACAGTGTTAATAAATCATATTATTAAGCATATTATTGTTATGAACTTGATGACAGTATTAAATATAGAAATACTGACTTCCTCAGTGCTAAAATACTAGTATATGGTTATCTCCAACCCTTTGGATTGTTGGGAATTTAATTACACATTTTAAAGGCAATAGTATGACCAGCAGCCAAGTTGTGACCTATTGGCCAGAACACATCTGGGATTAAATGTTGCTGATTAATAGTTAAAGAAAAGCAAATTTTGTTTTAGTTGTCACTTGTTAAATTTACAGACTGGAAGTGTCTTTTATTATCAGCCGTTGGAGTGAATTTATGATTTTTTTGTTCAATATGATAACAAAAACTAAGATTGTTAATTAACAGGTAGTTGCTTTGATAAATCCAATATTTTCCACAGATAAAAAACCATGTAGACTGCCGCCTAAAATTCACTGAGTAATTTGTAAGCAAATAACGAAATAATAGACACTAACAGTATTCATACTTAGTTACAGTTTTACAGCTATACCACATGATGACAATGCAGCTATATATAACAGTACGAAATACACAATTATTACATCTGACCTTTATGCTAAAATATAAATAAAATTTCACTCTTTGTATTAATGGGGTTTTACTAAGATGATATAAAGGCAGAAATAACACAAAAGCAGAAGCTAAAGTTCACATTTTATACTCAATGTGAGTTTAACTGTTTAATTTTCACCCTTTGTATTATTTGGGGTTTTTACTAACATGATATTAAGGCCCAAATAACACAAAAGCACAATCTAAAGTTCATATTTTATACTCGATATGAGTTTAACTGTCTGGTACATGCACACATGTAAGCGGCTCGTGACATTCCATGTCTGATTACAATTTTCATCCACATCTAATTTATGTTTGACTATTTACATGTGTTAGGCTTTAATGTGCAACATAAGATTACTGGCATCTGATTCAATTTTTTTTTTAATTTCCAGGACTAGAAAAACTGAATGAAATATAGATCAAACATCAAATACCGTATTTATCCGTATAAATGCCCCCTCCCTATTAATGCCCCCCCCCCCCCCCTTCTCAACCTTTGCAAAGTTCATATTTTGGGGTTTTACATCCCTCTCAACAGCTACCAGCCTTGTGATTCCGAAAAAAGATATGTTTTAATATTTCCCTAATCAAAATCATGGCAATTTTGATCAAAGATGCATTAAAATCTGTAAAAAACGAGATAAAAGTTTATAATTTCTTCAGATTTAAGGTTGGTTTCTAATATTTTAAAATCTCCCGCTATTATACATGCTGGTAAGCGAGTTCAAGTCTGGAAGCGTCCATTATCGCCCATTGCCACTGGACTCAAGAGTTTATTTTTTTTATCTTTAAACGGACAAAGGACGGAATTACAAGAATTTCAAAAGCAACTTAGCTATGATGGTGATCTATCTCCCTGTCAAGTTTGAATTTGATTGGACAAACCGTTTTCGAGTTAGAGTCCAGAAACAAAAATGTGGACGGACACATCAATCTAATAGGTGGGTTGGTTACACACAACCTGATGACAAACGACTTTGGTGGCCATCTTATTTTTTAAAATGAGGCCAAAAATATTCCCAGGCAAGATGTTATGGTTATGAATATATCCTGCAAATTTGAGAAGTCTAGCTATAATATTTTTTTTGTTGGAGTGGTAACGGTGAAATCTCTACACACTGTGGTGGTGGTAAGGAATCAAAATCCATAGTATCCACCGGATAGCATCTGGTGGATACATTACAATGAGAAAAACGCAAACACAAACAAGTGTTCTATGTCCGAGCTGTGCCAAGTTAAGGCAGGGGAGCAGATTAAAGTGATAAAATTAAATAGGAAAAATTTCAGTAGTGTTTGTACACACATTGTTGACAATTAAAATATTTGTTTATTTATTAGTTTTCCTATTTGATGGATTGAAATTTTGTGCATACATGCAAACACATTAATTGCAAATTTGGCATTCAATCTTGATACATGTTAACCAGGAATGGGTTGGTAGCATTTTTTTTTATTTCAGTATCCCACCAATGCGAAACTGTTGTAATTCTGGAATTCTGAAGTAAGATGCATTGAACTACATCCCCAATCAAATAGGCCCAGAAACAGGAAGTGAAGGTTACAAAAACAAAACATGGAAGTTTCATTCCAAGAGATCCTTACAAAATCTCTTAATACACAAAGATATGGGATACAAGTGTGTAATTTCTTCAGTTTTAGGATTAGTTTCTAATATTTTAAGTTTTCCTTTTATTATATGTACACTGACAATGGAGATAGCAGTTGTAAAGTGTCGCTACAGTATTTTAGTGAAACACTCTTGATACACAGATACTGGGGTCACTGACCCATCCCTTATGTGCCCATACACACATACAAAATAACAAACATAAAGACTTACAGTTGCACTTTAAGACAGGCATAACAATACACAATCAAAAATTTAAAGGCATACAGTTGCACTGTCTTAAGACTAGCATAACAATACAAAATCACCTATATATAGACATACAGTTGTACAATAAGACAAGCATAAACATACAAAATCACCTGTATAATAGACATACAGTTGCACTCTGGTACAACTGGCACAATACAAAATCACCTATATATAGACAAACAGTTGCATAATGAGACAAGCATAACCATACAAAAGCACCAATACATATATATGTTACAGTGAATTTGTGTAATCAGGGAATTCGCGAATTCCCAGAATGTTTTTAGTGAATTCACGAAATCCCTAAATGGACCAGGGAATTCGCGAATTCCCTAAAATTTCTAGTGAATTCGCGAAATCCCTGAAATTTTAGCTAGGGATTTCATGAAATCCCTGAATATATTTTACTCTTATAAAAACATAAAAACTTAATGGACATAAGCCAATATTATGCTTCTTTAGGATCACATTTACAACACCAGAAAATAATATGATAGGTGCAAGATTTATTTACAGATAATAACTTATTAAAAATGAAAATTAATTATATTTTTGGAAAGAAGATTGCCCAAGAATGCTAACATTTATTCAATGACTATTATTTATTGTCTCTTTAAAGGTCTGAACAAAACCTTTAACCTATCTAAACTTTAAACTACTTAGGGTCCCATGCCCTTCCATTGGTGCCTTTGATCTAAAATACCAGCTACCTCCTCCAATAAATAAAATGTGTACTTTTCAGTTTTCATTGATCAGCCTGATCTGAACTGACATGGAGTGCACCATTGTGATGGAATCTATTCTCTGTACAGTTCCTGCTTTGTAATTGAGATTGGGGAGGTGAAGCAACAGGCGCCACCTTATTCAGTGCACCCCAGTGTAGGTTTTTCTTGTTTTTCTTGTTATATAATGATCTCGATAGGGTACCAATGCATTGCTAATTCATTTTCCCGCGAAATGCTACAATTTGCCATTCAACACTGTAAGTTAGTTGGGGCAAGACGTGTTTTATATAAGAAAGATTTTATTTTGCCAGGACTTTAGTCTTTTATTTGTGCCCTCAGTGTTGAAGTATTGTGTCTGGCTTGAGTTTATTATATCATCGGACTTTGGGACTCGTTTTGTGGAAGTCTTGGCGAGCACAGAATCAGGATTAGTGCTGTGATTAATGCGAGACTTGCTCTGGGTTGCTGGAGCCACGTTGAAGGAATGAGTTTTATTTAATTTGTCTATTTACATTTTTATTTACGTATTTTACATATTTTAGTCTTTTATACCTAGTATTTTTAGTTCTTTTTTACATGTTAACTGCTGTTGCAGAGGCCATGCTCTCGGCTTATTGAATAAATTCTTGCTATCATCCTGCTACAAAACTCATTCATTTAGTATTCTCTCACTAATCACAGCACGGTTTGTGTGTATATTGAATTTCAGAGAATAAACATTGTAACATTATAAATCCGGCAAAAATGCCTCCAAAGGAATTGTTATGCAAGAAATGTGGTAATATGCATAAAAGACCGATTAATAGCAAGTGCCAATTCACTGACTCTCAGACTGAAGTATTGGACAGTCATAATGATCAGTTAGCTACATCTAGTGGGGTGACTAGTCAGTCAGCCGATAATGAACTCAATATGCAAATTTTGGCAGAGTTGAAGAATTTAGGTGGTAGAATGACGGCCATGGAGCATCGCATGGCAGAAACAGATCAGCTGGAGGTCACCCAAAGGTCAAAGTCAACCAGAGAGGCCAGCATAGCTCCAACAGTGTCCAGTACAGCCCAGTTGGAACAGACGGTGGTGCCTTCAATACCAGCATTACAGGGAGCTGCACACATACAGGCAGAGGTCGACAGGCGAATCAGGCACCTCACAGAACTAAACGAATCAGGCAAGTTAAAATCTCAGCGTGGGGGTCATGATACTGTATTTGTAAAAAAGCAAGTCCCATGGCCACAGAACTTTGTTTTAGGGGGAAGCAATAAAAGTAGGGTATCTTATGACAGTCTTAGCTGGTGCCAGTGGGTATCAGGATTTGCAATGATTGCTAAGGAAGAACAAAACATTGAAACCAAAAATGCCATGTTAGATTATCTTACTGAATTGATGGATGACGCTAATGACTTTAGTTGGCAGTCTGCAAAGGCGGCTCACGCGGTGCTCCTATGTAGAATGGAGGAAGGCAAAATTGAATGGTCTGAGACCAGTAAGATTGATAGGGTTAGGCGTGCGCATGCCCAGAGACTCCCCTCTCAAAGTTTAGCCACAGGTAACAAGACAAAATTTGATATAAAGCCCTCTTCTGACACCAAATCAGCTGTTTGTCGGTTTTTCCAAAGGGGTATGTGTCAAAAAGATAGGGACCATGAAACAGGGGGTACCTTCTATAGGCACATTTGTGCCACCTGCTACACAATGGGTAAGGAGCACAGGCATATGGCCAAAGATTGCAGAGTGTCAGCAAGATCAACAAAAAACGAGTAAAGCACTGCCACAGGGCAGTGCTTAAAGTTGATAACTCAGTTTTAGTAAAAAATGGTGTAAATACTCATAAAACAAGAACTGTGTATAGTAACAATAGCAACAATGGCTGTAGTCATAATTGGAAAGCAGACTGGGCTAGAATTCTAGGCAAAACTTATGCCCAAGTGGTCAAGTTTGGAATGAAACAAGAGCACACAGTTCAAAATCAGAACTCCAGTGATCATACAGCCCGTCAAAGGGTCGAAAAGTCTCAAACAAATGTCAAAAAATGTCAAATCAGTACTTCCCCAGTCTGCTCGCCAAATATGAAGCGTTTGCATAATGTCAATAAAATCATGTGTCAGGATAACAATGTACGTCGAGAAAAAATTGGTCAAGTGCACTTGGGCTTTCAGTGTAAAACCAAAAATAGGTTTGCACTTCTCGCCCCCTCGACTGAAACACAAGGTGACAACAATACAGATTGTCCAAGTGTCAAAAATTATCACACTTCAGGGACTGGGTGTCAAGGTAATGACACTCAATCTGTTGGGGCGTCAAAGGGTATTGAAAAAATAACCAAGCGTCGCCCTAATTCAAACAACCATAAAGGTGACAAAAACAAAAGTAATAATATGGAAACAGAGAATCCAAAAACCCCAAAAATGTGCTCCAATGATTTGGGGACAGATGACAAATATAGACTGGCTTTACAAATACGAAATAAAAACAAAGAAAGAATGAGGCAGGCCAACACTGATCCCACATTCAGAAATTGGAGTAAGCAAAATGAAGATAAATTTGGTTTCATACCTTTAGGCCCCCTAGTGATTCCAAAGTCGGATAAAAGACGGAGCCTGGGTTCGGATCCGATCAAGCTATATAATGCAACTAGAAGTCAGACTGATTCCAATTTTCTAACGTCTCAAATACAAGTCCCATCACAATTAAACCCAGACGTGTGGCAAAATTTACTCAAGGGCTATTGGGACGAACAACTACCTTTTCTGATACGTTATGGGTTTCCCCTTGACTTTAATAGAAACTCTAAATTGGGAACAAGTGCAAAAAATCATTTGTCAGCACTAGCCTTTCCTCAGGATCTAAAAGCATACTTACAAGAAGAAATTCAGTTTGGGGCTATATGTGGCCCATTTAGGGAACCTCCCTTGGACAACCTTCACATTTCCCCGTTCATGACCAGGGAGAAACCGGGGGCACCCCACAGACGGGTGATAATTGATCTCAGCTTTCCCTCAGGGGAGGCAGTAAATTCAAACATTAGTAAAGAATCATATCTAGGGACTGACTTCATACTAACCTTACCCTCTATAGACACAATCACCAACAAGGTCAGAAAATTCGGCAAAGGTTCCCTGTTATACAAAATTGACATTAGTAGAGCTTTCAGACATGTTAAAATTGACCCTAGAGATTACTTCCTGTTGGGTTTAAGGCACCAGGATTACTATCTGGACACTTGCCTGCCGTTCGGATTCAGGCACGGATCCGGAATTTTTCAGCGCTTAAGCGATGCCATACGCTTCATAAAAGTCACAAGGTTATGACATCATCAATTATATTGATGACGTCATTGGATTTGGAACCATAAGCACTGCTAAACCATCTTTTGAAGCATTAAAATCCTTACTTCACAAACTAGGCCTAGATATAAGTTTCAAGAAACTGGTGACTCCCACTACCAAGGTCACCTGCTTAGGAGTAGAAGTAGATACCGTTGACTTTACTGTATCTATTCCAGATCAAATATTGACTGAAATAATTCAAATTTGCAACAATTGGACTGAGAAATCCCAATGCACCAAGAAAGGGTTACAATCGTTATTAGGTGCACTACTATACGTATCTAAATGTGTAAAAAGTGCTAGATTCTTTCTGAATCGAATGCTAGATACACTCAGAAGCCACTTTAGCAAGGAAAAAATTTTATTAGACATAAATTTCCATAGAGACCTGAACTGGTTCAAAAAATTTCTGACCAAATTTAATGGCAAGGCATTTTTTGTCCATCGCCCTATACAGGCTACCATAGAACTGGATGCATGTTTGAAGGGACTGGGTGCGGTTTATGTAGGCCAAGTATATGCCATACCAATACCACAGTATTGCCAAAATTTTTCAATAGTACACTTGGAAATGTTAAACATTTTGGTGGCAGTACGGGTGTGGAAACAATATTGGAAAAATAAACGGGTATTACTGAAATGCGACAATCAGGCTGTGGTTACAGTCCTAAATTCGGGCAAAACACAGGATCTGACCTTAGCAGCAATTGCGAGAAATATCATGATGGATATAGCTCAACATGACATTGATTTGCAGGTTATACATATTTTAGGAGTTGATAATAAGGTTGCTGACTTATTATCCAGGTGGTATATTACCAATGACCCTTATAAAATTTTGAAAAAATTGTTGCCCAACCCTAGGTGGTTACACCTCCCTCAAGATATAGCTAACATTGACTGGTCTGTATAACAGGTTTACACACAACGGCTGCACAGCTGGCTTCCAGAGCGTCACAAAGAGTACAACAGGCGTTCAGACCAGCCACCTTGGCTTCATACAACAGAAAATTCAGACTGTTTCTTGCATATTGTTGTTTCATACAGATACAGCTGCACCAACTGTCTCCAGTTATTCTCCTCTCATTCTTGGAATTTTTGACTGAAAATGGGGTCTCAAATTCGGCCATTGCAAATCACATCTCAGCCGTGAAAACTAGTCTAAATGTGTATGGCATCTCCACATTAGCATTCTATGATAGCAGGATCAAATTGTTTCAAAGATCTCTGGCCTTGAACAATAAATTTACAGTAAAAATTAAAAAAATCATAGATGTAAACCTACTCAATAAAATCGTGGACATATGTGATACAATGTGGATGGGGCAAATCTTCAAAGCACTATATTTAATTGCCTTCTTTTCCTTTTTACGTATCTCTAACCTAGTACCACACAAAATTTCTGCCTTTTCCCCTCTTGAACAGCTTACTAGGGGTGACGTCTTCTTTGCCCCACCAGGATTGCATATAATAGTAAAGTGGAGCAAGACAATGCAGACTAGAGATTCTATAAAGATTTTGAAGCTCCCATCCTTAAATGCTTCACCACTGTGTCCAGTAAGAGCTTTAAAAAATTTGTTACTACTTACCCCAGGCCACCAGGATTCCCCTCTCTTCCAGATAAAAAATGATAAAGCCCAATGGCTTCCCTTAACTGATACTAAAGCAAGACGTAACTTCTCACAAATCTTATTAAGACTAGGTTTGCAAGAATCTTCTATGTCCCTTCACACCTTCAGGCGTTCAGGTGCCACCCTAGCTTTTAACTCAAACGTGTCAATTCAAAATATTCAGAGCCATGGCACCTGGACGTCTGACTGTGTCTGGAGATATATCATACAAGATCATCAGGCCTCCCAATAGGTGGCTGATGTGTTCCAATCTTTGCTTTCCCTCCCTTCTACTACCTCCTAGTTGGGCATTGGTGGAGGTTGGCATCTACCTCGATTATATATATATATACATATACTGTAAATAGTAGTCTTTAGTAAACTTTAGATTAGGGTCACCTTATTTTCATCATAAGTAAGTGCTAAGTTTAAAATGTAACTCTTAAGGCCACCTTATTTTAAGCTGTCAGCTTAAACTCAGTTTATGCTCATTATGTAATGATTTGATCTTGATAAGATTCTGACAGCAACTTATAAAGTACTTTGAGGTGGCAGTAAACTCACTTTCTTCTAAAAACTTTAAGGTGACCCTAAAGTAGAAAGATGCCTGTAGCATTGTAAATAAACATAGAAAGTAGAAAATTAAAATATATATATCCCACTGTGTTGTGTTAATTACAAAAACTATCCACTGTCATAGTCACACGGGTAGGGGCACTGTGGGGAGGTGAAGCAACAGGCGCCACCTTATTCAGTGCACCCCAGTGTAGGTTTTTCTTGTTTTTCTTGTTATATAATGATCTCGATAGGGTACCAATGCATTGCTAATTCATTTTCCCGCGAAATGCTACAATTTGCCATTCAACACTGTAAGTTAGTTGGGGCAAGACGTGTTTTATATAAGAAAGATTTTACCCTCCCCCCACCCTGGTTCACCTTTCATTTCACCTGGAGCAGTAGGAGGTTGCCCTTCTGTGAACCTAACTTAACACCTTCTTTGGCGCAGGGGAGGGGGTGAGCTCCATGTATGTGCTCCTAGCTTGTTACCAATGGGGTTCACAGCACTGGCGCTTGTTAGCTAGCAGGGGGGCTCCCTCCTTGGCTCCTTCAAATTCTGTCCCTAGGGACTCTTCACTTTTGTTTCATATCATCACTTCCAGGGTCTTAAATTGTAATCACAATCGCTGTATACTTGAATCATAACAAGGAAACCACAAGTGTACTTGCCACATAAGATTCTTGTATTGTATGTATGTATTACATGTATGGCTATCAAAGCATGCTGGTGTGTAGGTTGATTATATCATTGTATGCAAGTGCTAACAAGTATTTGTAGTTTCAGATCTATTGAATCGGGATTGGCCTCAGGATGGCTGCATAAAACACTCATGGCAACAGTTACAGCCCATGCAAGTGAAGCCAGCAGCAAATCAAGCCCAGAACATAACATATCTTATATTCGATTTTACATATTTTATTGTATATAAGGGCTAGTCAAACCTCGAAAACATGTTCACACTGTCATTGTTAGAATAAGTGCCGAATTATCGGCAACCTAAGGCATAGGGTAGGCATGGACTGACCGCATGGACTCTAGTCATCATGTTTTATTTTATATTTTAAATTTTAAGTTTTAGTTAGGAACATGTTTTCAACATTCTTGTAAAGTGGTGGAGGTTGGCATCTACCTCGATTATATATATATACATATACTGTAAATAGTAGTCTTTAGTAAACTTTAGATTAGGGTCACCTTATTTTCATCATAAGTAAGTGCTAAGTTTAAAATGTAACTCTTAAGGCCACCTTATTTTAAGCTGTCAGCTTAAACTCAGTTTATGCTCATTATGTAATGATTTGATCTTGATAAGATTCTGACAGCAACTTATAAAGTACTTTGAGGTGGCAGTAAACTCACTTTCTTCTAAAAACTTTAAGGTGACCCTAAAGTAGAAAGATGCCTGTAGCATTGTAAATAAACATAGAAAGTAGAAAATTAAAATATATATATCCCACTGTGTTGTGTTAATTACAAAAACTATCCACTGTCATAGTCACACGGGTAGGGGCACTGTGAATCATTTAACCTGTTAGTCAAAGACATACAGTATTGTCTATGCCCCTCTCTCTCTCTGTTGTGGATAAATGTAGATTGCAATTAGTAAGTTTTAAGACATGAAATAACAGAAATGGCAGTTATAATATGAAAGTGTGGCAAGTATTGATAGGTTTAGTGTTTGTTCTATTCCTTATAATTTACTTTGCTACATTGACTCAAACTGTAAAAAGTAATGATATTTAGTATAGAACTTAAGTGGAATAGAAATACCAGCAGCTTCAAGCAAAATATATTACTATTAAAAATACTTTAAATTACCTTTAAATTAAAGGGCAAAACAGCAAATACATTCAATTTATACTTAAATAAAAACCAATCATTACTGTAGTATAAATTATTTTGTATACCATACAAAAATATTACAAAAGACTAAAAAATCAGAAAATCATATTAGTCTATACAAAACCTAAACTATTTAAAACAAATGATATATTTTCACATATCATTTCCCAAATTTCCTGAAGTTAATCAGTTAAGACTTTAAATAAAAAAGAAAACAATCAGAATTACTGTAAATGACACACAAAATCATTTTAAAACTAAAAAGGTTTGTTGTAAAATCTCATTAGTTTATACAAAACTTTAACTGAAATGCACAACAATTGACTAATGCACAATAAAAGTAATTTCACAAATTCTCTAAAAACCATTCAGTGAATTTGTGAAAAAATTTACTTAAGTTCTAGGGATTTCACGAATTCCCTAAAGATTTTAGGGAATTCGCGAATTCCCTGGCCCATTTAGAGATTTCGCGAATTCCCTAAAAATGTTCAGGGACTTCGCGAATTCCCTGATTACACAAATTCACTGTAACATATATATATAGAGAGAGACATACAGTTGTACTCTGTTGAGACCAGCACAACAATACTTCCAGTTTATCAAGAATTCCACATAACAGGTAGTATGTCACTGGAAAAGACGGTCTCGAAGGACATGATATGTGTTGCTGTTTAATACGCAATTCTATTTAGCAGAGCTCTACTTTAAGGAATGTGACTGTAAATATATCTTAACAACTCAGTCTTATTAGTTTACTGAAAGTGAAACTCCCTTAAGGCCAGTAATGATAAAACAAATTTGATAATAATTTGGAACTGCTTTGACACATGCTGTCTGGTAATGCAAAAGAAAAACTTTTATATGATCAGTTTAAATTATCAGCATAGACAATAGAATGATTCTATTAAAATTACAATAACCTTCTTATTTATGATCTCAATTTAAAAAATCCTCTAAATTCAATAGTATTTAAGTTACACATAATTTAATAAAAAGCAAATGTCAAATTAGCTATTACACAATTAGCAATGGACCTAGATTTGTAAAAGGCAGCAAAAATATGAAGGACATGACAAACTAAACAAAAAATTATACAAACAACATTATTCAAACTCACAGCCTTTTAGAGAAAACTATGTGACACATGCATAGTCACATTCACAAGGGGCATTTTATAGTCTCCCTGAAATCAAAAATGATATTATTCTCACATCAAAAGGTCAGTATTTATCATCTCTGGTCAAAATCGTGTGTTTACACATTTCCATGTACATGAATTGTTGCCACAATTTTGGCAATAAAAAGCAACCTATATCCCTCATGTCAACATGTATTAATCAAATGTGAACAAATTTTGACAACTATACAGTTTTAACAATCTTATTTCTCCCAAATATATAAACAGAGTTCTCCCCTTAGTTTGAGTTCTTTTTTGCCCATTCTTGGAGGAAAAAATAATTTGTATAAATTGGTATTTCCAAAAATAGAATCAGTTTGTAACATTTTAAAGAGGGCAATATTGTTGTTGCAACTTTCAGATCAAGGATAATGCAAGTGGAAAACACTATCAGTTGATATATATTCATTGACTGGGCAAGGTCAGCGATTTATTCAACTGTGTTAACAAGGATTCAACCTTATCAAATGAATCACCAGAGGACATTTGTAGCGAAAGACTTTTTTCTTCATTCTCTCTTTCAACTCTATGTAAATCCCGTAATGCCTGGCAACTGGTTACCCGCAGGACCAAGAATAACTTACTTCTATTCACAGGCTTCTGGCCCATCTGTATGTAAACCCCTGTACTTGGCTTTGGTCCTGACCCAGATTTATACTGCTGTAAAGCTGCCAGAAATGTCTGATCATAGTCAAAGACTTTGATTTCCTTATGCGCATTGTTTTCCTTGGTTCTGGATATTTCTGAGAAATTCCCACAAGCGGCTGTAGAATAGAATAATTCACACTTAGACAGTCTAGTGATGTGTATATTTCCTCCTTCTGGTTTTACTAGAAAGCCTCTTCGCAAACCCTTGAAGAGCTCTGCCACTTTATCAGGAGACTTCAC
Organism: Sabellastarte sp. h YS-2021; assembly: GCA_964017235.1. Classification (NCBI taxonomy): domain Eukaryota; kingdom Metazoa; phylum Annelida; class Polychaeta; order Sabellida; family Sabellidae; genus Sabellastarte; species Sabellastarte sp. h YS-2021. The sequence continues at coordinate 21,598,070 of OZ024927.1, forward strand.
TTTTATCTGACTTGGCCACTCAGGAAGTTTGCAGCTGTCAATATTATTAGTACCACAAAAAGATTCAATATCATAGCCAACTGTTTTCCAAAGTTCCAAAATACTCCGATCAATTTTTGTATGGACACGGCATCCATTGGGATTCCCAATATTCCATTTTTTTACCAGGTTTTCCAGATAGAGCAATTCAAGATGTAAGTTGCAAGGTTGTTGTTCACAGCAGTGCTCTGGTAACTCAGGGTAATTGTATTTCTTCAAACTTTCTTCCTCTTTCTGGTCCCTCCATGTTGTGTAATTCTCTGTTTGGTGATTAAGTACTGTTCCATCACCAGGTTCAGCCATTCCAAACTTTTGCAAATGGCCATTATTGCTCGAAGCAATATTTGTTAGTGTTGAATTGGCCAATACATTTTCTTGACCATGGCATTGTGGATTATTTAAATATTCATTTGAGTTAAGAAAATCACTTAAGTTGGATGTTATCTCTGGTTGACCATTTCCATCTACCTTTGAATCTCTGTATAGATTAAGTATTTTTGTTGATGGTTGTGAACCTTGTACTGCCTGTTCATCTCGAGCAGATGGCACTGTAGCATTCAATGAAGGTTGGCCTGGTGCAGATGTATTAGTTTCATCCATAATGCACTTCAGGGCAGTTTCCAATGAGTCATCCTCTATACTCATAGGCAAGACAGTGTCTAGCAATTCATGATCTAGCTGTTCTACACCAAATGCAGGATCTACTAAGGCCTGTGCATCATGTTTCTGATTGGCTGAACACTGTGTCAGTTCCTGGTCAAGATTATTAGCTAAATTGGTTGCAATTTGTTCAGAAGAAGGAATATCTAGTTGATCCACAATCTGCTTTAGAATATCCCCTTCTGATGCAGTATCAGATGCTGATGGTGCAGTTGTACATTTGCTAGCACTAGTTTCATTTACTTGTTTCAGTAGCATTTCGAATTCAGAACTGTTCAACTTTAATTCTGGAGATGCTTGTAAGTGATCAAGCAGCAAATGTTCAGATGTAGAACTATCTCCATAACTTGTCAATGCTACATCATCTCCGTAATTTGACTTGTTCCAAGTATTTATTGTCCCAGGAACCTGCTGTGGTGGACTGGCCAGTGATGAATCTGGACTAGACATATCATCTATCATAACTGGTAGGTTCCTTGGACTTTCAGTCGGAAGTACAAAAGGCTGGGGTTCTGTAGCATTTGTAACCCTTGCAGGGGTTTTCTTTCGTTTTCGTTCAAGTATCTGATAAATTTTATATGGGTATGGCTTTGCTTTTGGGCTGGATTTGTGAATTTCTTTAAATTCCTCACATTTGTGCAGTGCATTACGCAAGGTTGTTTTCCATTGTGAATATTCCTTTTTATCACCAGGATGATATTTACCTGTGTGCTGTGCCCACTCCATGAACACCTGTAAATGCAGAATTCTACAATTTATAAATTTTCTAAATAACTAAATAGTTTGTATAAAATTAAAACTGAATTTTTAACTAGCAAACTAAGAAAAGGGTTTCTGCAAAGGTAAAGTATCCCCCACCAAATTAGCTAAAACATAACATATTTGACAAAATGGACAAAGAATTTTGTGAATAATTTGAAATGAAGATCATAAAAAGTAGTGCATTATTTCATTTTGAATTGTCTTGCATTCAATTATAAGACCCTTTGTCAAAGTTTTTAAATGGGTGACAGAACAATCTAAAATAGAAATCCCAAACTTTTAACTAGCAAAAGGTTTTTGTACACAAAAACAGAGCGTGCCTACAGTTTGTAATTTTATATGAAATGTGAATGGACTGATGTGAAGAGGTAAATGTTATTGGTTGAAGAGAACTTCTCCTGAAAGGGTTACATGTTAGGGTCACAAAAGTAACCAGATATTGATAGTGCAAGTGAAAGTAGAAAAAAAAAAGGTATCTCAAAATAGCTACTGATCAGCTATGCAATGAGGTACTGGTCTGCAATTTTACTGTATGAACGCTGACCCCAAACAAGATAAAAAACATATTAAACAAAATACTGTAAATACAATAATTTTCAAGATACAAATGATTTACTCAACAGTGAAAATATGAAAGTAACTGCAATTTTACTTTGAAATAGATTACCCAAAGAAGGTGTATAACATGTTTCAACAAAATACTCTAAATGCAATAGTTTTAAAGTTACAAGTGATTTACTCAAATATTAAAACCTCATAGTAGCTATTGCTCAGCCATGCAATGAGCTACAGGTCTGTAATTTTACAATGTTATAGCTGCCCCAAAACTAGTCAAAGGGTTTTTGTACCCACAGACAGAGCGTCCCTACATTTTATATGAAATGTTAAAGGAGCAATGTGAAGCGGTAAATGTTATTGACTGAAGAGAAATTCTCCTGAAAGGATCATGTAAGCATCACAAAAGCGATCTGATATTGAGAGTGCAAGTGAAAGTAGAAAAAACCTATATATAAATAGAAATTGATCAGCTATGCAATGAAAATCTGAAATTTTACCATTTAAAACCTGAATACTGAAAATGCAATAGGTTTAAAGCTACAAGTGATTTAATCAGCTGCGAGAACGTGAAAGTAACTGCACTGTAAACTGCCGACCATTGGTAAGTAACGACCAACTTTGCCACATAAGGTCCAGGGTTTGAACTACTGACCTAAGGGGGGGGGGGGGTGTTGAGTATGTTACCACTGTGCCACCGTGGCCCCCTAAGAAGGTGAATAACATATTTTAACAAAATACCTTAGATACAATGCTTTTCAAGTTGCAAGTGATTTTACTCATAGGTACTGAAAGTAACTAAGTACTGTAAAGTGCCGACTATTGGTAAGTAACTACCAACTTTGCCACATAAGGTCCAGGGTTTGAACTACTGACTTTGGAGGTGGGAGTTGTGTGTGTTACCACTGCACCACCGTGGCCTCCTAAGTAGGTGAATAACATATATTTTTACAAAATACCCTAGATACAATACTTTTCAAGTTACAAGTGATGTTACGCATAGGTACTGAAAAGTCTGAAAGTATATATTAGTCATTTAGCCATTGGGATAGACTCCCAATTTACTCACCATGTTCTAGCTATGGAAAAAGTAGCTGAATATTTTTATATATTTCTATAAGATGCTGTAAATGCATTACTTTTTATGTTATAAGTGATTTGCTGCAAAAATAATTAAGAAAAACCCAGGACTGATTCACAAGGGAATTTACTAGTGGTCTAGTACATATATGCAAGATACAATAAATCTCTACAATAATTGCTGAGAAAAACTGTGATTAAGCGTTGAAATTTCCACACCAATTTCACACCTCAGGTGTGGGTTTCTCTATCAGCTCTCAGAAAGAGATGAATGGACTAATCTGGCTGTGTTGAACAATTTATCATCCTCTATGGAGAATGTAAGCATGGCTCTTGGCCTTGTACTTTTGGAGAAGTCGTTCACGCAGATGCAAATGCGTACACAGACACTGCACACTGATGCCATAATGTTAACTGACTGACAAACCACCAGCAATTTACCTTACTTATTTCAAAACAGTTCTACACCTTGACCAGCTTAATTTGTATATAACCTTTCAAAACTAGAGGAATGCTTTTGCTAACAAAAGCGAAGCGTCCCATAAAGTTTAAAATGCTTTGTGGTTTTAATAAGCATGCTGTAAAGCTAAGAATGCACAAAGCTGAACCATGCAGCAAAAGCTAAAAGCAAAGAAAAAGAAGAGAGTGGGTAGTGTAAAAATTTGTATTTTATCGCCCTTGTTTGTGCGTGAAGGGATGAGGAATTGTTATGAACTCCTCAGACTCCCTCTTTATGGTTTGTTGTATATCATTTGGAAGTAACTGCATGTTGAAAAGATCAGTGCATACATCATTAGACCACAAAATGGAGACAGGTTATTTGCAACATAATTTTGGAAAAAGAGGTTGTGACTACTGGAAATGTACTTCTGAATTGTTGAAAGATTAAAAATATTGGCAAAACTTAAAATATCTTATTAAAGAAGCCATTTTAGGTGAAATAAAGTTATTTGTGATTTTTTGTAAAATGGAAATGAAGTTAGGAGGTAAAACTAACCAGCTATTTCGACTGTCCAGATATGGGTCCCCAATACCTCTTAATATATTCCGAAGCTATAAAAGCAACAATAAAGGAGATATCAGGTAAAAACTCAAAAACAGCTATTTTTTTACTCCAGTTTGACCCATAAGGGGGGGTTGGGTGGTAAATCTGACTGGCTACTTAGACTCTCCACAAATGCTTTCCCAGTACCTCTTAATACATTCTGAAGCTATAAAAGCAAGAATAAGGGACATATAAGGCAAAAACTCAAAATCAGCTATTTTATGACCCCAGTTTGACCCATAAGGGGGGTCAGGGGTAAAACTGACCGGCTATTCAGACTCTCCACATATGCTTTCCCAATACCTCTTAATACATTCTGAAGCTATAAAGCCAACAACGAAGGAGATATAAGGCAAAAACTCCAAATGAGCTATTTTATGACCCCAGTTTCATCATAAGGGGGGTCGGGGCAGGGGGGAACTGACTGGCTATTTAGATTCTCCACATATGCTTTCCCAATACCTCTTAATACATTCTGAAGCTATAAAAGCAACGATAAAGGAGATATAAGGTAAAAATTTCAAAGCAGCTATTTATGACCCCAGTTTGGCCCATAAGGGGGGGGGGGGGTCGAGGGGTAAAACTGACCTGCTATTTAGACTCTCCACATATGCTTTCCCAATACCTCTTAATACATTCTGAAGCTATAAAAGCAACAATAAAGGAGATATAAGGCAAAATCTCAAAATCAGCTATTTTATGACCCCAGCTTATTATGACCCATAAGGTGGGGCCGTGGGGTAAAACTGACCGGCTATTTAGACTCTCCACATATGGTTTCCTATTACCTCCCAGTACATTTTATGGCTCTAAATGCAATACTTAAGAAGATAATAGGGGGTTGACCTAAATTTAAGGCTTTCAGGTTGGAAGGTGTCAGAAAATCACTCATAAATGAGACATTTTTCAAGGGATTGCTCCCAAAATCTAATCACCTTGCGTATTTGATAGTATGAACAGGTGTGTCAAATTATAAGGCTGTGTAGTGTAGTAAGTAGTTTTTTTTTCCTGAACTGCGATGACGGGGGTGGGGTGGGGGGGTGTACTTCAAAAAATTGTTTTTGATCATGTGACCTTCATAAAGGTCAAAGGTCAAATTTAAGCATGCAGAAAAAATTTTCCCATGCTTAAGGTATATAACTGCCAGATATGGTTTGAAACCTTCTAATAATAAGGTAGATATTCAAGGGAGACCATAATGCGGCGGCGGCGAGGAAACTGAGGCAAAAACAAATAGGAGCTCTTTCAGGGATGCTTATTTATGCACAAGGTGTTTTTATAAAGTGGGATAAAATGTAATCTGACTCAGACATTAGCATATTAGAATCTATTTCATTTATGCTATGCATAAGCTTTAAAGGAAAGCAAGTGTAACATTGTAGGTCATTGCTTTCACCCCTTTTTAAGGGACGCTTATTTACAAAATGAACTGAAAGCTATGTTATCTGTAGATACTATCGATAATACATGATGTTATTCTTACACAGTACTGTCACATAGTAAAGTAAATCAAAGAAATGCAATGAAATGTATATTATATACCGATTTGTTAAATATTTTCTATATTCATCTTGGGCACATCGATCGCCAATATTTCTTCGAACGATCACACAAACTGATCTAATATTAAAAAGGTAATTCACAGATTTTCAGTTGAAACTATCTGGGAGACTGAACAAGGTTACATGTTTTTTTCATCCTTGCAGTTTACAACAGTGTCTTTTCTCCAAATTCCCATTTGCTGAGTGTGAAGAAAAAGTGGAATCTAATGTTAAGGTGGCACGAATCTGTATATTTTTACAAAAAATAATTTGTCCATGTCATTGTTAACCTACACTTATAAAGTCCATTTTATTAATATAAAAGGAAGAGAACTAAGCAATATTTTGTGTTGTCCTACCATGTAGGACAAAAAAGCTATGCAACTTCAGTCAAAAACAAGGGGTTGCAAACTAAATTAACTTGTCAGAGATGTGAAGGCTAACAGTGAAATATTTCAAAAACACAAACCAAACACACTGTTAAGGCTCTTGCACATATACGCAGCGCGACATGGTACGATTTTTACTGCATGTTGAGCAGGAAAATTTTCTTTACCTTGCACATTTGGGCGATTTCTCCCAGTTATTTTACAACAGTTAAAATTGGCACATATAATTGAACATCTCATACACCACCCATTTCCACACCCCTCCTACCCTTACATGTATTTAATCTCTCCACAAAGAAGAGCCTTGACCACTCTCCCTTTTATAATACTCAGGTGATTACACCCCTTTTGAATTAATTAACTTCTGGCAGTGTTGGTTTTGCATATATTGTCACACACCTAACTTGCCATCCCTTTCTCCATTATAAGTACTTAATCCCTCCACAAACAAGACCCTTGACCAGTGTGTCCCTTTCAAAATTGCTAGTAATTGCATTCCTCATTTAATTAAATCTTTTTTTGTGTCTGGTAGTTAATCCCTTCACACTGAGCATGCGTCTTTTGTTGTCCAATCAATATATTTGTGTCTTTTGTAGTCTTCTGTGACAAGTTCTGTGATAGACAGACATTTTTAGCATGTGAGAAATCCAAATATCAATGAAACTTTGGGGAAAACAGTAAAAAAGACTCACAGCTTTTTGAAAAAATAGAAAATTTTTTAAATAGAAAAATCCGCGCCGCATCGCTAGCTGCCGCGCCGCACATATGTATAAGCAGTGAACTACTTCCTTTATTTCTATTTTATTTAGCCGCATCGCGCCACGCCGCGTTAGTGTACAATGGGCTTTAATGTGATTGTAAGATGTATCAGTAGAATAAGATGTGTGCTGTGTCTTTAGCCATTTACACAGAAGATATCACATCTCAAATCTGAATTTATGGCACAATTTATCAGTAGTTAAATTAGAGTTTTTCTTTTGTTAAAAGTGTCCAATATCTTTCACATGGGACGTGGGTTAATCCTGATACTCTCTGTGCGTGTTGCACATGCTGTGGGCCCTGCAGACTGGGAATATACCCTGGTATGCTGCCAGGGCTGTCACAACCCTGAATTCACCTCCCCGATGACGCAACAGGGCTCCTGAAGAGGGTGGTTCTACCAATGTGGGTAATTCATTACCTGCTGGATACAATGGTTGCGATTTTGGAATTATAAAGTAGAACATTCTATATGGTGACAGGTAGCAAGTGTTTGTTTACAAACACAGGAAGTAGAGAATTTTGGCTCATACTAAAGATACACAGGCTACCTCTAAACCTCAGTCATGGAATTCCGTCATGGAACGAGATATCGCTCACTACTTATTGATAAAATCCTTATTTTTGCTGTTTGGATTTTCATCATTCAAATATTATTTAAATCCTTGTAAGAATCAGAATTCATTGATAAGGGCCATACGTCTGTGTATGGGTGTATGATAGATCTACATTTGAATTTTATTATTAGTATTTTTGTTGACCACAATTTGAATTTATAATGGTCTGTGATGTGATATCAAAATGATGTTCTTCACTGGTATTCAGTGGAGGTCACACCACCAAGTGAAACATACGGAAAATGAAATTGTGGTATTTTTGCCTATTGTGAAATATTATTGGCCTATCTTGATAACTGAACAGAAATCATAATTTTAAATCTGAAAGAAATGATGTCATACATTCTTATCACATCAACAAAATAGACGGAATCGCCAAAAATAGCAAGCTACATCACCAACAATGTGCATCACAATTCAGGTCCGTTATTGGTTTCTTAAAATACATTTATTTCTAATGTAAAGGTAGCCTTGCCACAGGCGTTTATATGTATAATATAGACAGATCTGTTTGATTGCATTATAAGTATTTTTCATAATGCTCTCATACATTTACTTAGCCTAGCTTGCTGAGGAGACTAGAAAGGCCTCTGATACAGTGTGCATTATGGCAAAAAATATTTCATGTTTGCATTATGGTTGAGACAGGCCAGGCTAATGTAAAGGGGTCTATGGTGGTAAGTATTAAACAACATTGTAGCCTTACTTAAGACTTTACTGAACAGATATACCGGTATTTATTTTTTAAATATGTGTTTCTTCTGAGAAGTACTCATTTTTATGGTGTACAAGTTGTGCCAACTTGTGGTCTCGATAATGCAGACAATGTGTTGAAAGATACATTAAATTCTTTATTAAGTTGGGTTTTGTATCACTTTCAAGAGATTTTATTGACGTAATAATATGTAGGTGAAAAGCAGTGCAAACTAGTTGCTTGCTATTTTTACACAGAACCTTATTACTCTCCTCATCCTCAGTAAATCAATATTAATTAAGGTCCAAAGATTAAGGCTTAAAGATTGTGCACCATAACGGTTAGATTGTTGTAGTAAATAATTAGACTTATACACTGCAAGTGCCACTTTATGCACTTAAAAAGGGGAAAGTTTTCGTCCGGGGACAAAAATCTCATTAAATTTCACTCTTGCCATATTTACAAGTGTTATCTAGATGATTAAACAAACCCAACTGGCTGCCGAGGTATTGCATACCATGTGCCCGACAGTGAAATCCCCTATAAACCTTTGTTTTCACCTCACAGCTTTTTGAAAAACTAGAAAATTTTCTAAATAGAAAAATCCGCACCGCATCGCTAGCTGCCACGCCGGACATATGTATAAACAGTGAACTACTTCCTTTATTTCTATTTTATTTAGCCAGGCTCCTGAAGAGGGTGGTTCTACCAACGTGGGTAATTCATTACCTGCTGGATACTATGGTTGCGATTTTGGAATTTACAGCTTTGACATTTCATTAATTATCTGACACTTGCTATGTATATGGTAAGATGTAAACTGACATTGTGGTATTTTTGCCTATTGTGAAATATTATTGGCCTATCTTGATAACTGAACAGAAATCATAATTTTAAATCTGAAAGAAATGATGTCATACATTCTTATCACATCAACAAAATAGACGGAATTGCCAAAAATAGCAAGCTACATCACCAACAATGTGCATCACAATTCAGGTCCGTTATTGGTTTCTTAAAATACATTTATTTCTAATGTAAAGGTAGCCTTGCCACAGGCGTTTATATGTATAATATAGACAGATCTGTTTGATTGCATTATAAGTATTTTTCATAATGCTCTCATACATTTACTTAGCCTAGCTTGCTGAGGAGACTAGAAAGGCCTCTGATACAGTGTGCATTATGGCAAAAAATATTTCATGTTTGCATTATGGTTGAGACAGGCCAGGCTAATGTAAAGGGGTCTATGGTGGTAAGTATTAAACAACATTGTAGCCTTACTTAAGACTTTACTGAACAGATATACCGGTATTTATTTTTTAAATATGTGTTTCTTCTGAGAAGTACTCATTTTTATGGTGTACAAGTTGTGCCAACTTGTGGTCTCGATAATGCAGACAATGTGTTGAAAGATACATTAAATTCTTTATTAAGTTGGGTTTTGTATCACTTTCAAGAGATTTTATTGACGTAATAATATGTAGATGAAAAGCAGCGCAAACTAGTTGCTTGCTATTTTTACACAGAACCTTATTACTCTCCTCATCCTCAGTAAATCAATATTAATTAAGGTCCAAAGATTAAGGCTTAAAGATTGTGCACCATAACTTGTTAGATTGTTGTAGTAAATAATTAGACTTATACACTGCAAGTGCCACTTTATGCACTTAAAAAGGGGAAAGTTTTCATCCTGGGACAAAAATCTCATTAAATTTCACTCTTGCCATATTTACAAGTGTTATCTAGATGATTAAACAAACCCAACTGGCTGCCGAGGTATTGCATACCATGTGCCCGACAGTGAAATCCCCTATAAACCTTTGTTTTCACCTCACAGCTTTTTGAAAAACTAGAAAATTTTCTAAATAGAAAAATCCGCACCGCATCGCTAGCTGCCACGCCGGACATATGTATAAACAGTGAACTACTTCCTTTATTTCTATTTTATTTAGCCAGGCTCCTGAAGAGGGTGGTTCTACCAACGTGGGTAATTCATTACCTGCTGGATACTATGGTTGCGATTTTGGAATTTACAGCTTTGACATTTCATTAATTATCTGACACTTGCTATGTATATGGTAAGATGTAAACTGCTCATTGACCTCTCGACTCTGGCCTTTAAATAAAAATTAAATAATGTGCATGTTACAAATCATATAAGCTCTCTAAAATACACAAGCCTCACACAAGGTTAAGCTGCAACAAACATTCTACATAGTTTGACAACTCTAACACAAAATTACTAGCCTTTCTCAAAGGAAGCCTCTTTCTTATTTGGATAAAACTTTCAGTGAACATAAGGGATGAGACGGTACAAAAATATGTACATCGGTAGGTCGCCAATGCAAAACCGTACCAATTCCAGAATTCTACATTTTAGTACACCCCAAACAAACATGAACGTCTCCTTTTCACGACATCGCAATAAAAGTGGCCAAATGCACGAAATATGAGATAAAAAGTTAAAATATCTTCAGATTTCTTGTTTGTTCCCTAGATTTTAAGTTTTCCTTCAATTATAAATTATAAATTGTCGTAACCACAACATGGTAGTTCTACTCAATGTAATCACTATTACTATCAAATGCATGTAAATTGGGGATAAAACCATTTCATTTCTTCAGATTTTGAGTATGTTTCTAATATTTTAACTCTTGCTTCCATTATATGTGCTGACAAGCGAAGTGGCGGTTGTAAAATCTCATCACGGTATTTCAGTAAAATGCTCTCGATACCAAAATACCGGAACTACCGTCCCATCCCTAGTGATCATCATACTGTCTTACACATACTGATTTTCAGATACAGTGAGCCAACACCTCTTAACATATACAAGGACTTTATGAATCCCCAGTCCTTCTATATATGTTTTGAAAATACTTTCTGATACAAAGCTGAGCCTTTAGAAAGGCTACGAAATGATCATTGCATACACAAACAAAAAGACATATTTAGAGTTCACATGTTCATGAATCACACTATCAATGGAGGTATACTTAAAACAAGCAGCTGTATCATGTATTGGTCAGTAATATATCTAGAAGTGGACTACAAGCAATTATTAAATTGTAAGTATACAAAGATTTTGTTGTCTTTCTCATTTGCCCCCTTCTAATAACAATGGTGATATGCTATACCTATAATTTATGAGCTACTAAATACCATGTAGAGCCTTAAATTCTAAGCAATATTTTGGACAGCCTATTTTTCCTGTCCTCGGCTGTTTTGATGTTTCAAAATGCAAGTATTGGAGAAAAACCTTATATTCTGAAAAATTACAAATTCAAATGGGCTACACATTAATATCCCAGATGACAACCAAATTTCTTTGTTGTGAATAGACAAAGTAAAAACATTTTTTTTTCACAGATGATACTTTCATTTTAAAAAATGATTCTTTGTTTACTTAAAATTATTGTCAACCTTAACAGTAAATTTAGCTTTTTTGTACTAACATAGTCATTGTGCTTTCTTACAATGCAGTTCTTTTTAAATTTCACTCTCACAGCAAAATTTAAACTATATTTAATGTAATCTGATATGTCTTTCTCTTTAGTCTAAGGTTTCATTTTTTAATTACTTAGATCTTTAAGTAAAATTTCACATATAAACTGCTTCATTATTTCACTCTCAAACTGATTTACGACCTTGAGGTCATATTAAGTCATTGATGCAATTAAAACCCCACAAATGTGTTGATTGAATGAAACTTCGATAACATTTGCTTTACTTTATTTCTCTGTTTATTCTTAGATATGATGAACAACAGATAGATCCCATTAAACAGAAAGATGACAGTTCTTCCCTATCTCTCAATGCTCCTTTCCTTCCTGAGTATAATTTACCACATCTGTACCTCCCAAGCTATACCTTCTCTGTACAAGGCAATGATCAGCAGTGGTTTCCAAACAGTTACTCCTCACTCTGAACCAGGAACCTGGAACTCTACGTTGACGATGAAGGTGGTCACCAATGATGGTAAGGTGGTAAGCCACAACCTTGGATTAAACCTCTCCACAGAACTTGTGATGGACACTTATCATCACTTTGTTGCATTCAATAACCTCACACTAAAGACAGAGTTCCGCAAAATAAATGTTTTAGCCAACATTTTGGACCTCACAGAAATTTATGATATAGCGACAGAAGGCCTTAGTCATCAGGATGTCTTGGATTATATCTCTCAAATGGCAAGATTTACCCATTACCAACCTCAGTTAACACTCCGTCATTATGACCCCTCCATAGGCTACAAACACTTTGTCTGGGTTAGTCTGACACCAAATGGGGTCAATGTACTGGATGAATTGACATTTAATACTGGCAGGCCCCTTGTGATCACCACCCGGGAACTAGAAAATCAGAAAATGTACCGAGATGTTGAATGCGTCATTGAAAGTGCAATCACTGCTAATGGATACGTGAGGGCCTTGCCCAATGGCCGCCTAGGTCTCTCACCATTAAATATCACTAAGGGAGCTGCTTTTCTGGTGAGGCAATATCTGGGATTCACCTCAAATGTCCAGAGGGAATACAAAGAATTCGAGGATGGCACCAGTGTGCACGTGCAAATCTTCCTCCCAGAACGATGGCCGAATGGTAGTGCGAGGTCTCCAAATTTGGGAAAAGCAGCATATGTATCACGGGGATACAAAGAGAATGTCTTTGTCAGTACTAAAGGGTCACAAATTAACAATTTTGCTCTCAGTGAAAAAGATCCTCGCTTCTTTTATACGATGAAACTTCAGGGGACTGACTTCAGCGTGTTCTTGAGCACATCTAAATTAGATCATTATCTTGCAGTCCGAATGCCAGACCGGGAACTCTACCTGCAGAACGTCCCTCACCTACAAGACTTTGAACGGGGCTATGACAATGCTAAGTTTAAGGTGTTTCAAATTGGAAAGCATTTGAACTTTTATGCCAAGGGCGGAGACTAACCATGTTTTGTGCAAATTTAGGGATTATCAATAAGGTGAAAGTAAAATTCTGCATATTCAATAAAAGGTAATTTAAATAGGCTAGTGATAAAAACCCACAAAATGGTGTAAACTGCACATTGCTAAGTTATAATGCTAGCTAAAATGATAATTTCACTACACTCTCAACAAATGTTTAAAAATATAAAGGGCACTAGCTTACGACAGTCAGTGTTTATCATGGTTTTATTGAAATGATTAGTAAATAAATAAGTAAAAGATTATTTACACCAGTAAACAATCATAAACCATCCAGTTAGTTCCATTTTGTGTGGTACTAGTCATAAACACTAAAACAAGATATTACATATATATTTGTTGTTCAACAGAATTAACTGTACAATTGATTTCAACCTGATGTGTTCATACCTTAATAAACCATATATATTTTTTGTTCAACAGGATTAACTGTACAATTGATTTCAACCTGATGTGTTCATACCTCAATAAACCATACTTTTTTGTTCAACAGAATTAACTGTACAATTGATTTCAACCCAATGTGTTCATACGTTAATAAACCATATATATTTTTTGTTCAACAAGATTAACTGTACAATTGATTCAACCTAATGTGTTCATACCTTAATAAACCAAAGAATTTATAGTGTGTTTTTCATTCAATGGTTTATACCAGTGAAATATACTTGGACTTCCAGTCCTGGGGGTACAGTTCTGTGGTGTGGAACACATTCAACAACTGGCTCCCCTGTCCTGAGTTTGAATCCCGGTCCCTGCCTGAAGTGGGAAATGTTGGTGGTTGCTTGTGGGTCCCCAAATGGTTATCAGTGCTAAACTGCTAATATACCCTGGGTTGGTACTCACAAAAGGGATCAGGCTCAAGTTGAGCCAAAAATCAGCTCAGGTTTACCACTGTTTATTCAAAATTTGAGCTGATTTTTGGCTCAGCTTGAGCTTGATCCCATTTGTGAATATGGCCCCTGATACACACAGACACTTCTCTCTTATATACCCTCAGCTGCTCCCTGTAATACCAGTGGTGTTAAACTAAAAACAATGGATTAAATGAACCTTTGAAATATACATTTGGACCCAATTAAAAAAAAACATGTTAGACCTGACATTGGACTCATAGGCATAAACTGTGTAACGTGGGGGGAAATTGTACTTATGTTTAAAATGTTAGCGAAATTTGCTGGAATTTATTTTCACTAATGGGAAGTTCCCACTGAAGAGATGAACACAGATTCAAATTTTACTGGGAAAGTCATTTTCACTGTCCAAAGTAATCAATTTTCAATATCCGAAGCTATCTATTTTCAATATTCAAAGTAATCAGCTTAACAGATAAAACTAATACTAGGTGAAAAGTGACTTACTTACAAAGCCCCAATCTCCCAGTTCTAATCTTTTTTTGTGAAAGTCGGGTAAACACTGTTTACAACCCTAGAACCAAGTAAATTCCCCCCAAAAAATAATATAATGCAACTTTATGGTCACCTTAAAGCAAAGTTGTGCTCACCTCACCTAAATCTGTAATCATAACCATAAGGGTCATGCGACCCTTAACCCTTTGTTTGTACATAGTTAAACCTTAACTTAAGGTAACCTTATCATATCATCCTTATCTCTCATTAAGGTGACAATCCTAAACCTCTAGGACCAATAATAAGCAAGTTATAAGCACTTTTAAGTTTGGTTACCCTCGTTTGACCAAATCCGACCACACCAAAGATTCCCAGCTCATGATTTCCTATAGGTTGTTTTACCAACCCAAACCTCTATGACCCATAATAAGCGAGTTTAATGAGCACTTGAAGGAGTGGCCCAAGGTTAAATCTGACCACACCAGAAGATTCCAAGCCCATGATTGGCCATAGGTTGCTTTCACAACCCAAACCTCTAGGACCAATAATAAGCAAGTTATAAGCACTTTTAAGTTTGGCTATGCTTGTTTGACCTTGCAAGAGAGGCCCAAGGTCAAATCTGACCACACCAAATGATTCCCAGCCATGATTTCCTGTAGATTGGTTTATCATCCCAAACCTCTAGGACCAATAATAAGTGAGTTGTAAGCACTTTTAGGCTTGTCTATTCTCGTTTGACCTTGAAGGAGAGGCCCAAGGTCAAATCTGACCACACCCAGATTTCCAGCCCATCATTTCCTATAGGCTGGTTTTTACAAATGAGTTATAAGCATTTTCAGTGTTCACTCTCGAGCGCGATTTCACGAGTTTGTACACACTCTAGGGCGAGTTGTCACAATACCAACTCACCAACGCGTCTGCACTGTCACTACCAGGCGAAACACTCAAAACTAACTCTATTATCGGAAGCGACATACATATTTCCTCATAGAAATGGCTGAGAAAGACATCAAAGTGTGTTTATTTTATTTGATACATCCAGCTAACAATACTTCACGTGAGAATTAAGTATTCCCGTGAGATTTCAGTGCTTTTTATTGAATTTTTAACTTGACTTCTGCATATGGTTTCACAGACGAAACAACTACTGACCAAAGAAATTTGTCTTTTATCGGAAGTGACGACATACATATTCCCTCATAGACATGGGTGAGATAGACATGAAAGTGAGTTTATATTATTTGATACATCCAGCTACCAGTAATTCACGTGAGAATTCGGTATTCCTTTGGGATTTCAGTGCTTATTTTTGTTGAATTTTTAAGTCGTCTTCTGCATGTAGTTTCACAGGCGAAACAGTCGAAACAACTACTGACCAAAGAAATTTGTATGTTATTGGAAGAGACAAAATATATATTTGTTCAAAGAAAACAGTAAAATTTTTAATAAATTGACAAATAGAAATAGTGTTAATTAATTTATTTGAACTTTTAGCTTAGCATTTATTTTATTTTTTAAATAAAGTGGATTTTATGCAATCCCAAATTGGAATTAAATATTCCAAAATTTCAAAGCATGTCTCACATTATTTCACAGTTGTCTCACCTTTTAAAGTGAAGGGAGACAGTCTGTCTCGCACTGAGTTTTGACGAGAGCGAACACTGCACTTTTAAGTTTGGCTATCCTTGTTTGACCTTGAAGGAGGGGCCCAAGTTCAAATCTGACCACACCAAAAGACTCCCAGCCCATGATTTCCTACAGGTTGATTTCACATTCGAAATCTCTAGGACCAATAATTAGAGAGTTCAAGGCATAATTTTAACAAATTTTTTATCAACCGATGATCAAGCACCCGTCAATCAGTCAATTATGGCCCAATTGATCCCAATATGAACTGGCGCCTAGAATCTTATGTCAGGAATTTGCTTACCAAATTTTGTGACCCACACCTAGTACTTTCTGAGAAAATCTGGTGAAAAAGGAATTTAAAAAAAATGTATTTTAATTTGATAATGTGACCTTAATAAAGGTCAAAGGTCAAATTTATGCTTGTCAAAAATTGTTCCCATGCCTATAGAAGATAACTGCCAAATATCATTAGGATAGGCCAAATATGAAGGAGATATTCAGGGGACATGATTATGTGGCGGCTGACTGAAAACTGGGGGTGAAAGCAATAAGCGTCTCCTTTTCAAGGGATGCTTAATTATCTGTTTTGCATGCATTTTATATATCTGTAGAGGAATGTAATGACATAAAGCACTGTGTTCAGATGTTCACAAATTAACTTATATGTAGTAATTTTTATTAGCATATATTTTGCCTGGATGCACATTCCAATTTAAATACCATCACAAGAAACTTTGACAAATCATGAAAATTGTTAAAACCCTTCTAAAGGTGCCCAATACTCAGAACTGCAGATAAAGGTCTGCAATTTCGCTTATTTCGGCATATAAAAATTAGAAAGTAACTGAATAATATATTGCAACAAAATACTAAAATCCTCACAATTTCTGGGACAAGGACGAAATACCCATTTTTGTAAAAAAAATCTAAAAAAATCAATTGTCTGTTGTTTGTGTCCATTGTTTTGTGCAATAAAAGCTTATATAAAACAAGACCACTGCCATGGTATGTATCTCTCGCCGAGCATTACAGGGGAAGAAACACCTTTTCTGAGATAGTCACAATTTTTTCATTTTCCGCTAAAAACCATGATGGCCGCCAAAAGTGGTGAAAACTGAAATTTTCCCCTAGGCACAGAATACTGTTTTACTACCCTGTGGGTCCAAAATTCGCATGAAATCGCTCTATCTCTTACCATTTCGAAGATATTTTCAATGTTTATTTTGGCGAAAATTGAAATTTTTTCCCCTTTGCATATTATACTCTTGAAATTTTTTGCCTTTGCATAGGACACTCTTATATTACCCTTCGGATAAAAAATTCACTCTTAATCGCTCTATCTCTTATGGTTATCGAGATATTCACACTTTTTCATTTTCTGCTAAATTCAAAGATGGCCGCCAAAAGTGGCGAAAATTGAAATTTTTCCCCTTTGCATAGGGCACTCTTGTACTGCCCTGAGGATCAAAAATTCGCCCCAAAACACTCTATCTCGTACAGTTTTCGAGATATTCACACTTTTTCATGTTCTGCAAAAATCCAAGATGGCCGCCAAAAGTGGCAAAAATTGAATATTTTCCCCTTTGCATAGGATACTGTTGTACCATCCTGTGGGTCAAAAATTCGCTCAAAATTCCTCTATCTCTTATGGTTTTCGAGATATTCACACTTTTTCATTTTCCGCAAAAATCCAAGATGGCCGCCAAAAGTGGCGAAAATTAAAATTTTTCTGTTTCGCATAGGACACCCTTGTACTACCCTGTGGGTCAAAAATTCGCTTGAAATCACTCTATCTCTTACTGTTTTCGAGATATTCACACTTTTTCATTTTCCACAAAAATCCAAGATAGCCGCCAAAAGTGGCAAAAATGGAAAATTTTCTCCTTTGCATAGGATACTCTTGTACTACAATGCGGGCCAAAAATTCGCTCAAAATCGCTCTATCTCTTACGGTTTTCGAGATATTCACACTTTTTCATTTTCCGCTAAAATCCAAGATGGCCGCCAAAAGTGGCGAAAATTGAAATTTTTCCCCTTACATAGGACACTCTTGTTCTACCCTGTGGATCAAAAATTCACTCGAAATCGCTCTATCTCTTACGGTTTTCGAGATAGTCACACTTTTTCATTTTCCGCAAAATTCCAAGATGGCCGCCAAAAGTGACAAAAATGGAAAATTTCCCCCTTTGCATAGGACACTCTTTTACTACCCTGTGGGTCAAAAATTCGCTCGAAATCACTCTATCTTTTATGGTTTTCGAGATATTCACACTTTTTCATTTTCCGCAAAATTCCAAGATGGCCGCCAAAAGTGGCGAAAATTGAAATTTTTCCCCCTTGCATAGGACACTCTTGTACTACCCTGTGGGCCAAAAATTAGCTCGAAATCGCTCTATCTCTTACGGTTTTCGAGATATTCACACTTTTTCATTTTCCGCAAAAATCCAAGATGGCCGCCAAAAGTGGCGAAAATTAAAATTTTTCTGTTTCACATAGGACACCCTTGTACTACCCTGTGGGTCAAAAATTCGCTTGAAATCACTCTATCTCTTACCGTTTTCGAGATATTCACACTTTTTCATTTTCCACAAAAATCCAAGATAGCCGCCAAAAGTGGTAAAAATGGAAAATTTTCTCCTTTGCATAGGATACTCTTGTACTACAATGCGGGCCAAAAATTCGCTCAAAATCGCTCTATCTCTTACGGTTTTCGAGATATTCACACTTTTTCATTTTCCGCTAAAATCCAAGATGGCCGCCAAAAGCGGCGAAAATTGAAATTTTTCCCCTTTGCATAGGACACTCTTGTTCTACCCTATGGGTCAAAAATTCACTCGAAATGGCTCTATCTCTTACAGTTTTCAAGATATTCACACTTTTTCATTTTCTTCAAAAATCCAAGATGGCCGCCAAAAGTGGCGAAAATTGAAATTTTTCCCCTTACATAGGACACTCTTGTTCTACCCTGTGGATCAAAAATTCACTCGAAATCGCTCTATCTCTTACGGTTTTCGAGATAGTCACACTTTTTCATTTTCCGCAAAATTCCAAGATGGCCGCCAAAAGTGACAAAAATGGAAAATTTCCCCCTTTGCATAGGACACTCTTTTACTACCCTGTGGGTCAAAAATTCGCTCGAAATCACTCTATCTTTTATGGTTTTCGAGATATTCACACTTTTTCATTTTCCGCAAAATTCCAAGATGGCCGCCAAAAGTGGCGAAAATTGAAATTTTTCCCCCTTGCATAGGACACTCTTGTACTACCCTGTGGGCCAAAAATTAGCTCGAAATCGCTCTATCTCTTACGGTTTTCGAGATATTCACACTTTTTCATTTTCCGCAAAAATCCAAGATGGCCGCCAAAAGTGGCGAAAATTAAAATTTTTCTGTTTCGCATAGGACACCCTTGTACTACCCTGTGGGTCAAAAATTCGCTTGAAATCACTCTATCTCTTACCGTTTTCGAGATATTCACACTTTTTCATTTTCCACAAAAATCCAAGATAGCCGCCAAAAGTGGCAAAAATGGAAAATTTTCTCCTTTGCATAGGATACTCTTGTACTACAATGCGGGCCAAAAATTCGCTCAAAATCGCTCTATCTCTTACGGTTTTCGAGATATTCACACTTTTTCATTTTCCGCTAAAATCCAAGATGGCCGCCAAAAGCGGCGAAAATTGAAATTTTTCCCCTTTGCATAGGACACTCTTGTTCTACCCTGTGGGTCAAAAATTCACTCGAAATGGCTCTATCTCTTACAGTTTTCAAGATATTCACACTTTTTCATTTTCTTCAAAAATCCAAGATGGCCGCCAAAAGTGGCGAAAATTGAAATTTTTCCCCTTACATAGGACACTCTTGTTCTACCCTGTGGATCAAAAATTCACTCGAAATCGCTCTATCTCTTACGGTTTTCGAGATAGTCACACTTTTTCATTTTCCGCAAAATTCCAAGATGGCCGCCAAAAGTGACAAAAATGGAAAATTTCCCCCTTTGCATAGGACACTCTTTTACTACCCTGTGGGTCAAAAATTCGCTCGAAATCACTCTATCTTTTATGGTTTTCGAGATATTCACACTTTTTCATTTTCCGCAAAATTCCAAGATGGCCGCCAAAAGTGGCGAAAATTGAAATTTTTCCCCCTTGCATAGGACACTCTTGTACTACCCTGTGGGCCAAAAATTAGCTCGAAATCGCTCTATCTCTTACGGTTTTCGAGATATTCACACTTTTTCATTTTCCGCAAAAATCCAAGATGGCCGCCAAAAGTGGCGAAAATTAAAATTTTTCTGTTTCGCATAGGACACCCTTGTACTACCCTGTGGGTCAAAAATTCGCTTGAAATCACTCTATCTCTTACCGTTTTCGAGATATTCACACTTTTTCATTTTCCACAAAAATCCAAGATAGCCGCCAAAAGTGGTAAAAATGGAAAATTTTCTCCTTTGCATAGGATACTCTTGTACTACAATGCGGGCCAAAAATTCGCTCAAAATCGCTCTATCTCTTACGGTTTTCGAGATATTCACACTTTTTCATTTTCCGCTAAAATCCAAGATGGCCGCCAAAAGCGGCGAAAATTGAAATTTTTCCCCTTTGCATAGGACACTCTTGTTCTACCCTGTGGGTCAAAAATTCACTCGAAATGGCTCTATCTCTTACAGTTTTCAAGATATTCACACTTTTTCATTTTCTTCAAAAATCCAAGATGGCCGCCAAAAGTGGCGAAAATTGAAATTTTTCCCCTTACATAGGACACTCTTGTTCTACCCTGTGGATCAAAAATTCACTCGAAATCGCTCTATCTCTTACGGTTTTCGAGATAGTCACACTTTTTCATTTTCCGCAAAATTCCAAGATGGCCGCCAAAAGTGACAAAAATGGAAAATTTCCCCCTTTGCATAGGACACTCTTTTACTACCCTGTGGGTCAAAAATTCGCTCGAAATCACTCTATCTTTTATGGTTTTCGAGATATTCACACTTTTTCATTTTCCGCAAAATTCCAAGATGGCCGCCAAAAGTGGCGAAAATTGAAATTTTTCCCCCTTGCATAGGACACTCTTGTACTACCCTGTGGGCCAAAAATTAGCTCGAAATCGCTCTATCTCTTACGGTTTTCGAGATATTCACACTTTTTCATTTTCCGCAAAAATCCAAGATGGCCGCCAAAAGTGGCGAAAATTAAAATTTTTCTGTTTCGCATAGGACACCCTTGTACTACCCTGTGGGTCAAAAATTCGCTTGAAATCACTCTATCTCTTACCGTTTTCGAGATATTCACACTTTTTCATTTTCCACAAAAATCCAAGATAGCCGCCAAAAGTGGCAAAAATGGAAAATTTTCTCCTTTGCATAGGATACTCTTGTACTACAATGCGGGCCAAAAATTCGCTCAAAATCGCTCTATCTCTTACGGTTTTCGAGATATTCACACTTTTTCATTTTCCGCTAAAATCCAAGATGGCCGCCAAAAGCGGCGAAAATTGAAATTTTTCCCCTTTGCATAGGACACTCTTGTTCTACCCTGTGGGTCAAAAATTCACTCGAAATGGCTCTATCTCTTACAGTTTTCAAGATATTCACACTTTTTCATTTTCTTCAAAAATCCAAGATGGCCGCCAAAAGTGGCGAAAATTGAAATTTTTCCCCTTACATAGGACACTCTTGTTCTACCCTGTGGATCAAAAATTCACTCGAAATCGCTCTATCTCTTACGGTTTTCGAGATAGTCACACTTTTTCATTTTCCGCAAAATTCCAAGATGGCCGCCAAAAGTGACAAAAATGGAAAATTTCCCCCTTTGCATAAGACACTCTTTTACTACCCTGTGGGTCAAAAATTCGCTCGAAATCACTCTATCTTTTATGGTTTTCGAGATATTCACACTTTTTCATTTTCCGCAAAATTCCAAGATGGCCGCCAAAAGTGGCGAAAATTGAAATTTTTCCCCCTTGCATAGGACACTCTTGTACTACCCTGTGGGCCAAAAATTAGCTCGAAATCGCTCTATCTCTTACGGTTTTCGAGATATTCACACTTTTTCATTTTCCGCAAAAATCCAAGATGGCCGCCAAAAGTGGCGAAAATTAAAATTTTTCTGTTTCGCATAGGACACCCTTGTACTACCCTGTGGGTCAAAAATTCGCTTGAAATCACTCTATCTCTTACCGTTTTCGAGATATTCACACTTTTTCATTTTCCACAAAAATCCAAGATAGCCGCCAAAAGTGGCAAAAATGGAAAATTTTCTCCTTTGCATAGGATACTCTTGTACTACAATGCGGGCCAAAAATTCGCTCAAAATCGCTCTATCTCTTACGGTTTTCGAGATATTCACACTTTTTCATTTTCCGCTAAAATCCAAGATGGCCGCCAAAAGCGGCGAAAATTGAAATTTTTCCCCTTTGCATAGGACACTCTTGTTCTACCCTGTGGGTCAAAAATTCACTCGAAATGGCTCTATCTCTTACAGTTTTCAAGATATTCACACTTTTTCATTTTCTTCAAAAATCCAAGATGGCCGCCAAAAGTGGCGAAAATTGAAATTTTTCCCCTTACATAGGACACTCTTGTTCTACCCTGTGGATCAAAAATTCACTCGAAATCGCTCTATCTCTTACGGTTTTCGAGATAGTCACACTTTTTCATTTTCCGCAAAATTCCAAGATGGCCGCCAAAAGTGACAAAAATGGAAAATTTCCCCCTTTGCATAGGACACTCTTTTACTACCCTGTGGGTCAAAAATTCGCTCGAAATCACTCTATCTTTTATGGTTTTCGAGATATTCACACTTTTTCATTTTCCGCAAAATTCCAAGATGGCCGCCAAAAGTGGCGAAAATTGAAATTTTTCCCCCTTGCATAGGACACTCTTGTACTACCCTGTGGGCCAAAAATTAGCTCGAAATCGCTCTATCTCTTACGGTTTTCGAGATATTCACACTTTTTCATTTTCCGCAAAAATCCAAGATGGCCGCCAAAAGTGGCGAAAATTAAAATTTTTCTGTTTCGCATAGGACACCCTTGTACTACCCTGTGGGTCAAAAATTCGCTTGAAATCACTCTATCTCTTACCGTTTTCGAGATATTCACACTTTTTCATTTTCCACAAAAATCCAAGATAGCCGCCAAAAGTGGCAAAAATGGAAAATTTTCTCCTTTGCATAGGATACTCTTGTACTACAATGCGGGCCAAAAATTCGCTCAAAATCGCTCTATCTCTTACGGTTTTCGAGATATTCACACTTTTTCATTTTCCGCTAAAATCCAAGATGGCCGCCAAAAGCGGCGAAAATTGAAATTTTTCCCCTTTGCATAGGACACTCTTGTTCTACCCTGTGGGTCAAAAATTCACTCGAAATGGCTCTATCTCTTACAGTTTTCAAGATATTCACACTTTTTCATTTTCTTCAAAAATCCAAGATGGCCGCCAAAAGTGGCGAAAATTGAAATTTTTCCCCTTACATAGGACACTCTTGTTCTACCCTGTGGATCAAAAATTCACTCGAAATCGCTCTATCTCTTACGGTTTTCGAGATAGTCACACTTTTTCATTTTCCGCAAAATTCCAAGATGGCCGCCAAAAGTGACAAAAATGGAAAATTTCCCCCTTTGCATAAGACACTCTTTTACTACCCTGTGGGTCAAAAATTCGCTCGAAATCACTCTATCTTTTATGGTTTTCGAGATATTCACACTTTTTCATTTTCCGCAAAATTCCAAGATGGCCGCCAAAAGTGGCGAAAATTGAAATTTTTCCCCCTTGCATAGGACACTCTTGTACTACCCTGTGGGCCAAAAATTAGCTCGAAATCGCTCTATCTCTTACGGTTTTCGAGATATTCACACTTTTTCATTTTCCGCAAAAATCCAAGATGGCCGCCAAAAGTGGCGAAAATTAAAATTTTTCTGTTTCGCATAGGACACCCTTGTACTACCCTGTGGGTCAAAAATTCGCTTGAAATCACTCTATCTCTTACCGTTTTCGAGATATTCACACTTTTTCATTTTCCACAAAAATCCAAGATAGCCGCCAAAAGTGGCAAAAATGGAAAATTTTCTCCTTTGCATAGGATACTCTTGTACTACAATGCGGGCCAAAAATTCGCTCAAAATCGCTCTATCTCTTACGGTTTTCGAGATATTCACACTTTTTCATTTTCCGCTAAAATCCAAGATGGCCGCCAAAAGCGGCGAAAATTGAAATTTTTCCCCTTTGCATAGGACACTCTTGTTCTACCCTGTGGGTCAAAAATTCACTCGAAATGGCTCTATCTCTTACAGTTTTCAAGATATTCACACTTTTTCATTTTCTTCAAAAATCCAAGATGGCCGCCAAAAGTGGCGAAAATTGAAATTTTTCCCCTTACATAGGACACTCTTGTTCTACCCTGTGGATCAAAAATTCACTCGAAATCGCTCTATCTCTTACGGTTTTCGAGATAGTCACACTTTTTCATTTTCCGCAAAATTCCAAGATGGCCGCCAAAAGTGACAAAAATGGAAAATTTCCCCCTTTGCATAGGACACTCTTTTACTACCCTGTGGGTCAAAAATTCGCTCGAAATCACTCTATCTTTTATGGTTTTCGAGATATTCACACTTTTTCATTTTCCGCAAAATTCCAAGATGGCCGCCAAAAGTGGCGAAAATTGAAATTTTTCCCCCTTGCATAGGACACTCTTGTACTACCCTGTGGGCCAAAAATTAGCTCGAAATCGCTCTATCTCTTACGGTTTTCGAGATATTCACACTTTTTCATTTTCCGCAAAATTCCAAGATGGCCGCCAAAAGTGACAAAAATGGAAAATTTCCCCCTTTGCATAGGACACTCTTTTACTACCCTGTGGGTCAAAAATTCGCTCGAAATCACTCTATCTTTTACGGTTTTCGAGATATTCACACTTTTTCATTTTCGGCTAAAATCCAAGATGGCTGCCAAAAGCGGCGAGAATTGAAATTTTCCCCCCTTGCATAGGACACTCTTGTACTACCCTGTGGGTCAAAAATTCGCTCGAAATTGCTCTATCTCTTGTGGTTTGCGAGATATTTGCGATGTTTCACGTTTTCACTAAAAGTAGCAATAAAGTAGCCATTACTCACTTGTACATTGAGCAACAGTTGTGAAACTTAAATATGTTACAGTGCACAAAAAAGTAGATGAACAACATATTTGAGAGAAATTGTGTAGCTGCAATACTTTTGAAGATATAAGGCATTTACTCATTGTGGTTATCATTAAAAATTGACAAAGTAGCTATTACTCGCTTAGCTATGGAGATACACTTCCAAACTACTGACCATGTTGTAGCTGTGGAGAAAGTAGCTGAACAACATATTGGAACAAAATACTCTAAATGCAATAGTTTGACAGTTATAAGCCATATAATTATATTAGGTAAAAGTGGTACTACTCACTCAAAAGTAGGCCAAAGTTCACCAAACCCCTCAGCATTGGACACTGTTATACCACCCTGTGGATTAAAAATTTGCTCAAAATTGCTCTATCTGTTACGGTTTCCGAGATATTTGTGATTTTTCACATTTTTCTTAAAAGTAGCAATAAAGTAGCCATTACTCACTTGTACATTGAGCAACAGTTGTTAAACTTAAATATGTGACAGTTCACAAAAAAGTAGGTGAACAACATATTTGAGAGAAATTGTGTAGCTGCAATACTTTTGAAGATATAAGCCATTTGCTCATTATGGTTATCATTAAAAATTGACAAAGTAGCTATTACTCACTTAGCTATGGAGATACACTTCCAAACTACTGACCACGTTGTAGCTGTGGAGAAAGAAGCTGAACAACATATTGGAACAAAATACTCTAAATGCAATAGTTTGAGAGTTATAAGCCGTATAATTATATTAGGTAAAAGTGCTATTACTCACTCAAAAGTAGGCCAAAGTTCACCAAACCCAAAAAATATTGAAGAGCGTAAAAATTCATTAGGACAAGTAATTTACCAAAAATGTGTATCTGTAGTAGTTTCAGAGAAAACTGTGTGACACACGCACGCACGCACAGACGCACGTAAGCACGCAAACTATAATCT
The DNA here is from genome assembly GCA_964017235.1 of Sabellastarte sp. h YS-2021. Taxonomy (NCBI): domain Eukaryota; kingdom Metazoa; phylum Annelida; class Polychaeta; order Sabellida; family Sabellidae; genus Sabellastarte; species Sabellastarte sp. h YS-2021. Next base: position 21,624,215 of record OZ024927.1, read on the forward strand.
CCCGCCGGCGAGCTGGGTGGGAGATAACAAAAGCCATAGGCATTGTAACACCCTCTGCCTCTAGAATCATTGCACACAATATCTTCTATTCTATTCTATTTTATTCTGTACTTTTATAGCGCTTAATCTCTGCAAGGCAGACTCTATGGCGCAACACCAAAAATCAAGTTTAAGAAATCATCTGTCCATAGCCGTTGCCAAGTCCAGTACCACGGAGACGCCGGATAGAGCGTATGCTAAGGTGGGAATGCCTTGTGGAAGAGATATGATTTTAACCTTTTCCTGAAACAGGTGAGAGTTGGGGCAGAACGTACCTCATTAGGCAAATGATTCCAGACTGTGGGGGCATCAAAAGCAAAGCTATGGCCAAAGTGATTTTTGGATTTATGTACAGATGGACAGAATTGAGGAACCTCCAGGAACCTTTTATCTGGATGGTTGTATCTTGTACTATATCTTCCACAACGAGTGGGCAGAAGAGGGCCAAAGTAACTGGGATGACCACTGTGAAGAAACTTATAAACTAGAGTGGCAGTTTTGAAGATACAGCGAGATTCAACTGGGAGCCAATGGAGTCGTTTGAGAATAGGAGATGCCCGCGTGTATTTGTTACAGTTTGTGACAATCCTGGCAAGTGTATTTTGAATACACTGTAGTTTACGCATATTGAGACTGGACAGACTCCTGAAGAGAGAGTTGCCGTAATCAAGGCGACTGCTCACCAAGGCATTAGCTGCCAGGATAGCAGCCTCATCAGTCAAGTGCTTTCTAACCCGCCTGAGATCACGAATTTGAATGAAGCATGTCTTACAAATATTGCGGACATGGTTAGCAAAGGAAAAATTAGCATCAAACCAGACACCAAGGTTCTTAACAACAACTGCAGGATGCATGAAATTACTAAATATCTTAACTGGGAGATAGGGATCTAATTTCTTGAGTTGTGCATGGGATCCAAAGATGATAAACTCTGTTTTGTCAGGATTTAGTTTGAGCATACTTGACAACATCCATTTTTGAACATCCAGAAGACAAGAATTCAGTTTGTTAAAAGCCAGGGCTGCATTTTTGTGAGAGATATGAATAAACAACTGCGTGTCGTCTGCATAAAAGTGGTATTTGATGTCAGGATGCGTTCCAATAACCTTACTCAAAGGAGTGGTGTATAAGGAGAACAGCATCTCTTGTTACTGGAAATGTTATTCCTAGTAAGGCTGACACATGTCACACCTGAGTTAATGACAGATTATGGAAACAGTAATCCGTGCACAATCTTTGTGTACCCTACTGGCAATTTGGTAGGTAGCTATTGCTTTTACTAATGTCCTATAATCTCAGTGTCTCAGTGTCACACTCTTGTCACTTGATGTTTTTAATCTGCCTTTTTACCTGGAATGATTTAAAATATTAAAGTAATATTCATAGGATTTCTAGGGGGGGAGGTTTTACTTTTACACCAGTCTTCCAACCCATCCCTAGTACATGCCAAATTTTTTTGCACCTACAGTTTTTTGTTCTGAATTGTGACAATGGGGTGTTTTTTCTCAGATGCTTTCGGTCACCTTTAGTTAAGTTTAAGGTTAAGTTAAAGTATCTTAAAATCTTATTCAGTAAAGTCTTAATATGTATGCATGGTTTTGTTACTTAAATCACTACAAAAAGTTTTACACATAAGGCAAAGTCTAAAATTATCACACTTTTGAATGAATTAATAGTTTTTCTGATTTTGAATATTCCCTTTCTTTTTGCCTTTTTATGATACTTCTGCAGGTCTTACACAGTTCTTGCTGCTTTAAGCCTATTTTTGACAGGTTCAAACAGTTTTTGATGCTGACACATCAAAGCAGCTTTTTGACTTCAATAACACAACCCTGTAAGTAAAAACATTCTTATGTTGCTATATAAACATGCGCAATATAAAATATTTTCGACGGCAAATGCACTCAGTCCCTATCAGTTACCTGTCTGTGAAAACGCTCTATTATGTGTAGTGTTTTAAAACATTATTCCATAATGTCCTCAAATGTAACAAATCTATACTGGCACATTTTAGATTCATCGAATCATTCCATGTAAGATTTAACACAATTATTTAATGCTGAATATTAATGTCAGAGACTGTGAACTAAAGAAAGACCAGTCTCTGTATTGCAACCAAGCTGATGAAATCTAATAAAAATAAAGGGTTATAAATTAAAGCCTTTTCACTTGTGATTACTTCAAAACACCACATAATAGTGAGAGAGACTTGGTCTAGAGATGCCGAAACACTTGCAACTAAACTAAACTTCAAAATGAAGCTGTATTATTGCACAAACTAGTATGGCAGAGTGACCACAAACTGTAAGATATATACAGTTTTACCTGTCCAAATTCATCCCTCCATTCACTGTTTCTCTGATGCAGCCAGATGACTTTGAAATGCATCTTAGATTGATCATGCCACTCCAAACCAAACACATTCTTTTGGTTTAATTTGGATATTATCCATTCCCGAAGTCTCTCGTGTGGTACTGTCATGGTTGCTTCAATCAGATTGTGACTGCACTAATTTAATCCAACATATATCCGTGATGGAGTCGAATGATCCACATACATTCAAGATATTTTTCCAGTTTTATCAGATATGGTCACAAAATTAACGTCAATGTTTCAGTGAAATATATGAATTAATATTTAAACACAAATTAATTATCATTAGGCAGAAATATCATTAAGTTTATTAGATAGTTCAAAACACATATTAAACATCATTTCCGCCTTTGATCAATACTATGTAGTATTAAGTACAGTGGTAGTGTTTACTGTACTGTAATATTGATCCACAAACAACAGAACATTCCAGACTGTGTATTGTAGTGTATTGACACTAGCTGTTACCATATAAGTCCATGATATCACTGCAAAGATATGTATGGATTACCACCTGCAAGTCACTATTACAAATCTGAACTATCGGGTGTATTGTTCTTTTCTAATAATGGCATGTTTATCAAGAGACGTCCATTGACATTTCCTGGCAAACCCATCTTATCCAAAAACATAACCAGTGCGAGAAACTTCTCTACGATGAAATAACCACAGGGTATTTCCCGAGTCCAAAAAAGAAACGAAACTTTCGGGGTTTTCCAAAACCGTAGGTATCACGCCAGTAATTGTTTTCTTGTCGGTGCTGTTGATCTTAAGCTGTCTGATTTCAAGTTACAACGTACTAGAATGGAGAATATTTAGTATTTACCATGTTTTGCTACAATCCAGTTTGGTTGATGAGGCCAATAAAAGACCCTTTTACTTCATTCTGATGTTTAAAAATTTATAACACCAGAACTTTGACTACAGGGGTGGACAGCGATTTGCGGGGGACAGCGATTCGCCAATTTCTATTGTACCTCATTTAAAACTAACATCTGTGTTGATACTGAAGGACCTTATAGCATAGAAAAGTGTGCAGCATGTCTTGATACTTTTCTAAGATTTTAGAATTGACAGCATGCATGATTATAAAGACGAATAAAAAAGTTTACATGTCAGTTAGAAATATGCCTAACTAACTGCATCTGACTGGTGCAAAGAGCAGTATGTTCTCTAAACTGTGTCTGGGGTCAATATAAATACTATTTATAACTTCATCATATGCTAGAATACAATGAGAAGAATTGATCTTTAACTTTAATTATTGTTTGCAAAGTTTAACAGTCTTTGTAACTTTTTGGGGAACAGTATAAAATAATCGGCAAAATGCTGTCCACTTTCCAACAGCCCTAATCTTATTGCCATGGGACAAGTTCTATGGGTGTATTTGTACTTATCACAAGATATATTTTATGATGCTACTATCATTTTACAGTTTGAGGAACCTCTTTTCAATTCTAACTTTTATAAAACCACACTGCATATTTGTTCTCAAGAAACTGCATTTTGGTGTTTTTATGGGCGAATCGCTGTCCCCCCTTGTACACATGTACAATGTATGTTGACAAAACTGTTTAGTGAATTATTTTTAAAATGATTACAACACATATAATATTTGGTAAATATCCATAATTCGGTTTTAAATATTTAAGACCACTAACTGGCAACTCTGGCAGTTGTCACTGTTTATACAACTAGATGGAGGCATCCCAGCCAGCACTACATATGAGACCAACAAGGGTCCCAAATGGGTTCTTATATGGGGCCTTTGTGGGCGCCCTATATGGGCCCCAGTCAGTTTTTGCAAACGGTTTTCTGATGGGACCAATATGGTTTATCAATAAGGGTCATATATGGGCCCCATATGGGGCCTTTATTGTGAAATAAATGGGTCCCACATGGGCCCAACTTGTAATTTGAACATGGGGCCCAGATGGTTTTTGCAAATGGTTTGGTGATGGGACCAGTATGGGCTCTGTATATGGGTTATATGTGGGTCTGACAAGGGCACTATATGGTAAACTGCATCCAGGTTCTTATTGGTCCTACATATAGGCTCAGATGTATGGACCGGCTCAGTTTTTAAATGTGCACTACCAACACAAGGTCCATTTGTAGTCCAGCTCGCATGTAATAGAAGCTCAAAAATGAGTTGATCTGTGTGAACAGTCCACAATTTCCTTCACACTTTGCCCACATATTCTGTCTAATATTTTATTACACTTTCATGAAGCCTTTGTAAATAATGCACAATACAATCTTGATTCATACTATACTATTATCCAATTTCCAGAATGTAATTCAAATCATTTCAAGTTCAAAATCTTATGATGTACCACATTTGTGTCTAAGCTTGTCTTATACAGAATACAGAAATGTGTATCAGAAACTCATCACTTAATGATTCACCCAAACCCTTTTTCCAGATGGCCCAAGCAGCTACATAAAAAAACAGCTACATAGCCTTGTCAAGACACAAGTAAACACATGATGAAATCCTCAGTTAACTGATATAATTAAGCACATGCATTATTTGATTAATAAAGATTTTTTTCATTATGAATCCCCACCAAAAATATCATAGTTTATTATTTTAGCCTTATTTACACAATTTTTACAAATTTCATAGATTTCTCACACATATTTATAATCTTTAAATTGTACTGTAATTTGTATCCTAGTGACGGAAGGCTACCCTGTTTTACACCATGGGGTGTTTTCCCATTTTCCTAGCACTGCCTCAAAATACTATCTGTGTGAAAAGATAAACATATCTGTACTGCATGATATAGGGGGTTGGACCTATTAATGACCCCTTGAGTTAAACTAAGAGAAACTAAAATTTTACAGAATTTCCACAACTGTATACTTAGGATTTCTGTACTCTTATACATGAAAAAGGTGTTTGTGGTACATTAAGGTAATATAAACCACTAGATTGTTAATTAGTGAGATATACAGCAAATTTAATTTAATACATTTTTTACAAAAACTTTACAATACATTTACAGAGCTATAAAATGGCTATTGTATGTGATAATAATGAGGGTCCCTTGTGAGAATATTATACCCATTTTTGACCTTCACAGGTCCAACCAATATGCATGTACACTTTTATTTAAAAAGCTTTTGTGGCGAGTTGTTTTTCTCAAATAGGACCTTTTTTATTTTTGGATTTTTTTCATTCAAAATCAGAAGAGAAGTTAATAAAGAACACTTGTTATATATATTTACATTTTTCCTCTAGGATTTATATATGGGACCTATCTGGGACCCTTATACCAGTAAATCATTCATAAAAGTTCATTCTGGGGCCCATATTAAACATTGTGATAATAAATGTTTTGTTTACCACTCTTTACGAAGTCCAAATCAACATGATGCCAAATGAATCTATGATTAAATCTGTTTTATTTTCCTCATTTTGTACTATTTAGGGAACATTAAGTATTTTTATATAAATGGGACCAATATGGGCCCCCTTTGGGCATTCTGTGCCCATATATATCCTTTATAGGACCCATATTGCTATTTGCCCGCCTATAGCCCACATAGGCCCCATATGATCATGCTTGCTGGGATGCCGAGCCTGCTACACAGACATTAACCATCATACTATAATGCACATGAATTAGTGTTACACCGTTTTGCTGCAACAATATTTCAACATTGACTGTATAAGGTCGATGGAGGAACCAAGAGTTGTGATGTTAACCTGAATTGAAGGCAAAATTGGCCCCTGATCTGCTGAATGTATGGAATGTGAAGATGTGTGTGATTGAGTCAGGGAACCAGCAGGTAGAGTGAACACTGGGGAATTGGGCTCAGGAGAAGAGTTAAGGAGCCAGGCATATAAAGAAGAAATTTGGCACAGAGAGGCGGAGCCTAACTGGGGAATAATGATATAAGTGTCCTTAGAAGCAGCTTGGAGAGTTTTGGACCATTTTATCAAAACAATTCTATGGGAAGACTAAAGAATGGCATCATCTCTGCATAGGTGTTTTGTAATGTAAAAGGTGGCCCTAGAAGGGGAGGACTAAATAGGAAATACATGGGAAGCCATAATAGCCAGGATATACGGGCCTTAAAGGTAAGCGGAAAATAGAAATCGGAGCAAGCCAGAACAATATTGGTTAGGTGGGAGCATCTAAGATACCCTTTTGAATGTAAGTGGAATCTATGGAATCTTTAATAGACCTGAGCATCAATTTGACTTACAGATAAGAGAAGATATCTGAAATAAGGTTAAACCAGGCCACTTCATAATTAATGGCAGAGATATAATTGATTCTTTGTTTATTTGCGTTTTACATCGCTTTCAACATTGTTCAGGTCATATCATGACAGGTAGTTTTGAAGTATCAAAAGAGGAAAACCAGTACATACAGTTGGTAAAAGTTCTTTACTGTAAATTGCCGACCATCGGTAAACAGCTACCAATTTTCCTACATAAGGTCCGGGGTTTTGAACTGCCGACCTCAGAGGTGGGAGGTGAGTGTACTACCATTGCACCACTGTGGCCCCTGAGATATAATTGAGTATAGAGGAATATTTTCAAAGAAATTAAAGTAATTAAATGAAACAAATTCAGTAAAGACATGGATGATAAAGAGGGAAGGATAGAGAGGGTCTGAGGCTATGATGTCACAGAAGGCCATATAAATCAGGAACATGCTTTTATAGGAATTCCAGGTCTTAGGTTTGTATGCCAGTTGTAACCTCTGATTCACCTTAAATGACAAGACTCTCACCAGGGTATGTCTGATCTGTAATATAGTTGCATTATGCACAAATTATTTACACTACATCTGTGTATTCACATGGAAATGTTCCTTGTTAACTCTATACCATATTGGGTCACTGACTACTGAATCAGCTTTTTTGACAATACTGACTGCTTTCCCTTCTGGAAAGAAGGTCAGCTATCCTGTTTTCTTTACCTGGTATGTGTTTTACCACGAGTTGAATGTCATACGTCGTTGTTAATAAGTAAATGTTCCTAATGAGAGTAGCTAAATACATATTTTTGATATAATCTGATTGACATATGCTATGCACTATTTCCACTGGAACTGACCCTGTAACTGACCCTACGACCCTAGGGTCGGTTGCAAAAGTCGTAGAGTCAGGAGAAAAAGTGCGGGAAAATGGTGGGTCGGTTATGAAATCCCCAACTGGACAGTAAAGCTACAGACAGGTCATAATGGCCATATTGACAAGCCGTAGGGTCGGGGACATTTTTTCACGCAGTCTGTCATAGAACTTCTCCGACAAGCCCTAAACCCCCAACAGACAAGCCAGATCACAAACAGACAAGCTGTAAAGATAAACAGACAGGCCTTGAGCATGACCCTTCCTGACAGGACTGATTGTTTTTGTGGGTCGGGATCCAGAACCGGGATCCATATCACACTATATAAACCCCCCTCCTCTGTGATATGCCATTCATTTCACACTTCAAAGATAACAGGAACACATCAAGAGCAACTGATAGATCATTTGAGGGTTTTTTTGGTTTTTATTGAGTTTAATTTTTTATTGTACTTGATATTTTCAAGGCACAGAAGACAGCAGAACCCAGCACCTGCCCAGCCAGCATCACCATCATCCCAGCCCCACCACCCTGAAGGAGAAGGAAGCGACAGAATCCATGGGTCCTGCCCTGGATACTCCAGAGAGAGGAGAGAGAGGTGGCTACAGAACACTCTTGGACGAGTTAATCACTACTGACATACCAAACTACAGAAATTTCACCAGGATGGAGCCAGCATTTTTTGATTTGTTCGAAGAAAGAATCACCCCCACCTCAGGAAGTCAATCACCAACTTCATGAAGTCACTGGAAGTCGAGTTGAAACTGACAGTTATTTTGAGACACTTATCCACAGGGGAAAGCTACACTTCACTGCAATACAACTGGAGGGTTGGAAGATTGATCATCTGCAAATTTGTCCCCCAGGTCTGCAAAGCCATTTCAAAGGAATTTGAACAAAAATATCTGGTGTGACCCACTGATCCTGAAGACTGGAAGAAAATTGAAGAAAGATTTAGAAACAGATGGAATGTCCCCCATGCAGTTGGTACATTAGATGGAAAACACATTGCTATCAAGAAGCCCAAGAAGTCAGGCAGTGAATATTTCAACTACAAGGGCTACTTCTCCCTGGTACTTTTGTCTTTAGTTAATACAGATTACAAGTTCCTGTGCGTCAATGCAGGGGCCAGTGGCTCATCATCTGATGCACAGATTTTCAACCGCAGCAAACTGAAAAGAAAAATTGAGAATGGAACCTTGGGACTACTACTACCTGAACCACTTTGACCTGGGGGGCAAGATCTACATTACTTCCTGCTGGGGGACAATGCCATTGCCCTGATGGCTTGGCTGGTCAAGCCTTACAGTAGACATCAACTCACCAGAGAAGAGAGAATAGCTAACTACAGGATATCCAGGGGGAGGAGGGTGGTCGAGAACTCATTTGGTATACTTGTCAAGAGATTCAGGGTGCTGTTGACTACCATGGAACAGAGGCCAAAAGTAGTCAAAGACATTGTGTTAACATCTGTGGTACTTTATAACATGTTAAGAAGCCATCGGGGAGAGCAGAGAGACCATCCACTAAAGCTGATGACATACAATCACAACAAGGGGACCAGGAGGAACAGAGACATAAAAAGAACTTCAGAAACCCATCGAGGGGGCCAAACATCAATGAGACCTACTGAAAGACTACTTTAATCACATGGGGGCACTGGCTGGGCAGGAGGACAGAGTTTAAGAAGACTGAGAGCAGAAGACTGAGGGGAGAAGATGCTGTCATATATCAGTCCTTTTCAAGATTACCCAAATAATCCAAGAACTTTTATTTAGCAAAGTGTTGCCTCCCCTAAAATAGCCCCAACTTTCCAACTATTTAATTCAAATTCAATTTCACCAAAAATATTTCCCATCACAAATACCAACCGATCCCACACTCACTTGAAAAATGTAAATTATATCACTTACAGATTCAAATCCAGGTCCTCACTAAACAAAGTCGCAATCCCACCTAAACATGACCTGGCTTTATTCTCTGAAAAAATAATTTCCAAAGTGGTATTAAAAAAAAGTTTGCCAAAAAAATAACCAGAAATATTTCCAGCACAGAATTCACAAGAATTGAAAAAAATGCTAGTAAATGTGTAAAACAAAATTGCACTAGCTTTGCAGTCCCACTGAAATATATATTTCTCTACAGTTTATCAATCCATTGCCACTCACATTTTTGTAAATTTTGTTAGGCCTCACGTTTGTTGGTGTGTCAGTGTGGATGTGGCTTTTATTTAAAGTGGGGTTTTGCGAGACAGAGATGTGGATGGAGTATGGATCTTGGTTTTTGAGGGACCTGGGTTTGAGTCTACAACTTTTTTTTTTTTTTTTTGGGGGGGGGGGGGTTGTGTGTTTGAGTCCATATCTTTTGGGGGGTTGTGGGTTTGAGTCCACATCTTTGTTTTTTGGGGGTGGGGGATTATTTTTTTATTTCTTAGGGGATTATTGTTTAAGGGGACTTTTTTCTGGTGTTTTGTGTTGGAAGTTTATTTATATTTCATTAACATTTACACATTAAATTGCACATTTTTTTGATGTTCTGTGGGGAGGTATAGGTGGACAGTGTGCTTTTTTTGTTTTTGGGCACAAACATGCAGCTTAATAATTGTTTTTGGATGATTCGGGTGGCCCTTCAAAGTGCCGGGTTTGGTACGACTTGTGCCGGCGAATCCACTGATTTGGGCTGACTTTGACTCTGCTGGCTGGACCAGCTGGGAGGTCTTGACTGTTCATGATGAGTGGAAGATGGCACTGGTGGTGGTGCTGGTTGAAGTTGAGAGGGTGAAAATGGCTGTGGTGTGTCCATCTGTTGATACGTGAGCACACTGGGCTCTAGCTGCGAAGAGACTGGATAATCCAGAAGTGTTGTGCTGACTCTCCTATTTTGAAGGTGCAACTGAAGGTGGGTTGAAAATCATCTGTCTGGAAGTCCAAGGCCGATGGTCATCCACAACAACATATAAAGTTGGCTGTGTTGACGATGATGGAGGCCTCGATGGTTGCTGTACTTTCGCAATCACTGTAACAGGCTGTCCTGTGGTAGTCTGTTGAGGCTGCACAAGTGGAAAGGAGACTGGTTGAGTTTCCGGTATGGTGAGTATGTATTCCCATCGTGCTGTGGACTGTGATGATTCTGGAAGTTGATATGTGATGACCTCTTGACTTTTGGTGACCTGTCTCTTGCGTTCTTCAGTCTTGTACTATATTTCACTGAGAAGCTTCACTGTCTCATTCCTGAAGTCCCTTTCTTCAAGATGTTCAATCTCAGAGTGGAGATAGTTGCAGAACGACTTTCGAGGACTTGGAGTGGGGTCCTGACATGCACCCAGAAATGTGGAAATCATCGACCTCATCTGCTGGAACTGACTGGATCTGCAGGCGTGGTGGTAGTCGCGACTGGAGGCTGTCGTCGCTCGAAGGCTGATGAGTAACATCTGATGCAATGCTGATTTCCATCTCAGATTCTGTGTCCCTGGATGTATCTGGAACTGAAGCTGAGGCTGCGGCTGCAGAGGGCCTCTGGGGTGACTTGAATGCAGAAGGCTTGGAAACTCCCTTCCTTGTGATGTGACCTCATAAAAAACTGAAACTGTCCTTCAGCCATGTCTGACATTCTGTGCTCTTCTCGACTGCTTGTCCTGACTTCATCTGAGTGAGCTTGCCATATCTGGTACATTGAGCATTGAACCACTTCTTCACAGTCTTGACAGGCAAGTTTCTGCTAGCTGCTCCAAATGTCTTTCCTTCTTCTACTTGGCTTTGCAACTGTCGTTGATCTTGTCATAAAGTTCCTTGTGCTGTTTAATGAACTCCACCATGGCTTCTTCATCTGAATCACTCATGAAAATGGATTTCAGCTGGATTGAGTTGATTCTACATCAGTATCCATATCAGTTCACACTCTCTTCTCTCCTCTTTCCGGGCTCTCTTCCCTCTCTCTCTCCATCCTCCCTCTGTCCCTCTCCTACTCTCTCTCCTCTCTCTCCCTCTCCCTTCTCTCTATATCCTCAGCAGTATCTCCTAACTCAAACTGTGGTCGAGTGTCTCCAGTTGGTACTTCAATCTTTCATCTTCTGTCCTTTCGCATGATGATCAATCAATCAATTGTACAGCTTGTTTTAAAAAACAAAACTTAAAATAAAAGTGAAACCTCACAGAACAAATTTAATTCCCAACCAGTCAAGCCTATCTCAGTACTTAAGCTAATTTCCAAAAAAATAAAAAGCTAAAGTCAAAGCTGCACACCAAGTTGTCTCTCGACAAGTCAAGCCCAAATATACGCAGATTGTCCACCGACTCGCCTTTTTATACTCATAGACTTGGAAGCCGACAGGCTGTAAGAATAAAAAATATTGCTGGCCTTTTGGTTACATTTCCCGGCTTGTCTGTTGGTGTTACAGGCCTGTCTCTTGTTGTTTACGGCTTGTCTGTTTCAGTTTATGGCCTGTCAGTTACAAATTTTCCCGACTCTGCGACCCAGTCTGTAAAAGTTACCAACTGGCCGGTAAACTTCACAGGCCTGTCGGGAACAGTTACAGACAGGCCAGCTAAAGTTACCGACTGTACTGTAACACTTCCCGTACCGTCAGTGAGTCATCACATACAGTCTGGAAGTCCATATTTGGGCCAAGCCAGGTACTTGTTACAGACAGGCCTGTTTGATAGGGGGCTAAAATTAGGGTTGGATACAAGGGTCGACAAAGTTCGTCGACTCTCCCTGACAGGCCAGTAACTTGCAACCAACCCTAACCGACCATGTAAACATTGGTCCTGATCCTCCAAAAATGCATAGTTACCGGCCTGTCGATTCCAGTTGAAACAGTGCATTAACAACAGCCACATTGTCTGACTTTGACAACACTTTCTCGCGAGTGCATTTAGGACCCCATAATCACATTGCCACTTGAACAATAACTATTTCAAAGTGTGTGATAGGTCTGTGTTATTTGTGAGTTATTGTGGTATTGGAGCTAAGTACACAGCATTATTCCAAACATCACCTTCATGTGTCAAGAAAGTGTCAATTTCTAATGACTCTGTATATTGAATTGCTACATGATCATATGTGGTAATGCTAATGAAGGCAAGCAAAAATTCCAGAAACCAGGCAATATCTTTACCCATGTCTGCTGCTACCTTAATGATTTTTTGTATTCTCACTTCCGAGGGCCTTTAACAACCTATTGGCTAACACACTTGCGCATGAACATTAGTGAACCCCATCCACTAAAAACCCCAAGGAAATGCCTGACCTCATATTTCCTCATAAATATTATGGGGCTGGTCCACTTGAGACATATTGTTGGTAACTACAGAATTTTTAGGGTTGGCAGAATATTTATAGAGTCAGTTAGGATCCATTGTCATTTCCCAGCATTTCGTGGTGGTTCGGCAAAATATCAGACTTTGAGTTTGGAAATACAGCTGCTGACATGCAGAGAAGGGAGGGGAGAGAGCTGTGGGAGAGGGAGGAGGCAGAGAAGCAACAGAAGGAGGAGAGGGTGAGGGAGGAAGTCAGGAAGTTGAAAACTCTAAAGTCACAGATAGAGGGGCAGTGGCCGAAAAAGGGTCCAGTTCCAATCTAGGTACAAGAAAGGAGATATCACCAACATTTATTTAAAAGACTAAGATGAAGAGTCTATGTCAAGGATCATGAGGAGTTTTACAACAAAACCCATGAGAAATGTAAAGCCAATGCCAGGAAGGGTTGTCTGTGGGAAAGACTCGCAAGCAGCCATAACCAAATTGTGCAAGAATTGGTTTCAATCGTAAAGGACTCGCTATGCAAAATTAACCTAATCTAAGCCAGGTCAGGCATCAAAGGAAATGAGAGAGGCAGAACTGGATTCAGAATAAATTTATTATTTGAAGTCTCACATCAGAAGGAAGGGCCCCAGCAAATCTTTTGATTTAGGTCATCACACAGAGGCCCAACCAACGAACCAAGGTAATTGAAGTAATCCTTCACTAGATCTCATTGATTCTTTACCTCTCTCAAAGGATTCCTACAGTTTTCCTCAGGCACATATACTACTGGTTCATTTGCTATGACTACTGTACACCTTTGTGTGTCCTGAGTATGTTGGCATCAAGGTGAAGACATCGTCACCCTGCAAAAATAGTGCAAATATATGAGCTTCCCCCAGGGGTTCAGGTACCAGAAGCCCCAAGGTGCAATCCTGGATCTTTTTAAATATTAAATATTTGTGCATCTGATGAAGATCCAGTTGACCCAGCATCTACCTAGAGGAAAGTCTGCATCGACCAGAGCTAGCAGCGCAAGGGAAAAGAAAGCCTTAAAATTGTAAAATTCACTCCAAGATTTCTTCAGCTTCTTCATGGTGATATGTTTCCCGTCTAGTGCTCCAAGAGCACGGGGGATATTCAATCTGGTTTTGAACTTCTCAATCTGTTTCCAGTCTTCAGGAGTGGTAGGGCAGGTCAAATACTCTTCCTTGAGGATGGTCCTGCAGACAATATGGATGAATTTACATGTGATGGCTCGGCCAACCAGCCAGTGACACTGTAATGACTTGTTCTATTCTCCTCTGGCCAGTTGTCTCCGTGATATTTCCATTTCCAATCCAACTTGTAAGGGCTTCCTTCTTGATGCAGTGAAGATTAGGATGCAAGTCAGATTGAGATCTGGATGCAGACAAGCTGGGATGCACTAAGCCCTGTCGGGGAGGTGAAACGGACCCATATATTTCCCGTTTTATTTTATTTTTATCCCCGATCCCTGACTCAACTAACTGACCCTAAAGTCATAGCATCAGTTATAGGTTTGGCTCCAGTGGAATAGCCCCATTACTGAGTTGGGTGCTACTCTTCCAATATAATATAAAATACTGTTAGATATCCCCAACTGTCGCATCTTACAGCACTCCGTCTCACCTTGTAGCACCCCATCGCACCAATCATATCGCACCTTCAGTAGTCCGGATTTTATAATGGGCCAAATTTTACCGTGATTTGAGGTTATAAACCCTGAAGGTGAAGCCTGAGTGGGTTTATTGTTCTCTAACTATGGTTCAAAGTCTGTGCATACCATGGTTTGGAGCATATTATTCCTATTCTAACAAGACAATCTTTAACTTCGCTATTACAAATTTTATAGTAAAGCTAAGCTGTTTTATTTTTTGTCCTTTGCAGGGGTTTTTGGCGAAAGAGTCAAATGTTTGAATGATTCTAATAATAATGTAATTTCTGTTTCGATTTTAACCAATAAAATACCATTTTTAAATTAATTAATCAGACAATTAAGCACATAACTGAAAAATAAGCAGTAGTTCTACAGGGGAAGAGTCAAATCAAAGGGCTGAAAACGATTGAGAATGAAAGAGGGGATTATTGTAGAAAAATACATATACTTCACAACAATATTGTGGAAACACTAAGTACTAATAAAGTGTCCCTTGAAAAGGCGCTTATTTGTTTTCACGTTAAAGTTCCCCACCACTGCTGCCACCACATTATTGTCTCTCATGGACATCTTCCTATTTTGTGGGCAAATTCGAACCATTTTTGGCAGTGATATACTTTAGGTGTGGGAATATTTTTCCACATGCTTATTTTTTTACCTTTGCCCTTTATCAAGGTCACATGATCAAAAATAATTCTGCGGGCACACTCGCTTGTCATCACCACTCAGCAAAAACTACTTACTCTAGGAAGGTGTTATTTCAAATATATGTCAATATTATCAAAATTTCGATTAGATTTTGGCAGCAATTGGAACATAATTGAGAAATTTATGAGCGTTTTATCCCAGGTAGTAATCAGAAAGCTTAAATTCATCAAAAAGATCATTATCTCCTTACTTGTAACATTTAGAGCCATAAAATGTATTGGGAAGTGATAGGAAACCATATGCAGAGAGTCAAAAAAACCTCAGAGTTACCCCCTGCCTCCTCCTATGGGTTAAACTGGGGTAATAAAATTGCAGATTTTGTCCTTTTGGCTTTTATCTCATTTAGTATTGCTTTTTAGGTTTTTTAATGTGTTCGGAGGTCACTGGAAAACACATACAGAGAGTGACGAAAGCTGGTCAAATTTACTCGCATCTGCCCTTATGGGTCAATCTGGGGTCATAAATGCCAAATTTTGTATTTTTGGCCTTATATTCCTTTCATTATTGCTCTTTACAGGTTTTAAATGTATAAGGAGGTAGTAGGAAACCACATGCAGGGAATCTAGAGACATGCTCAGCTTTACCCCAGGCCTCCCCTTATGGGCTGAACTGGAGCCATAAAGTCACAGATTTTGTGTTTTTCGTTTTTATCTCCTTTATTATTGCTTTTAGAGCCTAAAAATGTATTAGAAGGTAATGGGAAATCATATACAGAGTCTAAAAATCCACTCAGATTTACTCTCTGGGCTTCCGTTGTAGCTCAAACTGGAGTAATAAAATCATAGATTTTTAGTTTTTGCCTTTTATATGCTGTTATTTTACTACTTTCAGAGCTGCTGAATGCATTGGAAGGTAATAGGAAACCATATACAGGCAGTCTAGAAAGCTGGTCAGGTTTCCCCCCTGGCCCCATGCGTAAAACTGGGAACATAAAAGTTCAGATATTGTGTTTTGGCTTTTCCCCCAATTATTATTGCTTTTACAGGTTTTGAATGTATTGGGAGGAATAATAAGACAAAATTGTAGCAGGAGTCTATATAGCCAGTTAGATTTACCCTCTGTCACCGTTTAAGAGTGAAACTGTCATAAAATGCAGTTTTTGTGTTTTTGACTTTTATCTCATTTACTTTTGTTTTAACAGCTTTTGAATATATTGGGAGGTGATAGAGAAATCATTAACCGGGATCATAAAATCACATATTTTGTGTTTTTTGGTTATATCTCATTTGTTACTGCCTTTATGCAATGTTTATCTCACTGTCTCTTTGTCTGCGAATGGTATATTTACAAATGCATCTGGTGTTTTTCCCCCTATCGTTACTTTAGGCTCAAATTTTACCATATCTGCTTGAAGCATGTACTAATGTGTTTTCTATTCATAGGTCACTCATACATGTTAGGAAGTTGCTGAAGTAATATCCAGTATGTATACATATCATAGTAGATGATGCCAAGCGAAACTACTTATGTATTTTTCTCTTATTTAGAAAGGAACCTGATCCTTTAGCAAGGGTGTTATTTCCTCTCATGATACATACCTGGGGGAGGGGGGATTATATCAAAAATACATAATTTTGAAATATCTGTTGTACACTGTTTAATATTTAAAAATGCTTCCGTAATGATTATTTCTGTATGAGAAAAGTTTTAATAGATACTATTTCCTTTTTCTTTTCCTTCAAACTTTAACATGTTTGATTTTTAAAGCTTATTGGGACGTTGTGTTTTTACTTTCAAAACTCTTTTTCTAGTATTCGTATTGCTAATGTATTACTGCACTATTAATATTTTTATAATAATTTGTTGTGAAAATCTCATTATTTAAATTTAACTGCCTCCGTAGTTCACTCACGTATACTTTTGACCAGGAACCAACCCCCAGATAATATTATCTGAGTTTTTTTATTTGTGTTTATTGTAACAGTTATATGAAATGAAGAATGAAAAACAATTTAAATTTAAACTTCTTTTCAAATAAACATCAAATTGTCTGGGTATTTTGCTAAATTATATTTGCCAATCTGGTTATGTGAAATACAAATTGAAAAAAAGGTATAATTAGTTATGATGTTTTGATTCGGGTAAAAATTCGTGCTTTCGCAGTTAAATTATAAAAGAGACTTTTACTTGCAAGGCAAAACAGTGAAAAAGCAGAAATATTTGAGCATGTTAATTAAGAGCAAAGTATGTTTCACGTCAAATTTGGTTCATTTATTTTGACAAACTGACAGGAAATTACCATGAAATTTCACTTGGGAAAACTATTAGATAAGTAAAAAGTCAGTTAGTACCAAAAATATTAATTGAATTGGATTTCACGATATTTTGTTCATGATGTAAAATGGCTGTTTTAATAGAAAAGAAACAACACAAAATAAATTGGGTTAAAAGATATTGGATGAAAGGAAACCAGATTAAAAGTTGGTTGACTACCAGAGTAAAAATATCTTTATGTCTTTTTCTTTCATCAAAAGAGAGGAAACTTAATACTAACAAATTGCATAAAGCATAAAATATATAAAATATTCTTAATACATGAATGGCTTATGTCATTCACAAAACATCTTTACCTTGTTACACACAAAATGATTATTTAACACATGTTTTAATATTATATGTTTCTTATGTCCAGTCGAGTGTTATTTCAGAAATAACTCAAGTATTAAAGATATATCACATGGTTTGTAAAAATAAAGTTACACTTTTATAAAATAAAAAAAAATTGTCCTCGAACTAAAACTTTATATCGGGTTCCTTTATGTCCATTCCCAAGTAATTGTTCGGGACAACTTGGTCCTCCAGTTGAAAACTTTTATAATTAGAACTTTTTTATGGACCTGCAGAGACCATCCGACTATGTTGATAAGGATTTTCCTCCGGGATTTTCCCTAATCTGCCCAAATCAAATCCTCGCCCTCCTCCCCTTTCCCTTGTCTGAAAATCAGCCTCTTCGGCATTATTTACAACTCTCATGACTTGTTACGTTTGTTCATACTATGGAGACAGGGGGAGGGTGTGTGTGTGTGTGTGTGTCTTTAAATCTAGCTTTTAAATCAATATTAAGATTTGAGGTAAAAAACTTTATTGCCACAGAAATTATTTCCCTATCATTGTATGCACAACTTTTGCTCATTTACTTAATTACCTCCAACAACGGAGGTTGTGTAATCACTGGGGTTTGTCCGTCTGTTTGTTTGTTAATGAACAGCGTAACTCAAAATTTAGGAATGGATTTTCTGCAAATTTTCGGAGATTGTCCATATATGCTTAAGTAAGAAGTGATTAAATTTTTGGAGTTGACAATGCCCCCGCCACCAGTGTAATGGCCACCTTAAAGTTGAAAAATAAGGTTTTTATCTCAAAACTCGCACTGTGGCTCATTTTGGTTTACCATACCTGTGGCGGTATTCACTAACATTCCTAATCTTTGTTCTATTTTAGTCATAAAATTAACGACATTTGTCTTAGTTTAGATAGGTCCCAATTTGAAATTCACAAAACATGTCATAGGTAGGACAATTTTCCTTATCCTATCTTAGTCCAAAGTTGGAAATCTCGCTAGAGTGTGTATAATCACATTATAACCACTGAGATTTCATGCCTTACAAAATGACGATTCTGTCTGTCTTGCGCCAAAATCTGGCTTGCAGCCATGATTTTAAGACCTTTCCAAAATATTTAAGATTGATTTGATGGTGACGTTAAATGTTAAAGTTTTATCAAGTTATGGCCACTTAAAGTAACATATTATGTTGTTTTCATAATTTCTCTGGAAAAAAATTTGGTGTATGTGTATGCAGGTCAGCCTGGGTGGGGGTGGGGGGACATTTTTATCATCTTCTGACATTTAATTTTCAACATTTAACATGTTAAGGTCAACTTAAACTCACAAATATGGGGTATTCCTCAGAAGCTTATGGATAAATTTTGTGGAAATTTTCAGATAATGCTAACATTTGCGGAAGTCACAAGTGATTAAATTCTGGAGGTGCCAATGCCACTGCCATCGATGTTAAGGCCACCTTAAAGTTGAAAAATGAGTTTTTTCGCCATGACTTGCACTGTGGTTCCTTTTGGTCAATCATACCTTGTGTACATGTATGTCGCAGTATCACAGACATTTAATCTGACTATGATTACCCTAAATATTCCACTTTTTCAGAATATTTTAGATGTTATGCTCACCATTAAGTAAAAAGGGGATTTTGATTGTTGCATCTTAACAATGAAACTCAAAAGGTTATGAACAGATTTTGGTGAAATTTTCAAACAGTGTCAATATTGTTACTAGTAAGAACTGGTTCAAAACTTCAATGATCAGGACAAAATCCTTGAATCTAGATCAGTCCTTTTTTCAATCACTTTTTCAATCTACTTTTTTTCCATAGAAATCAATTACATCACATTGTCTTGTGTGAAAATCTGTCGTTTCTATTTCCCCAAAGTCTTTAATTTCTTCTTTTGGCTTGGAGCATAACGAAAGTTAAAATAGATTCAATGACCCTCTGCCCTGGCGGATGTCTGCGTTCTTTGAGTGCTTTTTCTATTCATACTTCAATTTCTTTACCAGAACATAAGTGACTTTGTCAGAGGTCTTCTTTTAACTTATTATTCTGGGATACACTGCCAGCTCACAATAAAGTGAGCGGCAAAATTCTAGTTAAATACTTTATTCAGCATAAGTTGAAATGTTTGCTTGCCATTAATTTTAGCTATTTGACCTAATGAGCTTGAAAAGTAAAAATTAATTCCTAGTGAACTTTTAAATCTGTATTGATATCTCAAGAAGAAACTAGCAATTTTTGAAAATTAATTTTGATAAATTTCTTAAAACTATAGAATTTGTCAAATGATTTTTTTCTAGCTACTAAATGTCTACTTAAAGATAGATAGATGGGAGACAGTCGCTTGGGGTGTTCAGGCACTCCAGGTGTCAGTCCTCCCAAGGCAGTGGTTATGTTGTGCTCATTACCCCCGGAAAGAAAATAGATTAACTGGGATTTAAAATATTTTATTCAAATCCTTAACACCAATTGCAATAGCACATCAAACATTTATACCTACTATATAAATCATTACTAAAAGTATGGTTAAAAGTCTTTTAAGTGTCTATTCAAACTTCAGCAATAGCTATTCATTTAAAAGTAACTATTTAGAGATGCAGACAATTACAAGTGATTCAGACTTGAGTAGCTTCATTGAAATCTATTAAAAAGTCTGTTTAGTGTCTATTCAAAGTTCAACAATATTCATTCATTTAAAATGACATACCTATGGATGCAAACAATTACAAGTGATTCAGACTTCAGTGACTTCATTGAAATCTTCAGTATTTTAGAGTCTGAGCCATTACATTTTAAAGCCAGTGGGGTAGAAGGGACATAAGTGCATTCACAAGGTCAAATAGGTCAGAGGTCACTTAAACCGTGACCTTGAGTCAGGCAGAGGTCAAATACCTGAGGAAAGCAAATGAGGAACTACATATCTGCTCCCAGAATGAATAGAAAAGGTGAAAAACATGTGTCCATTCTAACCCACGGTTGAGCGATGTATATGTTGTGCTATCCTTAGTCATTACAGTGGGTACCAGTCTGACCCCAACCCTTACATAACTTCTGGGGTTCCTAGAACCCCTGCTGGGTCGCCCCTAGCAACTGAAGGGTTCATGCAATTCTATTGGCTAATGCCTTCCTCTCAGCCATTTTACTGTGACCAAGAGTCATTTTCAATGTTAAGTTTGAAGGAGAAACATGAAATTTCCCACCCTCCCTCCCTGACTCTGGTCATTGCCTCAATGTCCAGGTTGGGCCTTTATAATGTTATAATATCTCCCCTTCTTTCAAAGTAACCATACATTTTAAAATTTTTGGTGTTTTTTTTAGTTGGTAGTGTGTAAACCTTGGGGGGTCCTCATGGCCTTGGACAGCTTAGGAGGGCTTCCGTGTTTTGACCTTCATTTGACCTTAGTCAAAAGCCTGAATTTATCATTTTTAGTTTCCCCCCTTTTCTTTGTCTAGGATAGCTGGAAGCCTCCCCTTCTGTCGGGGCCCTGGGGTCCCTCAGGGGTGTGTAGTAATCTTTTATACATGTAATTTGACTAAAATGTAATTTCTTGAACTTGTGACCTTGAGTCATGACCTTATCATGACCTATGAACTTATGAACTCTAGAACTTTAGTCTATGCGGTCACAGTTCATTTTCAGTAACCTGGCTGCTATTTTGTACAGTAATTCTCTTGCAGCCATTAAATTACTTTATACCATTATTAAGTTTTTATGTATACTCTTTTACCAGACTTGTATATATTATTTAGTATTAGTATTAGTATTGTATACACATACATTCATTGTATTAATAAAATGGTACCCGCATTTGTTTTTCTGTCTTGGGGGTTGGGGACTGAGATATATTTCAACAGAATATTTACAATGTACAGTTTTTTAGACTATACATCAAACATTTTAATTAAATGAGTATTATATAGTGTCTTACAAAGAATAGTAATAATACGAATAATTATACATTATCCACATAATAAAAAACATGATTTGTCTTGTGTTGAAATATAATGTTCACCTAAATGTATTGTTATGTGTAACCAAAAGAAGGACTTCCTGAATTGGTAAAACGGGTTAATAACTGAAACCTGCAGACAGCCTTTGTTTATAACCACAGGGGGATTTTTTGTGTGGTTTTGTGGCGGTCCACTTTACAACAACTGGCGTTTTATTTTGGTTTCAATTCTAGTTTTTGAGAAAACAGCTTTACGAGATAGTATGATGGAATGATGTTATATTTAGATTTATATTCTCTTTATATGCGGATGGCAATCCCCAAAGCAGTAATTTTCAGGAAAATTTTGTTGAATCACACAGTTGAGAAAGACAAAGTGATAAAATTTAGCTTTTAGTCAGAAAGCTAACTGTAAAATAACATTTAGTAAACGACGTAGGCGTTGGGTTGACATAACTGAACTTTGGAGTTAAATATCCAAAGATAAAACTAAAGGTACTAGTTGTTTACTTTGCTGGAAATAATATACAAAAGGATAAGCTAGAATATTCTATAGCATCATGAGTAATGGGAATTCAAGGCAGCGTTTAAGTGAGTGGCTGAAAGACCAACTGATACATGGAAACCCGGGCATTCAGTGGAAGAACCCAAGTCAGGGTGAATTCAAAATACCATGGCTCCATAAGTCAAAGATGGAACACAGAGGTGGAAATGATATATTCACAGCCTGGGCCAAGCACACAGGACTTTATGCGAAAATGTCATCACAGGACAAGGATAAATTCTCGCAATTTAAGGCAAATTTTCGCAGTGCTCTAAATAAGGCCCCAGATATAGAATACTTACCAGAAGAGTCTACCAATAATGAAAGAGTTTACAGATTTCAGACCAAGAGCAGAAGCAGAGGCTTAGAAGCCCATTTTTGTTCCAACGATTACACACAGGGGTTTGTGGCAGCACAGGAAAACAGCGCTTTACCATTGGCAGTAGCACAAGAATTTGATAGTTCTGAAATGCCAAGAGAAGAGGAACTGGATCCATTTCTGGACATGACTGGGAGTGATTCAAACTCTTCTTCACGGAGTAACACTAGTTCATCACAGGCAAACACGAGTGGTGTGTTGGTGTATGAAAATACTGACATTCCACCAAATAACTGTCAACAGTACAATGCGATTCAACAATGTACCATGACTGGCCCCGCTTCCAGTCCATTCCATTCAGAATCCAGTGGAACGCAACCAATAGATGAACGTGGATGTGGACAAATTGATGACTCCATCATGAGTCTAGGGAGTGAAATTACTTTCGATATGATAGATGCTGTCAACCCAAAGGGGGATTCTTTGGGAAGTCTACCTTTCGATCTGAAACCTGTGGTTCCTTTCACAGGTTCTACAACATCACAGCAATATCAAGAAGGTTTTTCTGATGCCAAGCCAAGCAAACCAGATGCTGCAATAGTCACTGGTTTTAATGACGGAAGTTCTGCAGGATATTCACAAGTGATAAATGTGGTTAATCCATTCTATGAGCCTCAACCATTATCAGATACACTAGTGCTAACACACAATTGCCCTGGTGATGTTCAAACCACAAACCTGCTGGTTGAAGTGATCCATGGAAATCATGTACTTGCCACTTACCATGTTGAGAATCCTAAAGGCTGCATCATTGCTTACAAACAGGTTTCAATGGAACAACTTATGCAAGTGCATGGTAGAAACAGAATGGATGAATTTTATGGGCTGGGCTATGAACAGAAGCAGTTTATTGACTTAGAGTCAGTGATCTCCAGCTACCTTGCATCGTTTCCTGATACCAAGACATTTACAAAATGTCTAAAACGAGGACTCTCCCTGCAAATACAAGATAGGAATATTCTTCTGGAAAGGAACACGTCACTCAAAATTGCAATGAAGGCAACGTTGGATAGTGAGGTGCAGTTGCTACCATCTCGAAGCGTACAAAAAGAACATCGTATTTTTTGTTTCAAACAATTTTTGTCCAATATGGCACGGTACTGGGAGGGAAAAGAGAAACATCGTCCAAGTCCATCAGTGTATTTGTGTCTGACAGAGCCACGAAATGCTTCAGAAAGCAACAACAGCAGCAGATCAATGGAACTGATAATCCGGGTCACTAACTGTGAAGTTGTACAGTTCCTGAAACAGGTGCCAGAGAGATCCAGGCATACAGAACAAGACTCCATATTGGAGTCACTGGATAAGTTGTCTATTAACTGAAAATGTATTGAATTCATGTATTGAACTTATGGACTAGATACTTGCACTTGTTATTTGATACCTCAGTTCAATTTTTGTAACATATCTGTTACTCTGTGATTAATAACCCTTTCCTCAAGTCCTTTTGTCTTAGGTATTATATGAGGATTGAATGACTTTTTTTCTAGAATTTGGTACTGACAAAGAGTTCTCCTATTCATGTATACCTAAAAGCAGAAAGAAATAATGAGTACAATAAATCGTTATGTATGTTAATTTGTTAGCTAGAATTATGTAATTTTCCTTGTGTCTGTTAGAGGCCTGTTTCATTTCTGCGATTGTGGCAGTGTTTCCGTTTACGCACAAACGTGCGTAAATTTACGCCGAAATCAAGCGATTTACACACATATTATTTACCAGGGGGTCAGACTGACACAGAAGTATTTGTAAAAAGAAATATCGATATTTTGTCTATATATAAAGCAATTCTTCATTTATTCCAATTTCAAAACAAACATGGCCGATTTCCTGCTGTTTACTTGTCACTGCGCATGCGTGGTATCAAAAGGTCGAGAGGTGAAGAGTTCACGAGGTTACGAGGTCACGCATGCGCATTTGGGTTATTCAATTAAAAAATCCACCAAGGACACAAGATTTTTTACTGAAAGCATAGATATACATGCAATAAAAACAGCACTGAAGGTAAGCTGTATATTTTAAAATTTCTTGTAAGGCGAGAGCTACGCAGAAGAAATCCATCTTAAACAGCCAGTGTTAGAATGTACCGTAGCAAATCTTATTCGAAACGTTGTACATCGAAGGAAAACATGATCTCTGCAAGGAAACAATTAGAAACAACGTCTCCGAACGATGACAAATACTTGTGCATTGGGAGACACGTTCTACTAAATCTTGGAAACTCTTGAATTTTTAACCCCGGAAACCTCCCCGGAAAATACTAGCTGTGAAATTCAAAAATATTTGCAAAAACACTATAACTCTGGAACCACTCAATGGATTTTTGTCAAATAAAAAGCAAAGTAAACAACAATAATTTGTCTTTCAACCAGTATAAATATTATATATGTTGGATAAATAAAAAAAAATTTTAGTCAAGTTTATTTTTTGACTATTTTCTTTACCCTGATGTATACAGGTGAACTGATCAGATATCCTTATGAATATACAGCCATGTACAATGTACTGTAATTTTTTTTGTCAATGTGATAAATAAATCAAATTTATTGCTTTTTAGTAACTGGGTATAGCTAAACATTATTTATTGAGGAAAATGTGGCAGAATATTACTTGTACCCCATTTTAAGTACACCATGGGATACATGGTACCCCACATTTCATAACTCTAATGCTGGCTTTGCGAGGTATTTCAGCATTGTTTGTCTATTATTTTTCTACCGTGCAGTTTAACTAGAAGGGGTCAAGCCTAACTAACCCTCAAAAATTTGTATTGACCCCCGGTTTTCAAAAGCGGGGGTCAGTTGACCTCCAGAAAAACGAGGCTCAGGAAACACTGTGTGGTTATGATAGGTGTATGATTTGAAGTAATAAAAAACTCATGATCCAGGGTATAGGTTACAATTTGGTTTAAGGTGTGTTCCTGATGAATAAGATATTTTCCCAATAGCTTTCCGATTGACATTGCCATTGCAATTGCCTCAGAAAATCTTCCGATAGTTTCCCAATCCATCCGATTGGTTTATGGGTGTAAGATGAAACAGATAGGTTTATGATCCCTATAAGACAAAAAAATATTCCTGTAAGATAGGTTTAAGATCGCTGTAAGATCAAAAAGATCATCCTACAATGGGTTTATGATGCAATAAATCTGATAAGGATCAAGAGAGGTTTGCGATAATATCAAGGCAGTTTGAAATTCTTGTAAACTGTTCCCAATGGATTCCTGAGTGCTGTGCTCGTAAACCCATTGAAAAGTATCATATTATCCATACAAAATCTTGCATTATGATGTCTTTGAGGTCATTAAGATATATAAGATTCAGTTCCAGATTCCTGATAACTGACAATCGGGAGCAGGATTTCAATATTGTAGAAGTGGAACAGCCCCATTAGTGAGAGTATGTACCATATCAACAAACTGTTTGTTTTGAAGGTCCTGACAGATCCAACTACACTATACTGTCTAATAACATTATTGTATAACGTCTTAATAATTTATATAATAAGAGGACTTGCGAAGAAGAAATGGGATAAATTGAAATAATTTCTGTGTTATTTATGTAAATGTTATTTAATTTTTTTCTATTTAAACCGTTGGCTAATTTAAGGGTGTTTAATATGTAGGTTTTATTGGTGTTGTAAGATACTCAGCCTTAGATTTTTGTGTCATTTCAATAACATATCACTTGCTTTGCATATTGCAAAATTGGGTGTCATATTTGCATTTTAATGGTTTATTACACAGACACACAGATTCTACATGTATCTGTAATGCACATCTTTAGTTTCCTATCCAATAAGGGGATTTGCAAAGAGGAAACGGAATAAATAGTATATTTATATGTATGTGTGTATATATATATATATATATGTTGTATTGAATGTAGATAACTATTGAATGTATATGTCGTGACAGTGTTTTTTCTAAGTAAAAAATGTTTATTTAAATCGGTTTTCTAATCATACAGTCCAAATGAACCTCTCTGATAAAATAGGGGTGCTATTGTGGGGCTAATTACAATTAAATCCCCAAATTCCACACATAATTAGATGAATAATTGATGTCACATTTTAGAGTCATACGCTTAAAGACCATTAAATCACTCCTTAGGCTTGAATTGTTTCTCTTTCATTTTTTGATTGTGAGGCGAAATGTTTTGATATTTGTGAATTAAAGTAGAGTTTATTATACAGCTTTCATAATGGCTTTCATCAGAAAGGATTGATGTGCAGAAATTAGTAAATGTTCTATGCAGTAGCAGAATGATGCCATAAAAGCTTATTGTGTAATAATAAGTGATTTACAAAATATAAAGACAGTAAAGAAAATAATGTGATGAAATATATAAAACTTATGTCATGACATTATATGTTTATTAATTATATCCCCAGACGAAAGTTGGGGATATATTGGATTCAGGTCCGTCGCGCCGCCGCCGCCGCCGCCACCGTCGCCGTAGAAATTTCCCAATAATAAAGAACTTATGGCCACCTTAAGGTCAGAAATTGCACTTTTGGCCACTTAGAGCCCTCTAGGTCACAAATTATGAGGCTTATGTGCCTCAAATTTTACCTGAGAACACATTAATATATTCTTAGTACATGTGCCGAAAATCAAGACTTTAAGTTGAGGAGAAAATTGTCTTTGAGGCCCATAAAGACCCCACTTAGGACTTTTTTCCTATATTTTTAACTTATTTTGCCCTATAATTTGGAAGTGGTAATTCTGATGAGTCTCAAACTGCACTAGATGTAACTCTTATATGTAATCCTTGTCTTTGAAAAATTTAAAGGCTGTAGGTTTACCTGTTAGGCCGACTTAAGATCTCAAAATTGCCCACAGAGACCCAATTTATGGACTTTTTGCCATCTTCAAGCACTGTAGCTTTCATCTCTCATCTAAGTGAAATATCATCTGAGAATATATCAATATGTTTTTCTTGTATGTACTCCAAAATTTAGGCCTTTAATAGACATTTAACCCATGTATGAGGACCATAAACACCCACCCGAGTGACCCTTTTAAGACATTTTTCACATATTTTCCTCTGTAACTTGGAAATGGTAAGTCTGAGAAGTTTCAAACTGTATTAGATATATATTCTATGTGTAATGTTAGTATGTAACAGATTTTAAGTCTGAAGCTCTAATTTGAAGGTCAGATTGAGGTCTCTGACGGGCTCCCAAAGACCCAATATATGGACTTTTTGCCACCTTTAAGCCCTGTGACTGTTAAACTATGTGACTGATAGAGCTGAAATCTCATCTGGGAATACATTATTATGTTCTTTTTACATGTGCCAAAAATCAAGGCTTCAAGTAGACATTTAAACTGTGTATGAGGACCATTAACACCCACCGGAGTGACCGTTTTAAGACATTTTTCACATATTTTGCTCTGTAACTTGGAAATGGTGAGTCTGAGAAGTTTCAAACTTTATTATTAGATACATATTCTATGTGTAGTCTTAGTATGTAGCAGATTTTAAGTCTGATGCTTTAATTTGAAAACCACATCGAGATCTCTAAAAGGCCCACAGAGACCCAATATTTGGACTTTTTGCCACCTTTAAGCCCTATGTGATTGATTGAGCTGAAATCCCATCTGGAAATGCATTATTATGTCCTTTTCACATGTGCCGAAATCAAGGCTTTTAGTAGACATTTAACCTGTGTATGAAGGCCATAGACACTTGCCCAAGTGACCTTTTTTGACATTATTTTCTGTATTTTGCCCTGTTATTTGGAAATGCTTAGTGTGACAAGTCTTAAACTGTATTATATATAATTATATCCCCAGACGAAAGTCGGGGATATATTGGATTCAGGTCCGTCGCGCCGCCGCCGCCGCCGCCGCCGTAGAAATTTCCTTGTGGACGCGATAACTCAAAAACAAATTAATATTTTTTTTTCAAACTTGGTACACATGTTAAGGGTGCCCAAAGGAAGATCCCTATTTTAAGGTGACCTTAAACTCCCAGTAAAAAAGAACTTATGGCCACCTTAAGGTCAGAAATTGCACTTTTGGCCACTTAGAGCCCTGTAGGTCACAAACTATGATGCTCAGCTGGCTGAAATTTTACCTGACAACACATTAATATGTTCTTAGTACATGTGCCGAAAATCATGACTTTAAGTTGAGGAGAAAATTGTGTTTGAGGCCCATAAATACCCCCACTTAGGGATTTTTTGCTATACTTTACACATATTTTGCCCTATAATTTGGAAGTGATAATTCTGATGAGTCTCAAACTGCGCTAGGTATAACTTTGATATGTAATCCTTGTCTGTAGAAAATTTTAGGGCTGTAGGTTTACCCAAAGGGGTCGACTTAAGGTCTCAAAAGTGCCCACAGAGACCCAATTTATGCACTTTTTGCCACTTTCAAGCACTGTAGCTTTCAAACTATGTCTCTCATCTAAGTTAAATATCATCTGGGAATATATCTATGTGTTTTCTTATATGTGCCCCAACATTTAGGCCTTTAATAGACAGTTAACCTGTGTATCAGGACCATAAACACCCACCCGAGTGACCCTTATAAGACATTTTTCACATCTTTTTCCCTGTAACTTGGAAATGGTAAGTCTGAGAAGTTTCAAACTGTATTAGATATATATTCTGTGTGTAATCTTAGTATGTAACAGATTTTAAGTCTGAAGCTTTAATTTTGAAGGTCAAATTGAGGTCTCTAAAAGGCTCCCAAAGACCCAATATTTGGACTTTTTGCTACTTTTAAGCCCTGTGACTGTCAAACTATGTGACTGATAGAGCTCAAATCCTATCTGAGAAGATATTAGTATGTTATTTTTATATGTGCCAAAAATTAA
Source organism: Sabellastarte sp. h YS-2021 (assembly GCA_964017235.1). Taxonomy (NCBI): domain Eukaryota; kingdom Metazoa; phylum Annelida; class Polychaeta; order Sabellida; family Sabellidae; genus Sabellastarte; species Sabellastarte sp. h YS-2021. The sequence continues at coordinate 21,653,612 of OZ024927.1, forward strand.
GGCTTTAAGAAGACATTTAACCTGTGTATGAGGACCATAAATCCCCACCCGAGTGACCATTTTTAGACATTTTTCACATATTTTTCCCTGTAACTTGGAAATGGTAAGTCTAAGAAGTTTCAAACTGTATTAGATGCATATTCTATGTGTAATCTTAGTATGTGACAAATTTTAAGTCTGAAGCTTTAATTTGAAGGCCACATTTAGGTCTCTAGAAGGCCCCATAAAGACCCAGTATTTGGACTTTTTGCCAATTTTAAGGCCTGTGACTGTTAAACTATGTGACTGATAGAGCTGAAATCTCATCTGGGAATACATTATTATGTTCTTTTTACATGTGCCAAAAATCAAGGCTTCAAGTAGACATTTAACCTGTGTATGAGGACCTTTAACACCCACCTGAGTGACCCTTTTAAGACATTTTTCACATATTTTGCTCTGTAACTTGGAAATGGTAAGTCTGAGAAGTTTCAAACTTTATTAGATACATATTCTATGTGTATGCCGAAAATCAAGGTTTTTAGTAGACATTTAACCTGTGTATGAGGGCCATAGACACTCGCCCAAGTGCCTTTTTTGACATTTTTTCCGTATTTTGCCCTGTTATTTGGAAATGCTTAGTGTGACAAGTCTTAAACTGTATTATATATGATTTTTGTTTGTTATGTATGTCCCCCCAAAAAGTTTCAGATCTGTAGTTTAATTGCTAAGGTCTCTTTAACAATTGTAAAATGCCCACAGAAACCCAATTTATGGATATTATGCCACTTTAAAGCCCAGTAACTGTCAAACTATGTGGGTTATAGAGCTGAAATCTTTGAATTTTTAAAAGGAAATGCCTGTCTATTTAAATTTTGAATATTAATAATGTTATGGCTATCTTAGTCTTTTAAGAACTTATTTTTGTGTGTTATACCTCTGCTTGCTGAGTTTTTCACTTTTTAAAATGAAACTGGTGAAACATATTGAAGTAGACAAAATGGACACTTTAAGTGAGCTTTAAGTCCCAATATTAATGAAATTATATCCTTATGTAGTAAAACTAGGGGATTTTTAACCCTCAACTAGCCCAGTTTTATTCAACTTGCCTCAGCTAATTTTGGCACAGCTCCTACAGTTATGAACTCATTTCAGTTGATAATCACATACTTAAAATTCTCAATTCTTTTTGTATTGGAGTACCCCTTTTATATAGATTGTTTGTTTACCATTTATGCTCAACCCACATCCCCCACCTGGATTCCCCCCACCCACCTCTGGGACCTCCAGCTATATTGAGTGACACTAAATAAACAAAGGTATTTAATGATATCAGATGAGAAACAAAGAACTCAATGGGGTTGCAGATCTTGTGTAATAGTGAGAGAGGTGTGGAGAAGGGGAGAGGGGTGGGGGTGGGAGGTGGTGGGCTTCATTACATATAACACAAAGGGGAGTCAGAACTGAGATTGTGTCACATATTTAGGTTGCATATATATGGACCACATATATAGGTATAGAGGAAATGAATAACTGAAAACAATTTGCAAATTCTAAAAATAATATAATAAAATAATAATATAAATAATTTTTTTTTAAATAATATTTTCTTTGTGAACAAATATAGAAACAGATATGCGCTTTTGGGATTATGAATTTTAGAATGGACATTGAATCATCAATCATTTAAATACTTTGAAGGAAGATTGAAAAATATGATGAGTTGAGTTAAAAATAATATTTTATTTGTCAACAAATATAGAAACAGATATGCTCTTTTGGGATTATTATTTTAGAATGGACATTCAATCATCAATCATTTAAATACTTTGAAAATAGGTTTAGAGTTATCGTTGCAGGAAGATTGAAAATATAATTTGAGTTATGTATTCGGCGTCTGGGGATACACCATCTTCCTTGGGGAGATATAAACAGAGTAGGTTGATGTGCTGAAGTTCATATAATAATGGGTAATTATGTTTTAAAAAATTCCCGATCAAAACCTGTGGCGTGAGTGATGACCTGTCTGGGGATATGTTGGCGCCGAGTTGGCCCAATCTAGTTTTTGTTTGTTGTGTATGTCCCCCCAAAATTTCAGTTCTGTATTTTAATTGCTAAGGTCTCTTTAACAATTGTAAAATGCCCACAGAGACCCAATTTATGGATATTATGCCACTTTAAAGCCCTGTAACTGTCAAACTATGTGGCTCATAGAGCTGAAATCTTTGAATTTTTCAAAGGAAGTGCCTGTCTATTTAAATTTTGAATATTAATAATGTTATGGCTATCTTAGGCTTTTAAGAACTTATTTTTGTGTGTTATCTCTCTGCTTGCTGAGTTTTTAACTTTTTAATATGAAACTGGTTAAACATATTCAAGTAGGCAAAATGGACACTGTTATTTTCTGGTGAGCTTTAAGTCCCAAATATTAATGAAATTATAGCCTTATGTAGTAAAAACAGGGGATTTTTAACCCTCAACTAGCCCAGTTTCATTCAACTTGCCTTAATTTTGACACAGCTCCTACAGTTATGAACTCATTATGTCCACCCCCCTGGGGGGTGGATATATTATTTTTGCTTTTTCCGCCGTCCGATGTCCGGCGTCCGATGTACGGCGTCCGATGTCCGGCGTCACGCATGGTTTCCGCTCATTTAAAGGAAAAGTATTAGAGCTATTGTCACCAAATTTGGTATGCAGGCTTATTGGGTCTGTAGCTTGCTTGGGATTGCTTTTGGCTGTTGTACCTCTTTTGCTTACTGAGTAATACTTAAGTACAGCTATTTTCAGTACCCATTGGTTTCCATGCATTTAAGCCAAAATAATTAAAGATATTTTACTACAATTTTGAATACAAGATTGTTATGTCCATAGCTCGCTTGGTATTGCATTTGGGACTGATAGCTTTGTCAGTACATGAGTAATAGCCATTTAGGTACTTCATTGTGTATTTTCAGTACTACTTTTGAGTAATTTGCTAATATCTCAGAAACCGTAAGAGATAGAGCGATTTCGACAGAATTTTTGACCCACAGGGTATCTAAGGAATGCAATCTATGCAATTTTCCAAAAATTTTCCCCTCCCCAAAAATGGCGGCCATTTTGAATTTTCGAATTTTTGCCAAAAATGGCAAAACACAAATTTGCTTCTATCTCCTTAACCGTGCGAGATAGAGCGATTTCGTCGAAATTTTCGACCCGCAGGGTATCTAAGGAATGCAATATTTGCAATTTTCCAAAAATTTTCCCCTCCCCAAAAATGGCGGCCATTTTGAATTTTAGAATTTTTGCCAAAAATGGTAAAACACAAATTTGTTTCTATCTCCTTAACCGTGCGAGATAGAGTGATTTCGTCGAAATTTTCGACCCACAGGGTATCTAAGGAATGCAATCTTTGCAATTTTCCAAAAATTTTCCCCTCCCCAAAAATGGCGGCCATTTTGAATTTTCGAATTTTTGCCAAAAATGGCAAAACACAAATTTGCTTCTATCTCCTTAACCGTGCGAGATAGAGCGATTTTGTCGAAATTTTCGACCCACAGGGTATCTAAGGAATGGAATATTTGCAATTTTCCAAAAATTTTCCCCTCCCCAAAAATGGCGGCCATTTTGAATTTTCGAATTTTTGCCAAAAATGGCAAAACACAAATTTGCTTCTATCTCCTTAACCGTGCGAGATAGAGCGATTTCGTCGAAATTTTCGACCCACAGGGTATCTAAGGAATGCCATCTTTGCAATTTTCCAAAAATTTTCCCCTCCCCAAAAATGGCGGCCATTTTGAATTTTCGAATTTTTGCCCAAAATGGCAAAACACTAATTTGCTTCTATCTCCTTTACCGTGCGAGATAGAGCGATTTCGTCGAAATTTTTGACCCACAGGGTATCTGAGCATTGTACTCTTGGTAATTTAAAAAAAATTTTCCCCTCCCCAAAAATGCCGGCCATTTTGAATTTTTGCCAAAAATGGCAAAACACTAATTTGCTTCTATCTCCTTAACCGTGCGAGATAGAGCGATTTCGTCGAAATTTTCGACCCACAGGGTATCTAAGGAGTGTACTCTTTGCAATTTTCAAAAAATTTTCCCCTCCCCAAAAATGGCGGCCATTTTGAATTTTCGAATTTTTGCCAAAAATGGCAAAACACAAATTTGCTTCTATCTCCTTAACCGTGCGAGATAGAGCGATTTCGTCGAAATTTTCGACCCACAGGGTATCTAAGGAATGCAATCTTTGCAATTTTCAAAAAATTTTCCCCTCCCCAAAAATGGCGGCCATTTTGAATTTTCGAATTTTTGCCCAAAATGGCAAAACACAAATTTGCTTCTATCTCCTTACCGTGCGAGATAGAGCGATTTTGTCGAAATTTTTGACCCACAGGGTATCTAAGGAATGCAATCTTTGCAATTTTCAAAAAATTTTCCCCTCCCCAAAAATGGCGGCCATTTTGAATTTTCGAATTTTTGCCCAAAATGGCAAAACACAAATTTGCTTCTATCTCCTTAACTGTGTGAGATAGAGCGATTTCGTCGAAATTTTCAACCCACAGGATATCTAAGGAATGTAATCTTTGCAATTTTCAAAAAATTTTCCCCTCCCCAAAAATGGCGGCCATTTTGAATTTTCAAATTTTTGCCAACAATGGCAAAAAACACAAATTTGCTTCTATCTCCTTAACCATGCGAGATAGAGCGATTTTGTCGAAATTTTTGACCCACAGGGTATCTAATTAATGCAATCTTTGCAATTTTCAAAAAATTTTCCCCTCCCCAAAAATGGCAGCCATTTTGAATTTTCGAATTTTTACCAACAATGGCAAAACACAAATTTGCTTCTATCTCCTTAACCGTGCCAGATAGAGCGATTTCGTCAATATTTTCGACCCAAGGGGTATCTAAGAATTTTCAAAAAATTTTCCCCTCCCCACATATGGCGGCCATTTTGAATTTTCGAATTTTTGCCCAAAATGGAAAAACACAAACTGGCCTTAACCGTGCAAAATAGTTATTTCGTTGAAATTTTCGACCCACAGGGTATCTAAGAAATGTACTCTTGGCAATTTTCAAAAAAATTTCCTTTTCCCAAAAATGGCGGCCATTTTGAATTTTCAAATTTTTGCCAAAAATAGAAAAACAGGAATTTGCTTCTATCTTAACCCAACCAATGCAAAAAGGCATGAAGCTGAAATAATTTACATCTACACTAATAAATATTTAAGCATCATTGATATATTTTACAAATGAAACAGGGTCTTGTAAGACTACTGTACAATTTGGGCAAGGTTCATGGGGTGGACATTACACATGATAATGTGTGTTCTTCTATGCTATCCTGTTTCTATTCACATCTATTATCAACAGGGCGTCCTATTTCTAGTTTCAATTGATAATCACATACTTAAAATTCTCAATTCTGAATTATTATTATAAATATGTTCTTGTCGTTTGATAATTAAGCGTCCCGCAAGGGACGCTTGTTTGTGTATGGGAGAGCTTCTGGCTCCGCCGGCTCCGCATTTTGTTTTCCTTATAACTCTGTAACCGTTAGACGGATTCTTTTCAAATTTTACCTGAAACTTGGCAAATACATTCATTCCATTAAAATCTGGAAATCATTAGATTTTGGCATTGATTGGTCAAGAAATGGCCGAGTGATTAATGATTAATTAATCATTACGAATTTTCCAAATAAGGAAAACACAAAAATGCTTATATCTCGAAAACCGTGCTAGATAGAGCGATTTCGACGAAATTTTTGACCCACAGGGTATTTCTGCGGAGTAGTTTTCCCAATTTTCAAAATAATTTTGTCTCGCCCAAAATGGCGGCCATTTTGAATTTTCGAAATTTTCGCAAAAATTGCAAAACACAAAAATGCTTATATCTCAAAAACCGTGCTAGATAGAGCAATTTCGACAAAATTTTTGAGCCGCAGGATATCTCTGCAGAGTACTTTTCCTAATTTTCAAAAAATTTTTGTCTCGCCCAAAATGGCGGCCATTTTGAATTTTCGAAATTTTCGCAAAAATTGCAAAACACAAAAATGCTTATATCTCGAAAACTGTGCTAGATAGAGCGATTTCGACGAAATTTTTGACCCGCAGGGTATCTCTGCAGAGTAGTTATCCCAATTTTGAAAAAATTTTTGTCTCGCCAAAAATGGCGGCCATTTTGAATTTTCGAATTTTTCACAAAAATTGCAAAACATAAAAATGCTTATATCTCGAAAACCCTGCAAGATAGAGCGATTTCGACGAAATTTTTGACCCACTGGGTATATCTGAAGAGTAGCCATGCCAATTTTCAAAAAAATTTTGTCTCGCCAAAAATGGCGGCCATTTTGAATTTTCGAATTTTTCGCAAAAATTGCAAAACATAAAAATGCTTATATCTCGAAAACTCTGCTAGATAGAGCGATTTCGACGAAATTTTTGACCCGCAGGGTATCTCTGCAGAGTAGCCATGCCAATTTTCAAACAAAAAATTTCTCGCAAAAAATGGCGGCCATTTTGAATTTTCGAATTTTTCGCAAAATTGCAAAACACAAAAATGCTTATATCTCGAAAACCGTGCTAGATAGAGCGATTTCAACAAAATTTTTGACCCACAGGGTATTTCTGCAGAGTAGCCATGCCACTTTTCAAAAAAAATTTTTCTTGCCCAAAATGGCGGCCATTTTGAATTTTCGAATTTTTGCGCAAAAATTGCAAAACACAAAAATGCTAATATTTCGAAAACCGTGCTACATAGAGCGATTTCGACGAAATTTTTTATCTTCAGGGTATCTCTGCAGAGCAGCTATCCCAAAGAGCTTTCACTTGGTGAAGTTTCAGACCCATAGCTAATTGCTCACCTACTCAAAAAGAGTAAATGCGAATTACCTCTAAAAGTATTGCAGATGGCCAATTTTTCTCAAATAACTCATTCACCTACTTTTGGAAGAGCTTTCACTCTGTGAAGTTTCAGACCCGTAGCTAATTACTCCCCTACTCAAAATGAGTAAATGCGAATTATCTCAAAAACTATTGCGGATACCCAATTTTTATCAAATGACTCATTCATGTACTTTTGGGAGAGCTTTCACATGGTGAAGTTTCAGACCCATAGCTAATTACTCACCTACTCAAAATGAGTAAATGCGAATTATCTCTAAAAGTATTGCAGATAGCCAATTTTTCTCAAATAACTCATTCACCTACTTTTAGGAGAGCTTTCACTCTGTGAAGTTTCAGACCCATAGCTAATTACTCACCTACTCAAAATGAGTAAATGCGAATTATCTCTAAAAGTATTGCAGATAGCCAATTTTTCTCAAATAACTCATTCACCTACTTTTGGCAGAGCTTTCACTTGGTGAAGTTTCAGACCCATAGCTAATTACTCACCTACTCAAAATGAGTAAATGCGAATTATCTCTAAAAGTATTGCAGATAGCCAATTTTTCTCAATAACTCATTCAACTACTTTTGGGAGAGCTTTCACTCTGTAAAGTTTCAGACCCATAGCTAATTACTCACCTACTCAAAATGAGTAAATGCGAATTATCTCTAAAAGTATTGCAGATAGCCAATTTTTCTCAAATTAATCATTCACCTACTTTTGGGAGAGCTTTCACTTGGTGAAGTTTCAGACCCATAGCTAATTACTCACCTACTCAAAATGAGTAAATGCGAATTATCTCTAAAAGTATTGCAGATAGCCAATTTTTCTCAAATAACTCATTCACCTACTTTTGGGAGAGCTTTCACTTGGTGAAGTTTCAGACCCATAGCTAATTACTCACCTACTCAAAATGAGTAAATGCGAATTATCTCTAAAAGTATTGCAGATAGCCAATTTTTCTTAAATAACTCATTCACCTACTTTTGGCAGAGCTTTCACTTGGTGAAGTTTCAGACCCATAGCTAACTATTCACCTACTCAAAATGAGTAAATGTGAATTATCTCTAAAAGTATTGCAGATAGCCAATTTTTCTCAAATAACTCATTCACCTACTTTTGGGAGAGCTTTCACTCTGTGAAGTTTCAGACCCATAGCTATTTATTCACCTACTCAAAATGAGTAAATGCTAATTATCTGTAAAAGTACTGCGGATACCCAATTTTTATCAAATACTCATTCATCTACTTGTGAGAGAGCTTTCACATGGTGAAGTTTCAGACCCATAGCTAATTACTCACCTACTCAAAATGAGTAAATGTGAATTATCTCTTAATAGTATTGCAGATAGCCAATTTTTCTCAAATAACTCATTCACCTACTTTTGGAAGAGCTTTCACACACGAAAATGAAAAATTGTGAATATCTCGGAAAAGCTATTTCTTCTGCTTTAATGCTCGGCGGGAAATACACACCGCGGCCGTGGTCTTGACAAAAATTTTTGTCTCCCCAAAAATGGTGGCCATTTTGAATTTTCAAAGTTTTTGCAAAACACAAAAATGCTTATATCTCGAAAACCGTGCTATATGGAGTGAACTCAACAAAATTTTGGACCTGCTGGGTATCTCTGCAGAGTAGCCATGCCAATTTTCAAAATATTTTTGTCTCGCCAAATATAGCGGACATTTTAAATTTTTTTATTTTTTGCAAAACACAAAAATCCTTATATCTTGAAACCCGTGCTAGATAGAGCAGACTGCGCTGACTTTGTTTTTTTTTTTTTTTTATTAATATTTATTAGACAATTATACATAAATGACAATTGACAATAGACAAAAAAGACAATTATTACAACACATAGAGAAACAAAACTCTGACCAAAGACACTATACAAGTACTGCTCTAGATAATTACTACATTATGCAATGATTTAGTAAATACATAATTACAAGTTCAAAGAAATTCATCAGTGAACCACGATTTATTGGTCACATTTAGCAAAGAAACATTTGTATGAAGTTTCCCCATATTTTTTTAAACTTACTCTCATTTAATTCTAATTTGGCAACTAACTCCTGTTCTAAATAAACTGTTTTAAAAAATTTACAGAAGGCCGGATAATTTAAACATTTATTCGATTTTGACATTCTAAAAATATATAACTTAGCTGCAAAGTAAATGTGTTAAGTGGAATAGTATCAGTCCTTGTTTGAAGGTTTCCTAAAATTATAGTTGTAGGATTTATATCCAAGTTAACTCCAAGAATGGGTTGAATGTTTAATTTTAGTTCTGACCAAAAATTTTGTACATCAGTGCATTGCACAAAAAGATGTAGTATAGTTTCGGTGTGTTCTTTGCAAAAGCTGCATTTGCCATCGTCATGTTTATTAATTTTATACAACAGATCATTCGTACCTAATATTCTATATATCACTCTATACTGCATCCAAATTAAATCATTATTTTTTACTGTTTTAAAACATACTCGGAATATTTGTTTCCACATATTTTTATTTATGGTAATACCCAAAGATTGTTCCCAAAAAGAATAATAGGTAGTATCATCTACTATATTCTGATTGACCAAAATTTTATAAAAGTCTTGGCTTCCTTTCTTTGATTTACAAATGATTTTTATTTGATTTGGAATAGTTGGTTTATTATGTGTTTTAGATATATCATTTTGTTTACTTAAGTAATTTTTGACACAGACTGTAACTCTATGATATTCTAAAAAGTTGGTACGAATGTGATACCCCGTTGTTGAATCATTTTGGATTATCAAATTTCCATTTCCAGATATCATATCAGCAATAGAAATAATTCCTTTATTGTACCATTTTTGACCCGCAGGGTATCTCTGCAGAGTAGCCATGCCAATTTTCAAACAAAAAATTTCTCGCAAAAAATGGCGGCCATTTTGAATTTTCGAATTTTTCGCAAAATTGCAAAACACAAAAATGCTTATATCTCGAAAACCGTGCTAGATAGAGCGATTTCAACAAAATTTTTGACCCACAGGGTATTTCTGCAGAGTAGCCATGCCACTTTTCAAAAAAAATTTTTCTTGCCAAAAATGGCGGCCATTTTGAATTTTCGAATTTTTGCGCAAAAATTGCAAAACACAAAAATGCTAATATTTCGAAAACCGTGCTACATAGAGCGATTTCGACGAAATTTTTTATCTTCAGGGTATCTCTGCAGAGCAGCTATCCCAAAGAGCTTTCACTTGGTGAAGTTTCAGACCCATAGCTAATTGCTCACCTACTCAAAAAGAGTAAATGCGAATTACCTCTAAAAGTATTGCAGATGGCCAATTTTTCTCAAATAACTCATTCACCTACTTTTGGAAGAGCTTTCACTCTGTGAAGTTTCAGACCCGTAGCTAATTACTCCCCTACTCAAAATGAGTAAATGCGAATTATCTCAAAAACTATTGCGGATACCCAATTTTTATCAAATGACTCATTCATGTACTTTTGGGAGAGCTTTCACATGGTGAAGTTTCAGACCCATAGCTAATTACTCACCTACTCAAAATGAGTAAATGCGAATTATCTCTAAAAGTATTGCAGATAGCCAATTTTTCTCAAATAACTCATTCACCTACTTTTGGGAGAGCTTTCACTCTGTGAAGTTTCAGACCCATAGCTAATTACTCACCTACTCAAAATGAGTAAATGCGAATTATCTCTAAAAGTATTGCAGATAGCCAATTTTTCTCAAATAACTCATTCACCTACTTTTGGCAGAGCTTTCACTTGGTGAAGTTTCAGACCCATAGCTAATTACTCACCTACTCAAAATGAGTAAATGCGAATTATCTCTAAAAGTATTGCAGATAGCCAATTTTTCTCAATAACTCATTCAACTACTTTTGGGAGAGCTTTCACTCTGTAAAGTTTCAGACCCATAGCTAATTACTCACCTACTCAAAATGAGTAAATGCGAATTATCTCTAAAAGTATTGCAGATAGCCAATTTTTCTCAAATTAATCATTCACCTACTTTTGGGAGAGCTTTCACTTGGTGAAGTTTCAGACCCATAGCTAATTACTCACCTACTCAAAATGAGTAAATGCGAATTATCTCTAAAAGTATTGCAGATAGCCAATTTTTCTCAAATAACTCATTCACCTACTTTTGGGAGAGCTTTCACTTGGTGAAGTTTCAGACCCATAGCTAATTACTCACCTACTCAAAATGAGTAAATGCGAATTATCTCTAAAAGTATTGCAGATAGCCAATTTTTCTTAAATAACTCATTCACCTACTTTTGGCAGAGCTTTCACTTGGTGAAGTTTCAGACCCATAGCTAACTATTCACCTACTCAAAATGAGTAAATGTGAATTATCTCTAAAAGTATTGCAGATACCCAATTTTTATCAAATACTCATTCATCTACTTGTGAGAGAGCTTTCACATGGTGAAGTTTCAGACCCATTTTTCTCAAATAACTCATTCACCTACTTTTGGAAGAGCTTTCACACACGAAAATGAAAAATTGTGAATATCTCGGAAAAGCTATTTCTTCTGCTTTAATGCTCGGCGGGAAATACACACCGCGGCCGTGGTCTTGACAAAAAATTTTGTCTCCCCAAAAATGGTGGCCATTTTGAATTTTCAAAGTTTTTGCAAAACACAAAAATGCTTATATCTCGAAAACCGTGCTATATGGAGTGAACTCAACAAAATTTTGGACCTGCTGTTTGTGTTTTGCAAAAAATAAAAAAAATTAAGCCTTAAATTTAGGTCAACCCCCCTATTATCTTCTTAAGTATTGCATTTAGAGTCATAAAATGTATTGGGAGGTAATAGGAAACCATATGTGGAGAGTCTAAATAGCCGGTCAGTTTTACCCCACGGCCCCCCCTTATGGGTCAAACTGGGGTCATAAAATAGCTGATTTTGAGTTTTTGCCTTATATCTCCTTTATTGTTGCTTTTATAGCTTCAGAATGTATTAAGAGGTATTGGGAAAGCATATGTGGAGAGTCTAAATAGCTGGTCAGTTTTACCCCCCGACCCCCCCTTATGGGTCAAACTGGGGTCATAAAATAGTTGCTTTGGAGTTTTGCCTTATATCTTCTTTATTGTTGCTTTTATAGCTTCAGAATGTATTAAGAGGTATTGGGAAACCATATGTGGACAGTCTAAATAGCTGGTTAGTTTTACCTCCTGACCCCCATGTATGGGTCAAACTGGGGTCGTGAAATAGCTTTTGCCTTTATTGTTGCTTTTATGCTTTCACAATGTATTAAAACCTATTGCAAAACCCTGTGGACAATCTAAATAGCAATACATACTTGCACACATGATTATATATGAAGTTATCAATACTCGTTACTGAAATGCTTTGTAGCATTTACACAAAATTTACTAAAGTTACATCCAATGTTGTACATCCAATGTACAACACTTTCTCCAGCTTGTCTATGTCTACAACGCTTGTTTATCTTAATTAAAGAAGACCTTTGTAGGATTTTTCCTGTCATGATATCACTAAGGGGGTTGGTTTATGTAACAGTACGGTACAGCTTTGTGCATTCTTAGCTTTACAGCATGCTTATTAAAACCACAAGGCATTTTAAACTCTCAGGGACGCTTCGCTTTTGTTAGCAAAAGCATTCATCTAGTTTAGAATGGACATTCAATCATCAATCATTTAAATACTTTGAAAATAGGTTCAGAGTTATCATTGCAGGAAGATTGAAAATATGATCTGTTGAGTTATGTATTTGACGTCTGGGATACACCATCTTCCTTGGGAAGATATAAACTTAGTAGATTGATGTGCTGAAGTTCATATAACTTTTCCCAATATTTATGGCATACAACAAATGGATTAAATAAAAAATTCCCGATCAAAACCTGTTGCGTGAGTGATGACCTGTCTGGGGATATGTTGGCGCCGAGTTGGCCCAATCTAGTTTTAATGTTGTAGACTGATCCGTCAATATGTTAATTTGTGAAGTGTACCACCTTTATTCCTGTTAATTGCTTATTGTTATGCTAGGAAATATCCAATCTAGGTTATAAATTAAGTCTTTGCAATCTATATCAACATTTCATATTTAATTATTTATACATTCCATGACTTGGGTTATTGAATGTACACATTCAATGATTTGCCCATTGAATGTACATATTCAATAGTTTGATTCAATGGTTATCCACATTCAATACAACATATATATATAAGGGTGCGTGTGTGTGTGTTTTTCCGTTTAAACTGTTGGCTAATTTAATAGCATTTTATATGTAGGTTGTTATTTGTGTTGTAATACACCCAGTCTTAGTTTTTGTGATTGCAATAACACTTGCTTTGCAAAATTCGGTGTCATTTTAATGGTTTATTTTACACATACACACATATGTATCTGTAATACATATATGTATCTGTAATACATATTCTATTTTTTGTATTCAAATTGTTTTTGTGAGAATATTTTGATGTCACCTGGGTTTGTTAAACTATAATTTAAGTACAATAAAAATTCCCGAAGGAGTGTAAAATAAAAAAAAGAGAAAAAAAAAGAGAAGAACATTTTATTTCCTATTTTAACAAATGGCAAATGGGTTTCATGAGGTGTTTTTAATAACATATTATATTTAGCTTCTTTTCCTGTTTATAGAATTAATGCAAATTGATAAACAGATATTCATGATCTAATTCATCACTGGTCCAGTGATTCATCATAATCATAATGGTGAAAGATGCTCTGTTTATGGTTGTATAGTTAACACCACAGAAAGCTGTATTTGACAAGCACAGTGGGATATCGTTTGCAGTATCATTCGGGTGGAAAGTGTTGAGAAACTCTGTCATAACTTAGGTCATGGCGAATGCGCAGCTAGTATAAGCGACCGCATGTTAGTGGGGGCTCTTCACTTTGAGCTTAGACACGCAAGGATAAACATCAGAAAATATAAATTTGCAACTTTGATTCATTTTATTTTTTTTTTCAATGTAACAGGATTTTAGAACTTAAATTTATGTGTGCAGTACATTGGGTTTTTTTATTAATCAGGGCCCGTATTCATGAAAGGTCTTAGCCAGGGCTTAGGCTTAAAGTTGAGACTTTTGCCTCAAGTTTCTGCCCCAAAACTGCTTAGACTTTTGTGTTAGGCTTAGTGGTATTCACAAAGAATTTAAGACCCGTCTTAGGCTTAGCCAAGGGCTCAACTTTAAGACTGGTTGGTAGTGGGCTTAATTTTGTAAAGAGGGCTTAAATATGGCCACCATAAACTTTTCTCCACTTCAAAATTTGAAATGGCTGTAAATGAAGTATAATTATACACAACATCTCACTAAAGCAGTCTTTAGGAAGTTTATATGTGGTAACAAGGTTTTCCATTTCCAAACAGCACTTTTCCTTTCATAAAATGCATTAAATGAAGGATATATGTCAACAATAGTATAGTTTGAATAGAAAAGAAAGGTCACATGACACAGAAAACCACTGTGGTTATTTGATAATCTTGAACGTAGCTAAGACACCCTTTGCGAATACGGTTTTAAGACAAAACTTAGCTGAGACAAAAGTCTTAACTTTAAGACTGGATTTAAGCCTAAGACCTGGCTAAGTTTAAGACCCTTCGTGAATACCAGGCCTGTGTCATTGGCTTGGTTAGTGGAGTGTTGTGTCGTGTATGAAGATATAAGTGGAGTTCAGTGGTGATTATTCTGACAGTTTCATGTGGATATTTTCTTAGTGCGGATGCACACGTTATGAGGACGTGAAAAAGCAAAAATAACCATGAGCAAGCCTGAAAGATTAAATGAGGTGGTATCTCGCAGGGAAGTGGACGTGCAGGATAATCCCTAAACTATGGCAACACAGGACACAGCACAAGCTAGGCCAGAGCCAGTAGCAGCCATGCTTGATAAGCTTATGACGGTAGTGGACAGTGTCTCAACAAAGATAGGTAGTATAGAATCATTACTTTCAATGGAGGGTGTAGTAAAGAACAGTATCGACTCAGATTGCTTTGTAAGTGAAATTCAGTTACCTACAGGTGAGCCACTGTTTGGGGCTACAGGTGGGGCTAAGCCCAAGATCCGGAAGCTTAAAGGTGTAGGAAGTGACTTTGAAACACTGGAGTCCGATGTAGAGGTGAAACAGTGCAAAAAGAAGCATGACAAAAAGCCTACTCACGCTATAGAGACTATACCCCAGGAGTACACACAGCGGCTCAGTAAACACACGGACAAAACACTTATTGAGAAAAAAACAGACGCCCACAGAGACAATGACCCTGGCCAATGCAGGCCCGCTGTCCCAGAAAGAGGTAGAAGAATTGGGGAACATTGGCCTAGGTACAGCACCCGTGCAAGCCACTCAGTTCTGGACGGTTGAGGCACAATACAACCCCGGACAGCCGGCAACGGGGGAAGATCAGAGAGACTTTCTGCAGAATGAAGGAACAGCTAATGTAAGCAATAAGCAAAAGACGAACTGGGCTAATCCTCCTCCCTTGGAACCAGTCCTGCCACAGCCTAGTAGTGAAACACGAACAGAAAGACAGATGAGAGCTAGAAAAAATGGACCCGCGTATACAGGCACTGGTCATGGAATGGGTACAACAATTGGATGTTGAAACAAGACTTGAAAGCCTTCAGGGTAAGGGCAAGCATTCGGGATGCTACATTACATATAATCCAAATTCAGTATGTTACAGAAGGTGGCCGAATGAGGGAATTTTAGTGAGGCCTGCAAGACGACGATTACCTTTTGATGAACTGAATATGACACAACGTGTCATAGCTTTTGTCAAGAACGTAAATGATCCGTTGGACGCACTCACAAGACAATACATGTTGGCGGAACTATATGACTCAGTAGTGCAAGGCTGGATTTATCTCCTCCATGCATTCAATTGAAGACGACAAAATTGCATCTTCGGACAGAAATGCCTTATTACAGAGAAGGATGACCCAAACGCATTTGGCTTTGTTAGCTAATATGGCTTCACAAAAACAATAGGAGGGCGTATAAAGGACTCAAGCTTTGATAGAAGACTGATATGTAAGTTTTCTGGTTTGGGAATTGCAGAGTGACTGGTCTTACGCATACTCATGAACAGGGGACTAAAAAAATAGGGTGATGGGGATGATTGCCATGATGGACGACAAACACGGAATGGTTATGGGACTTTGAATAAGGACGATTACTGTCACCCATTGCCTCGACAACACAATCTCAAGGTGAAGTTTGGCCTTGCTATTAATGACGCTTGTATTTATGCAGCTGAGTCGTTGTCGGCACACTTAACGTCTATACACGAGAATTCACCCCAAAAAGGCAGGTGGCACAACATATATGGAATGTGTATGCAGCCAAATTTGTTCCCAGGGAAAGTAATACAGTGGGGAACGTTAATGTGGGGTGAGGACACACTAGGTGTCCTCCACTTCAGTGGCTAATGCACATCCTTATTATTGTACTTTATGAAAACTAGTCTTGTGTCAATTGACCTAGTTTCTCATTGGTCCACTGTGACCTAGCCATATTAATTCTCCCGCCTGAATCCACCATATTCATTATAAATTTTAACTTTGAACAAACAGCATCAAATTTTTATTCGATTTTATATTTCGATTTTTAACCTTTTGAAACTTGTGAGCTTCAGAGTGATGAAACTTCCAAGTTTCCTTGTGTTGCAGGTCTGAATAGCAGTGCACAGAAGTTCATGGAGTTACCACATGCGCTGCTCTAGTTGACCTGCTGAAACTCAAATATTTTGAGACATGCTTGTATAGCTCTGGATCTGGAGCGCTGATAAAGGGCTGTTTTCATTTTATTTTCACTTCTGGTGTTTTAACTTCAAATCTTGACCATAGCTTTGCAAGCACGTATCAGAATATTTTTCTCCTATTTTCCAGTTCAAGATGCCTCAGAAATTTTTCCAGTGCAATAAGTGTATGGAAAAGCATGAGAGACCAGTAAATGTGAAGTGTCAAAGACAAAATGTGTCAGCTGATGATTCTGTTAGTTCCATGGACAGTGACATTCAATCTAACAGTAATTCTATCAGCCAGGATATCAGCATACAGATTTTAACAGAACTCAAACACCTCAGTGGTAGAATTCAGGAAGTCGAGAAAAAGGTGTAACAGCAAGATGCCAGCAAGGGATAGTCACCACACGTCGGGTTACTGCCTCAAGCTGCATCCAAGCCGCCAGCAGATGAACTCATTCTGCCCACCACCGCCACGCTGGGGAGATCTGTTGAAGTACAGAGGGAGGTGGACGCCAGACTGCAGGAACTCAGGACCTTAAATGAGCAAGGCAAGTTCAAGTCCCAAAGGGGCGGTTCTGATACTGTATATTGTAAAATAGAAGTTCCCTGGCCCCATAATTATATACTCGCTGGTAGTACTAAGTCTAGGGCCAGTTATGACAATCTCTCCATGTCTCAGTGGGTGGCGGGCTTCTCTCAAATTATTAGAGAGCAAACTGACCCTACTGTAAAAAATCAAATGTTGGACTACATGTCTGACCTCATGGAGGATTCTCATGATTTTGGTTGGCAGGCGGCTAAGGGCTGCCATGCAGTCCTGTTGGTTAAGATGGAGGAAGGTAAAGTGGCTTGGGGGGGACACAAATAAAATAGATAGGATCAGAAGGGCTCATGCCCAGAAAATTCAGTCTGGTCAAGTGTCAGGAGTTGTCAATAAGAAAACTGTAAAGTCTAGAACTCCACTTCCATGTCGATTTTATCAGAAAGGAACTTGTGGCCAGTCCCAAGATCATGAGAATGGGGGTCAGTCTTACTTGCATGTGTGTTCTCTGTGTTTCAAAAATGGCAAGTCATACAGTCACCCTTCCAAGGATTGTAAGAAGCCAAAAAACGAAAAATTACTGACTACAGCACTAGAGTGGTTGTTAATAGTAGCTCTGATCAAGGCAGTAAAAACTGGAAGGGCGACTATTATAGGTTTGTTGGTATGTCATATGCACAAGTATTGAAAAATGGTGTGAATAAACGTCAAACACTGGTAAATAATATTACCAAAAAAGTATGTCGTGTTTCTAATGAAAAACATCCTGTCAATACACCACCTTGCACTTCTAATGTCAACAAAGTAGGCGTTAATGTGACAACTGTCAAATATCAATCAAAACATGACCCTGTTGTTAGGGTGAATAATCAGGTCAGTAAACTTCATGATCATATTATTCATAGTGAAAACCAATATGATTCACACGTGGATGGCATGGTGTGTAGCAAGTTTTTCACAGCAAATAAATTTTCTTTGCTGGGAAATGAAAAAATAACTGATTGTATTGACACTAATGTAACTCATAGTGACGGTTATTGCCACAATAACGCAGTTACAGGTCCAACGTGCAACATTCCAGTTACAAAGGTGAGTGTTCACTCAAATTTCACTAAAGACAACTCTGTTGCCGACGCCGTCGTTAGTCCACTGCTAGGAAATCGTCATAAAACCGTTACTGCCACTAGAAAGATGCAAGCTGGCACTGTAGATTGTTCAGCTGATAATAAATTTGATTTCACCTTAATTTCTCGTCCTCATAACAGGACTCGCATTAATAATGCAAAAAATACTGACATTTTTCGACTCTGGGATAGCCAAAATCACCAAAAATTTGGGTTTATTCCCCTCAGTGAACTTGCCATCCCCAGTGTTGATAAGCGAATCCCTTTGCAAGCTAGTTTGCTTCAGGCCAGATATGATGTCGCTAAGGAAGGGAATTACAATTTCATGGGGGCTCAGATCCAAATACCTTCACAGCTGAATCCAGATGTCTGGCAGGACTACTTAATTGACTACTGGGATAAACAGCTCCCTTATCTGATCCGTTATGGATTTCCTCTGGATTTTGACACAGATGTTCATTTAAATCATACGGAAGTGAATCATCCCTCAGCCAAACATCATGTACCAGATGTTAAAGCATATTTGGATGAAGAAGTAAAGTATAAAGCTGTCCTGGGCCCTTTTAGGGAAGCACCATACCCAGACTTACACATATCACCCTTTATGACCAGGGATAAACCGGGGGCCAAAAATAGAAGGGTCATAATTGACCTTAGTTACCCTCAAAACCATTCAGTCAATGCTGGGGTTCATAAAGATCAGTATTTAGGCACACAATTTGCCCTTACTCTCCCAAGTTTAGATAATATCACTGATGAGATCAGAAAGTTAGGAAAGGGATCTCTTATCTATAAAGTGGATATCTCTAGGGCATTTCGCCATGTTAAGATTGATCCAAAGGACTATTATTTGTTAGGATTGAAGCTTGACCACTACTTTCTGGACACTTGCCTGCCTTTTGGATTTAGGCATGGTTGTTCGATCTTTCAGAGATTAAGCGATGCTATTAGGTTCATTATGACCTCCAAAGGTCACAGTATCACAAATTATATTGATGATCTTATTGGGCACGCTTTGCCCAGCCAGGCACATGAATCCTTCAATACTCTGACCTCCCTGCTCCAGGAACTTGGACTCCAGATCAGTAGCAAGAAATTAATCTCTCCTACCACTCGTGCAGTGTGCCTAGGCATTGAGGTGGACACAGTCAACTTTACACTGGCTATTCCCCAAGAAAAGCTCACTGAAATTACTAGCATCTGTAATCTATGGGCTACCAAAGACACCTGTTCTAAGAGGGATCTTCAATCCCTACTGGGCCAATTATTGTACATTTCCAAGTGTGTCAGGGCCTCTAGGGCTTTCCTGAATCGTATGCTAGACCTCCTCAGGTCATCTGATAAACAGGACCTTATTCACCTTACAGTTCCATTTAAACAGGATTTGAACTGGTTTAGATCCTTCCTCCCCACTTTCAATGGCACCACTTTCTTTTGTCATAAGAAATTTGACCTCCAGGTCCATTTGGATGCTTGCCTTAATGGCTTAGGTGCAATTTGTGGTAATGAAGTCTATTCCATACCCCTAACCCCTGGTTTCTGTAATTATGATATAGTTCATCTCGAAATGATAAATATTCTGGTGGCCATCAGGGCCTGGGCTGCCCGTTGGGCAAATCATAAGATCTTGATCCATTGTGATAACCAGGCTGTAGTCACCATCATGGCTTCCAGCAAGACCAGGGATCTGACACTAGCGGCTATCCACAGGAATATCCTGATGGAATGTGCCAGATTTGATATTGAGCTTAATACTGTTCACATAGCTGGCAAGAGTAATGTAGTGGCTGATGCCCTCTCTAGATTATCATTAGATGTCAGATACATGCAAAGTATTTACAGTCAGGTTGCAGATCCGGTCTGGCTGAATCTTCCTGCCAGTATCATTGAATTGAATTGGTCCATTTAATTTCAGGTACCTCCATGGCTGCTGTCTTGGCTTCCAGGGCTCACCGAAGGCTTCATCACTCTTTGGCTTCCTCTACCTCTAAGGCCTAAACTAAAATGTTTCGTACATTTTTATCATTTTGTGTTTTTGTTTCCATTAACATTTTCTCCATATCTGTCCTTGACCTAATGTCATTCCTAGAATTGTTGGCATATAATGACTTTACTAGCTCAGCCATCGCTAATCACATGTCAGCTGTCAGGACAAAATTTGCCATGTTGGGCTTGAACACATCTCCCTTCCATGATCCTCGTATAAAATACTTCACTAAGTCCATTACTCTCACTTCTTCACTTAAGGTTTCTCTTAAGTCGGTAATTGACATTCCTCTCCTACTCAGGATAATTTCCCAATGTGATAACACTTATATGGGCCAGGTTTTTAAGGCAGCCTACCTTCTTTCCTTCTTTTCTTTTCTCAGAATTTCTAACCTGGTTCCCCATACCCTTAATACTTTTGACCCGGTTAAGCATTTATCTAGAGCTGATGTCTTTTTTGCCCCCCCAGTTGCTCATATTTTAATCACCTGGTCTAAAACCCTTCAGGCTAAAAATCAAGCTAGGGTATTGAAAATCCCCCACCTGGGCAGTTCCCCTTTGTGCCCAGTTCAAGCTCTCAAAAATTTACTTCTCATCACCCCTCCAGGTCGTAACAAGCCTCTGTTCCAGGTCAAGTTTAGATCAAATTGGGTTCCCCTGTCTGACACTCGACTACGTAAACACTTTAAGAACATTATCACTGCCCTTAACCTTGGCCAGTCTTCCTTGACCTTTCACTCTTTCCGGCGTTCAGGTGCCACCATGGCTTTTAACTCTGAGGTCCCCATTCAGGACATCCAGAGCCATGGCACCTGGACGTCGGATTGTGTCTGGTCCTACATCACTCAAAATCATGATGCATCAGACAAGGTGGCTTTGGCCTTCCAACATCGCCTACTCCAATAGTCTACTACTTGGGGTTTGGGGTCAATCCCTACTCCACCTCAACAGTAAAGTACCTAGTTATTCTTAACAAGTCAAGACTCATTACTAAGTCTGTAAGCTTTTGTCCTAGTATTACCTCTTCATCTAGTAAAATCTTAGTCTAAACTCATCACTTAAACTTCATGTAGTACTTAAATAGACCCTAAACTCTAACACACCTTTAATGTTACCTTAATGTCAATTTCCTCTCCACTGAATCAGTCAGCACTTCAGTGCCTCCATCAGTTTGCCTTTATCTGTAAAGTGTAACAGTATGGCATAGTAATCACCACCTTAAGGTCACCTTATATTATGGTGTACAGGGCTTAACCCGAGGTGGCCAGTGTTTGGTTAGGAGCAAGTTGCTTCCATAATTTAGGGCCACCTTATTGTGGGTCAAGTTTTAATATAGTATTACTGTTATTACCTTAAGGTCACCTTATACTGTGGTGTACAGGGCTTAACCCTAGGTGGCCAGTGGTTGGTTAGGAGCAAGTTGCTTCCACAATTTAAGGCCACCTTATTGTGTGTCAAGTTTTAATATAGTATTACTGTCATTGTATGTAAATACATCTAGTAATTATATTGTAAATAAACTATTAAACCCCACTGTGACTATTACCTAACAGTAATGCAGTACAGGACACTGTGGGGTGAGGACACACTAGGTGTCCTCCACTTCAGTGGCTAATGCACATCCTTATTATTGTACTTTATGAAAACTAGTCTTGTGTCAATTGACCTAGTTTCTCATTGGTCCACTGTGACCTAGCCATATTAATTCTCCCGCCTGAATCCACCATATTCATTATAAATTTTAACTTTGAACAAACAGCATCAAATTTCCCACCCTCCCATGCCCTTGGGTTCAGTCTGCTGGTTTTTCTGCAGTTTACTACCACTTGTTTATATTATGTAGTTGTAGATTGATCGTGGAAATCAGGCCACCTCAGCTTGGGAGCATGACCTTGGTGGAGGGTCAAACTCAAGCACACACTTGGCAATGCTACAAGGCGCCAATCAGAGTCACATCAGCTGGACAGTATAACATGGCACTGGGCAAGACTCGTCTGATCTTTCCTCAGCCTGCCACACTTTCTCGCCTTCCCCAGGATACCAGGAGCCCCACAGTTTATTATGACTCAGTGGATGGTCTGGGCCCCCACCCCTGATGATTGGGTGGCTCCTGCCAACGAGGACATAATAGTATCTTATAATAGTGATTCTGTATAATTTCTGGTTTATATTTCTCCTGTGTGGCTCAAAAGTAGCTGGGTGCTGGTTTAGTCTAGCAATACTCTGACCCTTGTGGGAGTACTTAATGTACAAAGTAATACATAGCAACATTTGCCAAAGCTGAGGTGTTTCTGCGTTACATTAATGCTAGGGGTATTTATTTCACAAGTAAATAACATTTTGAAGGTTAAAACTACCCTCACTTGCCTATTCTTAGTCTTTTATAGTTCACCCTGTAATACATTTTAGTACTGTGTATTCAGTTTCATGGCTATGATACTATTACTTATATGTAACTGTGTACATAAAATCATTTTAGTATTATAACCATTGCATTTACTCATGCATTATTGCTGTACTATGTCTTTTATTAGTGTACTATTGCTTTATTATGCATGTGCTGTTATTCGACACATTGCTCATATCTGCTATGGTAGTAATTATACTTACATCATAATTCATTGTCTTCACATAGCAGGTTAGTCTGGCCATTTCTACGTATGTAACTGTCACTCAGTATGCTAACTTTTAGTTCACATTTTACTGTGTTACTCTAATGGCTAAAGAACTGTTTATTACTGTATATGGTATGTTACATGTTATCATCATGATATACTAGTTACATTGTTACTGTATTCACCTGTACTCATTGTGTAGTGTAACTAATGAGGGGGAAGTCAAACCTGAGTCCTTAGGTTTTAATTTTTTTTTAGTTTTTATCTTAGTTCCTTAAGGGGGTCGTATTGCTCGACTCTGTAAGGTGTTTCATTTTTTTTTTAGCTAGATACTTGGGTTCCTCTTCATTGGACTCCTGTAACAACTGTTATTACATATGTTGTAACAAACCATTAACATTACCATATTGCTTTTACATATTGTATATAAACACTTATTCTGTGTTACTTTATGTTCCTTATTTTAATTCATGGGGGGTCAATCCCTACTCCACCTCAACAGTAAAGTACCTAGTTATTCTTAACAAGTCAAGCCTCATTACTAAGTCTGTAAGCTTTTGTCCTAGTATTACCTCTTCATCTAGTAAAATCTTAGTCTAAACTCATCACTTAAACTTCATGTAGTACTTAAATAGACCCTAAACTCTAACACACCTTTAATGTTACCTTAATGTCAATTTCCTCTCCACTGAATCAGTCAGCACTTCAGTGCCTCCATCAGTTTGCCTTTATCTGTAAAGTGTAACAGTATGGCATAGTAATCACCACCTTAAGGTCACCTTATATTATGGTGTACAGGGCTTAACCCGAGGTGGCCAGTGTTTGGTTAGGAGCAAGTTGCTTCCATAATTTAGGGCCACCTTATTGTGGGTCAAGTTTTAATATAGTATTACTGTTATTACCTTAAGGTCACCTTATTCTGTGGTGTACAGGGCTTAACCCTAGGTGGCCAGTGGTTGGTTAGGAGCAAGTTGCTTCCACAATTTAAGGCCACCTTATTGTGTGTCAAGTTTTAATATAGTATTACTGTCATTGTATGTAAATACATCTAGTAATTATATTGTAAATAAACTATTAAACCCCACTGTGTCTATTACCTAACAGTAATGCAGTACAGGACACTGCTCCCGTTTTTGTTCCCAGTATGGGTGCAGTTAACACCCAATGTGATTATGTGACAGGGATTAGAGTGGATTCTCGTGATATTGGTATTAGTGTTGCAAATATGTCTGTAATGATTGATGGGCATGCTTCGACATGTCCCCAGGTGTGTCAGTGGCCCTGAAAGTGAGGGCCTTAATTGCCTTTGGGACGGGTGTCCTGACAGTGTCTGTGACAGTAAATTAGTTAAGAAATGTCTCACTAGGGCAGAGCAACGTATTGTCCATATTGAACAACAAAAGAAACCACATGACTAATTTTAATAGTGCTAACTTAGTTTTACAGCCAGGAGCTGCTTCTTTGTTTTCAAATGATAGTAATATGCAAAGAGTTGATTTACAAGACAAATTAAACCTGGATATTTTTCATAGTAATTTAGTTAATGGACAATTACTTACAACTGTTGAGTGTCAACAAAGGTTGTTTAATGATGGGTTGATGGGGGTAGGGAATAAAGTTGAACAGGGGGACATGATAAATCAATATTGTGATATAAGTCATGGGTTTGGTAATGAGAATAATTTTCAGCATATTTCATCTTTGTATGAGCACAGCACTTGTCCCTATATGCACATATATCCCTGCAGGCCGAGCAAATCAAGTAGGTTTTGTATAAGAAAACAAAAATAACTGGGAAATTCTCCCCTGGCTCACTTGCAGGGGGAGGGAGCAGTAAAAGATGCAGATGACTGTTTAAGGGCGGCAGTTGAAATCAGTAATAGCGGGGCTTATAAATGTAACGCCGTGCAAATTCTGATAGTGTCTCAGAAGAATTTGACCAAAAGGGCTCATTATGTGGATCATTATAATGACAAGTACCTCTTGCAATTTCTAGTGCATAGTTTCTCTCTTGGTAGATCCTTGAATGGCCTAAACCGGGAAAAGGTGGAGAACTACAAGTCTGCCAGGGATTATCCGGAAGCCATCAACCAATATTTGGAAAAAGAAATGGGACTTGGGGCCATCTGAGGACCATTTAATGAGTGGCCAGTACAAGGATGCCATGTATCGCCATTGATTACCAGGCCCAAGGATAAGGATAAGAGGAGTATAATAGTAGACCTGTCATTTGGGGGAGGGCTATCAGTTAATGGTTTAACAGCTAAAGCATATTGCGGTGACAACCCATTTACTCTCACCCTTCCTAACTTAGATTACCTTATACAGGACATTATTCAGTGCCCTCAAAAACCAAAATAATGAAAATTGATATTGCCCGCACTTTCCGAAACGTCCGCATTGATCTGGCTGATGTGCTAAAATTGGGAATATATCATGATGGAATATATTACATCGACAAGTCACTTGCATCTGGGGCGGTGCACAGAACTGAAATATTCCAACACATCATGGATGCCATACGGAAGATTCTTAAGGTGGAGGGGATTACCATTTGGAATTACATGGATGATTTGTTTGCCTGTGCAGAAGAAGATAACGTTGAACAGGTTTTTTCTCTGTTTGTATCACTTGATTGAAAACCTGGGGTTGCCGATTAATGAGGATAAGGTGGTTTACCCAACAAATGTTATGACCTGGGTATAGAAGTGGATACCGAACAGAAAGTGGTAAGTTTAACTGCAGATAATTTACGGCAGATAAGGGAGTGATGCGGTAAACTGTTGTAAACTATTGTATGTGGCAAAAAATTTGACCTTGGCGAGAGCCTTCTTGAGTCAAATGTCATGGTATTTGTATGGTATGGTATCATCAAATGTCTTTCATAAATTTAGGAGAGAGTTTTCAGATTTTTCAAATTTGTGTTGGTTTCAGAGATTGTTAGCGGGCTATCATGAACCCCCTAGTTTCAAGATGATAGATAACAATACAAAGCTCCACGTGTACGTTGATGTATCATTGCAAGGACTTGGAGCAGTATGTCAGGATGTTGGATATGCGGCACTGATCCCGGATTATATTCAGCTTTGACATTTGAGAGTGCATTTTGAAATGTATAATGTTTACATTGCACTAGCACATTGGCAAAAGTGTTGGGCGAATAGAAATGTTAAGATACACTCGGATAACATGGCAGTCATCCAGATTCTTAATACCATTTAGTGGAGTGTGCATTTGTAACATGTTAATGTTAGCAGCCTGACATAATATTCATTTTAATGCGAGTCATGTCCCAGGTGTGTATAATATTAGGGCGGATGCATTATCTCATTTGAAACATGGTGGACAACAATATCAGTGGGTTATATGAGAGGTCTCCATGGATACGGTTGAGAAAGAGGCATTTGATTTGGATTTCTCTTTGTAGGAGTGGCTGAGAGGTGGAACTGGCAGATGCAGCCGACACATCAGTTACCAAAACATCTTTCACAGCGGCTACCTCTAGAATGCGGGCTACGACCTTCAAAGACTACTTGGGTTTTACATATTATCATGGGATTACTGACATTACCTCCTAGAGGGCCATTTTGGCCTATTTAGAGCACCTTACTCCGTTGGGTTTACAATCACGGACAATCTTGAATTATATGTCGGCTTTAAAATCCCAGTTTGAAAGGGCCGGCTACCCAATTGATGTATTTCAGCATAATATGGTTACAGCTTTTGTAGGTTCATTCTTAGTGTTCCTGGGCATTCTAAGTTGAAAGGCATCTTCACAGCTAACCAGATTGATATTTTGTTTCATGTGAATCAAACATTACCCGATCACCAACCCTATGCTGCCGCATTTGCGCTGGGTTTTTATGCATGTTCCCTCTTCATGGATGGTGTTTGATGGGCAAAAACAGTTGATCAGATTGGATGTCACATTTGACCCTGCGGGGGCCAGTATTTACATAAAGTGGACTAAGAACATGCAGTAGGCAGATCAATCACATGTAGTGCGGGTTCCCAGAATTGACTCAAAACTGCATTTGTGTCCTACCAGAGCTTTGGCTATATGGTTCGTTCTCAACCTGGACATTAAGAACTCCCCGTTGATTGCGTGGACCTCCCACGTGTTAACATAACGAGAAGTCGGGCAAAGACTAGACAGAGTGATGACCCTCATAGGTTTGTGAATAACGTTGAGGAGGACTGCGGTGACTTCAGCCTTCAGTAATAACGTCTCAATGCATAAGATTAGGTCTCATGGGGCCTGGCGCTCTGATACTGTTTGACATTACGTTAAATGCTCTGACTGTGTGACAAAGGGTATTCCAGATGCCTTTAGTGCACTTTACAGTAATATGGTGTTGATGCGCCTAAGCACGTCTGTGAGATATTTGTGATAATTGTTATGTGTATCCGGCATGGTCCGTTGAAGAAAAATAAAGAAAGAAATTGCCAAAGAAATCTTTAATTTACTTATATAATGCACACCCACCATAGAATGAACGTGCTGTTATAAATATGACTCGCCATTAAATGAGGGTGCTCAGTGGCCTAGTGGTTTGCAAGTTTGGCATCTCACCGTGCAGTGTCACCTCTAAGTGAGTTTGACCCAAAAAGTGGTAATGCTGGGAACCTATCCCAATATGGCTCTGGCAGTCTTACGAGGCATAAACACCTTCTTTGACTTTACCATTGAAGAGTTGTTTGATTTAGGTTCATATTCAAATGTTCATAAGCATATATCATGAGTAGCCTAGTGGTTAGCAAGTTTGGCAACTGACAACAGGCTGTGCCCTTTATGTGGGTTCAACCTCAACAACTGATTGATTTTGTGGGTCTGTCCCAATATGATCCCGGGTGTCGAATGGAGCATCAAACACCAACATTTACTTTGTCATGTCTCTTTCCACATAATTAAAGCCATATTAATATGGACAGTTGAGTGGTTTTAAGATTGGTTGAGTTGGAATTCTAAAAACTGAATTGGTTAAATCACAAAGGGTACTTCGGGGGATAGCATTTACCTGATCTTCAAGATTTTACACTTAAAACCTGGCTCATACAAGTGACAACCTACTTTCACACTTCCACAGCCAGGATTCGAACCATGCTCTGAGGTGTTGGAGGTGTATCAAATTATAATTTTGGGGTCTTGTAATATATTTTCTGCGCATATATCTACCATTTTCCAAAAAGTGTCAAAGTAATTTGGAATCTCCCAGTTTTCCTTGGATCAGTTATAGAGAAGTGCTCACAACACCTATCCCCATGTTCCATTGGTATACTTTAATGGTGACTGGCCTCACATTCTGCTCTTCATGAAATTAATGTCACATTAGTTTTGGGTGGGGAAATGAAATGATCACGGCTGACCATATAGGGATTGTGTTTCAGGAAGATTGTATGTGTGGCCAGTCTTATGGCCATGCAATTCAGTGGAACAATCGCACAATCTAAGACTGCAAGCCACTTTATGTTGTATGTGACTGGGCACATAGAACAATGATAGGTCATATGGTCTTGGCAATGGATTATACAGGATGTAATGTCAAACTTCCCAATTCGATTTCAAATAAATAAGTAAACATATGAAAAAATGGATAAACTTAAGCTGTTCTTATTTGCAACATATAACGGCATTAAACAATATCAATAAAATTTGTGGACACTTTAAATATAATGAGGTGGTGGCTGTAATTTAGCTCCAGCTATAGGTGCACATTTTGATGTTTTTTTGCAACAGGTTGGACAACAGATGACCCCATTCCAACCCTGCAGGAGAAAAAAAAATCAAAGAAACCACAAGGCAATGATTAACACCCTTGACACTGCCAAAGGACAGAATGAATGTATATTACAGCAATCTGGTTACTGACTTGGAGACACAAGATGCACACGGCTACCAAAACTTCCTGAGAATAACCATGGGAAGACTTTCTCCAGAAGAAAGAAATCTTGTAACTTCCGGTATACCTTTGAATGTTGGACTGAAGTTGGTTGTAACGTTTGGGCACTTGGCCATTTGAGAATCAAACACATTATTGGCCTTTCATTGCCCTGTTTGAAAGTCAAGTCTCACCAAATATGTAACCAAGGTATGCAGTGCCTCTCGTGATGAATTCCAGCAGAGGGTCCAGGCTTGCCCCTCCACTCCTGAAGACTGGCTTAAATTTGAACAAAGTTTCAACAAAGGATGAAATTTCCCTCATGCAAGGGACAACTTAAATGGTAAACACTTCTGTATCAAGAAACTTAGGAAGTAAGAGCTAAGTTTTTTTTCAGTGTGTTGATGGTTGTAGTGGATGTGAACCAATGTAAGTTTATTTCAGTAGACTATTACTGATCAGGGTCCTGTTCTGATACCATAATATTTGATGGCTTTGAATTCCATGTCAGCCTAGAATATGGACGCTTGGTCTTCCAGAGGGCTGAACCAATCACAGAAGGTTCTGAAAAGAAACTTTATTCTGAAAAAAACCTGTTAACTTTTTCGATTTTACTTAACACATGAATGCTAGTGTTGCTGGGGTTGGGGGGGGGGGGGTTGAAACAGCACTAAAGGATGCTTCTGTGAAGGAAGATGTTGGTGGGCGTAAGTCTCAGGTTTGTGTAAAATGTATTGGCCCAGGCCCCTCTGTTAGTGATATACACAAAATCTGGGCTGCTGTATAACATATGTACTACTGGAACAACTCTCTGAAGCTGAAGGTTCTGTGTGTGGTGACTAGGCCTGCTCCAGATGCTTGTTAACAGTTTGATAGACCCAACCTTAAATTCTTCTGCTGCTGCCTCTAGCATTCTTCTACAAATCGCTAGCATTTTATGATGACCAGGACTACATTATTTAACTACTTAGATGAGGTGGTCTTCAATTACGATTAAGTTTAGAAAGGTTTAAAGTTAGTATATACAACCATTAAACTTTAAGTTTGGCAAGTTAAGATGACCTTCTGTAAGTGTTGGAATGTATACAGGTTTTAGTATGGAGTGCATAGATGTTTATAGTAGGTGATTGTTGTAACCACAAATCCCAGGGTAGGAGTAGGAAACTTAATTGCTAGGCTTCTTCGAAAATGATGAGCTGCTTGATAACTTCCATTGGCATATTGGATGATGTATCTTCACACATAATCTGACGCACAGGTGCCATGGCTCTGTATGCCTTGAAGGCAATGAATTGAAGGTCATGGTATCACCTGAACGCTGGAATAAGTGGAAAGTAATGCCAGATTTATCTAACTTCAATTTTTGAGAATTAGCTTAAGGTTTCGTCTGAACTTGGTGTCAGTTAGGAAAATCGTAGTCATGTTTTGCTTGAAACAAAGGGGATTTGGAGTTGCCTGGAGTGCAGGATAGTAAGGTCCTGATGGCTGTTACTGGACAGTGGGACTGGCCCCTAGGCTATGTAATTTTGATATTTTTACAGAATTTTTGCTTGTAGGGTTTTGTCCATTTAATAAATATGTGAATACCTTGTGCAAAGACATTGTTACGTCTAGCCAGTTGTTAAATGGGTCATTAAGCAGCTGGTCATTGGTCAATTTGGTTTGAAATTTGCAAGAATAAAAGATAGGCCATGGGTATCTGGGTATCTTGTACCCTATCACTGAGTGTCTACCTGAATCCGAAATCTCATTCCCCAGTGCCCCCATCTCAGCATTGTTACTGTCAATATCGCCTATGTTGGTTTACAGAGTATAGACATAACTTGACTTCATAGATTCACCTCAAAATGAAACTATTCAAATTAAAATATACAACAAAATTGTTTTCTCACCTTTATACACCATTTATACTTTTATATTTGTTTATTATTTTGGTTGTTTATGCATTCTCAAATGAATAACGCTTTAAAAATCGTCAGTATATTAAAATAATAATCTAATTTAGACAACATAAAATGCTGTATATAGGCTGCATAGTGACATGCACGGCTTAAATAAATAGAAGTAGAATGCTTTGACACAGAATTTGATAACTTTGTATTAATATAATTGACATACCTACTTGGGGAAAAATTAAAAAAAAAAGGTGCAATTCTGAGACTACATTTGAGCATTAGTTTAGTGCTTTCCTGATAGGTCATGTGACTTCATTTTTATGGATTATGTAATCAACAACCGTGTTTTGAATGTACAGAAGACTTTTTTATTTAACACTTCTTCGGGGCCCTAAGTTTTGAATGCATCAACAAGTGAGGCAAAAAAGGAATCAAACAAATGGTTGGACCCCATGATTTGTGTGAATTTTAACTTTGTAAATGTGGACATTTTTGCGGTATTACTTATTATTGCCCACTGGCGAGATTACACAAGTACCTGCCCATTAAAATCACTACCCACCCGGTCCCACAAAAAATTGGTATATTGAGAACACTACTTTAAAGTAATTCCCATTTGCATGTTATCACATTTACCTTCAATATATATGTGAATATCTATGTCAGTTATTTTCTGTAATGCACACTTAAAGGGTCGGTTAAAACTATGGGTCTTGTTGTAGAACTTTTTTTCTTTAATCTGTGAAGGATTTAGGTCATCTAGAAGATATAAAGTGAACTTTGCTTTGACCAGTGAAAGATGATTAGCAATTGCGGAGGCTGAAATATTATTGTGAGTCAATAATTCTGAACAGGCCAGTATGTGCAGGTGTTGTTGACAAATCCATAAACAGGGAGAAGACCAGAAAGATCCTAAACATGGTCTGATAAGAGTTTGAATTGATGGTCTAAATGCATCACATGTCTTCTGTAAAGCAGCCAAGGCCAGCAGAGTCATTCTTTGGGGAAGACCTTTTTAATAGTCCAATTGACATGTAAATAATCTGGTAGAACTGATATCCAAGTGAGAATTGAAGTGAGAAGTGCCTGAAATATGGGTGACTTTGAGCTCAATATGAAGCCCTCAATGGCCTAGTGGTTATCACGTTTGGCATCTAATCACAGGCTTCTGTGTTAGTTTGATTCCCACAAGTGGCAATGCTGGGGATCTATCCCAATATGACCCTGGCTGTTGAATGGGACATAAAACCCTAACTTTGAGCTCACAATTGTTTAAACTTTCAGTTAGCTGTATATAGCACACAAGGTTCGGTCACAGGTGATGCCCGAAGTTAACATTGCGACAGATGCCTGATTGTCACAATATACTTACATTTTTTGGTATTCCCAGTGATGACACCGGCTAGGTAGGACCACCAGGATATTTCAAGGTGTTTAGTGTTATAATTATCTGTGGGCAGATTGATTGTGATCACATATATTTCTACTCCTACTTACCTCTTAGGTCTGTAGGACACGCATCAAGTTCCATTGATGTGTACCAGGTTTTTTATTCAAAGAAAGTGACCCCATTTGTCTTTGAGAAAATGTGAAAATTCAGTAGTTATGTGAAAGTTGTAATCTTGGTTCATACTTCTCAAAACTTTAACATTCTGTGTAAGAAAAATCACGAAATTTTCACATATTTTGAGAAATATAAGAGACCACCAAAAGGGATTGTAATTCCCCTTTTTAGCATTTTCATTGGAGCTTATTAGATCGTATATTGGTTTTTAAGTTTTTGGTATCCACCATAATCCCCAAACAATTCATTTTTGAGGGAATCATTCTCTTTTTACTAAGCTCAAAACCTATATTTTGAAGGCTATTTTTGTGAACCTCAAACGAATCATTAATTCCGCTTGCTAGATCAATTCCTATTACATTATCAGTGTAGTTTGTTACCTCAAACTGATAGTGAAGCATGACAAAGTGTTACATATGAGGGGTGCACTGGGGCGAAGCTACAACCAACTCTATGACTCTAGGGTCAGTTGAGGATCCGGATGTAAAAAACCAGAAATAACTGAGCCAAAATTTTTTGTCAGTTTGAACTTCCCGACAGGACATAATGCATCATGACTTGTCTGGATCTATCTCCAGAGCTGACTTGGGATCGCAGTGCTTTTCTCCATGACTAGATGGGAAAGTACCAGGACAAGCCTTAAACCCCTAACAGACAAGCCATATCAGGCCCCGACAAGGCAAACTGACAGGATTAATTTCTCAAATATGGGTTACAAGTCGAGATAAAACCAAAACTATATGAACCCCTTCTGGCTACTGTAAATAATCATTTATCACTGCAAAGATGCCAGCTACACATCAAAGAGAATTTCTACAGAGACTTAGACTTTTGTTTTTTATTGAGTTTAATATTTTGTTTTTCATAATAGGCGTATTTCACAACCAAGAATCTGCATAATCCGTCGAATCTAGATTCAGATTTGGATTCGTTGGATTAGCTAGATTCGTGAAATGCAATTTTCTATAGATCTGAATCTAAAATATGAAAATAAGATGAACCGACATAAATATAATATATTAATATATGCCAGTATATAGTAAAATAATATTATCATATTACAATATAATAAAAATTTCCCAAATGTTAAAATTTTTTCCCACATGTTGCTGCCATTATTTTACAAAGAATTATGGGTAATCCAAGGACACTGAATCTGTTGATCTACCTCGAGAGGTAGATCAACGGATTCATAATCCAGATTCAGATTCAAGTCACAACAAACGAATGCGTTAATCTGACGAATCTAGATACGACGGATTACGGTTGTGAAATACGCCTAATGATTTGTGGACAGACAAGGAATCTGAACTCAACCAGCACCTTCACCACAGGCCTGCCACCACCCAGGAAAAGAAGAAAGACAAAAATCCCTGGGCTATGCCCTTTATCCTTCAAAGAGAAGATAGAGAATACTATAGAAACCTTTTGGCCGAATTAATACAGAATAATAACCCAGGCTACCAGAATTTTTTCAGGATGCCACCTGCAGTTTTTTTACCTCATTGAGGAATGCACCACTGCATCAAGACGTCAGTCACCAATTTAAGGAACTTGTTTGAAGTTGGATTGAAACTGACAATAACACTGAGACGCCTAGCAACAGGAGAATCCTACATATCCTTGCAGTATCACTGGCTGGTTGACCGAGCCACCATCTGTAAATTCTTCCCAAACATCTGCTGGGTCTTGCTAAATTCCAGGAGGAGTATTTGACACACTGATCATGAAGACTGGAAAAAGGTGGAGGAGTAGTTCAGGATATGATGGGATGTCCCCGATGCTCTTTGAGCACTAGATGGAAATATATATTTATATATATATGTTATGTACAAGTTGAGATTTTGTACAAGTTGCGAATTGTGCAAGAAATCTGTACAAGTTGCAACTTGTACAAACAGCCTGTACAAGTTGCAACTTGTACATGATCACTTGTACAAGTTGCAACATGTACAAACTTTGGACCTGTACAAGTTGCAACTTGTACAAGCTCCATATTTATCAGTTGAACAATACATTTTAATGAATTTACATTGGCTGGGCAGGAGGACAGGATCTGTGATGTGTCAACCAACTACCCTGGGGACAAAAGAAGCTGGCATCTATCAAGGACCTATTAATTAGCAAATGTCCAGGGGCTGGTTTCATGAACAGACTTAAGCCTGGAGTCAGACTCCAAAGTTGAGACTTTGTCTCAAATTTTGGAAATATTTTGCTGAGTCTGTGAACTCAGACTCAATGCATTTCACAAACAAGCTCAACTTGAGACCTGGCTCAGTCACAGGCTCAAATTTGAGCCCATGAAGGAGGTGTCTCAAATTTTGAGTCCAAGCTTTGATGCCAAAAAACACATACATAAAGCGATACAATTTGTTCCACAATGAAATTGATAAATCTTGAAATCTTCTATTTTCATTTTATTTTGTAATTACAGCCACATAGTCAATATTTACTAATAACAAAAGTCAATAGAATTGACATGCTTTATAGGCTATTATCAAGTGACAGGCCTCAAGGGTGGACTCAAAGCCAGACTCAACCTCAGTTGAGTCTCAATCTTATGGATCACTTAGAATAATATATTATCATATAATTTCTTTGTATTATGAGTATTAAAGATATTTAAAATGATAATAATCATGAAATATAACTTTTTAAACTAAAAATAAGCCCACTAAATATATGAAATGAGATTAAAAAGTTGAGACCATAACTTGAGACTGGTCTCAGCTGATCCACCCTTTGTGAAATCCATTTGAGCCAAAAACTCAGCCGAGACAAAAGTCTCAGATTTGAGACCCTGATTCAGCCTTGAGTCTGGCTCAGTCTGAGACTTTTCATGAAACCGGCCCCTGAAAAGGATCATTTATAGGCAAGTGCAGTAGGTTCACTCTTTTTGCACGTACTGCATGGTGGCTAGAGGGAAAGGCAAGCTGTTGATGCATGTCAATTGGTGTTAATGGTTGCGGCGTATCCATCTGTGGGTAAAAATGCTAGAGACTCCTGATTTTTTATGTGCACTTTCTTCGCCTGAGTCCTTTCCTTCTGATGTGTGTCTTCAAAAAGATAAATTTGTCCTGAATCCATTTCTGCCTCTGTCATTTCCTTGGGAACCTGGCCAGAATTGGACTGGGTGAGTTTTTCACAGATAATCCTTTGGATTCGAACCAAGTTTTACATACTTTCACAGACAGGTTGCAGTTGCTGGTAAACTCTGCCACAGGCATTCTGTCATGGCCTTGTCCTGAAAGTGTTCATTGGTCTTGTAGAACTCCTCATGATCCTTGAGAAAGAATAAAATAGCCTCCTCATCTGAGTCTGTTTAATAAATGTTTGTCATGTGTCCTCTCTTGCACCTGTATTGTGAATGAGATGTGCCTACCTCTCCTCTACCCCCGGTGTCCTTTTCAGTGTCACACAGCTCAGTTCTTGGTTGCTTTTCAGCCTATCTAAACTCTGCCAGGTGTGATCTGTCAGATGCCAAAGCTGAAATGATGAATTGGACAAATTGACTTGCCTTACATAGACATAGATCCCATAATCACAGGCTGTGGGTTAGAAAAAAGAAACCGTCCTGTCCTACACACCTTCCCGGCTTGTCCTGCTGAAATGTTACCCACTCTGTTGCCAAAGACTTGGGGACTACCTGTCTTGATGGGAAGCGATCAGGTCAGGTTGGGGATGTTTATGACAGGCAGGTTTCCTTTCAAGTATGGTTGGTTTGTGTCTATGGCCTGTCATGAAGTGGTGTACAGGTACTAAATCATGACAGTCTGGCACGTGCTTCCAGACAAGGCAGGGAGTGTCTATGACAAGCAGGAGAAACACACAACATAAAAGGTGGGCGGATCCACGGTTGGGATCAGGAGTCATGCAGGGGTTTGCCGATCCACCGCGACAAGCCGGGAAACTACAACTGAGCTAACTGATCTATGTAAACGACCTGACCCTCGAAAAAACGATGACAAGACGATGCCAGTAAAACACTCCAATTAGGTGCTGAAACAATGACTTTCTTGGTGACTGTATTAACATAATAAGGGCTATGACATAAGCCTCACAAATCATAATCATGAGGATCTAACTTCATGTGGCGAAACCCCCTGGAAATATCACCTTATGTAAAGAGCAACCTTTTCCTGGTTTTTAAACCTGGTTTGTATGTACATCAATGGTGGGAAGTGCAAGCTGATAATACGTTTGTAGACAAAAATAAAATATTAGCAGATTAATATACAGGGCAGCTTAAATCTACCATTTCCCTTGAATGGCACTATATTGGACTTCCCCGTCCTCATAAGCTTGAACATCAGCTGGAAACTTCATGAAGCAATAGCTTCCACTTGAAAACTTTACGTAATCCACATTGTTTATCTCCCCCAGATTGTGTACCTTCTTGATCAGGTGAAACATGGAAAAACAAGTATTATTATTATGTAACTAAAGCAGTTTAAATGGTTGCGTTTAACTAAGCTAATTCTTTGTTCTACATCATCTCTATATACATACATGTATGTATGTATTACAATGACCAATAAAATAGTTAGAAACAAAAAATACAACACTTCAGTATTTAATTGCTGTAAACCTTGTATTAATGACTCGGTCAGGGTTTTTTTGCGATTATATTGAAAACGAAACAGAAAATGTGAATGGACCAAATACAGACCAAATGTAGATACACACACAAAACAAAAATCAATGACTTGCTAAATTGGGAAACAACAGAAGTGTATTAGGGTCTGATCAGAAGGTTTTGCTATGAAGTGTTGACTTTTAAACTTGATCGATCTCCTTTGATGATGAACAAATCAAGTTTAAAAAGCTTGATTGATCACCTGAAATATCTGTTGTAAACTCGATTAATTGACTTCCAAACTGAAATCAAAACTTTTTGAAAGTCGACTGAGTTGAAAATATGGTTTAATGACATGTACAGTTGAAATTTCCTATTTGCCACAAATGCTCTTCTATATGTAAAGGTATGTTTATTGATTTTACAATGAAACTGCATGCACATTTATAGTGCCCACTCACTTCTAATACGCCCAACCAAAAAAGGAAGCAGAGCAATGATATTTAAATAGGATTCTGATCATGCTAAATTTACCCACATAATACACTATTTACACTACAGGTGGAATCCCTTGCGGTAGTCTGTGGTCCCTATGACACTTTGTGACATAGTGGCAAAACATCCATTACCTTGTGTGTGCAAAAGAAGTTTTAAAATGTTTGAAACTTCTGCCAAACTTCTGCCCCTGAATTTGGTAAAGTGGGCATGCGCAGACGAAGGCAATCATTCGCAGATGAATTTCTAGCAACGGTAACTGAAGGTGTAGTCCATGGTGTATAAGGTTGTGACTCGGTCTTCTTTCGGTGTAATACGGCAACATAAGGCGAGTGGAGGTAAATGGATGTTTCGCCACTGTGTCATAAAGTCGCATACAAACCTTGGCCAGTAGTTGAAGGTGTTTCGCCCAATGACTATAACCGTGAATTACACCTGTACCGACTCTAGAATAAATGGGGCATGAGCATACAAAATTACGATGGTACTCCCAGCAATTCTAAGTGACAAGGAGGATAATTTCTGAAACCATTAATGATAAGTTTAAAAAATACTTGACCGACAAAAAGTTTAATCAGTTATCCTTTTACAGTGTCATTATTCAAATTGTACCTGTAGTGAGAGCACAAATGACATATAATTGAGGATCTACATCCGGATGTTCCAAGATATAGATATCAAGTTTTTTGCATCATCAGTCTGTCGTAAGCACCACTTAATGGTCCATTCACACTGTTCCATGCCATTGTATCAACATGTGTTACTTCACAACGTTGTCTTTGTGGTTGGATAATAGACACAATCGTTTGTGTTTTTGTCTCCAGATTTTCATGAATGGTGGCCTAGTGTGATAAGTATTTGTCAGTTCAGAGAAGTTAAGCAGCAATGGGCTACATTAGTACTGGGAATAGGTGACCAGTTCAGTGCACTACTCGTGACTTGGATGGTTTTGCGGGTAACACTTGTAGACCAAAACCTCTTTTGGCCTTGTTCAAAATATTTTTAAAAAGTTGTTATATGCGCAAAAAGATTTCTATCCTGTGTCGAATAATTCCAATACAAATATGATTTTAACTTGTTAAACCTAAATAGATACTGCTAATATACGAATCACACAGAAGCCTTGATGAGTAAACTGTCTTGCACTTGTATGTAGTTCTTAAGGCCAGCTTAGAAGTGTGTGAACTTGGTGTTGTATGGTATATTCCTGAAAATGTACGAGTATTGACGAATGCCAAATTGAGACATTTGTACAGCTACTGTGCCAGTACAGTGTCTGTATGTTCATGTTATACTGAGAATGGAACAATGGAGACACAACAATGAAGAACAAAATCGATAACTTGCTTCATTGAAAAAAGTCAATAAAGTTATTGATTTTACAATCTGATCTAATCTACTGCTTTGCAAGCACAATATCTTCCCCACAAAGGGGAACTCAGTGCACTAATTTAAAAAAATCATTATCGTAGGGAGAGTCGAGGGGCGTTCAAGGTCAGTAATCCAGGATTTTGGGTGTGACCATGATGGAAGAAAACTAAGTTCAGAAACTAGAGCTGAAGAAGTAGGTTTTTAGGTGCTTCCTAAAAGATGCAACAGAAGGACTGTTTCTTACATGAAAGGGAAAAGAGTTCCAAATGGGTGACAACCATGCAGAGTGAGTTTTGGACTAGCTGTAATCTCCTTAACTCAAAATCAGCGAGCAATAAGAAGAGTGAATTGCAATAATCCAACCTGCTGCTCACCAAAGCATTCCCTAACAGCACCGATTTATTAAGGTCTAGAAGTGGACAAATTCTGTAGAGGTCTCTCGCATTTACTCTAGTGGACTTTATGACCTGTGACGCATGGTTTGAGAAATTGAAATTGGAGTCGAACACCACTCCGAGCTTCCTGACACTTTGTGCTAGGGAGACCTGATTTCCCAGAATATAGATAGGGAAGTGATGGAGGAGTTGCTTACAATTTTTGGGGAGCCTATGAGAATAAACTCGGTTTTGTCTGTTTTGTCTCAGTTTTAATTTATTTGTAAACATGAAATTTCAAATGTCGTTTAGGAAGTTCTTAAGCTTTGCATAGAGTGAAAGAAATATTCTAGTGAAAGTGTTATGTATAACTGGATGTCATTGGGGTAAAAGTGGTAGTTGATGCTACTGTGGGAATTAATGATTGAGCTGAGTGGGTTAGTGTAGAGAGGGAACAGAATTGGTCCAAGGACGGAGCCCTGGGGAACTCCATATTGGGGCACAGCAGGATGCAAGTGTGTAATACCTACCTTGACTGAGTGTGTCCTTCCCGACAGGTATGATTTGAACCAGCCGAGTGGCAGTCATAAGTTTTTGTAAAGTTTTACCTCAAGTCACAAAAATAAAGAATTCTTCTTCTTCATAAGGCCGGCTTCATCCAAGTGAGTTTGTAGCTGGACTGCTAATACCCTTTCAAGTATCTTTGAAATAAGGTTTAAACTTGAGACAGGCCTGTAGTTTTTGAGAACTTCTTTGTCTAAGGATGATGTTTTGAGGATAGGGGTAACATGGGCCTGCTTGAAAAAATTTTGACACATAACTGGCTCAAGAGAAGCATTGATTATTGAAGTGATGGGGGAAATGAGAATATCCAGATAATCCAAAACAAGGAAAGTGGGCCAAGGGTCTAGGGAACATGATTTACCAGGAGAGTTGGTAATAATTTTAGTGACTTGATCCTCTGTTACAGTGGAAAAAGTGGAGAACATAGGGGAAGGAGAGTCAGGGGTGATGTGTTGCAAATTGACAGAAGCAGAGAATGTAGAGCATATTTTTTTCAATTTTTTTTCTCTGAAGAACTCCACAAACCTGTCAGACAAAAGCTGTGGGGGCTTTATCAGTGGGAGGATCTTGGCTGGAAGTCTGTGTAACACATCACCCAGGACATGTATTAACTTATGTGGGTTGTGGTGATTATCCTGAATTTTTGCTTTCAGGAATTGAGATTTGGCCTGCATGCAGATTCTGTTGTAATGGTGGACTTCCTTCATGTACTGGGCTCTGCTGAAGGTGGATTTATTTCTTCACCAGATGCATTCAAACAAATGCTTGGTCTCTTTTGCCGCAATTACAGTTTTGTTAACCCATCCCCGGATGTACTTTGCCTTGGTGTGTTTGTTGTGTAGTGGAGCATGTTTGTTGATAAGGGTCAACAAGGTGGTGTAATATTGTTTGTAGAGAGTATCAGGTTCTTTATCAGTTATCTTTATTGATTATTAATCAGTTCAGAAGCAAGGAGATCTGCTTTCATTTTCTCTTTGTCGATTTTGTGGTATTTACGAAAGGAGACAGTAGCATTATTATGAGCTCTTGGGGCTAAAAAATTTAGAGTAAAACTAATTGAAAAATGGACATTGGAAATATTACCATTGTTGGATTTGGTTAAAACCTGATCGAGAGTATGTCCGTGAATATGAGTCGGAAAATTAACTTTCTGAATTGAATAAAATAAATCAATCAGTGAGGCAAAGGTTTTTGAATTTGAACATGTTGTTTCAAGGTAAAAATTGAAGTCGCCGATGAGAGCCAAATTTTCCATGGTGTGATGGATATCCTCCAAAAATGACTGAAACTGTTCGAAAAAGGTTGGAGTACTAGAGGAAGGTGGTCTGTATATGTTAAGAAAATAAAGAGATTCTTTGTTCAGGGATATCTTGATGAAGAAATTTTTGAAGGTGGGAGCAGGCCTTTGTAGGAACAATGGATGCATCCAGTTCATCTTTAACAAAAAATCCCAGTCCTCCACCAGGGGGGGGGGGGGGGGGGCCTCTCGTGGCTATTGATACAGACTATAACCTGGTGGGGTGATTTCAGTCAAGTTGGCGCTTGTGGTGTCAAGTCTTATCCAGGTCTCTGACATGGCGAAGACATCAGTGTCATTGTCAGAAAAAAATTTTGCAGTGGCCAGGTATTTGTTGTTTATTTATCTGATGTTTGTGTAGGTGATATTGAGATACTTGGGTGGTCTTGGGTTTGGTTTAATGTCACCACCAAGAAGGAGTAGGGTGAAGAGATGGGAAGGTGACAGAGCTGGTGGAATAAATATTGATGACTTGATGCTAAAATATAAACAGACAGTGTTGGTGGGGGGTTTGAAGGGGCAGAAACTGACATCAGGACATTGAATGCTTGAGTTGATGTGGTGCTGATATGCAGCAATGACTGGTTAGATTGCCAATAAGATATGGAGAAAAATCATTTTTGAGAACTTGGGGGCTTTAAGTTTAAAACTGAACATAAATTTTGGAGAATTGTGTGGTTAGTGGGTGTATATTGTGAGAGTGATGTTCCTCGATAATGGGGAATGTGAGCAACAAAAGGGGGTCACCCGATAAAGTAGGCAGTTTTTGTGTGTAATTATCTAATAATTTTATCAAAAGGGAGTAAATTAGATAAAAGGCTGTTTGCAGATTGAAAACTAGAAATAAGGGAGACGTAGAGGGAGTTTAATTGAAAATATTAAGTAAACACTAAATAATTTAGAAAACTGGCGCCACATTTTCCTAAAGAGACTCCCCCTAAAATAAATATTTATTTATTAATTATATAAACATAACAAAGTTGATCATTTAGAGTGAAGATTTAAAATTTAATAATAGCTGATTTTTGAAACATTTGATCCTGATACATACATAACAATGATTTGAAAGCAAAAACCCAAGTCGATAAGTATAAAAAGTACTGTGCTAAGGGGTTTAGTTAATTGACAGAAATGGCTCTTTTAGTCAATAATTTTGTTTATTGTACAGAAATTTGTAGTAATACTTATTGTTTCCACCAAGCTGTCAGTTACCTAAATGATATATAGGAAGTGATGTTTCACATGATACTTATCCATTTGTTCACTTGTATGACACCTCAATGTCTTTCATTGATTATGTTAAAAAAGTTTTCTTTTTCACTCAACTGTGGCTGGTCACTGATGTCAAACCTATTTGTCCCTCATTATCTATGTCGAGGATGTTATGTTTTTGAGTATGTTTGTTTGTCTGTGTTTCAGAATACTCCAGAACTAATGGACCCACTTTTATGAAATTTTTCTTCAAGTAAGACCCGACCAAAAAGTGATTAAATTTGGGGTAAGATCCTTTCTTCCTTTGAATAAAATAATCAAGAATTGTCAAAAGTCCAAATTTCTATGATTTGGGATTTGTGTTAGAAATTACTCTAAAAATAATAAGTGGTATTTGAGTGAAATTACAATGTCAGTTTGGTTGCCTTAGCTGTAGCTGTTGTCTGCGCTGTAGAAATGATTTCTGGTTTTATGTGATTTTTTTTCACTTTGAACACATCCAGTATTTTAATATTTTTTTGGGGTTAATAGCTCAAATAACAAGCAAAAGGCTTCAATCAAAGGATAGCTGCAAAGTTTTGAGTTTGAGTAGACATAAGGGGGTCAGATGACAAGAAAACAGCTCTTGTTGTTTCATTAATATGCCTAAACTTTACTTTTGCTAAGTCCTCTTTTATGAAATTCGAGACTTAGCTGAGACAAAAGGCTCAGATTTAAGTCCATGATTTTAAAAAGGAATTTTAATCATTGCACACAAAAGCAATACTCTAGGTGTTGTACCATGGCAGAAGTATGCGCTCTCTTAGTGCTATTGTTACAATTTATTCAATTGAATAATTACATGTACTTTGAAACATTGAAGACTTAAACGTCATTGTGAAGAAGTTTTTACTTGTCATAAAATGCAGGTTACATTCTTCACTTGCTGACAGTACATGTAAGATTACATTATGCAAATTGAAGAAAAAAATTTTTTTCCCGATTACAAAGAAAGTCAAACATGACCAGTTGGTCAGAAAAGTAAACCAATATGGCTTTTGGCTTTCAACATTTATTCCATTTATTCCTGAATATAACTCTTGAATAAAATGTAAGGTATATGTAAAAAAAAAAAGTCAATTTCTCCATACATCACACAGGAGGGTTACGGTTAAACTCAAAGGATTGCATTGATTCCAAAATTTTGGATAGGTTTCGTTTTCCATATCCAAAAATCTTTCTCTTTTCTCATAAATCTTGGCTTGTTTATATTTTCACCATTAGTCTTCCGGAACCAGTTATAGGTTCAAAAGTGCTGAAATAATCTCGAAAAATTAAACATTGTACCAGCGTTTGTTAATAACCAAGGTTTGGTTTGGTTGGATAAAATTGGGTGATGGTCTGTATTAATCCATTTGGGTGTTGGTTTTGTCTAATTATTGCACATCTACACAAACTGCTTGGCAACTTTTGTGGTTATATGTAAAAAGCACACTATATATTAGACAGTTCACACAAACAGATCCCAGTACCATTGGTAACCATTCCGAACAAATTCTATGTCCCGGAAATTAAGTACACTTTATCTAAATACAACACTTCCTTTCAGAGAATAGTTCATTGATATAATATACTCAGACATCATATATGTAATGCACCGTTTGTAGGCAACATATGAGCATCAACATATTCCTATATCAGCACTCATTCCCTTCACTCAATATGACATAAGCACACCATCAGCCTTTGGCTTCTCAAGCCTCGAATAAAATGTTAAGAATCCGCACAATACATTAGGCAGTAGGGATTAACATCTCATTATGTCAATTGTAGCCTTGAAATTGCAACTTTCCTTTATAACTTTTACATAGCCCTACTATGTCAACATTAAGTTGAAGTTCAAGGGACATATCACCAACATATTATATCCAAATACTGATAATACAATGTACCTTATAGCAAGGAACAAAATTGAGTATCAAAGCACTCTTATCTCAAAGGTCCATCACTCTGGGTTTTTTTTGGTTGTAAAACCACAGACTTGAATAAACGCAGAATAAATAAAATGTGAAATATGTGACGTGAGGATGGACTGACATCCATTCATTTCACGTGTCAATGTGCAACTTTCCTTTATATCTTTTACATAACCTTAAGTCTTTCATCCTCGCATTATATTAGTATGTCAGACTCCAAGGGACAAATGGTCTAAATAGACATCTCCTTTGTCTTCTCCATCAGCTGATCGACCTCATTTGGAAGAGAATATGCCAAACTGAGGCTCTTG
Organism: Sabellastarte sp. h YS-2021; assembly: GCA_964017235.1. Lineage (NCBI taxonomy): Eukaryota > Metazoa > Annelida > Polychaeta > Sabellida > Sabellidae > Sabellastarte > Sabellastarte sp. h YS-2021. Next base: position 21,697,971 of record OZ024927.1, read on the forward strand.
GACTTTTCTTCTTTAAGTCTCTGGAGCACTCTATGTGCTTGACAGCTTGTGACATGAAGCATCAGTAGGATTTTTGCAAAGTCATCTCTGAATTTTGTGCTGTGCTGCCCAATTATCACATAAACACCCGTACATGGTTCAGGTGTCAATACATCATTATTTTCATATAATTTCAAAGCTGGTTGAAAATAATTGCTAGCACTAAATATTGTTTTAGGATATCTGGCTTTGTCAAATCGAGTGACATTCTCAGGGACTTCATTGGTCGATTTCAACACAGTTTGTACTTTGGCTGTACAGTGACGTTCCAACTTTATATCACCATTTTGTACAAAAAGTACCAATGGTCGGCAAAGATTGCTTCCAATGGTCTCGGCTCTTCGGCAAGAAGAAGTTTGGTCCAGCTCTAACAATTGTGGCAAGACTTTATTCCAAACATCCAAGATAATCTTATCTTTGTTTTTATAATCCTGTCCAAAACATTGCTCAGCATCTGCATTTGATGGATTTTTCAGTGTTTCAGTACTGTTCAAAATCATGCATCCATTGGGATTCTCTATGTGATGTGAACTTATTATCTTGTTTCTGGCAATGACATCAATGTTCATAATACCATTCTCATTGCAATTGTGTAAAGCAGAAGAGCATGCAGACTGAAACTGGTGAGGGTGACCATTGGCTCCTAACATATGTTTGTCATTGGTAGAGGATTTTGCATGATCATAATCATTGTTCCCATTCTCCATATTCATGTCTTGGCCGGTTGTGATATTTGCCAATGGGAAACTTGCCTCAAGGAGACACACTGTTTCATTCATTATATCTAATGCAACATCTTTGTCAAATCCATTAGTATTGCTATCATAATCCAATAGTTCTGAAGGAAGTTCGAGGGATGACTCACTCATTGAATTCCTTTGTTCCTTGCTATCAGTTTCAACATCTGCTGATTTTATGATATCTGGTGTGCGGCCAAGGGGATGGAAATCAGCTGAATTTACCAGTTTGGGAATATATGTTTGACTTTGGTTTCCGTTCTCACTGATAGCTTGATAGCAAGGCGGATGGTTGGTTCCTTCAACACCAAGAGTTGTGCTTGAATCATCAGGACTGTATTTGGTAGGAAAACAGAAAGGGGTCTGGTTATTTATGTCAGATGTCCGGGCATTTATGCCAAAGCCATTTGTTACAACAGCATTAAGTGCACAGGTCCAGTCATCCGAACTTGAATGCTTTCCTAACACATGTGATTCATAATGAAATGCAGTTTTGATGCTGTCTTTTTGGGTGCAGGGTTCTTTATTGCTGACTTCAACATGATACTGCACTGACCCAGTGTTATTTTCACTTTGAAGATGCACTCTGTCAGGTTCACCAAGGTATGATGTGTCTTCAATAGATGTTGTTTCACTGTGTTGATGTGGCTGGCTCGTTCCACTGTCATCAGAAAATAGGTGAATTAGACAAAGTACACAATTTCAAACCAAACTTTTGCATGGTAAATCAATAAGAAAGTAAAGTCCATGAGATTCTAGTTAAGGTATTACCTACCTCAATATTTATCTTCAGTAAAACACTTATCAGGAGACATATCACCATTTAATATCTTTTCTTTTATTCATTCACCCTCCCGATACTGGTATGGATACTTCATGAGTCGAATGTATAAGCAGTGGCAAATATGTTGAAAATCTAGCGCAAACTATGTAAGCTACAATATGTTACAAGCATATTTAGAAAGGTTTTCTTACACAACTTCTGCCTGTTTTTGTTCCTATAAAATCCAAATAGAAATTACGTGTACATATCTCAAGGTTAAAATCGAATTTTCATTTCTACTGCTGTCCCGTATTATGAATGGTTATAACATTCAACTTGTTTACCTTTATTTAAGTAAAGATAGACTTTTATTTATTATATAAACAAAACTGTGGATTATAAATGTGACATAACCCTAGTGACAAATATTTTTAAAATCACTCGACCTCAGATTGTGCAAAAAATTGCCTTCTGTCGTAATAAAATTTAAAGATATACACCCCTTGGTGATAGTCCTATAATATATTGTAAGAAGATGACCCCACTTGACACTGAAGAAGGGCTCAAAGGTCAAAGTTAGCAATTGGAAAAGATTCCCAGGCAAATTCCACATTCCAAACCCCTGGCAGCAATGATAAGGGAGATACAAGCCCTTTTACGTGATATGGCGGCCATTTTGTTTTCAAAACAAGGCCAAAAATTACTATCAGGCTAACATTCCTAGCCATATGTCTTTTGTACAAATTTGAAGAACCAAGCTGCAACATTTCAATTTTTACAGCATCTTAATGATTTTCAAATAATTGGCTGTGGTGGCCATTTTGTTTTTGAAAATGAGGCAAAAATTGTTCACAGGCAAAACATTTGCAGATCATGACTTCCCATGGGTTTTTTCTACATTCTGAAGCCCTAACGCCAATAATAAGGAAGATGTAAGGACGTTTTAGTATGATATAGCAAAGATTCCCAGGCCTTGACCTCCTACAAATTGTTTTCACATCCCGAACCCCTAGGAGCAAGGAAATATAAGGCCTTTTTTATAGGATATAACATTTAACATTAAACATGTGATAGGCGGCCATTTGATGTGCAAACTAGGCCAAAATTGCTATCAATATCTTTTGTGCAAATTTGATGAAGCTAGCTGCAATATTTCAACATCTTTATGATTTACAAACAACTGGTTATGGCGGCCATTTTGATTTTCAAAATGAGGCCCAAATTTTGCACACACATGTTTTCATAGCTATAAAAATTCCCTGCAAATTTGGTGAAGATGTCTTTGTAAATGAATGAGATATTAAAATGTGTCGAACGGACGCACAGATGTGAGGGTGCAAGGCGTTTTATAATCTCCCGACCATGGCATTCAGCTGCAGGTTGGAGATAAAAATGCACAATCCAGGGTATAGTTTACTATAGGTCTAAGTTGGGTTTAGGGTGTGTTCCCAATGTACAAGATATTTTTCCGATAGCTTCACCATTGGTGTTGCTGTTACCTCAGAAAATCTGCCAACAGGTTTGCAATAGTTGTTCGATACATCCAATTGGGGTCCAATTGGTTTACGATATAACAAAAGATAACAAATTGGTTTACAATTACTATAAGATGGAAAAGATTGCTGCACGACTGTAAGATAGGTTTAAGATTGCTATAACATTAAAAAGATGGCAATAGAATTGGTTTAAAATGTTATAAATCTTACGAGGATCGGGACAGGTTTGTGATAATTTTCAGTTTTAAATTTTCGTAAACTAATCCCAATGGACCCCTGAGTGCTTTATCTGAAACATATCCGGAAGCTCTGTGTTTTAGGTACAGGATGTGTGTACAATGACTTTTATATCATTAAGATGTAGTTCCATATTCCCAAAGTCTCATGATCGAGAGCAGGGTTTACAATATATCGCAGAAGTGGAACAGCCCCATAAGTCTTGTACATACGAATAATGCTATAAAAAAGAAACCTCATGTTCCACATATAAATTCTCTATTCCTGGACCTATTTTGAAATTACTTTCACCATTTTCATAAGTCTAAAAATGGCTATTATCTGAGATTGTTGTATCAGGTATGTTTGATGTATATGTTACACCCAATCCGCGAAATTGCCCATTACATGAAAAAGGCAATCTTATGCATGAAAATTATATTTTTATACATAGACAAAGGAAAACCTTGTTGACACCCTCAACAGATTGCTATTATATTACAGAGGCCTGAAAATATGTAAGAAATATTGAAACCGTGTTATTTTAAAAGAAAAAAAATGTAAAAAGAAAGTTAAATAAATGGTTCTTTTCTGTCTCAGCTGTTTGAAATATGTTACATTTTTGTTCATAGTTTTATGAATGCTTTTGACCATTATTAAAATATCTGTTTTTAAAAGTAAACTGTCTTCAGGGTACAAAGTACAAAAAGAATTATGTTATAACATATATAAAATAAAAGGGCCCAGTATCAAGTGTACATCATTGTTTTATGACAATACTGAGAGTCATTTCAATCATCTTGACAACAATAGACTTTATGTGCTAGTGCACAAAGGGACGATCTAACCTATATTTCATTCTTGTGCAATTTTTTTGCCAATTAGTTCCATTTCATTAAGCCTGAGGTTGCCAAGAGAGAGTCTGAATCTCTTTCTTGAATATTTTTGCAGTAACTGTGGCTTTAAATAGGGATAATAATGCCAGATAATAAACAAAAATTTAAAAATTGCAAAAACAGACATTTACCACCTACTGAGAAGAAGTGCCATTATAGTAGCAACGTTCACACTGATTCTGAAGATGTGCCAAATGGACTAAGAGATTCTGCTGCAAGTGAGTCACTTGCTACAGATCAGGCGGATCCGGGCGGACAGCGGGTTCAAGAGGAGATATTGGATCAGCTGAAGAAGATGGACACAGTAGAGCAGTAGATCTCATCCACAGCACAGTACCCAGGGCAAGCATCAACCTCAAGTTCCGGCCCAGGAAAGTTGAGTAGAGGTTATAACTTTTAGATCATAGTACTCCAGAGTCAAGTGAATTGTCGTCTGATGATAGTGACAGTCCCTCTTTGTCATTCCATAGTAATCAGAGTCAAGTGAATCGTCATCTGATGATAGTGACAGTCCCTCTTTGTCATTCCTTAGATCTCAGTCCATGCAGAAAAAAGTAGACAAGCAAATCAGGGAACTTAATGGTAGTTCATACTTATCAGGTAATGAATGTTCAGGGAAATATAAGTCAAAAAGAGGGGGGAACGTTGATGTTTCAGTGAAAAAGTCCTTTGGCCCCATGAGGCAATTTTGGGTGGAATTAACAGACAGAGGGTCACTTACGACCAACTGTCTCTCACCCAGTGTGTGCAAGTGTTCTGTAAAACATATTGGAAGAAAAATCAAGTCAGAGGAAAGATACCATGGTTTCTTATCTTAGTGATCTGATGGAAAATGCCATAGATTTTACCTAGCAGGGGGCAAAGCCAGCACACGCTGTCTTATTGTGTGAAATAGAGCGGGGGGTCCCTCCAGTGGAAAGATATGGATCGAATAGATAGGATCCGAAGGGCCCATGCTCAGAAACACGCTCTAGCAATTGGGGGATGGGTGGGGTGGGGTAGGCTAAGCCATCAGATCCGGGTAAGAAACCATGGTTCTGCAAAAACATGTCCGTGACCCTGCGTTCAATGGGAAGTTGCAAAAACATATTTGTGCTTTTTGTTTGATAGGAGGGGGGGACAATTGGGTCATGCAGAAAAAGACTACATTTTCAAAAAAACAAAATTCAAAAAACCACCAGGCAGCTGTCCATCACTAGGAAGGGACAGCTGCACAAATATTTCTGATTGTGAAGTCCAAGCAAATGCTTGTAACAGTAGCATTGGGCGTGACAGTACTCATAGTCTGAAAGAATCAGATAAAAATCTGTACAAAAACAGTAATGTTACTCATTATAGAACCAGATTCTTCTACAATTCTAGTGTGAAACCAATTGAGGCCTCTTTGGTTAGAAAAAGTAGAAATGGTGTTACTCATGGCAAAAATGTTGTCAAAACTGGTAATTTTGGCACTGGTGTAAGACCCAGCCAATGCAAAAAATAGAATGCTCAATGTTGTCAAAAATGGTGCTCAGCACAATCAGCCCCCCTGTTGTCCATCCTTTGGCGTTGTGTTTGAATGGCAATTATAAAGTGATATATGGGCAAGTCACAAGAGTGCAGCAAGATCATGATAAGGTTAAACACAGTATTGCTCCTGGTCGCGGTTTGGATATCTAATATGGTGCAAAACAGTGATCATATAAACTCTCTTGGTCATGGTTTGATTCCTCAAGAGCACCACACAATTGATACTGTGAAACATAATTCTGGCCATGATTCGGATTCGGAATATCAGTATAGTCTGAACACACCCTGTGCAAATCAGTCACAATCGACAGATCAATTGATGCCAATATATGATATAAATCATGCGTGAGTAGAAGACATGTTTGCCAATAGTATTATTCATTTTAATCAATTTGGTGACATTAGTGACTCCCAATGCCAGATTTTTCAAAAGTGGCATGAACAATCTATACCATAAGGGAATCAGCAAATGCCCAATAGTTTTGAAACCAATGTCATGAAAACAAACAATTTAATTGAAATTCATCAACTTGTAAAACAGACTAAGAAACCAAACATCCTTCAGGCACGTATCCCTGTGACGTCACAGTTGTATGTGGAAGTCTGTCAAGATTTACTCAAAGACTACTGCGATCAGCAAATGTTGCAGTTGCTTAGAGTTGGTTTTCCTTTAGACTTTAACAGGAATTTACAGTTGCACTGACATTGACACTTATATACAGGAAGAAAGCAGCTATGGTGCCATATTGGGTCCTTACACAGAAAATTCCGTCAGGAAATTCACACAGACGTAGGGTCACCATATACTTAAGTTGGCCCTTGGGGGCTTCAGTCAACTCAGGCATTGATAAAGATACCTACTTAGGCAGCCCTTTTACTTTAACTTTTCCCACTGTATAGGTCATTACTGGTGAGCTTAAACTCCTAGGGCGAGGTGCCCTCTTGTATAAGATTAACGTGAGCAGGGCGCTCCATCACATGCACATTAATCCTGAGGATTATGACCTCTTGGGTTTGCACTGGTGTGACACATACATGGACACTTGTTTGCCATTTGGGACACATCATGGGAGTCAAACTTTTCAACGTTTGAGCAATGACGTGGATTATGTCATGCATCAGAGAGGCTTCTGCGTCGACTACATAGATGATTACGTCGGAATGGGCATCCCGGATGTCTCACATGTGTCATTTGCGACACTGTTCAAACTTATGAATGACCTAGGTCTTACAATCAGTGATAGCAAATTGGTACCTCCCAGTACGCAAGTAGCGTGCCTGGGTGTCCTGATAGATACAGAGAATGGTAATGTCTCCATCCATCCAGAAAAGTTGCGTCAGATAAATGACATGGTGCGTCAGTGGATGAGTAAAGACACATGCACAAAATGCCAATTACAGTCACTTTTGGGTCTGTTATTGTATGTACACAAGTGTGTGAAGCCAGCCAGAGCATTTTTGTAGAGAATGCTGGCTCTCCTCAGGGCAGGCCATGCTAGTCAAAAAATACACCCGACCCCAGGGTTTAGGCGAGACCTTAGGTGGTTTGCAAAATTTTTGCTATTATATAATGGGGTATCTTTGTATGACCACAAACCTATTGATTACACACTGGAACTTGACGCATGTCTCACAGGCCTTGGGGACGCTGGTGCCATTTTGTATACCATCTCCCCATACCCCAGGGTTTCATGAATTGGTCGATAGTCCAGCTAGAAATGGTCAACATTTTACTAGCTGTTAAGCTATTTCAGGCCCACTGGTCTGGCCGAAATGTGTTAATCAAATGCAACAATGAGGCCGTGGTCTCAGTCCTGAGGTCTGGTAAGACCAAAGACGCCTATCTTGGGGCCTGCACCAGGGATATTTGGTATGTGTGTGCTTTAGCTGATATTGATGGGCATTATGTACATGTTGGGGGCTGGACAATAGGATGGGTGATCTATTGTCCCGTTGGACAGGTAGTGGCAAGGACATTACAATTACAATTGTACATTGAAGACCCAGTGTGGATCCCTGTTGATATGAGACTTCTGGAAATAGATCCAAAGTTATAAGTTGTAATATTGTGTTATTCTTTGCTGGGGCCTTCAAGTGTGTTATCCTTGCAGGGACCTTTTTGTGTGTTTTTCCCTCTGCACGGGCCTGAAAGTGTATTTGGTAAATTCTAACAGCATATTATACTTTCTTGTAGGAAACATGGCTCTGGAGGCCCTGCCAGAAAAAAACAGCCTCTAGAACCCAGGCTGCCAACAGACCAAAGACCAGACAGGCTTACATGAGAATGTTCAAGGTGTTTATGGCCTTCTGTATTTATATGTGTGTGGCTCCGCAGAGCGTTGATGTCAAAGTCATGTTGTCTTTTTTAGAATGTCTCATGTGTAATAATTGTACTTATAGTATGCTGTGCAATTATGTGTCGTTCATAAAGGCCTCATCTGTGTTGTATGACCTTCCTTATGACCTTCTGGATCACCCAAGGTTCAAGTTGTTTCAGAAGTCTGATCTTTCACAACATTATTGACCTTGACATGCTTGAACAGATCTCTGTGGCTTGTGATGGCTTCAAATGTGCAAAAGTCCTGAGAGCTATATTCTTGACTGGCTTCTTTGGCTTCCTGAGGTTGTCCAACCTGGCTCCTCACACTTTGACTTTGTTTGACCACTCACATCATCTTACTGGTCAGGATCTCTTCTTCTCCCATAATTTGGTGAAAGTAATGGTCAAATGGACCAAAACAGTGCAAGTAATTTCTCTTCCAAAGGTAAAAAATCGTTCAGGTTGTCTCTTCAGGGCCCTTAAGGCCTTGTATACCTTGTATCCCATGTCAGCAGTCACCTCAGTCTTTCAAGTTGAGGTTGGCAACTCAGGTTGGCAGCCCCTCACTGACACAAAGGTCAGGAAGTGCTTAAATGCTATAAATGCCTGGCTGGGTTTGCATCTACACTTCTTTACCTTCTAGTCTTTTAGAAGGTCGGGTGCCACCTTTGCATACAATTCCCACATGCCCATACAACAGATTAAGCGCCATGGCACCTGGTCTTCCGAATTTGTGTGGCTCTATATTCAGGCTGACCACTCTGCTGGAGAAGATCTAGCTTTCTCCCTTGCTGCCGTTATAAATGCGTAATACTCCCTACTGTTGGGATTGAGGGCCTTCATATGTCACTACCTTCTATAAATTTTCAATGTACACCTTTACGTCTCATTACCTCCAGCTGTTAGGGTGACTAACTTATTTATTTTCAAATCATAACCTCAATTTCAGAGGTCACTCGGAATGTTAAAGTTTGTTAGGGGTTTTTAGACTTTTAGGGTTTTATGTGTATCTGTTGTTAAATCAATTAATCATTTTTTATTTATCTTTTTCATGATCTATATGGAAAATGACTCTAGATTTATTGATCATGAATTTAACAAGTAACCTATATCTTAGTAATTTTCTGATGCATAATTAATATATATATAATTAATCAATATTGTGTATATCACATGACTTGTAAATAATTTTTAGTAGTAACTACATTAGACTTTCATCAAGTCCTTTTGTCTAAGGTATTATATGAGGACTGTATGACTTTTTTTACCAGAATGTGGGGCTGACAAAAGTGTATTTCTCTAGACAGAAGCCTTTTTTTACTCATCAAGTGGGTTCATAATGATGTCATGTATGTCAGATTTGCTGGAATGAGAAATACAAAGACTTGGAGCAAGTCTATAACTACATATATGTACATTTACTTAATAAAGTGCCCCCAACCTTGTGTTTTACTGTCTTGGGATGGGGTCTGAAGAGTTTTAGCAGTCACTTTAATCATCTGTGACAGATAAGTCACCTGAGAAGTAAAGGTTGAGGTACTTGTTACAGTAAATAAATTTTGTGACAATAAACAACAAGATAATGTACAATGGCTTGTAAGTTATAACCACTGTATATGCACTGTATATGCTTGTTTTCAGTATTATTAGCAAACAATAAATATGCATTTTAATGTCTGTGTGATATGTGAGTTAAAAAAATGAGATGTTTTGTTATTTGTATTACATAATGACATGTTGGGTGAAATATGTTCAGTGTATGAGAATTGTAGTACTATAATCAACATTTTTACAGTGAAATACTTTCTTTTTAGAAGGGGCATCCAGTGCAACATATTTGAAACAGCATATTTTTAAAAGATATCTGTAATGTCTTGACCATATAAGGAAATCTTATGTTAATTAAGCACATAACCTTTTTCATGTTTAGAGCAAGTGTTATTCAGTAGAACTGAAAGTCAAAATTTATTGATTTCGTTTCAATAGAATTGACACAATGATGTCCTGAATCTTCTTAAGGGATATACATGAAATTGATACAATAAAAACACACATCCACTCAATGTGCAACATTCAACACATAAGTTTAGTATCAGTGACTATGATTGGTTGTAGATTACATTTGTACCTGTACATCTAGGAGTGCAGGGTCTCATTCCTCTAGCTACGTTACCTTTTCAGATATTTAATAATTTGGTTGACAAAATTTGTGGGTGACATTTTCTGTGATTGGTCCAGGAGCCCTGCTCTTGTTGCAGAGATTTTGCCCTTTTACTTTGTCATTGGACATTTTGTTACAATGCACATGGTTTGGTCTTACCTGAATACTTTGATCAGTAGTTATTTGACCTCATAGAAACTTCCTTTGTCTAGTTATTACACTTGCAGGAAGAGTTTGATTTCAAATCAATCATGGGGGCTCAGTGATATAGCGGGTAGAGTGCTTGCCTAGAACTTCTGAGGTCGTTGGTTTGATTCTCGGCCCTAGCACTACATGTTGGAAAGTTGATAGTTACTTGCTGATGGCCGGTGGTTAACAGTGCCGAATCTTGACCAACTAGTATTCACTGATTCTCCTACCAGTAAACTAACCCTCACATGACCCTGGCTGTTGAACACAATGTAAAACAAAAAGAGAATTAATTTGCTCATAAAATCTATAACAATAAATAGTCTCAATCTAAGCTCCATTTTGTCATAGATGAAGTTCTCCACCAAATAATTGTTAAATAGCATAGCACACAATTGCCTCTCACTGTTATAGCTTTATATTTGTTTCTTTCTTTTCCTTTTTGAGGCTTTCAAATGTTTTGCCTGATTCAAATGCTGCTTTTGATGTCTGTAGACATATATGTGTAGGTTATGTTATCTTTGAACAAGATTTCCTTACCGGCTTTAGGTGCTTCAGATCTCTGTCCTATTAGGGCCCTGAAGCAGATGTTCACCACATCTAGACAGGATGCTGACTGTCCTTTATTTCAGGTCCCTAGAGGTTGTTGTTATTCTCCTGTGACACCTTTCAAAAATTTCTTGTATGTTGTCATTTCCTATTCTCCTGTGACACCTTTCAAAAATTTCTTGTATGTTGTCATTTCCTAAAGTGTTGGTATTTCATGATTTCAGGGTTGGTGGTGCTGCCTAGGACTTTAGATATGGTGTTCCTTTGCAGGGCATCCAGGTACAGGGGACTTAGTCCTTTATTGCTATGCGGTCATACATTTACCCCACCCCACCTCTGCTGCTTTCACTGTCACTGCCTCCTTCTGTGCCCATCTGTCTATTTGACTATCTGTACTCGGTGCTTGGGAATTTTTGTGTTTATATGCTTTCACTGGGTATTACTATGTATATTCATGTCATTGGAGTTGTAATTGGTTACCTTTGGAACTGCGTGGTGACAGGAGTCCGTAATTAGGGTGGATGGTTGTGTGTCCTTGGATCTGATGTAACCTGTGCACCTTGTGAATGCCTATCGGGTCTGACCCTCACTTTGACTGTTGCGACCTTGACCTGTGGTGTTTTCACCCTATGACTTTTGACCCACATTTTAATGTTACATAGTTACTTGACCCTTTTAACTTTTATATTTTAATTTGTATTTGGATTTATCATCTATATTTTTACAAGTGTACATATTGGTGTGCATTATGATGTAACTGAATGCTTGATAATATTTCAGTAGCCTGCATAATCATTGTATAAGAAAATTTATGATCAGAATCTTTCATTGTTTTTGGGGGGGCTCACGGAATGATGTGCAGTTCTAAGGTATGTTTTTTTCTTCTGTGCTGAATTTCCAAAACTAAGCTCTTATAAATAGATTATATGACTACAAGGACTCAGTGGCTGAATGCTTCACTCGTTTGATTTCATAATTTGCCTCTCACCACTGTTGTAGATTCCAATCCAGCTCATGGTTTTAAGTAGGCTTCCCTAAGATCACATCCCAATATTCTTATTCTGATTCTAAGTGAACTTTTATGGTGCTTAATCTCTATTTAAAGACAGACACCAAGGCACATTAACAGAAGCGTAAGACATATATCAAGTATCCGGAGACACAAGCAGAGGACAACACATACACACACACAAAAAAGACCACCCTGATCAGAATTAGTAAATCTATAGCCCAATATGCCCGACTATGGCCTTACCTATCTGAGATGTCACTGTGCAAGGAAGATATGCCTAAGGTACTCCAACAAGGAAGTTCCACACCAGCTTGGATCTCTTCAGATGCACGATCTTCTGGTACTCTTGATGGACGCACATTGGACTCTGGTTTACACTTAAATCTGTATATGCGATGAGGGTCAGTACCTTTCCCTTCACTGACTTTGACGATAGTCTTGTATTTATTGAGGGTAGCTCTGAAAATGTGTTTGGCCAAAAGCATTAATCTTTGTAAATACACGAATGTAGCTAGACAGGGACACTTCTGGGCGTACTGTGACATTATCTAGTGAAAATAGTTTTCTTAATGACCACTGGTCAACCCCTTCCTTTTAAGAGTTACGGCTTTTCAGAAAAAAACTAGCCAAAGTAATGATTAAGTGTGCTGGACATGAACTTTTTCCCACACCACTTGTCCATGTGTTCTCAACCTTATGAAATTACAGTTTAAACGATTAACTATTAACTTTAATCCTTCAACCCTGTAGGTATTATAATTAGGGTTGACAACACTTGTACATTTAATGTGTAGAGACTCTACAACTTTACTAAAGTTTTATCCTTTACCATGTCTACAATTTGACCAGCGTTATGCTATCTGTGTCACATAAATATAGACATTAAGTGTAAAAAAATGTATTTGTAATCTGTAGCTTCATTGCAACCAAAATATTATGTAATCTTATATGTTTGAAAAATGAACTTTGACTAAGTCGTTAATAATGTTAAATTTAAAATATACAATTGCTCGCAGCTATACTTTTCATGGAGTTCTGAGGTTAAAATTCTTGGTTACATAATATGGTAATTGTTTAAATATTATATCTACAAATAAATCGGGCTGGAAGTAATAATATTCCATAGTCATGACATATAATTTGGCCTTTTAAGATTGTTTAAAATTTAAAATCAGGAAGGGTTAAACTGTTATTGATGACAATTTCCATTTTGTGAATTCTGCTAAGAATTAGATGATGTTTTTTGACATGAAGAAAAATATGCAAATCTGACAGACCTGAAATTCCTCTTGTAAACTTCTACTTCTTTCTTTGTGAATGACATCAGGTCTGTCTTTTTAGTTTGATTCCTGTATTGTGCATATTGTATGAAAACTTGAGACTTCACTTGAGACCAATTTTGATTTCCACAATGCGCCCAGTCTACACGGAATGTGTCTTTGCCGTTCCATTTTAGTCCGGGAATATCATCTTTCTCTAGATGGAATTTGAGCCAACTGATTACTCCCATTTTACTGCAAGATCAAATACAAAAATATTTTATTCAGTGTTTGTTGTATAAAATCAGATGCTAGTTTTACAATCGGACTGTGTTTGAACTTAGACTGAAAGGTAAAACTCTTGGGTTAGATTTAGGCTAAGCCTGCTATCTTAGACTTAACAGACTTCACAATACTCTAAGCTTTGGCTGAGACTTAAATTTAAAGCTAACATCACCCTGGATTAGGCTTAACCTTTGTGTTTATTTATTTGGGTTTAAAGTAGGCTTCAACAATGTATAGGTCATATCAATATGGGTACTTTTGTCGGCAGGGGAAACCAGTACATACAGTTGGTCAAGTTTCTGTATTGTAAACTGCCAACCATTAGTAAGAAACTATAAAACTTTTAAACATAGGGTGCAAGGTGTGAACCACTGACCTCAGAGGTGGCAGACGAATGTGTTATCACTGATCCACCGTGGCCCGCTTAACCTTTGTAAACATTGACTTAAATTTTTCTGCATTTCAAAGTTTGAACTAGCTGAAAGTAAAGGATAAATATGTAGAATACCTCCTTGAAGTAATTCGTGGAAGGTTTTGGGGGAAGGGTACAAGGTTTTTCATTGCAAAAGGGCATTTAATTCAGTAGTATTTAATGAGTACAAATAAATTGTGACAATTGTGGTTATTTGAAAGACCAGTCTAAGCTTGGTCTTAGCTTAGTCTCCTTTTGTGAAAATTTTAGTAAGTCTAACACCCTTTGTGAAAATGGTCACAAGAAAAAACCGTGCTAGACTGACAGGGAAAAGTTTGGAAGTGTTTAAATGAAATAAATAAAGGTATCTTCTTGACTGAAAACAGGAAAACAACATAGAATAATTTTCAAAAATATAAAGTTGTGAAAAATCTGCTCACAATTTAGATAGTTAACACTCAATCCTACTGAGTATAATGTAAGGTTTACAATGAGGCAGAGTCACTCTTTTCCCTTCAATTTCCTTTTAATTTGCAAGGCAAATCCAATTGCACATTTAGCTACCCTTCTAAAGGCTCAATTCTCTTTGCAATTGTGAAAAAAATTGCATATTGGACTTTCTATTCTTGGGTTTACATGCATTTCTGGGCTTTATTTAAATTATGTATTTTCCAAATTAAACCTAACCCATATTCACTAATATTCTTAGAATACTCCTATTCACCATCATCATCAAGGAAGTTATGTTTTCATTTTCACATGCGTTCAGTTCTTTGTCTGTGTATTTGTCTGTCTGTGTTTGCAATTACTCTAAAAGTAATGAAGATATCCATATGAATTCTTTTATATATGTATAGCCTGGCCAAATAAAGATATGCTTAAATCTTTACGTAAGATGTGGATCAAAGTCTGGATGCACATATACAAAAAAAAAACAAATCCTGAGTTTCAAATGTCCCATTTTCAATATATTTTTGATAACTTTGACTTTTTGGTTGACATCAATCCAAAAGCAATCGGCAGTTCTTCAAGAAATAGTTAACATGGGTAGGACCTAGCTACATAAAGAAGTGATTTCATTTTAAGATCATCTGGATCATGTTCTGAATACAAACAAAATCCAAATTTTCGGAAATACCTGCTGGTGGAAGTATAGAGTTCTAAGAAAAGTGGGCCCAAGAATTGAGAAGTTTGACACCACCTGGTTCCACAAAGCAATCAACCCTGGTTGCAGACTGGTCATTACACTCTGTTTCCTGGCATCCCGGTGAGAGATACAGAAGCCTGTATGGGTTTCATGTGGCCCACAACAGCATTTCCTGGATTCTCCATCAATGTTGTGATGTCATTTTGATGAATACTCACATGAAGTAATACATTGCTTGAGGTACTGATGACTAGGGGCCACGGTGGCAGAGTGGTAACACTCTCGCCTCCCACCTCTGAGGCCGGGGTTCGATCCCCGTCAAGGCCTTATGTGGGAAAGCTGGTAGTTGCTTGCCACTGGTTGGCAGTTTACAGTACAGAACCCTAGCGAACTATATGTACTGGTTTCCTCTGCCCTTCCAACTACCCATTGTGATATGACCTGTACAGTGTTGAAAGCGATGTAAAACCCCAAATAAATAAATAAATATAACAAACTGTAATAAGGTAAATTAAATCTATGTTTTGAACTTAAAAACATTGAAAATTTAAATCAAATTTAAATACAGCAGTAATGCATTTCAGTACTGCATTATAGCATCACATTTTTCCCTCATTTTATTTGAGTTAAAAAACTTTTTTCATGTGACATCATTAAGATTGTACATCAACAACAATGTACATTCTGAGCCACTGAAAACATTCATTTTAATGTAGTAGCTGGGTTAGATTTTAACAATGACAATAATCATTGTAAAGTCAGATTGTTAAAAATGCAAATAATTAAAACAATACCCAACTTTATAAATTAAATTGCTTGTTTTGTATTTGTAAGGAGGTATTTTTTCAAGGTAGTATTTTTCCATGAGGTGTTTTCCTATGCACTCTGAATATCATGCTGAATTAAAAAAAATTGTAAATGTACCTACTGAACTAATTAATATGAAAGAAGTTATGAAAACATTTCAATACTGAATGCATTGCGCTGAGGATGACTGGCAAATACCCTTTTGTTCTTGGCAGACTGGCCATTGAAGTAAATCACATTCCACTGTTAGAAAATAATGTAGTGTTAACTCTCCATTATTTAAAAAATAATGGAAAGTTGACACAATGGCAGGGTCAACCGTCTGGGTTTTATTTGTTAAGAGGTACCGAAGACAAGGTGTCAAATTGCTTAGGTCATATGCTTTGGTATTTGTTAACAAGTACTCAAGGCAAGTAAGATGGCCATTCTGTGGACAGTTAGCACACGTATGTAATTAAAACACAATAAATAAAAGAGAGAATGAATAATAACAAAAATAAAAGGTTAACTCTCTCAAAAATATAGTTTAACATAAAAAACAATCCATAAAAGAAACAAAGAATTACAGTATATAGTTAAGAGTCACTATGAAAAATTCTGCACATAAATGTCAAATACTAAACACCGCTGTCCTTATCCCAGGATGTTTGTGAGTGATCACCCGGGTTCACCAAAGTACAAGTGTGAGTGGAGTGGAAGGCACCAACCCTATGCCAGTAAAGGAAGGATATAGGTCCCACAGGTTCAGATCTGTGAAAGTTTTCCCATCTCCGTGAGTAAAACATACTTGGTGTTGGAAGCAGAGGAACCAGGCATGGGTGTGGACGGAGAAGTCCCCTGGTTGTACTGACTGTGTTTGGGGCTGACGGCTCCATTCCTCTGCCCTGTTTGGATGCTGCTAAGAAGTTTTACAGCCTCGTTTCTGAATGCCTATCTTCTAAGGCCTCCACGTCTGACGCCAGGTAGTTGTAGAAGGCTGCTCTCATTGTCTCCTTCTTTTGCTTGAGGACTGATGATGGCATGGTTCTCATCTGTGTGAACGGATCCATGACCTGCTGGTTGACCGAAGAACACGCTGAGACTGCGCTGAGGCTGTAACTGAAGGCTGAATTGTGGTGTTGGCTGAAGCTCCGGAGATCTCTTTTGCTGAAGCAGCGGATGCAATGGCTCCTTGGGCCTGGGATTTGAAGCCTGATTATTTGCTGAGTCCCTTGCTTCTGATGTGTGACTTCAGGAAGTGAAATTTATCCTGTATCCAGTTCTGCGTTTCTGTCATCTCCTTTGGGGCCTGTCCAAACTTGGATTGCACGAGCTTGCTGTAACGTGTCCTTTGCAACTCAAACCAGGTCTTGCACACCTTGACAGGTTGCGACTGTGGGCGAAACCTCTCCCAGAGACACTCCTTTCTTGCTTCGTCCATTCAAATCTTCATTAGTCTTGTCGTACAACTCCTGGTGGTCCTTCACAAAGTCCACAATTGTACCTTTATCCAAGGCCGTCAGGTAGATGTTGGCTCCAGTGGAACACCCCCATAAATTTTTTTAAGTGATATTTTACAATAGTGGGGTTCTCCCAGTGAAACCAGCCTTAATAATGTCTCAACAACAAGCCTAAATGTAACCAAAGAAGGTATGTATTTATGGTGACCCCAGGTTTTACTTGTTTTATGTTAACTATGAATATGATATTGTAACATTGCTATACATTACGTAAAGCACACCACTTATTTTCTTAAGCATTTTCATGTGTAACCAGATACAGAATCTTTACATGAGTTGCTGTACATCAAATACACTTATTATGTGAGCTGGAATAATAAACAAACCATAGATAGCCTGACTAATATTTTTGTACAATATTACAGTGTGCATTATGTAAAAAAACTAATTTTACCTTCTCTGCTTGTCTTGACTTGGGTTCAGTAGGAGACAGTTAATTCAAATCGTGGCTATTTCTTAGAATGTCCTATTTGAAAAAAAATCAAGAATGATAGTTATTTTGAGAAAAAAATGTCAGGGATGTGGACATGGGGGATATGAAGTGCTTTTGAAGACCAATAGACCTGAAATAAATTTAAAATATAATAGGATGATGTATACTTCCAGCATGATGTATACGGAAAAAAATATATCACGAATGAATATGTCAATGTAATACAAGTTATATTGTTAAATGAGTGATACAGTTTTCTGCATATGTCTAATTTGACATGTTTTACTTTTATTATCCACCATTTTGTATGGTTTATGAGTTGTCTAAATTCATATTTAAAGAGAGACTGTCATACATGGGCACCAGTGAATACAAAAAAAACATTAATCTTTAACTTGCGATTCCTCAGCCATTTCGGTGTGGCTTTTTCATTCAACAAAAACTACCAGCAACACTGTCGAAAGATGTTTCTTATGATATATTTGTAGGTTACATAGTTTCCGTTAAATAAGTTACCAAAAAGGTTCTTCTACCCTTTTCCGAAACGCGCGCATGCGCACAAGGGTAGAAGAACCTATTCTAAAACTCAGATTGATAAAGGGGCGATCAAAATAAATTTATTTAATTTATATGCCGAGTTTCGCCCCTTCCAAATTTCCTTCCCTTAATAAAATTAATTGTATAAGTGATAAAGGGACGATCCTAAGAAATAAATGTCAAATATGTAACTGCTACTGACCTAAACTAACTAAAAAAGTATTTATTTCAAATGTAAAGCTCATCTGTATGTCAGGTAACGAATTTCACAGCCAGTTAACTAACAACTGATAACTTGGTAGATTCATTGCATAGAGCTTGGGTTGAACCCTACGAAAATTAATTCACAGCTGATATGGGGATGGCTTTCATACATGCAGCCTATCTATATGACATGAAACGAATTTCACAGCCAGCAAACTAATTTCACAGCTGATATCTTTGTGGATTTACTGCATATAACTTAGGTGTAGCCCAGAAAAAAATCGGTACTTGTTGACACTAATTAACACTGGTTAAGGAGGTCCCACTCCAGAAAATTGTATCCTGCTTTGTGTATATCCTTCTTTAAATTACACCTGCGAGTTTTTCGTTTGTTAAAAGTGTCCAATATCTTTCAACTATTACACCGAAGCGTCACTCAGATATTTATCACACTGTGCCACAATACATGAAAGTCCGGGACAAAAAATGTTTCCTAGAAGTGAAATATAGGTCTTACAAGGCGCACGGTGGATAATAAACTATGTGGGTTATAGAAATATATCGCTGCTGTAGTGTGGTTATCATTGGTTTCTTAAACAGGAATGTATACAACAAAGCCAACATGATACAATGCGGTTTGATACATTAGTAATGTTCCAACTGCTATATTTTCCTTGTTATGCTACGATAATGATTCTATACAAGTCAATGCTGAACGACTTCTGTTATAAAGAATTAGACTGATCCTAAACAATTTTGTTTCATCAATGTCACCCATTTTATGCGTGTGCCCATCTCAGTGTA
This sequence comes from Sabellastarte sp. h YS-2021, assembly GCA_964017235.1. NCBI lineage: Eukaryota > Metazoa > Annelida > Polychaeta > Sabellida > Sabellidae > Sabellastarte > Sabellastarte sp. h YS-2021. Next base: position 21,717,245 of record OZ024927.1, read on the forward strand.
TACTGCATCATATTGGCTATGTGCATGCAGTCCTTTAGACCGAGCGTCTGTTGCTATGATATAGTTTTTACTAATTAAAACATTATAGTTTTAGCTGTTACATATTTACATTTGAAAGTAAAAATAAACTGGATTGCTCTCAGTCGCATCTTGGTTTCAAAGAAATGTATTGAACTTGCACAGAATCTCAGTCTAGATTTATAATATGCATCGCAGAGACACAACTTAGAAATTGGTATTTGGGTTCAAAGTTGAACTGAACATTTAGTTTCTTTCGTTTTGGGGTTCTGAATTTTAGCAATGTTAAATATCATCAATAAGGCAAAGTTATATGTTTATTTGATCAGTAAATCTGCCCCTATGGTGCCCGAAATTGTAATTTGGCCCCGCCAGAGGATACCACACATAACTCTTCGTTTTGTAAAAAAATGTTATTATTAAGTCAAATAATATTTGATAAAATAAAATAGCTTCCTTTGTACTGTCTTTTGAAGATAGCAAAATGAATATATTAAATAATTTCTATACAAACTGATAGCTGTCACTCTCAATATCCAAAACAATATTTACTTTGTCATTTTGAACTATGAAAAATGCAATATTCCCATTAGTAATCCAGCTGTACACATTGAAAGATTTAATAATTTATTTGCAAGACTCTATTTTCTAAAAAAAAATCCATAAGTATATGACACATTTGCATTAACAGTCACAGGAAATGGATCACCGTTATGATTGGTTATAAATTTGTATCTGTACTTATACAGACAAATAACTGAGAACAGAAACCGAGCTCTGGATTTTAAAATAGGGGAATCCCACAAAAATTGCAGCCACTCTGCTGATGTAACCATATTAGCATATCACACGTTAGACGGGAACCAGCCACCTATATTGCAGAGTATGGTCGGTGGAAACCAGACTAATCACACGTGGCCAATAATACATGGTTATGTGATTGAAGCATTGCTTTTTTAACTGGGGAAGTTTGTGGTTACTGGTCCAACAGGCAACTCCTTGCAAATCAATAGTGTAAGATATGCTGAGCAACAGACAGTATTTCTCAGTAGAAGTAGGGATTTTATATTTATTGTGTTTGCCTTGTAACAACAAGGGACTCCTATACATATTGACAAATGTACAAAAAAAAGAACATACAATAGAAAAAGTATATCCGTTGAACTTTTAGAGGCACGTTTATACCTCATTTCCACTGTTGCGATTTTGCCTCACAACCATTCTGACAAAACAGTCATAAGTCTAATCGTGTTGGTGTTAGAACTTATCTTATGAGTTGGAAAGGTTAGGAGTGTAATCCTGCCACTGTAATGTTTCAGTTTTAAACAGTTTAATATTAATTTAAATTGTAACAGTTGAATGTTAAACCACTTCTCTATTTCCCTATTTGCTACTTATTGCGGTTATTACATTTTCTCTCCAATTCTTCTATTTGCAGCTGCTGACTTGAAGATCTGGTTTAAGGTCATGAGGACCCGGTATTGCAAGCTGACTGCAAAGAAGTTTGATGATGGGACCAAGGAGCACACTGAGAGGGACAACACCTTCACCTTTCTGGAGGACCACAGTTCCTGTGTTCCCCAGGCAGTCGGCCACTGTAAGCATTCATTCTTAATATATGTACTACTTTATGTTAATCGTGTTTGTTATGATAATTCTAGGCATTTCAGCAGAATGTCTGTAATGAACTGCATAGTTTGGGGTAAATATTTTGGGAAGTTTGGGTGGTCAGTACTAAATGAAAGTGAAATTGCTACTTTTGGTTCATGTATAGCCACAGTTACTTTGTACCAGATTGGCTGACTAATTAATTATCTTGCACCTAATAAGATTATTTGAGATATAATTCTAGGCATGGCACTTAGTATTTGTTTCTTTACTTTTGGTTTTTCAGTTGAAGCCACCAGCCTCTTTCATCTCTTCTGTCACTTCCGTCTCTGAAACCGATCAACCAACTACTGCATCAGCTGCTACTGATGTTGCACCATCCACATCAGCTGCATCTTTCACCAACCCTACTGAGGCTGAAGAGGAGTCCATTGAGTCAAAGCTCCGTAAATACAGCACACCTCTTCCTGCACAACAGCCTGCCTCTACTTCATCTAAATCTAGTGTCCACAGAACCAGTCACAGAAGCCACAGCTCAGAGTCAGATCTGCTGGATAGACTGTGTGAACGCAGTGATATGAATGCACAGATCTCACAGAGGCCCAGGCAAATGATTGTACTGCATGGGGCAGCTGAATGACTAGCACACTTGGCAAGATCCATGAGGAAGTGTGGCCCAGCTTCCAGCAACGAAGCATGGATCTTGTAAATCTTGCTTTGTGTGAATCCAAGGCTGTGGCTGACAGGGAGCAGCATAAGGTATCTCTTCAGCTAGATCAGAGGCAGAGGCAGCTGGACCAGCGTGACCTAGAGCTCAAGCAGAGGCAGATGGAGCTGATGCAGCAGCAGAGAATGCAGGAGGTTGTAACAGTACAACAGCCAACCCAACCCTCAGGCCAGCAGACATTACTTTTTCAGACAGTGCCAGCCAACCCTAATCAGCAGCCACTACAGCGGGGGTTTTCTTCATCCACACCAAGTATTTGCTTACTTACACAGATGGAAAGACCATCAATTTCACAGACTTAAACCTTTCTGAAATCAATGCTTCCTTTACTGGCATAGGGTCAGTGCCTGCCACTCCGCTCATACCCTGTGCTGTTGTTATCCCTGAGGACCAGTCACAGCCACCCCAAGACAAGGACAGTAGTGCTTAGTATGTCAGCTGTATGGACAAGGACAGTAGTGCTAGGTATGTCACCTGTATGGACAAGGACAGTAGTGTTTAGTATGTATGTGAACTGTATGTGAAAGCCTGAGACCCATGGGCTGTGATTGTTTTGTCATTCATACTTTACTGATCTCATCCACATATATATGTACTATTCACATATAACACAACCAAAACATATGACCTTTTCTGATTCACACCTTGGCTTTGGGTGTTTGTTATATATAACACAACAAAAGTATATGACCTGAGCTGATTCATACCTTGTCTTTGGGTGTTTGATACCAAAACGTATGACAGCACACCTTGTCCTTCAGTAATTGTTACAAAATACCAGGGAATATGTCCTTATAGTTGCCACACACCTTGTCTTTGTGTACTTGTTAACAAATACCTAAGCATATGGCTACAAGTGCAAACAGACATGACTTTTAAGATTTTTGGTTTGGCCTTTGGATAAATGAAGTTAGTACGACCAAGGATGGATCACTCTCTGCATATGTACAGATGTCAGTACCAAAAAAAGACAAAAAAAATTGGAAGCACAGATAAAATAATTGATAATAACAAATAAGCACATACATTCATTTGAAAGACACAGAACTTAACAATAATATAAATGCAATGCCAAAATATTTAATAGTGATATTAAAACCTGTTTCAAACCCATATCAATATCATGACACAGTATAGTTTGTAGTGTGTTATATCACAGTTTTAAGACACACAGTTCATCAGATTTAATACTGGTGGAAGTATGTACTGCACATAAAATGTCAATAAAAAGTAAACAGTCTAATATATCACATCCGCAACACATGCACAGTCTAATAATACTTGAAATGCAATGACAGCTTATTTTATATTGGTCCTATTTAAAAGTCAAGCAAATGTTACAATACAGTGTATGTCATATCATATCATTTTGCCATGCTGTTGCACCTACAGGTGAATTGTAGCAATGTTTAAGGTACAGTCTTTGTTTCTTAGCCATTTGAGTGTCCCTATTGCCAGCAGTCACCCCCTCCATGTCCTGCAAATTTACACCTTGTCTCCATTGTCCAGGCACCAGCCTGTGATGTTCATCCTCATCATCCACAATACCCTAATGCACATCTGGGTATCAAATTCTCATGATATTGTGCAGTACACAACAGGCAATACAATTCAAGTGACATTGTCTTTGTTTTGATTCATATTAGTGAGCAAACATCCATATCTATTGGCCATGATGCCAAATGCATTCTCCACAACCCTGCGTGCATGTGAAAGTCTATAGTTGAATATTCTCTGGTCATCTGGTAGCATAGGCTTTCATGAGCCACGTGCTAAGTGAAAAGGCATTGTCCCCAATAAGAAAGTATGGCATTGGATAGTCATCACCGTGAAGTGGTTCAGCTGCAGGGACCTGTGGAGTACCATTGATGATGCCTGACCTCAGGTGCAACTGGTTAAATATCTGCTCATCAGGACTTGATCAGCTGACACCAACATCCACCCACATGAACTTGTAGTTTGCATCCACAAGGCCAAACCGAATCATTGAGTGGAAACTCTTGTAGTTGAAATACAATGACCCACCATTCTTAGGACATCTTATCGCCACATGCTTCCCATCTATTGCCCCCAAGGTGCGGTGAAAATTTCTCTGTGAAGAAAATTCCGTGGCCGCAGCTTTCCACTCAGCACTGGTCCTACGGCAATGCATAACCTCAGCTATTCATCAAAAATGGAATCACAACACTCACGGACAATCCTGGAAATGCTGTTGAGGGCCACACAAAAGCCATACTTCAGGCTTTGGTATCTCTCACTGGTTCCCAGCAAGCAGAGTGTAATGGCAAGTCTGCAACCAGGATTGTGGCTTTGTGGTACCAGATGTCAAACTTCTCTGTCCTTGGTCCCACTCTTTTTAGAATTTCTTGAAACATAGCAGGGTTCATACAAACAAAATTAGCACAGGCTGTCACATCTTCATTCTTCAATTCAGTTATAAGCCTGTTATAGTGCCCATAAATGAGTCATCTGGGCCCTGGGTTGACACCTGCTCCGCCTCTCCAAAATAATTCTTGCCAAGATTATGTTTTCCTCCTGGGCTCCTCTCTTAACCTCATGAATCTGCTACAATAGCCTGCACTTCTGTATATGGTTTATAATTTTTGCCTAACTACTCCATGTGTTCACTTGCAAAAAAAAAAAAAAATTAAAAAAATAATGAATGAGATTTTTGATGTGGATTCAACTTTTTATATGGAAAAGTAATTTGTTCTAAAACTGGGTATTGTTTAATGTGTAAAGTCTTATCAGAGATTGTCTTATGTACTAAAACAGAAAGTATTACTCAGGGAATAGTTAACTTATGAGACCAATAATTAACCAGCAAAATGTACATGCAATAAAACATCTGTAAAAGGTCCATTGAGTTATCTTTTAATAAAAATAATTCCTATGTCTGTAAAAATTGCCATCTTTTAATGGAAATAATTTTTATGTCTGTGAAAATTTTTATATGTCATAATGAATCTGTGGCATTCATTCTTCTATTAAAAAAGGTAAGAAATTCTAAAAATTGTAGGTAGCAGAAATATTTACCTTAGATATGTGTTTTAGATTTGTCAAGTGTACAAAGTGATATATAAAGGAACTGATTCCCTTCTTTTTAATGTGTGTGCACATTCGTGAAAATATATTCACCCCACACATTCATAAAATACATTTAAGATCAATGAACTCAAGATCATGAGATAAGCTGGTTTTAAAATAGCATCAACCACTTGTTAATAGAAATGGGAATCTTATATAAGGAGTGGTAACATGTGATTTACAAGAAACCGAAACTTCAATTGCTCGGATAATTATAAAATACAATGCTAGAGACATCTCTTGTTATAATACACTAAATGACTCTCCATATATGGAAACATAACAGGAAAAAGTTCAATACATTGCTAAAGAAGACTACAGACTGTGTGATCTACTGAAAGTTAATAGACATGTAATTGACTTATTGGAGATTAAATGAACAATGTTTCACTGAAATTGTAACACAAAGAAACAACACAAATTAAAACAACACTGTGGTCGGAAGTTTATGTGACAAAGCCACCAGAGAAAAGCATTTCACTGAAACCGTAGCAGTAAAATGTAACGGTACTTAAAACAATATCTTGGAGGCAGTTATACTCGTCAAAGCCATTTTCTACATAAAATCCCTACCACTGACAATGGTGACATTATGAATATTATCAAGTACACAGAAATTGGGGATGTGTAATGCCCATATAAAATCTATACCACTGACAGTGGTGATATTATAAATTTGATCAAGTAGACAAAAATTGGTGATGTGTAATGCCCAGGTCACAAAGTGGTAAATTTAATCGTGAATATCTGCAAATATCAGTTTTGTCAATGTTCTTGGCAGATTCTTCATTATTCTTTGTCTTCATTCCTCTTCAATATTTGCCACTACATGAATCACAGAATCTTTTTACTTTCTGAACATATACAAACCACCTTCCTCTAATACTCCAACCTTTTTTGAACAGTTACAGTCACTTTTGGAGGATATCCATCACACCATGGAAAATCTGGTTATCATCAGTGACTTCAATCTTCACCTCGAAACAACGTTCAAATTCAAAAACCTTTCACTCACTGTTCGATTCATTTGGCTTAATTCAGAAAGTTAATTTCCCAACTCATATTCACGGATATACTCTTAACATGGTTTTAATCAAATCCAATAATGATAATATTCCCAATGTCCACAACACAGATGCTTTTTCCGACCATTTTTCAGTTAGTTTCACTCTAAATTTTTTAACCCCTAGGTCCCAGAATAATGCTACTGTCTCTTTTCATAAATACCATAAAATCGACAAAGAAAAAATGAAAGCAGATCTCCTTGCTTCTGAACTGATTAATAATCCGTCCAAAGAACCTGATACTCTCTACAAACAATATCACATCACCTTGTCAACCCTCATCGACAAACATGCTCCACTACGCACCAATCACACCAAGGCAAAGTACATCGCGAGGTGGGTTAACAAAACTGTAATTGCGGCAAAAGAGACCAAGTGTTTATTTGAACGCATTTGGCGAAGAAATAAATCCACCTTCAATAGATCCCAGTACATGCAGAAAGTCCATCAGTACAATGGAAAGTGCATGCAGGCCAAATCTCAATTCCTTAAAGCAAAAATTCAGGATAATCACCACAACCCACAAAAATTATGGCGTGTCCTGGGTGATGTGCTACACAGACTTCCGGACAAGATCCTCCCATCGATAAAGCCCCCTCAGCTTTTGCTGACAGGTTTGTAGAGTTCTTCACAGAAAAAAATAGAAAAAAAATATGCTCAACATTCTCTGCTTCTGTCAATTCACAACACATCACCCCTGACTCTCCTCCCGCTATGTTCTCCACTTTTTCTACTGTAACAGAGGATCAAGTTACTAAAATTATTATCAACTCTCCTATTTAATCATGTTCCCTTGACCCTTGGTCCACTTTTCTTGTTCTTGATTATTTAGATATTCTCATTAACCCCATCACTTCAATAATCAATGCTTCTCTTGAGTAAGGTAAGTGTCCAAATTTTTTTCAAGCAGGGCCATGATACTTGAAAGGGCCGGGTAGTAGCCGTCTAGCTACAAACTCACCATGATGAAGCCGGCCTTATGACTGCCTTCCAATCGGCTTCTAGAAAACACCATTCTACTGAAAGTGCCCTCCTTAGTATTCATAACAATATTTTTAATATGGCCAAAGGGTCTGTCACTGCCCTTACCCTTCTGGACGTATCCACTGCTTTCAATACCATTGACCACACCATTCTCCTGGACAGACTTAATGTTTATTATGGAATCAGTGAGCTAGCACAATTTCATGTATAACTGGGTGTCGATGACACCCAGTTATACATAACACTCTCACCAGCAAATTTCTCTCACTATGCAAAAATTAAAGAACTGCCTAAACCACATTTCATTTAAAAAAATTCATGTTTTCAAATAAATTAAAACTTAACCCAGACAAAACTGACTTTATTTTCATATGCTCCTCCCCAAACTGTAAACAACTGCTCCCTTACTTTCCTATAAATATTCTGGGAAATCAGGTCTCGCCAGCACAAAGTGTCAGGAACCTCGGAGAGGTGTTCGACTCCAATTTCAGTTTCTCAAACCATGTGTCACAGGTCATAAAGTCCACTGGCTAGAGTACATGTGAAATACCTCTACAGAATTCGTCCCCTTCTAGACCTTAATACATCAGTGCTGTTAGCAAATGCTTTGGTGAGCAGCAGGCTGGATTATTGCAATTCACTCTTCTTATCGCTCACTGATTTTGAGTTAAGGCAATTGCAGCTAGTCCAAAACTCACTCTGCAGGGTTGTCACCTGTTCCTCTAAATTCTCTCACATTACCACTCAACTAAAAAACTCCATTGGCTACCAGTCAGATACAGGGTACAATTTAAAATTGGCCTTATTACATACAAAATTCTCAACCAAGGTCATCCAGTTTATCTAAGAGAATTAATCCACTTCTTCCAGAAATACAAGGCATAGTACCCCAAGTTCCTTCAAACCCCTGCTTTCAACCGTAGAGTTCACAAATCAATAAAACACTTCAGTCACTATGCCCCAGTCCTTTGAAACTTTTTTCCCTTTCGTGTAAGAAACAGCCCATCTGTTGCATCTTTTAGGAATCACCTCAAAAGCCACCTCTTCAGCTCTAGTTTCCCAACTTAGTTTTCTTCCCTCTTGGTCACACCCACAATCGCCCTTTGACTCTCCCTATGATAATGATTTTGTTTAATTAGCACACTGAGTTCTCCTTTGTGGGGAAGATATTGCACTTACAAAGCAGTAGATTAGATTAGATTACATGACAACAACCTGAAGTTCAAAGTTTTACCAGTATTGACTGTTTTTAAGTTCACCATGACAATTCACCACTATAGGAAACATTTTCTTCTATGTCATAGCTCTGCCGTAGGGCATTTGTCGATGAGTTGTACTACTTTCTTGTCCTCAGTAAATTCGCAGAAAATTCTTCCTTCCTCATCTCACCATTTCATATAGTATTCTCAGTATAATCTTGCTTTGTTGACGTGTTATCTCAGTCAAAAACACTGTAGAACAACGAGAGCTATGAAGAACTTTTAATCACGTTAACACTCTTTCCCACCTCTCTTTGGTGAATTCTGGTGAATTTGAAATCGCCTGTATTATTCTATTTTCACTGAGATGATCATAGAACCCTCTTCAGTGTGAACCTGGGCATCAGGTAGTGGAAAGCAGTTGCATGCTTCAAAAACATTTTTCACAGCCTCTCTTATTTCTACATAAAATCTATAAGGCTGACAGTGCTGACATTATAAAAATGACAAAATACACAGAAATTGCTGACGTGTAATGTAGTTGAAAACAGATACGGACTTCAAAGGCAATATTCTCAACCCCTCCAGTGATTGATTGTGATGCCACCCGGTATAGCATGGCATAACTTGGGCACAGAGTCCTCATTTGTATGGATTTCTTTAGATCAGTATATGCACTGACAGAAGTGCAGGCTATCAATGTACTTTACCAATATAAAAATTCCATTAATTAACCTTTTACAGTGCATTTTAAGGGGCGATACTATAATTTCTAATTCACATCAGTGTCTTAACTCTGCACAAATCTAGAAATTTGCATATAGAAATTCACAAAATTTATTAATTTATGTCCAATATCACTTTACTACCTTATTCGGAGTGTGGAAGTGCATACGTTTTGGCTGTAATCAACTGTAAATAAATATTCTGTGTTCCAGTTTGTTAGAAGTTGAGGTGTTTGCCAAGTTATGGCAAGAAGCAGTTATCTCGCTTTCAAAACATTGTCTAGGTAGTTTATTTGCCAATGTGGCCAAGCAGGTCACACACTTGAACAGGAACACAGAAGGGTTCAACCTAGGTACAAGAAAATACATAGTGTCTTGGGTAACCACTTAAGCAGCAGTCCTCTGTCATTGGGTACTAACCCCAGTGGCAGGTTAAAGAACCTCAGGAACATTGATGAATGGTATTACCTGACCCTGTGTCTTCCAGTTATGGGAATGTCAAACACTTTAGAGTTTGGACTATACTCGTGTAGTTGGAATGGATCAACAGTCCATTGACTCCTGTAGTCCAAGGAGATATTGCACTAAGTATAAGTATACAAACAATAATGGACAAACTAGATCGCCAGCATTCTGCCTTGAAAACATTGGGCACTACCCAACAACTACCAACTTTCCCACTTGAGGTTGTGGTGGGGGTGCCAATACACCACCTGATATGTGGGGGAGCAAGTGTCTTGCCAATTACACCATGATGCCCCATCTTCTCTTAAGCAATAGGAAGTTTGGTTGGATAATATTGAGAATATAGGATATAAAGCTGTTGCTACCTTTTTCTACCTGTAGAAGTGTACCTCTTAAAATACCCTCATAATGTAGTCCACTGTGATCTTTCCTTTTCACTTGTTGAAGGCCTGAAGTTTTTATTTATTTACCCATTTATTTACCTATTTTCCCACCCATTATTTATTTATTTACCAATTTATGTATTTACTTCCCCATTTATTTATTTACCTATTTATTTAATGGTATGAAAACCTAGGGAGGAAAATACTTCTGAAACAGATAAGTTTTAAGTCACCTTTTGAAACATGATAGTATAGGAGCAGTTTGTATTTCCAGTGGCAAATCATTCCAAAGTTTTTGAGCATCATATGAGAAACACTTGATGAAATGAACTTGAGATTTATGAACTGATGAGCTGTAGAAGGGAACTCTGAGAAACATATTTTCCGGATTACTATGTCTTGTTTTAACAGCAGATGAAAATAAAGACAAATATGGAGCAATGTGTTTTGGCTTTTCAGTGGTAAGGTACTTATGTATGAGTACCAGAGGTTTGAAAATGATTCGTTGTTTAACAAAGAAGCCAGTGGAGAGACTTTAAGGTTGGAGTGATGTGAGAAAATCTAAAAAGCACCAGAGACAAAGCGTGATAAACAATTTTGGATGTGCTGAAGCCTTGTGATATATTGCCCATATAACATGTCCAGTTCTTAAACTTTGTGACAGAAAGATCACATTGAGAAAGGTATAAAATAAGACTAGAAGACTGGCGTAACATAAAGTGCATACAAGAGATATGTATGTTATATATGTGAATTCAATAAATATATAGGAATTAATTTTCTTGTTTGTATATTGGTGCACATGCTGATTCATAGATAATATATTCTGTGTGTTTTTTATTCTTTGTTGTCTCTGTGTATTCACCTCCACACATCTATGCATTACACATAAGGCCAAGAAGTCGAAACCATGACACAACCTGGTTTTTAATAGCGATTTGCTAATATTAATAGGGATTTTTATGAGGGAGTGTTAACACATAAGAAACTAAAACTCCAAATTGCAGGGACTATAATAAAAGACCATGCAGGTGACCTATCATGCTATAATGCAAGTGATTCTATATATGGAAACATAATAGGAAAATGTTTAATACATAGCCAGAGAAAACGTTTTTGATGTATGAAAATATGACATAAATATGCACAGGCGTTGGAAAATAAATTTATTCTATGTTTTCTCTAACCAGTTAAAATATACATACTTGACAACAGTATACAGAATTATTAAACTATTGTATAAGTAAAGAACTGTAAAGATATATTTATAAAAAGATTCGACTTTGAAATTTAAGGCCAGCCTTAGTATCAGGCTATATGCATCTGTGAGAGCCTGTTAAAATAATTAACTTTAACAGAATTTAAGGTGGCCTTATAGGAAATGAATATGAGGTTAATCTAACTGAAGGTTAAGCCCCCAAAATTACATTTTCGAGGCCAACTTAACAGCAGGCTACAGGCATGTGAGAGCTTGTTAAGGGAGATTAAGTTAAGATTATTTTACAGGATTTAAGGTAGCCTTAAAAAGAAGTTAAGATAAACACTATAACTGAGGGTTAAGCTCTCATGTTTTAAACAAAGATAATGATTAGGTTTTCTTGGTCTTTACTTCTGATCAATTTTTAACCTATTGTGAATGGATTCGAATCTATAAGTTTGGACCAACCCTTTTACTAGTATTTTAGTGAGATAGGAGGGAAGCAAAGGCAGAAGCTTCTTTGGCAATGCATTATGGTCTTGTGCAATATACCTCCAAACAGAATTCTGATATCCAAGTGCCCTAGCTCTGTATAGTAATGCTTTGTTGTAAGATAATTCCTACAAGACTTCCTACAAGTTGTTGTCACATTTGGAACCCCTAGTAGCAATGATAAGGGAGACATCAGGCCTTTTAATAGGATAATCCCATTTGTCATTAAACATGTGATATGGTGGCTTTTTTATCTCCAGCCAGTGACCGAACAACAGGGTCGGGAGATTATAAAACACCTTCCGTGTCCAGGCGTCTATTTGTTACGTTTTTACATAAACCTTAATATTACCTTAAACCTTAGATATCTTAACCAAATTTGCAGGGAATGTTTATGGCTATGAAAACCTGTCTACACAAAATTTTGGTCTCATTTTGAAAAAAACAAAATGGTCACCATAGCTAATTGTTAGAAAATCATAAAGGTGCTCTAAATCTTGAAATATTCTAGCTAGCTTCATCAAATTTGCACAAACGCTTTATGGCTACAAAAACTAGTCTGATAGTAATTTTGGCCTAGTTCAAAAACAAAATGGACGCCATATCACATGTTGAACGTCAAATGGGGTTATCCTATTAAAATGGCCTTATATCTCTTCTAATATTGCTCCTAGAGGTTCGGAATGTTAAAACAACTTATAGGAAGTCATTGCCTGGAAAAAGTATCCAGGTGTTGAATGTGACCTTTGACCCCTGCTTTTAATAGGGTCAACACACTAAAACGTCCTTATTTCTCCCTCATTATTCGTGCTATGGCTTCAGAATGTAAAGACAGACCATGAAAGGTCCTTGCCTGCAAATATTTTGCCTAAGAATTATTTTGGTCTTATTTTAAAAAAACAAACTGGCCACCATAGCCAATTATTTCAAAATCATTAAGATGCTCCAAAACTTGAAATATTGCAGCCTTTGACCCCTGGTGGGAGATTCTACTTCTTCAATGATGCAATCAATCCTTCCATAAAACGCCTTCTTAGTCTTCTTAATCTTCTTTGATTAGGAAGGGTAATCTGAAAACTTTACAAGTCATTCTTTATGAATAATGGCAGCTGTATTGAAGATTTTTCCGGTTATATGACCTGGTTTTTCACTTTTTAAAATTTTTTGTTTCCGGACTTTCATGAATTGTGATGTAGCATGACAAGTATCACTGACGTTAAGCAGCAATGGGCTGCATTAGTACTTGGATGGGTGACTGCCTTGGTGCACTATTCGTGTCTGTGATGGCTTTGTTGGCTGCGCTAGTAGACCAAAACTCCTTTTGGCTTTGTTATCATTGCTTCCTATATTTGAATCTTATATTATATAAGTATGAAAGTAAGAATACATGGATACACAATTATTAACAGTGTTTTCTGTGAAGGTAAACCGTCTGTCAATTAAATGGCATGTGCTCACATAAAAGCCTTTGCTCTTTACTTTTCTCCACAAGAGGCAATTCAAATAGTTGCTGAAATATTAGTTTATAATCTCCAAAGGGGTGTATACGAATTTACAAGAGAACAGGTTTGACATACAGAAGAGACAAGTAAACATTGGATTACAGACCATTTAGAAAGTTGTTGTAGATGCAATTTTTGTTCAAAAAGTGATGAGATATCATCATAATGCCATAGGAGAATTCAAATATATGCTGACAACTACATGCATCAGCTACATATCCCCTTTGTATTATGTGTAGTGTAAATGGAAGACCATTTATACTTAATAGCTTGAAATTAACACAAATATTTATGCCAATTGGGTGAAAGAGTAACAAATGTTGTGCATTAATCTGTAAATAGGAACATTTTCCAAATAAAACTTGTTAAGTGGTGCTTATATCTGCAGACTGTGTTGTGCATCTTTAATTATTTCTGATAAGCTCTAGCCATGCCAGCCGTACAAGTAACAGGTTTTAAACATGTGTACGTTATTTTTTTTGTATTTATTTATTTGTATTTATACTTGGCGCAATATCTCCATGTACTACCATTTTTCAACGTCCTTCAGGTTATTTAACCTACCACTGGGTATAGGACCCAATGACAGAGGACCGCCATTTTAAGTGGTCATCCGAGCCACTATGTATCTGCCTGTAACTGGGTTTGAACCCACATCCTATGTGTTCCTAGGCGAGTGTGTTATCCGCTAAGCCACAGCGGCAGATAAAAACAGTCCAGTAAAACAGTCTAAGGCATACTGAAACATGTTTTATGACATATATACATATACAAAGTGTATGAAGTGGGAGGTAATATTATATTTTATACATGAAAAGTTGACGAGATTACACCAATACTGAAACTGTACATTGGTATTTCCAGTGAGGTATATTTAACTGTTTTGAATTTGATATCTGACATCATCAAAATACATCATCCAGTGATCATTCAGATAAGTGGTGTGACTCTATATAGTCTATATACCTCGATAAAATCATGTAGGAATTTATTTACCTGTAATTTTATTTCTGGGACACAGTTAATTTATTTTAACTAATTTTATTTTATTTATTTATTTCTATGTTTATTTCCTCTTTTTGAGTAACATATGTACATACAGAAAAGCATTCATGGGTTATATAATTAGACCACATAACTATCACATGCCAATAATAGACATCAACAAGTATTTAGACACAAGTACAGTAAATTTTTAATGGAAATACATATATAGTACACATGCCAAGATAATGAATAATCAGTTGTATTAATTATTATTTAACCTGCTAAACAGAGACATCGTATCTAGATTTTTTCAGGGATATAGTAACTTGTATCTATATTTTCACTTATTTTTTCTCAATTAGAGGTTAAAGATTTCCTGTTTTGTAACTATTTATTTCTGGTAATCGGATATACTGTTAAAGTAAGCTCTAAATGTATTTGCTCACTGCCCAAAATATCTTTTTATCAGTGTGAATAGAGCATTTTTGGAGCAATATATTTATTTTCCCAGTGGTGTAAAGGTTACAGGAAGGGAGGTGGCAAGTAAGGGAAGTGGCAATAATAACAAATGATCTTAAACATGGTTGAGTTCCCAGAATTCTGTCAGAACTCATGTGATCGAACCAGAACAGGAAATTATTTGGCTGCTTAGAAATGGCCAATGGCCATTTTGAAATGACCAGAGTTATGAAACGACCAGGAACACTACAGATTTTTTATTAGTGTCAATAACTCCTGATAAAGTTAAAATTGTTAAAGCTAAATGTAGTTAATAGTCAGATAACAAAATCTGTAATAAAGTGGAGCCATCTATGATGACTATGGCTATGACCTGCCCTTGTGCTGGCAGAGACAAGATATTGCTTATCTTGTGTATAGCTTATGGCCTAGTGGCGCTCCATTTTGTAAACATAAGTACCCAGTAGGCCGAATAGATATTAAGTTTATAAAATTAAGTTAACTTATGCCCCTGTTCCACCAAAAGATTAAGCCCCGATCCTGTCGGCGACCCTTAATCGTGGACAGTCGGTGGAAAAATAACAAAAATGGGCGGGAATACTGGGTTGGTACTGAAGTCTGGGATTAAGAACAGATCGTCCCCAGGACGCCTCAGGCGGCCGCAGACAATCCCCGACTGGTCTGGGACTAAGAACCGACTAAGCCAGTTTTCTGGTCGGTTTCAACCACGATACTGTCGCACACAAACCGACTGCGTCCCAGGCCTCCTGGGACTAAGCCCCGACTAACCCATGATTAAGTCCCGGCGTCCTCAGGCCTCCTCAGTCTTTCCCAGACCAGGATCCCCGATTATTGTTTTGCAAAGTTGCTGGATTTTCTGGGTATATATATATAAAATTCGCGATCTAATCACCATTGCTTTTCTAGGAACACAACAGGATGCCACCTTTTAATGGAAGACAGATTCAACAACAACTCAGGGCTTTTTTGGTTTTTATTCAGTTACAAATAATCATGTATTTCCATTTTTAAGTCAAGCACAGCAACCACCACCACAAGCACCACCAGCACCATCAGCACCCATACAGAGACCTAGAAGAAGGCACAACATGTCGGTCAGGCCATGGCTAATGCAGAGAGAGGAGAGGGGGGGCCTACCACAACATTATGGCTGATCTGTATGCCACAGATATTCCAGGATTCACCAACTACATGAGGATGACCCCAGAATTCTTTGAAATGATAAAGACCAGACTGGAACCACACCTTGCCAGGCAAGCCACCAACTACAGAGCTCCTATCAGTGTTGGGGAGAAGTTAGCCCTCACAATCAGATATCTGGCCACTGGAGAGTCCTACACATCATTATCCTGTCAGTTCAGGGTTGGAAGATCCACCATTTCCAAGTTTTTACCAGAGGTCTGCAAGGCTATCCAGGATGAGTTCACCAGAGAGTACCTCAAATGTCCTACTACCCCAGATGAGTGGAAAGAACTGGAGAGGGAATTCAGGATCAGGTGGAATGTTCCACATGCCCTGGGAGCCCTGGATGGGAAGCCCTGAAGAAACCCAAGGACACTGGAGCCCTCTACCACAACTACAAGGGGTTCTTTTCCATTGTGATGTTGGCCCTGGTAGATGGACAGTATAAGTTCAGATGGGTGGATGTGGGTACAGCTGGATCTTGCTCAGATGCCCAGATATTTAATGCCTCTCAGCTGAAGAGGAGGATTGAAGATGGCAGGATAGGCTTCTCTGACCCAGCTCCTATAACCCAGGGTGGTAGAGATGTCCCCTACTTCATTCTGGCAGACGATGCTTTTGCCCTGAAGACCTGGCTCATGAAACCCTATGGCAGAAGGCTGTTAACAAGGGAGGAAAGGATTGCCAACTATAGAATATCGAGGGGCAGGAGAGTTGTGGAGAACGCTTTTGGCATCCTGGTCTCAAGATTTAGAGTTATGAGGACCACCATTGAACTACCCCCAGAAACAGTTAGAGAAGTGGTCATGACCTGTGTGGTAATGCACAACATACTCAGAAGCCAGTATCAAGGTCAACCTGCTGGTCAGCAGCCCGGGGAGGATGATGATGATGATGTGCCTGGTGATTGTGGATTGATTGGTGGTGCTGCTGGTGGTGGCCAAGACAGAAACCCTGCTAGAGAGGCCAAAAGACAGAGGGATTACCTGAAGGACTACTTCAATAATGAGGGAGCAGTGGCCTGGCAAGATGGCAGAATATAAGTCCTGTTGCAGTAAACAGTCCTTTTCAGGACTAACTATAACAGTCCTTTTCAGGACTAACAAACAGTCCTTTTCAGGACTACCAAATATTCCAAAAACAATTAATCAGCTATGCTTGCTACAGACGGACAAACCACATGCCAAACATAACTTGTTCAGACGGACAAACAGACAAACCCCATGCCAAACATAACTTGTACAGACGGACAAACAAACACAAGTTACTCACCCAACAATCATACAAACCCAGTGTTAAACAAGAGCCAAACACAAAGTCACAAATAATATCCTAAAATGAATTATTTTTTTATATATTTGGAAATCCACCTCCTAATTTCACCAATTTGATTTTGTTCATAGTTGGAAATTTATTTGTAGCAGAAATGTTTTTATGGAAATCTTCAATTTTAAATCTTCACTTCTAATCACAAAAATATGGAAAATATAACCATAAAACTAGTTTTGTTTTCAATAATTGGGGATTGTGTTTGCAAAATAGTTTGTCAGTTCGTTGACATGGGTTCTATTTATTTTTATGTTTTTGTGTTTCTTGGTTGGTGGTTACTGGGGTTGGGTTTATTCATTATTGGTAGTTGGATCTTGGGTTTCTACTGGGTTTGTTATTTGGGGGTTATGTTTGGTATTGGGTTTGTCTGTTTGTGGGTTGGCAAGTATGTAATAATGCCTTTTAACTCTAGGGATGGTGTAAGTGTTGGACATTTCAATTACAGATTTTAAACTATCCCATGGATTTTAATCTAAAAATGGGCTGATTAATGCCCATATTAGGAGTTATTTTTAATTTTTTTATGTGGCCTTTTTGGTTATGTGTGGTACCATGGGTTATTTGTTTCATGTTTGGGGTGGTGTAGGTCTTGGACTTTAATTTTATTTCTTGTGATAAGTATTTGTACTGAACTTTTTTGTTTTGGGAGGGGAATTAGAATAACATGTAGCTGAATAATTGTGTTTGGAAGATTTGGTGGCCCTGAAAAGGGCCTGGCAGGTCAAAGACCCGCCCTGACTGGATGGCTACTGAGGAGGCTGCTGCTGCTGTTGAGGCGGTGCTGAAGTGGTGATAGTAAAGAGCTGCTGCTGCGGCTGTTGCTGCTGCTGAGGCTGCTCGACGATCTGTGTTGATGTCAGATCTGGTAGCTGGCTTAAGATTCCACTCAGATTGTGTCTGCTCTCTTCGTCCTGTACTGTTAGGACAGATGTCGGGTTGCTGAAGCCAATGGGGCTTGGTGTATAGTACACAAAACTGCTGCTAGCTGCTGCTTGAGTGGAACTAGACACCTGTGGAGTGGTTGTTGGCAGTAGGCCGACCCTCTGGGACTCCGTGGTAACAGTGGCTGATCTTCTGGGCAATGGCTGACGTCTACTGTTGCTCTTAATAGTTTCGATGTCTCTAAATATCTTGCCCTTTAATTCTTCAAATTCTTCTTGAGTCATCTTTTTGTCCTCTGATGCCACGTAGTCAAAGAAGAGCTGCCTGTCTGACTTCTGATGCAGAAAACCTGAGATAAGTGTCCTCATCTGCTCAAAGTGTTCGAGAATCTTGGAGTCTGTAGTTGAAACGGGTGTTGATGTAATGATGGACTGACTCCTCTCCCTCAGGACTCGAGGTGTTCTGTATCAGTAGTTGAGCCACGTGATTCATCCTGCCTGCTGGTATTTGGACTGGCCTCAAAACCTGAACTTCTGTTGGCCCCCTTTCTTCTGATGTGGGTTTTAAGAAAACCCATCTGTTGATAGACCCAGGACTGTCTCTTGGTCATCTCCCTCGGGGCTTGGCCAGATTGGAGCTTGGACAGCTTCCCATAACGGGTTCGCTGGGACTCAAACCAATGTCTCACATCAAAGGGCTGGCGCTTGAGTTCTGCAGATATTTCTGCCCAGAGAGCCTCTCTTCTGTTCCTGTCATGGAAACGTGAATGTTCCTTGTCATACAGTTCAGGGTGCAGCTTTACAAATTCCACAATGGAAACTTCCTGGCTGTCTGTAAAAGTGGCACACACCCTGGCTCTCTTGGCTGAAGAATGGCACTCCGGATCTTCTTCACACCTCTCTTCTTCTTCTGCCACAGCTTCCCCAATAGCTTGACTTTCCTGAATCTCCTCCTCCTCTCTCCTCTCAGTTCCTTCTTCTGTAATAACTTCACTCCTCTCCTCTACTTCACTTTCCTTCTCCCTGTCATCCATCTTTTTCCTTTCTCTCTTCCCTCCTTTCTCTTTTCTCATGATCCAGTCGACAAAATAATAAAAGAACAGTAAAATGTGTCTCCTAAGTGTGAAATTTGCCTTAAGCTCAAGTAAAATATGTATAAAATAAAATCTGAAAACCCCTACAAATCAGTGACACACGTCTCTCAGAAGCCAAACAGTCAGTAACAACGAGAATGTGTGTGCGGTCGCTTATATAGTCCCAGACCCCCTCATTGCCTCGTTTTAATTTCCGACGCGCGGAAAACAGTCGGTTCTTAATCGGTTGTTAGCCCCAGGCCTTCTGGGGCATCCTCAGACCATCGCAGACTAAAAATGTGCGGTCCCAGGCATCCTGGGGAGGCCCGTTTGGATCGGTTAGGGTCGGTTACCCTTTTGGGTCCCAGGACACCGCAGACGGTCTGAGGCTTCCTGGGACTAATACAACCGACTAACTTTCACACGCATGAAACTCATATGCATCATATTTGAGTCTGGGATTAACAACCGGCCTCCTGGGACTAAGCTAGGGAGGTCTGGGACTAAGGGTCGCAGGCGGCCTGGGACAACACACGACTGTGTAAATTTGGGTCTGAGGAGGCCTGAGGACGCCTGGGACTGGACATTTTGTTGACGGCGGGAAATATGAATCTGTTGTAGTCATGAGAAATATCAAACATGTTTGATTTTTCCCACGGTCCCAACCGACAACAACCGACCCTTACAGGACGCCTGGGACTAAGCAAATATTTCAAACCGACCCCCCAAAACCCTTAATTGGGAGCCTTAGTCGTGTGGTGGAACACCCACAATAAAAAATTCACAAAGGTCACCGCATTTTTGAAGATCTGTTCATCAAAAAACAAAAGTTACTGAAAATACTTTAAAATAGGACCTTTAGTTAATCAAGAATAGTAGATGAAGAAAAGTTTAATGAAAGTCCTGGTACATCAAACTGCTCAGCATATAAAATTTTTCCTTTATTTATTTGTTTGGGTTTTAATGTCGCTTCCAACATATTGTATAGGTCATATTAGGACAGGTAGTTGGAAGGGCCGAGGAAACCAGTACATACAGTTGGTCAAGGTTCTGTACTGTAAACTGCAGACCAACGGATAGCAACTATCAGCTTTCCCAGGTTGGGCCAGGAACCGAACCCCAATCTCAGAGGTGGAAGGCGAAAGTGGCACCATGTCACCATGGCCCCCTTTTTTTCCCTTTAGAGCCCTTGGGCTGTGCTGATAGGATTTTGATTTTTAGAAACACTGCTTTGATTTGATTTATAAGATGGGCCCTAAAAAGGGAAAGAAAGAATGTGAGGAAGATAAAAGTCTCACAGACACACCTACAGAGTTTGAGTTAGGAGAAACAGCTGCTGACATACAGAGGAGGAGGGAAAATGAGAGAACAGAGGGAGGATGAGGAGGCTGAGAAACAACAGAGGGAGGGGAGAGAAGATGTCAGGAGGGCAGAAACTCCACAATCACAGAGAGAAGAGGCAGTGGCCGCAAAAAGACCAAGTAATGAGCAGAGTGAAAGTGAAATGGACGTGGAGGAGAGACAGCCTTATCTCAATTCTAATCCAGACGCAAGAAAGGACATATGACAAACATTTATTTAACAGATGAGGAGGCTATTGTGGTCTTTGTCAACGATCATGAGGAACTTTAAAAAAGACCAATGAGCACTTTAGGGACAAGGCCAGGAAGGATTGCCTGTGGGAGAGATTTGCCAGCAGCTGCAACCTGTTCAAGACTTGGTTGGAATCCCAAAGGACGCTATGGAAAATGAATCCAATCCAGGTCTCACCAGGCTCCCATGGAAATAACAGAGAGGCAAAACTGGATTCAGGGCAAATTTACTTTCTTAATAACAAACACCTTAAGGAAAGGCTCAACAAATCTAGAAGTCTCCGCAGAGAGGAGCCAGTGCAAGTACAGCCTCAGTACAACGACATTTCCAGAGGTTCCTAGGATACTGACAGTATGGAAATCAGCGTGCACTCTGACACAACACACCAGCCATTGATTGCAAGCCCCAGTGTCATTTCTTAGCATTCGTCAGTCGACCAGCAGGTCATGGGTCTGTTTGCCTAGATGAAAACTATGGTCGCATCTTTCCTCAGGCCCAGGCAGGAGACAACCAGAACAGCCTTCAGCAACTACCTGGCATCTAAAGTTGAACATTTGAGACACACTTTCAGAAATGAGGGTGTGAAACTTTTGAGTGGAATGCAAAGCAGGCAGAAGAAAGAACCGTTAGCCCCAGCAACCTACACTTTCTGTGAGCTGCAGTGCCTCTTCCACATTTGTGCCACTGAGTGTTCAGCAGTCACAGCAACCAGCAGTCCCTACCGGGGAATACATCTGGACTATTCCAGAAACTCCGATGCCAGCAAGCCATTTCATCCAACCAGCTCAGCACAGCTAAGTGATACCCAGAGGATAATCACTTGGGGTGTCTAGGCGCCCCAGATGTCAGTCCTGCCCCACAGACAAAATGTTACTATGTACTTTAAAGTGGTTCAAGTACCAGTCTAATGCTACAAAGTATGTAAGCCAGTGTCAGTTGCCAAGTGACCCAGTAAGCAGCCCTCCTATCGGCTGCCCCTGTTTTACAGTCTTCTCTGTCCTAAAGCAAAGTCACTTTCAAACTTGACATTGAATGGAAGACATGTTAAAAATTGGAACTTGAATTTTATTTTACTTGATTTACTTTTAGTTTTTTATATTGTTTTAGGTTTTAAACTTGTAAGATAGTGTAAATATAAAGGATGGTCATTTATGAAGCAACAAGTTCTTTTATGTGTGTGTATTATATGTAGAACTGCCAGCTATTGACCAGGATGAACTTTATGTGACACGTCAACTTTCTGATGCCTTGTGTGATTGATTCTAGTCATCTTGACAACCTCAGGCTTTCTACAATGGTGTACAAAGGGACGGTCGAACCTATATTTATCATTCTTGCATTTATGCCAATTTTGGTCGTGATTTTGACAAATTTCCCTTTGCAGTCCTACATACAAACGACCCCTGAATTTCTTGCCTTTCAACCACACCACAAATTTGGTTTTCTTCACCTTAACTTAAAAATCTAAAAGACGGGGATAGGATTTAAGTTGAAAAACATGTGGCTCTAAGAGAAGACACAAACCACAGAAAGGTTGTAAAAACAAACATGCAGGGAAGAGATCCTCATATGTGATGAAGAGAACTTGTTCACATTCTAATGCAGTGAGGGTTTGTGAGCATTTGAAATGTAGCATTAGAATTCCTATCACTTTTAATTTGTTTCCCTCTATAGCCCATTACACACTAGTGCGGCGCGGCTAAATAACATAGAAATGAAGGAAATAGTTCACTGCTTATACATATGTACAGCGCAGTAGCTAGCAGTGCGGTGCTGATTTTTCTATTTAGAAAATTTTCTATCTTTTTTAAAAATGCGTGGCTTTTTTCTGTTTTGCCCAAGTTTAGATATTTGGATTTCCCACATGTTAAAAGTGGTAGTATATCACATAACTATACAGAAATATATTAATTACAAAACAAAATGCAAAACAGACAGGCTCATTGTGAAGGGATTAACTACTGGGAGACAGATGACAAAATGTGATGCGTGTCCATATAGACACATAAAAAGGTTTAACTGAATGAGGATTGCAATTACCAGTTATTCTAAAAGGGACACACAGGATGAGGGTCTTGTTTGTAGATGAATTAAGTTCTTATAATGGAGAAAGGGATGCCAGGTTAGGTGTGTGACAACATATGTAGACATAACACAACCAGAAGTTAATTAATCATTAAGGGGTGTAATCACCAGTATTTTTAAGTGTGGGGTCTTAGATGTTTAATTATATGTCACTGAATTAACCATTCTAGGCACTTTAACTGTAATTTACAAATATTTTGTCAATTTACTGGAAAAAACGCTGGGAAAAGTGGCCCAAATGTGAAAGGTAAAGAAAATTCCCCTGCTTAGCATGTAGTATAAATCATACCGTGCCACATTGCGTCGCATATATGTGCAAGAGCCTTAAGTGTTTCAAACTATTTATCTGGGTAATAATATCAGATAAATTTTACATTAAAATGTGTTGTGTCAATGTTTTAAAAAGTAGGTATACAAATATAAAATATATTACTTAACATACATTATTGCACAGATAATAAAGTTATCAATTTTGAATTTTAAAGCCTAAGTAAACCTTCAAAACACAGAGAGACATTTAGAATACAGTATGGGGGGGGGGGGGGGCTGTCTAATGTGATGTTTCCATAATACTGATTTTAAAGTCAGGACCAGAATTTCAGCAATAGTATTTTTAAGTAAATAAAATCCAGAAAATTGACAAAAGTCAGACGAAAAAAATCAGGGATTTTGCTGTGTGACTAACAAAGTTGGGATTTAGAGCCAGACACATATTAATGTCATTAAATATAATTGTAATGTTCCAGATGCACTTCATTCAGATCCTACCATCCATATGCAGTGTTTCCGTTTACGCGCAAACGTGCGTAAATTTACGCCGAAATCAAGCGATTTACGCACACATTATTTACCAGGGGGTCAGACTGACGCAGAAGTATTTGTAAAAAGAAATATCGATATTTCGTCTATATATGAAGCAATTCTTCATTTATTCCAATTTTAAAACAAAAATGGCCGATTTCCTGTTGTTTACTTGTCACTGCGCATGCGTGGTATCAAAAAGTCGAGAGGTGGAGTTCGCGAGGTCACGCATGCGCATTCGGGTTATTCAATCACAAAAACCACCAATCCATCCAAGGACGCAAGATTTTTTACTGCAATAGATATACTTGCAATAAAAACAGCACTGAAGGTAAGCTGTATATTTTAAAATTTCTTGTAAGGCGAGAGCTACGCAGATGAAATCCATCTTAAACGTGTTAGAATGTACCCTAGCAAATCTTATTCAAAACATTACACATCGAAGGAAAACATGATCTCTGCAAGGAAACAATTGGAAACAACATCTCCGAACGATGACAAATACCTTGTGTATTGGGAGACACGTTCTACTAAATCTCGGAAACTCTTGAATTTTTAACCCCGGAAACCTCCCTGGAAAATACTAGCTGTGAAATTCAAAAATATTCGCAAAACCCTATAACTCTGGAAGCACTCAATGGATTTTTGTCAAATAAAAAGCAAAATAAACTACAATAATTTGTCTTTCAACCAGTATAAATATTATATTTGTAGGGTAAATAAAAAAGAATTTAGTCAAGTTTATTTTTTGACTATTTTCTTTACCCTGATGTACACAGGTGAACTGATCAGATATCTTTATGAATATACAGCCATGTACAATGTACTGTAATTTTTTTGTCAACTTGATAAATAAATCAAATTTATTGCTTTTTAGTAACTGGGTATATCTAAACATTATTTATTGAGGAAAATGTGGCAGAATATTACTTGTACCCCATTTTAAGTACCCCATGGGATACATGGTACCCCACATTTCATAACTCTAATGCGAACACCGGCTTTGCGAGGTATTTCAGCATTGTTTGGCTATAATTTTTCTACCCTGCAGTTTAACTAGAAGGGGTCAAGCCTAACTGACCCTCAAAAATTTGCATTGACCTCCGGTTTTCAAAAGCGGGGGTCAATTGACCTCCAGAAAAATGAGGCTCAGGAAACACTGATATGACTAATCTTATTGTTGGTAAGACCAGTCATATTAAAATCATATAGATCACAGACTTTCTTGCCTTTCATTTTCATTGCCAACATATCCAGAGGGTAGAAGATCTGAACCTGTCCAAGGAAATATGTCTAATCATATTAAAATTGTGCAGGTTGGGTCAAAAGTCCTTGACATTCAAGATTTGGTTGGGATTGGTCAGACAGGTTTTTAGATTAATTGGTAGTTCCAGCTTAGAATGCAGGATAGTTTTTGATAAATTTTGGAATTTTTCACCCTAACTTGCCAATTTTTAAGCTGGACAAATCTTGTATTTGTTAATCTGATCCCCAGGGTAGAGATGCATTTAAATTTTCTGGCCTGTTTTGGTAAAGTTTAGCATTTTTCAACCATGAGTTGCTGATTTTAAAGTTTGAGTCAATATCTGGGCAGTGCATGAGTATGGAACCAGGCCTTAACTGTCAATACAAACTCAAGTGGCTCCTACAATATCCAGTGTTATATTAAGTGGTGGTTCCATGTTACCAACTATGGTCCTACTATGCAAAATTTTAAGTCAGGACCAAAGTTTCTCTGCTCATATATGTCAGGAAGTAATTTCATGGATGGCGGAAAAATTTGGGAGAATATAAAACATGTTAGATATTTTGGGGGCAAAAATTGGTGACTTTGAGACCCCCAAAAGTCTGGGTTTAGAGCCACACTTATGTTGATGCCATTAAATCAAATTGCAATGTTTAGGACCCACTCCATTCAGATCTTACCACCAATAAGTCTAATTGTATTGTTCTTACAATCAACTATATTAAAATCATACAGGTTAGAGACTTACTGGCTCAAGTTTTGACCAAAATGATTACATGGAATGACCATGTGCTTGTCATCCCCTATCACTTTTATTGCTGACTGGCATAATTAACTAATACTAAGGTAGCTCTTTAACTATGGCAATTGGATTGTATATGTGGTCCCAAATTGGAAACATTGAGATTGGCTGAGATCCACAGAAGAAGAGGGGGTGAAAAATAACAGTTTCTGAGAAATGTTACAACTTGTAATTAAAAGCTTCTCATTGATTCCTGAAAACCATTTCTGATTGGTTCTCAAAATTTTCCAACTTGGATACGAACATTATAAAAGTCTATAGATGATTATAGCAATTGACTTCAAATGAATCGAAAGAATTGCTTTAAGAACGTTAAGCTGGCTTTCAGATTGAATTCCTGAATGGTATATCTGATAAGGGTCATTGTAGTTTATGAAAAATTCAGACAGATTGAATTTATCGAGAAGATATGCTATTTACTCCTGAATGCTTCTAAAGTTTGACAGTCAGTCCCAGGCCCTTCCTAAACAGCAAGATCATGAATTACTAACACCCCAAATGAAAAGAGTTCCAGTTTAAAAGTGCTACCAAGGATGATGTGACCCAAGGACAGTTAAGTGATGCTGCCGTTGCAAGTGAGTCACTTGCTACAGATCACAGTCAGGATCTGGGCGGACAGCGGATCCAGATGGAAATCCTTGAACAGCTAAAGAAAATGTCAAACAGATTGGACTTGGTAGAAGATCAGGTGGCAGTGACAGCTCAGAACACAGCACAGGCTTCGACTTCTGCAAGGGACATGGCAAAGTTAAGTACAGATACTGTATTGTCAAGTTCTAGTAAAAAGGTAGTAAAAATTCAAGGTTCAAACCCCCATATGCAACAAGTGATTCATCCTCGGACGAAAGTGATACCCCCTCCATGGAAAGGTTAAAGTCTAGTGCTGTTCAAAGAAAGGGTGACAGGAGAATTAGAGAGTTAAATCACAGTTTACACCTCCCAGGTAATGACAGTTCTGTTAAGCTCAAGTCAAAAAGGGTAGGTACTGTTGAAGTTAACGTGAAAAACAAGGTATCTTGGCCCCATGAGGCGATACTGGGTGGCGTCAGCAGGCAAAGGGTCACTTACAACCAACTGTCGCTTACCCAATTCATACAGGGCTTTTGTAAAAACATCATGGAGGAAAGTTGTAATGATAAAAGGTATACCATGGTTTCCTATTTGAGTGATCTGATGGAGGATGACACAGATTTTTCTTGGCAAAGTGCTAAGGGAGCTCACACTGTCTTGCTTTGTGAGATGGAGCGGGGTTCCCTCCAGTGGGAAGATATGGACCGAATAGATCAGATCCGAAGGGCCCATGCTCAGAAGCATGTTGTAAATAGGAATGGTTGGGCGAAGCCATCGGATCACTCAAGTAGGAAGCCATGGTTCTGTAAAGGTTTCCAAACAGGTGCGTGTACACATACACGTGATCATGAAAGTAATGGGAAGTTGCAGAGGCACATATGTGCCCACTGCCTTATGGGGGGTAGGCAACTTAATCATCCTGAGAAAGACTGTAATTTTAAAAAACAGGCAAAAAACGAGCAAGCAGCTGCCCATCACTAGGGTGGAGCAGCTGTTTGAATGCACCTGTGGTTGAAGATGGCGGTGGATTGAATAGTAAATCCAACACCACTGTACACAATGTCAAGGACACCACATACATGGCTAGGTTTTTCTATAACTCGGCTGTCAGACCCAGAGACATTGATAATTTGCTTGCCGAAAAGTCAAGAAATGTTTTCAGTAGTTCAAAAATTGTAGTTAAAACACGTATTTTTGGACGTGGTGTCAATTCTGGTGTCAATGTGAATACAAACAGTGTCAGAAACAAAAAATCTATGGATCTCTCATTGATGCCCATTATATGATTAGACACACGGGTAAGCCCAATTTTTTGGGGGCTCGTATACCTGTAACTTCACAGCTTAATGTAGATAAATGGGAAGAGCTTCTCCAAGGTTATTGGGACCAGCTGGATCTCTCATTGATGCCCATTATGTGATCAGACACACGGGTAAGCCCAATTTTTTGGGGGCTCGTATACCTGTAACTTCACAGCTTAATGTAGATAAATGGGAAGAGCTTCTCCAAGGTTACTGGGACCAGCAGCTGTTACAGCTGCTTAGGTTTGGATTCCCCCTCGACTTTAACAGAAGTTGCCCATTGCAGAATGAAGAAGGTAACCACACTTCTGCTATCCAGTTTCCCCTAGATGTGGATGCTTATATTGAGGAGGAATGTAGGTATTGGCCTATTGTGGCCATTTAAAGAAAATCCAGTTGAGCATTGCCATACCTCGCCGTTTATGACCAGAAATAAGCCCAATTCTGATAGGCGTAGGGTCATCATTGATCTGAGTTGGCCCATTGGGGCCTCTGTTAATGCTAGGATAGACAAGGACACATATTTGAATAGTCCTTTTGCCTTGACCTTCCCTACTGTGGATGACATCACGTCACAATTGCGACACTTGGGTAGGGGCGCCCTTCTGTATAAGATAGACGTTAGCAGAACGTTCCGGCATGTCAGGATAGATCCTGGTGACTTTGATCTTCTAGGGCTCCACTGGCGTGACGCATACATTGACGCCTGTCTTCCATTCGGGAAGCGTCACGGGAGCCAGATTTTTCAACGCCTCAGTGATGCAGTGCATTACGTCATGCGTCAGAAGGGTTTCTGCGTCATCGATTATATTGATGACTATGTGGGGATGGACGTTCCGGACGTCGTGCATGCGTCATTCAATGTGTTATTCAAACTCATGGGTGACCTAGGTCTTACCATCAGTGACAAAAAGCTGGTACCCCCTAGTATGCAAGTTGTATGTCTGGGTATCTTAATCAATACTAAGAATGGCACTGTTTCAATACCCCAGGACAAACTACGTCAGATTTGTGATGCTGTGCGTCACTGGCTTGGAAAGACATCCTGTACCAAGAGGCAACTACAATCCATATTGGGTATGCTTTTATATGTCCACAAGTGTGTCAAGCCAGCACGTGCATTTTTGAACAGAATGTTGGCTCTCCTCAGGTCTGGTCATGCAGCCCAAAAAATTACTTTGACCCCTGAGTTCAAACGTGACCTCAAATGGTTTGATAAGTTCCTTCCACTCTACAATGGGGTGTCACTTTATGACCATAGGCCCATTGATCACACTCTTGAGCTGGATGCCTGCTTAACAGGCCTGGTCGGAAGTTGGTGCAGTTTTGTTTACCACATGCCCATATGTGAAGGTTATATGAACTGGTCAATTGTCCATCTAGAGATGGTGAATGTTCTGTTGGCAGTCAGATTGTTTCAGGCCCACTGGGCAGGCAGAAAAGTCCTAATAAAATGTGATGATGAAGCAGTGGTCGCAGTGCTCAGATCAGGTAGGGCCAGGGACCCCTTCTTGGGGGCATGTGCCAGAAAAATATGTTATGTCAGTGCCCTTTCAGATATGGACATACAGTATGTCCACATTAGGGGGTTGGACAACAGGCTGGCTGATTTACTGTCTCGATGGACAGGTAGTTGCAAAGATGTTAATGAATTGTGTCAGAATGTGTCAGATCCAATATGGGTCCCAGTGGATCTAAAAATGTTAGATATTGATCCAGAATTGTAATAGGGTCACAAGTGTCTCCTTGACAGGGCCCATGTATTTAATGGCTCAAGTAGCGATATTAATACTTGTAGTATTTCTGTGTTGTCAAGCCCCTGAGGCAGGGGCGTCATTGCTAATTTACATATTACTAAAATGCAGTTGCTATGCTTTGTTTCAGATAATGTGGCTTTGAGTTTGTTGTCTAAGAAAGCAGCCAGTAGAACACATGCTGCCTTCAGGCCTAAGACAAGACAAGCCTACTTCAGAATGTTCAAAATCTTCCTGGCTTTTTGTATTTGTATGGATGTATCAGTAGCCAGGGTGGATGTCAAAGTAATTCTGTCATTTCTTGAATGTTTGATTTGTAACAAGTGTTCTGTTGCTATGATATCAAATTATTTGTCAGCCATAAAGGCTTGTTTTGCTTTATATGATTTGCCATTTCACATCCTGGATCATCCAAGGATCAAATATTTTCAGAAGTCTGTCAAAATCAATCAACCTTTGACCTTAATCTCACATAACATCATTGATCTGGATACTCTGGAAAAAATATCTGCAGCCTGTCATGATCTCACTTGTAGCAAAGTCCTCCGAGCTGTATTTTTAACTGGGTTTTTAGGGTTTTTTAGGCTTTTAAATTTGGCACCTCACTCTTTGGCTGGTTTTGACCCTTCAAGGCATCTCACTGGCCAGGATCTTTTCTTCACCAAAAAACTGGTTAAAATCCTCATCAAATGGTCAAAAACCATTCAAACCAGATATGTTGTTCAGGTGGTTTCAGTTCCAAAACTGGAAAATAAGTTAATTTGTCCTTTCAGGGCCCTTAATGCCCTTCCTTCATTATATCCCATGTCTGCAGACAACTCTGCCTTCCAAGTAAAAATGCAATCGGGCTGGCAGCCTATCACTGATGGTAAGATCAGAAAATGTCTCAAATCCATTAATATGACCTTGGGTTTGAACCCTCACTTCTATACTTTTCATTCCTTCAGAAGGTCAGGTGCCACCTTCGCCTACAATGTACATATCCCTGTTCAACAAATCAAACGCCATGGTACTTGGACCTCAGAGTGTGTCTGGCGGTACATACAAGCAGACCACTCCTCTGGTGAAAACCTAGCTTTGTCACTGGCTAATGCTATTAATGCATAGATGTTCCTACTGTTGGGGTTGAGGGCTTCTTATAGTGCTTTATCTTATATATCTTGTACACAATTTTGTAACCTTCAGGTCTTCTGGTCTCCAGGCTTAGGGTGACCTTAATCTCAACACAATCTTAAATTGCAAACCACTACCTCGTTTTTGAGGTGAATTCGACCTCATGTGTGACCCTGGGGAGGGGTCACCTTGTTTTGACATGATGTGACCTTTCAAGGTCATACCCTCTTCCTGGCTTCCAGTAGACCTCTAGTGTATTACCTTTGTTTTAGTATTTTCAAGCTAATAGTGACTTCTTATGGACAATGAACTCTAACTTATCAGTCACTATTCAGTATATTACCAGTAATTTACTCAAGTTTTGGATTCTGATAGTGACTTCTCATGAACTATGAACTCTAACTTTACTAGTCACTATTTTACTGTATTTATCTTATTCAGAATCTGTATACTCTTACTGACCTGTAAATATATTTTAGTATAGAACATGTATAATTATACTCTAGTTATGTATTAAACAAAGTGCCCTCAACTCTGTGTTTTACTGTCTTGGGGTGGGGACTGCAACAGCCAGGAGGGCAGCAGACTTTCTACTCAGTTTCTGTCACCCTGGAAGGTGCTTCAACCAACTGTCAGGTGCCTCTGTCACAGGTTAAGATAGTTTACACAACATATCAGGACTCCCTAACCTTTCTGGGAAATATACAGTCATGAGCTTCCAGCAGATTGATACACCTCAAAGAGTTTCACCCAGTAACCCACATCAACACACAACAACTCCTCCAGCAACCATATAGCAAGAATATCCTCAACAGCCAGTCCAGCCCCCTAGCAGTCATCTGAGCCCAAACAGCTACAATCAAACTACCTACAATCAGTCCTTTTCAGGACCACTGCTGTAAAATATTCTTTTCCGGATATCAATTTGGATATCATGGGTCAGCATGCTGTTTCAGTCACCTTTAAGTTTGGCTAGTGGGACTGCACCTTTAGGGTGTCTGTAACCCTCTTCATCAGTATTTAAAGACAAATCAATAAGCCCTCTCAATCGGGTTCCTGCACGCTTGGGCTCTGTGTTATTTATGTGTTTGAAACTAAGGGGCACAAACTGGAAGAACAGGGGAGAGCTGTGCACATGGATTTTCACGGGCTTTGATAGTGTTTCATTGTGTGTACTTTGTTACACAAGTACTTTAGGTTTGTTTATAAGGGGTTTTAGTTCAGTCCATGGAGAAAGTGCTGGAAAATGACTGAATTTGAGGTTCCTCATAAAGTTGCTCAAATTACACTGATGCATGCCCCCAAGTGTTATCAAAACAAACACGATACTTACACTATACCAGTGTACTTGTACAAAGGTGAATTGTATTTGCTGTACATACTGATATATTGCAAATATAAAAGAGACTAGAAATCACTTGTAGAGTGCAAAGCCCACTAGATGCGACATTTCTGAAAACTATGGATTTTTATGGATACTATGGATTTGACTTCGTTATGCCGCCGCCGCAGTATGTAGAGAGATTTCACCATTACCGCTCTAACAAAAAAAAAATATTATAGCTAGCTTCTCAAATTTGCAGGATATATTCATAAACATAAAATCTTGCCTGGGAATATTTTTGGCCTCATTGTGAAAAACAAAATGGCCGCCAGGGACATTTATTCAACTTTAAACAAGGACTTTTGTTGGCCCTCTAGAGCAAAGGGTATTATAGGTATTAGGTAGAGATCTCAAATTCACAGGATATGTTCCTCATTATAAAATCTTGACTGAGAATATTTTTGGCCTCATTTTGAAAAACAAGATGGCCGCCACACGCGTTTCTTTGTCAGTCATGAAAAGTGCCTATATCTCCCTTATTATTGGTCTTAGAGGTTTGGGATGGTAAACAAACCTATAGGAAATCATGGGCTGGGAATCGTTTGGTGTGGTAGGATTTGACCTTGGACCCCTCCTTCAAGGTCAAATGAGGATAGCCAAATCATGGGCTGGGAATCTTTTGGTGTGGTCAGATTTGACCTTGGACCCCTCCTTCAAGGTCAAACGAGGATAGCCAAACTTAAAAGTGCTTATAACTCGCTTATTATTGGTCCTAGAGGTTTGGAATGGTAAACCAACCTATAGGAAATCATGGGCTGAGAATCTTTTGATGTGGTCAGATTTGAACTTGGACCCCTCCTTCAAGGTCAAACGAGGATACCCAAACTTAAAAGTGCTTATAACTTGCTTATTATTGGTTCTAGAGGTTTGCAATGTCAAATCAACCTATAGGAAATCATGGGCTAGGAATCTTTTGATGTGATCAGATTTTACCTTTGGCCCCTCCTTCAAGGGTAACTTAAGAGAGACTTAGGCATGTGCATTCTCCTTACCAGTGTTGTAGGTTCTCCCCATTTACTAAAATTGTTTGCACGTCCTGTAAGATACACTCACCTGTACCTTGTATGTATATAAATCCACTGTATGACCTGTAGCTAGTAGCAGTTTGTGCTTTGATCTTCAAGTTGCGACACTGTTGCTGGCAAAATACACCTTGTTTGCATGTGCAAATCTCTACTACCCCACTAACAGACTACATTCATATTTTTCAACAATATTTGCAGCACACTTATGTGTGTATACACGTACGATGGGATGTAAGAGAAGCGTTAACGGTATTTAATCTAATCTACTGCTTTGCAATATCTTCCCCACAAAGGGGAACTCAGTGCGCTAGGTAACAAAACTCATTTATCATCACGAGTATCGAAGGGCGTTCAAGGACAAGGTCTACATCGTAAAAGGGGTTACCTGGTTTAGAGGTCCATTACAATAGCTAAATGAGAAATAGCTTTCTGTATTTTTAACAGCGAGTAATATAAGTAAATGGCTTTTTTGCTTTTTTTTTGGTACAAGGATATGAAATCTGAAAATAACCAACAACAAAACCACATTTGACCCCTGTTTCAAGGTCAAAAAGATTGTCTATAAAAGTGCCTTGTTTGGAGTGTTTTCGAATGGTTTTTGCATGTTTCAACAACCACAGGAAATCACAGATCACGGATATTTCAAGGGATCTAATATGAATTTTTGACCCCGGCTTCAAGGACAGTGTTTATATTAAAAACCCTAACGTCTTCTTTGTATTTGGACATTGGGATTTGACATTCACAAAGATATCGTGCAAGCGTCACCAGCCATATTCTGAATGTAGAATTCTCTGCGTCACATCTGGAGATGGATTGCATCGAAATGTAATCTCCAGAAATTGCAAACACAAACAGATAAACAAATGCACCAAAACATAACCTCCTGATGGATGTAAGGAATGAATTTTTTTTTTCCCAGAATACATTTCAGTGTACATATTTGGTTTCCAGTGTGAAGTAGATTGGGAAATATTTGAATCATGTTCCAGATACCCAAAAATCCCAAATTTTCAGAAACGTTCCCTGGCGGAGGTCTGCACTATACAAGCACTTCTGGTCCAGTTTGTAATAACAGGATGGAATTGGAATACTAATAATGTTAGGAATTGTAGGATTAAGGTTACTTAAAATATACTCTGGATATATTGACTGATGTAGGTTTTATAATCACTTGTCTCTTTTTTTCCAATAGTCCTCTAAACTCAAAGAACAAGTCAAAAGTGAATGTTTTCCTTTTTTCCAGTGTATCAGTGTATGTACACACAACCCTGATAACTCAAGAAAATAGTTCTGAGTTGAAAAGTCAGTTTACTGCAAGTACCTTGTACACCAACATATATGTGTAATCAAATGAAAGAAAACACAACCTGACAACTGACAGCAAAAAACTCAGTGGGGTATGACAGGAAGGGTCATGGGGAGGGGAATGAATTAAAGGAAAACTTTACACTTTTTCCCTAGACTGAGTTGTTACTTTAGTGATATTAATGTTGTATTGTATGTCCCTTGGTTATAAATTTGTGTTATTTGTTTTGATTCTCCCCTTGTATTATGCATTAAAAGTACTCTCACAAGCCACAGCTCTGCCATTCATTTCCAGAGCATGTAAGTGCTTATATTCAAGATGCCTCTTTGAACACCCACCATATGGGGGGAGGGACATGTGCCCCCCTTTTATTACAAGTGAAATGCCTGACAGTCATAAGAGAGGTGTTATAGTGGATTTATCTTTTCCTGAAAAGTTTAATGTTAATTGTCATGTTCCTAAAGGTATTTATTTGGACACAGTGTTTAAATTACAGTAACCTAGCATAGTTTTCATCACCCAGAAACTTAGAGATCTTGGCCAAGGGTGTCATATCTATACGACTGACTGGTCATAGGCTTTTAGGCAGTTGTTCTTGACAAGAATCACAGATTTCTTATGCTATGTTATGAGGTCAAAAGGTCATACCATTGTGAACTATTGTGATGACCTTCTTGGGCTAGAGAACCGTGAAATATCTGCTCAGCCTTTTCAATTTTTGAAAGATTCCTTGGCTAAAGCTGGATTTCCTATCAATCCTTCTAAGTTGGCTTCCCCTAGCACTTTTTTTGTGTGTGTTTGGTTTAATTACAGACACTATTAAGCAAATCTTGAGTGCCCCTCCAGAAAAAAAATCAAGAAATATTGAAGAATATTGATTCGGCCTTAAATAGACATTCTATTTCAAAGAAGGATCTCTCAGTCTTTGATAGGCTCACTCATGTTTTTGCATAAAGGGGTTGGTCCAACAAGATTTTTCACTGATCGACTTTTGGACACCTTAAGAAGTATGTCACCACAACCGTCAATATCGCTATCTAGTGAGATGTGCAGTGATTTTTCAAGTTTATAGATAGGTATAATGGTACTTTCTCTTATGGTCATACTATCTTTGAGTAAGATCACTTAAATGGACATATTATCCTTTTAAGCTCTTGAACATATTGAACCATCCATCCATAGGGACAGGTGCTATTTTCATGTTGTGGAATGGATTCACCCCTCTCACGTTTTACCCTTTTCTACTGAGGTTGAAATTCGCCCTTTCATGTTGAGGTATAGCTTCAAACTTTCTTTCTAAGGGACATTTTCACTGCTTTGTGCTCATAGAGAGAGTTGCCATCTTATGCTTTGGTAAAGTATCATATTTTTTTTGCTGAGGGGCAAATTTACACTTTTATCCAACATTTTTAAAAGAAGGACAATGGTGGTTCCAGAATGGAATAGTATGAAGTGTGTGTCAATAAAGTAAGGTATGTGTTGTAAACTATAAAATAAGAGAGAAGGAATAGTATTTGCATAATCCTGCTAAGAAACAGATAAACAGACAAGGAAATGATCTTGAAAATAATGCCTCCTTGAAATGTCCAGCAATAATAACATTCATTTTGATGTTGCAGCTTTATTTGCTTTTTTAAATTTATTTTTTGCTTTATTGAAACCAACTTCAAATCAGTAGGTGACAGCTATTTCTAATTGTTTCATTGACATGTAATTTATTTGCAAGCCATCCATGATATCATTGACCATGCGATTCTGGAATTATCCCAAGTAGTCATCTGGACTGAAGCTGAATATCGTGAGATAGATTTCACTGCGGTGTTGAGTCTGACACGAGAACCTGCATCATCTGAAAATACAACAAGAACACTCGGAGGTGAACCAAGTGAAGACTTCGCAAAACTTTTGCACATGGTGATAAATAAATGATATCATTTATTTCTATGGTAACTTAAGTGAAACATTGTTTCAGAATCAAGGATATTGACCCGATTATGCCCAAATTTCAAACAGTTCTTCCTCGTAACAGTTTTGTGATGCTCCCTAAAATTTCATTACCATCATGCTGTAAACAAAACAACAAACAAAGTTTCAAACAAAAAAAGAGCAAGAGATTTTGCCAATTTTTGGTGTGGGACATTAACTGAATAATCCCATAGATTTCATCCATGCTTGCATTAGTGAAAATTTCTGGTAAAGTAACAAAAGAGAATAACTATAGATAACTGTTTTCATATGCATGATTTGCCATCTTCAGCCATAATATTCAATTGTTTTTCTATGAAAATAACCAGGCTCCATTCAACGTCTCTTGGCACAGGTCAACCATAATTTCCTCATGTGAAGTGTTGGAACAATCTGTTTTTTCAGATTATTAGTTGGCCTGTTATATTTTATTACTGATAGACAATATTGGTATTTTTGCAGAATATAAGCACTGCTTTTCTCAGTCTCATTAAACCAATGAGACATCAGTGTTTATGGACTCAAATGTATAACCAGCATTATAAGGAAATCACTCTTATCAGGGATACCTTAAAAGAAAAAATAATTGGCATTTGTAGTCATATCTTAGTAATGCAGAAATAATTTCGTGTTCATGACCAGAGAATCTTGGTTATTTTTAAAGTGTATTTGGGGAAAATAGTGTAATTGAACCTATATAACAATTCTACATTTGGACATGTTTTTTTTTAAAATCTAGTGTATAAATATGTATAATCTGTCTCTTAATATAGTCAAATATCTGTTGAAGTTTCATATTTGGCCTAATTCTGTGGGTAATTACAAAGGTTTTTAATCTATGAAAGGCCATAAAGGTAATTTTTTAGACTTTGTAACCTTCATGTCACTCAGGGCAATGCAAATTAGCCATAGATTAATTTTTTCTCAGGACCAATTTTCATTAAAATGCATATTTTATAAGATAATCAAAAGTAATTACATTGGATTCATAGGCAGATGAAATATACGTGATTCCAAAATTGATAATTGAAAATTCTACATTACCCCAAAATAACTTTTTAATTTGATGTTGAGATTTTCTTTTTAATCGCAATTTTTGATTCTCAGATTTATAACAGTTTCATGTAGAATGTTTAACAATGAATTTCAATATTTGCCTCTGAATAATCTTTATCTGCTTCAAGGAAAATATGAAAGTAATCACAACCAAAAAACCTACCATACACAATGAGCCCGTAAGTGAACTTAGGAGTGTCAGAAAAGGAGGGGCTGAATGTGATTGTCTTGACACCACTAGTTGTATCCAGAACACCACTCAAACCTGGTCAAAATACATAATGCAAAAAATTTAATGGTATATTTATACTCAACAAAATATCCCATTTGCTACAGGGATTCAAGGAGCCATTTGACCCAGCCCAATTGCAGAAGTACAGCCCAATCTCACTACTGACTAACATTCACCTAATTGGAAGACAGATTCTCAGGTATCACAAGTCATTAATATCACTGAGGTTCATTAGCCTGCCACTAGGGATAGGACCAAATGACATGAGATATTTTTAGTGGTCATCTGAGCCATTATGTTATTTTCACTACCTTGGATGGAACTTAAGCCCCTCTTGTATTCTTAGATGAATGTTCTTCCGACTAGGCCACAAATATATGTACAACTTAATAAATTGTATATGCAACTCCATATAAAGGAAATTCCTGCGAAGTCATATGTATGACTTACTAATTCATATATATGACATACTAGGTCAGGAGGTCCTCAGTGGCCTAGTGGTTAGCAAGTTTGGCATCTAATCATAGGCTGTCACCTCTGTGGGTTCGAGTCCCACAAGTGGCAATTCTGAGGACCTGTCCCAATATGACCCTGGCTGTTGAACGGGACGTAAAACCCCAACTTTGACTTTCATACTAGGTCATATATGAGTTGCTCATATGTAAGTTGACTTAGTAAGTCTCCATAATAAAACATAATTTTTTCTAATAATTATTTAATGGCTCACTGTCATAATTGTAAGGTATATATGTATATAGAACTATATTTTAATAGTTGGATAGCACTATTAACTCTTGTAATTACAAAAGAAAAAACCTCAATGCGATTGTGGTTTTAAACTTTAATTAACCATAACATAATGAACTAATTTTTTGATTATAACATATGGCACAATATTAACTTATTCCATAAACTGTCAGAATTAAATATCATAACTTTGGCATTGTAAGTGGATCACTTGTACATTCATTACATTATAGGTACAAGGTAGCTTTGTTATGTACAAGTAAAAGTTTGGTCGGTAAAATCACTTAAACCACCCTTAAGAGGTTTTTTAATATAAATAGGACTAATAAAGAACAAACTCTTCAGTATTTTATATCACAAAACTAACATTGTTTGACAGTCCTCCTGTTGTAGTTGTCAGTCAGAGTTGAAACACTTCCCTTCAACGATGTCACATCTGCAATAAAGATAGGTAAACACATGTTCTTCGCAAATGGCTATGAAATCATATAAACCACCTGTTTAGCCTATATTTTAGCTTTGGGCAGTAATTTTGATTTTATCTGATCATTTACTCAAATATATACATTCCCATATATATTGCTTCTGACTCGACTTAGTGAGTGGTCATAAATTTTGTGTTTCAGTACATAAACTGAAAAAAAAAACTTTTCATTGAAACCTCCACTGCTCTTAAATTAGATTCTCGATA
Organism: Sabellastarte sp. h YS-2021; assembly: GCA_964017235.1. Classification (NCBI taxonomy): domain Eukaryota; kingdom Metazoa; phylum Annelida; class Polychaeta; order Sabellida; family Sabellidae; genus Sabellastarte; species Sabellastarte sp. h YS-2021. The sequence goes on from OZ024927.1 coordinate 21,756,303, forward strand.
TTTGGTCTACGTTATTTTTTTAGATGAAAATCTTCTTCTTTTCTTCTTTATCAGAGCTGATCTACTTTAATACATTCAGCATCATGGCCTCTCTATGGTTATGACCAATACTTGGATTTTATGCTTATTGTATGACGGTGTTCTCATATGTGCCTTTTATGACAAATTGTAAAGAGTAAAGCTAGATATAAAAAAGTATTTGTTTCCTCAGGAAAAGGCATAATCTAAATAAGTTTTCTGTCAGAATGATAACAATATTAAGCAAATTAATTTTATGAATGATTAATGAGGTGCTCCATTCTCTATATCTATCTTTAAGCGTGAGCTCTCTTTGAGACTTGCAATTCTAGAGATTACATTTTTTTCTTTTTTTTTGTCTCCAGATTTTCATGTATTGTGCACTACTCTGGTACACTACTAGTGATTCTGATTGCTTTGCATCTCACATATGTAGATTGAAAGACATTTCGGCCTTGTTATGGCAAATGAGTTCTGCTATTTGATCTGTCAGTTACTAATATAAATTGAACATATGATATTTTGAATGTTTGGAATCAGACACTCTTTAAACAGATATGTCAAAAATGATCATCTTTAAAGTTAAATATGTTTCTGGTACATGGCTTTATTGATATTATAAAACCTACCTCCTCTAGTTGTTTCTCTAAAACTGTCAAATGCTCTAGCATATGAATTGAAGTCATTATTAAGCTTGTCTATTGCACTGGTCAGTGTACTGACAGTTTCATCAAACTTTTCCTTGGTAACATATTCAGCTGAAAGAAAACATTAAGGAATATTTGAAACTTAAATAAAAACTGAACAAAGTAGGTTTCAAATTTATAACTGTAATCGGGGGCCACAGTGGCAGAGTGGTAACACTCTCGCCTCCCACCTCTGAGGCCAGGGTTCGGTTCCTGGCACAGCCTCAAGTGGGAAAACTGGTAGTTGCTTGTCGTTGGTAGGCAGTTTACAGTACAGAACCCTGACGAACTGTATGTACTGGTTTCCTCTGCCCTTCCAACTACCCGTCGTGATATGACCTGTACAGTGTTGAAAGCGACGTAAAACCCCAATTAAATAAATAAATATAACTGTAATCCACTTACATTTACTAACAAAATACCATGTTTGGCCAATGGTATATACCCTTTCGTGAACACAACTATAGCCTAGCTTAAGGCTCAAATTTGTAATAGTTTTCATACATGTTCACAGATATTTGGTATTTATAAAGCATACATATACATGTCGGGAGTTGTAAGCTCAGCAGATAGAAACTTGGCCGTATGCTTGTGTAAAATTCAGTATGTGTAATAGTATATTATTTAAACTGGAAATTTTATATATGTTTTCCTTAATTATAAAGATACTTGAATCTGTAGCAAGGGTAATACAATTATTGCATTGCTGGAATTGATGCTCAGCACAATATCATCTTTATCACTGTGCTGAAAGTGTTGACTCATCACAACTGCCCAAGTGACTAACCTTCCCCTAACTGAAAGACAGAGTCTTAGGGATGATCATTTACCTATGTCCTTGCGTTTTTTCAGCCTGTGACAGTGAATAGGATCCGATGATAGAGGACCACCATTTTAAGTGATAATCCAAGCCACTATGTATCTGACTGGGATCAAAACAATGTTCTCTATGTCACTAGGCAAGTGTGTTGTGAGACATAACAGTTTATGTGCATATGCCAGAGAGTCAAGATTACACCATCTCAAGACCAAGTGACTTTAAGAGTGATGAATACATTCATTGTGCATATCAAGACCAGTAATGTCTTGGACTTCAATGAACTTTCCTTTAGTGCAATGGATATGGACACCTGACATATAAAAAGGCATCATTATTAATCTCCAGCAGAGGCAAGCTGTTATTGCCATATATTTTCCATACAGCTCTCGCCTTTGAAAACAATTTTGTTTTTTCCATACCTCATTTCAAATCCTATTGTATAATATATTCAGATAAAGTACTGAGACTTATATTCTTTTACAGGCTTAGCTAAAGAAATTCAAATCTATATAGAGCTGCTATAGGGATATTTATATAACGATATTGATATGTAACTATCTCTACACTCTCATTTGCCCTATGTGTAATTCAGTGATATTGTGATACATTTATGGCCTGGAACCCAATACAATGTAATTATAACCAAAAGTTCACACATAAATCTAAACAATAATCAAGGTTTTTAACTAAATAAATCTAAACAATAATCAAGTTTTTTAACTAAATATCAATAGGTTATGATGAATCAGTCTGATTGACCAGTTTATTAGAAGTGTCAAATAATTAATATTCACACTCTGAGCTGCTTTTTAATCCTTAAGAAACTTTAGAATTATTAAGGGGAATAAGCAAGAAAAATGTAGACTTTCCTGACTTCTGTTACATATTGTGTTTGTATCATGTGTTCGATCCCTGTCAGGGGGGCCACGGTGGCAGAGTGGTACGGCCTCAAGTGGGAAAGCTGGTAGTTGCTTGCTGTTGGTCGGCAGTTTACAGTACAAAACCCTAACAAACTGTATGTACTGGTTTCCTCTGCCCTTCCAACTACCCGTCATGATATGACCTGTACAGTGTTGAAAGCGACGTAAAAAATCCCAAATAAATAAATAAATAAATAAATAAATCCCTGTCAGGTGTTTGTATTGTAAAAACGTTTAAAAAATGCAAAAACAAACAAACAAAAAAAAAGGTTTCTACTTATTGGTTTTGTCATTAAACATACAGCTTTAACCAACAGAAACCTGAAATGCATAAATGTTACAAAAACAAAGAAATTCATTACCTCTTGTACTAATATGGTTAGACTCTCCATCTTCATTCTTGAACAAGAAAAATATAAATTTGATTAGGCAAACTGACAAAATGTATATAATTTATTCACTTCAATTGTATAATTACAAGATGGAGTTTTGAATGAGATTGTACGAGTTATAAAGTATTTGAATTCAACAACACTTTAAACTTCTTTCAAATGTGTCAAATCGAAGACAAAACAAGAGAAGACATAGCTTACAATATCTGATTGGTTATTAATAATACAAATATGTATTTTCTAAGCTGTTTAACATTTAATCATACAAATTGTTACACCATCCCATCACTCTTGATCTGGATCATAGCAGTTTACATGGCTTATGTATCTGAAAGAGTTATTTGCGTTTCAGGGTCAGTGTTCCCAAGGAGTGAATCTTAAAGTAAAGTGCTGAAATACGAACATACTAGCTATGCTTTAATTGCAGGTACAGGGTTGGGTACAGAGACCATTTTCACACATAGTTTTTATGCTATTTTGTGATAACTGCAAAAGTAATATATGGATTTATGAATTTTTATGTAGGTAGCACCTGACCAAAGGAATAAGTAATTAAATTTTGAAATAGATCTGGCTCATATTTTGGATACCACCCCCACACAAAGTGTTCCAAAAACTGGATGAGCCTGGTCAAAGGAAGAAGTGAATACAGAAAGTTTCAAAAACTCCTCCTTGTGGGGGTCTGAGCTCTTCAATTCCACCTTTCACCATTAAAGCTAGCATAAATAAGGCTCTTTAAGTCAAGTTGTGTCAAGTTAGATCAGTGTGCAATAAGATAGAACTACATTAAACAACCGTTTTCAGTGGCACAAGATAAATTTACAGAAATATCAACAAGTTCAACGACTTTCCTATTCCTCACTGAGAGATGATCTTAAATGTGTCTGCGTGATCAGTGATGTGTGAAACCCACATCGGTACTTTATTTTTTTTTGCTGTCAAAAACTTGGCATTAGACAAATTAAATATCATATAAATAAAGTAATGAACAAAGTACAAAGTACATGAAAAAAGTAATCTAAATTTTAATTAATTTTAAAGCAACTCAGTAGTTGTGTTTCATCAAATTACAATGGGACAATTATGTTAGTGACAAGCATTCAAAAATAATTTTATCTCGGAAGAAGACCTATATATGATCATTATCAGTCTGCTCATGCCCATGTCTGCACATATTTTTAAGCAACATAAAGGGGAAAGGCAACAGATAAAATGTTGTAAATTAACTTTCTTATGGCACATAGCATTTGCTTGCTAGTCATAAAATTAGACACATTTATCCGCATAATCTGCACCTGCTGCCATAGAGGTGACATCACACCTAGTACCTTTATATCAGTAATATTGTGATGTGTAGTTAGAAGGGTGGAGGAAACCAGCACATACAGTTGATAAAGGTTCTGTACTGTACATCACGACCAACAGCAAGCAACTACCAGCTTTACCATTTGAGGCCGGACCAAGATTCAAACTCCGTTCTCAGAGGTGGGAGTGTGCATCCACCGATGCAGCCATGGCCTGTTTAGGTGCTTATGAAGAAAATATATTCCTATCTACATGTCCCACAAAGTAGAATGTTCGACAATGGTATAAGTAAGTTATCATTGTTTACATCACACATCGGACTGCAAATATATACTCCTTGGCATCATAACATGACACAAACCTCATCTTGGTACAAACCAGAAGACTGAATATTTATTAATATTTGGTTGTAATTGGCAAAAGTCATTCACTTCCGCATACCAACTGGAATCTGAGTGATTACAGAAAGAAATTAAAAATATAAGGGTCTTAGCACATACAAATTGTGCCAAGTTGTGGTGCTGATTTCTAGTAGATTATTATATTATCGCAGTTAAATAACCTGTAACAGGTTAACTGATTTGAATATTTGGAGTTAAAGTTTATCAATAGCTTGCTCTTGTGTCAATGCATATTTTAATCAATAGAATTTCACGGTATTAAACATAAAACAGCTAGGAATAAGTCTTCTGTATCCATATAGTTATCAGGGGGGAGGGGGGGGGGAGTGGTGTAGAGGTTAGAGTGCTCGCCTCCAACCTCTGAGGCCGCCGGTTCGAATCTCGGGCCGGGCACTTCATGTTGGAGGTTGGTAGTTACTTGCTGATGCCCGATGGTTCACAGTGGACAATCTTCACCAACTAGTATGCACTGGTTCCTCCACCTTTAAACTACCCGTCCCAATATGACCCTGGCTGTTGAACGCAACGTAAAACAACAGATAAATATAAATCCATGTAGTTATCCAGGGGAGCAGTAATAAGTGACTTACCTGAACTTCAAAGAGGTTCTGTTCCAGCTGACCCTTCAGATGTACTTTACCCACTGAACATGCGGCACAGATCATGAATACCATATATGTCAACATGATTAGAATCTTCCAATATTGTTTGACAAAGAAAACATCAAAGTTGTTAGTCAGTGTGAAGATCGTAGAACAGATTCTCCATTTTATAACACTGGAAGATATTGACCTGTCTTTCAAAACGTACGTCCCAGAGATAAAAAAATATATATATTTGTAGGTTAGAAATGGTTTTTGCAGACTGATGTGTGACGATGCGTTTTTAACCGGAAATGGTGTAATAGAAACAGATACCTAACCAAGGGTACATTAACACATCTGAACAGAGATTCTTAGGTTCTACATGACATGTAAAAACACCAGTTTATTGACATGTTTTTGTTATGATAAACTTCTGTATTGATACTTTTGCATCATTTCAGCATACTTCATATGTCTTTTGATTATCCATCATAGTTGCTTATGAATTTTCAGTATTTTGCCTTACTTTAAAGTATGGCATACTTAATTCGGTTCTTTTTTGGTGGTCTTTGTGCTTAATGATTCAAGAAACAAAAGGTTATTTATTGCTGGTTTGCCATTGCAAATTCGGGAAAAAATAATTCAAAATGTATTAAGCTACATGTTACTTTTCTTCAAACTCCAACATCGTAGCAATAACAGTAAACATATGGAAAATTGTCTGAATTCTGTTCAATATGTGTGCCACCTGTATGTATGCTTCTGTCACTTGATGGTGATGACTGGCTTTCACGTCAAGAACAATTAGCCACTGGATTTTCTAAAAGGTTTAACATTTACAGAATAAACATCCATATGATGTTTTTAGGTTAATTTGAATTCAAGATAAGAGGCCAGGACCATACCCCTAATGGACTATTTATTTCTCACTCTTCCATGTGACGGTAACAACTTGTATTCACATTTTTGCTTCATTACCGTGTCATTATTGCCCACAAATGGACCTTATGTGTGGGTAATAGCCACTTATAGCCATTCCTGGCATGTCTCTGACCCCTCCGGACCGACATTTTAGTTTAGCTTATGAGCGGTTTTAGGAATCTTTTCAAAGAATTTGACACATCGACATGGCTGTACACGTGGTATTATCATTGCAACAGTTAAATATTCTGTGCTTGTTTGTAGGCTATAAGGCTAGTAAGGAAGAGTATGATCTAGATATTAGTTTCACTGGTAACAGTTTGGGCTTGTTTTGTGCTAACCAGGTTATTCATCTACATACATACACATTTCTTTACTTTGTTTATTAATCAATCTCCTTAGGTTCATAGTTTCCAAATTATTGCAAAAGGCTTAGCACACAGGCAAACAACACAGGCATACCACACGGGCTGAACAAGTTTATAGATGGACTAACATTTATGTATGTTATGCTTCAAAAAGGGTTTTATGAAAGAAACACTACACAGTAGTGTCAATGGGGTTTAAAGGACCTATTTTGTTAGTAGATCATCAAAAAAGGATAAGTATGATATTATAAAGAAAGTTAATCAGAAAAGTAAACTTCTGGAGCAGTAAACAAATTGGAGTCAGACAATATGTATGCCATATGTCTTCTCATGGTAGATTCACACTTCTCGGCAAGCAAATTGATTGATGCATCCATTTGGGTAATAATGACAACTCGCCAAAAGGTCTTTGTTCACAAAGACAGAGCGTCCCTACAGCTTGAAAATTTTATGTAAAATGTTATTGGTTGAAGATAAATTCTCCTGAAAGGATCATGTTTGGGTCACAAGAGCGACCTTGAAACGAACCAAGCAATTAGTGCCTGTGAACAGGTTCTGTATCAGCTGACTGTATGTTTTGAGTTGCAAAGTAGAAATGAAAGCATAAAAGGACACAAAGGACATGTACCCTGCAAAGGGTATTCAGAATAAAGTACAAGGTTAACTGTTGCGATGTAAAAGGTAGCTGAAAAACATATTGAATCAAACTACTGTAAATGCAATAGTTACAGGCAATTTACTCAACAGTAAAAACTTGAAGTAGCTATTGCTCAGCTATCCAATGAGATATAGGTTTGCAAATTTAAATACGTTATAGCTGACTCAAAAGTAGGTGAATAACATATTTAAAGAGAATTCTGTGAATGCAATAGCTTTCAAGTTACAAATGATTTACTTAACAGTGAAAACCTGAAAATACTTATTGCTCAGCTATGCAATGAGCTACAAATCTGCAAATTCAATATGTTATAGCTGACACTAAAGTAGATGAATAACATAGTTAAAGAAACTACTCTAAATGTAAAAGTGTTTTGAAGTTACAACTGATTTTACTCAACGGTGAGAACCTGAAACAGCCTTTGCGCAGCTATGCCATGAGTTATATGTCTGCAATTTTACTATGTTATAGTTCACCCAGAAGTAAGCAAATAAACAAAATTTCCTAACAGCAATAGTTTTCCAGTTACAAGCGATTTATTCACCAGTGAAAACCTGAAAGTAGGTATTGTTCAGCCATGCCATGAGGTACAGGTCTGCAATTGTACTATGTCATAACTGACCCAAAAGTAGCTGAATAACATATTTGTAAAAAATTCTCTAAATGCAATAGTTTTCAATTCACAAGTGATTTTACCCATTATGGAAGTTAGTGAAAAGTCAGGAAGTATCTGTTACTCACTTAGCTATTGGGAAACTCTCCCTAGTTACTCACCATGTTGTAGCTATGGATAAAGTAGCTGAACAAAATTCTGTAACAAAATACTCTAAATGCAATACTTTTAAAGTTATAAGTTATTTAGTGTTGATTTCATAAATTTTCATGCAGTAAAAATTATTTCAAAAACTCATAAAATAATTAAGAATTATCCAAGCCTAATACTCACATAAGGGAATCTACTTGCAACCTAGTACATCTTCCATAGTCGATGGGAAAACCTGCAATAGTGTTGAAATTTTCACACTTTGGTGGGGATACCTCTCTTCTAACACCTATGTGGAACAGATGAACAGACCGATCTGCATGCCTTGAACAATTTATCATACTCGATAGACAATGTATCTTTTAAATGTAACAGCATATTTCTGGGCCTTGTACTTTAGGAGAAGTTTTTCACATGGATGTGGATGCCTACCGGACAACACAGAGTGATACCATAATGTCAACCAAGAAACCATAATTTTTTTTGCATTATTGATCACCATAACTGATCAGATGGGCCACGTAATGTAATAATATGATTTCCTCAACTCAATCATGGGTAAAACCTGTTTATGTATACTGCAGGACTGAAGTACTGGAAATTGAAGAATATGACTTCAACAGTAGACTGATGTAGCCTTACAAACACATTTGTTTGTTTTTAATATATTTGATTTGATTTTTCCTTTTTAACATAATTTTCAGCACATTATTTACGTCACATCATGATTGGCATTTTTTGAAGTGAAGCAGAGCAAGATAAATTATGGGATGTGAAATTTGTCATTAGATTAGGTTACAATAGTTGGTCAAGATTACTGCAAATATAAACCATCAGCAATTTACCGTACTTATTTCAAAAACAGTTTTTTAGATCTTGATCAGCTTAGGTTGTACATACATATTATTTCATAACAGTGCACAAGTTGTTTTTATAAAGTGGGACAAAATGTAACCTGACCCAGACGTTAGTATATGTCAATCTATTTCACTTGTGTATACTGCTATGCATAAAAATTAAGCCATTATAATATTGTAGGTCATTGCTTTCATGAACAAAAAATATGTGTCTTATGTATAAAATAACAAATTTTCTGAAAGCTATGTTATCTGTAGATAATGTCAGTAATATTTATGATATTATTTCCACAATGTACTGTGGTATAGAGGAAATAAAATAAATACAATGCAATGTATATGTTTTTATGGACTTAAATATTATTTATATTCATCTTGGGCACACTGACCACCAATATTCTATTGGACGATGATACAAAATCGTCTAATATTAAAAAGGTGATTCAAAGACTTTCAATTAAAACAATTTGGGCACCTGAACAAGACTACATGGTTTGTTCATCCTTGAAGTTTACAACTGTGTCTTTTCTCCAAATTCCCATTTTGCGAATGTGAAGAAAAATAATCCAATATTAAGTTGGCATGAATCTGTACAAAATAATTTCTCCACATTGCCCTGTAAAAATCAAATATTTGGACAAATATTTGAATATATGCAAAACAGTAGACATTTACAACTGTAACGACTTACTATCCCAATATATATCAATAGAACATTATTCAGTGGATATTCACTGCATAATTAAACTGTTTGTTGGACTAATGTACTTTACCATAAGCGTTTTCTTACATAAAAATAGTGTCATTCTTAACCCAAGATTATGAAGTCCTTTTTAGAAATATAAAAGGAAGAGAACAAAGTAATATATAGTGTTGTTGTACTGTGTAGGGAAAAAATCTATGTAACTTCACTTTACTTCAGTCAAAAAACGAGAGGCTGCAAACTAAATTCACTTTTCAGAGATATGAAAGCCAACTGTGAAACATTTCTAAAACACAAACGAAAAATAATTTCCATAAGATTGTAAGATGTTAGTAGAATGAGATGTGTGCTTTGTGTTTAGTCATTTACACAGAAGGTATCACTTGTCAGATCTGAATTTATGGCACAACTTATTTGTAGGTAAATACTTACAATAGGAGTATTCATTTCAGATGTGTGTGTGATGAAAATGGGTATGATTATCCCACAACAGGGAAGATTTTCATAGAATGTAAAAAATAAAAATTACTTATGACTGCTAGCAAACAGAAAACTAGATTAAGAACGCATCTGTGGCCAGATACAAGATGTATCCGGAAAAGGACGGCTAACATGGCTTTAAAGATAAAGGGTATTTTTCCTGATTAAGAAATAACAAGGTCAAATCTGACCACCTCCGAAGATTCCCGGCCTATAGGGTGGCTGGACATCGCAAACCTCTAGGACCAATACTAAGTAAGTTATAAGCACTTTTAAGTTTGGCTCTCCTCGTTTGAGCTTGAAGGAGGGGCCCAAGGTCAAATCTGACCAGATCAGAAGACCTCAGGCCCATGATTTCCTGTAGGTTGGTTTCTTATCCCAAACCTCTGGTGTTTTCAGTTGTTTGGAAGATCTATCATTATATTTTTGTTTCTTGGCATATGGATCTTTGTCTAGCAGCTTTAGAGGTTTTACCACTTTAGGCTTCAAATGTGTGTCAGTTGCGTGGAGTACTGGCCTCCGGTTTTGACTCATAAGTAACTTAGATGGGGATTCCAAGCTGTCTACAGATGGGCATCTCAGCTCCAGTAATGTGAGGTACGGATCAATTCCCCTCTCCTTATCTTTGGTGAGGATATGCTTCACCACTTGAACCAACTTTTCACTTAGGCCATTTGACCTGGGATATAAAGAGCTTGATGTTATGTGCTTGAAATCCCAATCCGTTGAAAATACTGTATACTAATTGCAAGCATAACATGACCCCTTATCACCAATGACCTTTTCCGGTATGCCATGTTGGGCAAAAATTGCCTTTGTTTTCTTGATGACATTGGCAATCTGGCTGTTCTGGAGTCATTTTATCTGCCAGGGTGATAGGGATCTGGTGTGGTAGGGCTGTACTAGTGGGCAGCACTGCTCTTGGTCTGCTGGCCCTCCCTGTGCTTTGTAGTTTGTTCAATTCTTCATTTTTCTGTGTGAAGCTTATAATCTGAGTTTCTCATCTGTGACAGGTTGGCCCCTGATGGCTGTGTGAACTTGCAAATCTATACATTCTCGGAGATCGTCTGATCTCTGAGCAAGTGGCTTCCTCGATAAGGTGTCAGTCAAGGTAATTACTTTTCCAGATTTTAAAACTATGTGGGCATTGTTTTTCTGGAGCCTTAACATCATTCTCTGCAATCATGCTAGGGGGAACCAAAAGACGCTAGGGGACCACCAGAGACTATTTCAGGATTGACTCCAGAGTTTGTGGTCAGACTGCATATGCCATATATGTACTGATGGAACTTCTCATATGCAATAACTATGACATATAGTGCACAGGATATTGAAGCATGTGAAATTGGTCTTCCTTCTTAAAGTGACACTGCACTGAGTCCATACTGCCATGCATCAGCTTGTACAGGCAATCGTTTGTGACATCATAGTATGCTACAACTGAAACTGCTGTGATAACTGCCTTGACTCTCTGGAACCCATTTTCATACTGGAGCCCCACACAAACTCTGCTTTGTCCTTCAGCAAATTTCTCCTCGATGAGTTTCATTGGCTAGATGGGGCAGCAATTTAGACAGGTAATTAATTATTTCCAAGAAAGTTTCTAGATCCTTTGTGTTGTGAGGTTGCTGCATCTTGCATATAGCAGATATATTTGATGGATCTGTTTGTAAACCTGTACTGATGATCAGATTGCCAAAGAAACAGAACTCTGTTGACTTGACTACACTGTTGTCACTGTTTAGCTTAATTCCATATACCTGAGATCTGTGAAGCATATTAGCCAGGTTTCTGCCGTGTTCCTCAAGTGATGACCCATATACAAGTATGTCATCGACAATGGTTTCCACAACATAAAGGCCTTCATATGCCACATCTACTGTCTTCTGGAAGACATTTTGGGAGGTATGTAAGGCGAACGGAAGTTGGTGGAACTTGTACCTTTCAAGTGAAATGTTGAAGGCTGTCAGTACAGAGCTCTCACTATCAAGCATCTGGAAACCAAATCAACAGTCAAAGTGACTGAGGTAGTTTGCTGTTCTGTCACCTCCTCCAGAGTCCTTGACCTGTAATATTAACATTAAAGTGCATTATTAAGATCGTTTGGGTTCAACCAAAATTCTGATACTTTTGTTGTTTGGTTTCTCCACAATCACCATTCACAGGATTGTATAACCTTTAAAATACCACTTGGCTTTCCATCTTATTGAGCTGTTTCTTCACAAGGTCTCGGGGAGTATATGGGACTGTTTGTTGTAGGTGAACTTCTGGAGTCACTGTTGGATCCACTGTCAGTGAGTGCTCACCTGGAAGTAATCCAAGACCATCAAGCACATCAGAGAACTTTCTCAACGATGCTGTCCTCTGCATCTGTTAGGGACAGGACAAGCTTGATAAGCTACAGTTCAGTACATCACTTCAAGCTGAGAATTGTGGTTTTAACAATGCAGAATTCCAAGGTCAGCTTTGTCACTTTATGGGAGCAGGACAATGTGCACTCACCAAGTACATCAAGAGGTTTCCCACTGTAGCTATATAACTTGTTATCTGTTGCAAGCAGCTTCACATTTGGAAGTTGGTTTTCAAAGAGGTTCATTGACATGACATTGACATGACATTGACCACTGCATCATATTCGAACTTTGTTGACTTTACACTGATGTTTATGTTCGTGAACATCTGGTTCGGTATTTCCTATGGTCAATCTTTTTTCACCATTTCTCCAAAGAACTTGTTTTCCAGATCAGTGGATAAGTCTTCATGGTCAGCAACTACTGTCGCATGCACTTTCTTTCCTACTTTGGCCATACACACTTTAGCACAGTGATTGTATTTGTGGCAAAACCAGCACTTTTCTTCTTTGCTAGGCATATTCCTGTTTTCTCACGGCCATAGCCACAGTTTTGACACGGCCTGTGTTTCTGATATTGTTTGGTCTTGTTGTGATTTGAATGGTTTGCTCTCCCTCTGTGCTTTGGACTTCAACTTTAGTGTTTCCCATTACACAAAGTTGGGACTGCAACAGCTCATTCAACTGCAATGTCTGGTGTCAGATTTGATTCCTTATTCAGGAGCTTCTGTCGCACCATTTTGTCTTGTTTGTCAAAGTTACAGTTATTTACCAGAGGTTTAAGTTCTGTCAGGAAGTGGTTGAATGATTCCCCTCTGTCCTGTTGCTTTGTTGTAGAATTTATACCTTGGAAACACTAGTTTGACTTTGTATTAATATACTCGTCAAATTTGGTGTAGTAAATTATGAGTTTCTTTTTCTCATCAGCTGAGACTGTGCTTTCCTAGACATATTAGACATCCCTGCCATTTTCTCCTACCCAGAGAAATAGGTAAGCATACTTCTCTTCCTCTGACTTTCCTTTGAGGGTCCCTCTGAGTATTAACTCCAATTTTTTCTCAGTGTAGTGTTTATATGATGTTAGTGTACTCATTGGAGACTAATATATAATATTACACTCACTTTATAGAAATATGTTAAGAAAGACCATAGGCTCTCTTATTGATGATAAATTTCATTTTTATGCAAACAAAAGTTATTTATTAATTTATCTCATAAGAAGGCTTCCTCTGCTCTGGCTAAACTGAATGCTCAGTCTTCAAAATGTCTCAGAAAATTAAAATCAAATCCCGACAAAACTTATCTCATTAGACTTAACATCAAAAGTTATATCCTCAAGTCTCTCACAATATCTTTAGAAACATTTACGAAGCTTCAATGCAGGTTTGATTTTGTTGAATGTTGTTTGATGTTGGAGGCCTATGTAAATGATCTGGGAACATCCTGGATGATTCTTGGTAGTTTTGGGGCCATCCAGCTAAGCTTCTGAATATTTGGTATGACACTTAATTTTTGGGGGCAGTTCGGGGGTAAAGGTATTAATATTTCCTCCAGGGCTGGTCAGTAAGCAGCACAGGAGCTATGGGGGAAATGTAATTGGTAGTTTAATGTTCTTTGTCAACCCACACTAAATGGTGGTTAGAGCTTCCACCACTCTTCTCTCCTGAAGCACACCGGGACATGTAGGATGACTTCCTGAATGACAAGTATTACCTGCAAAGGACATAGGCACAACTAATCACATACTGCTTAAGAATTTACCCTGAAACTTCTTGTATTATCTTCAAATTACACCTAGATTTAGGAAATCTACATAAACCACCTTTTTTCAGAGGAACCAGTCGTTTTATCTGTATAGCCAAAGAGCAAACATCATTGCAAATTGGGAAAATTAAAATATTTTCAAAAGATTTCAGTTAAGAATAACAAAGATGATGGTAATAAGACTGTGGTGGGGACTTACGAAGGACACCAGAGGGGGGATTCAGTAGAAAAAGGATATGGACACACCCCAAAGCAATTTTGGATGAGTGGTCACTCCTGAGACCCAGATCCCACAGATTTTAACCCAAAACACACTAGAAATGAGGTTACCAGTGAGACCACTGACAAGAAGGGTACACTGGGTGTTGGATAAATACAGCTGCTGCCAGAAAGCTGATTGATGTTCAAGAGCAACAAGTGGTGGACTTGCTGAAGGATGAGGACTTTGATCTGTTGTACCAAAAGTGGGACAGGGCCTGGGAGGAGCTGTCAAATAATGTGGGAGTCACAATGGAGTTACCAAAGCAGAGGTTTTTTTACACAAATGAAGTCCATGGGAAGCTTAGCCATACCTAATCTAGAGGGGTGAGAGATTACATGACCAAGAGGCAGCAGTGGGTCATGCACAACATATAGAGAGGCAGAATGAAGTCACCTTAAAAGTCAATGATGCACCTTAAAGTCACCTTAAAGTCAATGATGCCACAGTCAGAACCACGGTCACTGCCACATGAGCCATGTCCTTCCAAATCTGTCTTCCAAGTCTGCCACAGTTTCCTGGTCACTGGATTATGACAGTGATGACCCAGACCAAATCACAGGCCCAGCAGTAGACCACACTGTAACAGCACCTGACCTGTCTAAAGACACACCTCACCCACATCCACCACGTCCTTGCAGGTTATGAAGAACAGGGGAACTTCTTCTTTTGAGCCTGGGTTGATGGATTGAAGATATATAGAGAACTGAGAAGGCCTTGAAAGTAACTGAACATTTGGATTTACTTCTGAAAATGGTAGCAACGAAGTGCAACCCAACAGAAAACCCGGAGAATGGACAGATTTGCTGTACTAGGGAATGAAGCTGGATGACCCACAGTTTGACCAGTTTAA
Source organism: Sabellastarte sp. h YS-2021 (assembly GCA_964017235.1). Lineage (NCBI taxonomy): Eukaryota > Metazoa > Annelida > Polychaeta > Sabellida > Sabellidae > Sabellastarte > Sabellastarte sp. h YS-2021. The sequence goes on from OZ024927.1 coordinate 21,771,405, forward strand.
TATTTAGATATTTGACCTGCTTAGAAGACTGAAGAAAGAGCAAGTAAAGTGAACTACTCAGAACATCGTTTTCCCTCCTCAAAACATAGCCAATCCCAGGCAGCTATGTGCCTCAACTCATACCACATCTGCAACATTCTGGCCCCGTACATTGTGGAGGATGAAGAGCCATAACTTCTTTAATCAACTTCAGCGTACTTTGAATCGGCTAACCAGTATACCAAATGTTTTCTCCACAACTCAATGGGATCAGTTCAGTCTATATTTAAACACCCATTCTTGAATATTCATATTTTGGCACAATTGTGGCTTCATTATCCGTCTTGAGGGTAGAGGTGTTATCACCCAGGAAGAAGTAAGTGATGGTAATATCTCCTGGCACAATAAGGCTGGTTGGTCACAGGATATTAACAAAGCTGGTATCAGTGAAAGCTGTCTGCATCTGTATTTGCTCTATTAGTGACCATGTGCACCCATGTGGGCATGTAATTCCCATTTAACTATGACAACATAGCAAATGACCCATTAAAGTTAAATTAATGGCTCCTACTATTTCCTGGGTATCTGATGGCTATTTATTTGTCATCAAAGGTCATATTTCATGCTTTATATTTCTATGAACACCATCTCTAGCCACTCCTGTGTTGTCCATCACGGTACACATCCCTAATGGCCTGGAATACCTCAGGGATTATTCTAGTTATGGTACTCCTAGTCGGCTGGAAAACGTACTGAACAGAGGAACAAACTCTGGAGCCAAATGTTTGAGTGTGACAACTAACGCGAGGCCACTGCTGAGAGGGCTTGTAAAGAAGGTTTGCTGACATTGAATTCTGGGTTTACTCTTTCCAGTAATGCTTAGAAGAATTTGGGTGTCATTCACAGGAAGTAAATGTAGACATTCTTGTCCCACTGTTCAATTATGGGTATCAGTTGATCAAAGTGACCTGGTGGTCCTTCCAGGTTTGCATCCCCATATGGTAATTTCTGCTTCACTTGACTCTTTGCATGAAATAATAAATCAAAAGGTCATTCATATGTAACAAATTTCTCTGGACAATAATAAGTATCATTGCCATACCTAGCAGGTCATAGACATCCATAACTAAAAAACCTTAATTGTGAGCACATATTTATAGATCTAGGGACATGATGCATCCATGATCATCTGGGAGCCAGACAAGCCCTGGATAATCTAGAACAACCAGGTATCAGGGTTCTATGTGCTTAATCTCCGAATTAGCGGATTCTAAGGCACGCCATCTAAATCATAATATAGAAGTGGTAGACCATAATAGGGTCATCACCAAGGGATCATCGATGTTCAGTAGTGAGAAAACCTAAGGAGGGAAGTTCCAGTGGCAAATCTTTCCAGAGTTTTGGAGCATCATATGAGAAGGACTTGTTGAAATGAACTAACTGAGAGAATATAGGTGACTTTTTTCTGCATTTCTACGTCTTGTTTTAGCAGCAGATGTATATAGAGGCAAATATGGGGTAAAGTATTTTGGCTTGCCAGTGGTAAGGCTCTTATAATAGGAGTAATAAGGTTTTGAATATGATTTGTTGTTTAACAGGGAGCCAGTGGAGAGAGTTTAAGATTGGAGTGACATGAGAAAATCTAGAAGCACCAGAGACACAGCGTGCTAAACTATTTTGGATATTTTAAATCCTTGTGATATTCTTGGTGAACAAACTGTGAAACAAAGAATTGCAACAACCCAGACGACTACTAACCAATGCATTTGCTACCATAACTGAGACATCATTATTAAGATTATTTGAGTCAATGTGAGGCCTTATTTCAGCAGCAACTACACCAAGAAACTTCAACAAGAAAGGCATTTTTGAAAGGTTCTGAAACATCTTGAAGAGATAAATTAACCAGTTTAGTTATTGATGGGAGGATAATGTCTATATACCTTTTAGCCAGGAATGTGGGCCAAGGGTCTAAAGAGCATGTTTTAGATGGGGATTCCCTAATGAACTTAAGGACTTCACTTTCAGAGACCAACTGAAAAGAGCTGAAAGAGGGTGGCTTCTTTCTAAATGAATACACATTGATGTGCAATTTCTGAAAGTGTTTCTAATTTGTTAATTTTGTCTAGAAAAATGCACCAAACTGATTAGCCAGTGACTTTTCATCAGTACAGGATGGAAGGGTAGAGACCTGGGACCTGAGACCTGCCAAGTACCTTGCTCAATGCTTGTAACCATCCCCACTATTTTCTCTGACTAAGTCCTAATAGTATTGTCCGTTATTTTCGTTTAGTAGATGGTTACATCTATTTATTTGTGGTCTAAGACAGGTATGGTTTACTGGGGATTCGTCCCTCCTCCAAGTTTGTTCATATTGTCTTCACAAACATTTTGCAGTTCTGAACTAATTTGTTATCCAGCCAGGTGCAGGTTTGGTGAGGCGCCTTGTTTTTATGGGTGCATGAATATCTAGGAGATCCAACAGACGAGATATATATTGTTTGTAGAGTATGTCAATGTCTTCTGATGGATAGGCAACTAATGCAGAGGCAGCTAGATATTCATTTAGTCTATCAACATTAATTTTATGATATTGATGAAAGGTTACTACGTTATCCTGATGGTTTGCCATAGAAAATCAACTACGTAAGATACAATTTTATGACTACTGATGGAGCATGCACCTCTGATATTGCTGAGAATTCTACAGAGCAAGAAGTAAGTCCAGAGTATGACCATGAAGGTGGGTATTAAACTCTATATATTGGGTCAAACAGCAGGCATCATCCACATACTTGAATTCCAAAACCAATGGAGATTCAGAATATTCTACATGAATATTAAAATCACCAAACAACAAAAGATGAGGATAAGGACAACAGAAAACCAATATAAGACCAGAAATCTTCTAAAAGACTTGTACTGAGGCAGCCAGAGGTCTATACAATGAACCAAGAATCAAAATAAGTCATTTAATGATAGAGAAATGGTATGATGTTCACAAGATGAGATGTTTGGAACAAGATGAATATTTTTGGATTCAAATGCTTTTTTAATGAAAACCCAACACCACCACCACTTTCATTTGCTCTTGAGGTGTGAACTAGGCTAAAATCATCAGGGGTCAACTCTTGCAGAAAAAATGGCATGTCATGTGCCTTGATATGGGTCTCAGTCAGGCCAAAGACATTGTATACACCAATTTGGACTTCATCTGCTAATAATGGGCCATTATTTGTGATGGAACGATAATTGGCAAAACCAAGTTTTAGTGGTCCTGGGTTGCCTGCTACATCCCCAGACAACAAGATCAAACTAAGTTAGCTAAGGGAAACCATATTATGGTAGGAAACCCTATGGTTGCACACAAAACATTGGATAAATGTGGGGGCCCAAGTGGGGCACCGCATGTCTATACACATCAATATGGACCTGTGTAAGATTTGGTGTTCTGTTATTATACACTACCAGCCCAAACAAGAGAAATAAAAAACTTAGAAGCCACATTATTCAAGACATTATTTCATAATATGAGTGATGCAACCAAGTAGAGTGGAAAAGTAACTCCCAGGAATCGCTCTGTACATGTCTCAGGACCAGGAAAACTCTGTACATCTCTCAATTTAGGCACAGTGCCTCTCAGAAACAGTTTTGATGGTACATGCAGCCTATGTAGGCATACAGTGATATGTTTGGGAAACTTGGCTGCAATCAACTCACTCTGTCAAATGTTCTAAGGTAAACTAAGGCATCAATCATTGTTCTGTGGTCGGTACAAAAGCAAATGCATTAAACTTGCAATTGTATAGGAGACACTTTCTTGCCTCAACAAAGAATTTCTATCTAACAAGAACATGAACACCTAGACAAGAGTCACTAACTTGTATCAAGGATTATGTAAGTTTAGTCAAAATAGCAACTTATTGTAAAACTAGTCACACTCAGAGAATGCAGAAAAAAACTAATCCAGTTGACTAATAGGTTTTAGGTCTTGATGCAAGAATAATCTTGCACTGATCACCCTGTTCAAGATTAGGATTCTTATAATTATCACTTGTCATGATCACTCCTGGACTTTGTACAGGAGATCCATATTTGGTTCATCCTTCCACGTTTGTGGTAGTTTTAAGTATTTTGGTAAATAAAATAGACAGAACAAAGTTTTTCCAATTATATTAAAAACTCAAGGAAAGTAACCAGTTATGTCAGTATTCAGAAATTCTTGAGACAGGTACAAAACATTTGCCATTTGTAGGGTCGAACATACACAGATTTGACAGCCTGTGATAAGATGGCAAACTTGCAAACTTCCTAACTTCTAGGCTATTGGAGATGCATTTACAACAGAAAAAAACATCCCAAATGACATATACCAAGAAACTCAAAGTGTTTTCTGGGGAGTAATTAGTGTCAAATATTTGAGGTAAGTTTTGGTGAATAAGGTTGAATCAATCAAACATACCTTTAACGGTTTTGACCCAGGTTTTCGGTATTAAAAGGCCATACAGATAGACAGTTTGACAGCACTCCCCAATGACGTCACTAGTAACTAATCACTGAGGAAACTTACCTTTATTTTCTGAAATTGAAAATGATTGTTAGTGTTTGTTAAACCAGTTCCAAGTTTTATTGGGTTTGTAAATTTCTAGATTTTCTGGTGTGGAAAATGTTAGTAGTGTTAAAATAAAGTTTTACACCTTTTTGATACAAATTTAATATTGCTTCAACTTCATACCAGAACAAGAAAATGGCGAAGGATTTGTAATGCAAATGCTAAATATTTTCCAGTGTATAACCTCAATAAATATTTCCCCTGTTTAACAAAGTCTTTATTTCCAGCTGAACCCTTTGGCACGTCACAGAATTTGTGGCAGTGGTTACTTAGGAATAATCTAGTACATATTTGACCAGGGAAATATTGTAAGAGTAGGATAAAATCATTTTGTTCTGAGGGAACAAAATTTAAATGATGACCATGATTCTATGTATCATGCTGAAGAGGACTGGTTAGTACAAGATGATGTATCAGAATCAGAATAACATAGATTAGTGAGTAATGAAGCAGTTCCCAAGAAGTTAAGATTTGTAATGAAAAGCAATGTGGGATTAAAATTTTTATTTAATTTAATATTTTAAGTATTTTACATCTACTTGATATTAACCAGGCACATCATTTAAAATATTGCACATTTCTTAATGATTGTATTTCCTTAACTGGCCAAAAAACCCACCCAGCAATGAAACATGTGTTTGAGCTTTAACCGAGGTCAGCTCCAAGATGACATCCCGACCTTCGACCCTTGAAGGTCAATATCACACGACAAGGTCACCGAAAGGCCAGCAGCTTGGTCAGTAGTAAATAATTACATATCTAAAGTCCTTTGGTTCTATAAACTGCCCTAGCTGCCAGCCAATCGAGCAGCAATCATGCAAGACACAGGAAGTTATGCAAGGTCAGGCAACACCTCCAAGGTCAAACAGAGGTCAATTTCCCAGCTGACACGAAGTTCAAACTGAGTCTGTTTCACTTAATCTCCAAAGAAAGTTTAAAGAAACATTGATTATTATATTAATTTTATTTTAAGTTACTAGACATACCTATTCACATTTCAGAATGTTGATAATGTTTAATTTTAACAAGAAAAAATACTGATGCATAATATCCGTTTAACAATTCATTGATGTTGAAATATGAAAACTATAATAATACACAGGTTTTGTGTCCTTTCCTGTGTTATCAACAATCTCCACAATCTTTTTAGCCTCTATGGAACTACAGAGCTTGGATCTTTTGCAGTGTGTTATAAAAAATCTGCCCCTCCACTTTGGATTATATCAATATATAATGCAACAACCTTAGGTAATCCGTTGACATGATACAAGTGTTCATACATATTTGTACACACTATGGTACAATTTACAAAAACATCATTGATAATACATAGCATGCCCGTGCGTACTTGTACACATTACACAAACATAATTTAGACAAATATTATACATAAATATAACATAGTTTAGTATGTTTTGGCATGTGTTGTGGAAAGAAGATGGATGTCTTAGCACAGGCTGGTTTCCTATCCTACGTAACAAAAGCAGAGCTAGTTTTCATTATGCTCTAAGGTCTGTTGAAAAGAGTAAAGATAGCATCATTGTAAACAATTAAGTTAGCCGACATTGTAATACTCAATAAAGGTAATGATCTTTGGTCAGTTGGTAAAAAAGTCAAAGGGCTTAAATCTTATCATGCCAATATACTATAGATAATGTAACTGGGAATAAAAATGTTGCACATCCCTTTTCCCAACAATATAAACAGTTGTACAATTGTGCCAGTTGCAGATGCGATGGATGCTATCATAGTCATTCTTTTAGTGTCAATAAGGTAGTAAATGCTATAAAGCATTTAAAACAAAACACGAGTGATGGTAACAAGTTTTGGTATAATAATCTTCTCTTTGCATGTCACACATTGTATGTAGTTTAAACCTCCTTTTTTATTCAATGTTAGTGCACTGTTTCCCACCAAGTAATATGCTTGTGTCTACAAGTATACCTATACCTAAACGTACCAAAAAGTCTCTTAATGACTCTTCAAATTAAAGGGGGCATTGCCTTCAGTAGTAGCAATTGAAAATTTATTGATTTTTCTCTTAATACAAATAGGAAAGTACTGTAATCAAGCGTTACACAAATTGATTTTATAGAAAGACATTCTGTAAGTCAGTTACTTTTGTACTAAAGGAAGTTGTACATTATTAAAATAAAAAATAACTATCATGTTTATGTTATCATACTTGATATGTCAAAGGCCTTTGATCAGTTTGAAAATCTCAAATCATTTATGTTGTTGATATTGTATTTAAGCTTTATGGACACAAACCAATGTGTTAAACTAAGATGGGACATTGTGAATCAGATTGCGTAAGAGTCCTTAATGGAGTGAAACGGGGGCAGGGTATTACCTGTACTCTTCACAATATATATTGATTAATTATTAAGTATTTATCATGATAATATTTATGTTAAGTGTACAAAAGATTCTTTACATCTTGGTCATATTTTATTGGTCTGAATGTGAAGTCTAAGGTTATTCAACATGTTGTGATCACTTTTAATATATCATTAATTGGAATTTTAAATTATTTTAACTCTGCTAATTTGAGCATGATGTATAAATTGTTTAAAAGTTTTTGCATGCTGCAATTTGGTTCTGTGCTGTAGGGTCTAAGTTCAAGTGACATATTAAAATTCTATTGAGAAAGGGTTGAGAAGGTTGTTTAATCTTCCTTATAAAACTCATTCTAGGTACTTACCCCTGTTATGTAATGACTTTCCAGTTGATCCTCAATTAATTGTAAGATTCAGCAAATTTATGTATAAAGTATTTACAAGTGAGAATGAATGTGTTCAATTGGCGGGTAAAGTAGCTTTGAATGGTAGCCAGTCGAGCATTTGTAAAAGTGTGTTATATCCAAGCTTTTACAGTGTAATTCAAACTAGGTTTAATTATCCCCACTTTAGTTTAGAATGTTAATGAGTATGCTTCTCCATTATGTACTGAAAAAGATTACATAATAAATAATTTAACGGTTATTAATAATGTAACAGCACAAGGTTGTCTTTGGGTGAACTTGATACTGTTATTTTGCTTTTTATGTGTATCACAATTTATTGTTTAATATATATATATACTTATTATTCTTCCTATACTCGTCTATTTTTGACTCATGTATTGGTAAAAGTGAAACACCAGTTGATCATTGTAAAACAAATTCTGCTTATCAAACATATTCAAAATAGTTCCCATGCTGCAACCTCTGGCCCTGAAGTAGCAGTGAAACAAACAGTAATGTCCACACAAATTGGACAGGTAGTTCTGACACCCCTGAGTATTAAATATGTATCCTTTACTTTGCAAAGTCAAATAGTTTTTGAAATCTGTGTCCGGTTCTTTTCCCAGTGGATCAAAGTATTCCGCAAGGTATCCTTCTCCGCTCAAAAAAACAACTATCCAATGGCTGCCACTCTTGTCACTGGTGTCCTGGTTGACGATGAACAGACTCGGTCGCGTTGGTCTCAAAGGTAGTAAGTCGTTTTGCAGCACTCCTCCGTAATATTTGGACATTTCGGGATCGCTTTGCATGTAGGTTTCCAGTTCACGCGTATCCATGGTAGATTTACTCCAATATGACGTTTCTGGTTATGTCTATCTTGATCAGACTTGGAAAGGAAGAATAGAGAATCAGCATCAGATTAGGTGTTGGCGAGGCAAAGTTCATCACCAGTTTGGTGTATCCAGCTCTCTTCTTGCCAAATATATTCCCCTTGACCTCGCCTTGAATGTCAAAACAAAAGAGGGAATAGCCGTTGACGTATTCTTTGCGAGAAATCCAATTGCCTCCGGGTGCGGGTAGTTGTTGAAGAACATGGACAGGAATGAACTCGTGTAATCTCCCATCTCAAAGTTGGGTTTCAGTGGTTGACCGGGCACGCTTAGACCATCTACCGAGAGTTCGATCCAGTTGACGTTGCTGTGCAGAAAATTAAAAGGATTTAATTTATAATCTCCCGAAAACGCTTGCGTCTTCACCGTGGTTAGCACTAGTTTGCTTGGCACCTCTCCGTGGTCACAGTCGACATGCCCAAAGGAATTGAAATGGTCTTGAAATTGGATTTCCAGTAGAGGTACAGAGCCGGCGAGAGGTTGAGTGCCTCATTCTGGGCGACGATGACCGCATCACTGACTTTGACATGACATACTTTGAGAATGGCGGAAGTGATGGACACTTTGTAGTTTTTGGAATCTCCAGTCATCAGGGCAAACTTATTGCTACTCGGATGAAATTTGAGGACGATTTTCACCCTGTTCAGGATCAGCCTGTCCTGTTGAAATAGATCGGTATGAATAGGACCTTCCAGGGTGACTTCGTTTCCGTTCTGAGTATAAGCGGTTCTTGCTGCCAAACCACTGTTGTTACCAGTAGGCACGGCATCCATCACTGCGGTGTCTTTGTAGTAGAGCTCGCTCTGTAATAATCCTTCTTTCACATCGAATCCATACTTGAGCAGCACATCTATAATGGCTTTGTAGGGATAGCATATGATGATCTCAGAGCTGACCAGTTTTTCTTGCATTTAAACGTCCACTTGTCTGAATATGGAGGATAAGCTGAGATTCACCAACCCTACCTTGTCTTCGGCTATGATGGGCATGCCTAGATTATCCACGATTCGCAACTTTACCTTTAGCCTGCATCTTTGCAGATCCACGTATTCCGAACTGGTTCCCGGTATTCTAAATTCTATCACGGATCCGTCGGATATAGTAGGGAGAAATTCGATGTACTGAACTTCGTCCACGCTAGATTCTCTTAGTAGATACTATAACTTTAGGTCTTTTGAATTTCCTCACCGCTTTTCTGTACAAAGAATAAGTGGTCTGTTTACTCAACCATTTCTTGATGTCGCCCCTTGAAATAGCCTGACCCTGGTCTTTAACGTAATGGTACAATTTGTCGACTCCTCCGAAGGAAGTCGGTTTGCTCGGGTTTAAATAGATTTCTTTTAGATAATTCTCTTTCTCCGGGGTTAACATCGTCTTTTCTAGTGCATTAATAAGCTTTCCACTTTTGTCTCCAAGAATGACTTTTGCTCTCCCTCTTCGCTTTTTTGTTAGCTCCCTCTCCAGTTTGTAGTGAAGTCGGTGGTTGCCCAGGTGGCGGTGGCAGTGGCGGAGGTTGGTTCAAGTTTTCCAGATCTTGGGAATTTGATGGTTTTTCTTCTACAAGTTTTTCTGCTGCTTCTTCTTGTGGTTTTGTACTAGTATAAGGATTGATGCTCGATCTTTCAATATTGATCGATCATCCCACAGAACTGCCGATATCGACACATACTACCAGCATTTCAATATCGAAATAACATACACCAAACAGACAAAAACAAAAAAATGGTAATTTTACTGCTTAAACGCATATTTATTGTATAAAATCTTTAAAAGGCACATTTACAACTGAAACTAAACGGGGTCAAGTCTGGCGCCATCTTTGTTTACATTGCCAGTGACCTACTTCCTGTTTCACGGAAGAGATACAAAACCTGACAGCTAGTACACAGGAAAGCGCGAAAACTCTTGTTAAAGGTACGTTTTGTTCATTTTATTTAATTTTATATTGCAGAAATATATTTTTGGTGCATAAGTAGTATCTTTTGATAATTTCGTGAATTTATATGTGCACGTTTTCAAATAACCTGTATTATCGCCCACGGCTTACGTTAACGGTCCCGATATTGAAATATCGATCGATCCACAACCCTAAATTTTCATTCGATATCGATCCTCAACATGGCTCTCGATCCCTATACTATTTTGTACTAGTAGTCTCTGCCACCAACTGCTTTTCTGTTGACTCGGGTTGCACTGAGTGCTCTTTAGATTCTCTAGACAAGAATTGCTCGTATCTTTCGTGTGGTATCAAAACCAGCTTTTTCATTTTATCAAGGTTAAAAGTATGCCATTGAAATGAGAGAGGGTATTTAAGATTTGTTGCTTTTGCTTGGATATTAGCTTAGTTTTTCTCCCTAAGCTATGCCTTTTGTTCAAGAGTTTCCTAAATGTCAACCTCCTCTTGTACTTTTTTAGAAGCTATATTGTAGATATTGAACAAGATTTCTACCAAAGCCTCGGTTTGAGGTCTACTTATAGTGTTCAGGAGTGCTTTGGCTTGTTCAGGCTCACCGTTCAGTAACAAATTCACAAAATCTCTGTTTTTTGTTAATATCCTAGACATGTTTCCCCAATAGAAGCATTCTTGCTAATAAAACCCCTTTCAAGCTACTGATATACAATCATGGGAGCCTCGTTTGGAAAGACATTTGTCCTCAATCTATAGCTTTCCTCCCCCTTGGGAGACAAATCCACTACTAGATAGCAAAAAGGTTTGCTCACGGCACTCCTGGGTGTTTCTAGGATTTCTCATCAAGACAGTATTCAGATTCAGCGTCCTGGCACATTTGCCTTGGTAGTACAAATTTTGATTCAAATAAATCACGCTCAGGTTATTGTGATGACTCAGCTGGGTAAAAAGCTTTTCGGCCTCTTTGCTATTAGAGACCTCGTGCTGTAAGTCATTCAAGGGAAATTACGTAGTGGTGGCCATCAAAAATCTCTTTTATCTTATCAGGGTGAGGCATGCCCTGCACAAATTCTATGTCAAGATTTTTTTCCATCTCATCGAACAATTTAGTCCATATGGAATAGCAATATACTATTTTCTTGGGCGGTTCTTCGAACATGCTCTCTTTAGATTTCAAGAGGTTATATAGCCAGCTGGTTTTCCCACTACCCGTCATCCCATAGATGATCCAAGTGCAGGGAGATTGAAATTTAACCAAAGCCATGTCTGTCGTCTTTGATGACCAAAAAGCGAATAAATAGATTAGCGTTGTGACCAAAGTATATATGTGCAGGATTTATCGGACAGAGAGTGCTTTTCCTCAAATGACAAAGACAGTAAATGAAAAAAAACAAGAATATAGATACTCTGCTTTTAATGTGACATATATTATACAGCATTGGAAATGAAATATTTTTTAATATAGATGTACCCGCTCTTTGTGCGAGCCAAAAAAATTTAATTAATCCCCTACAAAAAGTTATTAAGAGTCACAAAACGAAGTTCACAAAGTCCAAAATGTCAGTTTTCAAAAGAGTTGGGAGCGCACTTCGTCCAAGGTCTTCTTTGGGGCATTGTAGTATTTCTGTTTCCTCTGAGGAGTCTCAGTCACACCAGATGGACAGCACACGGGGCAGCTGAAATAGTCCTCTTGATTGGTGTGGAATTCTCCACATTGGGTCACTCTGTTGGGCGTAGAGAAATCCTTTTCTATCAGCTTAAATGTGCCGAATACAACAAACCACTGAGCTCGCTTCAAGGAAATACCTTTTTTGGTTGTTATGTTGCTATTTTCAATCTCCTCGAACTGACGAATCTGCATGCATCAGTAAGGTAAATGGACGTAAGCATGAATATTTCTTCTCAAATCTACATTGCAATGCACATCATTGGCCTTTGTACAGACCTTTAACAAGGCTTGGGAGAGTTCATCTGCATGCTGTTTCAAAACCCTGTACATCTCGGATGACAAACAAATCCCCCCATCTTTGTGGATGAATATCAAAGCCAGTTCCTCTCCAAATGATTTAACTTCTAATATTTTAATTTAATATCTTATGCATCGATTTGGTACTCCATTTTTTTTTCAACGTTCACTGCAAACACTTTAAAGGGAAGTATATTTTAAGAAAGTTGCAATTTCAGACTTCCCACTGCTGTAGAGTGAGCTCGCAAGAAAAGCACCTTACTTTATCCGAAAATCCTGTGTAGTAAAAGCCAGCACCGACAGTGATTCGGGTCTCATTGGATGATGTTTTGGCCAATAAGTAAAGCTTTCCAATCTCTTGTCGTACCACATGTACTCTAGTGTGGCCCCCGCCTCCAAAGCTAAAACCTGTATGCTTTTTACCAAAACAGAGATAGGCCAGCCTGAGGAGTACCAACGCTATCCTCACTAAATATGCTAGGTTTCCAAACATTGTTTGAAAATTCTTTGTCCTGATTGGACAATGAAAAGCCGCTGGTGGTCATGTTGATCAGTCGAGCTCAAGATTGCAAATGAAGAAACAATGCTGGCGTCAGCATTATTTAAAAACCTTGTCAGCCAGGATCTGTCTAGACATTGTGCTGTTCAGCTTGGTGTTGCTTACTGAATCCCTTAAAAGTACCTCCTTCATTCAAATGGGATTTAAAGAGATTTATATGGTATTTAAAGAGATTTATAAACATTGACCATGCGGTGTGCCTTAGATCATGTGTATAAAAGATATATAAATTATTAAGCTTGTACCTTTTATAACATGCCTTTTACAAACACTTTGCTCTACTTAAAGTCTTAACTCAAAGCCCTAATTTTTTTTAAAAGTCCCTTAAATTATCCATTCTCCCCCCTTAACTATCATTTTATCTTAAACTCCTTAATTTTTAAGACCTTACTTAAAGCCTTAACTTTAAAAACCCCTAAATTTAAGAATAAACTTAAAGTCCTCAAGTTTTTTCCCTCCTCAAACCCGGTATAATATCCCCCCCCCTACTACTAATGATTATTTACAAGTAAGGTTTACAAGTCAAAATAAGAAATTGTGTCAAGATAATTTGGCACAATTTGATATTCAATTCAAATTGATATTTTACAATTATCCCGTGACCCAGAAGGCACACACCTTGAAAAGTCATTGATTTAGAGTTGAAAACAGGCCCTGACGTTGAAATCCACATTATAAAGTAATAAAGCTAAGTTAGTTTTCTGACATGAAGAAGTAGTGATATTTTGATCAGAAATCATGATGATTTGTGGTTGAAAAATTGACACTGACACAATTTCAACACCATTTCAAAGCTGGATTTCTGGCTGGAAAAAGTAGTGATACTTCATAAAAAAATCAATACTAAATCAAGTTAGGTTTTCTGACATGAAATCTTGGTCATGTTATTGAACAGAAAACAGGTTGAAATGTTGGGAAATGAATGATTTGTGATCGTTGATTGAAAATTCTTTTTCCAAAGGGAAATATAGTGATTAAGGCTGAATTTGTATGTGTTTGTAAAGCAAAGACTAATTTTTAAAGATTATAAAGATGCTAAAGATTATGTGTACATGTACTTGTACATTTTTATCCATTCTCCTTATTAATTTATAGCAACAACAAAACTGATGCACTCAAATATAATTTTTATAATTTATAACTAATTAAAAAAAACTTTTGAAGTCAAACTTATCTTAACCCTTTCATTGCGAGGGGGTATATATTCACGTGTGCATGAATATAAAAGAAACAAAACATTGTGACATACAATGTACGTCAAAATGCACATTGGATTAATGTAAGTCACAAAGCAACGAAATGGTTAAATAAAAAAAAGATAAATTCAAACTTATTCATCTAAACTTAGTAATTTGAATTTGTTTCTCAAATGCTCCCATGCTCAAATAACTAGTTTTGAGTTTGCAAGTTTACACTGAAAACTTCTCTATACAGAGAACCTAAGCAATAACATTTTATCACCACAACAGTCAGTTTGGGGGGTCCTGGTTTTTCTTATCTGTACCCTGCTGCACAGACCATTAGGCCTGTGACTAACAGTAATTAGATAACACAGCAGGGGTGGAGGTGGGGGTTTACCCTTGCTCAATTGCATGCATGGTGTTTACTTCTTTATGTCTGTTTTTTTGCGGTCAAAACTGACAACTAATTTAGGTGGGGAGTAAAGGGTGGAGTTCTACAAATGTGGCTTTTCTTGTGTTTTTTTTCAATTTATATGACAAAGTTGTGTGAGACACAAGCATCTGACGAACTGAGCATTGTGGCTTTGCTATATGATTATAGCTTCTTTATAATTACAATATAATTATAGCCAACTTAATAAAACATTTAAAAGAAAGTCATTGGATAAAACACTGAAGATATAAATAATGTCACAATTGTTTGTTTTTTACAAAGAAAAAAAAATTTTAAATTTTACAAAAAGAATTTCAATTGAAGACATTGAATAATACCAGTCCTATTAATAACATAAAAATGGATATCTAGTTGGAAAATATCTTGAGCAATTATATTTGAAAGCTGGTGCAAAATTATGTGTCATTACAATGTCAGAAATGGAATATTGAATACACAATGATTCATGAAAGCATGCCATCTTGGAAAGAATTAGTTACTTCAAAGTTGTTTCCAAAATGTAAAATATGCTTATGGATAGTTATTGTACAATATTATTTAAAAGCTGTAATTATTACACACAAGCTACAATGATTCAAAATAAAGAAGACAATGTAAGTAACCTGATTTTACCAATTGAATTCAACCCTTTTTCATACATTGGATCCAACCAAACCTGTTTGTAAAATCTACATGTATATTAACCAGATTTCACCCATAAATACAACCAGATTTCAAGAGTTGGTTTCAACATGATTTCACTGGTTGGAGCCAACCAAAAACGGTTTCCAAAATCTACACACATTTCAACGAGATTTCACCCATAGATTTCACTCAGATTTCAACAGTTGATTTCAACATGGTTTCATGTGTTGAATCCAACCAGAAACAGTTTGCAAAATCTACACGTATTTCAACTTGATTTTAACCAATGAATTGAACCAGATTTCAACAGCTGGTTTCAACATTGTTTCACCAGATGGATCTAACTAAATAATTATAGCCAACCTAATAAAACATTGAAAAGAAAGTCATTGGATAAAATACTGAAGATATAAATAATGTCACAATTATGTTTGTTTTTACAAAGAAAAAAAATACAAATTTATTTTAAAATTTCACAAAAAAAGAATTTTAATTGAAGACATTGAATAATACAGATCCTATTAATGACATAAAAATGGATATCTAGTTGGAAAATATGGATTTACATATCTGGACCAGTTATATATTTGAAAGCTGATGCAAAATTATGGTCATTACAGTATCATTAGAAATAGAATATTGAATATATAATGATTCATGAGAATCGTGTAGATTCTTGGATTTCTTGGAAAGAATTAATTAGTTTGAAGTTGTATCCAAATTGTAAAAATAAGTATATGGATAGTTATAGTATAATATTATTAAGAAGCTATAATTGTGACACACAAGCTACAATGATTCAAATAAATAAGACAGTGTGAAAAATGATTTGCAAAATCTACACGTATTTCAACCTGATTTCACCCATTTCATGAATTCAACCTGATTTCAATGTTGGTTTCAGCATGATTTCACCGGTTGGATCCAACTAAAACGGTTTGCAAAATCTACACGTATTTCAACCAGATTTCACCCATTAAATTCAACCAGATTTCAACCTTGGTTTCAACATGTCTTCACCGGTTGGACCCAACCAAAAACAGTTTGCAAAATCTACACGTATTTCAACCAGATTTTACCCATTGAATTTAACCTGATTTCAACATTAGTTTCAACACGATTTCACCAGATTGACCCAACCAAAAACGGTTTGCAAAATCTATAAGTATTTCAACCAGATTTCACCCATTCAATTCCACCAGATTTCAACGTTAGTTTCAACATGATTTCACCAGTTGGATCCAACTAAAACAGCTTGCAAAATCTGCACGTATTTCAACCAGATTTCAACGTTGGATTCAACCAGATTTCAAAGTTGTGTGCCTGCTGGGATCTTAGTATGTATTATTATCAGGAAATCCTATTTTAAGTTGACCTTATACTCCCAATAATAATAACTTTTGGTAACTTAAAATGGATCTATGGCTACTTAACCCTTTAGATGACAAACTATGTGGATCATCCAACTAAAATTGCATTTGAAAAAACTTATCATGTTTTCACATGTGCCGAAAATTTAAAGGCCTAGTAGCACCAAATTACACATCCTAATATTTTAGACTTAAAACATTGGACTAAACATTTTGTTTGGAAAAATGCCACTCTTTTGAAAAACGATCCAGTATTTGAGATTCTCCAGCTGATTTATTAACTCTAACTCCGTCATTTCCCCTGTTAAAAGCTGCCAAGGAGAAATATGTGTACTATGTATACTGTGTGCACAAGTCTGCTTGTACTGAGAATGCTTCAATTGTGTTTAGAAACATACAGTTTCAGTGTGGAATGTTTTTTTATCTCCCGCCTCGACCGAAGGCTGTGGTTGGGAAATTATAAAATGCCTTTGGTACGTGTGTGTCCGTGAGTCCCTCCGTTCTTCACGTTTTTACATACACCTTAATATATCATTCATTTCTAAAAATATCTTCACCAAATCTGCAGCAAATGCTTATGGCTATAAAACATTCCTGGGCAACATTTTGGCCTCATTTTGAAAAACAAAATGGCCGCCATAGGTAATTGTTTGAAAATCATAAAGGTGCACTAAATCTTGAAATATTCCAGCTAGCTTCATCCAATTTGCAGAAGAGCTATATGGATAGAAATGCTGGCCTGATAGTAATTTTGGCAGAGTTCAAAAACAAAATGGCCACCATATTACATGTTTAATGTCAAACAGGGTTATCCTATTAAAAAGGCCTTATATCTCCTGTAATATTGCTCCTAGAGGTTCGGAATATGAAACAACTTGTAGGAAGTGATGGACTGGAAATCTTTTCCAGTTGTTGAATTTGACATTTAACCCCTGCTTCAAGGTTAAATGGGGTTATCATACTAAAACATCCTTATTTCTCCCATATTATTGGTGCTATAGCTTCAGAATGTAAAGACAGAGCATGAAAAGTCCTCGTCTGCAAATATTTTGCCTTACTTTTGAAAAACAAAATGGCCGCCATAGCCAATTATTTCAAAATCCTTAAGATGCTCTAAAACTTGAAATATTGCAACCAAATTTGCACAAAAGTTATATGGCTAAAAAGTTAGTAATTTGGCCTAGTTTCGAAAACAAAATGGCTGTCGTACAACATGTTTAATGTTATATCATATTATCCGCTTCAGCAGTAGCCTTGTTTCCTTTGTATATGTAGATAATTTAGATAATCAAACTAGCTGACACCATTTATTATACACATGTCTGATGAAAATCTCTTTCAAAATTATTTGGTTCTGATGATGATAATGTAATAAGTAGCTCAATTAATTAAACAATGGAAATAATACATAACTTACCACATTGGAATGTACAGGAAAAAACCTTATAATTGTGAGCCATTTGTATCTGATTAGAGTTTTTACAGTGTCAAATCCCTACCTAGGGTAGTACACTGACCTATTTATGAATTACCAATGAAATAATTTAACATGTTGGAGCTTGAAGTAACCATCAAGGGTAGTATGGGTGGTCAGAGGTTTACAAGGAGTGTTTAAGTTCATTAACTAAGAGAATTTTAATATGAACCCATTATGTAAGAGGGATGAAGGTTGGTGTTTTGCTTCCCATACAACAGCCAGGGTCATATTGGGAGAGGTCCTCAGCATTGTCATTTGTAGGAGTTGAACCCACACAAACATGACAGTCTGTTATTAGATGTCAAACTTGCTAACCACTAGGCCATCAAGAACCTCTATTTTCACATGATATGCATATATCAACCTGAATGCTGGAACTAAGTGTGACTGAAAGAAACATGTAATAGGCTTTTTGAAACTGTCTGACCTGCACAAAAAAGATCAGCACTGTAGTGCTTAGCGGGCACTAGGCCAACATTTGATTCCAAAAGAAGAAATAATTTAATCATAGTTACATTTGACCTAATACTAACCTAAGCCTATGAGCTAAGGCTCTAGGTGAGAGACCTAGTTTTTATATCTCATTCAAAAAACGGCATAATATTTGTACAGACTTACAGTATTTTATAAATGGAGCTAGGGGTTTGAGTACAGCCTATGGGCAGGTCTAAATGTATTGGTACACTAAATTGATAATTTAATGTACCAGTAATATATATTTCACTGGTGTACAAAATTAATTAAGTTACAGAAATAACAATTACTCACTGTTTCCTTTTCAAAATATCCCGTATCAAAGTAAAATATATACCCTTGATGCCTTTCAGTTTCAGTCAAAATATGATTCTTACTTTTCACTAGTTTTGTACATGAAACAGAGAAAAGCCATTCGGAGAAAATCCATACAGAGAAAAGTAAAACAACTTTTTGACATCTGAGGAGAAAGCCCTACACAATTTTTGAGGCTGAGTATAAAAGCCGTTTTATATGGCTCATTGTACAAACATGTATTGTTTCAAAGTTACATATTTTTTAATATTTCAAAATTTTTATTGTTTTTAGTATTCATTTATAGCTTACACATTTCTTCCACTAGAAACAAACATATCAAAAGGAACAAATTTTTATATTCAAAATACAAATAACACATGAAAGAACACGTTCAATGTATTACAAATGCTAACACAGTAAACAAATCCCCATCTCCAGAAACAAATACAAAGTTCAATTGCTTGTGAATATTCTTGAATTAAAATATTTGGTGGCACTCCCATTTCCAGTTGAAGATTTTACTGCAATTTTTAACCCTCGGTAGCCATATTCTATTTGACCTGTTGTCATGTAAAGGTTGAGCAACGGCAGCCCACAGTAGGCTTTACTTTTTATCAAGTAATCTATTTTATTGTTCAAGAAAGTACATAGGGGAATTGGGATTGAAAATAACAGCATTGGGTAGTATGAAGAGCAACTGTAATACCCCTTTAAGTAATGATTTACTCTTCCAAAAGCAAATTACACATGATGTATAGAGCTTTCTCCATTATTTTAAAAATAGTGAGGGGACAAGGTGGCACAGTGCTAACCCACTCACCTCCTACCTCTGTGGTCGGCAATTCAAACCCCAAACCTGTGTTTGTGGACTAGATGGCAGTTTCTTAAAGGTGGTCAGCAGAACCGTGACCAACTGTATGTACTGGTTTCCTCTGCCTATAAAATATCCATCTAGATATAACCTATACAGTGTCCAAATAAATAAGTAAATAAAAAAATAGTGTATGGCTTTTCTACATAGGTATCAAACAGTGTAAGGATTTTCTCCTGTAGAGCTTTTTGGTTTAGGTTTTTTTCCCAGATTTCAACCAATAACTAAGGGGCTGACACATTAAACATATAAAAGTGAAATGTTTATCAAGTACACAACTCTCAGTTGTGTAGTTTTAATTATAACTAGGGTCTGTGCGTATTAGTTTAATAAATGAGACAAGGTTGTCCAGTAAATGCCACTAGGCAGTTGAGGTAATTCTGTGTTTAAAATTATTACCTGTATTAATTTTGTAAATTTTAGTCATAAATGTCTTGCATAGACATAAAAATAACTGCTGAAAATATATTTTATGAACAAAAATAAACTAGAATAATTTGTATGTCAAAAAACCAAAGCAAAAAATATAAATTAAATGCCGTGAATTAAAATGCCTGGAAGCTGGGGCAGTATTCACAAACATGGATCAAGCTGAGCAAAAAAATCAGTTCAGGGTCAGATCAGGATCAAGAAAATTGACGCAGATGATCTTTGTGTTAAGTCTGTGCTCACAAAGCAAAGATCAGCTAAGCCAAAAAATTGTAAAAAATTCACACAGAAATGCAAAACTTAATTACTTTTATATATTTTAAACTACTTATCATGCCTAAATTTTCACAAAATTTACATGAATATAAAATTGGTTCAATTTTTACAAAAGAATATTTTAAATATTTCCTGTTTAATCCAAAAGTGTAGACTCTGGCCACTTTTGATCCCGAATAAACAACAAAAAGTAATCCATTTAGGCATCAATATATGTATATTTCAACAGGGAAACAGGTGGTATAAAGTTATTAATTAACAATATGAAGGATATTTTTACTATATTTAGTTAATGCCAAAGCTATGAACTTGATCCAAAGTTGATTGAAATCTTGATCAAATTTTAGCCTATTAATTTAAACTTCTTTTTGAATACAAACTTGATCATGATCCATTTTTTTAGATCAACTTGAGTCAAAAATCAGATCAAGTTGAGCTTGATCCTTTTTGTGAAAATGTTCCCTGTAGTATAAGTATTTGATAATGACTAGAGCTAGAGATAGGACCTTCATGACCTACAGTTAAAAACAATATGATTTTTGTACTTCACATTATGAATTCCAAGAATAAAACTAGACCAAGGATGCATCGGTGGCCAGATGCAAGATGTATCCACCGGCAAAGGCAAAAGTAGCTGTCACTCAGCTATGCCACGAGCTAGAGGTCTGAAATTTTACTATGTTATAACTGACCCAAAGGTAGGTGAATAACAGTTTTGCACAAAATTCTCTAAATGCAATAGTTTTCAAGTTACAAGTGATTTTACTCATGATGGAAGTTAGTGAAAAGTCCGAAAATAGCTATTACTCACTTAGCTATTGAGATAGACACTCAAGTTACTCACCATGTTGTAGCTATGGAAAAAGTAGCTGAATAACATATTTTAACAAAGTGCTCTAAAAACTTTTCAAGTTATAATTGATTTAGTGCATGATTTCATTAATTTTAATGCATTAAAAATTATTAAAAAATTCATAAAAAAACTTTAGCATGTGAAAGCTCTCCAAAATGTAGGTGAATGAGTTATTTGAGAAATACTGGCTATCTGTAATACTTCTAGAGATAATTCGCATTTACTCATTTTGAGTAGGTGAATAATTAGCTACGGGTCTGAAACTTCACCAAGTGAAAGCTCTCCCAAAAGTAGGTGAATGAGTTATTTGAGAAAAATTGGCTATCTGCAATACTTTTAGAGATAATTTGCATGTAGAGTAAGAAATC
Organism: Sabellastarte sp. h YS-2021; assembly: GCA_964017235.1. Lineage (NCBI taxonomy): Eukaryota > Metazoa > Annelida > Polychaeta > Sabellida > Sabellidae > Sabellastarte > Sabellastarte sp. h YS-2021. The sequence goes on from OZ024927.1 coordinate 21,792,719, forward strand.
TAAAATTCGCCACATATTTGAAATTCGCCACATGTGGAAAGACTAATAAAATAAATGAATTGAGGTGAGATTTGTTAAGTGTAAAGTAAATTAAGGCTTTTTGAACTGGAACATACCAAGCTTAAGACAAAACATCTTTTTTTAAATAGAATTACGCAAGAATTTTAGAGGTGGCGAAATTTAGATTCCCGACAAATTTTAGATTCCCTACTCTACTCATTTTGAGTAGGTGAGTAATTACCTACGGGTCTGAAACTTCACCAAGTGAAAGCTCTCCCAAAAGTAGGCGAAGGAGTTATTTGAGAAAAATTGGGTATCCACAATACTTTTAGAGATAAATAGCATTTACTCATTTTGAGTATGCGAGTAATTAGGTACTGGTCTGAAACTTCACCAAGTGAAAGCTCTCCCAAAAGTAGGTGAATGAGTTATTCAAAAGTAGCTATTACTCACTTAGCTATTGAGATAGACGCCCAAGTTACTCACCATGTGGTAGCTATGAAAAAAGTAGCTGAATAACATTTTTTAACAAAGTGGTCTAAATGCAATACTTTTCAAGTTATAAGTAAGTAGCTACGGATCTGAAAATTCATTATTGGATAGCTCTTCAAAATGTATCTGAATGAGTTATTTGGGAAAAATTGGCTATCTGCAATACTTTTAGAGATAATTCGCATTTACTCCTTTTGAGTAGGTGAGTAATTATCTATGGGTCTGGAACTTCACCATGTGAAAGCTCTCCCAAAAGTAGATGAATGAGTTATTTGAGACAAATTGGCTATCCGCAATACTTTTAGAGATAATTCGCATTTACTCATTTTGAGTAGGTCAATAATTAGCTAGGGGTCTGAAACTTTACCAAGTAAAAGCTCTCCCAAAAGTAGGTGAATGAGTTATTTGAGAAAAATTGGGTATCCACAATACTTTTAGAGATAATTCGCATTTACTCATTTTGAGTAGGTGAGTAATTAGCTATGGGTCTGAAACTTCACAGAGTGAAAGCTCTCCCAAAAGTAGGTGAATGAGTTATTTGAGAGAAATTGGCTATCTGCAATACTTTTAGAGATAATTCGCATTTACTCATTTTGAGTAGGTGAGTAATTATGTATGGGTCTGAAACTTCACCATGTGAAAGCTCTCCCAAAAGTAGATGAATGAGTTATTTGAGAAAAATTGGCTATCTGCAATACTTTTAAGCGATAAGCCACCTGCCAAATATGAAAGAAATGTGGAAAGAAATGTGGACTGTAGGTCGCTAACAAGCAATATTCCACATTTTAGACATATTTGTCTACCACAAGCCTAATTTAGACATAAAGCTTACCAAAAAGATAGGGTGGCGAGTCCTCCACCATATCAAGCCACCTGGCAAATATGAAAGAAATGTGGACTGTAGGTCGCTAACAAGCAATATTCCACATTTTAGAAATTTTTGTCTACCACAGGCCTAATTTAGACATAAAACCTACCAAAAAGATAGGGTGGCGAGTCCTCCACCATATCAAGCCACCTGCCAAATATGAAAGAAATCTGGAAAGAAATGTGGACTGTAGGTCGCTAACAAGCAATATTCCACATTTTAGACATTTTTGTCTGCCACAGGCCTAATTTAGACATAAAGCCTACCAAAAAGATAGGGTGGCGAGTCCTCCACCATATCAAGCCACCTGTCAAATATGAAAGAAATCTGGAAGGAAATGTGGACTGTAGGTCGCTAACAAGAAATCTCTGCGGACGTGGATGACGACGCGGACGACGACGATGATGAATCCATAGTATCCCTGCTTCGCACCGGGGATACAATTACTGACTTTTTATCTAGTTAAAGGGCCAAGATGAAATTTTTTATTTAGATTTATCAACTCAGTATCTTGATAATCGGTATAGCTAAGTCAATCTATCAAATAAGTCGATAAATCAACCTTGGCATCATGATTTTTTGACTAAGTAACTTAATCAATTTACCTCTGGTACCAATAATAAAGGAGACATAGGGCACTGCAAGTAACAAGGACCATAGTTTAGGTAACATAATCAGGGAAAGATCTAGATTTATCAATCAACAAGTTTGGAGTTTATTACTAAACATCTAAGTTAAAATAACATTCAGCTGCAACAGTCATATTAGTACATTGATATCTTCCATAACATCTGTACATTTTAATGGGAACAACATATTTAACCATGTAAACAAAGACATAAAGAACACTGAATGAGCGTATATTTCCGCTAAGGCACATATAACTAGAAATTGCTCCAATTTGACTCAGTGTACTACAGGATGGGACATGGTGAAGTACAATGAAAATCTTGGTGATCTGGATCAGTTTCAAAATTTATTGAGAACAAAGGTGGACAAAGACCCATGTTCTGATTTTTTTTTCAGAAAGAACCAATCAGTAGTATTTGTGCAACCCTGAAAAAACAAGGCACATCATAATAAGTAATTGAGAAAAATTCGAATTTTTTTGTATCCAGATGGCGATCCAGAGCACTACCACATTTTAATGTAATTTATGTTGCACCAAGACTCATCTTCTGATTTTATTCATGATGATACACGTTGTAGTATTAGCGTATTCCTGCTAACATAGGGACAAATGATTATGAAAACAATACATCCTCAGAGGGGGTAATAAATTACTGTAATAGCTAAAATTCAACTCTACATAGCAGTCACCACAGTCAATGAAAACAGTGTTAAATTACTGTCACTATTTAAATATAGTAAAGCAATCCAATAGAAGGAACGAACTGTAATTATCCATGTTATGGATAAATTACTGTCTATTGTTTATGTTTCAATGCAAACTTCTCCTTCTTAGATGTTTACAAGACTGTTTCCTACAGATGTGAGATATCCATCAAGTTAGGCATCATCGTACCCATAAAGTGGCTGTTCTTGCTGCAAATGAATTGGTTAGTGATAATATTGACTACTGTAACTTTCTGTGCAGAGGTTTGTCAAGTTTTAATCTATGCCAGCTCCAGTGTTCACAGCATATTCTTCACACAGTCACAAATCACAGAAACTTTGGTTGTGTAACAACCGTTCTAAAGATACTTCACTGGCTGCCTGTTGGATACCACTGTGTGTTCAAAACTGTAACAGTGGTCTTCAGATTTCTACATGGTATGTCACCAACCTATTTTGAACCATTCTTGACTCTGATATGTTGCTCTACAGCACCAGGTGTCGTCACTTGACAAGACATACCTACCAGTTCCACTTTTTCACCCTTTGTAAACTCCCACCCTATTGCTGTAAATAAATGAGTGAGCAGCATTAATGAGTGTGTGTACCCAAAAACTTCTCTTTGATCATGTGACCTTGATAAAGGTCAAGGGTCAAATATTAACATGTTGAAAAAAATTCCAACACCTTACTTTGTGATTGGTAAGATTGTATATAAAGTTTTATTATCCACCACATGACGTATTTGCCCTAAATATAGGGAAATATAGACCGGGATGTATTTTTTTTGTATACACCAGCACCCCGGTACTATGGATAATGAGTGTGAATAACCTCCGGTTTTTCAACAATATCTCGGAAAGTATGTAACTTACAAGTATCTATTATATATCATTAGAAAGGTGTTCCATGCAGAAATAATTGAGATATTGCAAGTTAAAGATTGACGTTTTTATCTACACTGTTGCCTGTGCTTTTTGATAGCGTTTTTCACATTCTCTTTTTAAATATTCATCTTATTTCACCCATAATGCATACGAATGGTGGATAATAAAAGTAAAACATCCCTCATCAGACAAATACAGAAGAAAATATATCACTCATGAAGATTAACAATATAATACTCGTGCTGCTCACTCGTATAATATTGTCATCTTCATTCGTGATATATTTTTTCTGTATTTGTCATTCGGGAAATTTTCCTATTTAATATCAAGAATTATGTCCGATCTTACAAAAGAGCAGAAGGCCCTTCAAGAATTTTTTTATTTTTGTCTAGTTAGCATCTCAATGAATCCTTCAACCCTTGCTAGGTCATTCTGACATCTTATCTCAACTTGTGGCCTGGATTTTGTTTGTGGGTTGTGATGTCCCTGAAGACAAACCTACTTGTCATCATGAATGTCATCAAGAGGCACACATAAATTAAAAAAAAATCATCTATTATTCTAAATGAGTCATTTTGCCGAAATGTTGGATAACTTGTGCCCCAAGATAAAAGTTAGCCCTGTTGCATTCTGTCTTTTGGGATGATTATTTTAAAATTCATACAAAATAATGAATATAATAAAAGTATCCCTCATTAGACATATTCCAAAAATATATCACTCATAAAGATAAACAATATAACTGTGATGAGCACTCGTATATATTATTATCTTTATTTGTGACATTTTTGCAGGAAGTTTTTCTGATACAATCTTGATTTTTTGTTGAAATTAAAGGATTTAAAATATTGCAAGGCTGTGGTTTAGGGTAGCATTTTAACCCGAATTATAATATGAAAATAAAATGATTGATTTTGAATTATAAGGTAACATGTGACACAAAATTCAGTTCTTTCTTCAACTCAATGCAGTAATACCACTTCAGATGGATGGCACGTCTTGTAAACTTAAAAATGGTATGTTACTTGTAAAAATGGTGTCAGAAGTAACAATGTTATGAATTTTAAAAATTCAGCATGTTCAGCATGTTACTTCCCTTGTTTGCCATAATATATTACTCCAATATGATGGTCGAAATTAATGTTTCGCAGAAGTTTTATATGAATGTCCATTCTGGCCTAATTTATATGATTTAGATTTATACCTAGGTGTAATGTTTAAGCTTGACTACAGTTTCTCTGCTGTATTATTCAGTAGTCATCTAAAACTAAAATTTTGCAGCTGATCATGATCACACAACAACATATTTGTTATGATCCAAATTCTGTTGATGAGTTGATGAGTTTATCGTATACTTGACTAATCATGTTCATAGGTAGATATAAGATTTTCTCAAAGGGGGAGAATTGGGTTATCTGATCAAATAGCCATCATGAACCGTCATGAACAAATAAACATTAAATTGACTATATTAGCTTCTTAATAATATTACAATAAATAAGCCAATAAAAAGTTTATTCATTTCTGTTTATAAATCTGTGAAAATTATTTATTTTAAAATCATATTACAATTAGCTTTACAACTACAAATACAATTTCACATGATATATATTTATATATACTGATTTACATATTGTTTTGGACACAATAAGTCTTTTCATTAGAGAGTGGTTCATAACCTGCATTCATCTGGGATTCCTTCTTGCAAACCTGTCAACAATATCCTAATAGTCCAGTATGATGTCTTTGTGCACATATAACAGGATTGGTGTATTTAACCTATTCTGCAATGTTGTGGTTCTTTTGTCAGTTTTTATCATTTTCAGTGATCAGTGTGCTCTTTCTACACTAGCTGCAGAGACAGGGAGCACCAATGTCAGTTGCATCACCTGAAAAATTGATAGAAAAAATTTGACTATTTTGTTTTTTACCATGTAATGAATAGTACTAGTATCCTGAAGATCATGTGGTCTCATCAGTTTTCCCAGTACAGTTTCCAAAAACTAACTTCACGTTTGAAGGCCTTTTCATGACATATCAAGTTGGTAGAAAGTAAATATCTTCAATGTCATATCTGTTGATAAGGCATATTTGATATTTGTCAGAAGAAGATACACACCTTGTTGAGACATATTTGCTGAGTGGGTAAATCTTGTACTAAATTGTAAAACAGGTCGTCTATTTACTGTATGAAAAATGCATTCTTCCAGTATTCATGGTGAGAAAATAGTATATGCTTTTTTCTCACTCAACATTGTTTCTTTTTGCTTGTCTACTACACCTTCATGATACATAAAGTTTCTCTTAACCTGACATCAGTGGTTTGATATTGTGAAGCATTTTTTTTCAATCTCCACATACACATTATCCCTTATCATCTGCAACTGATTTCTCACAACACTGACATGTTTGTAAGTTGTCAGTATATCATGCTTGGTTCCTTATAATAGGGTGCTGATAGTTTCAGATAACCTGAGAAATACAAATTTGTGTGCAGTACAATCAGAAATTGTGATAATGTAATTTGGGTGAGTAGGCCATTTGCTTCTGACAGTGACTTTGAATCCCATTTAGCTGACTACTGTACAATCACCTAAAGACAGGTAACAATGGCATCATACTGATTCACAAAATCTTCCAATGCAGTGTGGCGCTCAACCCACCTTGTATCACGAAGGGTCTTTACTGTTTTACAGTTTTGTGTCCTTTATTTCCGTTACAGTAATTGTTTTGTTGTGACCAAATCTATGTTTTATTTTGTCATTCTTTTTCTGTTTAGATTACATTTAAATATTGATTTATTTTTGTTTTTAATCTATATATATAGTCATGTGTTTTATTTGTGTTTTTTTGTATATGTTTCTTTATATTTTTAGTCAATTTCTATGAATTTGTGACTGGGCCTTTTTGCCAATCATTATGTATTTGTATTTTGTTTTTGTTTTTGCTTGTTGTTGTTAATATTAGTTATTGTATTTATTATTTATCATTTAAGTGCAGTATAACACATAAGTGTTTTTGCACTTAAATTTTTACTACCTATCTATCTTGCCTAGCATTTCATAATGGAAGGTCAAATTAGTAACTTTTGGGTTGATTGTAAAGTTCATCTTTTCATATAAATAATTCAAAGATGTGTTTAAAGTTAGCAAGTCATTCCCATATGTTAGAAAGTTGTTACCCACAAGATACTAACTCATTCCCACCAGTTAGCAAAGTCATTACTACAATATACTAACTCATCCCCACAAGTTAGCAAAGTCATTACCACAAGATACTAAGTCAGTCCCACAAGTTAGCAAAGTCATTACCACAAAATTGAAAGTCGTTCCCACAAGTTATAAAGTCATTACCACAAGTTACTAACTCATTCCCCCAAGTTAGAGAGTCATTACCACAAGATACTAACTCGTTCCTACAAGTTAGAAAGTCGTTACCACAAGACACTAACTCGTTCTCACAAGATAGAAAGTCGTACCCACAAGTTAGAAAGTCATTATCACAAGATACTAACTCATTCTAACTCATTGGCTTTGATGCCAATATGCAGGCTATTTCTTTGTCTATGATACCTAACTTAGAGGCCACCCATCTACTGGCATACCATTCAAGTTTACATAAGCCAGTAGGTAGGCTTTTAGTGGCCTTCAGAGGTTGCATGTTGCCTATTACTTTACATGTCCAACTTTTATACCATTATGACTATCGGTTTAGCAATTTTAATGGTTATTCTTCTTAGTTACCTACCTAGTGACCTTCAGAGGTCACCTACTTATTATTACAGATATATTGCATTACTGTCTTTTAGAGGTGCCTGTTTTATGGCACTTTCCTTCATCTTTCTAAGATATTTTAGTGTGTTACATCTGTAATAATTGCTAATACTGCCAAGCTGTTAGTCGTCACTGTTATAAATATTATGGGTAATAAATATGTTTGCATATTATTGGTCCCTGGGAATGAGTAAAATAAGTGGTGGGAAAGTTATTAAATGGTGGGAAAGTTATTAAATGGTGTGAACGAGTTACTAAGTGGTGGGAATGAGATAGTAAGTGGTGGAACAAGTTAGTAAGTGGTGGGAACGACTTAATGAATGGTGGGAACGAGTAAGTAATTGGTGGGACCAACTTGATAAGTGGTGAGTATGAAATAAAACAAGGATTTGCTATCTTGTGGTAACCACTTAGTATCTTGTTCCGACAAGTTGGTACCTCATTCCCACAACTTAATATCTCACTACCACAACTTTCTAGCTTGTGGCAACGACTTGTTATCTTGTGGGAATGGCTTTCTATCTAGTGGTAACGACTTTCTAACTTGTGGGAATGACTTAGTGTCTTGTGGGAATGACTTAGCATCATGTGGAATGACTTTTTATCTTGTGGGAATGACTTTCTATCTTGTTGGAACAACTTACTATCTTGTGGGAATGACTTGCAAACTTGTGGGGATGACTTTCTATCTTGTTGGAACAACTTACTATCTTGTGGGAACGACTTAGTATCTTGTGGTAACAACTTGCTATCTCGTGGTAACAACTTGCTAACTTGTGGGAACGACTTGCTAACTTATGGGAATGACTTGCTAACTTATGGGAATGACTTGCTATATTGTGGTAATGGTAATGATTGCGGGGTTGTCCTCGATTGGTTTAAGTCTTATCTCTCAGACCGTGTTCAGTGCATTAAGATTGGGTCAATTTTATCTGATGCCAAAAAGTTATTGTATGGTGTGCCTCAAGGCTCTGTCCTGGGGCCAATCCTTTTTTCACTCTATACTACTCCACTGAGTAAAGTCATACAGAATCATCCTGGTATTAGTTTCCAGTTCTACGCTGATGACACACAATTGTATGTACACCTCACACATAAAAATGTTGCCTCGGCCCTTGATAAGCTGTCACACTGCCTTGAAGACGTAAAGAGATGGCTCTCTACAAATAAGCTCAAGCTAAATCCAGATAAGACCGAATTCATTGTGTTTGGCTCAAAGTCTCAGCGCGAAAAACTTAATCAGTCCTTCCCGGTCAACATACTTGGTAATCTCATATCACCAACAGATGCAGTTAGGAACCTTGGTGTCTGGTTTGATTCTGATTTCTCATTCTCTTGCCATGTTAGGAAGGTCTGCAAGGCTTGTTTTGCTCATGTCCGGGATCTTAAGCGACTCCGAGGACATCTGACACATGAAGCTACTCTTATGGCTGTCAATGCTCTGGTCGGAAGTCGACTAGATTACTGTAACTCTCTGTTCAGAGGTCTCTCAGCTCTAGATCTGCGCAAACTTCAATGTGTTCAAAATAGCCTGGCCAGAATTGTTGCCAACACCACCAAGTACTCACACATCACTCCAGTTAGAAAAGCACTACATTGGTTGCCAATTAAGTACCGTTCTATCTTTAAGACTGCCATGTTGGTATATAAGTTCCTACACAGTGGTAACCCCAAATACTTTGAACCCTTCCTCATTCCCAGACATAGTGCATATAACACTCGTCGAAGTCAATCTGATGGCATATTTCTTGAGGTTCCCCACTTTGGTTCAATTTTCAAGTCTCGAAAACATTTTGGACTCAGTTTTGCGTATGACGCACCTATGATTTGGAATGACCTTCCTGATGAGGTCCGCTCTGCAAACTCACTTGCCTCTTTCAGGTCAAAGTTGAAGTCATACCTCTTTGGAAAAGCATACCCACCCTAAATTTCCAATCTCCTTTCTGCTTTCTCCGCGGTGCTGACCCCTGCAATGTCTCTGGTTTTTGAATATTGAACAATGTTTTTGTGTGATGCGCCTTAGAGTCTGTCTTTTGACAGAGATTAAGCGCTATAAAAGTGCTATTAGAATTAGAATTAGAATTTGTTAACTTGTGGGAACGACTTAGTATCTTGTGGTAACAACTTGCTATCTTGTGGTAACAACTTGCTAACTTGTGGGAACGACTTACTATCTTGTGGTAATGATTTGTTAACTTGTGGGAACGACTTAGTATCTTGTGGTAACAACTTGCTATCTTGTGGTAACAACTTGCTAACTTGTGGGAACGACTTGCTATCTTGTGATAATGACTTGCTAACTTGTGGTAGCAACTTGCTATCTTGTGGTAATGACTTTCTACAGGAACAAGCAGAAGCAATACCTGAAAATTCACAAACCGTTGTCTGGGGGTATTACTTAAAACCCCACAAAATGAATTTTACTACAGATACATATTTGGTTAAGTTGTTTGAAATTTAAAAAGAGGCCTCACGGCCACTATCAACTCGTCTTCTAATTTCTCACTCTTTCATTGGTTTGCACTTTATGACCCCACTACACATCTTCCTTGACTTATAACAATATTCTGTGCTGCCAAATTATGCATGCATTTAGTATGGACCCATCACAAAGACGCCAAAAATTTAAAAGCTATTTTATTTTCATTTCTGATCGTCACTAAACACATATATTTCATAGATTATGGATGGTTATCTGTCTTTTTACTGATATTATTTTATAAAGTTGTTGCTGGGAGTCTATGTTGATTTACAATAATATTTCCTTGTATTGATATTTGCGGGTATTATCGCCCACTACCGGGAATTATCGTTCTACATCCCAGTTCTGTCACATTGTGTTTCTACTTTCCTTTCGCAACAAATTACTTGCACAACACCATACTCCAGAATTTCCATCTATTTTAGGTCCCAATAAGGCTTTCCTATATTTTTCAGGCCCCTCTAAGGTTTTTATTTTTTATTTTCTTTGTAGGGGCTCCAGTGGGGTAGTTAGGGTGCCTGTGAGACGCCCACAGGACGAAGATTGATTTGAGTTTAAGTTACTGAACCGACTGTAAAGCTTAATGGACACTAGCTATAAGGTCATTTTTATTTTAGACTCCCCACAGTCCTTTTGTGTATTAAGGCTCTGGAGTATGAGAAAATGTACCTTGTACGCTGTCTGGTATTCATCAGTCTTTTCCTCATCAGTACGTCCAACCATAAAGTACAGGTCAAGGGTTGTTTTGTGGGCTCCGTACTACCTCGATCTTTCAGACTGGCTAGTTCTGTTACAAATGCAAGATGCTTTCCCTCATCAGTGAAATCACGATCCCTCTGCGTTCTCTTGCTTTTATGTGGGGATATATCCCTAAATCCCGGACCTATTGTGATGGGGGTTGCTAACTGTCGGTCTGTAAGAAACAAGGCTCCAGTGATTTCTGACGTTGTGTTCAATCACTCACTGGACATATTATCACTGGTTGAAACTCATATTCGCCCGACTGATACCGATTGTCTGCTTCAATCCATCACACCACCATCTTATAAATTGTGTCAAAGACCTCGTGCACACGGCTCGGGTGGAGGAGTTGGCTTTCTCATAAATAGCAGCCTGTCTCATAGAATTGTGGATCATCCCACTTTGACCTACTTTGAATGTCTGGTAGTCAGTGTTGGATCGAATGCTCATTCTACACTGGTTGCTTGTGTTTATCGTCCTCCAGGTTCATGTTCCAATCCTTTTTATGATGAGTTTCACACTTTGGTTGAGTTCCTCGCATCTATGAATTCCTCCTTCATCATTTGTGGCGACTTTAATATTCATATTGACACAACATCAAGAGATAGTGTTAATTTCCTTAATACTCTTGACTCCTGCAATATTACTCAACATGTTCACTCTGCTACCCATCTTCATGGCCATACCCTAGATCTCATCCTTACTTCTGATAGTTCTCTGGTTTCAAATGTGGTTGACAGTGACTACATCTCCGACCATGCAATGATCAAATGTCAATTTGTAACTCCAACAACTGCTAAATCACAAGCTAACAGAGTGACTTACAGGAGATATCATAAAATAAACATGGACACTCTATGTAATGACTTGAGCAATTGCTCCTTTGTTGCTTGTCCGGGTGACACTGCGAAAAAACTGTATGATCAATACACTAATGATCTTTCCAACCTTCTGGACAAACATGCTCCAGAGGTTACTCGCTGTCTTGCCAAGGAGCCAGCAAAGTGGATATCAGATACCTACAAAAATGCCAAATCTATTTGACGACAGTTTGAACGCATCTGGCATAAAAATAAAACTCCTCTTAACCGTGCAAAGCTGCGCAAACAAATTGCCAGGTGTAATTCACTTGCCAATAAAGATAAAGCCACATATTACAGAGCTCTTGTTAATGAAAACGGTAATGACCCTAAAAAACTATGGCAAGCTTGCGTTCTGCCTTGCACCATATCCCTGACAAGGCTCTTCCATCAAATAGTTCACAAAAAAATTCAACTGAAACAGCTCTTTTGTCTATAAAGAATCAGATTCACCTATCTCTAGCCAGAGGTGAGGCCACAGCAGTGGTGCTGCTTGATCAATCTGCAGCGTTTGACACCATTGATCATGACAAACTCCTTGATTGCTTAAGAAAATGGTTCGGTGTCGGGGGTAGATGCCTTGACTGGTTCAAATCGTACCTTTCTGATCGTACTCTTCTGTCTCAGGCTAGAAAGCTTAAGTTTGGTGTACCACAAGGTTCAGTTCTTGGTCCTATTCTTTTTTCATTGTATACCACACCTTTGAGCAAAGTGATCTCTAAACATACAGATGTCAAATTTCACTTTTAATGCAGATGACACACAGCTGTTTATTTACCTCAAACACAAAAATGCAAAAATTGCCTTTGATCGGCTAGGAAACTATGGCTGTGTGCAAATAAATTAAAGCTGAATGCAGATAAGACCGACTTTATTATATTTGGTGCCAAGTCTCAACAAGAAAAGTTTAACCCATTCTTTCCAGTAAATATATTGGGCGAATCACTGATACCTTCAGATGTTGTTAAGAATTTGGGTGTCTGGTTTGACTCAGACTTTTCCTTCACCAAACATGTTAAAAATGTATGTAAACTATGTTTCATCCAGATGAGGGATCTTAGACAAATTCGACAGTACTTGACTCGTGATGCTGCTCTTACGGCTGCAAACGCACTTGTGGGCAGTAGGCTTGACTACTGTAACTCCTTGTTTAGGGGTCTATCTGTTGCTACCCTACGCAAGCTGCAATGCATTCAAAACAGTCTGGCCAGAATTGTTTGCAGAACTACATGTCTTTCTCACACCACTCCACTAAGAAAAGCCCTTCATTGGCTACCCATAAGGCACCGTTGCATCTTCAAGACTGCCTTGTTGGTATATAAATACCTACATACTAACTGTCCAAAATATTTCAGCCCATTTCTCAAAGTTAGACAATGTGCTATAATACTCGGTTGAGTCAATCTGATGGTATAATTCTACATGTTCCTCAATACCAACCACCTATTTACAAATCCACAAAGCAGTTTGGTCTAAGCTTTGCATATGATGCTCCCAAAATATGGAATGAACTCCCTGATAATGTACGATCTGCCACTTCCATTGCTTCCTTCAGAAAAAAACTTAAGGCATACCTATTCTGCCAAGCTTATCCTCCTTAGTATTTTCCACCTCATGCGGCGTTCTCCGTGATGTCGACCATAGCTATGGACAAGGACAATGATTTTTGTAACTATGCTTATGATGTTGCGCCTTAGAGTTTGTCACTTCGGCAGAGATTAAGCGCTATAAAAGTAGAATTGAATTGAATTAAATTATGGAGACTTGTTCTGGATCCCTGTATCTTTGAGGAGGACTGACGAAAGGGGTAGACTCCACCTTGTGTGAAAATATGAGCCAGTTTGAATATATAATATTCTGGTTATGAACACCCATAAACAGATGACAGACAGGTTCTAATACAATAGCCTCGACACTCCCCTTTAGGAATTGTGGATAATGAAGCATTTAACAATGATTTATAATTTAGCAGTAAAATAGTGTCATCCAAAACATGCATACCATGTCATGTACATAACACCCACTTCACACTACGGCTGGATAACTGGCGGATTTAGGCCTAAGACAAAATACCCCTGTCCTTCAACTACTGTATGACATCTGTATGCGAACTTGTGACACAGTAGCCAACTGCCCAATTCTTTGAGCGTCATACAGAACTTTTAAAATGTTTAAAATTTTCACCTCTGAAGCTGTATCCGTCATTTACCCTCAGCCAACATCTCTTTTCCGCCCTATCACCATCCCTTTATATGTCCCCGTCCGTCCATTTCAGTAGCCTGCCACAGATAAATTATTCATGCGGAAACTCAAGACATGGTTAGCTGTTTATATAATGTTGCGACCCTTTCTTATTTTTGTAGGATGTGTTTATCTGATGGCTACCAAAGGTGAGTTGAGGTTAATGGAGTTTGCCTCTTTGTGACCAATGTTTGTATACGGTCATCCCACTATTGCAGGTAGTTACACATTGTGTCTCATCAGTGGCTGCGCACGTAAAACCTTATGGATACCACAAATCTCAGAAGATAAGAGGTGTGTTGGGAGACGGTTCCCCTGCTGAGCAAAACTAGTAACCGCAGGATATACCACATGTTCTGTGAAAGGGGGGGTAAAATACATAACAAATTGGAAAAAATAGAATATTTACTGTTCTTATTTAATTGAAGAAGCAACTTTTGTAACATGTATTGATAATCATACTTTGACAAATTTTTTTTCTGCAACGGTTATTTTCTGTTACACATATGTAATTAACTAGATTTCTTTGCTTTTAGAATAAAATTATGACCAGTGCACAGTGACAACAACATAATATTGTGCCGATCTGATAACTTGGAACTGATATGACACAACAAATGTACAGGGTCAAAGTTAGGGCTTTACATACTGTTCAACAGGCAGGCTCATATTGGGACATGTCCTCAGCACTGTCATCCGATATGACACAGCAGAAATGATGCAATCTGATATAAAAACAATATCTACTTGGAAAACTTTAATCAGATCAATACATACACAGAGGCACTTCACTGAATGATAAGAATTTACTGGTCCCATTTAATTTTTTACCATTTCTGTTAATCTTTAAGAGGGCTTGTATCTGGACACATTTTTGATCAATGTGGTACACATGTAGAAGAAAGAATCAATTATGATCCTATATTTTGACACTTTTTGAACTTTAAACCTCTATATCTTGACTTTTGCTCAACATATTTTAATGTCTAATAGCTCATTAGATAGGTATGTCCCTTAGCTATTATGTACTAAAGTTTTATCCGAATCATTATGTTGAAAATATATGAAAATCATAATTGTATCATGGTAAGTAGTGCAACACCTGTGAATCAATTAATCAGCCTAATTTGCACTATATGAACCTTGGCTGTGCTGTGTGAGTTTTTAATGGACTTTCACACTTTACATGAACACTATATATAGAAACCTGAATTGATTTAGTATTGTACTATGTGAAATGAACATATTTGTCATAATATTGGTTTATACACATATATATTATATACATTATATACATATATCTGTAAAACTGATTTATTAGTTTGAAGTGTACTGTAAAGGTAAGACTAGCTGTTTAGATCAGGAATAAATATAGGTAAAGAGAAGAAGAAATATACTGCAGAAGCCATGAGAAAGGCCAAAAGGATGGCAGGAATATCAGTATATTGATCTGCTAAAGTATTGGGAATATCAAAGGACCTTCAAAACAACATTTAGAGGGCCAAGCCCCCAATAGCAGACCACTCCCTTCTACAGTTTTGTCCAAGAGAGATAAGGCCCAGCTAGTTTCTGTTGACAAATTTGTTGACAACAGTTGTAGATCTGCATCCCCAACTTTGTTGAGGGAAACTGCAACAAGATTGCTTAGTGAAAGGTTTAACATACATGTCAATGAATGTGATAAGGAATTACAGTCCTGGAAAGACACATATTTGTATTATGGTATGTGGGTGTTCCACTACACGACTAGCACTCCCGATTAAGGTTTTTGGGGGGTTGGTTTGAAATATTTGCTTAGTCCCAGACCTTCTCTAAGGGTCTGTTGTTGTCGGTTGGGGCCGTGTGAAAAATCAAACATGTTTGGTATTTCTCACGACTCCAACCGATTCATATTTCCCGCCGTCAACAAAATGTCCAGTCCCAGGCGTCCTCAGGCCTCCTCAGACCCAAATTTACACAGTCGTGTGTTGTCCCAGGCCGCCTGCGACCCTTAGTCCCAGACCTCCGTAGCTTAGTCCCAGGAGGCTGGATGTTAATCCCAGACTCAAATATGATGCGTATGAATTTCATGCATTTGAAAGTGGGTCAGTTACATTAGTCCCCGGAAGCCTCAGACCGTCTGCTGTGTCCTGGGACCCAAAAATCAAGGTCTGGGACTAAGCCCCAACTAAGGGTAACCGACCCTAACTGATCCAAACCGGCCTCCCCAGGACGCCTGGGACAGCACAAATTTAGTCTGCGATGGTCTGAGGATGCCCCAGGTGGCCTGGGACTAACAACCGATTAAGAACCAACTGTTTTCCGCACGTCAGAAATTAAAATGAGGCAATGGGCAGGTCTGGGACTATATAAGCGACCGCGCACACTTTATCATTGTTACTGACTGTTTGGCTACTGAGAGACGTGTGTCACTGATTTGTAGGGCTTTTCGGTTTTTATTTTATATATATTTTACTTGAGCTTAAGGCAAATTTCACAGTTAGGAGACACATTTTACTATTTTTTATTATTTTGTCGACTGGATTATGAGGAAAGAGAAAGGAGGGAAGAGAGGAAGGAAAAAGCTGGATGACAGGGAGAAGGAAAGTCAAGCAGAGGAAAGAGTAGAAGTTACAGAGGAGTTGCCTGAGAGGAGAGAGGAGGAGGAGATTGAGGAACGTCCAGCTATTGAGGAAGCTGTGGAGCCAGAAGAAGAGAGGTGTAAAGAAGATGTAGAATGCCATTCTTCAGCCAAGAGAGCCAGGGTGTGTGCAACTTTTACAGACAGTCAGGAAATTTCCATTGTGGAATTTGTAAAGTGGCACCCAGAACTGTATGACAAGGAACATCCACGTTTCCATGACAGGACCAGAAGAGTGGCTCTCTGGGCAGAAATATCTGCAGAACTCAAGCTCTAGCCCTTTGATGTGAGACGTCGGTTCGAGTCCTAGCGAACCCATTATGGAAAGCTGTCTAAGCTCCAATCTGGCCAAGCCCCGAGGGAGATGACCAAGAGACAGTCCTGGGTCTACCAACAGATGGGTTTTCTTAAAACCCACATCAGAAGAAAGGGGGCCAACAGAAGTTCAGGTTTTGAGGCCAGTCCAAATACCAGCAGGCAGGACGAATCACGTGGGTCAACTACTGACACAGAACACCTCGAGTCCAGTGTCCTGAAGGAGAGGAGTCAGTCCATCATTACATCAACACCCGTTTCAACTACAGACTACAAGATTCTCGAACACTTTGAGCAGATGAGGACACTTATCTCAGGTTTTCTGCATCAGAAGTCAGACAGGCAGCCCTTCTTTGACTACGTGGCATCAGAGGCCGAAAAGATGACTCAAGAAGAATTTGAAGAATTAAAGGGCAAGATATTTAGAGACATCAAAACTATTAAGCGTAACCGCAGATGTCAGCCATTGCCCAGAAGATCAGCCACTGTTACCACGGAGTCCCAGAGGGTCGGCCTACTGCCAACAACCACTCCACAGGCGTCTAGTTCCACTCAAGCAACAGCTAGCAGCAGTTTTGTGTACTATACACCAAGCCCCATTGGCTTCAGCAACCCGACATCTGTCCTAACTGTACAGGACGAAGGGAGCAGACACAATCTGAGTGGAATCTTAAGCCAGCTACCAGATCTGACATCAACACAGATCGTCGAGCAGCCTCAGCCGCTCTTTACTATCACCACTTCAGCACCGCCTCAACAGCAGCAGCAGCCTCCTCAGTAGCCATCCAGTCAGGGCAGGTCTTTGACCTGCCAGGCCCTTTTCAGGGCCACCAATTCTTCCAAAAACAATTATTCAGCTGCAAGTTATTCCAATTCCCCTCCCAAAACAAAAAAGTTCAGTACAAATACTTATCACAAGAAAAAAAATTAAAGTTCAACACCTACACCACCCCAAACATGAAATAAATAACCCAGGGTACCACACATTACAAAAAAGGCCACATAAAAAAAATTAAAAATAACTCCCAATATGGCCATTAATCAGCCCATTTTTAGATTGAAATCCATGAGATAGTTTAAAATCTGTAATTGAAAAGTCCAACACTTACACCTTCCCTAGAGTTAAAAGGCATTATCACATACTTACCAACCCACAAACAGACAAACCCAATACCAAACATAACTCCCAAATAACAAACCCAGTACCAAACCTAACAGCCCACTACCAAAAACAAACCCAACACCAGTAACCACCAACCAAGAAACACACAAACCCAAAAGTAAATAGAACCCATGCAAATGAACTGACAAACTATTTTAACTTTTATTTTAATTTTAAACTATTTTTAACTACAAACTAACACAATCCCCCATTATTGAAAACAAAACTAGTTCCATGGTTATATTTTCCACATTTTTGTGAATAGAAGTGAAGATTTAAAATTGAAGATTTCCATAAAAACATTTCTGCTACAAATAAATTTCCAAGGCATGAACAAAAAAAATTGGTGAAATTAGGATGTGGATTTCAAAATATATAAAAAAATAATTCAATTTAGGATATTATGTGTGACTTTGTGTTTGGCTTTTGTTTAACACTGGGTTTGTCTGTTTGTTGGGTGAGTAAGTTGTGTTTGTCTGTTTGTCCGTCTTTACAAGTTATGTTTGGCATGGGGTTTGTCTGTTTGTCTGTCTGAACAAGTTATGTTTGGCATGGGGTTTGTCTGTTTGTCCGTCTGAACAAGTTATGTTTGGCTTGGAGTTTGTCCGTCTGTAGCAAGCATGGCTGATTAATTGTTTTTGGAATATTTGGTAGTCCTGAAAAGGACTGTTATAGTTAGTCCTGAAAAGGACTGTTATAGTTAGTCCTGAAAAGGACTGTTTACTGCAACAGGACTTATATTCTGCCATCTTGCCAGGCCACTGCTCCCTCATTGTTGAAGTAGTCCTTCAGGTAATCCGTCTGTCTTTTGGCCTCTCTAGCAGGGTTTCTGTCTTGGCCACCACCAGCAACACCACCAATCAATCCACAAGCATTCTCAACAACTCTCCTGCCCCTTGATATTCTATAGTTGGCAATCCTTTCCTCTCTTGTTAACAGCCTTCTGCCATAGGGTTTCATGAGCCAGGTCTTCAGGGCAAAGGCATCGTCTGCCAGAATGAAGTAGGGGACATCTCTACCACCCTGTGTAATAGGAGCTTCAATCCTCCTCTTCAGCTGAGAGGCATTAAATATCTGGGCATCTGAGCAAGATCCAGCTGTACCCACATCCACCCATCTGAACTTGTACTGTCCATCTACCAGGGCCAACATGACAATGGAAAAGAACCCCTTGTAGTTGTGGTAGAGGGCTCCAGAGTTCTTGGGTTTCTTCAGGGCCACATGCTTCCCATCCAGGGCTCCCAGGGCATGTGGAACATTCCACCTGATCCTGAATTCCCTTTCCAGTTCTTTCCACTCATCTGGAGTAGTAGGACATTTGAGGTACTCTCTGGTGAACTCATCCTGGATGGCCCTGCTGACCTCTGGTAAAAACTTGGAAATGGTGTGGTTGTATGGCTGGAGAGATAAGATGGAAGTGATGAATGTAGAAATAATAAAATACACTAAATATGCTGTCAACTGAATAACAAAAACTTATTATTTCTGCACAAACCATAAATATCCTATGATGACATATCTTACAGATAAATTGACCTTTAAGCATAATTGTTACACTAGATTGATCCTTGCTATATTAAGCCCTACAAATCTTCATTAGGAGGTGATGACCTGCATTCACTCTGCAAAACCATCTCCTGATGAAAGTGATCGTTGTGTATGTGACTGTAACTACTTGATTTATAACTTGTATCAAATGCTATATTTTTAATATTGATGAATTAAATGTGATTGTACACTTTGTTTTCTTTATAAAGGCCCTTGAACAAGTGTTCACACATTGAAGAATCAAACCCCACTTGAGTTTACCATTAAAAACTCATACAGCACAGCCAAGGTTCAAATAGTGCAAATTAGGCTCATTAATTTATTCACAAGTGTTGCACTACTTGCCATGATAACATTATGATTTTTATATATTTTCAACATAATGATTCAGATAAAACTTTAGCCCATAATAGCTAAGAGACATACCTATCTAATGAGCTATTGGACGTTAAAATATGTTAAGCAAAAGTCAAGCTATAGAGGTTTAAAGTTCAAAAAGTGTCAAAATATAGGATCATAATTGATTCTTTCTTCTACCATATTAGTGCATGTTTTCTACCTAAGCTAAGATGATGATGAAATTTTCACAGTGGCTCAAGTAACAGATGATTAAATATTTTGTGGTGATTTTGATCACCATCTGGATACAGCATTTTAATTTTTTTAATCATTGTACTCACAAGAAAAACTGGAGCTGTTGGGCATTGGTGTGCGCCCTCCAAGTGCTTTTGATCTGTTGGTTTTGTCTGCTGTTTAATGTTCATTCTGATCAAGTCATTCTTTGTTTACTCTTTGGAATGGATGAATACTTATAAATTTTTTTTTATATTCAAGACATGTTAAGTGTTTCAATAATTCCCGTAGAATAAAATAAACACAGTCATATTGATTCTTTTTATTTGCTTTCAAAGTTGATTTATGACAGTCCACTGTTAGTAATTTCAAATTATAGAAAATTAGTATTACATATATTCAATTAAAACGTCAATTCTAATCACATGTATTTAACAGTGTAGAATATGAAATATAGTACAAAAAATAGCAATCTTCTCTTCATAAATGTTAAATTTTCGTCAGTGAAAACGGTAAATATAAAAAGAAAATGTAAATATTAAGAATATGTAACATAAAAAAATATCTATGGAATGCTTCATTTTTCTCCCTAGGATGCATTATTTTTCTGTGTGATGCTAAGGTTGATGGGTTTAATATTTCCTCGTACACCTGATTATATATAATATCACTGAAAACTATCTTTGCCAACAGCATTAGATGGTAATATGCTATTTAAATGTGAGCAATCTAAATGAAACATTCTGTTATATTAATGGGAAAATGAAAGTGAACAACACCAGACAATCTAATGTAATCTAATTTGAATAAGGAAAACATAAATCTTATTTATTTGCACAATGAATACAGGGGCCGGATTCACGAAAGGTCTCAAGGCTTAGTCAAATCTCAACTGAGATTTTTCTCAAATCTGAGATTTTTGTCTCAGCTGAGATTCTGCTCAGGTTGAGATTCACGAAAGGAATATTAGCTGAGACCAAAATCTCAGATATTTTGTGTCTGGACCAATCAAAGTTGATGTAACATTCTGTTGAGATCAGTGGAAGGCATACACATTTATATTTTACAGCCGTACCACATGTACTGGTACTGGCATACAAACTAACTGATTGAAAGAGCAAAAAAAAAACATTCATGTAATTTTGTCATGTAAATGTGTTACTTTGTTTTCATACAAACTCTTAGAATATAATCATGTTTTTGTGTTAAAAGTTATAAATATGTCATACTTGGCAATTTTCATTTTGTTTTATGACTTTTTGTTACATATACTCCATTTTATGAAAATTTAAGTCACCCACTTGGCAGTCTTAGAATTTAGACCAAATCTGAGCAAAATCGCAGCCTGGGGTCTTTTGTGAATCCCAGCTGAGCAAAAAGTCTCAAATCAGAGAAAAATCTAAGGAAAATCTTAGATTTGAGACAAAAATCTCAGATTTGAGACTTAAGACCTTTCGTGAATCTGGGCCCTGGACACTAGCATTTGAAAATAAATATCACAAAAATGGATTTTTCAAGCCAGCATTTTTATGTTTTTATGGGTTGATACTTTTATTCAATGACAATATTAGTAACATTACATTTCTATTACAACATTATGACAAAGTTGTCATAACTATAACACCAGCACGACGTTATTGTCATTTTATCTGTTGTCACATGTGAATTAACACATGTAAAAATGTAAATTATGTAAACATCACATCAGAAAATGTTTTTGAGGGAGAAACATAACCATGAAGAATTGAAATATTAAGAAAGTCTCAAATGTTTTTTGTATTTCACTCTGAAATGCTGTAGCACTTGGATGAACAGCTAGATCAGCAACGGGTGCAACAAACAAATGTTTATAAACATACAGGAACTATAACCAATGTACATGTACCGGTTTGTAGTTTCAAAAAATTAACCTGTCTCAAAAGTGTACTTTATGATGCAGATAGTATCATTTATGACAATATTACATTATTAATATTATTATTATTTATTATCATTGTTACATACAGCAGTCACATACAGCACAATGTAATACACAGGAAATAGAAAAAATTATTATTGAGTCCTCTAATGGCCTTAAATGTCCCCACTTTAACAAAAGCACAATAACAGATAGAGGTTATTGCATTAAACATTGCAATTGCTGCCGTTGTAACTTAATACAATCAATATAAAGTGGCAATTGTTTTGCCTTCAACAACATTGCTTGAATATTTAACATCACAAAGTTATGTTTTGGGGTACGTTTATTTCTCTTTGCTCACAATTACTCTAAAGTAAAGAACAGATCTTTACCATTTTTATATGGGTAGAGCTGATTGATTACATTTTGGGTAAGATCCATTTGAAAAAAAATAAGACGAATGAAAATAATGGAATAAAATGTCAATACTGCAGGGATGCAAAGCCAATGAAAAAAATTAATGAAAAGACAAATGTCATAAGTGTGATTAAAATGTCAGAATTTGTAAGAATGTTTGAAAGTACCCCGCAGTTGTATTACAGCAGTTGCTAATCTAACAGTACACAAAGCTTTTATAAAAACCTCTCCATTCTAGCTTACAAAGACTCATCATTTTGATATGTCTGAGCAAACATACAAATGAAAATAGGACAGGTTATGTCAAGTTTAATAGTTCCATGGATTTTTTTCATGAAGCTTAGACAAAAGTCAAATTTTGGTTGCAAAAACGCTCAAAATGTTACTGTTTAATTAAGCATATACTTTGTCTTTATAAGTTAAGCCAACTTATAATCACAAAGCCACAATGTAATTCTTAGTTAACGTGAATCTTATCTTATCTCAAAATGTTATAATCTGTTTGTTATGGGGAAAACGACAATTCCGAGAAACTCTGATAATTACAGGGTTAGATAAAATGTTATCAATACCAATATATCCCCAAGTACCAAGCATAATGGGTTAAGTTTGTTGAGTTTTATAATTAAACTATTTGAATATTAAACAGAGGATTCATCTGTGACGCTAGATTCCAATGTCACCATGTGTCTAATATGTCAAAAGACAGACTCTAAGGAGCAATAACCACAAAACAAGACCAAAAAATCATAGACCAGAGCATAAGGGGGTGGGAGTCTGCACCACAGAGACAGTTGGAAAAATAAAATAAACCTAGAGTGGGTAGGCATTTGTGAAGAGAAAAGCTTTCAGTTTCTTCCTAAACGATAGAAGAGATGCGGCAGAGTAGATATCATTCAGCAACACATTCCATGCCTTGGGAGCATAAAGGGCAAAACTAAAGCCAGATTCCTTTGTTGACTTATGAACAGATGGAACAATCTGTAGCACAAGTTCACCCTCCATCTGGCTACTCCTGTAGCATTATATAAACTTTTTCCGGGATTTAAAGCTCTGAAATATTTAGGATAACCAATATGAAGGAACTTATAGACTATTGTAGCTGTTTTAAAAACTGACTGTTTTTGAACATGGAACCAGTGGAACCTTTAAGTACCAATGATATATGTGAATATCTGGTTGTGGTGGTCCTAGCTTATTTCTTTTAGACAGTTTGGAGATTCCTAACATTTAAAAAATGATATCGAGACGCCTTTCACTGATGTATTTCATGTCTATCAGTGTTCAACATAAAAGAAGGTAGCACTGCCCCTCAGGTGTTGGGTTAAATTCCTGACCTGCAGCGGGTGAGAAACTTGCTGGTGTCTAATGAATTTAGGTACATTATCTTGAACAAGTAGAATCCACTGATAACCTGGATAAGATAACCTCATTTTCAATGAATATCTAACCAATAGTATTTGTGTAATCCAGCTAACAAGCAAACAAATATACAAACAGACAAACTGACATAAATTTAATACTTCCTTAGCGGAGGTAACAAATCAATGTATTAATGCTAAAGTAGATGTACAACATACACAAATATAATGTGACATCTTTGGTATAGACTGTTTGCAGCCAATTCACACTAATATTATTTTACTCAACACTTCCAAAACAAGTCTGTTTAAAACAAAGGAACAACCACTGGTGTGATCTTGCCAAAATCTTACATTGGTGGAGAGGACTGGTTTTCACTCCACTTTTGTTTGGCAGGCCAGTTATCCTGGCCATTCCTTTTGTACAAGGTCAGTACAATGTTGCCACCAGGACCGTCATGATCCATCTAAAAAAATACAATTAATAAAGTGAAAGAAATTTTGTCTTCTTAAGAGCAACATTTTTTGTGTTTATGTGAAATCACCATAATGGTAATTAGAGCAACGACACTCGATACCTTCTTCAAATATGTTAGGTTGCTGGGGGTGGGGGTGGTGGGGGTATTTACCATAAAATATTGATGAACACAGTGCAACCTGCTATTGTAATTGCTACAAGAATACTGAATTCTGTAAAAAATGCGTAATATCATCATCATAGCACTGATGATATTTATCACAAACAGACAAAGTAGACTTAAACCCCAAATGAATTAAAGGTCATATGTTACCCCTACATATTTGTCTATAAAAGGATGTTGTGGCATTTTGAGGACATTTGTCAAAGCAGATTAGTTTGTAAAATGTAACGCTACAATCAACTGTTGGTCATCAAATTTAATTTCCATTGTTTAGAATATAAATATTTTAGGGCTTCATATTGCTGACCCAATCATTCAACTTTGCCCCCCGGGTCTCTTGGAAGTGCTCAGTAATGTTTTTGTTGTACAGCCTTTGGAGTGGAATTGGCATATTTAGCCACTCTGCAGGTAATCTAATCTAACAAGATTTTATTGTGTTAAATCTCTGTACAAGCATTTTCTTACAGAAAAAAATTTTTTTTTCCATAAATATTCTTCTTAAGCCATGACTGGATGAAAACAAGATCTGTACGTTATCCCCTGAGAGTGGGGTCACTTCAGTTTGTTCCAAGGTCTTGAATAAAGAGCCTATACAGCATAGCTCTCTCCATTAATGTCTTTATTACTTTGTACCTTGTTTCAATAACATATTCAGCAATATGCACAATATTTTTCTTTAAAACAAAAAAAAAAAATGAAAAACAAATAAAACTTGGGATAAAATCGATTTGATTCTATTCATTTATAAATTGTTGGGTAAGCTATGTCAAAGGCCACATTACTTTGATTTTTTAAAAATTTTTTACATTGCAACTTACTGCTACCTCAAATTGAGTAACAGAAAAGGATGCTAGAAATTGTTTGTTAAGTTTGCGATATTCAAGTCTTAAGTGTTCATGCACTTGAGTTTTAGTTTCTCCAAACTAGATGAGACAACTCTATGCAATTTCTGTTATTTACTTGTTTTGAAAAAATAATTAAAAATGAAATAAAAATGATTGATACTACAAAAGGAACTATTTCATATGACACTGAAGTATTCAACTGATTCAGAAACCATGGGAAATAACACCATTCTTCAAGATGTAATTGTTGCCATGCATACATATCTCAGTTATCAACAATGATGAATAATGATAGAAATTATTTATGATAAAGGAACCATGTGCTGTGTTTCACTGGGGTTTTTCCTCATCTTTTTTGATGCATAGAATGGCTGTTATAATGTTTCCCAATTCTCCTGTCGAAGTTGCAGTGATGGAAATTGCTTTCAATATGCAGTATTCGTGACCAAATTAATCAAAGTCTAAAACAACTGTAACAACATTTCTCCAGTGGAAAATTTAAATTTTAACAATACTTGTGGCTTTTATATTAAAGCCAATTGCTATCAAACTGTCTGTACTGTATTTTTATTTGTCGCTATTTTCTGTTATAAAGATGCGAAGGCTGATACTGAGGGTTTTTGTAACTTGGTATTGCTTGTAATGAAGTCTCATGGGGTCTAGGGATGATATGCTTGCTACAGAAGATAGCCATATTTTCTGATTCCGTTTGTAAAAATATGGTCTGTGTCTCTGCTTTGCCAAGCCTTGTACGTGAACTGTGTGTTAACCAGCACCACAAAAACGAAATGCAAGAAAACTACTTATGTTTGCATAAAGATGCAGGGTTTATAGGCTGTCATTGTAAGACATTGCAGTAACATATGAGTTTGACTTCCCACACTTTGTTCAGTTGCTATTAATGATTATAAATATGATAAGCTTTATGATACTGAGTCATAGAAAAACTGTTATATGCAAAAATATTATGTTAGGTGTTGTAGGTGTCTGCTCACCTTTTTGGTACATTTCAGTTTATCAATTAAACGGGTGAGAGTCAATTCTTCTTCCAGAACACCATTTACCTTTACCGCCAGTTTCTCAGACCTGTTCAACAAATAGCCTTTTAAAACAATTTTAACTGAATTGTTGTTTTACATCCTTTCAATGGCTAAGTTCACACCAGGACAACCCTCTAAGTATGCCGTATATTGTCACCAGATGGATTTGAACCTGTGACCATAGAGATGAGAGTGATCATTTGACAAACTTAATAATTCAGATGGTTAGTATATTTAAGAAGGTGTTTTATTGAATGGGTTACATTTTACTTCATTGTTTGAAATTTATATACCACTTGTTGAATAAATTGCCAAGGAGAAGAAACTCAGTTCAGTGTTGGACTTTAATCATCAGACTGGAAATTTCCATGAGGTGTTCAGTTTAGCAATTCAATCAGACTACAGAGGAAGTAGATTATTTATTTATTTGGAGTTTTATGTCACTTTCAACACAAAACAAGTCATATCATGGCGGGTAGTTTTGTTGGCAGAGGACACATACAGTTTGTCAAGGTTCTGTACTGTAAACTGCCAACCCTCAGTATTCAACTACCAACTTTCCAACATAAGGTCTGGTGGTTGAACCACCAACCTCAGAGGTGGGAGGCGAGTGTGTTACCGCTGCGCCACCATGGACCCTCAGAGGAAGTAAAATGGAAAAACTTCCCACATGACACACATGAAAAAAAAACATGAATAAAAATATCTAAAGTGGTAAACTGTCATGTAGGAAGCTTTCTGAATGTACTTCCTCTTTATGATTTGTGTATTTACAACATTGCACACCAATCAGACAATCTGTCCTGGGCCGGTATTCATGAAAGGTCTTAGGCTTAGCCAAGGGCTCAACTTTAAGACTGGTTGGTAGTGGGCCTAAATTTTGTAAAGAGGGCTTAAATATGGCCGCCATAGCCTTTTCCCTTTTCTCCACTTCAAAATTTGAAATGGCTGTAAATAAAGTATAATTATACAGAACACCTCACTAAAGCAGTCTTTGGGAGTTTATGTGTGGTAACAATGTTTTCCATTTCAAAACAGCACTTTTCCTTTGATAAAATGCATTAAATGAATGATATATATCACCAATAGTTTAGTTTGAATAGAAAAGAAAGGTCACATGACACATAAAACCACTGTGGTTATATGATAATCTTGGACTTAGCTAAGTCCCTTTTTGTGAATACTGATTTAAGACAAAATTTAGCTAAGACAAAAGTCTCAACTTTAAGACCACTTTTAAGCCTAAGACCTGGCTAAGTCTAAGACCCTTCGTGAATACCGGCCCTGAAAACCAGCAGACACCAGTAAGCAACAACCAATTTACCCAATTTAGGTTTGGCCAGGAATTGAACCCAGGGTGTGATAAGTGGTGGGCGAGTGTGTTACCCACTACACCACTGTGACACTATTTTCATATTAATACATTACATTTGTTGATATTATTAGATTCTTTCATCATTTCAAATAAAGTATTTACAATGTTAAATATTTATGATATTCTCTTAAAGGAATTCTATTGTACAAGCTTGACCTACTTCAAGCAAATACCTAATTCACACACTTAAATATTAATTGATGTCTTACACTTTGATATGAGACTATGGAATGTTTGATTAGTAAATAATAACTCTAATACTAATATCTACAATGCCATAATACAAACAATGTACTCACAGACTTCCTGGAAATAATACTTCTATATTGTGACTTTCATCAAGGACCTTAAAACGTAAACGAATCATAGCTTTCGTCCTACACAGAGAATCAATCTGCCCTGAATAATAATAATAATAATAATATACAACTTCACATGTTTTTTTTAAAAATATAAGGACATTTAAAACTGTGCCTGAATGACAATTAAAGGTATATTTATTGAAGCATACACACATTTCGACATACGTTTTACAAAATACATGTTGTTATATCCATGCATATGTTGCAATTTCCATAACATGTAATTTGTCAATATAAAAAAAGGCTTCAAATATGGACATAAATTCCATTTGTGGATTTTACATCCGTTTCAACAGATGGAAGACATGTCAGGGCAGATTTTTATGAGTTGTATTCAAACCCACGATCAGAGAGACGTGAGTCAAGTGAGTAAATTCCTCACTTTTAACCTCTGAGTCAGTGCAGCAAAACCATAAAGAAAGCCATTTTAAATAATACATACACTGGCAAAAATATACCAGAAATAAATATTAATACTTGCACATAAAAATGTCTTATTCAATAAATACACTGAATTAAAATAGTTGGTGTTTTATTATAAAACAAAATAAATAAAATAAATAGAATGAAATAAATATAAATCAAACAGGAGCGAAATTATGTGTGTGCAGACATTTTACTTGCGTTAAATATAGTATGGAATTGAACCAAATGCACATTTTTATTGTCTTCAATATACAAAACAAATTTAGGTTAAAAACGCACAAATTTTCACATAACAAAAATCCATTTTTAAAATAAAATGGTTGATATGATTGTACTTAATTGTTGATAATAAATTGCATCAGTACAGGAAATTAAGTAGCATACTTGATCTTTTATTTTCAATTAATAATAAGTAATTGTATCAGCAACACAATACACGCATTGTACTTACAGCCAGCGTATTTATTTCTGTTTTGTTCTGCCATTTTGAATTAATATTGATGAACTGTGTGTCCTTGATATTCTTGTATCTACTAATAGTTATTTCAGTTATTATTACTTGTTTTCTAAAGTCAATGAAATTGACAACTACTTTTTTTGTAAATCCAGATAAAGCAATCGCAACATTCAAAACGTATTGTTTTGAATCCTTGTGAAAAACCCAAACCAATTACCAGCTGACAGCTATAAGTAGTTAAGAATGAGTTAATCAATGGTCGTGCATCAATTATATTGATAATTAATGATAATAAATGAAGCATGATGATAGCAGATAATTTTTTTATTTTTTTTATTTGAGGTTTTACGTCGCTTTTAACACTGTACAGGTCATATCACGACGGGTAGTTGGAAGGGCAGAGGAAACCAGTACATATAGTTCGCTAGGGTTCTGTACTGTAAACTGCCGACCAATGGCAAGCAACTACCAGCTTTCCCACTTACGGCCATGACGGGGATCGAACCCCGGCCGCAGAGGTGGGAGGCGAGGATAGCAGACAAGTACATAATGGTAATGTAGTTGAAAAAGACCCTGCACATGTATAAACATGATTTAGTTTAAAGGAAATGTAGTCTAGAGTTTGTTTATTTTTTAAAGCTTTTTTTGCAAATCCAGATAAAGAAATCGCGACATTCAGAACGTATTGTTTTGAATCCTTGTGAAAAACCCAGACAAATTACCAGCTGACAGCTATAAGTAGTTTAGAACAATTAATCAATGGTTGTGTATCAATTATATTGATAATTAATGATAATAAATGAAGCATGATGATAGCAGATAAATACATAATGGTAATGTAGTTGAAAAAACCCTGCACATGTATAAACATGATTTAGTTCAAAGGAAATGTAGTCTAGATTTTGTTTATTTTTTTTACTACATTTCCAAAATCTTACAATATCAAATGTTTCTCAACTACAATTTTTTTCCATCTAGATATTGTAGATACATGTAATTTACATATACAATTTTTTTATTCAATTACAATTCCAATATCCTACAATATGAAACAAGAGAATGACACATCATCACTTTTATTTTCCAGTCATGGTAAAGACATGTCAGATATAATTTATGCATATATCAGGTCACAAATGACAAATTTTGCGAGAGTTTTTCACCTGTTCAAAATTCCCAACTAGGATGTGCTTACCTTGCGGTCCGAAATTCTGTTTTTTTAATTTTCTTTGAGAGAAAAAAAAGCAAGGAAAATATTGCCTCATATAAGTTATATGTAGAATACATAATCAATAAACTTTTGCTGAATAATCATAAAAAAACATATATAAGTTAGTCTTAATAATACAATATATAATGAACAATCAACATGATTGCTAATCAACCCAAAGATACATATAAATTTGAGAATGAGGTTTTACTACCTGCCTCTAGTTTACAGAAAAAAAATATATTTGGAAAGCAAGATTTAGTTCAATCTGCATCTACACAAGATAAATCATTATCTAGAGATATGTATGATTCAACTCGATCAACCGTATCAAGTAGATCAACCACTGGATTGAGTCTCTCAAATCAGTCAGATCAGAAACCTTAGTTTGATGGATTTACATGATCACCTAAGAAGGGATCATGTGAAACCTGTCATAGAATGGAATATATAAATCTAGCAAGTCAATGGCCACCAAGTGTTTATCAAAAATATGATGAAAGAAGTTTAACATTTAACACCTGGCCAAAATCCCATCCTATACATCCAGGAGGTATTACAAGAGGTGGATTTATCTATACTGGAAGAGGAGATAAGGTTTATTGTCCATGGTGTCAGATATCATTAGTAGAGTGGGAGACATTTGACATACCTATGGATGAACATAGGAGACATTCGCCTAATTGTGAATTTATTCTAATGCTTTATCCTAAAGTATGATTTTTTAAAAAAAAAGTTACATTTGATATTGTTATTAACCTAAAAAAATTGTTTGTCTCTTAAAATGAATAACCATATTCTATTCTAATTCTATTCTAATTGGACTTTTATAGCGCTTAATCTCCCCAAACAAGAGGACTCTAAGGCGCAACAAAACAAAAAGCAGTCAACAAAATTCTGTGTCTAGGGACATAACAGGGGTCAACACCACGGAGAACGCCAGGAGGATGATTCAGGCTAGGGTGGATATGCTTTGGTGTACAGGTAGGTTTTAAGCTGTTTTCTGAAGGAGGCCAGGGATGGAGAGGCACGAATCACATCAGGGAGAGTATTCCACACAGTAGGAGCATCAAACGCAAAACTATTACCAAACTGTTTGACAGATTTATGAACAGAGGGGCAGAACTTTGGAATAACTAGGAAATTACCACCACTTTGACTGCGCCTGGTACTATAAGAACTGCTGTAGGAAGAAAGATGTGGTGAAAAATACCTGGGAAAACCTGTGTGAAGATACTTATAAACAAGTGTGACTGTCTTGAACACAGTGCGCTGTTCAACAGGAAGCCAATGCAGTTTCTTTAGCACAGGAGTTATGCTGGTGTATCGACTGGTGTTTGATGCAATTCTAGCTGCACTATTTTGGATGCACTGTAATTTGTGCAGATTGAACTTGGACAGGCTCCTGAAAAGTGAGTTGCAGTAATCCAACCGATTACTAACAAGAGCGTTGGCTACAAGCACAGAAACATCATGAGTAAGAAACCGCCTGACATGTCTGAAGTCAGGGAGTTTAACAAAACAACTTTTGCAGACATTCTGAACATGCTTGGACAAAGAAAAATCTGAATCAAGCCACACACCCAGATTTTTTACTGAATCTGCAGGGCAGAGTGAGTTGCCCAGGATATCAATTGGAAAACATGCTTTCAACTTATCCCTTTGTCTCTTATATATGTTACCATATAGAAAAATCACTAGAGTGCAAATAATGAAATACATATGTTCATTGTCTAATGATGATATCATAATCATGACATGACTAGATATTACTTTCTACATTGTTTTTCAAGTCTATTTAAACCCAAACTCAGCTGAACTAATCTCATAAGTTTGTTTGAACATTAAATCTTCGTCAATATAATGGCTAAAGCCTATGTAAATAGTAAAGTAAGTTCCGTTCCTCAAGCAAAAAGAGGAAAAATGAGAGTAATAATACCGGAAAAAATAAGAAGATAACTTCTTTATTCAAAACACAAGAAAATGAGGATGTTATTGTATTGAAAGAGGATCCAAGAAATCTTCTTCCTAAATCTGTAACAAAGCCAGGAACTAGTAAACAGACAGAACCTGGTATAATCAATGCTGAAATGAAAAATCATGATCAAAATGAATATGAGAAAGATATCAAAATAATTGGTCTTAAGGCACCCTTTAAGAGAACCTTCCATATTGGAAGCGATAAATACATAATATTTACAGCTGATAAGGGTGTCATTGATCAGATACAGATAAAAGAATGGGACGGCCATAAAGTTGTTAAAAAGGAGTGAAATTAAATATTTCTAAACCTATGATGATAATGCATTATGGTCAGTTAATAACCAGTGAAATAGGTAAGATTGCTAAAGGTCAAGAAGATATAAATGTTAAAAAGCATATAGGAGGAGGTTACTTTTTATCATGCGCCTCCCCTTACAAATCTGTAGGGATTAGGCTATGGAAATTAGGATCTGTAAAAATGTTTCCAACCAATGAACGCATCAATCTTAAAATTAACGAATGGATGGAATTGATGGATGTTATCAATGATATGTATGTTGAAATATTAGATTTATTTCATTGTGTATCATGTTTGCTGCAACCAAATCAACCAGGTCATAATCCGAATACATGTAAAGAATGCATGCAAAATGTAGATGTATCAAGAGGTGAGGTGTACGTAGACATACCATTATAAAAGTAAAGATACACAGATCATACTCCATATGGAGATTGATTTACTTATTTTGTTGTAATATAAAGCATTAATCATACTAATAAACACTATATTCATCCAAAAAAATTGAAAAAAAGAGAACACATGGAAGCTCAGGAGATGAAGAATAATTCAGTTAATGCTTTCCTTGTATGGAGAATCAATGGATATGCACCATCAATGATATTATCTGCTGTTGTTACTATATGCGAATTGATCTCAATGATAGAGCAGAAGAATTTTCGATCAGCCTTCAGTTGCTATATGATGTTCAAAGAAGTTCTTCCACTCTACATACAGTAAGTTTATTTTGAGACATCGAGTAATCTTTCAAAGTATAATTCAGTCATAATAAGATTTCAAAATGTATAATTTTAATAAACATTAATACTAAATGAAATGGTTAAATTTTATATCTACATGTCATGTACACCCATATACGGGTATATTTTCAGACAAAAATACCCTGATTTCGTGAAGTATGCAATTGATGAGGTTTTAATTGACAAGTGTTGCTGTTGCCAAGATACATTAATGATGGACAACATTTTGATGACAGTTCCATGCTGTCATTTTTTTGTGGACAATGTGCATGTAATTTTATGAAAATATGGTCAGATAATGCAGAAGTCTACAAGAAATGTCCAATGTGTCGAAGTTATTTGATAGATCAAATTTTTGCCAAATCCATTCAATATAATATGACCTCTATGACACAAAATACCTTTTTTATATGGATACCAACATTTATATATATAGGTAAAAACTTGAATCAGCTAATAATGGATTCATTACGAGAACAGAAATATAATGACACATTCAGATTTTCTTTTTTATTGAATAGAGGGCCAAATGATATTGAAACGAGTATTGACAAAAATTGGTTTGGTATTTATAGTAAACAGAGGGAAAAGTTATATTGTTCTTTATGCAGATCAGCTCTTTCGATTGAAAAGGCATTCAGTGCAACATGTAACCACTTTTGCTGTACTATTTATAGTACTTATATACTAGAAAATCGAGGTAACGATGTAATACAATGTCCAGAATGTAATAAAGATATTGAGGATTCAAAAAGTGAAATTATATTTTTTAAACCAATTTGAGATCATTGATCTCAAGCTAAATATTTTTTTCTATGAAAGAAACATTCTTCTTGTTTATTAACCATTGATACATTTTCACACAATATAAATAATTTTAGAAATGTTCTTCTATTAGTAGCTTTGACATTAGAACGTTATGGATGAAATACGTGATGATTTAATCTTATGGATAAAAAATACTAATAAATTTGTATAACACTTGCAGTTATCAATTTCTTAAATTAGAAAGGGAAGAAAGGTTTAATAATCTTCATATTAATATTATTTAAAAAAAATTAAAATCTAATAAAATGTTTATCTGTTTATAACACAAAAATATTGAATAACCACTCTAAAGAAACAATCTGAATAATGTTGTATAAAAAGTCATTCAAGATAACAAAAGATGTATCTGTAACAAACTATCCAAATAAAAAACATTCTGAAAATCCACATTGAAACGTATTGTTAACTACATTATATATATATAATATTTTATCCTGATTGATATTTCTTGTCTTGGGGTGGGGGGGGGGTCTTGGAAGTGAAATGGTTATGGAAAGACCTGTGAGTGCCTAGATATTCTGAATAAGAGGATTCTTATTAACAGAGAGCATTTGCCTGCTAAAGTAGGGCCTTAGCCACATTCTCCAAATTTAACTATGGGAAATTCTGTTCTTATTAGACGTGAGGCTGAAATGGCACATCTCCAGCCTCACTTAGGAGATACCAGACGCCAAGAAATCAGGAGTTCCCCATTCTGTCTCTCTCCTTTGTTCTGCTCACAACTGGTTAAGGAGGGAGAAGAGTTTATCCTCAAAAAGGCACCCCTAAAAACTCTCAGGGCTTCAGGCTCTATCAAAACCAATCCTTTCATGGTCCCCACCACAATAAGAAAAAGGTTCCTACAGGAAATGCCCCGATGAGGGGCAATCCACTACAGGCAGTATTCAATCACTTTCCTCAGGTGGGGGAAATTGAGTAAAACAGGCTCCAGATGTTGTTTCCGACCTCACCCAAGGGGACGAGGGCATGGAAACCCCTCTTCCCAATGATTCCTTAGCCTCAATCAGTCCACTAGTAGGAGGTCACCTCTGTTCTTTCAGGAGAGACTGGCAAGAAAATTGCTCAAACAATGTGCTTAACATTATTACCAATGGTAATGGATATTCAATCAGGAGAAGTCTAAGCTCAAACCCACTTTTTGTTCATGGGCTACAAATACCATCTAGATTCAGCCCTTGTAACACACAAAAGGCAGATGGTACAAAATTCAGGATTTGATCCCACATTTAAAGTCTGCAAGATGTTTGATGTCACTAATTAGGTTGCTTGCCTCAATGGAGAATATGGTCCCGGAGGGTTGCCTTCACATGGAACCTTTCAATGGCATATCAAGGAGAACTAGATATATCCTCAGTCATTGGTCATCCTTCTTTGGTCAGAGACCATTTCAGCTCATCTACAGTGGTGGCTAAACCCTGTCAACGTAATGAAGGAAGCAGATCATTAACCCGAAGACTACAATATTCAAATCTTTACTTAGAGCAGGTCTCTACAAAAGATCTTTGATTTTGGTGAAACAGGAACAAAAGGCTACACATAAATATTATAGAGTTGGAGGTGGTATCTCTGGCCCTGAAAAGGTTCAACCAGTGTCAAAACCAAACAGTGTTGGTTGCTACAAACAACTCTATAGTAGTAGCCTACATAAACAAACAAGGAGGAAGAAACTCAGCAAAGATGGAATATCATGACCTGGTGCCATTATTACCAGATAACCTTAAGAGCCAAGCACATTCCAAGGTGCCTGAAGTTGATGGCAGACCTCCTGTCTCGGTCGAACCAAGTTCAATTAACAGAATGGTCACTGCATCCGCAGGTGTTCAAAAAGATTGGTCAAAAGTGGTTCACTCCTCATGCAGATCATGGGAAAAATAACTTGGAAAAAGACAAAAAAGGTAAAAAAGGGGAAATGCTCAATTGACTCCTCTGGTACCCTGTGGAACAAAAGTTTCATCAAAATGACTCTATCTCACACTGTTTCTGAGATTTTTGTGCAGAAATTCAAGATGGCTGCCTAAAGAAGACGGGAAAACAATTTTTGTGAAAGACCCCAGATAACTTTGCTGATACCCTGGGGGTCAAAAATTTCGCAAAAATCGCTCTACCATGCACCATTTCTGAGATGAAAGCATTTCTGCATTTTATCCAGAAATTCAAGATGGCCACCAAAAATGATGGGAAAAGATTTTTGGGAAACATCACTGTGAATATACCCTAAGGGTAAAAAAAATCAGCGAAATCGCTCTGTCTCCCACTGTTTCTGAGATAAATGTGATTTTGCATTTTACGAAAATTTTCAAGATGGTCGCCAAAAGTGGTGAAAAAACTATCTTTGGGAAAAGTTACCAGATGACTGTGAAAATATGCTGGGGGTAAAAAATTTCGCCAAAATCACTCTATCTTGCACCATTGCCGAGATAAATGTGTTTTTGTGTTTAATTCAGAATTCAAGATGGCCACCCAAAATGACAGGAAAATGATTTTGGGAAGAAATTTCCAGTTCACTGTTTGAATACCCATGCTGTCAAAACTTTCCAAAATTTGCTCTAATTCACACCGTTTCTGAGATAAATGTGTTTTTGTCTTTTACGCAGAAATTCAAGATGGTCGACAAATTTGGCTGGAATTCAATTTTAGGGAAATATTTGTCATTGACTCTGCAGATTCTCTGAGGGTTTAGAAATTTTGCCAAAATCTTACACCATTTCTGAGATAAATGCAAACCTTGACTTTGAAAATCTTCTCCGAGCTATATCCAAGGAACCATAAGGTGTAGGAAGTTGATACTTTTAGGTATTGGTTACGGGTTGTAGCTCAGTAAACATTAGAAACGTTTATAAATGGTTTAAATGTTTACAAAACGTTTTTAAAACCTAACTAAACCTTATCTTTGGTTTTCTAAACATTTCTAAGCAAACGTTTGTGCTGTAATGTTTAAAAAATGTTTTATAAACATTCTCTATACAAACATTTTTACTGAAAATGTTTATTAAACGTTTATAAAATAATTAAAGAAGCTTGTTTTGAATGGAAATGTTTTTAAAACATTTATAAAATAGCAGAATAAATTAAGGTTTTGCTGGAAACATTTTTCAAACATTCATCATGAAATGTTTGATAAACAGTACACATAAAATGTTTAAACAACATTGCTTGTCAAATGTTTTAAAAACATTCTATCAAAAATGTTTTTAAACCTATAATTTTAAACCTTCACCTTCAAACATGTCCAAATAAAGATGGCGGTGAGCAATAATAGAGGATTTTAGAGGACTTTGTCAAAAATGGCCCCATATGCAATCCCTAAAAGTAAGAATTGAAGGGGGGCACAGTTTCTAAGCCACTATCTCACAATTTTAGACATAAAAACAATATTTTCAATAGTGAGCAATCGTACAAAGATATTGAATTTGACCTCTGACCCCATTATTATTCGGACATTATTATGTTCATTTATAACATTTTTCTAACATTTATCATTAAACGTTTAATAAAAGGTTTTCATAAAACGTTTTAAAAACATTCTATTACAAATGGTTTTCGTACCCATCATTTTTTAACCATTGCCAAATGTTTCCTTTCAAATATTTTCCTTTGCAAAACCCAAAAATATTTACTAGGAGGTGTGCAACGTCATGGTGAGACCTTGACTTGACTTTTGACCTTGCCATAGTGACTTTGACCTATAAAATCTTGTCTGGGTCATATTTTGACAACTGTTATATTTAAAAAGTTAATACTTGGTAGGCACATTGGTTTGGGGTTGTTGGTGTGTAACATCATAGTGTGACGTTGATTTCACCTTTGACCTTGCAGTAGTGACCTTGATCTATAAAATCTTGTCTGGCGTGTATCTCAGAAACTGTAAGGTGTAGGAAGTTGATTAATTTGTAGGGACATTGGTTATGGGGTGTAGGTGTGCCAAGTCAAGGTGTGACCTTGATTTGACCTTTCACCTTGCCGTAGTGACCTTGACCTATAATGTCTTGCCCAGGCTATGTCTCAGAAACTGTTAGGTGTAGGAAGTTGATATTTGTTAGGGACATTGGTTGGGGCTATAGGTGTGTAATGTCATGGTGTAACCTTGATTTGACCTTTCATCTTCTTTTTTTATAGCTTTTATTCCCTCTATTAAAAACTTTTTGAGACACTCTGTAGAGATGGGAGAGGTTGCAACCATCTCACAGAGGCTTTACAAATTACTGTACAAACAGGAAAAAAAAATAATAGTACATTACAATAATTAAATATATAGTTGTGTAACACATAACATAACTCTAGTAAAATTAATACACATGTACTTCATTTTGGTAAGGGAAACAAAAAACCTTTTTTTTGGTAGAAGGGAAATTAATAACTAATTAAATAAATAGGTAATAACCTTATACAGATTTAAAGAAGAAAGTCAAAACCTGAACACAGAACACAACTTAGGAATAGGAAGCAACACCCAACACCACACTTTCACCTAATTCTATAATAAAAGGATTTTATAAAAGAAGTTGTAATCTAATATAATTCACATGTCATATGCATTAGTATTCTCTACAATGTTATATAGCAAATGCCATTTTCTGTTGTGCAGGTCTAAGCTCTTATCTGAATTTCTTTGAGCAATATTCTTTTCCAAATTATATGTATGTGAAATTTTTCTTTTCAACAGTTCAAAATTTAGAGTTCTCTCTCTGCATTTGGTTACATAAATATAATATTTTGCTAAGTTAAACACATGGTTCAAAATTATGTCATTATTACCTCTGTATCCCAACATAACTGATTTTGGGGTCATGAAATTTTCAGGCAGCTGACAATGATTAAACAGACACTTAACCTCATTCCAAAAATTTTTGACCTTTAGGCAAAACCAGAATAAGTGTTCAAGAGTTTCAGTGGTTTCGTGACAAAAATAACACAGATCTGAATCTTTAATTTTGCACTGAAAAAGATACTTATTAGTTGGAATTGCCTGGTGTAATAGTTTATATTGAAAACTTCTCAATTTTGAATCAATTGTACTCTGAAAATTGACTGAGTAGAAGTGTTCCCAGATACCCTCATTGAAATCTTCCCCCAAAACCAGTGCCCGTTTTTGTTTATTAGGTCTTGTCACTTGTAGTTTTCCCAAAAATGTTTGATAAACCCCTCGACATGTTTTCTGCAATTTCAATAGATTTATCAATGCTTGCTGCTCTATTTCGTTTTTGTGAAGTTTATCTTTAAGACCAGATCTCCACTTTCTTGGTATACTGTGTTTTAAGCTGTAATAGTCCACAAAATTCAATATTTTATTTAATAGTGTGTATATCTCGTCATACCCATATATTTCTCCCCGCTCATTTAATAAGTCATTTAAGTAATGTATATTGCATCTTTCAAAAGTACCTCGTAGCTTCAACAGATTTGTATTCTTGTTAAAGAAAGCACCCCATAATGGGTAGCTTCTTGGGTCAGTGTCTGAATAGAGATTTTTAAAGTCTATCCAGATTTGCATAACATCTCTCCAAAAAGGATTTGTATACTGGGCTAAAATAATATCAGTAATTGATTGTATATCTAACTCCCAAAACCTATATTTGTTGATATTAAAAATGTGCATAAAAAGAGAAAAGAGACTGCCAGCTACCAAAGGTATTAATTAATCTTTTAATCCAAGAAAGTTTTAGACCGTAATGGAGAAATCTTATATTTGTTAATTTCAAGCCACCTCGTGGAATATCTTTTTCCATTTGTGCTTTATTTTTGTACTTCCTCCCCATATAAATTTTTTGAAAAGTTTATCTAATTTCAAGAAAAAAGATTCACCAGGTGATGGTAATACTGTTAGGAAATATACAAGCTGGGGCACTGCAAGAGTTTTTTTTTCTGCATATTACATGTTTCAAAATTCTTTTACATAAAAGCAAAAATTGTTATATAACAAAAATTAGGAAACCAAAAGATAAAAAAAAAACATAAATAATTATGAAGAACTGACAAGGAGGGGGTCTGTGGCTACTTTAGTAAGTAACTGATAGATCAATTACTTGCCATTTCTTCCAGGGCTGTACCCCATTTATCCCAGATTCTATTAAAATTATCTTATTTACCTGAGAGAACAGCAAGGTATTTTTCATCGGCATATGTTTGGTGATATCTACATTTCAATACATTTAAGTTGAGAATGCCATTTGTAGCATTTGTGTCTAAAATATATTTTTTTGTAACAAGTAATATCAAATTTAAAGGGATTTTGTTTCGGTCTGCAAGAGTTTTGATTACAGTTATTTTTACCAAAAGACTTAAATCAAGTTTTGTGTAATGCAAAAGTAGTTTTTCTATCTGGGATAATTTTTTTTCGTAGTTTATTTTTATGATATTTTTTAAACTAGTGTCAAAATCAATCCCCAACAGACAGAATCTGGTGACCCAGGATAGGTTCAAGTCGGAACATATTGAATTTTTTTGTCTGTTACTACCTAACCAAGCTACCTGTGTCTTGTCTACATTAATCTTAAGACCAGAGCATTTATAAAACTCCTTTAGCAAGGCCACAGATTCCCTTAAGGAATGTTCAGAACCATCTAATAGCAAAAAAGTGTCATCTGCATATTGCCCAATTTTAAGTTCAATATTCCCGAGAGTAACCCCTTTAATATGACTGCTGTTTTTGATGGCCATTGCAAGCGGTTCTATGCAGAGAATAAAAAGATATGGGCTCAGAGGATCTCCTTGACGACATGATCTATGGATTCTGAAAAACTCTAAAAAGAAACCATTATTTATAACACAGCTGCTTGCATTTGTGTATAGAATGTTAAACCACCGGATAAAATCTGATCCAAAATTATGTTTTTTCAGAACTTGAATGATGTAACTCCATTCAAGACAATCAAAAGCTTTTTGAAAGTCAATTAACAGCAACAACTTTGCTTTGCTTTGTTTTGAGAGAAAATCCATCAAGTCATAGACTGTTCGAATGTTTTCCCCTATATATCTGCCTTTCAAAAAGCCTTTTTGTTCCGAGCTTATAATCTCTGGAAGAGCTGTCTTTAATCGTTTGGCCAATACTCCAGACAGGAGTTTATAATCTACATTCAAGAGTGATAGAGTACGCCAGTTACCAAGAAATTCTCTAGGTTTATTTCCTTTTGGTATCAAAGTAACTATTGCCTGTTTTTGTGTAAGAGAGAGTTGGCCTTTATTAAAAGCCTCATTAAAACTATTTACTAAAAATTCCCCAATGTCAGGCCAAAAAAATTTGTAAAACTCTGCTGGGAATCCATCTGTTCCAGGTGACTTTTGATTTTTCATATCTTTCAAAATTGTTTTAACCTCATATTCAGAAATCGGACCTTCACATATGTTTTTAGAATTTTGATTTAAAGCTTGTATATTTCGGTAATTGAGAAAGTTTTGTAACTGTAATGTAGTATCTTCTTTTATTCTAGAGCTATACAGTTGTTCATAGAATTGTTGTATCTCACTTAATATCTCTTTCTGATCTAGTATAATTTTATTGCCAATGTTCAGTTTCTTAATTAACTTTATTTCATAGTTTTTCTTCTCTAGGTTACAAAAATATCTTGTTGGCTTCTCATTCTGTTCATAAATTTGTGCTTTACTTCTTATAATTTCTGCTTGTAAGTTCTGATTCCTCAGCAATTGTAATTTTTCTTTTTCATAGACTAATTGATCCATTATTTGTTGAATATGTGTATCTGTATTAGAGCTTTCTATAACTTTAACTAATTCAGTTTCAAGGTGTTCTATTTTTTCTTCCAATAGTTTTTGTTTTTGCCATTTTTCTTTATTTTTACGAATAGAATAAGGAATTGTCCTTCCACGTATACGCAATTTTAATATTTCAAACATGTCTTACGCTGAAATGGAATACTGAGGGCCATTATTAGTATCTACTTCAATTTGTATCGAGTAATCTTTTACAGTTTCTTGTATTTCTCTTTTCACAATATCAACCTATTCTTTGTCATGCAAAAGGGAGACATTTAATTTCCAAAAACCCTTACCTCTCACAGATTTAGCTAAGTCAATTTCTATAAAAACTAAAGAATGGTCTGTTCTGTATCCTGGTTTGTATTTCTGGTTTAAAATTTGGCATACACATCTACGGAAACAATAAAAAAATCTAATCTTGACAACTGAAAGGGTTTTTTGGCACTTCTCCAAGAGTATTTCCTAGCAGCAGGATAAGAACATCTCCATGGATCAACTAATTCAAATATTTCAATAAGTTCTAACACCTTCTTTTTAGCCTTGATATTGTTTTCCCTTATATAACCCACTGTATCCATACTATGATTTAAAACTATATTCCAATCACCACAGATTATTAAGAGTTTATTTTCATTGTTTTTAAGTTTATCCTTTAAATTTGCATAAAAAATTGGGTCATCTTTATTTGGGCCATAAATTACAATAAAAGTAAGAATATATTCTGACAATTGCAGCTCTAAAATAAGCGGATTTCCTGATTTATCTTTACTTGTGTGTATAATTTTGTATTCAAAGTCTGGATTAAACAAAATAGCAACCCCTCTTGATTCACTTGAAACAGTATTCAAAAATACATCATGTCCCCAGTCCTGCTGAAAGTAAGTCTCATTTGATGGTCCAACATGTATATCTTGCAAGCAGTAAATACTAAAATGTTTTTGCTTTAACCAAGCAAATACATCTTTTCTTTTTTTCCTGTCCGATAGCCCACGTACATTTAATGAACACATTTTTACATTGTTAGTCATTTGAGAGGTATGCAAAAAACATGCCCCTTTTCTTAAAACTTGCAAAATGTGTAGTGATGCTCAAAGAATACAGTACTCTAATTATTGTACAGAGTTCGACTCTTAGAACTAAAAACAAAGGACACATGAAACTTGTTTGACATATGACTAAAGTTAGCTTGAAGTACATTAAAGAAATATAAATAGGACCTTATTGAATGCCCTTCTACTGATAAGTGAAAGTGGTAGTGCTGAGAGGTTTTCCTTAATACATGTAAGTCTTCAACAGTATCTTTATAACAGAATTTAGAAAAAAACTGAACATATGAAGTCCCAACTTGATCTTACAAGAGTGTGGAGTCAATGAACAAAACCCATAAGATGAGTATACTGAGACTGGTTGCTTTTTTCTAGAAAATTGAAATCATGATTACAAACTGTGGTTTTATTTCAACCTTTTTCCCCGGTATAATTTGATTTATGCTTACTCTCAGAAGAAATATATATGTAAAATATACAAAGAATGTAAAACAGGATATGACAACAATTATAACACCATTTTTATTACGCACAAATGCACCAATACTTTTTACTGTACATCACTTCAAGTATTTCTTTAACCTTATTCATTATCTTGAGTACAGCACAGATATATAGTACTATTTGTACTATAAAACTAAGTGTATACATATCAGAACACCAAAACAAGAAATATGGTTGGGCCCATAAAAATTAACCATAGCAGTATTATCTCCATACACAGAACCTCAGTAACATACATCATCTCAAATAGTTGAGTAGTATTTATCATGTTATTGTATACAATCGATACCAAAGTATCAGTTAAATTATACTTATTTTATTAGCAATTTGCTTATTATCTCAAGTATTATACAGATAAGTAGAAAATTGTAACAAATTATATCAGTATTAGCACTGACAGGATAGTTAATTATAACTATTAATATTACACACACCTCCATGTGTCCAGTATATCATTATCATTGTTCACCTGGAATATTTCATGAATAATATGACCAAAATGCAATGAACAGATAGTTCATTATAACAGTATTAGTGTTACACATATGGAACTTCAAGATTATGCATCATCTCAATTATTTC
Source organism: Sabellastarte sp. h YS-2021 (assembly GCA_964017235.1). Classification (NCBI taxonomy): domain Eukaryota; kingdom Metazoa; phylum Annelida; class Polychaeta; order Sabellida; family Sabellidae; genus Sabellastarte; species Sabellastarte sp. h YS-2021. Next base: position 21,836,344 of record OZ024927.1, read on the forward strand.
ATTAACCTTGTTTAAACTTATTAAGCCCTGTACCAAAGGATCAGTCATAATTGTTTCATTAATGAATGGTTCGTTAAGTACTTCATGGATGAATAGTACTTCACGGATGAATAGTAGTATTAGGTATGATAAAAAAAAACAAAAAACTGTCAGACTTTGTACTTGTTCCACTCCGCCATTCACATTTCAGATACATAAAAAAGGGTATTGAAATGCAAAGACCAGATAGTTCATTATAACAGTGTTAATATTGCACAAACATCAGTGTTATACATTATCTCAAATATTTCATCAGCCTTGTTCACCTGTAGTATTTCGTATATAAAGCCAGCAATTAAGATGCTGTGACCAATGATCAAACACTTAGCAATATTGGTATGAATATTTAATATACACACAAAATAGACTCAGTATTGTACATCATCTTGAGTGTTTTTAATATTTTTCACCTAAAGAATATGTACCTCATTTATAATCAGTAGGTATATTTAAGTCCATTATAAAAGTATCAGTCGTACTATTTCCACCCCAACTACATATAGCCGGTATGAAACAATGGATATTAATAACAGTAATGGCAAGCCTGAGTAAAAACCTCAGTATTATATGTATGATCGTCTCGTGTGTTTAAAATTTTTCACCTAAAATACAAAAACCTCATTTTAAGTCCAGTACCAAAATATCAGTCATATTATTTGCTCCCCAGCTACCTATAACTGGTATGGAACAATGAAAACTAATAATAGAAAAAAGCAAGCACCAAAATACAAAAAAATAGTTTTACTCAAAATTGTTAATTTACTGTTATTGTTACCCACCACAAATAACCAGAGTTTTTATGACAAACCCCCAATACTTTCACTATACAAATTGTGATAGATTTATGTTGCTCATATAAGGCTAACTTTTAAAAAAAATTATAAGTTGTCATTAACTCTCAATTGTTTTACTTATCTACTTATGTCTTTCTAGTAGTCTCAACTAAACACTATATAGTAAATGTCAAAGAACTTTCAAGGTTCTATAGAATATTTCAGTAATATTTACTTTTAAAATTACACTTATCTAAATAATAACAGAAGACTTTGCTGTCTCCCAAATTGGTATTAAGTCCAGCACCAAAGTATCCTTCATACTTTTTGCACCCCAAACATATATAGCTGGTATGCAACAATGGAGGAAAAATTAATAAAAAGAGCATGAACCAAACACACAAAATAGTGTTACTCAAAATTATTAATTTACTACTATTATTGTATGCCACAACATTAACACCAGACATCATCTCGAGTATTTCATTATTTAAATATTTGGTTAATAAACAGTCACAAAATAGTTTCACTCAAAATTACTAATTTACTACTACTATTACATGCCACAACATTAACACCAAACATTATCTCAATATTTCATTATATAAATATTTGGTATATGAACAAACCTTTCATCTTGCTGTAGTGACCTTGAATTCTAAAATTTTCTGGAGAAAAAATTAATAGAAAGAGTATGAACCAAACACATAAAATAGTGTTACTCAAAATTATTAATTTACTACTATTATTGTATGCCACAACATTAACACCAGACATCATCTCGAGTATTTCATTATTTAAATATTTGGTTAATAAACAGTCACAAAATAGTTTCACTCAAAATTACTAATTTACTACTACTATTACATGCCACAACATTAACACCAAATATTGTCTCAATATTTCATTATATAAATATTTGGTATATGAACAGACCTTTCATCTTGCTGTAGTGACCTTGAATTCTAAAATTTTCTCTGGTAATATTGCTGAAACCGTAAAGTGTAGGAAGTTGAAAATTCAATAACGCCGATAAATTTGGCAGGAATTTGATTTCAGGTAAAAATTGCCAGCGGAAAAAGTTTGTCCATGCTATATGTTAGAAATCATATGGTTTACAAAGTTGATACTTAATTCGTAGTGACATTAGATATGGGGTGCCCAATTTTTCAGTCAAATATTGTATCCCCAACAAAATATGCATCCCACAGGGAGGGGAAATTAACACAAGTTACAATAATGTCAAATTTGTTAAATCAAGATATAATCATTGAAGGGTTCTGAAAAAGGGACATAAATACATTATGTGAACTATAATTATTAACTAAACAATGGTCATCAAAACTGAGAACCACACATAACTCATTGTCATATACACCCCTGTGATCACATTTTTGTTTAGTTAACTGGCTTGTGAGTGATCAGTTGACAGGATTAGTGTGCATTACTAGCACCAGCCTTAAACCCTTTGATTTGCGAAAAGGTGGGAGGTGGGTAAAGACAAATACCATTTCCAAGATAAACATGCTTTTCAGAACTGTAAATATAGCAGTAAACATTAATAGACCGTATATACATTACTAAAATCATTGTTTTCTGTACATTTCCTTAATTTTTGTAAGTATCACGTACTGTGATTAATTGATAATTACATTAAACTAATGAAAAGGTCAAACATAAGGAGGCAGCTATAATATACCAATGATTTCATCAGTGTAGCCCCCATAGAAAAAATACTACAATTCCAATTACCTGGGTGGTTAATATTTATTTATTTATTCACTCATTTACGTACAATCAAGTTTGTAAACTAAGCATACAAACATATGAACACAAATACAGGCATAAACATTAAGAACAAAGTTTTACACTTTATACAAATATATAGTAGCTGTATTCTACGAAGTACATAAATCTGTTAATATGTACGGAATTTCTTCATAAGAAAAAGCTGTACAATTGTGGTGTATGAGCTTCAGTAAATCTAATATATTTCTCACAGTTTGTTGACAGTCCTCTGATACAATTGCTTTATTACATAACATTTTGTAATGCTCAAAACAGTTCAATAGTTCCTGTTTGTTAGTGTGATGCTTGAAGCTATATACCCAAGCTGTATTACTGGCTTTAGAAAGGCTACCATTTACAACAAGCTTTTACACAATTTCAATAGTGAATTGGTACTGTGAAAAACATTCCCATAAAATTTAATAGCTCTTCTCCAGATTTGTTTTTCAACTGGTAAATCCACACATTTCCTCCACTGAGTAAAAACCATTGTGTATTAATACTAGATAAGTCCCAGTGGATTGATCCATACAATGACATACAATATGTTTTAAAAAATCTGTATTTAGCTTTGCCTGATAACATTGGAAATGTATTCAATAATGCATTACATGCAATACATAGGTTATCTACAACATGTGAGACATCTTTGGTTCCAAAATTAGGACCTATGATATTACCTAAGTGATTCCCATACTGCTGAGCTCCAACAAAGCTGTTATTGTGGTAAATACCATGTACTGACTCATCATCAAAGTATTACCTATATGGCAGCCAATTGCAGATTTTTTCAGCCTTGTCAATAATACATCCATATAAACAATGAACAATATTGGGGAAAGAATCCATCCTTGCTTCACACCATTTGAGACATCAACTTTTTTTGGAATAGTTAGACCATTTAACTCTAACTTTTTGAGATGTATATAGGTTAATAAGAAATCTAGTAACTAAAGGACACAGACCCTTGTCCAACAACAAAGAAAATAATTTAACATAGTTAACTGTATCAAATGCCTTGTTACAGTCTAACAACATGACATACACATTTAAGTTATTATTAACATAGTATTGCACAATTTCATTTCAATACAAATGTACAATGGTGTGTGGAATGATTGAGTTTAAACCCAAATTAAAGTTCACTAGTATTAAATAACTCCTTATTGTTCTTGATTTATATAATATCAAACAGCTTACCTAGTATACTGCTTAAAGCAATGCCCCTGTAATTACCAGAGTCACTAAGTGATTTATTCTTGTTCTTAGGAATTGGTATTACCATGGAGAGAAGAAGACCACTAGGTACACAGGAATGGGTTAGCATTGTTTTAAACAACAGACTTAACATAACATAGTACTTTTTACTTGCATTAACAATATGATCAGAAAAGTAACCTAAGTCACCATCATGTTTTCCACATTTTAAGTGTTTGATTGATGATATAACATTGTTAACTGATACTTGGTGATTGCATTAGCATTTTCCTTTTTGACACTGTTCATGTGTACTAGTATCTATTCATTCTTTCAGGTCTATCATTTCATTTAGATCATATGACACAGAGTTGTACAGATTCTTATATTTGTTGCAAAAAACATCACATATTTTATCACAACCTACTGCACTATCAACAGTACTAGGGGTTTTTCTACTACTACATTTAGCCTTTTTTATTTCATTCCAAAAATCTTTAGATTTATTTTGCAACATATAATTTTCCACTTTGTTTGCAATTACAGTTTCTTTGTTTTTCTTTAGACTTTTAAGACAATAGTGATATTTTGCTCTAGTTCTACATTTAATGTTGTATAACATGCCACTACGTGGTTTTCCATTAACCAACCAAATGTTGTGCCAGAATATACATTGTTCTTTGAGGGGTTGAGCATATTCATTCCACCCTGGAATCAATTTTCCCCTGGTCTGTTTATGTGGGATAGCTTTTTTACTACTATCTAAACACAGGTTGATTAAATCATCATGAAACTGCACGATTTCATCATAATGTGACACACATTTGAAATCAGTACAATTTATGGCTGACCATGGAACCTTTATTGTATCTAATGACAAATCCACCAAAGTTTTGTACTTTTTGATATCTTCACAGGATGCTCTTTCCCAGAGTGGCTTCTTGTTTTGCTTATAGTTCTCTAATACTTCATTATGACATGCAACAGGTAAATTCATGACAAAGCATACCGGAAAGTGGTCTGAAAAATTATCTCCTTCATATAGCACATGACAATCAGCAATATCACAAAAGGGGATATTAAAAACAAAAAAGTCTATAAATGATTTAAAGGAGTTGTTTTTACTTTCAAATATATAGTTTATTCACAACATCTTAGATTGTGACAACTGGAAAGGTTTTGCTGTAGTAAAAAAGTCTGCATGGATTCTTGATGTAAGCTAGATTTACGTAAGTCCACATTAAAATCCCCTCCGACAAGAAATATATTGGGAGAATATAGTTCCCTAAGTGTTATTAGACAGTTCAGACTGATTGATTTGGCATGTGAACACAGCATAACAGTACAGACTTGTCATTTATACAGAACCTTACTGCACAGACTCTAGTGTGGTTTATTTTAACTGGAGTGATGTCTAACAAAACATTGTTTTTCCATAGGATGGCATAGCCTCCAAAAGGTCGACCTTGATGGATTTCTTTACTGGATATACCAGATACACAACCAATGCTCTTGTACTAACACAAGGTCATTGTTCTTTAGCAGCTTACTGATGTACTCCTTGCAGCCTGTACCACTGCCCTGGCAACTCCTTGTGGCCATGTGGTAGGGTCCATTATTTTGTTAACATCTCCGACTGGTATGTTCACCTTAAAGGACTTAAATTTGGATTGTGGATGAGAGAGTAGCATGACTTCATGTACTGTAACATTCTTATGACCAAGATATGTCTTTAGCTCATCTTCTGTTGTTGCTTTAGCCAGACGAAAAATAAAGAAATCTCTATGTGGTGGTGGGGCAGCTCTAACACCAGCATTAGTAGGGCTAGCAGTGCCTATCACTACCTGTTGTGTTCTATTGGACCTCATTATTTGTTTTCTCTTGGGTTTGGGGAGTTGGCAACTTTCAGAGTCGGATTCTTGAGTATCAGTATCTATGAGTAGATGGGCTACTTTGCTTTCAATGTGTGCCTACTTCTGCTGCCTATTTGTAGTTGTACCCATGGGCTTTGATAGAGTACCTTTGTCTGATTGTACTGGTCTAGTGTGTTCTTTGATGCCACCACCATGTTTTAGGGCATCTGCATAAGGAGATGAAGGATTGTTAGTAATACTCACAACCGTTTCTTTCAGCCAGCTGTTTTCAGCCACAGTTTTATCCAATAGATGCATCATTTGCTTCATTCTTTGCTCCATCCTGTTCAGTCCATCAACCAATGAGATGTTGTGTAATTCTTCAGGATGATTCCTGGGTATGAGTTGAAGATAAAGTGTATTTATGAGAATTGTAGGGGTGGCATCTGCTTTATCTAGTTTGGCCCATGCATTCAGTATATCACTCGCATGAGCTTCTTTGGCACTTCTTACTGTTGAGTCCTTCCTAGATAGCTTGTCCCCACAAGAGTTATGTCACAATGGGACCACAATGTGTCTTTTGCCTCATAAACTTGTTCTGTAGTGAAGGGGCCCATAATGGCATTATTGATGTTACTGGCAGAGCCATTTTGTAAGGCAAACACCACATAAGCCAATACTGGCTACACTATGGCATTACCAATACTCCCACTAGTAACCCCAGTGATTGCATCAGGAAGAATGCTCTTACAGCCATTATTGTGAGTCTGACTTAGAACCCTGGTATTATCCTTTGTACTTGATAGAGTTTCAGTCATCTTCTCACTTGAGGAGTTTCTGTATTCTCTCTGCTTTTGCATGCATGGCCTGCAAAACATATCATCTCCAAACCCAATTTCACAATCACTCCCTTTAGCATTGTGAGGGCAAGCTCCAAAAGGGGGGCCAGCACAGAGTGGCATTCTGATTAATTAGTCACACATTATCCATTCAGTCTTAGAAAGTTGGTTTAACAGTTCAGTTAATTACTCAATATATTACTGATTCAAATAACCACTGTTCTATTCCTGATATTATCACCCAGATAATGCAGTTTTTTCCTTAATTTTATAGAATGTACAAACTGTCAAAGTCCAATAACTATTTATATGATATCCATACACATTAGTTTATCCTTAGGTATAACTTGCGATCAGTTTTCTACATTAAATCTTCTTATACAGTTCAATTAATATCAGAGGAAAAAAATACACTTCCACACACTTTCACATAATTCAACAAAATTCAATATCAAATATCATTGAACTGACCAGTATTTTTTGTGAAACCAAATATCACATAGCACAACATCCATAATTTCTGTTTATCACAAAGCCAGTGGCTGGATATAGTGGTAATTAGTAATTTATACATCCCACAATTAGGTGTTCCACTGTTATGTGGGTGTTCCACCACACGACTAAGGCTCCCGATTAAGGGTTTTTGAGGGTCGGTTTGAAATATTTGCTTAGTCCCAGACCTTCTGTAAGGGTCGGTTGTTGCTCCTCAGACCCAAATTTACACAGTCGTGTGTTGTCCCAGGCCGCCTGTGACCCTTAGTCCCAGACCTCCGTAGCTTAGTCCCAGGAGGCCAGTTGTTAATCCCAGACTCAAATCTGATGCGTATGAATTTCATGCGTGTGAAAGTGGGTCGGTTGCATTAGTCCCCGGAAGCCTCAGACCGTCTGCAGTGTCCTGGGACCCAAAAATCAAGGTCTGGGACTAAGCCCCAACTAAGGGTAACCAACCCTAACCGATCCAAACCGGCCTCCTCAGGACGCCTGGGACAGCACAAATTCAGTCTGCGACGGTCTGAGGATGCCCCAGGTGGCCTGGGACTAACAACCGATTAAGAACCGACTGTTTTCCGCGCGTCTGAAATGAAATCGAGGCAATGAGCAGGTCTGGGACTATATAAGTGACCGCGCACACATTCTCGTTGTTACTGACTGTTTGGCTACTGAGAGATGTGTGTCACTGATTTGTGGGGGTTTTCAGTTTTTATTTTATATATATTTTACTTGAGCTTAAGACAAATTTCACAGTTAGGAGACACATTTTACTATTTTTTTATTATTTTGCCGACTGGATTATGAGGAAAGAGAAAGGAGGGAAGAGAGGAAGGAAAAAGATGGATGAGAGGGAGAAGGAAAGTCAAGTAGAGGAGAGGAGTGAAGTTATTACAGAAGAAGGAACTGAGAGGAGAGAGGAGGAGGAGATTCAGGAAGGCCCAGCTATTGGGGAAGCTGTGGCAGAAGAAGAAGAGAGGTGTGAAGAAGATCCGGAGTGCCATTCTTCAGCCAAGAGAGCCAGGGTGTGTGCCACTTTTACAGACAGCCAGGAAGTTTCCATTGTGGAATTTGTAAAGCTGCACCCTGAACTGTATGACAAGGAACATTCATGTTTCCACGACAGGACCAGAAGAGAGGCTCTCTGGGCAGAAATATCTGCAGAACTCAAGCTCCAGCCCTTTCATGTGAGACGTTGGTTCGAGTCCCAGCGAACCCGTTATGGGAAGCTGTCTAAGCTCCAATCTGGCCAAGCCCCGAGGGAGATGACCAAGAGACAGTCCTGGGTCTACCAACAGATGGGTTTTCTTAAAACCCACATCAGAAGAAAGGGGGCCAACAGAAGTTCAGGTTTTGAGGCCAGTCCAAATACCAGCAGGCAGGACGAATCACGTGGGTCAACTACTGACACAGAACACCTCGAGTCCAGTGTCCTGAGGGAGAGGAGTCAGTCCATCATTACATCAACGCCCGTTTCAACTACAGACTCTTTGAGCAGATGAGGACACTTATCTCAGGTTTTCTGCATCAGAAGTCAGACAGGCAGCCCTTCTTTGACTACATGGCATCAGAGGCCGAAAAGATGACTCAAGAAGAATTTGAAGAATTAAAGGGCAAGATATTTAGAGATATCAAAACTATTAAGAGTAACCGCAGACGTCAGCCATTGCCCAGAAGATCAGCCACTGTTACCACAGAGTCACAGAGGGTCAGCCTATTGCCAACAACCACTCCACAGGCGTCTAGTTCCACTCAAGCAGCAGCTAGCAGCAGTTTTGTGTACTACACACCAAGCCCTATTGGCTTCAGCAACCCGACATCTGTCCTAACTGTACAGGACGAAGGGAGCAGACACAATCTGAGTGGAATCTTAAGCCAGCTACCAGATCTGACATCAACACAGATCGTCGAGCAGCCTCAGCAGCAACTCTTTACTATCACCACTTCAGCACTGCCTCAACAGCAGCAGCAGCCTCCTCAGTAGCCATCCAGTCAGGGTGGGTCTTTGACCTGCCAGGCCCTTTTCAGGGCCACCAAATCTTCCAAAAACAATTATTCAGCTACATGTTATTCCAATTCCCCTCCTAAAACAAAAAAAGTTCAGTACAAATACTTATCACAAGAAAATACTTATCACTACACCACCCCAAACATGAAACAAATAACCCATGGTACCACACATAACAAACACCTACACCACCCCAAACATGAAACAAATAACCCATGGTACCACACATAACAAAAAGGCCACATAAAAAAAATTAAAAATAACTCCCAGTATGGCCATTAATCAGCCCATTTTTAGATTAAAATCCATGGGATAGTTTAAAATCTGTAATTGAAAAGTCCAACACTTACACCTTCCCTAGAGTTAAAAGGCATTATTACATACTTGCCAACCCACAAACATACAACCCCAATACCAAACATAACCCCCAAATTACAAACCCAGTAAGAAACACAACATCCAACTAGCAATAATAAACCCAACCCCAGTAACCACCAACCAAGAAACACAAAAACCCAAAATTAAAAAGAACCCATGGCAACGAACTGACAAACTATTTTGCAAACACAATCCCCTATTATTGAAAACAGAACTAGTTTTATGGTTATATTTTCTGCATTTTTGTGATTAGAAGTGAAGAGTTAAAATTGAAGATTTCCATAAAAACATTTCTGCTACAAATAAATTTCCAACCCATGAACAAAAAAAATTGTTGAAATTAGGAGGTGTATTTCCATATATATAAAAAAATTATTCAATTTAGGATATTATGTGTAACTTTGTGTTTTGCTTTTGTTTAACACTGGCTTTGTCTGTTTGTTGGGTGGGTAACTTGTGCTTGTCTGTTTGTCCATCTGAACAAGTTATGTTTGGCATGGGGTTTGTCTGTTTGTCCGTCTGAACACGTTATGTTTGGCATGGGGTTTGTCTGTTTGTCCGTCTGAACAAGTTATGTTTGGCATGGGGTTTGTCTGTTTGTCCGTCTGAACAAGTTATGTTTGGCATGGGCTTTTTCCATCTGTAGCAAGCATAGCTGATTAATTGTTTTTGGAATAATTGGTAGTCCTGAAAAGGACTGTTATAGTTAGTCCTGAAAAGGACTGTTATAGTTAGTCCTGAAAAGGACTGTTTACTGCAGCAGGACTTATATTCTGCCATCTTGCCAGGCCACTGCTCCCTCATTATTGAAGTAGTCCTTCAGGTAATCCCTCTGTCTTTTGGCCTCTAGCAGGGTTTCTGTCTTGGCCACCACCAGCAGCACCACCAATCAGTCCACAAGGCACATCATCATCATCATCATCATCCTCCCCAGGCTGCTGACCAGCAGGTTGACCTTGATACTGACTTCTGAGTATGTTGTGCAGAACCACACAGGTCATGACCACTTCTCTAACTGTTTCTGGGGGTAGTTCAATTGTGGTCCTCATCACTCTAAATCTTGAGACCAGGATGCCAAAAGCGTTCTCCACAACTCGCCTGCCCTTCGATATTCTATAGTTGGCAATCCTTTCCTCCCTTGTTAACAGCCTTCTGCCATAGGGTTTCATGAGCCAGGTCTTCAGGGCAAAAGCATCGTCTGCCAGAATGAAGTAGGGGACATCTCTACCACCCTGGGTTATAGGAGCTGGGTCAGGGAAGCCTATCCTGCCATCCTCAATTCTCCTCTTCAGCTGAGAGGCATTAAATATCTGGGCATCTGAGCAAGATCCAGCTGTATCTACATCCACCCATCTGAACTTATACTGTCCATCTACCAGGGCCAACATGACAATGGAAAAGAAGCCCTTGTAGTTGTGGTAGAGGGCTCCAGTGTTCTTGGGTTTCTTCAGGGCCACATGCTTCCCATCAAGGGCTCCCAGGGCATGTGGAACATTCCACCTGATCCTGAATTCCCTCTCCAGTTCTTTCCACTCATCTGGGGTAGTAGGACATTTGAGGTACTCTCTGGTGAACTCATCCTGGATGGCCCTGCAGACGGTAGAAACTTGGAAATGGTGGATCTTCAAACCCTGAACTGACATGATAATGATGTGTATGACTCTCCAGTGGACAGATATCTGATGGTGAGGGCTAACTTCTCCCCAACACTGATTGGTGCTCTGTAGTTGGTGGCCTGCCTGGCAAGGTGTGGTTCCAGTCTGGTCTTTATCATTTCAAAAAATTCTGGGGTCATCCTCATGTAGTTGGTGAATCCTGGAATGTCTGTGGCATACAGATCAGCCATAATGTTGTGGTAGGCCCCCCTCTCCTCTCTCTGTAGTAGTCATGGCCTGACCCACATGTTGTGCCTTCTTCTAGGTCTCTGTATGGGTGTTGGTGGTGCTGGTGGTGCTGGTGGTGGTTGCTGTGGTCGACGTAAAAAATGGAAATACATGATTATTTGTAACTGAATAAAAACAAAAAAGCCCTAAGTTGTTGTTGAATCTGTCTCCCATTAAAAGGTGGCATCCTGCTGTGTTCCTAGAAAAGCAATGGTGATTAGATCGCAAATTTCATATATATATACCCAGAAAATCCAGCAACTTTGGAAAACAAGAATCAGGGATCCTGGTCTGGGGAAGACTGAGGAGGCCTGAGGACGCCGGTAGTTAATCGTGGGTTAGTCGGCTCTTACCGACTGGGTCCCAGGACGCCTCAGGCCTCCTGGGACCCAGTCGGTATGTGTATGACAGGATCGTGGTTGAAACCGACCTGAAAACTGGCAAAGTCGGTTCTTAGTCCCAGACCAGTCGGGGACTGTCTGGGGCCACCTGAGGCGTCCTGGGGACGATCTGTTCTTAATCCCAGACTTCAGTACTGACCCAGTATTCCCACCCATTTTCGTTTTTTTTTCCACAGACTGTGCACGATTAAGGGTCCCAGACAGGATCAGGCCTTAAATCTTTTGGTGGAACAGGGGCATAAGTCTGGGAAACAAATTTTAATTGCAAATCAAGAAACTCTTTATTGTAAAGTGATAAAAGAATACCAGAGCACATTTCAAATGAACCATTGTATCTACTCAGGATTGGCTCTTCAACATAGCAACACCTACTTGCAATTAGTGACATACACATCTAGCTTGTTTTATGGGAATCCAACCATAATTGCATGTTTAAAAAAGTTTCATTTCCTTTAGTGATATACTGACATTATTTTAAAACAACCTCTAAAAAGCATATTAAATTTTACATACTTTTGTATTCTTTACTGATAAAAATAAAGTGCACCAGAAAAAAATAAATTTTATGTACCAAACACATTCTTAAATCAAATGGGTGAAATAGTGTTAGTTTTATTTCATCATTATTCTTGACATGAATGAAAGCTAAAAAGAAAAAGACGGCAGGTTTTTTCTGCATTCGTCTAGTGCCACAAGGGGATACAAAATATGACAGGGGCATACCAAATTTAACAGGGGATACAGAATCTGACAGCCCCACCTATCATATTCTGTATCCCCACACACTTTTTGAGGGATACATTATATGATGCTACAATGGGCATCTCTGATCCTATTTTTTGCATTTTATGCAGAAATTAAAGATGGACACCAAAAATGGTTGGAAAACAAGTTTGGGGAAACTTCGCCAGATGAGTGTGAGTATATCCTGAGGGTGAGAAATTTTGATGAAAATGCTCTATCTCTTACCGTGTTTGAGATAAAAGCCTTTTTTCATTTTATGCAGAAAGTCAAGATGGCTGCCAAAACATGGCAGGAAAATGATTTTTGGAAAAAATTACCATGTCACTCTGCAAATACTCTGGGGGAAAATATTTCACCGAAGTAGCTCTATCTTATACAATATCTGAGATAAATTTGTTTTTGCAATTTACACAGAAGTTTAAGTTGGCTAGAAAAGAAGCAGAAAAACAAATTTTGGGAAAAAATCCAGATGACTCTGCAGATACAATGGGTGTCAAAAATTTGAGCAAAATTGCTTTATGTCGCACCGTTTCCGAGATAAATGTGTTTTCATATTTTACACAGAAATTCAATATGGCTGCCAAAAATGGTGGGAAAGTAAGTTTTGGGAAATTCAAGATGGCAGCCAAAATAAGCAGGAAAACAATTTTTTTACCCCCAGGGTATCTGCAGAGTCAATTGCTTTCCCACCATCTTGGAAACAGTGCATGAAATGTGTTTTTACGTTTTACGCAGAAATTCAAGATGGCCGCCAAAATGGTGGGAAAGCAATTGACTCTGCAGATACCCTGGGGAAAAAAAATCCAAAAATTACGCTATCTTGCACTGTTTCCAAGTTGGAAGAGCTTTTGTTGGTAGAGTATGAGATAATGACACCCCGAGATTTGTGACTGGGGGTCAGTAACTTGAAAAGGGGGTGAAATGTTCTGACCCCCTTGCAAGATTATGACTCTCCCTTTATTCCCCCAACTTCCCACTTAATTGAGTGTCATTAAAGCACAAGGTGGTGGGGTCGTGCATCATATGTGTGTGTGTGCTAAATAATAAGACATTCAGTATTCATCATTACATTAATATTTTTTTAATGAAAACTATGATCAGTTTGTCAGTACTGCTTGTCAGGGCCTGATAAATTTACAGACCAAGTATCTACCAACAAGCATTCTACACATAATAATGAGTAATTTGAGGTTTGTCTCATAAAAATTACTTTATTGTTTAAAATTTGACATGCCTTTGGTTTTCCAGTATTATTTAATATGGACAATTGTTTCTGTATTTAATGCTGCTCAATTTCTTAATTCTAAGATTACTTATGTGTTAGGTTTCCAGTTTTGGCGGCAGGGCTGTTAGGGCCCTACTGGGGCAGTTGTCTCATTAGTCCCAAACATTTGTCCAACCTTATTTTAGACTTGTCTTTAGTTCTAGGTAACCCATAATTCCAGGAACCAATCATATTCATTGCTACCAATTCGAATTGCCTCCATTTTCACTTTGAATTTTGCACTGAAGTGCAAACACAGGATTTCAAGTATTTTAACAAGTTATATTTATTACTTATTTTAGTGTTTACAATTTTACAATAAGGTCAAACGAAACAAGAAGAACGTAAAGGACACTCCTAAGAAGAAGACAAAGGCATCTACTTCTGTAAACGACAGTAGAAAGGATGTTAGTGTAGATTTCGACATGGCTGTCTCATTGTCTCATTCTTCACAGGACTTTCAACCTGTAAGTACCAGTCTTCATTCCACATCTGAAGAGATAAGCATACAAACTTCACATAATCCGTCTGATTCTGCCACAATCCTTGCCTATCTGAAGAAAATTGACGTGTCCAACAAGGCTTTAGCCACACGTGTCCAAGGCCTTGAAGGGAGCACAACAGGCATTCAATCCCAGTCTGCTTTCACTAATACAGACACACCAAGTAACCTCCACCCCCACCCCCCGGGAGCCCAGGCATTGGCCATGGTATCATCAACATGTCAACCTCAGCTTAATCAACAAATTCCAACACTTGGTGCATACGCTATTGGATGTCAGGGAGTGCAAGACACTGCTCAACACTTCTCATATGACGGGGTCATGCCAGACATCAATGTTTTGTGTCAGAATCCGCAGATCTTTCAAGGAAAGACTGCCCCTGTCAAGAAATCAGGCAGATTTAACACCACGGACACAGTAACTGCTGCTCCTGAGCTCAGGTGGCCTAACGAAAGATTTCTTGGGGTTAGTGGCAAGAAAGGAATTCCTTATGATGACTTGTCTCTATCTGACTTGGCGGTAGGCCAACTTTCAAATGTCTTCCACATACAGGATGCAAGTTTTGCCAGACAGGCTCTACTGCAAGTGATTTTGGTCCTTAAAGATGCCACCTCCCTGACATGGGAAGCTGTAAGATCGGCATGGGGGAACTCTATGCGTGAGGTAGAACAAGGCACACTTTCATGGGAGGACAGCGTCCAATGGTCATTGAATAGGTAGCACTAGCTAATGCTCATACCGTTATCCAACCCATCATTCCAGAGGACGGACAAAATCTGTAAATTCTACAAATGCAAACTTGAAAGTACAAGGAGCACAGACAAACAAATAGGGTAATCGACTACCTGTGCAGCAGCTACCTGTGTTTCTATTGACAGTAAATCTGACAGAAAATTTGGTCATAGGGGGGTAATTGGGGATAAGTTTTATGGAAATGACAGTAATTTGAATAATTTGTTTCATACTGTTTACATTTCTATCTTGTGCTAGAGTTCCTGTGTTGGGGGTGGGGATTGGTTTAATCCCAGCATGACAATGCATACAGGGGTTGTTTTTGGGCTGGTTATAAAACTCGGAGCTGGAGCTGGAGTTGGAGCTTTACTCAGAGCCGCATATACAAAGAGTAATGTACACAAGTCTCAGTGTTGGTTTAATGATCATGTTTATCAAGCATACAATATTGGGTTGCATGGTTATACTGATACCTCAGTGCTGAAAAGTACGTGCATTCACAGATAATACTTGACAGTATTTATGTATTTGATGGTGATATTTCCATTGCTAGTACTTTAGTCTCTCATTCAGTGGACTTTCTTAAATTTGGGATGAGTTTGGTAGTCCCTAGTGGTGAGATGAATGTTGTGGTTTCGGGATCAATCCCCATCCACATTGTTTGCGACTACAAAGATGGTTGAAAGTTACCATGTAACCCCAAAGTAGCTTATGAGAATTACATGCAGTACTGCTTCATGTTTGAACATCATGGCATATCTGATAATGAATATATATGCAGAATTTTTGATAAATTGATTGATAATGCAAATTGTGACACACAAACTTACCAATATACTGAACATGACAGTTCATTGCTGCAAGGCAGTAATGACAGCGTCAAGCATCCCGATTGTTGTCCTATCCCCAGTCGCATCTGTCATTTAAATGATGATGATGTCCTTGATGCTGGTCCCTCTGTTTCGATGTTGCCGACAAAACTAGGGGCTTTCTGAACCATAGTTCTGCATCTGCAAAATGTTCCTTTATCTGCCCTGATAGGGACCCTGTTACCATTTCTACCATTCCTCAATGCTTTAACATTGCAAAAATAATTTCAGATACTGGCCTTCCTAATTATAAGCAGGCCAGAATACCTATCAGCTCTGGACTGAATTTGCAAGCTTGGGAACACAGATTGTGTGATTACCCAGATGAATTCTTATACCAGCATTTGAAATTCGGCTTTACCCTGTCTCTGGTTGACCCCAGTAGCCTTCATAATGTTGACATATGTAATCACCTTCTGCCCTTGCCTATCCAAAAGCTGTTGACCACTATCTTAGTAATTAAGTTGGCCTTGGGGCCATGTTTGGCCCCTCTTATTACACGGACTTTGACCACTATCACTGCTCTCCCCTCTTGACCCGACCAAACGACACAGATTAGAGGCGAGTGATTTTAACTTTGTCTTACCCTTATGGGGCTTCTGTCAATGATAGCATCAGTCACATGTTGACGGTAGGCATTTCACATTGAAATCCCTTTCAATTGATGACATAATTCTGGATATGCTTGTTGATGACCCTGTTGATGTCTTTAAGCTTGGCGTGGCAAGAGCATTTCATAACTTGCCCGTCGACTAGGTTGACACCGTCAAATTTGGGATATCTTGGGGTGGGCATTCTTACATTGATCTTAGCATTGCGTTGGGCTGGATGCATGGCAGCGCTGCATTCCAGATGACCTGAGACGTCATTGTCTTAATCATGAAGGGTATGGGATGCAAAGTACACACCTACATAGATGACTACGTCATTGTGGCCCAAAGGGGGCTAGACCATGAGCAATTTCATAGTTTGGTCAACTCATTGCAGGAATTAGGTCTACCATTGAATGAAGGAAAGAAACCCCCACCCTCACAAGTTATTACTTGCTTGGGTATTTAGATTGATATACCTAACTCCACTGTTAGCATTGACCCTAAGCTGCACAGTATGTTCCAGGAATATGTTCAAAGTACACACCTACATAGATGACTACGTCATTGTGGCCCAAGGGGGGCTAGACCATGAGCAATTTCATAGTTTGATCAACTCATTGCAGGAATTAGGTCTACCATTGAATGAAGGAAAGAAACCCCCACCCTCACAAGTTATTACTTGCTTGGGTATTTAGATTGATATACCTAACTCCACTGTTAGCATTGACCCTAAGCTGCACAGTATTTTCCAGGAATATGTTCAGACCAGTCACAAGAAAGTTATTACTAAGAAGGGTTTACAATCTCTTATTGGGAAGCTCATTTACATACACAAGTGTGTCTCCCCTATTAGGGCATTCATTAACTGCATGCTTGGTTTCCTGAGGAGCTCTAAAATGACAAAAGGGTTAGGCTGACTGCCGAATTTTTCTCAGATTTGAACTGGTTCTTAAAATTTCTTCCTCAGTTGAATGGGGTTACCATGTTCAAAAGACTAGAGTTGCCTTCTCAAGAAACTCTCCATTTGGATGCTTGTTTATCAGGTCTCCCCTGTTAGGGCATTCAATAACCGCATGTTTGGTCTCCTGATGAGCTTTAAAATGACAAAGAATTAGGCTGACTGCTGGATTTTTCTCAGATTTGAACTGGTTCTTAAAATTTCTTTCTCAGTTCAATGCTGTTACCATATTCAAAAGACTAGAGTTGCCTTCTCAAGAAACTATCCATTTGGATACTTGTTTATCAGGTATGGGAGGCATTTGGTCCAATAGAGTATATTCAGGTCCAGCTGTAACTATCCCAGGTACCAAGGTGCATATAAACCATCTTGAGATGTTCAACATTGGCCCTGAGGCTTTGGGGCCAGTTTTGGGCTAATGCATCTGTATGCATTAGGTGCGATAACTTGGCTGTTGTTCAGGTAGTGCAAAACCTTAGGACAAAGGACAGTATCGTGGCAGCATGTGCGCGCAACATATGTTGTTTGGAATATAGATTTCAAAATTGAACACATTAAAGGCACTTTATATTCTGACAAACCACTGGATCAAACCTTGTTGGCCTTTCTCCATGAAAACTTTATATGGGATAAAGTGGAAGCAGGCCATTTACAGTTAGATCTCTATTTGTAATTTCAGGTGCTTTACATACATCTCTTTACCTTGTGACAGGAGCCTGGGCAAGAATTGATGAGGCATTCCACATCCTCTGCACACTTAACACACTTTAGAACATTCATAGCATTCTTGGTATTCTTCAACCTTCCAATTGTGATTTCAATACATAACATCCTTATGTTCCTTGAATATTTGGTGAAATCTTCAATTTCACCTAAGGTGGTTAAAACTATCTTTCATCCATAACCTCAATGGCTAGCTTTTACAAAATTCCTCATGAAGCAGTCTATAGTGAGTCAGTCAAAAGATTTTTGAGGAGCATAACTATAAATTCCTCTTTTGCTCCTACTCATCAGGGAATTTTTGACATACATACTATTTACCTGATTTCAATGGCCTGTGATTGCCTGTCAGATCCTTTAGTATATAGAGCAATTTTCCTCACTGCATTTTTTCATACGTCAAACATAGCCCCTCACAGTAAGAAGGCCTTTGACCCCACCAGGCATATATTAAGGCAGGACCTGATTTTGGCCATCGCGGCTTACATATTATTGTGAAATGGACCCAAACACTTCAGGACCACAAAGCCTACCACATTGTTCAACTTCCTTCCATAAGTAATATGTATCTTTGCCCACTTAGGGCCATTAGGGCTTTGCTGGCTTCCAGGCACCTTCCCCCCTCAGCCCCTTTATTTGCAGTATCCTGCTCCCCACATCACCAAGTCATCGACACCCACATTAGGGATGCACTTAAGCAAACTCTGATCTATTTATCTATTCCCCTATCTGGCCATGGTTTTCATACTTTTAGAAGATCTGGTGCCACCTATTGTTTTAATAACAATGTTTCTTTGCAGAATATTATGTCCCAAGGCTTATGGAGTAGCTCAGCCATATGGATATACTTACAAAATTCCACACAGGCTGCCTCCACCATTCCTCTAATCTTTGCTTCCAAAATCCCTCCTACCTTTTTAGCTTGGGTTTGGTGCGAAAAATCCATGTCAATGTCAATGTAATCTTTTAAAATGTTTTCTTGTTGCTAATGTGTAAATAAAATCCTCAACCTTGTAACGTTGACCTGGTCTTATCCTCTCTGACCTTCAACTTTTATTATCTCAACTGTTGGCGGCAGGGCGGTTAGGGCCCTGCTGGGGCTGTTGTCCCATTAGTCCCAAACATTTATCCAACCTTATCTGAGTCTTGTCTTTACTTCTACATAACCCATAATTCCAGGAACCAATCACATTCATTACTACCAATTCAAATTCCCTCCATTTTCACTTTGAATTTGCCACTGAAGGGCAAACACAGGATTTGAACCCACCATCCACATCCAGTAGCTTTATACCACTTGACTGCCGTCGTGCTTGTTGTTTTGTTCACATTGACATTTCTCACACTTTGTCCCTGACCCCTTAAGGTCTGTGGTCCGAGTTCAATTTCTTGGATTTAAGCTATACGAGGTGGCACCAAGTTCATTCCTGGAGGGTCCTTTTTCCCCCTCTCCAAATTTCGGATCAGACATCAGATTTTAGTATGCATGACCATGCTGGTTTATAAACAGTTTTTCTATTGGTTCACAGGTGTTTGACCTCAGGGAGTACCCTTCATTCTGCCATTTGTACGACTGGTAGCAGAAGGGTAACATCTCTTGAAGCTAAATATCAGTGATACCATACACTTTTAGTTACGTTATTTTTAGTTTTGTTATTTTACTTTATCACTGGTGTTTCACTTCATGAATATTATGTCGGATAGAAAAGCAAAGCAGTATAATTTACGCTCCACTAAACAAGAGCAAGTACATATGCTGGTACATAAACAGTCTTGTGATGATAGGGAATTTTTGAGTGAAATGTTGGGTAAACAAATGGATCCGGCTGATGATTTTTTAGAATCGGATCTGTCTGCATCGGCAAGTGAGCTCAATTGTAGTGGCTTGCTCTCACAGTCAGACAACAAGGTAAACTCCAGCCAGACAGATACCCGTACTTACAAAAAATTTGGCACGGAAAGACAAGTACCTTCCACTAGTAAGGACGAATTCGGTTCCTCAAACCCTCATTAATCAGCAAATCCTTCATCAGCTCACAGTACTGAGTAAACGGCTAGACAGTATTGAAACTGCTTCGGTAAAAAACAAATGACCAAACAAAAATTAAGAAAACACTTTCTAAAAACCAAAAAAAAGAGAGTGCAAGCCCTCCTCCACTGACAAATTACCCGATCTTGCTGCTTTGAGACAAGATTATACAAAACCAAGTCGAACAGAGGTTGAGAGAGCTCACTGTTTTGCAATCAGGTACTGACCAAAAAATTAAGTCCCAGAGGGGTGGGGTCGAAGTTATGTCATATGACCACTTGACTCCCATACAGTGGATGGCTGGGTTTGGCCGCACCATGAAAGAGGAGAAAAATGTAGAAATGAAAGAACACATGCTTGATTATGTTATTGCATTATTATAAGATGCTTATGATTTCTCCTGGGGTGCGGCAAAAGCTAGCCATGCAGTGTTGTTGTGTCGTATGGAACAGGGGGAGGTCTCTGATTTTATGGATATCCAAAAAATTGATAGAATCCGATGTGCAAATGCACAAAAACATATCACTTCCACTTCTTCCTCACAAAGTACTTTCTCAAAGAAAATTGGGGGAAAATACTAGATCTATGCCCTGTAATTACTATAACCAAGATTCCTGTGTTCATGATAGAACCCATGAAACTAAGGGCACACTTTATAAACATATATGTTCAGCATGCTATGCAAATGACGGTAAAAGTTTCATGCATCCAGAAACCCAATGTAGGAACAAAAACAAAAAATCTCAGTCAAAAAACGAGTAACCTGGGGTACAGAAGTAACCTGTACCCATGTTTGTAAACCCTCTAGACAATGCTATTCAACCAAACTTGTGTATGCAAAAATGTCCAAAATTGGAAATTTTTTGAGGAAAGATATGTCACCAAACAGAGTTGGCTTGCATGGTTTCATAAGTCCAAAAATAATACTGCAAATAACAAGTCTTATGCTGATGTAGTTTGTGGCAAAAATATTAGTCCAATTCAGTCCATTGGAAAGTCTGCACAGTTTCATTTGCATTCAAAAGTTAAACCAAGTATTAACCTAAGTACTCAGGCCAAAACAAAAACACTGGAAAGACAAAAGCATCAATCACCAGTTGAATGTAAAAACCTGATTAGTTCAAAGGCCACTGTTAAAAATATACCAGGACTTTCTTGCCCAAGTCAAATAGCAAATTTGAACTTGATTTGCAGAACAGGTTTACCCATTGCAGGACTTGGGTTCTAAACCCCCAGAGTCAAGCATCATTGTTTCAAACCCCAGTAAGGGGACACCTTTTACTTTGCCAAATACTGCACGTGTCTCTATGTAAGAAAAGTGAATTAACTGACGACTGTGATGCAATACTTTTTAACTCCTGATCAAAATTATACTCTTTATAAAGTTATTAAGGACACCATATTCTTTGAAACCTCCTTAGAATTGGACTGCTCAGGTGATTGATCACAAGTTTCTTAGGGTGTAATTGAACATCTAAGTTCTAATAGACTTAAATCAAGGAAATTTTCTTCATTGAAAAATACTCATGATTGTCTTGCTCAGGTAATTGATCACAAGTTTCTTTGGTGTGTGATTGAAAATTTAAATTCCAATAGAGGTAAATCAAGGGAATATTCTTTATTGAAACCTACTCAGGTCCATGGCAGTAATCGACCCAAAGACCCACATACACTACCTGAGCTCATCATTGAAAGTCACTGGAGTCAGACCATTGGTGAACACCTGACCAACTTTGAGCAGGATGACAAAGGGTCAGATACTGATGAACATGTTATCGTATTTGCAACTGAAGTCCATCTACAACAACTCGCTTAATGTGACACTTGGTGCATGGATGGCACCTTTGTTGTTGCCCCTTGACTATTTCATCAGTTGTATTTGGTCCAAGGAAAATACAATGTAGTTTTTCTGCCTTTTTGCCTTGCCATGCTTTATTGCAGCGTAATACCCAGACTTTGTATGAAATAATGCTACATGTGCTAGAAGAAGCAGGATGTGATCCCTCTGTTGTTATGGTGGACTTTGAGTGAACTGTAGAACTTGCCGTCCATGCAGTGTTTGGTGAACATGTGCACATTCAGTGATGTTTTTACCATTTGACTCAATATGGCGTAAAATTCATTCAATGGGCCTAGCTAATCTGCATGAAACCAATGATGATTTTCGTTTGTTCCGTTGTCAAATTGATGGCCTTGCTTTTCTTCCTACAGATGAAGTCTCTGAAGGCATGACCTACCTGAGAAAGTCCGCTCTAGATGAAGCAACTCAACTGCTGAACTACTTATACTACCTATGTGACAAGTCCCAAATCCCAACAACAAGGTCTTCAAATGAGGTTTTGACGCAGGAGGTTTCCTCCTGCTCAGTTGAATATGCAGGATGCAACACTTGCTGACCAGCCACAAAGCCATGTTGGCCAAACTCACCCAACAGTCTGGAAACTGATAAAATGCCTACAAGCTGAATGTAGTAAGGTTTCTTCAGGATGTGCGTGGTGTAAGACCTAAGAAGTGGATAAAGAAAATCTTCAAACTGGATTGCGCAATCTCTGTGATGACAGATCTTCAGGTGGCAAATCCATAGCAGATTTTCTTTAGGGTGTCAGTCACAAATTGAGAAGAGGTCAGCCAATCATTTAAGTTGTTTTCAGTGTTCATATATCTTGTTATATGTTCTTACAAATCATACTGTAGTGATAAATGTTCAGTTAAAGTGATAAATGTTGACAAAAATGATATCCAATAAATATTTTTACCATATTTTTGTGAAATTAAAAAGCAAAACATTAAAAATGTTATTAACAAAAATTCTGTCAGAAACGTCCGCCCTTGAAAAAAGGCCTGTCCAAAATGTCCCAGGCCGGAATGTCCTAGGATGAAAATGTGTTAGACAAGCATAATTGTGTTCTCACTGTGTAAATCTGAAGGTTGTTTGTTTATGGCATGTGCCAGGAGTGGGGTAATTAGACCTGCACAAGGGTTTAGAGAGAGACATATATAAAAGTAAATTTAATTTGAAATCATTTAAAATTAGTTTTCCATCCAAATTTGACAGGGGTATAAAAACCCACCCTGTTCATTTCGTAATAAAGGTTTAAAAAGTGTGGAGAAATGAAAAAAGTAGACTCACATGTGTTACGGTCACCAGCAAGCGCAGTAGCAGTTACCGGTTGTCTTTAAGTTGCAACAGGAAAGGAGAAAAAGTGTAACTTTACAAATTTATTTAACAATTAAAATAATGATTACAGTCAACTGGTATGCTCTCAATAGTACATACAATGATACAATAATGAAACCTATCTGAACTGATCATTATGACTGACAGTTAAATTTATCTAATGTATCCAGAAATCTGTTCTGTGATCTGTCCTGTGATCTGTCCAGTGTCCACTAACATACAGATATCTGTGTCCTGTGATTTGTTCAATGTTCTATAACACGAAATGTCCTTTTCCTGTGATCCTTTTGATATCCAACAACACCAAATGTCTGTATAGAGATATTCAGATAGTTTGCACAACTGTACTGTAAGATATGGACAATGTCCAAAATGCAATAAATCCACTCTCTGGTAGAATCACATACTGTATGTAATAAGTAATATCCAAAGTACAGCAAATCTATCCAGGCACTGTAGAAAGTTCACCCCAGCAAAAGTTCACAACAACAGAAGTACTTTTAAGACACAAATAGCCTTCCTTATAGCCAGCGAATAATAAGTTCACTTGTGGTCAGATGTACAGTCCTTATATATGTTTACAGGAGCATCTAGAATCTTATAGAACATAAAAACAAATGTAGTCACCAGAGCCTATGAGGAGGTTCTAGAAACTACTGGTACTTGGGTTTCCCCAAATCTATTAATATAACCACTGAGGGATGGTCTATACATAGATCAATAAACATCATAACACAACAATCAATAACTTTCTTGCTTTAAATGTTAACACATACATATATAGCTTAGATTAAATAATGCACAGACGCAGTGCCCATATATGTAACACATGTGTGTTTAACTGTAACTCTTGCGCTATCTGCACTAACATATCTTTTTAAAAGTTTCTAGAACTTCCATAGATGGTGACTGTTGAAACTCTTTAGCACTAGCCATTTTGAGCACTGTTAACTGTAACAAATTGTTAAAACAAATGAATTGTCAAAATGTTAATTGAATTATTGGATCAAATGGTTGATTAAATGATTGGATCCCGGACGAGCCCCCAATTTTCCTGTTGCGGTCACGGGCAAGCACGGTAGCAGTTAACACATACATATATAGCTTAGATTAAATAATACACAGACACAGTGTCCATGTATGTAACACATGTGTGTGTGATGTTCTTGTCTTTCTTCTCTTTTGTTTAAGGTGCATAGGCAGACCAGTGTTGCATGGGACATTACAATGTTATGATAATTGTCTGGCGTGTCATTTCATGCTCCATAAAAATAGTAAAATCAAGAACTCAAAAAAAATCAAGACCTAAAGTTACAATTTCCTACTTCTGTTAGAAATGACTGATTCACTGTACATTTTTGAGCATGAACATGAGGAATTTGTCTGATAGACAAAAAGACAAGATACTTACAATCAAAAAGGATGCCCATTTACTCGTTTTAAAATGGTTTAAACATTTTCAAAACATTTTAAAAACCTATTTAAACCTTACTTTTAAGGTTTTGTAAACTTTTCCAAGCAAATTGTATGCTTTACTGTTGAAAAAACGTTTTGTAAACATTCTATATGTAAACATTTTTTACTGAAAACGTTTATTAAATGTTTACAAAAATAATTCAATAAGCTAGGTTTGACTGGAAACGTATTTTAAACATTTATAAAATAGCTAAAGAAATGAAGGTTATGCTAGAAATGTTTTTCAAACATTCACCATGAAGTGTTTTATAAACAGTACACATTAAATGTTTAAAAATATTGCTGATCAAATGTTTTAAAAACATTCTGTCAAAAACGTTTTTAAAAGCATATTTTCAGAATGTTAAAACCTTCAAACATGTCCAAACAAAGATGGTGGCGATCAATAATAGGGGATTTTAGAGGACTTTGTCAAAAAATGGGTCACATGCAATCCCTAAACGTAAGAATTGAATGGGTGAACAATTTTAAGCCACTATCTAACAATTTTAGACATAACTATAACATTTTCATAAGTGAGAAACCTTAAAAAGATATTGAATTTAACCTCTGACCCCATTATTATTCACACATTTATATGTTCATTTGTAACATTTTTCTAACATTTATCATTAAATGTTTAATAAACGGTATACAGAAAACGTTTCAAAAAATCTATTTTACACGGTTTTCGTAAACATCATTTTTTAACCTTTTTTAAATGTTGCCTATCAAACATTTGAAAAACCCAAAAATGTTTACTGGGTATACATGCTAGTACGCAACATGAAACTTTCAAAAATGATTGGGGATCTGATTGTATTTTTAGTTCTTGTTCCTGCAATAGCCAAGGGGTTGCTATATTATTTAATGGAAATCTTGAGTATCATGTCCTTAAATTGAAAAGGATGGTATTGGAAATATATTAATAGTAAAGATACGTATTTCAGATGAGTTGACCTTCTTGCTCGTACTATTATATGGGGGCTAAACAGAGATCAGCCTAAATTTTATAGCAATCTTATACAATGTTCATCTTTAGATACTTAATATGGAAACTTAACATAAGATATGTTAAATGTAAGATGTTGAACCCTAACATCCAAAGAAAAAATTGCCCAATTCAGTAATTCTGGGAAATAAAAGGTTTCCTCAATCCCTGTAAAATGCTTAATATTTGCTTGATTTTAATAAGATAACCTCCAAATGGTTCATTATTATGTGTAGAATATTCGTGTATAGATAATTTAACTGGAAACATTGTATAGAGTGAGTGATGTAAATTCGCCATTTTTTTAAACTTTTGGTTCTGCTACATCAAATCGTAATTTTTTTCCCATTTTTTTTGTTACTAACAAATATGGCCCGTCCCTGCATTATCCAAACCTGGGAAAAAATTAACTCATCTGGACATAGGTTCACTTAGAGAGATGTCATTATTTCATACAAAAATGTCTATTATTTTTGAAAATGGACCTAAATTCGCCATTATTTGAAAAAAAACCTGTTTTTCAAGCATAATACCTACCATACAGTGAAAAATTTAAGCTAAATAATTATTTTGCATCTTTTCTAGCCCAAAATTATGGTAAATTATGTAAATTTTCAAAAGTTTGTCCCAGAGAAGTTTAAAAGGTTGGTATTTGTTAAAAATTGCATAATTTACACTCTCTAAAGTCACTTGTAAAAATGTATTATTCAAAAATATACCTAATACTGTGAAAATATAAAAAGTTGGACAGTGAAATTTTGTAGTGCAATAGAGAAGTATTCTATTTATATTGAGCAGAATTATGACATGTTTTCCATATTTGTGCTGTCAAAAACCCAAAAGTGGCGAATTTACATCCACTGGCGAATTTATATCACTTGCTCTAAGATACCTTGAAAGTACATTCATTGGTGCGTGTGCGAGTAACAATGAAGAAATATAACAAGTTACATTTTTTGGGATTTCCTTTTATTTCATCATTAATCTAGTATAAACATCATAGACATCCAAACTATTACGTCAATAACAAAACGCAAATAACATTATCATTACAGATGCGCACAGGCGTACGCATGCCCACTTATATCCATACTAATCCCAATAACAATATAATAAAAAACTAAAATACTAAAACAGGGAGGGTGGGAGTGGCAAATCTCTAAAACGATGTGACTCGTTATGTGTCTGAGCTGAAAATGATGAACCCCACAAAACATGCGGTGATTTTCGCGCCTCGCGCATGCGCAGTTGCCCAACTGGACCAATCACGATTCAACACTTCCCCTGAATGATACCGCAAACTCTCCCGGGTTGTGCTCGTCACATTCATTGGTGCGTGTGCGAGTAACAATGAAGAAATATAACAAGTTACATTTTTTGGGATTTCCTTTTATTTCATCGTTAATCTAGTATAAACATCATAGACATCCAAACTATTACGTCAATAACAAAACGCAAATAACATTATCATTACAGATGCGCACAGGCGTACGCATGCCCAAACTATCCCAGTAAAGCCTGTAACGCATCAGGGACTACCTTGGTAACCCGGTCCGACTGCTTTATGTAATGCCACACCGCGTCAGAACGCCAGGCCCTGTGGGCTCTAATATGGTGAAGAGAGACATTATTTCCAAATGCCAAGGTCACAGCCGAACGCCTAAGGGCGTGGAATGACACACCGGAGGCTCTACGCCCCATAGCCGTAACTATCCTATCCAGCCTCTGTCGTACCTGTCTCTGAGTAATGACCTGGGATTTCCACATGACAAGGGGAGAATTCGGGATACCCGGTTGACAACGTAAAATGTCCAGTAAAGCCTTGACAGGGCAAAGATACGGCTTCGCCGCCAACCGCGGAACTCGGACCTTGTGGGATTCATCAGCGCGCTGAAGGTTCTTAGCCCACCTAATATTTATGATGGCACCCTGAGATTCAACGGCAATATCGGCCCTGGTTAGTTGTCGATTCCCATCAAACGCCCACCTCCCAGGAGGGACAATATTCGAGATACGCAAACATGCATAAAACCCCAGCCCAAAACAAGCGCATATGGCTGGTAATCTGGTAGCGACCGATTAATCCCGAACAGTGTGTCAATCTCACTCGCCGTGAGAACCCCTTTGGGGTCAACAGACCTAGGAATTCGGGTCAAGTGCCTGCAAAATGCTTTTATTGTGTACTGATTAAACACCCCAGTATCCACCCCCAGACTATCCAATTGGGCCTTTAGGGCCGAAAGGTAATTAAGGATGGTGCGACTGTGTAGTCCCCTTAACTTAAGGTGTTGCAAATAGGCCAATAATGCTCCTGAGGAGACTGTCTGTGATATGCCATAAAACTGTAGAAACCCCAAATAGTCCGTCCATATCCTTTTCCGAGTCCTCATGGTACCAGATGCTAGGGACGCTTCACAGGCTGCTAAGTATGCTTCCTCCGCCAATCTCACTGCTCGGCCCGAACCTACAATGAGAAATCTACATTATTCGCCACTTCCTGTACTGGTTCCAAGTGC
This sequence comes from Sabellastarte sp. h YS-2021, assembly GCA_964017235.1. Classification (NCBI taxonomy): domain Eukaryota; kingdom Metazoa; phylum Annelida; class Polychaeta; order Sabellida; family Sabellidae; genus Sabellastarte; species Sabellastarte sp. h YS-2021. The sequence continues at coordinate 21,864,544 of OZ024927.1, forward strand.
ACACACTCTCGCACCCACTGAAATTGCCCCGCCCCTGTTATCAGTCGCGACAAGGCATCCGCCGTCTTGTTGTCTTCGCCGGGTATATGTTCCGCACATATGTGGATGTTATACTTCTCGGCCTGTGTCAATATGTTACGAATGCACACGCCCAAAAACTCATCATTTGTACGCATAGAATTCAGGACCTGGACGACTGCCATGTTATCGGAATGAATCCTGACACAATTATTAATCCAATCCCTTCCCCAATGAGCTATAGCCACACTAACATTATACATGTGAATATGTCTAGGTATGGCTTCTGCATAGGCTCTGCTACCCCACACGGCCCCCAACCCTTCAAGTGACACATCCACGAAGACGTCAAGTGTCTCCTCGTCATTGATCATATAAAAACTTGGAGGCTCACAGAACCCCGAAAGCAGACGGATAAACCATTGTAGATCCCTCCTAAAACCTTCACCCAAATTAATGAAAAAACTCTGTTGACCCCTTAAGGACCACAACATGCAGTTCAAAAAAGCACGGTCTGGAGTAAGGATTTTTGTGAGGTACAGTAGCTTACCTAATAGAGACTGTAGCTGCTTACGACTTACGCGTTTCTTCCCTACGAAGTCATAACAAGCCTGCTTAATTTCATCCAACTTATCCTGTGTTAATGACACAACCTTACATTTGGCATCCACTTGAATGCCCGTACAAGTCATGACATCAGTGGGATGTACAACCTTCTCCTCGTTAATGGGCAAGCCTAATTCTTGTATTAGCTCAAACAGGCGTTTAAAGACACGTTCCGCCTCTGATTCTTCCGCACATGCAAATATGTCATCGATATAATTCCAGACTGTTATTCCCTCTGTCTTCAATATGGCCCTGATGGTATCCGAAATTTTCTGAAATATGGCGGTGCTGTGCACCGCCCCAAAAGCTAGGGATTTATCAACGTAATATCTGCTCCCATGTTGTATCACTAATTTTAGGGCATCCGCCGGATCTACCCGGACGTTTCTGAACGCTCTAGCTATATCAATCTTCATTACTTTCGGGGTACTTTTGCAATGTATTATGTCCTGAATAAGATAATCAAGGTTGGGAAGGGTAAGAGAGAAAGGTGCCCCGTCATATAATGACTTAGCTGTTAGGCCATTGACTGAATTTTCGTCCCCGTATGACAAGTCCACTATTACCCTGCGTTTATTGCCATCCTTGGGCCTGGTCATTAGTGGGGAAACATGGCATCCGGGCACTGGTAGGGACTCAAACGGTCCCAATATCGCCCTACATTCCAATTCCTTGCTTATGTATTGGTCAATTGCGTCCGGGAACTCCTGTGCTGATTTATGATTCAACACCTCGTCCCGAAATGGACCTTTAGCTGTTCTACCTAGGGGAAAGCCATAAACCAAAAATTGTAGCAATCGACTATCTTTATATTTATCTAAGTAGTGAGCCCATTTCACCAAGTTCAATTGCGAGTGCACCGGTATTCGTGCAACATCACAATTATATGCTCCTGTTTCTGAGATTTGGACTGCTGCTCGTAGGTATTCTTTACTATCCCTAATGGCGCCATGGCCCTCTAGATGAGAGAGAGGGGGGCGTGTTCCCACCTTATGTGTATTCTGAATAAAACCCACGGTTCCAACTCTATGAACTGGTACATAAAGACACCTGGGCAAAACATTATGATCGCAAGAGAAACGCAATGGTTGCTGCAAATTCTTATTTTTAACTGACATTGATGAACTACACATCTCATCCCCCCAATTCTCTTCCCCTTGAACTTTATTCCCCTCCCCACATATAGTACACCCCAGACTACTCAAAAGTGTCTCTGAACAATTACATTGATTTGTCCTCCCCCCCTTCTTTATTAAATCATACACACTCCCAACGTCTGTCAAATCTACCTGCGATACGCACAAGCTACCAACACCGTCCACAAAGTTATTCCAACAAAACTGGGGCTGCATTTGTGAGCCACAAAATTTATACAAGACACACTTATCTACACCAAAAGAAAGCACATCCTGGACATCATTGACTAATTGCAAATTACGTTGACACTTTATGTCAGCTGGATTTATCAAACGTCCACACCACTCAATATCATCGTCACAGAAATTTTTAACTTCATTGTCAATTACACACTTAACTATGTTACAGTCATTGCCACCAGAAACGGCCCGGCACAAATGTCCGAGACGACAACAGTCCCCATCCTGAGGGCTGGCATAGGAACACACACTGTGAGGTGACTTCACTACCTCTGCACACTTGTCACCCCTTAACACTGACATACCCATATCACTCATATGGCCCCACTTGGAATCCACTCGACTCCTCACATCCATATTGGCACACACATTCACATTAGGTATAAATTCAGGCACGTAAATGTTCCACCCTGACCCACTAGCTGGCACATTGCGGAGGTGGCATTCCGCATCACAAGTATCACACACATACTGAACGTTTCGAGGGTAAAATTCCGCAGCATCAACATTCCAGACATGCTGAACGTTCCGCACTGAATCACCAACCAATGTAGTACGAGGATAGAATTCCGCAGCTCCAATGTTCCATACATGCTGAACTCCTGAGTTCTTTGATGCATGTTGACTCACAACAAGTCCCGGGATGGCAGTAAAAAAGGTCTCAATCTCCTGATTACTAGCCCATTCGGCTGTGATAACACTGGCTTCATCCAAGGCGAGACTCCTGTCGTCCACGTCCCTAATGTGGCGGGCCGGATGGCGACTACCCAACCCTTGTTTTACAAAGTCATCTTGAAACACTCGTTTAACATGGCAGTCATCCGCGGTCCCCTACTTACGGCGGCCTGCCTGATCATGTACATATGTGAGACCTGTCATAGGATCTACGTGACTGTCACCCGTCTCTCTGCAACTGCCGGAATGGAAAAACTTACAAAACAACTTTCGATCACTGCCAGTATCCTTAGGTCGACCTGCTGGTGTTCTCTGCCCAGACTGAGTAGCAAACATGGTGGCGTGTGTTTGGGTCATGCGATGTTGTAGCAGGGCTGAACGGTCGGACCACACTATTTCCCCATCTTCAATTGAGTGCATAGAGGAGATAAATGCACCTTTAGCAACCGGCCATGAAGTGGAATCTTCATGAGGTCATATAACTCTGCTAGCATATACTGACGTGTCAAAGAGTCCAGGGTATCGTTCACATTTTTAATAAAGCCCATGACGAATTGCGTCATGTTAAGATCATCAAAAGGCAAACGGCGCCTAGCCGGCCCCACCAATATCCCCTCATTAGGCCATCTTCTGTACGAGACAGATGTGGGATTATCAGTCGTGTTGTAACGGCCGGATCTCTTCCGCTTACCCTGCAATGCCTCAGCCCTTGTCTCCGCATCCAGTTGTAATATCCGCTCTGCCACTAAGGCTTGTATTCTTGGGTCAGACTTCCAGTTGTCTTCATTCTTATCCCGTTTGTCACCAACGCGTTGAGTTGGGATTGGCTCCAACGGGGATGGCTAAGCCCACGCTATCTTTTGTTCAACCACCTTATTAGTGTCGCCCTCACTCTTCAAAAAATCCAACAAGTCCTTCTGCTGCTCAGCTGTCCCTAACGGGCCCATCGGCTCGTGGGTTTCCACAGTCCAGAATTGGGTGGCCTGGGCCTGTGCCGCACCTAAACCAATGTTGCCTAATTCTTCTATGTCGTTTTGTGAAAGCAGGCCCGCGTCCGCTAGTGTCATAGTCTCTGTAGGTTTCTTCTTTCTCTCGATTATTGTCTTATCCGTATATTTGCTCAACTGTTGGACGTACTCTTGCGGCATAGCTTTAACAGTGTGAACCCCTTTCTTGTCTTGTTTTTTCTTTTTCCGTTGCTTTGAATCTATATCACCCTCCAACGTCTCTATGTCACTTCCAACGGGTTTCGATTTTTTAATCTTTGGCCTAGCCCCCCCTACAGCCTGAGGACCAAATAACGGCTCTCCCACGGCAGGTTGGATTCCACTGATATAACAGTCTGAATCACCGCTATTGTGTACTTCACCCTCTAATGACGTTAGCCTGGTTTCTATTGTCCCAATTTTCGATGATACTCCGTCCACAGCTGAGATGAGTTTTTCCAACATTACTGTCATGGGTTCCGGTCTACTTTGACTGACCTCCTGGGGTGTAACAGTGCAAGGATTATCTTGTACACCCACCTCTCTGCGCGAAGCTACATCACTTGGATTGTCCGTTTTACTCATATCCAACTTGGATTTCTCTCTTGTTCTCATAACTCGAATCCACTAACCCTTAAAACTTGTCCTGCCGATGGCCTACACCACATAAAATATCCCAAGGCAATATCAATAAAACACACACACTAAAATCACAGTAAGTGATGGCCACTCGCCACACCACGTGCATTAACAATTAAAGTTAGTCCAAATCTCTAAAACAATGTGACTCGTTATGTGTCTGAGCTGAAAGTGATGAACCCCACAAAACATGCGGTGATTTTCGCGCCTCGCGCATGCGCAGTTGCCCAACTGGACCAATCACGATTCAACACTTCCCCTGAATGATACCGCAAACTCTCCCGGGTTGTGCTCGTCAAGATGTTGAGGGTCCAATTCCACGGAAAAAATCGCACAATAGAAAGCACTGGGAAATCCATTGTCATGTTAAAAGAAACCAACTAAATTGTTCATTGTTATGTGTAAAATGTCCATAGATAACGTTGCTGGAAATTTTGCATAAGATATCTTAAAAGTAAGATATTGATGGATATTTCCATTTAAAAAGTCGCCAAAGTGAAAAAAAAACGGGGAAATCCAAGGCCACCATATTTATCCGTATAAACGCTCCGGGGGCGATGCATTTTTCAAAAGGGGGGAGGTACTATTACAGATTTAAAAAAATCATCTCTCGAGTCCAGTGGTAATGGGCGATAATGGACACTTACAGCTCTGATCTTGCTTACCAGCATGTATAATGGCGGGAGAGTTTAAAATATTATAAACCAACCTTAAATCTGAAGAAATGATAAACTTTTATCTCGTTTTTTACAGATTTTAATGCATGTGCGATCACAATTGCCATGTTTTGTTGTGATTTTCTTTATTTCTCGTAAGTGGTATTCGATTGGAGAAATACTAAAACGCATTTTTTTTCGGAATTCCGGAAACGCAAGGCTGGTGGCTGTTGAGAGGGATGTAAAACCCCCAAATATGAACTTTGCAAAGGTTGAGAAGAGGGGGGAGCGATTAATAGGGAGGTGGTGTTTATACAGATAAATACGGCATGTTGAAAAGGGTGTGCGTTGACAGTGGATTGAAAATCCTCAGTATAGATATTTACAAACCCATAGAAAATCTCCAGATGGGCCATAATAAATCCCCGAGTCAAAAAATCCCTAAAATTACCACTAAAAACTATAAGAATAATAATACTGATCTGAGCCGTTTTCACAGAAAGAGTGTCTACCTTCATGTAGAAAATGGGACACAAATCAAAGCTACTTTCCCTGATAGTAATTAACACTTAGGGGACACACTTCATAAAGGTATATTGAAGAATATAGATATAACATAATTCTTCAATCAATCAATCAATGGGAAATCAATGAGATGGCCTACATATTAGTTCTTGAAGACTGCATGGATCTGAAGCCACACACATTCCTTAATAGCAATTAACAGTGCACACACTTCAGCAAAACTCTGGTTCTGGTTGATTTTAGAATAAAGGAAAAAAATCATTTCTTTTATCATTAAATAACAAAAGGAACAGGGAGGGCTACAATTCTGTTTTGAAGATGACAGGAGTTATAAGCCAAATCATAAAAATAAACTAGCAGCAATGAATAAATAATAAGACAATATAACATCTGTAAATGGTATTGGGGATTTTTATTTAGGGGATTTTCTGTGCCCCACCTGGGTATTTTCTATGGGTTTGCAAATACCAGTATTTTTCAATCTGGGGATTTTCATATACAATCGTTGAAAAGATTGTCAAATGCTTAATAATTGGGTTATTTTGATAAAATAACACCAAAATGCTTATTTTTATGTGTAGAATGCTCAGGTATAGCATAAAAAGTAAGCATCAGATCTCCTAAAGTTATTTTACTAAGAGTATTAAAATAACTGTTATCCTTGCTTTTTATCAGTCATATTTTGATAAAAAAATCTCCAAACTACATAACAGAGGCTATGTTCCATGACTCTAGGCCAGTCAAATTTATTGGAATCTAATTTACTGACCCAGCTGTGTCTTCTTAGAATATGCATATTAGGCAACTTTTAGGTGATTTTCCTTTTCGGTCAAGGAATTCCGTCACTTTTTCGTTGTTTCAAAACCACCTGCTTTTACATTTACTGATCCTTGGGCCACAGACCTAAAACACTACACTTTCAATTATGAAAATGACAGCTAACAGGAATTTGAAGATAAACACTATTTTTCCTGATTAAGAAGTAATTAAGAAAATTGTACCTTATTATTAGATATAAAAGGAGTAGTCCTTAGTATTGTAAGAGTAACATATTTATAAAAAACCTAATAATTGAATACTTTTGAAGTTAAAAGTGACTTGCTCATTAGAAAAATGTCAAAGTAGCTAATACTCAAATAACATTATAGCTAGAGCTAACAAAATTTGTCATGACACAGAATATCAAAAAGCAAATGAACAACACACCTGATAAAAAACTTATAAAATTACTACTTCTGAAGTTACAAGTGATTTACTCATTAGCAAAATAGCAAAGCAGCTATTACTCAGTTAGTTTTGAGCTATAGCTCTGAAAATTTGCCACGACACAGAACATCAAAAAGTCGTTGAACAACATATTTCACCAAAAACCACTAAATTTGACACTTTTGAACTAACAAGTGATTTACTCATTAGCAAAATAGCAAAGCAACTTCAATTTTTGTAGGCTATAGAGGATATATATTTTTATGTATTTTAAAAATATTAACCATGAAGACATTCAACTTTCCACAGATGAGAAAAAGCCTGAGAATGTATAAAACTCCTAAATGACAGACAAAGAAGCAGCAGCCATCTTGTTTTTCAAAATAATGCCAAAAATATTCACAGGCAAGCTTTTGTAATGATGAATATTTACTGCAAATTTGAGAGCTCTGCCTATAATTCCTTTTGGTATAGAGAGGATAACGGGAAAATTTCCTTACACTGCTTCATGACTGTCAAAGAAACGCTAATGGCAGCCATCTTGCTCAAAATGAGGCCAAAAATATTTCCAGAGAAAATGGTGCTGGTCAATGTATCTGTCTGTGTGTCTATCCATCAACATTTTGGTTAGATTTTCTAACTCGATGATGCTTCTGCCAATCGATTTGAAAATTGACAGGGTTGTAGGAGACCACCTGGGCTAGGCTGCTTTCAAAACTGGTGCCAATAACTATGATTGTCAGTTTGTGCATCTGTCTGTAAAAAGTCTAACTGAAAGATGCTTCTGCCAATAAATTTAAAACTGGACAGAGTGGTAAGACACAACTGGATTAGGTTGCTTTCGAAATTGGTGACATTTAGTGCATATGTCTATCGGTGCATCTGCCCATCAACGTTTTGGCTTCCAAACTCAAACCAAAGATGCTTCCTTTGAACGATTTGAAACTAAATAGGGTGGTAGGACACCAAATGGGATAGGTTGATTCTGAAAATGGTCCTAGTCAATGGACTCTAACTCGAAGATGCTCCTGCTGATTGATTTGAAAATTGGCGGGTTGTAGAACACTACTTTGGCTAGCCTGCTTTCAAAATTGGTGACAGTTGGTAGGTCTATCCGTCGGTCTGTCAACATTATAGTTTCCAAACTCTGACTCAAAGATGCTTTTGTGTATCAATTTAAAACTAAACAGAGTGGTAAGACACCACCAAGGCTTTGTTGCTCTTGAAAATTGTGGTAGTCGGTGTGTCCATCTGTCAGTGTGTCTCTCCGTTAATATTTGGGTTTCTGAACTCTAGCTTAAAAAGCTTCCGTTAATTGACTTAAAATTTAACTGGTTGGTAGGTTGCTTCCAAAATTGGTTACAAGCATTACATCTGTTTGTCTGTGTGTCTGTCCATCAATGTTTTGGTTTCTAAACTCTAATTCAAAGACGCTTTCATTGATCACTATGAAACTAGATAGGGTAGTAGGACACCACCTGGGCTAGGTTGCTTTTAGAATTGGTGTCAGTCAGTATGTCTATCTGTCCATGTCAGTATTTCTTTTTCCGGAATCTACAGCTGCCACCTGCGATTGATTTAAAACTTATGAGGGTTGACAAGATTTTGCAATTGGTGCCAGTCGGTGAGTCAGTCTGTCTGTACATATGTCCATCAAAGACACTTCTGCTGATCAATTTAGTATTTGACAGGGTGTTGGCACATGACCTGAGCTAGATTGCTTTCGAAATTGGTGCCAGTCAGTGTGTTCATTAGACCTTGTGCAAGGTCCTTCCTTAGTGCACTATGATTCTATGAGAGGATTTCCACTGAGACTGCAAAATCGGGACTGTTATAAAATACATTCATTCATTGTCTCAAAACCCCCCAAGTAGAGACTTGTGAGCAAGACTATGTGTTCATCTGTTAGTATCTGTCCTTTGGATAGTTTGGAATCAAACTGAAGATGCTTCTGCTGATCACTTTTGACCGGGTGGTAGAGAATACCTGGGTTAGGTTGCTTTTGATCGTGGTGCCATTTGGTTAATTTATCTGTTTGTGCATCTGTCCATCAAAAGTTTGGTTTACGGACTCAAACTTGAAGATTCTTCTGCTGATTGATTTTAAAGTTTTAACAGACTTGTAGGACACAACTTGTAGTAGGTGCCAGTCTGGTAGTCTCTCTGTCCAAGTATTTGTTCATAAACATTTCGGTTTCTGCACTTTAACCCAAAGACACGCCTACAGATCAATTTCAAACTTAACATGGTGGAAGAACACTAACCTGGGCTATGTTGCATTTGAAATTGGTGCCAGTTGGTACAGCTGTCCCTGTGTCTGTCCCTTAACATTTTGCCTTTTGGACTCTAATTCAAAGTCACCTGTGATTGATTTGAAATTTAACTCTGTGGTAGCACACCACCTGGGCTAAATAATTTTCCAAATTGTGTTATATGGTGCTTTTTTCTGTTTGTCTGTCCATCAATATTTTAGTTTTCAGACTCTCAGATGATCAATTCGAAATTTAAAAGAGTAGTAGGCCACTAACTAGGATAGGTTGTTTTCAAAAGTGGTCTGTGCGTCCATCTGTTCATGCATTTGTTCATCATTATTTTGGTTTCTGTCAATGGATTTGAAACTTGACAGGGTGATACGGCAAAACCTGGATTAGTTTGCTTTCAAAATTGGTGCCAGTCAGGGTATCAATCTATCCGTGGATCCGTCAACATTTTGGTTTCTTGACTCTAACTTGAAGACACTTACTCCTATTAATTTCAAAGTGAAAACTGACATGGCTGCCATCTTGAAATTCTGTTTCTGAACTCTAACTCAAAGATGCTTTCACTGAACGATTTGAATTTGACAGAATGGTAGCACACCACCTGGGTAGGTTGATTTCAAAATTGGTGCAATTAAGTCTGTCCAACATTGTGCTTTCCGGACTCCAACTCAAAGAGGCTTTTTCTGATTTATTTGAAATTCGACAGGGTGGTTGGACACAACCTGGACTAAGTTCTTCCAAAATTGGTGCTAGTCAGTGTGAGACACTTTTGCTGAGATTGATTTGAAATTTGACAGAGTGGTAGGGAGCTAGTTTGTTTTTGAAATAGGATGCAATCTGCATCTCTCCGTCAACATGTTGAAAACTTAAGTGGACACTTAGTGTAAATCTTAAGATGTAAGTATCCAACTTAAGTGGACATCTTGTATATATTTTTGGATGCAAAAACCAGCTTAATTGAAGCTTTAGTTTACATCATAAAACATAACATAAAACAAAACTAAAAGACCACAGTGCATGAAATTTTTTTTGAATTATTGTACAGTTTATGTGTTTAACAACACACCTGCCAAGTCCCATCTTCAAACTCCGATGAGAAAGCACATTAAAAGCCAGTTAAATCTGACAGTTGGAAAAGCAAAACAGATCCCTCTCTGAAACTGTGCCGCGTCACACAAGGCAATTTCCCACTCTGATTTCTGTGTGTCCAATACAAAATAGTGTAAAATGAAGTGAAAATAGTGTTTTACTGGCTTGGAGAGGGTCAGCTTCAGTCAAAAAAAAAAATTTTTTTCTACACTTAGTGCAAAGATTCTTCTATCAAATGAACTTGGGATATTGTGTGGTCAAAAAACAAATAATGCTCTTTTTTAAAATAATTAACACTACAATTTGACTGTAACTTGTGTTCAAAATAGTGAACAAGTGTGTATTTTTAATGTAACAATGCAGCTTCTGATAGTGTGTCAGTTTTTAAATAAACTGATAAGCAAGTTTTTCACCCAGTTCTTGTCCACATTTTCTCAAAATGTGATAAAAGTTTAAGGCACCCTTGATTATCTTAACTCCTTATTATCAGAACAGAAAGAGTTAGCCCCAAGGTTCAATAGTCAATATTACATTGTATTAGTTATTATGAAACAATCAATATTCATTACTAGTTCTAGTTGACCATTAAGAACTGACAGTGACAATTCAAGGGCGGATCCATCCTTTGAGTAAGGTGGGGGTTTACATCACTTGTTCAGTTAAAGTTGAACTTCAGAAAAAAAGTCACTTCCAAATGCAATTAAATCAGCTATATATTCAGTTACATCCAATTCTTCCCAATACATTTATAACAAAAACCACAGCACATTTATAACAAAAACCACAGCAAATCTCTTAAATGTCAACCAGTCTGCTTATAAGAGTTCCCACTCCACTGAAACTGCATTGTTGAAGATTCAAAATGATATAGCTCTCTCAGTGGACTCAGGAAAGGCAGTGGCCCTAACATTATTAGACCTCTCGGCAGCGTTTGATACGATTGATCATTCTCTTTTATATGACTGCTTGCATGACTGGTTTGGTCTAGATGGTACTGTTTTGTCATGGATCAAATCATATCTTTCAAACCGTAAACAAAAAATTAAAATAGGTGATAGTTTCTCTGAGGCGGTAATTCTCCCTTTCGGAGTCCCCCAAGGCTCTGTGTTGGGTCCTCTCCTTTTCACCCTCTACACTAGTCCGCTCAGTCAAGTTATTTCAAAATTCAAGGTTACTCATCACCTGTATGCCGATGACACCCAGATCTACCTAGCAGTTGACTCCAGGAGTTTTGAGTCTAGCATGGAAGAGCCTACCGAGTGTCTCAAGTCTGTACAGGAGTGGATGGACGGTGTCAAACTAAAACTAAACCCAGAAAAAACAGAATTTATCATTATAGGTCAAAAAGCCATCAGAGAGTCGCTTGCACCAAATTTCCCTGTTCCACTCCTCCAAAACAATATCTCTCCGTCGGTGGAAGTAAAAAATCTGGGTGTTATTTTCGACTCAGACAACTCCTTTGACAATCATGTTGCCAAGGTTTGCCGAGCATGTTACTATCATCTTCGTGATTTGCGACGAATTCGCAAATTCCTTGGAGTCGAGACAGCAATACTTCTGGCAAATGCTATGGTCAGTAGTCGTCTAGACTACTGTAACTCTTTACTCTATGGAGTAAGCAAGTCCAACATAGCCAAACTACAGAGAGTCCAGAATGCTCTTTGCCGCATCATCTTCAGACTTGACAAAATGAGTCATGTTACACCCTTTTTGAAAAAACTCCACTGGCTCCCAATTCAACATCGCATCCTCTTTAAGTATAATCTTTTGGTATTCAAGGCTATTAATCTCTCACAGCCCCCGTATCTCTCAGCTTTAATAAGATCGAGCAGTCTCACTCGCGGCAACAGGCTATCTATTTCCTCAACCCGCCCTAAGAAGCACATAGGCAGGCGTGGCTTTGCAGTAGCTGTACCAGCTGAATCGAACAAGCTGCCACAGACTGTCAGATCTCAGCAAACAATAGATGGTTTCAGAAGCCAGCTAAAGACCTATTTATTTAGGCTGGCATACCCACCACCTTAGTTATACCCTGGCGGGCGCTTTTTAGATGTCGACCCATGCCTGTCCCTGGACTCTCCCTTCTTGGACTCAAGCGCATTAGAGGATTTGTATCAATTTTGCGCTATATAAATCCTACTATTATTAAATCTGCACTTGTGTTCCTTGTGTTTCGTCACATCTCCTCCACACATGTTTTCAGGGATGTTATTCTATATGCCACTTTGAGAGGCTGTATCTCAGTGGGGGGTGCTCTGATTGATGTCTAGTTTTCATTGTTAGGATTGTCTTACTCACTGGCATACACATACAACGTTTTAAAGAAACTTTTTTTTCATGCACTGTGGACTTAAAGTAGAATCTTGTATATATTTTTTGAAGTAAAAACCCAAATAATGTGGACATTAAGTGTATATCTTAGTATGTTAAAACCCAACTTAAGTGTACATTTTGTACCTTTGTAGCAGACATTTAGTGTATATCTTGGGATGTAAAATCCCCATTTAAATGGACATCTTCCATATATTTTAGGATGTAAAAACCCAACTTAAATGGACATGTAGTGTATATCTTAGGACATAAAAACCCAATTAAGTGGACATCTGTACCTCTGAGGCAGACATTTAGTGTTTATTTGGGATGCAGAAACCCAGCATAAGGGGACATTTGGTGTATATCTTAGAATGGAAACATCCAGCTTAAGTGGATATTATGTGTACACTTTACATGCATTATAAAAATAAATAATTGGCATAATAGTTAGCAAGTAGTAACTTTCATGGGAATTTATTATTCAATTGATCATCTAATTAAAAACAGAAAACTGTTGCCAGAATCCTAAACTATATCCAAATAAAACCAATTTTTAGAAGTATGAATACATGTGTTTAAGTCTGAAAACAGAAAATATTTAATGATAAATATCAATTCTTTATTTCATAAGACCAAAAGGATTTCTATTTTCAACTGGAATATTCAGGTAGAAGTCATAACCTTTCACTTGATTATGAGATAGCTGTAATCAAAGGAACTTAAGTTGTGTTGAACCAAACTTAATAATTGTCACCTGTGCTGCATTAAATTTGTGCCAAATTAAAGCTAAAACTACATGTAGAATGTGATGTATTTTTACATATAGATACATAGATTTAGAATAAATACAAAACAATTATTTTGGGATCTTTTTATCTGATTTCCAGTTTATATTTCTACATGTTAAAATATCCACTTATTGTGGAGACAGTCTACTTAATGATAATTTAATCAAGTAAAATATTAAGTAGACATTAAAAGCATTGCAGTGATATATATTAAAAATCCTCATTTAAAATATATAAAATTTTTAAAATTTCAAGTTGCTATTATTAAAATTGAAAGATATAGGTTAGTGTTGACTTAAGCTGGGTTTTTATCTTCCATTTTAATAATATTTCAGTCCTCAAGTTTACATTTCACTGGTATAATCTACCAGCCTCTTGGTTGCAAAGTATTTAATTGTCCCTCAGGTTAAGATCTCTCAAAATTGATGACAGACGTCTTCTCAAAGTGAATGGTATTTTTGATATTTCAACCTTAAGGGCTATTTGTAAAGCTTGTGATTTAGCTCCCCTAGGTTATTTGCATAAGTTAATATTTTTGATCGTTTTCTTTGTATTTTCAGGCTCAGCAATCTGATCTCTCCTCCTCTGGAGTTTGACCTCTCCCATCACCTCTGAAGGGATGATTTCTTAGTTGACCACCAGGATACCATAATTTTGATGAAGTGGTACAAAACCAGGCAGGTCTCTTCCTAGCACTCTGTAGTCAGGTTCCTTTCTTGGGGACCAGTCCCTTGTGTACTGTCCATGCCTTTAGGTGGCCTGGTGGCCAAGATTCCTGCTCCTAGAAACGCTCTTTTGGTTTGTATTCCCCCTACTTTTCCTTCAGTTTCCCAGAAGAGTAATGTCAGATGTTTCCTTAGCAGGGCTCAACATAGCATTAATGTCAACCCTTCTTCCCACACCTTTCACGGCTTTAGAAGATCTGAAGCAACTTTTGTGCCCAATCACCCTATCCCACTCCAATCCATTAAGTCCCATGGAACTGTGACCTCTGAGGCAGTACAGTTATATATTGCCTCTTTCTTTCAACTGCAGCTACTCCCTACTAATTTGGTTATTCAGTGGTAATAATTCAATTGGATGTCTTACTTTAAGATATTTGTAACAATGTGTCAGATATCTCAATGTTAGTGAAAAGTTATTTTTTACAGTAACAAGTGTACAAAATATCTTAAAGTTTGTTAGGTGGCAGCTTAACAGTTGCTTATGTATCAGTATTATAATGAGTTATCTGGTAGATACAAAATATTGTAAAGTTATATTGTGTTCACACAGGCAGTTGCCTATTGGCAGGTCAATTAGCAGGGTTCAGGTGGATGGGTTTGTAGCCTACCTAGGTAATAGTTTTAACTTTTGGCTGGTTTTAATGGTTACTTTTTAGTGATTTAGTTTTATGTGGAAGTAAACAACACCTGGTACATAAGCTAATGCAGACACAGTCTCGCTCTCCTTGATCAGCAACAACTATCACTGAGCAGGACATACTGAATGCTTGACATACAAATTTAGAACGTGAAACAAAATCAAAACGATAAAGGATTAAATAAAGAACTATAAAATTATATTTGAGTGAATTACAAAATATATGATATTGTGAAATATATAATTGTGAACATAAAGTGAATTTAGTTAACAGTTGTGATTGCTGACTTTTTATTAATGAAATTGGATACTGTTGATATAATCAAATCAATTCAGAGTATATGAAATATTATATAAATAATTATATTTATATATATTATATAAATATTATATAAATAAACTGTGCAACATAAATCTGAAAATTTCTTCTGGGAAACCTCTCGCAATGCCAACTATCTACAAAGCACTACACATCTCATTCACCCCTGTATACAATGGAAGACAAGTTTCCCATAAATTAAAGGTCATAGGAAGCATTTTCAGATCATTCATCAATAATTACATATACATATGAAAGTTCAATTTCTGTAAAAATAATATGTGTCTGGACAAGGTTACATGGTATATTCAGTCACTTTCTGGCTGTTTTTTCAAGATTTTTACAACTGTCGCCATTATTTTTCACTCGACAACTCCCGTAAAAAGTACAGCCTTGACATCACAGGTTCATGAAAATGTAAACAAACTATCGTTTTCTTACAACTTTTAATACATACATATATATTTAAAAGATTGCATTGTCTGTTTTTATGAAGTTTATTTGTTTATAAGACATCATTCTGCCACAGAAATAGCCTTGAGAACATCTTTTATATTTGTTTCAGATAAAAAATTATTTTGAGAGGTATTAAGCAAGTTGGATAAAAATCACAAAACAATGCAAGTCAACCAGGTTAAACTCTGAGATGAAATTTGATTGTTATTTTTTCAATTTTGAAAACTAATTATTGCTAGGAGATGAAATAAATACAACATAAATGTCTTTACAACTGGGTCTCAAGTAAGGATAATCATATATGTTCCCCTAATTAGTTCAGAACTTTTCCCACCAAAACTGTAAACAATGCTGCTTTCATAGTATACATAATGTGTCTAGCCATCTACATTGTATACTGTTGATCCCCCAAACACAGTTCCTTTTTCTTGGTTTCAACAAAGGCTTAAATTGAGAAGAAAATGTTACCAACTAATTTCCAAAACTTAAAATTATCCAAACTTAAGGTCCAGAAGTACTGAACTACTATATATCTTAAGGAAAACCCATTATATACTGAATTATTTCATGAACTGATAATATAAAAGTTAGAACTTTAAGGATTCTTTCAGAATAAATTCAATAAATTTGACTACAACAGCATACTTTTATAAATGATTTATGCAAATGAAAACGAATTGTATATTTTGATTTCACTTTACATCATACCTTATCTTGATAGAAGTACAGGTGATTAAACCCAAAACACAGTATCCAGTACATTTTAATGACAACTTTTGAATTTATCAACAGAACCTTAGTTTTATGTAAATATCTAACTTGTGAAAGGCTACTTTCCCATCACAGTTTAAAAACCTTGAATAAAATGGGAGGAGGCAATATCTCATACAGATGTTTACTTTCTGCATTCCAAGTCAAGCCTACTTATAGTATATCTGTGTTTATCAGAAGTGTTAGTGGTTAAAAATTAGGTAAAACTTGAGAAAAAACAGCATCTGGAAAAAATAAAGTGTAGTGGGCTTTTTTCTGGCAAAGAAACATGTCATCTACCTTCGGTTTGTAAATATATACATTATATCTCCAACTAAACAGAACTTCGTTATGAACCTGTGACGTCATCAATCATCTACGAGAAAAACAATATGTCGAGAAAAACTCCACTTGGTAATTTTTTTTAATGCTGTTTATGGCTTTTGTACCATATATTTCTTAAATGAACCACATTTTCATTCTTATAGGTGGTTTGTCTACTGAATTAAGTACACTTCACAATTTTTGTGAAAAATGTTTCCTATGACCTTCAACCCATCCAGGGCCAA
Organism: Sabellastarte sp. h YS-2021; assembly: GCA_964017235.1. Taxonomy (NCBI): domain Eukaryota; kingdom Metazoa; phylum Annelida; class Polychaeta; order Sabellida; family Sabellidae; genus Sabellastarte; species Sabellastarte sp. h YS-2021. The sequence continues at coordinate 21,881,137 of OZ024927.1, forward strand.
CACCAAGAAAGATCCTGAAGACTGGTGACATAGTTGCATTAGTAATACAGAAACCATGAAGCAAAAATTTAAAAAGGACAGCGCGAACTTTCACTGAGTGACCAGTGTCAATTGAAATACTTTATTACCAAAACATCAGTACTTTGGCATTGTAAATTGAACATTTATAAATTCCTTCACCTCAGCATCTGATATAGTTTCTGAATTTTCACTGTAATAGCATCTTCAAAAATAAGCAGGGTTATAGTGACCTTTGAAAACAATAAAAATATTACAAGTGTGATCTGGAAAAAGAATTGGTTTCAAAGCCAGTGCCATATTTTGTAAAGTGCTATTAATCATTTCATTATTCTAGGCAAGTAAAAATTTATAATTAGGGGGACAGGGTTTATTGAAAGTATTTGGTGATATTGAAGTAGTAGTGCATATCTTTTATTTTCAGAAGTATATATGATTCATCTGAAAGAAAAGTGTAATTTGTGAATATGGGAAACACAGGATTCTTGTTTTGGTGTATATCAATAACCAATATAGGGGTTTTGTAATAGGCAGATGATCTGTCAAAGTGGTTTTCTTCAAAACATGACAGTGATATTGATGACAAGTTGTGTCCTTTTGTTTTGGTAAAAATTCATGCTGAATAATTTATTCCCTACTTAACACCTAATTTTAGGGTCAAGGTTCAAAGTTGAGGGCTGTTTGGATCTCCTTTTATTTTTATGAAAAAAGGATGACAAAAACTATGTTTTGTCTTGAGTAAAACATAAGTCTTATGGCTGAAATGATCATCCTCATGATCAGTTTTCGACTTCTGTGATTAAAAAGTTATCATTTGTAGTACTAACATTGACCAATCATCTGCAGTAATTGAAGGACTCCTATGACCAGTTTTCTTATGGAACATGATTACTTTGCTCCATTTTCTCAGCAGAATATATAAGTCATATGACCCTAAAGATTACTCTTAACACCATTGGTTGTGAATAGGTGGAACTTACAAGGTTTTCAAATACTAATCTGAGAAAATAAAGTTGTGCAGCCATGCTATTGTGCTAGGGTTACATTATCCAGGTAGTCAGATTAGAAGACCTTTTTAAATCTCAATATAACATATTATGGAGGATATATGATTCCACGGTAGTGGAAAAGGAATGTTTTATACTTATAACATGCACTAGTACTACTCACACTAATACCAACTACTTACTCTTATTAAAAACGCCTACATCATTTGGTGCAGCCTTTTTGTTATCTAATACCTATACATTTAATTGTACAAATGTAATTAAATCTGTGAATACCACTTGTGCATTAATTACCGGAATGGAGACACCTTGTCATAATTTGTGAAAAGCACTGCTCATTAAAAACTATGTTCTTGAAAGTTTCACAGATAATTGTCCATACCTGTTGGCATTGTATGATTGACAGCAAATCAAATATAAGACCTATATTGTCTTCTAAGTCACAACTTGTGAAGTGGGTTGTTCCGCATATGCTGCAAAAACTGGAATCTGCTTCACACTTAATTACACAGGTTCCAGTTCATGCAATTTTCTTGGACACTGTATAATTCTTTGAAACATCTATTTCAGATATTACTAGAAATTACATTTCTTCAATGACTAAAAATACAGGAATTTTGTGAAAGGTAAAATGCTTACAATTAATTTGAAGTTTGAAAGATTTGTTCTATGCATATTTTGTTTTCCATAATATTGCAGATTATGTTTCCTCAAGGGGATGGGTTACTAGTCTCTTTAATATTACTTGAACTGGTAAGCATCTATCAAATATACCTAGTTTAGTTTCTCAATTACCGAGTTTGGATACTTGTGCCTTTGAAAATCTGCTGTATAAATTATTGTGTAATAATACTAAAATATAGTTACATAGTCAGCAACATACGTGTACTTATTGACTGTAGTCTTGTTTAGGGTGAAATTCATACAGTAAAGCATTTGCAACTTCTCTAAATCCACATATTGTATGGAGTTTCTGTGAGGCTTCATTTCCTGTATGTACATAAACAGTTTCCCTGGACTTCTTTATTTTATGAGCCAGTTCAGAGACTACTAATTTTCCAAGACCTTTTCTGCGATATTTTGGGTCAACATATAGTAGTCCCAGAAAACTGGTTTCCCGTTCTAGCATATGAGCTACCAAGCAACTGTCAGCTGTACGAATTGCAATAGAAGCATAATTCCTGATGAGCCATTTGATGAAGGCCTTTGATTCTTTGTCAGAATAAACCCAAGAATCATCCACTTTGTCTGCATCTGATTCATGAAGTGATGAAATATAAAAGCCTTCTGGCACATCACTGTAAAAATAATAAAATAGAAGAACCTACAAGGACTAGATATTTCATAATTCAATAAGGAAACTTTGGCATCTGTTCAATCAATTACACAAAAACAAGAGATGGCATGATCCTGGATACAGCAATGGCAGATTTATCGATTGTACACTACAAGTAAACTTGAATTTATAATAAATATTAAAAGTAACAAAAGATGAAAGCAAGATTTACAGTCATGTATTTAAATTATATTTGGAATCATTTCTTTTAAGGCTTAGATAGAGCCCTTAAATAGATATTCTGCGAAATATAATTTTCCTTTCACTCATAAAAATATTAGGCCCAAAGAAGGATTTTGTATTAACATAATTTGAAATTCCCGTTAAGCAGAAATATTTAAAATTCTACACGACCAGGCTAAACTGCATTTTTAGTACATGTATATTGCAGGGAAATGATGTGACTTTACTATTATTCTTGGGGAATTATACTGTTGTCAGACTTAATAACAAAGTATGAACAAGTCAAAGTTTGGTTTTTTGCATCCCTTTTAATAGCTACAAAAGACTTTCAGTATTTACATATGATGAGATGATAATTAAAATGCCCAACCACATAGGTGACACTAAAGCGATCTCTGCCAAGATGATAACCAACATATTAGAAGTTAATCATTTTAGTTTATTACTGTAACTAAAATCTTTGTAACTACAAAGCTGAAAGCCAGTAATCAATAGCCAGTGCTGATAACCATTTAGATCACTGATATCTCTTGAAGTTAAATTCAAAGTTAATAGTTTATGTCCTGTTAAACAGTTTGGGTCTTATTGTGACTGGCCATTGGTATTGTCACTTATGAGATTCTAAATCACACGGGGCTGAAAGCACATCATGAAATGCCGGTCTTGATAACCACTATGCACTAAGGATCCCCTTGAAGTTAAACTATTTTATGTTTTGTTATTTGACCTGATATTACATTGCCTTAAAAGCAGCAAGTATGAACAAGCAACTACTCACAACTTGGGTACATCTTCTATTCTAGCTTCCATAACTTGGTGTACGGGCCTAGGAGCCCCATAAAGGTGCTTTTTGACAGCAATTAATTCTATATCCTCTCTGTAAACTGCAGATACTATAATGTAGAAAAGAAAAATACTTTATTTTAAGAAAACTCTTTATAGATAACAGTTGCTGATTTGCCTGCTGTTCTTCTTATTATTATTGCATTCCAGATATAAAGTAAGAAATTCAATATCATATATCCTATATACCAATGAAACTCAGATCTTGGTGATAACAGGAGATGCCAAAGCAGGCAAAATTGTTTTATTTTATGGTGGATGAAACCAAATCGTTTTATATACACATTTTTGAACAGTGGTGTGTCTTTTAAAGGTCATAGGAAACATTTTCAGATCATTCATCAATAATTACATATACATATGAAAGTTCAATTTTTGCAAAAATAAGATATGTCTGGACAAGATTACATGGTATATTCAGTCACTTTCTGGCTGTTTTTTCAAGATTTTTACAACTGTCGCCATTATTTTTCACTCGACAACTCCTGTAAAAAGTACTAGCCCTGACATTACAGGTTCATGACAATGTAAACAAACTATCGTTTTCGTAAGCCTTTTAATACATACATATATATTTAAAAGATTGCATTATCTGTTTTTATGAAGTTTATTTGTTTATAAGACATCATTCTGCCACAGTAAGTTTATGAAATAGCCTTGAGAACATCTTTTATAATTGTTTCAGATAAAAAAATATTTAGAGAGGTATTAAGCAAGTTGGATAAAAATCACAAAACAATGCAGTCAACCAGGTTCAACTCTGAGATGAGTTTTGATAGTTATTTTTTAATTTTGAAAACTAATTATTGCTAGGAGATGAAATAAATACAACATAAATGTCTTTAGAACTGGGTCTCAAGCAAGGATAATCATATATGTTTCCCAAATTAGTTCAGAACTTTCCCACCAAAACTGTAAACAATGCTGCTTTCATAGTGTACATAATGCGTCTAGCCATGTGCAGTGTGTAATGCTTATTCCCCAAACACAGTTCCTTTTTCTTGGTCTCAACAAAAGCTTAAAGGGTGAAAAAATGTTACCAACTAATTTCAAAAACTTAAAAGTACCCAAACATAAGGTCAAGAAGTACTGAGCTACTATATATCTTAAGGAAAACCCATTATATACTGAAGTATTTGATGAACTGATAATATAAAAGTTAGAACTTTAAGGATTCTTTGAGAATAAATTTAATAAATTTGACTACAACAGCATGCTTTTATAAATGATTTATGTAAATGAAAATAAATTGTATATTTGGATTTCACTTTACATCATACTTTATCTTGATAGAAGTACTGGTGATAAAAGGCAAAAAACAGTATTCAGTACATTTTAGTGACAACTTTTGAATTTATCAACAGATCCTTAGTTTTATGTAAATATTTAACTAGTGAAAGGCTACTTTCCCATTACAGTTTAAAAACCTTGAATAAAATGGGAGGAGGCAATATCTCATACAAATGTTTACGCTTTCTGCATTCCAAGATAGGCCTACTTATAGTATATCTGTGTTTGTTAGAACTGTTAGTGGTTAAAAATTATGTAAAACCTGAGAAAAAACAGCATCTGGAAAAGATAAAGGCTAGTGGGCTTTTTCCTGGCAAAGAAACATGTCATCTTCCTTCAGTTTGTAAATATATACATTATATCTCCAACTAAACAGAACTTCGTTATGAACCTGTGACGTCATCAATCATCTACATGAAAAACAATATGTCGGCTTTTTACTCCACTTTGTGATATTTATTTTTCTAATGCTAAAATAAACCACATTTTCATTCTTACAGGGTGTTTGTCTACTGAATTAAGTTAACTTCACAATTTTTGTGAAAAACGTTTCCTATGACCTTTAAATGTGTTTAAATGTTTATGAGTTATAACATTGTCAGTCCCCAACTCCAAGACAGAAAGTAACAACTGTGGGTAATCTTTTATGATATATGTAATACAGACAATAACTAAGTATATATACAAGTCAGAAAAGTTATATAAAATCTTGACTTGTATGTAAAGTTTAATTTAATAAATGACATTTTAGAATAAAATGAATGGTGCGTGTATAAGAGCAATGTAAGACCCCCCCCCCCCCCCCCCCATGCCTAACCTAGCATTTATAGACTGGGCTAGAACATTTGCCAAGCTTTCACCAGAGGCATGGTTAATTAGTGCCAAACGCAATCTGATAACCACGTCCCATGTCTTTTGATATCTTGTATAGGAACATGTGAATTGAAAGCATTTGTGGCCCCTGACCTTCTGAGGTCATGAAAAAACAGGCCGAAAGCCCAGACTGATGTTAATATGTTAACACCTTCCTAACTCTGCAGTCTGTTAAAGGATTCAAACCCTGCTTAGAAGGTATTTGTAAGAGAAAGGTGTAACATGAAATAGGGTACGTGTTCAAAGCCCTGTAAGGATAAATTACTTTATTGTGTATCTTAGGTAAAGTGACACACTGGATCCTGTCTCTGGTTTGGATGGTTTTTGACCAGTTAATCATAACTTTGGCATACTTCTTGGTAACTATAGTATCCTGACCAGAAAGATGTCTGGTTGCATCAAATGTGGCTAAAGTATGTGGAGACAGGTTTGAAAGCCTCATAAAGGAAAAAAAAAACAACAGGAAGGCAGTCCTTAACTTTTCACCTGAATCTAGCACCTCGCAGGATTGAGATATTTGCATTAGAATTGGAATAGTAATGACATTGTGAGAAGTAATAGCAAGTGGCCTGTTGATTTTCAATGTCTTCACGAAATATTTAACTTTAGGGTGTTCTAACACTTCAAAAGGTAAGTCACAAAGTACAAAGTTTACTTTCAGAGAGAAGACATAATTAGCTACCATACAGTAAGAACAAGCATTCGACACCAAACATTCAATAAAAGACAACACCATTTTGACATTTACATTGGTAATACATGACTTGGTGACAGTAGAAAATGCAATAAAAGTTCTAAATATGGTGACACAGGCTCTTCGCATCTTGGGATTAAATTCCAGCTGTAATCTGTCAGAAGCCTTGGAGGACAGGGACGTCAGACCTTCATTGTCTAAAATACAAAGTGTAGCACCTTTAAGAACAAAAAATACTATAATATGTCAGAAACACTACCAGTAAACATGACACTCGGCACTTCTAATTACATTACAATAACATGACTGAGGACCATATATATGTAGTCATACTAAAACACTGATAAAATTACAAATCTTGATCCATGTCCAGCAAATCATAAGAAACATGAAGCCATATTGGATTCACAACATGTGAGTGCCACCACTGAATTTTTTGAATGGACCATGCCATCTAGATAGCACATCAGCTACCTTATTATCTGTGCCCCTGATGTGTGCATCTTGTAGGTCAATATCAGATGCAGGTGACGCATACCCTATGTTGCACGCACATGCTTTGAGATGTGAGTCTCTGGTCTTGCCAGTTTTCAACACAGAAATGACTGCCTCATTGTCACAGCATATCAACACCCTATGTGATGCCCATTGAAAGGCCTTACTGCTATGAGAATGTTAATCATCTCCAGATGTACAATTGTCCAATTTCTGAAACCTCTCTAGATTATTGGCAGATGGTATACTAAGCTCCCACAACGCCCCCAAAACTTGTCAAACAAGCACCCAGCACAAAGGCTGCATCAACCTTCTTATGATCATACAACGAGATCCCATTGTACATGGGAAAAAACTTAGCAAACCATCTTAGGTCCCTCTTGAAATCAGGCGTCAACAAATTTTTTGACACCCATGTGCAGATCTAAGTAGCTCCAACAATAGTGGACGTAAAGCAAGAGACCTAAGATGGATTACAGTTGACACTTCGATGCCATGTCTTCACTCAACCACTGATGCACTGCCTGGTTTATCTGTTCAAGCTTTTCAGGGGGAATGGTGACAGTTCCCTTAACTGTGTCTATTAAAATGCCCAATAATTTCACTTGTGTTGCAGGAAGAACCAGTTTATTACTGCTGATGGTGAGACCTAACTCTTGCATAAGTTACATCATGGCATTATAAGATTTCCATGCAACACTCGGAATGCCCACACAAACATAATGGTCAATATAATCTATCATTGTATAGCCTTTTTGACGCATTATGTATCTGACGGCATCGCTCAAATGCTGGAAAATGTGGCTACCTCAGCTGTCAGATCCGACACATCAGATGCTTGGTTAACCCAGATTTTATCCGAACTATTACCTACGACCGCCTTTGGGTCTGAGAGAAAAGGACTGTCACCATTGCAGTAAAACAAATCTGCATTCACACATTAGCATGTGAAATGTTACAAGGCAGAATCGGCTTCATGTGAGGGTCACTGTCAGTACATTAGTACATGAAGCATTAACCCCATTCACTGGATTCACATTAAGTTTCGCATAGCATTTGTTCGAATTACTCACATGCACAAGATTGTCACTGGCCACAAAGACACGAACATGAATGACATTTTTGTTACACTTTACAGAGCGACCCCTACGGCTTTGTTTGGCCATAGGGTCCTCAATACAAGTTGGATTTACCTTAGAGTTGTACACAAACCTAGTTCTCTTAATATTATTGTCAATAGCACACTTTTTACCAACTTTTGAAGTGACAATGATATGACCATCATTCTCATTCAAGCCAATAGTAACCTTTGTTGTTATGGTTGGATCACAGTTTGAACCACTATTCACCACATCCTAGCGATGAGCAGCTGTCTTCTTTATTGTGTGTGACTGGTTCCTGTCCCTATGTATCCTGTCAGTGTCCTCCCATTTCAAGGACCCCCCTCTATTTCGAATAATAGGACAGCATGAGCCGCCTTCGCCCCCTACCAGAAGTATGTTGCGTCCTCCATTAAGTCCCCCAAATAAGAAACCATAATGTCTTTTCGAGATTCAGACTTTTCTTCCAGAATGTTTCTACATCAACCCATTTGGTCAGGGATAATTGATCATATGCAACTCCTTGGCGTGTAACACTACTAAGTATTACCTCGTGGGGCCAGTGCAATTTGTGCCTGACTTGTACATCAACATCTCCACCTCTCAAAAACTTGTACTTTAATTTACCTGCACTGTGCAAACTCTGATTTAGATCTTTAATTCTTTTATCAACCTTTCTTTGAACATGACTTGATTTCAACAATTCTAAAGAGGGCTCATCACTTTTGTCCGAGGACAGAAAACTTTCACATGCTTTGACTTTTTATTTTCACTTGGTTTAATACTCAAAAGAAAACTGTCACTACTTAACTCAGGAAGTCCTTGCTGTAGTCGACATCTGCTCCTCTACCTGGTCCAGTCTCTGTGTCACCTTCTGCAACTGCTGCAAAATCTCCAGCTGCAAGCGCAGTCCATCTCCCTGAATGGTCTGGGAAGCATACTACATGCAATGGCAGAATCTCGAAAAAGTTCATTATTTGACTCAAGCTCTTCCTTCTTCTTCTGACACTTCTTCCCAGTGGGAGGCAAATGTCTAGTTTTACAGCTCCTGCACATCTGTTTATGATCAGGCTTGGTTAATTTACAATTTAATCATTCACAAATCAATGTCAATGTCTCTGTAAAAAATACACAGAAGCCAAAGTCACTAAGATTGGGTGCTCCAATTATCAGATTCAGGCTCTATTCGACCAATTTAGCATAACATGACCTGCCATTCAAGGTAATATAAATATAGAGAATACCATCCCTCAGAGGTTGATCACATAAAGCCTGACGCTGACAAGTAGACCATAAAATCTTAGATCATATCAGAATACTGTCATTCTGAAATATCAATAGTTCAGTCACACTTCACTAGCCCTTTAAGATTCATATCACTAAAAAGCTTGTTGCAGGATAAATGACCGCTCTTTTATACATATCTACAGTTTAAAACTTTAAAAACATAAAAACATACAACTATAAAAATCCCTGTAAAAGTTCAAATTCATGTTCGCCCTTCAAGCAACAATTTCAAGTGATAATGGTTGGAACCACAAACACAGGGGTCAGATGGCTGACCAATCAGTTCAAATTGTTAAAGCATTGGTTTTGACAACTACAGAAAACCCTAAATCAGGAGCCAATTGTGTGAAAACAGGGAGGTCAGCCCGGTACCCAAGTCTATTCTAAGTACTAATGACAACAATAATCCCTACTGCCTTGGAGGAGGACTGACATCCAGGTGAATAGTTACATTTTATCTATTAAAACATGAACCCAGTAAGCATTTCTAATGTTTCAAACATTTGAAGGAAATATTTTGTAAAGGTTGGGAAGTAAAACCCATTAAATATAGAATGTTAACAAAACATCTTATGTACACAATTTATCAAACGTTTAATGACAAATATTAAATAAATATCTCAGAAATGTTACTTCAGCATTATTTGCCAATATTAACCTTAGTTGAGAGTCAAAGGTCAAATTTAGCCCATGTTCAAGTTGTTTATCAATGAAAATATTATAATTTATGTGTAAAATTGCAAGACATTGGTTTAAAAATTGTACACCCATTCAGTTCTTACTTTGCATGTGGGGCAATTGAAAGTTCCCTAAAATCCCCTGTCATTGCTCAATATCATCTTTGTGAATTGTTTGAAGGTAAACATTTACTAAGCATTCTAAAGATAGGATACAAAAATGTTTGTGATAGAATAGAATAGAAACATTTACATAGTGCATAATAGACACAACATCCTCTTATGTGCTTCAGGCCAAAAAAGGAAAGTCGAGGGACATGTAAGGTCAAATCCTAAATTAGCGTCCGCTAGGGGAGAAGCAGTGAGAATGCATCCTGAGAAGGTATTACCAAATTTATCCTTCTGCCTGCAATTTGTGAGATAGGATTTGATCCACATCAGCAGAGTGTCATCCATTCCCAAGTAGGTATGTCATTTCGAATATTAAGTATTGCAAGTAGGGTCGGGGACGTTTATTGGACAGCCAGTCATAGAAGTACTATGACAAGCCCTAAACCCCTAAAAGACAAGCCGTAGCAGGTCCCGACAAGCTGTACTGACAAACAGACAGTGCAATCACCCCGACCAGACGTGCAGTCAGTATTGCAAGTACAGTTTTGATGAATTTTTGGGGTTAAAAGAGGATCAAGTGTCGACCAATAAACAATTCTTAAAACTAGGTCACTATTAAATATTTGGATCCCATCACGTGACCTAAATGTCCCACTTTACTTTTTTCTTATTTTAATTATAGTTTTCAGGTTATTGCTTTAATATTTAATGAGAAATAAATCAATGTATGTCTGCTGCAGATTATGAATGGAAAAACACTTAAAATATGAAATTTTCTCTTAAAATGTTATATCCTGTGCAAACAAACAGAGAGAGAGGTGACCTACTTTTAGATTTGTTGCTTGGTCGACACTTGATCCTCTTTTTTCCCAAAATTTGCTTATGGGTTTTACAGTGAGAAGAAACATCTTGTGATTGGATCCAAATAGTTTGTTAACTTTAAAAAAAAATGACTCTGGTGAAATCTGCCGAGAATTTGTTTATTATGTGACATAATAACCCCCTTTTCAGGTTACTCAATTTCTTAAAGCATACATGTGGACCTTCACTATCTGTTAACTTCAAACTACTATCACGTGCATTGTTTCTTTGTCATTCTTGACATAACTTTTTATCATATTTTTACCTCACAACATGCTGGAAATGGACTGCAAATGAGCAGTACTTAAGTTACATAGGACAAGCCGGCTTCATGTTATGACAGGCCTACAAGCAATAATGACAAACCTGGAAGAGTTACAGACAAGCCTTGAAGTCATAGGACAAGACGTGAAGTGACTAGGACAAGCCGGTTAGCCTAGGTCGGGAACAAGAGCTGAGGAGGGTCGGGGAAATATCAAACATGTTTGAAACTTTACCAACTCTCCTCAACAGGCCAGGAACTCACAACCGACCCTAACCGACCATGTCAACATTGGTCCCGACCCTCCAAAAATGCTTAGTTACTGACCGGTCGGCTCCAGTGGAACACTTGCTTTATTTACAGAGAATGTTTGTCAAGCGATTCAAGCATTACATTTCTTTCAGTAAATTCACAAAAACCATAATTTGGACCTAATTTGCATTTTGGATAGATAACAACATTCAACAGATATAACATAACAAGCTTTATATATAATGTTACCGTACAACATACAAAATAGGCAATTCCCAATAAATAAATTGTGTCATAATGATTAACTGACCTTTACATGTTTGTCATTACGGTCTAAATGATGGTTGAAAATTTACCTGTAAAACAAAGTACTGTAGGAAAATTATCTCTTTTGCGCGTAAATGTAAGGGGTCTAAATATATCCTATAAAGAGAAGAAATATTTTTTCACATATTAAGGATGATAAATATGATATCGTTTTTTTACAGGAAACATTCTGTAAGATAGAGAGTGAGTGAGCCAATTTGGCAAAAAGAATGGGGAGGACCAGTTATTAGTGCAAATGGTTCTAATCACAGCAAAGGGGTTATGGTTCTGATAAAGGATTCATTAGATCATAAAATTATTGGTAAAAAAATTGATAGCCTGGGCAGATTTGGGATTATCCATATTGAAATTGATGATAAAACATTTGTTCTGGTAAATATCTATGCCCCAAATACTAATTATAGATGGTAAAGGAGTAGGAATAAATGACAATATTATCATGGGGGGAGATTGGAATTTGGTTCAGAATACAAATATTGATAAGAAAGGTAGACTTCTACAGACATTGATTTCCCATCTTCTGAGACACCAAACCCGGACCCAGTATATGCATCTACTCACAAGTCTAATATGGTTTGTACCAATGTCTGCACCCAAACAGACATATGCACTCTACCCTCCATCAGGAAGCCAGTACATATGGGGACCAACACCACCCCAGTCATATGTAAAGATAAGGCTGTCCAATTGGCACCCACCAGGATAGACACTGGAACTTCACCACATGTTCTCATGTTGTCACCCAAGCAAACCATTCAAGGTTGGGATTCGCCGGTCACCAGTTCGCCTCACACTCCATTCTTAGATATACCTTGCTACTACACAGTGGAATATCAGGAAAGGAGAAAATCTATGAACCTACCTGAGGCTGTACCATATCAAGGTGCAACAGAGGAGGAAGACCCATTCCCCCCACACCTCTCACCTGAAGACCCACAATGGGGAACAGTGACCAACAACACCACCCCTTCATTCCAATTGGTTGATTACCTGGACTCTATCTGCTCCAACATTACTCCTCCATTAAACATTTTGTAATTTATTTTATGCTGTCAATGTATATGCATAAAACTGTGACACTGGATATATACTTTATGAACTGTAATTAACATTATCCTGTTAGTTCTGTTGTGTTTTAATTTATTACACTATGTATATTTGATTTCTCATGCATTAAATGAGATTTTTTCCTTGAAAACCAGCATTTTGGTTTTTTTCTTTGATATGTTTTTTTCATCAGATTTAAAATTTGTTGATAACCTCATATCACAAATTATGCGATTAATATGATATCCAAAAATAAGCCTGGTCAAGTGGCCACCACTATTCCTACTTGACCATTATGTCCAACATACTTTAATTTTTGAATGTTGCATTTTTGATGGAATTCACGTTAATTTCCACATATGCATCATTTAGCACTCTTGTTAACACCTCTGATTTATGGTCAGGCACGATTCTTACAGAATTAAATCATACACATTTAATAATGGTATATTCTGTAATTCACCCACCATCATCAAGTTTCACTTATTAGAGACCATGTATCTCTGAAGTCAGACTGCTATGCAATCACGCACACGCAATTGAGTACACCTCCACTCCAATAAGACACTTGAGTGACTGTGCTCTCTCAGTGAAACACACTGGATTGCAATCAAACCCTCATATACATCAATATTGAGACCTATTAAAAGTGTATGAGTGACTTTCTGATTTTGATATAGGGTTAAATATTACCTGGCCACTCCCAATTACCCCAGAAAATTTTAGGTACAAAACATACCTAAAATTCGAACCTTTATAACCATAATTTGGAATTAAGGGTTATTATTTAATAGTAAATGATCAAGTTTACTTACTCAGTTAGCTAATTATAGTTATTCTTAACCAAATTAGGGCTATCAAAACCTATCTTGGATTGAAAACTGTTGAATATTAATTTATTCCCCATTATTAAATTAAAAATAATGGTTTTCAGGATTTTATCCTCCTGAGCCTCCTACAGAGGCTCTATCCGCCGCAGGACGGCTCATTTTGACGGCTCAAGGCGAATAGGATTTTTGCACCTTAAGGGCAAAATGGGTTAAAATCTTCAGCCTCTGATGAGAAAATTCAATTAAATTTTCGAAATATTGCCAAACATATTGGCCAATATAAGGCAGTAGTCATAGGTAACTGCACTCTAGTCACTGCACATATTACTTTTTAATCTTTATTTACTTTGGGTAATCATGAGTGTTAGTGACACAGCCCTGTCTGCTGACATCAGGAACTTAGAAGTTCAGGATAATAGTGCAAGTGCTTTTAACACTCCAACCAGTGGCACACCTATTCCCACCACCAGTGTCAGTAGTGAAACTACAGCACTGTTAGACAAGGTAGTGAAGAAACTGAAGGACCCTGTTTCCACAAAAGGAAAAGGCACCAAGAGGAAGAGAACACAATCTCCTGCCACTTCTCCTGATAGCAGAGGAAATTACCCTCCAGCAGCCAAGCCATGATACTTGAAAGCGAAGAATCAGTTCAGGAAGAAACTTAATCTTGCCACTAATCTTCATTCTATTAAAAATAGTCTGAAGAATGGCTCCTTCCCACCACAAAGTAACTTCAGAAGTACTCCACCTGAAAGTACAGATGAATGTTTCAAAAAGAAGTGGATTGATTTGACATGCAAATGCAAGAGAGAACTCACCGTATTATGGGTGGAAGAAATGAATAGAAAATATTCCAGTCTCAAACTGGAAATTCAGAGCATTATGTCTGAACTAGAGACTCACCTTGATCAAGTTCAGTTCAAGGAAATTAAAGACTCATTGACAAGCAAGTTTCAATCAGCAGCTGGCACTTCTTTACAGAAGAAGATGAAGCCAAACCTCCAACCTCAACAACAGAAGAAACTTTTCAGACCCAACAAAAAGGGATGGCAAGGAAGGAGGCCTCAGAACCAGAACAAACAGCTCACCTTGCTCCTCAATGGACTTAACAAACTGCTCCAGAAATAATCGAATAAACTGATGTTCTGTTTATTATATTGTACCAAAATTACAGTATATTTGTATGTATGATATTTTGTTATGTGGCTTATTCAACCATTAAAATAACTTGAAATCATTTTTCACCATGTTATTACTGAAACTTCCAACTACCTTATTGGACTTACTATATCTTACCATACATTTCTCTGAAACTCCAGTAGCCTCCTACTATGGATAGCCTAGTGGGTCATACAGTCATAAACTTGTCTGACATTACTTTAACTGAGAACCAAGTGTCAGCCCTAGAAAAAGGTCTGACCTTTTGCCCTACACCAGGACCCCCAAATAAAGCAAAAATTTGGACTGACTTCAAGGAATTTCACAGGAGATTATGTTTGAAATTCCATTTCTATAATGACAATCAACAATTTGATCATTTAACAGACCAAGAAATAGATTTGATTAATTTCATGGCTGAGAATCTAGAAGAAGAAACCTCCCCTTACCATAAAATACATAAGAATTTTGTGGATAAAAGTACTTGGAAACCCAACAGGGTACATCAATCCCTGGAAATTTTCCAAAGGTCCTTCAAAACTGGTCTTCTCAACAGTAAAGTAAAAAAGATCAGGAAACCAAACCTGACACGGGAGCAAACCATCAGTCTGAGAGAACTCTCAGAGAACCCTGAAATAGTAATCAAAAAAGCTGATAAAGGGTCAGCAGTAGTAGTAATGAACACTACTGATTACTTAAGAGAAGGGTACAGACAGCTCAGCGACTCTAAGTTCTACACCAAACTTGGGCATGACTGTACTGATCAAGTAGCTACAAATGTTACCAAGACACTCACTAAAATGAGAGAAAAAGGCTTGATTTCAGATAAGAATTTCGAGCACCTTAACCCAACCAACTGCACTGAAGCAAGGTTTTATATGCTACCCAAAATACATAAAAAAAGTGTACCAGGCAGACCAATTTGCAGTTCTGTTAATCACCCCACTAGCAGGATTAGCAAATTAGTTGATGAACACATCAAAGATTATGTCCCCAAAACCAATTCATACATTAGGGACACCCAGGACTTTATTAAAAAGATAAAAGCACTTGGACCAATCCCTGAAGGTGCAATATTATGCACCTTAGATGTTTCCTCACTCTATACTAATATCCCAAATAATGAAGGGATATTAGCAGTTGCAGAGAAACTTAGAAGTGACCCTACTAAAACGCCAATCACCAATTTTATACTAGACTTACTTAAACTAGTATTACACAGTATGAACTTCACATTTAATGGAGATCATTACTTACAGACAGGCGGCACAGCTATGGGCACCTCCTTAGCCCCTAACTATGCTAACCTGTTCATGGACAGGTTCGAGACCAAGGCTTTAGCTGGTTACCCACTTAAACCACTTACTTGGAAAAGGTTCATTGATGACATTTTCCTAGTATGGACCCATGGAGAGGAGTCTCTTAAAAGGTTCATTGACTACTTAAACTCCTTACATGACACCATCAAATTTTCCCATGAAATGAGTTATTCCCAGATTGACTTTCTGGACACAACTGTCAAATTTGGCTTAGACAGAGGACTGGTCACAACCCTCTTCAACAAACCTACAGACACCCATCTGTATCTAGAATACAGCTTAGCTCACCCTCAAAGTGTCCTCACTAAATGACCCTTTGGTCAATACTTAAGATTAAGAAGGATCTGTACTCTGGACCTTGATTTTGAGGCTAACGCCAAAAAACTCACTGGATATTACCTCAGAAGGGGATACCCACTTAAAAGCCTGAAAAAACACTATCTCAGAGCTCAAAAAATTTTCACAGGATGAATTACTAGAGACTGTCTCGAAAAAGGCTAATGAAGCACCAGTAATGGTCACCCAATACAACCCTAGGAACCCACAAATCGGTTCTCTAGTACAAAGAAATTGGAACATTATCCAAAATACTGAGGACCTAACACAAATATTTAGCTCCAAACCTCTAATGGGATTTAGAAGACTGCCAAACTTCAGAGATATTCTGACCAGTAGCACTATTTCTTACCCTCCTAAATCTACAACTGATGCAAAACCATCAGTACACACCCCAGTCTGCACCAGACTTGGGAAATGTACCTATTGCCCCAGAATTAGGAAAGCTGAATAAATAACCAGCTTCCACACTAAGCAAGTATTCAAATGCAAGTCACTGCCCCCTAAACACAAAGTCACTTGTGAATTATCAAATGTAATTTATATTATAAATTGCAACCAATGTGGCCTCCAATACATTGGAGAAACCAAAAGACCCTTCAGGAACAGGATGTATGAGCACCAAAATAGTGTTCAAAAATTCCAACCAGAAAAATCCACTCCTGTCTCTAGACATTTTACACAGAAAAATCACTCTGTGAAAAACATGGAGTTTAGCATCTTTCAATGGATGGGGGATCCAACAAGCCCAAATGCCACCTCAAGGCGCAGAAGCCAAGAACTATATTATATTTGGGCATTCCCTACACTCCACCCTGCAGGCATCAATATGTTTGTATGAAGTTATGCCCTCTCATGGCATCAATTACCCAGATGCCCCCCTTTTCCCTTTAGACTTAAGAATCCATTAAGGCAGTGGAGAATATCACCAATAGGCTACAGTTGGTAGATATTTGGAGACTTCAAAACCCATCAATTAGAAGGTATACATGGAAACAAAAACAATCTCAAATACATTGTAGATTAGATTATTGGATGATATCGTACAATTTAGAGGACTGGGTCACACAAACTACAATTTTACCATCATTTCAGTCTGATCACTCTCCTATAACCTTAAAGTTAAAATATCTAGATGATTGTGAAAGAGAGAAGGGTTATTGGAAAATGAATACAAACTTGTTACAAGATAAAGTGTATCAAGAACAATTTGAAAAAAAGTTACCAGAATGGCTAGAAAAGTATTAGAAATTTGATGATCAGCAAGTTTGGGAATAAATAAAATATGAGATACGGATATTTAGTATAAGAAAAGGTTAAAGAAAAACACAAATTAGAAGAAAATTTAACAGCAGAAGATTTAGAAGAAAAACTAGATTATGCGGAAAAGGAAAATTTGGAATTAGTAGATAAATATGAGAGAGTTAAACATTTATTGGAGGAGCTTGAAACTAAAAAAGCTATTGGTGCAATGGCAATGTCAAGAATGAGATGGTATGAGGAAGGCGAGAAAAGTACAAAATTCTTTTTTAATTTGGAAAAACACAACTATATTCGAAAATTTATTCGGAAATTACAAATAAATGATGGTTATATATTAACAAATAGAGAAGAGATATTAGAATATACTAAATATTTTACATTAATTTATTTTCAACAAGGGAATATGATAAAGATCCATCAAACAAATCCTATTTCTGGCATACAAATACACCAAAGATAAATGAAGATGATAGATTAAAATGTGACAAAATGTTAGCTAACAAGAGTGTGAAGATGCATTAAAAACATTTACACTAAATAAAACACCAGGAAATGATGGTATACCAATTGAATTTTACTTGAAATTTTGGAACACTATTGGAAAACTAGTTACTAGCAGTTTCAACACAGCTTATGACATAGTTAAACTATCAGTAACACAGCGTCAAACAGTAATCACACTTCTACAAAAAAATAAATATAGAAATTTGTTAAAACACTGGCGACCAATATCGCTTCTTAACTCTGATTATAAGATTCTCACCAAAGCTTTAGCTATACGAATAAAAGACGTATTGCCTGAAATTATACATGAGAATCAAGTAGGATATGTTAAAGATTGATACATAGGTGACGCAATTAGAATTATAGAAGATACTTTGCACATTACAAATGAAGAACACATTCCTGGGATTTTGGTAGCAGTAGATTTTGAGAAGGCATTTGACAGTATTCAATTGGGATTTATTTAAAAGGCATTATCAATTTTCAACTTTGGGCCAGTTTTCAAAAAATGGATCAATATTATATACAATGATATAGATGTATCATTAACAACGGCTTCACCTCAGGATATTTTAACTTAACAAGAGGGGTTCGACAAGGAAATCCACTTTCTCCCTATCTTTTTATTGTTACAGTAGAGGTATTATCATTAGCACTAAGACAGGAAAACAGTATAAAAGGAGTAAAAATAAATAAAACAGAAATAAAACTACTTCAGTATGCAGATGACACAACATGTTTTATATCGGACAATAAATCTGCAAAATTATTTCTAAAAATGTCAAAAGATTTTGAAATCATATCAGGCCTGAAGGTAAATATTGAAAAAACTAAAGGATTTCTTTTGGGTACTTTGCAAAATAAGTCAAGTGACCCCCGATTATGATTTTGGTTTACAGTAGTCAAATGAACCTATTAGGAGTATACTTTGGTTATGATAAAGTGGAAACAGCTAATAGGAACTTTAAATCAAAACTTTTGGACTTGGAAAAAACATTAAACTGATGCGGAAATTAACATTCACAGGAAAGATATTGATAATAAAAGTACAAGGACTTTCTAAATTTCTTTATCTATCATCGCTGGTATGTATACCATTGTGGGTGATAAAAATGGTAAACTCATTGATTTATGCATTTCTATGGGCAGCTGTCAAGATAAAATTAAGAGAGGTCAAATTATTCAGTCATATGAATTGGGAGGCCAAAAATGCTTGATTTTGAATCCAAAATAGCTTCCCTTCAGTTGAAATGGATGCAAAGGTATTATAGTGGAGTCTGTAATAATACATGGTGTACAATGTTCGAGTATTACTTAAAACAAAACTCAACACATATTTTGTTGCAAAGTAACTTTGATACAAAAGAATGTAATACAAAACTCAGTCCTTTTATAAGGAGGTGATTTTACACTGGTCATCTTTAATACACACAAAAAATTGTTTTATGTACGATAGTATTATGGTATAATTAGTATATAAAAACTGATAAAAGAACAATATTTTACAAAGAATTGGCAGATAAACAGATTTTTACAGTTATACATATTCTGAATAATGATCGGAAGATAAAGACTTTCAATGAACTACAAAAACAGTATGCGATACTGGTTTTCATGGCAAAAAATTGTTAGTTGTATTCCAAATAATTGGAGAAAAATTTTGAATAGAAATATAGATGTGAGTCAAACAGATGATTTATGCATATACATAAACAAAAAAAATGTATTCAATTAGATCCATAACGAATAAAGTTTTATATAATAAGTTTGTTGAACAAAAATTGCAAAAATCTAAGGGCTGGCAAAAAAATTCTATAAAATATAATCTGCATCAAGATCAGTGGCAGACAATATTTATGTGTCCACATAACCTAAAAGTAGAGAACAAAGTAAAAAACTTACAACATAAGATAATACATCATTGTGTTACCACAAACAGTATGTTATACAATATAAAAATTAAAGCATATAATACATGTGATTGGTGTCATTTTCAGGAAGAGACAATAGAGCACCTTTTTGTAAGATGTCACATAATTAAAAAGTTGTGGCTTGACCTACAAAAAATTTTAAATGAAAAATATAACTTAAAGAAAATTTTATCAACATATGATATATTGTTCGGAATTAATGAGCAAGAAAACAGGACTGTCAATGAAGTTAACATAATTATAATTCAGGTAAAGTGTTACATATCGAGAGCCAAAATAAAAAAAAACAATGGCCAAAATTTCAGACCCTGAAGCAAAATTTGCAATATTCCGTAAAATAAGTAAAATAAAACTGTAAATGTTGATTAGTAAATATAAACTGTAAATGCATAAATAAATTTTTTGAGCATCTTTGACTGGTAATGACAAAATATCTGTCTTTTGTTGTCTTTGTGCTGTGTTGTCTTTGTGCTGTTCTGTCATGTCCTGTTATAATTAAAAAAAATCTTGTATCTGGAGTAAGCTCATCCAATTTTCGGAACCATTTAGAATAAACAAATATGTGTAAAAAAAATGATTAACTGAATATGCTTATGCGATCTAGGGATTAATATTTGCTCTGTCATGAGAAAAACAACATCAGTGATACGTTTAGAGATTATATGTAAGATCAATTAGAGGAAGCCATTAACGTATTCAGATTCCTTAGAACTTCTTTACATGAAAACTTGCCTTAAGTTAATAATAATAGTAGTTATAATAATACACATATAACAAAATATCTAATGAAATATGTTAGCATATTAACTAAAAATATGGACACTATACATACACATCGGTCCATATTTTTGAAGTGGAGATTAGGTACAAACAGCCTTTACAACGATTGTACCACCATACTAACTATTGGTATATCTATGAATTAATAAGCATAATATAATATAACCTTTTACTGTTCCTTGTTTTTATTTTTTGCATATTTTGTCAATATTTAGACTTACAACCGATAAGTGATTAACATCAAACTTTGTATAACTCAATTATAAACTTTGGTTTTACAAAGTTGCGTTAAACTTATACTATTTGACATGTTGCTATGAAAATGAGATTTGGAAGTACATACTCTTGCAGAAGGCTCAAAATTGTACTTAAAACCTTTTCAAAGGTGACATAAATTTTTAGTATTCATAAAGCACTGCTACATGCTGGGATATATCAGCTTTCCAAACATCTCGGTCTTAGCATTATACTAATATAAAAGCATATTATTTGTATGGTACATTATATCAGCTAAAAACTTTGTTTTGCAGTCCCCCCACCCCGGCCAGCAAACACCATATGCAGAGCATGATTTTATGAATATACATTTTAATATGCAGTCACTTAATACACATATACTACTGTCAATTTAAGTCCAATATACAATATAACATACAATGACAAGGGTGAAATCTATAACTCATCATTGACCTTGAAAGGTCAAATTCATTAATAATTACATGTGATGTAAAATATCCAAATAATAATAGCACTAATGGCAACTGTTATACATTTGTTATATTCAACACAATCTGACTAGAGATGTTATAATATTGAGATTTATGGGTTAAATGAGTGATACATCTGTAAGGCTAAGGTCACCTCAATGTGAATTTTATTGGAGTTAAGGTCCTCCCTTTTAAGGTGAACTTAAGTCCCAACGTTGTAAAAAGCAAATTGAAGGTAAAGCATAAAGGAGGGAAAGACCATGAGATGACCTAGAGTGAGTAAAGAATTTTTGATGATGACAACTAATATACATATACAAATGAGAGCCCTCAAGCCCAAAGATAGTAGGAGTACAGCAATATTTTCAATTTGTGAATATGGATGCCATAGAACATGCCATCTCTTCTCCCTGAGATTGATCTGCCTGGAAGTCCACACAGAATCTGAGACCCAAGTTCCATGTTGTTTAATTTATTGCAGAGGAATATGAGAATTGTAAGCTAGGGTAGCGCCCGACCTCCTGAATGTACAATTTTGACAAACATTTCCTGATGCGTGTGTCTGTGAGAGGTATCCATGAGGTACCCCTTGGAAACTGAAATAAGGCATGGTTTGAATGAGGGGAGTACAATTTTATAACAGCTCTACATGCTTTGTAAGGACAAAGGTTCGAACCCAACATGGGAGAGAAAGCAAATGGGCCTTGTCCCTATTCTGGTTAGTTTTGGACCATTTAAGGACTACTTTCATGAATTTAGAGGTAAATAAATCTCCAGCAGTTATATGACTGTTAGGGTCAAATGCTCCGGCAGAGTGAGGGGCGATGTTTGAGAGATGTAAGAACCCCAAAAATGCTAAAAGAAACACAGCTTTGAATATTTTCCCCATGTTGAGTCACAACGGTGAATGAGCTTTTTGAGTGTATCGACGTTTATTACATTTTTTGACAATTTTCATAGGCCTTTTGATTCTAATGGATTTCAAAAAATATTTTACAGTGTCATGAGACCAAACCTTACAGTCCAGACCTCTCATAGCAAATTGAGCTTTTGCAGCTGACACATGATTTGCCAACATGTGAAATGAAACACCATTTCTTGTCAAATATTCAAGATAAGATAACGCATGTTCTATATTAATGTCATTTAATGATAGTCGCAACACCACACAAAATGCAACAAAAGTTCTGATTAAAATGTTGTAGCAAGCTTGCATCTTTGGTCTGAGAGCTTGCTGTAAATGCTTCCTCGCACCAGTGGCAAGATCTGTGAGGTCCTGCTTACCTACAACACAAAGTGAAGCATCTGTACACCAATTTTAAATCTCATAATGTACAGCCAATATCTACATAATAATCACTAGTTATATTTAACCAGAGGGGGTCACATACATATGTACTTAAGCTTTGAATATCATTCCTACTTCCTGTCCAACGGGACAGCAAATCAGCCACAGGATTGTTTTTCCCAAAATATGACTGTACTTCAGTTCTATATTGTGCAAGGCAGCTACTTGACACACATTTCGGGCACATGCGCGTAAGAATGCATATTTTGTTCTACTATGAGTTAAGACCTGAACAACTGCAGCATTGTCACATTTGATAAGTACCTTCTTGTGAGACTAATGAGCTGCAAACACGCACACAGCTACTAGAACGTTCAGCATCTCTAAATGCACAAGAGTGAGGTTCAAATAATTCAAAGGAATGGGTAGATGGTAAACATAGTTGTTCCAAACACCACCAATACCTGTGAGACAGGCATCTAACTCTACTGTGTGATCACAATGCTTATGGCTATGCATTGCCACACCATTGAAACGGACCAAGAATCAATCAAACCATCTCAGGTCACTTCTAAAGCTAGGTGTGAGTTCTATGGATGCCTTATCATAATTGTGACATAGTAAGTCCAACATCCTATTAAGGAAGGTGCATGCGGGACATACACATTTGTGCACATAGAGTAACTGACCCAGCAGGGATTGGACATCGTGTTTTGAGCAGCGTTCTTTACTTAACCGTGCGTTGACATTATCAGTGATTTACGTCAGTATTGATATGGTACCTTTTGCTGTGTCGACTAAGACACCCAGACATACTGCTTGCTGTGCAGGCGGACACAGTTTTATGATGCTGATGGTCAGACCTAGGCGTTCCAGTAAATTACACAAGAATTCAACGTCCTGCGTACCAACCCCAATGAAGTCGTCTATGTAATTAGTGATGCAATATGCATGGGAAAGCATTACGTACCACACTGCATCGCTGACGCGTTGACAATTTTGACTTCCGTGCCTGCTCCCGAAGGGCAGACACGTATCAATGTAAACATCATTCTATTTCAAAGCTAACAGATCGTAGTCCAGGAGATCTATCTTAAAATGTCGAAAAGCTCTGGAGATGTCAACTTTATAAATGTGAGCACCTTTGCCAATGGCAACTAACTGGTTTGTTACTGTGTCCACTGTTGGGCAATGAAAATTCTGCGCCTAAGTAAGAGTTCTTATCCACTCCAGCATTAACCGACTCGCCTTTGGGCCATGACAGGTCTATTATGACACGTTGATTGGGTGCGTTCGGCTTTTCCCATGTCATAAAGGGGGAGACATGAGAACCTTCAATAGGATTTGCTGTGAACGGGCCAATGATTGCATTATGTTGTATCTCTTCTTGTAAATATACGTCTATGTCTTTTGGAAACTGAGTAGCAGATGCATGAGTTTTATTATTACAACGTAAGGTACACCGCTTATTGAAATCTAGAGGTTAACCAAAGCGCAGTAGTATGACCAATTGTTGGTCCCAATAATCTTTCAATACTATTTCCCAGTAATCAACATTCAGTTGCAATTGAAGTTGAATTCGTGCATTCAAAAAGAGCTTTTGACATAATAATGTTGTTGAATTGGGTCAGAAATGTTATCGACAATGTGACTTGTCAATGGTTGTGTCAATTTGTGGACAAGAGCCTTCATTTACACTACATTCATTTGTGTCAGAATCAAGATGGCTAATAAGATCTGATATATGTGACTTAACACAAACTACACATTCTTTTGAATTCACAATATTACAATATTACTGCCACCCTCATCATTTGTACTTTCAAAACTTTGGACTAAAGCCTCAGTTACAGTGGGACAGGCATTGGGTTTTTGTGACATACCTGTTAAATTTTTTGCACTTTGCATCGTCAGTTTGGCAAACAACTCGACTATGAACTACACTGTTATGCTTGCCATAACCTATAATTTTTTTCTTGCAATAATGCCTGACCAACAAACCTTCCACACATTTCCTGTCCACATTTGAATCATACACACATCTTGACCTAACCATGCTGTTTACTCATTACATTGTGCATTTGGTCTTTTTCAACCTGACCAGTTTTCCGTACATCATAAAAACCAGGTTGTGATATAACCTTCATAAAAACATGTTGCTGGATGCTGTTATCTTTACACTGATCAACTAGTCTAATTTCCTTGCTGCTCAAGGATTCTAACATACTTGAGCAGCTAGCTGCTTGTTTTTTGTCTGCCCTTTTTTGAGAAAATTACAGTCCTTCTTGGGATGGGGGAGAGTACGACCCTGAGAAAGGCAAAACGAACACACATTCTTGTGTGTTTTCCCACCCGTTTTGTGATCTTTCACATAAGTACACTGGCATTGCTTATACAGTTTACAAAACAATGGCCACTTGTGTTCATATGTTCTACCCCAGTTTTGTTTGTTACTGTGTTTTTGTGCATGTGCACGTCGAATACGATCAATGCGTTGAGTGTCAAGCCAATCCACCGAGAAGCACGGCTTGTGAGGCCTTTGCACTACTCCATGCAAAATCAGCTGAGTCCTCCATGAGGTCGTTTAAATATGTTCTTGTATCTTTTCATTTGGCTCGTCAATGATGTTACGACTGAAACCCTAAACAAATTGAACTAAACTTAGCTGGTCGTAGGTTACCCTTTGTTTTGTTGGGCCAGATAAAATCGAATCCTGTGGCCAAGCCACTTTCTTTGCAACAACAACATCCATTCCCCCACCCCTTTTGGATTTAATTTTACTTTGGTCATTACCTTCCAATTTTGATAAGCTTTCAATCTCAGCCTGCCTTTCATTAACTCTTTTTTGTACCGCCTTTGAGGATTTGAGAACAGACAAACAAGGTATTTCTTCATCATTCACGACTCACTGTCAGTACTACTGATCTGAACTTTTGATTTTTTACTCTTAAAACGTTTTTTTGACATTTGTACTTAACTTGTGATTGTCCTTTTTGTCCTTGCTGTGTCCTCCAATCTGCTGTACTCTTTGCTCAACATCATCCAGTCACTTGTTCATCCTCTGGAGCTGTGATAGGATCATCATCTGGACTTGCTCTGACATGCTGCCATTCCTTTCAGATGTGGATTCTGCTGCCAGTGAAGTTGATGCTGCTTGGTTCGTACTTATACAGTCCTTCTGCTTACCAAGCTTCTGCTTCTTGACAGGTTTCTTTGCTAGTTTACTCAGTTGCATATCTTCAATGTTACTGTCACTACTGTCACTGACGACAGTTCACTCCTCTGGTCACTCAGCAGCTGCAATTCCTGCTGTCTTTTGCATTTTTTTTCCAGTGGGAGGCTCATGTTTGCACTTACACTGTGCACAGTAATTTTTGCTTTTATTTTTAGTCCTTGTTCAATTTATCTGCAAATACAAAGGAACCCACTCTCCGGGTACTCTGCTTGGACATCTGATGCTTGAGATGTACCAGAAACACAAAGATAACAAAATAACTTAGGGTAGACCGTCCCCTAACAAGCATGAGGTTGTCAAAGTAGACTCGATCTTTCAGCTACAGGCAAGTCAGTTGGACAGTATTTTCACCACAATCCAGTATACAGAATACATATGATATACGTATATAAACTAAAATATCCACGCATGATTAAAATAACACTAAAATAAGCTAAAATAAAACGGTTTTTTCAATCATAACTTCAGTTCAGTATAACAGTATAACAAAATTTCAAAATGTCCGTTCACAACAACAAACAGTTCAAGTGAAAAGATTTGGTGATAGCTAATTATATCACAAGCTTGGGGTTCTACTGGTTGACAGCAGGGAGACCTTACCATATTAGGGGGTAAGGAAAGGGCTTTTACTTAGGGTACAGTTACACTGCTCTGACTCAGACTGCTGGGGTGGAGGACTGACAAGCGAGATGCCAGTACACCACTACTGATAAACTGAAAGAAAAAACAATAAGGTAGGATAAGAAGGATGCTGCAAGTAACATTTATTAAGTATTATATGATAATTTATAGCATAAATGACCAAAATACTTGCCATATATTTTAACTGCCTGGTCCCAGTGAATATCTTCAATCTTTAAAAGTAATCTGACCACATTTTCACCACTGGTTCCATAACAGTTGACTATAGGTTTTAAGAATGACAATGGACTCTCCTGTTAACAGTATGCAATGATAAACTCTGATGAAACACTAGATGTTTAGTTGGTAAAAAGACTGCATGCTGCATTGTTGCTTACACCTTAATAAAATATGTGCATATTAATAGAAAAGGGAAATAAGAATATGGGAATCACCATGTACTATTTGATTATTTAACATTTATTTTAAGAAAAAAATAATTTAGGTGATTCAACAGCATTTGTTTCATCTTTGTGAACATATTCAAGTGTGTAGGTTGTCAATTCAGCTAGCCACAAACCACATTAACAGCTTACAAAAGACAAAGGCTAAAGCTTTGATTTGACATCCTGTTGTAGTCATATTGGCACACATCCGCAGTATTGCTACTTGTGACCAAGGTCAAAGATACAGTTATTACTCACTCTTTCTTCATGTAGGGACACTTAAACACATATTGTTTATTTGAATATGAAGGAGCCTGAATATACTTCTACTTAATCATTAGTTCCAGAGAGGAAGGTAAATGCTACAGGAAAATACCATAGTATTTAAATGGGAAAGCATGACCATGGGTTAAATAAACATTCATTCAACAATTACCAACATTCTTTGTATTTCAGTAGACTTCATTAAAAAGTAGGTCTTCATGACAGTTATCCAGTGGATATGTACCATACACAAGAAGCAAAAACTAACCTTTTGTCCCCAGTCATCTGGAGCTACTGACACAATAGCAGAAAACTCTGGAAATTGGTCAGCATAAAATGATTTATTTATAAGTCCTGAAAGTGTGGATGCAATATCACCTCTTATCTAAAAACAGATTATGAAATATGAATCACAATGGAACCATAAATATTTCCATGTAAATCTACATATTTCTTATTAATGTTAAACTCAGGAACCTGCTCTGATTGATCTTTTCAAAAAGGGCAAGAAACTACCAGAGCACTTGATTTGTCGCAATTGAAAATATAATTAGTACAAAAATAATAATCACAGAGAAAACCTGATATCAACCGTCAAATGTGTGGTTTTACATCCCATTTAACAGACATGGTCATATACCCTCCTGTAATTGGATGCCTATCTTGAAACCCACTGGGTTGTAAAAAGTCTTTGAGAACTCTTAGAGACCAGAGGAAACTTATCTGCTGACTGGTACAACTAATGTTTATATTCTTTTTTCACATAATGTTCAAAGATGCCAAACTTGCTAACCACTAGACCACCATGGACCTTCTTTTTGGTTATAATGTGTACACTACATATAAACAATATGGAAGACAGCACAATAGAGTTAGAACATACATACTGTTTATAATTATCATACTCTATTAACACATTCTATATACCTACAGATTGGTAATAACTGTATTTTAGGTACTATACTTATTTTCAACAAATAGACTTACTCTTTTCATATCTATGTATACATTGATTTTTAAGGTTATGTATATGTTTGATAAATCCACTATTATAATAATATGGACTATGATTATAAATTTGCAATTTTAACTTTATTAAATTCAAATATTTTGCATAAAATATTTCGTTTTTATCGGGTTTTTTACATTATTTATGTACCATTTCCAAAGGCAGTAACTTTTGAAGACATCGTTATGCTTTAATTTTTGACTGGTTTAATGCAATGCCAATGCAAAACAAGAGATGACACATTGTATAACTGTTATTGCTAGTTGTATTTAATATTTCGTTCATCAGCATTTTTATATTTTCCCAGAATGTCTTATTGGGAGTATAGAATAATACATGATGTTCTACAAACTATTTTTCTACCACTATGTCTTTTCATTATGGAGTGTTCCACTGGGGCCTACCCTACACCCGACCTTACGACTGTAGGGAAGGTTAGAAAAGTCAGGGGACAAAAAATACAGAAAAAAGGGCATGGAAAACTTTGTGTCCGTTTCACCTCAACAACAGGATGTAGTGCATCCTTGCTTCTCTGGATCATGACTCCGACCTGACTTGTGGTCAGACTGCTTTTTCCCATAACAAGATGGGAAGCTACAAGGACAAGCCATAAACCACTAACAGGCAAGCTGTATCAGGTCACGACAAGCCATAGTGACAAACTGACAAGGGTGGAGCAGTTTTCCAACCCTTTCTGACCTATTAATTTCTGGAAATGGGATCGTCAGTATGGATCAAACCAACACTATATAAACCGCTTCTGGCTGCTACAACTCATCATTTATCACTGCAAAGATGCCAGCTACATATCAGAGAAGCTTTCTACAGAAGCTGAGGGTCCTTTTGTTTTTATTGAGTTTAATATTTTGATTTTCATTATGATTTGCAGACAGAAAAAGAAGAATCTGAACCCAGGACTAGCACCTACCCTACAGCCAGCACCTTCACCACAGCCCCAGCCACCATCCACAAGAAAAAGAAAGCTACCAAACCCCTGGGTCATGCCCTGGATCCTTCAGATAAATGAAAGCAGATGCTACAGAACCCTCCTGGCCAACTTAATACAGACTGATACCCCAGGTTACCAGAAATTTGTCAGGATACCACTTGCATTTTTTACCTCATTCAGGAATGCATACACCACGCCTCAAGAGGGAAGTCACCAATTTTAGGAAACTCTTAGAAGTACGATTGAAACTGGAAATAATAATGCTGAGACACCTGGTGATAGGAAGAATGACACATCCTTGCAGTATCACTGACTGGTTGGCCAAACCACCATGTAAATTCGTCTCTAAGGTCTGCTGGGCCATACTTGCTGAATTTCTAGAAGAGTATTGACATGCCCTACTGATCCTGAAGACTGGAAAAAGGGTGGAGGAGCCATTCAGAATCAGATGGAATGTGCCCTACTCTCTTGGGGTACTAGATGGGAAAAATATGGAAGAAGCCATAGAAATCTAGGAGTGAATATTACAACTACAAGGACTTCTTTTCCCTGTGCTGCTAGCCCTGGTCAATGCCAAATACAGATTCCTCTGGGTAGATGTTGGATCTACCCAGATCAAGTTGTGGAAGAAGATAAAGGATGGCACCTTGGGGCTTCAAGCCCCTGAATCCCTGGGGAGGAAGGACTTGATTTGCACTATTTCTTGCTGGGTGACAACGGCTTCACCTTGATGCCATGGCTTATGAAACCGCAGCAGAAGACAACTCACAAGGGAAGAGAGAAAAGCAAAGTATAGGATCTCAAGAGGCAGACAGGTTATGGAGAATGTGTTTGGAATCCTGGCATACAGATTCAGGGTCTTATTGGGCACAATGGAGCAAAGACCAAAGGTTTTCAGAGACATTGTTTTTTTCATTTGTTGTGTTGCACAACATGCTGAGGACATGATGAAGCAGACAGTGCACCCATCCCAGCAGGTGACATAGAAGTCCTACAAAATGAACAGGTGATGCATATGCTGATGACTACTTCAGGAATCCTTCATGAGAGGCCAATCATCACTGAGACCTAGAGAAAAGTTACTTCAATCATCTTGGTGAATTGGCTGGGCAGGAGGATCAGATCTGAGATGTGACATACAACTACCCTGGGGACGGAAGAACCAGGCATCTATCAGTCCTTTTCAGGACTACCCAATTATTCAAAGAACTTTTATTTAAGCTAGTGTTGCATGAATTTCCAACAAATTTCCCAAAACAATCTAATAGATTTCCTACAAGTTTCCAAGCTATTTCCAGCAAAATCACAAGTCCAATAATACTGTTGAATAACTTCAACATAAGTTATGCAAAAAGATCCCATATTAAAAGTAAAATTTTGTAACACTTTAAAGTAAAGAAAATTGTTTCTTTTTTTTGGGCAAATTTATATGATATTTCTGGGCTGAAAACTTATCAAAATCTTTTTTAAAACTTAAGCATTTTCTCAAAGGTCAAAAGTTATTAGGCTAAAGTGTCATTTTTTTCTTTGTGGAAAGTTATATTTTTTGGCCAAATTTTTAGGGTTTTTTGGCCAAAAGTCTATTTTTCCCAAGTATATTTTTTTCAAAGTTAAAAATCTTTTAAGTAAGCACTGTCAGATTTAAAAGGAAAAATCCAGACCTTTCCCTCTTAGACCTTAAATTTCGCAATATGCAGGGTTTTGGTGCAACTATGGAAATTTCTTTCATTAAATATGGCAGTTTCATGCAAAAATTTGCACCATTTGAGACATTTGTCAAAATCACGTAAGTGAAAAAAACTCAAAAATCCATGAGAAAAACAGAAAACATCCACCTGGAAAAAGGGTGCACCCTAATCACGAAAATGACCAATTTAATCTTTTTGTAAATAGGGTGTGCCCTAAACATGAAAACTGCAAATTTCCTCTTTTTGTAAATAGGGTGCACCCTAAACACGGAAACTGCAAATTTCATCTTTTTGTAAATAGGGGGTGCCCTAAACACAAAAATGGCAAATTTAATCTTTTTGTAAAAAGGGTGTGCCCTATTCACGAAAACTGCAAAGTTCATCTTTTTGTAAATAGGGTGTGCCCTAAACACGAAAACAGCAAATTTCATCTTTTTGTAAATAGGGTGTGCCCTAGACACAGAAACTGCAA
Source organism: Sabellastarte sp. h YS-2021 (assembly GCA_964017235.1). Lineage (NCBI taxonomy): Eukaryota > Metazoa > Annelida > Polychaeta > Sabellida > Sabellidae > Sabellastarte > Sabellastarte sp. h YS-2021. The sequence goes on from OZ024927.1 coordinate 21,912,600, forward strand.
ATTTACACTTTTTGTAAATAGGGTTTGCCCTATACACAGAAACTGCAAATTTACTCCTTTTGTAAATAGGGTGCACCCTAAACATGAAAACTGCAAATTTCCTCTTTTTGTATATAGGGTGTGCCCTAAACACGGAAGCTTCAAATTTCATCTTTTGGTAAATAGGGTGCACCCTAAGCACGGAAACTATGAATTTCCTGTTTTGTAAATAGGGTGTGCCCTAAACACGGAAACTATGAATTTCCTGGTTTTGTAAATAGGGTGTGCCCTCAACGCAGAAACTGTAAATTTCCTGGTTTTAGGGGGGTTGCATGTAACCAACCTGCCTATTATATGGATGTGTCCGACATCCGTCTGTCCGTCCACATTTTTTGTTTCCGGACTCTAACTCGAAAAAGGGTTTGTCCAATCAAATTCAAACTTGGACGGACATAGATCACCATCATAGCTAGGTTCCTTTCAAAATTGGTGTAATTCTGTCTGTTTATTTGTCTGTTTGTCTGTCCGTCCATCTGTCCGTCAACATTTTTGTTTCCGGACTCTAACTCAAAATTGGTTTGTCCAATCAAATTCAAACTTGACAGAGACATAAATCACCATCATAGCTAGGTTCCTTTTGAAATTGGTGTAATTCCGTCTGTTTGTTTGTCCATTTTTTGTCTGTCTGCCTGTCCGTCAAAATTTCTGTTTCCGAACTCTAACTCGGAAATGGTTTGTCCAATCGAATTCACACTTGACAGGGAGATAGATCACCATCATAACTAGGTTCCTTTCAAAATTAGTGTAATTCTGTCTGTTCGTTTGTCCGTTTATCGTCTGTCTGTCAAAATTTCCATTTCCGGACTCTAGCTCAAAAACAGTTTGTCCAATCAAATTCAAACTTGACATCACCACCATAGCTAGGTTCCTTTCGAAATTGGTGTAATTCTGTCCATTCGTTTGTCTGGTTTTTGTCAATTTATCTGTTCCTCAAAATGTCTATTTCTGGACTCTAACTCAAAAATGCTGTGTCCAATCAAATTCAAACTTGACAGGGAGATAGATCACCATCATAGCTAGGTTCCTTTCGAAATTGGTGTAATTTTGTCTGTTCGTTTGTTCGTCAACATTTCCGTTTTCGGACTCTAACTCGAAAACAGTTTGTCTTTACATACATATTCTTTCTCTTAGATGTTGTTTTCTCTAATTAAACATTATTTGGAGGTTTATGTAACTGACACTGCTCTGAAAGTATCCAGATCTTTGCACTGTTTTATTACTCTTATATCTCATGGTGTTGAAAACTATTTCCCCAGGCTATGGGGTACGGGCATCTCTGATGCTATTTTTTTTATTGACAAAGAAAAAGGCCTTTAAGAATTACACTCAGCATTATAATATAAGCTTTAAAAATCATTTCTTAGCCGTAAATATTAAGAATATGTAGGAAAAGTTAACTTTTTTATAAACTCCACTCAACAAGGAAAAATATACATGCTGATCAAAATAAGGGCTCATGGAAAAACATATTAAAGGATATTGAATATCAAAAGTCAGCTATCCTCTGGTTTATGCTGTATCTTTTCACGCTTTTATGTAATTAGTGTAAATACACATACAACGCTTTGTACAATCTCAGTCAGTCAATTTTTTATGTTTAGTTTGTACCAAAAAGCTAAAGGTTTAGCATCTTAATATTGGAAATTGATCTTAACAGCAGTACATATATGTTACAGTAAATAGGTGAAACCAGTAAATTTGCATATTTACTAAGATTTTGAGTAAAGGGATGCATTTGTTGAATTGATTAGCAAATATGCATATATTTAAAAAATATATATATTTTCTTAGTTAAATCTAATATGCTTTTACTTATTTTATTTTTACTTATTTTATATTTTGATGTATATATTTATCTGCAAGATTTAATAAACCAAACCTAGCTGGCCATTTTAGTATTTTACTTCATAAAATACACCAAATTTGTTTCAAATGAAATGTAAACTATCCTAGTATTTACTACAAAGGATTAAATAAAACCCTGTAACTGATCACAAAAAATGGTATAACTAAATCTTATTTTCATAAATCTTGGTTTGTTGTTTGAAGGCTTTATGTCTTCAACTTGATCTGATGTTTCCTTTGAAGTCACAATTACCTGATGGTCACTGACTTTTAAGCACCAATCCATTATAGCAGTCTAATTTTTCACAGAGCTTCCTTAATAAAAATGTATTTAAACTATTTCCAAAAAATGTGAGCAAAACACACAAAAAATCAATATTTTCTTAGTTAAATCTAAAATGCTTTTACTTATTTTATATTTGGATACGTTTTATCTGCAAGATTTAATAAACCAAACATAGCTCGTCATTTTAGTATTTTACTTCATAAAATATACCAAATTTGTTTCAAATGAAATGTAAACTATCTTAATATTTACTACAAATGATTACATAAAACCCTGAAACTGATCACCAAAAAATGGTATAACTAAATCTTACTTTCATAAATCTTGGTTTGTTGTTTGAAAGCTTTATGTCCTCAACTTGATCTGATATTTCATTTGAAGTCACAATTACCTAATGGCCACTGACTTTTAAGCACCAATCCATTATAATAGTCTAATTTTTCACAGAGCAAAACACACAAAACACATTGAACACTCAACTGTATCAAAACATATGACTTCTAATCCACCACACTTCACTACTCCTTCTTGTATAATGTAAACCTATTATCTGACTTTCAGTCTTATCTTTATTGAGGTCACAGTGGGGGAAGAGTCTGACCTATCTTGACACTGAGAAAAATAAATATATGTTGCTTGTTGTGTAATTTGAGTGGGTGTCCCTTAATTTAGCTAGGCTCTCTCTTGTAGGTATGTACAACATACCAGTGGAGTTTATCAGTCCAGCATGTATCTCTGACATTATAATGACCCCTTTACCCCACTGCTCTCTCTTGTAGGTATGTACAACATACCAGTGGGGTTTATCAGTCCAGCATGTATCTCTGACATTATAATGACCCCTTTACCCCACTGCACACACTTGATCTACACAGTCTTGGAAAAAAGTCTTTGAGAATGGTGGTAGTTACGTAAACATACAGGCACAAAATGAACACACATCCAAGTAAAATTTCTCTAAAGCCTGAATCCTGATTTTTTTGCTTAAAATAAGTGACTCCAATCCAATTTGAGACTTTTCTGGAAGTCTCAAATTTTAAAGAATTTTGTAAAGTTTACAATTTGACGTACTAATTGGACGTATTTTCTAATGTCATGAGAAAAGGGTAAACTAAGTGAGAAAAAATATCTTCATAAGTTACAAGTCATGCACTTTCTTTCAATTGTTTCATTATATAGGCACAAAACATTTTGAAAAAGTAGAGCTGGTTTGAAATCAGAATAAATTTATTCAATGAAACAGTGATACTCGGCAATAATCAGCTCCAAAAAACAACACCAGGTAATTGTCTCTAAAGAACCGATCCAAATTCAGGTAACTGTGTTTTAGTTGTCACCCAGTGGAAGTATAAGGGAAACAAAGTGGTGGATGATGTAAACAAAATGTTATGAAAAATAATGTTAAATATCTGTATAAATAAGGAAAATTATGTGAAAAACTAATATCAGTTAAAGAAATCTGACAGAATACCAAGGTTTGTCTGAGTATTTCATTGAGTTTGGCTATATTTTATATTTTTTTGGTTACCTACTTCACCAGTTTATATTTGGTTTCTCAAGTAATTCAGACTGCGTTTGGGTAACCGGGTAACCTATCACAGCCTTAGTAACAACCCAGAGTTGCCACTTTAAACACCAAATTGTTACTTTAAGTCTCCACTGAAAATATTTATTCAACACTGGAAAGAATTTGATCGGTGTTATCTCAGCTAACTAGTTTTGAATAAATTTATTCAGTGACAAACCCAGATGTTATCTTTTTAAAACTTGAGGCTGCTCACAACAGTATCAACTGAAAAATTAATTCAGTGGTGGCATCCCTTTGGTTTGTCTTACAATTCCTCTGTCAGTGATCTAAATAAATTTATTCAGTGACAACCGATCAGTTAAAACACCACGTAGTAGTATTCACTAATTACAAAGTCACCTGAATGGAACATATATAATTTCACCTGAAAAAAGCCATGTCACTCTGGAGAATGAACATTTACATGGTGATTTAAGAGCAAAGTGGATTTTCCATCAACATCACACTGGAAAAGTTTATTTAACAAAATGTAAAAATTTTATTGTAATTTAATGTTTTGTAAGTTAAATACTTACCTTATCCTCACTAGTGCTTGCATGTTAGTGGGAGCAAACATGGACGACCAAACAAGAATATAAAATAAATATTCTTGTTGGTACCAGTATATATACACATGACTGCACATGCGCATGCACTGGAAGAACCCCGTTAAGCCTCACTTTAATTTTGGGAGCCAATATAATATATTGTAAACCCAAAAATCTTGAAAATGTGGGGTTGGCAGGGTGGGAATCTGAATCTAGCAAGGATAAGGTAAGTATTTAACTTACAAAAAGTTAAATTACAATAAAATTTTTACATTTTATTGCGTAAAATACCCTTACCTTATCCTCCCTAGTGCTTGATTGCAACCATACTGGTGGTGGTATGTTTAATATATTTGTCACCAAATGAAAAGTCAAAGTACAAATCTCAAGCAATCTCATGAGGATAAAGTACTAGACTATATCATGCAATAAAAGTAACTTAACAAAATAACATTCAGTAGTTATATGTGTAAGCACTAACCTGGCAACCTTCCCAAAGGTGCCTTGGCTCTGCATGCATTTATAGATCCAATGAACTAATTCACAGATACTTGTGATGATAAGTACAAGAGTATGACAAGCATACTCAGAAAGTTAAGAAAATAACATATGTAGTTATAGTTTGTTATTAAGTAAACTGGAAACTGTCCAGAATATGCATTGAAAAATTCTCACACATTTGGAATTTTATAGCACTAAATACCAATGTGTTCCCCAACCATTGACAAGCACATTGGTAAATAAAAGGATATTGTGCTCCTCTATATGGAGAAGACCACCTATTAACACATTCCTTGGGTCTTTCCACCTGATCAGATGCTTTTTCACAAAAACTCTGTACAGGGGAATTGCATGTCCCATGATTGGGTATTTCCAATGGGTTTTCAGGTACCACTAAAAAGTGTGATCTGGCCATTGGAACTGTACATATACATATAATTACTGTAATGTATAATACCATACACAAACTATGAAGGACCCACATGGCGATACTATAGTTCCAAAGAATAGTCTGACCTTCATTTGACTTCCAAGTCACAAGTTAAAAGTATAAAACTGTGGAGTGTGACTTCCAGCCATATAAAGAGCATTTTGAGCCTTGGCCATGGAAACATTCTAAGTTTCAAGGTCAAATATTTGATTAGCTAGCAGAACTGTCTGCCTTTTGACATGGTAGCTCCTTGTATACCTCCTGAAAAGTCATCTTGAAAGAGATGAATAGCACACATTTTCCCATCTAAGATGTCAAATATGTCAAGATAGAATCTTGGAGCTCTAAAGGGGCTGAGTCATATCTTCAGTCAACAAATGATCTAAAAATTGCATAAAAATAGGATTGAAACCCAGCTTGAACAATATTGGGGCCATCTGAGGCTATCTGTTCTCTGCTCGGAGTACTGATGGAGAAACTGTAAACTCCTTCCACTTCTGTATTTCAATGATTTGAAAGTCCAAACAACCTCACCTCTCTCTTTATCAGAGGCCAAGGTAATGAGAAAACAGATTTGAATGTCAGAATGTTCAAATTCTGATTCAGATGGTTCAAAAGAGACTTTGTCAAGACTAAAAATAACCAAGACAAGTCCAAAGAGTGTAAAGGTATAGCACCATCATTCATTGGTCTATCCTATGAAAAACCTCAATCAAACTATCAATCCATCTAGTCCACAACTATGAATGATTGCAATAGTGAACTCAAATGAAACTCATCTATCAGTCCATTGAGTTCATAACTATGAATGATTTCAATAGTGAACCCAAATGATTTGCAATAGCCACCCTGTATCCTGTTAGTGTAGTAGAAAAAAGATTTTACCTGTGAATCAATGGGTCAAAAATCTGTTATTGAGGAGAGAGATGGCTGTTGGAATTCCACCTGAATCTGAATTTTTTTATACTATGGAGTTGAGATATGGCAGGCTTTGGTACATCTCTGGCTGAATAGCTGTGTAAAGAGATTCATTTAAGAAGTATAATTCTCAATTTTGTACCATTTTTGAAATGAGAAATATATAGCTGTAGGCATTACCAAATAGTGCCTCCCATAGAATATTCAATACATCTACTGCCATTCCATTGCATTGCATACAGTATTAAACTGGTGCAATAAACACAGATAGTTTGTTCTTCATCTTTGTCATAAAGCTATCCAGTATTGCAGTGTGCCAAATTTGGCAAATAATGTGAAAACTATGGGATGAAGGACATTCTGTTTGAATGACTTAACAGTCCTAAATGTGGTGAGCCCTCACCAATTGTTGTGTGTGGGCTTACAAAGGACCATCAGATGTCAGACCCTTTTGTTAAGATAAAAACAACCCTGTGCCATGCCATTATCTGAAGTAAAACCCTCTTGTTTTGAAGGTGAATTTGAAAACCTTATCATCAGGAATGCTGCCTTCAGTACTTCCTGGTTTCTGTGGCTGGCCATATATGTTTCTTGACCCTTTATAGTCACAAGTGCTGTAAACTGAGAACCACATATCTGAATGTGTAGAGATTATGAATATTCCAATGAAAATTCCAAGCAACACTTATATGGGACGATTGGGACTGTATGTTCTAGGTTATAGATGCCTATAAATAACATTAAAATTCTGGGAATGGTTAATAAACATATCCATAACCTTCTCAATGCTGTTTTCTTCTAGGGACACTTCCTCCTTGCCATGATCGAATTTGTAACCAAAGAAGTGGAAGTGTTTTGTTGGGATGAGCTCTGATTTCAAAAGCTTATCACCCAATGTAGTTCTGTACACAGTCCACTAATTGCTTTGATTTCTACAAGCAAATATGTGATGTAGGAGGCAGTATATAATCAGTGGTCTCACTACTGACAAATATGGTGATAACACGAACAAATTCGAGTGGAGAAGTTGCTATACCAAAGTGTAGGGCTGTGAACTGAAAAGAACAACGTATGACAAGGTGCATTCTTTCACCAGCAAAGAAGCAATGAAGAATCACATCTAGTTGTACCTGTGATCAAGGAAGAACACGTCTGATAGATGTAACGTGACTACCTATCCACCTTCGCAAATGGAGTACGGATTCCTCAAAGCTGGGATCGTGTGATGTTTAATTAATACACTACCCTCACAGGTCACTAATGTGCAGTAAAACTGTAGGCTTGTACACATTTTACTGAGCTTATAAACATTAACAGGCATTAAAACACACTTATTCAATGAATTTGTGGTTTCTTCTGTCAAATATATCTGCTATGAATTGTGGGAATTCTCGACAATTTGATGAGTACACTTAAGTCTCTTTTGACTTACCCGCCTGCCAAGCAGTAGTTATTCAGCAATTGTCCATTGGATAGGATGTATTAATGCAATAAAATTGCAAATTTAATAAGTAAATTAATTTTTTATAAATTAATACCCTATACAATGGACATGCAAGGCCCTCCCAACTGGCACCACTGTCAGTTTACTAGTGGAATAAGTTTAGACAACAAAAAAGATGCTATGACGTCACGCTATCTAGACAGGAAGAAAGTATGATGCGCCACCTGGTGAATGCACAGTGGGACTGGCCAGCCGGTGGAAACATAGGACAAATATTTCTTTTGTTTGGCGGGCCGGTCTGTGCAGACCAGATTAGCAATTGTCCATTAGATAGGGTATTAACTTAGAAAAATGTACTCATTAAATTTGCAAATTTCCAAGTTGATTTACTCAACAATTTATCTAGTTACAACTGATTTACTTAGCTGTGATAACCTGAAAGTAGCTATTGCTCAGCTATGCAAGGAGCTACAGGTCTTCAATTTCATTATGTTATAGCTAATGGAAAACTAGTTGAAAAACATACTAAAAGAAAATACTGTAAATGCAATAGTTTTCAAGTTTCAAGTGATTTACTCAACAGCAGAACCTGATAGTAGCTATTGCTCAGCTATGCAATGAGCTAGAGGTCTGCAACTGTTCTATTATAACTGATCCAAAATAACGTGAATAACATATTGATAAAAATACTTAAAATGCAATAGTTTTCAATTTACAAGTAAGTTTACTCACTGTGGAAGGTACTGAAAAGTCAGAAAGTAGCTATTACTCACTTAGCTATTCATTTAGCTATTTATAGGTATTGCTCTGAGTGCAATACTTTTCAAGTTATAAGTGATTTACTGCATAAATTCATAAATGTTTTAATGCATTCAAACTTATTTTAAAAATTCACAAAAAATTAATTTAAAAATATCTAGGCCTGAATCTACTTTTGTCTTAGTACTTAAATCTAAGATAGGGAGAAATCCCTTCAATTGTGCTAAAGAGTTGAAATTTTCACACTTTTCATGGGAGTACCTCTTATCTAGCGGCTCCGGAGAACAGACGAGCAGCCAAATCTGCATGCCTTGGAGAATTTATCATCCTTGTTAGATAAGGTATCTCTTAAAAATAACAGCATGTCTCTGGATTATTATTATTTATTATTATTTTGTATCCAGACAGTGATCCAGATCAGTCAAAATTTAATAGGATCTAAGTCAGACCGTGACCCAAGCAGTAGTATTTATGTAATCCGTCTGACAGACAGATAGACAAACGGTCTTGACAACACTACCTCTTTGGTGGAGATAATAAATGCGTGTACCAATAAAATACAACTCTTTCATTAAATTAGAGTGAAGGAAAAATATAGAAACAGTATACACATGCTTCTTTTTACAAGCATATATTCAACAGGTAAATGTGGTTTGGGTTTGATAAGTATACTTGCTTTCTTCCAGTACTGGCAACACATTTTAAATGAGAGAGTAGTCACTGACAACCTCAAGACACATGCAGATGATGGGCTATTAATTACATGGTCTTCAGATAACATAAACACTTGAAGTGGGGGAGTAGATAAGCCCTCCCTCAGATTTGAGGGGTTGGGATGGTATAATTCCTAGGACTGTTTGTGTCCTTTCCCAGAGATACATGCTTTTAAACTAAAATCTCATCCTAGTCTTTCAGATAATTAAGATGCCGCTGAGAAAACCAAATTAGTGAATTGTTTAATAGGCAAGAATTTTAGGGGTTGCTTTTGAGTGTGACTTAATACATTTTACAAATATGTTCTATTTCAAGATATACAAACTTTAATATACAAAGAGTAATACAAAATTTAATACTTCAATAAGAGTAAGCACTAAAAATATATATTAAGTAAAACAACTGAAGGAAAGTGCATGACTTGTAACTTATGAAGACATTTTTTTTCTCAGTTAGTTTACCCTTTTCTCATGACATCAGAAAATATGTCCACTTTGTACATAAAATTGTAAACTTTACAAAACTCTTTAAAATTTGAGACTTGGTCTCAAATTGTATTGGAGTCACTTATTTTAAGTAAAAAAAATCAGGATTCAGGGTTTACAGAAATTTTACTTGGATGTGTGTTCATTTTGTGCCTGTATGTTTACTCAACTACCACCATTCTCAAAGATTTTTTCCAAGACTGTGTAAATCAAGTGTGTGCAGTCGGGTAAAGGGGTCATTGTAATGTCAGAAATACATGCTGGACTGATAAACCCCACTGGTATGTTGTACATACCTACAAGAGAGAGCCTAGATAAATTAAGGGACACACTCAAATTACACAAGCAACAAATATTTATTTTTCTCAGTGGCAAGATAGGTCAGACTCTTCCCCCACTGTGACCTCAATTAAGATAAGACTGAAAGTCAGATAATGGGTTCACATTGTGGTGGATTAGAAGTCATATGTATTGATACAGTTGAGTGTTCAATGTGTTTTGCTCACATTTTTTGGAATAATTTAAATACATTTTTATTGTGGAAGCTCTGTGAAAAATTAGACTGTTATAATGGTTTGGTGCTTAAAAGTCAGTGGCCATCAGGTAATTGTGACTTCAAATGAAATATCAGATCAAGTTGAGGACATAAAGCTTTCAAACAACAAACCAAGATTTATGAAAGTAAGATTTAGTTATACCATTTTTTGGTGATCAGGTACAGGGTTTTATGTAATTATTTGTAGTAAATATTAAGATAGTTTACATTTCATTTGAAACAAATTTGGTATATTTTATGAAGTAAAATACTAAAATGACGAGCTATGTTTGGTTTATTAAATCTTGCAGATAAAACGTATCCAAATATAAAATAAGTAAAAGCATTTTAGATTTAACTAAGAAAATATTGATTTTTTTAAAAAATATGCATATTTGCTAATCAATTCAACAAATGCATCCCTTTACTCAAAATCTTAGTAAATATCCAAATTTACTGGTTTCACCTATGTACTGTAGCATATGTATTGCTTTTAAGATCAAATTCCAATATTTAAATGTTAAACCTTTACCTTTTTGGTACAAACTAAACATAAAAAATTGACTGACTGAGATTGTACAAAGGGTTGTATGTGTATTTACACTAATTACATAAAAGTGTGAAAAGATACAGCATAAACCAGGGGATAGCTGATTTTTGACATACAATATCCTTTATTATGTTTTTCCATGAGCCCTTATTTTGATCAGCATGTATATTTTTCCTTGTTGAGTGGAGTTTATCAAAAAGTTAACTTTTCCTACATATTCTTAATATTTATGGCTAAGAATTGATTTTTAAAGCTTATATTATAATGCTGAGTGTAATTCTTAAAAGCTTTTCTTGTCAGAGATACCCGTACCCCATAGCCTGGGGAAATAGTTTTCAACACCATGAGATACAGGAGTAATAAAAGAGTGCAAAGATCTGGATACTTTCAGAGCAGTGTCAGTTACATAAACCTCCAAATAATGTTCAAGTACAGAAAACAACATCTAAGAGAAAGAAAATGTGTGTAAAGACAAACTGTTTTCGAGTTAGAGTCCGGAAACGGAAATGTTGACGAACAAACAAACAGACAAAATTACACCAATCTCAAAAAAGAACCTAGCTATGATGGTGATCTATCTCCCTGTCAAGTTTGAATTTGATTGAACAAACCGTTTATGAGTTAGAGTCCAGAAATGGAAATTTTGACTGACAGACAGACAAAAAATGGATGAACGAACAAACAGAATTACACCAATTTCGAAAGGAACCTAGCTATGATGGTGATTTATCTCCCTGTCAAGTTTGAATTCGATTGAACAAACCATTTTTGAGTTAGAGTTCGGAAATGGAAATTTTGACGGACAGACAAACAGGCAAAGAACAGACGAACAAACAGACGGAATTACACCAATTTCGAAAGGAACCTAGCTATGATGTTGATCTATGTCCCTGTCAAGTTTAAATTTGATTGGACAAACCGTTTTCGAGTTAGAGTCTGGAAACGAAAATGTGGACGGACAGATAAATGGACAAACAAACAGACGGAATTACACCAATTTCAAAACGAACCTAGCTATGATGGTGATCTATGTTCCCGTCAAGTTTGAATTCGATTGGACAAACCCCCTTTTTTGAGTTAGAGTCCGGAAACAAAAAATGTGGATGGACAGACGGACGTCGGACACATCCATCTAATAGGCGGGTTAGTTACATGCAACCCGCCTAAAAACAGGAAATTTACAGTTTCTGTGTTTAGGACACACCCTATTTACAAAAACAGGAAATTCACAGTTTCCGTGTTTAGGGTGCACACTATTTACAAAAGATGAAATTTGAAGCTTCCTTGTTTAGGGCACACCCTATATACAAAAAGAGGAAATTTGCAGTTTTCATGTTTAGGGTGCACCGTATTTAAAAAGGAATAAATTTGCAGTTTCTGTGTTTAGGGCAAACCCTATTTAGAAAAAGTGTAAATTTGCAGTTTCTGTGTCTAGGGCACACCCTATTTACAAAAAGATGAAATTTGTTGTTTTTGTGTTTAGGGTGCAATCTTTTTACAAAAAGAGTAAATTTGCAGTTTCTGTGTTTAGGGCACACCCTGTTTACAAAAAGAGTAAATTTCCAGTTTCCGTGTTTAGGGGGCACCCTTTTTATAAAAAGATGAAATTTGCTGTTTTCGTGTTTAGGGCACACCCTATTTACAAAAAGATTAAATTTGCCATTTTTGTGTTTAGGGCACACCCTATTTACATTTAGGGTGCACCCTATTTACAAAATGAGGAAATTTGAAGTTTCTGTGTTTAGGGTACACCCTATTTGCAAAAAGATGAAATTTGCAGTTTCCATGTTTAAGGTGCACCCTATTTACAAAAAGATGAAATTTGCAGTTTTCGTGAATAGGGCACACCCTATTTACAAAAAAATTAAATTGGTCATTTTCGTGATTAGGGTGCACCCTTTTTCCAGGTGGATATTTGCTGTTTTTCTGATGGCTTTTTGAGTTTTTTCACTTACGTGATTTTGACAAATGTCTCAAATGGTACAAATTTTTGCATGAAACTGCCATATTTCATGAAAGAAATTTCCATATTTGCACCAAAACCCTGCATATTGCGAAATTTAAGGTCTAAAAGGGAAAGGTCTAGATTTTACATTTTAAATCTGACAGTGCTTAAGTTCATTTTAAAATTCTTAGAAGTTCAAATTTCAATTGACCACTCGCTCAATCATTCACTTATTTTTTGTGTGGTGTGAGCAGGTGTAATGGTTCTGGTTTAGGGATTTTTTTAAACATGCAGCTTATTAATGCTTTTGGCAAATTTTGGGTGGTCCTGAGAATGATCTATTAATCAGCAGTCATCCTGAAATGGACATTTTAAGGCAGTGTTCATGAAAAAGGCCAATTGTAGGCAAGTGCAGTAGGTCTACTGCTGCTGTTGGTTGGGCTCAGGTGACTTCTAGAGGGTTGAGCTTGCTGCTGTGAGAACTCATGCTGCTGGATGGTTTGAGGAGAGGCAGTTGAGGTGTACCCATCTGTGGGTGGCACATGACTGACAGTAAATTCCCAGAAATACTGGAGTCCTCAGATGTTGTGTGCACATTCTGCGCTTGAGACAGAGGCTACTGAGGGTGGGCTGAAATTCTTGGTTGGGCTTATGATGAATTGTAGCTGTCTTGAGGTGCTGGGTTGTTGCTTATGAACAAGTACGTAGGAAGTCTGCTGCCCTCTGGGCTGCTACTGCCCACTTGACTCCAGGGATGGGGCCAATGTTATAGAAGTAATCTTTGGCTCTGCTGAGCTGGTTGGACAGCCTTGCGTGAATGTATCTGGGTTTCTGGAATATACAAGATGTATTGTATGGCAGTTGTGGAAGTGGCACTGAAAGTATTGGTTGCTGGGGATGATGGCTTTCTTCCTCTTTCCTGTTCTGGATACCACTTTAAAGTTTCACTGCCTTATTTCTGAATGCTTGGAAGTCTGCTGATTGTTCTAGTTGTCTCTGGCAGTGACCCGAGAAAATATGATAGCATGGCCTTCATCTGTGTAAACTGGTAAATGACCTGCTGGTCGGCTTTTAAATGCTAGGAAACTACACTGGAGGTTGCTGTTGTGTGGTGTCTGATCGCATGTTCATCTCCATACTATCGATTTCAGTGGAACCTCTGCAGATTTCATGTGCTGAGGCTGTGGTTGCACTGGCTGCTCATACCTGGGACTTGAAGGCTGAAGATTTGCCGAGTCCCTTTCTTCTGATGTGTGCCTTCCAGAAATTAATTTTGTCCTGAATCAAGTTCTGCTTCTCTCTCATTTCCTTGGGAGCCTGGACAGACTTTGATTGAGTGAGTCTTCTGTAGTGAGGTCTTTCAGATTCAAACCAAGTCTTGCACACTGTCATAGACAGGCTGTTGTTGCTGCTTGTGGAGCCAAGGCTGGGATCAACAGTTGGGAAGGGTCGGTGAAATATCAAACATGTTTGATATTTTGCCGATTGATTGTTTTAAGCTGGGAAGTTACAATTGATCCTAAATAACTCTGTAATCATTGCTTCCGACCCTCAAAAATCCATAGTCACTGACAAGACAGCCCCAGTGGAAAACTCCACTGGATTTATTCCATTGCACTTTCTCTTGGGATGTTTGGGCACCACGAATGTCAGTCCTGCCCCAAGACAGTACTTATTGTGTAATCACATCAAAATTGGTCTAGGTACCAGTCTCATTTGCACACAGTACTGGGGTTTCTGTAGATACCCATAGTTGCTGGGTAACCCTGCAAAAGCCAATCAGATGGGCCACCTTTGGTTTACAGTTACCTTCATCAACTTCCAAAGTCACTTTGTGATTTTACTTTGAGGGAAGGACATGAACTTGGAAAATTAACTTTTTATTTTGAATAGTTTTAGTTTTTTACCTGTTTTAATTTTAAGCTGTATGATAGTGTACATTTCAAGGGACTGTCATGTATCCTGTAACAAGATGACTTTATTATTATGGACATATTGTGCTGTACACTGGAAATGTCAGACATTTGATATTGTGATTCACACAGGAATGTGTGACACATCAATTATATGATGCTGAGATTTAGTCATCTTGACAGCAACAGGCTTTATGTGCATGTGCACAAAGGGACGGTCTAACCTATATTCATTCTTGTGCAAATGTTGCCAAATTGGTCATATTTTTTATCCAATTCCCTTTACTAAGCCTGAGGTTGCCAAGAGAGAGTCTGAATCTCTTTCTCGTGTATTTTTGTCAGTAACTCAGATATAAAAAATTTAGTAAAATGCCAGATAACAAACAGAAATGTAAAAACTGTTAAAATAGATATGTTCCACCTACTGGGAAGAAATGCCCTTATGTGAACAATGTGCAAACTGATGCTGATGTATTACCAAATGGACTGAGAGATGCTGCCGTTGCAAGTGTGTTGCTTGCCACGGATCAGGCAGATCCGGACAGACAGCGACTTCAGTTGTGGAGTTTGTGAAGGAGCACCCAGAGCTGTATGACAAGGAGAATACACGTTTCCATGACAGGCAGAGGAGAGAGGCTCTCTGGGCAGAAATCTCTGCAGAACTGAAGCTCCAACCGTTTGATGTCAGAAGGTGGTTCAAATCCCAGAGAACTCGTTATGGCAAGCTATTCAAGCTACAATCTGGCCAAGCCCCAAGGGAGATGACCAAGAGACAGTCCTGGGTCTACCAGCGATGGGTTTCCTTAAGACCCACCTCAGACGCAAGTGGGCCAGCAGAAGCTCAGGGTTCGAGGCCAGTCCAAACACCAGCAAGCAGGACGAATCTCGTGGATCTACTACTGATACAGAACACCTAGAGTCCAGTGTCCTGAGGGTGAGTAGGAGTCAACCAATATTCGCATCTACACCAGTTTCAACAGACTCCAAGATACCCGAGCACTTTGACCAGATGAGGACATTGATCTCAGGTTTCCTGACTACATGGCATCAGAGGCTGAAAAGAAGACACAAGAGGAGTTTGAGGACCTCAAGGGTAGGATTTTTAGAGACCCTGAAACCATAAAGAGTAACAGTAGATGTCAATACACTACATAGAAGATCAGCCACTATCACCACAGAGTCCCAGACGGTTGGTATACTGCCAACAACCACTCAACATGCGTCTAGTTCCACCCAAGCAGCAGTTAAGTTTACTATACACCCAGCCCCATTGGCTTTGGAAACCCTCCATTAGTTCTCACAGTACAGGATGAGGGCAGTAGGCACAACTTATGTGGAATACTAAGCCAGCTACCAGATCTCACATCAACATAGATCGTTGAGCAGCCTCAGCAGCAGCAGCTCTTCACTATCACCACCACAGCACTGCCTCAACAGCAGCAGCCTTCTCAGTAGCCATCCAGTCAGGGTGGGTCTTTGACCTGCCTAGGCCCTTTTCAAGCCCAACCAAATATTCCAAAAACAACTCTTCAGCTACATGTTGCTCATACTCATATTCCCCTCCCTAAGCAAAACAGTTCAGTACAAATACTTATTACAAGAAAAAAAGCCCAACACCTACACCACCCCAAACATGAAAGAAATAACCCATGGTAATACACATAACAACAGAAGGCCACATAGAAAAAAATGGTTAAATTAACTCTCAATGTGGCCAATAATCTGCTCATTTATAGCTTAAAATCCATAGGATAGCTTTAAAGTTGTAATAAAAAAGTTCAATACTGAGACCATCCTTAGAGTTAATACATACCCACCAGCCAACAAACAGACAAACCCAATACCAAACATAACTCCAACCAACAGACTGATGAAAAAATTTGCAAACATAACTCCTCACAACCAACAAACAGATAAACCATACTGTAAAGATAACCATTTCGGTGGTTATATTTTGTAAATTCTCTGGAAGTAGAAGAAAAAATTTTTTATTTGAGATTCGCAACAAAAACTTTTATTTTTGTGTTATTTGTTCAAAAACACAATAAAAATGTAACTGAAATTGGGGTGTAGATTTAAAAATGTATGCAATATTTATTCCATTTAGCCAGTTATGTTGGGCAGTGCGTTTGTTTTTTGTGGGTTATGTTGGGCATTGGGCTAGTCTGTTTGTTGGGGGAATTATATTGGGCAGTGCATTTGTCTGTTTCTTTGTGTGATTTATGGTGGGAATTGGGTTTGTCTGTTGGGTGAATTATGTTGGGCATTGCATTTGTCTGTTTTTGGTGTGAGTCATGGTTGGAATTGGGTTTCTCTGTTTGTTTGTTGGGGCACTTATTTTTTGAAATGGTTGTGTTATTTGGAACAAGCACAGCTGAATAATTGTTTTTGGAATATTTGGTAGTCCTGAAAAGGACTGTTTATTAGTTCTGAAAAGGACTGGTTACTGCAGTAGCAGTTATATTCTGCCATATTTCCAGGCCACTGCTCCCTGATTATTGAATTAGTCCTTGAGGTAATCCCTCAGTCTTTTGGCTTCTCTGGCAGGGTTTCTGTCTGGACCACCACCAGCAGCACCACCAATCAATCGACAATCACCAGGCACATCACCATCATCATCATCATCATCATCATCATCATCATCATCATCACCAGGCTGTTGACCACCATGTTGACCTTGATACTGGCTTCTCAGTATGTTGCGGAGAACCACACAGGTAAAAAAACACTTCCCGGACTGTTTCTGGGGGTAGTTCAATAGTGGTCAACATCACTCTGAATCTTGAGACCAGGATGCCAAAAGCATTCTCAACAACTCTCCTGCCGCTTGATATTCTGTAGTTGGCAATCCTTTCCTCTCTGGGTAATATCCTTCTGCCATAGGGTTTCACCAGCCAGGTCTTCAGGGCAAACACATCATCTGCCAAAATGAAGTAGGGGACATCTCTATCACCCTGGGTTATAGGTGCTGGGTCAGGGAAGCCTATCCTGCCATCATCAATCTTTCTCTTCAGCTGACAGGCATTAAATATCTGGGCATCTGAGCAAGATCCAGCTGTACCTGCATCCACCCATCGGAACTTGTACTGTCCATCAACCAAGGCCAACATTACTATGGAAAAGAATCCCTTATAGTTGTGGTACAGGGCTCCAGTGTTCTTGGGTTTCTTCAGGGCCACATGCTTTCCATCAAGGGCTCCTAGGGCATGTGGAACATTCCACCTGATCCTGAATTCCCTTTCCAGTTCTTTCCACTTATCTGGAGTAGTAGGACATCTGAGGTACTCTCTGGTGAACTCATCCTGGATGGCCCTGCAGACCTCTGGTAGAAACTTGGAGATGGTGGATCTGCCAACCTTCAACTGACAGGATAATGATGTGTATGACTGTCCAGTGGCCAGATATCTGATGGTGAGGGCTAACTTTTTCCGAACACTGATTGGAGCTCTGTAGTTGGTGGCCTGTCTGGCTAGATGTGGTTCCAGTCTGGTCTTTATTATTTCAAAGAATTCTGGGGTATTCCTCATGTAATTGGTGAAACCTGGAATGTCTGTGACATACAGGTCATACAGGTAGGCCCACCTCTCCTCTCTCTGTAGTAGCCATGGCCTGTCCCACATGTTGTGCCTTCTTCTAGGCCTCTGTCTGGCTGGTGGTGGGGGTGGAGGTGCTGGTGGTGGTTGCTGTGGTCGACATAGAAATATCAAATACATTAGTATGTCTAACTGAATAAAAACTAAAATAACCCTAAGTTGTTGTTGAAGCTGTCTTCCATTAAAAGGTGGCATCCTGCTGTGTTCCTATAAAAGTAGTGATAATTAGCTCGCGGAATATATCTATATACCCAGAAAATCCAGTTTTTCTGCAAAACAAGAATCGGCCATATTGGTCTGGGGAAGACTGGGGAAGCCTCAGGACGCCTGAGGAAGCCAGGACTTAGTCCGAGGAGGCCTGAGGCATCCTGGGACCCAGTCAGTATGTCTATGACAAGATCGTGGTTCAAACCGACCAGAAAACTGGCTTAGTCGGTTCTTAGTTGCAGACCAGTCGGGGACTGTGTGGGGCCACCTGGGCCCTCCTCAGGCTTCCTGAGGCCGATCTGACCTTAATCCCAGACTTCAATACCGATTCTGTATTCCCGTCCATTTTACCTTTTTTTTCACCGACTGTCCACGATTAAGGGTCCCAGACAGGATCAGGACTTAGTCCTTTTTTATAGCTGTAAAAAGCACTGTATATCTGACCAATAATGGACATGGTATTTGCTGGCTATAAGGAAACCCAATTGTGTCTTCAACTGATATCAAGTGGATATAAACCTCTTGTGTTGTGGTGAACTCTCATTGGAGTGAACAGGATACAGTGTCTAGATCTACCAGAAAGTAGATTTTCTGTACTTTGGATATTGTTTGTATCTGGATATAGTGCGCAGTTCTACCAGAGAGGGGAGTTACTGCATTTTGGACATTGTCCATATCTTGTAGCGGACAATATACTTGGCAAACTTTCTGAATATCTGTATACAGACATTTTTCGTGATTGGATATTGAAAGAATCACAGGATTAGAACATTTTGTGTTTTTTTTACATTGAGCGAATCACAGGATACAGATATCTGTGTGTTAGTGGACACCAGATGGATCACAGGACAGATCACAAGACAGATTGCTGGGCACAGTGGACAAACTTAACTGTCAGTTACAGTGGTCAAAGTGGTTTCATTATTGTATCATTGTACTTACCAGTTGACTGTAATCGTTATTTTTAATTGTTAAATAAATATGTGAAGTAAAACTTTTTGTCCTTTCTTGTTGCAACTTAAAATCAACCGATAATTGCTACAGTGCTTGCCATGTTACCTTAATAATAGAAACGGTGAAAGCATAGCATTGATGGAACACAAACATGTGCAATTTCAAGTAAGTGCAATGATAGTGTATAATTTTAGCTTCCTTAGGGATACATTTACTGAAATGAGAAGGGTTTTACCTTGATATATTTTCAGCTTAAATCATTTCAAACTGAAATTAAAAAAAAAATTGACTTACCTTTTGCATGCAATTACTATTATTAGTCTCCTGCAGATATTTCAATCTATTTTCAACATAGGACAGTTGGTCAAATGAAAGCCTAATCATTTCAATCTATTTTCAACATAGGACAGTTGATCAAATGATAACGAAATCATTTCCCATAAACACTACAATGTTATTGATTCCTTCCTTATTAACTAAACTGGTTTCTGATTTGGTTCATATGCTATATGTGTTTCAAAGAAAAATCTATAACCAGTGTACTGTATATATGACAAAGTATAGGTGTCACAGTGCATTATTCTCAGTCCATTTATCTATTCTCATTTCATTCAGGACAGATATGAAAAACAAATTTGTATGTATGCTTTTTCAGCAAACATAATATGATTTATGGTTTGTTATGGTTTTGATGTACTTTTATTATCAACTTTTACCTGTGAAAATGGCCCCAAAACCCAGTGTCAAAAGCCTAGGTAACAAAATTCCAATTCCAATTCCAATTTGACTTAATATCTCAAAAACATTGAGATAGTATCTCAAAACATTGACTTAGTATAAAAAATTGAGCAAATTATCTAAACAAACCTACTTGATATCTCCAAAAATTGACTTAGTATCTCAAAAATTCAGAACATATCTCATAACATTGACCTCATATCTAAGAGTAGGAATGTAAACACGTAATGGGAATAGAGGAAGCGTGAAGATTTAACCTCTGTCAGAAAAAAAACTACCCATCAGCCTTAATTTAAACATATTGTTTATTTTCAAGTTTCACCTTACTTTGTTGTAATTTAACCAGCAACCATTGATACCAATACCAACAAAACTCTAAAAGTTAGATGTTTTTTTGTGTGTGGGTTAAGCCAATGCTGTAGTTGTGATTCCAGTATCTGAGCAAATATAAAATATAGTCTTTCTCCAGCTTTTACATTTTATTGTGTCTTTCTTGCTTTCCCACTTTCAAGTTAATCATGAAATTTAATAGCCCGGCAATTAAATTTAAGCACTTTGTTGATTTTTAATGCAATTAAAATATATCGAACCAAAATTAAGATTATGCTTATTAAAATGAATGAAATAGGGAATTGGGACAAAATGTGAAATGTAGCTACATAGTTTGAACATAAAAATATTCATATCTTCAGATACTAAGAAAACTGTGCATAGTAAGACAGGGACACTTTCTAGATATTGAGCCTTTTAACAAATTTAAACTGAGAATAATATGTGGTTACTATGCTTGTCCCCATCCTTTTATTTGAGGCTCATGGTTTACAAATAAGACATTTGTCACTACAATAATTTTCAATTACACATTTACGTTTGAAAGTGTCTTATATTTTGTCATAACTGTTAACTAGTTCTATGTTTATAAAAGAGTGTGCAACATTAATTATAACACCATAAAGTTGAAGTATCATTAAAATGTTATCAGAATTATAACAGAAAACTTGTGACGTTTAATGTTTTTGATACAGAGCCACAACCACTTGTGTTTGGTTCCAAAACGTCACAAGTAAGAAGATGATCATAATTTGTTAGAAAGGCAGTTACTATGTTCTTTACTACATACTTAGGTTTGTTGAGAGACAAACTCACGACAGTGAAAACGGTGCATATCACTTGGAAGTGATAAATCTTAGTGGAACAAAAGCCTTTGCTGTTTCAAGTAAGTTGATGAATACGTTGCTTAGATAATTTTGGCTAAAATAATGATAAAATAATTCACTTTCTATGCCACTTAATCAGACTCAATTGCAGCACCACAAACGAAAGCATTAGAGGGTGTGGCTGATGCAGTGTCATCCGATCAGTATGCTGATTTACATGACAATTTCTCTATGTGAAAGAAACCTTATCTCATGAGCAGGTCTGTGAGGTACAACGACTGGTGGTGAAGTGGAAGTCAGTGTTTTTACTGCAGGATTTAGACTTGGGTCTGACAACTATGCCAGAACACCATTTACATCTTACGGACAATGTGCCTTTCAAGTAGAAGCCACAGCCCATCCCTCCATCCATGTATGAGGAAGTTCGGGCTCATTTGTACTAAATTGAGACACTTGGTGTCATCCGCAAGTCTCAGAGTCCATATGCTTCAAATGTTGTGATTTTGTGCAAAAAGTTTGGTGCTTTGAGGTTTTGTATTGACTTAAGGGCAATCAACCACAAAACTATTCCAGACAGATACAGTTTGCCATGTATTGACTCAACATTGGATGTTTTATCTTGGGTTAAGTGGTTTAGCATGCTGGACTTGAAGTCTGGTTATTGGTAGGTAGCTCTTGCAAAGGAAGACAAATGTATGACATCTCTTGGTCCCTTGTGGTTTTCTAATCTAATCTAATCTACTGCTTGCAGGCGCAATATCTTCCCCACGAATGGGAACTCAGTGAGCTGACTTAACAAAATCATTTTCATAAGGAAAGTCAAGGGGCGTTCAAGGTCAGTAATCCAGAGTTGTGGGTGTGACCAAGAGGGAAGGAAACTAAGTTGGGAAACTAGAATTAAAGAGGTGGGTTTTGAGGTGTTTCCTGAAAGATGCAACAGAGGGGCTATTTCTTATTTGGAAGGGGAAGGAGTTCCAGAGAACTGAGGCATAGTGGCTGAAGGAATGGGAGAAAATTTTCACTGATTTATGAACCTTGCTGTATTAAGGTCTAGAAGGGGACGAATTCTATAGAGGTCTCTCGCATGAACTCTGTTGGACCTTATGACCTGTGGCACATGGTCTGAGAATGAGAAATTGGAGTTGAACACCACTCCGAGGTTCCTAACACTTTGTGCCGGTGAGACCTGATTGCCGAGAATATTGATCAGAAAGTGAGGAAGGAGTTGCTTATGGTTATTTTTGGAGCCTATCAGAATAAACTCAGTTTTCTCGGGATTGAGTTTTAATTTGTTTGCAGACATGAAATTTTGAATGTCGCTTAGACAGTTTTTTAGTTTTTGTATAGAGTGAGAGAAATTTGTTGGTGTTAGTGTTATGTATAGCTGAGTGTCATCGGCATAGAAGTGATGGTTTATACTACTGTGAGAGTGAATACTTGAACTAATTGGGTTAGTGTAGAGGGAAAAAGGAATTGGACCAAGAACAGAGTCCTGGGGGACCCCATACTGGAACGCAACAGGATGAGACAGTGTGTATCCTACCTTGACCAAGTGTGTCCTTCCTGACAGGTATGATTTGAACCAGTTAAGTGCTAGTTCACTGATGCCGTAGTAAACATTAAGTCTGTCCAGGAGAATGGTGTGGTCAATAGTATCAAATGCGGCAGACAGACCCAAGAGGGTAAGGGCTGTGACAGACCCTTTGGCCATGTTGAGGAGAATGTCGTTGTGGATATTAAGGAGAGCACCTTCGGTTGAATGATGTTTTCTATATGCTGATTGAAAGGTAGTCATAAGGCCAGCTTCATCAAGGTGAGTTTGTAACTGGACTGCCACTACCCTTCAAGTATCTTTGAAATGAAGTTCAGATTGGAGACAGGCCTATAGTTTTAAGGATTTCTTTGTCTAAGGATGACTTTTTGAGGATGGGGATAACATGGGCCTGCTTGAAGAAATTAGGACACTTCCCTTGTTCAAGCGAAGCATTAATTATTGAAGTAATGGGAGTGATGAGAATATCCAAATAATCAAGAACAAGAAAAGTGGGCCAAGGGTCAAGAGAACATGATTTACTTGGAGATTTTATGATGATTTTATATACTTGATCCTCGGTAACAGTAGAGAAAGTGGAAAGCACTGGGGGAGGAGAGTCTGGGACGATGTGTTGTGACTTCTGGGAGATAGGAAAAGTTGAACGTATTTTTTCTGAGAACTCCATAAACTGGTCAGCCAGGAGCCGAGGGGGATTTATCGATGGTAGCATCTTGGCTGGGAGTCTGTGTAACACATCGCCAAGGACTCGCCATAATTTTTTGGGGTCATGATGGTTATCCTGAACCTTTGCTTTAAGAAATTTGGATTTGGTCTGCATGCAGGTTCTGTTGTAATGTTGGACTTTTTGCATGTATTGAGATCTGTTGAAATGAGATTTATTTCTGCGCCAAATCCTTTCAAATAGAAACTGGTTTTTGGGAATGCGAACGCCTACCCTTTGGTTTAGCCAATGCCCCGGCTACATTCGAGAGACTAATGGAGAGTTTATGGGTGATCTCCACCTGTAATTTTGTCTGCTTTACCTAGATGACATAGTAATCTTTAGTGAAACTTATAAGGAACATCAAAATACTTGGGACATATCATTTCAGAGAGAGGTATCTCAGTGAAGTGCCTGTTCTTAGTTTTGCCGATTACTCAAAGCCTTTCATTCTCTGCACTGATGCAAGTGGTGATGGCTTAGGTGTTTTTTTGTCAAAGGAGCAGAATGGTGTGGAATGGGTGATCGCTTATGCTAGTCATAGGATTACCAAGACTAAGCAAAACTATCCTGTGCATAAACTTCAATTCTTGGCATTAAAGTGGGTGGTCACAGAGGAGTTTCACAACTACCTTTATAGGAATACTTTCTGTATGATCACAGACAACAATGCCCTGACTTATGTTCTTAAGTCAGCATAGGTGGGTGGCAAAGCTGTTAAATTACTAGTTGACATTGACATATTGTTCAAGCTCTGCAAATTGTACTGCAGATGTACTTTTGAGGATAAAATGGTCTGAGGTTAGTACAACCATTGTCAGCCAGATGCTATATGCTCATATGTCAGGTACAGTTCCTATTGAATGTTTCTTATGGACAACAGGCTATTCCTAATGTCTTCACTCAGGACGGTCAGTCATCCCTGGATACTTCTTTTGACTGGCCAGTGGAGCAGGAAGCTGATCCTGCGATCAGAGCGGTTAAACAGAACTTCTCTAGTAACATGGCTGAAGGTGATATTTCATCTGATGTAATGAAACTTTGGAAGGAGCAGAAAGCTCTGGCAGAGGTCAATGGGGTTTTGCTCACGAAAAGGACATGTGCAGGTGAACTGCATTCACAACTGGTTTTACCCAGTAAATATTATGAGTTGGCTTTGTCATATGTGCACAATGACATGGGTTATCTTGGATGAGACTGGACCCTGGAGTTACTCCATGAGCGATACTTCTGGCTTGTATTTAACCACGGACTGTGATAGGGATATTTTGATAAAAAAATTATTAATAGTTTTTATAATCCATGTATTTTAGTTGTGATAAAAATTATATTTAACTTATATTGACTTAATACCGAAATATAATTTTATTATATAGATAATGGCCAAGTGGCATTCCATTATGTAAACTTAATAGCCTAAAGCCCAACAGGCTGAAGGCTCATTAAGTTTACATAATGGAAGCGCCACGAGGCAATTATCTATTATAAAACTCTGTAAATTAAAATCAATTTATTAATTCAATAATTTAACACCTTGTCCCTAATGATCAACCTAGACAGTCTTTGCAATGTTTCCTTTTGTGTGCATACCATATGGGGCTTTTACTAGATTAGTTCTATGGTTGATTTTTTTATTTCAATACACAATCAGCATTGTTTCACCATGTGTACCACTGGTTTTCCTTTATGGAAAAATATAATTTTGGATAAAGCTTGAAAAGTTTTAATATAATCTGACTGCCACAAAGTTTAACCATGGATAATGATAATCAATAAAATATGGATCTGTGACTTCCAGAAAGCACTTTCCAAAATTAGATCAACCATTTAACAATGCTGTGGATAATTTGTTGTGGTGAGTGTTTAATGTTGCTTTATTGATCTGTCCTTATTTTAAGACAGTAACCTATTATTTTGTGTTTCAGGCATTGAAAGTACTAGAAACTGGAGAATTACTTGTTTCATTATGTGTTGAGGTTTTTGGGTTTCTCAAGATTTTTATTTTGTTTGCTTCTTTGTCTCTTAATTTTGAATCAAGGAAAAATGCCTCCTTGAAAGGTTGTCTCCTGGCAAAAAATGCCTCATAGAAAGAATGTCTACTCCACATTTTGTATTTCAGAAATACATCCTATGAAAATTAATCCACAACATTAAGAACAAAATTAATTTCAACAACAAATAGTGTTTCATTTTTAAAGTATATAACAAAGACATTGAAATTTTAAATAAAATTTAAACCCAGCAGTAATGCATTTCAGTACTGCATTTTCGTACTATGTTTTTTTCTCATTTTCCTTGAGTAAATTTTAAGCCACTAAAAACACTCCTTTTAATATAGTATGCTGGGTTAGATTTTAAGAATGAGTTTGTTTGAAAGGTAGCTGCTCATTTTATTAAGTTCACAGAAGATTATTGTAAAGTCAGATTGTAAAGAAAATCGAAAGAATTAAACAGTGTCATTTGGGTCACTATCACTCCCCATCCTATGAAGCACTGAGAACTCCATGTTTTTGGTAGAGTGACCTTGGTTAGAGAAATGAAGTTTAATGTTCTGAACACTCCTGAAATGTTCATACATTCTTTGTCTCAGTGGTCTTTTGGTTTTCCCTATATATTGGAGGCCACATTTAGAACAATCACATGTAATTTGATTTTTTGGTGGGAGATTTTTGCACTGGAAAGTTATTTTCTTGGAAAAACTGGTGATCGAGTCCAATTTTTAAAGTTTTGGAAAGTATGTGCACTTGCCCAGTCTAGTACAAACTGGGGTAAAAACTCTTGGTTTGAGGGGTTTGTCTATGGGAGGGAATCTGATCCTTGTGAGTTTGTCCCTTAAATTGGGGAGTCTTCTGAACCCCATTATGGGTGGGTCAGGGAAAATGGTGTGTAATTCCTTTGTATTAAGGGTAATGTTCCAGTTATCCCGAATCAGTTTTGTGACATTGGGGTTCTTGGACTAAAGTTATTAACCATTAAAGGTTTTGTAGTGTCTGTTTCGGTTTTGACCTCTAGCAGTTGGTCCTGGGTGAAAGTGTTTCTTCAGAGATTTTAGGGGATACCCTCGTTTCAGATAGTATCCAGTCAAATTCCTGGCATTACTTTTGCAGTCTTCATCCAGAGTGCACATACATCTCAGTCTGAGGTATTGACTATATGGTCCTTTGGTGAGGATACTCGCCTGATGAGCACTAGTGTAGTGGAGATGTAAATGAGTATCTATTGGTTTATTGTATAGGGTGGTAATTAATTTCCTATTCTCATTGAGTTTCACTAAGGTGTCCAAGAAATTAATCGAGGTTTTACTAAATTCATGGGTGAATTGAATAGACTGGTGTAGTGAATTCAAATAGGTAATAAATTCCTTGAGAGTCTCTCCATGTGTCCATATCATGACGATATCATCAATGAATCTCAACCAGGTTAGTGGT
The DNA here is from genome assembly GCA_964017235.1 of Sabellastarte sp. h YS-2021. Taxonomy (NCBI): domain Eukaryota; kingdom Metazoa; phylum Annelida; class Polychaeta; order Sabellida; family Sabellidae; genus Sabellastarte; species Sabellastarte sp. h YS-2021. The sequence continues at coordinate 21,939,411 of OZ024927.1, forward strand.
TTAAGGTGATAGCCTTCTAGGGCTTTTGTTTCAAACCTGTCCATAAAAAGGTTGGCGTAATTTGGGGCCACAGAAGTAGCCATGGCTGTGCCACCAGTTTGAAAATACTGTTTCCCATTGAACTCAAAGTTCATATTGTGAAGGACTAATGTAAGTAAATCCAAAATGAATTTAGTAATTGGTGTTTTACTAGGATCAGATCTCAGTTTTTCTGCTACAGCCAATATTCCTTCTTGATTCGGAATGTTGGTGTAGCGTGAGGATACATCCAGGGTGCACAGTATGGCACCCTCAGGGATTTGTCCTAGTGATTTTAACCTGGTGATAAAATCTTGTGTGTCTCTAATGTATGACTTAGTATGTGGTACATATCCTTTAATGTGCTCATCAACAAATTTACTGATTCTGCTAGTAGGGTGGTTAACAGAACTGCAGATGGGTCTCCCTGGGACACCCTCTTTGTGAATTTTGGGAAGGAGATAAAAAACATGGAGTTCTCAGTGCTTCATAGGATGGGGAGTGATAGTGACCCAAATGACACTGTAGGTCGCAGAGACCTAGAATTATGTTACATTTGGGCATTCCCCACCCTCTCCCAAGCAGGCATTAATATGTTTGTGTGAGCTGTAGTGTCATCTTAATGCACCCCGAACCCAGGTGCCTCATATTTTTATTAAAAATCTGTCCTTGTGCGAAAGTGAACCTGGGACCTTCTGATGATATCTTTGTAAATGTCCAGTTTTAAAAAAAACATACAAAACATTGATTTAGGTTGTTCTGCATTTTTTCCTTGAATAAGTTCTAAGATAAATCAAAGAAGGGATAAAAATATGATAAGAAAAAATCAAGAGCACAGGAAACAAAAACAAAACCAACAAAAAAATCTCTTCCCTTGTGTGGATTTGAATCTGGGACCTTGAGATGATATCACTGTTAATATCCGGTGTTAAAAATATGTTAAATATTATTTAACATTGGTTTAGCTTGTTATATATAAATTTATTTTTTAGTAAGGTCTTATATATTTCAAAGCATAAATGAAAAAATATTATTAAAAAAAATAAAGAGAAAAAAATTCATGGCTATATATATATATATATATATATATATATATATATATATATATATATGGTGATGATTTTAACACATGAAAACATAAAAAGGCAAAAGCTTTAGATGATCAGTATACATCAGAAGGTCTTTGTTTGGCTAGCTTCTTGGATAAATGGCTGAAGGATGAAATTGTGCCACCAGTTGATTTAGTTAAAGCGGGGTTGTTCTATTGCGGACTTGGAGACAGAGTAAAATGTGCCTTCTGTGGTGGAACTATGTATAATTGGGTTACAGGAGATATTCCTTTGAAATAACATCTTAAAGGTTTTCCCTTTTGTAACTTTGCTAAAGTGACGGCCACTGAAATTTTAAATCAGGATTACACCAATATGACCCAGTGTTTGGTACACAAAAGTGCAAAGAAAATTGTATGTCAATAAGGATATTCTGATAAATTAATAAGAAACCGGTTGTAAAAGTTGAAAAGCAATACTATTAAAGCCATGGATTTATTGGATGCAATATTTGAAATTGAACAGAAAATTGGATGCAGCACCAACTTGTAAGATTTGTATGGATGTTGATATTAGAATGGTCTTCTACCTTGTAGACGTCTACTCTGTTGTGAGAGGTGTGTAGAGCAACTAAACAAATGTCTGTGGTGCCATGGTACAATACTAGGAACTCTTAAACTTTTTTGCTGTCTAATAGTCCGATATACTAAGTTACCTGGTTTGGGATAACTTGGTTAAAAGTTGGGTTAATTTTTGCCGCATTTTTGAGGTGGTGGAAAAAATTAACTGGAGGTAAAAGTAAGGCCACAAAATTGGGCAAAAGTTGACTCCATATATACTACTAGCATCTCGGATTCAGAACATGATATAGTTGCATAAAATAGGTACCACATCTTGTAATCTGTGCAGATTACATTGATGGCATTCGAGATAACTACAAATGGGACAACCAAAGTTGTTCAAAAAATACAACTCGGGCCAAACCAAATACAAATAAAGTGGACAACACTTTACAATGCTCTGTAGGTTTGGAAAATAATATTCCATATCAAAATCTTGTTACAAGTGGTCACATACAGCATAACAAGGCAGGTGATTTACTTCAAACTATTACTTTAGTTACACAGCCTTGAGAAGAATTTTTGGTTTGTCAACAACAATTGAATACCAAGTTTGGTTGTGTACCACTTACTTCCTTCAAGACTTACGAAGGTTCTGTTAAAACATGGAATGTTAAGCAGGATCTTGTTGCATACCATAATTAAGGCCAGTGGTCTTCCTAGCTTCCTTGGTCTTAGAATACCGGTGTCTACAAATTTGAATGCTTGGATAAGATACCTTTGCAATTATTTTGACCAACAGCTAGTTGACCTTATAGAATACAGTTTTTGCTTTGATTTCGACAGAACTAGGAAACTGGAAGGCACTTTACGAAATCGTGCTTCTGCCAGAAATTACCCTACTCATGTAGATTATAATTATTGAGAAGAAGAAGAACTTCACAATGCAATCTTGGATGAAAAACCTTTTGATTTGATTAGGGATGACTAGGGATAAATCTAGTTCTGACTGTCATCGTACAATTTTTACCAAAGCTTTCTAAAAGGGTACTCAGTTAATGATGGAGTACTTAAATATTCCTATTTAGGTACAAGATTTCAAATGCATTATCCAACTGTAGATACTGTTGTAAATACTTTGAATAATTTAGGCCCAGGTGCCAACATTTTCAAAGTCGATATAAGTCATGCATTCCGGCATCTCCGTATAGATCAAGGAGATGTAGACTTATTAGCACTTTAGCATAGAAATAAGCTATATATTAATTTATCTTTGCCCTTCAGGTACAGATTGGTAGGTACAGATAAGCAACGCAAGATATGGTCATAATGCACTCTTGAATTACATTGATGATCTCATATACTGCGCCTTACCGTCAAAAAATAACAAAGCTTTTCAGTTCCTCTTAGCTTTACTGGAGGAATTAGGTTTAGACATCAGTCAGAAAAAATTACATCATCCTGATACCAAGGTTACTTGCCTAGGTATCAAGTTTGACACAACGAATAGAACTATGTCCATTCATGCACAAAAAGTAAGCGAAATTACTCACTTATGTAACACTTCGTTAAATAAAAGTACAGTTAACAAGTCTGAACTTCAGTCTTTGTTAGGATCTTTACTCTACATTACAAAATGTGTAAAACCGGCTAGGTATTTTCTGAATCGGATGTTACAGTTGTTAAGAGATAATGAACATAACAATACCACAGTACTTACTCTAGAATTCCTTAAAGATCTAGCTTGGTTCAACACTTTCTTAAAAACCTACAATGGTGTTACCATTTATCAGGTCACACCTCTTTATCATAGAGTCTTTGTAGATGCATCCTTACAAGACAATGGCGGTTGTTATAACAACTATGTATATATCTTACCCATACCTTTAGGTTTTAAACATTGCAACATTGCCCACCTTAAAATGATCAATGTTATGTTTAATCTGGAGATATTGGAAAAAAATTGTTGGTGTGTCTGGATCTTTTGTGATAACTTTCCTGTAGTGGAAGTACCTACCTTTGGTAGGGCCAAAGATGCCATTTTAGCTACTTGTGCCCATAACATATGGCTACTAACAGCCATAGACAATGTGAACTTGGTAGTTTCACATATAAAAGGTATTGATAATACAGCAGCAGATCTGTTTTCTCGTTGGCATGCTACACCTGACAATGTCAATAAGCTTAACCAATTAATAGAATGCCCATTGTGGATTAACAGACATACAGACCTTTCATTGTTTAATCATGGTATTTAGTTGTGTATTTCTTTTTATCTTGTAGATCCAGGAACTGTGATAGGATCCCTGGTCTCAGTAGCCTTTCAAATATTATGGAGTGGTTTCCGGCCTTCCACCTTGACTGCATATAAAAGAATATTTAACACATTTCTGGGTTTTCTGGTGGCTCTGAACCTGTGGCTGTCCCGTATCTGTACATGCAATATCTGGCTCAAAATGTTATGTCTCCTGACCACATTGTTTTACCCTACAGCTATCAGGTCTTTGTGTATCATTTACAACTGCCACACTACACCATTTCAAAGGCTATTGTTATTTATCAAATCACTTAAAATAAACAGACAATTTAACCCACGGTTAAAGCTATTCATAGATGAAAATTTGTTGCTTAACATTGTTACAGTTATCTCTCAATTGCAATCACCTGAAGTATATCAAGCACTGTACTGTACTGTACTGTGTTACTTTCATTTCTCAGGTTTTCCAATATTCTGCCTCATGCTGCTACTGGTTTTGATATAACTAGATATTTGTGTGTTGGAGATGTGATTTTTGCATTCACAGAGGCCACAATTGTAGTTAAGTGGTCAAAAACCATCCAAGACAGGGTCTTCACCGCCACTGTAGTTATCCCCTACTTAGGGAATTCACCTTTATGTCCAGTTTCTGCTATCAAAAGCCATGTTGTTAAAGGCACACACAAACAGATGAACCTTTATTTCAGGTATACTCTGCTGGACACTGGAAGGTGCTAACTGACTCTGTAGCCCGAAAACATCTTAGACAAATTTCTTCTATCCTCCAGCTACCTAAGTCACTTACTTTTCTTGATTTCAGGAAAGGGGGGGGCCACTTGGGCATTCCTGAGAAGCGTTCCCAAACAACAAATTCAGGAACAAGGTACCTGGTCATCCTCCTGTGTCCGGAGGTACATCAACTTGCCTCCTTCTGCTGCCTCACAGGTGTCAAGGACATTTCAAGCCCACCTTTCTCTTTAGTTACTTCTACTGGGCACTTGAACAGTCCTTCTCCTTTCCAACTTTACATGCATTCTTAATTCATTATGATTACTTCTACTTATTATTTACAATTTTACATCTTATTTTAATAACTAGTCACATATGGCTGGTGATATGCCTTCTTGATATTGTGCTGGGGTATCCCTGGCCCTGCCTTACCTCTGGCAGTACCTGCTTTGCCTGGAGTTTATGCATTGGTTTCACCTTTGCTTCACCTTCCTTTGACCTCTAGGTACTTTAGGTACTGAAATGCTTGCTGTCATTCAGCTTTATGACCTTTAAGAGAAGGCTTTGACCTTTATGTGACCTATCAATGTAAATAATTTTCATTGTCAATGAACTATGTTCACATATTTGTGTGCTTTATAATTTGCTGTGCTGATATATTTTAGTAGTCATATTTATATTGTTATATCGCCGAGACACCAGTTTTCGAGAGACACCGCTTTTCGAGATGTCGTTGGTTTATCATGTTTTGTTCGGCTATTTCCGTCAGAAGGTCATATTTATTTACAAACAGATACACGTTTTCTATGATTATCGGCCAAATATATGGAAAATACGACGGAAACAGGTATAATTTTATTTATAATTACCTTTAAGTTATCCATAAATGATATAGAACAAACGTACCAAGTTATACAAATCTATATTGCCACATTTCAGTATTATTTATCCAAGTTTCTATGAAGGTTTTCTTCGTCTGCTACAAATTGCCTATCGTAAATATTAACCGCCCAAAGTTGCTGTCAAAAAAAAAAAATTTCTGAAGGTGGTGTCCTGATATCAGTCAAAAAGTGCCAATAAATTTTTTTTAGGGTATCCCACAAAGATCCAACTGTAAATATCGACAGTACAGTCCAAGTCGCCTACAACTAGCCTTTGATTCAGTAAAGGAGAAGAAGTTCACTGTAGCTGAGGCATCAAGAAAATATAATATACCTGATACAACACTTAGAGACAGAGTTGATGGGCGCATAAAAATTGAAACTTTGAGATCTGGCCCTTCCCCAATTTTCTCCTCATATGAAGAAGGAAAATTTGTTGACCACATAAAGTACATGGCTTCTGTAGGGTATGGCTATACAAGGGCTCAAGTTATCACAAAGGCAACTGAATATGGGAAGAGCATTAACAAAATTACCAAGCCATTGTCAAGAAAATGGTTTTATGCTTTGCTGTCAAGATGGCCTTCCCTGAAGGTTACAAAACCTAGTGGTTTGCATATAGCCAGAGCAAAAAGTGCAAGCCCTGAAGTTATCTCAAAATATTTTCAAGATTTGGAAAGCATTCTGACAAAGTATGATTTGCATAACTCCCCAGAAAAAATCAACAACATAGATGAGAAAGGCATATCAGCTGAACACACCCCTCCATATGTTGTCTCTGGTCAAGAATTTGGCACCCCTCAGGCTATTACATCCCCACAACTGAGTGTCACAGTGATTGGATGTGGAAATGCTATTGGAACAGCTTTGCCACCCTTCTTTGTTTTTCCTGGGCAAAGGATGAGGTTATTATGAATTCTACTAAAAATAATTCTATACACAGTTTCACATTTAATTCTCTCATGAATTTAATTTCACTTGATGTATATATCTGAAAAAGAATGCATAACTTGTTCATATTAGTAGTTTGTTTTGTGCTGGGATGAAATTTTTTGTGGGGTGAAGGGGTCCTCAAAAGGTTAAAATAAAAAAAAAACAAATTTCTGTAGAGTGACTTCATACTTAAACAAATATTTGTAGGTCTGATTTTCTTCAAGATGTGACCTCCTGGAGCCAGTGGAACAATGTCCAAAAGTGGGTGGTCAAACACCGAAGTATTTAAACAGTACCTGTCTGAACATTTTGTAAAGTATGCCCCATGTGGAAATGGCTACACACTGATTTTATATGATGGGCACCGCAGCCACATACACCCTGACATTATTGAGTGGGCGAAAGAAAATAATATAATTTTATTTGTCCTTCCTCCCCATACTAGCCAGGTATTACAGCCATTGGATGTAGGATGTTTTGGCCTTCTTCAAAAGGCATATTGTCAAGAGGTGCAAAAGTTTATGCAACAAAATATTGGCATAAGTGTCACAAAATATGATATAGCTTCCCTCATGTGTAAGGCATATAGAGTGGCAATGAGTGCTTCAAACTTGTGTGCTTCTTTCAAGAAATCTGGCATTTACCCATTGAATCCCAAAGCATTTGATCAAAATAAGATTACCCCGAATGTTGTATTCCAACACCAAAATAAAACAGGGGAACCAAGTCAAAATTGTGGTGGAAGTAGTGGTAATGTGCACAGCGATATTGCTGACACTGAGATAGATTCATTTATTTCAAATATAGAGGTAGGTGTCACAGCTCATCAACCTACCAAAAAGGAGAGGAACACCCTAAGTAAGATTTCATCTGGTAAACCCATAACAGAAGACATGGTATCAAAAGCAATCACAGATCATATTAAAAACCAAAAAAGGAAAAAATTTAAAACTCCCTACAAAAGTAGAGATGATTCTTGTAATTGTTCCCAATCAGCTGAATGTGAGAATGAACCCCCCAAAAAACGTTCATGTGAAAAACAACTGGGTCAAAATGTTCCCCATACTCCTGAACCTGGACCATCTCACATTTTGGTTGAATCCCCTGATTTTGAAAAAGACCAATCAGATAATGAAGAAGATGATGAAGTATGTTGTGTGTGCAAGTTATTTTCCCCAGTCGACTTGCAAAGAATGACTTCATTGGTCATTGTAAATTGGGCACAGTGTGACAAATGTGGGCATTGGACACATTTAAAATTTTGTACCAAAACAATTGTTTGTAGGAAAAATGAATCTTTTTTCTGTCCACATTGTGCCCCTGACACAGCACTGGAAGAAGAGTAATGTTTACAGACTTCATTTGGCATTAATTATGCATTATTAAATACATGTATTGATGGTGATTACTTAAAATATTTCTTCCTTGTCATCTATGTCTCTCATGTAAACCAAATAAATAAAAATGTAAAACAATCACCACTTTTTACTCTCAGTCTTTTATCTAACCTGTGAATGCTTGGGAAACTCCAATAAATTTATTTTTAGCTACATTATATTAAAACAAGGAATACTCACAGCAGCATTTACAGGAGTGTTCAGTTGTTATTTGAGAAAATATTCTTTAAATTTTGTCAGGAGGCACTTTCTACATTTAGAGGGACCCATCCTTGAAGTAACAGGATGTGCCTCATTTGCATATAACCACATGTAAACAAATCTCGAAAATGGGTGTCAAGGTCAACTATTTGCCGCTTGGTGTAGCACTTTGTTTATTGCTTGATTTATTGCTGTTTTAACTGCACTAAAAGGAGGATATGTAAACAATCTGTGTATGATCTGTGTTTCTACAGTTTGAAGTCACTGAATATTTGTAAAGTGAAGTGTAGCGGCTCCAAGGTAAGTTTGTTTATATAATTTCTCGAAAACTGGTGCTTCGCGGATATATAATCAAATTTTAATCCCACTCTTTTATTTTGTTGGGGGCCTGGGGAATGTGTATGGTTCTTATCACATTTATTGAACTTTGAGGTTGACATTTGAAAGTAGAGCAATCAGTACTTTCTGGGGTTTCAATAGAAGGGGCAAGCAGTGCAAACCTATTCTTAGTTGGACATGAAAACCTGTTATGCATTTGACCAACTTTGGAAAATGTTTCAGCACCATTTGTCTTTGAATTATTTTTGCTTCCAACATTTTAAACATTTTATCATGTTTGCTGACAAGAGAGCGGCCTGGGGAAGCATTGGATGTATTAACACCAGACTTTTGTTTAAACTCCCTTTGGACATTATCTTGTTTAGGCTGAATTTCAGTATTTGTATTTATACTCAGAGCAATATCTCCATGTATTACAGGACTCAAAGCTCAAGACTCAAGTTACTGACACTACCTAACTGAAAGACAGAGGGTCAAGGAAGACCATTTATCAACGTCCTTGGGGTCCCTTAAGCTGCCACAGGGTATAGCATCCAATGACAGAGGATCGTCATTTTTTATCTGCCTGTACTTGGGATTGAACCCACGTCCTCTGTGTTCCTAGGTGAGTGTGTTACCCACTAGGCCACCGTGGCAGGTACATGGCCTTCAAGGTCATGTGTGAGAAGTCTAGTGGTTTTAAGTACTTGCGCATGTCTTTCCCACAAATCTTGCCCAGTCAGCTCTCCAGTTCAAACTACAACCATTTCTTTTTTTGAAAAGGTAGCATACACAACTCTTGTAATGCAATACATTTGACTATCATAGCAACTAATTACTGGCTTATGCACTGCTTTATGGCAGTGCTTTATTTTTTTGCTGGTTTTACTGAGACACGTCAGCTTCTGGCCATGTGACTATATTCCCTACCCATTGTGAAACAGGTGGCACAGACATGTTTGTAAAAAGTTCCCCCGTTTCATGATCTTTTTGGTTTTGACACATGCCTCTCTGGTTAAAAACGACAAACGGCTGACTTTGACTCAGATTTTGACTTATTGCTGATGCTACTGCTTTCAGAAGGGAGTCTTTCTCAAGAAGGGAGGCAGCTACATTGTTTGCGCATCAGCATGCTTAATCCTATCAATTTTGGTGATATTAGACCATTCAAATTTTCCCTCCTCCATCCTACATAATTAGACAGCATGTGATGCTTTTGCAGACTGCCAACTGAAATCATTGACGTCTTCCATAATCTCACTTGAGTAATCTAGCATGGCATTTTTTATGTCTACATCATTGTCTTCTCTAGCTATCATAGCAAAGCAGACAACCATTGACATCAACTCGAGTTGTCATATAAAATTTTATTTCATTGCTTCCACCAATAGAATATTTTGTGGCCATGGCGCCTGCCTTTTGACCAAGACCATATCATTTCCACCTCTTTGTGACTTTAACTTGCCTGATTAGTTCAAGTCTGTCAAATGCTTGATGCATTGATCAACCTCCACCTGGATGTGTGACACCCCTTGTAACGCTGCCACTGACGGCACCACCAGTTGATCCAACTGTACTGGGGAAGATGTTGCAGGTATGGTGACTGTCCCTTGTGACCTCTGGCTGATCTCAGCAGGATCTGTCTCTGACATTCTCTGCTCCATGGCCGTCATCCGTCCTCCCAGGCTTTTTAACTCTGCTCAGATCTGCAGATTCAAGTCATTATCACTTGACTGCCATAGCACCCCACTAGGTGTGGACGACTTATCAAACTGACTGTCAGTGTCCACATGTGAATCAACAAACGGGCCTTTACTTTTTATGGGTCTCTTGTGCATGTCTCCACATTTTTTACATAAAAATTCTTTTGGTGGCATTGTCACTTAATACTTTTATTGCGTTAATATATCTTACCTAGTAGACAGATGCATTTGTCCGGCGCACAGCCGGTCCCGCCAAACGTTAGAGAAAAACGCCTCTAGCTGGGCTCTGGCCCGGACCGGTAGTGTCCTGTTTACTCGCCAGATGGCTGTATAGCCTCCCTGCCGGTGCACTGCACGTGCGCGCGCATGCGTACTTCCTCCTTTTGTTTGGCGCGAAGATGAGAGGTCGTCTGTTTTTTGGAGAAACTTTTATTTTATTTTATATCTGTTACAGGATATATTTTGATAAATTCTTTGTGTAGAAGTGTTGTTTAATAACTATGGATTCACCAGGACAAAGGCGGGGATCGTGCGGCCATAAGATGGCTGGATTTGATATGCATGAGAAGTGTGCTCGTTGTCGAGACAAAGGTCTGGGTAAAGATCCCTGCATTGTGGGAGGTGCGATATGCAAGATTTGTGACAATTTTACAGCAATTCAACGTGAGATGCTGGCCACTCCACAGTATCAAATTCGCAAGGACAAGAAAGCGGGTTTGCTAGTGTCACCACGAGATGTAACTGTGCTGTCTCCAGTTAATTCTTCTCAACAGCCAGCTAGTACTGCGCATGCTCAGCAGACGATTTCTGAAGATGACAGTGCGCATGCGCAGGACCTCCCTGGGGGTAGCGATAATGTGAGTTCTTCAGATTTTGTTTCCAAAAAAGATTTTGACAAATTAAGTGACCAGCTAGATGAGAAATTCTCTCGTTTTGAAGCACTCTTATCAAGAGGCAATATATTTGCTACCCCCAAAGTACCGGTTCAGGTTTCAAACCCACCGGTTTCTGATCAGCCATTCATAGATCCTGCCTCTGCCCGAACCACCGGTCCGGTGCGGTTTCCGGCAGTACAGGCTAGTACAGGATCAGATGGCAAGAAAGATTCAAAGAAGAAGCACAAGTCTTCTCATCATAAATCTTCCAAAGCAAAACCGGTTCCGGTTGAGGAAAATACCGGTCCGGTACAGAAAAAGCCCTCTGACACTGCACTTCAACAATCTAAACCGGTACCGGTCGGGGAGATGACCGGTCCGGTCAGGGCATACCAAACTGACACCTTTGTACCCAAGGAACCGGTTCCGGTTGTGGATGGATCTTTTACCGGTCCGGAACCGGCTGCACCGGCTGGGGAGCCGTTTATGAGAAACCTTGCTTCTGCTGGTGGCTCACATGATATGTCCAATGTTGAACACCCCTTAACAGATGTCTTGCCTGTGGCTTCAGACGAACCACTCTTTGGGGATCATACATCAACAGATGTTGTGGATAGGGATCATACATCACCAGATGTTTTGGATAGCGAGGATGGTGAACTTTCTGAATCAGACACTGATAAACCAGAAAAGAATGAAGAAATGAGTTACAGGGACACAGTTCGTTCCATCAGGGCCTTTATGGGCTGGAACTTTATCCCAGACTTTGAGTTTGAGTACAGTGACCCGGATAAGTCCAACAATCCGTGGCGTGGAAAAAATCCGAAGACAAGTTCAAAGGTGTTAGTAGCCATGCCAGCAGACGATTGGCTCTGTCAGAAGCTGGAGAGGATTAATCTGACTGTAGCTGAGGGTTACCCTTCCCGAAGTCAAGAAGCTGGTGGTTTGCGTACTGACCAATTCATACGCACCCCTAAACCACAGGATAAATGGTATCCCATGCATAAGTTAAAGACAGATGGTCCCCAGCGACCAGGTAGAAAGCTGTTCAACTGGCATGGTTCTGAGGCGAAACTAAATGCTCAATTCTCAAGAATTGTCAAACCAGCTGCATATCTCGCAACAGGTCCCGTGTCTCGTCCCATATCGCAAGAAGTACTACGCAGATGGGAAAGGTGCGCCCGAGAGGGTACTTACACAGTGAACCATGCAGCTGGTTTCAGCAGATGCACTAGCGAGATTCAAGATCAGATGGCACATCACATAACTTTCCTACAGACTCATCTCAGTAAGGGCAAGTCAGCCAAGGAGGTGTCTGAAGCACTTAAGGAGTTAAGGGATTTATGTGCTTTCCACCAGAATGTATCTGTCTCTCTTGGGACAGCTCTACAGCACCTGGCTGATAGCCTTTTTGTGCAGCTGGGGAACTTCATTCTGATGCGTCGGGACTCTTATTTAGATCATGTTCGTCCCGGTATGAAGATGGACACTTGGAATGAACTGAGGAATGCTGCTCTTTTTGGATATGGGTTATTTCCCGACGCGGCCTTGAATGTCGCGGAACAAGATATCAACAAGTTTGAGACACAACATGTGTCGGTCCAGTCTCGAGTTGGTCCCCAGCACCAACAGAAGACCAAGTATCGCTATAAACCGTATGAGAAGAAGGAGGCTAAGACCATGGTTCAGCCGTCATCTGCTCCTCAACAACCTTGGCGACAGTTTGGGTCACGAGGTCGTGGCCGTGGGCGTGGTTCTACTAACCACCGTTTTTCCAAGTATGCCCGGGGTGGCAAAAATTATAAATGACAATCATTGTACAAACCCACACAACCAAATAATTCCAAAGATAGTGGGTCAAAACATCAGCCCTCAAAACATTTCAAAGACTGTATACTCAAGAACTGCTGTAATTCCTGTTCCTATTGTTGTCGGTCCCGGGCAGCCGCAAAAGAAAGGCCTAAGTCCCGATCTTTGTCAGACAGAAATAAAACATGTCAAAAGTGCTTCTTTTGTCTCTCCTTGTCGTTCTGTCCCTCATGTACCAAATGTCCACAGTGTTGCAGAAAATCCTCCTGTAGGATGCAGGTTGCACAGGTTCTGGGAAACGTGGCTCAGCCTGGGTTCAAATCCTCGGGTAGTCTCCATCTTGAAGGACGGTTACAACCTCCCTTTCAAGATGAGGCCCCCATTGACCAGGTGTCCTCTGATAATCAGCGGATACGCCAACCCTTGCAGAAACAAGTTTTTGAAGGAGGCGTTGCAGTCCCTGATTACAAAACAGGCCGTAGAAAAAGTAGTGGTTCGGGCTTCTCTGGCCTTTTACAACCGGCTGTTCATAGTTCCCAAACCAAACAACAAATGGCGTCCAATCTTGGATTTGAGCAAACTCAATCTTTTCCTCCACTCGGAAACCTTCAAAATGGAAACTCCGGAGACCATCCGGCTATCCCTTCAAAAAGGCGAATGGGTCACATCGCTGGATTTCAACGATGCCTATTTCCACATTCCCATCAACCCAAGGTCGAGGAAGTATCTCCGGTTTCACCTGCACGGTCAAACCTTCCAGTTCAGGGCTCTGCCGTTCGGCCTAGCGACGGCTCCTTTGGAATTCACAAGGGTGGTGAAGGAGGTGAAATTGATGGCCCAGTCCAGGGGTATAAGGATCCACCAGTACCTAGACGACTGGTTGCTTCGAGCGCCCTTTCGGGAGGCTTGTGTGAACCAAACGCGGACCCTGATGGCTCTGTGTCAGCAGTTGGGATGGTTAGTCAATTTGCAAAAGTCGGAACTTGTTCCCCAACAGGAGTTCAACTTTGTCGGTTATCATTTCGACCTCTCCAAGGGTCTAGTGAAGCCGACTCAGGAGAGGTGGCAAACCCTAACTCAAAAAATAAAGACGCTAATGAACAGAGACCATTGTTCGGTCCGAGAGTTCATGTCTCTCATAGGTTTGTTGACAGCCACAGAGAAACAGGTGGTTTCGGGGCGCCTTCACATGAGACCGATTCAGTGGCACTTGAAGAATCACTGGCATGTGCCAGAGGTACTAGAGAAGGAGAATCCTCTTCCCAGATCTCTGTACCCTCATCTGCAGTGGTGGCTGGACGAAAACAATGTGCTCAGCGGCCAACCTCTTCATCCTCTACAACATGCTCTGCAGTTGTTTACCGACGCCTCAAACGAAGGTTGGGGCGCGCACTTAGGAGACCACACGGCAAAAGGAGTTTGGTCGGACTCAGAAAGCCAGTTGCACATAAACTTTCTCGAGCTAAAGGCGGTCCTTCTGGCCCTCAAGAAGTTCGAGCAACAGTGTTGGGGCCAGATCATTTTGATAGCCACGGACAACACAACGGTTGTCTCATACATCAACAAGGAGGGGGGTATGAGATCAGGCTCACTTTGTGCCCTCCTCTGGAGACTGCTTTCCTGGTGCAATCGCAGACAGATAGTTCTAAGGGCCAGGCACATTTCGGGAAGGCTGAATGTGATAGCAGACAAATTGTCCAGGAGCACTCAGGTTATTCAGACAGAATGGTCCCTCCTGCAGGAAGTCTTCGACCACTTATGTGCCAGGTGGCACACTCCCCGAGTGGATCTCTTTGCAACAAGGTACAATCACAAACTACCCAAGTTTGTGTCCCCAGTACCTGATCCACAGGCATGGAGAGTAGATGCTCTCAGCCTGAATTGGGAGAATATGGATGCCTACACGTTCCCTCCTGTGTCTCTTTTGGGCAAGGTGGTGTCCAAGATCCTAGATCAGGGAGTTCACAGGTTGGTTCTGATTGCTCCAGGGTTGCCCAACATGCCTTGGTTCTGGGATCTAGTCAGCATGTCTGTTCAGATTCCTCTCTCCCTTCCAAACGTGGAGAACCTGCTGACCCAACCTTTCAATCAGTGTCCCCACAGAGATCTCCTAGGGCTCAACCTCCACGCCTGGCTCCTAGAGCCTCTAGCATACAGGCACAAGGATTCTCTGATGAAGTGGCAACGAGAATTGAGGCTCCTCAAAGACAATCAACCAGAGCCATCTATGAATCGAAGTGGTCCATATTTGTCAAATGGTGCGAGTCACACAAGGTGGACTTCGGGTCACCTTCTTTAACTCAGGTAGCGGAATTTCTCCTATTCCTTTTCAAGGAGAAAAATCTTCAACCTAGCACCATAGATGGCTATAGAACTGCTATAGCCGACAAAATTGGTTGTGACAAGGTTAATTTTGGTAAAGACGAAAACCTTACCCGCTTGCTAGACAGTTTCCATAGAGATAAACCCAAGGGTCTTCGAGGAGTCCCTAGCTGGAATCTGTCTCTGGTCTTGCATCAATTAACCCAGTCCCCCTTTGAACCCCTTCGAAAGGCGTCTCTGAAACATCTTACCTTCAAAACGGTGTTTCTCCTGGCTTTGGGCTCGGGCAAAAGAAGGAGTGAGATTCATGCCTAGGTACACAGGAACATTAGACATCAGGAAGATTGGGCTAATGTTTCTTTATTCCCTTCTCCTTGTTTCTTGTCCAAGAATCAGTTGGCTAAAGAAGGGCTTTCTTCAGTAGCTCCGGTAATTATTCCGGCCTTGGCCCCTACGTTGGATAAGTCTCTCAAGGAGGATAGAACCTTATGTCCAGTTCGGGCTTTGCGTTATTACCTGGACAAGACCAAAGACCTCCGTTCCGGCAAACAGTTGGTCTTTGTGTCTTTCAAGAAGAACTTCAATAAGGACATCGCTCCTGCTACGATTTCTTCTTGGATTAAACAAACCATCTTGTTGTGCTATCAATTGTCCAATGAGGATGCACAACAATTACATCAGGTCAGAGCCCATGATGTGCGGGCCTTTGCAGCTTCTAAGGCTTTTCAAGGAGGTGTGTCCTTGGACCAGATCCTCTCAGCCTGCCACTGGAAGTCGCACAATACCTTCACCCAATTTTATTTGAAGGATGTAGCATGGGCTGATGCTGACCTGTACCATTTAGGACCAGTGGTCGCAGCCCAGCACATACGCGAGTAACTGGTATCCTTGTAAGGATAACTTGTATATAGTGTAAAGTGTTTAGAAGGAGTAGTGGGTTGTTTTAGTTGGCTCCTTCTTTTTTAGTTATCTTGTTTTGTAACCCCAGCGCGCAGTTCTCAACCGGAAGGGCTGGTGTGGGGTATGAGTTATTTCTAGTTTATCCTGTTCTGCTTCCTCCGGAATCCTTGGGACTGAACTCTTACCTCCTCTCTCCTATAGTCCTAGCCCAGGTGGCTCGGTAGACGGCAAAAAAGAGGGGGGGGGAACCAACTATGGTGTAGGGTATGGGAAGGATCCCTAACCCTTGGGCCGGAGGCCCAGAGTTCTGACAAGAGTCCCTGTTGAGTTTAGCTGCCCTCCATCCAATGGGTAGTTATTCTGCATCTGTCCACTAGGTAAGATATATTAACGCAATAAAATGGAAAATTTAATAAGTAAATTAAATTTTTATAAGTTAATATTTTACCTAGTGGACAGAGGGATTCCCACCCTGCCTTCCCCGCAACAAACATTCCCAGGGGACTCAAACAGGGTGCAAACAAAAGGAGGAAGTATGCATGCGCGCGCGCGCAGTGCACCGGCAGGGAGGCTATACAGCCACCTGGCGAGGAAACAGGACACTACAGGTCCGGGCCAGAGCCCAGCTCGAGGCGTTTTTCTCTAACGTTTGGCGGGACCGGCTGTGCGCCGGACAAATGCATCTGTCCACTAGGTAAGATATTAACTTATAAAAATTTAATTTACTTATTAAATTTTCCAGTTTCTGTCTCTGAAACTTACTCTAAACAGCAACATGCTTTGATTAATGAGAGATCACACAAGTAAATGGGTTTCAGTGAAGGATGAAAAAATATGTTTTAGTCAAACCGAATGCATAGCCCCCCATGACGCAAATTCATATAAATATCAATTAAATTATAAATAAAAACTTTAGTCAAGCAAATGCAAGCATATGAATATAAATTTAAAATGACTAAAGCTGATAAAATACTAAAATGTGTGTAAAATAGAAATTTAAATTAAAACAAATTAAATAAAACTCATTTCTTCAATGTGGCTCTAGCACCCACTCTTGCATTAATCAGAGCACTAAATTCAGATTCTTTACTCTGCAACAACAGCAAATCCACTACAACCGTAAAACACAAGCAAGACAACACTATCCAACACTGAGGGCCAAAATGTAACACTTAAAGACATAATGTCCCTTTGACTTTGCAGTGTTGAGTGAAGTTTTCAGGAGTTTGGCACCAGAATAAATTACCAATACATTCAATCGAAGGGAATGAAGAAACAAGATTTTTTTGGTTATGGTGCACTGAATCAGGTGGGGCCTAGTGCTCCACCTCCCCATTATATGTGTGGTGTTGGACAACATGCTAAGGACACACCAGACTGGAACAGACAGGGCACCAACCCCAGCAAATTATGTAGGGGCCTTACGAAATGGACAGGTCTTGTATGTACCCGATGACAACCGCAGGAATTCTTTGAGGGAGATCAAACATCTGCCAGACCTACTGGAAGACTACTTTAATCATGAGAGGGCTGCGCAGGAGGACAGAACCTGAGATTTGTCAACCAAATACCCTGGGGTCAGAAGAAGCTGGCATCTATCAGTCCTTTTCAAATTATACCAGGAACTTTTATTAAAGCTGGTGTTGCTCAAATTCTGAACAAATTTCCAAAGAAAATTCAATCCATTTCCAACAAGTTTCAAAACTTTTTCAAACCAAATCACATATCTCCTAAGACAGTTGTAAATCTTCAACCCAAGATATGTAAAATTGTCCCTCATTAAAAGTTAAAACGTATAAACCTTAAAAAACTGTTATTTTTCTTTAATATAGTGTTCCTTGAAATTCTTTGGAGAATTACATTTTGTTACTTCAAACCGCTGTCCTCTTTTAATTCACAATCTTTGTAAAATTCTATAAAATATGCTCTAAACACACCAATGGCGAATTTGAAAGGGAATGGGCTTAAATCTGAGTCTTTTTCCTTAGCTTAGTAATAAAATGGATTATAAACAAGGTTAAAGGGTGTTTTGGTCACCTAGCACAAATGCAAAGCCATCAGAGACACAAGTAGTGCACTAGAATTTATGAAAGTCTCATGACAGAAATAAATTCAAACTTAGATAAATCCCACAACTGGTCCCGAACTGAGACGGTCACCCATGCAAGTAGTAACATAGCCCATTGCCACTTCAGTGAGCAGACAAAAAGTCATCAATCTGTAAAACAATTCATGAAAGTCTGATCCAAGAAGGACATATGTATGGAAAAAGGCCAAAAGGGCATGTGTCCTTTTAGTTTTTAGAGAGCAAGAGAGGTAAATTCAGAATCCACAGGTGTTCTCAATTTCATCAAAGTCTGGAGACAAAAACAAAAAAAGTTATCACTAGAAACTTAATAAAAGGGTGTCCAAGATTATCAAAAGCAGTAGTGATTTTATTTGTCATGTTTCTCTTTTTTCAACTGAAAATATTCTACTGGTGACATACATTCTTGTTTAACACATGTTATATTTTGAAAACACATTCTTGTTTAACACATGTTATATTTTGAAAAACGGATGTTTTACAATTCATTTTTTTTGGCTTAACCAAGATAAATATTCATTTAATTTGGTGACATTTATTTGAGATATTTTTACACTATCAATTGAAATATCAACTCTATTGGACACATTTTGCCTTTGGTCCAAAGCAATATGAAATTAGTTTTATCAACCGTTAATGAAAGTATTACATATTATTGACATATATTACAAATAAAAGAGACCCTAAAATGGACCCTTGTGGTACTCCACATGTAATAGGTAACATCACAAATATTGATAAGTTGAAGTTTTCAAATTAATCTCTTTGGATTAATCAACTTTTAATCCTCAGTACAAAGAATCATGTAGGGGAATCTTTTATATGTTTCCTCTTATATATATTTCCTAGACTTGGGCTAAGTTTAAGACCAAATTCTTAACTTTAAGTCTTTGTACGGGTTAAGTCCTTGCTTAATATGGCTACCAGTAACTCTTTCCCTGAGATTAGACAGAGAAAAAATCATAGTCTTGTTTCAACTGTTGCTTATAAATTGTTAGGTAACAGTATGCTTAAGACTCTCTTCAATATTTCTTTAGATTACTTTTTTATTGCCTTTTTAAAATCTTTTTTGAATTTCTTAGTTTAAGTTCCTTGGACAAGCAACTATAGTCCAAGAGTTCTGAGGGGTAGACTTATTTGTTGACTCTGAAGGCATAAATGATTGTTTTTACTGTAAAGAAGTATGAGAAATTCAAATATGGAAGTCTTACAAATGTATATGTCAAACTTTCCTTTGACAAAATTAATTTAAAATTGGGTACCATCCGATTTTCACACAAATTCTGACCAAAAAAGTCATTTTTGAGGAAAGGCATCTGAAGATCTTCAAAGTGATATTACTTGTCACAAATAACTGTGCTAAAGGTTGTTACATAGTATTATCATCATCAACGTAAGATTTAATGTGAATCCTGAATTTCTTTTCCTATTAATATATGTTCTTGACCACATAATAGCAACGTGCCCCATGTTAAAAATTAATTTATTCATATTATTCTTATACACTATTAGCATACCTTATAAATACAGTGATCTACTTACACCACAGTATTTCAATATATTCTTATAAAGTAATTTAAATGAACCATAATCTTCTATTTAGAAAAAAATGTTTGGAAAATTTTTTTAACAAAATCTACTTCTGTTCTTTATCAGTCTGTTAAAATGTATAGGGTTAAGTGCTTTACCTATCAGAAATCAAACAGAAATAATATGACATAGTCTCAGATATTGAAGACACATTTTCAAGCAGTCTTACATTGGAACACAATCATGTCTCTGAGGCATTAATGTTGCCAAGCAAATGTGTTTTTTGAAAGTTTGTGCTGAAAGTGGGCAAGTATTGCTTCTAACTACCACTTACTAGGACACAAAATATGTATATATGCATGTTTCAAATGTGGTGAAATAAATGTGTTTTAAATAAAATATGCAATGGCACAAGGGAAACTTAGAAATGTGCTCCATAAACAAACTAACAAAAAACCAAAGAAATTAACTTTCAGGGCTTAAAAAGGATTTTTGTGTGCTAGGATAAATTCCTTCTGAAGGTCTATGAAACATTTTTCAACTGATTGACCTCAAGACATAAATAAGCAATACACATTCCAACTTCACATTGAACATTTGTTGAGTCAGGATTTATTAAAGTTTTAAGTTTGCTTCATAGATTTCTTAATATTTTATGCATTGACCACATATTTTTATCGCTTATTTTTGATTCATATTGTATAAGCTTTGGCTGTATGAAATATTACAAAATTCATAGTATTAGAAGTTTCACAAATAACATTTTTATCTCAAATTGAGTGCATTTTATTCAGATATTTAGTCCTATTAGCAAAACTCTGTAATACTTTCCTTTGGCTGAAACTAGATTCACTTACATCGTTCTTATTTTTTTTTGTTTACTTGTTTTGTTAAGTTTGATCTGATAAATTGTATTACAAAGCCATATTAAAATAAATGGCACACACAATAAAAAAAAAATTGTTGTATGTGCCCAAGTTCTATTCTGTGGGGGTTTTTAGGCACCGGGTGGTGGCACTTTTATCAATTAAAAGTCGTCTTGACAATTTGAAACATTTATTTTATTTTGTTTATCTTCCAAGATATAATTATCCAGTCTTCCAGAACAGAAATAACAAATCAAATAATTCTCCAAAATCTAAATGTCCAATCATTCCAATAAGGTAGGTCAGCTGCAACTTGGTCAGAGAGAACTATGTCAGTTGAGATTATCTTAACCATGTCAAGTAATTAGAACAATAAGGTGGGTCAGTGGGAAACTCGGCCAGACATAACTATATTAGGTCAGGTTACAAAATGATGTAATACAATCAATTAGGACAGTCAGATACAAAATAGGTCAGTTATTTTTTGTGTCAAATAATCATTAGGTTGGTCAGCAACAATGTGTGTTAAGTCATGACTCTAAACTGGGTCAAAGGACAAGAAGCAAGAGCATGAGTAATAATATATTAGGGAACAGATTTGGTGGAAAGCTGTATCATGGGTAACTACAATAGAAATGTATAGATAAGAATAGCCCAGCAGAGCTGGAGTTCACTCGCATTTCAAACATATAATATTCACTGTTAATTATTTGCATTGTTGCTTTGCTTGGTGCTTTGCTGTTGCTTAATGATACGATTTTCTCTCACTTCCACTATTAATAACTCCCACAAGAGGACACAACAGTGAATTTTAAATAAGAGATATAATTACACCGATATACAAATATAAATCACAAATATAATGATAATAATTATACTTATGATTTTCTATGAGAAATAAGTTTCATCTCAGTAAAAATAAATTTTAACATACACAGAAAATACTGTGGAACGTGTGTGTATACTCCTTTCTTACTCCCCCCTTACGTATATTACACTAAATCTGAGAAATTATGGATCAACTTCTTACTTCATTAAAAAGTTACATCAGTGACCCCCTTTTTTCTCTGTTCTTGACACAAAACATCAAGATTGACTTATTTTCAAACTTTGGTAAAATTCTAATTGTTAAAAGAATTTTGGAGTAATTGTCCCTAAATCGGTTGAATAATTACTTTATGTATAATTTCTGACTGTAACTTCACTGTGATGAAGTTTCCACTTGGCATAAAATGCATGCGACAATCTTCATTGGGTAACAGTACACATAAGATTAATTATGCAAAGGGAAAAATGTTTTTCCCAATTACAAAGAAACTGAAGCATGATCATAAAAGTGCACCATGATGGCTTCTGGCTCTCAATATTTATTCTTGAATAAACCTCTTGAGTAAAATGTAAGGTATATATGTAAGAATAAAAAAACAAGACAGTTCCTTCAGACCCCACAGAGGAAGGTTAGAGGTTAAATCAATGCATTTCATTCCAACATCCAATTTCCAACATTCAGGATAGGTTTCTTTTTACAAATCCAAAAATCCTTCTCTTTTCTTATAATCTTGGTTTGTTTATATATTTTCACCATAAGTATTCTAGAATCAATTATAGGTTCAGCTGTTCATTGAAACAATTTTAAACACAAATTAAATACTGTTCCAGTGGTTCTTAGTAACACTACCAAGGCTTAGTTTTTTGGATGAAACTGGGTGATGAATACTGGTCTGTGTTAATCCATGTGGGTGTGGGTTTTGTCTAATTAATGCACATCTACAGAAGCTGCTTGACAACCTTTATAGTTATACATAAAAGCACACCATATATTAGACAGTTTACACTAACATATCACAGGTAACCTTAAAATGGCAACTTTCCTGCCTAACTCTTACATCACATAAAAATGCACCAACGTCAAGTTTTTCTCAGTCATTGTACCGAAATGATTCCATGTCCTGGAAATTAAGTACAATCTATCTAAATACAATACTTCCCTTCAGAGGACAGGACACCATATATGGAATGTACCTTTGGTAGGCAACATTTGAGCATCAATATATCCCTATATCAATAGTCATTCCCTTTGATGTATATCACATCAGCACACTTTCAGCTTTTGGTCTCTCAAAATATATTCTTGCATAAAAGTCTGGAATAAAAAGGTAAGTATTCATACAGTACATTAGGCAGTTGAGATTAACATCTCATCATGCCAATTGTAGCCTTAAAATTGCAACTTTCCTTTATAACTTTTACATCACCCTACTATATCAACATTAAGTTGAAGTTGACAGGACATATCACCAACACAATATATTCAAATGATGATTATGCAATGTACCTTATAGCAAGGAAGAAAATGGATCGAGTGTCAAAATTCTCTTGTCCTCAAAGGTCTATCATTTTAGGGGTTTTCCCTGTAAAACCACAGGCTTGAATAAGCACAAAATAAATAAAATGTGAAATATGTGACTTCAGGATAGCCTGACATAATTTCATTCCATGTGTCAATGTGCAACTTGAATACATATATTTTACGTAACATTAAGCCTTTCACCACCGCATGAGATGAGAATGTCAGACTTCAGGGGACAAATTATCTAAATGGACATCTCGGTTGTCTTCTCCAATAACTTATCAACCTCATTTGGCAGAGAGTTTGTTAAACTGAGGCTCTTGGATTTTTCTTCCTTGACTCTTTGAAGCTCTCTATGAGCTTTGCAATTTGTTACATGGAGCATCAGAAGGATTTTTTCAAAATCGTCTCTGAATTTTGAGCTTCTCTGCCCAATTATCAGATAGACACCTGTACTTGGTTCAGGTGCCAGTACATCAGTATTTTCATATAACTTCAAAGCTGGTTGAAAATAATTGCTGACCCTAAATATGGTCTTGGGATGTCTGGCTTGATCAAATCGAGTGACATACTCAGGAACTGCATCTGTCAATTTCGACACAGTTTGTACAGTGGCTGTACAGTGACGTTCTACTTTGATATCACCATTTTCAACAAAAATCACCAGTGGTCTGCAAAGATTGTTTTCAATGGTTTCTGCTCTTCGGGCAAAAGTAGTTTGATCAAGTGGTAACAATTGTGACAATGATGCTTTCCATGTATCCAAAGTAATTTTATGTCTGTTATTATAATCCTGTCCAAAGCATTTCTCAGCATCTGCATCAGAGAGATTTTGAAGTGATGAAGCACTGTTCAAAAGCATGCATCCTTTGGAGTCCTCAAAGTGATGGGAACTTATAATTTTGCTTCTGGCAATGACATCAATGTTCATACAACCAGTCTCATTGCAAGTGTGTGGGGGAGCCGAAGATGCTAACTGAAATTGATGATGCTGAACCTTCACCCCTGGCCCAGGTTCGTCAGTGCAAAATGATTTTGAATGTCCACAGTAATTGTTATCATTCTCCATATTCACATCCTGGCCAGTCGCCATATTTGTCAAGGGGAAACATTCATCATGTGCACCCACTGATTCATTCATTTTATCTACCGGGACAATTTGGTCAAATCCAAGGATATCAATGTTATAATCCAGTAGTTCTGAAGGAAGTTCAAGGGAGGGCTCACTCATTGAATTTATCTGTTCTTTGTCATCTATTTCAACATCTGCCGATTTCAAGATATCTGGTGTTTGGCCAGTAGTATGTAGATGATCTGAATTTGGCAGTTTGAGTGTATATGTTTGACTTTGGTTTTCATTCTCAATAAGTGAACACTTGTCATTTGGAGGATTGGTATTTTCAAAAGCTAGAGTTGTCCTTGAATCTTCAGGTCTGTGGCTGGTTGGATTGTTTTCACGAGGGAAGCAGAAAGGTGTCTGGTTGTCAATGCTAAATCCAGTTTTTACCACAGCACTAACTGCATATGTTACTTCTTCGGAAGTCAAATGCTTTCCTGACACCGGGCTGTCATATATACCAATATTTTTCACTGGCCAGCTGTTACTTTTACCTTGACAATGTATTTTGTCAGGCTCACAAGAGTTTGATGTATCTCCACTGGATGTTGTTTCATGTTGCTGGCTTCCTTCACTGTTTTCACTGTTAAGGAAATACTTGCATTAGTCAATGTATAAGAGTATTAATTGAAAATTAATTTATTTTGTTGATTTAGTGTTTTTATATGATGCCTAGTATCTTTGTGTCAGTTATATTATGATGTTTAGTTGGAAGGGCGGAGGAAAAAAGTACATAGAGTTTGTCAAGGTTGTGTACTGTAAACTGTCAAACAAAGGCAAGCAACGACCTGCTTTTCCACTTGAGGTTGGCTTGGAATTCAAACTCTAATCTCAGAGGTGTGAGGTGAGTGTGTTACCACCTTGGCCCCCAAATCAAAAAAAGTTAAAAACATAAGGATAACACATTATGGTGCAATAGCAAGACGGTTATAATTAAAATTTTGGCTATTTTAATATTATTTCCGAGGAAGACATACATCATTTTAGAAAAAGATCAGTTTCTGTTGTAATATCTTCCATACAATGCATTTCGCCTATTAACTACAGGGAGGTTAAGTCCATTTAGGAATTTTTTGTTGAATATATAAATGTGTAAGCCACAAATATGTTACAGATGTAAGAATCAGTGACCATAATTGGTTAATGCATACATCATAGGTACTTCCTGTTGTGTGGTGTTGGTCTTTTCTTTACTGAATTACTAGAGCTAAGCTCTGTTTTAATATTTGTTACTTACCTGTCTGAGCTGTGCATGGAAGATATATCTAAGGCACTCCAACAAGGAAACTGTCCACCAACTTGGGTCTTTTCAGATGGAATGACTTGTGGTACACTAGATGGATGTACTTCGGACTCTGGTTTACATTTGAACCTGTATATGCGATGGGGGTCAGTACCATCTTTCTGTTCATTGACTTTTTCAATGGCAGTCTTGTATTTGTTGAGAGCTGACCTGAATAAGTTTAACGATTGATATCTATAACATATATCCTGGTGCCCCGTCAAAAATGTGTTTGGCCGAATGCAGATCACATGACCCTTTGTAAATACAGGAATTTATAAGGGGTTGGAATATACAATATAATATGAATACTATATGAAATTAGTTGTTAGTTGAAGAAATACACTGTGAATAAGTCATTAACAATATTATATTTTACAATAAACAAAGGCTCGTACCTATATTTTTAATTGTTTAAGTATTATCTCAATAAGTGATTCAATCTGGCAGTGATACTTCTCTATACTAATGACACATAAATGTAATTTTATCCCAAGATTTTTTAGAATTTACAATTAGGAAGATTCAAATTCCTATTGATTGATGTCAATTTTTTCCATTTTCATTTTGTGCATTCTCCTCCAAGAATTACATTAATTTCTTTGGTGTGAAAGAAATATGCAAATCTGACAGACCGAAAGTTTCTTTTATAAACTGCTACGTCTTTCTTTGTGAATGACATCAGGTTTGTCTTTTGAGTTTGATTTCTGTATTGTGCATATCGTATGAAAACTTGAGACTTCATTGGAGACCAATTTTGATTTCCACAATGGATCCAGTCAACCCGGAATGTGTCTTTGTTGATCCATCTTAGTCCAGGAATGTCATTATTCTCCAGATGTAACTTGAGCCAATTGATCACTCCCATTTTGCTGCTACATCAAATACAAATATAGTTTTTATTCAGTGTGTTATTAAACCAGGGGTGAGTTTCACAATAGGACTTACCTTAGATTTAAACTAAAAGTTTGGCCTTTCGTTTTAGATTTAGGGTAAGTCGGTCGTCTTAGACTAACGTGGATTTCACAATACTCTAGGTTTTGGACTTAAAGCTAGGTACACCTTGAATTGGGCTTAACTTTTGTAAACAAATGACTTTTCTCTAATGCAAAGTTTAAAATAGCTAAAATACAGTTTAGCGAGACTAATGACGCATCTGTGGTCAGATGCAAGATATATCAACTGGAAAATGACACCTACAATGGTTTTCAAGATGAAGGCATTTTTCCAGAAATCGGCTGAAATTAAGAAAATTCCTATAGCTTGGTTTCACATTGCAAACCTTTAGCACCAATATTAAATGAGTTATAAACACTTGTACGTTTGGCTATCTGTGTTTGACCTTAAAGGAGGGACCCAAGGTCAAATCTGACCACATCAGACGATTCCTAGCCCATGATTTCCTATAGGTTGGTTGCACCTTGCAAACGTCTAGGGCCAATAAAGAGCAAGTTATAAACACTTTTAAATTTGGCCATCCTCATTTCAACTTGACGGGGGTGGGGGGTGCCTGGTGCGAGGTCAAGTCTGAACACATCGGAAGATTTCCAGCCCAAGATTTCCTACAGGTTTTCACATGCAAAACCTGTAGGACCAATAATGAGGTAGATATAGGCACTTTTAAAGTCTGCTATGTGGGGTATTTTGGCACTCCCTCGTTAACCTTGAATGAAGTGCTTCAAGGTCAAATGTCTGCATGTTTGTAGAGGACATATGTAGCTGTTATACATATCACCTATAAAGAGAGTCAAACTTCTAGTTACCAGCCAGTAGAAAAAGGTAGGTAATTTTCAAAGAAATGCCCAGGGCGCCCATATTTTGCAGAATGAGGCTAATGTCAGTCACAGAGAAGATTAATTCCCAATGAAGATATTGTGCAAATTTGATGATGCAAGCCGGCCTAGTTTTCTCCTGAGAGTGTTAGCATGGAAAATCTCCACTGAATGCATCCGTTGGATACAAATATATAACACCTCATTAAAGCAGTATTTGGAAGTTTTTATGAGGTTACAAATTTTTCCATTGCAAACCAGCATTTTAATTTAGATAAAATGTATGAAAGAAATGATATATGTCACATGTCACTTAGTAGTATATTTTGAATAGAAATAAAGCGTGTCATGTCACAAAAACTAATGTTGTCATTTGACAAATTATTCTAACCCTTGGCCTTAGCTAAGACTTTGAAAACTTTGGCTAAGTCTAAGACCCTTTGACAAACTGGTCCCTGGAGAGAAGAGGGCCAAAGGCTATAATAATACTGCTTCTGTTTATACAGCCACTGCATCTAATTGGTCATTATTGGCTTCAGAATTCTTTTTTTTATTTTTGAAATTGCATACATTAGTACCATCACAAATACAGTCACACAACAAAAAACAAACTCATATTATTTAGGATCAATGTCACCAGCAGCTTGCATAAAATTAACAATTACGTAGGAGGCAGACAATAACATGTACAGTTACTTCAACAGCCAAAAATATTCACTTTACAAACAATTTAAGTACAGTGTACAATTGCCTTTAGCATAATTGGACAACAGGACACTTTTCCAAGACAAACTAGAGAACATATTGAGATACATATAATGCACCAATTATAAATTGTCTAACAAAATTCCAAATTTTTTCTCAAATAAGTCCAACCTACCTTGCTGTACATACACTTTTTCATCTATTTGCAGTCTGGACCTCAGAGTGTATTGAAAATTATAAAAAAACAAGTCTTTTTGTTTCTTTTTGGACTTATATATAAAATATTTGCCCATGAGGATGACATAATTAATAACATGACAATAGTGTACATCAAAATTAACAACCCCTAGTAATACCCCCAAAACTTTTAAATTAACAGATATAGTAAATAGGTTACATAACCATTTCTCAACCTGATTCCAGAAATATTTAGTGTCATGACAATAAAGGAAATAGTACTCGAGATTATCTATTTGTTGACACACAAATCACTCAGGCGAGTCCTTAATTTTCCATTGGAATAATTTATAATTACATGCATAAACTCTATGTAATATTTTAAATTGCAGAGTGATAAGATATGTATCAATAACTGTTTTGGATGGCAAAAGATAGATATTTTTCCAGTCAACACCTTCAAGAAAAGGATAGAATTCTACCCATTTGTTTTGGCTGACAGGCATTACAAAAGTACTGTAGATATAATATTTATACACTTGTGCACTTGATATTTTGCTAAAGTTAGCTATGCATTCCTTTGGTAAATTCTTGTTGTATGCTGTTTCATTATTTGATTTACTTTTGGATATCTTCTTTAGCCTTGAAGATATAACACTTACAAGCTGGTTATACTTCATATCTGATATTGTTATTTTATATTCAGTCTCTAGCTGTAGTTTAGATTTGAAGGTTATGTCCCCTTCATTTAAAATATCAGCAACTAAATCAAAACTAGAAGATTGCCAGTCCAGAGATTCAGAAGCTATCGTACTATTGCCAATAACAATAGCTGGGTTGTTAAACAAATTTTGATCCATAAAATCATTAATATTTTGTGAATTTATCTTCTGAAATTCGAACCAAGTCAACAGTAGATTTGTATAGAATCTGGTGTTTATTTTATGACGGACACTAATAAACAATTGTTGTGACAGTATATCTTTTACTGTCATTCCCATTAATGCTGCTGACAAAATTTTCCATTTAGCTGGTATTGTGTTACACAATCGTTTGATCCACATGATTTTGGCAGTTTCAATGGTGTATTTTACTGATGGCATTTTCATACCACCAAGCTGAGATGGAAGGATCAAAGTTTCCTTGGAGACCAGATGCTTTCGGTTGCTCCACACAAAATTGATGAAAAGAGCTTCTAATTCAGATATGACCTTTTTATTTATAGTGATTACTGAGGATAGTTGCAACAGATGGGGTATCATCAGGGATTTAATTACAGTTATTTTACCTTTGAGAGATAAACATCGAGGCTGCCATGACTTTATAATATTCTTGATAATATTAATTTTGGCTGTAGTATTTAAAAGAGCACCTTCTGCTGGGTCAGAGGAAGATCATATACCTAGGCTTTTAAAAGGCTTATCTGTATATTTAATGGCAAGACTTTCATCCTTTAAGTGTACATGTTTTGGGTTAACAAGAAAAACAACAGTTTTTGTCTTATTTAGTTTAAGCCCTGCATAGCCATAGAATTCTTCAAAAATATTCACCGTATTTCTGACCGAATCTGAATCTGTCAAGAAAAGAGACATATCATCTGTTAGTTGACATAATTTTATCATAGAACCATAGTGCACTAATTGGACAGCCTTGCCTAATACCTCTCCAAAGCTTAAAATATTTTGATAGATGGCCATTATTAGTAACACAACTTTCTATGTTGGTGTACAAGATTGTACAGGAGTATTAAACACGGGTAGTCATAAAATTGACAGTAATCAATAAGATCTGATATCAATTTGACATTTTCCCCACAGTATCTGTTTGCCATATATCCAACTTGATCTAGATCTATAATTTCACCAAGAGCCACTTTTAATCTATTGCATCTAAGCCAAAATCTTATAGTCGGTATTAAGAATTGACAGAGGTCTCCATGATTTTAAGTGTGTTAAGTCCTTATCTTTTTTTGGAATTAGATTGATAATACCTTGCTTTTGGGTTGGTGACAGTTCACCATGTTCATATGCTTTGTTGAAACTGTCAAAAACCAAATATCCAATATCAGGCCAAAACACCTTATAAAACTCGCCTGGAAATCCATCAGGTCCAGGACATTTATTATTTGCAAGATCTTTAACAGCCTTTTGGATTTACTCAATGTTTATTGTCATATCACTATGTTCTTTAGTTTGGCCTGAGATTTGGGGATTTTGAATGTTATTAAGATAGGTCATCAATTTCCTATCATTGTGTGAATAAATGTTTCACATAAAGATTAGCATAATAATCAGCCTGTATATGTAAAATCTCTTTTAGATCCGAAATTTGTTTTCCATTATGCATAAGAGACCGAATATGCTTTATATGATGGTTAGCCTTTTCCAGGCTCAAAAAATATTTTGTAGGCTTCTCAAATTCTTCAATAAATTTACACCTTGAACGAACAATGGATCCAATAGCCTTTTCATTATATATATTATCAAATATATTTTAGTGAGGTTGTATTCCTCAACTTTCTCAACTGTTGGTGTACTACTAATTTGGTCCTCTAACATGTGTAGCTTAGCACTCATATTTGCTAAATAGTTATTACTTTCCTTACCCTTTTTAATTGAATATGATATCGCCTCAGTACATATTTGACATTTAATGAAGTCCCATACAAGGGAGCTAACTGATAAATTTCTTGAATCAATTATTGCTTTGCCTATTGTCTCTTTAATTAACGCAATGAACTGCTTATCTTGTAAGAGGCTAACATTAAGCTTCCATACACCTCTGCCTCTTTTTGATTCATCCTTTATAAGCAAGCTTAATTTTAAGAGGCTATGATCAGATTTAATACCAGGTAGAATTTGAGTTGTTTCAGTATAATATTCTAGATGACATGAAATTAGAAAGAAGTCTATTCTTGACTGACGAAAACCATATCTTGTTTTTTCCCGCCAAGTATATCTTTTGGCATCTGTGTTTTTTAGTCTCCATATATCAACAAGGTTTAATACTTCAATCAGTGATATTAATTGCTTATGATAGCCAGGGTTTTTACTTAAATTATTATATGTTTTACCAATGTCTAGATCAATATTTAGATCTCCACCAATAATAATGTTTTCACCAATGTATTTTTGTAGATTATTAAAAATATATTCTCCAAAGTTTACCTGGTCCTTTCTTTTATCACTAGTTGGAGCATATAAGTTTATAAATATGTATCTGTTTTCAGCTATTACTGCATCCAATACTAAAAATCTATCATAATTGTCTCTTTCAATGTTATTGATGGAAATATCAATATCTTTGGAAACTAGAAACAAAACTCCTCTACTGTTAGAATTACCATGTGATTATATGATTTAACCATCCCACTGATTAGACCATTCATGCTCTGACTTTGTACTAGAATGGGTTTCTTGCAGAAAGTAAATACCAGCACCTTTTTGTTTAAGCCAAAGAAAGACAGCTTGTCTCTTGTGTTTGTCTCTTAAACCTCAACAGTTTAAACAATTTAGATTAAGTTTTTCTAGCATATTCTTTTAAAATTTAACTTAGGTAATATGAAACTTGGAAACATATATCTTAGAGTGTAGATAACGCAA
The DNA here is from genome assembly GCA_964017235.1 of Sabellastarte sp. h YS-2021. Classification (NCBI taxonomy): domain Eukaryota; kingdom Metazoa; phylum Annelida; class Polychaeta; order Sabellida; family Sabellidae; genus Sabellastarte; species Sabellastarte sp. h YS-2021. The sequence continues at coordinate 21,970,850 of OZ024927.1, forward strand.
CATGACCCTAAACTGAAACATATAATACAAACAAAGCAGTGATTGGGTAACATGATCCTAAGCTGATACATATACATGTAATACAGACTAATGTACACATCAAAATAATAAACATGAAACAGAAAAAAAGAAAGAAGGTGAAACATAAACTTTATGAAAAAGAAAAACAAATTTTATTTTAAAAAGAAGTGTATCTGTCACAGCACACCCAATAATTGTTGGATATGAAAATATGAAGGTGTGATTTAAAGAGCAATTCTGGTTTTTCTTCATAGCCCAATTTTTTTATGAGAGTAATTTACAAAAAAAAAGGAAATAAAAACATTTACCAGTATATTACTCTAAGGAAATTGTAACATATAATCATATAAAAGGGACACTCTAATACAATACTGTTGCAGATGCCTGAATATGTGGGATATTCAAATCTTTAAAAAATGTACATGTAACCTTTCAGTAACCTCATAATGAAGTAAATATGCAAAAGATTTGTGAAAGCATATAACAGTTGAATGTCAATACTTGCTGGATAAAGACATTACATCCACACATAACCATGAGAAGCAAAAAAAAACCCAAAAAACGATTGGTGACATGTTAGCAAGCACCCTTCGCATTATTTAAAAAAAACTAGAAACTATGTAAAATATAAGAGACCATAATAACTGAGTTAGCAGTATAGACTATTGTCTCAATATCCACAAAGTTCCAACATTATATAATAAACTAGAAACTAGCCGTTTTATTGTGAGCTGATGGTATATCCCCAGATATATAAGTTATATCAACATTCCAAACCTGTACGAGTAATAATAACTGAGATATACCCTTTTTAAGATTTAATTTCATCATTTGACGTTGAAGGAGGGATAACAAATCAAATATTGCTGCATCATAAGATATGCATCACATGGCTTCCCTTCAGTTGTTTATAAGTGACAAACCTTTAAAGGCAATTAAAAGCAAGACAAAGACCCCTCAAGACAACCCTCCATGATTTGACCTAGAAGATGGGGTCAAAGGTCAAATCTGGCCTCATGAAAATACCCAAAGCACACGATTTCATAGACGCCAACTGAACATAGCAAACCTGTAGAAGCAACAATTTTTAAAACTACAAGTGATTTACTCAACAATGATTACGTCAAAGTAGCTTAATTACAGAGTTATACAAAGAGTTTCAGGTGTACTTGAATCTTTACTGTGTACCATAACGTACCTGAATAATAATCATAAAAATAAAAAAATAAAAAAAACAGAGGAATCGTCCATTTACCATATTTTTAAAGAAATTTAATAGTTACTCAATGTCATTGTAGCTAATTCTTTGCTTTACAATGCACAATAGGTCCGGAACTTTATCATAACATAGATTATCTAACCGTTTATGACGAACACTTTTGGCAATATTCTTCTGACTTCAATAGTTTTCTCATTATATCATTTTGCTACAATATATAAGGTAAATGTTTCTATGTTATCTAGTGCAATAAAGATCTAATCTTAACGTTATCTTGTAGCTAAGGATAAAGTTTGTGAATAACCTATTCTATGCATATACTCTACATATAACAGTTTTGGAGTTATAAGCCATTTAACCAGAACATCCAAAACAAACATCACTCTCCTGACCCCAACCCCACAAAGAAGGCTTCAGAATTCTACAAATTCTGTGGAATCTTAAGATACTTATCCGGGGCAGTGTCACGGCACTGGCCCAGCCAGTCCTGCACCAACCTGTAAAGCAGTGTCGGACACAACCCAGTAAACACATTGTTGTCAAACAATGGGGTCGTCGCCATGGGACTCAGTGGAGGTTTGAATCAACTGGTTGATCCTGGGAGGAAAACTTATGGGGGTGTTCCACACGAGCTGACTTGTAGGTAACTTAGTATTTTTTGAGGGTGGGGAGCAATGTTTACAGAGTCAGTTAGGATTGCGTGTATTTTCCCGGATTGTCAAGGTGGATGAGCAAAATATCAAATATGTTTCAGACCTTAGCTCTGCCAACCTATAAACCATCTTGTTGTGAGTCTCTACAGTTTGTCGGTCACACTTTCCATCTTGTCCTATAGTATTACTGTCTTTTCTGGAAGAACTGCCCAGCCTGTCATGGTTAAGTACTAGGACATCACATCCCGACAGGCTGTCTACACTAACTAACTGTACTTGAAAGGAAACAGGCCTGTTGTAAACATAACTGACCTGACTTTGACACTTCCTGTCAAGACGGGAAGTCTCAATATTTATTTATTTATTTGGGGTTTTACATCCCTTTCAACACTGTACAGGTCATATAACGACGGGTAGTTGGAAGGGCAGAGGAAACCAGTACATAGAGTTCTTTAGGGTTCTGTACTGTAAACTGCCGACCAATGGTAAGCAACTACCAGCTTTCCCACTTCAGGCCATGACGGGGATCGAACCCCGGCCTCAGAGGTGGGAGGCGAGAGTGTTACCACTCTGCCACCGTGGCCCCTGGAAGTCTCAATATCTTCAACAGTAGAGTTGGTAGCATCTCATCAGGACAATCCAGGAACTCATACCAACAAGCCGTGAAAAGAAACCGATAAGGCTTACAGCAACAAAAAAGCCCTGAACTGTGTAGGACAAGCCGCCCTCATTTTTCTGTCACTTGGCTTGTTTGCTAGGAAATCTCTGTCTATATAAGGCAAGTCGTTTTGTGCAATGCATCATTTGGAACTGGCTTCTGACAGATTACATCTGGCAGCATGTAGGAATAAGGCTTTTATTTTTACAAATTAACTAGGACAGTGTTGTGGTATAAGTTGGGATGACTTTTGATTTTAGGATTTTGTTTTATTACATAACGCTGCTTTTACAAAGAAAAATGGGTTCTAACAAGGGCAAAAGACTAAGGAAGACAGAAATTCTTGCAGACAGTGTTCCTGAATTTGAACTGGGGGACACTGCAGCAGATATATATAGTGGAGGAGGGAAAAGACAGAGGAAAGAGAAAGGGAGGAAGGGGTATAGAAACAGTGGGAGGAAGCCATGAGGGAAGAAACTACACATTCAGCGGAGGAGGGAGTGTCAAATAGGGTGCAAGGACAGACAGAAGTGACACAGAAATGGATACATGCACAGAAGGTGGAGGAGAGGCAGGCACATCTCAGTCACACACACAACACAAGAAGGGGCACATGACCAACATCTACCTGATGGAGGCAATTGTGGACTTTGTGAAGGACTATGAGGAGTTATACAAGACTATTGAACATTTTAAGGACAAAGCAACAAAGAAGTGTCTCTTGGAAAGGTTCACCAAAAGTCGCAAAATGTCTGTCAAGGTGTGCAAGACCTGGTTTGAGTTGCAAAAGACACGTTAACACAAGCTCACATAATCCTGGCAATGCCCAAAAGAGAAAACAGAAATGCAGAACTGGATTCAGGATAAATTTCACTCCCTGAAGTCGCACATCAGTCAGACACTCAGCAAATCACCAAGCTTCAAGTCCACAACATATACTGCTTCAGCACACGGCATCTCCAAAGCTGAGATTTGACACACCAGAGCAGTTTTCACCACCTGACAATCAACTACCAGCTGCCTCTCCTCAAACCACCACCGAATAGCAAGAACATCAGCAGCCACCAGCCCAGCCAACGCCAAACAGCAGCAGCAGTAGAACCACTGCACTTGGCTTCACTCTGTCCTCCTTACACCTGTGTACACCTGTGTACACCTGTGTCCGAGGAAGACCTACTCAAAATTTTTAAGTCATCACCATCGAAATCTTGTGACCTTGACCCAATTCCAACATCACTGGTCAAGGAGTGTGCTGATTTTCTCATTACCCCCATCACTAGTATTGTAAATTATTCAATCACAGAAGGTAGCTTCCCCAATCATTTTAAGATGGCATATGTCAACCCCCTTCAAAAGAAGCCGAGCCTTGATAGAAATATCCTGAAAAACTCTAGACCATTGTCAAACCTGAATATTATATCAAAACTTATCGTGAAACTTGTGGCAAAGCAGTAAATGAATTTATTTCGCGAGGGAGAATATTAAATATCAACCAGTCTGCTAACAAGAGTTCCCACTCCACTGAAACTGCATTGTGTAAGATACAAAACGATATAGCTCTCTCAGCGGACTCATTAAATGCAGTGGCCCTAACATTATTAGACCTCTCTGCAGCATTTGATACTATCGATCACTCTCTTTTATATGACTGCCTGCATGACTGCTTTGGTTTAGATGGTACTGTTTTGCTGTGGATCAAATCTTACCTATCGAACTGAAAACAAAAAATTAAAATAGGTGATAGTCTCTGTGTGGCTGTAATTCTCCCTTTCAGTGTCCCCCAAGGCTCTGTACTGGGTCCTTTCCTGTTCACTTTTTAAACTAGTCCACTCAGTAAAGTCATTTCCAAATTCAATGTCACCCACCACCTGTATGCTGATGACACCCACATTTACTTAGCAGTTGACTCCAGGAACTTTGATTCTAGCATGGAAGAGATGACCGAGCATCTCAAGTCAGTACAGGAATGGATGGATTGTGTTAAGTTAGAACTCAACACTGAAAAAAACAGAATTTATTATCATAGGTCAGGAAACCATCAGAGAGTCGCTTGCACCAAAATTCCCTGTCCCACTCCTCCAAAACAATATCTCTCCATCAGTGGAAGTAAAGAATCTGGGTGTTATCTTTGACTCAGACACCTCCTTTGCCAATCATGTTGCTGAGGTTTGCCAGGCATGTTAGTTTCATCTTCGTGATTTGCGACAAATTTCCAAATTCCTTCGTGTTGACACTGCAATACTTGTGGCAAATGCTATGGTCAGTAGTCATACTTTATGGGGTAAGCAAGTCCAACATAGCTAAACTTCAGAGAGTCCAGAATGCTCTTTGCCGCATCATCTTCAGATTGACAAAATGAGTCATGTTACACCCTTCTTGAAAAAACTCCAATGGCTTCCAATTCAACATCATATCATCTTTAAGTATTATCTTCTGGTATTCAAGGCTATCAATTTTTCCAAACCACCGTATCTATCAGCTTTAATTAGATCGAGCAGTCTCACTCACGGCAACAGGCTAGCTATCTCCTCAACCTGCACTAAGAAGAACATAGATAGATGTGGCTTTGCAGCAGCCGCACCAGCTGAATGGAGCAAGCTGCCACAAATTGTCAGATCTCAGCAAACAATAGATGGTTTCAGAAGCTACCTAAAGACCTACTTGTTTAGGATAGCATACCCCCCACCTTAGTCATACCCTGGCAGGCGCTTTTTGGATATTGACCCATGCTTGTCTCTGGACTATCCCTTCTTGGAGTTAAATGCATTAGAGGATTTATATCAATTTTGCACTCTACAAATCCTACTACTACTATTATTATTATTTAAAGGTCCTTTTCAGGGCCACCCTAATCTTCCAAAAACAATTTATTTCAGCAACATGATCTAAAAGCTTGGCCAAAAATGGGCCAAATGCAATGAAACTTGGGCCCGCTCAAAATAAAAAGTTAGTCAAAAAAGAAAAAAAAAACAGTTGACTTTAAAGAAGCTTTAACATTTGGGGAAAGTATTTTGACCCTTGGATCGGACCCTTTCTTGACTTTTTTCCCTTAAGAAAGTTTTATGGTTTCCAAAGATTTTGATTATATTTGGAATTTTAAATATCTTAAAAATAATTTTAAGTTTTTAAAAGTTTCTTTGCGTTAGAGGTTGATACATTTTGATTTTTAATGGGGGACATTTTTACGAAAGTTGGGTTTAACTTTTTAAAGAGGAGACTTGTTATTTGATTTGAACTAGTTTTCAAACTAGTTTGAAATGGATTGGATTTTGTTTTGGAAATTTGTTTGATATTTGAGTTTTACCGGCTTGAATAAAAGTTCTTTTTGATAGATGTCAGCTTCTTCTATTCCCAGGGTAGCTCCCATCTCAGATCCTGTCCTCCTGCCTAGCCAATGCCCCCACATGATTGAAGTAGTCTTTCAGTAGCTCTCATTGATGTTTGGCCTCCCTCGAAGGATTCCTGTAGTTCTCAAGAGGCAAATACAAAGCCTGTTCATTTGGTCTGGCCACTCCATCATTTATTGGGATTGGTTCTCTGTCTGATCCAAACTTGTATGTTCTCAGTACGTTGTGCAACACCACACATGTACAAACAATGTCTCTTGCAACCCTTGGCCTTTGCTCCATGATTCCCAGTGTACCCTGAACAAGCTCACTAATATTCCAAAGGAATTTTCCACCACCCTCTTGCCTCTGGAGATCCTGTAGTTGGCTATTCTTTCTTTCCATGTAAGTTGTCTTCTGCTGTAGGGTTTCACTGTCCATGGCATCAATGCAAATGTGTAGTGTAAATATGGTCCGGCCTCCCCCAGTGGTTCAGGTGCAGGAAACCCCAAGGTGTCATCCTCGATCTTCTCCCTCAAATCGCCTCTGTTGAAAATTTGTGCATCTGAGCAAGAATCACTTGACCCACAGTCTATCCATAGGAATCTGTATTCTGCGTCAACCACGGCTAGCACCTGGGAAAAGAAGGCTTAATTGTTGCCTGATTTCTTTGGCTTCTTCATGGTGATATCTAGGTACTCAAGGGGGGCATTCCATCTGGTTCTGAACTTCTCTCTTTTCCACTCATCAGGGCTACTACGGCACCACAAATATTCCTCCTGGAATTCAGCAAGGATGGCTTGGCAGACCTGGGGGATGAATTTACAGATGGTGGTTCAGCCAACCAACCAGTGATACTGGAAGGAGGTGTAGGTCTCCCCTGTTGCCAAGTGTCTCAGTGTTATTCCCAGTTTCAGGCCAACTTCTAAGGGCTTCCTGAAAATGGTGACTGACATCTTGATGCTGTGGTGTATGTATTATTCGATTGGTATCCTGGGATGTCAGTCTGTATTAAGTCGGCCAGGAGGTTGCTGTAGCATCTTTTTTCTTGTCTTTGAAGTAAACAGGGCATGACCCATGGATTTAGTGGCTTTTTTCTCTTTTCTCTCGGGGGATTGCTGGGGTGCTGTCTGTAGGGCAAGTGCTCGTCCTGGGTTCAGATGTGTCCTTTTTCTGTCTACAAATCATGATGAAGATCAAAATATTAAACTCAATAAAAACAGCAGTACCCTACGTTTCTGTATAAAATCTCTCTGATGTGTAGCTGGCATCTTTGCAGTGACAAATGATGTTTTTTGACAGAAAGAGTAGGTTTATGTAATGTGGGTTCGATCCTAAGTCTGGATCCCGATTCAAGGAATTAGTAATTCAAGTCAGGTTGAGTCAGGAAAATGCTCCAGTCCTGTTGATTTGTCCCTACGGCTTGTCCGAGTTTCGTACGGCTTGTCGGTTAGGGGTTTATGGCTCCTGGTAGTTTCCCGTCTTGTCATAGAGAAAGTCATCCTGACCTCAAGTTAGGTTGGGATCTATTATCCTGTCAGGTAGACGAAACCGACCCAACATTTTTGTGTGCTTTCTTCTGATTTGCGCCTCTGATTCCCCGACTTTTGCAACCAATCCTAGAGTCACAGTTTGTTATAGGGTCGGCTTTAGTGGAACAGCCCCATTACATAGAAATATCAACACTTTAAACTTCGACTTTGAAGTATTAACATGAAAATTGAACTTCCCACTCTCCCTCTGTTTAACAAATTTAACCCTCTAAGATAATTGAGTAATTTACTGTAAATAGTCATATTTCAGTAGTTAATACACATAAAGGATGACAAGTAATAATGATGAATAAATTTTACTTGTTTTATGATCTTGTAACATTGCTACACATTATGTTATTTACATCACTTATTGTCTGAATCATTTTCATGTGTACCCAGATATAGAATCTTTACATGAGTTGGTGTATATCAAATACACTTATTATGTGAGCTGGAGTTATAAATAAACCACATATAGCCTGAGTAATATTTTATACAATATTAGAGTGTGCATTATGTAATAAAGCAATTTTACCTTCTCTGCTGGTCTGGACTTGGGTTGAGTAGGGGACTGTTAATTCAAATCCTGGCTATTTCTATTTGAAAAAAATATCAAGAAAGATAGTTACTTTGAAAAAAAGGATGTCCTATAGATCTCATTTCAGGACTGACTTTAAATATTTTTGTTTCATCAGTGTCATCCATTTTATGAGTATTGTGCTGTTAAGAGAGAAATTATTTGATTGGTTCTGCTGGGTGTTGATCCCACAGCCTTCTGATTACCCACAGAAATAATCACATGTCTGGCTCTTTAACCTACTGAGTTAAAGGGGAATCCGGGGGCCGGTATTCACGAAGGGTCTTAGACTTAGCCAAGTCTTAGGCTTAAATGTGGTCTTAAAGTTGAGACTTTTGTCTCAGCTAAGTTTTGTCTTAAATCCGTATTCACAAAAAAAATTATCAAATAACCACAGTGGTTTTATGTGTCATGTGACCTTTCTTTTCTATTTCAAACTAAACTATTGGTGATATATATCAATGATTTAATGCATTTTATCAAAGTGGTGTTTTGAAATGGAAAACCTTGTTACCACAAACTCCCAAAGACTGCTTTAGTGAGGTGTTCTGTATAATTATACTTTATTTACAGCCATTTCAAATTTTGAAGTGGAGAAAAGTTTATGGCGGCCATATTTAAGTCCTCTTTACAAAACTTAAGCCCACTACCAACCAGTCTTAGAGTTGAGCCCTTGGCTAAGCCTAAGACCGGTCTTAAATTCTTTGTGAATACCACTAAGCCTAAGATAAAAGTCTTAGCAGTTTTTGGGCAGAAACGTGAGACAAAAGTCTCAACTTTAAACCTTAAGCCCTGGCTAAGACCTTTCGTGAATACGGGCCCTGTATTCAGGGCTTACATGACTACATTATTACACTTCAACTCATTTGGCTGTGGGAGAGGGGAAATCTTTCCATTCCACTGTGTGCTGTTAGGGAGAGAAATTATTGATTCTCTTGCAAGTCAATCCCATGGTCTTCTGATTACAACAATAAAAAAAACTCTAAAAAGTCGAGCTCTTTAACTGGCTGAGCTAAAGGGGAAAACCGGAAGCCCAGGTGTTAACAAAACTGATATACATGAAAATGTTAATATTACGGTGAGTCTATTTCAGTGCACTCTGCGTCATATTGGTTAGGTGCATTAAAACTCATTAAAACATTATAGTTTAAGCTCTTACATGTTTACAATGTTTTAATGTAAAAATACTGTCAGCTGCATCTTGGTGTCAAATGAATGTAAATGAACTAATGGGTACAGAAATTCAGTTTAGATTTGGAATATGCATTGCAGAAACATAACTTAGAAATTGACATTTTGTTTAAAGCTTCAACTAAATGTTTAGTTTCTTTTATTTTAGTGTTCTGAATTACGGCAATGTTAAATAACTCATTTCATGACATATTTAAATTGCTGTAAACAGCAACAAGAAGACAAAATAATATGAAAGGTATATAACTGAGTTTTATTTGATAAGTAATCTGCCCCTTTCCTCAAAATTGTAAATTTGGCCCCGTCAAATGATACCACACAAAAGCTGATCCTTTTATAAAGAAATGCTATTATTGGGTCAAATATAATTTGATAAAATAAAGAATCTTCCTTTGTACTCTCTTTATGTAAACAGTCAAATGAATGTAATAAATAATTTTCAGACTAACTGATAGCTCTCTGAATATCCAAAACAATATTTCTTTTGTCCTTTAGAAGTATGACAAATGTAATATTCCCATTAGTAATCCAGTTACACACATTGAAAGATTTAACAATTTTATTTGGAAAGCTCTCTATGCACATAAGATTCTATTTTCTAAAACTTCCATAAGTATATGGCACATTTTCATCCACAGTCACAGGTAATTTATCACCATTAAGATATGTTATATAATTCTATTTGCATTTATACAGAGAGATAAGTGAGAACAGAAACCGAGCTCTAGATTTTTTAAATAGGGAAATCCCACAAAAAATGCAGCATCTCTGCTGATGTAACCACTTGAGCATATCATATGTGGCCTGTAATACATGGTTATGTGATTGAAGCAGTGCTTTTATTTCTCAAACAGGCAACTCCTTGCAAATCAATGGTGTGAGATAAGCTGAACAACAAAAAATCCAATGCATATTGACAAATGTGAAAAAAATAGAACATACAATAGAAAAAGTATTGAACTTTCAGAGGCATTTTTCACCTCAATTCCACTGTTGTGATTTTGCCTCACAATCATTATGATAAGCAGTCAAAAGTGTCATTGTGTTAGTGGTACAGTTTATCTTATGAATGGGAAAGATGAGAAGTGTAATCATGCCACTGTGGCCTATTGGGTAAGATACTGACCTAGAAAAAAATAAAGCCTGGGTTCAAAATCAGGGGGCATTCCGTTAATTTGTTTTCCCATTTATAAAATGGAAAACGAAAAACGGAAAATGACCGTTTTCCTTTTTGTGTTTTGCAAACTTTCAAAAGGAAAAAGGAAATAACAAGTGTTTCTCATTATTGATCTTCATGGTTATCTTCTGGAAACTGGTTTTCTGTGGTTTTCAGTTTAAGTTTTAGTACCAATGAAATAAGTGTAAAGCTCCATTTTCTGTTTTCTTAAAAGCCTTTGTATATTTTTCTCATTTGTTTGTTTTTTTAAATATAATAATGAAAAACATTTCAGTTTTGCTTTTACCGATTTATTTTTTAAAATACAAACATAAGTGTAAAGTACCCACTTTCTGTACTTTAAGTTTAAAATGCATGACTGAAAACCTTGAAACTTTTACCAATTAAAGACTCCCTAGCTTTAATTGGTGACTTTCTTTGCCTCTGTGGGTGGGGCATCTGGGTGCCAAAAAGTTCACCAACAAGCCACACTCCCTCCCCTCCCCTGCCACTTCAAAGGCCTGTGACATCATATATGCTAGTGATGTCACAACAAAGAATTGGTATTGTGGCTTGGTATTTATAATTTTCCAGTACCCAAACAAGGGGAAGGTCCTAGTGACCTCACAAAGGGCACAGAGGTCAAGATAAAGAGCCGAGGCCCAGAGGTAAAATGTAAAACAGTGTCCACAAAACCAAGAAGTGGCGGTGAAGCAGCTCCAAATGCCAAAACAAAGGAAAATTTACTGTAATAGCTGTATAAGATAAATATGCACATATTAAAACATGAACTATCATTACTTAGAGTTAGATTTTATTTAATATTCACTAGAATATAATTGTTTTTCTGCGACATAATCATGTTGAAAACACGAGTACAAATGTCAAAGCATAATTCAAAGTACACTGTATTGTGACATCATCAAAAAGTATGACGTCACAGGTCTTTGAAGCGCCAATACTGACCACCAGGAAGAAGCCCCCCCCCCTTCCCCCCAATAAGTTCCCACTTCATCTGTGGCTTCCCTAATTTGATTGACACCTCAATCATCCAATCAAATCCTTAGGTGTCTTATTGATTTAGTTCCCCTTGAATCCTATTTTTATTTCTTGCAAACTCAAAAGGAAAAAGGAAATAATGTGTAGTTTCCATCTTCCTAATATAATTGTCTAGATCTAATAGAATAAGAATGAGTTGAAATTCAATAATATTTTTGGTTATGTGTGGCAAACAATAAAGGGAATTTGTACATATTTTCTTAAATGTTATCCCATATCTTATTTTTTGTTTGCATGTTTAATCATTTTAAGAAATGACCTAAGTACAGTCAATAAGGAGAAAAATAGCAAATAGGAAAACAGAAATGCATGCTTTTCACTTATGACCTTTTTCTATTTATATATAGGATACCAAATTAACGGAATGCCCCCTGATTGTTCAAACCCAGGTATAGGCAAAAACACGGTGGATCAAATGGCCACTTAATGCAGTTGCTCCACTGTAGCCGGCCGGTCGGTTTTCAGGGTCGGGACTGTTGTTTACATGGTCGGTTATGGTCGGTTGTAGTTTCCAGGCCTGTCGACAAGAGTCGGTGAAATATTAAACATGTTTGATATTTCTATGACCATTTCTGACAACTGTTACAGATCCTAAATTCATACACCTAGCAACAGGCCTGTCGATTAATTTAATTGCCTTTTGGTTACACTTCCCAGCTTGTCGGTTAATGAAACAGGCCTGTCTTTATCAGGTATTAGGCTTGTCCCAACTATGGGGATTCTGCCTGTACATGATGACAAACAGGCTGTCTAGGAAACCATACCGTACAGTCGGTAACTTTAACTGGATTGACTGTAACTGTTCCAGACAGGCCTGTAACTTTCCAAGGCCAGTCGGGAATTTTTCACGTCTGGGTCCAAGTGTCTGGGAATTTTGTTACTGACACCCCTGGAAATGAAACAGACAAGCCATAAACAATAATCGACAGGCCTGTTACACTAACAGACAAGCTGGGAACTGTAACTGACAAGCTATAAAAAGACAAGTCGGCAAACGCACTTGGTTTGATTTGGGCTTGATTTGTTAAGAGACATCAGCTTTCAGTTTTAAGTTTTTATTTTTTTTTGCAAATTAGTTTAAGTGTGAGCTAGGCTGAAATGGTTGGGAGTGAAATCTGTTCTATGAGGTTTCACTTTTTCAGTTTAAGTTTTGTTTTTTACAAGCTGTATAAATAATTGATCAGCATGCAAGGTATAGAAGGAGAAAGATTTAAGTACATACTGATAATCAACCAGAGTTTGAGTTAGGAGATACTGCTGAGGATATAGAGAGAAGAAGAAGAGAGAGAGGATAGAGAGAAGATAGAGCCGGAGGAGAGAGAGAGGGAAAGAGATGAGAGAGAGGACAGAAGTGATGGAACAGGCAGAGGAAACTGAGAAAAGAGTGGAGAAGCGAACTAGGATCGATACAGATCCAGATCCAGAATGCACACAATCCAGGCAGAAGAAAGGACAGATGAAATCTATCTTTCTGAGCGAATCTGATGAGGAAGCACACATAGATTTTGTGAAACAGCATGAGGAACTATTTGACAAGACTCACACAAAGTTTAAAGACAAGCAGAGGAAAGAAGGACTATGGGAAACAGTTGCAGCTTCCAGGAATTTATCTGTCAGTACCGTCAAGAAGTGGTTCGAGACTCAATGTACCAGATATGGCAAACTCACTCAGACCAAGTCAGGCCAAGCAGCAGCCAAGAACACGGAGAGACAGACCTGGTTGAAGGACAGTTTTTTACGAGGTCACATCAGAAGGAAGGGACTGTCTAAGTCTTCCGGGCTTCAAATCACCACTGCGACCTTCAGGAGCCAAAGCTTCAGTTCACGATACTTCACGAGAGACTAAATCAGAGATGGAAATCAGCATAGTGTCAGTTGTCACCATCAGCTTTCTACTGCAACCCCTCATGTCAACCAGCTATGGTTGCCAAGTCCACTGCTCAAGATCCAGTTTTAGATCAGTTCCAGCAGATGATGTTGATGATTTTAAGTTTTCTGGGTGCATGTCAAGACCCTACTTCAGGTTCAATACAGTTGTTCTGCAATTATCTCCACTCTGAGATTGAGCACCTTGAAGAGAGAGACTTTTAAACCTTGAGGAATGAGACAGTGAATCTTCTGAGTGAAATACAGTACAAGGCCGAAGAATGCAAGAGACAGGTCACTACAACTCAACAGATTACCACCTTTGAAATTCCAGAAGCAACACAGGCCACAGCAGGACGAGAATACATACTCACCATACCGGATACTCAACCAATCTCCATACCAGTTGTGCAGCCTTCTCAGATAGCCACCATGCAGCTTGCTACAGTGTTTGCCAAAGTACAGCAACCATCAGTGTCAGCACCACCAACCTCTTACATAGTTTTGGATGACCAACAGTCTGGGATTTCCAGACAGCTGATGTTCACTTTGAGTTCGGCAAAGTCAGCTAACCCACCTTACGTTGGATCAAGACAACAGGAAGACAGTCAACACAACACTTCTGGATTGCCAAGCCTCTTTGGTGGGATCCAAAGTGTACTACAGTACCAACAGATTGACACACCACAACTATTTTAAAAGCTTCTCAACTTCAACTAGCACTGTCTCCAGTGCCGTCTTCCAGTCATCAAGACCAGTTAAGCCCTCCCAGCCAGTCCAGCCAGCAGATTCAGCCCAAATAGCAGATTAGTCTACATTAAGTCACACCAACCGGCCCTTCTCAGGGTGACCCAATCATCTAAATAAATTATTAAGCTACATGTTGTTCCCAAACCACAAAAAAACACACCGTCCAACACTTACAGATCCCCACAGTACATGAAAAAAATTGTGTGAATGCATGAATGAATGTTTGATATACACCAAAAAATTTCAACTTAAACACAAACAAAAAATAAATAAAGTATCTAGCAACCCTCACCACCCCAAAAGTAAAAAAACAAAAAAAAAAACAAAAAAAAACTGTCACAACAAGAAGCCCTTAAAATTCTCAAGGTGTCACTTCCCCCCAAGCAAAGTTGTTTCAGACAAAACCAAAAACAACATTTCAAACATAACATCACAAACCCCCAAAAGTTGGTGTGCATATTTTTGTGGACTGACAGACGAACAAACTGTGTTGTAAGGCAACACCTGGTGATTGACTTACACATTATTTGTTTTTTTTTTAATTCTAAGATATGAAAATATTTTTCTTTTTCTGGCCAAAGTCGGATCTAAATTTTGTTATTTGAACAAGAAAAATTAAACTCAAATCTTGTTTGACAATAAGTAGTCTTTGAGTAAGTTTCTTTGACGTTTTGCCTCCCTCAATGGATTTCTTAAGTTTTCATCTTGTCCCTGCTCCCCCTGGTCATTCTGTAGTGGTTGTATGTCATCTGCTGGTGTTGTTGGTCTGTCTGCTCTCCCCTTATGGCTTCTCAGCATGTTATGTAACACCCCACATGTTAACAATGTCTCTCACAACTTTTGGCCTCTGTTCCAAAGTGGTTAACAGTGACCTGAACCTTCCCACCAGTATACCAAAGACATTTTCTACCACCTTGCATCCCCTTGAAATTCTGTAGTTGGCTATTCTCTCCGGCGTGACCAACTAAGTTATGAGGGCAAATGCATTGTCCCCCAACAGGAAGCAGTGTAGATTTGGCCCTCCTGGTCCAAGTGGTTCTGGTGGTGGAAGCCCCAAGGTGCCATTCTCAATTATTCTTTTCAGCTTCCTGCGATTGAAGATTTGAGCATCAGATGATGAACCACTGACCCCCATGTTGACCCACAGAAACTTGTATTCAGTGTCAACTAAAGGTAACAGTACTGCAGAGAAGAACCCTTGTAGTTAAAATATGCACTGCCTGACTTCAATGGTTTCTTTATAGCTATGTGCTTGCATATAGTGCACCAGCTGCAGCCGGGCCATTCCATCTGTTTCTAAACTTCTCTTCTATTGACTTCCAGTCTTCAGGCTATGTGGGACAAATCAAATATTCTTTCTGAAATTCATGTAAGATGGCTTCGCAGACCTTGGGTACAAATTTATAGATGGTAGTTCTTCCAACCCTCTAGTGGTACTGCAGTGAAGTGTAGCTTTCTCCAGTGGATAAACGTCTCAGTGTTACAGCTAGTTTCATTCCCACTTCCAATAGCTTCCTGAAATTGGTTTCTGACTTCCTGAGGTGGGGGGGGGGGGGTAATTCTTTCCTCTATCATATCAAAGAAGGCTGGTTCCATCCTGGTGAAATTCCTGTAGCCTGGTATGTCAGTCCTGATCAGTTCGTCCAAGAGTGTTCTGTAGCATCCCTTTTCGTCACTCTGCAGTATCCAGGGCACAACCCATGCATTCTGTGGCTTCCTCCTCCTTCTGTGTGATTGTGGTTGTGGTGGCGGTTCTGTTTGGGAAGGTGCTGGATTCTGTTGTCTTCTCTGTCAATAAAAAAACCAAAGCACCATCAACTTGTCAAAGAGGTCCTCCTGATGTGTCCCTGTCATCATTAAAGTGTGAAATGAGTGTCACTTCCTTGGTTACAGGGGTTTATAGTGTAACAGGGATCCGGACTCTGGCTGCTGACTTTAGTTACCAACCCACAAAATCAATCAGTCCTGTCTGCATGGGTTGGTAACATTCTTGAGGCCTGTCTGTCTTTATAGCTTGTCTGTTAGCTTTATGGCTTGTATGTTAGGGATTTAGGGCTTGTCGCAGTACTTCTATGACTGACTGTGGAAGAAAACCTCCCCGACCCTACATCTTGTCGATGAGGTCATAACATCCTGTCTGTAACCATAACATCCTATTGGGGAGTTGTAAACTGACTCAGCATTTTGGCGCCCTTTTTTCTATGATCCCACAACTTTCACAACCGAACCTAGAGTCGTAGGGTCGGTGACAGGGTCAGGTCCAGTGGAACACCCGCATAAAAAGGCAGTGGCCTGTCATTAGGTTCTGTCTCCAATGACAGTCTAATGAACCTACAAAGAGGCTAATAAATCCATAAGCCTCTAACTTCCATTTAGTGGAATGTCAGTCACTAGAAAGCTTTGGCTGTACTTGAGAAGTCGGGATGGTCAAATAGGGCTCTGAGTCCTTTAGTACAAGGATATAAGTATAAATATATAGTAAAATACAATAAAATGCCAATTGTAGATGATTGCCTCAGTTCAAAATAGATTTGCAAAATTTTGTGAGTGAACATTTCCCTGCCAATTGCTTGTGTATGATATTTACAATCGTAACTGCCTTTCCACTAATCTTCCTATAAATGGCGACTGGTCTTGTTCCATGAGAGGAGAATTCATTCATGTTCAACAAGAGTGCTTGGGCCTGGTGTTATGAGTTATAGTTATGACATGTGGCTGTTAGCAACAGATCTGAAGACCTGTGTTTTAGGTTGTATGATTTATATATTTTGGTCGTATGACATATCGGCTATAAGCAAAGTAAGTTTAATTAAAGTTAATATTTGTCCAGCTTTTTTGTAGCAATTGGACTTTACGTGCACCCATGTTCAAAATCTGCTGGCTTTTCTGAGAGGTTGGAAAGCGTAATCAGGGAAGAACAATACTTTTAATTTTGCTATGTTCCTAGAACATATTGCCCCATGCTGACCTCATGATCAGCACAAATGAGCACATAATATCCTTGGGAAGGACATGTTCAACACATCAAGGGAAGCCATTTCTACACACACTAGATTTTTTTTTTAAATATTTAAAAAATCTGCGATCTCTCCCATGCTAAATTAAAACGTACACTCCAGCGGGGTGAGGGGGGAATGGCTAAACAGGAAGGCTCATTTTACAAATATACACTACCGACAGACCAGGTTCATTTTTGGAGTTTTTAACTTGCCGACTTCAGCCTTATTGCTCCAAAAAGAACCCCTTCATATCCTTATATAGTACACAGTGAAGAGCGAACCACCTCAAATATCATTTCTGCCTCTCCTTCACATCCAGTGAGTATATATTACTATACATCTCCTGAAAAGTGGTCCTGAATACAGAATGCATTCTGAGTTGTTTTAACGCTGAAGAAAATGCCCTATTCGAATACGAATCTCAATAAAGGTGTCTAACCAAGGTATGAAATGGACCAAACCACAACATAAAACACAACCAAAACTACTGCAGTTTTGTGACTTAATTTTGAACGTCAGTTTAAAATTATATTTAGAGTGGCGAAAAATGGAATTGTGACTATGCTTTGCAGATGCCCGTTGAATTTTTTAATACCATTATTTGCGGTTTGGGTCTACTAGGGGCAATGCAAAACCATCAGAAACACGAGTAGTGCACTGAAGCAGTAATCTATTCCAGTATAATGTAGCCCATCTCTGCTAAAGTTCTATAAAAGATAGACCGAAGTTGTTGCCATTCCACAGCCATTGTGGCCACACCACAATTCACTTCCCAGCCTTGAGATCTGTCCAATTTATTTGTTTTTAGAGGAGGTTTGAGAGTGACTGGTGAATCCTGGCCTGAACTCATATGGGAAAGCAGGTAGTTGTTGTCGTTGGTCGGCATTTTATAGTACAAAATCTTGACTAATTGTATGTACAGGTTTCCTCTGCCCTTCCAACTATCTGTCACAATATGACCAATAAGGTACTACCGATGACGTAAACACTTAATAAATAAATAAACTTAGTTTAAACTTGACCCTAGTTCTTATAATTACTCATGACAGTTGAACAGAGGTTTTAGCTATTAAAGAGAACACACGAACATCAAAATATTTTTTTCTTTTTCATTCTCTGGTGACAGTGAAAAAAATCATATGATTTTTAGAATAATAAAATGGAAATGATGTTTAATCTTACCCAATGAATTATGCATCTGTCAAGTTAGGGTTATCTTGACTCAGAAAGGTTAAGGTTAACATAAAGCCTTCCTAATTTATTCTTGAGTATATTTTACGTGTAAAGTCTAATTAAAGATTACCTTATGCACTAAAATTAAAAGTATTACTTGGGGAATAGTTAGTTTATGAAAGGAATAATTAACCAACAAAATATACACATTAAAAACACCTATAAAAGGTCCATTAACTTAGCCATCTTTTAACGGAAATAATTCTAATATCTGTGAAAATTTTTAAATGCCATAAAGAATGAGTACATCAATACATCCAGCCTTTAAACTTTATCAAGGAAATATCAAAATGAGAAAGGCAAAACATGCTTAAAATTGGAGGTAACAGAAATATTTACCTTAGATATTTATCCAGTGTACAAAGTGAAATATAAATTAATTGACTCCCTTCTTCCAATGTTTTGTGCACATTCTGGAAAATATATAATATTTGCTGTCTCTTTTGTGTTCTTTCTGTCTCTGTGTATTCACCCCCACGCATTCTGTAAAATACATACAATGGCAATGAAGCCGAGATCATGAGATAAGCTGGTTTTAAAATAGCATCACCCACTTGTTAATAGAAATGGTATCTTATATAAGGATTTACAGGAAACTGAAACTTGAATTGCCGGGACACTTATAAAATATAATACTCCAAATGGCTCTCCATATATGGAAACATAACAGGAAAATGTTCAATACATAGCTAGACTGTATACCTTAATGACTAATTCACTTACAGTTAATAGACACCGTAATTGACTCATTGGGGAGCATACAAACAAAGTTTCACTTTCATTTCACTTTATTCATAACGCAAATAATCGACATAAATTAAAATAACATTCTACGGGAGGGGGAAGCTATTAGAGAAAAGCATTTCATTGAAATCACAAAAATGTATCATTATTTCAGTTCCTCGGTGACCAGTAAGGGGATAACCTAGACCTATGACCCTTGATCAACAAGATAAAGCAGCATTGCGGGATAAATTATTTATTTTATTACAAGATTTCTACATTACTTTATATTTACAAATCATGACAGTTTAAGTCAATACTCAAAACTTTACAGTTAAGGTTTGAATTAATAAGGTCACCTTACCATGAGCCCAATTTTGAATGTTAAGGTAAAGTGATGACGTTAGGTTAACAAATTAGATAAATATTGAATTTGGAAGAAAATATAAAAGGGGGCATTATGGTAAGGTGACCTTATGAATTTAATATTTACTGACAGAACTTTTATAATTTAGTGGATATGAATTGAATTTTAAAAGTTTAAAAGACTTTTGCACCCAAATCCCAACAGAAAGTAGTGCTAGGAAGAAGCGAGCTTATCCCTAAACATATTGGCGACCTGCTCACCAGCATTAGCTGTGTCAGTGATATACCTCCACACGCAGTCCGAGGTCCAGGTGCCATGTCTTTGAATATTCTGTAAAGCCATATTGTTATTAAATGCAAATGTGGCACCCGAACGCCGGAAAGCGTGTGGAGTATAACCAGTGTTTTTCAACTGAAGTCTAGCTAATATAATGTCAAAATGCCTTCTGACTCGACTGTCAGTTAAGGGGACCCATTCTTGAGCCACTTTGATTTGAAACAAAGGCAAATTTGCACCTTTGGGTATTATTGATAATAAGTTATTTAAAGCGGATACCGGACACAAGGTGGAACCTGGAATTCTGGGTACAGTGATAAGCTTTACCTGGTCATTATTCTGCATGGTTTTAGACCATTTGACCAGAAGCACTGCCTTGCCCGGGCGAAATATAACATCACCTCTTGATAAATGCTTCAAAAGTGAAAACTGAGATACAGCATGGGGAACCAGATTAGATAAGCGTAAAAAGGAATAAAAACTGAGCAAATACAATGCTTTATAGATCTGACCCATAAAAGTGTAGTCACACTGACTAACAATTGATAACAATTGATCCCAACAATGGAATATCGATAACTTTCTTCAGATTTACTCTTATGGGTGTATGCATCTGAATAGCTTTTTGATAATATTTCAACCGAACGTCCGCAAACCCAGCAACATCTAGACCTAATATGAGCAACTTTGATTTTATAGCTGACAAATAGTTTGACATTTGAGAAGACCTAACACCATTAAATTGCAAACATTCGAGAAAGCAAAGTAACTGGATTGCAGTCACCTGTTGAACTTCCCAGGCCATAAAGACCACAAAGGCCAGGAAGGTCCTAAACATGGTGGTGTAGGCTCTCTTGGTGGAGGCAGCAAATGCAGTAGCAAGTCTAGATGTAGCCAGGGAAGCCAGATGATGTTCAACTGTGTTACAACCTAGAAGTACAAATTAAATAGACTCATCAACCTGTAACATTTCTGCAACCCAAAATACTGGATGCACTAATTCCTGCAATTTTTGAAAATTATTACTGGTCATGTGCCATCTGGACAACAGGTCTGCTACTGGATTAAGGCGACCTGCAATGTGGATAACTCTCATATCAATGTTAAATGCACTGAGCCACAAAAATATGTTCCTAACATACTTTGCCATAACAGGGTCTCTGGTCTTACCTGTTGTAAGAACCGAGACCACAGCTTGGTTGTCACATCTAATAAGGACTGAACATCCAGCCCATTGAATATGCCAAACCTTCAACACCACTAGAATATTAATAAGCTCAGTATAAGCTATATTTACATCTCTCCATTCACTAGGCAAAGGTAGGGTATACACTTGGTGATCGAAAATTGCACCCAAACCTGAAGGACAAGCATCCAGGTGAATGGACTTACTAGGAGGTTGTTTGAAAAATGACACTCCATTAAAGACAGGCAAGAAGGCATTAAACCATCTAAGATCCTTTTTGAAAGCTTCAGTAAGGCGTATTCGCTTACAATGTGGATTTTCTCTTAATAACATAAGCATCATATTTAAAAATATCTAGCATATTTAATGCATTTTGCCACATACAACAATAAGCCCAATAATGACTGCAACTTTTTTTTGGTACAGGTTTGCTTAGCAGACCATTCCACACAAATACTTTTAATTACTGACAATTTCTCAGCCGGTATAGATACGGAAAGGGCCACGGTATCCACAACGATACCCAGGCAAGTAACCTGAGTACTGGGGGGAACCAGCTTCTTTTCACTGACCGTTAGCCCCAATTCCTGCAATAATCCCTGCAATCTATTAAATGTAGCCTCAATTTTGGACGGAAGGGAGACACATAGAAAATTATCAATATAGTTCCAGATACCGTGGCCCTCCTGGCTCATAATGAAGCATACCGCGTCAGAAATTCTCTGAAAGATGGAAGACCTGTGCTTGAACCCAAAAGGTACCGATCGATCGATAAAGTAATCTTTCCAATGTAAACCCAGGAGATCTAAGCCCCAGGGTCAATAGGGACGTGTCTAAATGCTCTACTGATATCTACTTTGCAAATTTTGCAACCCCTACCCAAACGAAGGACATCTTGTGTTATATTATCTACTGAAGGGTAGGTGAGGACAAATTCCGTATCTAGGTACTTATCTGAAGGTACCCCCGCATTAACCGACTCACCCAAGGGCCAGCTTAGATCAATAAGAACCGTCCTATTTGCTGAATTAGGCTTATCCCGAGTCATAAAAGGACTAGTATGTAATTTATCGATAGGGGGGTGTTTGAAAAGGCCTAAAATCGCCGGATGCTGTAGCTCTTCTGCCAGATAAACCGCAACGTGATCCGGATATTCAGTGGCACTCTTGTGATTTATATCATGAGAAGTGATAACACTATCGCGATCAAAATCCAATGGAAATCCGAATTTTATTAGCAAAGGCAACTGCCAATCCCAATACTGTTGCAAATATTTTTCCCACACTTTAGGGTTTAGTTTTGATGGGACTGGAATCTGCAAGCCCTCATAATTATACCTGCCATCTTGCCTTAGCATTTTATGCAATTGCAATAAGTCGGTACACTCATTATTGTCACATTTATCAACCACCTGGCTTTTTAGCCCATAAATGGGTATGAAGCCAAACAGTGGTGCATTCTGGGCTATGCACAACGTATTATCAGGAGCTTGCCTTGCCACATTAAGTTTATCTTTCTTCATTGTAGATTGCAATTCCAGCGCATACTTATCTGCAATGATATTTGTCGCTTGATTAACAATAGTGACAGTATTTTCGTCACCATTGGCCTTTATTCGATCCTTACCCCCAGTGCCAAGCCTTCCTACCACTGGAGGAACACCCAATGACTGGTGCACGGCGGAATTTGCACTCTCTGAGTGATTTTTATAAGTCTCATCAACCACCCGCCCATTTTTTGCCGTATTGATCATATTCAAAGCAGGAAACCCACTTGTTACGGTATTTTTACTGCAGTTTACACTCCTCACACTATTACTGTAAATGGCAAGATTGCTGCATTTGGAAGGGTTTGTTAGCTTACCTCTGACACTTTTGCTTCCATCTTTCATAACACAATCTGCTAGTGAAACTCCTACTTGATTTTTACTGTTTTCACATGTACTGACAATATTTTGACATTGACTTTCCATACCATTTTCCATATCATCTGGGATTAACGGTTGGAACCGGTTCTTGTGTACAAACCTGTCAATTTGGTTATCACTACATATTAAACTCTGTTTACCTTTGCCTTTGACATGTTCACCAGCGTGGCCACCCATGTGTGACCCACCTTGATGCAAAGCAGGAGTACTACTGTCCTTGACTACTTGACTACTTTTACCATACTGTACAGCCTTTCTGCTACCTAACACCTTTGGCTGCCAACCTCCATTATCCGACCTTAACACAGAAAGACAGACATTAACATGGTTAACATTTCTTTTACCTTTGACTACTGCTGCAAAAAAAAGTGAAGTTTTTACTGTTTTGCATACAGATAACAATATAGCTACATACTGACTATCAAACAACTGTCTATCCACAAAACCAGTTCTATACACCAAACATTCAGAAAATTTTTCCTTCTCATTACCTAGTTTTTTGAGTTAAGCTTCTGAGTACATAAAATTTTTGATGTATACTGTTCAAATCCAAAGAGTGTGGCGCCAAAATTCAAAATAATAGAAGCTTTTATAGTAAAATGTAGTGAACCGTAACATCCCACAATGCAGCATTCCAAGCTGGTACCAGAACTGAAGCGTATGCTTCCCACGTAATCATACCCCCAAAAACAACGTCGTAGAGGCAGTTTACTCGTCAAAGCCATTTTCTATATGAAATCCACACCACTTATAGGGTTGACATTATAAATATGATCAATTACACAAAAATTTGTGATGTGTGATGCCCAGGTCACACAGTAGCAAGTTTTAATGGTGAATATCTGCGAATATAAAACTCTATGATGTTCTTGGGGGATTCCTCATCGTTTTCAGTCCTCTTCAATATTCACCACTGTCACCAGTATTCACTGTTTTTTAATTTCACGGTGACAGTTCACCACTATAGGTAACATTTTCTTGTATGTGGTAGCTCTGATATAGGGCATTTGCTGACGAGTTGTACTACCTTTTTGTTCTCAGTAAATTCACCGGAAATTCTTGATTCCTCACCTCGTTCTTTCTCCTTGCTAGAAGAGTCTTCAGTGATCTCATTGATTCTTGCCCTTCCATTAGTAATCTGTCGGGTAATTGGAGTAAAATCATCAGATATCTCCAACATTTCATTTGGTATTCACAATAAAATCTTGCTTTGTTGAGGTTGAATCTCAGGACACTCAAAAATGTTGAAGAACATCACAGAGCAATGAAGAACTTTTTATCACCTGACCACACTTGCCCACCTCTTTTTGGCGAATTCTGGTGAATTTGAAATCGTATGTATTCTTTAAGATCTGAGATGATTGTATCACCTCTCCAGTGTATACACTGGCATCAAGTAGTGGAAAACAGTTGCATGCTTCAAAACATTAATCACAACCCCTCTTATTTCTACATGAAATCTATAGGACTGGCAGTGTTGACGTCATAAAGTAAAAAAGTACACAAAAATCGCTGACATGTAATGTAGTGGAAAACAGATACCGGCTTCAAAGACATTGTTCACAACCCATCTAGTGATTGATTCTGATGTACTGTCATTCCCTGACCCCCATGTGACCTTGTGTCAAATAAATTTTTCATTCCAAGATGAAAAGTTCCCAATTCACAAGCCAACGACACTGTAAACCAATCTCATCAGTAAAGTAACCACTAAGGCATCAGTGACCCTGGGTGTCACAATGACTCCAATGGCCAAGGTCATACCAAAGGTCACAGGCGTCAAATCTGGACAAGGCCAGAAAGGATATATACTGATAAAGGCCATAAAAGTCAATGGTGAAAGGCCATAATATGGGCCCACTCTGTAAAACCAGCTATCCAGAAGAAGCAAATAATGGCCGATCCTGCAGAGGCAGCACATGAAGCAATGTTAAATAAAGCAATACCCCAGGTCAACTCGACCTGGCTCCCACATTGGTTGATAATGTACAATAGGAATACCCAATGGGTTTTCATATTTATTTTACAATAATTTAACACACATTCTAACATCATCTAAAATATTCTTGTAAAAGCATTCAATAGTAAATTGATAGTGACTAGTGGAATAGTAAGAGTCCATCATGATAAGTAAATATCACTCACTACAAAAGTCCATTATAGTGAATAGCATGTGAATAATGTAATTCATGTGTATAACATTGCAATTGCAAAGGCACCATTAATGTACCCATGCAATTGCTAAATATATGTGTGCTCCTTAAGGAGAGACCATCAGGAGTACCCCCTCCCAAAAAACAAGTGATTACAATTTAACCCTATAATTTAGATCTATAACCAAAGGATTTGATCTAAAGACACAATTCCCCCAAACACCCATCATAACAGTAGGTGCTGTCTAAAAGTTGACAGTAAACCAGATGAAGTAGGGGAATGTACATGTATATAACATCAGACAGTATCTGACATCCATGTCTCCTGAGATTTTATGGCTTCCATATAACCCCATGGTTATATGCCCAAGAGGCACCAGACCTCTTAAATGTGTGAAATGTATAGCCATCATTTTGCAGGCCAAGGAGCGCAAGCACCCTCTTTAGATGCTTTCTAACCATGCTATCTGTTAATGGTAATACTGAATCATGAGTATGAGTGGCAAAAAGTGGATCATTAACAGATCCAGGGACAAGTGCAATCATTGCTTGAAGTGCTGTGACTGGACAAAAAGTTGATCCAGGGAGAAACCTGTCCCTGAATTGAATGACCTTAGACCATTTAATCAAGATAATGGCTTCTGTAGATGAGAAGATGACATCCCCTCTAGGTAAATGTCTAGTATGATCATACTGAGCTCTACTATGAGGAATAATGTTTGACAATCTCATAAATGAGCCAACAAACAAAGAGTAGTAAAAACATGAGGATGCTCTAGATGATTACAAACCTGCACAATCTGAGAAAGAATGTGGTCGGTGAAAATGGGAGTGTTTTTGAAGAGTAACTTAAGTGCTTTGATATAGTACTGAATCTTGTGATCTTTAAAGACAGCAGTAGGCAAGTCATACAGTATAAACAAAGCTGTAAGAGCGGCCATATAATTACTGATACTGGCAACTTTAAAATTCTGGGAATGGAGATATTCCATGAAAGTTAATATTATTGAAATATCTACCTGTTGCAGTGACAGCACAGCCCCTACCAGGAAGCCAAGAAAATCATGAAACATCCTGGAATAACATCTTTGAGAACCTGGTCTGAAGGCTTCAAACACAAACGGGCAAACTCTCTGGTGGTCAGCGGAGCTGTCACTGGAAGAGGACAATTATATACAACTATATACAACTATATATCACAATTTAAACATGTCAAATCAATATGTGTGGGTATCCAATGAGGATGAGTTATATCTTGGTTAAGTTTAAGACAAGATTCTTCATCAAATTTAAATCTGGATAACAAATCTGCCACTGTGTTTTCTCTACGAGGAATATTCCTAGCACATGTAGCTAATACCTTGTCTTTGGCCTTGCCAGAAGCAGGAACTTTGACCACTGCCATATTATCACATTGTATTTGAACCTTGCAATAAGCCCATATCTTGAGAGCCACCAGAACATTTAACATCTCCAGATGTACTATTGTATAATTATTGAAATCTTTAGGAAGGGGTAGGGCATAATATTGCCGACCATAAACACCCCCAAACCGACCATAAACATCCTAGCTGGTTCTACACACTTACATATATACAACAGTGACCACAGAAAAGACTGAAGTTGTCTTTTTGAACAAAACCATTTGGTATGCCATTCATGACAAGATTGTATTATTTCTTGTAACTTATCTGGGGCTATAGCATACAACTGATGTAGATGGTTCAACTAGTTTATTAGGATTAATCTCCAAACCTAACTGGTGCAATAGATCAGATAAGAATACAAATGACTTATAAATGTTAGATGGTAAGCCACAGTACAATAAATCATCTACATAGTTGTGTAAGTCAGGAAAACCATTCTTATTCATGTTTAATCGAATGCTATTTGTCACTTTTTCAAAGAACCCAAATGGGACCAATTGATCAATGTAGTAATCCCCCATTTTAAGTTGTCGAAAAGCATGACTAATATCTATTTTGTAGATAAGGGAACCAGGGCCTAACTGGAGAATTTTATTAACAATCAAGTCCGGGATTCACAAAGATTCTTAAGTAAGAATTCTTACTTAAGTACAACATCTGTGGTTATATTTAAGTAAGAAATCTTACTTAAGAATCTTTGTGAATCCCGGCCCTTGTCAACAGAGGGGTAAGTCGATGCAAACATGCTAATTAGATATATATCTTTTTGAACCCCAGCATTCACAGAAGCCCTACAAGACCAACTAAGATCAAAAATAGTACGACACCATTGAGAATCAGGCTTGTCTCTGGTCATAACATGTAAGTAAATAGGTTTACTTTTAAATGGGCCTAAAATGGCACTATGGTGAAGTTCCTCCTGCAAATAATGCTCTACATCAACTTGTTTACTGTGTATAATTCTAGAATTATGACACCTAGAATGGCCCACAGAAGAAATAGCCATATCCTGGGCAGGGCCTCTGTAGTCAGAGACCATACCCAGGCCTACTCGTTTTTTGAATTTTTCTGTTTACATTCAACAACACTGTGAGCACTGGATTTGCCCTCATGAGCAAAGCAAGTACTACAAATGTGTTTATAATAAACACCTCTAGTCTCATGATGCTTTTGATGAGAACAAGACCCGTCATTGTAATAAAACAGGGGATGCCTTTATTGAGCTTGGATTGACCTTGAGATTGACCTTACATTTTTTATTTTTATGGAATGAAGCAGATGGTAGATATCCAGCGGTATGTCTATGGGCATTGGAACGCCTAACTCTATTTTGTCAGTTTCTGAAAAAAATGGATATCATCCTGCTCCATTCGACATAACAAAACAGTGTGGCTGGCCTTAGCTGATTGCCAAGAAAAATCATTAGGGTCATCTAACAACAAATAATCAAGTATACAATTTTTTGACTCATCACATTTCTCTTCGCTCAGCCACCCATTGTGTTATGTTGAGGGGAGCTAGACGAATCGGCCCTTTGCCAATTCGGCCCCCGGCAAATCAGCCCCCTAAAAAAGTCGGCCCTGGGCAAATCGGCCCCCAATTGAAAACTTTTTAAATTAGAATGTATTTATAGATCTGCATAAAGCATTTGACTGGGTTTATAAAGATATTTGAAGAGATACACAAGGGGACCTTTTCAACACAAACTACATGACTTATATAAAATTGTGTTATAATCTGGTCCATGTTAATGATGACTTAATGGAGATATTCTGTATAATTATGTAATGGTAAGAATGTTGGCTATAATTATGTATAAGTGTTAGAACTTTGATAACAATCAGAGAAACGAGTATAATATTTATTTCTTTGTAGTAAACACTCGAAGAAACACTAAGCTGAAAACAAGAAAACTTTCATTAATAAAAGTTCTTTTTCTCTAGTTATCAGAATTCTCTCTAGTTATCAGAATGATATCATTCTCCTTACGACTTCCAAAGCTGAATGATAATTGGAGAAATAAGAAGCTTTTTTATAGAGGAAATGCATCATTTAATGGCAATCAGGCTCATTTTGAAATAATGGGTGGATAAATATGCATGACAATGTCATGACAATAATGTCAATTTATTTATGTGCTGTTTGACAAAGTGTAATTAACACATATGAAAGGTGTCAAGCTACTGTAATCAATCCCTTGTAACCTATGTGCAACAAAATATCTTTATGTTAGAATTATTAAAATTGCAATTATACTGCCTGTACAGGCTCTATTAATGGGATTATAACTTTAGTGATCTTTGGTATTTGTTTAGTATGGGGATTACTAGTTATAGTGTTAAACAAACAGTCTTAGACATTTAAAGATGATTTTTCCTTTTGATGTCCATGCAGAGGATAATATCACTTATCCCCTTGTGGGCATTTATCCCTTTGAATTACAGGATAAATGAAGAAACAAATGTAATACAAATAATTACAATTACGAACCCATAATTATTACTATTGTAAAATGATTTTATAATTTAAAATGTTAGAATTTAAATCTATGATAAGGACAGACTATGTTGAATAGATACATAAAACTCATATATTATTATTATTATAATTTTTTATCATTTAAAATTTTAGAATTTAAATCTATGAGAATGTTAGAGTATTGATTTGACCATGTATAATATTACAAGGGGCTGATATGACCATAAATTATTTTGTAGGGGGCCGATTTGACCAGGTATTTTAATTTTAGGGGTCGATTTGACGGGGGCCGATTTGGCAAAGGGCCGATTTGTCTATGATTCATGTTGAGTTGCTTATAAGCAATGCGATCTTTTGTATTTCCTACCAACACATATTCATGAGGCCACTTGACGCGTTGTTTGACATACATGTCGACATCCCCCCTCTGAGACTTAATTTTCTACTCAGTACCTTTTTGTCTAGACCAGATAGCTGTCTGCTGCGCTCCTCGGCCTGCTGTTGGATAAACTAGCCATGTCTAATAGAATTCAGATCCGGCATTTTAGCATCCAAATGTTTTACTGAATTATCAGCAGAAACTTTGAGATTTGAATCAGCAGTTTTCATGGACTGTTTTCCTCCCATAGGGGCTGCATGTAGCTTACTGACTGATGTAGAAGTAGAATCAGACACAGGGGAATTTTCAATGGCATCTAAACACTTACTTATTACGTCCAGCTGAGAAACATTTCTGTCATTAATAAAAGTCTGATCTGACATATCAGACCTCTGTTTTGACTGATGTACCATCTCAGATGATTTAACTTTGAATCTTTTGACTTTTATCTGTGAATCAGAATGATCAGAACCATCAATACTCTTTTGAAAAACCGTACCCCAGTCTGTACTGAAAGTATCAGTGTCACTACTTTCAGACTAGAAAGTACTTGACCTGCAGAGGGCTGTGACGAAAATTCGTCCAAAAAAGTACTGTCATCTTTAACTTGTAATTCAATAGGTATCTCAACCGAATTCAGTAAATTGTAAGAGATACATGCCTGCTTCTGCCTACGTCTTGTTGCCATGCTGACCTCTTGCTGTGGGTAGGAGTGAATTTACACTAAAATTACTATACTAATTTACTAAATTACTAAAATTATTATTATTTTTACTACAAAAACATAAAAACTTCTAAAGCAAACATTTTAAGTTATTTTCCATGTCCTGACCATGCGACTGCCAGTTCAAATCTGATGAACCCTCAATGTAAAACAGGGAGGACCAACTTGTATCCAATCAAAAGTAGCCATGCGTCACAAGTACCCCCCTGGTGAATTGCAGTGAAAATAAAATTCCTTGGAGTCCTGGAATGACTAGAGCTGACACCTAAATGTCAACCTTCCACACCCGCTATAACATGGCTTAACCTTGGCACAAAGTCCTCAGTGGTGCTTACTCTAAGCTTATTTAAATGGATTTCTTTAGATTAGTGTTTTCGTTAACAGAAGTGCAGGCTATAAATGTACCCCATTAACATAAAATAACATTAATTAAACTTTTCAGTGCATTTTAAGGTGCCATAATATAATTTCTACTACAAATCAGTGTCCTAACTTTGCAGAAATCTAGGAATCTGCATATAGAAATTCACTAAATCTAGTCCAACATCACTTTGGCTATCTTGCTCTAAATGTTTTAGTACACACCACGGAGGCGTTTTTTTTGGAAATCTCACTTACGACAATAGTGATTTTTATAGACATTCAAGCACATTTTACAGAAGTTATTATCTTATATATTTCTTTATATGTATTTCCTTTAGTTTGATCATGTTTTTTTTAAATTTTTATTCCTCAGGCAAGTTTCCAAACATGATTCTGACAAAATAATTAAAACCTCACCAACAAAATCCTGCCTGTAGGATCCTTGGCTGATATTTCTTATCAAGGAATGTATTGATATACTGTTACCATCGCTTGTAAAGTTGGTCAACTGCTCACTCATGACAGGATGCGTCCCTGATGCTTTCAAAACTGCTGTGGTCACTCCTCTTATTAAAAATGCAGATAACCTGGCCTTAGCTTCATATCAAAACTGGTTGAACGTGTGGTTACTAAGCAGCTTTAGAACATATTTATGTCCATAACTTAGACAACCCATACCAGTCGGCATATAAAACTGGTCAGTCAACAGAGACAGCTCTTCTTTCCATAAAAAATGAAGTTCACTTATCTTTGTCAAGAGGTGAACCCACTGCCTCAGTATTGCTTGGCTTGTCTGCCGCTTTCAACACCATTGATCATTTCACTCTTCTCAGTTGCCTCCATATTTGGTTTGGCGTCCAAAGGCCCTGTTCTGAAATTGTTTACTTCTTACCTACTACATAGTAGCAGTATCTATTTTGTCAGATGTCTGTAATCTCCTATTTGGTGCCCTCCAAGATTCTGTCCTGGGCCCTTTGTTGTTCTCATTGTACACGACCCCCTCAGTTTGAATATACATAAACATAAAGGAAAAAAAGTTTCCTTTTATGCAGATGACAGCCAAATTTATGTGTGTTTATCCCAGAAGAATGCATCTGCTGTTTTTGAATAGTTGAACAGATGTCTAGATGATGTTAAAGAGTGGATGTCAAACAGTAAGCTCAAATTGAATCCTGACAAGACTGAATTTATCATCTTTGCTTTGAAGAGACAGAGGGACAAGTTGAAAGCATGTTTTCCAATTGATATCTTGGGGAGTCCACTCTGCCCTGTTAACTCAGTGAAGAATTTTGGGTGTGTGGTTGGATTCAGATTTTTCCTTGTCCAAGTTCAGAATGTCTGCAAAAGTTGTTTTGTAAAATTCCGTGATTTCAGACATGTCAGGCAGTTTCCTACTCATGATGCTTCTGTACTTGTGGCTAATGATCTTATCAGTAGTCGCTTGGGTTACTGCAACTCACTTTTTAGGAGCCTCTCAAAGTTCAATCTATATAAATTTCAGTGCATCCAAAATTTATGCAGCCAAAATTCTATCAAACACCAGTAGATACACCAGTATAACTGTGTTAAAAATTGCACTGGCTTCCAGTTGAACAGCGCAAGGTGTTTAAGACAGCCACACTTGTTTACAAGTTTCTTCACACAGGTTTTCGTAGGTATTTTGCTCCATATCTTTCTTCCTACAGCAGTTCTTACAGAACCAGGCTCAGTCAAAGTGGTGGTGATTTCCTTGTCATTCCAAAGTTCTACCGTTCTGTCCATAAATCTCTCAAACAGTTTGGTAATAGCTTTACTTTTGATGCTCCCACTATTTGGGATGCTCTTGCAGAGATTCATGCCTCTCCCTCCATAGTCTCTTTCAGAAAGCAGCTTAAAACCTACCTGTACACCAAAGCATACCCACTTTTGTCTGGATCATCCTCTGACATTCTCTGTGGTACTTCACCCCTCTTCTGTCTTGGGATACTGAAATTGACTGACTGCTTTTGTTGATTGTGTTACACCTTAGATTAATATTTGTATGGGGAGATTAAGCGCTATAAAAGTCCAATTAGAATTAGAACTCAGTGTGTGGAAGTGCATTAGGTTTAGCTGTAATCATCTGTCAATAAATATTATGTGTTCCATTTTTTTGTTCCATTCTCAGGTGTGTGCCAAGTTATGACAGGAAACAGTTACCTCACTGTCAAACATTCTTTAGGTAGCTCATCTGCCAATGTAGCCTAGCAGGTCACACACTTTCCTAGGGATACAGGAAAAACAGGTGCAGGAAAATACATAGTGACTTGGATAACCTCCCAACAGAAGTCCTCTGCCATTTGGTACTAACCCCAATGGCAGGTTAAAGAACCCAGGAACATTGATAACTGGTAATTCCTGAGCCTGTGTCTTCCAGTTAGGAGAATGTCAACTACTGTAGAGCTTGAACTATACTCATGTAGTTAGAATGGATAAATAGTGCATTGAGTCCTGTAGTATAAGGAGATATTGCACTCAGTATAATTATACAAATCAATAATATATTAAAAGAGTTAGTAGAGAGATTAAGGAAAGCAAGACAAACTAGATAGCCAGGATTCTTCCATGAAAAACATTGGGCACTGCTCAACAACGACCAACTTTCCCACTTGAGGTTGGGGTGGGGGTACCAATGCACACATGGTTTGATATGTGGGGAGAAAGTGTCTTGGCAATTGCACCATAGTGCCCCATCTTCTCTTAAGCAAAAGGATGTTTGGTGGTAAACAATTGAGAATGTAGGATATAAAGCTGTTACTGCCCAGTACTACTTGTAGAAGTTTAATTCTCTAAATACCCTCAAAATGTAGTCAACTGTAATATTTTCTTTTCACTTGTTGAAGGTCAGAAGCTTTTATTTAGTGCTTTATGTTATGCCAAATACCTCATTGGTTATATTGTACATACAGTTGGTCAAGGTTCTGTACTGTATACTGCCAACCAATGGCAAGCAACTACCAGCTCTTCCAAATGAGGTCAGGCCAGGATTCAAACTCTGATGTCAGAGGTGGGAAGTGAGTGTGATACCACTACACCAACTTGGTCCCCAATAGTGTTTAACCATAAGTGATGCTGCAAATAATGATATTAAATATATTCATTGGGCATCAATGATCACACATCCAATTTTGGTCACTATAAATTTAGGTTATATAACTAAAATGCAAAATTAAGTACATTACAAAATTAATAATTAATAAATAGTTCACATCATTTATGTTTGAGTCACAAGCTACATTTTATGTGGTCAGGACAAGTCACATGTGCAATATTCCAGTTTCCATGTCTGTTCATAACATTGTTTTATTTTTTTAAAAATTTTTCTTCATCCCGCTTTATTTACCATTTTTAGGTGCAGTAACTGAAGTAGTCCCTGGCTGGTTGAGGGTAGACCATCAAAGGGTTTCCAGTATTACCGAAAAAGTTTCTACTACAAACCATTAGAACATTAACATATTTGTTTTTTCCAAATTTTTAAAAATAGAATAACAAATCTTCAATTATACTGGTATAGTACTATAGCTATAAACTGATATTGTAGCCCCATTGTTACATGTTCTAATAATATAATTTTGTTAATTTTTATCTATTGATTGAACACATGTTTGTTGAATTATCTAGCTATGATGTAAACTCAAAATCATGCTTTTAAAGTTCATGTAGCATGATCAACATGACTAGACAAAATAGCAAAACACCTAAACAAGATATTTTGAAGTTTCCATAATTATCCATGTTATCAGAAAGCAATGATGATACTAAATTATAAAAATGATACTAAATTATATAAGAGCTAAAACTCTATATAATTTTACATGTATATCAAGCCAGGTTAAAAACATTATTGTAGCTTACATTTGTTTTTGTATTATTCATAAAACCAACTAGAGTATCTTGTGGCAAAAAACTAATAGCATGTTCATGGTGATTGCAGATGCTAGTATTGAACATCATTAATCACAGGAGAACCCAGATTTTAAAATTTGCTTCAGCTCTTATGATTAGTGGGACAGTGGTATTAAGCTTCTCTTACATCACATCGTATTTGTATACACATGTCAGTGTGCTACGAATATCGTAGAAAAATACGAATGTAGCCTGCTAGTGGGGTAGTAGAGATTTACACATATCAACAAGGTGAATTGTTCCAATAGGAGCGTCAATGCTTGAATATCTAAGAACAGACCGCGACTAGCTACAGGCTGCACAGTGGGTTTATATACATGCAAGGTACATGTGAGTGTATGATACGACCCAAGCCTCTCGTGAATTTGAGTTTTTAGCCATACTGCATTCACACGGAGAATAATGTGCATGCCAATATTCATTGTGGGGTCTCTGCGTACAGAAGCTCTGGACTGCCAAACGTTTTTTATTTCACTAACTTGAACATACGAGTTAATAACTGGAATATATGAGTTAGTAACTTAAATATTCAAGTTAGTTAACTTGAATATACCAGTTAGCTAACTTGACCATACAAGTTCACTAACTTGAATATACCTGTTATCTAACTTGAATATAAAACTTAGGTAACTGGAATATATCAGTTAGCTAACTTGAATATACCAGTTACTAACTGGAATATACGACTTACTAACTTGAATATTCCAGTTAACTAACTTGAATATATAAGTTAAATAACTTGAATATACAAGTTAGTAACTGGAATATATGAGTTAGCTAAGTGGAATATACGAGTTAATAACTGGAATATATGAGTTAGTAACTTGAATATTCATATTAGTTAATTTGAATATACCAGTTAGCTAACTTGACCATACAAGTTCACTAACTTGAATATACCAGTTAGCTAACTTGAATATACAACTTAGGTAACTGGAATATATCAGTTAGCTAACTTAAATATACCAGTTAATAACTGGAATATATGCGTTAGTAACTTGAATATTTAACAAACTGGAATATACGATTTTTTAACTTGAATATTCCAGTTAACTAACTTGAATTTATAAGTTAAATAACTTGAATATACAAGTTAGCTAGCTTGAATATACGAGTTAGTAACTGGAATATATGAGTTAGCTAAGTGGAATATACGAGTTAATAACTGGAATATATGAGTTAGTAAATTGAATATACAAGTTAGTTAACTTGAATATACCAGTTAGCTAACTTGAATATGCAAGATAACTTGAATATATGAGTTAGCTAACTTGAATATACCAGTTAGTTAACTGGAATATACCAGTTAGTTAACTGGAATATACAAGTTAGCTAACTGGAATATACAAGTTAATAACTGGAATATACCAGCTAGCTAACTAGAATATACCAGTTAGCTAACTGCAATATATGAGTTACCTAACTTGAAATATACGAGTTATTAAATGGAATATACCAGTTAGGTAACTGGAAAATACCATTTAGCTAACTTTAATATACAAGTTAGTAACTTAAATATACAAGTTAGCTAACTCTAATATACAAGTTAGTGACTGGTATATATGAGTTAGCTAACTCACATATTCAAGTTGGCTAACTCGTATATCCCAGTTAATTAACTGGTATATTCCAGTTACTAACTCGTATATTTCAGTTATTAACTCATATATTCCAGTTGCTAACTCATATATTCAAGCTAGCTAACTTGTATATTCAAGTTAGTTAACTGGTATATTCCAGTTAGTTAACTTGAATATTCAAGTTATTAACTCGTATATTCCAGTTATTAATTAGTATATTCCAGTTAGCTAACTCGTATATTCAAGTTACTAACTCATATATTCAAGTTAGTTAACTTGTATATTCAAGTTAGTTAACTACTATATTCAAGTTATCTAAAAGGAATATTCAAGTTACTAACTGGAATATACGACTTACTAACTTGAATATTCAAGTTACTAACTCATATATTCCAGTTACTAACTCGTATATTCAAGTTAGTTAACTTGTATATTCAAGTTAGTTAACTCGTATATTCAAGTTAGTTAACTTGAATATTCAAGTTAGTAAGTCGTATATTCCAGTTAGTAACTTGAATATTCAAGTTCGTAAGTCATATATTCCAGTTACTAACTGGTATATTCAAGTTAGCTAACAGGTTTATTCCAGTTACCTAAGTTGTATATTCAAACTAGCTAACTGGTTCATTCAAGTTAGTTAACTTGTACGTTAGACAAGTTATTAACTTGTATATTCCAGTTATTAACTAACTGGTTTATTCAAGTTAGTAAAATAAAAAAAGTTTGGCAGTCCAGAGCTTCCGTATCTGCGACCTTAATATTATGTTATGAAATTGCACGTGTAGTTTTAATGTTCCTTGCAACTGAGCAGGATTTTCTCTGTAACCAGGGTGTATGCACATGTACGATGTGACATACGAGAGGCTTTAGCTGTTGAAAGGGAGGTAGAACCTCAACCTTTTGACTTTATATTTCAATGGTGAAAGTGAAAAACGTATCTTATGACAAAAATAGAGATGATATTTAACCTTAGCTTACGAATTATGTAACTATCAAGTTAGGTTTATCTTACCTATAAAAGTTTGAGTTAACAGAAAGCTTCCCCCATTTTTTCTTCAAACTGAAAAATATGTTATGTGTAAAATTTTATCAAAGGTTACCTTATGTACTGAATTTGAAGGTAATGCTAAGAGAGTACTTGATTTGTGAAATGAATAATCAACCAACAAAAGATGCATGAAGTAAAATGTAAAAACAAGCAAGACTACAAGACTGCAATAACATAAAGTATTTACATGAGATATGTATGTTAATGTCTGTGAAAATGAGAGTCACATTGCTCAGATATGTAAATGCAACAGAGAACCTGTTGCATCAACATGTCCAGTCCTTAATCTTAATGACAGAAATATCAAACTGAGAAAGGTTTACAAGACTACAACACTGGCGGTAACATAAAGTATTTACAAGAGATAGAAGCGTGAATCAGTTTATGGGTCTAATTTTGGTGATTTTTTGACTTTGAACCTGAATAACACAAAGAGTATTTCATATATTTTCAATGTTAATACCTCAAATAATAGGTGTGTTATCCCTTTATTACTGTGTCAAATATTAAATCCCTAATATTCATACAAATTTAAAAAATATTACCTTTTCTGTCTCTAATTGACCAAAACCCTTGAATCAGTTTTTGGGTCTATTTTGAAAAAAAAGTAAACACTGAATGAAAACTTCAACTATATGAAGTGTACCATATGTGGCATATTATATGTGGTCAGTAATCAAATAATGAGCCTGTTTTACCAATTTCAGATGTGAAGTGGTATTTCTGCATGTTTATATTTCTAGAATATGAAGTGTTTTTGGGTGGAAGTAATGATCAGTTCATGGGTCTAATTTTGGTATCTTTTTTAGTTCAAACCTTAATAACACATCCAGTATTTCATTTGTTTTCATGGTGATAGCTCAAATGTTATCCCTTTACAATTGTACCAGATATCATTTTCTAAATATTTGTAGAAATACTAAACACATTGTCTTTTTTGTCTCTTATTGCTGAAAACCCTGTGATCAGTGTATGGGTCTACTTTGGAAAAAAATGTTACACTTGACTTATCACTTCAGAGATTTACAATAACTGTACTGTTACCTGTGGTTACTTAGCACTGACCAAATCATGATTTCAAATTGTCCAAATGCAGGTATTGTTTTCACCCATGGCATCCATCTTTGCTGACAAGTGAACGGATGGGTGGGCAGGTGGGCAGGGGTAAATATTTTGTCTGGAATGTATCTCAGAATCTGTTAGATGTTACCAAGGATGTTGATACTTGGTAGGGGTATAGGTTAGGGGTTAAAGATGTGCAATGCCATGCCTGTGACCTTAGTCTAACCTTTGACCTTGACTCTGTCAAAATGTTTTCTACAGTAATATTTCAAATATATTTCTCTCATGACAATGATATATAGATTGCTGCAACTGATTATTGCCACCGCCAAAGAGGTATCATTTTTATAATGGGGGCCACGGAGGTGCAGTGGTAACACACTCACCTCCCACCTCTGAGATCAGAGTTCGGATCCTGGCCTGACCTCAAGTAGGAAAGTGGGTTGCCCTTGGCCAGCAGTTTACAGTACAGAACCTTGACCAACTTTATGCACTGGTTTCCTCTTCCCTTCCAACTGCCCGTTGGAATAAATAGTTTTTATAACTGTCTGCTTGTCTCTTTGTCTGCTTGTGTGTTAGCAGGATATTGCAAATAATAGGAGTTGGATCTTCCTGAAAAGAAATCAGAAGATCTGTCCAACTAACATCCTGTTAAATTTTTAGAGTGATCTGGATAATCTTCTGGATACAAAAAATAACTTGGATTTATCTATTTACTTATTATTACATGCATTGGTAGAGGTATGCACTCTCCAAGTGCTCTGGTTATAGGTAATTCTACCTAATTCTGTTATTTCCATTGACAGCAATACTTCAATTAATAAATTTTAAAGCTTCACAACTTTCAGTTTACCTATTAATGATTTGATATTGCCTTGTTTTGATACTTTGCATACATTTTATAATTGAAGTAGAAATTCTACTTGAAGACACACCACTACACAAAATTCTTGGCCAAAATAGGCTCACAATTTGGTCAGTGTCCTTGTGTTACAGTCTATATATAGTGAACCTGAAACAGCTGGGGGTTCAGTCAAGTGTGACATTTTTTCTAAAATAGACCCAAAAACTGATTCAAGGGATTTGGTCAATTAGAGACAGAAAAAGCAATATTTTTAATATTTGTATAAATATTAGGGAATTAATATTGGGCACAGTAATAAAGGGATAAAACACCTATTATTTGAGGTATTAACATTGAAAATATATGAAATACTCTTTGTGTTGTTCAGATTCAAAGTCAAAAATTCACCAAAATTAGACCCATAAACTGATTTACGCTTCTATGTTAAATACGTAAGTTCTATAAATATACAGCAATTAACTTTCTTGTTTGCATATTGGTGCACACCCTGATATATAGATAATATATTCTGTGTGTTTTGTATTATGTTATATCTCTATGTATTCAACCCCACACATTTGTATAATACACTTAGGTCGAGGAACTCGAGACCATGAGACAACTTGGTTTTTTTAAATAGCATAAAAGAAATAGGGATTTTTATGTGGGAAGTGTCAATGCATGTTTTATAAGAAACTAAAACTCCAAATTGCTAGGACTATAATAAAATACTATGCAGGTGACATATTAATACAGGTAAACTCCAAGGAACTCTACAATACCAGAAAATATTGGAAAACAAGGCCCACACGGGCCGAGTTCTTCAATATTTTCTGGTATTGTAGAGTTCCGAGGAGTTTGTCTGTTGTAAATCCCATTTAACATTAAAATAACACCCCTCAAGAAAATAAAAGTCTGTCCCTAAACTTTATTTTCCTCATGTCCATAAGAGGTCATTATACTGAGTACTGTTCATTGAGTATTGGGGAGTTTTTTTGAGTATTGGAAACTTAGTGGTCATCAAATATTGGACAGTTGTAGAGAGCCATTTGCAGATTACATACAGAAAAAAGCATGTCAGTCATGGAT
Source organism: Sabellastarte sp. h YS-2021 (assembly GCA_964017235.1). Classification (NCBI taxonomy): domain Eukaryota; kingdom Metazoa; phylum Annelida; class Polychaeta; order Sabellida; family Sabellidae; genus Sabellastarte; species Sabellastarte sp. h YS-2021. The sequence continues at coordinate 22,010,643 of OZ024927.1, forward strand.
AGAGGCATTAGTGATAGTCTTTTTATCACACAAGAAAATTTTCTTTAAATAAGTCTTTGTCATAAGACACAAAGCCAGCTATTGATGCAGTTCTTTTCTTAGGAAACCTGGAAAGTTCCAATTTAATTGCTGAAACTGATCACAAATCTATACCAAACCTAGAACTGTAAGTGGATAATAAAAGTGGATATCAGTTTTTACCGATATTAGTGATGATAAGCACTGCCAGCTACTCAAAAATGGAACAAAATATTTTGAAAGTAATACTTTTATAGCAAAAAAACCCCTGGAAATGCCATAAGACTGGTTCTAGAGCCCAGTTAGTGAAGAAGGAACAGCAGGAAAGTTGTCACAAGGTAATTAAATTTTGTTATGTGAACATTTTTATTTCATACATTTTATTTTTGCATACATTTTATTTTTGTATAGATATTGATCCTTGTGGCAATATGGCTGGCAGGTCTGCCATATATTCTGTGGATGAACACTGATGACTCATTGTATCACATTAATCTTTGAGGTCCTCGGTGGCCTAGTGGTTAGCAAGTTTGGCATCTAATCATAGGCTGTCACCTCTGTGGGTTCGAGTCCCACAAGTGGCAATGCTGAGGACCTGTCCCAATATGACCCTGGCTGTTGAACGGGACGTTAAACCCCAACTTTGACTTTCACATTAATCTTTGTATCACCCAAGACCATTTAGAGTTTTGACCATATGGCATAAATAACTTTATGTAAAATATTGTCATATTCAGGTGCAAAATATTTTACATGTTGACTATAGAGCATGGAATAGTTTATGAACCTCTTAAATTGCATTTTAATATAATATCATTATATTATATAAATAAAGTAAATTTACAGTGAAACATTTAAATATGAATGCATATTGTAAAATATTTTAGATATGCTGACTATACACAGAAGAAAATTTAATAGGGTGAAATCTCTGTTTGATGACTGGTTGGCCAATTACACCGGAAAAGCTCTTGGCAACCCTGGTTTGATTATAAGTCCCATTCTGGTAAAACTTGAGGATATGACTGTGGATGAAGTGAACTACAGTATTTGTCATTTTATAACAGATTCGTAAAAAAGTAAGTATTTTTTCACTCTATTTTCATAGAATTTGTTATGAAATATTGAGAAATTGTCACTGTAGATGCTTTAAATCTGTTGTAAGCTTTAAAACAATATGCTATTTATTAAAATCAAGCAAGAAATGACAATTTTATTAATATTTTAAGCACTTGTTTACCGCGAGACGTTTGTTTACATTTGTACACAAAAAGACGATGTACACAGAATTCAACAGCATTGCTTTATTTACCGTTCTATATTCGCTGTTCAAGCATTGCGCAAAAGACGTGTCTAAGGTCACTGCGCAGCGTACCATTTTAGAATTAAGAATATTTGTAGCAAAGGAAATAATGCACAAATCACTACCCTCAAGCAACAGTGCCTACATGTTTGTTTGATGCAGACACTTAATCACAGAGGTCACTGGTCATAGATCTTTGGCTGTTCATAATTATAAATGTGTCAGTGATACAAAACGTGAAAAGGTGAATGATATCATTCAAGGAACATCTTCAGATATCACTAGGAGTGTGGTAGCTGTCACAACTACACCTTCCTGTATTGTAAGCAGTGATGGCAAAGTGTAATTTACAATAAATCTAAACTATAATTAAGCACATCTTAATGTTAGTATTGTATGGGGAGTACCAGCTATAGCTTTGAGTTTAAGTATTTTGTGTTATGTGTGAGCTTTGTTTGCTGAGTCTGACATTTAGAGGTCATTTTACTTTTTCTTGACATTTTTGGTGTACTTATTTTGTTGCAACTGTAGTTTCTAAGTAAGTCCAAGTGGTAAAAAATATTTTTATAAACATAAAGATTTGTTTTAGCTGTATGTTAGCAACCAGTACTTTTGATAACAATGTCAATTAAATGAAGTCTAAATATAAATATTTTACTTAAATGCTGCTAACAAGAATTGGATAATTAACTCTCCAATACCCATCAGGTATTGGAGAGTTGAATCTCCAATACTTATTAGTATTGGATAGTTTTTCTATTGTGATTACCATGAACTGGGATTTACCATGTTATAATGCATGTGACTATATATGGAAACATAACAAGAAAATGTTTGATACATACCCCGAGACGACAGTATGCTGTATGATTTGCCGAGAGTTAATAGACACGTACTATTGGAGACCATACGAACACTGTTTCTCTGAAATAATAACACAAGATAAATCTGTATGATATAATTTGGCACAACTGGGGCATAAAATACGTGTTTGCGTTTTGCTTTAAGTGTTATGGGGATTTTTAAAGTTTAAATATGCCTTGACACTAGCCGAGACAAAAAGAGAATCCTACCCACATAACATATTTTTAAATTAATTTCTTAGAATGTCTTGGAAAGGGCGATGATATAACTTCTACTCTAAATTAACTAGGCACATATTTCGAAATATGCACCTTATATGCTATGCAGAAGTGCAGGAGTATAATAAGCAGGAAAACCAACTGTCAACAAATATCCTGTGTTCCAGTTTGTGCCAAGTTATGGTGGGAAGTATTAATCTTGCTTTCAACGCATTCTATAGGTCGTAATTGGGTGATTGACAAAACATGACAAATCATATGTGGTTAAAAACGACTTGGTAACGAAATTAATAACATTAACTGGCCAGAGGTTGATGTACAAACTTTTAGAAATTTCTTGAAGCACAGTAACTTTTTAGAGTTTCAGTTTAAAAATATACACAATAAAATTTCATGTGAAGTGAAATTATGCAACTGGAAAAACAAATTTGTTGGATTATGCTTTTATTGTGGTGAAGCAGAAAATATAAGCCATCTACTTTATGAGTGTTGTAGAATTAAAATATTTGGTGTGTAGTCAGAAATTATATAAAAACTAATATATTGTTAAAACATATTATCCTTGGTTTTCAATTTAGCATCAAAAACTATGTTTTGTAAAATAAGATGATTAATATTGTGATAATATCTTATGCTATTTATGATGTATGATGCAAATGCAACACAAACAATATAAATTAGAAAAGTATTGATGACAAAGTGATATTAAGCAACAATTATCTTTTTATCTAGAAATATTTAAAAACACTTTTGGAAATCCAAGAAAGGGACACTTAAAATGGCTAGGAGATTGTATCATCTAACACCTGATTTGATTATAAATTTACTCACTACTATATATAATATACGGGGCCCAGGAAGGGACATACAACTGTTTTCTTGGCATTTTTAATCTCATTCCCACGAGATAAGAAGTTGTGGTCACAAGCTAGCAACTCATTAACACAAGTTAATAACTCATTACCACAAGTTGACAACTTATTACCACAAGTTAGAAAGTCGTTCCAACAAGTTAGCAAGTTGTTCACACAAGATAACAAGTCGTTCCCACAAGTTAGAAAGTCGTTCCCACAAGATAGCAAGTCATTCCCACAAGTTAGAAAGTCGTTCCCACAAGTTAGAAAGTCATTCCCACAAGATAGCAAGTCGTTCCCACAAGTTAGAAAGTTGCTCCCATAAGTTAGAAAGTCATTGCCACAAGATACCAAGTTGTTCCCACAAGTTAGAAAGTCGTTCTCACAAGATAGCAAGTCATTCCCACAAGTAAAAAAGTCATTCTTACAAGTTAGAAAGTCGTTCTCACAAGTTGTGGTTATGAGTTAGCAACTCATTAACTCAAGTTAACAACCCATTACCACAAGTTGACAACTCATTACCACAAGTTAGAAAGTCGTTCCCACAAGGCAGCAAGTCATTTCCCACAAGTTAGAAAGTCGTTCCCACAAGTTCGCAAGTCGTTCTCACAAGTTGGCAAGTCATTTTCAAAAGTTAGCAAGTCGTTCTCACAAGATATTTTAGTATGTTACATTGGACTGGGTGCTTTTTGGCACACACTATACCTTGCAGTATCTCCACTGGATTATGATACAAGTTATGTACCTGGATGCAGCAAAACTTGTGTTTGCTGTGCTGCAAATTGCATAGACTTTTCATACAGTAAATATCACAGTCTTATCATTCTCAACCCCTTCTTCATACCCATTACCTTGGTTCCCCCTTAGGTGCCACATATAGACACTGCAACACAATTAGTATTAAACCTCTAAAAGACAGTATTGCAGTATACCTGTAACAATAAGTAGATGGCCTCTGAATCTCACTAATTAGGTAACTGAGAAGAATAACCATTAAAATTGATAAAATAATAACCATAATGGTATGAAAGTTTGACATGTAAAGTAACAGGAACATGTGAGCTCTGGAGGCCTACAGGGATATGTAAACTTGAATGGTATGTTAGTAGATGGGTGACCTCTGTATAAGTTAGGTATCATAGACAAAAAATTGCCTCTACATTAGCATCAAAGCATGACTCAGTAAAACTTGTGGGAATGACTTCATATCTTGTGGTAATGACTTGCTATCTTGTGGTAACGACTTGCTAACTTGTGAGAACGAGTTAGTATCTTGTAGTAATGACTTTGCTAACTTGTGGGAACGATCAATCCCCGACCCACCATGGAAAAAGAGAAACAAAAATCGGGCCATTGCTGTCTGAGGAAATCTGTTATTAGTCTCAACAGACTTGAGGTGGTTTCAGACCAGTCCAAGACCCAGTCAGTATTTCCCCTACAGGATTGGTGTTGAACCCTATCACAAATAGGGTTTAATTGGCTCTTAGTCAGGGAACAATCATTACTTGTCTGGGGACGTCTGAGGCTTCCAGGTTATATTTTCCCACCCATTTTCAGGTTTTCTTGCACAGATTCCCAAGGATTAAGGGTCACAGAACCAATCAGGGATTAATCCTTTAGTGGAACAGGGGCATTCTTGGTTCAAAGCTAAACAATCAGACTTATTGCTTCAAATTGTTACCTCTTCCAAGGTGGTTACGAAATTGACAACGTGCATTTGTCTGTCTGCTTGTCTGTTCATTGGTTTGCAAAATAACTGAAACAATTAATTACGGATTTTGATGAAATTTTCAGCAAATCTCCACAATGGCATGAGGAATAAAAGTTAAAAAATTTAGGTGTTTAAGATAATTATCTAAATTCAGGAAGGATAACATAACAGGGAAGGGTCACATGAAAGTTTTTGCTCTTTACTTTTCTCCTCAAGAGGCAGTACAAATAGTGACTGAAATATAAGCTTATTAACCCTGATTGTCGCTTGGGTCATTTAGGCGATCTGGGTGTCAGTCCTCCACCTGGGGTCAGAAGTTTATTGGTATCTGAATGCTGTCAGGTAGCAGGTAACCAGCTTACTCAGTCTTAAAAAGGTACAGGTGACCAGTCAGCCTTTTTGACTTACATAACTATTGCATCACTTTATGGGGTTCTTCCCCTCTTTGCCTGGTCACCCCAGTAACTAACGAACAACTTGATTTCATTGGCTTAGCCTCTCAGTAGTGGGTTGACTGCTAGGATTTAGGTCACTTTAAACTTGATTGTTAAACCAGCAACATGAAAACTTTGGAAGCTCTGAATTTTCCATTTGTTTTTGTTTTATGACTTTAATTGATTTTTAGGGTTTTAAAGTGTATGATATGTATATAATGGACAGTCATTTAGTCAGTAATTTTTAAACGTGTGGTAGCCTTTGCAAATGGAGAGCATTTTATTCATGGATTGTACTGATATGAACTATATGAACTTGATGCCATCATGACCATTGAGATAGTGTAGTCTGCTTATCAACCACAGGCTTGTTCAATGGACTAGAAAGTGGCGGTCTTCCCTTTAGTTTTATGGACATGCCTTTATTGCTTATATTGGTCGGTTTCGGAAGTCTGTTTTTGACCTGTAAAGTACAGAATCTCAAGCCCTGTTGGGATACTTTATTGTGTCGTTTCAGAAAGGAACATTGACTTTTTTAAATCAATACAAATATGCCTGATAATAAACAAACATGCAAAACAGGCAAGCAGAAACATTATCCGCCTACGGGCAAGAAGTGCCAGTATAAGAAAGCTAAAGTACTAGCTGGGAAAAAATGAACTTTTACGAGATACTGCCGTATCCAGTACGTGGTTCTGGTAGGGCGCAGATGGGACCAAAGTATGCATACAGACAGCAGTTACAACTACAGATATTGGAGCAGCTGTGGAGGGTTTCTGAGAGGCTTGACAATGTAGAAGACAAGATCGCAGGAGTGACACACAGGCTACCCCCATGGCAAAGCTAAGTAGAGACAATTCATTAGAAAGTGTCAAAGTCAGTAGAAAATATAATAATGTTAGTTGTATCACAAGTGATTCGTCCTAGGATCTCGTCAGTTACAAAGAAAGGTAGCCAAGTGCATCAGAGAACTCGAACATGGTTCACACTTGTCAGGTAAAGAGGGTAAACTAAAATCTTGTAGGGGTGGAAATGTGGATGTAATTGTCAAACACAGAGTGTACTGGCCGCATGAGGCAATTCTTGGGGGTATCAACCCTCAACGAATAATGCATGATCAGCTCTCATTGACCCAATCTTTCCAAGGTTTCACAAAAACATACTTGATGAAAAGTTGGTTTCGTGTGGGGATGCCATGCTATCATACTTGGGTGACCTTGGCAGGAAGCAAAGGCAGCTCATGCCGTCTTGTTCTACGAGATGGAGCATGGTACAGTCACCTGGGAAGACGGGGATAGACTGGATCATATTAGGAATGCCCATGTGCAAAATCACGTGTCCGGAAGCAAGCAATCTTTGGGCAAGAGTGACCATCGCAAGCCTGAGTTATGTAAGAGTGGTCAACACTTTCACATTCCTATAACAAGGATCACAAAACCAATGGCATGTGGCATCGTCACATAAGCGTGTTTTGTTTAACCATGGGCAAGCAATTGGGACATGCGAAGAAAAATTGTCAGGTAAAGTTCAGGCAAAAAACAATCAAACAACTGTCAGCCATAGGGCGAGGCAGCTGTGTGACAACATCTAGTGAACATGTATCTGTAGTGGCGGGTAGTTGTGACACTAAAGTTGATAACAAAGCTTGGGGCAAAGAAAGTGTGAGACCAAATGGTAGGGAGAAAGCTGCTCCTGTCTAGTGGTAACAGGTATAGACCAAAACTGTACTATAATTACAAGATGCAGCCTTCCATTGTGGAGGCCAGCTTAGCCAGGAGATTCAGAAAATGTAATGACCAGGACATACCTAAACAGGTAGTTATAAGTAGAATGTTTTGGCCAAAAAATCGTACAGTAACAGGCAGGGTTGCCAGTGACAAGGTTGGACCCTCAAATGATGCACAGGTTGGTCTTATCATTGGATATTATATTAACCATGCTATTGAAACACCCACTGTTGATATTAAAACTCAGAACTATGACAAAAGTTGTGTTGTTGGCAGTGCAGGTCTGGACTAGGTTGTTGTTGATGTTCTCACTGTTGGGTATCAGAATAGTGTGACCACTGACAATGGCAGTGGTGAAAGGTTAGAATGCTGTCATCCAAATATGGCACTTAAACTCAAACTGAGGTAACTGTTCAACAAAACCAGAATCAACTGGCCAGTCAGGGTAGTGTGAACATGGGTTGTAATTCACCATATGTAACTAACTTAGAACAGCAACCATGTTTCTCCCTCAGTAGTGACAATATGCAGTGCAGTGTGAATGTTGGGTTTTCGGACCCCAGTGCAAGGGGTGAAAGATGGAATGGTCGGTACAGTGTGAATGCAGATGATAGTGAAGCATGCAGTGATATCGGCGAAATTGGCGATATTGCGTTTTCACCATTTTGTTATGAAATAGTTTCAAATTGATGTATTATGATTGTAACTTGTATTTATTTACCTTTTTGGTGTCATATACTGTTATCCTTGTTGTATATGATTGCTGTAGATGGTTTGTATTGTATCCTCATGTCATTGTACAGAGAGGAAGTTGTCACTTCAAAGTTTGGGGGAATACTAAATTTTAAACCAATAGGAGTCCTTGTTTCAATTTTACAGGTGCAGACTTTGAGTTATTCTCCCATGTCTGGGATTTCTCTATAAAAGCAGGGTGGATTCTCTCATTCCTTGCTGAATTGGTATAGGTAACAGAAGACAGTCATGTCAGGGTAAAACCTGCTATTTTCTTCTGTTGTTAGATTTTAGAGATGTCAGGGTAAAACCTGCATGGTATTATTTTTATAGTTTAGGTTACAGGGAAAGTTGCAAGATGACTTTGGTAACATATTAAAGCAGGGAAAAGAGAATGTTCTGTGCATAATTTCTGTTTAATTTCAGGGTAAAACCTGTTTGGGAATTTACTTTAAAGTATCATGATATTTTAACTGTTTATTTCAGGGGAAGTTGGGTTTTCATTTAATACTTTGCTGCTTGTTGTATTTAACTATGTTTGAATGAATTAATGATGAAGTAGTTTGTATTTATTTCTCGTGGCAGGGTAAAACCTTGAATTGAATGGACTGAAATGTTATAATTACATGTGGTTGATCGTGCATGATGTGTTGATTTCAGTCATATGATGATAGGTTTCAGGCTGAATGCCGGTGATTTGATGAATGCTTCATGGGGTAAAATCCATGACTAATTGAATTCATTTCAATTCATTTCATTAGGTACTGATTCTACTACGGTACTTGATAAAGGATGGAACCAGTGTTTTGACATAGAGTATCATCCAAGGTCTAAGTGTTAGTAGACAGTAGGTTTCCAGTGTTATGTCTTGTTTTCAATTCTTTTAGATGATTCTGGGGAAATTATTTGAATGTATATATTTGTTTATTTGGGGTTTTACGTCGCTTTCAACACTGTACAGGTCATATCACGATGGGTAGTTGGAAGGGCAGAGGAAACCAGTACATATAGTTCGCTAGGGTTCTGTACTGTAAACTGCCGACCAACGGCAAGCAACTACCAGCTTTCCCACTTACGGCCATGATGGGGATCGAACCCCGGCTGCAGAGGTGGGAGGCGAGAGTGTTACCACTCTGCCACCGTGGCCCCTTTGAATGTATATAATATAAATGTGATTTCTGATTATTGTTGATACTTTTGTGACATTAGTGATTATACCAATTCAGCCCCAGCAATTGCTGGTAAAATACTTGATAATGTCATGAGTAAAGCTGGTAATATTTGTGATTTACTTCTACTTAGAGAAAATAGTGTTATCTCATTATTCACATATGATGAATTAACTTCAATGATAAACTATTTATGTACAGATTGATCAGCATATTTCCTTGTATATATAACTGTATGCATTTTTTTTTTTTTTTTAATAATTGTTGTACTCTGTGTACGAAACTGAAATAAAATAAATAAAAATAAATATTTTGTAAATAAATGTTCCGTTATGTGACATAAGGCTTTCTCTTGACTTTAGTTCAACTCAAGACCCTTGGCACGTTACAATAGGTGCGTGCTTATTTATGATGTAAATTCATTGGGTGTGGATGATTAATTTGTCAGTTCAATCATTCATGCAAATCCCAAGCATGCAAAAAAATTAACCTTGACAATATTGATGTGCCCATATTTCACAAGTGCGTGAACAAGTTGATTTCAAGTTTGGGTTTGTTCCACTACAGGACCAAGTAATATCCAGTAATACTCTATCACTGAATGTCCAAGTAATTCTCTTCGCAAAATCATGTCATTGTTAGGGCCACAAATGAACTCAATTTCGTACAAGCCCACATACCTCTCCCTTCACAATTGAATGTGCAAATATGGGATCATGAACTAGAAACATATTGGGATCAGCAATTGCTTCAATTAATTAGATTCGTTTTTCCTGTCAATTGGGGCAATAAACAGGCAATCATGCGTCGGCTACCGAATGTGCAAAAGATATTGAAGCTTATATTGCAGAGGAAGCATCATATGGGGCGTTATTGGGTCATTTCAAAACAAATCCAATACCAGGAGGACATTGTTCCCCATTTATGTTAATTTATACGTGGATCATGTGACTCAAAAAATCGAACTCACTGAAGTTTTCAAACACGACCTGAGATGGTTCGCTCAGTTCCTACCTACCTATAATGCTGTATCCCTGTAGGATCATAGGCCCATTGACGTCACGCTGGAGCTGGACGCATGTTTGACCGGTCTCGGTGGGAATTGTGGTAATCAACTCTTTCGCCTTCCCATTGAAAAGGGTTACAGGCAGTTGTTCACCTGGATATGATAAACATTTTGTTAACTATGCGTCTATTCCATGCTTAGTGGGCTGGCAAGAAAGTCCTCATACTGTGCGACAATGACACAGTTGTCACAGTTTTGAACTATGGTAGAGCATATGATCATTTTTTGGCAGCCTGTGCAGTTAATATCTGGTACACATCAGCTGTGTATGACACTGATGCTCAGTACACAATCACATCCAAGGGGTCAACAACACTGTTGGGGACGTCCTCTCTAGGTGGCAAAGTAGTCCTCAACAGTTTCATGTTTTGTACTCTAGGTAATACAATCCTTTGTGGTGGTCTGTTGACAGAGAGTTGTCAGAAATTGATCCATTTTTGTAGTAACGTTTATTGTTGTGTGTATTCAAACGTGTATGTGAGGTGTTAAATGGGTTGTCCCCACAGGAGCATGTGTTAATCTGATGAATGGTTAAGTCTCAGCTAGGACACATGAAGCATTCCGTCCAAAGACAAGACGAGTATATTGCAGCATGTTTCCTGTTTTTGTAGCTTTTGTATTCTGAATAAAGTTGGCATGGTTGATGTAAATGTGAAAATAGTGTTAGCTTTTTTAAATTGTTTGGTCATGAACCAATATTCACCTTGTGTTATTGCAAATTACACCTCAGCCATTAAGGCCAACTTTGTTTTGCATGACCTTCTCTTTATGGTATTGGATTACCCTAGAGTTAAATATTACCTTAAATCGTTAAAAATTAAAAGGCCTCTGTCTGCTAGATCTCATAAAGTAATTGATATCACATGGCTGAGAGCCATTTCTCAAGCCTGTTGTGGTCTTGCAGCTGGCCAAGATTTCAGGGCTATTTTCCTCACTGGATTTTTCGCTTTCCTAAGACTTTCCAATCTCTCAGCTCATTCATTACGAACATTTGATCCTTCCAGACACTGGGCAGGCGAGGATGCCTTCTTTTCTAAGAGGTTTTGTTAAAATTCTGATCAAATGGACCAAGAGTATGCAGACAAGAGACAAAAAGTCCCATTTCTGACTCTCCCCAAGCTATTTGACCCACTCACTTGTCCTTATAGGGCACTTAAATCTCTGTATGACCTGTGTCCCATGTCACTTCAGTTTTCACTGTTTCAGATTCAATCCCACTCTGGTTTGAATCCAGTAACTGATTCCATAGTTTTGAAGATGGTCAAAGCCATTAATATTAACTTGGGTCTACATGGAAGTTTTTAGGGGCCACGGTTGCAGAGTGCTAACACTCTCGCCTCCCACCTCTGAGGCCGGGGTTCGATCCCCATCATGGCCTCAAGTGGGAAAGCTGGTAGTTGCTTGTCATTGGTCGGCAGTTTACAGTACAGATCCCTGACAAAGTGTATGTACTGGTTTCCTCTGCCCTTCCAACTACCCGTCATGATATGACCTGTACAGTGTTGAAAGCGATGTAAAACCCCAAATAAATAAAAAAGCATGGAAGTTTTTTCACCTTCCATGATTTTAGAAGATCTGGTGTTACATTTTCATTTAATGCTCATGTTCCCATCCAGGATATTAAGAGGCATGGTACTTGGTCCAGCGACTGTGTTTGGAAATATATACAGTCAGATCACATATCTGGAGAAGCATTAGCTAATGCCTTAGCCCTGTCAATACATAATGTTTCATAATGTTTCGTACCCCTGCATTGAGCTTGATGTAAAGGCTTTGCATATTCAAAGTTCGTTGTATTTTAGGTTCTTATTATCATTTGGGTTTGAAACCTGTGGGGTCCTTTATTTGTTTGACCTCTTGCTGTGACCCCAGGTCCACTGGGGGTTGGTTTTAATGTGTATCAACCAATTTGTAATTGCTTTATTTTTCTGAAGTAGTTTCACTGCAATGCACATTTACAAGACTATTGTCATGGAGATGGACGATGAACTCTAATGATTAAGTCTGTAATTTAATGGCATTTACTTTACTTGCATTGCGGTTATTAACTTATATCATATTACTTTGAATATTGCATTATAGTTGTTGACTTGTACATATATGTTAAAAGTCTTATTATGTACTTATATTAGTGATATATTATATATAATAATCAACAGTACCCGCAGTGTTTGCTTCTCTGACTTTAGGGGGAGGGACTGAGGGGTAAATGAATTTACAAGAGAACTGGCCTGACATACAAAAAAGGACATGTAAACATTGGATTTCAGGTCATTTAGAAATCTGTTTTAGTTGCCAACTTTTGATCAAAAGTGGTGGGATATCATCATTATCTAATTGGAAAAATAAAATATGCTGACAACTACATGCATCAGCTTAATATTCCCTGTGTATTATGTGTAGTGTAAATGAAAGACCATTTATACCTAAAGGCTTGAAAAAAACACAAATATTCAAGACAAGCGGATTAACAAGATGAATTTGCCAAATGACACATCTGCAGACTGTCATGTGCATCTTTAGTTATTTGTGATAAGCTCTAGTCATACCAGCCATATCCACTATGGGTTTTAAACACATGTACATTATCCTGCAAAACAGTCTAAGATATTGCAAAAAATATTGTTTTTAATCACGAGCTCTAGCAAGGCTCACACTTCTAGAGATCACTAATTTTGTGTCCGGACTTTCATCAATTGTGGTGTAGCATGATGAGTATCTGTTCACTGAAGTTATGCGGCAATGGGCTATGTTAGGACTGGGATGGGTGACCACTTTTGTTTTCAATGCACATTTGCCTCTGATGTCTCTGTGGTCGCACTAGTAGACTGAAAACCCCTTTTGGCCTCGTTTATCATATGTGTACAAAGTTTATGAAGTGGGAGGCAACATTATATTTTATGCATAAAAAGTTGAAAATATTATACCAATACTGAAACCGTACATTGGTATTTCCAGTGAGGTATATTTAACTGTTTTGAAGTACATATTTGATATCATCAAAGTACATCATTCACTGGTAATTCAGATAAATGGTGTGACTCTATATTTAGACATCGATAAAATCATGTTGGAAATTATTTACCTGTTCTGTTATTTCTGGGGTACATTTAATTTATTTTAACTAAGTTTCTTTTGTCTTTATTTTTATTTCCCCCTTTTGAGTAACATATATACATGCAGAAAAACATTCATGAGTTATACAATTAGAACAGATAATGATCTCATGCTAATAATAGGCGTCAACAAGTATTTAGACACAAGTACAGTATTTTCTCAATGGAAATACACATGTGGGAGTGCACAAACTAAGTCAATGCATAAGCAATTGTGTAACGTATACATTAACAGATCTAGGTGTATTTTAGTTAAACCATACATACAGACATACGGACATATGGATGTAGACATCAACATACCCCAATGTCCACACGAGTTGTATTGTATGAGTAAAAAACCGAAGGGAACAATAAAAGCAAACACAAAATACACGTAGATCTGTTAATGTATACGTTACTTTAAAAGTTTAACACGCATATAAACCAAAGTTATTCTATCACCTTTGAAACAGACTCACCACTCTCTTTGGTTGACATTTTTGTTGACACTGTGGTAATTCTGTTCTTTCAGTAGTGGCACTTGAATTGTTTGTAGCTACCTTAAATTCTGTGTTGCTAACTTTTGACCTTTGTAACTTATTTTTCCCGCTTCTGGCTTCAAATTTTCCCTCCTGCCTCACTTTAATTTCAGTTTCCAGTGTGGCAGGTCGCCATTTTGAAGTAACATTAACAAGAAGCTTCCCACTCCCCTCCCTGGAACCTACTAATTCTAGTGTAGTTTCAAATCAAGAGAAGTGAACGAGAAATGGGGCTGCCAAAGCACGAGTCAGAGTTGGAGATCTTCAAAGTACCAAGCTGGGTCTGTTCTTCTGTTCCTCCAAGCTGCTAGGGCAGTGTTAATAGTGGCCATGATATCAGTGCAAGGTGTTATATGTCTATGTCATTTCAAAAAGTGTGAGTTGTTTGTGTGCACAAAGGTAAATTGGAAGTGTCAGCTTAAACATACATACATGTGCAAAGTTCAGAAGTCTCCTGCAGCCTTCCAAAGGCTGTTTCAAGGGATTCAGCTAAGCGTCAGATAATCACATTTCACATATTCTTACAAGCCCCAAGACGACAGGTCAGCCATGGGCATCTTCTGGTCTGCATGAGGACATGAGTCTATTAAAATCCTACAATGTAATTTCTTGAGTTTCCCTCATTCAGTGTGAATTGTGGTGTATATGTCCCTTAAAAGTTATGATTGTAGGCACATACTTGTTCTTGACTTCCACAGTTGTTGTAACATGGGTAATCACTTTGTATTATGAGACATTTATTAGTAATATGGCATATGTAATCTTACTCAGAAAGTCATAATTTGTGTAACAGGTAACTATTTTAAGACTCAGTAAAGGGTGACCTTAACTTGAGTTTATACAGACGTTAAAGTGCAAAAAGTGGGTTGCTTTTAGCCCACAATTTAAGACTGGACTTATGTTATGCCATGGGCCTACTTAAAGTGAAAATGGAAGCCAGTGTTTAATGAGTGGAAACTGAATCTGGAATTTAAATAAACTGGCCTTGTGGCATTGAATTTACTTACTTACAGTGGAAGATGAGGCCAGTTTTTGTTGGTTGGAAGAGAGAATAAGACATGAACTTAAAGTAGGGCTGTGTTTCAGCCCTAATGACAACTTTGATGAGAGAGATTCTTTTAGGATTTTGTAGGCCTAGGCTCAATTTCAGCCTAAGGCCAGAAATGTGGTAAGGTGACCTTAAGGTAAAGTAGTCTTGTGAAGGTGTGTTTAAGCGTATTTTTTATGATGTAAACAAAAGGGGAGGTGACCCCATAGGTTGTTTGCCTATATCTTACCCAAAAGACTCCCCAACTAGGAGGTAGTGCAAGAAAGGGCAGTCTGGAAGGCCCTAGCTACTTGATCCAAGGTATCATGGTCTTGGGTGGTGTACCTCCAAACCGCATCGGAAGTCCAGGTACAGTGACATTTTATACTTTGCATGGGAACATTAGCATTAAATGCAAAAGTGGCCCCTGACCGCCTAACACTGTGGAATGTGATCCCTGCTTGTGACATGTTTAATTTTTGCATAATCCCCTTCAGGTGCATCCGCAGCTGGGAGTCTGTGAGTGGAAGCCACTGGGATTTGGATTTTATCTGAAACAAGGGTGAATCTGCTGTGCCTGGTGAAATTTTTAGCATTTTCTTTGTGGCATTGACTGGGCATAAAGGTGATGATGGTAATTGGGGAAGTTTGATGATTCTAACTGCATTCTTTGCCTGCAGTGTTTTTGACCATTTCAGGACAAGTTGCAGCCCTGGTGGGCCAACAATGACATCTGCTCTTGCTAGTTGCTTCAAAGGAGAATATGAGGAGATTTTATGTGGGATTAAGTTGGAAATGCGGAGAAATGAGAAGAAGGCGATCAGATAGGCAGTCTTATACACCGGTCCCATATAGAGGGTGTCGCACAAAGTAACGATTTTGCTCATCAATGGTTTATCAATAATGGCGTTGATTTTGACTTTAAAAGGCTTAATCAAGATGATGAGGGCTTTTTGATAGTAGGTAATTCTGGGATCATTGAATGCTTGCACTGATTTGCCATAGAGAGAAAATTTAGCTTTGACTGCTGATAGGCAATTTGCAATTCCTGAGTGTGAAGTATTGTTTTGCACCAAAAATTCCAAAAATGATAATAACAACATGACAGAAACAGGGGAACCTATGATGTCAAAGTTCATGGCAATGGTGTAGGCCAGGAAAGACCTAAAATGTCTGCTATAGGCTACTTGAGTCGAGGGTTGAAATGCCTTTTGAGTCCTAGCGACTGCTCTCTCTGCTAAGTTGTGGATGACCCTAGTTATACCTAAATTCAAATACACCAATCAATATCAAGCATATTACTGGGGACATCTACCCATCTGGGTTGTGGTACCATTTCCCCTAATCGTTTTTTTGGATTATCTGTAATGTACCAACATGAAAGCAGATCCGCTATGTGGTTGTTTTTACCTAGTATGTGTATGACGCTTAGGTTGATGTCACATTTGGCCGATTCCATGAGTATATTTCTGGCTATGGCAGCCAGTGTGAGGTCCCTGGTGGCCCCTGAGTTCAAAATGGAGACAACAGCCTGATTGTCACAATGGATAAGCAACTTTTTCCCTCGCCAAGCTGGTCCCCATACTCTCAATGCTACCAAGATGTTTAACATTTCCAGGTGCGAAATATTGAAATCTTTATATCGTAAAGGTATCTGTATGGTATATACCTGATTAATGAAACAAGCCCCCAGACCTTGAAGACAAGCATCTAGTTGAATTTCACCTGCCACAGGAGTGTAGTCAAAAAGGCTTTGCCATTAAAAAGCGGTAAAAATTTTATGAACCAGTTCAGGTCTAGGTGAAAAATAGATGGAAGGAGGATTACATTACTGTTATAATTGTCTCTCAGGACACTTAGCATTCTATTGAGGAAATTTCTTGCGTGTTTGACGCATTTACTGATATACAGAAGTGCCCCCAATAGTGACTGCAATTCATTTTTGGTATATTTGGTTCTGCCTACCCAGCCGTGACACGTTTCTCTGATTTTTTTCATTTTTTCTGGGGGAACGGCGATGGTAAAGTTGACGGTGTCAACCTCTACACCCAGACAAGAGACTTTGGTTTGTGGGCTTACAATTTTCTTTTCATTAAGAGAAAAGCCTAGCTCCTTGAGGAGATCTTGGAGGTACTGAAAGGTGTCATTACTTCTCGACAGTAATTCAAACCCAATGACGTCATCTATGTAGTTTATGACGTCATAGTCATGACATGACGCACAGCGTCGCTGATGCGCTGAAAATGGTGCTTCCATGCCTGTACCCGAATGGCAGGCAGGTGTCAATAAAGTAGTTTTCATGCTTTAGACCTAGCAAATGATAGTCCCTAGGGTCAATTTTTATATGCCGAAAAGCCCTAGTGATGTCAACCTTGTATAAATGTGAGCCCTTGCCTAACTGCCTAACTTTGGCTGTAATGTGATCAATAGAGGGAAGGGTGATAAATGGAGTGCCTAAGTAAACATCCTTTGAAATATTAGCGTTTACTGCATGTCCCTTAGGGAAGCTTAGATCAATTATGACTCGTCTGTTCTGAGATCCCTGTTTCTCCCTAGTCAGGAAAGGTGAAATGTGAAGGGGGCAGATGGGTGGATCAGTGGATGGGTCTAGAATTGCTTTAAACTCAGTCTCTTCCTTTAGATATGTTTCTACACAAATAGGTCTGCTTCAAATTTGCCGTCAAAGTCTAAGGGGAAACCATACCTGAAAAAGCAGTTGTTTGTCCCAATAGTCTTGTAGGACTTCTTCCCATGCCTCAATGTTTAGCTGGGATGTGACATTAATTTGGAAACCTAAGAAATTCGGAACTTGAGAGGCTCTGATCCTTTTGTGGATGTCAAGAGGACTTTCAGCAGAATTATTAGCCAGATTGACATTGGGTAGGGTGAGGGCACCTAGAGGTGTAAACCCAAACTTGTCTTTATTTTGGGATTGCCATTTGAAGGTGGTATTGTCCCTGGCTTGCCACAATAATGCCTTTTTGTGGGTTTTGTTGTGAATGGCTAGACTGTACTTGTCATCCAGCAGTGGGAAATACTGTTTTTTATTGACAGCCCCAACATTAATGTCTCGTGAAGTGAATAGGTACAATGTGACAGGAGCTTTAGGTTTCAAAACTATGCCGCCCCCACTTTTGCATTGACTAGCCGCCCCCGCATTGTCACTCAACGTTCCATTATTATGTCTAGACGTGCTGTGGATTTCATTGTTAGCCTGATGAGGGGCTCGTAGTACTTGTGCACCGAAATTGCTCTGATTGACCCTACAACTGTCTGCTGAATTGTTTAGTCATAGACGACTTGGTTATTGTGATTCTCACCTTGTGGATTCTTACACTGTCTGACCTTTTGCCCAGTGGTTTTATTTGTGATGTCACTGCAAATTAAAGGTGCTTTCACATTGCTGCGATTTGTGTCGTCGGTAGTTGTGTTTTCAATCATATACTTTTGATCATTTGTGTTTACCTTTTGTTTTAGTTGTCTGTTTGCTATGGGGACATACTCTGGTGCACTATGATTAAAACTAGTTTCTGTGTTATTTGCCGTTTGTAAATCTTGATTTAGCACACTGAACCTATTCTGAGTCAGAAGTTTGAAAAAATCCCTCTCCCTTGCATTGGTCGTTTCTGGTCTCACTACTTTGGCCTTTGATAGGGCACGGATTTTTTGAGATACACTTTGGGACTGTCCCTCCTTCTCATGGGTGGTCCTATGATTAGAGATGACATTTTTGGCCTAACTAGTGTCTCTGGGTATGCCATGATATTTGTGCATTTTTGCAATTTCAGCCTAGGCTGATTATTTGTCTCACCACCTGTGCATATGACCTGTTGCAGAATTTGGACCAATCAGCCCTCCAGTTTACACTTTCAGCATTATGCATACATTTATTATATACAGTTCTACTTTTTTATTTTTTACAAACTTTTCTATACATTACACCTTTGACCTGTCCCATATGACCTTTTGGCTCATATTGATTTTCTATACTTGGCAGTGCAATTTTGCAGTGCCTGACTTGTTTTTTGAATGAGATACCCGACAATCTTTTGCTGCAAGCCTGTGCATGATTTTGGTGAGTGAAACGTTGGGCATGTGCCCTTCTGATGCGATCAATTTTTAGGGTATCTGACCACTGCAGTTTTCCCTCCTCCATTTTGCATAGTAGCATGGCATGACTGCCCTTGGCAGATGCCCATGAAAAATCATGAGCATCCTCCATGAGATCAGCCAGATATTCAGGATAGGCCAGATAGCCAGATTCAGATATGAGATGAGCCAGATATTCTAGCATCGCATTTTTTGTATCTAAATCTGACTCCTCTCTCGCTATGGTGGCAAAGCCTGCTATCCATTGACACCATGACAACCTGTCATATGATACTCTGGCCTTAGATTGACCCCTTAATATGTGATTCTGGGGCCATGGTACTTGTTTTTTAACAAAAATATTCTCCCCACCCCCCCTTTGACTCTTCAGTTTACCTTGATCCGTGGACAGATGGGCTAGGTGACGCAACCTTTCATCCACTTCTGCCTGGATTCTCTGAGACGTTTGGAGGGAGCAGAGCGACGGTATCAGGATGCCTTGACTCTGTACTGATGCATCTGCTGAAGAGGAACGCCTACTTCTGCTGTTTGAAGCTTCAGCAGCTGCCTGGTGCTGTGTGATAGGAACATTATGTGCCTGTGGTATAAGATTAGACAGTTTCTGAGCATTAGTTTGCACCTTTTCCTCGACTGTGGCAATCCTACCATTTAATTTTTGCAGTTCCACCAAAATCTGGCTACTAATGTCATGATTCTGCTGCTGACCTGACACGTTTGCACTTTCGACACATTAAGTCATTAAGTGATACAGAGGGGCATTGTTCATCAATTGGTTTTTTATGCATTTTATCACATTGGCTGCACTTGTATTTCTTGGGGGCCATGCTTAACAGTATTAATGTTTATATATTGCAATGGCTATCACAGTTACTGTTTCTGAAAACAATATGTACCCGAGGGGTATGCCTTGATTAATACGGGTTTTTAGAGTGAAGAGGTTCACGCAGTGAATTAAAATGTAAATAAAATAGACAGATTTGTACAATAACAAGTGTAAATATGTGTAAATAAGATACTAAAATTTTAAAATAAAATATAAAATGAACTCATCCCTTCACTGCTGCTCTGAAACAGAGCAAAACTCGCATCAAACAAGACACATCCCTTCCTAGGACCGTGTGTCAACTGTGTGTACATCTGACACCGTCAAGTAGTCCAGCACTGCCTAATCCAATAAAACATTGTTCAGTATCTGTACTTTGCACCAACAATGTTCCGGCGTCCAAGTGTTACACAAAACAAAATAATAAAAATCTAAATATTAAGTTCTAAAAGAAGGCAAGTTGCCTGATTGAAATCAAATTGTTTAATGATGGTGGATGGCTTTTGGCGGCAATTGCTAGGGTCATCAGAGGGGTCAGCTAATCACTGAAATCGAAACCTATATGACCAGAGAAACTTTTCCAAACTAGCACTGATTAAGGTAGCACCTTGATGCTACCCCCCAAAGCTTAAAAGAAATCAGGCAAAATTTCAAATCAAGTAAAGTCGGGGTGTTAAACCAGGGTCCCTTAAGGCATGATTGGTGTAGCGATTTAGGGTGGGTCGTAATGCTCGGCCCCTCAAGACGTAACTATTTTATTGTGTAGCTAGATACTATGGTTCCTGATTTTACAACAAATGTTTATCATTCATTTTAACTTTTATGTTATCCTCTTTTTATTCATTATTTTACATGCATGTTTTATGTCTGGATTGCTTTTTTGTTGTATATTATGTGATTACGTAATGGGTTCTGGTACTATGCTTAATACATAACTTAAAACCAGTAACCTCATGAGAATAAAGAACTCAACCATAATATATCATATAAAAGTAAAATAACTGGGGTGTCTAGTCCACCTTTTAATAGATTATTTTGTTTCTTCCACTTAATGTGCACATATTTTAACCCTAAGTTATAGCTTAAGCTCAATTTTAGGTGCCCTTGTTACCTTTCCTATGGCAGTAAACTTAGTTTAAGGCCAGCCTGAAGTAAAACAATTTAAGATTAGGTGACTTTACGGTCATCTCAAAGTCAGTTTTAGTTAACAAGTTAAGGTGGCCTTGAAAAGTTCATATGTATATGTTTAGGCTATGTGTGCAGTATGTAAATATTTTGTAGTGTATATTTTCATAAAATGTAATTTTCCCAGTGTACTTTTCACTGACTTCATCATTCAAGGTCAGGACACTGTTATTATTACACGCCTTTTCGGAGATCTGTGCTCTCTGTGTGCTCTTGTTTATTCATATTTTACTTTAATAATATATTTCTTCACTATGTGTATGATCATGACCTCATTTAAGATGTTCACTAACATAATTACTTGAATTACCACATCATAGTCATTTTTGTCTAAAAGACTTACACGAGCACACTGTGAAGCCAGCAACCTGCTATCAAAAGAAAGTTATATTAAACTAGTAGCTGAAGATAAGGCTAGTAATAACAATATAGTACTAAAGAAGAGGCTGAGATTTTGAAGACAAGGTGATTTATAAAAAGAGATTTGAATGTCTATGTGGAGAGCACTAAAGTTGTGAAATAAAAATAAAATGACACTAAAGAGGACTTGATGTTATTGTGTTTTTGTATAGATGTTCATGCAATATGTGGGGATATTATATGGTCACAGATGTCAAAGTAACTGTAAATATGTACCAAACACCAAGTGTCATAAAGTAGGTGCTGAGTTGCTAAGCAAAGTACTCTGGTACAACTTACGTCTTGTTATGAGCATCAGATGAAAGGAAAAATAAGTCATCTTCACTTGAACACAACTTGAAACATGTTAAAATAAAAAGACATTACACAACTTTTTAATAGGGACTCTACAGCAAAAGGCAATGAAAAAGCAGAAATATATAGAATAAGTCAGCAGGTAGTGCAGAAACATTTAATCTTATGTCCTGTTGAAAAATTGAAAAAAAAAACTTAAGATGATACCAACTTCACGGCTGGGTGACAGTAAATTCAATAAACAGCGAGCTGATCGGGTAGATATTCTCAAATTCAAGAACTTATGGAATGATAAGTACTATCTAGATCTAAGGATTGCTTTTGGCTGGTCCATCTCAGATCAGCATTCCAGAAGGTCGCCAAAGCAATTATGCATGTCATGGCTTAAATGTAATTCTAAACCTTTGCCTACACTGATGATTTTATTGGGATATCCCATAGAATGTCACACAGCTTAATTTTCTAGAACTAGAGGCTCTATTGACAGATCTAGGGTTACCTATCAACAGTCATAAGAGAACCTTCCTTGCAAAACCATCACATGTTTAGGCATCAATATTGATATAAATCTGGGGCTTTTATCCATTAACCAAGCAAGTTTCAAAGTATTTTGGAGACTGCACCATCAAAGGCATTTGGTTCCTTCCAGAAAGCAAACTACACATAAAGTTCCCAGAACTGCTGTTCACAGGTACTGACTGCTTGTTTAACATGGAGCACGTTGCTATAATGTGGTCAAGAACATATAATATTATTAGGATTACAGGTTAAAGGATCATATTTAATCTTACAGGGATCATGGTAATGTAATGGAATAACCTTCAACAAAGTAGTTTGACTAATGACATCACTTTTATGATCATCTGTAGATGTGTTTTTGCAAAAAGACTTTTTTTGGTCAGAATTTGTGTTAGTACCCAACTTTAAAATAATTTTTCAAAGGGATGTTTGATGTTTACATTTATAAGACTTGCATATTTGAATTTCTCATACTATTTTATAGTAAAAATAACCACATATCCTTTCGGACTCATAAACATAAGTCTACACCTCAGAACTCTTGGACTACTATGAGGTGCATGTGTTTTGTGTTGCTTGGCCATTTTTTCAGCTCTACCCTATTCCATGTAGCTGTCTTCAAATTACCACATATTAAACATCACTATCATGAGTTCAGTCAAATGTCAGATCAAATCATAATATAAAAATACACAGTTCCTCTGTAGTATTGAGTAAAATGTTCATTTTCTGCCCTGAGACATCTGCTGTTCACAGTTTTTTGTCTCTCTTTATCCCAGTAGTATATTTGTTAATTTGGATTAGAGTCAATTTTGTCTCTCTTTATCCAGTAGTATATTTGTTAATTTGGATTAGAGTCAATTCAAAGTGATTTTCAAAATTTAGATCAAATGTTTCATGAAACCAACCGCGGCTGATTTAAAAACCTAATGATAAGCTTTTCTGTTTTCTTGAAATTGATCTGATCATCACACAGACCCTGGTATGTAAGTCCAGTTTGCGTGCTATCGTCCCTGTTACCAGGATATTGTGATCAGTTCTACTCACCCCAGACACTACGGATTTCATGAGACAAGGAGTGTTGATTTATCTGCCACTGTGGCCTAGCAGGTAGCACACTTGTCTAGGAACTCAGAGGACGTGGGTTCAATCCAGGTACAGGCAGATACATAGTGGTTCAGATGACCACTCAAAACGGCGATCCTCTGTCACTGGGGAATGTGAGTTACTTGTGAGTTTGGGCTGTACCTGTACAGTCGGATTGGTTAAATAGCGCTTTGAGTTCTGTAGTATATGGAGATATTGCGCTGAGTATAAATACATAATAATAATAACAATAACCCAGCCAGTTTCTGGTTTGTTGTTGCCCAGCGAGGATGTGTTTTCTCCACAGAGTGGGTTCATTCCGAGGATATATTCTGTGATTAAAAACAGCTTTTTGGATACACTTCATTAAATATTCTATTCATTTGAGTATTACTCAAATTGATTTCATGTTTAGGACATGACATTTTAACAGTGTCACCAGATTCACATTGTCCAACATTTTTATTTAGGAGTGTCATGTGATCCATAAACAGTCATCTGTCCTGCAAGTCCAGTCTTCTTGGATATATAACTGTCACAGGCCAAATTAAATCTCATAGGGATTTTAAATCTGCCTAGGTAATATCAAATTTGTGATCTCGCAGAATCAAAAGTGACCAAGTGAAATAAAAATTCTGATCATATGAAGACAAAATCATAATATTCATATCACCCCGGCAAAATATGAATTGTAAATTTGCCTAGGAAGATCTACCAATCTGCCATTTAATTCTCTAGAGTAATGGCGGACATTATAAGTGACCTTTTTGAATATAGTCCAGTAGAAATTTGAAGCGTGAAATTTATGAACAAGGGTTTTTTGCTGAAATCATTTCTTTAAGGGGTGTAGATCAATAATCTGATGGGTGCTGCTATGGCATTGTTCAGCTATTTTTTTTAATTCAAGATGGCCGCCATATCAATATTGTTGTCTTAAAAATGGCCATTAAATAATTATTTCTTAATCAATTTTCATGTGTAATATATCCTTTTGTTCAGACTGTTATACTCTATCACATGGTCAAAACAGATGTTAGTTTTTCTCAAATTTAAAATGCTTGCAGTGATAGACCTTCACAAAATTGCGATTATACAGTCACTTTGCGAAGTGACAATAAATTGTAGATGCAGTCTGTTACTGACTAATTTTACTTAGACCTAAAAGAACGAATGTATAGATTTAATAAAAACAAATTTATTAGCATATATTAGAAGACTTAAATCATAATATTTGTATTACAAATAAGGTAAGTCTTCATTTAAATCATCTCACATCAAAAAGTGAAGACCATCAACATACTGAACCGACATATATGAAAGAGCTTCATAGACATCAAAATAAAAATTCTATTCTCCATCTGAGTCATCAGTAAAACACAGTTCTTACACAATTACAGTGCTTTCATTTCCACAGTTTAGTTCTGCCTCACAGTGGCAGAAAGATGTGCATGATAGTTCAGCTTTACGGCAACTACAGTGATGACTATCATATGGAATTTGTGATGAACATGAGCAAGCTACAACTTGTAGAAGACTTGCTGGTGCAACCGCTGCAGGCCTATAATAGGCCACAACTCTCCTTTATCCTTAATTTTCCAAGCAAACTTTGTTATTTAGAAAATTTAAGTAAATTATATTTTTATAAGGTAATATATTACCTAATAGACTAATGGCATTTGCCCGGTGCAAGCTGGCCCCACCAAACATCAGAAAAAGATGTCCTGAGTCTCCTCCAGGGGAACAGGCCATGGTGCTACCCCCACTCACTAGAAGGATAGTGATCCCTCACTTGGCACTTGACCATTGTGAACCCTACTAAGTGATTTGCAGTGTCGCAGGGTGGGACTCTCCCATCTGTTAGGTAACTTAAAGATATTAACTTATAAAAATTAAATTTACTTTTTAAATTTTGTATTTTATTTCGTTAATATATCTTACTTACAAACTAATGCCACAATAGCTACCAAAAAGATGGTGAGTAGCATACTGAAGGGGCAAAATAGAACTATATGGAGGAATTTGACAGAAAATATCTGTTGTCAGGTCTTAGGTCCGACAGGTTGACCGGCTACCAAAATGGGTAACCCTCTCATTTTTTTCTCCCCTAAAATAAGAAGAGCAAAAAAAAAAGAGTTCGGTCCCAAGGGATTTTCAGAGGAAGGACAGTCAAACATTGACAGAACTTGTAACTCTTACAGCAGCAAGGTGGAGAGGTTCTCTGAACAAAGTAGAATCTATAGAATGAAAATACGCTTCTGCTGGTTTTCCGGAAAAGTTTCCCCACTCATATATCTCAACAAGATACAACAGGTGGAAGAATAACTAGATTTTATAGTACAGGCACTCAATGGTGAATTTGATGTGCTGCCACTATGGGACCCAAGTGATAATGTTCAGATTCAGCCCACACAACATCCTTTAGGTAGAACTGAGTGAAGGTGTTGTGAGACTTCCAGTGACAAGCCAAGAGGATTTATTTTAAGGAAACTCCTTGAAAGACTTAGCAAACAGCAAAGGCCCTAATATCATGGGCCTTTACCTGATACACTTGCAGTGACTCCTGGTCAGAGGGCTTGTAGCACAGGAGTACTGACTGTTTGATCCAAGAAGAGATTGTAGCAGGGGAGATGCCTGGAAATAGTTCTGTAACCAACCATGGTTTAGGGCTGGAGTTTCCTTCCTGGAACAAGTAGAGAAAGAATTCAGCTATTTGGTTTATAGATTGTGTTATGAAGTCCACCTGATTCCATTTGCACCATCAAACAAAAATGGACCACTGCATCTCATAGACTACTCTTGTTGAACATCTCTGGGGAGCCTCAATTTGTTCTGCAAAACACCAGAAAAACCTTGGACTCTGATGGGCGAGGCTCCTGAAGCCAAGGATGGAGATTCAGATTGCGGAGGTCTCTGTGTAGGTTCCCATTGAATAATTGAGTTAGAAGGTTGGGTTGGTAAGGTAGGCAAAGGGGAGCTGGGATGACAGGCTCACTAGATCCCAAAACCACAACATGTTGGGCAAGCCAGGAGCTATGGCTAGACAATCATTTCTGAGAATCTTGTTTATGACATTCACTATCAGGGGAGTTTGTGAAAAGGCATATTGTAGAGGATGTGGGGGTTGGCCTACTGGGATATTGTCTTCCTCCAATTTAGGTGTTTGTGGGGGAGACTTTGAAACAGGGATAGACTTTTCTTGGGACTCTGGGACATGCCAATTTGCCTTTACATTCCACTGGATAGGCCTCCTGTGTTGGCAGCCTGAAGGAACTTGCTTCTCAGTGGGAGTGAGCAGACCTATCAGTGACATGAACTGCCTCACCGTACACTGCTTTTACTTTAGAAGAGCCCCTATTTTGAGTTCAGGGCCTCCCATCTGTCTGAGGTGGGCCCAAGTAGTCCTTGTCTGAGGTCTTACTGATAGTCTACAAATGAAACAGCATCAAGACTTGGAAGTAGGTGTATCACTTTATTACCCTTACATGCCTTAACAGGTTGTGATACTGTAGCATACCCCTTTGGAAGTGGAAAAATGGTGCTGCTAACCTCCTACTCAAATCGGGTATATCTGATGACATCAATTTAGAACTGGGATCAACAGTACTGCTATACCTTTATGGTTGTACATCAAGAGAAACTGAACTTAATAGCTACAGATACCAACTCTTCAACAAAAAAGGAAACCTCCCTAAGGTTAAAGTCCTGCCACCGACTAATAAAGCAGCTTTTTCACATCAAGATACCACACTTACAAACTCTGCTTTGTTGTGTAGTTGATTCCAATGAGCCCCCAATACATTCGGCTGGGAACTAAGGATAAAGGAGACTTGTGACCTATTATGGGTCTTGTAGCAGTTGCACCAGCAAGTCTTCTACAAGTTGTATCTCACTCATTCTATTCTTCATCTGAGTCATCAGTTAAACACAGTGTTACAAATTCTGCCTTACAGTGGCAATAATCACTGGTTTCATTTTTTGATGTGAGATGATTTGAGCGAAGACTTACCTTATTTGTAATATAAGTATTATGATTTAAGTCTTCTAATATATGTTAATAAATATGTTTTTATTAAATCTATGCATTCGCTATTTTGTGTCTAAGTAAACTTAGTAACAGACTGCATCTACAATTTATTGTCACTTTGCAAAATGACTGTATAATCGCAATTATGGAAGGTCTATTACTGTGGCTATTTAAAATTTTGGAGAAAACTAACATCTGTTTTGACCATGTGATAGAGTATAAAAATCTGAACAAAATGATATATTACACAAAATTGATTAAGAAATAATAACTTAATGGCCATTTTTGATACAGCAGAATCTATATGGCAGCCATCTTGAATTTTGCTAAATAAAAAAAAATTACTCAACAATGCCAGAGCAGCACCCATTAGATTATTGATCTACTCCCCATTAAGAATTGATTTCAGCAAAAAACCGTTGTTCATAGTGATTTTCACGCTTCAGCTCATTTGGGGGGTTTGTCTACTGGACTAATAGCGACAGTGGGGACATTGTTGGAAAACAGATAATGATCTTAAAATTTATGTTTTCAGTCTTAAGTCATACATACTTTTGCCTTGCACTAAAACACATATTTTGCCACTTATTCGCACTTTATCAACAGGACTGATCATAACAGGCTCCCAGTCTATAAATCAGAGAACTCTCATGATATTTCCTGATATAGAGCTGTAGTATTTACAAGGTGACATATTCCACAACAATAATGGTATCGCAATGTAGAGTTTTTATAATATGGTAATAACAAAAACAGTTCAACTGTGTACTCCTTTAAGTTACATATTAGTTTTAGTGCAATAATTTATTCCTCCTTTCTCCCCATGTCACATTATAATTTTTAAATTTCTTAGAGTTTCATAGGGTCACCTGAACTTCCTTCTTTTTCGTAAAATTAACTTTAAAGTAAGTCATATTTAAATTGACCTGACCATTTACTTTCTTTCATTGCCTTGACCGAGTGGGTGGATTTGAGTTTTTTCATAAATGTAATTAAGTTTTACTTATGAATATGAATTTATGGACTTACACATGTCAGCATATGTCTTTTTTCAAGACAGGATTGAGTACAAAAAGAGTGAATCTATTCAACTGGTTTTATTCAAACAACTAACAGTTGAAGAGACTACAGTTATAAGACAATTCTTTCATTGCAACCTTATTTACTGGCAAGCCATCCATGATACCATTGACCATGCAATATCGGAACCTGCCCAAGTAGTCATCTGGATCTCAGCTGCGCTTTTTGTGACAGATATCTTTTTGGTATTAAATCTGACATCAGAACCATCATCATCTGAAAATATCATTAAACAGAAAACTGCTATAAACTTTTTCATCGTCAACCACACAATGTATTTAACCTAAACATTGGGACATGCACTCTGGATTAATGTGTTTATTCACTGGCAGCTTATAATAAGTGCCAATGTTTTGTATTTCATTAATGATGCAGGCTGCCAGTAACTGATACATATCATTGAAACCCTAGAAATTGAAATAATAACACCAACTAGATATTATAACAGGCACAATTTTCATAAACATAATTTTATGTGCACTTAAATATACATTAAAATTTACTTATAAATTACCAAACATTTGCTTTAGAATAAACTTTTTGTGTTTCAAGGAAATATTAAAAAAATCTACCATAAACAGTGACTCCATAAACAAATTTAGGAGTGTCAGAAAAGGCAGGGCTGAATGTGATTGTCCTGACACCGCTGGTTGTATCCACAGAACCACTCAAACCTGTCAAAAAGGCAGAATAGAGAACATATATTAGAATAATAGCATAATATAGTTCACTATCATAAATGCTTAATGATGCAAGTACAGGGTCACCTGAACTTCCATCTTTTTCGTAAAATTAACTTTAAAGTAAGTCATATTTAAATTGACCTGACCTTTAACTCATTTACTTTCTTTCATTGCCTTGACCGTGTGGGTGGATTTGATTTTTTTTCATATGTATATACATAAATTGTAATTTATCACAACTGTTGAATTATGTTTTAATGATGAGATATCACTATTTAATCTTGTAAATATGTTTTTAAAAATATGTATATGTATGTTGGGATTTATATTTGACTTGCTAAAATCATGTCCCATGCTTTTTTTGCCTTGTGCTTTTTTTAAAAAAAAACATGAAATGTAATAAACTTCAAATCCCTGATAGTTCTAAGGCTATCATTACTGACCTTTGTATCAAAAAATGGACTCCAAGCTTACGAGGTTTAAGTAAGTTTTAAATGTTTTCGAATCAGTAATATTTTATATTGGGCTGATAGTTTTAGGATATTCATCATTAAGCTTTAACATTTTAGAATTCTTTAGATAATTGAAAAAGTTTAGGGATTTTTCAAAATGTGTAAAAAATTTAGGAATCACCAAAGCAAATTTAATACAATGGATCAAAGACTTCAAAGTACATTACTTGTTAACAATTTTTGACATATTTTGAAATACACGAGCAGTATACTCCAGTTCGACATCAAAATTTATCAAAAGATTGCTCTGAATTGTTGGTTGGGAGGTTCCTGTGACTGGTCCTGTAGATAAATGGCTAAACAACTGGCAAAATGGGTTTTAGTCCCAACTGAAAATTATTCTAATTCAAATTGGACTTTTATAGAGTTTAATTTTCCCATTACTAAGGGGACTCTAAGCTACTTCCTGAAAGATGCGATTGAAGGGGACACACAAGTCACATCAGGAAGTGCAGTTCAAGGAGTGGGGACATCAAATGCAAAATCTAAGACCAAACTGTTTTGCCAACGTTTGAGTAAATTGGTGAAACTTTTGTACACCCACTTCAAAGCCATTTCATTTTTGTGCATTATCAGCAGTAGCAAAATGCTGTGTACAACCTCTCCAGTATTTTTAGATTACACAGCTAACTCACATTGCTTCACAGTCTTCGTGTTGTAATTGTCAGTCAGTGTTGAAACACTTGATTTCAAAGAGTTCACATCTACAACAAACACAGGTGAACAGTTACAAATGGCTGAATAACAGACTTAAGTAATAGAAAAGTAACAGATTCGAGCCAACTCTGGTATAATGGTAATAGTAATAGATTGAAAAGAGTCCAATGAGATTGAAATTCTGTTACTTTCTGTTACTTTTTTATTACAATTTACTTTTTCTTATTTTTCATAAGGATGCTGAAGAAAAAATGATAACAAAAATGGACTTTAATACTGTAATGAATTAATTTTAATTAATTTTCATAAAATGGTCACTTTAAAATGAATATCAGTACAATAATGACATCATTTTGTCACACTGATGAGTCAACATCATTTTAAACTTTCATATATAAACACTTCAAATAATTCAGTGACTAATGGATTTAAGTCATGTAGATCAGACGTGTTGTCAAAATTTTGTGGGTTTTCAAAAGTATTTTGGCTCTTACCTTACTTCTTTGTGAAGTGCAATGCAAGTAGCATATCTGGCAAATTTGCGGGTATACTTAAATTGGTTCAGTAAGTTCATACACAGAAATATGCATTTTAACAAGAGCTTCCTATCTGATGCTCCAGTGCTGCGGATCGAGTATCTAGCTGTCCTTAGTGGCCTAGTGAGTTAGCAGGTTTGGCTACTTTGTGTGACCTTGACTCCACTCCCATAAGTGGCTATGATGGGAGTCTGTTCCGATATGGCCATGACTGTTAAATGGCACACAAAAACCTAACTTTGACCCTGATTGATTGAGTTTCTTTATCTTTTGTCTGCCTCAGCTAAAATCCGCCTTGTTCAGGGCAGCTTTCTACCTTAATGTCTTAGCCATGACATGATCTACTGGTTGACTGTAAATGCTTGTCATAAGATCATGTGACTTCTGAATAATGTATCTGTCATATGTGCCTTAGAACAAGAACAAACAAGAACACACGTGGGGCGAATACTGCCACCAAAGCCCAACTCCTTCGCTATTGCTTGGACCACCCTAAAACTTATGTTTGGAATTCTGACAAGTCTTGTGAAATCAATTACATATATTAAGAATAGTAGAAAGCTGGTGTCAGCTTTACCTATGACAATGCACTGTCACTGTCAAAAAAAATCCTTTACAAATGATGGATCAGGAAATTTTTGTGGGTTATTCCCTGAATTAGATTAGATTTATTTTTTTGTTTTATGTCGCGTTCAACAGCCAGGGTCATATTGTGATGGGTAGTTTATAGCTGGAGGAATCAGTGCATACTAGTTGGTCAAGATACATCTAGTATACACTTGTTCCTCCACCCATACAGGATTAAATCAGTGCTATGTTACACCAAGATCCATCTACTGTAAATCTGTACAATAGGTTTTTGATAGTTTAACAGAAGGTTAAACTAGGTAATAGCTTTTCATATGCCTTTTCACTCCCCTATGGAGCACCCCATGCAGGGCTCTGTCCTGGGTCCCCTCCTTTTTTACCTTTACACTGCCCCCTCAGTAATATAATTTCCAGTTTCAATGTCACCCACCATCTATATGCTGATGACACTGAAATATATCTATCACTTGTCCATAGGGACTATGATTCCAGTTTCGTTGAGCCCACTGATACCTGTGTTCAAAAGTGGATGGATGGTGTAAAACTGAAACTCAACCCAGAGAAAACAGAATTCATTATCATTGGTGATAGACAAGCCAGAGAATCCCTCATCCCAAGATTTACCACCCAACTTGTTGGAAATTCTATCCTCCCTACCAATATAGTCAAGAACCTAGGTGTTACTTTTGACTCTGGAAACACCTTTACCAGTCACATAACCAAGGTTTGTCGTGCCTGCTACCTAAAACACCTCATCAAATTCCTCAGTGTGGAGACTGCTGCCTTGCTTGCAAACTCAATGATCAGCAGTTGACTTGATTACTGTAACTCCCTACTCTATGGTGTAAGTAAATATAATGTGGCTAAACTCCAAAAGATTCAAAATACCCTTTGCAGAATTGTTTTCAGACTTGATAGAACAAGCCATGTCATTCCCATTCTTCAAAACTACACTGGCTCCATATTACATACCACATCTTGTTTAAATATAATCGGATTACTTTCAACGCCATCAAATTATCCCAACCCTTATACTTATCATTCTTGATCAAAACCAGTAGCCTAACTCATTGAAATTGGCTATCTCTTTCCTCAGTCTATCCTAGAAAGACCATTGACAACCAAGGTTTCCAATGGCTTCCCCAACTAAATGGAACAGGCTCCCACAATCAGTCCAATCACAGCACACAATAACAGGTTTCCAAAGCCAGCTAAAAACCTATTTGTTCAGTCTGGCATATCATCCACCATAGTTTATCTCCAGGCGCTAATTTGGATCTCGACCAGATACATCCCTGGTCTTTCCCTTTTTGATCTTGAGTGCATTAGAGGATGTTGCATCAATTTTGCGCTATATAAATGTTTCTATTCTATTCTGTAATCTTGAATGCATACAAGCAAAAAAACAACAACTGTCACATAACTTCCACATCCACTGGAGGTAACAAGTAGCTATCACAGGAAAAGGCATAACCTCTAGTGTTGATCAGGTATATTGCAAGGAAATCACTGCCTTAAAGGCTCTAGGTAGGGTGGGGAAATGACCCAAATGAAATATAAATTAAAGCATGAGAAAAAACAATAGGAAAACTGTCCAAATGACACATACGAAATGGAAGATGACAATATTATAATGGGGGCATAGTTTCAGTGTTATATCAGTTCATGCTTATATTATGCACATTTTAATAAGGATTTATTGAGCTAAGGTAAATGCCAAATATTATGGATATCCACTTAAACTTTTTTTAACCTGGATTAAATCAGTCGATATATTTTACTGCAATATATACTTAGCATAAAGAACAAATCAGTGAATTTATTTACATGGACGATATTTTGCTATTATCGAATGGCTAATTTTTCAATAGAAAGTTCTTTTGCATGAAAATTTGTTGATATCTCTGTCTCTACCATGACTCAAATTCACTTGTGTTGGTATTTGAACTCCGACACGCTTTTAACTGCTAGAGTGCCCAAAGTAGGTTATGCACGAGTAAGGATACTACTGAGGTTGGGATACTATTTATTCTATAATTAACAATACTAAGATAATATTTACATACAATGTTGAGATGATGAGGCCACCTTAACATAAAATACAAGAGTTAAGATAAGGTTACATAATGCTAAGTTAAGGTGGCCTTAGCCGAGGCCCCAGCCCAAGAGAGGTGACCTAAACATATAAGTCTATAGGAGGAAAAGTGACCTTAAGGTTGGACCTTAAGGGAGTGAAATTTTGAGGATTTACAAAGGTCACCCTAGCTTGGGAGGGGGCAACAGCTAATTATATATGGTGAGCAAGTTACATGTATGATACTGAAAGTTACTGGTTGTAGTATAGCAAAATATAAGGGTTACTAAAGATAGGAAGTATACGAGCTACCCCAAACCCCAGTAGTGTAGAATTTAGGCAGAAAGTAGGGACTGAAAAGTAGAAGCGACTTTATCAGTGACATTATGGTCCTGGGTGATATAAGACCATACGCAGTCAGAGGACCAGGTCCCATGACTCTGAATGTCTTGGAGTGGAACACTGGAATTACAAGCCAAGGTGGCACCGCTTCTCCTAAAGGAGTGGAATGTTATGTAGCTGGAGAGAAAGGCGGATACAAGCCAATGCTCTTCTTAA
Source organism: Sabellastarte sp. h YS-2021 (assembly GCA_964017235.1). Classification (NCBI taxonomy): domain Eukaryota; kingdom Metazoa; phylum Annelida; class Polychaeta; order Sabellida; family Sabellidae; genus Sabellastarte; species Sabellastarte sp. h YS-2021. The sequence goes on from OZ024927.1 coordinate 22,044,552, forward strand.
TCTGGAATCTGTCAAAGGAACCCATTTTTGTTTATATTAAAATTATTTTTGTAAAACGTGTTGCATGTTTGGTTTCAAAATTTAGAATGAATATGGCTACTTTTGGCGGGAGGTTAAAGTTCAGAAACTGGGTTAACCAATTACATAACTATGTCAGTTCAGAAACAAGAAAAACCTTTGCTAGCACTGAATACGGTAGCACCCTATTTGCTACCCCAGCACATCACAAAGACTATGTCTTAAACATGGTAACTACAATTTGGGTACACAGCTTTATCTATACTGTAAAACATACCCGCTGTGGTGGTTTCTGAAAAATCATCATAGGCTGACGTGTGTACAAGGAAGTCAGTATTAATTCTGTCTACTGCACTGGTCAGTGTACTGATAGCTTCATCAAAGTCATCCTTTGTAACATATTCAGCTGCCAAAAGACACAACAAATATACAAAGTCAAGGGCACCTGTGAATATAAAGCGTCAATGTTTTAACTCAAGAATTGTATTCCAGTTTTACATGGAATTAAATACAGAAACAGTATAAAGACATTAAATTGTGTATTCCTTCATAATGATATTTATCCATATTAAGGGGTGTTGAAAAATACCAGTTTCCCCCAATCCAAACTCAGAAACAGGGCATGACTGCAGCCAATATATTTGATTTGACACACTAACAAGGTTAGATGCATTTGTTATACATATCTTATTTTTCTTCTTCGATTTTACTGACTTTTGCTAGTAAACAAAAGTTTTGATTAAGTTTGAGTAAGAAGTAGACAAATGTATGGTACTCAAGACTTGAACAGTGGTACCACTATCACATTTTATTGGGACTTTAGTTTTAACACCATCCGGGACCAAATAACATGACTCCTAAGTGGATGTTAATTGTTAATGCTCTCTAGATCCAACTTTTATTATTATTTGCATTTCACTTGATTATGCTGCTCAATTTGTCGTTCAAATTTGGAACATTTTATATTTAAGTCATTTGATATAATGGAATCAGAGCCAGGAACATAACCAAAGTCAAAATCAGATTGAAGTCCCGATTTTTGGTCACATTTTAAGTTTTTCCTTAGCAAGAATTTGTTTTTTTTGCCAACACCCTATATCTTCAGGGACAATGATAAATGATCATCCCTCAGCCTGTCTTTTATTTAGGGGAATGTTAGCAGTAAGAGTAAGTACTGTATATTAGCAGTTGGGACAGGCTGAATAGTGTTTTGACTCCTGTAAAATAAAAGAGATATTTGATGAGGCAAAAACATACCTCAAATGGCCTCACACATACATTTTAAAATTAGCTGTGAGATTATTGCAATGATACAATGTATGGTGACTCTGAATAACCTTATTTTAGTTCTGTACGCTGATCTAAAGCTAATAGCTAACCTAGGTGTAATATATATTCAAGAAAAAAATATTCAGCATAGCTTTTCAAATAAAATAGGATATATATTGTTCAAAATAAAAGCTAGAAGCTATAAGAAAATTGAAATGAAAACAGCAACATATATAAAATTGGAAAACTGTGTTTGTGTGGTTATAAATCTCATGTAAGCTGTGGTTGTGATAAGATGTTCTGATTAACTAACTTGTAAGAATTACCACAGAATATGCTTTTACTACTAAGAACATACATATTCATAACAGGGCTTAACCAAGTTCCAGGATTTTTGTTGGAGGTAAGCCCAAGGACAGGACAGGCTTATACCTTTGAGGAATAACGTCCATGGATACAGAAGTATTTTTAATTCATCACTTTAATATAGGTACTGGCTACTTGATCAAAGAATTGTTTTAGAAAGAATGAAAAGACAAGCTAGCCCCTAACTGGATTTCAGTATAATCTTTCAGAGGGACTTAATCTCTTTTAAGACATCTATGGTTATGGTGTGGCTTCCTCTATTGAAGGGACAATTATTAAAGGGAAGTTTTAGTTTTAACCCTAATTATAGATCTAAATTTTATTGGTTACCTTTGGAAAAGAACTACATTGTTAAAATACATTGCTAAAACTACAGTGAAAGTCAGTTCTTGAACAAGAAATGTATCTTAATCTTATTACCTTGCTTCTTGTTCCTTATACATAAAGCATAATAAATTGATAAATATTTGGATATTTAATTTTATAAACTTGTCTACTTACGTTACAATTTATTTTAAATGAAAAAAATATATTACAAGTTTTTATCACATATCACATGCAAATGCTTTTAAAATTATAAAGTGATGATAAATGGTTATCCCAGTGCTGGATTGAAAACAAATATCAAACTTTGAATATGACAAAGCCATTTAAAATTTAAAATAACTGTATGAAGACATAGCAGATAACACCCAAGATATTTAAGATATAAAGTCTTCACAATGATTTTAGTAAATACGCGACTCTGAATAACCTTATTTTAGTTCTGTACTCTGATCTAAAGGTAATAGCTAACCTAGGTCTAATATATATTCAAGAAAAAAATATCCAGCATAGCTTTTCAAATAAAATAGGATATATATTGTTCAAAATAAAAGCTAGAAGCTATAAGAAAATTGAAATGAAAACAGCAACATATATAAAATTGGAAAACTGTGTTTGTGTGGTTATAAATCTCATGTAAGCTGTGGTTGTGATAAGATGTTCTGATTAACTAACTTGTAAGAATTACCACAGAATATGCTTTTACTACTAAGAACATACATATTCATAACAGGGCTTAACCAAGTTCTAGGATTTTTGTTGGAGGTAAGCCCAAGGACAGGACAGGCTTATACCTTTGAGGAATAACGTCCATGGATACAGAAGTATTTTTAATTCATCAAACAACTTAAGTCACTTAAAAAGGAAGAATATTCCATATGTTCTCAATATTATTTTATGTATATGTGTAACTGACCCGGATCATTGATATAAAAACAATAAAATATACAAAAATATATTACTTGTAGTTCTGATTTGGTTCATGTCTCTATTTTCATTCTGAAATAAGAAAAAAATACAATGTTGGTAGATGCAGAATTTTAAAGATATTGTATACTTAAAATAACAAATGTTATATAATTTTCACTTTTATCATGTTTAATCTCCATTATCTGAAAGTATCTAAGGAGCAATCCAGAATGAACTCCAATATTAATAAATGGATATACTTGTATATATATAAAGAGACAGAGGTAAGGTTTGTCCACATATGGTAATACAAGAACCACTGCTGAGAAACCAGAATGGTCTGAAACAGCTCAGAGATCTTATGATGAGCAATTAAGATATTTATATACCAACATAGCTGTTTTAAACAAACAGTCATACTTAAAAAGAGTTTTTATATACTGGTTTTATGCTAACATTTTTACTCCCATTTGGAGCTATGTGAAGAGTCGTTTGAATGCAATATATGAGGATTGGAATGAGACTTAATGGGATAGTTCAACTTTGAAAATATTTACATTTAACAAAAATTCAAATGTCTGTCAAATTTTATTAAAAAGGAGGAAACACAATAGAACACACTAGTTACATTTTCTCTTGCTTTCAAGTTATTTTTGGTTACTCAAGAATTGATATTTTAATTTATATAGCAGGAGTAAAATCAACTTCAGCATTAAACCATACATCGTTTCTGTTCACATTAAGAGTTTTAAAAATAAAAAGATAGGCCAAAATTGTGTTTTTGTTTTTGTCTGCTTTGGTGAAAGCTTTGTCTATGTTAAATCAAATTACCACGCATAGTTCAGGTGTAACAAAATCATTTTTTTTTTGGATTGATATAATCTTGAGAAATAGAGTAACACCAACAGAAGAATCTTTTTCACTGGTGTAAATAATCTTGTATAAAATTTAAAGGCCAATAACTTTATTCTGGTTTTATATATATATGTTACAGTAAATATGCGAAATCAGTAAATACGCGTATTCCCTAAAATTTTCAGTAAATACACGTATTTACTGATTTATGACCTGTGTTATTTCACAAGTTTACTGGTTGACTTTTAGTAAATATGTGAAATGAAACTTTGATGTTCACTGGTTGTAACTATATAATATTAAAGGTAAACCAAACTGTACATCATATTGGAACATTTTACTCTGTATAATATTAAATGGTAAACCAAACTATGAATTGTAGTGAAACATTTTACTCTATTATAATGACTATTAGAACATACTAAGCATTCTTCATTTTATAGTACATTACATGCAAATATGTTGAAAAAATAGCACTAGGCTTTTAAATATTTATTTCTAAAAACTTTAGATATGTGCTTTCTACAGATATTTCATTTAAGCTTAGATTATTTTCAATCCCACAGGTACTAAGGACCTATGTCATCCCTACAAATGATTAAAGATCATTTAACTTTTCACTATTTTTATATGACTGATACATAAAAAGCATTTTTCTTGGAAATAAATAAAAGTTTAAGAAATCAATTTAAATTTCCAAATTTTAACATATTTTAAATGTACCTTCATTCAGCAGAAATTTTACCTTATCATTTAAGATAACATGATTTACACCCAAACAAGTCTGCATGTATTTTCAAAGAATCTATTGTTAAACAGAGATTATTAGTAAGTGGTTTCTTTATTTTATTTCATTCAAGGCATAATATTTTGCCCTTTGCTGTTAGATTATCACTTTAATATAGGTACTGGCTACTTGATCAAAGAATTGTTTTAGAAAGAATGAAAAGACAAGCTAGCCCCTAACTGGATTTCAGTATAATCTTTCAGAGGGACTTAATCTCTTTTAAGACATCTATGGTTATGGTGTGGCTTCCTCTATTGAAGGGACAATTATTAAAGGGAAGTTTTAGTTTTAACCCTAATTATAGATCTAAATTTTATTGGTTACCTTTGGAAAAGAACTACATTGTTAAAATACATTGTTAAAACTACAGTGAAAGTCAGTTCTTGAACAAGAAATGTATCTTAATCTTATTACCTTGCTTCTTGTTCCTTATACATAAAGCATAATAATTTGATAAATATTTGGATATTTAATTTTATAAACTTGTCTACTTACGTTACAATTTATTTTAAATGAAAAAAATATATTACAAGTTTTTATCACATATCACATGCAAATGCTTTTGAAATTATAAAGTGATGATAAATGGTTATCCCAGTGCTGGATTGGAAACAAATATCAAACTTTGAATATGACAAAGCCATTTAAAATTTAAAATAACTGTATGAAGACATAGCAGATAACACCCAAGATATTTAAGATATAAAGTCTTCACAATGATTTTAGTAAATACGCGTATTTACTGGCCCCAAAAAACAGTAAATACACGTATTTACTGAAATTTTCAAGGAATACGTGTATTTACTGACCAAATCAGTAAATACGCGTATTTACTGAAAATTTCAGTAAATACGAGTATTTACTGATTTCGCATATTTACTGTAACATATATATATTACTACATATGTAAATTGGAAACCATATAATTTCATTTTCTTGTATTGAATGAAAGAAAATCTTATACACACTCCCCATAGAATATTACTACAATCCAAATCCAAAGTTGAAAGCATATTTATTCATTATTTTTTGTTGAATAGAAACAGACACTACACACAGATCTTCAGAGAATATCGTTACATTCCAATACAGGTTTTAAATCATGGAACCTTTAATTGACTAGAAAGAAATGTTATACACAGTCTTCTAGAGAAAATTACAACATTCTGGATACAAACTTAAATTCAATTTTAATTCATTTGATGGTGTCGAAATATAACTTTGTTGAAATACCTGATAGATATATTTAGTACCAGCACCAGAAGCAAGTAAAGCTTATGTGCACATTGGTATATGTGGTCTTAGAAGGGCCACTAACAGTGCAGTATTTCAAGTAACTTGCTTTCAATCCAAAGTGAATTATCATTTCTTCAAATGACAGGTTGAGATCATCAGGGTGTATAATGTATGCAATAACATGTATCACAATCTTAAACCTGTCTACAGATATATTTGTTCCTAGAGGCTATTTGACAAAATATTTATGTTGCTATGACATGTCTTAAACATAAGTGGCTTCCACAAGATGAAAAAAATGGTACACGTTAAAATGACTCAGCCGCAGGTCAAACCAGGTGTTTGTGGTTTATGAAGACTTGTTGTCATCACATCATTTGCATGGATTTTATGTATACTGTTTTGACTCCTCCATTTAACTGGGTGGTGCAAGCTCTGTTCATGCTTACCTTTGAATGCTTTCCATACCACATTCCAAATTGCAACGGTATGACAGTATAACGGTATAATGGTATGTTATTATCATACTCATTCATGATATTTTTATATATCTTTTGTGAGGATTTCCAATTGAAACCTTCCATACCATTACAACAAAAGCCATGTGTGATATATAATTCAACCTTGGGCCATTTCATGAAAGGGTTATAAAACTGATTTCAAACTCTTATTTATAAGACTGATTTGAGACATTCAGCTCAAATATTGGACACTATATTTGCAATGTAAGTCATATTCTGCTTACTCTCAGAAAATCAGTTGCTTCTTAATGCTAACCTGCACTATTCATCTACTCTGTATTCATCTACTACATATCCTGTTCCCAAATATTTCACCTAGGTGATAGCCCCATTTATAAACTTTCGGTATATTCTGGCTTCCCTGATTTTTACAAAGAAAATTTTAACAACCTCCCTATACTTTTACGTGTGTCCGGATCACTTGTAAAGATTGCAAGAAATGTGCAGAAGTCGCCATGAGTTCCCGCTTTTTGTGTCATTGTCTGAGGCATCTCAAACTTAGAAAAATTTATGGTTGCCATATTTAAATTTCTGTTTACAAAAGTTAAGCTCACAACTAGATAGACTCAGCAAAATTTAGATTCAGCAGCTTTATGAAGCCATCTAACTCTAATACCACAGACTTAGCCTGAGTTTTAGACAGAAGTTTTAACTTCAAGTCTAAGGCTGGGCTAAGTCCTTTTTGTCCTGTCGTTGTCTTTGTGGAATCTATCTACCCTGGAGCGAAAAGACGGATTAATTATGTCTAGACTATCTGAACAAAACGTCGTTATATTTCTTATTAATTTTTGGAGGTCGTCCACTCACCCGCCCCCCCAAAAAAATTATGTCGGTGACACAAATTTTCAAATTTATCACAAGAGAGTACAAAAACAAACATAAACAATGTTAATATGTCTTGGCCCAATCTTGCATTAAAAAGATAGAAAATTCACCATAAGCTATAGCTTTGTAATTAATATACAAAAATTTGGTGCTTATTTGTAATATACTTAAGTAAGTTATTTGCACAAAATCAGCATCTGTTTACCACAGAAATTATCACACAGTTATCCATAGTAAAAGGGAACTGGTAATTTTCAACAAAAGATTTTCCATTCCATATGCCAAGCTAAATGTCATCACTGACCTAGTCGGTTAGCAGGTATGGCATCTAATCACAGGCTGTTACCTCTGTGTGGGTTTGACTTCCACAAGTGACAATGCTGAGGACCTGTCCCAGTATGACCCTGGCTGTTAAATAGGACAAAAAAGCCAAACTTTGACCTTTATGTTTGCCCATTAGTGTTAGATAATAACAAGGCCAAAAGGGGTTACTGGCGCAAGCACAAAGCCATCAGAGACAAGAGTAGTGCACTGAAGCGGTCACCCATCCCAGTACTAATGTAGCCCATTGACGCTTAACTTCAGTGAACAGATACTCATCACGCTAGGCCACAATTCATGGAAGTCCCGGGACAAGAAAAAAACAAAACAAAAAAAGTTATCTCTAGAAGCGCAAGCCTCTCTAGAGCTTGCAAATCATTAGAATATCTTTCACATAGATCACTTATCTGAACCTGAAACAAGCCCTGTGCAAGCCCATCCTTCAGATATGCTGCATCCAGTGAACAAATGCAGACTACACAGATCATCAGTGCCAAACTCATCTTCATGGTTGATTTTTCAAAATGCTGTGAGAATGAAATATCAAAGTTGTTGATCAACATGAAGATCTCTTGCTGTAGTTACCTCATTTTATGTCTTCAGCAGACAATAGTATGTCATGGAAAATGTAGGGCTCAGAGTCTAAAAACATATGTTTGAACATTTGAAGTATATTTGCGGGCAGAAGGGTGATACAAGTGTAACGTAAAAATAACAAAAGATTACCAGACATTTAAAATTGTCCTTGTAATCTATATTTTTACACTCTTTGTTGCAACTTTAAGAAGTTTAAAAATGTACATATTTTGATTGATAGATACATTTCAGAATTTTTAATTTTACTCAAACTTAGACCACTAATGATGACCCTCTTGCCTCTTCAATTATCAAGAAAAAACTTTCTTTACGTGTTAAGATAAAAAGTGAATTTAGTTGCATGACTATGTTATGCCATAGTTTAAAGTAAGTGCTGAAATGTGGTCAAAACAGGTATGATACAGAGTGCAGAAGAGTAAAGAGTAAGATATATAGAGTATAAAATCATTGACACACAAGTGTTTTGAAACAAGGAGACGCGTTATCATAGTAGTCTAATAGCAAGCAGCTACCTCTGTGTGGGTTCAACTCCAACAATTCTGACTGCCTGTCCCTATTATGACTCTGGCTGTTGGATCGAATGTAGAACCCCAACTTTAACTTTGTACACCAGTTTTGCTGCTTTAAAAACAGAGTGATATTCCATTGTAAACCTCTAAGGAAAAGTATCATATGCACATACTGGCAGTTCTTTCCCCACACACTATATATTTGCATTATATATTTTGCACAACTGACAAAGATCGCTAGGGTGAGAGGATAGACCACCCCATTAGGTCTGTAAATCTAGTATCATACACAGTATTTTATTGTATTTTCTGTTGTATATTTATACTCAGTGCAATATTTCGTTGTAGTTCAGGACTCAAAGCACTATTGATCCACCCTGAAGTGTAGCCTAAGCCCTGTAGTGACAGTTTATCAATGTCCCTGAGGTTCTTTAGCCTGCCACTAGGGATAGGACCCAATAACAGAGGACTGCCATTTTAAGTGAACATATGAGTCACTGTATATCTGCCCATCCAAGTTCTAACCAAGCTTAGGGCTGCTCAACTCCAGTGATCAGATGTGAAGGCAGATTTCATTGTGTGATTTTGTAATATTGTAATCAGCAACATTTTTGACAAGTTATTATATGCTATCCACCTACAGGTTTCTACTATTATATGTTTTACATTCTCTATTTTGTTAAGACCCTTGAAATACAAGAATGAATGACATAATCAATAACAGAAACATAGATGCCTTTTAAAATACTTATTGGTAGTAACCACTCTGGCAAGACTTTTGTGGATACACTGCAACTTATGCAAGTTGAATTGTAAAAGCCTTTTATTAGGGCATTGAATAGTCAAGATAAGAACTACCAATCAGAGCATTTGCTTCCATGATGGCAGTTTATCGAGAAAGGTCTAACTCTGATTAGGCCCCCCCCCCTCAGATACATGAAACACAACCTGTGAGACGGACTGAACAAAACTTGAAAACAAAAAGTCACAATCAAACAGAAGACTCAAGTTTCTAATAACAAGACCAGGGCTGATTAGTTTGTCAAGTAGACTGACTTTTAAATGTGCATTAATTCTCTCCCACTGTCACTTTGAATCAAATTAAATAAATTCTGTCTTGTCGAGTTTTGGTTTGAGCATGCTGGAAGACATACACTTCTGAACATCATCAAAATACTCCTTTAATTTTGTAAGGGTACAATAGGTATTATTTTGATTAAGGTGGAAAAGTAGCTGAGTATCATATGTAAAACAAGGGAATTTAATGTTTTTATGTTTACTGTTCAACGTCATTAGTAGAGTGGTGCAAGAGAAAACATACCGTTATATTGTGGAACACCATATGTGAGTTGACACAAATGTACTAGTTTTGGACTAACTTTGATAGACTTAGTAGAGATCCTCCAGGTGAGAGGTGAACTAGTGAAATAACAATTGGCGTACAGTTGCACATTCGATGTTCATTGACGCCCTAACATACTCTAACATTGCACTCTCAATATTCATCGACAACCAAACATACTGTAAAGCAGTTCTACATTAGGGAGCTGGGCAAGTCGGCCCTTTGCCAATTCGTCCCTCGGCCAATCGGCCCCCTAAAAAAGTCGGCTCTGGGCCAATCAGCCCCCTAAAAAAATCTGCCCTGGGCAAATCGGCGCCAATTTAAAACTTCTGTAATTGGAACTTATTTATAGACCTGCAGAGAGCACATGACTGGGTTGATAAAGATATTTATTCAGGATTATTAAAGAGAAAAATAAAACTGTATGCCTTACTTGGAATGATATGACATTTGTTTATTGTAATCAGGCTCTTATTTAAATAATGGGTGGATAAATATGCATGACAATGTTATCACAATAGTGCAAATTGTTTATATGTTTGACTAAGTGTAATTAACACATATGAAAGATGTGAAGATACTGGAATAAATCCCTTGTAACCTATGTGCAATTGTAACTTGTTTATGTTAGAAATGATTAAAAGTGCAATTACATTGTCTGCTGGTGGGATTATAACTTTAGTGATTTTTGGTACATAAATCATATGTACACTTGTCTATCTATATCTAGGGGGCCGATTTGACCATAAATTATTTTATAGCGGGCCAATTTGACCAGCTAATTTTATTTTGGGGGCCGATTTGACGGGGGCCGATTTGGCAAAGGGCCGATTTTTCTATGATTTTGACATACATTATCATATTTTCTTATTATGAAATAACACATATATTCAAGCTAATTTTATATGGAATCATAAAATATTTGAGCTTGTTCAAGTATTTCTGTGTTTGGTATATATGTCTGAAATCTGATGATTTGTGGTTGAATTCAATTGACAGTCTTTGTGTGCCAATGAATATTTAGTGAAAATTTTACCTTTCATGAATTGTAAGGAATTGTGTGACACCTGCAAATAAAACAGAATCAAAATGTCAACCAATTGAACAAGACTTCCCAAACATGTCTAAAAATGTTTGTTTTCACATAACATATGTAGCCTGTACATTTGCAAATATTCCCTTACAAATAAATTCTCTTAAAGTCTTATGTTTAACTGAAAATTAACAAAATTATGACTCAAAATGTTAAATAAAAATATACATCAAACATATAAAAATATGACTGTGGATTACAAATCTCTTTTGTGATAGTGTTCAAAAACTCAAGAGTACCACTAGCCTTTCACCAAACTGTTTTTTTGTGTGTAATATATGGGTCTGTATTTTTAGAAGGTAGTCCTTTGCTATAATGAACTCTGGTAGGTTTCCAATTTCAATTAAACTGTTCAAGTTAATGAAGGATACAAATACAAAGTCTTTGAGCAAGTCTAGAGTACCAAAGGCATCAGGGGGGAACAGTAAGAATGCATATTATTCAAATGGTAATGTTGATAAGGAAATGTAAAATACACTCATACATTCAGTTGCAATATCCCTGTCTAATATACAGTTAAACACTTCTATACCATTGTCACTATGTTGTAATGATGAAATGATCCATTCAGATACACAAGCTCATTCATTTTAAACGGCAAAATTTTTGAGATTATTCAAGTTTTATGCTTATGAAATAAATATCTGACATCAGATGATATGTGTTTGATTTCAACTGACAGTCTTGGGAGATTTCACCAACTAGTTTATGGAATATTTTACTGACACTTTCATACTTATAAATAGAATCAAGATTTTACTGAACTAGATAATATGTGTCACTATTGTAAATTACCTTATACATGAATTTAGTGAATGCTTACATTTCAACTACACTGATTGACAATGGAACATCTGAACATTGATTGGCAGCATTTGTTAAAACACTTGGTACATGATCTTAGGATGATATCAACATATTACATTCCACTGTATCAAGCATAAATATTTCTTTGTTTTAACTTCAAAAAATTACACAAGAGATAACTGTTTTATAAATGTTTTACATATTACTGATCTTGATCATCGCAGTACATCATTCAGAGACACAGCTTTGAAAAATTACTTTCAAGCAGCTTTTGCCATTGCCCATTACTTTCCTCTAGCTGTTAGGCCAAGGAGGTATTGTTTTCATGATTGTGCTCCTTTTCTCTGTTTGTCTGTCGGTAAGGTTACACAAATACAACTGCTTGGGTCTTCCTAAAAATGATAGAAGATGGGTCTTGGTCTAACTTAACCGTTTTTAAATGCAACCTGCATTTAAAAGAAATTGGATTTTAAATTCAAATTAGTAAAGCTATTTTACTATTTTGTTACACTTCATACACATGTTATGAGATTAAATGTTTTATTTATGTGCACATTATTTAATTGAAACTGTATATGATATCAAGAATTGTGTGTATTATTTGTCAGACTTGTAAATGCATTTACTTTTAGTTTTTTACATACATATATTTCGAACTTACAAATAACATAATTAATGTATAATAGATACAAATAGGTACCTGATTCCTTTTTTGCATCTTTTAGGGATGATATTTGTAATTACATTGTTTCTGTTAATTTAAAATATTGTGTTACATAACATAACTTTATTTTAAATTATTGTGTGATAGACTGCATTCATGATTTTTAATTAATGCATAACATCAAACAGTGTCAATAAATTGGATTTAAAATTATTGTTTTATAGTTTACATTTCTGATTTTTCACTTACTGCAAATTATCAAGTGTTCCTTTTATGTCAATTAAAAGTCACCTTTTCTCTCATACCAGAGAGATTTCACCATATTTGGGTGTAATCTGTTACATATAGTTGTGTATTTAATAACTTCATTGCTCTACCTCTACAGTATGCTAGATTTTGGAAATAAGAATGAATGCTACATTTTAAATAATATGTGTAACTATGTGTACCAAACAGTAAACATATATGCCAAGAATGTGCATGTAACACCAGCACTGACACCATCTTGCAGCATCAAATGAACTATGAATGAACTTTCATCATATGAAATCTTAGCCATATGCTTAACAATTTTTTGTAAAATTGTCCATAAATGTGTCAATGTACAGGTGCATCATTACGGAGTTACCTCAAAATATGTTACATATATAAAACATTATGTGTGCATGTAGATCTACTGAAAATATCTTTTATGAGTTCATATTTTGCTTCTGTTCAACAAAAAAAAGAGATTCATACTGGAGTAGTTTGCACTCAATTGCACTACTCTGAGTGACTGATGCCATGCGTGGAGCAGTGGGATAGGAATGCATACATTATTTTCCAAAGAAAGACACCCGAACTCTTCTGAAAAATATTGATAAAATGCAATCCACAGTTCAATGTCAAGTGTTCAATTCTATTGCCATGTTAGCCCTGGCAGATGGTGACTACAAGTTTATGTAGGTCGACATGGGCACATGTAGATAAAATTCAGATGCAGCCATCCTCAAACGATACCAGCTTGGTGAGAATATTGTTATCAGATGATCAGCAGGTTAACTAGCCAGGGTCAATGGTACAAGACAATGACAACCCAGGTGAGGGCAGTGGACAAGGAGCAGTAAGACTGCAGTGAAGGGAATATGTCAAATAGTACTCGGACCCCATGGCCTTCAATGATCCCTACTGTTCAGTTATCTGTGGACCCTTTTCATCTCTCTGTGACTTTCTTTACAGACGGTTAATGTATTATTTTTGTGTCGCTTACTGCTCGGCCTGGGCCTGGGTCTGAGTCTCGGTATTCACTGCCATAAGCCAGTGACCTGGATGACCATGGCTGTAGACGAGGTGGAAGGTCATGGCTGTTGTGCTGACATTGACATCATGGACCTGAGAGTGTTTCTTTGGGCGAGCATCAAGGTGCTGGCTAGGTCATTACTTGGAGAGGACAGTTACTGAATTTTTCAAAACATTACCGTTGACATGTTGACAATAGGTGTCGAATTCTGATTGATCAAGTACTGACCATGTGCTGAATAGACCATGCTTTGTCCATTTCATTGCCTGTCACACATAAAACACATCTCAAAAATCAGTTTGTTAGCTTTGTTAGTGATTCTATTGAATCATTTGATAGGGTTTTTGTTTTTTACTGTTGAGTTTATACACCGGTGTGAAGATAGCCCAATATTGGGCTAGCCTGATATTCGCCAATATGTTGCCAGCCCAATATTGGGCTAGGCCAATATTGGGCTTGCAACATATTCAGCCATTTATATATATTCTCAATCAGATAATATTACTCATAAAGGAGACCTTACATCCAACCCTACACCCTGTGGCCCTGAATAGCACAACATGACCCTAATCAGCCCTATAGACACAACATGCCGCAGGGGCACAGTAATTTTGCAGTAACATGCCTTACCTCCAGCTTTGCTTCTAGATATACCCTACCTGATGTACTTTGGCCCTCTAGTACTCACAAACAAGGCTTTGTGCCACCCTAGACTCATTGGCCCTGAATAGCCCACATATGGCCCTAATCAGCCCTATAAACATAGCATGCCTCAGGGGCACAGTAATTTTGGAGTAACATGCCTTCCCTCCAACTTTGCTTCTAGATATACCCTACCTGACTTACTTTGGCCCTCTAGTACTCACAAACAAGGCTTTGTGCCACCCTAGACTCAGTGGCCCTGAATAGCCCACACATAGCCCTAATCAGCCTTATAGACCTTGCTTTACATTGTAAAAATGCGTTAGAGGTTCTTAATGGCTTAACAATATAAGGAATTTTCTCTCTAACCAGAGAAAAAAATCAAAAGAAAATTTTATACAACAAAACTTTCAATGAAATTTTTACAAGTTACTGTCTCATCGAACAGGAAAAAAGGCCATTCCAAGAAAGGGCAGGGAATCAATCTGGGCTGTGCTCTACTCAGACCAGTACGTCCCCAGCTAATAGAAAGATGGTTACTTTTGCATTCGCTTGCTGGGTGCATTCACTTACTGAGATAGATCACATGAACATCTTTTCGTGTTTGTACAAAAGGATTTGAATACAAGTTTTTAGTGGCTATTTATGCAATTTTAGCTCCATTTTGTTCTCTAAAGTGATTTGTTATTGTTAGTAATCATCATGGCAACTCCAGGAAGTAGGGAATCTTTGAGCTTACTACGGCTTTACATCACCGTCATGATTGGTGAGTCATATGGTCTGATCAGGGCATTGTTGGTAAAGACACTTGTCATTTTTGTTATTTGTTGCATGATCAATTTTCAAAGCTACCTATACCAAAGAAAATGATCAGATCAGAGTTAGTTACTGTAGTAAAGGCATTTAGCCCTCCTGCTGGAGAAAAATCTGATGTTCAACCTACTGTTAGGCTTCATACAGCACCTTTGTCTTGTACTTCTGCTTAGTTAGCCATGTTGAAGCAGGTTGAACTTCTTCACTCTTATTGGATCATCAGGAGTTCCTAACAACAGGGCCATGTGTTTGCTCCAGGAAATGATCCAGTACATCCTCCACCAGATACTGCCCCAGTTTCTAGATCTCCACTCTTTAAGTATTCAGTCCCTTCTGGGTTGGCTGGTGCAGTACAGGCTGCAGATAGGAAATCTTGAAAAGGAGTCACCAGGTGTGAAACATCTCAGAAAAGAGACACTAATCCAGTGTTATCTTTATCATCCACCTCCAGTACTGGTCTTTTACCTGGTAAGGAATGTTTTGGCAAGTATTTAGGTTAAGTTAGTGAAGAGGGGAATATCTAACCATCTCAGACAATGAATGAATAGTTGGACCTATGGTGGGAGTTCATACCAGATTTGGACAGTTCCTGCCACCAGTACTAATAACCAGGCAGATACCCTAGCTACAAGTCAAGACCTCTGTGGCATTTACTCCTAAGAATTGCTATGCTGAAAGTTTTAATCAATAAAGCTCACTGTTTGGATCAGATGCCACACATCCTGTTGAATCTTGTGGCTTTCATCTAGACCAATGCTTTAATTAAAATGATATGATTGGCATCTCCACGAAGGCCCTCTCTTACATTTTGGTGAAATTAAGTGTCAAGATCAAATAGCCTTTAAAGCCATGTGGCCAGAGCTTTAGGGACTGAAAAAGTACAACCTATGTGTTGTCCCTAAGATGCCCTAAGTGGCAAAAAATAAGCTAAGGAAGATTTCTACATTTGCAACCAGTCAGGTGGCTGGTTTAATCGCTGTGTAACTAAATTACAAGAATACATCAAGTGTAATGTCAAAAATCTTCAACAAGAACCATAAAAAGGCAAATCATCAAAGACTGCATAATATTACAGATTTGATATTGTTTTACTAGAATGTTTTGTTGTGGAAATTCCGTGCATCACATGACTAATCTGCATTTATATCCAATTTGACACTTATAAGACATGATGCCTACTTTTACCACTTGAAGGCAGGTGTCACAGAAAGTAATTGGTTCAGGTTGAGGAATGCCCCATTGAATCAATGAGGGATTTTCCTTGATAACATCACTGTCACTGACACTGTTAATTGGAGTGGGATTTCCAATGAGAGCTGCACTATATATATCCAAAAACCATGGCATCTCTGGCCCCCCTATTGCACTGATGCATTTTTCAGCTCACCCGATGAAGGTGAGCCATGAGATAGTAAGCATATGCTATGTTTCAGAACATTTATTTTGCATGCTTATTGGTCTGGAACTGGGGATAAGTACAGTAGAACCTAGTGGTTCTGACCGTTAGTAAATAGGTCTATATGAGAAGTGAACCACTTTTGACCGATCTGTTTGAACACCTGAGGGTGCAGTGATTTTTTTTACTGAATCGGAGTCTATCTCGACAATGAGTCAACCATCACATTTAGGCACCCTGGAATGTGCCTGGTAGGTAATGATATTTTGTAATGATGGCACCAAGTCAGCATTCTCCACAGAAAGCACACATTTCCACCAAGTGAGTTTCTCCTTTTATTTTTATATAGGCTACCATGGTTGAATTGTCTGAGGCAATCAATAACGTCTGATTGTGTCACTGAACTCAGAAATGTTTTAGTGTCAAAAATACTACCTAGTACATTTATGTATAACCTTTTTTACCTGCCCGACCACAGACCTTTTACTAGGTCTTGATCTAAATGAGCCTCCCAATGTACATCTGAGGTGTTGGAAAAGATCTGTATGCTGTGGTCTTTGGCATGAAGGTCTGAACCCTTCAGCACATTAACAGGATTGTGCCATCAGTCTTGGTGAGCTTTTTATGGTTTCCAACCATGAAATAAGGTTGTCCAGTTGTCTTGTTCTTTGTGAGGTGCAAATGAAAAGGTATCATGTAAAGATGACCCCCCGTGACCATTTTTTCTGTCAATACAAGCAACCATGAACCCTTCAGCACAGAGGGAATTGTTTTGCCACTAGTGTAGGTGAGCTTCTATGGTCTCCAACCATGGAAGGAGGTGATCTAGGGTGGCACAAAGCCTTGTTTGTGTGTGAGTAATAGAGGATGGAAGTTTCTATAGGGATGATAAGGGCCATGTGTAGCCTATTCAGGGCCACTGAGTTTAGGGTGGCACAAAGCCTTGTTTGTGAGTACTGGAGGGCCAAAGTACACTATGTAGTGTATATCTAGAAGCAAAGTTGGAGGTAATGCATGTTACTGCAAGAGTACTGTGCCCCTGAGGCATGTTGTGTCTATAGGGCTGATTAGGGTCATGTGTGGGCTATTCAGGGCCACTGAGTCTATGGTGGCACAACGCCTTGTTTGTGAGTACTAGAGGGCCAAAGTACATCAGGTAGGGTATATCTAGAAGCAAAGTTGGAGATAAGGCATGTTACTGCAAAATTACTGTGCTCCTGATGCATGTTGTATTTATAGGGTTGATTAGGGCCACGTGTGGGCTATTCAGGGACACTGAGTCTAGGGTGGCACAACGCCTTGTTTGTGAGTACTAGAGGGCCAAAGTACAGGTAGGGTATATCTAGAAGCAAGTTGGAGATAAGGCATGTTACTGCAAAATTACTGTGCCTTTGAGGTATGTTGTGTCTATAGGACTGAGTCTCGGGTGGCACAAAGCCTAGTTTGTGAATACTAGAAGGTCAATGTACATCAGGTAGAGTATATCTAGAAACAAAGTTGAAGGTGAGGCATGTTGCTGCAAAATTACAGTGCCCTTGAGGCATGTTGTGTCTACAGGCTGATTAGGGACATGTGTGGGCTATTCAGGGCCACTGAGTCTAGGGTGGCACAAAGCCTTGTTTGTGAGTAATAGAGGACCAAATTTTGTCTGGTAGTGTATATCTAAAGGAAAGTTGGAGGTGAGGCATGTTACTGCAAAATTACTGTGGCCCGGAGGCCTGTTCTCTCTATAGGGCTAATTAGGTCCATGTTTGGGCTATTCAGGGCCACTGAGTCTAGCTTGGCACAAAGCCTTGTTTGTGAGTAATGGAGGACCAAAGTTTGCCAGGTAGTGCATGTATATCCAAAGGCGAGGCATGTTACTGCCAAATTACTGTGCCCCTGAGGCATGTTATCTCTATAGGGCTAATTAGAGCCATGTAAGAACTTTTCATGGCCATATAGTTTATAGTGGCACAAAGCCGTGTTTGGGAATAATACTGGGCCTATTTTTGCCAGGTAGTGTATATCTAGGACAGTTTTCTGAAAGGCATGTTACTGCAAATTAACTGCATCACTGAGGCATGTTGTCTCATTTGGGCTGAAGAGGGCCATGTTATGGCTATTCAGGGCCACAGGGTGTACAGTAGGGTTGGATGTAAGGTCTCCTTTAGGAGTAATATTATCTGATTGAGAATATATATAAATGGCTGAATATTGTGCTAGCCGAATATTGGGCTACCCCAATAATGGGCTGGCAACATATTGGCAAATATCAGGCTAGCCCAATATTGGGCTAACTTCACACCGGTAGTTTACACTATGGCTGAAGCTTAGTCTTATAACTTGAGATCGGGAAGAATGGATCCAGTACTGCAGTCACTGCAGATACAGCATACATTTACAGACTATCGGACAAAGACTTGATAAAATTGAAAACAAACAGTATAAGAAAAGTACTCAGACTAAAAAATTAAAAATAGTGCACATCTACTTCCCTAAAACCCCGGTCACACTGCAAAGTAGTACTATTGACAAGGCAACTGCCTGCCAAAGTATACAAGATTAATATCACATTAGCATGACCAGCTGCTTCAGGCTCAGGTACAGCTACATCTGGAAGAACTTTCTCAAACTGAGGTTTAGTAGAGGTTCTGGTAGTAAACAAGGTTAAATAGCCATATGAATATATTCTGGTGGGTTCCAATAAAGATATCATAATATCAATTGTTTATTATACAGATGGGCCTAGTTTTCGTCACATCATGAAAAATGAGCGAAATTTTGAAATTAAAGAGCATATGTTAGATTAATCGATTAATCTTTTTGATGATTCTCAGGATTTTTCAGGGGATGCCAATCAGCCAACCAGCCTGTCCTTACTTGCAGCATCGAACTGGGTGAACTAAAACATTTAAAGAAATCGAAAAATGTGTTGTATTAGAAGCGTAAATGCACAAGGCATGTTCCACAGACTACTGCAAACTAATCCCATGCGAAAAAGAATGCCAAACCCACAACGTCCATGATTTGTCAGTATTATAACCAGGGATCTTGTTCCTTTACCAAACCCCATGGCACAGCAGGTGTTCTTTACAAACATATTAGTTAAGTATGCCTTGCTACCACAAGTCATTCCAACACACTGAGGTTGAATGATGAAAGGAAAAGAAATTTTGAAAAAACAAGCAGGTATAGACCAATTACTAACTCGTTCCCACAAATTACTGGCTCTTTCCCACCATTTACTAAGTCATTCCCACCACTAAGTTGTTTCCACCAATTACTAACTCGTTCCCAACACTTACAAAATCGTTCCCACTATGTACCAAGTCATTCCTACATCTTACTAACTTGTTTCCACCACTTACAAAGTTGTTCCCACCACTTACTTAGTCATTCCCACCACTTACTAAGTCATTCCCACCACTTAATAAGTCTTTCCCACCGCTTAATAAGCCATCCCCACCACTTGTTAACTTATTTCCACCACTTACTAACTCATTCCCACCACTTAATAGTTAAGTCATTCCCACCTGTTAAAAAGTTGCTACCACAAGATATTATGTGGTTTCCTCAAGAGAAGTATGGTATCACATACAAAGAAATTGCCGGTACATTTTAACATGACTTAGTAACTTTTAATAATGACTTAGTATTTTCTGGAATGACTTGCTAACTCAGGGAATGCAATATTATCTTGTGGTAACAACTTGCCAACTAGTGGTAACAACTTACTATCTTGTGGGATGACTTTTTTTTTTGTAGGAACGGCTTACTATCTTGTGGGAACAACTTCTTATCTTGTGGGAATGACTTGCTATCTCTTGGTAATAAGATAAAAAAAATCATAGGAAAACAGTTCTATGTCCCTTCCTGAGCTACGTAGTTTTCCTATCATTATTTTATCTTGTTAGTACAAGATAGTAACTTAGTCCCACTTGATAGTAAGTCATTCCCACAAGATTGCAAGTCATTACCACAAGAAACTAAATCATTCCCACAAGTTAGTAAGTCGTTACCACAAGATACTAAGTATTCCACGAGATAGCGAGTCATTCCCATTGGTTACTAAGTCAAGGTTTGATGCCAATGTTACAGAGCCCGGAAAGGGATATAGAACTGTTTCATTATCTTTATTTTATCTTGTTACCACAGGATAGTAAATTGTTACCACAAGATACTAAGTCATTCCCATAAGTTAGGAAGCCAGTAACACAAGATACTAAGTCATTCCCACACCTTTATAAGTCGTGGTAATGAGATACTAAGTTGTGGTAATGAGATAGTAAGTTGTAATGAGATACTAAGTTATCGTAATGGGATGCTAAGTCATGGGAATGTGATACTAACTTGTGGTAACAAGATACCAAGTGGTTACCACAAGATAGTAAATTCTTGTTTGTTCAGTCATACCCACCCCTTATTAAATCATTCCCACCACTTACTAACTTGTTCCCACTGCCTACTATCTCATTCCCACCACTTATTAGGTTGTTTCCACCACTTACTTACTCATTCCCAATACATACTAAATTGTGCCCACCACTTATTAAGTCATTCCCAGCACTTACTAACTCGTTCCCACTACATACTATCTCTTTGCCATCACTTACTATCTCGTTCTCACCACTTACTATATCTTTCCCACAACTTACTAACTCATTCCCACCACTTACTGACTTGTTCCCACCACTTACTATCTCGTTCCCACGACTTATTATATCTTTCCCACCACTTATTAAATCGTTCCCACCACTTACTAACAAATTCCCAGGGACCAATACTATGCAAACAGGGGATAAAATATTTATTATACATAACAGCCTGGCAGTATTATCAATTATTACTGAAACTAGTTAATGATATATAAATTCGTTTCAGATTGTTACTAGATAAAAGGCCAGATAGAAAACAAGTTAGTATCTTGTAATAACGACTTTCTATCATGTGGGAACGACTTGCTATCTTGTGGGAAGGACTTGCTAACTTGTGGGAATGACTTGCTATCTTGTGGGAACGACTTGCTAACTTGTGTGAACGACTTGCTATCTTGTGGGAATGACTTGCTAACCGGTGGGAATGACTTGCTAACTTGTGGCAATGAGGAGCTATCTTGTGGGAACGACTTGCTATCTTGTGGGAATAACTTGCTAACTTGTGCGAATGACTCTATCTTGTGGGAATGACTTGCTAACTTTTGGGAACGACTTGCTGTCTTGTGGGAATGACTTGCTATCTTGTGGGAACAACTTGCTAAGATGTGGAAACGACTTGCTGTCTTGTGGAAATGACTTGCTATCTTGTGGGAACAACTTGCTAAGATGTGGAAACGACTTGCTAACTTGTGGGAATGACTTGCTATCTTGTGGGAATGACTTGCTAACTTGTGTGAATGACATGCTATCTTGTAACAATGACTTGCTAACTTGTGGGAATGACTCGCTAATTTGTGGGAACGAATTGCTATCTTGTGGACATGGTTTGCTATCTTCTGGGAGCCACTTTCTAACTGGTGGGGACGACTTGCAATCTTGCAGGAACGACTTCTAACTTGCGTGAATGACATGCTACTTTGTGGGAATGGCTTGCTACCTTGTGGGAATGACATACTATCTTGTGGTAACGATTTTCTAACTTGTGGTAATGACTTTGTATCTTATGGTAATGACTTATTAACTGGGAACAAGATAAAAATGACAGGTAAACAGTTCCATGTCCCTTCCTGGGCTCCATACAATGTACAGGCAATTTCTTTGTATACCTAACTTACCTTGAGGATACAACATAATACATTGTGTTAAGAACGTTTAAACTGTTAAGAATGACTTAATAAGTGGTAAAAATGAGTTAATAAGTCTTGGAAACAAGTAAGCATGTGGTGGGAGTGACTTGGCAAGTGGTGAGAATGACTTAGCAAGTACAGGAAACAACTTATTAAGTGCTGGAAACAAATTAGTAAATGGTGGCAACAACTTAGTAAGGGCTGGGAACAACTTAGTAAGTGGTGGCAACAACTTAGTAAGTGGTGTGAATGATTTAGTAAGTGGTGGAAACGAGTTAATAAGTGGTGGGAACGACAGAGTAAGTGGTGGGAATGAGTTCATAAGTGATGAGAACGACTTAGTAAGTGGTGGGAATGAGTTAGTAAGTGGTGGATGCAACTTAGTAATTGGTGGGAATGAGTAAGTAAGTGGTAGGAACAACTTAGTAAGTGGTGGGGACGAGTTACTAATTGGTGGGAAAGACTTAGTAAGTGGTGGAATCGCGTTAGCAAGTGGTGGGAATGACTTAAGAAGTGGTGAGAGCAAGTAAGTAAGTGGTTGGAATGAGTTAGTAGGTGGTGGAATGAGATAGCAAGTTGTGGGAACTAGTTAATAAGTGGTGGGAATGACTAAGTAAGTGGTGGGAATGAGTTATTAAGTGGTGGCAATGAGTTACTAAGGGGAGGGTATGAATAAAAACACAAGGATTTACTATCTTGTGGTAACCACTTAGTATCTTGATCCCACAAGTTAGTGTCTTTTTCCCACAAGTAACTATCTCATTGCCATAAAAATGAAATGGCTTTGAAGTTATTTTACTTTATTCTGTATTTCTAAAGTAACAAATAACCTACAAATAAAAGCCTTTTATGTGATGTCTTTGGAGTAAGAACTTTTGAAGGAGTACAGGTAGTATATATTTACTGGTTTGTCTTATTTAAATATCAAATATATATTGTTGTATTATCTGTTTTAAAAAATGAGAATCTAAATGCTTGTTTATACTGTTTTGTGTTAGAAGCAATTTACATATTTCAATTTTTGTCCTTATAATTCCGTAAATGAACCTCTTACGTGGGTAGTACATTTTTAAAAAATGAGCTGTCTTGTAAAGTGATATTTCCCCCATCACTCCCCTGGGTTTAACATTTTAACTGAGCACATGGGAGCTTGCACCAAGTGTTTCACACATTAACAAAAAACCTGCTACATGTTGACATGGCGGTCCTTGTGTTATATTCATCCTACCTATATATAAATCCAGACTTGCTGAACCTTGCATTCTACCAAAACATGAAATGCGAAGCCAGTACAATACAGTTTGATCTAGTATGAGGAACAATTACTTATGTTATTTATCTGCAAAGTGGTTGTAAGGTCTTCCTGTCACTAGCCCATGTCTTTTTAGTCTTAAAGCATTTATTTTGTATATAACACTTGTAGATACACCAGTATAACTCCCACTCTTAAAGAAATTGCATTGGCTTCCTACTGAACATTGTTCATTTGTTTAAAACAGGAACACATGTTTACAAGTTTCTTCACACTGGTTTCCCCAAGTAGTTTGCTTCACATCTTTCTTCTTGCTTATTTATTTACATACAGTTTGTCAGGGTTCTGTACTGTATGTAAACTGCCGACCGACGTCAAGCAACTACCAGCTTTCCCACTTGAGGTCGTGCTGGGAACCGAACCCCGGCCTCAGAGGTGGGAGGCGAGAGTGTTACCACTCTGCCACCGTGGCCCCTTCTTTGTTCTTGCAATACTACCAGTATAGTACCAGGTGCAGTGGTAATTTCCTAGTTGTACAAAAGTTTCGCCAAGTTACTCAAATGTCGGCAAAACAGTTTCGTCTTAGATCTTGCATTTGATGTCCCCACTCTTTGGAGTGCTCTTCCTGATGGGATATGTATGCCTCCTTCTATTGTATCTTTCAGAAGGTAGCTTAGAGTCCCATTAGTAATGGGAAAATTAAGCTCTAAAAGTCCAATTTGAATTAGAATCTTTTTCACCTGGTACTAAAAAGCCATTTTTGCCATTTGTTCAGCCATTTATCTACAGGACCAGTCAGGACCAGTCACAGCAACCTCCCAAGCTATAATTCAGAGCAATCTTATGATAAGTTTTGATATCGAACTGGAGTATACTGCTCGTGTATTTTGAAATAGGTCCTTCATTGCTATCAATTGTTAACAAGTTATGTACTTTGAAGTCTTCAATCCAATGTATTAAATTTGTTGTGGTGATTCCTGAATTTTTCACACATTTTGAAAAATCCCTAAACTTTTTCAATTATCTAAAAAATTCTAAAATGTTGAAGCTCAATGATGAATTTCCTAAAACTATCAGTACAATGTAAAAATATTATTGATTCGAAAACATTTAAAACTTACTTAAACCTCGTAAGCTTGGAGTCCGTTTTTTATACACAGGTCAGTAATGATAGCCATAGAACTATCAGCGAATTTGAATTTAAGTTTATTACATTCCATGTTTTTTTTAAAAAGCACAAGGCAAAAAAGCATGGGACTTGAATATAAATCCCAACATACATATACATATTTTTAAAAACATATTTACAAAATTTAACAGTGATATCTCATCATTTAAACATAATTCAACAGATGCCATAAATTACAGTTTATGTATATACCTAATATTTATGATAGTGAACTATCATATGCTATTATTCTAATATATGTTCTTTATTTATTCTGCCTTTTTGACAGTTTGAGTAGTACTGCGGATACAACCAAGGGTGTCACAAAAATCACATTCAGCCCTGCCTTTTCTGGAACTCCTAAATTTGTTTATGGAGTCATTGCTTATGGTAGATTTTTTTTAATTTTCATAATTTTTATATTTCTTTGAAACACAAAAAGTTTATTCTGAAGCAAATATTTGGTAATTTGTAAGTAAATTTTACTGAAAATTTAAGTGCACATAAAAATTATGTTTATGAGAACTTAGCAAAGAGTAAGTAGCATAATTTAAGTAACAAAAGTTTTAAATTGTAATTTTAAATTAAGTGACCTCGTAGGAGTCAAACACACTTACTTGAACTCTCTTAACTATACCACCATAATTAAAATTGACCTCTAACAAAGGAATGTGTCATTATCATGAAGCAACAGAAAGATAATGGAATCTGAAAATCATCATTTGTTATCTTTGATTTATTTTAAAACTTTTATACTTGCCTACAAAATGCGCCCAAATTAAAAACAACCTTGGAACACATCAACAGATGAATTTGCACGATACATTTCCAATAGATATTTTGTTAACATGGAGAATTCTGGCACAGTTTAAAAAATCAAAATTTAAACTATCTGGGCGATTCATCTGAAAAGCAAGCTATTCCATTACTAAACTAGACCACCAGTTAGTTTCATTAGCAACAAAGGGACTATGGTGACCTTCACCTATGCCGTTTTTTTAGAATATGTCCTATTACTTAAATTATTATTTTATAATGCATAATCAGAATTTTAACCTCGATTATGGACAATGAAACAAAATAATATTTGATTTGGCATGGAAAAACATATTTATATAGCATTTAAACCTTTAAACTGGTGCAGATTTCTCATATTCAGACCAATTTTATTAAATTATTATGTGATGACATTGTACAAAACCTGAGGTATATACTATGAAAGTGTGCACCATGGGACATACTAGAAACCTGTTTATTGCCCGCTGTAATTACGAATGCTAATAATCCAAAATGGTGGCCAATACCAGGCCCCTTGTTGCAGAGTAAAGGGTTCCGAAGCCCAGACAATTCCTGCACTTGAATGAAAAAAGAAATGAAACTAGAGAAGTTTTGTTCCAGGTAAATTTAAATTGTGCCTGTTATAATATCTAGTTGGTGTTATTATTTCAATTTCTAGGGTTTCAATGATATGTATAAGTTATTTGAAGCTTACATCATTAATGAAATACAAAATATTGGCACTTGTTATAAGCTGCCAGTGAATAAACACATTATTCCAGAGTGCATGTCCCAACATTATGGTGAAATACATTGTGTGGTTGATAATGAAAAAGTTTATAGCAATTTTCTTTTTAATAATATTTTCAGATGATGATGGTTCTGATGTCAGATTTAACACCAAAAAGATATCTGTCACAAAGAGCGCAGCTGAGGTCGAGATGACTACTTGGGCAGGTTCCAACATTGCATGGTCAATGGTATCATGGATGGCTTGCCAGTAAATAAGATGGCAATGAAAGAATTGTCTTATAACTGTAGTCTGTTCAACTGTTAGTTGTTTGAATAAGACCAGTAGAATAGATTCACTCTTTTTGTACTCAATCATGTCTTGAAAAAAGACAAATGCTGACATGTGTAAGTACATAAATCCATATTCATAAGTATAACTTAATTACATTCATGAAAAAATCAAATCCAATACTCGGTCAAGGAAATGAAAGAAAGTAAATGAGTTTAAGGTCAGCTCAATTTAAATATGACTTACTTTAAGGTTAATTTTACGAAAAAGAGGAAAGTTCAGGTGACCCTATGAAACTCTAAAAAATTTAAAAATTATAATGTGAAATGGGGAGAATGGAGGAATAAATTATTGAACTATAACTAATATGTAACTTATAGGAGTACACACTTGAACTGTATTTGTTATTGCCATATTATAAAAACTCTACACTGTGATACAATTATTGTTGTGGAATATGTCACCTTGTTATACTACAGTTCTATATCAAGAAATATCACAAGAATTCTCTGATTTATAGTTTGGGAGGCTGATATGATCAGTCCTGTTGATAAAGTGCGAACAAGTGGCAAAATATATGTTTTAGTCCAAGGCAAAAATATATATGGCTTAAGACTGAAAACATAAAACATCTTATGATTAAAACTATAGGTTTTACAACCATGTCCCCACTGTCACTATTCAAAAAGGTCACTTATAACAAAACGCCCCCAACTACTCGAGAATTAAATGGCAGATTTGTAGATCTTCCTAGGCAAATTTACAATTCATATTTTGCCAGGGTGATATGAAAATTATGATTTCACCTTCATGTGATCAGAATTTTGATTTTACTTGGTCACTTTTGACTATGCGAGATCACAAATTTGATATTCCCTAGGCAGATTTAAAATCCCTGTGAGATTCAATTTGGTCTGTGACAGGACAAGGTGAGTCTGGTGGTCATACATTGTAATAAGTTTGCAATACAAATTATTTTATATGGCAATACTAATGTCACAACTGCGGTGCAGTTGAAGTTAAACAGAACAATACTCTGTTACAGTTTGTAGTTCAAACTGTTAAAATATCATGTCCTAAACATGATATCAATTTGAATAACACTCAAATGAATAGAATATTCAATGAAGTGTATCCAAAAAGCTATTTTTAATCACAGAATATATCCTCAGAATGAACACACACTGTGGAGAAAACACATCCTCCCTGGGCAACAACAAACCAGAAAATGGCTGGGTTATCAACACTCCTTGTCTCATGTAATCTGTAGTGTTCGTTTGAATCACAACATACTGGAAACAGAAACGATATCAAGCAAACTGGATTTACATACCAGGGTCGGTGTGATGACCAGATCAATTTCAAGAAAACAGAAAAGCTTATCATTATGTTTTTAAAGCAGCCACAGTTGGTTTCATGAAACATTTGATCTAAATGTTGAAAATCATTATGGATGGATTCTAATCCATGCAAATTAACAAATAAACTACTGGATCAAGAGAGATATGTAAAACACTGCTAACAGCAGACGTTTTAGGTTTAATTGTTTTTTTTTATATCTTGACGTTTACATTTGTGAGACTTGCATATTTGAATTTCTAATACTTTTTTATAGTAAAAGCAACCACTTATCCTTTCGAACTCAAAAACATAAGTCTACCCCTCCGAACTCTTGGACTACTATGAGGTGCATGTGTTTTGCGTTGCTTGGCCATTATTTTTTCAGCGCTAACCTATTCCATGTAGCTGTCTTAAAATTAGCATATATTAAACATTACTATCATGAGTTCAGTCAGGAGTCAGATCAAATCAGGATATGAAAATACACAGTGCCAATAATACAGAGGCACTGTGTATTTCTATATCCTGATTTGATCTGACACTTTGAGTCTGAAAGGATAAGTGGTTGTTTTTACTATAAAAAGTATGAGAAATTCAAATATGCAAGTCTTACAAATGTAAACGTCCCTGTAAATATTCCTTAGAAAAATTACTTTAGAGTTGAGTACCATCCGATTTTCACACAAATTCTGACCAAAAAGGTCTTTTTTTGCAAAACACGTCTACAGATCATAAGAGTGATGTCATTAGTCAAAATAGTTTGTTGAAGGTTATTACATTACATTACCATGATCCCTGTAATATGAAATATGACCCTTTAATCTGTAATCCTAATTATATATGTTCCTGACCACATTATAGCAATGTCTTCCATGTTAAACAAGCAGTCAGTGCCTGTGAATGGCAGTTTTGGGAACTTTTCAGTAGTTTACTTTCTGGAAGGGACCAAATGCCTTTGGTGGTGCAGCCTCCTAAATGTGTTCCCCAACATTTATTTGATGCATCAGTAAAGATCTGAATGGTGTGACGAAGGGGGCACAAAGGCCTGCTGTAGAGGGCATTTTCTTCTTTCAACCACGAAAGGAGATGTAGGTGAAGGGACTTCGGAATGTCAATAAGCTTTTCCAGGGTTTCTGGAATATGTCAGTTGTTCTTCAGGTGCCATTATATGAGCCTCATGTGAAGGAAGCCTGATGGCAACTGTTTCTCTGTTGTGGATAGCAGACCTATTGGGGACATAAAATGTCTGACCGAGTAATTTGGTCTTGCAAGAAGTGAGTTGATTTTTGAGCTCAGGGCCTACCACCTCTTTGTGATGGATCTGACAACTCCTTGAGCAAAATAGTACTGATACCCTACAAACTTAAAGACCTGCTTGAGATTCAGGTTTTATTTTCTTCAGGTTTACTATCCAATCTAAGTCCTGACACAAAAGGAAGAGCCCGATACTGGAACATTTGGTTCTGATAATGGAATCTGAGATACTTTTTGGATGTGAAAGTGGTGCTGATGAAGTTCAGTGAAGTGACTCACTCTCCTTTTTAAAGGGATGGCCTGACAGATTCTGGGGTCTCATCTTTGAAAGTCTTCATCTGTGAGAACTGATATAAAGTACTGATATCCAAGATTCAACTTTGAAATGTCTCCTTCAGGTAGGTGTTCCTGGGGAATTTGCATTTTCGTCTCCTTATCACAAGTTCACTGGTGAGACGAGGTTTGATGTTGACCCCTCCCTCAAGATCAAAAACACCCTTGGACTGGAACACTTCACTGCCCATCATTGCCCAAATTTTGGCAATTTGTTCCAACAAGACCTTCTGCAGCACTGGGAACATTTGTCACAGGAGGGGCAGGAGACAGATTTATAGATAAAGCATCTTTCAAAGACTTTGTTTGATTTTTCTGTGTATCAGGACTTACACTTTTCTTTTGTGGCTGCCCTGTTAAAGACACAATAGGTTTATCAATTACAACAAGCATGTTATTTACACCTTCTCTGTGAACATGAACGTTTAAGGCAAGAGGAACATTTACAATCTTTTAAACAAAGAGAACATTTTAACTAATGTCCTGTCTTTGACCAAAATTGATACATTGTCTTTGACAAAAACTGGCATTGACCTTTTTCCATTGTAAGACTTGGGGTTACAGCCACCAAAGTTGGATCCTTTCCCCTTTCCTCTGTTCATGGCCCCTGTTGCCAAAGGAGCACCAAGCTTGTGCATCCATGTCCTGACCTGTGGAGGTGGACCAGGTTGAGTTCCCAGCTCCTATGTTCCTGGTACCTATGTTGCCTATGAGAGCTGTACCTATTGGAGCCCTATCCGGGCTGGGAGGCAGAGTGTTCTGCCTCTTCTCTGGCAATCTCATCCACTATCTGGCATACATCATCTGGGAATAGGCCTCAGGAATTTAAATGGCTGTTTTGCAAAGCACACCATATGTCTGGCTCAACACTCGGCTAAAAATACTCCAATTAAGCGTCTTCTCAATAAGGTAATGCACAAAAAGAGTGTTCACCACATTTTACACTGCCGTTCCCATGCAGAAACTTACGTTCTGGTTGAAGGCAGCTGTTTAGTCACAGATTTCTGATTAGGCTTTGTCTACTTTTGTGAGGACTTCCCTTTGGACAGCTTAGCATTCAGAGATCTGAAAATTTTTGGTCTGTTAGTCTGTAACTTTGTGATACTGCAATTAATTCCTGCAACTTTGTAGTAGTGCCTTGTCCCATTTACGCAGACAGTCCTGTGCCACTGGGCATGAATGAAGAGCAGTAGTAAGACCTGAAGGCTTTGGAATGAGACTGAAGGTGCTATTGAGGTGGGGTGCATCATTTGACCAATACTGCACAATAGGGGTGGGAGCTGGATGTAACCTGTACCATCTATTCTGGAGAACTGGTGAGCCCTGAGCTAGCCCCAGTCACTAGAATGAGAAACATGATCATCTATAACATGTAAGTTCATTCGCTAGAACTTTCTGCAAAATCAGTCCTCCAGGGATAAGGCTGCAGAGATTTTTTTAGATTGTTGACTTCTTATAGAGTCCGGGGATTGTCATTTCTAGACTGAGGTGTGTACTCATGATCAAGATTAAAAGACCAGTTAAAGTATTAATGGTCACCTCTAACAGTCTTTAGATAAAAGCCTATCTTATTCCTGTAGATCCGCTTCAGAACTGAAAACCGCATCTTCCTGGAATTCATGATAAGAGACCGGGGTGGGGTCTGTCCAACCAAAAGTGGATTCTGCATCTTGAGGATAGAAGTTTTCCAATAGGGAGGCAAACTTCCAGTGACCAGAACCCAAGGACTTATCTTGTGTATCCACTGGTGTGCTATCATAAATCTGCATCCTGTCCAGACCCGGACCCAAACTGGCTTGGAGGGGAGGAAACAGCATGAGGATCCCCCTGCTGGGGATGAGTGACCTTGACCTAAACCAGGGTGAACACCAGTTTCTTAGGAGCCTGTGAGGATGAAGAAGGTAATGAGTTTGATCCTACTGTTAAGAGTGCTTCCAACCATGTAAAATCTTGTTGACCACTCCTCTACAAGGTCTGAAAGCTGTTGCAGTAATGAGGACTCTCCTACCAAAGCTTTACAGAGAAAAATGAGAGATGATCCCACAGACTGGTTAAGGTCTACCAAACCTACCAGACTGACTTGGGAGGGCTCCACTAAAGCATCCAATTTAATTTTTTTCTCTTGGATCTTGTAGGTAGGAGTGGCCAGTTGTTCAGGGTGAGTGAAAGACATGCGCTGCACTAGTACTTCTTTTGACAAAACACATGGATCAGTACCAGACCCATCCCATGGCAGTGAGCACATCTTACATGAGTATTAAAGCTGGCCATAATATGACATGTTCATTTCTTCTGCCCAGATAAAGACACAACATAGTACTTGACACAGTCTCAAAATTAAAAAAATTCCCTGGCCAGAGGAGACTCAACGTCTTCTTCTGACGTTTGGTTTACTTTGGGTAAACTATGTTGCATCAATGTGGGACAAAATACAAATATGTCAAACCCTGTGACATTCAAAGCTGAACAGTATGGATCAACTTTGGAAAATGGAAAATATACCAACTGGTTTTGCTTTCAGTTACCACCGAGTATCAGGAACATTAATGAAGTACACATGCAAGTGGTTTTCACAGATGAACAGACACCATTGGAACAAGCCGCCAGCTATTGAAGTGGTTTAATTCAGATTACAACAAATGTGACTGATTAATCATTTGCATTAGAAATATTATAATGCATGTTTAAATTGTACAGAACACTGACTATATGACATTAAAATAAGTTTTACTCCAAATCATGTATTACTTTAAACAAAATAAGTAAAGTTTTATACTAACAAATACCTTTATTAATTTTCTTTAATGTGTGCTCTTTGAACTCTCAATAATTACTCTAGTGTCTTATTTTACATAAATCAAAATCATACATTCATTGGATGTAGATTGTTTTCACAAATCAAATGTGATGGTTCTGAAATCAGTAAATGTTCCCATTTGAATACATCACCAGACTGATAAATAAACAGAAGTGGATTTTATTCAAATTTTCTCACACATTTTTGCGAAATAGAAGATTATAATTCATTTAAATTACTTTATAAGAATATATTAAAATACTGTGGTGTAAGTAAATCACTTTATTTATAAGGTAATAGTGTATAAGAATAATATGAATAAATTATTTTTTTAACTTGGGGCACATTGCTATTATGTAGTCAAGAACATATATTAATAGGAAAAGAAATTCAAGATTCAAATTAAATCTTACAGGGATGAAGGTAATACTGTGTAACAACCTTTAACACAGTTATTTCTGACAAGTAATATCACTTTAAAGATTTTCAGATGCATTTCTAAAAAAATGACTTTTTTGGTCAGAATTTGTATGAAAATTGGACGGTACCCAACTTTAAAGTAATTTTTCAAGGGAAGTTTGACATTTACCTTTGTAAGACTTGCATATTTGAATTTCTCATAATGTTTTAGAGTAAAAACAATAATTTACCCTTTCAGACTCAAAAACATAAATCTACCCCTCCAAACACTTGGACTATAGTTACTTGTCCAAGGAACTTAAGCTACTTAAGTAATGAAAAAGCAATAAAAAAGTAATCTAAAGAAATATTGAAGAGAGTCTTAAGCATACAATATATATGCAACGGCTGAAACAAGACTATGATTCTTTATCTGTCTAATCTCAGGGAATGAGTTACTAGTAGACATATTAAGCAAGGACTTAACCCATACAAAGACTTAAAGTTAAGAATTTGGTCTTAAACTTAGCCCAAGTCTGTGGTCTTAGACCTAGGAAACATATATAAGAGGAAACATGTAAAAGACCCCCCTACATTATTCTTTGTACTGAGGATTAAAAGTGGTTTAATCCAAAGAGATTAATTTGAAAACTTTAACTCATCAAAGTCTGTGATGTCACCCATTACATGTGGAGTACCACAAGGGTCCATTTTAGGGTCTCTTCTATTTGTAATGTATGTTAATAATATATGTAATACTCTTCAGTTATTAGAATTTATTATGTTCGCTAACATGATACTAACATATTTTTTTCACAGAAAGATATAAAAATAATAGAAAACTAATTCAGAATTTCAGTGGCTCTCAATATGGTTTAAGGCCAATAGACATTCATTAAAGGCTGATAAAACTAATTTCATATTGCTTCGGATGAAAGGTAAAAATTGTCCAAACAGAGTTGATATTTCAATTGATAGTGTAAAAATATCTCAAATAAATGTTACCAAATTGAAGGAACATTTATCTTGGTTAAACCAAAGAAATGAATTGTAAAACAACTTTTTTTCGAAATATAACATGTGTTAAACAAAGAATATATGTCACCAGTAGAATATTTTCAGTTGAAAAAAGAGAAACATGACAAATAAAATCACAATTGTTATTTGATAATCTTGGACACCCTTTTTGAGCTTCTACAGATCACTTTTTTGTCTCCGTACTTTGATGAAATTGGGAACACCTATGAATTCTGATTTTGCCTCTCTTGCTCTCCAATAACTAAAATGACACATGACTTTCATGATTTATGGCATAGAGTGATGACTTTTTGTCTGCTCACTGAAGTTAAGCAGCAATGGGCTAAGTTAGTATTTGAATGGGTGACCGTCTCAGTTTGGGACCAGCTGTGGGATGTATCTAAGTTGGAATTTCTTTCTGTCACAAGACTTTCATAAATTCTAGTGCACTACTTGTGTCTCTGATGGCTTTGCACTCACGATTGTGAATTAAAAGAGGAAAGCAGTTTGAAGTAACAAAATGTAATTCTCCAAAGAATTTCAAGGAACACTACATTAAAGAAAAAATTGGAAATAACAGTTTTTTCTTTGAAGATTTATACATTTTAACTTTTAATGAGGGACAATTTTACATATCTTGGGTTGAGTCTTAGGAGACTTGTGATTCGGTTTGAAAAAGTTTTGAAACTTGTTGGAAATGGATTGAATTTTCTTTGGAAATTTGTTCGGAATTTTAGCGACATCAGCTTAAATAAAAGTTCCTGGAATAATTTGAAAAGGACTGATAGATGCCAGCTTCTTCTGACCCCAGGGTATTTGGTTGACAAATCGCAGATCCTGCCCTACTGCCCAGCCCCCTCATGATTAAAGGAGTCTTTCAGTAGGTCTGACAGATGTTTGATCTCCCTCAAAGGATTCCTGTAGTTGTCATCTGGTATATACACCACCTGTCCATTTTGTAAGGCCCCTACATCATTCACTGGGGTTGGTGCCCTGTCTGCTCCACCCTGTTGTGTCCTCAGCATGTTGTGCAACACCACACTTATAATGGGGAGGTGGAGCACTAGGCCCCACCTTATTCAGTGAACCACAGCAAACAATTTTCTTGTTTCTTCATTCCCTTCGATTGGATATTGATATATTGGTAATTTATTCTGGCGCCAAACTCCTGGCAACCTTCATTCAACACTGCAAAGTCAAAGGAGCAGGACGTTTTTATAAAAAATTTAGCCAGAACTTTTTAAGTGTTACATATTGGCCCTCAGTGTTGTGTTGAATAGTGTTGTCTTGCTTGTGTGTTGCTGTTGTAAGAGCAAGACTTGCTCTGGCGTGCTGGAGCCACGTTGAAGGAATGAGTTTTATTTAATTAGTTTTGATTTAAATCTGTATTTTACACACATTTTAGTATTTTATCAGCTTTAGTCATTTTTAATTTATATTCATATGAATTTGCGTCCTGAGGGGTTATGCATTCGGTTTGACTAAACCATATTGTTTCATCCTTTACTGAAACCCTTTCACTTGTGTGATCTCTCTTTAATCAAAGCATGTTGCTGTCTATATTACGTTTCAGAGACGTATTTAATATATATATATAATCAGTGCAAATGCCATTAAAAGAATTTTTGTGTAAAATATGTGGAGACATAAACAGTGAATGCCCATTTGTTGATTCACATGTGGACACTGACAGTCAGTTTGATAAGTCACCCACAGCTAGTGGTGTGCCTCAGCAGTCTAGTGATAATGACTTGAATCTGCAGATTTTAGCAGAGTTGAAAATCCTGGGAGGACGGATGACTGCCACGGAGCAGAGAATGTCAGAGACAGATCCTGCTAAGGTCTTCCAGAGGTCACAAGCAACAGTCACCACACCTGCAACATCTTTCCCAGTACAGTTGGATCAAGTGGTGGTACTGTCAGTGGCAGCATTACAAGGGCGTCACACATCCATGTGGAGGGTGATCGATGCAACAAGCATTTGACAGACTTGAACGAATCAGGCAAGTTAAAGTCACAAGGAGGTTGAAATGATATGGTGTGGGTCAAAATGAAAATGTCATGGCCACAAAATATTGTATTGGGGGAAACAATAAAAGTAGAATTTCATATGACAACTTGAGCTGGTGTCAATGAGTGTCAGGCTTTGCCATGATAGCTAGAGAAGACAGTAATGTAGACACAAAAAATGCTATGCTAGATTACTTAAGCAAGATTATGGAAGATGTCACTGATTTCAGTTGGCAGTCTGCAAAAGCATCACATGCTGTCTAATTATGTAGGATAGAGGAGGAAAAATTTGAATGGTCTGAGACCACGAAAATTGATACGATCAGGCGTACTCATGCGCAAACAATGTAGCTGCGTCCCTTCTTGAGAAAGACTCCCTTCTCAAAGCAGTAGCATCAGCAATAAGTCAATGTGACAGGGCAGAGTGCTGAAGAACCTTGAAATGGAATATCTATTGTATTGGTCTTCATGTGGTACTGCAAGAGGTTTGACCATTTAACTACACCGACAGCCCTTTGGTAAGAAAAAATGACATCCCCAACACATAAATGTCTAGTTTTGTCAAATTTTTTCGTGGAATGAGGCAATATATTGCAAAGCCAGTATATCTAATGAAGAGATCCCAGAGAGTGACAGATTGACCACCACCAGGAAGGCAAGGAACAACTGAAACAGCCAATTTTTTCAAATTATCTGGAGATTATTACCATCTAGAAAGTAAATCTGCTACATTATTATCTAGACCTTTTATATGGCTGACAATAATATTAACATTAAACACAGCTGCCAACAGCCATATATTCCTAGCACAAGTAGCCATAGTTGGATCCCTGCCTCTACCAAAGGTGAGAATCTGAACTACTGCTATATTATCACACATAATTTGTATGGATTTGTTAGCCCACGCATGGCCCCAAACTTTTAGGGCCAAGACCACATTGAGGATTTCCAGATGTGCTATATTATAATTTTTGAAGCCTTTAGGGATCTGCAAAGAATAAACATAATTGTTGTAACAACCTCCCAGACCTTCCAAAGAAGCATTCAAATAGATATACTTATGAAGTCTAATGATAAAAAGTGACCCCATTATATGAACTGAGAAATGCCTGAAACCTTTTTAACTCCTTAAAGAACTCACCTGTTAATGAGATATGAAGGTTATCAGTGTTATCTCTCAAAAGTTGTAACATCTGGTTAAGAAAATAGTCGGCCGGTTTTACACATTTGTAATATATAACAACAGACCTAACAAAGACTGTAAGTAATTCTTTGTTACAATTCGCTTATCTGACCAGGTGTTACATACTTTGCAAATTTCCTGTAACTTGTTATCAGGAATAGAGATAGTCCTGTTAATGGTATCTAATAATATGCCAAAACAGACTACCTTCGTACTAGGTGCGCAAAGTTTCTTAACACTGATATCTAGTCCAAGTTCCTGGAGCAGGTCCAGAAGAAACTTATAAGAGTGTGATATTGTAAAGGGCAAAACACACTATATAAGATCATCAATGTAGTTTAAAGGTGCATTATGACCATATTTGTTCATAATGAACCTAACTGCATCGCTTATCTTACTAAAGAAAAATGCACCCAAGTGATATCTGAATGGAAGAGACAGATCCAGATTTAGCTTACCCGTGTGCTGTAATCCCAAGAGGTCAATATCTTCTGGATGTATACAGATATGCTTGAAAGCTCAGCTAATATCGACTTTGAAAATATGAGCCAAAGGACCTATTTCATTCAAAGTTCGTATAATGGAGTCTACTGGTGGAGAATACATCTGAAAATTAGTACCCAAGTATGTGTCTTTGAGGACTCCATCATTAATGGACAAGCCTTTAGGGAAACTCAAATCCATAATGGTCCTCCTAGAATCCCAATCTGATTAGGCCTAGTCATGAAGGGAGAGATATGGATATAAAAAGGTTTGCTATCTAAGGGACCCAGCATGGTTTGAAAGCCAACTTCCTCTTCAATATATCTATCGACATGATCTGGATATTATCGTGCTGACGCATGATTCACCAAAGTACTTTGAAGGTTTTTGGATCTATCAAAATCCAGAGGGAATCCGAATTCTATCAGATCCGGTAACTGCTTGTCAAAATAGTCGACCAAGTGCTTCCTCCAACTATTACCATTCAAATTGGTTCAAACTGGGATGCGAAGACCTAGAAAATTCGGAATGCCCATTCTTCTGACCAGTTTATGAGCAGTCAAGACATCAGGAATCTGATCCCAGATTTTTGGAGGGCCCTGATAAACATATATGGGGGCAAGGTGTATGCAACCAAACTTTGTAACAATCTGAGCTTTAAATTTTTGAAATTCAGGGACAAGATTGGGATCCATAATCAACAATCATCAATTGGGATCGGACAAATTTTAGGAGCCAAACATGTTTGTGGACCATGGTTAGCTTGTTGTGAAAATATCTTTAAAGTTGGGTCAGTTATGGAAGCACAGACTCGACTATTAGGGTTAAATGAAAGGCCAGGAATATCTGTGACAATATCTATCACAACTACTATCTTGTCCATAGCAATGTCCATTATTGTCATCATCCACAGTACTTAATTGATCTTCCTGGCCAGTGTCCAGTATCTGATATCTGTTACTTGTAGGCATAGAGTAACAATTACCAACCTCCATAATGCTTGAATGTGCATGTTTATGGATCAGATCAGACTGTGACATCAGTATTAACCACCATCAGTTTAGATGCACTAAGGTCACGCACTGAGGCTCTGTGCTGCCCACACACACACACACTATTATTAACCACTCTATGGGCACTGTCAGATTTTGCCAACAAAATTTGGGCATATATTCTATGGTCCATCTGCTTCATAAGAGCAAGTGTAGATTCAAACCTCTGTTTTATCTGTGACTTTGACCAACCAGACAATGGAAGCAGTGCATTCTTGTAATAATTATTTGTGACAGCCCTATCCTTATGCACATGACTCGAACACAAGGTCATGTCCATGACTACTCGTTTTCATATTCTTGCAACATTCAATCTGTGGGTGTGCTTGGGTGGCAAGTGAGGTGCCACCTAATTCAGTGCTGTCCCTCGAAAACTGTTCTTGTTGGGAATTGACCTGTAAAGTCATTGGTCACCCCTGACCCAATTAAAGGGAAAATTTCCCGCCTTGGGGTGGCCATATTCATATGAAATTCTGAAATCAAGCTGGCAACACGCCATTTTTAAAAAATATAAATTTTTGTGTTAATTCTATTTGAAACTTGCGAGTTTCACAACACTGAAACTCCCAAGTTTCAGTGTTTTTCAGAGCCAGGCGTCACCTCTTCTATCTGCATAGAGTGGCTGGGATTACCTCTGGCTGTGGATTACCATCACATATTGCTCTTTTGAGTCATGCTCGTATAGCTCACTTGTGGAGCTCAGGCTGAGGGCTGTTTTTACTTTTATTTTAGTCATTTTACATTATTTTATCAGTTCTTAACACAAAATTTTTACCATTTTACCCTCTATTATTATACGGGCACGTATCAAAGGAGATTTGAAATTTGTGTATAGAAAATGCCGAAGAAACTGCTGGACTGTGTAAAGTGTGGGGGCGTGCATGAAAGGCCCATAAATTCAAAATGTAGAAATATTATAGAGAAGGACACTGCCTCTATAAGTGAAAGTGAAATGAGTATCCAGGATTCAAATGCTCTGATATTGCAAGAACTCAAGAGTTTGAGCAGTCGCATGGCGGTAATGGAGAAGAAAGCTCAGGACAAAGACTCACAACAAACTTCACCAAGCGTCAAATCGAGCGTCAGCCTAGTACAAGACACAGAAGATGACTTTTTGCTGCCTTCCATTTCAACGTTAAAGCAGTCGCACCAGATCCAAAGGCAGGTGGATGAAAGGGTGAAGCAGTTACAGACTATCAACGAACAAGGCAAGTTTAAGTCCCAAAGGGGGGGCAGTGAGACTGTTTATGTAAAGAAAGAAGTTCCTTGGCCCCATAACTTTGTACTAGGGGGGTCCAAGAAATCCAGAATCTCATATGACGCCCTATCCCTAAGCCAGTGGGTTGCAGGTTTTAGTCAAATTATAAGGGAAGAGTCCAACACTGACACTAGAAATCAAATGCTTGACTACTTAACAGATCTGATGGAGGACAGTCATGACTTTGGGTGGCAGGCAGCCAAGGGAAGTCATGCTGTCCTCCTATGTCGAATGGAGGATGGTAAGATCAATTGGGACGAAACTAGCAAGATAGACAGGGTAAGGCGAGCTCACGCTCAGAGAATGACCAGTGGTCACTCACAGAATGTCCAGACCAAAAAAGGTGAACGCAGAGATAGGGCTGTCCCCTGTAAATTCTACCAGAAAGATTCTTGCTCTCATACTAAAGACCATGAGACGAATGGTCAATTATATTTGCATGTATGTAGTATCTGTCATTCACAAGGCAAGTCACTCACACATACCAGCTCCACCTGTAGAAATCGCACAAAAAACGAATGAGGCACTGCCCAAGGGCAGTGCTTAAAAATGGTGTTATTGAACAGGAAATAGGCCATGTTAGAACTAGAATTTTTCACAATAGTAACAGTAAATGTTTACCCAGTAACAACTGGAAGCGTGACCATGTTACAAATGTTAAAACCTATGCAGATATGGTTAAGAGCAAAAATTCTTGTGTTTACAGTAAAACCATGTTGCATAATGTCACAAATGTCGAGAGACAATACAAACCACTTGTTGATACAAAACGTGGAAAAAACAACCAGTGCATAAACAATATGTATCAAGGTGTTAATGTTGCTCTTGACCACGGTGCCAAAACATGTCATATTGGCGAGTTTCCTCACATATTGCCAAATCAAAACAATGTTAGAATCGTCAAAAAGGGGATTCAGAGGGTTTCATTTGAAAATAGTCGGGAGAAAGCTGGCACAACGTGGTCAAAGGCTGGAAAATCTCATTCCACCAGCAGTCCTGTTCAAGTAAAAGCAAAAGGTAACATTAGTTGTGATGATTCAAATGACTTTGTTTCAAAAAATAAGTTTTCTGTCTTAGCTGATCTTGATACTGACGTTAATACAAGTCAAAAGCAAGATAATTGTATCACTGCTGGTGAGAATGTCGACAACACCAAGGTGAGTACCAAACACAAAAGTACAATACCCTATGTGAGTGAAGGCATCGTTTCACGCGTCGTAACCGCATTTCCTCTCACTGAAGACAAATATGACTTACAGGCTACGTTTCGACCACGTCATAGGAGCGTCATATCTTCTGCTGGTGCTGTCAAAACGTTTCAAGCTTGGAATAGTCAAACAACTGACAAATATGGATTTATTCCATTAGGGGACCTCATGTTACCTCAATCCAATGACAAGAACAAAAATGACGCATCTATCTTGAGTATTCATGACAAAGTATGCAGGTCAGGCCATTTTAACTTCATGCAAGCTCAGATTCAAATTAAATCCCAGCTGAATCCTGACGTTTGGGATAAATATCTCACCAATTACTGGGATAAACAGTTAGGTTTGCTCATTCGTTATGGCTTTCCCCTGGATTTTGACTATCAAACACCTCTTAAGAGCAATGAATCGAATCATAAGTCAGCTGTTGACTTCCAGGACCATGTCGAACTTTATTTGCAAGAGGAAATGGACCATGGGGCCATACTAGGGCCATTTAGACACCCTCCCATCAAACAATTGCACATCTCCCCTTTCATGACCAGAGAAAAAGCTGACTCAGACAAGAGAAGGGTCATCATAGACCTCAGTTTCCCTTTTGGCCATTCTGTTAATGACGGCGTCACTTCAGAAGTCTATTTAGGCACCCCCTTCCTTCTTACCCTCCCCACTATTGATGATATTACTAGTAAAATTATAAAATTAGGGAAAGGCTCACTTCTGTATAAGATAGATGTCTCAAGGGCTTTTCGCCATGTCAAAATCGACCCTAGGGACTATTCATTGTTAGGCCTGAAGCTTCAGGAGTATTTCATTGACACCTGCCTTCCCTTCGGATTTCGGCAAGGTTCGGCCATCTTTCAGCGCCTCAGCGACGCTGTGCGTCATTTCATGGGTCAGAAAGGGTTCCAGGTCACAAATTACATTGATGACGTCATTGGCCACGCCACAGTGAGCCAAGCAGGCCCCTCCTTTCAATTTTTGAAGGCCCTCCTCACAGAGCTAGGTTTTGCCCTTTGTAATAAAAAAATGGTCCCCCAACCACTAAATGTACATGTCTGGGCATTGATATAAATACAGAGACGTTTGAAGCCTCCATACCAAAGGAAAAGCTTGAAAAAATACTTAAAATATGTTTCCAATGGAAAGACAGAGTCAGCTGTAAGAAGCGTGAACTTCAGTCCCTCCTAGGCAGCCTTCTCTATGTTTCTAAATGTGTCCACTCATCTAGACCCTTTCTAAACAGAATGCTGGATCTGCTAAGGGCTTCCAATAAGCAGGAATCCATAAACTTGAATGTCGAGTTTAAGAGGGACTTAAACTGGTTCTGTGAGTTTCTCCCTGATTTCAATGGTTCGGCTTTCTTCAAACATGACCACATTGATGGTGAAATTGAATTGGATGCTTGTCTGGAAGGCCTAGGGGCAATTTATAACAACCACATCTATGCCATCCCCATTCCCAAGGGTTATATGCACATGGGCATAGTACATCTTGAGATGTTGAACATTTTGGTCGCCCTTAGGGTTTGGGCTAAACAGTGGGCAACCAAAACAATCTCGGTCAAATGTGACAACCAGGCTGTAGTTACCATATTGCAATCAGGCAAGACAAGGGACCCTTTATTGGCTGCCATTTGTCGAAACATTAGCATGGAAACAGCCAAGGCTGATATTAGGCTCAGAACTATCCATATACCAGGCAAGGTGAACATCATAGCCGATTCATTGTCTAGGTTTCATATATCATCCATACATAGAGACAAGGTTCATGAATTGCTCACAGGAGCTCACTGGGTGCACCCTACCCCTGCAGACTTATTAGTTAATTGGCAAATATAACTCTTTTCTGTAGGTCACCATCCCCGCCTCCAGAAGTTACTGGCTTCAGCCTCGCAGCGCCTGGGAGGGGCCTTCAGGGATTCCACCACAAGAGCTTACAATCACATGTTCAGGGTCTTCCTGGCCTTCTCCATCTTCTTCGCCATTGATATCAACCACCTGAATTCAGACCACACACTGGCATTTTTGGAATTCCTGGTCTTTAACCAAGTCTCTCAGGCCAGTATAAATAACTATCTTTCTGCGGTTAAAACCATGCTCCAGCTTTATGGCATCCAGACTGCAGCTCTTAGAGACCACAGGGTCTCTTATTTCACAAAGGCTCTAAAACTTAAGGCTCCTTTACGAGTCTCCCTTAAAACTATTATTGACATTCCAATCCTTACTAACATTGTGTCCACCTGTGATTCTATGTATATGGGCCAGATATATAAGGCATGTTTCCTCACATCCTTCTTTTCATTCCTTAGAATCTCCAACCTGGTCCCCCATTCCCTGTCCTCCTTCAATCCCCTTGAGCAGTTGGCCAGGGCTGACATCTTCTTTGCTCCCCCAGGTGCCCACATTCTCATTAAATGGAGTAAAACCCTCCAGAGCAAAAACACTGTCAGAATTATCAAAGTTCCATCCCTGGGCAAATCACCCCTCTGCCCAGTCAGAGCCTTGAAGGCCATTTTAGCCATTACCCCTGGGTCTGACAACTCCCCCTTGTTTCAAGTCAAAGTTAAGACCAAATGGCTTCCCCTCACAGACTCTAGACTAAGGAAAAATTTGGCCATAATCTTAGCCAAGCTTGGCCTTGCTAAATCCAATATTACATTCCATTCATTCCGACGTTCAGGTGCCACCCTGGCCTTCAACTCCAGTGTGCCTTTGCAGGACATACAAAGTCATGGCACCTGGACGTCGGACTGTGTCTGGTCCTACATCACCCAAGACCATAATGCCTCCCATGTGGTGGCTCAGACTTTTGCATCCCTACTGGCTTCTTAACTACTTTTACCGGGTGTTTGGGGCTCTCTATCTCAACATTTCAATTAATTTACAGTAAAACATATAACTTACCTGTAAACTTACCTCTAGCCAAGTCAAATGTACCAGTAAGACATCAGATGTCAAAAGCCTTTGATAACAATTTCAAATCCAATCAACCATAGGGTCATCCACAGGCATTACCCTAACCATAAAGTCAAAAATTTAGGGTCACCTTAAGTCACCCATCCTAATCTCAAGTTATAGTCCCAGTAAGGGCACCTTACATTGATGTACCTTTTTAAGTAACCCTAAGATTAGGTTAACATATATGCATATAGTTATACATCACTTTAAGGTCATCTTAAATGACCTCGTTTTGAATTTAGTCAATTATGTAACTTCACTCTGGTATTCACCATAGTAAATAGTGTGCAGTTGTTGAGGTAGATTTCATTACATATATACATTTATACATACTTACTGTTATCAGCCGCTTTAAGGTGGCCTTAAGTCTGTTGTGTAAATTGTGTTAGTCACAAAGTATGTAAATATAAAGTTAGAGCCTAACATAGAATAAACTAATTTTATTCCCAACTGTAGTATCATTTATATCTTTGTTATTTCCGGGGGGGGGGGCACTGATGATAGGACTTGTTATCCTTATACTAACATGAGGCACACACATGCTTATAGAGGACCCCCTTGGTCTTATGGGTATGTTATTGCGAACACCTTTGTTGTAGTATACACAAGTAGTATTTTTGTCAGATGAATGTTATCTTGCCCTCTCTGACAGTTACTTTGAGAACTACTATGTTTTTGAGCATAGGCCCGACGTACCCTGCCAATTTTGTCAGTTTCCAACCAACTCTTAATTTCATCTTGCTCCATTCTACACAGGAGCACAGCATGGCTACCCTTTGCCGAAGCCCAGGAGAAGTCAGTCGCCTCATCAAATAAACCAATAACATAATCTAACCTACATTCTACAATTGCCATATCTGACTCCTCTCTGATGGTTCAGCAAATCCAGCCATCCATTGAACTGAGGATAACTGGTTGTAAGTGACCCTGTCCTTGTTTTGGCCTGAGAGGACAAATTCATGTGGCCATCTGATTTTGTGATTAACAAAAACATCAACTGCCCCACCCCTCTGAG
Organism: Sabellastarte sp. h YS-2021; assembly: GCA_964017235.1. Lineage (NCBI taxonomy): Eukaryota > Metazoa > Annelida > Polychaeta > Sabellida > Sabellidae > Sabellastarte > Sabellastarte sp. h YS-2021. The sequence goes on from OZ024927.1 coordinate 22,089,417, forward strand.
ACTTTATTTTACCTATACTTAGTTGGACATTATCTGCCAGATGCCTGAGCCTACTCTGTACTTCTTCTTGTACTCTAGCCTCCTCTCTCAACTGACATGGTTTGGGAATATTATGAGCCATATGAACAGAAGGAAAAGCCACCCGAACCTCTCTAGATTCAGTTTGTGCGACACTAGCTTTAGGTTTGACTTTTAGATTTTTTTTATTTTGATTTTTGTCATTTGTCTTCTTAAAGGATTTTTTCATTGAAGTTTCCATACTATCCAACCTAACCCCTGGTGCACTAAGCTGTTAATATGGCTCTGATCTGTGAGAATAGGATTCGAACCCAGGCCTGTGAGGTCTGACGTTTCTTAGCATCTTGAACACAATGTCCGAAATCAGAGGAAATGGGGGGGGGGGGAATTTTGATGTGAATGGTCAACCAAAGCAGATATGTCAGTATCGGATCCGGAGTCAGATAAATCAGTAAAACCAACTTGCCTGGGCTGTAAAGAGTCAGCTCTATCTCCCAACACCTTCAAAAAATCAGCATCTAACGCCAACTGAAGCTGGATTGGAATGTGGCACTTCCCTCTGTTCGACCTCAAATTGTATCAAATCATTCATACTTAAAGTTTGTAAAAACTGAAACAGAGTAAAAGTAAGAACTAAAATGGTGGCAAAAGCTTTTTTGTGTGTTCACAGGACATCTACATTCAAAGTGACCATTTATGCAGCTAAGAAAAGATCACGCCTTACTGACCAGTCACCTTTGAGGTGATAGGAATTCGCATATGGTGACAAGAATCTACAATAAAAATTGAAATTAAGGTTGTACCAGGACTGAGCTCTGAGACACCTACATGTCTCCCAGTACAGGCTGTTGTTTCTGTGTTGAATTTAGGGGAAACCCTGGATTACACCCTAGATGAAGTAGTACGTAATATTAACATGACCCTCTCCGTCATTAATATAGATCTTGAAGTCATGAACATACTAGTATTCTGAGCAGACAACAAAATTGCTGATTTAGTGCCAAGGTGTCATATCACTGTTAGTCCTCATGAACTATTGAAATAATTAACCAAAAACCCACGGTGGTTACAAATGCCTAAAAATATTACTTATAGAGATTGCTTTATATAAATACAGGTTTGTACCAAACAGCTCAGCACTGAGCATTAAGACCAGCCACCCAGACCTCCTAACTGACAAGTATATTGTTGCTTTATAAAATATTAAATTGACTTAGTTAACTCTCCGTTTAGCCTTATGTTTGTTGGGTTTTGAAAGAAAATGATGTCCCTAATTCAGGCATATTAAATTACATCTCAGCACTACATGGTCTTCCTTATGTGACATTTTTAGTCCAAACAATAACATATTTTCAAGGGTCATTGGCTATCAGCAAAAGGTTTTCGCCATCTCTCAAGGAGATCATAAATCTCCTTCACTGCCATGTGTGACTCCACATAGGTGGGACAATTATATAATTTTTCGTTGCAACAACACTTTTTTCTTTAATAAGAATTTCAAATCTAGTCACTCAATTCAGATGTTTTTCCACACTGGAGCAAATAACAAGGGGTGATGTATGTTTGGCTTCTCCAAGCTTCCTCTCTTCACAAAATGAAGAGCACTCAGACAGGGCATACCTCCACCAAATGCTAATTAAACGGGAAATTTGGGTGATTTTTTCTTTGTATCCAGACAGTGATTAATCTAAGTAGCAACAAGACCAATATTCTGATTCTAAGTGGATCCACCCAGTACCCTAACCCACTACTTCTACTGTTTCTATTCTATCTTAAAATCCCTCTATAATCCTTACATCCACTCAAGGTTGCATCACCACCTCCACTATGTCAAGGTTATAAAATCTTAGTTCACAAAGACACTAAGCAACCTAAACCCAAATCAAATTATCACTTGTTTTTTCATGACTGAAGCTTGTAAAGAATTTTCTGTAGTTATACTTTTATAATTGTGCAACATAAACTTAATCTCGAATTATTACTTGTTCTAAGAAAACTTAAATTTGTAAACAAATGATTGTTACTATGCTAAATGCTATACTTTCATTTAAGATCGACTCTTCTGTCAAATATGGTGGTTGTGATCACCTTTTGTATTAATGCAATCGGTTGGTGATGTAATTAAGGTGGTCTTATCAATTTTTTTATTTGTGCTTTAAAAATTACATTAAATATAATTTAGAAGAAGTAGTGTTATGTTCTGAGTTTGCCAAATAAGTACTTTTCTAAGTACTTTTCTCACAGACTCTATAAGACTAGAATCTTTGTGAAAGCTGAACTAGTAAACCCTTTTCGTTCTTGATTGACACAGAAACTGAACAAAATCAACTCTCAACACAGGTGTTAAATATTCAAGACCTTTTATTTCTCTAAAATATGGATTAAATTACAATCCTTCTACAGTGGTGATGTCTGTACCAAATGGATGCAATCTTTGTTAATTTGGCCATTGCCGTTTCATCTATCTGCAAGCCATCCACATCATCTCTGACCAGGCAATGATGGATCCTGACCAAGTAGTCATGGAAACTGTCACTGATGATGCTGAGAGGTTTGACAGGTCAGTTTGAAACTTAAGTACTTTCTCTCCATCATCTAAAGATATAAAATCAGTTATTATCATTTGCATAGACTTGCATCTAAACATTTACTGTTAGATGGTATCGACTGGCAGGATGATATTTTCAGAAGACAAGATCCATTTTTGACGTAAATTATCGAATCAGATTGAGATTGTCCATACATTTCATAATCTTAGTAAATAGTCAACACTGATTCTGCTAAAAGTTACATTTTTTATAATTTTTAACTCAGAGATTATCACTCAATAACTGTTGGTTCATTCGTAAGTCAAACTACAAAACACATATGAGAATGCCAAAAAAGGTTTTATTTAAGGTAATTGAAAAGGAAAAACAAAAATGGATTTTATAGAAACAGGCGCTCTTTGGCTTTGTATTTTATTTTAAAAAATATTCTGAAATTTCTACGGTTCTTGTGTCTGCAGTGAGATTTAAACATACACACATGGCTTGGCCATGAACCATCAAATATATTTTAACCAAGGATTTTGATAGTATGTTTTTCTTGCTCCAAGGCCAAACAGCTGCTAATAAATAAGAAAACAGTTGGGTCAAAGGGTAGAAAGAAAACCAGTTTGCTTATGCAATACAGTATGGCAAATATTTAACAGCTCTATTTTACAAAGAAGAAAAATGCTATGGAAATATACATATAGAGACAAATAAATAAAATATATCTCATTTACCATAGGTGATGGTCCCAAAAACAATTTCAGGAACATCAGAAAAGGCAGGACTAAAATTGATTGTTACAGGACCGTCTGATGTTGTGACGGTACCACTTAAACCTATGAAAAAGATGTAACATTTTAAATAGTATAACAATTAGTTAAATATACTATACATATTCTATTCATAAATCTGTCAAAGAGTTTAGTTATAGTTTTGCTTTTGATACCCCCACTGTTTGGAATGCTCTTCCCTGTGAGATTCATGTCTCCCTCCCTAGCCTCTTTCAAAAAGTAGCTTAACACCTACCTGTACACTAAGGCATACCCACCTTAGTCTTAATCATCCCCTGGCATTCTCTTTGGTGCTGACCTCATTTCTATCCCTGGATACTGAAATTGGTTGACTGTTTTGGTTCTGCTTGCACCTTAGAGTCCTTTGTGTAAACGGGATATTAACTGCTATAAAAGTCCAATTAGAATTAGATTTACTATAATGCTTTATTTACACTTTTCTGATAAAGCAAAAGTTTCATCTTGCCCATATCCTTCCTACTCTACAATATTTATGTGGCCTGTAACGCTATTTGTTCTGAGATTCATAATTTGTTGACCTATGAAATGAATCTAACCTAAAATGTAAGATAAACTGAGAATCTCGTGTCTGGTTTGGTTAAACCATAATTCAAGTTGGTAGACATCTACCTTGTGATATATCGTCTGCGCCTTTTGACCAAGAATTTGTAAGTAATAAGACCTGGAGTGGTGGTTGCAAATCTGGTGATGACCACTTTTACAGGAACAATGAAGTTTCGAGAGAATTTTATATTATGTGGGGGGGGGGTCCCACCTGATAGAAGCCCCATTTGAACGTCACCCTCATAGACAGTGGAAATGCCACAGGCTCTGGATATTTCCTTGACTAGGACCAAACCACCCTTCTAAAAAAATTTACCCTCTGACCCACATTGATGCAGTGGAGGCAGGCCTAGATGGGGGATGGGGGAGGCTCTCATGACAAAATTTATATTATTTCAGTAATATTGATTTTAGGTGGTATTTCTAACTCCAGACACACTAGATGCTCTTTCTTTCAGAGCCATTAGTTGACAAAACAACAGACCGCAGATCTAAAAGTGAGGCTATGATTGAGCTAGGTGCCTCAGACGGATGGATCCCTTACATTATACACAAAGGGTTTTATCAACTTTAGGGTCTGAAATTTATTTTACAGAATAAAGAAACAACTCACATTGCTTTACGGTGTTTGTGTTGTAATTATCAGTCAAGGTTGTAACACTCGTTTGCAAAGCGGTAAAATCTGAAAGATAAACAATACATAATAACTTCAGTGTAAAATAGAAAAAAAATGGCCAGAGTGGAGGTTCACAATAGATTATCTATAAAGATAATCCAATAATAATCCCCTGGTTATGACCCTGCTATGGTTTACGACTCATGATTTATGCCTTATGATTTGGATGGTGTGCCGCGTGCTTGGAGATTAAGCACAATGGAGACCTGATAATTCGAGTCTGGAAGACGAGGATGGTGTGTTGTGCCCTCACGAGTGATAAAATTTTAAAAATGCACCAAAAATCTTGTTTTCTGTCATTATCCATCACTTTACTCTAAAATTAATTTGGGTAAATTAAATCTAAGTGATGCTGGCTTTACCTTCCTTACTTTCCGGCATTCAGGTATTCTTTTGTATTGTTTTGTATTTTATACTCAGTGCAATACCTCCATGTACTACAGGACTCAAAGTGCTATATGACCAACCAGACTGCACAAAGTACAGCCAAGCTCTCAAGTTACTGATATTCCCCTTACCACCTCTATATGTTTAATTACGATGTCACTCTGTAAAATATTCAAGTTGCCAGTGTATTTAAAGAAAAGCTCTCTGCTCACAACCCTACAAATACTGCTGGGGTTCGGATGAAAATGTACTCTTTCATGTTTTTAAAGTAGATATGCCATCATTTTGTTCTCGAGTACACTTGAATTTATCATTATTTTAGGGTCACCTTTCCCCAAAGGCTCTCTCTTATTTTTTCTTCTGAATTAGTAATGTTTATTGCTTTAACTTAACTTAAATTACCCCCCCTCCAATTGTGGTGTTTAAGTTAATCTGAATCTGTGCCTCAGGTAAGGTAACCCTATCTTATTTCTAACATGTTACTGGGGTTGTAAACACAATTAGTGTAGAAATTTAATAATATATTAATAAAATATATTAATCACAATGCTGTCTTGACCTTTCTCTTATCCTCTCAAGGTCATTTGAATTTGAACTAACTTGGACTCGAGGAACTGTGATTCCATGTATGTCAGAGTTGGTGGAATGAGAATGACAAATACTTGGAACAAGTCTAATATGGATACATTAGACTGAAACAGTCTAATAACAGAATATGTGTTTTCAACTAAAAATGTGTTTTGAATCAAATGAAAATAAATGTTGTTATTTCTGGAAATTGTAGGAATACAGGTTAAATGAAACACGAATACTTAAAATGATGCTGTGAACATATTTTTAGCACCAAAGACTTTGGAAGAAAAATCCACTTTGGAGAAATAAAGACGGATTCAATATCTAAAAATTCAGATAACGAATCCTGAGTGTATGACAAGAGTGTATTTAATTTTGTACAAGCTATTTGTTGATAACTGTAAAGGTTATTCCTTTTAATGGAGTTCTAATCACTCTTTAATTTTTAATCCACTTTCTAATGTGGGTGTTCCACCACACGACTAAGGCTCCCGATTAAGGGTTTTTGAGGGTCGGTTTCAAAAATATGCTTAGTCCCAGGCTTCCTGTAAGGGTCGGTTGTGGTCGGTTGAGGCCGTGTGAGAAATCAAACATGTTTGATATTTCTCCCGACCCCAACCGATTATTTTTTCCCGCCATAAACAAAATGTCCAGTCCCAGGCGTCCTCAGGCCTCCTCAGACCAAATTTACACAGTCCTATGTGGTCCCAGGCCGCCTGCGACCCTTAGTCGCCGACCCTTAGTCCCAGACCCTCTATTCTTAGTCCCAGGCTTCCTGCGACCCTTAGTCCCATTGCAAAACAAAAATCGGCTATCTCGGTCTGGGGACGCCTCAGGACACCTTGTGGGGTCGGGACTTAATCCTGGGTTAGTCGGGGCTTAGTCCCAGGAGGCCTGAGGCGTCCTGGGACCCAGTCGGTTTGTCTACGACAGGATCGTGGTTCAAACCGACCAGAAAAATGGCTTAGTCTGTTCTTAGTCCCAGACCAGTTAGGGACTGTCTGGGGCCTCCTGGGGCGTCCTGAGGCCGATCTGTAGTTAATCCCAGACCTTTATACCGATTCTGTCTTCCACCCCATTGGTCAATTTTTTTTCCATTTTTTCCAAGACTACCCACGATTAAGGGTCGCCGACAGGATCGGGGCTTAATCCTTTGGTGGAACAAGGGCATAAGAAAGTGGAGGGCATATGCAGATGCCCATGTCTTTAAAATATTTAAAAAGTGAATTTACCCAGCTTTGTAATATATGTATAATTCGAAAGATACTTGAACACTTCTTCTACTCATTTTCATTGCATTAAAATTCATTGGTATATACGGAAACATCTGATCTAACCTTTGATCTTGCTATAGTGACCTTGACCTTTAAAGTCTTATCTTCGCTATGTCCCAGCATCCGTAAGGTGTTAAAAGTTGATACTTTAGCTGGGGGTGTAGGTGTGCAACATCATGATGTGTCAATGATTTGACCTTTAACCTTGTCATAATAACAGTGACATTTAAAATCTTGCCGGGCTGTTAGAAGCTGTAACATGCTAAATCATGGTGTGACTCACCTTTGCACTGACAAATTGAGTTCACCGGCCATGTTTGAGACATGTTTCTCTTATCACATAGATATATGGAATGTTGTAACTGATTATTATATGTACTTTTATTTTATTGTGCTATTTCTATAGACAGCTATACTTCCATTAATCTTATTTTATTACACATACTTTATCTTTACATACATTATCTCTCTCTTAAATGTTATTTTATCTACTTAAACATTATTTAACAGATATTGTTTTCTCTAAATATCTCCTGACTTTTGTACTGTTTCACTATGTCACAGGGTTCACTATTATCCGGAGCTGCAGGGTACAGGCATCTCCGAGTTATTTTTTTATAAATTTAAGTTCTTTGTGTCCTATGCAACATAATTTTTTTTTTATTTTTGAACATGCAAAAATCAAATCCTGATTATCTTTCCAAAATATTGTTTGGATAATGTGATTTATGATTTCCGATGCTCTACTCCAGAAACTTGTGGCCACTGTGGCCTAGCAGGTAACACACTTGCCTAGAAACTCAGAGGACGTGGATACATAGTGGCTCGGATGACCACTTAAAATGGTGGTCCTCTGTCATTGGGTCCTATCCCCAATGGCAGGCTAAAGAACCTCAAGGACGTTGATCCTTGAGCCTCTATCTTTCAGTTTGGGGAATGTGAGTTACTTGTGACTTGGGACTGTACCTGTGCAATGCAGGCAAAGCTAGAGGGGATGATGGAGGGAGCCAGAGAAGCATTTTGCAGTACATCCAAACAGCAGTGCTTCTCCAGAGGCCATTTGCCTGTATATTTTGCAGCAACACATTATTGTCGAAGGCCAGAGTTGCCCCAGACCTGCGAAAGGCGTGGATTCATGTCCTGAATGGGGGATGTTTCTGTGAGTAAAAACTCGTTTGAGGGCATCCCTGACATGGGTGTCAATGACCTGGGCAAATGGGGATAGTTGTTAGCAAACAATGGGGCAGATGGTGGAAGAAATCTGGACTTGAGAAGGGCTGATAAGGCTCGAACTGAGTAGAGGAAGTGATTAACAAGTAAGGGGATCTGAACTATGTGGAATGCTTCGTGGTCCTGCAGCATTTTGGTCCATTTAATGACCAAATGGGCACCTGGGTGGGCAAAGATGAGGTCCTGCCTAAGAATGTGCTTGGTAGGACAAAAAGCTTGGCACTATATGGGGCGATATTTGACATTCTGAGGAATGCAAAGAATGAGGTCAGAAAAATAGCCCTGAATAATAGAGGGTCAGAGAGGATATCACAGGACATTGATATGTCATACAGAGTTCTCAAATGAAAAACCCCGCCAGGGTTGGGGGAAAAGTGGGTATTGATTGAAATGCTGCGTAAATATCTGTCCACAGCATGATGGTAAAGATAAGTGGAATCAAGTCTATATTCTGTAGCCATTGTTCTAATAGAGGACAAATAGTTTCGAATAACCTTGGGGGAGATATGGTTGCCATACAAATACTAAAAAAAAAGCCAAAATGTGTTATAAATTTAAAGTAATAGGAAGGTCCATGAATATTAAAAAGGTAATAAATGTTCTGAAGTGTGTTGTGTGGGCTGCTGAAGTGGAGGGTCAGTAGGCCGATCCCAATATGCATACATCTTCTCTCACCAGAGGGGAAGATGCTGGGTTCAAACCTGTAATCATATAGCAAGGTCAAGGTTAAGGTATTGCACTGGAATATTATGCCAATGGTAGTTTATTTGCAATTCCCTTAGCAATTCCTGATTAATGGGTTTGTCAGAATAGACCCTAGATAAAAGGTTAACAATTGAGTGGTATGTGTTTAACCACTAGCCTGATGTCATGAGAGGCTGTAAGAATCCAGATATTTCTGGCACAGAAAGCCAGGAAGGAATCCCTGGTCGTAAGCATGTCAACCCCTTGGACCACTGATAAATTGTCACAAAACAGGGTAACCACTAAATGGGCTCACCTAGCACCCCACAGACACAGGGCTACAACTATATTTAACATCTCTAGGTGAACAATCTTGAATGAAAGACCAATTGTGGGGAACACAGGGGTACGATAAACGTCCATGTTCCACACTCCGCCAAGACCGGTGAGGGAGGCATTAATGTGCAGAGTGTGGTCAGCTGGGATGGAATTTTTGTCAATAATGGTGATTCCATTAAATACAGGCAAACATTCTGGCATCAGATTAAACTTCTTGCTATTATTTTTTTTTTTTTTTTTTTTTTTATTTGGGGTTTTACGTCGCTTTCAACACTGTACAGGTCATATCACGACGGGTAGTTGGAAGGGCAGAGGAAACCAGTACATATAGTTCGCTAGGGTTCTATACTGTAAACTGCCGACCAACGGCAAGCAACTACCACCTTTCCCACTTACGGCCAGGACGGGGATCGAACCCCGGCCGCAGAGGTGGGAGGCGAGTGTTACCACTCTGCCACCGTGGCCCCTCTTCTTCCTATTAGAATTTGCCCTAAAAAGTATCAACATTCTATTGATCAAAATGTGGGCAGGGTGAACGCACTTGTGGATATAAATGAGTTTGCCAGCAAGGATTAAAACTGGGTCCTGGTGATGCAAGGTTTGGCATGAATATGACAACATTCAGCATGAATTTCATTGAGCTTTTCCAAATCAATCTGCAAGCTGTTATGATCCAGGTCAAAATGAATGCCTAGACAGGTAAGAGCCCTAAATGGGGAGCAACACTTGTCCATATTCATGGATAGGCCCAATTGGGTGAAAAGATCACAAAGCCATTGAAAAATTCCTTTAGCTAGGGCCTCAGGGGCCACAATGATGTAATCATCAATGTAGGCAAAAATGTTTGCTCCAAGTTGTCTGATTGTAAAGACGACGGCGTCGGAAATACACTGAAATGCCGTGCGTCCAGTCAAACACTACCGAAGCATCAACATACATACTGTCCCTCCAGTTAATATCAATCTTCAAGGCATCAGCTGGGTCTGTGGGCAAATTGCAGAATGCACGCGATTTTAACCAAGGTAACCCTGCCATCCATAGTCAGTATGGTGTCAACTATAACGTCAATAGTGGGGAATCTGAGGCCAAAGTGATCCCCATCAAATTTGTTACTGTCCACCTGGCAGTTAACAGAATTGCCAGAAGGGAAGGAAAGATCCAGTATATCTCAACGATTGTCGACACCCTTAGGCCTGGTCAACATGGGGGAGCAATGGATAGCCTTGTGTGATATTTCTTTCTGAATATATCAGTTTACTGATATAGGATAGGCCATAACCGAGTAGTGGTTTTTGACATTAACAATATTTAACACATCTGGATCAGAGGTACCTAGGGGGAAACCAATTTCAGATATTGAATAATTTTCTTATCACGATATTCCCTCAAGTGGTACTCCCAAGCAAGTACGTTCAGATCAGAGCTGATAAGGATACCAGCACTGCGATAGTTGGGCACTCCTGTACTTCTAATGACCTTAGCTGCTGCCATGTACTGATCCAGTTCATGTAACTGGACTACTTCACGATCCGGACCAATAAATTTGAAGTCTGTACTATCAAGTGCACTGATAGCCCACTGATTTGTATGGAAAGTTGATGTCAACCATATGATTACTTTTCCTATCAGCAGAAGTACTTCTGCTGTTTACTTTGCAAATATGAGCAGCCATAGTGTCTTCACAATCTATGTGTCCAGCACTGGTTGGTATGTTGTTATGAATAACATTAATATTGGAAAGATCAGCGTTATGTGAAAGCAGTAAATCCTGATGGTAAATCAATCTGTCTATCATACTTGTAATTCTATCCTCACAAGACATATGTTCATTGTTCCACAAATAATTGTAATTGTCAAAAGCCAACTGTGGTTTTCAAGTACTTTGACAACCCACCAATCATAAAAGTTGAAGTGCACATGTTATACAAAAACAAATTGGTGGAATACAAAACCTGCAAATAACCCGCAGGAATAACTAAACATTGATAAAATACAACACCTTGGTCGGGTTGAAAAGAATAATATGCAAACCTCCCCCCTCCCCATGGGCTTTTTGGTGCATGTAAACCAATTGTATTGTGAGACCTTGAATAGAACAATAAACATACCAATCAAAGTGACCAATACGGCTAATTACCACCATAACCTTACGGCCCTCAGTAATCAAAGTGCGAAGTATGTTTTGAAAACTAGACTTAGGTTAAGGTCCCCGTCTCCCGACCACTGTGCTGTATTTAGTATCACAAGAAAAACATTAGCCCCAGCGGTTTCATTCACTGCAACAATGCTATGAAATGTGTTACAGAGTCAACACTTGAAAGTCAGTATAATCATTATCAAGTTGATGTTCCCCCTCCCCCCCTGCTTGTGACCATCTGTTGATCCCGTTGCCCAAGTGGTTGTCCTAATTCCTAGCTGCTGTTGACTGTTTGTTTGAGGTGCTTGGATTTAAAGTTACATTTAAGCTCTGGGTGGGGCAGTGATCTGCTCTGTCGACTGCAAAAGCCACAATTGTGCAAAAAATGACTATGATGGGTGTCATGGGAACAGGTACCGTCATTATAGCATTTACATATTTTCCTTGGTTGTGGTTGCTGGGTCACTGCCTGGGCACTGGATAAAGCAATTTGAGAGGCACTGGGCCTGTTAATAGCCCACTGTGCAGAATCCCCCAAGACAATGTGTTCTCCTCGACACAGTGCATAGATGATGCCCAGGCATTTATGACTGCCACCCATGGGAGTGACGTGGTGTCCTTCATGGCGTAGATTACCTGTAACAGTGCTTGCTTGGACAATGTAGGATCTGCTATATGGTATACGTTGGCGAGCTGGCCGACTATCCACTCCAACATGGACAACTCATCATAAAATTGACGCTTCTTACCTCCTGTGCCCTGGTACCCTTCATTCGGCCAATGCTTGTGTGGAGGTGCAGTTATAGTGTCAACCGATTTTTTCATGCCAGAATGTTTAGTCGCACTAAGCTTACCTTGGAAAAGTTCATTGTGAGAGTGAGCGTCATAAGTAGCTAACACGTCGTTTATTGCCAGTGTGATGCTGAGGAGATATCTGCCGTGGCTGTGAGGTCTCCATGTGGTCTTGGAACTTTAGCTGTTGTGTAGGTACCGTCAGAGAGCGAGGCTGAACTGCTGAGGGTAGAACATGGTGTTGAGTGTATGTAGCATGGAACCGGTGTTTAGAGATGTTGAAGCAAAAGATCAGTTGTGCTCTACTTTATCTAATACGTCAGATAAGAGTTTGTTCAATGCCTCTAGGTTCTAAAGCATGGATAAAAAGGCTTGATTTGTCGGATCCTGTTAAGATGACTGAGGTAGTTGTGTGTTATTTACAGATTTAGTGGTCCCTGGCTGAATGTATGAGCCGTTGGTGTCGGATCCAGAATTTTTAGTCCATGCAACTGATATTCTGGCACGAGCAGAAGCAGTAACCTTCTTCCTGGTATTGGTAACAGGCGTCTTCTTCTTGGTACTAGGCATTGTGATTGTGAAGTAAAACAATAAACCCTAAAATCCAATAAAACACTAATAGTCCACTTTGTAATGTAATATGAAACTTAAATTCTTGGTGCTCTATCAATGGCCGCCAAGAACAATATGAACCCAAGTTCCAAAGCCCGCCAAACCCAAAGGAAGAATCAATCTCATTGGTTGGTCAAAGGTGAAAGGTCACTGGGGTGATGACCACAAGACACAGAATACCTAAAGTTGTGATAAAACTGCTAGAGCAGGCACCTCGCTGTGCTCTGCTGCCAAAACCTCTCCATTATTCATTTTACTATGATTTACCTGATTCTGTAGCTGTGACAAAGGCATTGAAGTCGGTAGTCAAGGTGAGTACATCCATGTTTACTTTGTCAACCGCACTTGTCAAGGTGGCAATAGCTGCATCAAAATCATCTTGTGTTACATAATCCTCTGAAGAAGATATAATGGAATAATGACATATGTGTTCATATAAACCTGTTTATTGCACTTTTATTGATCTTGAGAACGCCTTTGATTTGGTGGATAGAGATCTTTTACTTTATGCACTGTTGAACTTTAAGATTGATGGCAAAGTTTATTTTGCGATTAAACAATGTACATAGATACATTTTCTTGTTTAAAAATTAAGAACTTCCTCACAGAATGGTTTGGAGTAAATTCTGGAGTAAGGCAAGGAGACACACTCTCGTCTACATTATTTGCTATTTATATTAATTCCCTAGCTAAAGAAATAAAAGAATTAGGCCTTGGCATTGATATAAATGGAAATAAGGTTTTGATTCTACTATACGCAGATGATATGTTACTAAAAAAGCAGAAGGAGATGTGCAAAATATGCTTAAGAGATCTTTGGATTCAAAACATTCTCCAAGCTATTTGAATCAGGGGTAAAATCAATTCTTGATTATGGCTCAGTTATATGGGGCTCATTTAGCCTAAAACACCTGATACTGTTCTAAATAAAGCAGCACGGTTTATATTACGTGTTCATCGGTACTATCCAAATGTAATGTTACTTGGGGATACAGGTTGGCTAAAAATAAATACAGGAGGCAATTATCCCTCATAAAATTTTGGACCGTTTGCTTAAAATGCCAAGTGAAAGACTAACAAAGCAGGTATTTTTATGGGATTATGAAAAATCTTATAACAAGGGTGACGTGGTTGGCCTTCACCCAACCACAGAGTCGAATCTTAGGACAGCACTGGGTGTCGAAAGCTATAAACTCTGTATTATCGCCCGCATTTGGAAACCGCTTTCAGGTAGTTTTCAGATTTGTGTCGCGAGATGGGTATTTGTAGCATATTTCCTGTCCACGGACTTGCCTCATTAATATTAATGAGCAAATATGCGCAGTCACGGCAGTTCTTTGTGGGGATTTCGTGACAATATTTTACAAGGCTGGTTTAAGATGAAAATATATAGTACTGTATATGGATATTTTACAGAAGCAAATTGTAAGTATTTAAATAAAATATTCGTGTGTTGTTTCTACAATATTATCCTTCGACACAATGAGCGAAAATAGGGAAACATAGATTATGCTGCATAAGCGAGTTCACAGTTTCAGACGTCTCATTCTCGTTGTAGATCTCGGGCGATAGGTCAAAGGTCAAGAGGTGTAGGAAGTAAATCTACGGATAAGAAGCTGGCGAAATTAATTGATGTAAATACCTGCATTAAGGGACATATTTCATTAGAATTGTAAGTGGACATAAAAATATACATATAGATTTAAAAAATAGGCGTTTTATGTTTGGAAAAAATATTTTAAACTATGTTTTCCAGCTTTCTTAGATGGGCGAAAATAGGAGAAATGTGAGTCTTAACAGTCTTTAAAATGCATATATTTTACAAGCCAATTGCTCCCTTGTTAATGGACGGATTTAGATGAAATAAAATGTAAAATGCTGCCATCATTGCGGTTGGTGGAACTGCTCAATAGTTTGTTGAAAATATTTTCAAAAATATTATAAAATTTCACGAAAATATGGCAATAAACACATGCACAATATAGTTAGTATTTCATTTCATTTTTGAATATTTGAAGTAATACAAAGCCGTATGTAGTCTAGAAAACTGGGCTGATTTTGTAACTATCTTATTGGAACATGAATATTCATGAGCAACATCGTTGTTTAAAAATTTAAAATAAGATAAGAGTTATTTTGATTCTTTAGAGTTATGATTGACAAATCTATAATAGAAAGGAAACCAAGATAGATATCAATTTAGGAAAATAAACTTCAGAAAAAGTAACAATTATTATATTGGTATATATATTCTGAATAATTGGTCTTTGCTTTTTTAAAAAATATTATATATATTTCTTTTTGCAAACATAACACTTATAAATTGCTACATAAGATGGAAATATACATCCACTACTGCAGGTCATTTCTCCCTTTGCAGGAATAGAGGAAAATATTTATTTTATATTTCTGTTATTTTAATAACATCATTCCTGGTTGTTTGTGAAAGAAATTGCCTGATACAAACATTAAACTACACTACTCTGTCATTTGAACCCCTTCACCAAAGGAATTACTTGTTTCTTGCCATGTTATCAGTCCGCCGTCCCCACCGCCGAATTTTTACAATATGTGAAACATATATATGTAACAATATATACAGATTGGCAGATTTTTTAGGTATTTTAAAAATGTGCATAAAAATGCCTTTTCCATGCAATTGTGTTTCATTCAGTTGTTATATACAAAGTATTTATTTCAGCAAGGGTTGTCTTCAAACATTTAATTTTTTAATGTATTTTCAGGTAAATAATATGAGGCATAACATGAAGAACAAAGATGCAAATGAAGATGCCAGATACAAATACAATTGTGCCTTATCCTAAGTTATCCTGAATGACTTTGCTGTCCCACAGAATGGATATTTTTTCAAGGGTGATTGACTGATAAACCTCATTACTGTGACCAGATAATGATAAATCATTTAATGAAATCAAATGAAATTGGCTTTAGAAATTATTTTTAAATTAAAAAAAAAAGAATATTAATGTAAAGAACTTGTGAAATAAACAACACAAATGGCGTTTGAATATGAATAAACAAAATATATGAAATCAAAGAAAAGATTTTTTAACACCTACATGGAGCACCTACATACAAACCTGGAGTAAACCCCACAAGCATCGAGGAGGTGGATGGTCCCCAGTCAAAACAATTTTACAATTCCAAATTATTTATTTGGGTTTTTGTTATCATTTTGAACACTGTATAGGTCATTTCACAAGTAATTTTGTGGGCAGGGGAAACCAGTACATGCAGTTGGTCAAGGTTCAGTACTGTAAACTGCCGACCATTGGCAAGTAACTACCAAGTTTCCCACATAGGGTCTGGGTTTGAACCACAGACCTCAGAGGTGGGAGGTGAGCGTGTTACCACAGTAAATACCACTCCATCCCTGCAATTTCAAATTTGACACTTACTTATGAAAAGCAATAAAAAACAGGAATAATACTAAGAAACAAAACTGTGGGTTTGATTTATTTGTTGTTTTACATCGTGTTTAACAGTCAGGGTCATATTGTGACGGTATACTTTGGAGGAAACATTGTATACTAGCTGGTCAAAATTCTGCACTGTCCACCACTGGGATCGGCAAGTAACTACCAACTTTTTATCATGAAGCACCAAATCGAGATTCAAACCAGCAACCTCAGAGGTTGAAAGTGAGCACTCTTACCCCTACATCACCAAGCCCCAATCAAAACTGTAGGAGAAACATGCATGATTTTTTGGTTAGTCAATCCTGTTTGACCTTGAAGTGAGAGTCAAAGGTTAGATGAACAAAAGCACTCAAGGTCTGTGTCAATACTTTATTGTTTCTAACTTTGGCACAAGGGTGCCAATAACTGCCAACCATTGCCCAGTAGTCAATGTACATCAGTCCAATCGTATCTGGCCTAGGTTCAATGTCTCCTCTATTGTTTACACATTTTTGAGTTTAAGTGGCAACCTTAAGATTAATGAATGAGTAAGTTACTCATTCATTTTGAGTACATCTAACAATTTATAAGCCCTTAATAACAACAGTACTATGATCATATTTTTTTTTTGCATAGTTACAAATTTAAGGTGGCCCTAACACTAGTGGCATTGGTATTGACACCTCCAACATTAATTCACTTCTTACTTAAAAATATATGGAAACTCTGAAAACTTGAAGAAAATCCATTCACAACTTTTTGAGTTACGCTGTTCACTAACAGGCGGACAAACTCCAATGATTACATAACCTCAGCTGGTGGCTGTAATGATACTAATAAACAAAACTGTGGGAGATACATGGCATGATTTTTTGATTAGTCGATCCTGTCTGACCTTGAGGCAAGAGTCAAAGGTTAGATGAACAAAAGCACTCTACCTCTGAGGTTGCTGGTTCGAAACTTCGAATCTCGGCCCGGGTGTTAGAAAGTTGGTAGTTACTTGCCGATGCCCGGTGGTTTACAGCGCAGAATATTGACCAACCAGTATGTACTAGTTCCTCCACCCATAAACTACCTGTCACAATATGACCCTGGCTGTTGAACTTGACATAAAACAAAAAAATAAATCTAAATTTAAGGGTAGCAATAACTGCTAGCCAAGGACCAATAACCAACATACATCAGTCCAACAGTGGAATCGTATCTGGGTAAATAAGAGCACTCAGAGCTTGCATACCTCTGCCTAGGTTCAATGTCACCTGTATTGCAATACTGAGTGCAATGACAAAAAAAAAACATTTTCGAAATTTAATGGCAACCTTAAGATTAATGAACGAGTACAGTTAAATCTATAGCTGACAAAAACTCCTCCAACAATTTACAAGGGCATTTGTAAGCCCTTAAAGTAATAACAGTAACACGATCATATACTTTTTGCATATTTACAAAATTCTAGAAAATCAGGAAAATGCTCAGACATGAATGGCCTTAAATCAGCTACGATTCTGACTTTCAGTTGGCCTTAATTTAATAAAATAAAGCTGTTGGAAAATGTCAGTTATTTAGGATTTAATGGCCTTGCATGGTATTTCAAAAATATATATTAAAATCTGACATTTTTGCTTTTAAAAAAATTCTCAAAATTCTCAATAAACTTACATCTTTGGAAAGCCACGAATATAACCTTTCTTCTGGTCTTTATTTCATGAAAATCCGTCCATAAATACCAAAGTTATGGAAGATTTTACAACACCCCATCACAAAAAGAGTACAAGTATCCTTATATGCACTGAGCGATAATTGGTTATATATGCTCAAAAGTTCCCTTTTTGAAAATGACTTAAAGAAACTGATGTAGATTGTATTGAATCAGTATATCATACAACATTTTGTGGTAAAATGCTTTTCAAACAATCAGTACTTTCTTTACATTAAAGAAAATTATAAAACTGCTTTCTACTCTTCCAAGTTACTTCCTACACCTCTCGAACTTTGACCCGGAAACGATACAACCTGTTACCGCATGCGCACTTCGAAACTGTGAACTCGCTTATTTTACTGCTGAAGAATTTCCTCGAAATGACGTGATAACTTCTAGGACATGCAAAAGCGCCTTCGAGTGGTTGAAGGTAAAACTACGGAGTTTGAATATTTTCATTGTCTCTGCCAGAGGTTTCCTCGATTTTGATTGGCTAAACGAAAAATGTATAGTACTACCGTGACGTCACTTCATTCATTAATTTCTTTGCGGTTTATTTGTTTGACAAATGGGTAGATGCGCAGACAACATTTTTACATTAACAGTGACTGCGTGATAAACCAGCAGACCAATAAATTAATTGGGGTTTCACCTCTAGAAACCAGCAGACGAAACGGTTAAAAAAGACTCGTTCGAGTAGGCCACTACAATGGGAAAAACAATAGTTTCTAGGACATACGGGTTCTTTGAGAAAGCCAGATGAAGTGGTAGACATGCTTTTTACTTCATAAAATATAACTTAATAAAGGCATTAAAAATCTTCAAAATGGCAGAGTGTATAATATACACCTTAGTGTACAGATATGTGAAGAAATATTATGCAGAATTTGATATTTAGGGGCTTAAACGGCCAATTTAAAATCGTGGCCTCAACTCAGTACATAACTCGAATCAAAGATTCGACTAAAAATTGGTGAAACGACATTAAGAAGATCTTTAATACCTTGGATTTATGGAATATTTATGACCAAAAACAGCTGTGTAATCTTCAGGTAGTACATGAAAAACTAAGGCTTGAATGTCAGGAAGAGTGGAGACAGATTATCCACACCAAACCAAAACTAAGATCATTTTTAAAGTTTATCATACAGAAGAATACTTGAAGCTGTGTATAACAAAATACCAGCGCTCCCTACTGTGCCAATTTAGGGCTGGCATCCTACCATTGAGGATTGAAACAGGAAGATTTCATATTAAAAGTGATATAGAAAATGGCAATGTTAGGCACCTTCAGGTCGAAGAACGCACCTCCCAAATGTGTAACTCTCCTGAAATAGAAAATGAATTCCACTTTCTATTGGTATGTCCTCCTTATAATGACTATAGGGCAAATTTATTCAACAGCATTAGAGTGTCACATGAATTTAATACAGTGACCATGGAAGAGAAATATATATTTATTAACAAGATGTGTAAAAAAATCTAGCCAAATATATATGTCTTTCCTGGGAAAGGAGAAAGAGTATTTTATATAATTAATAATGTTTAAATTGCTAACTGTTATGAGTTTGCCTATGATAAAGTGTTTTAAGATTAGGGCAATGTATAGGTCTTCATACCTACAGTTGGTATAGGTGACATATAAGCCCATGTAGGGCTGGGTACAACTCCATCTGTTATAATAGACTCTGTATTTATACTTGTATGTACATGTCACTATAATAAATAAACTATCTATCTATCTTTGATTTCCCACTAAATAAAACTTTCCCACTGTGGTCAAAACCGCCTCTGCTTGATAAAGAGGTCATAATTTCATTTATGAGTCTCATGCTTCGTGTTTTCCCTAATTTAGGAAAATCGCAATTAAAGAAGAAGAAAATGCCTTTTCCCGGATTTTAGCCGCAGGTAATCTTTCACACAAGTTATTACCATAATGATATATGTCATGAGGGTAGTAATACAGTTAAATAATTTCGGGCATCAGCTGACAAAATATGAGTATAAGTAGCGTGTTATGTTATCAGTGTTCAGCAGTTTGATTTTGACTCAGAAATTACTGAAAAGGGTTTAATGTTTTTGTTTCCAGTTTATGTATCCAGAATGTAGTTCTAAAGGGGTGGGATAACATGACAGAAGAATTTTACTCGTAATTCAGAATTGATTTGTTTTCCTAACTAAATTCCATGAAGGTGTGGGTTTTCACCAGGTTGCATAGCCTGGAACCAAGTAACAGTTGCAATTACAAAGCACCCCTCTCAATGCCAATACAAGACCACCACTTGTTTTGATAACCTACAGGTTGGTTTGAAATAAAAAGAACCCTAGTAGCTCTAGTACCAAAAATAAGTGATATGTAAACAGTAGTAATTATGACCCAAAACGGCTGTGGCAGACACATTGTTTTTCAAAATAAGAGTATTCTCAGGCAAGACTTTTTATAAACAAATGCACACTGTAAGTCTGAGAAGCCTAGATGTAAAACCTTTGGTAGGGGAATGGTACCAATAAGATATCTTTACCTACTGTAATGACAGTGCCGCTGGCCCAATGGAGTGAAGTAAGAATACTACTAAGGATCTGAAAATGTAGGACACATGTAATAGGCTGTGCTGGGGGTATTCATGAATGGTCTTAGCCAAATCTTAGTTCCTAGGCTTACGTTGGCTCTATATGTGTGCAAAAGTCAATCATAGGACATGACAAGGACCGCTTGTGAATGCAACCCTTGAAGTTACAAGAACAAGAATCATAGAAGTACAAAAATCAAACATGTACACATACATGTTGTTAATCTTTGAGATTCTACCTGTGCTTTTAAACCATTTGGAAATAGTGCCTGGACGACTTATATTGACACATATTAACACGCTAGAGTATATGTACTGCATAAAGTCAGTATTAAATAATCTTATTCTATGACAATGAAATGTTTCACGTTCAGTTTTTGCGCTGATTCTTGCTCTAAAAATATAAAACCAAACTGTAAACACTTCCTGGCATTGGAAGTGAGTGGTTTAATATCACATTCTGCTGATTTAAAGTTTACCTTTGTGCTTTGTTGCTCTGAAATACTTCAGTTTAAATCTGATCGCAAAAGAATTACAACCACCATGTAGTTGCTCCTCCCTACACCTACTCGCAGGTGGAGAGCTCCTCTGTTGTGTTTCTACGGAAACACAGAGTAGACTGCCAAACCAGCCTATGATCCTCCAGTAAACAGTCAAAACGTTTTTAAATGGTTTAAAATTTTACAAAACGTTTTAAAACCCTATTAAACCCCTATCTAATGATTTACTAAACATTTCCAAGTAAAACGTTTTATAAATATTCTCTATACAAACATTTTTGCTGAAAACAATTATTAAACGTTTATAAAATAATCCAAGAAACTAGCTTTGACTGGAAATGTTCTTTAAACATTTAGTAATACTATTCACAGGTCTACTAAAATGAATATGTAAAATGTATTTAATGTATAATGCAGTAATAAATATGATTTACCTTTGTATACTGATGAAAGAAATTACTATAATAATGCAGCCTTGAATTTACAGTCTCTTTACATGTTAAGTTAATATAAACATCCACACTGGAATTGACCTAATGACCTCTGAGGTGGCCTTGAACAACAGCAGAAAGGGCAGCTTTGCTGTTTACTGAAACAGGGACTGACTTGGACCAAGTTACAGAGAACATAGCAAATTTTGACTGAGGTTATTCACTATACTGCGGGAGATGAAGAGACCCCAGAGTTTATACTAAAACATCAAGAAATTATAAGAATTTCAGAAAAAGATCTACAAATTTTTTTAAAAGACATGACATTATACAAAATAAGAAATAACCCCAAACCCAAGACCAGGAGTGGGAACCTTATAAAGCATTTATAAAAGTCCAAGTGCCATAAAGCTTTATTTCTTGGATGGGTATGTGGACATTAAAGGCAAAGGTCACCCCTGACCTTCTGAAGTCATGGAAGGTATGAAAGGCTGGTTTGATACCCAACTTTTGGTTAATACTTTTCAAAGTTTTTCGAATCCGTGAATCAGTGAGAGGGATTAAACCCTAGGGACCACAGATCTGAAATAGTGATGTGGTAGAAGACATAGGGTAAGCCTTGAATAGGGCTTCCAAAGCTGAATTAGGTCATATCAGTTTTGGTGAAGCTTAGGCATTGTCTCGATCAACTTAATTAACACTTTGAGAAATTTCTTTGTGAAAAGTATGTCTTTCCCTGTCAAATGTCTGGTGAGGTCAAAGCATGTAATGGCATGGGGAACAATGTTTGACAACCATAAGAAGGTAAAAAAGTGTAAGAGAAATGCTGCCCTGTAAACCAAGCTTGACGTCATATTTTCACATGCAGCTGAGATCTGACTCAACCTAAGTATGGTCATTATATTATGTGGTTTAACAGTTGAAGGTCGACTGATTCTGAAGGTCTTAAGAAAATACTTGATCTTTGGATGGTCAAAAATCATAAATGTAGATCTTAATGGTCGACACGTGGTTTTCAACCATACAAGTCGAGCAATTATTGATGACTAAACATTCTAGAAATATCCACCTCTGCCAGAACGCCATTACGACAGATACAGAAAGTCACAGAAGTTCTAACCATAGTAGAATAGGCACCAAGCATCTTGGGATCAATAACTTGGTGAAGCCTAGTGGCAGCCTTGGCAGAAAGTGTAGCATCCCTAACTACTATTATTAGATAGGTGTGCAATACAAGTGCATTGGAGAGGTTGCGAACAACGTTTTAAAGTCTGTATCTGTTTTCTGC
Organism: Sabellastarte sp. h YS-2021; assembly: GCA_964017235.1. Taxonomy (NCBI): domain Eukaryota; kingdom Metazoa; phylum Annelida; class Polychaeta; order Sabellida; family Sabellidae; genus Sabellastarte; species Sabellastarte sp. h YS-2021. The sequence goes on from OZ024927.1 coordinate 22,111,935, forward strand.
TACATTATACATCAGTGATTTATAAACGTCACTCCACAACGTCAAAGTACCAGCCGTTACATATTTTATGTTACATATATATATATATAACAGGAGACCCAGGATCGATTCAAGTTGACGCTTTGATGCAATGTCCCAGGAAAGCCACTGACACTTGGTCTCTGTAATGTCAGGCAACATATCTGTAGGTATAGCTGTAGTACCATGTACAGTGTCAATGAAAACACCCAGACACATTATTTGTATCGAAGGAGGAACCAGCTTCTTCTGCCTTATGGTCAAACCAAGTTCATTCATGAGATTAATGAGTGCTGCATATGAGATGGACGCAATGCTCGAAGTGCTGTCCCCAACTTAATCCTCAATATACGCAATTATGGTATAGCCTTTCTGACGCATAGCGTACCTGATACCATGTCTTAGCCATTCAAAAATTTGGCTGCCATGAAATGTACCCAAATGGGATGCAGGTGTCAACGTAATAACCCTGGCATTCTAAACCCAGGAGATCATAAACCCCAGGGTCCACTTTTACATGATGCAACACACGTGACACATCTATTTCACATGGCAAAGCACCACGGCCCAGTATTTAACTCAATAGTAGTGAAATTTACTGTTAGAAAAGTGAGAAAATATTTGCTATCCATTATGGGTTTTTGTCAATATCAGCTTTGACAGAGGCCCGAAAGGAGCCAGCTTAAGTCAATTATAACTCGACACCTGTCTGAATTGAGTTTTGCCCTGGCCATAAACAGTGAACTGTGGCCTAAAGCAATAGGAGGACAAGAAAAAGGACCCAGAAGAGCACCATGATCCAATTACTCTGCTACATATGCCTTGACGTCTTCGGGAAAGTCAACAGCTGACTTGTGATTGCCTGTTTCATACCTGAGATTACAATTCCTGCTAAAATCCAAAGGAAAGCCAAATTCCAGCAATTAAAATAATTTCTGATTCCAATAGTCTGTCAAATTGTCTTTCTGGGCCTGAACATTCAATTGTGATTTTACAGGTAGCCTTGACAATCATGTGCAGGTCTCAAGTGCTCATGTCCAAACTGAGAGGCATTCTTTACTCGTCTATGGGAATAAACCCAAAGTCAAACACAGACTGACAATGTAATTTATTGTGTATATTAGTTTCAATTTTATCAATTACCACGCAAACATACCCAAATTGACTAGCATGAAGAATGAAATTAACAAATTTATCCTCCATATTAAAACCCAGACGGGCGACTGTTCCATTGTCTCAACTCTCCATTATTTTTGCATAATGGAGAGTTAGCACTACATTATTTTGTAACAGTGGATTGTGGTTTAGTCTAATGGCCAGTCTGCCAAGAACAAAACAAAAGGTACTTAGTATTTGCCAGTCATCCTTAGCACAATGCATTCAATATTGAAATGTTTTCACAACTTCTTTCAAATTAATTAGTTCTGTGGGTACATTTACAAAGTCTTTTCAATTCTGAATGATATTCAGAGTTCATAGAAAAATACCTCATGGAACAATGCTACCCTGAAAAAATACCTCCTGACAAAAAAACAAGCAATTTAATTTATAGAGTTGGATATTTCTTGATTCTTTGATTTCTTGATTCAATCTGACTTTTTTACAATAATCTTCTGTGAACTTAATCAAAGGAGCAGCTAACTTTCAAACAAACTCACTGTGAAAATTTAACCCAGCATACTATATTAAAAGGAGTGTTTTTAGTGGCTCAAAATTTACTCAAGTAAAATGAGAAAAAAAAACGTAGTGCAAAAATGCAGTACTGAAATGCATTACTGCTGGGTTAAAATTTGATTTAAATTTTCAATGTTTTTAAGTTCAAAACAAAGATTTTAATTTAAGATTTTTAATTTGCCTGATTACAGTGCATACTTCTAAAATGATACACTGTTTATGGTTGAAATGAATTTTGTTCTCAATGTTGTGGATTAATTTTCATAGGAGGTATTTCGGGCTGGCATTTGGGTGCCAGCGAGATCATTGCTGGGGGAAGGGGACCAGGGTCCCAAATCACCATATAGCTTTAGTACTACACTTATGTATTGTGTGGCAATCTGTGATTGGTCCATTCCTTTCTATGATAAAACTGAACCCTTAGCTCTGCCATTTCATCTGCAGACACTCAAGGGGACACATGTCAGGAAATTCAGCTGCACTTTGCACTTTACAACCATGTGTTTTTAGTTTTTTAGTTTACAATTTAAGCACTTTACAACCATGTGTTTTTAGTTTTTTAGTTTACAATTTATGTTTTTAGTTTCTTTACCTACTGCTGTTTTTTATTGAGACGTATGATTCATAATAGCTATGTCACAGAAGTATAACCTTAGATCTGGCAAGAGGGAGGCAGTGTTACCTGTCCAACTTCAGTTATGAGATGACCAGGACTTTGTGACCCAGATGCTGGGCGGTAGCCACCCCACCCCAGCTCAATCGCAAGTAGATTCTGAGTCCGGCAGTGATCTTGAATGTTCGGATCTGATTCATACATCCGATAATGATCATGATGATGCAAATGAGCATAGATCTTATGATAGATTTTCTGTTGAGAATGTTAAGCTGGACAGTACAGCTGCTGACACTGCTCAGCAGTTAGCTAATCAGACAATCTTGCAACAATTAGAAAACATTAGTGCCAGGATTGATACGTTAGAGAAAAGTAATTGCAAAAAAAAAACGGTTGACCAGTCAAAAATAAAAACAAAAAGTTTCAAAAGGGTAATTCTTCAGGCATGGCTGGTACTCTGGGTACTGCCAGTCCCAGGTCATTAAATAACACATCTCAGATGCCCAGTGGCCATATACGGTAGGCTAAAGTCCCAGTCAGACACAACCAGACACAGTCGGTGCCCCAAGTCGGAGCTGACAGCAGAGTCCCTAGTTTGCAGGAAATAAAATGTGATTCAAACATTCAAATACAAGTATACCAGCGCTTACGTGAACTGGCAGAAATTTCCCAAACAGGTACTTCAAATAAAGTTAAATCTCAACGCAGTGGCCAGGTGGAAGTCCTGGTTCGAAACCATGTCAAGTGGCCCCATGAATTTGTGTTGGCGGGTTCTATAAAGAAACGTATTTCGTTTGACCAGCTCACCATGACTCAATGGATGGCTGGCTTTTGCAGCACCATGAGAGAAGAAAATGATCAAAATTTGAGTCACATGTTGAGTCACATGTTGAACTATTTAATTGATCTTTTAGATGATGCACAAGATTTCTCATGGACTGCGACAAAGGCCAGCCATGCTGTGCTCCTTTGTCGTATGGAGCAAGGTGAGGTTTCAGGCTATGATCAAGTTGACCATATTGACCGCATTAGAAGGGCAAATGCCCAAAAACATGTGGTAGGTAACACACAGCTTTTGGCTGGGTCAAACAATGCCAAAAAGAACACAGTTAGGTAAACACTTGCCTGTTTGAATTCAAAATTCTATCCTAAATTACTCTTAAAATGTTAAAATTGTGTAGTCATGGGTGTAGATACATTTTACATTATCAGGCCCATGGTTTGTATTTGACCTTTAGTTTCACCTTTGGCTTCCGGGTCTTTGACCCCTACAAAGTTTCTAAATTGTCTTCCCTCTGCTCCATGGGCTTTGTTACAAGGCTTCCTCTGGTTCCCAGCGGACACCTTGTGCACAAACATTATATTAGTACATTATGGTCAACCATGTATTTACCTTACTTGAGTTCATTTTACATACAAATATTTTAGATATATATATATACTGAATAGTGATGATATAAAATATTAATAAATATATATAAACCCATTACTGATCTTTATTACATGAATAATTTGATTCCTTCCCCTGGGCAATGTACTGAAATACAAAGTGTGGAGTAGGCTAGACAGAGCTCACATGCACCTGTTTTATGTGTAAATTTTGAACGGCATATTTGTACACATATTAACACAAGTATAAAGTGTTAATTAGTTTCTTTAAGGTATGTATATGTGCCGTTCAGTAATATTTAACGCCAATCAAACTGGCATGTATATATTTCAACTAATTTTCAAAATGTAAACAAACCTTCAACATTACATAGTTATCTACAAAAGAAATTCCTGGCTTCTAAAAGCAGTTTAATTTAACAACATATGTATTGTGAACTTGATATAGCTATAATAGACATAACAAGGACTTTTTAAAGTGGATGCAATACTTCCCCACAGTTTGAGATTTACACAGAAAACAAGTAGAAGCGTGAATCAGTTTATGGGTCGAATTTTGGTGAATTTTTTACTTTGAACCTGAATAACACAAAGAGTATTTCATATATTTTCAATGTTAATACCTCAAATAATAGGTGTGCTATCCCTTTATTACTGTGCCAAATATTAATCCCCTAATATTTATGCAAATATTAAAAATATTACTTTTTCCGTCCATAATTGACCAAAACCCTTGAATCAGTTTTTGGGTTTATTTTGAAAAAAAGTAAACACTGAATGAATACTTCAACTATGTGAAGTGTACCATATATGGCATATTATATGTGCTCAGTAATCAAATAATGAGCCTGTTCTATCAATTTCAAATGTGAAGTAGTGTCTCTTCATGTTTATATTTCTAGAAAATGAAGTGTTCTTTGGTGGAAGTAGTGATCAGCTCATGGGTCTAACTTTGTTATCTTTTTTAGACCCAAAAACTGATTCAAGGGTTTTGGTCAATTAGAGACAGAAAAAGCAATATTTGTATAGTATTAAGGACAAAGGTCAAAGTTGGGGTTTTACGTCCCGTTCAACAGCCAGGGTCATATTGGGACAGGTCCTCAGAATTGCCACTTGTGGGACTCGAACCCACAGAGGTGACAGCCTATGATTAGATGCCAAACTTGCTAACCACTAGGCCACTGAGGACCTTATAGTATTAAGGAATTAATATTCGACACAGTAATAAAGGGATAACACACCTATTATTTGAGGTATTAACATTGAAAATATATGAAATACTCTTTGTGTTATTCAGGTTCAAAGTAAAAAATTCACCAAAATTAGACCCATAAACTGATTCACGCTTCTATGTGGTCAGTAATAATATAATGAGCCTGTTTAACCAATTTCAAATGTGAAGTAGTGTCTGCATGTTTATATTTCTAGAATATGAAGTGTTTCTGGTGGAAGTAGTGATCAGTTCATGGGTCTAATTTTGTTATCTTTTTTAGTTCAAACCTTAATAACACATCCAGTATTTTCATTTGTTTTCATGGAGATAGCTCAGATGTTATCCCTTTATCATCGTACAAGATATCATTTTCTAAATAATTGTAGAAATATTGAACTCATAGTTATCTTTGTATCTTATTGCTGATAACCCTGTGATCAGTGTATGGGTCTATTTTGGAAAAAAAATGTTACATTTGACTTATCACTAAAGAGATTTACAATATATGTACTGTTACCTGTGGTCACTTAGGACTGACCAAATCATGATTTCAAATTGTCCAAATGCAGGTATTGTTTTCACCCATGGCATCTAGTTGTGCTGACAGGTGAATGGATGGGTGGGCAGGTGGGCAGGGGCAAATATATTGTCTGGCCTGTATCTCAGAATCTGTTAGATGTTGATACTTGATAGGGGTATAGATGTGCAATGTCATACTGTGACCTTAATCTGACCTTTGACCTTGATTGTCAAAATGTGTTCTACAATAATATTTCAAACATATTTCTCTCATGACAATGATATAAAGATTGCTGCACCTGATTATTACTTCCACCAAGGAGGTATCAGTTTTATAATGGGGGCCATGGAGGCACAGTGGTAACACGCTCGTGTCTCACCTCTGAGATCAGAGTTCAAATCCTGGCCTGACCTCAAGTGGGAACGTGGCTTGCCGTTGGTCAGCAGTTTACAGTACAGAAGCTTGACCAACTGTATGTACTGGTTTCCTCTTCCCTTCCAACCACCCGTGGTGATATGGCCTGTACAGTGTTGAAAGTGACGTAAAAACCCAGATAAATAAAAATTTTTATAACTGTCTGCTTGTCTCTTTGTCTGCTTATTGTTAGTAGGATATTGTAAATACTACTAGTTGGATCTTCCTGAAAAGAAATCAGAAGATGTGTCCAACTTAGATCCCGTTAAACTTCTAGATTGATCTGGATCATCATATGGATGCACAAAAATAACTTTGATTTATCTATTTACTTATTATTACATGCATTGGCACTCTTGGTATGCACTCTCCAAGTGCTCTGGTTATAGGTAATTCAACCTAATTCTGTGATTTCTATTGACAACAATACTTCAATTAATAAATTTTTAAGCTTCACAACTTTTAGTTTACTGATTACTGATTTGATATTGCCTTGTTTTGATACTTTGCATACATTTTAGTTGTCATTTGTCTTGCACCTACCAATTAATGATTTGATATTGCCTTATTTTGATACTTTGCACACATTTTAGTTGTTATTTGTCTTGCACCTTAGTATAGCTTACAATGCAAGTTCTTTATGTAATGTTGTCCAATGCTATTTTCCCAGACTGTTACCCCAAACATAAATATGTGTTTACATTTGTAATTATACATCAAACACACTAAAGTTTTTATAACTGAAGTACTTGAAGACACACCACTACACAAAATACTTGACCAAAATAGGCTCACAATTTGGTCAGTGTCCTTGTGTTACAGTCTATATATAGTGAACTTGAAACAGCTGGGTGTTCAGTCAAGTGTGACATTTTTTTCAAAATAGACCCAAAAACTGATTCAAGGGTTTTGGTCAATTACAGACAGAAAAGGCAAGATTTTTAATATTTGTATAAACATTCGGGAATTAATATTTGGCACAGTAATAAAGGGATAACACACCTATTATTTGAGGTATTAACATTGAAAATATATGAAATACTCTTTGTGTTATTCAGGTTCAAAGTAAAAAATTCACCAAAATTAGACCCATAAACTGATTCACGCTTCTATATGTGAGCTCTGTCCCTCGCCATTGTGTCCATCAGTATATCAATAGCAATTGGCGATGGACAGAAACTCGGTCTAGGAGTAGGCATTCATTCTATGAGGCTTTTTTTCCAGAGACAATTTTTCCATGCGGCATTTTTCCTTGATTCCAAATTAAGAGGTAAAGAAGCACACAAATAAAAATCTTGAGAAACTCAAAACCCAGTACAAAATAAAAAAGTAAGTAATTCTCCAGTTTCTAGTACTTTCAATGCCTGAAACACAAAAATAATAGCTTACTGTCTTAAAATAAGCACAGATTAATAAAGTAACATGAAACACTCACCACAACAAATTGTCCACAGCATTGTTAAATAAGCAGTCTAATTTTTTCTGAAAAGTGCTTTCTGTAAGTCACAGATCCATATTTTATCAATTATCATTATCCATGGTTAAAATTTGTGGCAGTCAGGTTACATTAAAACTTTTCAAGCTTTATCCAAAATTATATTTTCCCATAAAGGAAAACCATTGGTACACATGCTGAAACAATGTTGATAAACCATAAACCATAGAACTAATTTATGAAAGCCCCATACGGTATGCACACCAAAGGAAACATTGCAAAGATTGTCTAGGTTGATAATTTGGTACAAGGTGTTGAATTAATATTATTGAATTAATAAACTGGTTTTAATTTACAGGGTTTATAATAGATAATTGCCTCATAGTGCTTCCATTATGTAAACTTAATGACCCTTTGGCCCTTTCAGGGCCTCAGGCCATTAAGTTTACAATATAGAGTGCCACTTGGCCATTATCTATATAATAACTTTGATTGACATCATAAATAAGGCTGGGAGTAGGACTTTCATAATTCCTTCCAATGGGGTTCATGGTAGGATGGTATTGTGAATTTTTATTGGAAACAATATGTGTAAACGGAACTTTCACCTTGAGCAAATATCACCTTGGCTATGTGAGTATCAGCTTTATGACGCCCCACCTCACTATCAATCTGTAATTTAGGCTTGTCATTTTCGTGATTATTATCACGTTGACACACTTTTTCAGGCTTTTGGCTATTATTACACAAATCATGTCTTGAAACACAGTCACTGTCATTGACAGGGTTCATACTTTCCCGCACAGTCCTACTGTGGATTTTCTAAACATTAATACCACTGTTTTAGTGATTTTAAAACTTTTTAGCCAGAAATGCATCAACTCGCCTAGGAGTGACTTCAGAATTGTAAATAAACCTGACCCGATAACTGTCATTATTACTTTGGACAGTAGTATTATCAATGACATTGACTTCACATTGGATTGAGGCGTTTGACACAATAGTGTCTGAAATACCCTCATTCATGACATTACTGATACCTTCAATACAGCTGCTTCAGTCTAAAGATGATCAGCTGTCTGCTCATTTTTGCCTGCTGTTGCTTTGTAACAAAACTTCTTTTCAGATTAATTCAGCAGTTTCCTAAGATCCAATGATGGCATCCTAACAAAATTCTGGTATCTTGGGATGTCAGTGTGCATGAGGTCGGCCAGGAGGTTGCTGTAGCATTCTTTTTCTTATTTTTGAACTATCCAAGGCATGACCCAGGGGTTGGGTGGCTTTCTTCTTCTCCTGGGGGCTGGCTGGGGTTGAGGCCGTGGTGGTGGCTGTAGGGCAGGTGATGGTGCTGGGTTCAAATATATCCTCCTCTGTCTTTCCATCAAGATGCAAATCAAAATATTAAACTCAGTGAAAACCAAAGCTGATGTAGAAAGGCTCTCTGATATGTTTGCTGGCATTTTGCAGTGACAAATGATGTTTTTGTCAGCCAGAGGGTGTTTATATAGTGTTGGTGTGATCCCGACTCTTGATCCCAACTCTACGATTTAATCAGTCCAGTCAGGGTGAGTTGGTAAAATGTCTCAGTCCTGTCTGTCACCACAGCTTGTCGGGGCTTGCTATGGCATGTCTGTTAAGGGTGTCGTGGTAGTTTCCCGTTTTGTCTTGAAGAAAATGATCCCGACCCCAAATCAGGTCAGGAACTTGATCCAGACAAGGCGGTATGTGCCACATCCTGTCGGGGAGCTGTAACTGATCCAGCATTTTTGCAGGCTTTTTTGTGGTTTTCTTGCCCGATTCCCTGAATTTTGCAACCGACCCTAGAGTCACAGAGTTGTTTATAGGGTCGGTTCCAGTGGAACACCCCATTAGATGGCTTTATTAAAAAAATATTATATTGGAATTAATTGCATGCGCAGCTGCAAAGCAATCAAAAATTAAAATTGTGCATTGCAGTAATGCACAATTCATGAAAGTTTGGAGACCAAAAATTGTGATTTCTACAAGTGCAAGCCCCAGAGAAAACACTTCAGATACACATTCTGTAGCAATTTAATGTTAAATAGTGGATTATAAACATGAAACAATCAGCGATGTATAAATTTTAATATGTTGTCATTTGAGAAATACTGGATAATGAAAATGAAACAACTGGTGGTGTATAAATTTTAATATTTTAACACTTGAAAATTGTGTCCTGTGTCCTACAGAGGTGTTGTTCTCATGACCATATATATGTTTATATTTTGTCTGTTTTTTAGCAGTTATACACAAATAATACAGGTTGGAACTCCATATAAAATCAGAAGATATGTCTTTGCCAAATCAGAGCCAATTAAATTGTGAGACTGACCTGGATCACAATCTAGACGTAAAAGAAAATCCTGACTTTCTATTTAATTATTATTACATACCATGACAGAGATCTGTACTATCCGAGTGCTCCTATTATGTTTGAATCAGTTGTATTACCTGCAAACGATTCAAGTTCTGGTAATGGTGATCCTTTAGCTGTACTGCATCCAGAAACCAGATATGTGCAACAAAGAACACAATTGCCCACTTCTTCATCATCATGGTGGTTCGGCTTTAAGATTACAGGGAGACAAATATATCCGGCAATAGCTGGAGTCTGTTTAAGAACAGCAGCACAAGTTCTATATTTATAGGCGTAAAATAAAAGAAAGGGCCATGTTATACATAACAGATGTTTGCAGATGCTAAAGTTAAGGTAAAAATAGATAACGTTTGTGGATCAGAGGCACTTTGTTGAACTTCAAGGCTTCACTTTAATAAGCCATAAAATTACTCAATGAATGAAAATTTATCTCTGTCAGTGATTATGTGAGGCAAATACACTCATTATATGTATAGCAAGGACAGATGTTTTACATCCTTCGTATGTTATTGACATTAAAGTAGATTTTTTAATAATGTTAAACATATTATCACTGAAACATAATTTTCAGTACAACTTTATATCAATATTTGTCAATGGTATTTCATTTGAGACATATAAAATAGTTAGACATCTTTATCCTTTTCCTACTATTACAGTAATGATTAAAATCATATTGTTGCATCATAACAGAACATGCACAAAAACATACAAGTTCCAGTTACAGGGAGGCCCATGTATCAAAATTCAAATTATAGTTGTTACGACCCACAGAACAATGTAATGCACTGTTTCCACTGGAACCGACAGGCCGGTAACTAAGCATTTTTGGAGGGTCGGGACCAATGTTTACAGGGTCGGTTAGTGTCGGTTGTAAGTTCCATGTTCCCAAACATGTTCGATATTTCACTGACCCTCCCCGGCTCTTGTTCCCGACACTAATTTCAGGCCCCTAGCAACAGGCCTGTCGGTTAACTTAAGGGCCTGTCAGTTACACTTCCAGGCTTGTCTGTAACCATTCCAGGCTTGTCGTTATTACTTGCAGGCCTGTGGTAATATGAAGCCGGCTTGTCTTTTGTAGTTTATTACTACTGCTCATTTGCAGTCCATTTCCAGCATGATGTGAAATAAAAGTACGATAAAAAATTATGTCAAGAATGACACAAAACAGTGCAAGTGATCATAATTTCAAAGTTAGAGAGATGGAAAGGTCAAATTTTATATTTTAAATGACTTTTTCGTTCATAAACTGAAGCAGACATACATTGATTTTATTTTTAATGTATATTAAAGCAAAAACGTGGAAACTGTAATTGAAATTAAAATAAAATACATTTGGACATTTTGGTCACGTGATGGGATGAAAATATTAAGCCTTGACCTAGTATAAGAAATTTTTTATTGGTCCACAGTTGGCCCTATTTTTTCCCCAAAAAATCATCAAAAACTGTTATTATAATACCGACTTCAAGTCTGGTCGTGGGGTATGTATGTTTCTCCAGGCCTGTCTGTTTGTCAGTACGGCCTGTCGGGACTTCATACGGCTTGTCTGTTAGGGGTTTATGGCTTGCCCTGATAATTTCCAGACCTGTTTTGTAGAAAACATCCCGACCCCATGGCAGGTCGGCCTCTAGATCCAGACAAGCCTGTATGTTTCCCATCCTGTCGTGGAGTTGAAGCCGACCCCAAAATTTCCCTCCTTTTTTTATTTTTGTCCCCGACCCCCCGACTTTTGCAACCGACCTTATAAAAATACAGAGTCGTAGAGTTGGCCTCCAGTGGAAACACTGCACAAGCAGGTTAAATTTGAAGAATTATTTGATCAGATCAGTAATTTTTGTCAGCATTCACAATAGACCTAATTTTCAACTGATCGCAAATTTCTAAATTACAATTTCCTTCATCATTTTGTCCATTGTAAAAGTGGCTTTCCAGCCTTTTCCTAGATTTTTTCAGATATATGTGAACACAATAAGAAAGCATATAGATAAGATTTCTCTATTATTTTGCCCTTGTTAACTAACCTACTTGTGTGTTTAGAAGCTGGAACTATATGGCCAGATCAGTAGTTTTTGTCAGCATTCACAATAGACCTAATTTTCAACTGATCGCAAATTTCTAAATAACAATTTCCTTCATCATTTTGTCCATTGTAAAAGTGGCTTTCTAGCCTTTTCCTAGATTTTTACAGATATATGTGAACACAATAACAAAGCATATAGATAAGATTTCTCTACTACTTTTCCCTTGTTAACTAACCTACTTGTGTGTTTAGAAGCTGGTCAGTAGCACAAACTCAGCATTTCATACATAAAAATCTAGTCAGGATCTAGAAGCTAATCAGGATCCAAGTACTAGTGTGTCGCAGTGTTGTTTTACTGCACAATGTACAAATGTACATTGTTTTACTGTAATTTAATGTACAAACTTAACTTGCAAACCTAACTTAGGAGAGGCTATTGGCTTTCATCTGTACCACTGATATTGGATGAATATTGGATCAATATAGGGTATGCAGGTCTTAATGTTTTTTTAATAAAAAATCTAATGTAATGTAACCTGCTGCTTTGCAGACACAATATCTCCCACCACCCCCACCCCCCACCCCCCACCCCCGGGGGGAATTCAGTATGCTTTAACAAAAGCAGTGTTCAAAAGGATAGTCAAGGGACAATCTAGGTTAGTCATCCAGAGTTGTAGGTGTGACCACAGGGAAAAGTACGAAGTGGGGAAGCTTAAGTTGAAAAGGAGAGGCTTACAAAGTTGCCTGAAGGATACAACAGAAGGGGTATTTCTAATATGGAGGGAAAGAGAGTTCCGGAGGGCTGGCCTATAATGTCTAAATGAGTTAGAAAAATGTATGTGTGATTGGTGAACTTTACAGTCAAAAGAGGGGACTATACTGTGTCTCGTATTTCTAGATGAGGTGTACGGGTGGATTATTTCACTATGCTAGTTGGACATTTACATTTTATTTACATAAACTTACAAGATTAATTTTTATAATTTCATGTGCTGAAATAGTTGTGTGGACAAACGGTGTTGTGAAGACACTTTGTTATTGACAAGTCACAAGATTACTTAGATTACAACAATGGGAGGAATGAGTGCACGTTCCAAGATATAGAGTATGGTAAAATGATGTCATACTGGTGTACATGTCAACAGCCTGAGATATGACTGAAATCTATTAGCCACAATCTTTTTTGACCTTACAATAACAAATAGAGTAAATTAATCTTTATTGTGTTACTAATGCTACGCACAACAAAATGGTAAGAAATTGATGACTTGCATGTGTAAATGCTCTCTCTTCTATCAAATCACTTCAATCGTGTTTTACAGACATATGTTGAGAGCCACAGTGGCTCAGTGGTAATACAATTACATCCAATCTCCTGAGGTCAGAATGTCAATTCTAGCCTGACCTCAAGTGGAAAAACTGGTAGTTGCTTGCCGTTTATCGGCAGTTTACAGCACAGAACTTTGACAAACTGTATGTATTGATTTCCTCAGGCCTTCTAACTGCCATTCATAATATAATTAATAAAAAGGTGCGTTGTGACTTGCATTTGCTATATTTTGAATTATATAGCTTGGTATTTTTATTACATCATTAAATAGTGTGCACTAAGAGATACTAGTTCCATTTAACATTAACTGGGCTGTTCCATTATTGCGATCCATTTGTAAGCGTACACCTCAATTAGAAATGAATACATTCATGATGCATAAGTTCTTCAGGATATCTTCTTATAGGTTCCCAAAAAGTTTGTGATTGTTTCTATAGTGTTTTGTTTTGCACATAATAAGTCTGTCTAGTAGTAGTAGTTGTAGGTTCTAAAGTTTTGTGCTCTTCCCCACTTAGTTACCAATGATTCCCCCTTTTATAGACAAAATGTTGAAAAACAGGAAGTTCCTAGATCCTGTAGCATCCCCCACAACTCTGGGCAAATCTGGACCACAGGAAGATCCTGTTTCCAGGAAGTTTTTACCACAAAGACAGTGACGTCATTTGTACTTAAGCTACTTTACCCAAGGTACAGTATATCCCACACATCTTTACCCCTACACAGATCCTGTATGAACTTAAACTGATTTCACAAACTCAATCACATTTGACAAAATAATTAGTGGGCGTAATTAAACCATATCTTAATTAAATCTTGTAGTTTTTCCAAATCATATTTTCTACAACCGTTACTATCATACTATTAAACAGTATTTTAAGTCAGAGAAAGCACTTGGAAAGCACTTGGAATAGTAGATTCGTATCTTGCCATTTAGCTCAAGGTGATATAATTTTTTTTTGATAAATTGGTCTAAAGCCATCCAGTCTTGAGACAAGGTTGCTCATGTGGTTATTCCAAAACTTCCAGGTTCCAAATTGTGCCCAGTCACAGCACTATCTAACATGTTGCACCTGGTCCCTGGTTCAAATAATGATCCATTGTTTGCCATTTATAAGGCCAACACATGGTCTTCTCTCACAGGTAGCATGGTTAGAAAGGATTTGAAGAGGGTTTTGCTTTTATTACAATTGCAACATCACAATTTCACATTTCACATTTTTAGGAGGTCTGGGCCCTCTTGGGCTTGGGCTACATTATGGATTAAAAAGTAAAAATTGCTATTATATCTAGTCATTGATGTATTATTCCTAATTACTAATAATTATATGAACTGCAAAGAAATTTTAGTTTTATAGATGTTAATGTAAAAGATTAATAAAAATATAAAACCCACTGCGGGTTTCTCTTCTTGGTCTCGTGACTACCCTTGGCATGGGGGTGACCTTTGTTACCTCCTTTGACCTTGTTTTAACCTTAAGGTCAGATTTGACTGAACCCAAATTGCAAATCGATTGGATCTGCTCTGGCACTTCTCTCAGTTCTTATTACGTAAAACTCCCCTTCGTGTGTCAGGTTACCTATTTGACCTTTCTTGACCTTGTTTTCAGCTTTAGGTCAAATTTGCTTGAACACAGATGGTGATCACTTGCAGCTGTGCGGCGAGCTGTATCAGTCTTATTGTGTAAAAACATGTCTGTGCTTACCATAGTGTTCATCACTCGGGTCCCAGGTTTGCCCTTACCTTGACCTTGCTTTCACCTCATCAGTTCATCTGTTCAAATCCCAGATTGTAAATTTTACATTTGCAATGTCTTCTAACTAAATTTAGCTTCTAAAACTGTGTGAAATGTCCAGTAATCATTTGCCTCAACTTTATCTCACACTAGTTGTATTTGGGATTTGACTTTGATTCCTGCATTAATGTGGTCATATCTAACTCGGTAGTCTTTGGGTTTGAATCTTCTCAGAACTCTCAGCTCTGAGATTCTTATATTATTGCCATTTACTTGGGGTGGGGGAGTGAGATGCATTTGTGACTACATTGGGAACAGTTTCCGCAATATTAATCTGTTTGGAATTATCGTAAACTTCTCCCAATCCTTCAATCCTTATCAGATCCTTATCATCTAAATTCCATCTTAAACCCATCTTACCACTCGTAAAGTCATATTTTTGACCTTACAGAGATCTCAAAACATATCTTTTCCATCTTAAAATTTTTAACCCGGATTGACCAGGAAACAATCATAAATGTCAGCAGCCTATTTTCAGATTGCTTAAACTATTGGCAATGTCAATCAGACAGCCATCAGGTAAATAATGAGAATGTGCCTTAAACTAAACTACAACCATTAATCATAGATGTTTTAATTATTTCCAATCGGGAACTAAGTTTATGGTCGGATCACAACAATGGAACAGCCCTATGATGACAACCAACTGGGGTCTGTTATGAGGTATTCAATTGTGTACCTAACTGAAGGGGGAGCTATGTTACTATGCCAAGGAGTAGAGTTTCAGGTCATTGTTTACTCCGTATATGTGACAATTTATGGCTTGAATCGTGAACTGTATGCTTCATCTTGTCCTTGAAGTAATGTCCATAATACTATGACAGCAGCGGAGCAGAGAAGGGAGACATCTGTTAAAAGTAATTGTATTAACATATGGATAACACTGTAGATGCAAGGCACAATAAAAGTCAATTGAGGGACTTGATTAAAGTCCAACTTTTATCATCAACTGTGATAAAATGAATACAAAGGAAGACTTCCTAGCCTGGCAAAAAGGCGTGTAATACTGTTATCTTTATTTATTCACGTCACAACATCTCTTTCATTATAGGAATCAAAGCCATATTTGATCCATCGACATTACTTAAGTACAGTGCAAGTTGTGTTGTGACTGAGATTCTCCAAACTGAAAACAGGGATGCCGTTTTGTCAACGTCCCTGGGGTCTTCAACTGGGGATAGGATCCAATGACAGTAAGTGTTACCCACTAACCCACAGTGAAAATTCAACCCTCTCAAAAGTTAATCAATATCACTTTCTCTATTGGAATAATATATTTGAATCATTTATTACCGATATCTGGACTCTGTTCATTTATACAATTTGTTGTTAAGGTAAACATCATTACACAAACATATGGCAAAAGTCTCAAAGTAAATACATGCAAGACTTTATCAAAACATTGGGATTTATAGAACATTTCAATGTCACACAGATGATGTGCAACCAGTTGGGTTTGTTTATTCTAAATGCAACAAAAGTGAAAATTAATAGACATTTCACCTCAGTACGAAGGCTTTCCCCTGTAAGTGTTTTGTCCTAATAAATACATGGCAATAGCCCAATACCACCTCAAATGTTGTATCTGAAGCGATTAACATATTGCAGAGATATTACCTCTTAAATATGGTATGATGTAAAGAAGCTTTGGTGTTTATTTCTACTGAAATAATTTTATTAGTTCGTTTTCCCAAAGAACTCATCAAATGTTCACTCTATTTAATTATGAATATTAAGTGACAAGTTGCTATCGAATCATTATTATGACAGCCCTTCCAGAATTTGAATAATTATCTTTTCGCCAATGCTTAATTTTATCATGCTGGATATATATGTTTGAAGGGCATGATTCAGTTTATATTGTATATTCATTAAGCACTGAAACTGAGCTTTGAGACATGAAATTTATCAAATATATCTCTAGCCATGAATTAATGATTACAGTGTTTAAATGTCATAAAACGTATATGGACACCGCCGTATAGGGGGCCTGTCTTATCAGTTGGGCCATACATTAAGTATCCTGTGTTTCTGTTTATTTTGTAAATACATTTAATCAGACCAATCCAATTGCTACCAAGCCCCATTGGACCCAACTGTGGCCAAGTTACCGGTCACTTGATATTCAAGCTTTTGAATGAATATCATGCCAGGTTTCAAAAATACCCACCTCCCCACCACTTGGACAAATTTTATACACCAATTATACTTATTGGTTAAAGTACATAAACTGCATAGAGTGTGACCTTGGGTTCAATTCCACCTGAGTTATATCTCCCTAGTTTTCTCCAATTCAGGGAATAGTTATTATGGCAGCTTGAACAAGTTGAAGCGCCTCTCTGGGTGTTACAATGTCCCCATTAGATCATAGATTCTTAGCAGTCCAAAACTTTCCCAATATCCCAGACAGGAGTGCAATGTAAGGATTGATATAGGCGGTTGTTATAGAGGTAGGCAGGACAAGGCTGCCATGGCTCCTACCTTCACGATCTGACTACAAAGGACATCATTCTGTTCTAGTCTAGACTTTTACAGCCCTTAATTACTAAACAAGGCAGACTCTATAAGGCGCAACACCAGAAACCAGTGCAATAATCAGTATTCCATAGACATAGCCAGGTTTATACCTCAGAGGCGCAGGGTAGTTTATGGGCTATGGTGGGAAAGGCTTTCGGAAGAGATAACACTTTAACTTTCACTTGGGTTGTTAGGGCGACCCAGGTGTCAGTCCTCCTCCCCAGGCAGTAGGTTATTAAAGTTTAGTACTACCTGTAAATGGATTTGGGGTACCAGTCTGATGACATCACAGATCTTACCTAGAAATATGACTCAGTTGCCAAGGGCAACCCAGAAAACAAATTGTGTTCATTGGCCAGTGACCTAACTTTGTATTTAACCCAAGTCTCAAAGTCACTTTCAAACTGACATTCAAAGGAGAAACATGAAAATTTTGGAACTTTTAATGAAGATATTTTATGTTTTTAACTCTGCTTTTAGGGATTTTAACTTGTAAATATGTACATATGAACGGTCACTTATCATGCAACAAGTTTTTTACTAGTATTCTGAACATAATTCATGTGAATGAATGGATTGACTGATCAATGAACTGGAAAGCAGAGTGTTGAGTGTATTACTGCAACTGATATGCTGGAGTGTGGTCTTTCATAAGACCTCTGGTCATCGTGTCAACCTCAGGCTTATATGATCTGCTAGAAAGGGACGGTCTAACCTATATTCTCTTTCTTTATTTGTGGCAATGCCATATGGTCAATTGGTCGTATTTTAGCCTGAATTTGACAAGTTGAGCACAGGTCTTAAGCGCTTTGCGCCTATCTTATGTGTTTTCAGAACATAGAACATTGACTTATATAAAATTGTGATTAGTATACAGAAATGCCAGATCACAAACAACATTGCAAAACGTGTAAAGTGAGACACTTGCCTCCCACTGGAAAAAAATGCCAGTACAAGAAGACTGTTCAAGATGAAGCTAATGAACTCTCTCGAGATGCTGCCGTCGCCAGTGGTCAGTCCACTAGCCTGGGTCCAGAGGACGGACAGCTGTTGCAGAAGCAGATATTGGAGCAGCTGAGAAAGGTGACAGACAGACTAGACCAAGTAGAGCATCGAGTAGCAGCCACAACAGCAAGTTCAACACCAAAGCAGGAGTTAAGTACAGACAGTTTTCTTGAGTCAATTAAATGTCATAAAAAACCCAAAAAACAGTACAAAAGTAGTAGTGCAAGTAGTTCGTCCTCAGACGATAGTGATGACCCCTCTTTAGAAACATTAAAGTCGCATAGATTGCAACAAAAAGTAGATGCCAGAATCAGGGAACTAAATCATAGTTCACACCTCCCAGGTAAAAACAAAAAATTAAAGTATAAATCTCAGAGGGGAGGAAGTGTTGAAGTAGAAGTCAAGCACAAGGTACATTGGCCACATGAGGCAGTACTTGGGGGGGTATCTCGCCAGCGAGTTACGTATGACCAGTTATCATTGACCCAGTGGGTCCAAGGTTTTTGCCGTAATATACTGGAAGAACGTTCCGGAAGCCGTAAAGATACTATGATATCATACCTCGCTGACCTCATGGAGGATGCGACGGATTTTTCGTGGCAAGGGGCCAAAGCCTCCCATGCAGTACTATTATGCGAGATGGAGAGAGGTACTCTCCAGTGGGAAGATGGCGATCGGATTGACCGGATCCGGAGGGCTCATGCCCAAAAACATATTTCCACCAGCAAAACATCTTGGGCAAAAAGTGAACGAAAACCATGGTTTTGCAAAAGTTTCCAGAATAATACCTGTTCCCATCAGAAAGACCATGAGGTAAATGGTAGGCTAAACAAACACATCTGTGCCTTCTGCTTGACTTTAGGGAAACAGTTAACTCACTCAGAAAAGAATTGTCTAACCAAACAAAGCTCAAAAAACGAGCAGCCAGCTGCCAATCGTTAGGATTGGGCAGCTGTAGTGAATCTGTGTGCAAAAATGGTAAAGTTAATGAAGAAACTGTGCAGCACTTGCAGGTAGCTGCCAGTAAAGTCATAACAAATGATGTGCATAGAAGTAGGCTTGTTTACAATTCTAGGGTGAAACCCAAAGAAGTGGAGGCTTTGTTTGCTAAAAGAACTGGTATTCAGGGCTCGGTCAGGTAGTCAGGGCTAGGGTAGCACGAACCCATAACAATGCAAAAATTGCTAAGTCTGTAACTAATGACCAATCTGCAGAAACAACCAGTGATCCTGGTAGTTCCCATGACATAGCCTTGAACCCCAGTCCTTACAGTAGCACAACCACAGAGGTCGTGTCTAGTGGCAAAACATTAACCACAAGTAAAACTCTTCCCATTGGGGAGGGTAGTTGCAACAGTATCAGTACTGTAGGTGAGTTTGGAACTTCACAGGTCCAGGGTTCAAATCCTAGTCACACAGCAGCCAAAATGGTGGCTGGCATGACAGATGATGACCCCATCAAAAATACTACTTCCAAGGTTCAAGATCCAAACCCCCGTCCTCTTACCAACCCTACAGCTGAGGTCATGTCTTGCCCTAGGGGCGGGGACCCATTGCCTAGTGGTTACACTTCTCAATCT
Organism: Sabellastarte sp. h YS-2021; assembly: GCA_964017235.1. Lineage (NCBI taxonomy): Eukaryota > Metazoa > Annelida > Polychaeta > Sabellida > Sabellidae > Sabellastarte > Sabellastarte sp. h YS-2021. The sequence goes on from OZ024927.1 coordinate 22,131,856, forward strand.
GGTCTCAGACAGGAGGCAAGTATTGCTGGTAATAGTCTTACAGCTAAGGTCATACCAGGTGAGAGGGCTGAAAGTGTACACATCACACAGGTCGGGTCCGAGAAAGGGACCAGTGTGAACTCGGATATAGTTAAAGGATCACAAAGGTGTGAAAATAGTAATCAATTGATTCTTCATGTCAACTATTCAGGCATTGAAGATAAATTTGTGAATTCAATTCTGCATGCTAAGCATGCTGTGGATGTAAACAAAGTTTCAAATGTCAATAATGACACTTTTCACAAGTGGCGTCGTCAGTCTGCGTTTAACTTTGGGTACATTCCATTAGCAGATCAATTAATGCCAGGGGTTGACACCATGAATGACGCCCTAGATTTAACTCCCATTGAAATGCATTATGCTGTTAGAAAAACCAATAAACCCAATTTCATGCTAGCCAGAATCCCAGTCAGAGGTCAACTTAATGTTGAAGCATGGTGTGAACACCTTGGGGAATATTGGGACCAACAATTATTGCAACTAATACGCTTTGGCTTTCCCCTTGATTTTAATAGGGCTTGCAATATCACAAATGAATCAGGTAACCACAAATCTGCTGTAGATTATCCCATGGATATTGATGCATATATTGCAGAAGAAAAGCAATATGACGCCATAATTGGTCCATTCAATGAGAATCCCATCTATGGAGGACACAGTTCCCCTTTCATGACCAGGGCAAAACCTAATTCAGACAGACGCAGGGTCATTATAGATCTCAGTTGGCCCCTTGGGGCCTCAGTTAACGCAGGAATAGATAAAAACGCCTATCTTGACGCTCCCTTTGCTTTAACATTTCCAACTGTGGATAACATCACTGATGAGTTGAAACGTCTGGGTCGTGGCGCCTTCCTATACAAGATAGACGTAAGTCGTGCTTTCCGCCATGTCAAGGTCGATCCAGGGGACTACGACCTCTTGGATTTAGAATGGAATGGTCACTACGTCGACACGTGCGTTCCGTTTGGGACGCGTCACGGGAGCCAGATCTTCCAACGCTTAAGTGACGCCGTCAGGTACGTCATGCGACGCAAAGGTTTTACTATCATAGACTATATTGACGATTACGTCGGCGTCGGCGTCCCTAGCGTCGCCTGGGCGTCGTTTCATGCTCTTCTGGATTTAATGACGCAGCTAGGTCTGACGGTCAGCGTCAAAAAACTGGTGCGTCCGGCGACGCAAGCCACATGCTTGGGTGTCCTAATTGACACTGAAAAAGGCACCATTTCAATTCCTCCAGAAAAATTGCGTGACGTCACGGACGCGGTGCGTCACTGGATGACAAAAGACTTTGCTACAAAACGTCAACTACAGTCGATCCTAGGTCTCCTCTTGTATGTGCACAAATGTGTAAAGCCAGCCAGGGTATTCTTGAACAGAATGCTAGAGGTACTCAGATCAGGCCATGGGCGTCAAAAAATTCACCTCACCCCTGACTTCAAGAGGGACCTGGGGTGGTTTGACAAATTTCTGAATGTTTACAATGGCGTTTCCTTGTACGATCATAGAAGCATAGACGTCACACTTGAACTTGACGCCTGTTTGACGGGTTTTGGGGGTCGTTCTGGAAATTATGTCTACCACCTGCCAATTATCAGAGGTTTCAGGAACCTCACAATTGTACATTTGGAGATGGTGAACATCTTGCTTGCGATTCGTACCTTCAAGCCTCACTGGGCTAGTAAGAAAATTTTGATTCAATGTGACAATGAGGCTGTAGTTACAGTTCTAAGATCGGGCAAAACTCGTGACCCATACCTTGCAGCTTGTGCAAGGAACATCTGGTACACAGCTGCAGCAGCTGACATTGACCTTCAGTATGTACATATTAGGGGAGTCGATAACAGGATTGCAGATGTTCTGTCAAGATGGCAGGGCACCACTGATCATCTTAATCTGTTGTATCATCACATTCAAAAGCCAATATGGCTACATGTAGTTCAGGATATGCTGGATTTAGATCCAGAATTGTAAACAAATCTGTGACTTTTAGTATGTATTTTAGAGATGTTAAGGTGTGCAGGGGCCTGCATATACGTTTGAGGTGTTACATTGTCACACTTGTATTTTGTATAAACTGACAGTTAGTTTGTATGTATTATTAGTTGCAGGGGCCCATGTTGTTAGTTACATGATACTGAAAGATTCTGCACTTTGTTTTTTAGAGAATGAAGGCCTCACAGAATGGTCAGCCAAGGCTTCTGCAAGGCTTCATCTAGCGTTCAGGCCTAAGACATACAAGGCTTACACTACCATGTTCAAGACATTTGTGGCATTCTGTATATTCACAAAGTCATGCTTGGAGAATGCCAATGTAAAGCTAATCTTGTCTTTCTTAGAATGTTTAGTATCAAATGCTGTGTCACCTTGTATGTTGGCTAACTATGTGTCAGCTATCAAAGCTAATTTTATATTGTACGAGTTACCATTTCAAGTTTTGGATCACCCTAGGGTGAAATACTTCATCAAGGCTGTAAAAATCAACAGGCCTCCTGCCCTCAAAACTCACAACGTCATTTCCGTTTCCATGCTCATAAAGCTGTCAATGGCCTGTGATGACATACCTTTTGGCCAGGTGTACAAGGCTACATTATTATTGGGCTTCTTTGGCTTCCTAAGGCTCTCCAATCTGGCCCCCCACTCTGTCGCAGCTTTCGACCACACTAGGCATTTCACAGGTCATGACGTATTTTTCACTAAAAAACACCTTAAACTCATCATAAAATGGTCCAAAACAATGCAGACCCGAGATAAAGTGCAGTGCATAACAGTCCCAAAGCTGAAAAATAAACTTATCTGTCCCTTCAGGGCTGTCAAGAGGCTTCGAGACCTCTATCCCTTCACCAGTTCCACCTCACTGTTGCAAGTTTCAGCACCCCAGGGTTTGATCCCTTTAACTGACTCAAAAATGCGAAAAACCTTGAAGTCTATTAACTTGTCTTTAGATCTTCAATCCAATTACTTCACCTTCCATGACCTACGAAGGTCAGGGGCCACGTATGCATATAATGCTCACATCCCAGTGCAGGAAATAAAGCGACATGGTACATGGTCCTCAGATTGTGTTTGGCAGTACATTCAGTCGGATCACGCCTCTGGCGAACACTTGGCCAATGCCTTAGCAACTAGTATAAATGCTTTATAGATATTACCCCTATGGTTGGGCTTGAGGGTATCCTTATATGCTCAGTATTTATATCACAGACATTTTAACTCTTGTAAACTCTGGGGGCCCCTTCCTCCTTGGGCAGTTTAGGGGGTCAGTGGTCTCTCCCTAGTCAAAAACTAATTTTTTACTAATTTGACTTGGCCCCAAGTGTTTGACCTTTAACCTTCCCTTCTGCCGGGGTTGAAGGTCACCCCAGAGGTCATATTCTTAGTGTCTTTTAATTGTAACATGTATCATAAACTGTAATTAATCATGGACTCTAACTATTTACATGGCTGCTTCATTAGTAATTCAGTAATCTCATCTCTTAGCAGCCTCACTGTTATTTGCTGCTCTACATCATATACATGCTTAGCAGCCTAGAATTTATGTAACATTATACACTAGTTATATATTATGTAAAACTGATGGACCTGTAAATAATTTTTAGTATTTAGTATTGTATTTTATTATTAATGATATGTATATTAATAAATTGGTACCCGCATGTCTTGTTTCTGTCTTGGGGGGTTTAGGGGACTGTCACTTGGGTTGTTAGGGCGACCCAGGTGTCAGTCCTCCTCCCCAGGCAGTAGGTTATTAAAGTTTAGTACTACCTGTAAATGGATTTGGGGTACCAGTCTGATGACATCACAGATCTTACCTAGAAATATGACTCAGTTGCCAAGGGCAACCCAGAAAACAAATTGTGTTCATTGGCCAGTGACCTAACTTTGTATTTAACCCAAGTCTCAAAGTCACTTTCAAACTGACATTCAAAGGAGAAACATGAAAATTTCCCTCCCTCCCTTCCCTATGCACGGTCTACAACCTGTCACCACTTTGACCTCTATGGAGGTCAGTTTGGGGTTGGGTATTTTCACGAGGGTATCCTTATATGCTCAGTATTTATATCACAGACATTTTAACTCTTGTAAACTCTGGGGGCCCCTTCCTCCTTGGGCAGTTTAGGGGGTCAGTGGTCTCTCCCTAGTCAAAAACTAATTTTTTACTAATTTGACCTTGCCCCAAGTGTTTGACCTTTAACCTTCCCTTCTGCCGGGGTTGAAGGTCACCCCAGAGGTCATATTCTTAGTGTCTTTTAATTGTAACATGTATCATAAACTGTAATTAATCATGGACTCTAACTATTTACATGGCTGCTTCATTAGTAATTCAGTAATCTCATCTCTTAGCAGCCTCACTGTAATTTGCTGCTCTACATCATATACATGCTTAGCAGCCTAGAATTTATGTAACATTATACACTAGTTATATATTATGTAAAACTGATGGACCTGTAAATAATTTTTAGTATTTAGTATTGTATTTTATTATTAATGATATGTATATTAATAAATTGGTACCCGCATGTCTTGTTTCTGTCTTGGGGGGTTTAGGGGACTGTTTCAGGGAACTAAAACAGGCAAGGGGTGGAAGAATTAACATCATCTGGTAATCATTTCACACTGCGAGAGCATCAAAAACAAAATTGTGTCATCTGTATTGATTGATATACTATTCTGTTCTTGATATAATACTGGCATGTCAGCTAGTATTCCTGTAAGTCAAGTCATTATTGTATAACGTTTTACTATATTACAGCATTTATTGCGTGTATTGATGCTTGCTGTCTGCAGTTTTATGTGCAACTGTTTTTTTATATAAATTACAGTATTTACCTACTTATACAGGTATATGTTGTAAATTTAATCACTGTATCACTACAAGCTGTGTCTTGAACCTCATCAGATATTATTACCTCCGCCAACAAGGTATTATTTTCATGACTGTCTTTTTGTTTGTCAGCAAATACTACTGGTTGGAACTGCACGAAAAAAAATCAGAAGATGGGTCTTGGTCCAACTTAGACCCCATTAAATTTTGAGAATGATCTGGACCACAGTCTGGATATAAAAAAAATCTGGCTTTTCCTTTAAGTTACTATTATGTGCCCTGGTGGAGCTTAGCACTCTCTGAATGTTCTTTTAATGTCTATATTACTGTTCTTTTATGTCTGTTGGGGGTTATGTGTGTTTCACTCTTTCATCAGTTTGAATCTCTACTGAACATGTTGTCGAAGTACTAACATACAAATTAAAAATCCTCACCTCTTACTTCCTTCTTACTTTTTGCATCAGCTTCCCATTGACCTTGAACCCGGTCTGACCTTTAAACAGTTATTTGTAACTTAATAGCACATATTTCTTATCTCCGGGGCATTTCTCCAACTTCAGGACTATTTTGAGTAATTTGATATTATTAATGTAAATACTGAAACTTAACTAGGCAAACAGAACTGTACTATCAGCGGAGAAGCTAGGGTTTTTATTTGGTATGCCCTGATTTTTCAGGAAGTTGTGGTTATACACAATTTTTGTTACGGGATGGGGTATTGTATCTCTCATTAATGATTCTACTAACAAAGTTCTAGCTTATACATAATACCTCTTTCACATCATAGGTGGTTTCCCCTGCGGTAGGCCCCCGTTAGGTGAAAATTCCCTGTCCTTGGATCCCTGCCTGACGTCTGTTTGCAAACTTGCGAGTCAGTGGCAAACAGTCCATTACCTTGTGCATCCTACGGAAGTTTTAAAATGTTTAAAATTTCCACCTCTGATTTTGGAACTTTGGGCATGGGCCAGACAAAAGCTAACATGCGCAGATAAATTTCTTGCTACTGTAACTGGAGTTGTGGTCTACGGTGTATATAAGATTGTGACTCAATTGTCTTTCGGTGTAATACAGCAACATAAGGTGAGTGGAGGTAAATGGATATTTCACAACTGTGTCAAAAGGTCGCATACACATCTTGGATGGTAGCTGAAACACAGGAGCATTTCTTGTAATACCTATGACCACAAATTATACCGCCTGTATACTAAATGCTACACCAAATCTCAGAAGATATGGGGCGTCCTTGGCGGCAGTTCCACCATCGAGTACCATTGGATGTACTGCCTGTAGTGTGAAAGGGGAATAAGCTACGCTCCTGACTGTTCTTATCCTTGTCGCCTGAAGGTCAATGATGAGGGTTAGTATTGTAACCAGCTCCATTTGTCCATCCACGAACATGACTCGAACGCAATACATTGGATAAGGGTCATATGTTCACACAAGGTTGGCTGTACCCGTGACACCACCCTCCTTTAAGATATTCCTGATCCCGAGTACAAATTTTTTTTCGGCGTGATCTGCATGTATACTAGTAACTCAAAAGCTATTCATTGTCTCAGGGTTATATTTTCAGACAGGGTGGGTGACTCGGTCCTCCTCAAAGATCCAATTCGGATCACTGATCATGGATCCAAAATTGTTTTTGTGGTTTAAGGAAAGGTTTAAAGGGCAATAACACAATTACTAGTTGAGATCAACTCTCCTTATTAGCATTTGATCAATTAACTTAAAGTTTACAAAAGTTTGATGATCCAAAGTGGCTGGATAGTGAATTCATTAAGAACTAGTGTGTGCAATTCACAAATCCAATTAGTATTGAAAAAGATTAATAAACCACGCCCAACAAGGCTAGGACATGTGTTGAATGGACAGCTGTTTAAGTAGTTTCAAGTACTGATTATCATAGGTGTAAGACTTTTTACTATAACAATAGAATCTATCGATGAATTTAATGAAAAAAGTGACTTGGTTTATTTTCCAACAATAATACTCGATATCAGTTGTGACTGTACTTAGCATATGGATAAAACAGTATAACAACTCAATGCCTATATATTTACACATATAAACGTATTTCTTTGTGGATAGTTTGATATATACAAGATAAATAAGTGTGTCTACATACATAGAATAAGTATGGCAGTCTCTCAACCGTGTGCAGTACTTAATACAGGAGCTAAAATGCCACTTATGGCGTTTGGTACACTAATGGAATCCCTTAACGTAAGTACATTGTACATTATACAATACATGTGTAATGTGGCTTGGGACCTCTTTCCCACCCGTACCCGAGCATTGCTTATGGTGTTGTTCCACTGAGGCGGTCATTCTTAAGATCTAAGTGATTTCAGACTCAGGACTCTGATATGACTTCTGGGGGAAAGGGTAAGAAAACTGTGACATACTAATTTAATATGTAGTGCATATCTAATATAAAAAGATAAGTATGGGACACTGCCCTGACTGAATGTCGGGAAGATTAACAGCCTACCACCACAATTTAAAGATGGTACACAAGGTGGACACAAGATGGTGGACACAAGGACTTCAGGATTACACAAATTAAGTCTTCTAAAGTAGACCTTTACTCATGAAAAGATAGGTCACGTGATCCACACACTTTCACTTCTGACCCTAAGTATTTTTTTTTGTTTTTTTTTTGTTCACAATTTTCACTTTTGACTATAATAGGGGTTACTAAGCTTAACGCCTGCCTTCAAGATGAACTTCAAGACGGCTTTCAGTAAATTGAAATTTGACCCTGATAAAATTCACTTTATTGTTTTTGGTCCTAAAGTTCAATGTCAAAAGCTCTCCTTTCATTACCCTGTCAATATTCTCGGAAATCTTCTTCACCCTACCGAAGTTGTAAGAAACCAAAGTGTGCGGTAGGAAGTAGACTTCACTTTCTCAGAGCATGTTTAGAAGACTTGTATAGCCTGCTTCCCCCAAATGTGTGACCTTTTGTTGAATTGGACAGTATCTAACTCAATAAGTAGCAATACTAGGTTTGTTAGTGGTCATCTAGACTATTATAACTCTCTGGAGGTTTGTCAGGTTTTAATGTACACAAGCTGCAGTGTATTCAGAATACTCTTGCAAGTATTGTGACAATCCATAGAATGTATGCTCCTGTCACACCCATCCTAAAGCAGTTCCTGTAGCTGGCTGTTAATTACTACTGCATGTTCAAAACTGCAACATTATTTTACATATTTCTCTACTTTGGTTCTCCTGGTTATTTTGGACCATCTGGCCTATCTCTGAGCTGCTCCTACATCACTAGGTATAGTCACCCTGGCCATCAATACCTGCCAGTTCCTCCTTTCAACTCTTCACTCAACAAGTCAAAGACTTCTATTGCCTCCTTCAGGAAAAAGCTCAAGACGTACCTGCTTCCAAAAAGCCTATAGGTCATATCCTTTCAATCACCCCTGAGTCTTCTTTGGTATGAGCTGGCTATGCAATTTGGACTCATGATCATTCGCCTCGTTTTGTTTAGCTGTGTATTAGAGTCCGTCAATTGGCGTTGATTAAGTGCTATAAAAGTTCACATTAGATAAATTAGGGACCTCTTAGAGGCCTAACAAGATTACTCAACTCCAAGTTTGTGCATATTTTTGGGCAATTAATCTGGTCAAGAAACGATTGGCAAGATGAGTGATATAACCAAAAACACAGTTATGATTGGCCAAGATAGGGCACAGGTGTCCATGACAGAATTGTATTAGTATCCATCCTTAACTTGCACAGTAAAATTTGAATTGGTAATGTACAGGAGTTCATTATACCACAACATTCAACAGTAAGGGGGATTGTTTCTAAAATACAAATGTCTGGACTGTCTGTTTCTCCAAAAGCAATACAATACCCATATATTACATAAAATACAACAGGACTTGTGAAAGTCTGGCCTCTTACTGAATCATATGAAAAAACAGTTGACATATATAAAGTTATAACATTGATTGGGCATGTAAGTGCTGCTTGATTTATTAATTATGCAAATGACTGCAATTGGCACAACAACAAAATAAGCAATGAATTAATAAACTTCAACTGTCATCAGGTAACTCATTCCACCTTGTAGTTGCGACATGGTGGGGATGAAAACTATCAACCTCTTCAACTCAGGCTTTGCTGCTTAGTATCTTCTTCTTGTTCACAACCACACATATTATTGACCTAGAATATGTGCCTTGACTATTGATTTTTACCACTTGTATATCTAGGGCACCATTTTCCCCCGTGTGGGTGAGAAAGGGTAGGTTAAATTAGATCAACTATGTATACTCAGCACATTATCTCCTTTACTGTAGAACTTTAAATGCTATTTAGCCCATCCAAGCTGCACAATTACCGATCACGTTTTCTGTTGACTGATGTTCCATTTCGCTTTGTATAATGTTAGTGAAATGTTGCTGAGTTTACTTTCTACAGTTCTGTGTCAAAACAGCCTTATATGGGCACCTTTTAGTTAGGGGCCAGTTACACATAGCCGAATGCACCACGGATAAAGCCCACGACTCCATATGTGGAAACTGATAGGGATGCACAAGGGACGGATGGTGGTTATGTAAAGATTTACAGAACTGCCACAGATCTGCTACGGACCACTACGGACAGGTTTGTGGATGAAAACAGAGCACCAAGGATTGGTCTTATGACTGTTTTTTTATCTGCAAACCCTGTTCGTATCAGTCCGTAGCAGATCCGTAGCCGATCTGTGTAGATCCGGCAATGTTTTTATGGATATTTTTTGCCGCGGAAGCGACAAGGATGTAAGGGATGCCACAAGGACATCCAGGATGGGTATACAGACAATAAAGACACTCACGGATGAGCTACGGATGATATACAGAAGAGCTACGGAATTACAGATAAGTTCCGCAAAGCCTTTAACGGAAAAATCAAAATGCTTGAGTTTGATTTTTCCATGGCATCCCCTTGGACACATGGCATCCATGGTGGAAGCCACAAGGACATTACAGATGTTACGGATGGCCGTATGGATGGAAAGGATGATCCGTAAATCCCTCAACATTTTCCATATAAGGAATCCTGCCGTGATCTGGCGGTACATCTGACTATGTATAACTGAGGTCCTACCATTGAATTTGTGCCAGCATGTTCACGTGTATGTTTGAACTTGTGTATGTTTACAGCCAGACCATGATAGGGTGGTAAAGATAATGGAGACGGCTTTGGATGCGGGATACAGACATTTTGATGGAGCTAAGATATACAACACAGAGAGGATGATAGGAGAGGCGCTGCAGAATAAGATGAAACAGGGCCTGGTGAAACGAGAGGATGTGTTTGTTACTACAAAGGTAGGTTGATTGGATTTATTTTTGTCTAACGTCGTTTTCGGCACTTTGTATAGGTTATATTATGACAGAAAGTTTTAAGGGCAGAGGAAACCAGTACAGTTGGTAAGATTCTGCACTGTAACTGCCAGGCATGGGTAAGCAACTGCCAACTTTCCCAAATAGGGTCAGGACCACGATTTGAACCACTGACATCAGAAGTGGGAAGCAAGTGTTACCCACTACACAGATAAGGGAATTCTATAATTCAGTAACCAAGAGACAAAATTTGTTACTTAAATTCTATCTCTGCAAAAGGCTGGCACAAAAATCCATAGGCTTGAGTCCTAAACAGATATTTGAGGACATGGTGGGGATCAGTCTATTTCTACGTGTGCCTACAAATGCTACTTAAAATGGTGGTTGAAACTGGACCCTTTTCTGCAAAGGAACATCATACAGAACCAGACTAGCATGGATAAAGCATGGAACCAGACCAGCATGGATATACATGGAACCAACAAAAATGACTAGGTGTAGTTCCCACCAGAATGAAGTTACAAAGAAACTGTAATAAAACTAAATGCCAACCAAGTCAAATGTTTAGAGAAACCCTGAGATTAAAACATTTCAATCTCAATTGATGAATCATTAATTTAATGTCTAATCTGAAAGACTGAGACATCCCGGCTTTTTGAAGGACATTTTATTTTTACAGCTTTGGAGAAACAGTTTTGAAAAAGAAGCAGTGGTACCAGCACTGAGGCAGAGCTTAAATGACTTAGGTCTTGATTACGTGGACCTTTTTTTGATCCATTGGCCAACTGCATTTAAGGTATGATAGATTATATCAGAATTATATGATAGAATTTATAATAATAGAATTCGTTTAAAGTGCATTTAATTGTGCATATTGATACTTTTTAGTTAGAATTTGATTTTAAACACCAAAGGTTATATTCAGGCTATCAATATTTACCACATGTTGTTATTTCTTATTATTAAAGCAAAGTGACAGATAACAAAATTAATACAATCTTCATGTTAGCTGTTTTATCAAGAAGACAAAACATACATTCCTCCACACTCATACAATATTGGTATCTTCATTTGTAATATACTTTTTGTGTATGTCATTTAAGGGCAGAGGAATCAACATGTCATTTATCAAAAACGGAATTTTAAAGAAATATCACATTAAGCTGAATGAAACACTTTCACCCACCCTTGTACAATGCTATACTGCCTAGAATCTGCTCTGGTTTTTACAATAACATTCAAATTATTGCCAGTTACTAGCGATCTTTAGTCCAATCTAGAATATACAGACAAGGTGGTTGCTTGCCAATATCTAGCTGGTTTTTGCAATAAATCTTGACAAAACCAGTTTTCGTTAACCAACTAGATGAAATACGGCCTGTTTTGTATGTTGAACGTAGATTTAAATCTACACCAATCTAGCTACTAAATTATGAAAGTAAATATTTGAACAGGCATGCCAAGCATAATAACAATAACCTTACATTAAGATGTTTTCTGTTTAATTTATTTTATTTGTAGTGCGGTCCAGATTTATTCCCCAAAGATGAGGGTGACAACCTGATCTTTGCAAACACAGACTACATGGATACCTGGAGAGGAATGGAAGAGGCTTATCAGTTGGGTTTGGCTAAAGCCATAGGCCTATCAAATTTCAACAGCAAACAGATCCAGAGGATTTTGGATAACTGTAAAGTCGCTCCAGCAAACAATCAAGTAGAATGTCATCCATACTTGACCAACAAGAAACTGATACAGTTCTGCCATGAAAGAAATATCACAGTCACTGCCTATGCTCCACTTGCAGGTTTTCGGGCACAATTTAGGTAAGGAAATGCCCAGAATCCATATTCTAGAGGCTCATCCATGGCCTGTGATTTCCTGGCATATAATTGGATAATGTCATCATTGTAGATGATGTGAGTATTATTGCCATAATTTTAAAACTAATACAACAATCTTTGAGTCATAACTGAACTCCACATACAAGTGTTAGATGCATCTCTATTTCATTTCTGTTAAGATTTTGCATTTCCATATAATTGTCTGGTCTTAAAAGTGCATTTTAAAAGACATAACATAGTTTTTGGCTTAGTCAGGGATTTAAACCAATTGGCCATTGACACATCTATTGTTCATCTCGGTGGCCTTGTAGTTATGGTATTATTATTATTATTGTTGTATTTGTATTTATACAACTCACCCTATCTCCATGTACTACAGGACTCAAAGCGCTATATGACCCATTCGACTGTACAAGTACAGTCCAACTCTCAAATTACTGACATTCCCCTAACTGAAAGCCAGAGGCTCAGGATGACCATTTATCAATGTCCTTGAGGTTCTTTAACCTGCCACTAGGGATAGGACCCAGTGACTGTGGACCGCCATTTTAAGTGATCATCCAAGCCACTATGTGTCTGCCTGTACCTGGGATTGAACCCACGTCCTATGTGTTCCTAGACAAGTGTGTTACCCACTGTGCCACAGTGATAGTTACGGTGTTAGGAATTAAGAGTGGAGGGTCTGGGGCTTGATCTTTCTTGGGTGTTGGAGATTGTATCATTTGACAAGGTACAAATCGGTACCAACATTAGTTGGGTGGTAAATCATCAATAGGCTGGCAACCTGTTTAGGTGTAGTGATTCTTATCAAGATTGAACTTTTATAGCGCATAATCTCCCATTTACAACGGGACTTTCAGGTGCAACATAACCATAACAATCAACCAATATCAGTATTCAAACTACAAAAGAGTTAAGCACCACAAAGAACATCCGGGGGGGATATTAAGACTAAGTTGGGTATGAGCAGAAATACTGTGAATCTATTAATGACCTTTTAACTGAAAATAAGCACTGGGTGTATGGGTTGGTACTCCGGATGAATGACTTGACCTTTTTACTGACCTATTAGGGTGAGTTAGTATGACATGTTTTTATCACCCAAATCATATAAGTTAAGTATATTGGTAAATGCTTTTTTGACTATCTGTGTGAAATATATTGTGTACCATTACAGAGAATCACAAGGGTGGCCTACCATTTATACAGATGAAACTATCAAAAAGATAGCAAACAGACATTCCAAAACACCAGCACAGGTTTGACTGATATTTATTTTCCTTTTTAAAGCTCAAAGTTGAGGGTAAGAAGGTGATGGTTAATCTCACATTACTCATTGAAATGTCATGCTGAAGTAAATATCCTACCATTACACATGAAAAGAATGTCTTTCAAAAAGCAACACAGTGGCAACACAGGTATTGCACTGAGAAGACACAATAATCATAGTTTAATTTTAAATTTCATCAGATCAAATAAACATGACGTAATTGGTATAGAAGATGTATGATAATTTTCTGTTTCATGTTACTTTGTGATGTTTCTGTTTCATGTTACTTTGTGATGTTTCTTTTTTCAGCTAATAATTTTGTTTCTTTATTTCTCCTAATACATTTACTGTATATATTTTTTCACTCACTGGTATATCTTTGTGAATGAATAAATAAGTAAAATAATTTGCTGGTCAAATACATGTTGGTATATCTTTATTTTCACCTTTATTTTTTAGGTAGCACTGAGATATCAAATACAAAGAGGTGTAGCGGTAGCCCCAAAGAGTGCACATCCTGACCGAATGAGAGAAAACTTTGAGGTATGGTACTTTGACCAATGTTAAAAGAATACAAAGGATTGTTAGGTCCAAGTTTGGTGAGCTTGATGGCTGTCCTTACAATCTTTGATATTTTTATAAAGGCCCATTATAGAATACCTTAAAGAAAAGAGTCAACTTTCGTTGTACTGTTTTGTCCCTATTACCTATCTCAAACTAGATTCCTAGCTGTGCTCAGTTGTGTCATAGCGGAAAGGTGTGAATTGTGTATTGATAGCTTTACTTTCAAAGCACATTTGCAATTTTGGAACCTACAGCTTTTAAGGGCTGTGTAGGTTTTGTTTTCGCCCATTGTGTCTGGATGGATGGGTGGGTGTGGATATGAAAAAAGTTGTCCCGGCTCTTTTTCAGAAACCGTGACGTATAAGATGTTATTACTTGATAGGGACATTGGTTGGAGCTGTAGGTATGCGTTGACAAGATGTGAACTTGATTTGACCTTTGACCTTGCCATAATGACCTTTAATTTGAAAATCTTGTCCACGCCAAATCTTGCAAAGCATAAGGTGTAGGCAGTTGATACTTATTAGGGACATTAATAAAGGGTTGTAGGTGTGCAACGTCATGATGTGTCCTTGATTTGACCTTTGACCTTGCTGTAGTGACCATGACCTTTAAAATTTTGTCCAGGCTATATTTCAGACACCATAAAGTGTAGGAAATTGATACTTGATAGGGACGTTAGTTGGGGGTTTAAATGTAGAACATCATGATGTGGCCTTGATTTAACCTTGTTGAAGTGACCTTCACCTTTAAAATCTTGTCTGGGCTATATCGTGGCAACCATAAGGTGTTGGAAGTTGATATTTGGTGGGACATTGGTTAGAGGGTGTAGGTGTACAGCATCATGTCACAATGTCTGAAAATCTCCTGATCTTTGTACTGTGTCACTTCTATATCTTATGGTGGTGAAAACTATTTCCTCAGGGTGTGGGCTATGAGCATCTCCAATCTGATGCTTTAATCACTAGGATACTTATTTTTAGAATCAGTTTTATTTCTGACAGTTGTATTTGTTTTTTTTTACAAAAAATAAATGTTTGTGAGAGCCTTAATTATTAGCATTAACAACACTTGAGGATATTTGAATCTGCATTTGACTATTAGCCCATAATCATTTAGCCACACATAGATCTGCCCAAGGACTGTTAATCTTTGTATAACTCTTTCTTAAACATCTGATATCCTGAATAATGTTGCAATTTGTTTGAATCAAAAATATATCTTAATTTGGGAACTATAATTACTGAACAAGTCTTTAAAATATTTAAAAAATACCAATAGTTAAAGTGATTAAAACCTGAATGTAAAGCAGCGGGTAGCTGAAAATCAACATCAAATTTCAAGGGTTATTGAGTTTCTTCTCAAAAGAAATAGCATATCACACACATATATTTAGAAAGAGGATTTAATGGCTCACAGCTCTCCCATCCCAGTACCCCAGCAGTCTACAACAAAGATATAGATCCAAGAAGTGTTAATTCTGTTTAATGATCTGGCCACATTTCTCACCAACCCAATAAATGTGACATGGGACAAGAAAAGTGAAAGGTACTCATTTTATCGACCGTTATGAAAATATTCAACCATCACTGTCTCAGTGCAGAGCTAATGTTGAAGTCCCAGCTGATTACATGATTTCAGGGAATATTTGAAACTTTGAGAACTTTCATTGTAATGATACAACCAGGTGCGAAAAGAGAAACTATAAATGCAAAATGTCATATTTATAGGGTATATAAACGTTTTGACTTTTAACTTCAAATTTCTTTACCATTTTAGCATGGATTTTAGTTCAAAGAATTGACAAAAGCTCTATAAAAGTACTTTGTTCATGATCATTAAAACTTTGTTGTAGGTTACACTTTTCATAAATACTAATGAAAAATCATCACTTGTTGACAAATTTGCAATGCTAATTATACAGAGTAAGTGTTGCCAGAATACAGCATATGGACATGAGACAGTACTTCAAGGACAGGGGTGTTTCATCTAATGTCCATAACAGCGAGGTATACCACCCATAGTGTGAATGGGGTATAAAATATGGCCTGTTTGTATATCCTGCTATTTATGACTAATATGGCTCATTGTGGATAATAAATGTAATTTATACACTCTTTCCAGGCAATTAACTTTGAACTGACAGAAGATGATATGGCTATGATAGAAGCTGGAAAAGTCACATACAGGTTAAACCAGGAGTAAGTCACATGCTATTTGAAACTTAACAGTACATTACAGGTAGCTTTTTCAGTGTTGTGCTTATTTATTTACTGTTTTACGTCATGCCTAGTACCTTTGTATTGGTTATATTGGTGATGGGTACTAAGAAGGGTGAGGAAACCAGTGCATATAGTCGGTCAAGGTTATATTCAGTTTTTCAACTCACCAACTGATTCCAGACAACCACCACCTTTTCCACTTGAGGTTGAGTCAGGATTCAAACTCTGATCTCAGAGGTAAGAGGCAATTGAGTGTGAAATATAATAAAGGTATTAACAGAGTTTTGATTAATGAGAATTAGTGGCCAGATTCACATAGAGTGAGTTAGCTAGTCTTTGGCTAGGGCAGGGACTTAAATCTTAGCCTTTTGTCTTAGCTAAGTCTTTGACATAAATGGATTTCACAAAGGGCGATTTATCTAGGATCAACCTTAGACTGATTTATCATATAGCTTTGTGAAATTCACTAAGTTGAAGATCATAGACATACCCTTTTAGAAGTAAAAGATCTTAAGTTTAGGCACGTGCTAAGTCTTTTTGTAAAGCTGGTCCCAGATGTCCAAAAAGGAGAAGCCCATAACTGAATCTACCGGTTAGCATCTGGTTGGATACTATGGATTTGACTTTGTTATGCTACTGCCGTAGTGTGTAGAGAGATCTCACCGTTACCACTCTAGCAAAAAAATATTATAGCTAGCCTTCTCAGATTTGCAGGAAATATTCATAAGGTGTATCCAGTCATGGAAAACCTGTGAACACCTTGTATTCATAAGGTGTATCCAGTCATGGAAAACCATGGAATATTATTTTTCCAGGTCTCGAAAAGAAATTGACTCCAGGTCTTGAAAAATTCATAAACAGTCATGGACATTAAAAGGCATCCTCTTGCGAAAAGGTGTTGTTCCTTTCTTTCATCTGGCATTTCAATACAAGGACACAATTACGTAATCAGATTAAATTTTAGTGTCTTCCATGTCTTCCTCTACTGTGACTGGAACAATGTGTGTGGTTCTCAAAGGCAAAACCGGCAGGAGCTCATAGCTTGGGTGGGAGCTTATGGCTTCAGTACATGTCTCTTTCATACCACAAAGCATGTAAAGGGTCATTGATTTTAAAGCTTTGGTCATGAAAAAGTCATGGAAAAATATTTAAACTTGGTGGATGCACCCTGATAACCATAAAATCTTGCAAAGGAATATTTTTGGCCTCATTTTGAAAAACAAGATGGCCGCCACTGGCGTTTTTTTCGACTTTCAGCAAGGAGTTTTGTTGGCTCTGTAGAGCAAAGGGTATTATAGGTAGAGATCTCAAATTTGCAGGATATGTTCCTCATTACTATAGCTTGACTGGGAATATTTTTTGGCTTCATTTTGAAAAACAAAATGGCCGCTCAGGCGTTTCTTTGTCAGTCATGAAAAGTGCTTATATCTCCCTTATGTGATTGTAAGACGCTTGGTATGTGAAGCCAACTTATAGGAAATCATGGGCTGGGAATCTTCTGATGTGGACATATTTGAACTTGGACCCCCTCCTTCAAGTTCAAACGATAGCCAAATATAAAAGTGCTTATAACTCGCTTCTTATTGGTCCTAGAGGTTTGCAATGTGAAACCAACCTGTAGGAAATCATGGGCTAGGAATCTTTTGATGTGGTTAGATTTGACCTTGGGCCCCTGTTTCAAGGTCAAAGAGAATAGCAAAACCTGAAAGTGCTTATTAAATATATTGGCCCTAGAGGTTTGCAATGTGAAATCGACCTATGGGAAGTCATGGGCTGAGAATCTTCTGATGTGGTCAGATTTGACCTAGGGCTCTTACTTCATGGTTAAGAATGGTTGATTGGCTTTGGTAAGTTATCTTTCTGGTGGATACAATTTGCATTGGTTCTCCGATGCACTAGGTCTAGTATGAAAAAGACTCCTACTTGAATAGTATCTGAACAGACTATGTTGGCTATTTGTCCGTAGAGATAGATGATTTTTGAAACTACATTCTGTGATGAGATGATTTGGGTAAGTTTATTCCTTTCAGCTGGCAGCCATCATCATCTACCAGTTTCCTTTGATCACGTTTGAGGAAAGGTGATTTCTCTACAGAGGCTGCTACACTTAATAAAAAAAGTTCCACATGTCAAAAACTACATTGTGTGTCCAAAATTGGCTACCTAGAATCTTAACAAACAGCAGTAAATTGTCTAGAATTGCACATATTCTTAAAATCTACACCAGTTGCTTGTTGAACAATGCTCATGTTTCAAACCTCCATCTCTATTGTACAAGCTCCTCTATGCTGGTTTTCCAAAATATTTCAGCCTTCAGCCCTTAGCTTACCCAAGCATCTACAATAACATGCAGCAAACCTTAAGGTTCCATATTTCTTGTTCTTCAGTGCAAAATCAAAAAAGTACTTCAGCCACAGCTTTACATTTGGTGCTCCAACGTTTTGGAATGCACTTCCTGAGTGCATTAATTAGAACCTGCCATCTTGCATACCTCGTCAGTAAAGCTTACATAACTCTCCTGTCTTCCACCTATCTAACACCTTAGAGTTTGCCATTTGATAGAGATTAAGTGCTATAAAAATATTCATTTCATTACATTTTATGGTGGTTGGCTTATTTTGTTGTCTTTAAACACTATTACTTTTATTCAGGATATGTTCTGTATTAGATAACCAGTGATGCATTCTTTAATATGGTGACATATCACTAAAACTGTCTAGTTGACACAATGGGTCAGCATTCAGTTTAATTTTTTTAAAACTTTGTGTGTCTATTTTGATACTGTATAACAACAAACTTTAGTAATACCAGTTAACTGCTTACCATAACTTGAACCATCTTAACTGTCATTTCAACATCATTTTAATCCCATCACCATATATTAGTGCATTATGATCTCAACAGTAATGTCTTATGTAGCAAAATATTTTATCAGTTTCTGTGGGAGGGGAAAGAGTTATAATTTGTTCCACTAGATTCTCTGACATGGATCTAATAAAGCATGTATGTATAGAAATGAAATTAATCATTTCTGTAAGTCTTAAGATTGTTTAATTTGGGTTTAATGTCACTTTCAAGACACACTTCATAGTTCTTATGGACAAAACACTATACCTAGTGGAAGTGATGGAGTAATTATGAAAAAATGCATGCTTGTTGGTCTAGATTTTGCAAAATATACCATCAGGTACTGGCAAAAACTATAGATTTTCCCGTTAATGGCTTGGGCAAGGGTTGACCTCACAGGTAGGAATGCTAGGTTAAATATGCTAATATAAACATAAAACAGGTATAAGTTATATGTAAACAGATATAATATTTAATTTCAGCTTGGGTTGTAGACTTGTTTTTGGAGAATTAAAGTTTGCAATTGGTGTATTCTCAGTACTGCAATATTAGTCCAAACTATGGACGAGTTGTAGAACCACCCTCAATTTACTTCTAGCTGTTAAATTACTAAATCACTAAATCAAAGTAATTATCTTGCATTACGGATATGGAGGATGATTATCTTAAATTAATGGAGAAAGTAGGTCGATAAAGTATGATTATTGTCTATAAATATCAAGATAGTATGTAGATAAATCAGGATAATTATCTTGAGTTATTGAGATAGTTAATCAATAAATTGAAATAATAATCTGGAATTATCAAGACAGTAAGTCGATCAATCAGATATTTATCAGTATGGTAAGTTAATGATTGACAATATAAAACAATTTCTTTAGTATTGCCCATATACTATTTTGTAGTTCACAAACTCTGATTTGCAGAATGTCAAATCTTTTGTAGTCAATCTTTCTCAGCTTATTTCATCTTAGTTTTTGTTTTATATTTTTCAGGTTTCCTGATCACCCTCATTATCCATTCCATGAAGAGTATTAATGGAAATATATAATAAATATTTTACTGTCTTAGAACGCAATTACTCGGGATTTTAATTTTTTTAAATTTTGGATAATAAATTATATTAAAAGACATTGTTCTAAGCTATTTCTAAGCTATTTAACATTTTTGTTTTTGGCATTTAAAACAACAGAGTAATTGAGAAAACATAGAATCAAAACTTCAAAAATAATATTATTGGAAAATTGAAGCCTTGGCTGATATTTTGCCAGATTGGTGACAAACACAGTTACAAATTGTAAAACATAAATTGTTTTAAATAAAGTTGAATATTTTAAACAAAGCATTTTTATTTAAGTAATTGATATCAACTTCCTTAATTGCTTCAGGGGTGGATCAAGCTTAAAATAATAAAGAAGGGGTTTAACAAGGGGTTCCAGGGCATGCCCCCATCCCCCCAAGAAAATATTTATTGGAGTGCCCTCTCGTTAAGATTCCATCTGTTCATGGATATTATTATCATCTACTTTTGTTTACATGCCATTAATCCTGTGGTAATTTTGTGTAAATTATTTCAAGAAAGTTTTAGTTTGATTTTAAACCTGATTTGACATCAGCAACAGTACATTGTGAAATAGTGTTATTATTGTTAAAATTTTAGATGAAGGATATTCAACTTTTGAATCTGTATCTGTTGTTTTGGGTTCACTGTTAAACCTCCTTTACCTTTCTCGCGGGAGGGGTTTTAAACCCCGTGAACACCCATCTATGGATTTGCTAGTGTGTTTACATACCAGACCTCCTCCAGCAAATTTGTGTTTCTGGATATAGAAAACAGACAGACAGACAATTAAATACATCCAAGAACATTACGTTATGAATTTTTGCTAAAATAAAAATTTTAAAACGTCATTGGGTAACAGTTCTCACTTTTGTTGATACAGATTTTAATTAAACTCATTGCAATATCCGTGGTGCACTCAAGAACTGTTCTGATATAACTTTTGTTCTAAATCTAATACTAACCAAATTTTATAGTGTGTTATCACCATTAACAGCAGACCGTAAGTTAAAACAACCAAGAACACTGTGACCTAGTGGGTAATACCCCCCCCCCCCCTCTATAGGAACACAGAAGATGTACCCATGTACAGGCAGATACATAGTTGATCAGATGACCACATAGTGTCAGGCTAAAGAACCTGAAGGACATTGATAAATGGTAATCCTTGGGCCTCTGTCTTTCTGTTAGGGAAATGTCAGTTACTTCAGAGCTTGGGCTGTTCTTGTACAGTTGGATTGTTCAAATAGTTCTTCGAGTCCTGTAGTGCATGGAGATATTGCGCTAAGTATATATACATAATACATCTAATATTAAAAATCCCAGGAAGAGAATATAAGTCAACATAATAGAGATGCAGGCTTAATGACCAGACTGTGGTGACTATGATTTTAGAAAGGAAAAGGTAAGACGTCAGTTTACTTCAGAAGTGGGCAATAGAGAAAGCAGCTAGAATCTCATTAGGAAATTCATTCCACACTGATTTAAAAACAAAGGTGTAACCATGATTGATAAATGGGTGAAAAAACCTGATCACATGATGTTTACCACCAACCAGTATTACACAGACTGACAAAATCAGGAACATAGGCCTCATATTATTTAGGGTGACCACTTTGAAGGAAATCATAGAGTAGTGAGGCAGTTTTGAACACATCTTCAAAAGTTAACCAATACATTTTCTGTAGAACAGGTAAGGTTCTACAATACATTGTTTGTGTTAGCAGTTGAATAGATGCAAGACCAAAAAAAACAAGTCTGAAAAGTCTCTTGGTCTACATGCTGCAAAGCCATCACAGGCACTTACAGTGCACCAGAGTTTATAGAAATCTGGTGGCAAAAACAGATTCTGAGTCGGATATATCCCATACATGGTTTAGAAGTCAGACTGTCACCCATCCAAGTACTAATGCTGCCCATTGCTGCTTAACTTCAGTGATGAGATGGGTACCCATCATGTTATGTCACAATTCAAGCTTTTCTTACATCCCATCGTGGGTGTATTCACATGTAAGTGTCCTGAAAATATTGTTGAAAAATATGAGCATAGCCTGGTAGCGGGGTAGTAGAGATTTGCATGTGCACACAAGGTGTTTTCTCCCAAACAAGAGTGTCGAAACTTGAATATCCAAGAACAGACTGCAACTAGCCACAGGTCGTACAGTGGGTTTATATACATGCAAGATACATGTGAGTGTATGATACGGCATGTGCAAACAATGTAAGTAAATGGGGAGAACCTACAACACTAGCAAGGAGAATGCACATGCCCAAGTGTCTCATAAGTTACCCTTTTGACATGGATGCATTTGTAGCCATTATGCGAGCCCACAGAGAATAATTTGCATGCCAATTTTCATTGCGGGGTCTCTGCAACCTTGACATTCTGTTATAAAATTGCACATATAGCTTAAGCGTCCCTTGCAAATCAGCCCATTGTAGCCAGGACGTACGCCCATGTTCAACGGGATGTAAGATAAGCTTCAAGAAAGAAGGAAAAAATGAAAAAAAGGTGTCTATACAAGGGTGAGCCTCGGTAGAGTTCACACTTAAAAATGCATCAAAATTTAAGTTGCAGCTGTGTTTATTTTTCTTCAATGCAATGGTGAATATGAATCACTACACACTCAGACTACACTTAGCATTTATCTGCATGCAATCCATCTCATCTTTGACCATTTGATTCTAGAGTTGTTCCATGTTGACATTGTAACTTTGGCTGATGATTGATTCAACGTATCGACCACAAGGTTGAATCTCACTACTGTCCCGTCAGCATCTGAAAAGGAAAGAGTTAAGGAACTTGCACATATGTATGTCTCAGTGCAGTAAGACAAAATTATATACCATAGATTAATTGGTAATTTTGTCGCCCTTTCAATTTAAATATGAACTTTCTTGCAGCAACTACAAAGAGTCTTCAAAATAAATCTTGTTTTAATGAACCAACATTTATTTTATGTTTTTCTTGTAATTGTGTTATTTCGGGAAAATTTGAATCAGTGGTAGAATTCAATTAAAACTTGGAAAATCTTGATTATAATGAACCTACCATACGTTACAACCCCATGCACAAAACTTGGAGTGCCAGAAAAAGCTGGGTTAAAGTTAATTGTCGCCGACTTAGCTGATATGTCCACTTCACCATGCAAACCTAAGCAGAAAAAAAAACAAAAATATACAGTGATGTGCAATGTAACACATACATATTTAATGTGTAGATATATCTTCTTTTACAAATATGAGGAATGAAGTAGAATACAGGAGAAACCCTCTGCTGTAAAGAGACTTATTGAGAAAGCCCCGTGGAGTTAAGCCTAAAGTAGAAAACACGGTTATGTTATCTCCACTGAAGGGAAAGTAAGGTATATCTCCACAGGACTTTTCTCCATGATAGTTTTTTCCTTCTAGTATGAAATGCACTTTTGCAGGGCTAGAAAGAATCTGACAAAGTCATACATATATGTGCACAAAATTTGCAATGAATATTTTTAGAATAATGGCATTAAGCATATCTACAGCTTAGATGGCTATTTATATTTTTTATTTAATAGATTTTCTCAAAAATTAGGACCTGGAAACTTTCTCAAATTGAAGTGGAAGATGAGTTCCATTTTATCTGCATTTGTACTAGTTTATGTATAAAACATTGAAATTATTTTTTCATATTAGAAATTAGCCCATCGAGATGGGTTCTTGAACAAAATATGTACATGTATATCATGTGACACCATAATGTTAAAATAACTCTTCATCTTGTTAATAACTTTTAGGAAGAGAAACAAGAAAATTAACTTTCTAAATGTTTGTGTGTTTGCCTATTTCTTAGTTTGTAGTGACTTATAAGTCCATTTAGGCTGGGTACTCTATAAAATGTATTTATGTATTTCCATGTGTTTTGTATAGTACATGTCTCTATGATAAATGAATGGGCAAAAATAACAAAATTATTGCTGGTCATATGCATTAGCAATGGATTTCATATTTGTTATTGCATTTCGCAAGCATTTCACAATAGATGTGTATGGATAATAATATAGATAATAAAATATAATAAAAACCTTTTTATTGCGCAAAATTGATGAAGATCCTCTAATGTGCTGGAATCTAAAACTGAAAAAAATCTGAAACAGTCCTTAAACATAATTGTAACCCAGAAAGCAGCCACGGGGGTGGGGGGTGGGGGTGTGACTATGGTGGTAGGTAAACTAGTCTAAACATGTTAGCCTTGAGTTGGCTTCTAAAGCCAACTATAGTCTGTTGTAATCTGACACAAATTTGAGAGCCTGCCCCATTCCACTAGTGCAGCTTTGGCAAAACCATGCCTGCCTATGACTGAGATAGACTGAAGAAACTGATATTCCTGTCTGCCTGCCTTTGTCTGAGATGTCAGAAGAAACTGATAGTCTATTTCTACAGGTCAGACTTCTAAACTTGTTCTTGGATGACAAATAGGGTTGGGGGATTGGGGGAGAAGTTTATGGCTTTAAAAATGAAGAGGTTGTATTTGAAAAAAAGGATAAACTATGAAAGGGAAACCAGTAAAGTTTTTCTAGATTGTAACATTAGTCATTTTGCCCAATCTGAAAAAAATACGGCAGAGCACAGCTTTGAACTTTCTAAGGTTTAGGAACACTGCCCTTGTTGAACCAATATAGTAGGGAATTACAGTAGTCTAATCAACTACTGATGATAGCGTTTGCCACAAGAACTGCATTATTAACAGTTAGGAATTTATCTATCTATATCGCAAATGCTTAAGATAACAGGCCTGCCAGACCTTAAATATGATTTGGTCCTATAAAATTCTGCTATTGCACAATAATGGTCACCTATCGGTCAGAATCCTTTAATATTCTAATGAAGAAAGCTTACAACTTACATTGCTTTATGGTTTTGCTGTTGTAGTTGTCATGCAGAGTAGAAACACTTCCTTGTAAGGAGCTGATATCTGTCAAAATATGGCAAAAAAGAGAATGAAGTAATAATTAAAATTACACATGTACAGAATGCTTCAAACTAGTAAATCTGTACAAACCTTTCCCAGCAGATGACTTAAATGTGTTAAACTCTGTAGTCAAGTTGAGAAGATTATGGTTCACTTTGTCCACCATTCTGCTCACTATTGAAATATGCTGCTCCAGTGTCTGCACTTTTTGATCGAATTCCCCTCTGGTGATGTAGTCAGCTGAAATGTTAATTGTAACATGAAAATGATGATGCCTGAAAGACAAGATTTGGAAATAGATGCAATTCTTTGTATCATGTGTTTTTAATTGGATATTACACATAGTTCCCGGTACAAGTAACTTGGACTCTATCGTTGGACAATTCATTGGTCAATCATTCTTTCGAAAAAAGCTATTATTTGGCTGTCTTATACAGCCTTGAAACCCCTTCGGTTAGAGCTTTTCATCCTTCCAAGCATTTTCAGAGGCAGGACCTTTTCTTTGAGCCCCCAGGTGCCCACTTACTCTTGAAGTGGACCAAGACCCTCCAGGACCACAGACCTCACCATATCATCCAACTGCCAGCAATTGATAATTATTTCTTGTGTCCAGTTAGAGCCCTGAGAGCCTTGTTGTCTTCTAGGCCATTGCCACCTTCCTCCCCCTTATTTGCCAATTTCCACTCTCCTTTTAACCAAATTATTGACACTCACATCAGGGAAGCCCTGAAAACTGTCCTTAATTCTTTGGCTATCCCATTGTCTGGTCATGGCTTCCATACCTTTCGTCGCTCCGGGGCCACCCTAGCTTTTGATAACAATGTTTCCCTCCAAAATATCATGGCCCATGGGCTTTGGCGAAGTTCTGCTGTATGGTCCTACCTCCAAAATGCTTCCGTTGCTCCCTCCATTATTCCTGCTACCTTTGCCTCCATCATTCCTTCTTCCTTCTAACTTGGGCTTGGTGGTTTTAAAAATTTTATCGTATACATCTAAAATTCTTAAATCCTGTTTTATGTATTAATTTTACTAACATGTATAATAAAAATTCCCAAGCTCATTCTTTCACTCCTTCAAGATTATTTCACCTTTTGCTCTGGCCTTCAACCTATGCCACTCTTTGGTTTACACTTCATCTTTGCCTCATTGCTCCACTTTTATGCATTAATCTCATGGTAGTAGCAACTGTGTCAAGCACGGCCATGTAGGGGCCTGCTATGTCAGTTGTAGTACTGCCTTATCCCACATACATTCTTTGTACCTTAATTTATTTTCACTGCATTCAATGACCTGGTCCATCAGGGGTCGCCCAATCAAAATCATTAGTTCTGCATCATTGGTCCCAATGTGCTGGGGCTTTTCATTTCAAAATCAGAAGGCAATCACTATACATGAAGAATTTGAACCCACCTCCCTCCTCTAGTACATGATTACAGGCCACCAGGCGATCAAGGTCATCCTTGGTCTCTTAAACAGTTGCCCATTTGGGATCCGATGGATCTCTAATTTAACATACTATCCCACACATCAGGTCCCTTCGGCTGCCCATCCTTAGGGAGACCTGCTATGTGAATTCATGGCGGCGGCGGCCGCCTGAATCCACTATTTGGGCCTTAGGTGGTCCAGGCTGACCCTGGCTCCCCCCTCTCGATTTGTCTGTGTCTTTGTCCTGACCCCCAGTGGTTTGACCCCTCACTGGGGAGGTCTCCGTTAGGATTGATGTAGACTCTGACACTCCCTGGGTTATTATTCTCACGTCTTTTATCAGGATGTTCTGGATTTAGTTTCAGTTTTCCCTGGTCTGAGGATTGAAGCCTCCTCAGGCGTGGTTCCCTTTAATTCCATCACTGAGACCTCAAATGTGACCTTTCTCCTGACCTTTCACTACAAGTTCACGTGGGAGAGAGCTTTGTTAGTTCACCTGATGATGTAGCTCCACAAGAGAGTTTATACTTTGATACCTGAACCCTACAACTAAGCCTTCATGTCGGCTTGACCTTATCTTTTACCCTCGAGAATACTCTTTGAGGTCATTAAGCTAGCCATGCTAATGTGTATTATTGTGTATTGTCTCTGTATGTGTGGTTTTAAAATTTTTATCGTATACATCTAAAATTCTTAAATCCTGTTTTATGTATTAATTTTACTAACATGTATAATAAAAATTCCCAAGCTCATTCTTTCACTCCTTCAAGATTATTTCACCTTTTGCTCTGGCCTTCAACCTATGCCACTCTTTGGTTTACACTTCATCTTTGCCTCATTGCTCCACTTTTATGCATTAATCTCATGGTAGTAGCAACTGCATTAGCATCTTTAATTAATATAGTCGATATCAAAATCCAACAGTTTCATCATTTTACACAATATTTGGGGTACATTAAATGATACACCATTATACTTTAATAATACCATAACACCAGATGTAGTTGATTGATTATGATCTGTCACCACCCACCTCATGGATATACGCCTACTTTTTAGACAGGTCTGATCTGGCCCCAAAATGACACTGACCCCCCTTCCCCCGTATATTGTCCTGAATTATGACTCTGTAACACCTTAGCTGATGAAACTGCACTGGCTACCCATAAGACAATGCATTATCTACAAACTGAACCTCATTTTGTTGAAAGCCTTAAAGAGTGATGCCCCCGACTACATTCAAGCCTTGCTTTCCATGAACCAACATTTGGATGACAAAATGTACAAACTGAAAGAGCCTTGATGGAAACTTAAAAGTTAGGGATACTGATTTTTCCACGCTGCAGAACCTCACTACTGGAATAGCCTCCCCGATGATGTCCACAACATCAAACTGGATTTAAATGACTTCAAGAAAAGACTTAAAACCTTTCTATTTAAGTGTGCTTTTGTTGTAGTAGCGCAGTGCTTAGCCAATCAGTGACTAGAATTGTGCTACATAAGAGCTAACTATTATTATTATTGTTATCATATTTAAAACTACAATGGACATATAGTAGTTTTAAAGGATTAAATTAGACAAAAAGGACTCAAACCTGTTTTCTTTTGTTACACTTAATATTTTGATACCTCGCCCATGGTCATAAAATGAATAAAAAAATAACTATCTGGAACACTTCAAACATTTCCACCTAATTCATATGCACTCGGGTTATTGTCCATGTTTATTTACTCATGTTATCTAATAGCCTACATTAAGAATCAAATTTCTACCATATTTTATTCAAACAAATGCACAAATATTTGGTATCCATAAAGCACTCGTACATGCTATTAGACATAATCGTATTACACAGATATATTTTGATATAGAAGCCAGCATTTGTACATTACATAACCAAAACTTTATCACCTGAGCTGAATTTTTTCCTAATAAAGGCATTAGCAAGGTAAGTTATCAAATTATAGACTAAACTGTTAAATATTCATAAGTGTGCATAATACTCTCATAGAAGCTTTAAACGTGATGTGAAATGTATATCATCACAAATTATTCACATGATGAGTTTATTTGTACGTAAACATCGTGGTTTCTTGAAGGTGTTCGAAATAATTTGCAGAAATGTTACTAAGTAAGCATATTCTGTAATTTTTAAATGTATAAACTTTATATTTCTGAAATAAAATAGGAAAACTTCCCGAATGACATATACAGAAAAAAATATATCACGAATGAAGATAACAATATTATACGAGTGCGCAGCACGAGTATTATATTGTTAATCTTCATGAGTGATATATTTTTTCCGTATATGTCTGATGAGGGGTGTTTTACTTTTATTATCCACCATTTTGTACGATTTATGGGTGAAATAATACAAATATTTAATCAGAGAATGTGAATAGGCTGTCAAAAACCACAGGCACCAGTGAATATAAAAAGTTAAAACTTTAACTTGCAATAGGGCCTTTATTTCTGCATGGATTTTTATGCAACTCACACGACCAGAAGCGCTGTAAAATGACCTTTCTAATGATATAGTTTCCGAGATATTGTTGGAAAACCGGAAGTTATTAACGCTTATAATCCATGGTACCAGGCCGCCGGTGTATGCAATTTAAAAAATACATCCCGCTCCGTATATCCCCATATACGGGTCAAATACGCTGCGTGGCGGATAATAAAATATGTGTATTACATACATTTACTATACAACTTGAATTCTGTAAAAAATATAAATGGGGTTGGTGGCTGGGGGCAAACAGATTAAGGTACTTAATAACTAGTCAAATCAGACCTTTGTTGTAAAAAAGGGGACAAACTCATGGGGGGAATCTATTGGGGGTATCTCAATGTACACTGACGTAGGTGACCTCTTAATGCCTTCTTAACTACCCCACTTTCAGCAAGTCCATTAAACCAAGCATATTTTCGAATCAGGGCCACAGTTCACACAAGGTGGGTTCTACCTCTGCCTCAATCCTCTTGAAGATGACCTGGATCTACACTAGGATTCCAAAATTTTATGGGATTTTCGTCAATATAAGGTTCTGAATCAACCCAGGACATTTTGAATTCCCCCATTGACTACATGTACCTTTTGTTTCCTGGTTGTTTTTGTTTTACAGCCCGCACACATTCTATGACTCAATGAATTTTGAATTATAATTATTTCTCTGTGTTGGTACAGATAATAATAACTATCAAAATATGACTACATTAAACTCTTTTACATTTTTTCTATTTTATTATACTTATTAATTTAAAATTAGTTTAATATGTGAAATATTTAATCTGAGGCAATGCTCAAATTCTGTAGAAGGTTGGAAAAATGGCTAAAATGTTAACCAGTTTATACCTCATTTGGTCAGTACTGATTACTTTCTTTAAAATTTTATTGTGTTTCCCAGTGTGTACGTGTGTCTCCATAATTTAGCCCAAAAAGTGACATCAAGCTGCTGAATCAATCAATCAATCTTTTTTATTGGTTTGATTTAACTGCCATTTACAATAGAGAGATATCTCTGATAGAAGAGATATCCCTGAATATCGCATAAGAACATTATACGACAAGTTATATCCAAGTGAGCAGTTAAATTTTACTACATACATATGTACAATATTTACAGACCATTGCCAGACCCGTCGAATGAGAAAAATGCTAATTTTATTTATTTTGGTTTTTCACAATCTATGAAACTATTGGCAATTAATTATAGTTTCTTCCTAACACTTGTAAAGGAGAAACACAGAGAGAAAAAAGATAAGCAGAATGAATATTTCAATTGTCTACAACCTCTCTTTACCTCTTGTACTTTACTTTGTATTGTACATTGTTGTACCCTGGCAGTGATACTTCTATTAAACATTTTAATCAAATCAATCAAAAAGTCGTCAAAGCCAAATAGCTGCAGTTCATCATATAAGAATTGCCAAGATGTAGAGTCAAAAGCTTTCTCAAAATCTATAGCCATTAAAAGACCAGGAATATTGTTTTTATCTGAACAGTATAGCAGATCATATATTAACCTTGTACTTTCACTAATTGACCGACCTTTTAAGAAAGCTGTTTGGGTATTGGAGATTATACTGTCTAAAGGTGGCTTTAAGCGATTTGCAATGACTGATGAAGCTAACTTATAGGTTGTGCACAAGAGTGATATCAGCCTCCAATTCTTTAATAGCTTTCTCTCCTTTTTGCCCTTTGGTAAGCATGTTATAACACTTTGTCTTAAGGTTGTAGATAGAATACCCTTTTTGTAGCACTGTTTCCAAAAGACTTTGAGAAACTCAGCTGGAATGTCATCAATGCCAGGTGTTTTATTATTCTTCATTGATTTTAATGCCTCACTCAACTCTTCAACATCTAGTAAATTTCCTACATTCATATTTGATACTTTTGGGGTTACATCTTTTTGGGAAAAATCTTGGAGGCTTTTGGAGTTGGGACATCTTTTTAAAAGATTTCTATAAAAGTCACTTATACTATGCAAAATATCTTGCTGTTGTGTTATTATTGAGCCATCTTTAAGTTCAAGTTTTTAAATATTTTTCTCAAGGTAATTCCTATTTTCCATTTTACAAAAGAATTTGGTGGGTTTTCACGTTCCCTAAGTCATTGCATTCATGACCTTACAATTTGACCCTGAACTCTCACTGATTGTAAAGACTCCAACTCCTGTTTCATGTCAATAAGATTTGAAGAATATAATGAGTCATTTTGTTATTCAAGTATTTCTATGCCCTTAATTAGTTTTGTTTTTCTCCTATTATTATTATTAGAAGTGATGCAAATTTTATTGTTTCGCCTCTTTTTCTAAGGTATAGCATTTCTAAGAATAGGTCAGGGTCAATTGTAAAAGTCACATTTTTGTACGTATTTTTCAAATAGTCAGGATTATATACTGGAAGTGCATATTTATGTTTCTCCTCGTCAATTACATTGTTAATTAAGTTTATGTAGTCTATATTTTAAGGAGACAAACATTGAGCTTCCATATTCCTTTTCCAATTTCAAAGTTGTTCATTATAATGCCTAACTCTACTATTGAATGGTCTGATCTATAACTAGGGTGGATCATATAGTTATCAACAATGTCAGTCATTTTGTCTGAAATAAGAAAGTAGTCCAATCTAGCTTGTTTGATTGGATTTTTTTTCTCCAAGAATATCGCTTAACTTCGGGATGAAATGTTCTGAATGAGTCTATAAGATTATATTTATTTATAATATTCAATATAACTTGTCATGCCTTTGGATTATTTATATTTTTGTAATTATCACTGTCCATTTTTGGATCCAGTACTAGATTAAAGTCTCCTCAAATAACATTATAGTCTGTGGCAATGTTGATTTCTAATAAAGTTTGAATGTTTATAAAAAAGTCTGGCCTGTCGAGATTAGGAGCATATATTGAGATGAAATTTATTGTAAATGAGGTCAATTTCAATATTAGTTGTAAATAGTTACCCTCTTGATCTCTATTATAGGCCAATATCTCAAATTCAAAATTATTGTTTAGTAGGATTCCCACACCCCGGGCATTTGTTTTTTTACCATGTAAATAGCAGTCATTGTTCCAGATCATTTTGGTTAATGGGAGATCGTTTTCTGTTAGGTAGGTATCTTGTAAGCAAATTATTCCTGCACCTGATTCCTTTAGGAAGTTTAAAACATCTGTCCATTTTTTTATCCCTTAGACCTTGGCAATTTACAGACAACAGTTTTAACGTATTTGCTATCATAGACATTCTATTCTCATAAGAGACTCCCTACAACAAAATATTGAGCATATGGAGATTTTTAACAGCACATTTATATTTATTGTTGGCATATTTGCGCAAACTAGAATCTCAATCATCATTGCATGTAATAGCATATCAACAAAATTCTCTTGCAAAGAAATTGTACAACCAACATAGATTTTAGTGGCAACCATATCCTCTCTATAGAAAAATGTCAATCTCAATATTTGGGTATACAGTAATATGTCTGACAATGTTGGTAGTATACAATTACATGTAATATTAACAAGTACAGTAAGAATAAGTAGCAAATCCATTGAACACACATATTAACAAAGGATCCCTTATACAGCCCTTTCCCACTTTAAAATAATCATATTAAAGATTAAAGCAGTGACTCCAGAGACATTGAGCATAGTTACTAATATGTTAGAAGCTTATGTTTCACCCATATTTTCTGTAGTAATATACATTATCAACAAACATAAAGTACAACCTTATGACTTCTCAACCTGACAGTTGCAAAAAATTATAATTATAAACCTACTGCCGTTACTAAAAAGAGTGTGAAATAGATGAGTTTAACTAAACTTCCATCTCTTTATGTTTCTTGTCAATTCTTATATAACATATAAGATCATGAACTATAAACACGTAATAATAATACATAAACATATATTCAGTTTTTAATCCACAGGTTTACTATTATGAGCAATATTAACACAGAACTGCATGGAAACAAAAATACTATGCTTCTGCACAACAGCTCAAGCCCAACCATATGTTAATGCTTTTGTCATTAAGTACAAAAATTATCAAACTGTTACATTACCAAAAGTTAACCAATTAGCCATAAATGTATAATCTTGTTTTACCCGCACCTGTAACCTTGTACTCACCTTCACCTGAGTGGATACATCGCATGACTTCTATCAATTTCATATTATAAATCTATCATTATGTTTAATGAACACCAGGAGACATTTGTTTTTATAAGCATAGCTATAACTTTTAACTGTCACCACTTTAGACTGTTAGTAACTGCAAACAAGGTCAGTAAGATTATCCGATTAATTATAATGTTAATGAAGTTTTAACAACATTGTTTTACAACCACCAATATCCTTCTCTTTGTGTCTACGCCAGAGTGAATATGACATCAATTCAATAGGTTCACCATGTTTTTTTCAATCAATCTTGCTGTATATAATAATTTATTCATACAGTAATGCATTGAAGTTTTTTATACTTTCAGATACATCTGTTGTTTGCATATAAATAATACTTATGTTTGCTAATGTCTACAGGTTCATGCGGAAAATAAAATGAAAAATATATGAGTTATATTTTTGGAGTCATAAGGACAAAGCTTGTGAAACAAAATTAAAGTATGAGTTGTTACAATCGCACAAAATTTTAAAGTAATGGTTCTGTACTTACAACAGTGCCGACGGCTCTTCACATGTTGAAACATCATTTTCTTTCTAAAATATAGAAATAGGGTTATTTAACGGTATCATTTATTTGACACATCTTGAAGGGACATATGTTTTTAAATTTTCGGTTTAGATAATTATATATATGTATAGATATGTGCTTATCAGGCTGTCTGTCTGAATGCAGGTGACACCAAGGCAACAATATTAAAACTAAACCTGGGCTGGTATTCATGAAAGGTCTTAGACTTAGCCAGGTCTTAGGCTTAATTCCAGTCTTAAAGTTAAGACTTTTGTCTCAGCTAAGTTTTGTCTTAAAACCGTATTCACAAAGGGTGACTTAGCTAAGCCCAAGATTATCAAATAACCACAGTGGTTTTCTGTGTCATGTGACCTTTCTTTTCTATTCAAACTATACTATTGGTGACATATATCCTTCATTTAATGCATTTTATCTAAGGAAAAGTGCTGTTTTAAAATTGAAAACCTTGTTACCATATATAAATTCCCAAAGACTGCTTTAGTGAGGTGTTCTGTATAATTATACTTTATTTACAGCCATTTCAAATTTTGAAGTGGAGAAAAGTTTATGGCGGCCATATTTAAGTCCTCTTTACCAAATTTAAGCCCACTACCAACCAGTCTTAAAGTTGAGCCCTTGGCTAAGCCTAAGACCAGTCTTAAATTCTTTGTGAATACCACTAAGCCTAAGACAAAAGTCTTAGCAGTTTTTTGGCAGAAACTTGAGACAAAAGTCTCAACTTTAAGCCTAAGCCCTGGCTAAGACCTTTGGTGAATATGGGCCCAGGCTAGCATCCGTCCAGTAAAGTCATTCCAAGGTACACTGACTCTTTACTAAAACTGTGTTGGTTCCAACATGTAGTCAACGAAATATTTATTTATTTATTTGGGTTTTAACATCGCTTCCAACACTGCATAGGTCATATCACGGCGGGTAGTTTTATGGGCAGAGGAAACCAGTTCATACAGTTGGTCAAGGTTCTGTACAGTAAACTGCTGACCATCGGTAAAAACTACAAACTTCCCCACATAAGGTCTGGGGTTTGAGTGTATTATCACTGCGCCACAGAGGTCTCTGCAAAGAAAAATCTAAAGAAGGTTTTTGCGTGAAATGTATCAGGCATACTGAGCTCCTGTCACATTTAACTTCCAGAATAAAATGTACAAAATAATATCATACATGCAAATGACAATATCATATAAACATATTTTTCTATTGCGTTAATACATCCTATCCAATGTACAATTGCTAATCCGGTCAACGCAGACCAGCCCACCAAACGACAGAAAAAGTCGCTTATATATGTGCATAAAGCCCTCACAAGCTGGCTGGTCCCATTGTGCACTCGCGAGGTGGCGCATCGTACTTCCTTCCTGTCTAGACAGCATGACATCATAGCATCTTTTTCATTTGGCGCGTGCACTGTTCAGACGAATTTATTTGGTGAGATATTTTTTTGAAATTTCATTATACTTGTAAGCTTAATTTTTATTTGTGTCACGTTACATTACTTCATAGAACTCTTAGATTCAGTTATGTCTTCTCCGGGACAAAAACATGGTGGTTGTGGCCACTTAATGGCCAGATTTGATACACACAGTTTTTGTGCGAGATGCAGAGAGAAAAGCAAGGGACCTGATCCCTGCATATCTAAGAGTGATTGCCAAGCTTGCAACATTCTTACGGAGGATCAACATATTCAGTTATGCACCCCAAGCTATAGAATCAAAAAGGAAAAACATGACTTAAAGAAACAGGGTGACACCCCACAAAAGAACTCAGACAGTTCCTCCCTCATTGACCCGTCCTCTGTGACAATACCCTGGTTCGAGTTCAGGACCTGACAAGAGGAAGAAGGACAAGAAAACTACTTCAGAGAAGCCTAAGTCTAGTACGTCTTCAGATAAGCCCAGCAAGTCGGTCAAACCCAGACCTTCCAGATCCTCAGCTGATGACAGGATCGATGAATTGGATAAGAAGTGGGCTGATCGCTTTAATAGACTTGAGGCATTGCTTCTCTCAAAATCTCTTGACCAGCCAGAGCCGACCTTTCAGGCTCCCAAAGTTGCACCGACCCACCCCCCACCAGTTGGTGCTGTCAAGTCTTCCGCTCCATTCATCAGACCGTCAACCGACCAACCAGCCAGCTCAGATTTGCCATGTACTGGCCAGTCAACCCCACAGGGACAGCCTACCAGCAAATCGACCCCTGTTGTCAAACAGAAACGCTCTTCTACTGCAGACTTACCTAGTACCGACCACCATTCTTCAAAGAAGCAGTCTACTAGCAAGTCGTTTCATGTTCAACCCAATACCAGCCTACCTTCAGGTTTGTCTGGCACCAGTTTTCCTGCTTTACATCAGGTTACCAGCAAATTGACCTCAGCACCGGCAAAGGATCTGAGTGTATCATCTATGGACACAGACTCTGATAGTGATTTCTCAGACCGACCACCGGTCGACATCTTTGTAGGAGAAGGTGAACTCTCTGATCAGGACCCAGATGCAACTATTGACCCCGACCAGACATTATCTGAAGATCAGACATACAGAGAAACTTTATATTGATCAGAATAACACCAAATGCAAAAAAATCAAATGGAGATAAAACAAAAATTGAAAATGTGACAAAAAATTCAAAAATGTGCTGACATGGCTGGTACCCCAGGGTTTGGGTGGCGTTATTAACCCCACACATCCTACAATTCCCACCCCGGGAGAATTCAGAAATGATGAACATATCCAGTGCAAGAAAGACAAAAGCAACTATCTGAAAATTTGAGCCAAGGTAATGAAAAAATAAAATCACAGAGGGGTAGCGCAGTTGACGTATATGTCAACAATAGGGTCAAGTGGCCCCATGAATTTGCTCACATAGAAATCAAGGTCAAAAAGGTCAAGAGAAGTCACAAAATGTTGGTAAAGTGCTGCCTTGTATTTATTTCAACAAATAATATATGTTTGCAGAAAAATTATCATGAAATAATAGGAGTGCTTTACAGGCATATCTGTTTGGCTTGTTTTTCAGTAATGGCGTAAAAGGCATCATGGAGGTCAGTCCCCCATCCCGGGGCCAGGTGAGGGTTCATGTGAATTTGGGGCATAGTAGTCCCCCAAGTGGGGTTCACATCTGGGAAACCAGGGCATATGTGTCGAGAAAGCTGATTGGTTGGGCATACCAGAGGAGGGAAAATTCATAAGGTAGGGGCCTCAGTTGGCCAGGAACAATGGAACAAGGAGGACATCTTTGAAAATTACTCTCTGTGGTCACTGGCCAGATTGTGAAAAGTGTTGATTGGGAACTTGTTTTACAACTTTATTTATGAATCTGATTTTAGAACACTATGCTTTTATTGTTTTATAATTTTTACGTGTGAAGTCCAAAGGAACGGTCATTTAGTTTATATATTGCCATTTTAAACTGTTATGTTGTGGAAATGAACCGTGGAATCATCTGTCACTTCTGATTGAACTGTGGAACACTTGTTGACACCTCCTGCTTGTCTGCACTCTGGAAAGTCACCGAGACAACCTCAGGCTCTATTTGGCTACTCAGAAGGGATGGTCTACCCCTTGTTGTTATAAATTCCTTCGCAGTGAATAACCAAGTTTAACCTAAGGATTGTCGTGTGCACATCACCAGGGAGCAGGGTCTGTGTATTTTCAGTGTAAATTAAATTGTCAAAACTTAAAGTATGGGAAAAAATAAAAATAATTGCTGGGCTTGTGGCGACAAACACTACCCACCCACGGGTAAGAACTGCAAAAATGCCCAAAAACCAGAAAGTGAGACAGAGATGAGTGGTACTTCAGATGAAAGCCTTGATGAACGGGACTCTCTATCAAGCCAAGTAAAAAGTACTTCAAAAAGTAAGAAGAGTACAAAGAAGACAAGTGTTGCAGTGAAGAAGGATTTCTCTGTTAAGAGCCATCATGGCCAGAGTGACACTGTTGGTGGGAAGGGCTTGGTAGAGGAGGCAGCTAGCCAAGGGGTGCAGTTACAGATCTTGGCAGAACTCAGAAGCATGGCAGCGCGACTGGAGACAGTAGAAGGACAAGTGGGCCAGCAGAAGAGCATCACAAGCGTCAAGACAAAGAGACAAAAGTTAAGTAGTTGTGCAAAGTTAAAATCTGTAAAACAGTCTGATACTAGTTCGAGTGAGTCTTATGAAAGTCTCGAGTCTTCTGACAATGAAAGTAAAATCCCAGGGTTATCACACATTAGAAATTCAAAGGATGTCCAAAGACAGATAGATAGAAGTATAGCAAAACTCAGTAGGAAACAATTGGAAGGTAATGACGCTTCTCAAAAATTAAAATCAAAAAGGGGGGGTCCTGTAGAGGTGGTAGTTAAGAAAAAGGTGGCGTGGCCACATGAGCATATATTGGGAGGTCAAACCAGGCAAAGAGTGACCTATGACCAACTAACCATGTCCCAATTTGTCCAGGGTTTTGTAAAAAACATTTTAGATGAAAAAAATTTGGAAAATAGGGAATTCATGTTGAGATATTTGGGTGATATCATGGAAGACGTGTCAGATTTCTCATGGGTAAGTGCTAAAGCAAGCCACGCAGTTTTACTCTGCGAAATGGAAAGGGGACAGGTTGTCTGGTCTGACACTAACAGAATTGATAGAATTAGGAGAGCACATGCTCAAAAACATCAAAGTAGGCAAAATTGGGGGTACAGGCAACCAGAAAAACGCCCATGGTTTTGTAAAAATTACCAGACAGGCAGTTGTGTTTTCAATAAGGATCATGATGTCGGGGGGAAGTTGCACAGACACATTTGTGCTCACTGTTTGTCGCAGGGCAAACACCTGAATCATCCAGAACGAGAGTGTCATTTTAAAAAAAAATTGGGTCCAAAAAACGAGCAGGGAGCTGCCCACCTATAGATCAGGGGGCAGCCCTCAAGTGTTAGATAATTTTGAAAATGCACAGCTTGTCAGGCGTAATTCTAATACATGTGTTTATAATGTGTTGAAAACAGTTGAGAGTGCGTCAAAAAATGACGCTGTACAAGGTCCTGTGATTAGCAGAATGTTTACCAACTCTAGTTTCTCTAGTAAAACTGTTAATGCCCTTATGGCTAGTGGAAACAAGTTCAGAACACTAGAGACTATGAAAAATAATTGTATCACAGACCACAGAATGAATGTGTTGTCAAATAGTGCCTGCAATGGTGTGGGTCAGGTGAAAACCAAAGTGTTCAGGAACAAAGAAATTCTTAGCAAAAATCAAAACAATGATATTGAGTGTCAAAAAGGGGGGCACAGGTCAGTGGCCACTGGGTTGGAAACTGATCAGTGCCCCCAAACGCGTGAGACCGTCGTTTCACAGAAACAATGTAGCAATGTGTCACAGAGTGTAACAAACATTAATTCTCACAACTCAAGTGACAAAGGTGTACAACATGCAAGCGTCACTTCCAATAATTCTCAGGCATTGTTATTTGACATAAATGGCATCGATGAAGATAAATTTGTTAACACAATGTGTTCAAAACGTGTCAATCGTCAAATTAGGTGTCAAGCCGAGACCAATTGTGTCAATTATAGCAAATGGAAGTGTCAGACTGCTTTTGACTTTGGTTTCACGCCTCTTGGGGATTTTGTAAATCCCAATACAACCCTTCAATCAGAATGTAGTGTAGATGACCCAATTGAGCTCCACAAAATTATAAAAAGCAGTGGGAAGTATAACTACCTAGGCTGCAGAATTCCTATTAAGTCCCAGCTTAAAGTTGATGTATGGGCTCAAGAACTGGAAGGTTACTGGGACACCCAGTTACTGGATTTTTTAACATATGGATTCCCACTTGATTTTAATAGAGAATCGGAACTGCGTTGTGAGGGCACAAATCATAACTCTGCAATGCAATTTCCCATGGACGTAGATGCCTACTTGCAAGAGGAGACCAAGTTCAAGGCCATAATTGGTCCTTTTGACAATAGCCCAATAGCCAATTTACATTATTCACCCTTTATGACGCGTGAAAAAGCAAATGCACCTCATAGAAGGGTCATCATCGACTTGTCATGGCCTAAAGAGGCATCAGTTAACTTGGGTATAGATAAAGACTCATACTTGGCCACAGATTTTGACCTTACGTTCCCCACAGTTGACCATATTACTGACGCAGTCAAAAATGTGGGCCCTGGGGCCCACCTTTTCAAAATTGACATAAGTCGTGCCTTCAGGCATGTAAAAATTGATCCTTTTGACTTTGACTTGCTAGGTTTACGTTGGCGTGACGTCACGTACGTCGACACCTGTCTCCCGTTCGGGAGCAGGCACGGAATGCAAATCTTCCAACGTATAAGCGACGCAGTACGCTTCATCATGCGCCGTGACGGCTATGATGTCATAAATTACGTCGACGACTTCATTGGAGTTGCGACGCGAGCCAGGCTTATGAACATCTTACCAGTCTCCTGGAACGGTTGGGACTTGACGTCAGCGTCAAAAAATTGGTGTCACCATCCACTTCAGCAATTTGCCTGGGCGTCGAGATGGACACAGTAGCAAAAACTATTGCTATTCCCCAAGAAAAATTAGAACGTATACACCTCATATTAGCTGAATGGCGTCACAAGCGTTTCTGCTCAAAACAACAGCTACAGTCACTATTGGGCAATTTACTCTACGTCCACAAGTGTGTGAGGCCAGCTCGTACGTTCGTCAACCATATGTTAGAGCTTCTCAGGCAGAATTATGATAAAAATTCCATCACCCTCACCACAAGCTTTAGAAGAGATCTACGTTGGTTTGACAAATTTTTGGCCAAATACAATGGCTCATCCTTTTTTGACCATAAGCCAATTTTTGGCACCATTGAACTCGACGCATGCTTGACGGGTTTGGGGGGATGTTGGGAATATCTGGTATATCACGTACCAATTCAAAAACACTACCAGAATTTGGCCATCACACAGTTGGAAATGTCGAATATATTGGTGGCCATGCGAATTTTCAGCCAATATTGGCAGGGTAAAAAAATTCAGGTCAAATGTGACAATTTGGCGGTTGTGCAAGTACTTCAAACAGGAAAGGTGAGGGACCCATTTTTGGGTGCATGTGCCCGGAATATATGGATGGAAGCTGCAAAGGCAGACATTGATATGAGGTATTCTCACATACAAGGTAGGAAAAATGTAGTTGCTGACCTATTGTCCAGGTGGAAAAATACGGAATTCCAAAATCAAACTCTCAGTCAACAGGTTCGAAACCCCATTTGGATGGTCATTCCTCATAACATACTAGAAATTGATAATGAGATATAAGATAATAATCAGATATAAGATAATAACAAGTACTATGCTTTGTTTCAGGTCACAAGGTGTTGACAGCTTTGAAGTCGAGAGCAGCATCAAGGGTGTCTCAGGCTTACAGACCTAAGACTAAGAGATGTTATGAACTGTTATTCAGAAATTTCATAGGTTTCTGTAGAATTACAAAATTGAATGTTCGAGTCATAGATGTACATGATATCATTGCATATCTGGAGTATTTGGTTGAAAATGGCGTGTCATACAACATGGTAGCCAACAACATCTCTGCTCTAAAAGCAAATTTTATTATCTACGACCTTAACTTTCATCTCCTAGAACACCCTCATGTCAGACTATTTACAAAATCTCTCAAAATGAACCGCCCACTGTCACTGGTGAAAAGAAACATCATGTCCTTGTCAGTACTCCAAAAACTCATTGTAGCATGATCTGGTTTCCCCCTTCACTTTCAAAGCAATTTTCCTGGTCGTGTTCTTTGGTTTCCTCAGGATATCGAACATAGCCCCCCATTCATATTCTCAGTTTGATCCTACCAGACATCTCACTCGATCCGATGTGAAATTCACAACTGCAGGCATGGGTATCACCCTTAAATGGTCAAAAACAATGCAGTCTCGGGACAAAGTGCATGTCATCACCCTTCCTCTCCTCCACCCTTCCTCTCTATGTCCTGTGTATGCTCTCAAAAGGGCCCTGTCCCACTATAATCCATCACACCATGACCCTCTGTTTCAGGCTAAGACTTGTCATGGCTACAGACTTGTAACTGAGTCTAGATTACGTAAAACCTTGTCAAAATTAAATGTAAAGCTAGGGTTCGAACCCCACCATTTCTCCTTTCACACATTTAGACGCTCAGGAGCCACCTGTGCATATAATGCCCATGTCCCTGTGCAGAGCATAAAGTCCCATGGCTCCTGGGCTTCAGACTGTGTCTGGACGTATATACAACAGGATAATACTCGTAGTGCTCAAATAGCTGCTTCCTTCAAAAATCTTATAAATGCTTCATAATGTGTGCTCGGGCTTGAGGCAGTTGGTAAAAATGATGCATAAAAATACACTCCTATAAGTAGTAACAAAACTCTTTGACCTTTGACCTCTGGGTCACCTCGCACGTGACCTCAGTAGGGATTCAAATTTGAAGGTGGGAGTTGACCTTGGGTCCCATCTGACCTTGGGGTCAAGGGTCAAACCGTAATTTACCTGGACTGGTGTCCTTTGATTGTACATACAATAGGTTTAAAGGAACTGTAAAAAATATGGAAAATATGTAAATTAGCCGTATATTGATAACCAATTCTTTTTAACATTGCTTTATTGTAAAATTAACCTGTGTTTACATTTAATGGACATAATCCTGTATTATCAAAAACTGTAATCCATATCCTACTGGCAATTCAATCAGTTTTGGCTGCATATCAGCACCACATCAACTCCAGCATTCAATGTCCTGATGTTGTCAGTTTCTGTCCTTTCAAACCCCCCACCACCACTTTTTGTTTACATTTCACCATTAGGTCCTCAATATCTATTCCACCAGCTTTGTCACCATCCCGTCTCTTCATCCTGCTCCTCCTTGCCGGTGATATTAACCCAAACCCAGGACCACCCAAGTGTCTGAATATCACCTACGCAAACATCAGATCAATCAACAATAAATATCCGGCCATTGCAAAATTTATATTTGACAATGATACTGATCTCTTTGCCATGTCAGAGACCTGGATAAGACCTGACATCACAAGTGCCAACTTGTCGGAAATCACCCCACCAGGCTACAGTCGTGGTGGAGGACTGGGGTTCTTCGTTAAAGACGGACTGGATGCATCTGTGGTTTCTACAAAGACCTATACTACCTTCGAAAACTTCCTCATCAAGATATCCAAGAACAAGGAATCTTTTTACTTTCTGAACATATACAGACCACCTTCCTCAAGTACTCCTGCCTTTTTTGAACATTTCCAGTCATTTTTGGAGGACATTCACCCCACCACAGAAAATCTGGCTATCATCGGCGATTTCAATCTTCACCTTGATACAACATGTTCAAATTCTAAAACCTTTCACTCAATGATCAATTCATTCGACCTAATTCAGAAAGTTAATTTCCCTACTCATATTCATGCACATACTCTTGATCAGGTTTTAACCAAATCCAGCAATGACAATATTTCCAACGTCCGTACCACTGATGCTTTTCTGACCATCTTTCAGTTAGTTTCTCTCTAAATTTTTTAACCCATAGTTCTCAGAACAATGCTACTGTCTCCTTTCGAAAATACCATAAAATCGACAAAGAGAAAATGAGAGCGGATCTCCTGGCCTCAAAACTGATCAATAATCCATCCAAAGAACCTGATACTCTCTACAAACAATATCACACCACCTTGTCGACCCTTATCGACAAACATGCTCCACTACACACTAAACATACCAAGGCAAACGACACTGTAATTGCGGCAAAAGAGACCAAACGTTTGTTTGAACGCATTTAGCGAAGACATAAATCCACCTTCAATGGATCCTGGTACATGCTGAAAGTTCATCAATATAATAGAATCTGCATGCAAGCCAAATCTCGATTCCTTAAAGCAAAGATTCAGAACAATCACAACAATCCACAAAAATTATGGATTGTCCTGGGTGACGTCTTGCACAGACTTACAGCCAAGATTCTCCCATCTATAAAGCCCCCTCAGCTTCTGGCTGACAGGTTCGTGGAGTTCTTCACAGAAAAAAATTGAAAAAATACACTCAACATTCTCTGCTTCTGTCAATTTGCAACACATCACCCCTGACTCTCCTCCCCCCATGTTCTCCACTTTTTGTACTGTAACAGAGGATCAAGTCACTAAAACTATTACCAATTCTCCTAGTAATCATGTAAATCATGTTCGCTGGACCCTTGGCCTACCTTCCTTGTTCTCGATTATCTGGATATTCTCATTACCCCCATCACCTCAATAATCAATGCTTCTCTTGAGCAAGGTAAGTGTCCAAACTTTTTTAAGCAGGCCCACGTTACCCCTATCCTAAAAAAATCAACCTTAGATAAAGAAGTTTTTAAAAACTTCAGGCCTGTCTCAAATTTAAACTTTATCTCAAAGATACTTAAAAGGGTTGCAGCCGTCCAGCTACAAACCCATCTTGATGAAGCCGGTCTTATGACTGGCTTCCAATCGGCTTATAGAAAACACCACTCTACTGAAAGCGCCCTCCTCAATATTCAAAACAACATTCTTCTCAACATGGCCAAAGGTTCTGTCACTGCCCTCACCCTTCTGGATCTATCCGTCCGCTTTCGATACCATT
Organism: Sabellastarte sp. h YS-2021; assembly: GCA_964017235.1. Taxonomy (NCBI): domain Eukaryota; kingdom Metazoa; phylum Annelida; class Polychaeta; order Sabellida; family Sabellidae; genus Sabellastarte; species Sabellastarte sp. h YS-2021. The sequence goes on from OZ024927.1 coordinate 22,176,061, forward strand.
GACCACACCATTCTCCTGGACAGACTCAATGTTTATTATGGAATCAGTGAACTAGCACTTGGCTAGTTCAAATCATACCTGTCAGGAAGGACACACTCGGTCAAGATAGGTAGTACACTCTCCCATCCTGCTGTGCTCCATTATGGAGTACCGCAGGGCTCTGTCCTTGGACCAATCCTTTTCTCTCTCTATGCCAACCCAATCAGCTCAATCATTCATTCCCACAGTAGCATCAACTACCACTTTTACGCTGATGATACCCAGCTATACATTACACTTTCACCAGAAAATTTCTCCCATTCTATCCAAAAACTAAAGAACTGCCTAAACGACATTCAAAATTTCATGTTTGCAAATAAGTTAAAACTCAATCCAGACAAAACTGAGTTCATTCTCATTGGCTCCCAAACAAACTCCTCCCTCATTTTCCTATCAATATTCTGGGAAATCAGCTCTCGCCAGCACAAAGTGTCAGGAACCTTGGAGTGGTGTTTGACTCTAATTTCAATTTCTCAAACCACGTGTCACAGGTCATTAAGTCCACTAGAGTAAAGACAAGAGACCTCTACAGAATTCGTCCCCTTTTAGACATGAATACATCAGTCCTGCTAGCAAATGCTTTGGTGAGCAGCAAGCTGGACTACTGCAATTCACTCTTCTTATCCCTCACTGATTTTGAGTTAAGGAGATTGCAGCTAGTCCAAAATTCACTGTGCAGGATTGTCACCGTTCCTCTAAATTCTCTCATATTACCCCTCAAATAAAAAAACTCCATTGGCTAGCAGTCAGATACAGGGTAAAATTCAAAATTGGTCTTATTACATACAAAATTCTCAACCAGGGTCAACCAGTTTACCTAAGAGAATTAATCCATCCCTACTCCTCTTCCAGAAACACAAGGCGAAGTACCCCGAAACTCAAGTTCCTTCAAACCCCCACCTTTGATCGCAGAGTTCACAAGTCAATAAAACATTAACTCCTTTAGTCACTATGCCCCTTCCCTTTGGAACTCTTTCCCTTTCCATGTAAGAAATAGTCCCTCTGTTGCATCTTTTAGGAAGCACCTTAAAACTCACCTCTTCAGCTCTAGCTTCCCAACTTAGTTTTTCTTCCCTCCCGGTCACACCCACAATCCTGGATTGCCGACCTTGAATGCCCCTCAACTTCCCTAAGATTATGATTTTGTTTGGTTAGCGCACTGAGTTCCCCTTTGTGGGAAAGATATTGTGCTTGCAAAGCAGTAGATTAGATTAGATTAACAATGGGCATCCCATGCAAATGGCAGAATAGATGCCAGAATAGTGTAGATATCAAAAAGCATTTGACAGGGTCATGACCTTTTATAGCAAACGTGATCACAGATCTTATGCTGAAGTTTTGCATAACAAGGTTGCTAAACAAAATGAAGGCCATATTGGGGCTCAGAAAGAGGCTTGTCATATTTCACTCAAACGAGACACACTTTACAAGAGTTCCAACCAAGATTTGGGTTTAAATAAAGTGGTTAAAAGCCAAAATGGCTTGAAAAGGTCAGGATCTGTACTCTGCCACAAATTTGGTTCCAATAAAGTGAATAACGTACAGAATGGCTTTAAAAGGTCAGGATTTGCATTTTGCCACAATTTTGGGTCGAATAAAATGGTAAACAGCAAGAATGGTTTTAAAAAGTAGGATCCGCACTTTCCGACAAAAAAATGTTACCCACATAATGATAATTTGCAAAGTGTCCCTCTCAGATGGTTTTCATTGTCCCCTGTTAGGCTTTACACTGGGGATCCCACATATTGGGAAACTATGCCCGACATAATCACAGCCCATAAACTCACAAGACAATTGGGCTAATTTTTTTGATTTGTGAATTCCTGTGGCTTCACAATTGAATGTTAGGGCCTGGAGACATCATTTCAAAATTATTGTGATCAACAATTGCTGGATTTATTCCAGTATGGATTTCCTTTAGATTTTGACAGAAATTGTATATTAGGTGAAACTTTAGAAAATCATACCTCTGATACATGTTGTACTATCATGGACTCGAGTTGGCCCAAGGGCCAGGGGGTCAATGATGGAGTTAATAAAGATATATACTTGGGTACTCAGTTTGAAGTGTATTACCCCATTGAAGATAAGATAGTGAGACAATTAAATGCTATTGGCCCTGCTGCACATATTTTCAAAGTAGGCATTAGCAGAGCATTTCGGCACATTTGAATTGATCCTGGAGACAATGACTTATTACCAGGTTAGGTTCTTTTCCTTTTATGAAACTCAGCGACGCTGTACATTATATAATGATGGTCATAGTGCACTCCTGAACTATATAGGCAATCTAGTTTATTGTGCAGTGTCATCATACTATAAAAAAATATTATAAATTTTTGTTGGAATGATTGCAACAGCTGGGTCTAGACATAAGTCATAAAAAATTACATCCATCTTCTACTCGGGATATTTGCCTGGGTATTTTGTTTGATAGACTGAATAGAGCAATTTCTATACCCACTGAAAAATTGCAAGAAATTATGCAAATTTGTCAAAATTGGAATGATAAGGTTACATGCACCAAAAATAAGTTACAGTCACTGTTGGGCTCTCTCTTATATGTCAGTAAATGCGTTAAGCCTGCCAGGTATTTTTAAAATGCATGTTGTAGGTGCTGAGAGATCAGTCCCATAAGTCTATTATATCATTACCTGCACCATTTACACTGGTTCCAAGTTTTCCTGAAGCAATTCAATGGTGTTACCATGTGTGATGTCAGACCTTTTGCAGCTGACATATTTTTGGACTCATCCCTTACTAGATTAAGAAGTGCTTTCAATAATTTTGTTTATGCTCTTTCTTTGCCAAAGAACTATAATAGTTATAACATTGCTCAGTTTGAAATTTTCAATATTGTAGTGGCCAGGCCTGGAAAGATAAGAGAAGTAGAATATACTGTGATAACCAATCCGTGGTTGATACTCTTAATTCAGGTAGGGCTCGAGATGCTATTTTAGCCACTTGTGCCAGGAATATATTGTTTCTAGCTGCTATGTTTAATTTTACTCTTGTTGCATCTCATGTCTATGGCATAGCACTGCTAACAATATCCGAAAATTACAGTAATATTCCCAATCCTATCTGGGTGGATACTAACCTAGATTTGACACTATTGAACCACAGTATTTAATGTTTCTGTGGTATCACCTTGGACCACCACATCCACCCTGGCCAGTGCTGCCAATGAACGTGTATTCTGAGGCTGCAGACCTGTTACACTTGCTGCTTATATAAGATACTTTACAGACTTCCTGGGGTTCCTGGTCCAGGCTGCTTCCTGTTGTCATATGGAACATCTTCTACAAAATGGTATGTCTGCTTCAAATATCACTAATTATATTACTTGAATTAGATCTATGTATATAGTGTAGGGCATAGATACAACGGCGTTTAGAGACAAGGATTATTTTGTGTTTGAAGGCTGTTAAAATTAACAGACCTTCGAAACCTTTGGTGTCCTTGTCCTTGGATGTGCAATTATTAGACAGTCTTTGCATCTTTGGGAGTGTTTCCAGTATGCTGTGGTGTTTCAGGCCTTATATTCATTTTTTTTTACTTTTCTGAGGCTGTCAAACATACTTCCACATACATTGGCCTCCTTTTATGCATCTAGGCAATCATGTAGGGCTGATGTAGTTTTTGTTGCCATTCCAAAGCCGTGGTCATTATAAAATGGTCTAAAACGTTTCAGGATAGATGTAAAACCACTTCCATCGCCAAGTTGGGGAATTCTGCTTTAGTTGCTGCCCTCATATTTATGGTCAGTAAGTATCCTGCATCAGAAAACTCACCTTTGTTTCAGGTACCTTCTCAGCTGAATTTGGTCCCTCTGACAGACTCGGTGGCCAGGACACATTTGAAGACCATTTGCACTGTCTTGTCACTTAATAAATCTCTTACTTTTCATGATTTCAGGAGGGCCTGGGGCCTACTGGGCCTTTCAGCATGGCGTTCCCTTGCAGGACATTTAAGCCTAGGGCACGTGGTCTTCGCAGTGCATCTGGAGATAAGTCCAACTTCATATTTCAGGGGGTTCCGGGGTAGCTGCCTTTTTTCGTGCCCATCTCGCCTATTAGTCCTACTTTTCTACTGGGTGTTTGGGTGCCTGGTTGGTTTGTATGCCATATGTATATGATCTTTGAACTTGCATTTTACCTTTAGAGGTTATGAGGAAGTCACAACTTACCTGCAGATTCATATTCTGGTGTCAACTCGGAAGGGGGATCAGCCTAATATGTTACATGTTTTATGTCACTTGTGTTACCATTGTATATAATCCCAATCTCGACTTCTTTTTGTGTTGGGGGGCCCAGGGGAATGCAATATAATATATTGGCTCTGTACAAGCTTTAGGTATCACTCCTCATGTTTTATGGTGTTTTGGTTAGTTTTCCTGAGGGTTTTAACACTTGCAGATTACTATAGAGGATGAAAGAAAGGGGTGAATACCAGTTGACAAAGATTCTTGCACTAAAAACCATTGTGACTAGCAAGCTTCTACAAACTTACTACTGCAGGTTGAGCATGGGATTCAAACCTATAACAAGCTGGAGTGGTACCCACTTTACTAATATGCCCCCCCCCCCCCCATTGCTGATGCAACAAGATGCACTCAGAGAGAGCAAAACGCTCGACTCTTAGTGACCAGTCTCTCAAGCACACAAAAATATAAACTGCTGGTGGAGGTAAAAATATTGCTTAAAGATCACTTCTTGGTGAAAATCACGCATGGTAATTTTTTGTGATGGACTGTCAAGGTATTGAAAGAAAAAAGAGAAAATAAAACAGAAATAATAATTAATAAAAATAATGAATATATCACCTCCCTCTTTATTATGTTTATGTCAATTTCAAGCCATAAAATGAAAAGAAATATTTTTACTTAAAGTCAGCAAGTATCACAAGCTAGGTTTGCGACCTCACAATGACAGTTGCATTGTGACATCACTGAGTGATGACATCATCAGAAAGTAAAATATTGATTTTTGACGTATGTGATGAAGAGAAGCAGTTTCACTGTGAATTCCCTATTAAAAATAAGAAAAATTCTCTCCTGGCTTTAATTTTCAAGCAAATTACACCAAATTGGCAGAATCTGTCTGTGCCCCATGAAATACCTTCCCACCAAATTACAGATTGATTGATGTTGTAGTTTTTGAGTTATAAGGGAAAAACGGTGCACAGACAGGGAAGCAGATTTCACTGTAAAAGCCCAATTACAAATAAGAAAAACTCTCTCCTGGCTTTAATTTTCACACAAATTACACCAAAAATCCATCAAGAATCCGTTTCAAGAATCCGTCTGTACCCCATAAAATATCTGCCCACCAAATTTGAGCTTGATTGGTGTTATAGTTCTTGAGTTATAAGGGTGAAACGGTGCACAGACAGACAGACAGACAGACGGACAGACAGAAACAAACTGATCACAATAACCCTCTCCTATCGTCGAGCGTTAATAACTATAAACATATTGGAAATAACATGTATGATATCATTCAACAATATTTTGATGAAAATACATGTACCATGAATTTTGTGTTTTTAAGCACCAATTGTTTAAAGCTGATTATATAGGAACTAAATTCTTAACCTTAATCTCTCCAACATCAAGGGATACATAAGAATTAAATTTGTAAGAGTCAAGTGCTTCAATACCAGACTTGTTAGCTATTTAGCTTCAAAATTAAGGCCAAGGAAGTTAGAGTTAAAAGATGCCTTTTGTTTTGTTGATATAAACATATGTTTGGAGATACTCATACTTGTTATAAACATGAATCACTTGTAGATCTCTAGAAAAAAATAGTTTTGTAGATTACAAAATACCCTAGGACTCATTTAAGGTAAACAATAAAGATTTAACATATGGATACAATTTCAAAATACATGTAAATAAGTTTGCCAAGGTATCATGTGAGCCATCTGTGGTCGTCGGTTTGAATCCAAGTAACGACAAGATATCGGATGGACTGAGAGACTTTTCTGATGTGACTTCAGCTTGTTTAAAGGGATATAAAAACCCAACTTTGAATTAAGTTTCCATCCCAGAGCCCCCTATTTCTGAGGGCTTTTCACAGTTAAGTTTGAATCTCTCTCATGGCCCCAAATAGTTCAAAGTGAAACAACACAGGGTTGCATGGTAATTCAGCAAAGACCATAACTCGGCATAAATAGTACACAATAAAGTGCAAACTTTAACCTTTTAGGATCACTGTACAATTTAAACCTGCAAACCTTTGGCATAATGATGAATTGCTATAACATTAGCTATAACAAAGTTGTGAAATTGGATGATATATTTAAATGACCAAGTTCTCAGGCCACTAGTCTATGTCATCGTGTATTTGAACAGAATGTTTCTGTTACATAATGGTTAGGACCAGCTGGCCTGAGGTACTACAAGAAGATGGTTGTTACAAAGCTACGGCTGAGAAAATGCTTAGGTTCCATGGGTAAGCTTGTATTGACTCCACAAAAGTCATGTGACCTTTCATTGAAGGTACATGACCTCTGCTAGTCTTAACTCACTATGTAGAAAAAGTTTCTTGCTACCACTCTCTCGTGAAAAGTTTTACATGTATCTTACTATCATTTATGTATGTTGTGCAGCACAAACGAAAACCCAAGGTCTTACTGTCTTATTTTGACAAAGGGTTTTACTGTAAAGTATTTCATGTATGACATAATATAAAGACTTGTTACCCAGTTGCCAACGGGGAGGCCAGAAATTCTGAGAACATGCATAAATAACTATTGGTCTCACTGAAAGTCCCAACCTGGGATATGCCATCTGGCCCGTTCACAACTCAGTACCTAGAAGGTAAATAAACCAAGAATGTACCTATCTGTAGTGATTTGTCAATGTGATGTCAATATGAACATTATTCTGCACATAATTGGGAAAGAAACTGATCACCCAAATAAAAATACTGACTTTTGTTTTTGACCTTAAGTCTTACACTTCTATTACTTCTATTTTTGTTCTGATTGGTTGACCTTTGACCTTTATAATTTTTCTCCCGCAAAAAACTAGTTAGGCCTCACTTCAGAAGTAAAATTCAAAGAAGACAAACGCCATTTTACTAATTATGTTTTTATTTGCTTCCGTGAGGTGTCAGCTATCATCAGTGTCAGTCCCAGCTATAGTTCAAGTTGTGTCCAAAATGTCATATCATCAAAGTGTGAAATATATCTTAAGTGTAAATAGAAATTAAGAAGTCATGAAGAAGTGTGAGGCTTGAGCCCTGGGATCCATATCCTCCCTCACCACCTCAACTGGCTCACACTGACTTACTTTCCCCATGATGGCTATCACCCATAAGTTGTGATGTTGCAAATGGTCTGCTAGCGGGACAGACTCAGCTGTTCACAAGGACACCATAGTTTCTCAGTTAAATTGTAATCGCTTGTTTTTGCCATGTTGCTGTGAGCTGTCGTTGTTTGGTTTTAAAATCTAGTATAAAGTTCTACAACTAATAATATCTGCCCCAGGTGGGCTTGGTTCAGCTAACCCGCTTCTCAGTAAGTGTTAAGTGTTACCTTGTCATGCCATAGTTACATGTCGCTCTTGCACACATGGTCTCGCTACAATGCACATCAGCAGGGGTGCCGCCCGAACTACATGACTTACCATGTGTTGCAACAACCATGCCCCAGTCAGTCTTCTCTCCCCGAGAGGGCAACAGCACAGACCTCAGGAAAGAACTCGTATTAAGTGACAACGAACCTGAATGATCACATGATTGGGAAAGAAATAGATCACCCAAATAAAAATGCTGACTTATTAGAACAAATGCATACTATAAAAAAAATGCATCAAGCCACAAAATAGCCCCAACAAAAAAAAATTAGCTCTTTCGTGTAGCATGAGGCCATTAAGAAATAATGTAAAATAAGTATTAGTATGGGGTTCAGACTTGTTCCATCTAGAAAATAAATCAGATATTTGACTGTTTTCTCCAGCCATATGAAAGACGGCTAAGTGAATGTTAAATATTAATGACAACACATTTCTTCCTAGTTTATTTTTTCTGCAAAACTCCTACAATTGGCATAGTGTCACTTATTTCTCAATTATTTAGTCCCCCCAATACTGACCCCATATCTTCAAGACCACAACAAGATTTATGATCTCAAAATGTGCCATGTTATAATACCTAACACCTAATGATTTTGAATTGGCACATACCATGTCAGGAAAACAAGCACAAAGGCCTTGAGTGATGCATCTAAGAATGTGGAGGCCAAAAGTCATAGTAAGGAAACGTTCAACCAAATAAGATTTCGAAAGAAACTTAAAGGATTATGGCATTTTCTCTTTTGACTGTTGTAATTATTTTAAAGCAATATTAACATTCAGTTCAAGAAGAAAAGTACTTGTTGCATTAATGAGCTGGATTCGAACCTGCAACTACAAGTAGGAGAATCAAGTTACTATATGAACATGAATGCAATGCTGTCAAACTATACTGTGTCTGTAAAAATAATAATAATAAAAATATAGTATCACAGGTTGTCATTGTCGAATATTTTTGTGATTTTCTCAAATGGTTAAGAAATGCAGTAAACTAACCTCAATTTATATGTACCACTAAATATTTTAAGACATAGACACAGATATCGAAGAATAATGCATTATATGCATAGGATAATGCAAATGTTATTTCACAAGTTTATTGTATATTCCATATGGCCACAGAAATAGTATTACAATTCAAACTCATTTTGTTGACAGGTATGTCTGTGTCTACACACATGATAACTTAATCTCTATCAATGACAGACTGTAGGGGGGCATCTGAACATAAAACAAGGCAATATATGTTAATCCAATGATATAGCCAGGTCATACCAAGGAGACACAGGGGTGATTTGAGAAGGTATGGCGTATAGACTTTTGCAAACAGGTAAGTTCGGAGTTTTTTTCCAAAGGAGGCAACTGATGTGCAGAGCACATCATTAAGGAGTTCATTCCAGATATTAGGAGCATCAAGGGCAAAACTATGGCCAAAATGTTTGACTGACTTAAAGTGGAGTGACTGACTTGATGAGTGGAATGGAGGAACTGTAAGGTATTGACAATCAGGGTGACTACACCTGGCACTATAGGAACAACTGCTGAGAGACAGGAACGGTTCAAAATAGGAAGGAGAACCACTATGTAAAAATTTATAAACCAGTGTTGCAATTTTGAAGATACAGTGGTACTTGACAGGTAACCAGTGAAGTTGCACATAACAGTGAGTTATGTGGTTAAGGTAACAGGATAGTCCTTACTGGACTAAAAATGGTAAAATTTGAGCCCAGAGTGTTTCAAAGCAATCGTGAAAACAGATTGTCAAGAACTTTATTCCTGTAGGGATAGGTTATACGACCATTTTTAAGTGCTAGCTCTAGCAAGGCTCCCGCTTCAAGGGATGACTGTTTTTCTTTTTCGTTTTTTTCTCTCCGGACTTTCATGAATTGGGGCACAGCGTGATGAGTACCTGTTTCATCACTGAGTTTAAGCAGCAATGGGCTATGTTGGTACTACCTCAATGCATTACTTGTGTCTCTGATGACTTAAGGCTCACCCTAGTAGACCGAAAGCCCTTTTGCCCTTGTTTATTGTCCACCACATGCTGTATTTGGTCTAAATGGGGGGGGGGGGGGTGCAAATACACTGGGGTGTATTTGTTTTGTATACACAAGGCGCCACTTAATATGGATAATTAGCATTACAAATACATCACCTAGTGTAATGTTTGTCTTCAATATTTTATAAACTACGTAACCTTAAAAACTGGCCCACTGATGTATTTACTTTTTATTCACACAAAGGGGTGATAATAAATGTAAAATATCCCTCATTAGACATATGTGAAACAATTCGCATAGGTTGTTTAGGCGACCCAGGTGTCAGTCCTCCTCCCGGGTCAGAAGTTGTTTGTGGGTACCTTATTACAAATTTTTGGTCACCAGTCTAATTTGGTAAGTTACACAACCTTGAAGTAACTTTATGAAACTGACCTTGGGGTTCTGTACCTCCCTTGCCCAGTTACCCCAGTAACCATTGTAACTAGCATTTTTATTGGATATTCCTTATTTCAATGTGGCTTTGGAACTGAAGCAAGTTCTGGGGTCACTTTGAAACTGACTTTCACAAGGAGAACATGAAAAACTTTTTTGAAACTTACTTTAGATTTTATGGTTTTTTATACTCAGTGTTTTATAAGTCCTTTATGTGATTGATTATACACATTGGAATGTTGAATATAATGAACAGTGAACTGATTATACAACCAAGGAAGGACACTGAGTGAACTTGACGCTGTGGATATATTATAGTCATCTAGTCAACCTCAGGCTTTTAACATTGGCTACAAAGGGATGGTCTACCCTATATTTTTGGTGGCACATGCCATGTTTAGTTTCAGTGGTCGAATTGTTGGAAGCCTGATCTTGACCTGTTGAGCATGAAATCTCAAGCCCATGTAGGGTATTTGTGAATTTTTTCAGAGAGGAATATTGACATTATTATATAAATTAGTGTGTCATATTATCAATCAGTATGCCAGACAACAAACAGAAATGTAAGACTTGTAAACAGAGACATCTTCCGCCAACAGGAAAGAAATGTGAGCATGTGAAACAACAGGAAAGTACAAGACAACATTTATGAGATGCTGCCATCTCAAGTGATGCGGCAGTGTCGCAGTTGACGCCTGTAGAGAGCACTGGCAGACAGCAGGTCCAAATGCAGATCTTGGAACAGTTGAGGCAAGTTACAGAAAGACTGGACAGCATGGAAGACAGGATGGCAGCATCAAGTCAGCACTCCACTTCTGAGTTAAGTACAGACAGTTTTCTAGAAAGTGTAAAATCTAGCAAAAAATTACCAAAACCATGTAAAATATTAAGTGATTCGTCCTCTGAGGATAGTGACACTCCCACTTTAGAAATGTTGAGGTCCCAAAAATTATTATTTATTTATTTATTTGGGGTTTTACGTCACTTTCAACACTGTACAGGTCATATCACGACGGGTAGTTGGAAGGGCAGAGGAAACCAGTACATACAGTTTGTTAGGCTTCTGTACTGTAAACTGCCGACCAACAGCAAGCAACTACCAGCTTTCCCACTTGAGGGTGACCCGGGATCGAACCCCAGCCTCAGAAGTGGGAGGCAAGAGTGTTACCACTCTGCCGCTGTGGCCCCCCCAAAAGAATTACAAAAAAGGGTAGACAAGTGTATTAGGGAGTTAGACCAGAGTTCACACCTTCCAGGTAATGATCAAAAATTAAAGTCTCAGAGAGGAGGAAGTGTTGAGATTTTTGTAAAACACGAAGTTCATTGGCCTCATGAAGTAATTTTGGTATTTTTATAAATCAAGAGTTCAGCCATCAGCCATGGAGGTGGCTCTGGCTAGGCGGGTTTGTGCAGGTGAATAACTTGACAATTATGTCAGGGGTCAGGTTTTCTGGGCTGGGAGCAAGCCTGATGCTGGCAGCAGCATTCTTGATAAATGTATAAAACGGGATTTTAATTGTTATTCCCATGTTAGTGACACCTTGGCTGGTAGTGTCAAAAACCAAGGTGAAAAGTTGAGTCACAATGTTTGCAATGAAAACAGAGATGTTACTGATGTTTCACATGGCGTCGAACATGTTCCCATGCTTCACACCTCTGATGAAACTGCTCTCTAATAGTGTAATTGCAAGTAATGCACAATCTGGCCAACAAGACATGGGTCAGTGTGTTTCTGACAGTGATTACCCGGGTTTGAACACGGGTCCCTCCATCTATGGTCATAAGAGTTTCAGTCATACATTTCATACAAATGGTCATGATGGTTTGAATCAAATCTCACATGAAAATCCAAAGGGTTTGAATACCAACATTCTTAATGAGAACCAAGACAGGGTGAACACTGATTGTTCAGATCATTGTAAACGCAGTCATGTCAAACTCATTTATGACACCAAATACTGTGGTTTTTAGGACAAATTCACTTCTTCTATTCTGTATGCAAATCAGAAGGGAAGTTAAGGGGAATGGGAAGTCATTGATGAAAGTATACTTTGGCACAGCCAGGTTGATTTCAAGTTTGGCTACGTTCCCTTGCAGAAGCAAGTTTTACCAAGTTCTGACCTTTGTACAAACAATTTTTCTGGATCTTTACTTCAGATACATGATATTGTCAAGAAGTCTGGGAAGCCAAATTTTTTACAAGCTTGTATTCCCATCCAGTCCCAATTAAAGGTTGAGGCCTGGGAAGAAGCCTTGGGTGACTATTGGGATAGACAATTGCTTGAACTCATAAAATATAAGTTCCCTTTAGATTTCAATCGGGCTTGTGACCTTGGCTGATATACAGGAAACCTTAGCTCAGCAGGGACATAGAAGCATATATTGAGGAAGAACTACAGTATGGTGCCCTGCTGGGTCCTTTTAAAGAAAATCCAATTCACCAGGGTCACTGTTCACCTTTCATGGCTCACAGTAAACCAAACTCTGATAGACATAGGGTCATTGTGGACCTAAGTTGGCCCCAAGGGGTGTCAGTGAAGTTTTCCTATCTCAATAGTGCTTTTGCCCTAACATTCCCTGCAGTTGGTGGCATTACGTCAGAACTTAAATGCCTGGGTTGTGGGGCCTTATTGTATAAGATTGATGTCAGTAGGGTGTTTTGCCACGTCAAGGTGGACCCAGGAGACTATGACTTGCTAGGGTTATATTGGGAGGGCTATTACGTTGACTCTTGCGTTCCGTTCGAGACACGTCACGGGAGTCAAATTTTTAGCGTTTGAGCGATGCCGTCAGATTCATAATGTGTCAGAAAGGCTTTACTATGCTGGATTATATTGATGACTACATCGGGGTGGGTGTACCGAGCGTCACGCATGCGTCATATGTGATGTTACTGGATCTCATGTCTCAGCTGGGTTTGACAGTCAGCCAAAAGAAGCTGGTAGCGCCTGTGACGCGTTTAGGCATCTTGATTGACATGGTGAAGAGCACGGTTTCGATTCCACCAGAAAAGTTAGAACAAATTAATGTCACTGTGCGTCAATGGTTGTCAAAGAGCATCATTTCTAAGCATCAGCTTCATTCAATACTTGGCTTATTGTTATATGTTCACAAGTGTGTGAAACTGGCTAGAATTTTCATCAACAGAATGCTGGAATTGTTAAGGTTAGTGCATGCTACACAAAGGATTACCCTTACTACTGATTTCAAATGTGAACTTCAGTGGTTTGCCACGTTTCTGCCTCAGTATAACAGCGTTTTCATGTATGATCATAGGGCCATTGATATATGATATGTCTCTAGAGTTGGATGAATGTTTGACAGGCTTTGATGGTCGCTGTTGTCAGTTTGTGTACCATTTACCAATCATTCAAGGTTTTCAAAACTGGACCATAGTTCACCTTGAAATGGTTAACATATTTCTAGCTCTCAGGCTGTGGTCAACTATGGTCAACCAAAAAGATTCTCATTCATTGTGATAACCAGGCAGTGGTTACGGTTCTGAAATCAGGGAAAACTTGTGATGCTTTTCTGGCAGCTAGTACCAGGAATATATGGTACCTTACAGCAGTGCATGACATTGATGTACAATACAGTCATATCAAAGGAGCAAGTAATCAGTTGGCCAACACACTGTCCTGGTGGCAGGGTTCAGTGCAGCAACTTCAATTTTTACATTCACAAATATGTGACCCAGTGTGGCTGCCAGTGTCAGTGGATCTGTTAGATCTGGATCCTTACTTGTAAATTGTATGGTTCACTGGAGTTATTATGTGTTATGACATGGGTGTTGTCACTAATATCAGTGTTACTTGTCATTTATGCATTTTACCTATATATGTTATGCATGTCAGGGGCCTGTGCTGTGTATTACCTGATGCTAAAAGTTGCTACACTTTGTATTTTTAGAGAATGATGTAGTCACCCCATTGTCAGTCAAGGCTTCTGCTAGAACTCTGGAAGACCCATCGAGCCTATGAGAGCATGTTCAGAGTTTTGTGGCTTTTTGCATCTACAGTGGTGTAATGCTTGTTGATGTTAATGTCAAAGTCATTCCATCATTTTTGGAATGTTTAGTCCAAAATCAGTGTTCATGGGCTATGATTGAGAATTATTTGCCAGCCATAAAGGCTAATTTTGTTTTGTTTGAATTGCCTTTTGCTGTGTTCAGTCATCCTAAGATTAAATACTTTGTCAAGTCATTAAAGATTAACAAACCTCTTACTTTGAAAGTACATAATCTCATTGATCTGCAAACTCTTAGGTAACTTTCAAAAGCATGTCTTCAACTGCCACATGGCCAGGTTTACAAGGCTGTTATTTCAACTGGTTTCTTTGCTTTTGTGAGGCTCTCTAATCTTGGCCCCCATTCCCTGGCGTCTTTTGGTCTTTTGACCCTATTCGACATTTGACAGGTCATGATGTGTTTTACTAAGAAGTTTGTAAAACTTCTCATAAAATGGTCCAACACAATTCAAACTAGGGTCAAGTTCCAATGTGTTACATTACCAATGTTTCACGACTCTGTTATTTGTCAATTTAAAGTGTTAAAAGCCCTGTTTCACCTTTATCCCATGTCTCCTCAAACCTCACTTTTTCAATTGCAAACAACTTCAAGTTCAAATCCTTTGACTGATTCTAGGGTTCAGAAAACTCTTAAAATTCTAAACTCAAACCTAGGTCTCTATCCTTCCTTTTTCACCTTTCATGATTTTAGAAGGTCTGGTGCTACCTTTGCCTATAATGCTCACATCCCCATACAAGATATTAAGGGACATGGGACGTGGTCATCAGACTGCGTATGGCAGTATATCCAATCTGATCACTCGTCTGGGAAAAATATTGCTTCTGCACTAGCCTCTACTATTAATGATGCTTTATAATGTTTCTACTTTTCTTGGGCTTGAGGGTTCATTATATGCTCTTTTATTTATTAAATTTTTAACTTATGCTTTTAGTCATTGTAAACCCTCTTGGGTCCTTGACTCTTTTGGCAGTCAGAGAGGTTTTCAGGCTTCCCTAGTCAAAATTTCATACATACATATTTGTTACTTGACTTTAGCCCTGATCTTGCCTGACCTCTTTCCTGCTTAGGTTCAAGGTCCCCACTGGGGTCAAAGGTCATTGTATTACATTAAATCTTGATTGCAATGCTTCTAGTCATTGAGTAAGTAAGTAAGTAAGAAACACTTATAAAGCGCCGAATTTGATGTAAACATCCTCTAAGGCGCTGATGTGCAAAAAGAGATAGTCCAGTTCCAGAAAGATGTCAGTTTCCATATTAGCGTCTGGTCGGGGAGATAGGCTATGGTGGAGGATAAGCCAATCTAAAAAGGTATGTTTTCAACTGTTTCCTGAAACCAGAAATGCTTTCTATGGTTCTGATGGCTTGAGGAAGCTTGTTCCACTCTGTGGGAGCCCCTGCTATGAAACTGAGTAGCCCTGAGCGTTTATTTGGTTTAGATGAGGAAATTGATAGGGGATTGCCCCGTGTGAGATCACTCCGCCTAATTAGAGCGGAGAGATATGGAGGTTGGCTCAAATGTGTTGCTTTATAAATGAGGAGATTATATTTGAACAGTATACGGTAACGAATGGGGAGCCAGTGTAGTTTGTGCAGGAAGGGTGTAACATGACAGTATTTATTTAGCTTGCACACCGTCCGACATAAGGCATTTTGAACTCTCTGTAGTCTGCTAGTATATGCCTTTTTTGTGTTGTAAAGCAGTGAGTTACAGTAATCCAGACGACTGCTTACCAAGGCATTTGCCACCTTTCCAGCTGTTTCATGATTTAAGTACCTGCGGACTCTTCGTAGTTCCCGGAGATGGTAGTAACTTATGCGACATAGATTAGCCACGTGTCTTTGCATTGAATTTTCAGCATCCAGGATGACACCAAGGTTTTTTACTGATTCAGCTGGTTCCATGGTGTTGCCAAGCAAACTCACTGGGAAAGATGACTTCAGGGAACTTCTAATTTGATCATCACCAATCACTATGAATTCTGTCTTGTCAGGATTTAATTTAAGCTTATTATTTCCCATCCAAGCCTGGACCGCCTCAAGGCAATTTGTTAATTCAGTGATACTGGAATCGAAGTTCCTAGAGTCGAGTTCCAAGTAAATTTGTGTGTCATCTGCATATAAGTGGTGGGTGACATTGAATTTAGATATGACTGAACTGAGAGGGGTTGTGTATAGGGTAAAAAGGAGTGGCCCTAGAACTGAGCCCTGGGGAACCCCGTAAGGGAGTTGAAAAGCATCTGAAAGATGTCCATCTATTTTGATGCGCTGCTTGCATGAGTGGAGGTATGACTGGACCCACTTTAGCACTACCCCATCAATGCCATACCAGTTCTGAAGGCAGTTGAATAGGATTGAGTGGTCTATTGTATCAAAGCTGCAGATAAGTCCAAAAGGACTAATCCAACAGCTGCACCCTTGTCCTTTGATGTGGCAATGTCATTTTGTATTTTGAGCAACGCCGTTTCAGTTGAGTGAAAAGCTCTATATGCGGACTGGTTTTCGTTAGATATACCCTCGTGAGCAATATGCTCATTTATCTGCTTAGCCACAGCTTTCTCTATGAGTTTGGAGATGTAGCTGAGGTTGGACACTGGTCGATAATTCTTGAGAATATTCTTGTCAAGACCAGCTTTTTTCAACAAGGACATGAGATGGACATGAACTCTAATGACAAGTAAATTCTATCCATGCATTGCTTGTATACATATTTATAGATCAACATTACTGTTACTGTATTACTATTACTTATATATACTTAACATGAATTGTACATACTTCTTAGTGGTAACTTTTATGTATTTTAATAAACTAGTACCCGCAGTAGTTGTTTTCTGACTTGGGGGGTAGGGACTGAGATCACTCATGAAGAGTAAAAATATAATGCTTATGCTATGCACTCTTATATGTTTATAATCTTCATTGGTAATATAAATTTTTATATGTCATTTGGGAAGTTTTTCAATAGCAGTGTTTTGGATAAGCAGTTTCGACAGAAAGTCAGCACCCCAAATTGGCATATAAAATCAACCTAGAGATTATAAATTATTCTTGTATACCAGCTTTTTTGATTGACATTTAATTTATTATTCCCTTCATTTTTGGCCAGTTTGAAACTTATGGCAAATTCCCCAGCAAAGCAATTTCTGAATTAGGGCTTAATGACATGGCTTACATTAGAGCATTGTACCCTTGTGGCAAATAAAAGCAAGAATATTGTTTGAAGTAGAAATAAAGATGAACTGGGGAGTATTGAACCTGCATATGGTATACATGTGTTCACACAAATTTTGACAGTCCCTTGATTTGATAAATAATTTTAAAAGTAGGATATATGCATTTCAGATCAGCTCACAAAATAGGAAGACTTCCCAAATGACGTGTATGAAATAATTTATATGAGGAATGAAAATAGCAATGTTATACGATTGCATATTATATTATTAATCTTCATTAGTTATGAATAATGACAGGTAAAGTAAGTCCATAATTTTAAAAATAATGAAAAATTTCTCATAGATACAGGGGCACCAGTGAATGTGAAGAGCTACATTTTAAAGTGTGACTTCTCTGCCATTTCTGTGTGGATTTTAATGTAACAAAACGAGCATACCTTCCTTATTATGTATATAACATTATAAGGTAACATAATTGCAAAAATATTGACAAAAAGCAGCACTTATTGCTGTACCTCCCGTGGAACCTATATACATACCTCTGACTATAGTTTTACTTAGGAAGACAATCAGAATTAGGGAGGACAATGACCATGGGTTGACAAAGATATTACACTGTTCTGATACTGTAATGTGGAGGTGGAGCAACGAGCCCCACCTTAGTCAGTGCACCACACTGAAAGACTTTCTTGTTACACAATACTGTCGATAGGGTACTAAGCTATTGGCAATTTATTTGGCGCCAAATTCTTGGCAACCTTCATTCAACACTGCAAAGTCATAGGGGCAAGACGTCTTTTATATAAAATTTTTATTTTAGCCAGAACTCTTAAAGTTTTATGTTTTCAGCCCTCAGTGTTGAATTGGTATCATCTGGCTATACAGTAGTTTATATGTTATGTGTGCTGTATGACAAGTTGCTGCGAGTACAGATTCAGGATTCAGTGCTCTGACTAATGCGAGACTTGCTCTGGGATGCTGGAGCCCCGTTAAAGGAATGAGTTTATTTTTATTTTATATTACCTAAACTTCTTTTTACAATTATTTTAGTATTTTATTATTGTTACAGTCTTAAACCCATTTTATCAACTTTCATCTACGTATTAGCTTATACCTAGTACATTTGAGTAGCATATGATTTGATTTATAATTCGGACTGCATTGTATTACTGTGACATCTGTGGGGCCATGCAGTAGGTCTCCCAAATCAAATTTTGCTTCATCCTAAACAAAAACTCATTCGTTTCTGTGATCTCTCACTAATCAGAGCACGGTGCCATCTATATTAAGTTTCAGAGACAGAGACATATTATATCAAATAAAAAGTGAATAACAATGCCAGCAAAAGAGTTTTTATGTAAAAAATGTGGAGACATGCACAAGAGACCTATCAATAGCAAATGCCCGTTTCCTGTTGCCCATATGGACAGTGAAAGTCAAGTGGAGAAGTCGCCCACAGATAGTGGGGGGCCTGGGCTCTCAGATAATAATGATCTGAATCTGCAGATTTTAGCAGAGTTAAGAAGCCTGGGAGGACGAATGACAGCCATGGAGCAGAAGATGTCGGAGTCAGATTCTGCAGAGGTCAGCCAGAAGTCACCAGCGACAGCTGTGTCACCTGCAGTGGCTTCCCCAGTCCAGATGGACCAAGTGGTGGTACCGTCAGTGGCAGCGTTGCAAGGGGCGTCACATATTCAAGCTGAGGTGGATCGTCGTATAAAGCATTTGACAGACTTGAACGAATCAGGCAAGTTGAAATCTCAAAGAGGTGGTTCTGACACAGTTTTTGTCAAAAGGCAGGTGCCATGGCCACAAAATTTTGTACTGGGGGGTAACAATAAGAGTAGAATTTCATATGACAATTTAAGCTGGTGCCAATGGGTGTCAGGGTTTGCCATGATAGCCCGGGAGGAAAGTAATTTAGACACAAAAAATGCCATGCTTGATTACCTAGGCGAAATTATGGAAGATGCCAATGACTTCAGCTGGCAGTCAGCTAAAGCATCGCACGCAGTCCTCTTATGTAGGATGGAGGAAGGGAAAGTTGAATGGTCTGAGACCGCAAAAATTGACAGGATTAGGCGGGCTCATGCCCAGAGACTCCCTCCTCAAACTAATGCCAGTCAGAATAAGTCAAAATCTGAAACAAAAGCAGCTGTTTGTCGTTTTTATCAAAAGGCAATGTGTAACCATCAAAAAGATCATGAAACTGGGGGGATTTTTTACAAACATGTCTGTTCACATTGTTTTGCAATGGGAAAGGAATACAAACATATGTCCAAAGATTGTAGGGTGTCGGGCAAGCCAGCAAAAAACGAGTAGAGCACTGCCAAAGGGCAGTGCAGTTTCTTGTAAATGATAAAATTAAGTGTAAAAAAGTGTCTGTAAATAATAGTTGTCAATCTAAAAAAGTGTATACAACAAGAAGTGTAGTGTCGAAAAATGGTTACAATGGTTGTAGTCTTAACTGGAGAGCTGACTGGGCAAAACTTCAAGGAAAGACTTATGCTCAAGTTGTTAAAGCAAGCAGTAAAGTTCATAGCCATGATGCAAAATGGGTTGAAAAAATTGGGCTCAACAAAGCAGGGGCAACAAAAATATCACCCCCAAAACATAGTAAAGCCCCAGTCAGCGCTCTGGCTTTAGAAAATAATGTAAACAAATCACAAATCAAGTCTAAAAAGGTCGTAGACTTGAAAAGTCCAAAAATAGCTCAACAAAAGGCGAAACTTGGTGACAAATTTTATTGTCACACCCAAAATAGATTTCAAGCACTAGATTCCCTGGTCGATAGTCCAGACAATGGCATAACAAAGGCCACAAACCCAGTGTTAATTCAGTCGTGCAAAGCTAACATGCATCTAGAGTCACAGAGTACAACAATCAAACCCCTCAACAGATTAATCACAGGTGAGGTGTCAACAAAGTGTCAAAAAGCACGTCAAAATCATAGTAAAGATACTGGTGAAAAGTGTCAAAAAACGCGAAAATTTTGCTCTGAAAGCTATCCACCACACGATAAGTATGATTTAGCATTGCAAATGAAAAATAAAAACAAAACAAAAATGGAACAAGCAAAGGGGGATCCCACTTTCCAACTTTGGAATAAACAAACGGAGAGTAAGTTTGGATACATACCATTGGGTCCCCTTGTCCTTCCAGAATCGGACAAACAAGTAAATGTGGGTTCGGATCCGATAAAACTATATGATATCACAAGAAGTCAAAATACATTTAATTTTCTATCCACCCAGGTACGGGTACCTTCCCAATTGAATCCAGACATTTGGCAGGAACTTTTACGAGATTATTGGGACCAACAACTCCCATTTTTGATCAGATACGGTTTTCCCTTGGATTTCGACAGGCATTCTAAATTGGGAAAAAATACCAAAAATCATACGTCAGCTGTAGCCTTTCCAAAGGATATTGAAGCTTATTTAGCAGAAGAAATTCAGTATGGAGCAATTCATGGCCCTTTCAAAAATCCACCTATACACAACCTTCACACTTCCCCATTTATGACAAGAGAAAAGCCGGGGGCTCCTCATAGGAGAGTCATCATAGATCTGAGCTTCCCCCACGGTGAGGCAGTCAACTCCAACATTAGTAAGGACCAGTACTTGGGCACAGATTTTATTTTGACCTTACCTTCAATAGATCTCATAACAGATAAAGTAAGAAAATTAGGTAAGGGGTCTCTATTATACAAGATAGATATTAGTAGGGCTTTTCGCCATGTAAAAATTGATCCTAGGGACTATTTCCTCTTGGGTTTAAAACATCAGGATTACTTTCTGGACACCTGTTTGCCGTTCGGATTCAGACACGGATCCGGAATTTTTCAGCGCCTCAGCGACGCTATACGCTTTATTATGGCGTCAAGGGGTTATGACGTCATCAACTATATTGATGACGTCATAGGATTCGGTACAATTTCAACAGCAAAAGCATCATTTGACACTTTACAGGACCTACTCCAAAAGCTTGGATTTGATATTAGTATAAAGAAATTAGTCGAACCCACCACCAAGGTAACTTGTTTAGGGGTCCAAGTTAACACGGAAGAGTTTACCATCTCAGTCCCTCACGAAAAATTAGCCAACATTATGAGCATGTGTAACAAATGGTCTAGAAAATCCCACTGTACAAAGAAGGAACTTCAATCTTTACTGGGATGTTTATTATATATTTCAAAATGTGTCAAAACATCCAGAACATTTTTAAATCGTATGTTGGACACCCTAAGAGCTCACTTTGGCAAAGAAAACATTTCCTTAGATATTGAATTTCACAGAGATTTGAATTGGTTTAAAAAATTTTTACCAAAATTCAATGGTACAGCCTTTTTCGTACATCGCCCTGTCCAGGCTACCATTGAATTAGATGCCTGTCTTCAAGGGTTAGGTGCGGTGTACCTAAATCAAGTATATGCAATACATATTCCCCAATATTGCAAAAATTTTTCAATAGTTCACCTTGAAATGCTTAACATAATGGTGGCAATTAGAGTATGGGCAAATACTTGGAAAAATCAACGTGTTTTGATAAAATGTGATAACCAGGCAGTTGTTTCAGTACTGAATTCCGGTAGAACCCAAGATTTGACACTGGCTGCAATTGCCAGGAATATTATGATGGATATCTCAGAAAATGATATTGATCTCCAAGTTATACACATCCTTGGAGTAAATAACAAAATTGCGGATCTATTATCAAGATGGTTCACTACAAAAAATCCAGGTGATGTACTTAAAAAATTTTTACCAAACCCTGTTTGGCTACATGTACCGGAAACAATTACTAACTTAGACTGGTCTATATAACAGGTCTGAACCCAACAGCGACACATCTGGCGTCCAGAGCTGCGTCCAGGCTTCAGCAAGCATTCAGGCCAGCCACCACGGCTTCCTACACCAAGAAATTCAGAATTTTTGTAGCTTTCTGTTGTTTCATAAACGTTAGTCTCCATCATCTTACCCCACTTGTTCTACTGTCTTTCCTTGAATTTTTAGCTGTAAACCACACATCCACTTCAAATATGGCCAACTATATATCAGCAATCAAAACAACTCTGGCCATGCATGGTGCTTCCACCATGGCATTTCATGACCAAAGACTTTCCCTATTTCAAAAATCTATGAGAATGACCAGCCAATTCACAGTAAAAATTAAGAAAATTATTGACATTGACACGTTAAAAAAGATCGTGTCCATTTGTGATACAATGTGGATGGGTCAAATTTTTAAAGCTGTCTATTTGGTGGCTTTCTTTTCATTCATGCGTATTTCAAACCTAGTCCCTCACAAGATTTCTGCTTTTTCACCACTGGAACAGCTTACAAGGGGTGATCTGTTTTTTGCTCCACCTGGCCTTCATGTGTTGGTCAAGTGGACCAAGACAATGCAAACTCGGGATTCAGTTAAAATCTTAAAACTACCAGCCCTCTCTCAATCCCCTCTCTGCCCAGTTATGGCAGTTAAAAATGTGTTAACGTTAACTCCTGGTCACCAGGACACTCCATTGTTTCAGATAAAAAATTCAAAAGCACAATGGGTACCATTGACCGATACGCAGGTCAGACGCCATTTCACTCAGGTCCTGGGTCGACTTGGCTTGCAGGACTCTGGTATGTCTCTCCACACCTTCAGGCGTTCAGGTGCCTCATTGGCTTTCAATGCTAATGTTTCTCTGCAAAACATCCAGAGTCATGGCACCTGGACGTCTGATTGTGTGTGGAGGTATATTGTTCAAGACCACAATGCATCTCAACAGGTAGCTGATGCATTTCAGGCCTTGTTTTCTTCCACTACTTCCTAGTTGGGCATTGGTGAGGTCGGCATCTACCTCATTTTTCTAATATATATTTATATACATATACATATCCATGTGATTTTTAACAGTATTAGTAATTTTTGTCTTTAGGGTCACCTTATCTTGGCTATAAGTAAGTAGTAATTGCATGTAAATTTTTAAGGCCACCTTACCTTGAATGTTCATCTTAATCTCAGTAAAGTTTTCATCTAATGACTTTATGGTTACAGTAAAGTATTGCAACAAGTAATGATATTTGAGGTGGCCTCAGATTTAGCTTCTTCTAACTTTAAGGTGACCCTAACTTACAAAGATGCCTGTAGTATTGTACATAATGGTAGAAAAATAGAAATAAAAAATTAATCCCATATGGGTGTTATCATTGAATAAATAGCATCAGAGGTACATGTTAGTACCCTTATATACATGGTCATATTCACAGGTAGGGGCACTGTGTGGAGGTGGAGCAACGAGCCCCACCTTAGTCAGTGCACCACACTGAAAGACTTTCTTGTTACACAATACTGTCGATAGGGTACTAAGCTATTGGCAATTTATTTGGCGCCAAATTCTTGGCAACCTTCATTCAACACTGCAAAGTCATAGGGGCAAGACGTCTTTTATATAAAATTTTTACCCTCCCCCCACCCTGGTTCATCTTTCATTTCACTTGGAGAAAGATCAGGAGGTTGGCTTTCTGTGAACCTAACTTAACACCCTCTGTGGCGCAGGGGAGGGGGTGAGTTCCATGTATGTGCTCCTAGCTTGTTACCAATGGGGTTCACAGCACTGGCGCTTGTTAGCTAGCAGGGGGCCTTCCTCCTTGTCTCCTACAAAAATTTTTCCTTCGGGAAACCTCATTTTATTCATATCATTATTTTCCAGGGTCAAAAAATTCTCCTTCTTAGCCATTGATGTTGGCATAGTTGGGTAACATTCAAGTCTGACTTATCAAGTTTATTATTATCTTGTATTAGTTGCTGTTATCTTATAGTATTACATGTTTTATGTTGAGTGGTGGCACCTTGGTGCACGTAAAATGGTTTCAAAATGCTAAAAGATTGTGTGTAGTTTCAGGGCATGTACAGACCCACAGCCATCTGCAAGACAAGCAAGTCATGGACCGATGCAGATGCCCCACAGCCATACAGATGTACATACATACTATGTTCGATTTCATGGCTGCTGTAAATAAGGGCTAGGCTAATCACAAAACATGTTCACTCGATGTTAGGAGTCGAAATATTCGACTATCTAAGGTTCAAGGCTAGATGGACTGACCTAAAGGACTTTTAGTCGTCTTATATGAGTTTTAGCTAGGAACATGTTTTACTATTTGTTTTTATGAGTGGAGGTCGGCATCTACCTCATTTTTCTAATATATATTTATATACATATACATATCCATGTGATTTTTAACAGTATTAGTAATTTTTGTCTTTAGGGTCACCTTATCTTGGCTATAAGTAAGTAGTAATTGCATGTAAATTTTTAAGGCCACCTTACCTTGAATGTTCATCTTAATCTCAGTAAAGTTTTCATCTAATGACTTTATGGTTACAGTAAAGTATTGCAACAAGTAATGATATTTGAGGTGGCCTCAGATTTAGCTTCTTCTAACTTTAAGGTGACCCTAACTTACAAAGATGCCTGTAGTATTGTACATAATGGTAGAAAAATAGAAATAAAAAATTAATCCCATATGGGTGTTATCATTGAATAAATAGCATCAGAGGTACATGTTAGTACCCTTATATACATGGTCATATTCACAGGTAGGGGCACTGACACACAGTAATGTCACAGGAAGCATTTCGCTACACCAGAGACCCAGAGAAGCACAGTATGGCACTGAATTTGGAGAGAAAAGTAGAATTCAACAGCTACAGAAATAGCACGGCTGTTTTAATAACATTAAAGAATGTAGGAAATTTTGTAAAAGTCACAGTCACAAGAGCACTCGGGAAGGAGATCTGATTGCAGACTTAGCAAAATTTTTGTGCATGGCATTAATTGCATGGATTGCATGGTTTTGTCCATGCTTGCATTAGGGCCCATGGGTGCTAACATGGATGATTTCTGTAAAAACTGTCCCAGGCTCAAGGATATTGACCTGATCATACAGACATTTTAATCAGTTCTTCCTTGTAACAGTTCTGAGGCTCCCAGAAAATTTCATAACGATCTATACAGTAGTTTTTTGAGTTGTAATAAACAAACTTGCAAACAAGCAAACAGACTGAGTCATATATATTAGTAATATTTTATAAAGTAATCAACTAGCTCTGACTCCAGTGTGCAGCAGTGAATATATAAACTTCAGTTTTTAATTTGAGATGCCCCACCATTTTGTATGGATACTTACTTGTATGGATAACAAACATGAGCAGAAGTTCTGTGAAGATACCTTTCCAGTGACACGCATAACATATTTATAAGTCACACAATTTTTAAAAAAAAGATTATGAAGAACAAACAAAAACATAGAGAATAAGAAAAGGTAAAACATCCCTCATTAGACATTTATAAAAATATATGTCACCAATGAAGGTTGAACATTTTTATACTCTTGCTACACACTTGAATTACATTCGCATCTTGATTCATTATATTCTTATATGTAATTCGGGAAGTTTCTCCTATTGTACACTCAGAAATACCAACCAACTATCTTTTAAGCAAGGTTTTGAGGTGCAATAATATAAATTTATTATTTGAAATCAGTGTCCAGGGTTCCCCCATTCTACTAAAGGACCATCCAAGGACACCCGTTTAGATGTACAGTGGGTAGAGATATGTCTGCGGGAAGGTCTAAGGTGGTAAGAAGATGTGGCTGTTGCTGTCATGATTGTTGAGCATTTTTCTGGGTCGGTGAAGCCAGTGGTGAGTTAATATCCACATAGTCTGTGGTTCCGACTAGGCAGGCTGAAAGCGATCACTTATTGGGTATGTCTGACCCAGCTGACAGGAAGTCCACAAAATGAAAAGGACCAGGTGCTGGGGGCTTCTGACCAATGAACTCATCTCATGCTGTAAAATTACTTATAGTTCTGCTTGGGATGCTTGCTATTTTTTGTTTTGCTGGTGTTATTCTATACTTTGGTCCAAGCTTTGATTGAGGTGGTGCAGATGGCTGTTGATATTACTGTTGAGTTGGTGTAGGCGGCTGCTGATACTGCAGTTGTGCCAGTGCAGGTGGCTGTTGATACTGTGTTGGATATTGCTGATACTGAGTCTGTGCTGACTTATTGATAAACCACCCTAATATAAGATGACTGGTGTGCACAGGGCTGTTGTGGATCTGGAATTTTTCAAAAAGTTCAAATGTATTTGTTTTAATTTATGTAAGAGTTGGCTCCTCCATATTTTCGGCCTTTCTCTGAATGTACTTAATAAAGACACCTGTCATACTAGACTCAGATTTCTCAGCTGGGGATGGGGTTGTGGTGCTCATGAAGTCATTCATCATCCGATACATCTTCTCCAATGTGCTGCGGAAGGTGATGCTGTCATCAAAAATAAATTTTTCGTGTTTCTTTGATGCAGACGAATTCACTAATGAGCCAACCTCTGTTCTCAATGCATTGATGTTGACATCTGAGTCATTGCTGTGTTCTCAAGGGTCAGTATCGACATCTTGGAGAAGTGACCGGACACTATTAACAGCCTCTTCAGCTTCACGTCTCACCTTCCAACTCTCCAGTGCATGATATTGGGCCTCCTGTAGCTGATGTTTGAAGTACAACAGTGTATGGGAGAGCCCTTGTCCACACACAAGAACAACCCAGGATGGCCGAAATAAGGTTTGCTCATCGGCTATGTTGACAGTGAAACAGTTACCTAAACTGGTACAACTCACCAATATAAGGTACCGCTGTGGGCGTCATCAGCAACAGTCGTGCACTTCTGCTTGTCATATAAGGAAGCTGAAGAAACAGAAAACATAAATTAATTGATTTGTGGAATTTCCATATGCAAATTGAGCCCAGTTAAGATGCTGATTTCAAGTAGAAATTATATTAACGGCCCTTAAATTTGTTTATTTATTTGGGTTTTAACATCGCTTTCAACACTGTATAGCTCATATCATGGCAGGTATTTTTTATGGGCAGAGGAAATCAGTACCTACAGAAGATCAAGGTTCTGTACTTTAAACTGCCGATCATTGGTAAGCAACTACCAACTTTCCCAAATAGGGGCTATTGTTTGGACCTCAGACCTTAGGGGTAGGAGGTGAGTCTGTTACTGCCCCCCAAAAAGCAGTGTGAAAAGTTTATTAGCCTCGGGAGGTATATGACAAGCAGGACGATGTAATTGGCACAATTTGTTTGTTTACAAAATTACCCGCAAAGTTGTGGACAGATTTTAATAAAATTTTCAGGAAATTTTGACACAAGAAAGAGATGCCAAAAGTTTGGTGGTTATCCAGATCACAGCCTGGATCCAGGAATTTTTTAAGATTTTTTATCATTGCAGTCACAAGACATATTGAGGCATTGGTATTGGACTTTGGTGCAGGTCTGCACACCCTGGGAATTTTTAGTTTATTTTACTTTGTTGGTAAAGGATAATTATTACTTGAATATTTTAATGTACCTTGCTACACTTAGATTTATTTATTTTTCAGCACTGTACAGGTCATATCACGACGGGTAGTTGGAAGGGCAGAGGAAATGCAGTTTGTCAATGTTCTGTACTGTAAACTGCCGACCAACAGCAAGCAACTACCAGCTTTCCCACTTGAGGCCGTGCCGGGAACCGAACCCGAGCCTCAGAGGTGGGAGGCGAGAGTGTTACCACTCTGCCACCGTGGCCCCCTACACTTAGAACCAGCACAAATTAGATTAGTGTGTCCAGATTGATCCACATTAAAGTGAGAGCAGTATATTTTGGAAATTGTGTGATGATGGTGGGCCACAGACTGAATTCCAAATAACGTTTTATAAAAGTGGCAGATTTTTTGGTCTTTACCGCAGTACGTCAAACATATTGGCCCCTTTTCTGAGCCCCGGTTATTTTTTGGCCACAAAGGGAGATTAGGAGATTTCTTTCCTTATCACTAAAACATTGCCTTCATAAACTGACTATAAAAGGAAGCTCATATCTCGGGCCTTATGTCAAACCAGTTTCCCAAGCTCCAAATATTTACACTGCCTCAAAGGATTGGCCCTCCAAGAATCTATAGCCTTTAGATCAATAGTAATATTCCATGGAGTTGGATTCATCATTGCAATGGTCATTTCTGGTCTCCAGAGGGGAACTTTACCTTGGTGATTTTCTGCACCAAACCATATTTGGATGAAATCTCACGAGAGTCTTAAAAGGAGACCTCTTTTTTCCACTATGGGCGAAAACAGGGGGAGTGACTTTGAACATTATTCCTTTTAATGGTATTTTTATTTAGCCGTTAATAATGATAGTTTATAGCAAGCTGCATATTTTTACACATGCATTTTATGCATATTGAAAAACTGACTGAACATAAAACCTGCACCTTCAAGCTTTTGGAAGTGAATTTACCCTAGGTATTAACCTTAAACTCATATCCATAATGTACTCTTCCACAATATACAAAATATGGAAATTCTTTTGAATATTTTAGATATTAACAGTACAATCTTGTGTAAATATATGTCCATATAAGTTACTTAATTCCAAGAGGTAACGTATTTGACCAATATACTACCTAGTAAACACATGTAAATACACTTTTTATTCTTGTGGGCACCTGATTTTTTATATGTCTTGCAAATTTTGCAAATGTTTTTTTGTAAACAAGTGCCGATTTTTTTGTAAGTATGTATAAATGTAATGTATAACAATGTAATGTACAAATATGTTATTTGTTTGGTGTATTTGTTTAGTGTTGTTTGTTAAGTGATGTTTTACATCAGACCCAGTACCTTTATATCAATGATATTATGAGGGGTCCTTGGAAAGTTGGAGGACACCAGTTCATACAGTTAGTATAGATTCTGTGCTGTAAGCCAACGGTAAAGCCACCACCAGACTTCCCACTTGAGGTAAGGCTAGGATTTGAACTCCAATCTCAGAGGTGGAGCCCGAGTGTGTTGCCATGGCAGTACTGTGGCCCTTTCAAATTTTATGCAGATATCGTCATTTAAAAGAGAAAATTTACAAACACTCTGGTCGTATTGGTGGAGATTTAAGATGAAACATTAAGTAGATGATTAAGTAAAATAGCCAATATATGGGAGATTTACATCTGCCAAGGAGGTTATGTTATTGGTAGGTATGTATGTGTCTGTTTGTTTGCAAAATAACTCTAAAAAATGTAGACAGACTTGGATATTTTGGTGGTGATCAATATTACCGTCTGGATTTTTAACGCATTTTTTTTTCGTTGTACTCATTAGCAAAATTGAGGTGTTTGGGCCTTGGTGAAGATTTGCACTTTACGAGTGCTCTCGTATTAGTTTTCATCACTGGAGAAGGCCAATCCCTGTTTTTTTTGGACTAAGGCTGCAAATAAATTTCTGCTCTCCTGATAAAATTGAACAGTATCCATCACGATTTTACTATTACACTTATTTTTATCAATATTTTATGTTTCTAACTACTATAATTCTATTTACTGTTTGACAAAAATTTAAACCTCCTTGCAGTGAAACCCTTATTGTAAAAAAGTGAAATAACCTTCTGTCAAAGCCATTTACCACATAACTGTCTATAATGGGTTCATTTATTAACCTGAAATGGCAGTGTATGACAAAATACCAGAGGGAAAAATGGCCCTTCTCACTTAAATAATAACCATTAGTATAGGTTTCATAGTCTGTAATTTGGCAGACTCACATTCCAACTCAACGTATAATTCCCTTCCTCTCAATGGTTTAGTTTTGTCTGTAATTGAAACTTCACAATGACACACACTGTGATATATTCTTTTTACGGGCTCTGTGATTTCTGACAAAGATATCTTAGTGTTAGCCTTTCTAAAGGCGTGGTGAATATGGTTGCTACATTTATTTATTTATTTGGGGTTTTACGTCGCTTTCAACACTGTACAGGTCATATCACGACGGGTAGTTGGAAGGGCAGAGGAACCCAGTACATACAGTTCGTTAGGGTTCTGTACTGTAAACTGCCGACCAACGGCAAGCAACTACCAGCTTTCCCACTTGAGGTCGTGCCGGGAATTGAACCCCGGCCTCAGAGGTGGGAGGCGAGAGTGTTACCACTCTGCCACCGTGGCCCCATATATGGTTGCTATAATCAAAGCTAGGTATTTTATTTTATTTTCACAGCTAGGGGCATAATTGATTATTTATTGGTTATACACTGTTATGCAATGCAATTTCAAAGAATATGAAACTGAATCTTTGCTGACATCACTTGTCACATGACTTAGTTTGGCATGATCCATAGTATAAACTATCAATCAATAGCTGATTCTTGTCATGCTTCTTCCGGGTATGTACCATACAATAAAAGTGAAAAAATGGTCGTTATAGACATAAATTAAGTCTTTTCAGGACATTTTGTGTTCAGAAAACGAGTTTTGTATAATGTCGGGAAGTTAATTACATGTACAAGTTGTATTATCGCCCATTTAAAAAGCCCTGAGAATGTGTTAATTTATTTGTTTTGCTGATGATAATCGACAATTTTAACTTGGGTTTGTGTCAGTGTATATTTTAGTTAAAATAAATCCATGTTATCATAGCTGAAACAAGCAATATAAACAATTTATGTAAAAATTGTGCCAAGCTACCATAAGGATTCAGCATTGTGTTGGTTTTATGCCAAAAACATTCAAACAATTCATTTCAATCACCAATGGGGAAAAATCACTGCAGTGTTCCAGTGGTTGAAGTCAAACGATTACCATTTGTGTAATAGTTTTGGTGTTATGCTGTAAACAAACAATCAAGCAAGCAGAATGATTAATATACTTTGCAAAGTAAAAAAACACAAATACATCATTACATGATAGTCACATAATACAGCCTTTTTCAGACTACTAGTTTGAATGTCTGTTTGTGAAGTAAAAGTACTGGTTGTCCCCTTTGTATAACCTTAAAATTATCCTTTGTCCAAGATCAGTTTAATATATAAGAATTTATGAATTGTGAAAATTGGGAGTTAGGAATATGCCAGTCAGAAAATTCTAGGGTTTCATAATGTGAGAAACTGGAAACATATAAAGGGACAAATTATCGGATGCTTTGTATTATAAATGACTTTTATGTTGCTCTGAGTGCACATTTCACAATGACACAATGGGCTCTTTGAAAAAGCTTTATTTAAGAGTGGTGAAAGAGATTAAAAAGGGAGAAAATTGAAAAAAGCCAAACCAAAGTAATAGAAATGTGATGTTTCTCTTTCAATTATTTTGTAACTCATGGCTTTGTGAGAAGCAAAAATGGGTCTTATAACTCACAAGCCATAGGGTATTTATTCAGAGGAGATATTCTGGTTAAAATGGGTTTCTGTTCACACTGTGGAGGTATTTGAAACAAACTACTCAAACAAAATCTGAATAGATATTTAAATCTAGTGTCAAATGCTCTGTTAAAGTCAAAAAGTAATAAAAATGTAAATCAAATTTTGCGTTTGAA
Source organism: Sabellastarte sp. h YS-2021 (assembly GCA_964017235.1). NCBI lineage: Eukaryota > Metazoa > Annelida > Polychaeta > Sabellida > Sabellidae > Sabellastarte > Sabellastarte sp. h YS-2021. The sequence continues at coordinate 22,207,708 of OZ024927.1, forward strand.
TGAAAAATCAGGAAAAATGTTTCAATTAAAGCCATATATGTACTTGCATGAAAAAGCAGATGGCTGACATCAGTTACAAAGTACATTAGTTGACATATATCCTGTGATCATTTGTGGGGTATCAATGTAACATGTTTTGCTTGCATTGTGTTCAGATCTATATGCGTTTAAAGCTTGAGAAGGAAGCATAAAAAATTACTTGCAAAATCATATATTTAACACAAGGAGCCAGACATAATAACTAACACAAATACATATATACATGCATTGATATCCGTTTTTATGTGTTAGTCTAAGTTTCCCTGCTATCGACTGCTGCTGACTCATCACAAATAACACATGTCAATTTTATTCCTTTCAAAAATTTGATGTGAAGTTCTTTCTTTTATGTGTCCACAATCGACTCTGATGAGAAACTTTCAATGTCAATCCTAGGTTTTGAAAAGTTAAATTGAAGTTGAAAATTAAATTAAGATATGCTTAGACGGGACACCTGTGACCTGTAACAATAAACTGTTGCACATTTTTTATTCAACACAAATGTTATTAAATTATTATGCAATATCTTAATATAGTAATTGGGGGATATAATGTCAATGTATGTGCACATAATGAGTTGAACAGAAATATATTAAATTTTAATTCTTTTTCTCTCTATCATTGCTTGGTGTAACCATGAATGCTAATTGTCCAAAATGGTAGCCGATACCTGACTCTATATTGCAGATACCCCTTTCACACTACAGGTGGTATACCCCATAGTAGTTGGCATTGGGTGAAATGTCCCTGTCCAACTACTGTGTGACATCCGTATGCAAACTTGTGACACAGTGGCAAACTGTCCATTTCATTGAGCATCATATGTAAGTTGTAAAATGTTTAAAATTTCCACCTCTGAGTGTAGAACTATAACCATGCGCAGAAGAATTTTTCATATGGTAACCGAAGGTGTGGTGTGCGTTTATGTAAGGGTGTGACTTGGTTGTGTTTCGGTGTAGCACATTAGTGCGAAGGGATGATAAGGTGAGTGGAGGTCAATGGAAGTTTCTCTTGGTGACACACGTTTATACTACTCTCGTCCTACTGCCATCATATTGTTATTTATAGTTACAGGCTGCGTCCAATCAGTCGCCATGGGCATCATACCTTATGGATACACCAAATCTCAGAAGATATGAGGCGTCTTGGGAGGTGGTTGCGCTGCTGAGTAAACTTCTAACCATGGGGTATACCCCCCCCCCCCCCTCCCCCACCAGACAAAAAAATGAGCTTGAAACTGCTTTTTAAATGAATGACATTGTAGTTGTACTAGATGTTCCATAAAGGTTTCATAAAGGGCCTTAGACTTAGCCCAGACTTAGGCTGAACCAGGGATTGAAATCCAAGCCATTTGTCTCAGCAAAGTCTTAAACCCAAATGGACTTCATGAAGCGTGACGTAGCTAAGTCCAAGCTTATGAATTAACGACAGTGGTTTTCTGTGTCATGTGACCCATTGTTTTAAGTCAAAATATTCTACGGGTGACATATTTCCTTTGTTTGACACATTTTCTCTTTGGAAAAAAATGCTGTTTTGAAATGGGAAAACCTTGTAACCACATCAAAATGACCAAAGGCTAAGTTAGAAGGACGTTCAATATCTTTATTCTTTATTTATAGGCATTGAGGAGAAAATAATGGTTTATTTATTTACAAATCGTAAACCCACTCCTAGGTGAACCTATCTCTAAACCCAAGACTTAGGCAAACCTAGAATTGTCTGCTTTTTGAAATCCAATAACTCTAACAACACATAGTTAGAATGAGTTTAAGAGTAAAGTCTTAATTTTCAGTCTAAGTCTGGGCTAAGTCCTTTCGTGAAAACCAGTCCCTAAAAATGGGTACAGACATTTGACCCTTCCTAAAAAAACGATAAGTGAATTAAACTATTATATAAATCTGAATTGATCTTTAGCTCTGGAAAATTTGTATATTAAATATATTTATACTTTATGTAATGGAGAGCAAATTGCAATCAATTTATTTTCTGTTTGTTTATAGGTATATGTACAAAGTTAATACTAGAAAACATAGACTGACAATTTATGCAGGATAATATGCAGATGCACTTTAGGACGGGCAAGCGGATAGCAGTGATCGACATTGGGGAAACAGCGGCTGAAGGATTTTCTTCCATGAAATGCCACATTAACCAAGGATATAGTTCCCGTTTTATTGACAATAGAAGTGCAATGAATAATTAATGAAGGGTGGAAGAGAGAAAAGGAATAGATTTCAAACTAAAGGACAAAGGCTTCCTGAATGTGTCTGTGTAAAATAAGGTAGGCTAAACCTTTACCCTAATGCTACTTGTCATGTGCTACGTACACTTGTTCGTGATTTTAGGATTGCTTTGCACTGTTTGTAAAACAAGATATTAGTCTGCCCAATTGCCAAAGATCGTTTTATGTTTTCGTTTATGATTTGCAGAAGGTGCTTTATTTGTGTTTGTCATCCTGGACTAGAGCAATTGTAAATTAGTTGTGGGAAATGGACAATTTTTGTGTTATTTTCTTTGACCATAACACTGCAATTTGAGCTTTGTAATACTGCTATATTAAATGCTATAGTGTTTCCACATAAACGACTCATTTACTTTCTTGCTTTTGAGAATTAAATGTTTGTTTATCACAGAATATTTAGAGGTCTGTAAAAATAACTCTCTCACAATAAAATAGAGTTAAACATACTGCAATTGCATTATATGCTGGCTGGTCAAACTATTGTGATATTGTTGTTGTGATATGTATTTTTTTTTTAATTTTATGCCTTATATGGGGATTATCTTAGCATTGGCATAACAAATATGTAAATGATTGTTAAAGTACAATATGGATGTATTTAAATGTTAAACACTGAAATGGTGGCTTCAATGAACGATGACCCTAGCCTTGTTATAGGCTCAGGGTTCTTTGTAATTAGGCAAAACTTTCAGTTTAGATTATAAAGTTTCAGTTTATATAATGTACTCTTACATATGCCGACTTTTATCCCAACATACTGATTAGACAGGTAGTACATGTTTGAAAAAGGATATGGGATAAATTTGAGTCTTAAACAAGGCTACTCTGATCTCAATTTAAATGCTTTGCATGTTAAACTTGTGACTTTGATTTAAATCTTTGCTATGGTGAACTGTGGTCTGTATATTTAAATGATCTTCATGTTAAATCCTGACCAAAATGGGCCACAAGTTCCTTTAACATCAAAGGGACTGGTATCGCATATTGTGACCTCACCTAATCAATCCGTATTGTAGTATTGAACCAGGGACTTCAGTAATTTTTAAAAATATGTTTGATTACTTAAATCTATTTAGTTTAAAATAATGTTTAGTTTAAAAAACCAGAATTTCAAACTCGATTATTAATAATGAAACAAAACAATGTTTGATTTAGTACAGGATAAACGTCTTTTTATAACCTTTTAACTGGTGCAAATTTCTCATTAAAGACAAATGTTATCAAATCATTTTATAATAACACTATGAAGAAAACACAGGTGGGACATTTTAACAAAGTATGCGCCATGTTTCATGGCAATTGTAACTACAAACTCAAATAATCCAAAATGGTGGCTGAAACCAGACCCTTTATTGCAGAATAAAGTGATCCAGCATCAAGACAACCTTAGATATTATATAGATTTCAGCGCAATGTAAAGGTGTGTACTTTTAAATGCCAGGCAAATTTACATACACAAGTGATCCTGTGTAAAACCCTCTATCCATCTATTCAATCATAAAATGCATATAAACTCCTCCTTTGTTCTTCCTTTACTGATGTACACCTAATCCATATAAATAAACTTTTATGTTGTTTATGATACCACAGGGACTGAAGGCTTAGAAGGAGACTCTTTTAAGAACTCTGAATTCTGAAAGGGGCCTGTACCATTTCTGCGAGTGTGGTGTACGGTAGGTTTACAATTAGAAGTAATAAAAAAATCCATGATTCAGGGTGTATTTATGATTAGGTTTAGGATGCATCCCGAGGTATAAGATATTTTCCTGATTGCTTCCATGATATGGCATTGCCATTGCCTCAAAGATTCTTCTGATTTGTGTGCCATAGTTTCCTGATCTATGCGATTGGTTTTCGAGAGACTTAAGATTGCTTTGCAACTATGACTGTTGTAAGATCAAAATATGACCTTATGATGGGTTTAAGATATTTTAAATCTCATATAAGGATTAGGAGAGGTTTATGACAATTTCAAACAGTTTAAAATTATCGGAAATTGTTCCCGATGGACTCCTGAGTTATGTTATTGTATATCCTTTTCGAAATACAGCATTTTTATACACAATATTTTAACAGTGGCTTAAAGATTTTTAAGATATATAAAATTCACTTCCGGATTCCTGAAAATTGACAATCAGGAGCAGGGTTTACAATATATTGCATAAATGGAACAGTGCCCTTAGGACAATGGTGTATATTTTTCAGTGACCAACAATGGCGTTAAATGCAACCAAACCTATTCAGTACACATTATGCTGTCTCTCCTCCAATTATGTCCTTCTGGTTTGAAGTTAGACTGGAAACCAGTCTAATTAAAAAAATAACGGTGTTTTCAGGTGGCCTTATTAAAGAAAATGTTTCATTTTCATTTAATATAGGGAACTTAAAATAAAGATTTTTAGTGAATATTGCCCCAGGCCCCTATCCTCATATTGTCCCATTTTTAAGAGAAACAAAAAAATACACATAAACGGTGGAGAAATTGTTTGTTAAAAGAATTAAAAAGAAACTCATCTGGAAACACATTTCTATAATAGTAGAAATTTTTTGGATGTTTTCTTTTTGGCTTATTTTATGTGTAATTCAATATAACTTTATGTTACAGTTACTCAACACTATTTGGATATTAAGTACTTGGATACTTGATACCTGATACTCAATCATCTTAACATAACCCCTGTTTTATAAAACTTAGACAGAATACAGTATAACTTCAAATTTTTACTAGGCACCAGTTTTAGCTATTTTAGCTGATCAGCATGAACAGTGAAAGTGCAATTTCACATCTGTGTTAATGTTTCAAGAAGAAACCTAGCCATATTAAAATTTAATTTTAGTGAATTTCTTAATAACGGATAATTAGTGAAGTTTCCCGCCAGCTAAGTATTATTTATAAGGTATTAAGTAAAATCCTGTGAGGTTATGTAAATGAGCTCTTAATGCTACGGTTTCTGATAGAGATTAATGTTTGATGAAGTTATATCTCATGATAAAATAACTGCACTCCTCTTCAATTAAAAAGGGACGGGAACCAGACTAGTTTTAGGCTGGGACCTACGGAGACCTTTCTGAATAGCTTTGTCCATTACCTCATGTCAGATCACATTTACTTTCCACACGGGTGGTCAGTCATCAATTCATTGTCCCCTGTCTTTGAGAACTACTGGCTTGTGGACATTTAGTGTGACTCCCAATGTGAGAGGACCATATGTCGGTGTGACAGTATTGTGTGCCCCCTTTTCATAATTGTCCCACAGGATTTTTATGTTAAATATATGATGGTGTTAACTCTTAATATAGATTGTGAATCTTCAATATTTTAACAAATGAGAGTGTAGGGTTACCATGAATTAATAGTAACTATCATGTTATTTAACAATCAGTTATTTAGTTCAGTTCCTCGATTACCAGTGGTTGGACGCCTATAACCCCAAAGGGTAAGTTCAAGTTGAACAACTACAGACCCAAAGGTCAAAGGTCAACAAGCATTGTGGTTATAAAATGTTTTATTCTCTTATATATTTTGTGCATGTGTATTTTTTTATTTGTTGGTGAAAGCACGTGTGGCAGAAGTATTAGAAGCAGTAACATGTCTTTGAGCATGTGCCCTACGGATACGGTCAAGTTTTTCAGTCTCATTCAATGAAATTCTGTCAGCTTCTATGTTTATCAAAAGTATGGCATGACATGCTTAGGCGGAATCCCACAAAAAAATCAGAAGCATCTTCCATCAAATTACCTAGGTAATCCAACATGAAAGCCCTTACAATTTCAAATTTTTCTTCCTGAATGCAATGTACGAAACCGGAAAGCCACGGAGTTACAGTAAGGTCATCATAGGTGGGTCTGGTCTTATGTATTCCAGTGACAATAAAATTCTGGGGCCAATCTACAGATTTTTTCACAGTTATCTCCACAGGGCCACCCCTTTGTGACTTAACCCTACCTTTGGTCACTGCCTCATTCAAATTTTTGAGATCCGCCAAATGCCTTTCAACCTCATTTTGAAGTGACTCATTACTCCTCAAATATTCCATTGAGGGGACCATACTCTGAGCCGAGTTACTCGCCGTAACGCTGCCATGTGATACCATTGTGTGGTCAAGATTTTTGTGGAAACTAGTGTGAGCCAGGCTTACATTTGAGCTACTCTGTTCCAGTGCAGCCACGGTACACTGCATCTGCTTGTCCATGGAATCCATTTTCCCCCTAATACCTGTAATTGGTGTAAAACTTGGTCAGAAGCCGTAATTTCTTTAGATGGCAAAGGGGGTGCAGCTACCTCATTAGCACTAGAAAAGGACTCACCTGCTGTATCACGTTGGCATTTCTTTCCCACTGGCCGGGGATGTTCATCTGTACATTTCGAGCAATAAAATACTTTAGGCATTTTCCAACAATGAACTGACCAATAACTAAAACATGTAAAGTAAAAATAAAAATAAAATACAAAACTAAAAGATAAAAATAAAGCTCAGTTCAAAACATGTATTCTCTTCGAATTCAAACGAGTGTAGCACCAATATTACACAAAGGCTGACTTTTATAGTTGGAACCACTAACCATGACGATCCACAATGCATCATTCTAGTCTGGTAACAGAACTGAAAGCTATGACCACTGGGTGGTCATAGCCCTAATTTGAGCAGTGAATGTTTTTGGTGTATAAAATCAATCACCTCTCTAGTTAGTCAATAAATCGAACTATCAATAAATCAGCCAACCAATCGATCAATAGTAGTACAAAATGGCCGCTACTTTTACCATTTAACAAACTTACTGATCCCTCACTAATTGACTAAAATAAAGAGCAAACGAGGGATACAAATCAATCATTCAATACAGACACTCTGTTGGTCAGTACATCACTTTCAGTGACCAGTGACAATATGGTGAGGGCATGCTCTATCAGACCGATATAAAACTATATTATAAAAACAGAACTTGCTGCTTACATTTCAAGGTTCAGTTGTGGTCTCCCACCTAACACCACACTAGGGACTTAAAACAGGCGGGATGACATCTGTCAAGTAGTCTCCAGTATTACAGTTACTGCTTGTAAATATGATCTTTGAAAATATTTTTTTTATGAACACACATTGAACATTGTAAACAGCAGCTATGTCAAAATTACTGTAAGGAGTTACATAAATTAGTCAACAAAGTATTTCAGAATTTTGGTGTAATTTTAGCCACGCCTCCATGCTTCAAGTAAGGTCAGTTAATTTTTCTGTCTGTCCACATGCATAACCTGAAACTATACATCCTAGCTAGGTCGTATTTTTACAGAAGGTGAAGGTTCTCTGTGACCTAGTGGTTAGCAAGATTGGCCAATAATCACAGGCTCGTACTCCTGTGTGAGTTCAACTCCCACAAGTGGAAAATGCTGAGGGCCTGTCCCTAAATGGCTGTTTAACCGGATGAAAAACACCAACTTTGACTTTTAACTTTAAACAAAATTGGATCTAACCATGGCTCAGTCTGTGTCAACTCTAGTCTGAATATGGATTCTCAGCACTACCCATGGGCTAGGTGCATTACCAGGCACTGTTTGTTTGTTTCTTTCTTTCTTTCATAATTGTACTACCCTTACATACACAATAACACAATAATAATTATAATTAGCATAATCTTTTCCCAAAAGAAAATTACAAAAAAAATGTCAAAATTCAAAACCATGAATAAATATACTTTTATGTGGTATTTTTGTGACGGCAATATTGGACTTTTGATTGGACTTTTATGGCACTTAATCCTCTTTACAAGGGACTCTAAGGTGCAACAAAATATTTAAGATGGATATGGGATAGGTTCTAGTTTTTTCCCCACAGTTTTCTGATGGATGTTGCAATTGCTTCAGGAAGTCTTCCAATAGGCCATTCCATCTGACTGGTTTACAAACTTAAAGTCTATTTAAGATAAAAAATAGGTTTAAGATCACTGTAACATGTGAGAATTTTCTGAGAATTAAGACAGGTTTAAGAAAGGTTTAAGATGACAAATATCTGACTAGGATCAGGAGTAGTTTTCGATAATTTCAAACAGTTTGATATTATCGTAAACTGTTTACGATGGATTTACAAACACATCCAAACTAGAACACATCCGGAAGTACTGGAACTTCTGTACATGATCGTCCCGAAAGTTTGCAATAGGGTTATGATCATTCCGATTGAAAAGATAGACCTCCCGAATGGCAATAATGAGGGCTGTATTCGAATTGGAAAATATCTGCTTGACATCGGAGGATATTACTTGTGTGCAGTAATATTTTACAGAAAAATTGCTTAATGCTTAAAATAAAGGAAGATACTGCATTGAGCATAAACATATCATGGTATCAGTGATAAATGTACCACAAGGGACTCTGCCTCCTGTTTTTAATCATAACTTACAGTCTGGATTTGCCCAGTGTGATGGAATCTGAAACTAGTCTGCCATAAAATATAAGAAAAAAAAAACTATAATGGTATCAAGTTTGTTTTTGAGTTTTTGGTTTTGTTGTTGTCTAAAATAAAGATTTTGTCACTTTGAAATTGCTCTGAGAAAAAAATGCGGGAATCCAAAGATAAATCAAAGTTATCTCTGGTTTCAGCACTAAAGCAAAGAAGTAAATCCTATTTTGGGAAACGGAATATTTTTGGGGGGTTTTACATCAACAAAATATTTGAAAGAAGTAAGATATTCTTGATGAATGCACAAATATATGGTATATCTTTAATGAATCTGGTTTCAATTTGAACTTTGAAAATTTCAATTTCACAACAGTGAATAAATAAATGTTTAGAATTTCTTACATTAATATTTTTGAAAAGAAATTAGCTATGTTTCTGATATGCCACTGTCTCAAATAATTCATTGACCCCCCTTTTAAACACAATGTTTGTTTTCGATTGTTGTTATATTTAAAATGTCACAAATAATGACCAAAAGAAAAGTTTATAATTTATTTTAGTTTTAAGTTACAACACTAAATCCCATTGCACATATGAGCATCATGAACTAGACACACGTATACCACCACCGGAGGGTGGGGTGTTTCCGAAAATTTACCATTTTTTGTAGGGAAAATACAATTTGGAATTTTTTGAAAACTTAAACACTCCTTCCTTTGGTCAGGCCCTACGGATTTAAAACATTTCATGAAGACTTACCATTATTTTTGAAGTAATGTCAACCAGAAAGCCAAAGTCACTGAAAAAACATTGAAAATGGGACCTTTGAAAATTCAGAACTTTTTTGTATCCAAAATATTCACTGGATGTTTCTGATTTTGGTAACCTGAATATGATCTGGATCTTTCCTAAAATTTAATCATTTCTTCCTGTATTCATTTTCTGCTCATATGAAAGAAAAACAGAAAGATCCATTCATTATTTCTGGTGTTATCAGACGGAGAAAGAGAAAAAATCAGACAGACAGAGGGAGGGACAAACGAGCACACCCAAAAACATAACCTCCTAATGGAAGTAATAAAATAATTAGAAAAATAATAGAATTAAATAATAACTCTGCTTGCAAATATAAGCAAAATCGGTAGTGTGGAGCAATTAATTCCATTTGGCAATGGTTTGAATTTTAGAAAAGACAATGTAGCTTCTTTTGGTGATACTATTTTCATGTCTTGAAAAAATATATTAAGTAGCTATCCATTTTTGCACTAAATATAATAAAAACAAGAAAACAAGAGCACTAGGGGAGCACAAACCCCAGACAAGGCCCTACACCTCCAATATTGCTTGAACCCCTTGGCCAAATAGTCCAACCTGAGAAGAGCAGGGAAACTCAAAAAGTGATTGCTCTTCACAGGTTGCTCCTCTAATACCACTTTCACACTACAGGTGGTATCACCCTTGGTCCCCCTCGTTTGGTAAAATGTTCCTGTCCTTGGATCACTACTTGACATCCGTTCATGACCTTGCGAGTCATTGGCAAACTGTCCATTACCTTGCATGTCCTACTAAAGTTTTAAAATATTTAAATTTTTACCTCTGAATTCAGTACCATGGGCATGCGCAGACGACTTCACGCATGCACATATGAATTTCTTACTGATATACGTGAGGATATTACATACCACCCCTCCAAGGAAAGACCTGTCCTCAGGTCTTACACGACTACATTATTACACTTTACTGGCTTGGCTTTGAGAGGGAAGGATCTTTAGGCATCTCACCATGTAGTGGGAAGGGAGAAATTATTGATTGGTTCTGCTGTGTCTCGAACTCACAGCCTTCTCATTACACACAGAAATAAACACAAGTCTAGCTCTTTAACCAGCTGAGCTAAAGGGGAATCCCCAGAAGCCCAGGTGTTAATAGAACTGATATACGCGAGGATATTACATATGGTAACCGAAGTTGTGGTCCACACTGCACATAAGATTGTGATTTGGTCACCCTTTGGTGTAATACAGCTACACAAGGTGAGTTTAGATACTGCTCGTTTCACCATGTGTTTGAACGACAGCTACCGAAGGTGAGTTGAGGTTAATGAAGGTTACTTCTCAGTGACCAATGTTTGTAGTACTGTCATCCTACTGTTATTGACGGCTAAAAAATCGTGTCCAATCAGTGGCCATCTGCCTGTAATGTGTACAACTTGCATGAAATGGGGAGACCTGAGGCTGTTCTGCCACTGAATAAAACTTCTTACCATGGAACGTACTGCCTGTATTATGAAAGGGGAAGAGTGCAACGAAAAAGAAATCCTTTAAAAATCGAGGATCCAGAGAGTGGTCTCTATCATCACCAAAATCTAAACATCTGTTCCTTGAGCCATTGTTGACATTTCCATAAACTTCTTGAAAAAAAGAAAATAAACAGACAAAAATACACAGCCAATTACATAATCTTTTAGGATGAGGTAATAAAAAATCTACCAGTAATTTGTATTGCAATTTATAGACAATAAAAACAATCTTTGGGTTCATTATTTACAATATGTAGTGAAACTACAAACTTTCGAAAAAGGCTTATACCACAAAATATCATAAAAAAACTCCGAGTTTGTAATGTTTCTTACATGAATTAGATTTACATCTGTGCAACTGAATTCGACATTGTTTGTTACAAAAAGGACCAAAGATTGTAAAAACCCCTGAAAATATTTCCCACAACACAAATATTGGTTTTCCCCCAGAATATAACATTGCATGCCATGTATGGGGCCCACAGGGAACACCAATCAGATGGCTTATGACACATAACCCGTCACATAGAAAATTGAGACCTGCCCTTGATTTCCATTGGGTTTTAGGCGGCCCAGTTATATGGACAGGAAAAGTAACTAGAAAATGTTCCCACATGGGTAAATTGCTTAATTAAGTTCCTGGTTTGTTTATAAAGGGAAAGGGCTTTTGGGGATATATGAACTTAACTGTTGGTAGGTTCGGGTTGCAATATATGTGTTTTTGGTTATATATATGTCCATAAAGTTTTCTTTATGATAATTGTTTTGGGATTTCTAAGGACGTGGTACTGTACACCATGGAATATATTCTGTAGACATACATTTTTATAGTTTTGGCCACACAAAGGGACGTTCTACATATATGTCACCCACAGAGGATGGAATTTTGTATTTTCTTGTTCTTATTTTGATAATCATTAGCTTTAAGCTCAGTGGATTCATTTAGCATATGTCTTAAATAGGCACGATGTCAAGTATACAAAATATATGCAATTTAGAGAAAATGACTAACCAGATTATGCCAGTTTGTGTCATGTGATTCATCCAAACATGATTCACTGTTCCACAAAAAGAAGAAAAACCCAATAACAATGGCTCAACTCACTTAATTAATATGATGACACAGTAGGGTATTATGTTTTCACTTTGTCTCAAATTACCAGACCAGGCCCTGAACATCACAGAAATTGACTAACAATTTAGACAGTTTTTGTCACTTTTATTAAGTTTCAGTGTAACATAACAGTTTATAAATGAAACACTTACACATAAAACATATATATAGTGTATTTTAGTTTACAAAAGCATATGTAGCATATCATTAATTTTAGCTGTACCAACACTTGACCTTACATCTGTCATTTGTAATAGAACCTTCATAACACCAACTTGTAAAATATCACTTTTGCTTTACAATATATTAAGGTACTGAAGGGGCATAAACCTCCCAACTGAAGTTCTGGATAGAGATATTTGTAAAAAAAATCTCAGAAATATTCTAGAGTCCCCAGTGTAAATCCAGACCATCTTTGAGAAGGACTAAGCCAGTGGTAGATCATCCTCAGTCTCTCCCATGTATAATTTTTACTATCTATTATAAATTTATGTAATCATACCTAGTTTGCAATTTTTCCAACTGGAGTCACCAGCTAAAACACACCAGGCTTTTTTCTACCATTCTTTCATGTTTGATCCAGTTTATATTTAGGTGGGATGTCTTTGGTTAAGCACGAGCTCTAGCGAGCTTCTAGAGATCATTTTTTCCTTGTTTTTTTGTGAGCGTGAGCTGTAGCAAGGCTTGCATTTCTAGAGATCACTTTTTTTCGTTTTTAAATTTTATTTTGTCGCCGGACTTTCATGACATAGTGTGATGAGTACCTGTCTCTTCACTGAAGTTAAGCAGCAATGGTCTACATTAGTACTTGGATGTGTGGCTGCTTCTGTGCACTGCTCATGTCTCTGATGGCTTTGTGACTTGCGCTAGTAGACTGAAACCCCTGAGTACCCATGTCTTCACTGAAGTTAGGCAGCATTGGGCTATGTGAGGTACTTGGATGGGTGACCATTTCAGTGCACTAATCTTATTTCTGATGCTTTTGTGGTTCGTGCCAGTAGACCAAAAACCCTTTTAGCCCTGTTGGTATTTGGAAAACATTTTGCACTTAGAACCACATATTTTTAAATGTTTGAATTACCATTCATGAACTTTACGAGCTGTGCAGACATATATGCCCTAGATGCCCTAGAGGGGTAAAAGTGGCGCAGGAGCAGATTGGATATTCTTAGAGTGTAGTGTTCTTCTAATTTTCTACCCAGATATAGTGTCTTTCCAGAGGCACGAGGGCAAGGGTTTTAAGAGGAAAATACATACAGAAATACTGTAAGGAAAGGTGTACACAGGCCTTAATATATGTATTATATGGGCATGTATATTAAGCACTTTGTAAGTAAGTAATTAAGTAAATAGGTAAGTAAATAAGTAAGTAAATAAGTAAGTAAGTAAGTAAGTCAGTAAGTAAGTAAGTAAGAAACACTTATAAAGCGCCGAATTGATGTAAAATCTTCTAAGGCGCTGATGTGCAAAAAGGGATAGTCCAGTTTCAAAACAAGGTCCATTACCATATTAGCGTCCAATAGGGGAGACAGGCTATGGAGGAGGATGAGCTAATCTGAAAAGATATGTTTTCAACTGTTTTCTGAAACCAGAAATGCTTTCTATGGTTCTAATGGCTTGAGGAAGCTTGTTCCACTCTGTGGGAGCCCCTACTATGAAGCTGCGCAGCCCTGAACGTTTATTTGGTTTAGATGAGGAAATTGATAGGCGATTGCCCCATGTGAGATAACTTCGCCTAATTAGAGATGAAAGATATGGAGGTTGGCTGAAATGTATTGCTTTATAAGTAAGGAGATTGTATTTGAACAATATAGTAGTGGAGCCAGTGTAGTTTGTGCAGGAAGGGTGTGACATGACAATATTTATTTAGCTTGCATACAGTACGACATAAGGCATTTTGAACCCTCTGTAGTCTGATAGTATATGCCTTTTTGTGTTGTAAAGCAGTGAGTTACAGTAATCAAAGCGACTGCTAATCAAGGCATTTGCCACCTTTACAGCTGTTTCATGATTTAAGTACCTGCAGACCCTTCGTAGTTCCCGGAGATGGTAGTAACTTATGTAACCACACCTACAACAAACCATAGTACCCATTTTTAGTAAGCTATATACATACACAGCCCCTACACAAAAGAAAAAACACAATACACATGGCAATGACACAAGAATTCATAAAGCATTAGGGGTGCACTAGGGGGTCATAATTCCGTGTCCTCTGACACTTGCAACCACAGGGGTTCTGGTATATAAAGACGCAAAACGTCCCAGTCTCATCACGAGCCAGACCATCTTAACAACAAATCTGCCACTCTGTTGTTAACACCCTGTATATGGTCGTAACGGATAACCACGTCAAATCGTGCCGCCCCAAACCAGATGTTGTGTGCGCACACGGCCAGGATTGTATCCTTTGTCCTGCCTGAACTTAGGACTTGCACTACTGCTTGATTGTCACATCTAACTCTAACCTTACACTGTTTCCATTTAGAAGCGAACAGCCTGATGGCCAAAAGTATATTTACCATTTCTAAGTGTACAATGGTACAACCATTGTAACCTCTTTGCAGCGGAAGGTGGTAAACGCATTTATCAATGTGCCCCTCCCCCCAGGCCAGTAAGGCAAGCATCCAGTTCCAGCGTCTGGTGAATGTGTTTGTGGTCATACAGACTCACACCATTGTACAATGGCAAGAACTTCGCAAACCAACATAGGTCGCATCAGGCTTTACGCATTTATGCACGTACAAAAGCAATCCCAGAATTGATTGCAGCTGTCGCTTGGTACATAAATTTTTTCCTAACCACTCATGAACTGCTTTATTGACCTGCTGAAGTTTTTCTTCAGGTATTGAGATGGTGCCTTGTACACTGTCAATCAGTACACCTAGACACATGACTCGAGTACCAGGTTCTACCAACTTCTTCTCACTAATCATGAGTCCTAGATTAATAAGATTAATGAGGAATTGATACTATCTGGATGCAGCGTCCGGAATGCCCACTCCAATGTAGTCGTCAATGTAATCAATGATGCAATGACCGTTCTGACACATAATATAACGCACTGCATCGCTCAGACATTGGGTTATCTGGCTCCCATGGCGTGTCCCAAATGGCAGACACATATCAATGTACGTGCTGTTCCACTGAAGGCCCAGAAGGGCGTTTTCACCAGAATCCACCTTTACATGACGGAACGCGTGGCTCACATCAACTTTGTACAACAATGCACCTCGACCCAAGCGTTTCAGAGCATTGGTGATATCATCTACTGGTGGGAACGTCGGTTCAAAGTCACTACCTATGTATGTGTTCTTGTCTATGCCTGCATTCACTGAGGCTCCCAAAGGCCAGCTTAGATCAATGATTACTCTACAACAATCCGAGTTTGGCTTATATCTTGTCATAAAAGGGGAACAGTGTCCACCCTTAATTGGATTTTCTTGGAAAGGACCCAGGATTGCATCAAAATGACGCTCCTCCTGGATATAAGCATCAATATCACCTGGATAATCAGTCACTGAAGTATGATTTTCACCTTCAAATCTGAGATGGCATTGCCTGTTGAAATCCAAAGGGAACCCAAACTCAAGTAATTGTAGTAACTGTTGGTCCCAATAAGTACTCAACTCTTCCTTCCAAACTGATACATTCAGCTGAGATCTTGCAGGTATTTTTGCACTCATGTAATTATGTTTACCAGTGGCTCTGACAAGAGCATGGATATTAAAAACAGACAAGCCTACCGGTGAAACAGTATTAACCGCATCTGGATTACCTGTTCACTATGGGGAATGAACCTGAATGAAAATTCTGATTGCTGTTGCCAATGTCTGTTTTGACTCACAAAAGGTTGTTTTGAACCGGCATCATGCAAAATAGAATTAAGGAATTTATCTGCATAGCATCATGTAAAATAGAATTAAGGAATTTATCTCATACAACAGACAATTTTGTTCTCTAGTATGCAACACAGAAGCAAATTCATTTTGTGTATCAGTGTTCACACAGATGGGAATGCTTGAGACACCTACCTGATGCACCCCTTCAGTACACTCAGATGCGTTCTCGACATCATTACTGATCACATTAGTATTTGTTAGTTTACTACCAGTATCTTTCAGTTTTTCCACTTTATACAAATATTTGTTTTGACTTTTACTGTCATCTAAACCATCAGTACTCCCAGTACTGGCCCTAAATATTTTTGATTTGAACAAGACTTTTGGGCTATTATTATCTCTTTTCAAACTAAGGGCCAAAGCTGCTTCTACATTTGCTGGATGCACATGAAAATTGTAAATAAATCTGGTTCTAAAACTTTGTTAGTGCCAGTACTGGAGTTTGACATTTGTTTGTTTACTGTTTCAACACCTTCTGTAACAACACAATTTTTAAGTGACTGATTCTGCCTACATTCCTGTTTTACATCATGACTGCTACATCTATCAGATGAGCAGTCACTCACTCGTTTTTTGCCACATTTTTCTTTTGAATGCAGTCCTTTTCAGGATGCCTCAGCTGCTTGCCGATACTGAGACAGAAGGCACAAATGTGTTTTTGAAGTTTACGATTCCATTCCTGATCTTTACTGTGGGTACAGTTTTCGGACTAGTAGCCTTTGCAAAACCACAGCTTTCTACTTGCATCACCCAATCGTGACCAACCTGGCTTACGGACCATGTACTTCTGAGCATGCTCTCTACGAATTCTATCGATACGATCTGAGACTCCTCTCTCCATTTCGCAGAGCATTACTGCATGGGCTGCTTTGGCCCCTTGCACCAAAAGTCAGTAGCATCTTCCATTAAATCGCTCATATATGCTATCTTATATATGCCTCTCTGCGTTCATGCGACCCCTCTTCTGATATGTTCTTGCAGAAACCCTGCACCCACTGAGTTAATGAAAGCTGGTCATACAAGACCCTCTGTCTTTGAGCTCCACCCAGAATCGGTTCATGTGGCCACGACACTTTAATTTTAACTGACACCTCAATATTTCCACCCCTTTTTTTACTTATGCTTGTAATGCATTTCATTACCTGAACACTGTGAATCTTGTTGTAATTCTCCTGTCTTCCCGTCTTTGTAATTTACTTGACACACATAAACTAGGGACTTCACTTTCATCTGGGGACGAATCACTTAATACTGGCAGAGTTTTCTTGACCTTATCTTTCTTTACAGTGGATGTTACAATGTTTTTACTTAACTTTTGTGTTGTCCCTGTTGTTGGTCCTGCCATCCTGTCCCCCACCTGGTCCAAGAGTCTGTTAACTCTCTCCAATTGATCCAGTATATGAAGTTGAAGCAGCTGTCCATCAGGTGCGTTCTTCCCACTAGCACCACTAGAAATGGCAGCATCGCTTAAATGTTCTTGATCTTGACTTTCTAACACATGCTGGCATTTCTTTCCTGTGGGGCGTACATGCCGTACCTTGCACTTTTACATAATTGTTTATTGTCTGGCATATTGCAAATTCACGCTGTGAATTTTTTGATTAAAATTTCTGTAAAGGGTTCTAGTTCAAGCTCCAATATAAATACACTCAAGATTGAGTGATCTATCGATACAAAATCAGGCTTCAATGCTCAGGTTGAATGGCTAAATTAAGGCAAAGAAAATATAGGTTAGACCGACCCTTCGAGGTGAACACATAAAGCCTGAGGTTGTCTCGATGACCAGTAAATCTTGCTGCACTCTGTCAGTTCATAAACTTAAAGTCAGTTCCACTCTGCATGTGATGCATACAGTCCTTCAAAATCACAAACTACATTCAAAAGACTAGATTCAAAATAAAAATTTCATCCATGTTTCTCGTGTTACAAATTTAAACTGAGGACAGAAACACAAGCTTGGTCTGAGAATAAATGCTATGACCAATTATGTAAGTTTATTTATTAGTAACCCCAGCAACCGTGTCAAAGTGGCAGGTCATGACCCCAAGACCTGGGTCAAGTTACATAAACAAAGTTAGACTGGCCCCCTACTCAAGTTACAAGGTAGATGACAAAAATAACACACTGTCTTGGAGTCAGGAATGACATCCATGGCGCCTAGACGCCCCAAGTGAAATTCCCCTAAGTGAAAGAGGCTCAATGATGATCATTTTCAATGTTCTCGAGGTTCTTCTTGAGATTGTCACTAGGGATAGGAGCCAGTGACGGAGGACCACCATTTTAAGTGGCCACCCGAGCCATTATGGATCTGTCTGTACCTGGGTTAGAATCCATGTCCTCTGTGTGTTACCCACCAGGCCACACTAAATAAATAAAATCTCAGTCCATCCATTTATCTCTGGTTGAGATTCATGGTTTACATATCTGTACATCAGTATGTATATTTGGCACACTTTACAAGATGTAATGGCAATTTGAACTATTTAGGCCTTGCAAAATGTCATTGCAATAAAATAGCAGTAAATGGGACAGATCCAGAAACAAGACACATATTGTTTAGAAGATACATCTCATTGCCCTCGGGTCCATTTGGTGTAAACATTCTTTTTCTGCTTGTTAGCTCACGGTACAATGTATTCACAAAACCATACATATCCGATGAAATCAAGCTGCAAGCCACCTAAGTGTATTCAATTTAATGTGTCCATGGAACCTAGCAAGGCGTTCACACTCCCCAATATGATATAATGATGCACTCTCTATATTTAAAATAGATTTATTAAAGTTGACCTCATTTTACTTTGCATATATTTACAGCTTGATTTGGGGAGATTTTTACAGCTACTACTCCTGAGCCAGGTTTTTGTTTAGTGATTGTTATAATTTGTGACAGTTGTCCATTAAAGTTTTGTAGTGACTGTAACAGCTATTGGCCAGTAAATTAGGTTAAAATAGGCTACGTTATCCATGCTTTATCTAAAAGCAATACTTGGCTTGTGATACATAAACTTTAAATTACAGCAGAGAGTTTTCATTTTGTTAAAAGTGTCCAAAATTTTTCATTAAAGAACACTTGGTTTGATTAGTTTTTACAAGTTATCAATGTATCAAGGTACCAGGTATTCATGTGCTTAATCTCCAAAGTAGCAGATTCTTAGGCTCATCATCCAAAGGATAATGCATCAAGTAAAAGTCGTGAAATGTGACAAGGGTTGTGACCAGGAAGACCATCGGTTTTCAGTAGGGGTCGGGGAAGCTTCTGAAACAGGTAGGTTTTAAGTCGCCTTTTGAAACATGAAAAGGTAGAAGCAGCTTTAATTTTGATTGTCAAATAATTCCAAATTTGTTTATGTTATTTGTTTAAGTCTATGAGCAAAAATTGTTGAAACGAACTTTTGACTAATGAATTGAGGAACCATAATAAGGAACCTTGGGGAATATCTTTGGATTGCCATGTCATGTATTAAGTGCAGATGTATACAAAGACATATCTGGAGCAAATGATTTTGGCTTCCAGTAGTGAGGTACTTGTATACGAGTGAAAAAGCTTTGAAGATGATTTGTTGTTTTACAAAAAAAACAGTGAGGAGACTAAAGGGTTGCAGTGGTATTAGTACATCTGGAAGCACCATTAAAGTGTGCCAAACAATTATGGACTTGCAATAATCCAGACGGCTACTGGCCAATTCACTTGCAACCATGACTGAGAAATCAAAGGAGATAAAGATTATAATATGATGCAAATCATGCAATTTAGTAAAACAGTTTTGATTGCAGAATCGACATGATCAATGAAACAAAAGTTTGAGTCAAACAATACACCCAAATTGCCAAAAACATTAGTTGGGAGAGACAATTGTCCAAGATATTGACAGGGAAAGGATTTAAACACACTTCCAAAGAAAGTGTTACTTTTAGTTAAAAAACTTATATGGTAAAATAATATATTTTCATACTGGGCTTAATGTGTCCAATTGGACAGCATCTAATTGAACAGGTCCCTTAGTCCGAAGAAATGTGAACAGGACATTAGATTGTATAGCTCCTGACATGAATTTCGTGTGGAGTGTTTGGGTTCTCTGTACTTGTGAATAAGTTTTTTTTTCTACAGGGTTCTAACCAACTGATTGAAAAGTTTGACCCTGTAAATGTTATTGAAATGATATCATATATTTTAAACAATACAATGTAAGTTGTTAATGAACGTCATTATTTAGAAGAATTTGTCTTATTTATTAGGCTTTAATTATATCATGGTTTTTAATCATGCATATATTGTGTCATTAATTTCTCTTTTGACAAGAAGGCTTAATTTATGTTATTTGTACTGTTTTTTTAGTTTCTTTTTGACAAGAATATTTCATTTGTATCATATATATTGTTTCTTAGTTTCGAGTTAGGGAACGAGGTGTTATGTAAGTCATACATACTGTTTTATCAGTTTTTCTTTGACAAGATTTTATTGTTGTCACATATCAGTTTCTGATACTATTTGCATCGAATAGATCATAGCACAATGGGAAGTTAAGGACATAAAAAATCAATGCATACCAGTTTGTCATCAACATTCTGCACAGAACTTAATGAACATTCAACAATACCAGTCAATTGTTTTGTGTAATTTTGCTTATCTATATGAAATTTTTAGACCACCAAGCTTGTATTGGCTGGTCAGATTCATAAACTTTATCACCAAAAGATAAACAATTATTCAAAAGAGTGATCATATGGATAAAGTAGCTCAGAAAATGGCAATATGTAAAATGTATCATATGTTAACCAACAACCAAAAGTTGTTAAAAGAAAATTTTAAAAACACTTTCTCAGAAAAGAACAGCTTACAAATTAGGTATTTATATCACAGTGGTCTTTATAATTTCATAATCTACATCACAAGAATGGTGATTAGCATAGGTATGGCAATATATGATTTACCAACCAACCCAAAATATCATATACAAAAGGTTTTTGGGTAACTTATCGGAGGCACTAGCCCAGTCAGTCCTCCTCCAACCGATGTGAGTTTGGGGTACCAGTCTAATTATAAAAATGCAAATTCTAGGTCAGCAAGGGGTTTACTATTGAAAAACAGGGAGACTTTCAAACCCATTGGCTTAAGGGTTTGTTTCCTAGCATTTTCCCACCAAATTCTGGGAACAGATTCATTATTGAAGTAGAATCTGAAGACTCGAGAAGGACTTTTTGCTCCCACCCACCCTTGCCCATCTTAACCTGGAGTGTTCTTTGGACAGGGGACTGGTTCTCTAAATTGAACTTTAGCACAGGGGGGAGTGGGATTCAGCAGCCTGCGCCAAGGCTTGTTAACAATGGCGTTCACGGGCTTGCGCTCCTGTTAGGATCCAGGTTGCTCTCCACTGGCCTCCAGGTTACACTAAACAGTTTGAGTAATTATTTTACATTTAGAATCCATTTGGTGTACACATTTGACAACTTTGGCTTTTCAGGGTTGGAAAGGGGATCATTCATATGTGCTAAATCTAATCAGATCTACATTTTTAATAGCAACTTTTACATAACATTTTAACAGTAACTTTAATTCTAATTCGCATAGTAGGAAGAATTAACTTTTAAATTAGCAGATGACCTTTCAAGGTCAGACAGGTGACCTTTCAAGGTCAAGTGTTAATATGACCTCTCAAGGTCAAGGTAAAGTCACACTTAGCTTATTTGACCCCGAGGCCACGTGCTTGACCTCTTGTCAACGTCATGCACTGGTTTAGTGACAATGACCTGACCTCTAGGGGTTGAGCGGTGACCTTTCGGGTCACTACTCAGAGTGTTCTTGTTAAATATTCTAGTCAGTAATTATCTATGTTAATGTAACCTTTCAATCATTCTTATTCGTGTATACATTGTTTTATATTAATTTATATAATAATTTTTTTTAATCATCTGTGTTTGTCTGTTGGTGTTGGGGACTGTGCACAGAAAGCTCTTATTGCTGTAAAGCACAACAAAGCTAGAAATGAATTTCCTTACATCAGTCGACCTATTTTGAGACAAAGCTTGCAATTCCTGCCTGAAGGAAAAAATACAAGGAAAAAGTCCTATTGACAACAGTTCCAATAGACCGTCACTTAAGTACTTCATTGGCTTTTAATCCAAGTTCACAGATCTGTGCAGGGCCAAATTAGTTGAAAACCTTGGAGAATGAAAAGGTGCCTTTTCTGCATGAAATCCAGTTGAACAAATTAAAAACAGTGGAAAGTTATAAAAACTGTTTACAGTGAAGGATTTCAACAGAACCCACTTTCCAAAACTACTGGGGCGATAAATGATTTGGCATAAAAATACTTACATCTGATTGGCTCTGTCTGTTTTGTGACGCCTCATTTGCGTGGAACAGTCTATTACACATCTAGGGGAGGAAGCTTTTTCAGAGGACACTTTCAGATCAAGGCGCTCCATGTCTGTGTTTAGAATTCCTTGTAATGCAATGCTGCATTTTGTTGGAATGTGAAATGTAATACCAATGCGTCAATTGGTTGTATTATTTGCAGTAAATATATATGGCGCCAAAAAATTATTGTATAATTTGTTATTGAATTTCTAATTAACTAATGTGTTCTATAAACTGCTATTTTTATGGTGGGTTGATATGTGTACAAACAAGACAGGGGATTAATGAAGGGAGATAAATGATAATTTTTATATAAACACTGACATTATGCATGACAATATCCAGTAAATTTATTAAGGGAACTTATGTCTGAGACCATTTTGTGGCATTGTTAAATTTACATTTATGGCTGATTCATACTCTTTCGAATACAAATGAAGCGATTCGTTTGTTGGTGATCAGGCGTGCTCACATTGTACTGGATTTTGATCCAGTAATTTGTTTGGGATCTCAAAATGCATAAATTATATTTCTAGGTTTTAAAGCACAACTGAATATTTATTATGCCACTGTAAAGTAAACCAGGAAACCATATTATTGCTTTGTGAAATTAATCCTACAATCCTACAGCAATCCTTTCATTTGTGATCAACCAGTTTCTATAGGCAAGTGGTACAAGTTGATAGAAATATATGTTTGGATGGGAAAAGAATCAAGACAGTGTGCTTTCATTATCCCTCTTAGTTATTTCTCCTTAAATGAGATAGACAAAGAAATCAATTTAAATATATTTGAAAATGAGACAGTTGGTAGTACAATTGGATGAAATTCTGTCACTTCAATTTCAATAAATTTACACAGGTGAGAGTTTGTGTTTTTGAGTAACAGTTGATATCTGTGTTGAAAGATCATACAACAACTTTATCATGGTTGTGTTCAGCTCATTAGATTGAACACAATGGTAAACAGATTATAAAAATGGGACAAAAATAATAAGTTATCATCATTTAAAGTGCAGTTAAATGAAAAAAAGTATTGTGATTGCTTAGATTTGGAATTATTATCCATTTAAATCCTATTTATCTACCTTTGATGGCTTCAGATATACACTGCATGGTAACTCGTTACCGGATATGCAGCCAACCCCCAATAGACCAAATCAGCATCCCCTCCAGGTCACATTACTGGGTAAACAAACACAACACTCACTCCACTGATTTAGTGAAGTCCTGTGTATTGTATACAGTGTATCCTGTGCTAGTCACAATGGCTTTACTACCAGCTTCATTAAATTGGGTTATAAAGTTAAATGTCAATACTTTTGACTTGCAAATCAGAAGAAACATATAAGAAATAATTCAATAAATACAATCAACAATTGTTTGCAGAACAATACATTCATAACGTTTTAACTGCAGTAGGGAATGACAACAAGCTCAGGGCTCTGTGTTTATACTCCTCAAATAGATGCAAGGGTGTAGCACACTTCCTACTCGTATATTTTGTACCAGGATATTTCGTACCAGGACATTTCATAAAATTGAGGAATTGTATTCCTATTTGGAATCACTTTCTTGAAATTTGAAGTCCGTAGCTTTACTTTCACCTTAAGGTCTCTAAAATGCCCACAGAGACACGATTTATGGATTATTTTGCCACTTTTAACCTGGTTACAAAATGAATAACACAAAATAAAGTAATCTTACTTATGATATTTTTGCCTCTAGCAAAACTACTGTAAGAGTAACTACCTATAGTATGGTTCATAGTACATATATAAAAGATTGATCTAAAATTATAGACAACCCACAGATTCCCCACAAAACACCATATAATATTTTTAAAATGACATTTTTGACAAGGTTAAAACACACAGTGTTTTTACAAAATATGTTATTTTACCTTTATAGCATGTAGTATTTATTAGAGCATGGTCAAAATTGTAATATTTCTAGATTGAGTACAAAATGTCCTAGACTGGGTATGAAAATGTTTGGGTGCAAACTGTCCCGTTAGCCTTGGATATTAGCCTTGCTTAAGGCTTAAATTTGCATAATATCTTTTCAAACATGCACACAGATATTTGGTATTCATAAAGCACTCATACATGTTAAGAGATAGAACCTAATCAGACAGCTATAAAAGTCAGTACATGTATGAGTACATTATAGAAACTGAAGCTCCATTATCTGAACTGGAAATTTTCCCTAACTGAAAAGAAACTTGAGCCTTCAGCAAGGCTAGTTGGATATATGAATATAGTTGGGACAGTGTTTGATTTTAGGTGTCTCCTATCTGTATCTGGTACAAAATCATCTGCCTTAAAATGTGTTGAGCACACTTTATTTTTGTCTGGATTAAAAGTACCCCTTCTTATTTCAGCCAGTAAAGTCTGTAAAATGTTAACTTCAAGGTTTTATAACAATCAATGCTATGCAATCAATGCTATGCAGTGTAGAATATCTACCTATAAGCAAGGTTAAAACCCAAATAAATAAATAGATAGGTAAATAAATGGGTAAATAAATAGGTAAATAAATAAATATGCTTGTTTCATTACACAGAACAAGTTGCGGGGGTATATTACTTTTAGTTTCATAATTTTTCTTTTCCTGTTTCCTATAATTTTGAAAATGCGAAATGGTTATTGTATACTACTAACTAATTTGCAATTTTCAAAAGTCATTGTCGACATTTCCTGAAAATTAAATTGATATTGGTCCATACGTTTTTTAGTTATTTTGCAAACAAACAGACAAATACATAAATGTATGCTGCCAAACACTAACCTCCTTCGCATTTATTGTGTTTGGCCTGCATTACTTAGGTAGGAATTCACTTGAGAATACTAAATTTGAATTCATACTCATGTGGGATTCAGTCTGAGTTTGAGGCTGTGAACGACTTTGATATTCAGTTTGACATTATATATGAAGACCAGTCGTAGTCTTCTTTCACAGTATCAGAATTATCACACATATAGCAAAATAAAAGCCATGGCACAGAGCCTATTGCTTGCAGCCTGCATATTTGAAACACACTGCAGTTGTTTCAAGAATGTCAAGGTTTTGATGACCTTAAAACAACAGATAAACAACAAAAGGTCTCATTTTGTAGTGTATATTATGGAATACAAATATTTGGACAGACTATAAATTCTAACCCAATTCTAACAATTGTATGTGCATCTCACACATAAAAATGTTGCCTCGGACCTTGATAAGCTGTCACACTGCCTAAAAAAACGTTAAGAGATGGCTCTCTATGAATAAGCTTAAGCTAAATCCTGGTAAGACCAAATTCATTGTGTTTGGTTTTAAGTCTCAGCATGAATATCTTAATCACTCCTTCCCAGTCAACATACTCAGTAATCTTATATCACCAGTAGATACAGTTAGGAACCTTGGTGTCTGGTTTGATTCAGATTTCTCATTCTCTTGCCAGAAGGTCTGCAAGGCTTGTTTTGCTCATGTCCGGGATCTTAAGTGACTCTGAGGACATCTGACCCATGAAGCTGCCCTTATGGCTGCCAATGCTCTGGTCGAAAGTCGTCTTGATTACTGTAACTCTCTGTTCAGAGGTATCTCAACTGTGGATCTGCGCAAACTTCAATGTGTTCAGAACAGTCTTGCCAGAATTGGCCAGGTGGCCAACACCACCAAGTATTCACACATCACTCCAGTTAGAAAAGCATTACATTGGTTGCTGATTAAGTACTGTTCTATCTTTAAGATTGCCGTGCTTGTTTATAAGTTCCTGCACAGTGGTATCCCCAAATACTTTGAACCCTTTCTGATACCCAGACATAGTGCATATAACACTCGTCACAGTCAGTCTGATGGAATGTTTCTTGAGGTTCCCCACTTTGCTTCAGTTTTCAAGTCTCGAAAGCATTTTGGCCTCAGTTTTGCGTATGATATACCGATGATTTGGAATGACCTTCCTGATGAGGTCTGCTCTGTAAACTCACTTGCCTCCTTCAGGTCAAAGCTGAAGTCTTACCTCTTTGGAAAAGTATATCTGCCCTAGATTTCCAATCTCCTCCTGCTTTCTCTGCGGTGCTGAACCCTGCAATGTCTCTGGTTTATGAATATTGAACAATGTTTTGTGTGATGCACCTTAGAGTCTGCCTTTTGACAGAGATTAAGTGCTATAAAAGTGCTAGAATTAGAATTAACCCTATATATGTCGTGTATAACCATATTATACTGTCATGTCTGCCTTCAGATCACTCCAATGATGTGGCCTTGAGAGTAGTTTTATTGTTCCTTGCAATAACCTTACAATTCCTACCAACATCATCTGCCTTGAGTTGTGGATCTTTGTGGTCGCTTGATGTCTATGCAGAATTCATTCAACACGCTTCTGTGATATTTATACTTTGGTAAGCTACAATCAACAGGGAATGTGGTTTGCATTCGGAACCCACTTTTTAATGATATTTGAAAACCCTGCCATGCACTCTAATGGCAATAAATTCTATAAACTGGAGGGGTGAAGGGATGAAGTAGTTACACAGGACAGGTCCTTATGTACAATGTGCTACCAAGATACAAGGTGCCTTTCCAGGTCATAATTGAAGACAGCAATACAAATGATTCAGAGCCACAAGGACAAGGTATCGGGGGGGGGGGGGGGGGGGGGGGTCAAACATGTACAGAAACAACTGCATGGAAAGGTTTAGGCTTAAGCAGTGCACTTATCTTTTCAGTCGTGAAGGTCGTGACCATAATTGAAGACACAAATCAAAATAATTCATCCTGTTTTAAATCCCTTGCAAGTAGGGATGGGTCGGTATGAAAAATATGTACATCGGGAGGTCGCCAATGCAAAACCGTACCGATTCCAGGATTCCGCGTTTTAGTAAACCCCAAACAAACATGGACATTTCCTCTTCACGACATCACAATAAAAGTGATCAAATGCCCGAAATACGAGATGAAAGCTTATAATTTCTTAAGATTTCTTGTTTGTTCCCAATATTTTAAGTTTGCTTCCATTATATGAGCTGACAAGCGAAATTGAGGTTACAAATTGTCGTAACCTAAACATGGCAGTTCTGCTCAAAGTAATCGATAGTACTGTATAAAGTCTGCAAATGCATGAAAATTGAGGAGAAAAGCTTATAATTTCTTCAGATTTTGAGTATGTTTCTAATATTTTAACTCTTCCTTCCATTATATGTGCTAACAAGCAAAGTGGCGGTTGTAAAATCTCGTCACGGTATTTCAGTAAAATGCTCTCGATACCGAGATACCGGAACTACCGACTCGTTCCTACTTGCAAGTGAGCTATTCTGCCCTGGCTACACGTGACTTATCATTTTAGTATGAGTTATTAAGCGCGAGCCTCGCTAGAGCTCACGCTTCTCCAGATCACTTTTTTTTTGTCTCCGGACTTTGATGAAATTGACAACACCTGTCTCAATTTGCCTCTCTTGCTCTCCAATAGCTAAAAGGACACATGTCCTTTTGACTTTTTCCCATACATATGTCCTTCTTGCATTGGACTTTCATGAATTGGGGCACAGAGTGATAACTATGTCTCTGCTCACTGAAGTTAAGCAGCAATGGGCTTTGTTAATACTTGGGTGGTTGACCGCCTCAGTTCGGAACCATCTGTGGGATGTATCTAAGTTGGAATTTCTTTGTGTCATGAGACTTTCGTAAATTCTAGTGCACTACTTGTGTCTCTGATGGCTTTGCGCTCGTGCTAGGAGACCAAAACACCTTTTGGCCTTGTTTTTATCTTGAGGGTATGACTAATCTTGAGGGTATTGTAACTGATCTTCCAATTTTCTGCATTCTGCGGTAAAGTGGCCAATAATGATTTTCTCCCAGGAGTATCCTAATTATCTCAGATAGATTATTATGTTTGAGATGAGTTCATTTGTCTGTATGTCTGTGTTCGCAAAACTACTTCATAAGTAATAAGGGGAGTTTTTTTAAAAAAAATTAATGACTTTTCAATGACTTTTGCTTTCTGTTTCACATTATTCCAAAAATAATGATCTAATCTTCATTTTTATGTTGGTGAGGCCCGACCACAGAAAGAAATGATAATATTTTGGGAAAGATCAGGATCATATTCAGGATACAGAATAATCCCGAATTTTCAGATGTAGGTCTGCACTTCATGATATTTTTAGTCACTGGAAACGACTACTGTGGTTACTGTTACAAGTGATATGATTTATGAAGTGATTTTATTATTTCAATCAATACTCACTGTCCCAAATGATAATTTGTATAAACATAGAACAAGGAATAATAACGTCTGAATAATATACAAATAGGAATGAATTTTCTCTGAAAACAATAGTTAAATAAGTTTAAGTTTAGTGGAAAAGATTGTGTGTTTAAGACGATTTTTTTTTATTTATCCTTTGCTTATCTTGTCTCTGAACATGGTAAGTAGGATACACACCCGCCTTGAGAAGGGCCAAGCCAATTAATAGACCACACCTCCTCTATAATTATAACCCAAACTCGAAGAAGACTTTTTTGAGTTGCATGTGGATGTTGCCAAAAAATCACAAAAAAAACTTTCCGGATCTGCATCATCATCTTTGAGGAGGAGTGAGTCGCAGATGTACTCCCACCTTGTACCCAAATCTAACTCTTATTCAATGTGTATTTTTCGAATTATGACAGTGGATAAAGAAACAGACAGACAGATGGACTTGATCACTCCTCCTCTTCTTTTGAAGAGGTGTCCAATGGTGATGACGGAATATAGGATTTAAACATGCATAGTGAAAGCAATTATTTTGATCTCGGCTAAAGAATTGAACTGAAATACCCATATAAATTTTACACAGCTGAAGATCCAGATTATTGGGATTTAGTCTGTGTGAACCTTGCTTAAGTCCTGACAAATTCCCAATGTGTCTGAGTCTATAGAAACGTGGACACTCTGAGGGAGACAAGCCACAGGAATTAGGTTTGCACTTAGACCCCCAAGTGTATTACAACAACTGCGCTAATATGACATATTTGCAAAGGAAATGGAATCCTGCAACTAATAATACCTGGCCCAATTAAACTGACTGTGAACTCCCCCACCAATTCCCCAACAAACCCGGGTTTTTGTGTGATGGTGAATTTCTATCAACTCACAACATAGGAGCATTGCACATATGACTGGTTGGACTTTGTGTTGCAAAAGGAAAACTAAAAAGAAAGAAATAATACACTGCTTTCATAAAATGTGTGATAATTAGCAATCTGGCTTGGTTGTTTAAATTAACACCATTTTCTAATTATACAATGTGGTGGACAGTCGCATCTTCTGGCCATCTCTGCTTTGTTGATTCATACCCACAACAACAGCTTGTTACCCCTGAAAAACAGTACTTTTAATTAAGAGCTCTTCAAATGTACGTATAGCTTAATGACCAAGTAAGTGTCCAATATTAGAAAATAATGGATTGTTTACGAGGTGACGAGTCACAGTCCATTACTTTGTAATATTGGAAATTTACGAGGCTATTTACCTATTTAAATTACACCTCTTCCCTTACTTGTAATTTTTTGAGATGTGGTTTAACATTATTATTTTTCATTTCTATATTTCAGGTATGTACTTTGTTTTTTTTATCATTTTACTTGACCAAAACGTTTAAGGGTTTCTTTAGAAATGTGTACAAAGGGCTTCCATTTATGGTCATAGTCACAGAGTGAAAGAGCTGGCCAATAATAAAAGATATTGGACACTTCAACAAAACTCGCAGGTGTAATTTAAATATAAACAGAATATATTTACAGCAGACAGCCCTATATACCTGGGTACACGGGGAAACTTAAACCAGTATGTTCAGATATCACTTCTGACATACAAATATAGTTCAGTAAATAAATTACTGATTTGAATATCACAAAGCAGTTGTTAAAACATACAATGTTGTTTTTCATACGAAACCCAATTTCAATTTCAAAGCAGTTGTTAAAACATATGATGTTGTTTTTCATACGAAACCCAATTTCATTTACAGACAAAGAAATTTACTGATTTGAATATCACAAAGCAGTTGTTAAAACAAACAATGTTGTTTTTCATAGGAAATCCAGTTTCATTAACAGATACATTTACAGAAAGTAATCATTTTGTTTTAAATTTGGAGGGACCATCTTCAATGTTCATCAATCATATATACACCTGCACATTAGAAAAGGAAATATTGCATTCTCTTCTGAAAGCGGAGCTACATATCTTTACACAATGCTGAAAAGTATGCAATAATTCTACGTGATGAACTTCTTTAAAGGTGCCAATGAACTGCTGAATGACATATTTACTACACTTTACTGTGTATTCATACCATCTGTGTTTGATAACTGCAAATAATGATAATCTGCGTGATTCCAGCTTATTTACCATGTGCTGACGACAAAGACCTCTTTAGTCAGTACAAGAGGTGACAAGGGAGTATGTACCAGACAGCTGGGACTAAATAATAGGGAATCTGAGTGGATTTCTGTGTATGTGTCTGCTTGCATATTCATGTTTTAATGTCACAGTTCCATTCTGGTATATCTGTCTGGCAAGACCTCCAAAGATATACACATAATTACTTCACACATAATAGGCAGGTATTGAATTCACGACCATTTTGTCTGGCTTTTCTTTGTTAGCAGGGTTACACAAATATTACTGATCGGATCTTCAAGGGAAAAACTATAAAGATGGGTCTTGGTCCAGTATAGATCCCATTAAATGTTGAGAATTGTCTGGATTACTGCCTTGATACAGAAAAAATTCAAAGATTTGGATTTTCCCATCTACTTATTATGGAGCCATTTTGCATTAGAAAAGAAAGACAAAGTTCCGATATGAATAACACATATCTTGGGGGTTGGCTATGTGATCTTGTTGTAATTAGTAATCGGGTAACGCTTTAACCTGCTACTACTTTAAAAAGACGATTAGTTATAAAAAGGCTTCTGTAAGATTGGATTCGTCATGACTTAGATGTGGTTTCACCCTGTTGCACTCCATTGTACGGGAGATCATAAGCCTATTGTAGTTACCTAAATGACAAATATGTATAGGTTAATGGCCAAGTAAGTGTCCAATATTTGAATATAATGGACCGTTTACTAGGTCCCAAAGGGAGCAAATCAATAGTCCGTTATTTTCAAATATTGGACATTTACCAGGGTATTAACCTATATAAAGTACACCCCTTTCTTAATGTGTTATTTTAAAGATTTTGTTTAACATCCTTACTTTGCATTCCTATATTTCTAGTGTGTATTTTTGGGTTTTTATGACCATGTAGCTCAAATAAATGTGAAAGGGTTTCTTTGGAAGAAAGCTTCTATATATGGTCAAAATCAGAGAGTGGAACAACTGCCCATTAGAGAAAATATTGGACACTTTTAACAAACGAAGAACTCCCAGGTGTAATTTAAGTAGCATTTACTGAAACACTTGTCACAAGTCAAGTGAATAAAAGGGATTTCCTCACTGGGGAATTTCACATTATTATCCTGTGTTTTTATATTTATATGTATAGGTTAATGGCTAAGTAAGGGTCCAATATTAGAAAATAATGGATTGTTTACGAGATCCCTTCCCAAGTCACAGTCCATTATTCTCAAATATTGAACACTTTTCATTCCTATATTTCTGATGTGTATTCTTAGTTTTTTTGTAATCCTTTTAGTTGAAATAAATGTAGAAGGTGTTTCTTTGGAAGTGTGTAAAAAGGTTCCTATATATGGCTAAAATCACAGAGCGAAACAACTGCCCAATTGTGAAAGATATAGGACTCTTTTAATTAAAGAATATCTCTCAGGTGTAATTAATATAATATATTTAATGCTTTAAATAGAATTTGAGCTTTCACTAAAGTTGTGGTTTATCAAATGACCCTCATTTCTGTCCTATATGGCTGTTGGTTCAAAATTCCAAGGCAGTATCCCAAAATCAGTCTCAGTTGCTTAGTTCAAACCATATGTATAGTGTCTGAGGTCAGAGGTGACCTGGAAGGTGAATCCAGGTGGTGTGAGTTGCGAGGTCATGAAGGTCAATCTCAGTTAGACAGATTTAAAGTCTGGGCAATTTTATTTACATGTTGGTATAAAAGCATCAAAGTGTTTAAAATCTTACAGAGTAATATTTTAAGTGCCCCCACATGGAGGAACAAAGTACATGTATGACAGTAAAAATAAAATACCATGTGGTTACAATTAATACTAGTAAAATACCATGTGGTCAGAAATAATACCATCTGGTTATAATTATCACAGTAAAGCCATAAGGCTATATATACAAATAATTCTCATGAATTCGTAACTTATTGAGGTCAAAGTCTGGATGTAAAGGTCAATCATGCAGAGGAATGACAGTAAAGCCATAAGGCTATAATACAAACAGTTCTCATGAGTTTGTAACTTGTTTAAGGTCAAAGTGTGGATGTAAAGGTCAATCCTGGAGTGGAAACACTGGGTCAGCCGGGTCCAGCCTCATGCTGGTATAAACAGCTAACTCTACAGGTTAATCCTGGTCGAAACGAAAATACCCAAAATCAGTGGAGCCACATGAATCCATTGAGACCTCCCTTCAGGGGGGTAAGTCCTGAAGGGGTCAAGCTTGACTTCGAAATCGAAATGGAGGAACTACATAGTGATCTTCAGTCAAATTCGATAGGGGGGTGCCCGGGTCGGCCGGGTCCTGCCTGAGCGATTGAATGATTGATTAACCCTGATCCGTAATGAGCTACATCAATCTTAAAGAGACCTCCCTAAAGGTGGGTTAGAGCTAAAGGGATCCCACTCATTACTCGCAAATGAAAGCTAGGTAGGACCTAGGTTCAAGTCTGTCAAGTTGTATAAGGGAGGGTTGGTGGGTAAAAATTTTTATATGTGTGTTCAATGGCGTCCAGTTTGAAAGTGATCAACAAATAAGCTGGCACCAAAAAACCCATTGCCCTTGTTTGTGATTGGATGACCTGGGGTCAAGCTTAGAATCGAGGCTGTGAATTATAGAGGTAGTACTATAGTTAGGGTTGGGAGAGCAACTGCTATGGCAGGCCCCTTACTGGGCCATGCCCCATCCAGTTGCTTAGTTCAAACCCAATGTATAGTGTCTGAGGTCAGAGGTGACCTGGAAGGTGAATCCAGGCCGTGTGAGTTGCGAGGTCATGAAGGCCAATCTCAGTTAGACAGATTTAAAGTTTGGGCAATTTTATTTACATGTTAGTATAAAAGCATTTAAAATGTGTTTAAAATGTTACAGAGTAAGATTTTAAGAGCCCCAAGCCCAAGCTAGAAAGAAGAAATGCTTGTGAGGCATTTTCAAGATATGTCCAAATAGCAGAACTCCACCATAGACCATGAGCCATGATGTCCTGGATTTGGACATTATGGTCAAATGCAAGAGTGGCCCCTGACCGTCTAAAAGTATGGAAGCCATGTCCTGTGGCTGAGATGTTCCTGTGGGCCAACACTGTTTTCAAAGCATCCCGGATGTTGGTGTCAATAACTTGAGCATAAGGATTAAAGTTATTCGCGAAGAGAGGTGCAAGAGGAGGAAGAGGTCTGTAAGCCAGGAGAGCCTGAAGAGCTTGTACAGGACACAGGAAGTGATTTTTGATGGATGGAAGTTGAATCCAATGATGAGATTTATGATGCTGGAGAGTTTTTGTCTACTTGATCAATAAGTGAGCACCAGGTGGAGCGAATATTACATCTTGCCTGAGAAGGTGGAAGTCAGGGTTGAACTTAGAGGAGCTATGGGGAGCAATGTTGGACATCCTAAGAAAGCCGTAAAAGGCAGTAGGAAATACTGCCCGGAATAAGACTGTATCTGGGAGGATGTCACATGAAATTGACAGGTTGTAAAGACTGGGTATGTCAAAAATACTCCCGGGGGTGGGGTTGAATCTAGAATTTATGGATATACTCCGAATGTATCTGCGGACGGCTGGATGTGATGTTGCTGACATGTCCCACCCATATAGCTGGGCTTTGGAGTGAATAGAGGAAATGTATGTTGATATGACCTTAGGTGAAATTGAATTTTAGTACAAAAATTCCATGAATGTGAGAATATTTTGCACATTGCAAGCAATTGGTAAGTCCATAATGATGAGAAATGCCAGAAATGTCTTGAAATGCAAGGTATAAGCTGAAGCTGTGGATGGTCTAAATGCATGCTGGATCCTGACACAAGCTGACTTGATCAATATAATAAAGTTCAAGTTAAAGGAGTGAATGGGTATTTTGTGCCAGATATGAGATTTGGAAAGTGTTTGTAGGAATTCTGTGTCAACTGGCTTTGGGGGGTACAAGCGAGAAAGTAGAGCTGCTATCTTGTTAGATCGACCTTGGATATGTTCAATGTGAAGGTCAATGGCATGAGTGGCCGTAATAAGCCAGATATTCCTGAGACATAAGGATAGCATATTATCCCTGGTTTTGCCGGTTCGAACCACTTGAACCACAGCCAAGTTGTCGCAAAAGAATTTGACCACAGAGTGGGACCATTCGTGGGCCCATAATTTCAGGGCTATGAGCAAGTTAAGCATTTCAAGATGGACAATTTTAAATTCAATGCCATAAATGTCAAAAATGGGGGTAGCATAGACTTGGTTATTCCACACCCCTGCCAGGCCAGGGAGACAGGTGTCAACATGGAGGGTGTGATTATATGGTATATCAGGTTTCTTTATGTAAGTGATACCATTGAATTGGCGAAGGAATACCAGAAACCAAGCCAAATCCTTGTGAAATTCTGAGGTGAGGTACATGCGTCGTTCATTTTACTTGTCCCTGAACAGAGAAAGCATCCTGTTTATGAACGTGCAGGCTGGGATCACACATTTATGTAGGTATAGTAGTTTACCCAGGGGAGACTGAAATGCTCTTTTTGTCAAATGATGCCTATTTGTGACAGTCTGACACTCAGCATAAATGGATGCCAGTTTGCCAAGGTCAATACTAAGAGTGTTATCATCTAGGTCAATCTTAATACCCAAACATGTTAAAGCCCTACAAGGTGGGGTTTGCTTTTCTTGATTGCTAGGCAAGCCTAGCTGTGATAAGATAGATGCCAGAGTGTCAAAATGACGTTGGGCAACAGCCTTAGGTGAGATAATGACATAATCATCAACGTAGGCCACCATGTCCACTCCAGCCCTTGATGCTATAAATGTGACAACATCGCTGACACATTGGAACGCTGCACTCCCATGGACCCAGCCGAACGCGACGACAGCCTCAATATAGACGTCATCCTGCCATTTAATGCCTAGTTTCATGGCGTTGGCTGGGTTCACACAGAGATTACGGACAGCCCTAGCGACGTCGATTTTGGACAAGGTGACGTTGTCACCATGTTTGTTAATCTCCTTGACTATATCATCTACAGAGGGAAGCTTCAATATGAAGGCAGAAGCATCAAATAAATTTCTGTCTACTTGGTCATTAAGTGAACCACCTTTAGGATAAGAGAGATCAAGTATAACACGACGCCCGTTAATGTCCTTAGGTCTTGTTAACAATGGTGAACAGTGTATAGCATAATCCTGGACTTCAGGGATGGGGCCCATAATTGCCCTAAGGTGTCTCTCTTTAGCCAAATATGAGGAAACAGCCTGATGATGTTGAGTGGCTGAAAAATGGTTTATGATATTCTGTTCAGCCAAAGATTTTGAATCTTTGATAGGGAAAGGAAAGCCGTATTCCAGGTATTGGAAGAGAACTTGGTCTTTGTAATCACAAAGTTGACGCCTCCAAGCTTCAATATTAAGGTCAGACTTTATGGGAACTAGCACTTGCCTATAATTTGGAACACCAGATTCTCTAATAGTTTTGGCTAGTTTTAAATATTGCTCACTGTCTTTAGTGTCAATACCTAGCCTATCAGGACCAATAAACTTGAACTCAGTAGGTTGCATGGCAATATAACCTCGAAACTTTACTAGGGTAGTTTATGTCCCTGTGACTGTGTGTATGACACTTTTTGTCTGACGTAACACTGACACTTGTGCCACAAAAAGTGACTACTTTACTGCCATTACGTCGATTCTTTAGAAGTGTGGGTCCTATGTCAGGGCTATTAGCCACATTTCTGTCAACCTGGCACTGTGCATCAGTTAATGAAGAAATTACATTGTTCATGTAACTTTCATATGAGATACCATATCTCTGATTAATTAAGCAGTCTTGCTTATAATTATCATAAGCCAACTTGGCTTGTTGTTTAGTATGCAACATATGTGACTCAGAAATAGTGGGATATATACAAAGCCAAATACTATCACAGACTTGCAACACATCCACAGGATGGCTCAAACATTCGAGTATGATTATTTGACCAGTTTGACAAGAAAACTTCAAGGAATCGAAGCCCCCAGGCTTATTTTGTGGATAATTGTGTAAGTACACGAATTGATTGTGGGAATTGTCAAGTTGATTGACAAATGTGTAATTAAGCCTGTCAATTTTGTGAACTGAACCGTGGTATGAATAAACATACTGATTTCTAGCAACAGTTTGAAGGTTAGCTTCCATATGGTCGATTATTGTACCTGG
Organism: Sabellastarte sp. h YS-2021; assembly: GCA_964017235.1. NCBI lineage: Eukaryota > Metazoa > Annelida > Polychaeta > Sabellida > Sabellidae > Sabellastarte > Sabellastarte sp. h YS-2021. Next base: position 22,244,597 of record OZ024927.1, read on the forward strand.
AGGAGATCCATGCTGTGGAGCAAGATTGTTAGTGCTATCAAATGCTTTATAAGAGTCCACAACCAATGCACTACTACCACAAGCAGTTAAATTTACATGAGACACAGCGTCCATAGCTTTAATATCATGGCAAACATCTTGTGAACTAACGTCAAAAAAATTTACCGCCACCATAAGAGTTCAAATACATGTCATTATTAACTACTACTGGCATCATATTATTTACATTATTGGCATTAAGGGAACCATTTTCATTGTTTACACCAACTGTCTTACTAAACTGATCAAATTTAAACTATTATGTCCATTGCACCTCATCTTATCATAGAGACCTGTAGCATTGCCATAGCTGTGGCCAAGTGGTTCAGATAATCCCTAACTACTGTTCTGCTGCAGGTGACCAGCCTGTCTTTGCTTTATATTACATCTGGTTACTGGATGGTCCAAACTCTTGCCCTGTTTCATGCAGTGAGAGCAAAAATGTGTGTAGTTGCCATGATGGCCCTCATGGGAACAGGACCCCTCATTAAAGTACCTGCATGATCTTCTAGGTGGTGTTGGTTGTTTTGTGGCCTGAGTGTGAGCTAGAGCTACCTGTGAAGCACTCAGTCTATTGATGGCTCATTGTGTAGAGTCGGCTGAAGAGAGGTGGCCCTTCTCCACCTGGTGTATAGAGGATGCCCAAGCAGCCCTTACAGCTGGCCATGGTAGTGAAACAGCATCTCTCATAGCAAAAATCACCTGGAGTAGGGCTTGTTTTGAGAATGTTGGGTCCGGAATAACATATATATTTGACAACTGACCAGAGATCCATTGTGGTAGTTACAGCTCATCATAGACAACACGCTTTTTCCCATTAGATGCATGAAAGCCCTCATTGGGCCAACGGAGATGTGGGGCCATGGATATAGTGTCATGCAAATTGTATCTGCCAGACTTCTTACCCTGTGGCTTACCTTGAGACAGGTCAGAGTTAGCTCGGCCTTCATATGAAGCTAATAAGTTGTTGACAACTTCCGAAATGCCCGAGTTGGTCCTCAGAATGTGAAGGTTAGGCACGACAGCCTCACGGCGGTCCAAGGTATGCCCTGGTTATTACTGGGCTCGTGACAGAACCCCTACACTTGGATCCGGGTGCTGTATATCTGTTGGAACTTGAGTTTGAGCAAAATTGCGAGTGAGAGGAGGATGTGAGTGCAGATGTGACTGTCCCATTCTCGGTATTATGAGGGGGTCCCTCAGATGGTTGGGTATGTCCGACTGCTGAGGTACATTTGAGGGACCCAACTGTGGTGATACTGGATGACCAGGACTGTGGGACCGTGAGTTAACGGGTGTTGAGTTATGCCTTTCAACCTTGTCTAAATGTCTGGCCAAATCTGCATTCGATTCCATGATTTCACATAACATAGTTATGATAGCGGCAGAATTATCTCATGTAGTTGACGGTTTTGTAACGGGAGGCAAGCTACTCACAGTTTCTGTGTTACCCAAATACGAACTGTTTGATTCCTTGTTAATGACTTTCCTTGCTTTTGACACAGATATCCTCGCCCTTGCTGAGGCTGTTACCCACTTTCTGGATTTGGATAGGGCTTTCTTTCCAGATGGCATTTTGTAGAATAAAAATAACTTATAAGCACAATTCAGATCAGTATCCGTAAAATAAAACACTAAAACTTTAATGTGGGTGTTCCACCACACGACTAAGGCTCCCGATTAAGGGTTTTTGAGGGTCGGTTTCAAAAATATGCTTAGTCCCAGGCTTCCTGTAAGGGTCGGTTGTGGTCGGTTGAGGCCGTGTGAGAAATCAAACATGTTTGATATTTCTCCCGACCCCAACCGATTATTTTTTCCCGCCATAAACAAAATGTCCAGTCCCAGGCTTCCTCAGGCCTCCTCAGATCAAATTTACACAGTCCTATGTTGTCCCAGGCCGCCTGCGACCCTTAGTCGCCGACCCTTAGTCCCAGACCCTCTATACCTTAGTCCCAGGCTTCCTGCGACCCTTAGTCCCATTGCAAAGCAAAAATCGGCTATCTCGGTCTGGGGACGCCTGGGGACGCCTCAGGACACCTTGTGGGGTCGGGACTTAATCCTGGGTTAGTCGGGGCTTAGTCCCAGGAGGCCTGAGACGTCCTGGGACCCAGTCGGTTTGTCTACGACATGATCGTGGTTCAAACCGACCAGAAAAATGGCTTAGTCTATTCTTAGTCCCAGACCAGTTAGGGACTGTCTGGGGCCTCCTGGGGCATCCTGAGGCCGATCTGTAGTTAATCCCAGACCTTCATACCGATTCTGTCTTCCACCCCATTGGTCAATTTTTTTTCCATTTTTTCCAAGACTACCCACGATTAAGGGTCGCCGACAGGATCGGGGCTTAATCCTTTGGTGGAACAAGGGCATAAAGTATTACAGTTCTGATCAAGCTTAGAATTGAGGCTGTGAACTATAGAGGTAGTACTGGAGTTAAGGTTGAGCAACTGTTATGGCAGGCCCCTTAATGGGACATGCCCCATTATGTTGCCCAAAGGGTCGTGAATCATCCCGCCTTTGTCTGTTGCCCAAAGGGTCTTGAATTATGCAAAACAAAAATACAACAAGGCCACTGCTGCAGCGGTTATCTCTCGCCTTAGAATCAGTAATAATGGAGAACTAAAGGAGATATAAGGACTTTGTAGTAAGATAACCCCACTGGCAATTGAAGAAGGGGTCAAAGGTAAAAGTCAGTAATTGGAAAAGAGTCTCAGGCCATGACTTCCTTTAAGTTTTTTTCATATTTGGACCCCTAGTAGCAATGATAAGGCAGAAATAAGGCCTTTTTAATAGGATAATCCCATTTAACATTAAACATGCTATATACCAGCTGAACTGTATGTACTGGTTTCCTCTGCCCTTCCAACTACCCGTCGTGATATGACCTGTACAGTGTTGAAAGCGACGTAAAACCCCAAATAAATAAAAATAAACAAGCTATATACCAGCCATTTTGTTTTTGAAAACTAAGCCCAATTACTATCAGGCTAACTTTCCTAGCCATATATCTTTCGTGCAAATTTGATGAAGCTAGCAGGAATATTTCAAGATTTAGAACACCTTTATGATTTTCAAACAATTAGCTATGGCGGCCATTTTGTTTTTCAAAATGAGGCCAAAATTTTACACAGATAGGTTGTCATAGCCATAAACATTCCTTCCAAATTTGGTGAAGATATCTTTATAAGTGAATGAGATATTAAGGTTTATGTAAAAACGTGACGAATGGATGCACAGACGCACCGACGAACGGACGGAAGGCAGTATATAATCTCCCAACCATGGCCTTCAGCTGCAGGCATGAGATAATAAAGTATTTAAAAGTCAAATTTCAGATTTTGTGTTCCTTTACAAAATGTGGACAGCTATTAGCCGTACCTGATGGTGCGTGTAGAATATATATGTAAACTACTGCAGTTCTGTGAAAGGCCTATAGAGAAACATATTGCTAAGGAACGATCAAGTTCAGCAAAAATTACAATTAAAGGTTTCAGATTTATTATTTTTTGGACAAAACATGGAAATTAATTTTTTATTTACAAGAAAAAAATGGCTCATGTACTGTTGTATTATTTTACATTTTACCAAACCAGTGAAATGAAACGAAATACCAGAGTTTGTTTGTTTCAAAGCAAGAGATATAGGGGCCACGGCGGCAGAGTGGTAACACTCTCGCCTTCCACCTCTGCGGCCGGGGTTCGATCCCCATCATGGCCGTAAGTGGGGAAGCTGGTAGTTGCTTGCCATTAGTCGGCAGTTTACAGTACAGAACCCTAGCGAACTATATGTACTGGTTTCCTCTGCCCTTCCAACTACCCGTCGTGATATGACCTGTACAGTGTTGAAAGCGACGTAAAACCCCAAATAAATAAAATAAATAAAAAATAAAATCAAACCAAGAGATAAAACCGTTTTGAGTTTTTGCAAAGGACTACACCACAAGGTTAAACACATGTGTAGTTCACAGACCATTATTTTAATTGCAGAAAATACTTTGAACTATATAGTCCGGTACAGAAACGTAGCCAAATGCTTACATGAATCAATCAACTGTGAACATTCAGTTGTGGTCTGTTTGTTATAGTTGTGACATGGTGTCTGATTATTGGGGTACATGTATATATCAATTAAGACTAACCCTCTGGCATTTGTTACTGCAACTGACTCTTATGGTGCACATATTGATGAATAAGATTGATAATAGATAAATATCTGAGGCAACACATAAAGCATGGGTGCTACAATATAGCTAAATTTGTTTGTTTTACTTTAATGGGAAAAATATCATTCCTATGTGCTCAGATTAAGAGGGATTGTTATTTAGATGAAAGGTGAAAGTTGGGGTCTGACATCCTGTTCAACAGCTAGGATCATATTGGGACAGGTATTTTCAAAGATTAACAAAACAGGAATGAGAAACAAATATGAGAGCAATTTAAGTTTAAGGAGTAAAGGTACTTCTTGAAAATGATGCATAGGGAATTATTAAACCTCTCTTTAGACATACCATCTCTTTGAATCGCCTTTTGTGATTCTTTTGCTTGCAAATATTGTTGATAAGTACATTGTATTTGCTTTCATTTGTATTGTGTTTATGGCAGTGCATTCTTGCATTGTGCTAGTAACTTCGTGACACAACATAATGTATTGCCCAGAAGTGGGGGAAGACAGTGCAAGCTGTCAACCATTGGGAAAATCCTTACTTCTTCATGTTCAAGTGCATGCATTGTTTTTGACTTGCAATTGCAACGGTATCCATTACCTTTCACCACTCTTAAAATATAACCAAATATTTTAATATTACTGCTCTAGATCATTATTTACCTCAAATCGTAAATGGGCACAAACTTTAAGCAAAAACAATTCATATGTAAACCAAACCTGATCTGTTAAGATTTGTAATGTTATTCATTTTTGTGTCATTGTAGTTGTTAACTAGACATGCATAAACATAAGAGTATTTCCATGTTTGCCTGTGTGTCATGCAAAATGGTTAACTAAGGCTATTACCACCTGTTTTTACTTTCCACCTCACAACACCACCAAACACATTTCCATAAACATCCGGGAATCTCATTAAAGACTCCATCAATTCAGGAATCTCTGTAATCATGTCCACTCTTGACAACAGTTTATCACTTGGTACAGACAAATCCCACAATATTTGGGAAGCTGGACAGGGTGACAGGTCTAATTTGGTCTTACTTTATGCCAATTTCAAACTTTCCCGATTTATCCTGTTTGATGTACTTTCAACACAGATTTTTTTTTTTTTTTTTTTTTTTTTGGGGGGGGGGGGGGGGTGAAATTGCAAGGTCCAAGGCTGTAAAAATCCAACGTAGATGAACGTGTCCATGTTGATATAATTTTGTCACATCAGACACATACATAGTATAAATGTGGCTCTGGTATAATTGAATATGTGACCTATGAAAGTGAAACACTAAAAGGGAGAGGGAAGAGGGTATTCTAATTGTGTATGTTTGTCTTGGCCCATAAATTGGAAACTATAAATCGGAAATCTCATTGGGATCCTGGGTTACTTCCCCTCACAGATGTTCCAGATCCACATGGAGACTTGGTGATATTTCCTAAGTCCTGAGTATGTGTAATTGGATTGTCCCAGTGGAAGTCTCTTTATAGAAACTCAGTAATAATTGATTCCTGGCTGTCGTAAAATAAGTCATCCCTAAACATTGCTGTTATGGGTCATGTAAGGTTTAGGTTTATAGACTTTTCTGGTATAGTGGAAATCTGTTAAGTGACACTACAATATTCACCTTTGCACTACTTTAGAAATAAAGTATCTCATGTAATGCACCGATCAGACTGCAGATGATATTTCCAGCAGCCATGATCGGCAAGAAAGAACAGAGGCAAAATGATGTAATCCATATGAAACCCAGCTACACACCTCCAACTACAATCTTGCTACAGAAAGGAATTTGGCAGGACCATGACAATGGTTCTACACAGAAAAGATATGCAAAGATTGCTGTAAATAAACAATAATGTTATGGCAACCATTTAGTTTTGCTGGAGATAGAAAAAGAGAGAGAAGAGCACAGAATAGGAGGGAAAGTGTGGCCAAAAAGGAAAGGAAATGCCTCAGTATGGAAAAATTACTAACACAGTTCTTGTAGTACACGGAACAAATGGGAGTGACATTAAAACCCTGTACATGAAGGCAACACTGCTTGTAGTGTCTTTTGTGTTTGTGACCAAGGCTCTTGCCAGTAGTCAGTTGGACTACTGCAATTCATTTTTTGGAGTTTGTCCAAATTTATCCTATTTATGTTGTAATAAATTCAAAACATTGCTGCTAGAATTTTATCAACTAAGAATAGATTCACTAGAATCACTCTTATTTTCAAGAAGATGCATTGGCTACCTCTCAACTATTAAAGCTGTGCCACTGGTTTACAAATATCTTCAAACTGATTACCCTAAATACTTTGACCCATATCGTTATACCAGTCTGTACAGTACTAGGAGGTTCCAAGGTTGTGAACTTCTGGTGTTGGTGTTCCGCAGTATTGATCATCCATTCATGAATCAGTAATACAATGTAGTCACATTTTTTGTGTAACTGTGTATGTTTACATAATGGAAGCGCCATGAGGCAATTATCTATTATAAAACCCTGTAAATTAAAACCAATTTATTAATTCAATAATTTAATACCTTGTACCAAATTTTCTTTATGGGAAACTGTATTTTTTGATAAAGCTTTAAAAGTTTGCCACAAAATTTAACCATGGATAATGATAATTGATAAAATATGAATCTGTGACTTACAGAAAGCACTTTCCAGAAAAAAATCAGACTGCTTATTTAACAATGCTGTGGATAATTGGTTGTGGTGAGTGTTTCATGTTACTTTATATTAATCTGTGCTTATTTTAAGACAGTAAGCTATTATTTTTGTGTTTCAGGCATTGAAAGTACTAAAAGCTGGAGAATTACTTACTTGTTTTATTTTATGTTGAAGTTTTTGGTTTTCCCCAAATTTTTATTTTGTGTGCTTCTTTATCTCTTAATTTGGAATCAAGGAAAAGTGCCTCCTGGAAAGATTGTCTCCTCGAAAAAGCCTCATAGAAAGAATGCCTACTCTACATTTTGTATTTCAGTAATACCTCCTATGAAAATTAATCCACAACATCAAGAAGAAATTCATTTCAACCACAAACAGTGTATCATTTTAGAAGTATATTACAAATTGTAATAAGGTAAATTAAAATCTTTGTTTTGAACTTAAAAACATTGAAAATTTAAATCAAATTTAAACCCAGCAGTAATGCATTTCAGTACTGCATTTTTGCACTACGTTTTTTTTTTGTCATTTTACTTGAGTAAATTTTGAGCCACTAAAAGCACATTTTTAATATAGCATGCTGAGTTAGATTTTCACAGTAAGTTTGTTTGAAAGTTAGCTGTTCCTTTGATTAAGTTCACAGAAGATTATTGTAAAGTCAGATTGTAAAGAAATGCAAAGAATTAAAAAATATCCAACTTTATAAATTAAATTGCTTGTTTTGTATTTGTCAGGAGGTATTTTTTCCAGGTAGCATTTTTCCATGAGGTATTTTTCTATCAACTCTGAGTGACAAGACTTTGTAAATGTACCCACTGAACTAATTAATTTGAAAGATGTTGTGAAAACATTTCAATATTGAATGCATTTGCTGAGGATGACTTGCAAAATACACCTTTGTTCTTGGCAGACTGGCCACAATCCACTGTTAGGAAGTAATGTAGTGTTAACTCTCTATGCAAAAATAATGGAGAGTTGAGACAATGGAAGGGTCGCCCGTCTGGGTTTTATGATATATTATTCACTAAATAGTATTCATTAAATTTCACACTATTGCTGACCTAATTTGATATGCCCCATTCAACGAGAGACAGAGGGAACTTTGGAACAGTGGGCAAAACACTCACTTCAGGGCATAGATTTAATCCCTAAGGCCGCAAATTTAGTAGGTGCCTGGTGTTGTCCTATGGTTTTTAAAGATATATACATATCTTTATTCCCCATTTAGAAGTTTTTTCAGAAACTTGGTGCAGAGTAAATGGAGTTTGGAAACCTCTCACCAAGACCTTTACAAAAAAAAATAGCATCATGCAGAAAGCTTAAACAAGGCCAAAAAATAGTAAATTCAAATGTTAAGTCTACAAATGTATATATTAATTTTTACTTTAAAAAAACATAAATTAAATGTACCCACTTCTATTTACTTAACTGTTCATCCTGCATTATCTTCACCAACTAGTACTGTTTTCCTCCATCCCATTAACTGCCCGTTATGATATGACTTCTACAATGTGTTGCAGGTCAAATGATTTATTTATTTAGGGTTTTACGTCGCTTTCAACACTGTACAGGTCAGATCACGACGGGTAGTTGGAAGGGCAGAGGAAACCAGTACATACAGTTGATCAAGGTTCTGTACTGTAAACTGCCGACCAACAGAAAGCAACTACCAACTTTCCCACTTGAGGTTGGGCCGGGAACTGAACCCCAATCTCAGAGGTGGGAGGCGAGAGTGTTACCACTCTGCCACTATGGCCCCCCTGCAAGTCAAATGAACCTATATCAATATATACAAAAGCTCTAGCCAATCATTTTTCTTGCAATTATACCAATAGAGAGACATTGTTGAATTCTTAAAATTAAAAATATTTATCTTTGTCTATTGTGGTAATATCATACACAGTTGGAAAGGTATACAATTTTTTCAAAAGGATAAATCAACATGACCAAGCTTAAAATACTCAACAGAGTATGGTTTTTAAAAATAATAAAATAAACTGGAGGTGATCTAAATTCTAAAGCTGTTTGTTTTGTGGAAGTGTGAAGGTACCATAAGATTTTTAAATTGATCATGGAAATTTAGATCGAATAAATGTTACATAGACAGTCGTGCAAATCATTTAAGTTAAGTGGTGTTGGTTTGTAGGGTAGAAAATGAGATCCAATTCGGTTCAATGACATCAGGCGTTAATTACTCGTCATATGATCTCAGTTGTTAGCACGTGGATCTAGGGATATCATATTTACATCTAAGCACAGAGATCTAGAGATATCATATTTACATCTGTTCTTCATACGGGAATGTAATACTAGAGTGACATTTGATAGAAATAGTCCCAAGTTCACTATGTCGCAATGATGCTGAATCTTTTATAATATTCAGGGCCCGGATTTACAAAGATTCTTAAACTCATGCTTAAACTCAGACACATAATCTCAGTTTTTGTCTCACGTGAGATTATGCTGAAATTGGTATTTTCAAAAGTAATCTCAGGTGAGAATAAACTTAAACTCAGTTTATATGTAAGCAAGCATTTCATTGGTTAATACCAAAGCAATTTTTAAACTCACACATAAACTCATTCATAAACTCTTGCATAAACTCAGTCTAGAGTTTATAGCTGCTGAACAACACAGAGGCTTTATACTAATAACAGTAGAGGGTTTTCATGTTACATTGCAGCATCTGCACAATTTAATAGAAATGGGTGAATCTTGACACATAACAAGTAACATCTTTGTCAATATGGCCCATAATCAAATTGCAGGAGTAAATTTCTCCAAAAGGTATTATGGTTCAGCTTTACTGTCATTAATTGATCATAAACTCATTTCTTGAGTCTACACTGGTGCAAACTCAAATTTTTAGTTGAGTTTAAGCATAATCTCAGCCTGAGAATTTTCAAAAATACCAACAAATGTGAATTTAAGCATAAACTCAGACAATGAGTTTATGTCTGAGTTTATAGGTGAGTTTAAGAATTTTCTGTAATGTGAAAAGTTTGAGTTTGAGCATAAACTTATAAAGATGAGTTTATAGGTGAGTTTTAACATGAATTTAAGTTTAAGAATCTTTGTAAATCCGGGCCCTGATGTTTGTTTTTTAGAATTTCCTTGCTGTTTAAAATGTATTTTGGCTTAAACAGTTGTGAAAACAGCTGCTAAAGATTGTATCTTCCTTTGACTTTATTGATTTATTAGTTGACCTTTAGTACAGCAGGATCACCCAAACAAGGCCTCAAAAGTTATACATATTGGAAAATTATTAACTGGCTTTAAAACTATAAAGTCGTGCTTCAGAAAGCCCTGGCAGCTAAATGAGACATAACAGCTTATATTTGATCTTTATTCCCAAATCAAGAAAAAGAGTAAGATATAGCAATTAATAAGCATGTTCTTACTTCTCATACACAAAAATATCATGACTATAAAATTAAAAATGGATTAATCTATCGCTAAAGACAAATAAGATTAAATGTTATTACACAGTTCACCAAAAACCTATTGTCTGATTAAGCTCAGACAACAAAACACTCAGTCTTCAAAATTTCCACAAAAATTTCCACAACGAACCATATCTTCAATCTGTATTTAGAATGATTTACGGATCCAGCATATTGTCACTGGATTTAGACGACAGTTGAAGACTTACCTATTAAGACTAGCCTATCCTCCACCATAGTCTTCTCCCCTATTAGACACTGACATGGATATGGATTATTTCTGGCAATTGACTATCCCATCTTGGATAAAAATACCTTATGGGATGTCCACACCAATTTGGCACTTTACAAATGCTTCATTCATTCATTCATTTTGGAATATGTGATATGATCTGCTAAATAAATTGTCAATCAAATAAATATATTTAGCGGCCTATTTGTGGGTTTCATAATGTGCGTTTTGTAAGAGTGAAAGGGAACAAACAGGAGAGTTTTTTAGCAAGGCTAACACAAAAATGTCACATGGATTTATAGGGTAGATTCTATTTCTTTTTTAAACAATAAGATAAAGTGTTTTTCAAATACCACAATGTGAAAAGAAAATTGAACTGATATCATATTAAATACTAGCCTTGCTTAAGGCTCAAGTCTTTTTTCTTTGTAATTAGGGAACACTTCCAGTTCAAATAATAAAGTTTCAGTTTATATAATGCACTCTTACATATACTATCTTTACATCAGTGCACTGTTAAGACAGGGGCCTGTCTGATGAGCATATACCTCCTAACATATAAGGCTGCTTTAGGAATAATATATCTGTGCATGTTTGAAAAAGATATATAATTGAGCCTTGCAAAGAAAGCATAGCAAACAAGTTAGTTAAGACTCTGCATGAGTGACCAAATAGCCTTGCTTGAAGGCTTAAAGTTGTACCATATCTTTTCAAACGTGCACATATATTATGTATTCATAAAGCACTCGTATATATTAGGAGCTATAAGCACATCAGAGAGAGTTTTAGTGATTTCTTGACGTAAAATCCAGCACAAGAGAAGTACATTATGACCATGGGGCATTTAGCCTTGCCTTAGGCTCAAATTTGCATGATATCTTTTTCAAACATGCATACAGATACTCAGTATTCATAAAGCACTCGTACATGTCGTATGCTTATCATAAACACATTCACAGAGGCTGAACATCTCAAATAACATCTCTAGACCCATCTGGATATATCTTCTAAGGACTTGAGACAGCAGAAATTAAAAAGAAACTTTATCAGTCAAAACAAGGTTCAGGAGTAACTAAATGATTGGATGACATAATATTGGCAGAGTTTTGAACTCTCTGAATGTTCTTATTTAACATGTTCTGAATGACAGGCAAAAAAAATATGATATTTGCTACAGATGTTCATTCCATTTAATTTGATGTGATGCAGAACTTTTGGATATGTTTTAAGCCATTAGGACATGAAAAGAATTAAACTTAATGCAATGAAAATACTCTCAACTCTCAGACTTTTTTGATGAAGGAGGAAAGACATTTATGCTGAGACAGTAGTCTCACTAAATCTTTGTCATGCAATGGGAAACCTAAGAACTAAAAGCCAGTTTCTAATGGTGTTTTTATTTAAATGTTTCAAACCTACTAATCAGAGCAGATTACAAAAAATTAATGACAATGTTTCAAGTAACACAATGCTGTACTTCTACAAAAAGTAATATTTGTGTATTATATACAAGCTGACATGTGTTATATAAATATGGATAAATTTTAACTTATATCTTCTTGTGAAAATTATGCCTTTATCACCCTTAGGAAATTTAGCTTACTATGTTAAGCCATAATATTGTGATATATATTTTTTGCCCGTTTCCCAGTAAAGCATCCAGATATAACCATTTTGCCAAAATGTATCCAAAATATGACACAATGACAAACTTAACGTGGTAGCCACACGTATGTTTAGGTCCAGATTTCTAAGATTCATTTTCACATATTTTCATTGAATAATCAGCTTAGATTATCCAATAAATAGATATTTTATTGAATATGAAGATTTTTGTCTGTTCCAACATTGACACAAGTAACTTGAAAACACTCCTAGAGCATATTCCTCCGTCAAGGCAGCTGAGACGGCAGAATATGAACCAAACCTTTAACAAAATGTATTGCATTTTTCCTTTGTTCAGCCCATATGCACATTATAAAATCCATCAGTATCTTCGAAGTAGTCTCAAACCACAAATCATTAAAAGTTGGACTGTTGATAATTTGAGAATTTTGGCTTTCAAACTATGGTCCGGAACTTTGTCAATATTTAATTACCTCTTAAGGCCTTCCCACATAAAAAAATTGTGCATCCATTACCCCCACAAAGAAAAGGTATTGAATTCATGGCTGTTTGTTTCTCTACTTCTTAGTATATCTATTTGTTTATTTTTTTGTTTGTTATCAGGATAACACAAATACTAAGGGTTGGATCTTCATGAAAAAAAACGAAAAGATGGGTCTTTCTACAACTGAAATATCATTAAATTTTTAGACTGATCAGGATCACCATCTGGATACAAAGAAATATCAAACATCAGGATTTTCTCATTAACTTACAATTATGAACCTTGCTGAGGTTTGCACTCTCCGAGTGCTCTTGTTAGTTTTTGAGTAATCAGAAACACATACAAACAGATGGACAAAGGGACACACCCAAAACATAACCTCACATAACTTGTGGGAATGACTTGCTATCTTGTGGGAACGACTTGTTATCTTGTGGGAACGACTTGTTTACTTGTGGGAACGACTTAGTATCTTGTGGTAACTATTTTACAAAGTTGTGGGAATGAGTTAGTATTTTGTGGTAATGACTTTGCTAACTTGTGGGAACAAGTTAGTATCATGTGGTAAAGACTTGGCTAGCTTGTGGGAACAACTTAGTATCTTGTGGTAACGACTTACTAACTTGTGGGGACGACTTGCTAACTTGTGGCAACGACTTAGTATCTTGTGGTAACGACTTACTAACTTGTGGGAACGACTTCCTATCTTGTGGGAATGACGAGTTAGTATCTTGTAGTAACAACTTTGCTAACTTGTTTGAACGACTTAGTAACTTGTGGCAATGACTTCCTATCTTGTGGTAACGACTTTCTATCTTGTGGTAACGGCTTACTAACTTGTGGGAACGACTTAGTATCTTGTGGTAACGACTTACTAACTTGTGGGAACGACTTCCTATCTTGTGGGATGACTTACTATCTTGTGGTAACGAGATAAATAAATGCAAGGAAAACAGTTCTATGTCCCTTCCAGGGCTCCGTAGTCCACTGTGAAATGCTGTCAACTCGCGTATATTGATTGTTCCTTGTATTCTTGGTGACCAATGAAAAAGGCCCATTATAGATGTATTTTAGAATAATCTTAATTCTTAGGAAAGTATGATATTACAGGCTCCTCGATAGACCCCTACCATAGAAATCTACAGAAATATCCTAGCAGCTTATTCAGCATTAGAAGCAGATTTAATATAACAGATGTGTCAGAAGGGAAAAGCTGCAGCAACATTTTGTCACTGGACAACAAAAGAAAAATAGGCACACACTTGGATGTTATTTTTGCGTTTACCTATAATAAAAATATTAAAAATATATGTGTAATTTTATATTATTTAGATTATGTAACTGAATACTAATTTTGCTGTGTCAGAATGTCATGTTTGCTCAATTAACCCTAAGATAAATCATGCAAAATTGATAGTTACGGGCAATTTGTCCACACCCATCCCACATGTTATCACTGCTTCTCAGAATTGATTAAATTATGGCTTTCATTGTTGTTTGACTTAATAACACGTTGCTGCACATCTATCTGAGCTGCTGTTTATTGGCTGAAGATGGCATCAGCACTCAGAATCGACCTGTAAAGTAATGGCTTCCCAAATAGGTATTTATTATTGACACGTTCATGAAAATTGCCCTCTGTGCTCCGCAATAAAACCGGGTGATGAATAAGCCTTTATTGGATTTACAGGTTCACAATGTAGATCCGTATTAGGTAAAATGCCTATACATTGCTCAATTAGGTACGTCAATAAATTTTCCCCTAAAGGAAAGAATTAGCCCCTAAGTATGTGCTTCTATATCATTTAGGCAATTGTGGCATGTGCCAAAATATCCATCATGAGATCTGCCTTGTACATTAGATAGTAGTGGGTGTTTTCCATAATAGTGAATGCTGAAATATGATCAGCTGGGTTTGGTGTCTATTACATGTTATCTATAACAGTCACTTATAGACCTGTTCCACTATGCCAATTTACCTCCCTCATAGGGACCATCTCGTTACTGGGAGTTTTCAGTTAGAACCAATTGGAACATTCAAGAGGTTTTACCAATTATATCAAATGGTTAAATATTATCAAAACTTGTTCCCGATTCTTGTCAGATGTTGAATTGCAGAACTCATTACAAACCCATCTTAATCTGTTGTACCATTTGGAAGTTCATCCTTTTGATCCCACTGGGCTCTTATGCCTATCTTAACATTTGAAAAACAATCTGTTCAATCTTAAGTTGATCCTTGAGGTTCTTTAACCAGAAAACTATTGCCAACATTTTGTCTCTTGGGTTGTTTGGGCGACCCAGGGGTCAGTCCTCCTCCCAGGTTAGTTTGTTTGTGGGTACCTTAATTTTTATTATAGGTACCAGTCTGAGCTGGTCGTTGCATAACCCACTTACATAACTGACCTTGGGGTTCTAAACCTCTGTGCCCAGTCTCCCCAGTAACCATTTAAAACTGGCCATGCCATTGGTCAAGACCTTTGGGCAATGTGACTCTAGAATATCACCAGACTTGGGGGTCAGTGTGAATCTGACATTCGCAAGGAAACATTGAAAACTTTAAACTGTGATATTTTCAATGATTGGAACTTTCAAGTTATTTTAACTCAGTGTTTTTATTATTTTTAGTTTTTTAGAATTATTTTAGAACATTCAGTATGTTTTACGTGTGGTGAACTTTACACAGCATTGGAACTTGTGGAATGTGATGAACTATGGAAGTATTGAACTGTTACACGAGTGTTTGATGACACTGAGTGAACCTGACGCCTACAGAGATATTATAGTCATCTTGTCAACCTCAGGCTTTTAACATTGATCACAAAGGGACGGTCTACCCTATATTATTTTACCACTATTGGTGCATGCCATGATATTGTCAATGGTCGAATTGTTAGAAGCCTGTTTTTGACAGTTGAATATGAAATCTCTAGCCCGTGTAGGGTATTTGTGATTATTTTCAGAAGGAAACATTGACATTATTTATAATTTTCATTGATTGGCATTATTGTAAACATGCCTGACAATAAACAGAAATGCAAGACGTGTAAACAGAGGCATCTTCCTCCAACAGGAAAGAAGTGTCAGTTTGGGAAACAACAGGAAAGCTCAGATGAACTTTTACGAGATGCTGCCATCTCAAGTGATGCGACAGGGTCGCAGATGTCTCCATCAGACACTGGCGGACAGCAGATTCAGATGAAAATCCTAGATCAGCTCAGGAAAGTCACTGAAAGACTGGACAAGGTGGAAGACAGGATGACGGCGTCAGAATGGCAGTCGACTTCTGAGTACAGACAGTTTTCTAGAAAGTGTAAAGTCTAGTAAAAAATCTAAAAAATATTGTAAATTGGTTGATGATTCCTCTTCTGAGGAGAGTGATACTCCCACGTTAGATAAATTGAGATCTAAAAAATTGCAAAAGAAGGTAGATAAACGTATCAGGGAGTTAGATTAGAGTTCACACTTTCCAGGTAATGAGTTAAAGTTGAAATCACTGAGGGGTGGTAGTGTTGATGTTTCTGTAAAACACAAAGTTCACTGGCCTCATGAAGCTATTTTGGGTGGGTTGACGCGTCAATGCATCACATATGATCAGTTGTCTCTCACCCAATGGGTGCAGGGTTTTTGTAGAAATATTTTAGACCAAAAATCCAGTGCTAGGCGTGATACAATGGTGTCTTACTTAAGTGACCTCATGGAGGATGCCACTGATTTTTCGTGGCAGGGAGCCAAGGCGGCCCATGCCGTCTTGCTCTGTGAGATGGAACGTGGTTCAGTAACTTGGGAAAATGGGGAGAGGATAGATAGAATCCGTAGGGCCCATGCCCAGAAGCATGTCACAAGTAAGCAATCATGGGGTAAGACAGACACCAGAAAGCCATGGTTTTGCAAAAATTTTCAGGTGAATTCTTGTTCATTTCAAAGGGACCATGAGACCAATGGTCGGTTGCATAGACACATCTGCGCGTATTGCCTCACCCAGGGTAAGCATCTAGGCCATTCTGAAAAAAATTGCCAGAATAAGGCAAAAAACAAGACTCCAGCTGCACACCACTAGGGTGGGGCAGCTGGAAGAGTAATGTTACTAGTAATAGTACATGTACCTTGAGACAGTTTCACAATCAAAATGTTGATTTTGAAGTGGCGGTGAGTGACAGGAAGGTGAGTGTCATCCCCAGTACCTGCCCTGATACCCCTAAAAATGTACCCCCTATTTACAAGACTAGATTTTTCTATAATTCACACGTGCACCCATCAGCTGTTGAGGCTGCTCTGGCCAGGCGTTTGTGTGTGAATAAAAAAGCTAGTAAGGGTGTTTGGGGTGGGGAATATTGGGCTGGGGCCAGGCCTGGTGGTGACAATAGCCCTCCTGTAAATGATAAAGATGAGAATCGAGTAGGTTCCAATGTAACTGAAAAATTGGGCACTTACAGTGGCCAAGGTGAATTGTTTAATAATAGTACCTGTGAAACTGTTGTGGATGCTATTGGTCCTTCACTTGGCGTCGAACGTGTTCTCATGCGTCACAACAATAGTGAAACAACTCAAAAAAATGACGGTCCCAGTAACAGTGAACAAGTTGTGGGTGACCAAACTTCTGACAGTGACTGCCTGGGCTTATACTCAGGCCCCATAGATATAGGTCACATGGGTTTGAATCCCCCATGCAACAGTGGTGAAGATGGTTTGAATCAAGTCCCTTTAGTGGAACTTACCATGGGTTCGAATCTTAACTTGTCTGATGAAGGTGTTGCTAGGGTGGACACTATTGATCCAGGTCACTGTGAACGCAGTCAATTGAAACTGATATATGACAAAATTTATTGTGGTTTTGAAGACAAGTTCACTTCTTCTGTGTTGTATGCAAACCACAGGGGCAATTGTGAGGTCATTGATGAAGACATATATCACCTATGGCAAAGTCAAGTTGACTTCAGGTTTGGCTTCGTCCCCCTGCAGAAGCAAATCCTCTCTAGTCCTGAGTTAGGTACTAGCAAATTTTCTGGAACCTTGTTGCAGGCACATAACATTGTCAAAAAATCTGGTAGGCCCAATTTTTTGCAAGCTCGTATTCCAGTTAAATCTCAATTAAAGGTGGAAGCTTGGGAGGAGGCCTTGCATAATTACTGGGACAGACAATTGCTGGAGCTCATAAAATTTGGGTTTCCCCTTGACTTTAATCGGGCATGTGTCCTTGGTGAATATACAGGTAATCATAGCTCTGCTATTGAATGTCCAAAAGACATTGAAGCATACATTGAGGAAGAGTTACATCATGGTGCCCTGCTGGGCCTATTTGAAGAAAACCCCATTGAAGGTGGGCACTATTCACCTATAACTGCAGAACTTAAACGCTTAGGTAGGGGGGCCCTACTGTACAAGGTGGATGTCAGTAGGGCATTCCGCCATGTAAAGGTGGACCCAGGAGATTATGACTTGCTAGGGTTGTATTGGGACGCCCATTACGTCGACTCTTGCATTCCGTTTGGGACAAGGCACGGAAGTCAGATCTTCCAGCGTTTAAGCGACGCCGTCAGATTCATAATGCGTCAAAAAGGCTTCCCCATGCTGGATTACTTTGATGACTACATTGGGGTCGGCGTTCCGAGCGTCGCGCATGCGACGTATGCTGCGTTACTTGACGTCATGTCTCAGCTGGGTTTGACCATCAGTCAGAAAAAGTTGGTAGCACCTTCAACACAAGTAACATGCCTGGGTGTCTTGATTGACACAGTAAAGGGCACGGTTTCAATTCCACCAGAAAAATTAGATCAAATCAACAGTACAGTGCGTCAATGGTTGACTAAAAGTGTTGTTTCAAAGCGTCAACTTCAATCAATACTGGGCTTGTTGCTCTATGTACACAAGTGTGTAAAACCGGCTAGAATTTTTATCAACAGAATGTTGGACTTGCTGAGATCAGCACATGCTTCACAGCGCATTCCCCTCACTACTGACTTCAAACGAGATCTACAGTGGTTTGCTACGTTTCTGCCTCGGTACAATGGCGTTTCCATGTATGACAATAGAAGCATTGACATGTCCCTCGAATTAGATGCTTGCTTGACAGGCTTCGGTGGTCGCTGTGGTCAGTTCATATACCATCTCCCAATCAGTCGAGGTTTTTGAAACTGGACCATAGTTCATCTCGAAATGATAAACATATTTTTGGCACTTAGGCTTTTTGCTCAGCTATGGTCTCACAAAAAAATTGAGGTCCATTGTGACAACCAGGCAGTGGTGACGGTATTGAAGTCAGGTAAAACTTGTGATGTCTTCCTGGCAGCATGTGCCAGAAATATTTGGTGTCTCACTGCAGTTCATGACATAGATGTCCAATATAGCCATATAAGGGTGCAAGCAATCAGTTGGCGGATATATTGTCCAGATGGCAGGGCTCATTGGACCAAGTCCAATTTTTACATTCAAAAATACCTGACCCTGTGTGGTTGCCAGTGTCAGAAAGCTTACTAGAGTTAGATCCTTATTTGTGAATTATTGTGGCATTTGTTTGTTATTTGTTAAATGATTGTGGTTAAACATGCTATAATGAGTTTATTTTTCCTGTACGGGATGACACCTTGGTGTCAGGTAGATCATTCCTGAGAGGGTACCTTAAACTGTCATTTAGTATGCATGACCATGCTGGTTGTGAACTGGCTTCTGATTGGCTCCCCATGCCTTCTTTAGCCCAAAAATTTGAACCCTTCTTCCATTTACAGCTCACACTTGGAACGGGTAACACCTCAAGGACATTTTAATTTATTTTCTTTTTCTTCTTCGTGTACTATTGGTTGTTGTTTTTAGTTATATATTTTATCTATCTTAGTTCTTCAACCTGTAGTATATGGAGAAGAAAAAATATAATTTGCGTTCACAAAAGTCTGATATATCTCAGGTACAGTTTGATTTGCATTTGTCGGATGATAACGAATTTGTAACGAACTTGTTGGGACAAAAACACACCATGTCTCACCAAGATTCAGATTCTTCAGTATCAGATAGTGAAATAGACTGTGGGCAAATTATGCATGATTCTGACAGTGACGGTGCGGGCCCAAGTGGGCGTTCGTTTAACCGGTTACATGTTGAAAATTCCAACAAGGCTGCCCATGACTCTGACTTTCAAGACACACAAACGTTGGTTAATCAACAAATTTTGTCACAGCTTACTGCCATTAATGATAGGCTTTCTAAATTAGAGGACAAACCTGTCAAAAAAACAGCTGATAAATCCAAAGTCAAGGGCAGCCGTGTGAAGACCCATAAAAGTACTACTAACAACAAAACAAGCAGTACTCATGCGGAAAAAAGTACTCCCACTGTCAATACTGAATTGTCTTCCCAGTCTGGTACTGCACAGATTCCTTCGTTAGAATATATCAGAGCAAATAATCAAATACAACGTAGTGTGGAAGAAAGAATTAAAGAACTACAACAATTAGCAAAGTCAGGTATGTCAGAAAATAAAATTAAGTCCCAAAGGGGTGGGGCAGTTGATGTTTTCGTTAAACATAGAGTAAAATGGCCCCATGAACATGTTTTGGCTGGTTCCCAGAAAGAAAGAGTTTCATACGACCAATTAACCATGGGTCAATGGATGGCAGGGTTTTGCAGAACAATGCGTGATGAAAATTGTACTCAAAACAAAGATGCTATGTTGGATTATCTTATTTCGTTACTAGATGATTCTAACGATTTTTCCTGGAGTTCTGCAAAGGCCTGCCATGCAGTCCTACTCTGTCGCATGGAACAGGGTGAGATCAAAGATTATACTCAAACTGATCTGATTGATCGAATTAGGCGAGCTCATGCTCAACGTCATACCCCTTCCACTCAAAATTTTGCCAAAAATGCCACAAAACGTGACAAAACTGCTAGGACCATGATTTGCCAATTTTTTAATCAGGGCTCATGCATGCACCAAGCCACCCATGAAACGAAAGGTGTGATTTACAAACATGTATGCAATTATTGCTTCACCAAGAGTGGCAAATCCTTTTCACATACTGAAATGGAATGCAAGAACAAATCAAAGAATACAAAAAACGAGTAAACTTGGGCGTGGGTCCTTATACCTTGTGTCATTTTAAAACTAGATTGGTTTGGAACACCAAAAATGTTAAAAATTGTACTTTATCTGAGCTACATACAGATAAACAAACAGCTTTGCAATGGTTTCACTCTTCCAAAGCTTTCAACAACACAAGGGACCATAGGACGTACGCCCAAGTTGCTAAAACTCTAGACTACAATTCAAAACGAAAAATGGTTCATAACCATGTTCCTTCGGATCCCCGCATCGTCACTGTCAATAACGACAAGGTCAAACCTAAAATCGTTACCCCTTCCAAGGTGAGTGTGAATGCAAAAGGCTGTACTTCCCCTAGTAGACCCACACATGCCAAAACACGGGTTCAAACCACTGAAGTCAGTCCAGATGCTCACCATCAGGGGTTTCTTACCAATAGGTTTCATATTTTCACTGATCTGCTTGACGATTCGTCATCAAATCGTTATAGTGATATTGGGGATTCTGAAGGGGAATTACAGCCTTTTAATGACAAATCAAGTAAATCGGATACTGCATGTCAACATGCTTCCTATACAGAAGTATCTGATAAATTTAATGATGGCAAAACAGGTCGTTTCCATATGGTTGCTCATGACAAAGATTTTAATGTATTGCCTCATCAGGTGACACAGACCACTGATATCCCAGATACAGTAAAAGTCACTCAACAGGCATATGCTAACCAAAATCAGACTTTGGCTGAAAATTTTCTTCAAAAAACACTAACACATGTAGCCAAAGATACTAATGGTCACTTTGATGAGACATTACAAAATATTCCCCTATATGTCTGGAAAAATAAACATCTCAGTAAAGATCATATGGCATGTTTAGCACAAAATGGGGGCGACTTTGGATATATTCCATTAAATGACTTGAAAGTTTATGAAGGGCCAGATATTATCTGGAATAAAGTACCTGATATCTTGGAGGCTCATAAAATAATACGCTCTAGTGGAGTGCCAAATTTTTTAAAATCCAGAATACCAGTACCTACTCAACTCAATCCGCAAAGATGGTATTTTCATCTTCAAGATTATTGGGATAAACAACTCCCAGATCTTATAAACTATGGCTTTCCTCTCGATTTCGACAGGAAATCCATACTTCAACCAACATATCAAAACCATACTTCGGCCACACAACATAAGGATCAAATTGAAAAGTATATAACTGAAGAATTAAACTATGGAGCAATATATGGTCCCTTTAAACAACTGCCATTTCCAGTTCACATTTCTCCATTGATGACTCGCCCAAAGCAAAATACTGATAAAAGACGTACCATAATGGACCTAAGTTGGCCCAAAGGGGCCTCCATTAATAGTTCAATTCATAAATTTAGATATTTGGATACTTATTTCTCATTGTCTTATCCATCTATTGATCACATTGTTCGAGAAGTCAGGAATTTGGGTCCAGGTTCATTGTTGTACAAAGTAGATATCAGCAGGGCCTTTCGTCACTTGCGTATAGATCCGGGCGACATTGATCTGCTAGGAATAGTTCATAAGGATCTATTCCTGGACGGATCTCTGCCATTCAGATTTCGACTCGGATCCGGATTTTTTGAGAGGTGTTCCGATGCAATCCGGTTCATTATGAAAAAACATAATCACAATGCACTCTTAAATTACATTGATGACCTCATATATATTGGATTACCGTCAAAAATTCATCAATCTTATCAATTCCTATTGTCCTTGCTTAAGGACCTAGGATTAGAGGTGAGTGATTCAAAATTGGTTCCTCCCTCTACATGTGTCACATGTTTAGGCATACAAGTTGATACAGTAAACAAAACTTTATCTATTCCTGAAGAAAAACTTCAGGAAATTAAAACTTTATGCCAACAATGGACACAAAAAACAGTAGTTACCAAACAACAATACCAGTCCCTATTAGGGTCATTGTTGTACATTTCAAAATGTATCAAACCGGCTCGTATCTTCTTGAATCGTATGCTACAGGTTTTGAGGTCTCATCATGATTCCACTAGATTCAAACTAACACCTCAATTCTTCCAAGATTTATGTTGGTTCAATACCTTTTTGCACCAATATAATGGTGTTACTTACTTCGATAATAGGATATCTAGTCATGTAGTTCATTTAGATGCTTCCCTAACGGATATGGGAGCTACTTTTGCAAATATGGTATATGCATTGCCCATCCCTTCTCAGTTTCATCACCTACATATAACACAACTTGAAATGTTAAATGTAATTGTTGCACTGAAGGTTTGGGCTTCTGCATGGTCTGATAGAACTATCGATATAAAATGTGATAATTTGGCAGTAGTTGAAGTACTTACCTCTGGCAAAACTAAAGATACTTTCTTAGCTACTTGCGCCAGAAATATCTGGTTGCTTTGTGCAATATTTAACATAAATATTCGTGTTCATCATATCCCTGGCAAATCAAATAATATTGCTGATTTACTTTCTAGATGGAATGTTACAAAAGATCCATTAATTAAACTCTATCAGCTTTTACCACAGTTTATATGGATTAACACACATGTTGATCTCATGAAACTTAACCATGACATATAACTTTTTATTTTACAGATGGTGACAAACTCACAGCCCAGCTTGCCACCAGGGCCAGGCAGAGGTTACAGATGGCTTTTCGACCAGCCACAGCCAGGACATATCATAGAATGTTCTCTGACTTCCTGGGCTTCCTGGTGGCAACTGGACTGTGCCACCATCAGGTAAACCATTCACTCTTGTTAATGTTCATGCAGTTCTTGTCTGAGAATGGCCTTACAGCAGCTAACATAGCCAATTATATGGCTGGTATTAGAGCACAGTTCATAATTTACAACCTTGATACAAACCCCTTTAGACATGAACAAATTCAGTTGTTTTCTAAAGCATTGAAGCTAGATCGACCTCTACAACCAAAATCCACAAACATTATATCCACTGATTTGCTCCAACAAATTCTCATGACCACGCAAGCATTCCAATTTCCCATACAATTTACTGCATTATATTCCTTAGCATTCTTTTCCTTCCTCAGGATTTCCAATATTCTTCCACATTCCATCAAGGCCTTTGACGCCACTAGGCAGTTAGCCCGTGGGGATATTATACTTACAGATCAGGGAGCAAATGTCATAGTAAAATGGTCAAAAACAATCCAGAATAGAACTGACATACATACTATTCCAATTCCAATATTAGGTGACTCCATACTTTGCCCATATAAAGCTGTCAAGTCATTGTTAGATCACACCCCTGGTTCTTCAAACCAACCACTATTTCTAATTCCCAGGTCCCATGGTTCAGTTCCTTTAACTGATTCAGTGGCCAGACGACATCTGCATTCTATTTCTACAGCATTGAATATTTCCCCACCCTTGAAATTTCATGACTTTAGGCGTTCTGGTGCCACTTGGGCCTTTCATAATGGCGTTCCCCTACAGGACATTATGTTCCATGGGACCTGGAAATCGGATTCTGTATGGAAATACATCAAATCCACACCCCAACTTTCTTCACCTGTATCCTCTACCTTCCAGCGTTTTTTACATCCCTAATGTTTCTCGGCTGTTTGGGTGCCTCTGTGCATCTTCAATCACAGATTTTCTCTTTCTCAGTCAATCATTGTATGAAAAATTCATTTATAACCACAGTTTATAGGTTAAACCTTTTTCCCTCTTCTGACAAAGTTGTCATAGTCCCACCAGGTCCTAGTAATATGTCACCTTTGGCATGACATATGACCTTGAGAAATTCAATCACCCAATTTCTCAAGTTGCAATTATCAGGGTGTCCCAAACCCTGTTTACTTGGGCTATCTGTAATGTAAATATATCATGAATAAAGTAATGATATAACATGCTAAACAGTACTTTTAACTGTCAGGGTTTCCTAAACCCTGTTTACTTGAGTTATTTGTAATATTAATATATCATGAGCAAAGTAATGTTATAACATGCTAAACAGTAATGGTAACTCGTACATAGATGTTATTAACATGTTTTGTAAAGATTATTATGTATCATTATGTGTTATATGATTGATAATCAAAGAATAATAGAATAAATATTTATATAAACTCCAATTATTGGATTTATTTGGTTCCCTCTGGGGAATGTACGGGATGACACCTTGGTGTCAGGTAGATCATTCCTGAGAGGGTACCTTAAACTGTCATTTAGTATGCATGACCATGCTGGTTGTGAACTGGCTTCTGATTGGCTCCCCATGCCTTCTTTAGCCCAAAAATTTGAACCTTTCTTCCATTTACAGCTCACACTTGGAAGGGGTAACACCTCAAGGACATTTTAATTTATTTTCCCACCCTCCCACCCTGGTCATACTTCTGTGGGATGTGTTCTTACATATTTTTCTTAGTTTCAGTTGCAGTTGATGGTACCTTCATCTTTGCATTGTCTGCGCCACAGTGACAGCGATTGGGCAGTGGCTACTTCCTCTGTTTAGGAACTTTAGACCATGGACACAATAGTCTACTTTCATTACTTCCATGCTCCATGTGTTATTTGCCTCTATGATATTAAACAATTGCCTCATTTCAAGAGTGTGCTGTAAATAGTGTAACAAGTAATTTTATATTATGATCATCTTGAATGTAACTTACTAATTAGTGATATTACAGTTCACTTTATTTACTTGATCATATTATTATTTTATTACTGCAGTATTGCGCATAAAGCGCCATGTTGTTGTTTTATTTAAATGTCTTACACATAATGGTATGGACCTATATCTTATTGTGGCTTCTAGGTTATATCTGGTAGTTTACCTATATACATGACATGTTAATCTATAGGTAGAACTGATAGGCGTTTTGTACCTCTTTATGCTACTTTGAATGCTCCCTCTCTAATTTTGACTAAGAGCATCATCTTTATGGCGTTTTGCTGCCGCCTTCTATTTCGCGGCTATACTGGAGACGGTGCATTGTATGTACTTGGTCCACACTGTTAACCTTTGTAGCCGCATCAGCTTATTGCGAGTTCTGTTATGGCCAGTTCCCTATTGCAGGTTTCTGTGGGGAACCTGCAATAGGGTTCTCTGCTATCCGTCCATTTTAACTTTTATCTATCTGGCCACAGGATAATGTTTCCAGTCTCTGTGGCCGGGGCCGTCGCCGGTTGGCTGACCTATTCTTACTATTTTAGTTATTCCTGTTCTTCTGATTTTACTGACCTTTTACAGCTTTTGGGACACCTTCATTGCACACTTTAAACATCATTTTTCACCTATTCACTTAAAATAATTCTCCTTTTTTGGCTTTAAACTTTATTTTGAAATATCCCAAATTACATCATATTTCCTACTTGCTGATTTTACGTAAATACTCCCATACTTTTACTGTGGGTCCTTTCTTTCAAATATGCATTCACACTTGCAACTTTAAAAATTTTCCCTTCACAAAGTTATCTTCTACTTTTTATCTCAAATTCAAAATTCCTTCAAATTTGGGTGCCTCTGTGCATCTTCAATCACAGATTTTCTCTTTCTCAGTCAATCATTGTATGAAAAATTCATTTATAACCACAGTTTATAGGTTAAACCTTTTTCCCTTTTCTGACAAAGTTGTCATAGTCCCACCAGGTCCTAGTAATATGTCACCTTTGGCATGACATATGACCTTGAGAAATTCAATCACCCAATTTCTCAAGTTGCAATTATCAGGGTGTCCCAAACCCTGTTTACTTGGGCTATCTGTAATGTAAATATATCATGAATAAAGTAATGATATAACATGCTAAACAGTACTTTTAACTGTCAGGGTTTCCTAAACCCTGTTTACTTGAGTTATTTGTAATATTAATATATCATGAGCAAAGTAATGTTATAACATGCTAAACAGTAATGGTAACTCGTACATAGATGTTATTAACATGTTTTGTAAAGATTATTATGTATCATTATGTGTTATATGATTGATAATCAAAGAATAATAGAATAAATATTTATATAAACTCCAATTATTGGATTTATTTGGTTCCCTCTGGGGAATGTACGGGATGACACCTTGGTGTCAGGTAGATCATTCCTGAGAGGGTACCTTAAACTGTCATTTAGTATGCATGACCATGCTGGTTGTGAACTGGCTTCTGATTGGCTCCCCATGCCTTCTTTAGCCCAAAAATTTGAACCTTTCTTCCATTTACAGCTCACACTTGGAAGGGGTAACACCTCAAGGACATTTTAATTTATTTTCCCACCCTCCCACCCTGGTCATACTTCTGTGGGATGTGTTCTTACATATTTTTCTTAGTTTCAGTTGCAGTTGATGGTACCTTCATCTTTGCATTGTCTGCGCCACAGTGACAGCGATTGGGCAGTGGCTACTTCCTCTGTTTAGGAACTTTAGACCATGGACACAATAGTCTACTTTCATTACTTCCATGCTCCATGTGTTATTTGCCTCTATGATATTAAACAATTGCCTCATTTCAAGAGTGTGCTGTAAATAGTGTAACAAGTAATTTTATATTATGATCATCTTGAATGTAACTTACTAATTAGTGATATTACAGTTCACTTTATTTACTTGATCATATTATTATTTTATTACTGCAGTATTGCGCATAAAGCGCCATGTTGTTGTTTTATTTAAATGTCTTACACATAATGGTATGGACCTATATCTTATTGTGGCTTCTAGGTTATATCTGGTAGTTTACCTATATACATGACATGTTAATCTATAGGTAGAACTGATAGGCGTTTTGTACCTCTTTATGCTACTTTGAATGCTCCCTCTCTAATTTTGACTAAGAGCATCATCTTTATGGCGTTTTGCTGCCGCCTTCTATTTCGCGGCTATACTGGAGACGGTGCATTGTATGTACTTGGTCCACACTGTTAACCTTTGTAGCCGCATCAGCTTATTGCGAGTTCTGTTATGGCCAGTTCCCTATTGCAGGTTTCTGTGGGGAACCTGCAATAGGGTTCTCTGCTATCCGTCCATTTTAACTTTTATCTATCTGGCCACAGGATAATGTTTCCAGTCTCTGTGGCCGGGGCCGTCGCCGGTTGGCTGACCTATTCTTACTATTTTAGTTATTCCTGTTCTTCTGATTTTACTGACCTTTTACAGCTTTTGGGACACCTTCATTGCACACTTTAAACATCATTTTTCACCTATTCACTTAAAATAATTCTCCTTTTTTGGCTTTAAACTTTATTTTGAAATATCCCAAATTACATCATATTTCCTACTTGCTGATTTTACGTAAATACTCCCATACTTTTACTGTGGGTCCTTTCTTTCAAATATGCATTCACACTTGCAACTTTAAAAATTTTCCCTTCACAAAGTTATCTTCTACTTTTTATCTCAAATTCAAAATTCCTTCAAATTTGGGTGCCTCTGTGCATCTTCAATCACAGATTTTCTCTTTCTCAGTCAATCATTGTATGAAAAATTCATTTATAACCACAGTTTATAGGTTAAACCTTTTTCCCTTTTCTGACAAAGTTGTCATAGTCCCACCAGGTCCTAGTAATATGTCACCTTTGGCATGACATATGACCTTGAGAAATTCAATCACCCAATTTCTCAAGTTGCAATTATCAGGGTGTCCCAAACCCTGTTTACTTGGGCTATCTGTAATGTAAATATATCATGAATAAAGTAATGATATAACATGCTAAACAGTACTTTTAACTGTCAGGGTTTCCTAAACCCTGTTTACTTGAGTTATTTGTAATATTAATATATCATGAGCAAAGTAATGTTATAACATGCTAAACAGTAATGGTAACTCGTACATAGATGTTATTAACATGTTTTGTAAAGATTATTATGTATCATTATGTGTTATATGATTGATAATCAAAGAATAATAGAATAAATATTTATATAAACTCCAATTATTGGATTTATTTGGTTCCCTCTGGGGAATGATGCTTAAAGTTGCTACACTTTGTATTTGTAGAATATGAGGTACTGTCACCATTATGTATCAAGGCTTCTACCAGATCACACCAAGCCTTTAGACCCAAGACACGTCGAGCTTATAACAGCATGTTCAGGGTGTTTCTTGCATTCTGTATCTACAGTGGGGTCATGTTGGCTGATGTGAATGTCAAGTTCATCTTGTCGTTTTTAGAATGTCTTGTGCAAAGTCAATGTTCATGTTCAATGGTTGAAAATTATGTATCAGCCATAAAGGCTAATTTTATTTTGTATGAGTTGCCTTTTGCTGTGTTGTCTCATCCTAAGGTCAAATATTTTATCAAATCTCTGAAAATCAATAGACATTTGACCTTAAAAACTCACAATCTCATTGACCTTCAAATCCTCATAAGGCTATCAGAGGCCTGTCTGCATTTGCCACAGGGCCAGGTTTACAGAGCTGTCTTTCTCACAGGATTTTTTGCATTCATGAGACTGTCCAACCTTGCCCCACATTCACTTACTACCTTTGACCCCACCCGTCATTTGACAGGTCATGATGTATTTTTCTCAAGAAGTTTTGTAAAACTGTTAATAAAATGGTCAAAGACATTTCAGACCAGGGACAAGGTCCAATGTGTTACCTTACCCAAGCTTAGAGATACTTCTATTTGTCCAGTTGTAGCTCTTAAAGCCTTGTTTGATTTATACCCCATGTCGTCTGATACTTCCTTGTTCCAACTCCATACAACCTTGGGTTCAAATCCTTTAACTGACTCTAGGGTGCGAAAAACTCTCAAAAATCTGAATGTTAAATTGGGTTTTAACCCTGCTTTCTTCACATTCCATGACTTCAGAAGGTCGGGGGCAACCTTTGCCTACAACTGTCATGTCCCCATACAAGATATCAAGAGGCATGGGACATGGTCCTCAGATTGCGTTTGGCATTATATACAATCTGACCATTCCTCTGGTGAGGATATAGCTCGTGCACTAGCTAATGCTATTAATGATGCTTCATAATGCTCCTACCTCCTATGTTGGGCTTGAGGGTCAATTATATGTTCTTTTAGTGTCATACTTTTATTCTTTTACTTATTGTAAACCCTCTGGGGCTCTTCTCCCTTTTAGCAGGCAGGGAGGTTTGTCAGGCTTCCTTAGTCAAAATTCTGACAAATTTTTTAATACTTCACTCTACCCCTTATTTGGCCTGACCTCTCCCCTGCTAAGGGTCAAGGTCCCCATTGGGGTCAAAGGTCATTATCATTCTTAATCTTGATTGCAATATTTATCATATTAAATGTTGATTGCAATGCTGTGTACATTTAATTGCAATGCCCTGGTCACTGAGATGGACATGGACTCGGATGACAGTTATATTTTAGGCATTGCTTATGTAGTAACCTTATCATATTACTATATATATTATTTGCATATTTTACATGAAATGTAAATATTTCTTAGTAGTAACATTTTACATATAATAAATGAGTACCCACAGTAGTTGTTTTTCTAACTTGGGGGGTAGGGACTGAGAGCCTATAGGCAGACTTCTTGAACAAATCACATCACTTGGAAGGTTGTAAGGAAAATGTCACAAACCTATTCTAAATACAGCCATGGGTTGTGCATGGCTTTACTTTTGTCCAATTGGGTTGGGTTAGATTTACAAGTGGAACAGCCCTATAAGTCTACTGAATGATTATTTATTACTATTTATACTACCTTTAGAGCGTTTATATTTATTACTATTACATTTTCTTCAACCTTCTTTCTTATAGTTTGTTAAAAATTTAAGTTACATACAAAACATACACATTTATAACATTTATGCATTTGTCTAGAGGATTAGGTTAAGATGAACTTAAGAGGAGGAAGGTCCATTTCTATTGCATATGGCGTGCAATAATTCTGTTATTATATTATTATTAGTATTACTATTAGTTTAGACCACATTTGGATATTGTGTATATATGAAAGCTGGACAAGGCCGATTTTAAGCTTCCCAATACACTTAAGTACACATCGCTTTTAGACAGCGCGAAAAAGGTTGTATTCTGTTGTGAGTCCCATCCCCTGTGGCTTGGTGAAGAACCTCAGGACATTGATAAATTGTCATCAGTTAGACTTTCTACCAGTTACTGAAATGTCAGTTGCTAGATCTTGGGTTGTACTTTATGTATTTTATTGTACATTTATACCTACTTAATATCTCCTTTACTAGTTTCTAATTACATTCTAGTTCTAATTGAATTAGTTCCTAGCACTTAATCTCTCTGATACTTCATGCGCCGTTTCCTTAGTAGAGTCACACATTAAAAATGAACGGGCTTGCATAATTTTGATTGTGTTTCGGTCCACTTCCTATTTTGCCAGGCGGTCTTCATTTGGGATTTCATTTTGATATTCATCTGCATTCAACATGAGGCAGATAATGGTTTGCGTTTGGGACCACTTTTATTAAATGTTTGGAAAACCTCCCATGAACTGTAGCGGGCCTGAAGGGGCCGTGGTAAGACACTCGCCTCCTGCCACTGAGATCTGCAGTTCAAGAACCTGGACCCTTTGTGGGAAAGTTGGTAGTTATTTACCAATGGTCAGCAGCTTACAGTACAACACCTTGACAAACCATATGTACTGTTTTGTCTCTGCCCTTCGTGATATGACCGTCATAGTGCATTTTAGAGGGTTTTTATGTTCGTCTGTATTCATTCTGATGGTACAAATACATTTGTCCATTATCGCCCACTGATCTACTTTATAAATGTTTCCTTTGGATTTTTTGGGGGGGTTGTTTTTATCTTTTGAAGAGGCCTTCAAAACAACACCATTTTACAACTCAGTAGTCATTTGCGTAAAGCCAATTTATTTGGGATATTTTTGTTTGCAATGTTTTATCTTTGCAATTTGTAGACAATGGAAGACTGAGTTTTCTATTTGAACATCTGTAGACATTGTGATGCAACACACCAAGACAAACACAGGGCAAAGGCTACAACTCAGTATTTTAGCTACTGAGGTCATATCTTATTATGTATATAGTTAAACACCTTAATTCTGTATATTTGTAAGACAGAGAATTATCCCAAAATAGGGATTTTTTGTGTTTTATTGCCAATTTGGATTGACAGTATTGAAAAAGTACAAAATTAAACTTATACTCATAAGAAGTTTGGAGATTTCAGGTGACCTAAAACTTGTGTTGAAACAGAGCACCTTACTTTGTAAGTTAATTGTACTGAAACTACTAGGGAAAAGTTATATTGCTCCAAATTTTATAAGTAAAAAGGTCAAATTAGACTACACTGCTGTTCAAAGTACGGTTTTGGTGCGTTGCATGTAAAACTTAGCAGGTAGCAGGATTATCAGTAGTAGCAGGATCTGAAAATAAGTAGCAGAACTGTAGGTGCAGTAAATCGTGAGAAAATCAGAGCTTTGGTTTTATATTTAGAAGTTTTTTTCCTGGAACTCAGGAGATCAGGTCCACAGTGGCCTAGTTAGCAACACTGTGACCTAATGGGTCACACCTTTGCCTTAGGTGGCCAGAGGGCAAGTATCCATCGTAGATAGAGGCAGATATGAAGTAGCTGGTATAACCACTTAAAATGGCAGTCCTCTGTTTTGGGGTTCTATCACCAGTGCCAGACTGAAAACCCCTTATATGTTGATAAATTGTCATCCTGGAGACCTTATCTTTCAGTTAAGGGAATGTTAGTCTCTAGAGAGCTTGGGATGTACTTATGCAGTCTGGATGGGTCCAATAGTGCATTGAGTCTTCTGGAAAAAGAAATATTGTGTTGAGTATAAATATATAATAAAATAATTTCAGAGGCAGATCTATGTAAAACATTGGTCTGGAAGGAAATGACGGACAGATATCAAATAAAGATTTATGTCTATTTTTTCTACATATAAAGAAGCATTTTGTTTCAAAGTCTTTCTATTTTCTTACCCGGGACATATGTAAAAGAATTGTAAAAATCAGTTGAGAAATACAGCAAGGCCGAAAGGGGTCTCAGTCTACTTGCGTCAGCCGCAAAGCCATCAGAGACACAAGTAATGCACTGAGGTGGTCACCCATCCAAGTACTAATGTAGCCCATTGCTGCTTAACTTCAGTGAGAAAGGTACTCATCTCGTTATGCCACAATTCATGAAAGTCCAGACACAAAACAATTAAAAAAACAAAAATGTGATCTCTCAAAATAGGAGCCTTACTAGAGCGTGTGCTTAAAAACTTATGGTCAAAAGTCAAAGTTAGCTTTAATATCCTGTCAGTCCCACAGAATTGAAACTATTAAGAGTCGAACCCACACCGAAGTGACAGGCTCTGAGGAGATGCCAAACTTGCTAACATCTTGGTCACTAAGGATTATCTGTAAAACAGAGTCAACCTTTAATATTTAATGTGTGGATACAATAGTGTTTGCCATCAGCAAATAAGGGTTCCATGATTTATAATCAAACACCTTTGTAAAACTAGGGCTTTGCAGTTATTAATGTGTTATCACATGTTGAGAGTCAAAGGTGGACATTAGCAAGGTGCAGTGCAGACAAATGAAACAATTTTTTCTAAGATGGTCGTAAATCTACATCCAGCCTGTTTTAACTGTATAACTGATAAAATCAGAATATAGCTTTAGTAAAAAGAGTATATCTATTTGTGTAACATGTGTGATTGTACCAATACATTGGGAAAATATTGGAGGGTTGTAGATACCAAACTGCTACAGTACCCTGCAATAATATGGTGACAAAAGTTTCAAAGTTCCTCCAAAAAGAAGGGAACCTCTGCCCATTGTAATTGTGTCTTGTATGACATGCAGATTATATCTCCTGATCCAATTGAAGTTGAATAATTTTTCAATTGAATATCGTTCTGTGTTTAAAACGCCCATATTTGTTTACCAGTTCCTTCATACTTGATTTCCCGAGTATTTTAAGTATTTTGCCCCAGACCTTTCTTCTTGCAGCAGTTCTTATAAGACCAGGCGCAGTCAGACTGTTGGCAATTTCCTTCTTGTACCTCAACTTCATCCATCAACTCAAAAGTCTGCCAAACAGCCATGTTATAGCTTTGCTTTTGATTCTCCATCTATGTGGAATGCTTTTCCTGATGAATTCATGTGTCACCCTCTCTGACCTCCTTGAGAAGAGAAGCTTAAATCCTATCCCTTCACCAAGGCATACCCAACCTTAGGTTTCAATATATCCTTTGTGCTATCTGTGGTGCTCGATCCTTTTCCTATCCCTTAATTTTGAATTTGTCTATGCGTCTTTATGTTATTGTGCCTTAGAGTATGTTAGAGTGTACCTTAGATACTAAAGTGGAAATTAAGCGCTATAAAAGCCCAATTTAGATTAGATTAGACTAGAAAAACTCTTAAATTTAGAATCAGCTTGTATCATATTGTTGCCAACATAAATAGACAAGTTATGTAATGTAAGGTCCTACTTCATTATTTAATTGCTTCTGACAATTTCGTAGTGTATCATCCTTAATATGTATAAGCCTCTGGTCAGCATTTCCATGTAGTTGATCTTTAGCAAGAGTATGCAACAAGGAAACAAGAACTTACATGTCTGTATACGTGTTGCACAGTTGCATTAAATGTAATACCTCCTCTCCCGCCTGTCAAGCGCCATACTGAGTCGGTCCTGGGGCCACCTTAAGTCACCTTAAATTCAAGGATTTCCTTAAATTTCTCCCTCCTTTAAAAATTCTCAGTTTCACAAAGCCTCGTTCCTTAAAGGAGACCTTGAAGACTCCCTTCAATATCAAGGAAGCTGAGGACATACCTTAAATTTAAGGAAGTGTCCTTCAAATAATGTTTATTAACTTTAAAGAACATTTGCTGCCTCCTTAAGTTTCAAGGAAGGAGAGTTTAAAGGAGGCTTTGTGAAACTGAATTTTAAGGTAGCTTTCCCAAAGGAAGAAGAAAAATAATCTTCCTTTACTAAAGGAGGTCCTTTCCAAAGGATCCTTCATGAAACCGGCCCCTGAATTCAGAAGGTTGGTAGTTGTTTGCTATAGTGTCTGATGATGTTCGGTGCAGAATCTTGACCAACTAGTTTGCACTGCTTTTCTTCATCCCCTCAGTTACTCATTGTGATTTGACATATACAGATGTCCACGGTTTCCTAATGGGGTGGCAAGTTTGGTATTTAATCACAGGCAGTCACCTCTGTGTGGGTTTGACTTCCACAAGTGGCAATGCTGAAGACCTGTCCCAATATGACCCTAGCTGTTTTGACATGTATAATGTTTTGAAAGTGTCATTAAACCAAATACATCATTTACAAATGCCTGTAGTGTATATGAGGATCATCACAAAACTGTTTTTCATTGGAAAATTTCTGTACACCTGTATGTCCATACTCTGGTATAATATGGTATCTGTAGTGTTTCGTCTCTAACAAATTTAATGGGCTTAAAGCCTACTTATTCAGTAAAGTTTTTCAACCTTGACTTTTGGTTTGTTCTCATGTGTCTCTTGTTTATGCCTCATTAGCATATGGTGACTTTAGTAAATTTGATTCTGTTTCTATGTCTAAGCATCTCTGCTGCAATAGAGATGAAGCTATAAAAGAAAGTGATTGATTAATGTGGGGTTTTTTTCATTTATTATAATGTAAACATGAAATCCCAGGTTTTAAAAGAAATAACAAACACAAATAAGATATATCCAATGGAACAATAAAAGTAAATATAAAATATAATGTCTAAAAATATATTATGAAAAGAATCATAAAATAACAATCAATATGAATCTAGTATATTCATTTTCTCTTGTGCAGATACATGCTACTTATTGTGGCAAACGATAAATACAAACTCTAGCCAATCACAAACACTGATACAAAAGGTACTTGTTTTGTAAGCTGCTTGTTGACTCGTCATGTGCCAATTTAGATGACAGGCTTTGGTAGAAATTATATTATCGTCCTTTAAAAATGCTCTGAAGATTTAATTGCCATTGCATGTTTATTTAGATTACATTTATGTCTTGTGGTTGTGTCAGTGCATATTTTAATCAGGTAAACTAGTCTTAAATAGCATGAACAAGGCCTGTTTTAAAGGTTTGGTATTCTTGCTGTACCAGATAATCTATGTAAAGTCTATTTTAAATTTTTCGTAGAGAGGGAGGCTTAAGGTGATACTAATATTATATCCAGTAAATTCACATTTATGTACAATATTCTGCAATTTTGAGACCAGTAATTTGATTCTGACTCAGTGACAAGTTTGCAGTAATTTCTATTTAGTGAAGCCATATTATTATGCAAAAGAAGTATCCTGTCCAATGTTACATAATACCCAATATACAAACTAAACAAAGGTTTCTTTAATGCTACATTGTATTGGCTGCAACAAATAATTGCTCCATGATTTATGATGGCACACCTTTGTAAAACTGGGGGAGTTCAGATATTAATGTATTTTCACATGTGGAGAGCCAAAGGTGGACGTTAGTATGTATTTTTATTTATGGCCCCGGACTTCTCAGATGATAAAAAGGTGGGATTAATTTTACAATCACTATAAAATGAATACAGTGGATAATAAAAGTAGCAGGGGTGTATGAATAATTGAAAGGTTTCAAGGCTGTAAACTGCAGTTCATCAGGTGGATATATCCATAGGCTGACTAAAACTTAAATCCTGTGGTG
This sequence comes from Sabellastarte sp. h YS-2021, assembly GCA_964017235.1. Classification (NCBI taxonomy): domain Eukaryota; kingdom Metazoa; phylum Annelida; class Polychaeta; order Sabellida; family Sabellidae; genus Sabellastarte; species Sabellastarte sp. h YS-2021. The sequence goes on from OZ024927.1 coordinate 22,280,865, forward strand.
CATGTATGAAGATTTTTAAGCGCGACCTCTAGTGAGGCTCACCTTTCTAGAGATATTTTTTTTGTTTCTGGACTTTTATGAAGTGTAGAGTTGCGTGAAGAGTATCTGTCTCTTCACTGAAGTTAAGCGGCAATGGGCTATGTTGGGCTAAGTGACCGCTTCAGAGCATTACTTACATCTCTGACGGATTTGTGGCTCGCGCTAGTAGACTGAAACCCCTTGCGGCCTTGTTACCTGTGTACACTGGCTGGCCATGCATTTGAAATGATTGATTTAATGGGTCATACGTTTACACTTTCCTGCTGAGGGGTCTGTTACCGCTATGGTGTCCACATTTGACCTAAAACTTGACAGAGTCTATCATATAAAAACCTATAATGACATCATAACTTAAAATTAGTAAAAAAAAATGCTTCCAAGACAGCTCAGTTTACAGTCTTGTTTTCTTATGTGACTCCTTGATTCTGAAATAGGTCAATTCATCAGAAGTACAAACATGGTCAGTACTCACTCTTATTCCTTTCTTGGAATAAGAAGAAAAAATCTCTTTGGATGAAAATTTTTAAATTCCCTGAAAATACATTAGTTTTTACATATGTAATGATGGCTAATTGGATGCTATAGCTATGTAGAAAACGGGTTACATTAATATTTCATTTGTTGACAAGCAAATATATATCACCTTTGGGGAAATGTATAGGAAATACCCTTTGATTATTATGGTGAAATATTTTTAATCTGATTATTTTTCTTATTCTTTATTTTTTTCAATGTGTGAAAATAATAGCATAAGTATATTCCAATTGTAAGACATGTAAGCAAATATTGTCCAAGGGTCATAATTACATTCATTCTATATGAACAAAAGTATTTGTGAGTAACAAAAACGTGCCAGGCCCATAAGTCTTATGGTTTAAGGTGAGGTTCAATTTCAATTTTAATTAGGTTTTGTCCTTCTCAAGATATGTGAGTAAACTACCCATCTGGCCTTGACCTAATTTGCACAGTGGTGTGACATAAGCTCCTCTCACGTTTCTCTGTTGAATAAGTATATTGTGACCCGTAGTATAGATGATGTAGAAAGTGACATTTAGGTGGCAACCAAAGTTTAAAATGTTTACTTGAGAGGGAAAGGCAAGAAAGGGGACATGAAATGGAGTTTTAATAAGAGTTCTGTTCAACTGTCCCAATAATATAGTCTTGAATGGAATCTTACTGATCGTACAACTTATCTTTTCAGAGGTAATGATAATAACCTAATATTGTAGATTGTAGATACTTTTAAAATATGTCAAAAACCTCCTTTACAAGGTTAGCATTTCTGCTTACAGTGGTAACAACCAATCTTTTGCAGTCGTACGCATGTTCAAAACTGACTCTGCAGGGTATTCAGTCAATCCTCAAGATCTTCCCACATGAACCTATAACTAAAAATAAATTCTGTTGGCTATTGGTAACATACAGGACACAGTTTTAAAATAGGGCTGATCAGATAGAAAAGTCTAAAACAGGGTCAGCCAACATATCTCAGTGAAAACTTCTATCTTTACACATCCTATAAAAACAGACTTAGCTGTCCAAAGTTAAAGTCTCTTCAACCCCTCTCTTTCTACTGTACAGAGAATAAATCCCACAACTATGGATCCACCAAAGTTGGTCACAATGTTTATCTGACTGGTTGTACTCGCCTAAGGACACAGAGGACTTGGGTTCAATCCCAGGTACAGACAGATATGTATTGGCTTGGATGACCACTTAAATGGGGGTCATCTATCATTGGGTCCTATCCCCAGTAGCAGGTTAAAGAACCTCAAGAATGTTGATAAATGACCATCCTTGAGCCTCTGTCTTTGAGAGTTGGGCTGTACTTGGACAGTCAGATGGGTCATAGCAATTTGAGTCCTGTGTTACATGGAAATATTACGCTGAGTATAAATACAAAATGCATGTAAATACATCCCTGCACAGCCAATCTCTTCCAGTAGAACAATTCAAGTGCTTGTAAGATTTCCCACCCCTTTTTAAACATGACAAATCATAGCAACATCATTTCCACCACCCGTAAATATCATTGTCTTGGTGAGAATTTGTAACAAAGAACACAATCCAAAAATAACAGAAAATAACACAAGATAATATGATATGGATAAGATAATGTTCATGGGTGATACTACTTCTAACTACTGTAACTTGTCAGTTAATATGATATCAAGCCACAAATGTGAGAATCAAGGGTACTGCAATTCTGTTTGGCAAAATTTGTTTGGCTGTTAGTTTATTTGTCTGTGCACATAATATCTGTATCTCAAATCCAGAAATATTTTGTGCACTACATGTGGGTGACCACAGCTTATTAATTCTATATGACAAATGGTCAGACCTTGGAAACCCCTTTTGCCACCACATCTGGTATGTGTGAATGCTTCATAAGATTTGCGTCACAAGGTCTAGAAAATAGTTTTAACCATGTCTTACTTGCCACATTGATGTATTTTTTTCTCTCTCCTTCATTAATACATGGGGAATTCAACTAACAAGGTTGATGTATATTAATGTTTTTTTTCACTTTGGGGTCACATGGAGATGATAGTATTATTGGTTAATGAGCTATCCTATGATTATCAATCAGGCATACCAATGTTACAGTTTAACACACCTTCTAGCCTTGACAAAGGCTCATGTTTTGCGCAGTTAAGAGGGACCACGGTGGTCCAGTGGTAAGACACTCCCATTCCACCACTGAGGTCTGCAGTTCAAACACTGGCCACTATGTGAGAACATTGGTAGTTGCTTACCGATGGTAGGCAGTTTACAGTACAGAATCAACTGTGTGTTGTGGTTTCCTGGGCCACAAAACTACACTTTGCAATATGACTTGTTGCAATATGAATGTTAAAAATGAAATAAATAAACCAATACACATGTTACCAAAATACGTTATTGTATAAGATTTGTATCCCTCTTTGCAGTTAATCTACACGCAATCTACAGTGATGAAATTTATAAATTTATAAATACATCAGAACATGTTAAGTCAACTGAAATGATAAATTGTATAATGATAAAATTGATGTTTTGTTTAACCCTTTTTATGGCCCATTAACACTTCATGGGCAGTGCACGTGTAAAAAACAAACTGCCCTTCACCTGGCATATACATTTTAGTTTAGCATGTTGGAGGTTTGAAAGGTTTTTAAAAACATTTTTAAAAAGGTTGTTACACTTACAAAAAAGGTTGACATTCTATGTTGTAAGAATCCAAAAACGAATCCCCACTTAATATACCTTTGGATACTACTAAAATATGAAACACATCAAGCCCCAAATGAGCTCTGAGAAGTTAAATATTTTGTGATCATGTTTCATTTCATAAGACTAACTTTTTACCATTGCATGCATAAGCAATATTTGATATATTGGATACAGACGGGGGTATGCACACCCTGAGTACTTCTGTCATTAGAGTCTCGGCTCCTTCACACCAATGTATTATTACATAAATCATTAAAATAAAAAATTACTTTCCAGCTACACCAGTCTCATGATTAAATTCATAGTTCAATTCATGTTGGGGCAAGAAATCCACTGTTACACCTTGTTAGTATTTCTTGCAGAGAATTCGTGTGATGGAGCCACTGATTTATGGTTAGTTGTAAATAAAACTAACTGCAAGATTAGGTGTATTCCCCGGATTTGTACCAAGTAGGGTGGGTATATGTGTAAAGGTTATTATGAGCATTGTTTGCTATGCTAGCAATGTAGGCGTAGTTTTTATTATATGTGGTATAATCCCACCTCACGGCTGGGTGTGATATACTGAGCCTTATCAATTATTTCCTCAGTGACATTAAGTACAACCCACAAGCAAATATATTTTCAGAAGTAGGTACAAGATGACTTGACACTAGTTAGTTCTAGAAGCTTAAAAGTGGGTGGCTCCATTTAGCCGATAGCTAATAGCAGATAAGAGACACCAATTCTATCATCTAATTTATGTACAAAGTCAAAAGTTAAACTTGGGGTTTTATGTCCAGTTCAAAAACTGGGGTCGTATTGGGACTGATCAACAGTATTGTCACGTGTGGAAGTGGAACAACCTGTGATAAGAAGACGAACTTGCTAACCATTAGGCCACTAAGGACCTTTGTTTTATAGTCAGGTGTCTCCATGTACAATAGAATAAAATATTTAGCATAATAATAGGCATAAAATGTATAAAAGTGTAACAATACAGTATTAAAAATGAAACACTTTGCTAAGCCCCATGAAACACTAGTTAAGTAATACTGCTTTAAATAAAAAGATAAATGGACAATACGTTAAGATCATTACCATACTACTTAAAATAATATAGATAACAATATAAAACTGTACAACAGGACTTTAACACTATCCAAAGCATTACAAAAGAAAAGTCAAATAAATGTTAAACACGTGACTATTAATACAAGAATGTATAAATAAATCTATTTAACAATTTATAATCTGACAGATAATCAGATGACTATAACATTTTGTCTGATTTTCCATGAATCACAATTATAAAACAAATATGAGTTTGTCTTCACTGGACATTTTTCTCTATGATGTTTTACCAATTAAATCTTGGAATCTCACATGGATTACATTAATAAAGAAATGGGTCTTATCCTCAATATCTTCTATGTTACAAATTAAATAAGTTCTTTCTTCAACATTTCATTTGCTTCAACAACCATTACTAAGGCACGAACAGAGCAAACAGATAAAATCCGATACAATCTGTTTGGATACTAGGCTTTCTTCAATAGAAGGAAATGGTACAAATGATTTCAAATCACACCAAGAGCACTCAAAGAGTGCATACCTCCGCCAAGGTCCAACACATCCACCTGCCTGTGAGTGCACTGCTAATAATCCTCTACAATTAACCTGGATCAAGAACTAGTTGGAACTTATTCAGAAAAAACTAAATCAGATCTATATATCTATCAGACCTGTATTGTTGATCAGTTGATTTAAACTAATTATATGTTATGGGCAGAGTGTTTAAATAACTTGTAATTGTTTTTTTTCGGGTATTGCCAATGCCCTCAGTTAATTTACTGCATAAGGAACTTTACTTGGATGACTTTTTCTGTCTCTTAGTTAAAGTAATTAGTAACGTTAATATCGTGAATCTATGAGCTGAGATTACTGGTAGTAACTTGTAATGATTAGTAATTTCTCATTGCAGTAACTTTAATTCAAGAACCGTAATTTAGTAATAGTAATTGGTTATTAGTAATTTCTACTGTATCAAGGCCACAACTTTCTTTACTGTTAGTGGTGTGTAAATAATTATAACAAAAATGTTTTTCTCTCCGTGGCTGTTCATGTGTTAGGCTTGGGCTAAGTGGATACTGAAAAACTGTGCACAGTAGATTCTTTGTAATCTTGCTAACAAACAGAATATATTGAGCATATAATCTCCTTGGTGGAGGTGATGAACAAGTTATTAGAATTTTAACTGGATGTCTGTCCCATATGCTGATGATACCTACCAGTAACCAGTCAGATCAAAATTACTGAATTCTTCAAAATCAGGTTTTTTATATATGTCTGTCCATATTGTATTGTTCCTGATGCAAAAAGTTGAGGAAAGTCACACCAGTTCCAACTTAATTAATGTATTGTATTATATCGTCTTGTCATATATAATCATTGGTGTACAAGGGGCTTTATGATTTCTCTTCTTTGATACTTTACTGTTTCATTTCTTAAAGGTAAAGAAGTTACCTGTTTGAAATTAAACAAAAAGAGGCCAGTCTTGTCTCTTTAAATATCATTCGCCTTCATCACATTTCTGAAATGTTCTCGTTTTGTCTTACGTTCTCTTTGTAACTTTTATTCATTTTTCTCCTGATATTCTTTCATCGTGAGTTTAGAGTTTATCATTAACTAGCACTAAGGCCTATTAGTGAACACTCAGAGGACCTGGGTTCAGTCCCAGGCACAGGCAGGCACACATTATGGCTCAGATAACGATTTACATTTACGGTCCTCTGCAATTGGGTCCTACCACCAGTGGCAAGCTGGAACACACCAGTTTGCTTATGTCAAAGGTCATATTAAGACAGCTTATATTGCTGCGTGTTAAAGGTCACAACAAGGTCACAATTCAAACCCGAGATCGGGTAAAGATTCAAACCCAACCGGGTATATGTGCATTTAAAGTCAGTAAAACATAGTTTGAGGCATATTATTTACATGTTAGTATTATATACACAGTAAACTGTTTCTCCAAAAGAGGTTTAAATATTTGTGATGACAATTGTTTAAAGCCACCAAATAAAATACCATAAAAAGGTCATAACATACCAAAAGGTCAAATAACGTCTAGCCAGTATAAATCTGTATGATATATTGTTACAGCAACATAGGCATGATTCTGTCTCCACACAGTTTGTCTGTATGTTGGTCTTGATACAGTTATGGATATACATTGTCAATTCAGGAGGGGGTGATCAGGGTCCACCTGGGCTGCCTAATTAGTATCACAATGACTATTGGATGGGATTTGGTTGAAACATCGTTGGCCCATTCAAATCTTTAGGCTTTTGAGATCCATTGCTAATATGGTTACATAGGATGCTTTATTGGTGTGAATCAAGTTGTTCTGATAAAACTTGTTTGACCTATCCACAAAAAATCAGGACTTAGGAGACCAGTTGCACAATATATCTAAAATAATGTAACACATTATAGGATTTTAGAGACCTCTTGGACAACACACATAATGTGACTTCAGAGCCCCGTTAGAAAAATATTTCTAAAATGATGTCACACATTATAGGACTTAGGAGGCCTATTGGATAACATTTATAAAATTGATGTGATACATTACAGGATTTTTGAGACCCGTTGGATAACGTTTATGGAGTTGATGTGATACATTATAGGACTTTGGAGACCCGTTGGATAACATTTATAAAAAAATGACACATTATAAGACTTTTGAGACCGCTTGGAATCATTGGTTTGTTTATTTCCAATTATTTGTAGTGACATGTAACTAACAATGCATATAAAGCAAATTACTAAAAATAAGGATAGTTAGCCAACTCTGTGGGGTTTGTTTAGTCAACATATTACAATATAATTAATGAGAATAAAGAAGTTACATTGTTACAGTTACTCAATGAAGCAATTGCTTTTGAGCAAATACATTTAATTTATCGTCCTTCTTACTTTTCTGTGAATAGCAGTTCCTGGATAAATTTTCATGTACCATCCAGTTTTAAATCTTTGGGTTAATTTAATCTGCGTTTTTCTGAAGAAATGTTTATAGTTAAACTTCACAATGACATGTAAACTGTAGTTGATCCCAGATTAAATCTACTGTTAATAGTTTACATCTTTCTTTCAAATGGAGTCCTGAAATATCGCCCTGTCTCAACTACCATACCAAGAAGAGTGATCTCTGAAACTGAGTTAAAAGTGTATCCTTTTCATAGGTACACGGGGATGCCTCATAAGAAGAGTGGGAGTGGGATTTTCCAGACATGTAACATGTATAATATTTCTTTAATCATTTCTGTATCTTGTGGTATGTAACAGTACGCCTTTCTGGTACTGTCATTAATCATGTTCATTAAAGTCAAGATCTTAACCTTACATCTGGATGGCTTTACTAGCATTTTTTGTAATAATACCTTTTAAACACCCACTGGATATCCTTAACTTCAGTATATTTATTATACTATTTCAAATTCCACAGACATAAGGAATCTCAAAGCTAAAGGACAAAATAACTGTGGATTAGTATGAAAATTAAGCTTACAGAAATTGTAACTTCTTCTTAAAAGATGTATTTTATTTGACATGATTAAAATTGCTTTTACACTTGTCTGGACTAAAAGGGAGACTTCACTAGAACTATGCAGAAAAAATATAGTAAAAAACTAGTTCCCTTCAATATATACCTATTTTGATTTACAGATTAAAAGGGCTTTCACATTTAACTGGACAAACAGACTCCACTGGAACTATGCAGTAAGAGGCTTTATAAAGTGCCACAGCTTCTTGAATGCCACATATTTCATTTCATATTATGATAAAGGTGCTGTCGCATTTACTATGACAAATGGGGGACGTTCCTTAGGCCTTGCAGCAAAAAAACCTGCAGAAATTATATGTTCTTCTTCTTGATTGGTGGCTTTCATTTAATGTCTAATTTACATTTACTGTCGAATGTTGCATATACAGGTCAGTAAAAATGTAACAGTGTTAGCCATAAGAACTATCTTTACTTCTGGAAAGGTTGGCACTATAACTAGGCCTATCATATATGCCTCTCCCATTTCTGCAAACAGGTTTAAAACCCTTTGCTTGCCCTAGCAAATGCCCAAGCACTTTTGACTAATCTTGTCAACCATGCGTCTGCCATTATCTATGTTTCAGGTGCCTATGACATATTATTTTGGTCTTGCAATCTACCTTTTTTCTTATGATACAACTATACTGGCTCGAAAACTGGAGCTGAACAAACTTGTCCAAAAGAAGAAAAATAAATGATTCCCCCAATTAAACTTTCTAAAAGTGATCAAGACTTGGTGTAAGAAGTTTGTTGGACATATGACTGATCTTTTGTGGTCAGAACAAATCATAGTGTTTTTCTCAGACATTCTAGCTTTTATACATTTTTCTGCAATTAGTCATAGCAGTTCTCTCAGTTGTGTAGAGATCCAGAATTTGAAGTATTTATTTTACATGATTAGTGGTGCATTAGGGTCAGTATCAAAACTTCATGGATGAAGATGCAAACATTTTACGTAGTTAATGTCACAGATCAACATAGTTTTATCATGAAAAGAAGCATAAACTCTCCCCCAGGGATGTGAAATCAGACACTGGTGAAAACTCCTTAAAAGCATAGTGAAGTCCCAATACAGATGCAAATCGCCTTTGAAGATCATCGAACCAGGGGTACACCCTTACCTTGTGTGGAAATAAGACCATACTGCGATTCATAGTTTTGTGTTATGGATTTGATATTGTAGGAAAATCTTTAAAGACATTTTGGAGTCTTGATCTCTATCATCTTTAAAGAAGACCAAGATACAGTTTAGCGGAGGCTATGACAATGACATACTTATACCCCATTCACACTACAGCTGGTTCGTCCCACGGTTATAGGTGTTTAGTGAAATGCCCCTGTCCTTCAACTAACATCAGCGGTTTAAATGCGACTTTTTGACACAGTTGTGAAACGTTATTTAAAATTTCTGCCTCTGAATATGGCACTGTGAGCATGGACAGAAGAATTTCTTGCTATGGTATCTGAAGACGTAGTCCATGGTGTATATAAGGTTGTCTTTCGGTGTAACATGGCAACATAATGTGAGTGGAGGTCAATGGAGGTTTTGCCACTGTATCACAAGGTTGCACAAGGAAACTCCGACGCTTTCCGAGTAAAACCTCTAACCTTGGGAGGTACCGCCTGTACTGTGACTGTTGCATAAGAGGCATATATTCATACTTCCATAACACATTTCATAATTCGGGTGGGGATATTTTGAAGCATTCAATTAGATAAATGTGACACTGGTTTAACTATGCCATATTCTTGTCAGGAGCCTTAAAGAAATGCTTAAGACAGATGACTTACATTCAAGTTAAATTGACTCAGGCTTTAAGACAGAAAGTTAATCATCACGACAAAATGAAACATTCAGTAACTTTAAACAAATGCAACCACGATATACATACTTGATCTATTCATGGCATTAACAATGCTTGAGAAGATAATATGAAAACCAAAATATAATTTTACACTTTTCAATAATTATTCATTTTGGTGATTTTTATTTAACAGAGAGTAATAAAACCATACATGGACTGAGTGGGTGTTTCCATATCATAGACTGTCGATGCTCGATTGCAAGTGGCTTATGGGCCATTCACACTGTTCCGTGAGGTCATATAAACATATATATGAATTATACTCAATGACCTTGTCCTAATTGCTCCATAAATGGAGCTGTGGTTTATGTAGTGCACATTTAAAAACAACCCATACATTATAGCTATTTGTTTACATTTAGTTTAATATATGAGAGGCCTTTAGTCCTGAAAGTGAATTCTGTGTTGTGTCGAATGCATGCCACCCAAACACAAATCCTGACTTATAAGCCTTGAGGATACTTCAATAAAACAAGATACATTAAGCTAGAAATGAACTCCGATAGCTTGTCCGGACTGCACAACCGAACATTGTGACCTAGGTATAAATCTTTAAATAGTTTTCAAGGATGATTATTTAATCGTTTCAGGCTGTGTTTTCATAAACTTTCTTTACTTCACAAGAATATTCTTTGAAAAGGTCAAGTTGGATATAAAGTTTAATTTTGTTGATATTGTATTATCACTTCTTCCTTTTGCAATTTCTTTAGGGTCATTTTCAAACTTAATATTTGATGATCTCGCATATACAATTTATTAAGTTTTATATTAACTTTAGTATATATAAAATTTGGCAGAGACTATGTTACGGATATCACTTACTAACCTGTAAGTATGACTTACTAACTCATGTATGTATCTGACTAAGACAAGAAATACTTTTATAGGTGAAATCAAAGATAAAATGCTTAAGATTGCAATGACATTTCAAAACATTTTCTATTGTTATGTTCCTTGGATAGTTTTCAAGGATAAATATGAAATCTCTTCAGGATGCAGTTACACCACCTTTCTGCACTCAACAAGAATATTCTTTTAAAAGGTCAAGTTAGATATAAAGTTATGAATGTGTTCTTTTGTAGCATCTGTGTGGCAGTTTGATTTTAAAGGATCATTATTTAACCTTTTTAGATTAGGTTACATCACGATTCTAGAATGCTCTTTTGAAAAGGCAATCTAAATATGAACATTATAAAACGCTATGCAGCCGTTTTATCCTTTTTGCTTTCACAATCAAAAGAGGAGGAACGGCATATTGCAGTCACTTTTGTTTGTCAGTTTCTCTGTTTATATGTGCATAATTTAAAATATGCATCGGGGTCATGTTTTTACTTAAAGCAAGATATGCTGTTGGCCAAGTCATCTTCCCATCTGCCACTGTGGCCTAGTGGGTAACACACCTATCAACACAAGAGGACGTAGGTTCAAACCCAGGTACAAGCTAATCTAAATGTGAACATTATAAAAGGCTATGCAACCTTTTATCCTTTTTTGCTTTCATAATCAAAAAAGGAGGAACAACATATTGCAATCACTTTTGTTTGTCAGTTTGTCTGTTAAACAGGATATCTGGTCACTGACAGTTTAAGATAAATGAGAGACGTCTGGAAAACCTTACAAGCTTGGAAAATGACTCTAAGATATTTATCCTCCACAACAATGTTTGGTTTGCTTCCCATAATATCCAAGAAAAACTAGAAGCTATCAAGAAAATAGTGGAAAACTTAAAACCAAACTACATTTTTTCCATTCGTGAGGTAGGTTTATAATGGGATATCCATAATGGTACAGTCTTATTACTACATATTATTGGCATTAAAAACTAGCCAATAGTGATGATTTATCATTAATAGTTTTAAAAACTAAGTAACCTAGAATACATTTCTACAATATGGTACCGATCAGTATATTATTGTCAGCATCATTCCTGATATTTTTTGTGTATGTCATTCGGGAAGCTTCCCTATTGTACAAGACTGGAGATTGGTAAACAACTATAATCTTATTAATTTAGCTATTCATATTTGCCTCTGAGATTTATGACGTGCATCAGGCACTAATTTGAACTCAGTAATCAATCTATTATATCAAGCATAATACCTAAACCCTGCTTCATTAAATCTGAAAATGAAGTGTGTACATATTGCAGGAAACCCCGCAGGAGAAAGGATAGACATCAAAGCTGGACTACTGCTGGGACTACTTTGGAGTGGAATTCTGGATCTAATATAGCAGTTAAAAAGAATAAGGTGAGCATTGAATTAGGTCAGCTATATAATGTTACATTTGGGCATAAATTTGTGTGGTTACATCTGCTGATATTTCAACTGATGTTGATTGCCTATGCCCAAGTCACACTAAAGACGGGATTGTCTACGTTTGTGAGTATTTTATATAACTCTTCATTCCTCCTTGTACTGTTAAACTTCTGTCAGTAAATTGCATGCTGTGATGATCTCTGCTTTCTGTGACCAGAACTTTTAAGCTGTTTAAAATATCCGCTGATGGTATTCAGTTCTGTATAGTAACTGTAGAGTGTCCAGTCATGTTTGTAGTTGTTCTGATACTTTCCTAGTACATTCTGTGTAGACAGTTAAGTTGTATGTATGCAGTCACATTACAAGCTTGCTTGAGTGGCAATACACTTGCCTCCCATTTACCTCTGAGATGAGATCTAAACACCTGGTCCGACCTCATGTGGAAAACCTAGTGGTTGCTTGCTGTTGGTTGACAGTTCACAGTACAGAATCTTGACCAATTGTGTGTACTATTTGCTATGTCCTTCTTACTACCCATCACAATATAACAGATAAAAAGGATCTAGGCATGACGTAAAATACTTAATAAATAAATAAATATATATATTAATAATCGTGTGGGAATTGAAACCTAGGCTTTGGTTCCCAGTGTTACTTAATTTGGTGAGTTATACCTGATGCTGCTGTATTGCTTAATTTTAGGACAGCTTGTGCCTAGTTTAGAGTTTAAAAATAGCATCAGAGATGCCCGTACCCCACAGCCTGAGGAAATAGTTTTCAACACCATGAGATATAGAAGTAATGAAACAGTACACAGAATGGTATACTTTCAGAGCAGTGTCAGTGTCCAAGTAATGTTTAAGTAGAGAAAATAACATATAAGAGAAAGAAACTGCATGTAAATGGATTAAGTATTAAAACAAGACAATTCAGTAAACTAAAGATTATGAAGCTGTAAAATTTATTAACTGGAGAATAGCTGTCAATGGAAATATCACAATTATGTAAAAGTACATATAATAATCAGTTGCAGCAATCCATATCATTACGGTTGCCGAGATATGCCCGGACAATACATTATAGGTCAAATCAGGCAGGGTTCGAAATTAGCGCTAATCCGTCAATACGCTACCGACAGAAATGCTATTGGGTTGAAAAGATTAAAATCCTGCCAGTATGTTTGTCCTAGAAACTGTAAGATGGTTATATATGCACAGTTGAATTATGATTTGCACATTCTCGATATTGTTCACCCATACCAAAGTTAGAAACATTTAAGTCCTTTCCCATTTTAATATTTGTTTTGTATGGTTGAATTATGGTTTGAACGTTTTGAATATAAGAGAGATAAAATAGTATCATATATCCCCGTAGAGAGATAAAATAGCATCAGATATGCAAGATCAAAGGTCAAATCCAGTTCACACAATGACGTTGCAGACCTATAACCCCCGACCAATGTCCCTACCAAATATCAACTTCTTACACCTTATGGTTTCTGAGATATAGCCTGGACAAGGCATTATAGGTCACAATCACTACAGCAAGGTCAAAGGTCAAATCAAGGTCACGTCATGATGTTGGACAACTACAATGCCTAACCAATGTCCCTACCAAGTATGAACTTCCTACACCTTATGGTTGCCAAGATATAGCCCGGACAAGATTTTATAGGTCAAGGTCACTACAGCAAGGTCAAAGGTCAAATCAAGGTCCCGCCATGATGTTGCACACCTTCAACCCTAACCAATGTCCCTACCAAATATCAACTTCCTACACCTTATCATATCTGAGATATAGCCCAGACAAGATTTTATAGGTCAAGGTCACTACAGCAGGGTCAAAGGTCAAATCAAGGTCAGACCATGAGGTTGCACATCTACACCCCCTAACCAATGTCACTACCAAGTATCAACTTCCTACACCTTACGGTTTCCGAGATATAGCCCAGACACAATTTTATAGATCAAGGTCACGGCGGTAAGGTCAAAGGTCAAATCAAGGTCAGACCATAAGGCTGCACACCTACACACCTATCCAATATCCCTACCAAGTATGAACTTCCTACACCTTTCAGTTTCTGAGATATAGCCCGGACAAGATTTTTAAACTCAAAGTCACTACGGCAAGGTCAAAGGTCAAATCAAGGTCAAACCATGACATTGCACACCTACACCCTCTAACCAATGCCCCTACCAAGTATCAACTTCCTACACATTACAGTTTCTGAGATACAGGCAGGACAAACTTTTCCCGCCGCCTGCCCGCCTACCTGACCGCCTGCCCATCCGGACACCATAGGTGAAAACAATACCCCGACAGCCCCTAAGGGCTGTGGGGTAAAAACTGTACAGCTAAACAATAATCCTGAACTATGTCACTAATTGTTACTCAGTGGGTTTATTGTTATATATTGATAACATTCATTGATAAGAGTACCAAATCTTTCCAGGTGTAATTTGCAGGATCTGGGTTGAGTAACATATGAACACCTCTGGACTACAAGAACATGAAATTATTAAACTGCCACACAGAGATTTTGCCACAGGAGGTAATATTTAGGATGCAATGTTTTGTATTCACTACTAAATTCCAAAGGATTGAGAATGTATTTGGCATACCTTGCAAAGTCTAACATTACTCGGTAATTGGTACCAGTCAATAAAGACATGATTCGTGTTGATTTGCACTTTCACGGAGAATTTGACAGATTCCCATTGATGTGAAACAAATGATGCATTAATGGGACTAAATCGTCAGGATATGAGAGTGCCGCGAAATCCGAGAGGTAGCCTCCACAAGGCTTATAAGTTCGGATTACTTTGTTTTAGTTGGTGTTTTATGTCACTTATGAGGGATCCCCAGAATATAAAATGAAGAGTGGGTATACTTTCAGAGTTTACACCGAGACCTGAGATGTGACATAAGAATGCATTACCTACTATTTCTACATTTCAATGAAATCCCTATTTGAGATTGCTATGTGTAAATAAGAGTGGATTGAAACATTCACAAGATGTTAATCTACCTTATACCAAATGCCTTTGTGAATATTTTTAAAATAAAATTATCAAGTTAAAACAAAATTCAAACTTTGAATTTCACAATTCAAACTCAAAGCTAAATTTAGTTTGGCTTAAACAGTAGTCCAAAGTAATAATTTCTAGTTAATATAGTCCAAAGTCTTTAAACATTCTAGGTTGGTAGTTACAAAAGGGATCAATCACAAATTGAGTAAAAAATCAGCTCAAGTTTACAGATGTTTATACAAAATATGAATTAAGGGTCACAGTGGATCAGTGGTAACACACTGGCCTTCCACCTCTGAGGTCAGCGGTTCAAACCCTGGACCCTGCGTAGGAAAATTAGTAGTTGCTTACCGATAGTTGGCAGTTTGCAGTGCAGAAACTTGACCAACTGAATGTACTGGCTTCCTCTGCCTATAAAACTACCAACAGTGATAAGACCTGTAGAGTGTTTAAAGTGACATTAAAACCCAAATAAATACATAAACAAAACTTAAATTCCCTTTTGGATAAACTTGAGCTTTACCCCTTTGTACACATGTCCCCTGGATTTAAATATGGTTTAGAGGATACCACAAATACTTACTTTTGTTCAATAGAGGTATGTCTTTGAAAATACAATAACATGTATTGTCACTCCTCATTGACATGTTTGTGTTCCTAGTGGTAACCGGTCTTGCAAAATGACCACTTATATCCTTGGTTTGCATACAAATCATGGTGAAAAACAGGTGAAAAATACTGAAAAACTATCTTAATGTTTCCGCAGCTGAACAAAGGGACAAAATTTAAAAAAAAAACTCTATCAAAAGAGATAACTATTACTATCACAGAGTAGAGAATATGCATCACATACAGTTAGACCCAAAGTGTAACCATTGGTATTTCATGTCAGGATTATTATCTAAATTAGTCATAGATTTTGAGTAGATAAACAAAAGCCTGAGAGAGGCCAGGTGAATATGAGAGAATAAAATGAGCTTGCGTGCTATATCATCCATTGGTGAAGAGGAAGCACTTGTTTGCTTGCATGACTGATGACTAGGGAGTGGGTTGTTGATGGCTAGATGTATGTGTGTATGTATGTGCGTGTCTTGCTGAGTTATGGGGGATTGGTGACAAGCAAGAAGATTTGGAATACCATTCCACACGTCATTTTTCCAGTATACCTATGATTGGGATGTGATAATGGCTAATGTGTACTGATTACTGATAAATTGCTCGCCTTTTTCTAGACTTGGCAGACGATAAATGAAACCTCTGTAACATGCAATGCCTTTTTCAAATAATATAGAAGTGAGCAAGTTAATATTTCATCCCTTTGTAATTTGAGACCACTATCAGGACTTTTGCACTTTTAATTAACTGAATTTAGGTTATATCTAAACAACATTTGTTTGTCAAGGTTGTATGTTCACAAAATGGATCACGATCAGTCAAGGTAAAAATTACCTCAAGTTTAGCACAAACAGCTGTAATGGGGGTGTTTCACTGGAGTCAACTTGTCGGTAACTAGGTACTTTTGTGGGTTGGGAGCAATGTTTACAGAGTCAGTTAGGGTCGGTTGTAGTTTCCCGGCTTGTCACGGTGGATCAGCAAAATATCAAACATGTTTGATATTTCACTGACCCTCCACAACTGTGTATCCGGACTTTGGCTCCACCCACCCGGAAACTGACCTGTTGTGGATCTGTATGGCTTGTCAGTTATACTTCCCATCTTGCCCTATACTGTTACCGTCTTTTCTTGAAAAACTTGCTGTCCTGTCTTGGTTAAATACCAGGACTATACCTCCAGACAGTCCGTCAACACTAACCTACCATACTCGAAAGCAAACAGGCCTGTCATAAACATTACCAACCTGACTTGGAAAGTTCCCATCAAGACGGGAACTCTCCCAGTCTTCAACTATTGAGTCGGTAACATCTTAGCAGGACAAACAGGGAACACATACAAACAAGCCGTAAATACCAAACTGATGAGGCGGTTACACAACAGACAAGCTGGGAACTGTGTAGGACAAGCCGGTGCCTTCTTTACGACCCATGGCTTGTCTGCTAATGCAATCTATATAAAGCGAGTCGGCTTTCGCAAAGTATCATTTGGAATCTGGCTTCTGGTGGATTACATCTGGCAGTGTTTCAAGAATAGCTTTTTATTTTTTTACAATTATCTAAGGGCAATTTTGAGTTGAAGTTGGCTGACTATATACTTTAGGTATTTTTTTTTATTTGACAATGGGTCCAAAGAAGGGCAGAAGAGTGAGGAAGATAGAAGTTCCCAATGACAGTGTTCCTGTATTAGAGCTTAAGGACACAGTAGCAGATATCCAGCGAAGGAAGAAGGAGGCAAGAGAGAGAGATTAGGCACAGAAACAAAGGGAGGAGGAGGCCAGGAGGGAGGAGGAAAGAATGGAGGACACACACTCCCAAGATGAAGGAGTTGCAGGAAAAAGGAGAAAAGTGACACTGAAACAGAGGCTGGAGGAGAGGCGGGAACATCACAGTCACGAAACAAGAAGGGACACATGACCAACATCTACCTGATAGACTTGGATGAGGAGGCTATTGTGGACTTTGTGAAGGACCACAAGGAGTTGTACAAGACTAATGAACATTTCAAGGACAAAGCAAGGAAGGAGTGGCTCTGTCAGAGGTTAGCCAATAGTCACAAGCTGTCTGTCAAGGTTTGCAAGACCTGGCTTGAGTCATAAACGACATGTTATGGCAAGCTGATACAATCAAAGTCTGGACAGCCCGAAGGAGATGATGGAATGTCAGAACTGGATACAGGATAAATTTGGATTCCTGAGGTCACACATCAGATGCAAGGGACTCAGCAAATCATCAGGCTTCAAGTCCCAGGCCTGAGGAGCCAGTTTTTCAGCTGCTTCAGCACACATCTCCAGAGCTTCAACCAACATGGATAATATGGAGATGAGCATGTGGTCAACAGACACCATGTTACAGCCTCAACAAGTCATGAGCCCCACCACAGCTGAACGGCGCTCTTTGGTTGACCAGCAGGTCATGGACAGGTTCACACAGATGAGAATCATGCTGTCATCATTCCTCCGTTAAAAGCAGGAGACTTCACCACATATAGCCTTCTGCAGCTACCTGGCATCAGAAGTGGAGGGATTAGAAGAGAAAGTCTTTCAGACATTTAGAAATGAGGCTGTAAAGCTTGCTAGCAGCATTCAAACCAGGGCAGAACATGGTCATCAGCCCCAGCAACCACAGCCACAGATACTTTCACAAAGCTGAAGTGCAACTTCAACATTTGTGCCATAGACATTTCAACAGCCACATCAGCCACCACCAGCTGCAAGGGAACACATCCTTACCATCCTAGAGACTCAGCTGACTGCAAGCCAGGTTATCCAACCCCCTCAGTAGAGCCAAGTGGCAACCAAAAGACAGCAGCAGCAATGTAGAAGGTGGCAGACTTCCTTTCTAATCATTGACAACCAACAGGCTGGACATTCAAGACCACTTACCTTCACATTGACGCCAACGATGCACTTCAGTTGCCTCTGCTACAGGCGAATAAAAGTCAACACAACATATCATAACCTTCCTGGTAAATATTCCCTCAGTGCTGAGCTACCAACAGATTGACACACCTCCGCTGTTTTTACCATCCAAAATGCAAGCACCAGCCACCTTTCCTTCAATCACCACCTCACAGCAAGAACATCAGCAGCCACCAGACCAGCCTCAGTGTCCTCTACAGTCAGGTGATGCCAAACAGCAGCCGCAGTAGAACCACTGTTATTGCCTCCAATCAGTCCTTTTCAAGATGACTTTTTTTATTTACCCTTTTGTAACATGATGCATTTGGGACTTGGTAAGTGAGGGTAGCCAACCCACCATCAGTTCCCCTTTACAGTGCCATTCATACACAGTGTGAAACTTTTTAGGGTTACAGATACACATACTTTCAAAAAAAAGTACAAATATCAAACAGAAATGTTTCATTCTGGCTGAGCAGCCACAAAACTCCCATCTGCAGGGGGGATAGCCTCAGATGTAAGAGAAGGCTGACCAGTCAGCACAACACGCAGTATCAGAGTATAGATAATTATTGTTTAAATTGAGCAGTACATTTTTAACAATTATCTAAAAAAAACAAAAACAAGAGCCACCAAAAAAGCAAACATTGAGAAAAAAAAAGAAAGATACAATATCCACAACAATTATATACCTTCATATCTAAGCAGTACAACAGTATAATGCATTGCATTTCCATTAATAGTTTTGTGTTAATATTCTTCTGTTACTAATATAACAAGATTGAATGGCCAATAATTTATGTCCACTTTGCAATGCCCTAGAATTTTTAAAGAGTTTGTTAATGTCAGTTTTAGTTCAACTTTATTGGAGATCCAATGTTCAATGTTATGCTAAAGTTGAGTAACTTTTGGGCATTGACAGAAAAGATGTGCTATGGTTTCTGGACTTTCTTTGCAGAAACAGCACAGGCTAGTATCTGACAGTTTTATTTTATTCAGAAAATATCTGGTTGGCAAGATTCCAAATAAAATTCTATATTGAAACCAGATAAACTGATTGTCCATTACTGACCTGAAGCAGGTTTTAAAAATTTGTGTCCACGCCTCATCTTTATCATCAGCTTCCACAAAACTTTCCCATTTTCTTTTACAAGCTGGTGATCTACTAAGTCTTGGTTTACTATTGAAAATGTTATAGTATGCCTGACAACCTTGTCTAGAGGTGATAAAGGCTTAATACAAAAGGATTGTTTTTGTTTATACTTTTTAATAAATTTACTGTGTTACACTACAGTAATGTAGAATATATGGATTGAAATGGTATTCCTTATTTCCTCAAGGGTAATTATTTCCCCATTGGAGTTAACAATATATCCAACATAAATAATACCTCGCCCATTCCAAGTTGAGTAATAAAATGGAATTTCAGAAACAAGAGAGTTGTACCAAATACATGATAGCAATATTTCACAGTTTGTTCTCGACATTTGATTCTTACAAAAAGGCCTCACACTGCCAGAACATGTTATCTAATATTTTATTTTTTGTGCAAACCATTCATTACCTAGTGGGAACAGTTTATAAAAACTTTTGTATATTTCTCAAAACACAATATTCCATTGTGTGTCTGTTTGGACTAGTTTTCATTTTAACCAATTTATTTTTAAGGCTTTCTCAAAATTAAAAATATTAATAATCCTCAAACCACCGTTTAAGTTGTCCATACAGACTGTTTCTCGGCTCACTTTATCTGGTTTCTTATCCCATAAAAATATGTAAAGCAAACTATTTACTGCTTCTAAGAATGATTTTGGTGTAGGCAGAACAGACAGGAGATGGATTATCTTAGAGATTATATTTGTTTTGATCAAGCCTACTTTTCCAACAGATGTTAGGTTTCTATTCTTCCAATTTTTAATTACTATTTTCATTTTCTCCAAAGCTTCTGGGTAGTTAATCTCTGGCATATGACTCAAATTTAAAGAAAACTTCAGCTCCAGTAGTGCAAATTCTGTATACCCCAGTCTAGGTTTACTGAGACCTTTAATTTGTCCTATGAGTATATCTTTCTTCCTATCCAAATTACCTTTGTCTTTTCTTTATTCATCTTCAAATCTGAATAACTTCCATATACTTCTAAAGTACTAAGAGCTGTCTGTAGAGAGCCCTGCAAGCCATCAAGAACAAGTGTGGTATTATCCGCAAACTGGGATATTTTAAATTCTTCATTATTTATTTTTATTCCTAGAATATTTGATTTAATTAACATTGATAGAATTTCTGCTGCTATTAAAAACAGATATGGGGATATGGGATCACCCTGCCTGCATTCTCTCCCAATAAAGTCATTATTAAAAATTTTATCCATTTGACGAAATATTCACACTAACCCAAAAATCAATGACATTGTACATAAAATTCCATGATACAGAGTCAAATGCTTTTTCAAAGTCTATTAACATCAGAAGTTCAATCAGATTACTTTTTTCTGTCTTATTTATAAAGTCATAAATAAGTATTGTATTATCACTCAGTTGTCCAACAAATATGAAGCCAGATTGAGATTGTGATATAATCTCACTATGCGTTTTTTCAGTCTATTTGCTACAGCACCTGACATAAATTTATAAACAACACATAAGAGAGAGATAGGTTGCCAATTCTTTAGGAATCTTCTATCCTTTTTACCTAACTATCCAAGTTATAATACATTGTTGTAATGATGTAGAAAGGCATTGTTTTTCAAAACATTTGTTTGCTGTATTAACAACAAAATATTTTAATCTGACCCAAAAAACTTGAATTTAGAAGTAATACCATTGATACCCAGAGTTTTGTTATGTTTCATAGTTTTAAGAACTGTACTTAATTTACACAGTGTTATTGGGTTACTTAAGCCTGTATCAATGACTGTTTTGTAGGGGATGTTTTTAAAGTCTTCCTGCAAGTCAACATTGTTTAAAGTGTGATCTTTATCTTTAAACAAATTTTGATAGTGTTTTTTTATTTGATGCAATATCTGGTTTTGATCAGTAATGAAGGATCCATTATCAAGTTGTATATTTCATATTGTTTTTTCTATGTAATTTTTATTTTCCAGATTGCAAAAGTATTTTATGGGTTTCTCACCTTGATCTAACCATTGAACTCTGGATCTTATTTGCTCTCCTTTGATTTTAATTTGTCGTATTTTCTCAAGTTTTTATCAGATAATACATCAAAATGTACATCTGCTGTTATATTTAATTTTTCGCATTTTTCAATATCCCTAATAAATTCTTCCTCCTTTAGATTTGTTTCTTTCTTCAAAAAAGAAGTAAACTTTATTGTCTCTCCCCAAATTTGGAGAAATATCATTTCTAACAAAAAATCACTATCCACTGTAAAGGTAATTGAACCATTATTTTCTGGATTATTCAAGAAATCATAATCATAGACTGGTATCGCATATTTTAAAACTTCCTGCTGAATTGTCTTATTGATAAGATCAAGGTATTTTATATTGCTAAGGAGACTATTATTAAATTTCCAAACCCCTTTGTGTTTTCTAAAACAATCTAATAATATATCCATTTCAATTAAGGAATGTTCTGATCTATATCCTGCTTTAATATCACAATTTGTTATCAAATCTGCATAGTGTTTGAGATTGGAAAGAAATCCAAGACGTGCTTGTTTTAAAGGTCTTCGTTTTTGCCAGGTAAAACGGTGTTTATTAGGATTTGGATATCTGTATATGTCAAACAAGTCAAATTGGCTTATCATATCTAAAACTGTTTTGCATGCATTTGGATTATTTATGTGTTTATAATTGTGGGTATCTTTGTGCGGGTTTACAAATAAATTAAAATCATCACATATTACAGAATAATCCACTTTATAGTTTTCTAAAATATTTTGTAACTCATTAAAAAAGGCAGGATCATCGTTATTAGGTGCATAGACTGTGATTAAAATTAATGTCATAGAGTTTAATTTTAGCAGCAAATGAAGATAATTTCCTTGTGTATCTTTATTGACTTCCAATACTTTATACTCGAAAAGTATTGCCACTCCACGCGAATTTGTTTTCACGCCGTGAATGTAGCAATTGTTACCCCATATTTCTTTAACTGTTTGAATATCACTATCTATCTCGTGGGTGTCCTGCAAACATAAAATGTTAACATTTCTTTCTTTAAAATATGATAGAACATCTCGCCTCTTGTCTAACTTTTGTAATCCTTGATAGTTTGCGGACAATACCTGAACATTATTCCCAACAACTGACCTTAATAGTTATGAAAAGATTCTCCACAGGCAGTATTCGATAATTTTTGGCAAAAATATTATGATTCCAATTACACATAGTATTTTTTATTTTATATAATTGGTGGTCTTCATTGTATTCTTCCTTACTTTTATCTGAACACCATATTTTTAAAAACATTAAAATTAATGAAAAATATGCCCAGGTATGTCAAAACATGTACAAAATAGGAAATAGTCATCACAGTGAACCCTATTAAAGTAAACAAAAACAAGCAGCAACATCAACTGTAAACAAACTTTGTACACTACATTCACCATAAACCTTGACTTCAAAACTTATCTTGGAATCACTATCATATATATGCATACAGATATAGATGCATACAATGCACCATATCTAGAATGCAATAGGTGTTTATGTCTGTGAGCAAAACAAAAACAAGAAAAAACTCATTTCATTTCTAAATATTTACTATATATTCATTATTTATTAAATCAAGTGTTTGACCTTGGAATAACACTTTAAAACAAAGTTTTAATATGCTGGTTCAGTAGTGTATTATGGGATTAATTTTAGTCCTGATCATTAACTGCTTTGAATTTCCTTCCACTCCAATTTAACAGGAGCTAAGCAAACAAGAAAATCAAATGTTGGGCCAGGCAGAAGCATTATATTGAAAAGAATATCAAAAATATTTCTCCAACTATTCACTTTGTAAGCTTCATTGGCTACTTGCTTTATAAGTTCAAACCTTTTTTTGCCAAGTTTGTAGCCACCATATTTGCATGTTACTACCAGCATAGCTTCTGTCAGTCCCTTTTGTTGCAACGAGTCCCTCAATATACAGCTGACGTTCCACTCTCCATCAACACTATATCCCTCTAGTGTCTGTCCATCAAGGTCTATATACTTGTAGGCATAAATAACATGATCACTATCTGATAACACCTTGTTTTGGTGATGTGCTCTAAGAACTTGTTTGGCTTCTTTTTGGGTATGAACAGCGTGGAAGTGACATTGAAATATACTACCCTTCACGGTGATGCAGGATGAGTGTTGTATAGTATCAAAACTGATAGCATCTTCTGTAGGAGTGACATATTTCACTGGATTTGATTCAAATATGTCTTAATAGATTTAAGTTTGTTGTTTACAATCAACTTGTCCTTTACAAGTTTGATGGTAGCAGGAATATTCTTACTCTGGGCCTCATTGTGGACTTTGACCATCTGTGGAATCTGGGCTATCTTCCTTTCATGTACTGATGATAGAAGTTGTTCACTCATGGAGAAGGGAGTGGAGTTTAATTGCTTAGAGTATGACTTGACCATGCACATACCTTGTTGTGTTGTGAATGATGCAACAACTGGTCTTGGTCTAGTTCCTCTCTGGCCAATGCAGTGTACCATATCCAATCTCACTTCAGCACAAGGGTTCTGCTTTGAAAACAAAAATGTATCAGGGATCTTGAGAATAGATGAGTTTTGCATTTCTAAATGGAGATTTGCATCAGTTTTCTCAGTAATATTGTAAAAGATGAGATTTTTGTTCAAACTGTGCATTTCCAAAGACTCTAACTTCTTTTCCATAGATGCAATCCTAGAAGATAGCCTGGCAATAATGCCATGTGATTCTTATTGGTGTAGCTTTAACTGTCTATTCTCATTTGTCAAGGCACCGATATCAATGGATACTTCCACCTTTTGAGCTTTGAGGAGGTGAAAAACTTCATCTATTTTTTGTTCAAGTGATTTACTGTTTGAAATGCTCTCAGAACTATTTTGTATAGATATCATGGAAGTTGCATCTCCTGTATCTTCTGGAAGTGGTGGGTTCAAATTCACTTTTAAAGTTTTAGATGGGTTAGCAGCTGGGCTGGGTATACTTGTATCAGACAATTCAGTTAGATTTCTTTTCTTAGAACTATCCATCTGAGGAAGGCACCTAGCACACAATTTATTTCTTTATCAAAGTAGTATGTGTTCTGCTTCAAACTTATTAAGTTTTTTTAATTTTAATATATGCTCTGTTTTAAAATTCCTACATTTCTTTATGTTACTGCACTTCTGGGGTTATATAGTCATATAGTTACTACACATGTATTGAACAGTTTGGCCTTCACTTTTCAGGTCATTTTGTTGCTGGCATTACCTACACATGAAATACACACAATAGAAATCCATGGTCAACTTTTTCATTCCAAAAACAAAGGTTTTATTTTATGTTGTTCTTAATTAAGTGTCCACACACTGGTGTCCCACCTTCCAAAACAAGGTATTGTTACTGGTGTCACACAATTCACTCCAGCCACCAATTTATGAAGGTGTGTTTTATTCACACTGAATAAGTGCACATGCACCAAAATGTTACATAAACAGGGTTTGTTTTGAACCATAAATTTCAGAAAATGTTCATTTTACTTCGCCGATATTTATCAATAACACATTATCCCAATACATGTATGGCAATGAAATATGATCTATATCCTTTTTTAAAAACTAGTGAGCATAAAATATTCCATGATTCCAACCATCTTCTAATGGAAAATTAATAAAGTTTTTTCTTCCCCTAAAAACACAACCTGCATCTTCAAACACACCACCACACCAGAAAGTTTTTTTTTATTTTGAACTTTGCAAATTTGCAAGAAAATAATTTTGGAACAAAAATTAAATGTTTACAAACTTTAGCATTTAAGAGGGGTGATTTTTACATAGCTTGGGTTGAATGTTTTTAACAGAGAACTTTCGGTTTGGTTTGAAATATATTTTAAAGTTGTTGGAAATGGATTGCTCTTTGTTTGGAAATTGTTTTGAAATTTGAGCAACACCAGCTTAAATAAAAGTTCTTTTTTGGAGGTTTAGCGTTTGCCTTTGAAGACATGGTTTTTATTATTTTCGATTAAAATTTTATTTCTGCAAAAGAAACTGTTTTTTTATACATTTTACTGTTATTATATGTAATGGATAAAAAGTTCATAAATAGATTAGAGGCTGTCAGTATGCCCAGATGTTAATCAAAAGTATTGTTTGTCATTGAACAGGTATTATCGCCCATCTGATAATTCCCGCAGAATCGCTTTCAATATTTCGCACAAAAAGCACACCAAGTGTATTACATGTAAAATCGATATATATCATACAAATATTGTATATTGGTTGCCAATTCACACTCCCTGTCCACTGTTTGTTAAATTTTAATTCTATACATCCCTAATATATGCACTAATCTTCTACCCCTTCCTAATCTAATATCTGTTGTTGTTGGTACTGTGATGCTGTAAGATAAAGGTTTGTACGCAGGAAAGGTAGGTGTACCTATTTCTAAATTTTAATTTTGGCTTTCATTGGTCATGCATTGCACTTTTTTGTTCTGGTTTTCGATCCTTTTGACTGCTCGGTCAACAGCCCTCACCAACGAAAATAAATTGCCATCACCCAAAACTATTCGCTCAAGTTTCCTATCCTCTTTGGTCAGTTGCAACATTGCTTTTGTTGCCCTGCAGGCCCACTGTCATCAAGTGACACACTGTTTCAGAAATGTCAACCCTTGGTGGTCCATCATCCTGATTCTTTCCGGTGACATTAGCTTGAACCCAGGTCTATCGGTTAGAAATATCAAAGCCTGTCTGCTGAATGCCCAGTCATTCCATAACAAAACGTCGGCCTTTAGCGATTTTGTTTCGTCAAATGACCTTGATATCATTGGTGTCACTGAGACCTGGCTAAAGCCATCAGATACATAGGGCCTAATGGATGAGATAACCCCTGCATGTTTCCATCTTCACCATGTCCCATGCAGGAACAAGAAAGGAGGGGGAGTTGCTGTCTTTGCCAGGAATGATATCGATAGGGTGCTTTCTCAAACTGATCAGTGGGACACTTTTGAACACATTACCATCAAACTGTCAGAGCGACAGTCAAGCCATCTCCTAGTACATGTCATCTACCGACCTCCAAGCACCAGTAAAAGCCAATTTATTGAGGAATTTAATTGTTTCTTGGAAGTGGAAATGAAAACATCATCTTCGGACAGTCAAAACTGCTGGACAGGTAATTTCAACACAGTGTCAGATTTTGATTTTATTCAACATGTGTCAACACCCATGTCCTTGATGTACTCTGCACTAGTAAATCCCTAATTTCCTTAGTTCATCATTATGTAATGGATGGCATATCAGGCCACCTGGCTGTCTTTTTCACCACAACATTTCCGGTCAAAAATTCCTGCAGAGTAAAACACTTAAAAATCAGAAAACTTGGCAAGATAAACAAAACTGAATTCATGTCTGATATTGCAAATTCTGAGCTTCTCTAGGCCCCTTACAAAACAGCCAGTTTACTTTCACACCAGTGTTTTCATACCTCTGAAAACTTACTTGACAAGCAGGCACCTATGAACGCAAAACTCTACATGTCAACAAAGGATTCATAAACAGAGATATTTTGGCAGCAAAGAGACGCAAACGCAAATTCTAAAGGGAGTGGCAAAGGGTCAACTCTGCCATAAATAGTAGTAGGTATAGAGCCGCAGTGAACCATTTCAACCGCCTCTTGAAACATGTGAAAATCAAATACTATAGTAACATGGTTAGGGAAAATGAGGATAATCTCAAGGCCTTGTGGATTCCATAAAGAAAGTCCTCCATAGATCACCCAAAATTATACTTCCTGATAATACTACCATCAACAGTTTAATCAACACTTTTTTGTTTTGCAGACAAAATTGCTAAACTAAGATCTGGTTTTATTGTCTACTGATGCCGATCCCCCGTCTCAGGTTCCTACAAAAATAAGTTCCTACAAATATGTCAGAGGACAAAGTCCTTAAAATCATTAAGTCCACACCAAATAAATCATGTGACTTGGACCCAATCCCAACATCATTGGTCCTTGATTGTATCAGTGTACTTTTGACTCCTATTACAAATATTGTGAACTACTCCCTACAGGATGGCAGTTTCCCTTCCTATTTCAAGACTGCACATGTCACACCCTTGTTGAAAAAAGGTTGATAGAAACATTCTCAAGAATTATCGACCAGTATCCAACCTCAGCTACATCTCCAAACTCATAGAGAAAGCTGTGGCTAGGCAGATAAATGAGCACATTCCCCACAAAGGTATATCCAACGAAAATCATTCTCCATATAGAGTTTTTCACTCAACTGAAACAGCATTGCTAAAAACACAAAATGACATTGCCACCTCAATGGACAAGATTGCGCTGTTGGATTAGTGCATCTGGACTTATCTGCAGCCTTTGATACAATAGACCACTCAATCCTAATTAACTGCCTTCAGCACTGGTATGGCATTGATGGGGTAGTGCTTAAGTGGGTTCAGTCATACCTCAATTCAAGGAAACAGCAGATCAAAATAGATGGACATCTTTCAGATGTTTTTCAACTCCCTATTGGGGTTCCCCAGGGCTCAGTTCTGGGGCCACTCCTTTTTACCCTATATAGAACCCCTCTCAGTTCAGTCATATCTAAATTCAGTGTGACCCATCACTTATATGCAGATGACACACAAGTTTACTTGGAACTTGACTCTAGGAACTTTGATTCTAGTATCACTGAACTGACAAATTGCCTTGAGGCTGTCCAGGCTTGGATGGGAAATAATAAACTTAAATTAAATCCTGACAAGATGGAATTCATAGTTATTGGTGATGATCAAATTAGAAGCTAACTGAAGTCATCTTTCCCAGTGAGTTTGCTTGGCAACATCATGGAACCAGCTGTATTGGTCAAAAACCTTGGTGTCCTCCTGGATGCTGAAAATTCAATGCAAAGAAGGGTCCACAGGTACTTAAATCATCAAACAGCTGTAAAGGTGACAAATGCCTTGGTTAGCAGTCGCCTAGATTACTGTAACTCACTGCTTTAAATATTGTCATGTCACATCCTTCCTGCACAACCACACTGGCTCCCCATTCATTACCGTATATTGTTCAAATACAATCTCCTTACTTATAAAGCAATACATTTCAGCTAACCTCCATATCTTTCCTCTGTGATAAGGTGGGGTGATCTCACACGGGGCAATCGCTTATCAATTTCCTCATCTAAACCAAATAAACGCTCAGGGTTGCGCAGTTTCATAGTAGCTGCTTCCACAGAGTCATCAAGCCATTAGAACCATAGAAAGCATTTCTGGTTTCAGAAAACAGTTGAAAATATATCTTTTCAGATTAGCCTATCCTCCACCATAGCATATCTCCCCTATCGGACGCTAATATGGAAACGGACCTCTTTTTGGAACTGGACTATCCCATTTTGGACATCAGCACCTTAGGGATTTTTACATCAATTTTGGCACTTTTTGGTTGACACATCTCAGATCGTGACCTTTTGCCCAGCCAATGCCCCCATATGACTGAAGTAGTCTTTCAGTAGTTCTCATTGATGTTTGGCCTCCCTCAAAGATTTCCTGAAGTTCTCATTAGGCACATACACCACCTGTTCATTTTGTAGGGCCGCTACATCATTTGCTGGGGTTTCGTGCCCTGTCTGCTCTGCCCTGGTGTGTCCTGAGCATGTTGTGCAACACCACACACGAAAAAATAATGTCTCTCAAAACCCTTGGTCTTTGCTCCATGATGCCCAGTGGTATCCTGAAATGGAGAAAGACATTTTTAACCATTCTCCTGCCTCAGGAGATCCTGTAGTTAGCTATTCTTTCTCGCCTTGTTAGTTGCCATCAAATGTAGGGTTTCACCATCCATGACATCAAGGCAAAGGCGTCGTCAGCCAGCAACAAGTAGTGGAAATCTGGCCCTCCTTCCCCCAGCAGGTCAAGTGCTAAAGTCCCAAGCTGCCATCCTTGATCCAGAGTTAGTTTGAGTCCAACTTTTAATGGCTTCCTGAAATTGGTGACTGATTTCTTGATGCGGTGGTGTATGTGGTCTTTGATGAGGTAAAAAAGCAAGTAATAATAATATAATTATAAGCATTTAAATAACACAAAATCAAATTCCCTGGTGTCGGAAAAGTTACAGTTCCTTCTAATAGGTTCCTGAAATTAGTGACTGACTTCTTGATGCAGTGGTGTATGAGGTCTTTGATGAGGTAAAATCAGGTAATAATAATATAATAATAAGTATTTGTAGAACACAAAATCGAGTGCCCTGGTGTCCAAAAAGTTACAGTCCTTAATCCTAGAAAAGTCATAACCCAGCACGCTCCCGCCAGGTTAGGGCTTATGTCATTATAGCGATAATGAGTGATAATTCAAACTTTAGATGTTATGGAGATTTTACCCATGAAATATTTCCTTGATTAGCCAATCAGAATCACTGACACATCCGTGTCATGTTAAAATGGCTGGCAATGTAGTGGAAAACAGATCCAGGAGCTGCATTCATGAAAGGGCTTGGCCACGTCTTAGGCTCAAGTAGGTTATATTTGTCTGCAAAATTTAAGCCTTAGACTTGGCTACGACCTTTCGTGAATATGGTCCCTGGCTTCAAAAACGCAGTTCAGAGTCTCTTCTCTCAGCAAAGACAAGAGCCATTTCTCTGAAGAAGTTTGAACATACCATAAACAAGTCAATATCACAACAACAGATGACAGCTTGAGAACTATAGAAACAACAAGAAACTCATTTGTTTGTGTTGTAGACAGTAAATAGGGTTTTTGCTGAATTCAGTGTAGACAATACAAGACTTCATTGGCAGTATCACTGCAGTTAATCTGCTATGATTGAATTGCATTCGATTTTTACCAATTGTAGCTGAGACGGAAAAGAAAACACAGTTACTTTGACATACAGTTTTTTGCTTGTTAAGAAGAACTAACAGGGCTTAATGGAAAATTCCTTTGAAGCTAAAGCTTGATGTAATATTTAAAAATAATATAATGTAATTGAAAATTAAAGCCAAAACTTATTGTTATAAATGAGAGATGACTTCATGTAAAAGTTAGCCAGAATTTGTTTTTGGCTTAAAGTATAAAAAAATGTCAAGTTATCGATTAAGCCAAAAATTAATGTCACATTAAAAACTTATCTTATCTTGCTGTAATTCACAGTCACATTAAATGATACCTTGGTATAAATCTATGTCTTGTTTTTAAACTGATACAGAAATTTTGCATTTTTTTCATTTTAACAAAAGGTCTGTAGCATATGCTGATAAAATCTACTGATAAAAAATTGAGAATTTTTGAAACTAAGACTGTTTTCTATAGTTTGCAACAAGAAACTAAAATATCTGTAACCATTAACACCATCAAAAAACATGGTAAAGTCTTGGGTTATCCATGACTTGATTATATCATGAAAGTTATGACATAAAAATGAAGACATAAATGTGTTGTATGGGATAAGTCTGCCACATGAAAACATATACCCATACATTAAGAGTACTGAACATAAAAATAAAGCAAATATATATATATACCTAATGTCACCTTCACACTATGTACAAACAACATTGACCAGATTTATTTTAGGTTCGTGTAACACCTTATTCCTCTATGTGCCGCCACACTTCTGTCAGTTACCTTCCGCAAATGTGGCTTTCCTTGCTTTTTATGGCATTCTTTACTTTCTAGGGCCACACATATGAATGTATTAAACATTCAAAAATTTGGCCTACTATTGGTGGTATCAAGATCACTGTCCACAACCTCCTGTAATCTAATCTAGTCTGGACTTTATAGGGCTTAATCTCCACCAATTGACTGTAAAGTAACTGTAACTGTAAGGTAGTGTATTATTTCTAAAATTCTTCCACTGCCTTTCTTCCCATTCTTCCCAAGACAATATGTGGGAAGGTTGGCTCTTGCTTACCAATGCAGAATCTTGACCATCTAGTATGTACTGGTTACTTAAAACTGCCATCATGATATGACCTGTAGTATGTGTTAAATGCGATGTTAAACTCCCCCCAAATAAAATTATTCCACCTTATTGTGTATACATATTTTGCGTCTCTGTTAAGTTGTATGTTTGCCTTAAGGTTATTGTGTCTGTCCTATATCTTTACACCCTATGTTCTCTGCCAAACCAAGAACTCTATCCTCTCTGAATACATTTCTCTCCTGTGGCAAAACTGTAGTTAAAGGTGTGTAGCTGGGTTTCACAGGAGGTACAGCAATTCTCAACTGTTTTGTTGTTTTTTTTTGCCTGTTGCAAATAAACCCCAGAAATACCGCCTGTAGTGTAAATGGAGCATAAGGTTTACGTCGGTTTGAAAGATATATCTCCACCGTGGGATGATAGTCCTTTCTGGAGTGAATGTTCCCAAAAGGGATAAGAAACTACTTTGTCTTTTATCTGCCACAGTATTTTATAAGATTTACAATTTTTGTCTAGACTTGAGTCTATTGCTTTGTAGTACTCTAGAGGTATATTCAAGTTGCAAAATAAGATAACACGGGACTTAGGAGATTACTGAGAGATTGATACTTTACAGAATATCTGGTCTTTGAGAGGGTCATATCAGGATTTATAGCCAGCTCTAGGCCAGTTTAATACATATCCTGAAGGCTCTGGCCCAAATTTTATTTTTCATTTTAAGTGGTACAACCAGTTGACACAACCATCTTAGTATCGTTTTATTTAGCTACTGAAGAAAATAAATAAATCTGAAAACAAATTAGTATTGCTTCTACTCATTAAGACTCTAACATGATACTAATATTCCAATTAGAGTATACTTCAAAAGACAGATTATTTGTATGCCCATGGTCAATTGTAATGACTGATTCTAAATGAACTATGGAACTCAAAGTAACATACTGTATTAGTTAAAATTTTCTCTGGGCATTAATTTTAGCTATTTTAGCTAATGAGCTTTGATAGTAAAAATTAATTCCTGGTGAATGTTTTAATATGTATTAATACTTCAAATAGAAACCAGCAATTAGTGAAAATTAATTATAATAAATTTCTTAAAACTGAAGAATTTGTGAAAAAAAATGCCCTTGCTAAAATTCCTTCTTATAAATTATACCCCACTGAAATGTTATTGAACTGCCTCAGGTGATCTTATTTACATGGGTGATCATGTGACCTAAAACCTATGGGATTAAGCATTTCTGCCTTTATTACCAACAGCCAGTTTTTTTCAGTTGTAATGCCATAACGACTACTCTTTAGCATGCCATGACT
Source organism: Sabellastarte sp. h YS-2021 (assembly GCA_964017235.1). Taxonomy (NCBI): domain Eukaryota; kingdom Metazoa; phylum Annelida; class Polychaeta; order Sabellida; family Sabellidae; genus Sabellastarte; species Sabellastarte sp. h YS-2021. The sequence goes on from OZ024927.1 coordinate 22,313,734, forward strand.
AACCTTTCATCTACTATCTTCTGTAACAGATGGAGATAAGTCATTATGTTCCAAGTGAGAAGTGGCTGTAGGAGGGTTCCCCTGATTACTGCTCAAAACAGTAGTTAAGGCGTACTGTCACGAGTGGTCCTTAATAACAATTGTATCAGCTGGAAGCATTTCGTAAGGCTGATTTGTAGGGTGTACGACTTCTATTCTATTCAAATTAAACTTTTCTAACACTTAATCTCCCCTATTCAAAGGTGCAACAGAACCAAAACAGTCAACAAATTTTAATATCCAGGGACAGAAAAGACGTCAAGTAAAGCAAAAAACTAAGGTGACTTATCTTTTTGATTGAGACAAATAATTTGTTGTGTCAATGCCAAAGTTCAAAATCAGCGAAGTCTTGTGATTAGTTTGGAGAGTAAAACAGCAGTATAAATTTAAACTGATGTAAAATACTTTGTCTGTATGCAATGTTTATAAAAATAATCCCATTTAATGAAAAAAAAAACCATCTTGACTTTCATTAATCTTTCTGCCGACCAAGCATCAGCTCATACTACACCATGTATTAAACCGTTGTATCACATTGGATCAGTTTGGTGTGGGTTGGCCTTTAAATAATAATAAAATGACATCAGCTCAGATTTTAAAAAAATAAGCCATAAAATAGATTAAGCTGAAACAAGGATAATAATAACAACAGGATTTTTTTTCCTTTTCAGCAATTAATTGTCATGTACATTGGACATGTCCATTGTTTTATGTAACAGATTAAATTTTCATTAAGGATTGTGTTTTAATTCTCACAGCTTTTTCATAAAAGAACCACAACACTAAGAATAATTAAAATCATGTTGTCAGCTGCGGCCATAGTTAAACTGGAATTATGTGGCACTTCTCGGGGCAAAAATATTTATTAAAGGTCTGTACACACCACACCGATCCAGGGGCCGATTTCACTAAAGGACTTAAACTAAGTCCCTTTATTGGCTAAGTCAGGGACTTAAATCTAAGACTTTGGTCTTAGCTAGGTCTGGGACTTAAAATGGATTTCACAAAGGTAAGTCTAAGCTTATCAAATAACCACAGTGGTCTTCTGTGTCATGTGACCTTTTATATCTATTCAAAATATAATATTGGTGCCATATATCCTTCATTTGATGCATTTTATCTAAGGATAAGGGCTGTTTTGAAAGGGAAAACCTTGTTGCCACATATAAACTTCCCAAAGACCACTTTAGTGAGGTGTTCTGTGTAATTGTACTTTATTTACAGCCATATCAAATTTTGAAGTGGAGAAAGTTTATGGCGGCCATATTTAAGTCCTCTTTAAGGCCACTACCTCCCAGACTTAAAGTTAAGTCCACTGACTTGGCAATTTCATGGACTTAGCTGCTTTGTGAAATCCGCTAAGTCTAAGACCACAGACTTAACATTCTTTTGACAAAATTTAAGACCAAAGTCTTAAATTTAAGTCTAACTCTGAACTTAAGTCCCTTTGTGAAATCGGCCCCAGTAAGATATGATAACTGATATAGGAGTCCTCTTCAAACTTATATGTGAATAAAAGTTTCAAACTCAGACAAGAAATGAGAAAGTTATTGTCATTTTAGTATGACATCTGTGGTATATTCTGATAATACCTACTGATAAAATAAAGGTTGAAGGGCCGCGGTGGTGGAGTGGTAGCACACTGGACTCCCACTGCTAAAATCAGAGTTCAAATGCTGGCCTGACTTCAAGTGGAAAATTTGGTAGTTGCTTGCTTTTGTTTGGTGGTTTGTTTTCGCTGATTTGAAGTACAAATTATATTAACGCCCACCAAAACACTGTTAACAATTAATTGGTTTAAGTGGTTGAAGTGAATTGTATCAATACAAAGTTATTATAAATCAATGGTATAATACATAAAAAAGCAAAATTATGCTTTTGTGGTGAAATTGTGCCAAGTTATGGTGAGCAGAACATAATTCATTGTTCCTATTGTTGGTCCAATTCAGAGGTAACATGTGAAGAACATTAATTTAGATTACATGTTTTTAAGGTTTCCTGCATGATAGCCTCCCAAGTACTCCATGACATCGTAAAATCTATATACTCGAGAAATGTTTGTCTTTAAAAATGTGAAAAATGAAGCCCACAGTTTACACATTAATATTCTGAAGCAATTTTATGACTTGCAGGCAAAAGGAAATTCCTGACAAAACCACAATCACTCCCCCTCCTTACCCCCCACATGTGGTGGTCTATACTTTTGTTTTGTTTTCCATCAAATATACTTTAATCTAACATACTAATCATGAAAAAGACCCCTCCACACATAACGGCTGCATGATGAAAAAGGTGGGCCATATTATAACAACCTAATGAAGCACGACTTTTTAAGTGGGTTGCTTTTCGGTCGGAATTTTCTATTACAAGTTTCAATAACCTGTGCAGCATAATAAAACAGTTGCTCTACACACGGGTCCTTGACTGCAAGGAACAATTAAACAGAGGAAATTACAAAATTGTAAAATGCTTTTAAGGTACATTTTACCCACTCCTGTCTCCATTCTACTTTTTTCCATTTTAGGGAGAAAATATCAAAGAATATGTAACCTACAGTGACAGGAAGGGTGGCAAGGGACAGTTTTTTTAAACTTTGCTGTAATTCTGTTGCAAATACTTCTGTTGTAAAAGGTCCCAGCTATATAAAGGTACAAAGTATATCATTGACACTTGCGTCAGAACTAGAAGTATTTATTATTTGTAAAAGTATTCTGAGAGAGAGCATTTATTATTTGTTTAATTTCCCCAACATGACTTGGCACAAACCACAATACAGAATAATTATCAAGAGCTGGTTGATATCACTAACACTTGTGTATATCCAGGAGAGTACCAAACCTTGAAAGGTAACACTGATGGAAGTAGAAGTGACACCAAACATAATTTGGGGAGTTTCTGTATGCTAATTCCGTGAGTTGTGCCAAGGGATGCCAAGGGGTATACCCGCCACCCCCCACCCCCACCCCCACCCCCCGCCTTGTGTAAAATATATGACCTAGATCCAATATATAGTTTTTACCCTACAACCTTTTGTATCCGGCTGGGTTGGCAGTCAGGTGGTCTGGTGGGCAGCAAGAACAATAATTTTGCTGGACTCAGAAACCATAAGGTGTAGCAAGTTGATAAGATGGTAGGGACATTGGTTGGGGATGTAGGTGTCCAACGTCATTCTGTGACCTTGATATGTCTTTCGGCCTTGCCATAGTGACCTTGACCTTTCTTATTATTATAAATTAAGTAACTGGACTGCTTAAACTCTGGTCATTGTTGTTTCATATAACAGAGCATAGTTATTGTCAATAAGGGGGGTAGACTAAAAGCGGGAAATATTATATATATTAAGTAAATGCATTTTTGCACTGCTTAAACTCTTGTCATTGCTGTATCATATCAGTTAACACCTTCACAGCTCACTGAAATCCAGATAAACTCCAGGTCAAATTTATATCCTTTCTATCCTGGGAAAATGTGTAATGCAAGCATTGTCTCTGTGCTGCTTTGTATGCGAGTTAATTGTGCATTTGCCATTTATGTTTGAATATAGATGTGTCTTAGTAACAACTGTGTTTCAATTTTGTGTGTTCTAGGTCCAAGGTGTTAGGTCAAATATCTTGTCCGTCTATATCTTGGAAACCAAAAGGTGTAGAAGTAGATACTTTATGGGGTTACAGATTGGGGTATGTAGGTATGCATGGTCTGATCTGGGTGTAATGTTTCAATTTGGCTTTACCAAAATGTGTTCTGCTGCAACATTTAAGACATATTTCTATCACAAAGATATATGGATTGCTGCAATTTAGTTTTCTCTTGTTGTAATGTCTTTTGCAGCTTCCTAACTTATAGTTCACAAACTAATGCTGTCATCTTGCTATTAAATTGCCTTGTCTTGATACTTTGTCTTTACTTACATATTTGCTCTCTAACACTTGATTATCTTACCATACTTACAGTCTTCATTCTGAAAGTCTCCTGTCCGTTAAATTGTTTAGCTGCAACTTAGAGAACTGATGTAATTCTGGTTTCCACAACAGTTTACACAACAACTTTACTAATCAAATGCTCTTTTTAAAACCTATGGAGAAATTTATCTGAACAAGACTGAATCAGTGGGGTCTCTTAAAAAGTAACTCTTCAATACATTGCTGCATTCTGTCCATTAATACACATCTATATTAGGAAAAGCTATCAATGACAACTGCACAGCAATCTTTGAATGAAATAAATGGTCTGTTGGAAACCGAATCCATGTCTATTGTAGGTATAGCCACTTGATGTGCACTGAGGCGTGAGTACATTGTAACGACAATCAGTCTGCATATGCCAGATAGATCTGCTAATGCTTATTGTAAAAGAAACATTTTATTGCTTTATATTCTGTTGGATAAGATACTCAAATTGCCTTTTTAACATTATTCAATTGATAATATTGCAATAGATGCACCACTGTGCGTCGTAGTCATGCATATATGCCTAAAAATTAGACAGGGTATTTATGTTTTCAGAAAGGACAGTAATTGTGAATGTTCATTTAAGAAAATCCACCAAAATTTATAAAACACCAAAAAGTATAACTGGGTGTTGAAAAGGCACAACCATTTAACAACTAACTAATTGAAAGTAAAATATACAAGTTTCACATGAATAACAAATACGCTTTAACAAGGAATTAAATGAATAAAAATTACGTAGCTTTAATACAGAAAAACAAGTACCAATTTGATTAATTAATGTTTGATACGAAAATACTAATGTTTTATTAACATTTTTTGTCATAATATTTTCTGCTTTGAAATATGTATTAAAATAATATAGATTTTTGTACTGTAGGTTTCAAATGTATATATTTTTTGGTTCACTTAATACTCTTTACCTTGATAATTTATTGCTACGAATATTCACAACAAGCATGGATTTTCTATTCTGTACTTTTTATGGCACTTAATCTCTGCGAGGTTTTTATATTTTTTGTATCATGAAAGCCCGATGGATCACCGTATATATTGAACAATATTTAGTAGTGTTGAAATGATAGTGCCACTGTAACAGTAAGAGTCCAGTGCTTAAAAGCACACCTATCAAGAATACCGATTTGAAATGGTGTATGATGTTGAAATGACCCATAAAGTATATTATATTCATGAAGATAACTCAAAGGACAAGCAAGACACACAAAATACTTGGAATCATAACTTGGTACACATCTCAAATTGACATGAAAGAGAATATATAATACAATGCAAGAGTGAGTTTTAAAATACACACGACTTTTCATTTCTCTTGATGTATTGGTCATACCGCAAGTAGAATAGATCGATGGTAGTCAAACTGCTACCTCACATAGATTGGATTTTTTAAAAAAAAATCCTGGTGCACACAATAATAAAAATAATAATAGGAAGTATTTATTCAAATCGCCAATGGATGGAGACATTGTTTAAGGCACTGAAATTTATTTAGGTTTTAAAGTTGCTTCAACACAGTATAGGTCATATCACAACGGGTAGTTTTATGGGCAGAGGAAACCAGTAAATACAGTCGATCAAGGTTCTGTACCATAAACTGCCAACCATCAGGAAGCAACTACCAACTTTCCCACATAAGGTCCAGAGTTTGAACTGCAGACCTCAGAGGTGGGAGGCAAGTGTTTTACCAATGCACCACTGTGGCCTCCTCTGATGTCCAAAACTGGGCTAATCCAATTACCAGAAAGAGTCTTTCTCAATGTAGTTGCCAAAGTGGGAAAAGACTATTGACAGGATATACGCTAGTCAGATTAAGTTTTCAAATGTTTTGTATTGATACTAACCTGGGTTCAGATGCCTTGAGGAAGTCTGTTCCATTTCGTAGGAACAGCTAACGCAAAGCTGTAAATCCATGTGTGTTTATTTGGTCTTGTTAAGGATACATAAAGATGGTTACCAGATTATTTTGCGTAAAGTGGGGCAAAAATTGTTACTTAATAGTACCAAAATGATTAATCAGTATTTTATGTTGATAACTAAGGATTATGTCAATACTTAGATTCTATGTAGAGAGACTGATACCTAATTATTACCTCCGATAGGGAGGTATTATTTTCATGACCTGGGGCCGGTTTCACGAAGCCTCCTTAAGATAAAGGTCACCTTAAATTCAAGGATTTCCTTGAATTTCTCCCTCCTTTAAAAAGTCTCAGTTTCACAAAGCCTCCTTCCTTAAAGGAAACCTTTAAAACTCCTTTCAATTTGAAGGAACCTAAGGACACACCTTAAATTTAAGGAAGTGTCCTTCAAGGAATGTTTTATAACTTTAATGAAGATTTGGTCTCTCCTTAAGTTTCAAGGAAGACCTTTGGTAAGGAGAGTTAAAGGAGGCTTTGTGAAACTGAATTTTAAGGTGGCCTTCCCAAAGGAAAGAAAATAACCTTCCTTTACTAAAGGAGGTCCTTTCAAAGGAGACTTCATGAAACCGGCCCCTGTTTCTTTGCCTGTCTGTTTGTTTGTTAATTAGCAGGATTACACAAATACCCCCGGTTGGATCTTCATGAAAAAAAAATCAGAAGATGGGTCTTGGTTCAACTTCGATCCCATAAAATTTGAGACTGATCTGGATCAGTGTCTGAATATTAAAAAAAATCTGGATTTTCCTGTGTACTTATCATTACAAGCTTTGACAGTGGTCTGCACTCTTTGAGTACTCTTGTTTACATATAAATAGCAAGTGTTGATTTTTCTTCAAGCACAAGCCAAATTAAGACACTCAACAATATGTTGTATAACCATAGCTAGATCAGCATAATATTTGACCTACTTTTTCACCAACAGTATGCTGGTGATGTCATTTCTTTAGAGCATCTGCTGTGAGAGGATTACTCACATTACATAGTTTAGCTGTCTGATATATTGAGTTAAAAACCAGATCCCCATATGCCCCCTGTGTGAAAATAGTCTGGTGGTCTATATGAGTGTACATAAAGTATCATCCCCCCACGAAAAAGTCTAAATTAGTAGGCTTAATGTCCCATTCCAGGGTTCTTATATTTTTTCTCATTCTAACCTTTATGCACCGAACATATATTTCCTGGATAGAAAACGAGAATAGCTAGTATCTTAGTTAAAACAATCCAAGTAAGGGTACCGATTGGAGTTGGAACTTGGCAGAAACTTCAACTTGGCACAAACAAGAATGCACACCATTATTGATTGTTGATTGTCAACGGCAACATTGGGTCATTTCTGCAGATGCATTAGCCTTGATAAAGGCTCACGTTTCTTAGCGATTAGGGATCAATTCAGATAATGAAGTTGCAGTTTATTTTATGTACTCATATATATACTGGCTTTTACATTACCATAAAGCTGAGACATATGTTTCTGATAAGCTTATATCTCATAACAGGTATGGTACAATTTTAACCCTTAAGGAAGTCTAGAGATGCTTCAACGTCATATAAAATGGCCGAACCACTTGTCCCACTTGTTTTATGTTTAATATTGTGGATTTTCTGGTGATCAAAATATTCATTGACACAAGAGCAAGCTCTAAATATAATTTAACCGACTGTAAAATCTTTTTTACCTTTTACAGTGTCAATAGAGTCGTAGGGCGATAATAGAAGCTTTACATTAAATCAGCGAACCAACTTGGTCAAATTGGCACAAGTAAAATACCCAAAACAATTATCATATGAACTTTTGAAATTTCTTCTGTGAAGTGATTAAATTTGAAGAAATCCATAGCTTTCGCTTGATACAAAAACAATCCTGAGCTATGTCCCATTTTGAATGTTTTGGTGTTTACTGTTTAGTAGTTAAGATTACTTCAAAATAATGAACAGATTATTCTGAATATTTTCTTGAAATGAAAAATTCATTTTATTCTGGCCACTGGGCTGTCCTGGTAAAGGGTCTATGGTTTAGGAATGCTTTTTAGTTATTGGAATAATGGTATAATTTAAAACATTTTATCCAAATTAGCTGTAGGTCTGGCTTCTTAAAAGTCTCCTGAACATAGTATTCCTGTCTATAATTTGGCACCCGCATTATATTGGCACATATAAGAAGTAAATGATGAATTCATACCTTGACAAGTGGATGATACAAAAATGGAGTAATATAACATCTGCATTTTGTCAATTATTGAAATTAGCCTAAATCTATCCGCCTTTGTTTTTTCTCTTTTTTTGTCATCTTTGTCAAGGAGGTTATGCTTCTGGCATTGTGTGGTTTTTTTTTGTTTGTCAGTCTGTTTGTTGGCAAAACAACTAAAAAGGATGGATGGATGGATGAATTAGGAAGAATCATCCGAAAATGTCAAAACGGTTAGAATGAACAGATGTTTCGCTTTTGAATGGTGATCCATATCATTGTCTGGATCCAGGAATTTATTTTATCATGGCATCTTGGAGGTGTTAGGCCTTTACGGAGGTTGGTGCTCACTGAGCGCTCTTGTTATAACTTTCATTTGCATCAATGAATATTTTAATCAAAAGAAATTTCACACTAATATATATATATAGGTGAAAAGTAAAAAATTTTGTTAGTTTTGGTTGCAAGCAAAAGAGCATTTTTTTCCAAAAGTACAGGGGGGGGGGCTCAGTGGTGTAGCGGTTAGAGTGCTCGCCTCCAATCTCTGAGGCCGCCGGTTCGATCTCAGGCCGGGCGCTTCATGTTGGAAAGTTGGTAGTTACTTGCCGATGCCCGGTGGTTTACAGTGCAGAATCTTGACCAACTAGTATACACTGGTTCCTCCACCCGTAAACTACCGTCACAATATGATCCTGGCTGTTGAACGCGACGTAAAAACAACAAATAAATCTAAATAAATAAATAAATCCAAAAGTACAGACACATCAAGCTTTATCTGACTATGAAGGTGAGTTTAAATAATCTGCTTTAATTTGCCCAAGTCTACCTTCTGTAGGTTGTTAAAATGTATACCAACAAATCCAGAATGCAGGTATTCATACCAAATCAACTGCTTTTGCCGATCTGGATCAATCTTAGTAAATTTCTCGTCTAGTCACTTGAGCTTTTAAAAGGGCCCCTTTACTATATTTAACCTCCATAAAATAATAGCCAAGCTAGCTGTTTCATCTTCATAGTTGCTGTAAAGTATAGCCAGGTTGGTCTATTTTATTCAGGTTATCAGGGAAAACAGAGATAACATTGTCACCGAGTGGGTGGTTGTCTGTTGTTCAAGTTTTACCATTTAACAATGGTTACATATACTAGTTAAAAAGATTTTTTGCCAGTGCCCAGATCTCACTACAGATGGTATTTCTGGCAATATTAGACATTTGACGTTTGTGTTCACAGCAAGTCATCAACCTCTATGAATCTGAGTCAACCCAAGTAAATCCTTTGTTTGCACTTTGTCCTCAAAATGAGATTCCCTTCACTTTATTATCAACATGCAGGTTATCTTTTTAAAGGTACTTTATTTTATATGCAAGACTTTCTTTTAATTTGGCATTAACCCCATTTTATTGCTACTTTAGCAAAGAACCTCCTTTTCCTAAAACAGCCTGTTAAAAGAACAAAGCTCCCCAGCTACTTCTGGGGCCAAATAATGTATGCTCCCCTGGAGAACCAGAAATGACCCACTTAAGATGCAGTTTGGAGAAGTAAAAATAGCTGTGCCAATATTGACTTAAGACGAACATTTTTTCTCAATCTGTAGTTATCAAAACTAAAAATGTGTAGCTGTGATTGATCAATGTTAAGACATGTATGATAATCTCTTTTTTTTTCTTTGCATATTATAATAATTATTTTTATTATTATGATAATAATTTTTTGTACAGTTGATATAAATATTTGTATGATATTTTATTTTATAGATTGAGCCTGCATTACTTCATTGTGCTGTCAAAGATCACCCAACACTAGTGAATGCATTAAAGTTAATTTCAAAGTGCCTTTCATTGCATGAATATAATCCATTTTAACAACTGTTACAAGTGTATAAATACACCAATGTGTTTTGTAAATTTATACTTGATTTCTGCAATTTATTATCAAAAATAAATTTCATCCAGATATCTTTATACAATTTCAACCAATTTTCTCTTAGTGTGTAGACGGAAATAAGGTTAATCTATATTTCCATTCCGCAATCAATTTATTTACAGGTGAAATAATATCTGACACTATTATGTAAAAGTAAGTGAAAAAAATAACTTTCCTTTGCCAGTTTTAGTTGTCGGAGGAATTAACCTTGTGGTGAGCTCAGTAAATGCACTACTTATAGGGACATTGTTATGTCTGCTTCCTTTATAAATATTTAAATCTACAATACTCACTTGGGTTTTTTTAAAAGCCCCATTGCAATATTTAACCTCCATAAATTATCCTGTTAATAGCCAAGCTAGCAGATTCAGCTTCATGAATTTTCTACAGAAAAACTGAGTTGAGACAACTGTCTGTATTTAGGTTATTAGAGTAAATAGATAAATTGCAGTCACCGTTTTTGTGGGTCTGTTTGTTTGTCATGCGTTAACATTCAGTAACGACTAGATTGATTTATTTGGATTTAACGTCGCTTTCAATGCATTGTGTAGGTTATATCACAACAGGTAATTTTAAGGGAAGATAAAATCAATACATACTATTTGGTCCAGATTCTGCACTGTAACCTGCCAGACGTCACTAAGGAAATATCAACTTTATCTGCCACTATGACCTAACGGGTAACACACTCGCCTAGGAACACAGAGGATGTGGGTTAAAACCCAGGTACAGACAGTTACATTGTGGCTCGGATGACCACTTCAAATGGCAGTCCTCTGTTATTGGGTCCTATCCCCAGTGGCAGGCTAAAGAACCTGAAAAACTTTGAAAAATGGTGATCCTTGAGTCTCTGTCTTTCAGTCAGGGGATCGTCAGTTACTTGAGAGATGGGGCTGTACTTGTCCAGTTGGATGAGTAAAATAGCACTATGAGTCCTGCAGTATATGGGGATATTCAGTTGAGTATAAATACACAATAATAATAATAATACACAATAATGACAATAACTTTCATACATCATAGGGTCAGGTCCGGGGTTTGAACTGCCGACCTAAAGGGTTGAAAGAAAGGCTGTTAACAACTACACATACTGACCTCCCCCCCAATATTACCTGAAGTATTCACTTCTTTATGCTGTTGTTACTTTCCAATTTTGTCAAATTTTTCTTCAAAATAAAAATTATTCTGTATCTTTTTGTTGTTAGATAGTCTGGGCATAGCAGTCCCAACAATTGTATCCGAGAGGATTGTTGGTAAGGGGCCTTTACAAATGATTGGTATCTTGCAATTAAAGTTGCGTAATATCAATCATGTTGCCCAAATATTTTGCTTTTAATTTAAGACAGAGCAGTGTCCAAAACTAATTGGAATCCATCCCACTTGTGGGGCTGTGTGCCATGTTTATGCGTGAATTTACACATTCATACTGTATTCAAATGGGTAAACATAAACAGGATAGAACATTAAAGGAACAGGAATAGAAGATTTAAAAACAAATAATATAACAAAATTTAGACTTTGAGAAATTGCATAGCAAATCAGTCAAATTCACGTCGAGACAAAGTTCTGTTCTTTAAGAATACAATAATATGATATTACAATAAGTCTGAGATATTACAAGCTAGTATAGAGATATTAAACTAGTATAAAACAAAAGGGAATTATGATTACAGAGAACTAGAGGTCTTTTGAGGTGACACAGTTACAGGAGAATTGAATTATTATTTAATTAATTGAGAAGTCGCCCCCAACACACCTTCTAACAGAGAAAAAACAACAAGGTCAAATGATTTGTATTTAAATTGTTACACAGGCCAAAGAATAAATACCTGGGGCGGATTTCACAAAGGAACTTAGACTTAGCCAAGTTTTTGCCTTAGTCGGAGACTTAAATCTAAGACTTTGGTCTTAGCTAGGTCAGGGACTTAAATGGATTTCACAAAGGGTGACGTAGCTAAGTCCAAGCTTATCAAATAACAACAGTGGTTTTCTGTGTCATGTGACCTTTCATATCTATTCAAAATATACTATTGGTGACATATATCCTTCATTTGATGTGTTTTATCAAAGGATAAGTGCTGTTTTGAAAAAGAAATCCTGTTACCCCATATAAACCTTCCAAATGCTACTTTAGTGAGGTGTTCTGTATAATTATACTTTATTTACAGCCATCACAAATTTTAAAGTAGAGGAAAGTTTATGGAAGCCATATTTAAGTCCTCTTTACAAAATTGAAGCCCACTGCCTACCAGACTTAAAGTTAGGTCCACTGACATTTCATGGACATATTTAAGATAATGTGACTACTGTCATACTTGCAATACTGGTTAAATTAAAATATGTATATATTTTTATCCAAATCTCTATGGATGTTTGCAAATTACATATATTTACAAGCATTACATGTAAACTTAGTACCCTCAGATCCAGATGAGGTCAAGCTCGTCTCTAACCCTCTCTAAAGGTTAATAACTCTAGTAAGTCTAGATCCAAGATCTATAACCATAGGCCTAGAGAGCATTCCAGCGTTACCAGAGTGCAAGAGGTTAATGTTCAAGTCTAAGAACCCCAACAAAGAAGTCAAAGGTCACAGGTCAAGTACCATGTAAACCAGTACCAATTTAACCCGCAATTGCTGAGTCAGCCAAGTGTTACATATTCCATCTACACAAAATATGAATGTACAAGTACAAATGGGAAATATGTAAAGAAAGTCCCAGGTACCAAGTAGAAGTAGTCAAGCAGCAAGATGCTTCTGAAAAAAGTAGAATAAACCCTGGAAGATAGAGAAGGAGGGAGCTGTACTTCCAGACACAGGAGGGTGACCAGGTATCTATGGCCTGTATAACTTTGATGGGTATTCCACGCCTGAAGGCCCAAGTGGCATCCCCTTTCTTGCAGTCATGGAATGTAAGGGTTTTGGGTAACTTTAAGATACCAGACACTTGATTCAAGTGCTTTCTTGCCACTGAATCTGGAAAAGGTACTGTGTGTCCCTGCTTACAAATTTGAAACAATGGACAATCACTCATCTGTATTATAGCACACATTTTACTTAGGACAGTAAGTGGCCAATGGGGTGAATTGACCATATATGGAAGTGATATTTAAGTAGTTTTGATCTGCATTGTTTTGAACCACTTAACTATTATTACAGCCTGTACTGTGAATATGATATCGCCCATACACAAATGCCTGAAGACATCAAATGTGGTCACAGAGTGGGGCAAAATGTTATACTGATTTTTACTGATTTAAGAAACAAAGGCAACCTGTTATCTCTGAACAAAGATGTGGCAGAAATGTTAATGATACAGTATGATCTAATTGTTGTTAATAGTTGATAATATTTGGAGCAGTCATACCTGCTTAAAATAGATACTCATTGAAGGCCAATATTTCTAAGGTGTCTACCTGAGGCAGAGACAGCCCCACACCCACCAGAAAGGAGAAAAGAGCAAACATATGGCTATATGTAGCCAGAGTAGATGTTCTGAAACTAAACCTCAGCCTGCCATAAGCCTGGGAAGCCAGAGGAGCTGTCGCCTCCTCAGGATACACAAGACAAACAGAACAAAATAAGAAAAGCTGAATATAATAATTTAACAATGTTAAGTCTAAGTGAATATTCAATACAGAGGAGATTCTACCGACTGATTTAGCTTGGATAAGTCTTCAGGAGTATTGTTCCATCTAGATAGGTCAGCTACATTATTATGGTTTCCTTCTATTTGACAAACCACAATTAATGTATCAAATATTGCTGTCAGTAACTGTACATTTCTCGCACATTTTGCTAAAATTTGATCGTGGGCTGTGCCAAAAGACAACCCATCGGCCACAGCCCTGTTTTCAGAGAACAAATGTACACGCTTATTGGCAGATTTTAAGGGCTAGAACTACATTGAGCATTGCTAGGTGATCTATATTGTAATCCAAATGACCTTTTGGTATGAGTATTGCATAGGCATAATTTTTAAATTGACCTCTCAAACTTAATGAGGCGTCTAGATGAATAGATGGATTGTATTCCAAGTGGGGGACGATCGCAAAAATGGAACAGCCCTATAAGGAGCCTTCACAAGCTGCATTAAAATATGCACGCAGGAAAGGTTTAGTGAGCTGTACCTTGATTTCACCATCATAGATAAGGATTGTTCCTAAATGTTTATTACTGAGATATGAAGGTTTCTTTTCAGGGCCATAAGGACAAGGCGAATAGCAAATATCTACAGAGGTGACCAAAAGGAAAGGCTATGACATTGATATTAGTAACAGTAGAGTGAATAAAATCTGCTATACAAAGTGTGTTGAATTAAAACAAGTGGGTATGGTTAACTAATGCAATATATTTTTAAATGTTACTACAAAATTATGAATTTATAGATTACTTTAATATATCATATTTAATAGATTGGCTTACGGTGGGCTATGGACCCCTACCAATATAGTTTCTCAGAAGAGAGATTATTATCTTTTTAAAACTATCTCACGTGAGAGAATGTATGAGCAGCTTTTTCGGTAAAAGCAAGTGAATCTGAAATCATCTTAAATGTCGGTTTAAAGGGGACTGGCCTGGTATAACTCTCAACGCAAAAGGCACATCCAGTATTTAAATCTAGAATGCAGCAAATCTATAGATATGGGATCAGTTGTATACACCACCTACACCCACCTGATATCCTTTATGTTATGACCTAGACTATGTTTTGAAGAGGATATTAAAGCTAAAACAAATAAAATCTATCCTGAAAATTATTTAAATTGGTAAAAAGAATACTGCAGTTTTATGACTGATTACGCCCATGACAAGGCTATTAGAATATTTACATAATTTATCAAATAGATCATTCTTTCTTGATAATAACTTTATTATTCATGATTTGCTGGTAAAGGATGTGTATTATTCTGTGAATAAATATAGTCATTCAATACATAAATGTCTGTGTTGTTTACTAATACAAATAATCTTCAGTTTATAAACTAACAGAGATCTGTTTTCTTTTAAACTTGTTTGCATCTATCTGTTCTGTTTGATATAAAAATCTCACCGCAAGATATTTCAGAAAATAATCACAAAGCTATGACATTGTCCACACAAATTTTGTTGTCAAAGATATATTTTTACAACAGTACAATATCCTCAGTGAAACACACATAGTCATTATTTGTAAACATGGGGACTAAACCAAAGATCTAACTTTATTGTGAGACAACCTAGTTTGTTCCCAGCAAGACTTAGTAAATTGTCCTTTCATTTATAACAGAGGGTGGTCCTTATAATACCACAACTTTCTATTAAGTATAGGCGTCTTTTGAAAGATTAAACCATGCATATTCACAATAAGGGCGAAGCCTTTGTGCTCTTTTTGTAAACAAGTTTGACATTTAATAACTGGACTCTGAGTTATGTGATCATCTAAACTAATCTAATATAGACTTTTATAGCACTTAATCTCCACTGGTTGCCTGTTAGGTACCGTTGCATTTTCAAAACTGCAACACTTGTGTATAAATTTTTGCATAGTGGTTCTCCTTCTTATTTCGAACCGTTCTTGTCTTTTAGTAGTTATCCCTATAGTACTAGACATAGTCACCCAGATCGTCAACACCTTACAGTTCCTCCTTTCCATTCATCAGTCTTCAAGTCAGCCAAACATTTTGGCCATAGTTTTGCCTTTGATGCTCCTAAGATCTGGAATGACCTCCCTCAAGATGTTCGCAGTGCAACATCAGTTGCCTGCTTCAGAAAGAAGCTTAAAACATACCTGTTTGCAAAAGCCTACCCACCATAGCCTCCCCTGTCACATCTGTGTCTCCTTGGTACGACCTGGCTATATCCCTTGATTAACGCTAACTGCCTTGCTTTATGTTTAGATGCGCCTTAGAGTCCATCAGTGATGGAGATTAAGCGCTATAAAAGTCCACATTAGATTAGATAGATTAGATTAATCTCCATCGTTGATAGATTATACATAAACACATTGAACAGTCGTAGGTGCATTGACTTATGTGGGTGTCCCACCACACGACTAAAGCTCCCGATTAAGGGTTTTTTGGAGTCTGTTTCAAAAATTTGCTTAGTCCCAGGCGTTCTGTATGGGTCGGTAGTTGTCGGTTGGGGCCGTGAGAAAAATCAAACATGTTTGATATTTCTCAGGATCCAAACCGATTCTTTTTTCCCTCCATAAACAAAATGTCCAGTCCCAGGCTTCCTCAGGCCACTCAGACCAAATTTACACAGTCCTATGTTGTCCCAGTCCTCCTGCGACTCTTAGCCCCAGACCCTTAGTCACTTAGTCCCAGGCCTCCTGCGACCCTTAGTCCCATTGCAAAACAAGAATCGGCAATCTTGGTCTGGGGAAGACTGAGGAGTCCTCAGGACGTCTGAGGAAGCCGGGACTTAATCAGGGGTTAGTCGGGGCTTAGTCCCAGGAGGCCTGAGGCGTCCTGGGACCCAGTCGGTATGTCTATGACAAGATCGTGCTTCAAACTGACCAGAAAACGGCTTAGTCGGTTCTTAGTCCCAGAACAATCGGGGACTGTCTGGGGCCACCTGGGACCTCCTCAGGCTTCTTGAGGCCGATCTGAACTTAATCCCAGGCTTTGATACCGATTCAGTATTCCCGCGCGGCGCCCATTTTACCATTTTCTTCACCGACTGTCCACGATTAAGGGTCGCAGACAGAATCGGGGCTTAGTCCTTTGGTGGAACAGGGGCATTAGACAACTCAAACCCCCACAGTGGATACACGAGATCAAATTTAGCCTTTAACTTAATTGGTTTGTAACGACTTCAATAGTTCTTTGTTTCACCCACATATACTTTATACAAGATCTCATTTCTGCATGACATAAACAATACATTTTGTTTCTAATGTGAGTGTATTTTTTGTTTAATCTAGTAACTTAATTGACTGGTATTTCACTCAAATTCAAAATTGATCCATACAAGAACGTCTGAATGTTTTCTACCAATCGATGGCAAATAATTGATAAAATGAAAAGGACGTAATTTATATTCAAATGACGTCACTCCCCAAATGGCATCAATGTGACAATTTGCATAATTAGCACGTGCCTTAATTAGGGTTGGACAGATTGAATAAATTGTTGGTGCATGTAAGTTAGATTTCCCTGGAGTATTAATTACATCAGAAAAAGTCAGGTACATTCATATGCATATGCGATACTTTACTTCAGTAGACATTTTGCTGGTTTTAATTTTTACTGTAACAATTTTTAATGAATATCGTTAATGTAATTGTAATTCTCACAAAGAAAATAGTGTGGCATTTGGAATATTCTGTGTGATAGTGTATTACAAAAACGATATGAATTGGATTGATACAGACTTACATTGGGACAAACTTTATAAACAGTCTTCCCAGCAGGCACAGGTCCAATTCTTGACATCATGTTTTGGTCATATTAGTATATGACATCAAGTAACTATCACTCGGACATGATTTAAGGTGGTCACGTCATCTGACACAAATCTGACATCCAGTTTATGTGACATGACATGACTTTATGTCAATAACATACCTACAATATCAACTAGATGTCAAAATGATTACCAGACCCAACATGATCGTATTATCCTATTCAATGACATAAAATTGACACCACCCCATTATGACTTTGTGTAGTCATGTCAAATGATGAAAATATGATGTTCAGATAATATGATGTGACATGATATTCTACTCGGGCATTGTTTCTGACATCTTAATGATATTAATATGATGGCACTTTGTTAAAACATTTAAAGTGGAGTATCATCATATCATTTGAGATCAGATTAACATCAGGGTTCTATAAAATTATGATATCATTTTTAGGAATGTTACAAATGCATCTTATGGATGTCCAAACGATATTTAAGTCGGAATAATTTATCTAGTCTGTGTTAAGTCAAAGTTGGGTTTTACATCCTGTACAACAGCCAGGGCCATATTAGGACAGGCCCTCAGCTTTTTCACATGAGTAGGGGCAAACCCAGGTAGAGGTGACAACCTGTGATTAGATGCTGAACCTACTAACTAACTAGGCCTCTTTTGTCTGTGCGATGTTGTTTTGACAGAAATAATTAATTTTTGGTACAGACAAAACAATTATGTTTTACACTGTAACTAAAATGCTGTGTGACAGCAAAATTCTTCAAGAAATATGTTGATTTGTAAACAAATGTATACTTTAGTGGTCGCATCCAAGCCAAAGATTGAATAAATAAAGAAAAAAAAGTTTAGAAAAAGGGCTTCTAATATTCAAACTTTTGTACCCATAATTTGTATCTTTACAAGTAGTATAAATTTTCAAACTTGTTCCCAGTTGACATTCATTATTTTCTCCCATGGAATAATCTGTATAGTACATGGAAATGACTTAAAGCTTTGTCAGGTAAGTGTACACAAATGGCAGTTGTATATTGGGGGTTTAAGCAATGTAATATGATATTAACTGTGAAAATATTTTTTAACCAAATTTGTATTACTAAAAATTGATTTAAGCACTTGCAAAATGTCAATCAGATTTTTAAATCAGTACAGTAAATTGATGTCAGTTTCTGACGTCATATAGACATGAAGTCAGTCCAAATTGGGTGATCATATTGATGTCTTATGCTGATATCAAATTTATAATCGGCTACTAGATGTCATTTTTATGGCTTTTGGAGATGTCAAATAGACTAGGCTACTAAAGATCTATTTGACATCTAACATATGATGTCATTTCGAATTTCAAATAAGCATGAGTTTTTGATGTCTTGCCCAGTGTCTTTTTGATTTCTTTTTGATATCCTATTGCCTGCTGGGTTGTGTTTCCTGAAATTTCAGATAAACTAGATGGATGTAAATATCTTTCGATAATAGATTAAGATACCCATGACTTTGTGTATTTCTGTCAGAGGTAAAGTTGTAAAATATTATACTACTTGAGTAAATCACGTTTCAGTGGATATATGTTCATCTAGAGCTTATGTACACATTTTTTACTTTAATTTGTATTGGAACAATTATACAGTAGAATCTAGTCTATTTAAATTACTTCAACGAAAACGTGAGTATTTTTACATTGTTAAAGATCTAATGTTGCAGATTTCCAATTTCATTTGCATTACTTATTTATAAATAGATGTTTAGAGTATGTGTCCTTCATTTGGCAAAAGCAAAGAAACTGCAAAGTCTGAAGGTCACAAAAAGATCTTTACCAATTTAAATGATTTTATCTCTCAGGTCAAACATCCTGCAGCAGGATATATCAAAAAGTCTTAAGTTTTGGATAAAAATCTTAAATATTAAAATTCTTGTCATTAAGTTAAGACAGATTTTATGATTAAACAATATAATTGTTTGGTAATTTGGCTACAGTTGTAATTAAAACTCCCATTATCTCTTGAGAGTAGAATTAAGCCCCTTTTCCATATACGCGTGATGCGGTATACGGCATGCGGTATGCGGCTATTCAAAGTACTAGAAGCCTGATGAGTTCTGCATAAAGTATAAGTACCGGATCTGCATACCGTACACGCATATATAGAAACACCTCTTACATTTTTATTGCAAAGTTAAAATAGCCGCATATCGCATGCCGTATACCGCATGCCGGATCACGCGTATATGGAAATGGGGCTTAAACCTTTTTGATTCCTTTCAAGGGGCGACCATACAATCGTTACTTTATCAATACCAAAATATTGTGATATGAGCAATCAAAAGACGAGACATGTCTTTTGCTTGACCAAGAGGCAGCACGTATCGGGTTTAGGCCACAGGAGTTGTTTGTACATTTTTGTGTTGAAAGTTTGGGACTTAAATTTTAACTATTGTCATACTGATCTGTTCTGGCAAAACAATATCATTGTATCAGAAATGTTGTTACAATTATTCATCTATCTCCCAACGTATCAAAAAGTTTCTGGATAGGTAAATGGCAGTTCCGTTTAAAAAATAATATGATTGTAAGTGTATTATTTCAAGGAGGGAGGCAAAGGGGTTATATGCTGTTAGGTGTGTTCTGTCTGTCCGATTGTGATTACTCCAAAACTAATACACCCATGTTTTTTATGTGGGAAGAAGAAAGAAGTGGTTAAATTTTGAGAAAGCTCCAGATCGTACTCTGGATCCCCCCCCCCCCCCCCCCACACACACACACCCAAAAAAATCCAGAATTTTCAACAATCCCATTTTCAATGATTTTGTTTTAATTATTGAGATTACTCCAAACATAATGCACAGATCTTTCTGATATATTTTATATGTGGTTGGCCTGAGCAAAAGAAAAATTCATTACATTCATTACATTTGGATAAAGATATGGAATATATATTCTGCATATTTGGCTGCCTTGTCGGGAGTCTATGTTCTAGAAGTGCTTTCTAGTATGTTTATGACTTAATTAACACATTTGGTTTACTTTGGTCACAGTAGTTGCATATGTACACTGAAGCCCTATTTGTGGAGCTTTTTACAGTAAAATATTCCCTTTTAAGTGGAGGCAAGGAAACGGGTCCTAAGGCGGCCCTTTTTCATTTTAATCTTGCCCGGTTATCTGGAAATCTCGGATAAAATGGAAATATTTTTTCTAGTCACTTAAGAACAACAGAGTAACGTTATACTGCATTAGTTTTATCTACTAACTGCTATTTTTAAACTTAAATCTATTTTTAGAGTATACACTATCAACAACTAATGGCTACAGTATTTAATGCAATCAGTTTTAATTCAAAACACTGTGTGTACATCACGGAGTGAATATTGATCTGATGCAAATGAGTACACTGTTTTCTTGTAATCTAAGTTAATTCGGTACTTTAGGCAGAAGCTCGATCATTACCCATTCTTCTGTACACTAATCTCTCTCTCTCCTCTCTCCATGTCTGTACATTGTTTTCAGTCAAGTTATCAAAAGCTAATTAACACATTAAGGAGAGACTTGGTTAAGCCAAATAGAGAGGTTGAGCACCATATATTTAGAATGATGGCTGTAAGGTTTATATAAGAGGAAAACTTCCCAAATGACTTATAAGCAAAAAAATGAATATCTTGAATGAAGATGATAATATTTTATGAGTGGATATGATAAATATTTTTGTATATACCTAATGAGGGATAATTTACCATTATTATCCACTAGTTTGCTTCAATAATATGTGAAATAAGTCCATATTTTCCAAAAGATTGCAAAAGAAGAAGAAAGCTTTGAAATGTAATTCTTAAATCCAACTTTTATAGTGTTTAATCTCTGTAAACTACAAATTCTAAGGCCCAACATATACATAAGCCAGATGTCAAGTGGGGCGGGATGAGAGGTCAGCAGCCACAGCGACACTAGGGGAGACAAAAACTAAGGTAGATTAGCTTTCAAGGACAAGTGGGATTTTAATTTTTATCTAAAGGATGTAAGAGAAGTAGCACATTCAATGATATGAGGCAGATCATTCCATATAGTAGGTGGCCCAGCAGGCAATAGGATATCAAAAAGAAATCAAAAAGACACTGGGCAAGACATCAAAAACTCATGCTTATTTGAAATTCGAAATGACATCATATGTTAGATGTTAAATAGATCTTTAGTAGCCTAGTCTATTTGACATCTCCAAAAGCCATAAAAATGACATCTAGTAGCCGATTATAAATTTGATATCAGCATAAGACATCAATATGATCACCCAATTTGGACTGACTTCATGTCTATATGACGTCAGAAACTGACATCAATTTACTGTACTGATTTAAAAATCTGATTGACATTTTGCAAGTGCTTAAATCAATTTTTAGTAATACAAATTTGGTTAAAAAATATTTTCACAGTTAATATCATATTACATTGCTTAAACCCCCAATATACAACTGCCATTTGTGTACACTTACCTGACAAAGCTTTAAGTCATTTCCATGTACTATACAGATTATTCCATGGGAGAAAATAATGAATGTCAACTGGGAACAAGTTTGAAAATTTATACTACTTGTAAAGATACAAATTATGGGTACAAAAGTTTGAATATTAGAAGCCCTTTTTCTAAACTTTTTTTTCTTTATTTATTCAATCTTTGGCTTGGATGCGACCACTAAAGTATACATTTGTTTACAAATCAACATATTTCTTGAAGAATTTTGCTGTCACACAGCATTTTAGTTACAGTGTAAAACATAATTGTTTTGTCTGTACCAAAAATTAATTATTTCTGTCAAAACAACATCGCACAGACAAAAGAGGCCTAGTTAGTTAGTAGGTTCAGCATCTAATCACAGGTTGTCACCTCTACCTGGGTTTGCCCCTACTCATGTGAAAAAGCTGAGGGCCTGTCCTAATATGGCCCTGGCTGTTGTACAGGATGTAAAACCCAACTTTGACTTAACACAGACTAGATAAATTATTCCGACTTAAATATCGTTTGGACATCCATAAGATGCATTTGTAACATTCCTAAAAATGATATCATAATTTTATAGAACCCTGATGTTAATCTGATCTCAAATGATATGATGATACTCCACTTTAAATGTTTTAACAAAGTGCCATCATATTAATATCATTAAGATGTCAGAAACAATGCCCGAGTAGAATATCATGTCACATCATACTATCTGAACATCATATTTTCATCATTTGACATGACTACACAAAGTCATAATGGGGTGGTGTCAATTTTATGTCATTGAATAGGATAATACGATCATGTTGGGTCTGGTAATCATTTTGACATCTAGTTGATATTGTAGGTATGTTATTGACATAAAGTCATGTCATGTCACATAAACTGGATGTCAGATTTGTGTCAGATGACGTGACCACCTTAAATCATGTCCGAGTGATAGTTACTTGATGTCATATACTAATATGACCAAAACATGATGTCAAGAATTGGACCTGTGCCTGCTGGGGGTGCATCATAAGGATGATGAATTGTTTCTTTGATAGGTGTATGGAAGAAGAAAAAGTAGGAACCCCTGAAGAAATATACTCTCAGGCCCACTACACCTGGTATTATAGGAAGGTGTATATCAAAATCAGAGGTAAAGTCTGTATATCCAAGGTGCTTTTCATAAAGTTTTTGTGTTAAGTGTATTTACATCATACTAGGGTCTGATATACCCACATTCTCTGTGTGAGATTGAGCAAAAACAAATTTGATAAAATATCAGTTGCAGGTACAAGTGAAGCTGAGTAATCATTGAGAAAGATACTGTGAAAGTAAGTCATGTTTTGTATTTAGTGAGGAATTATTTCCATTTCCATTTATCTGTGGCAGACGGTCATGGTAAACCAGCAAAGCTACATAAACATAAAAAGGTATAACAAAATAACCAAATACTCATCAAATAGATGGGTCAAATATTAATAAAATAATGATTTTCAAGCTTTGGAGTTTTTACATGTATATATTGAGTGGTCAGACAAAAGGTTATGACACAATTAAACCATTGTGTTAACTTGAGCTGGGACATTAAGATCAAGTGTAGATAAGTACAGATAATTAAGCTAATTGAAGTTATTCAGGGTAAATTGAGGCTCGGATAAATGCTATATCCAATAAATAATATTAGTCTTAAACAAAAGTGGATTGACAAATGGGATTTAATAAAACCTGGTGTCATCTAGCCTGAAAATTAACTTCTGTGGAGAACAGACTCCAGTGAAAATCCATTGGCAAGGAGGAACAATTTGATTGGCCTGTACATGCCACACAAACACACAACCATAGACAACACACTCACACAACTCCCCTCCCTCACTTTTGTCCTCACTTGTAAATAGCTGGTACCTTCAAATGTTCCCGGCAAATTGTGTCAAGATATTGACGTTTAACATATGAAGCCAGTTCTGGAAAGTACAGAAAAGTTGCTAAATACGTATGGTTTCATTTACTGTGCAGCTGTGATAAATGTGAAACAGATTTGTTTGGGGACGGGAACAATGAATGGACTGCAAATGACATTAATTCTGTGTAGATTAACAGATTGCTAGTTTTCTCCCAGGAGATAAATGAACTACTAGAGTTTACCACTGCAAAAAAATAGGCTCTAATTATGAACACAAATGACCTAATGTGCTCTTGGATTTGGTCAGTAAATGTGTGACAATTAAGGGATTATTGGCGTACACATGGTGCCACAGAGGAGTAGTGTAAATAAACAACATTATGATTTGGACAGTTAATGTGATTAAAGCCACAGGTGGGATATAATTATAGAGGTAGGTGTGTTGATAAAAAGGAGGTTTCTTTTATAGTTTATTTCAACGGAATGGTAAAACTTGATACAGGTTTCAGGAAGTGAATTGAAAATCTCACATTTCTGAAGCCCAGTGTACATTTTTTGCGGCATTTCTAAAATATTTAGAATAGAAATCCAACATTACTTTCACATATGAATGGCATGGCCACAGCAGGTATTACCATTAGGTTATTCCTGTTTTTGAAAATTTTTTAATTTTATGAAAGGCCATGCAAGTTTTCTTAATTATTTTTGGCCCTCTTGTGTGCAAAATTAACAGTTCTACTCTACATTGCATCCATGTTGAGTTATATGAGTTACGACTCTTCAGGGGGACATTATCGGGATTTCCTTTATCAGTATTGTTATAATTCTCACATGGTTGTGCTTTTTTGACATAAAGAACAGTTCCTCAGTACCAGGCCAAAGGATAATTACTGTAAGATAAGACTATAAGGACACAAGCTGCATGCGGAAATAAATTTTATTTAATATTTAATGTTTTCATACTACATGTATATACAAATCATGAGATTAAGTCCAGACCATATAACATAGGGTCACCTTACGTAATGCACAATTTAAGGCAATCTTAACCTAAAGAACGAGGAGGAAATTAAGGAAAGAAGTAAATAGCTAGGGATGATTTAGAAGAAAATCTGAATAGGTGCCTTATGAAAGGTGACCCTATGAAAAGACACTAATAAGTAAAAAATTCGAGTAATGACTGAGTACATAATTATTCTAAAAGTTTTACAAATGTATAACTGTTTCCACCCAAACCCCAACGGTATAAGTAGCCTAGGACGTACCCAACTTGAGTCTAAACATATTGGCCACCTGTTCACCTGCGTCAACCGAATCAGTGATATACCTCCACCCACAGTCCGACGTCCAGGTGCCATGTCTTTGAATATTTTGCAAAGTGACATCATTATTAAATGCAAAAGTAGCACCTGAACACCGGAAGGTGTGGAAGGTGAACCCCGAGTCAGCCAAATCTAGTTTAGCAAGGATCAAGGCGAAATGACGCCTGACCCTGTTATCAGTCAAAGGCACCCAAGTATGTGAGGAATTCGTGGAATACTTAATAACTTAGGTTTAATAAATATTATGCATTTGTATATAAATACGAGCGATAATAAATATCTGTTTTATATATAGTTAAATAAATTCATTGTAAAATATATCCATGTAAGAGAATTAAGTTACCCACAGGTGTGCTACAGAGGACTCTGAAAGCTACAGTATCTGAGAAAGATTATTTCCATTGGAAAATAACTTTCACATCTGAATAATGTTACAGATCAGATAGAAATATATGGTGTCCCATCAGAACCCTTCCATTGAAAAACTTTAACACAAACAGTAAGCTATGAGCATTGGAACATTTACATAATCTTACTTAAGTGGCAAACATTGAATATGCTACATTTTACCTTCCAGTACATTATGTGATGATGTATTTAAGATTCCTGGAAGCCTTAGTCCCTAACCTATTCATTGAGTTTGTATTTAAATGTATTGAATGGAATAGAATGGGTACATTTTGAATGAAGAATGTTATTTGTAATTGATACTATTAACTGTAAATTAAGACCGAGTCAGTAGCATCAAGGCAATTTCATTGAAATACCATAACAACACTTTAAAACTCAATTTTGATTATCAGTACATATAATCATGGTAAAACTTGAATTTTGGAAACACCCTCTAAATCGGAGGAAATTGTGAAATTTTATCTTACATGTTTTGTAGATTTTAAGATTTGTATAACAATTTCTTTGAGCAGAACTGCTATGTTATGTTTTCATAAACTTTATCTTCTGTTAGTGGGCCTATTTGATAGCATATTCAAAGAGCTTGAATGCATCAAATTCTTTGAAAATGCTTGAAATTGAATGATGAACATATCGAGCACTAATGTTGCTGAACATCATCAACGAATATCTCATGCATAATTGAAAGATAATGAAGAATATGCTTAAAAAATTCAGGAGCCCATGCATATCACTTCAACTAAGATTGAGATATGCTAGGACTTTTTTTTTTGTTATCCTGGAATCGCAACAGTTTTGCATTGGTAGGATTCTGAAATGGAAAATATGCTGCTGATAAATAGTATTCAAGTGATCTATCAGTTGCTCTTGATGTGTTCCTGTCATCTTTGAAGTGTGAAATGAATGGCACATCACAGGGGAGGGGGGTTTATACAGTGTGATATGGATCCCAATTCTGGATCACGACTATAGATACTGACCCACAAAAACAATCAGTCCTGTCGGGAAGGGTCGGGAACATGCTCCCGGCTTGTCTGTTTGTCTTTATGGCTTGTCTGTTTGTTTGTTATCCGGCTTGTCTGTTAGGGGTTGAGGGCTTGTCGTAGTACTTCTACGACTGGCCATGTAAAAAACGTCCCTGGCCCTACGTCTTGTAGGGATGGCCATTACGTCCTGTCTGTAAGTGTACCGTCCTGTCGGGGATTTCATAACTGACTCAGCATTTTCGTGCACTTTTTCTATGACTTTTGTAACCGACCCAAGGGTCATAGGGTCGGTTACAGGGTTGGCTCCAGTGGAACACCTGCATAAGGGATTGCAGGCTTGGGCTGTTGACATACTTCATATCGCTGTGTAGCTTTTGTTCTCAAACTTTTTCATATAAAGTTCAATTTGGGTGAATAAATACATAGTTTGGAAAATATTGGCCATTATTACTCTATTTTGATATTTCTAAAATGAAGTTATATCATATTTAATGGCCACATTTTACACATACATATTTCATAACTTCCCTCCACTCTCGTGACATTCTGTTTAAGTTCTCAGTGGCTAGTAAGTTTAGTATTTGACCATTTGGCTCTCAATTCTATGGTTTTGGGCTTAAGTCCTTTGTGCCAACATGCAGGATTGTTGCGCCCCTGTCCTGATATGATCTTAGCTATTGATAGGTGTTACACCCAAAGTTTGACTTTGTGTAGGTACATATAGTTTTGAAGAACAGAAAGTGTTGATTATAGGAATAACCCCTGACCAAACCACGGTATACGCAGAATTTTACAATGGTTTGAGGTTATAAACCCAGGAGGCGAACCCTCAAACCATAGTATAATTGTACGTATACCGTGGTTTGGGAGGGGGTTATTCCTATTCTAACATGACAAATTATTTTAAGATTAATAATTATTGCAAATTTTACTGTAAAACATTAATTGTTAGGACAGCCATAATGAGCGATAATAGGGAGTAACCAGGTTACGCTGTATTTTACCGGTGAAGTATTTCGTCGTTTAGCCAATCAGAATCGAGGACACATCCATGTCATGTTAGAATTCAATTTTATCCAAATTCTTGATAATTACCTTTGCACAATTAAATAAGAATGTTAAATAAAAGCAGTGTATGAAGTATATACCCGTCATTTTCTCCAAAATTGGTAACTATTCTCACCGACCCATATCTGTCTAGAGTTAGAAGTCTGGCTCTCAGATAACTTAAGAAAACTCGTCATATTTTTTTGATAGCTGAAATTGGTGAGATTTTTACTTTTTACATCCTTGCCATTATAGAAAATGACATAAAGCCATGTGTTTTTTAGTACTGGCCACTTGGTCAGTTTTGAAACTCAATATTGATTTAACCTACGTTGAAATATGGACTGGCAACTTTTGCTACAGAACTGTAACATTTTTGAGTAGCAGATCTGTTGGCGGGCATGACAAGTGTTCTGGTAAACTTCATACACTGTATGAAACCATTTTAATTTTGAAGAATTCTGTAACTTTTATCACATTGGTAGGAGTCATCAGCGTACAACACAGGGCTCCATTTAAAATGAACAGAAAACTTTCTTATTTTTGGATTGACTTAAAAACTTTTCAATAATTTTCTTAAGTTAAAGGAGGGCTTGTATCCGAGCATGCAATATTGGATCATGTCAGTTTGGTGTGTACATCCTTTTATGCCTACAAAAATAGTCCATTTTCTGGTGATGCTAACTTCAAAACTGATTTGAATTGCAACGAAAATTGACAGTTACATTCATTCTAAAGCTAGACAGCCTACCGTATCAGATAACATCATGTTGTCGTAAATGTGGTCTTATAGTCTTTAAGGTGCCTGTTAGATACCTGATGTAAAACTTGATGAATAGGTGAGGTAATTCCATTGTGTATTGCCCCCATATTTGTCGCCACATTTTCTCCCACAAAGACCCACTTTTCACATTAATAACAATTACCTGGAACCTTCCAGGCATTATTAATCGAGCTCAGACTTAAAAGCCCCCCCTTTTGTTATTTTGTAGCCTCGATAAAGATTCAGCACATTCTATAAAGTTTTCGGGGAGATTGACTAGAAAAAAATATTGGTATTTGCTTAAGATACTGACTCTCAGTGACATTTGGTAGGGATTGTGATTAACTAGTTTTTTAATAACAAAGCTAGTAGGTAATTCATTTCAAAATAAACTAAAATAGCTGAATAGAATTGCCAGTGCCAGATTGAGGCATATATGAAGAACCAGTTTTAAGGTTCC
Organism: Sabellastarte sp. h YS-2021; assembly: GCA_964017235.1. NCBI lineage: Eukaryota > Metazoa > Annelida > Polychaeta > Sabellida > Sabellidae > Sabellastarte > Sabellastarte sp. h YS-2021. The sequence continues at coordinate 22,342,523 of OZ024927.1, forward strand.
CAAGAGTAGGAAACATATTTTTCAGTAAGTATGAGTGCAAGTTAGCCTTAACAAGAATTACTACTTGCGGATCCCAGAGGTTCAGGTTTTACAGAGTCAGCTGAGCAGTTCACCCAGTCTTGATTTAGCTTAGGTATACATAAAACCAACTTTTATGCCCCAATATCAAAAATAAAAGTAGAAGAAGCTAAAACTAGATTTTAGTCGTAAATGGAATTTAGGGGTGTTCATAATCCTGAGATAGCTGTACTGTGTGGAACCTGCTGAGTGTTGGTCTAGCTATAAATGAAACCAACTATTATTAATGAAGCCTGAGGTCCCAATATAAAAAGTATACATTTTGTATTGTATATAATAGGATGTTAGCTGTAACAAGATTGTAATGTTGTAAAGTTTAGGAGTCTTAATTGTTTTGGAGTTTAGATGTATAGAGTCAGTTGTGTAGTTGATACAGTGTAACTTCAAATGAGGAATAAATGGAAAGATTCCAATATTAGAAAATCTTATATTCTGTATTGTAATTTTAAATAAGAGAATGTAAATTATAATGTGTGGATCTACTGTATGTAATACTTTGGTGTAAATAAAAGCAGTTTTGTGGTCCCAATATCAGAAAATATAAGCTTTAATGCCAAAGTAGAAGTTAGCTGCCAATAGATGGCAATTGTGTCGATTTGAGGTTTTTAATTGTATAGAGATGTCTGTACTATAAAACCAGTGCAGTTCCCCCTGAGGTATAAGTGGAACCAAGAACTGGAGTTCCAATATCAGAAAATTATTACTTTACCCAGTTTCTGTATTGCAAATGAGAGATTAAATAATTGCAAATTGCATCACTTTATTGTCTAATTTAGTGCCAGTATTAAAGACTATATTATTGGCAAGCAGTGGATTGCAAGGTAATTTGAAAATTCCACGGGGAAAGACTGAACTCACTAAAACCCAAATTTAATCTGAGACAGAATGTATTGAATTATAACATAACTATAGATTCTACAGTAGAAAATAGGCCAAAAAATTACTCATAAGAAGAAGGAACAAAAAGAATCTCAAATGCCAATTACCTTTTGGTTAAATTGGCAAGTAATCCGGTAAAACCTGATTCACATTTGCTGATAAGTAGGGTGTCATAGAAAATATGTGTCAGTGGACAAAGGGACGAAATTCCAAAGTAAAAAACCCTGGGAAAAATCTGCGAACTAGGATAAAAGCCCAGAGCGATTATTACAATCGGTGGAAAAAAGTTGGTGTAATATCCATAAAAATACTTGACTTACAATATATATGCAAGTTGCAAGTTCAAGCTTAGCATAAGGCTTTACTGACATTTACTAATTAATATCTTGGTATTTCATCCTTTTTGGTCATCCACTGGTGAAAAGCAGCCACCTAGCATCAATGCCATGGTCCTTCTACAGACACATGTACAAAGTACAGCATTGCCACTTGTGGGACTCGAACCCACCGAGGTGACAGCCTATGATTAGATGCCAAACTTGTTCACCACTAGACCACCAAGGACCTCAGACATATGTACAGACATATTTGCAATGACAAAATATATTTTTTCAAAGATTAAACCATCTTCAATATGCTGTTGTTTTTATGTCAGCTGATTTGTCAGTTAGCTGACACTATGGCAAAACTGCGGCGTCTGTGTACGTATCTGTGTGAGCATCTTCTCCTCTAAAACTACAGGGTCCAGAGATATGCTGTAGCTTTTAAAAGATACCTTATCTATCGAGGACGATTAATTGTAAAATCCATTCAGATCTGTCTGTTCGTCTGTTCCCCAGAGACACTAGAAGTGAGGTACCCCCACCCAGAGTTTTCTCATTGACTATTGAAGGGATTTCTCTCTTATCTTGCATATGTATGTACTAGGCTACAGCCAGATTCCCTTTTGTGAGTATAAGACCTGGATCTTCTTTAATTTTTTTTTTAATGAATTTTTTAAAAATAAATTTTAATGCTTTAATATTCAGGAAATCATGCACTAAATCACTTATAACATGAAAAGTACTGCATTTAGAGCATTTTGTTAAAATATGTTATTCAGTTGCTTTTTTCATAACTACAATATCTACTTTGAGGTTCTCACTGTTGAAACATTGCTTCTAATTTGAAAACTATTGCATTTGGAGAATTTTGTTCAAATATGTTATACATGTACTTTTGGGTTATCTGTAACATAGTAATATTGCAGACCTGTAACTCATTGCATAGCTGAGCAATAGCTACTTCCAGGTGCTCACTGGTGAGTAAATCAGTTGTAACCTGAAAACTATTGCATTTACAGTATTTTGTTTATAAATATGTTATTCAGCTACTTTTGGGTCAGCTATTTTACAGTAAAATTGTAGTTCTGTAGCTCATTGCATAGCTGAGTAATAGCTACTTGGAGTTTATCACTGTTGAGTAAATCAGGTATAACTTGAAAACTATTGCATTTAGAGTATTTTGTTTAAGTAAGTTAATCACCTACTTTTGGGTCAGCTATAACATACTGAAATTTCTGACCTGTAGCATCGATCATTGCATAGCTGAACAATAGCTACTTTCAGTTTCTCACTGTTGAGTAAATTGCTTATAACTTGAAAACTATTTAATTTAGAGAATTTTGTTTACATATGTTATTCTCCTACTTTTGGGTCAGCTATAAAATAGTAAAATTGCAGACATGTAGCTCATGGCATAGCTGAGCAATAGCAACTTTCAAGTTGAGTAAATCAGTTGTAACTTGAAAACTATTGCATTGACTTTAATTATGTTATTCACCTACTTTTCAGTCCTCTATAACATAGTGAAATTGCAGATCTGTAACCCATTTCATAGCTGAGTAATAACTACTTTGAGGTTTTGACGTTTGAGTAAATCAGTTGTAACTAGCAAACTATTGCATTTAGAGCATTTTGACATCTAAGTCCATAAAAATGGAGACCCACGATTTAATAGAAGAAGAACTTTTGAAAGCAATTGTAGAATTGTATTAAGTATGTTGCTTAAACATTATGTTATTAAAAATGATCAATTCGTTAAAAAATATACAAGTACTGCCGGAGTGTGTGAAATCATAATGTCTTATTTGTTTAAGGTCATAAAAAAGAATTATGTAACATTTTGTTTATTTGAGCTTATGTATTAATTGTCAATACTGATAAAGAGTAGAAACTATACTTTTACCGTCCACAAACGCCAGTACAATAGTGGTTACCATTCACCATTTTGTTCGTCTTAAAGCCATGGAAACCGAATTTGATTTCTACTAAATTGTTCTGCCACTGGAAAAAACATTAATAGAGATATTTTACCAGAGAAATGTAAATCTACCATAAAATATAGAAGGATTTGTAACATGATGTAGCCTCAGAAACTCCTGTGACCTTGTGTGGTCGTTATGCAAATATCTGTGAAACTTACACCTTGTTTGTGTACATAATTAGAGGGCTCATGAACAGTAAAATAACACTGTTTATGGCACTGTATTTATCAAGAGATTTATTGGTTTTCTCCTTGAAAGACCATGTTAAAATGCCATGCAGATTGTCACCCTTAAGTGGTGGTTCTGTATTCACATTTTTGGTCTCGACTCTTCCTGACTTTGAAGTCCGTATCAAAATTTCAAGCATCATATACATCAGGAAACAAACTTGTGAAGGCCTGTAAAGTCTAAAGAGCCATAATTGAAAATAGGAAATGTCTTCAATAGATATTCTGAAGTTAAACTTTGTTTTTAATGAATAAGTACAAGAACTTCAAACCTGAAATATATCCTCATATTTATATGTTTTTCACTGTCTTATCCAATTATTAGCCAGTAGAAATCTTAAAATAATGATATTTTGTGTAACTGGTTCTTTATATTCTATGTGGATTTCATCATTTCATTTAGAACAAGAGCACTTGGTGAGTGCATACCTCTGCCAAGGGAGCACTTATCCTGAAAATTTTATCAAAATCCACCCATAACTTTTTGAGTTATGTGTCTTTGAAAATTACATTTCCTAGATCCAGAGGATCCAGATAGCGATCCGGATCACTCCCAAAATTGAATCATTTCTTCCATTTACCTTTTCAGACATATCCTGATAATTTCATCAAAATCCATCCATAAGTTTTTTAGTTCTCTTCTTCACAAATAAACTCACAAACCCACAAACAAACCCAGGTGAAAATATAACCTCCTTGGCAGAGGTAATGAAATAAAAATTGGAATACCTGTCTGCTGTTCAAATCACTTCTATAGATAATCAATTGATGCTTGGTTCCATACAAACAATTAATGGCTACTAAGATTTTGAAAAGGAGTAACACCTGGGCTATTTTTGTACAGCTACGGTAATTTTTTGTAGATTAAATGTGTAAAGAAAAGCTGCAGGAATTCTTTGTATAAGGACAGCCATTTTTTAGAAAAAAGTCAGTAACTGTAATCATTTTCAAAAGTTTTTTTTTCTATTTTGGATGCTTTAATGCAAAATCTAGATAGAAGCGGTTTTAGTCTTAGTAAGAGTAAAAAAGGAAAAGTAACCCTAATCATTTTTACTTTGGCTGCAGATGTTTAAAAATGAAAACGATAGTAGTCATAGTACTAGTAATGTTAGTCTGTCTAAGGCTTTAATTTTTTTGTATGGTTTTGATAAAAATATGATAATATTCATCATTGATACATGATGTTAAACTTGTAGCTGTTAAGGTACCCTTAACAGATAATTATAGTATCAGTCATAGTACATACCACATGATTTTTGTTGTTTCTCCCAATTTTTTTTTTTTTGCAATCACCAATTTCTCTCAGTGAAAATGTTAAACTTGAATTTAGTGTAACTTAACTAAATTAGGTACATTTTATAAAATGGACAGTATTTACCAAGTTTAGAGTATACATAGTTTGTGTTTAATAACCTTTATCTGCTTAAAATGTTGCCTGTAAAATGACTTAAATTTTGATAGTTTGCTGTCAATTTCCCAGTAAAATAATTAATAAAAATATCAATATCTCAGTCGAGTACATGAATGAATTTGCCAGAGGCTCAATTTGTGGTACAATTGGAAACAAAGGTGGAATCATTTATACTTGATTTTGATATTTACCCAATTAAAAGATTGCCCACCTTTACCTATATGTGACTGTGTGAATGTGCCTTAAGCCTTTTGTAGGTTTATGAGAGAAAGAAAGAGCCAGATAGAGAGAGAGGGTGTATTTTGGTTCAAGAAAGGGAAAGTTATTTCATTAAAGCAGACACAAAAAGGAGGTTATAAATTCTCTGTTGAAGAAACTGGACCACATTTTTCTTTGAATCTTACTTGTATCAAAATGATACCTTGTCTCAAAAGACCTCATAAATTCAACACTGATTATTGTGGTTTGTTTTCAAATTCATGAGTCTTGTGTTTTCAAAAGGCATCATCTTCTGGTTGATCATAGAACTGCAAAAACATGTTTGTCATAAAATTTCCTTCTCTTATATGTTAAAATATATGAATCCTCATTGTTTGTTATGGTTTGATTTTCTATGAATGTTTTATTGTATTCTTTTGAGACAAGGATGAACTGTTAAAAACATTTCTTATTTGTTTGGTTTTTCAGTCCCTGTCCCCATCCCCAAGAAAGACACATTGGGGTTATATATTTTATTGTACAATAAATGTTGCTACTAAAAATACTTTTAAAGACATATAACACAGAAGATATGAAAGAGTACATAATGTATGTTAATAAAGGAGTATTAAAATTCACATTATAATAGCATCAATACAGATGTGGAACCCCCCCCCCCCCCCCAATACCCCAATGTAACTGGGGTTGACCTGAAGGTCAAATTATGAAGTACTACCTAAGGTCATATCTAGTTGGTAACATAAATGAAGTATATATTTAGAAACCAAGGGGAAGGGTGAAAACAATACCCTCAGGTGAATCAAGGTCAAGAGGTCAGGTAAAGCATGAACTGGTATTTACTTATGCCTAAAACCTCGGGGGTGAAAACAATACCTTGATCAATGACAAACAGATGTGACTTAAGGCCAAAGGTCAAGGTCACCCAAGCAGATCATGAACCTTGAGTTAAGAAGTGGAGGGGTCCTACCAGGTGAGAAGGTCATAATCTAGTATAAAACATGTAAGATTATGACGGAAATGTAATATGATAATGCAAAGAAAGGCCCCATTTTTTTAAAAAATTTATTCTGGGTTCAAACTTCTCTTGTCTGTCATCTTTAATCAGAGTCAGATGTTCTAAAACTTTTTATCAGGAATTTGCAAAAACTCACCTTAATCATTGTGAATGAATTTGTCCTGTATGGCATTTTATATTGTATATACATGTATACATATATATGTATACTATACATGTATATTTATACTTGGAGCAGTATCTCCATGTATTACTGGACTCAAAGTGCTATTGACCCATCCCGACTGTATATTTTTTGCATTTGTTTATAATACATGATAAAATATTATGGTGTAGATTATTCAGTAATAAGTGAGAAGATTTCTTTGGTTTTACTGCTATGCCAAGTCTTCTTTATTCCAACCATAAATCCCATAGCCATATTTATCTCCTGACACCTGGACCTTATTTCCGCACAGTTTCATTCATAACTCTGGAGCCCCAGAGATGACAGATCACTTGAGGTGATGCATTGGGTCGCTATCAAAATGTACTCATTTGTTCTCCATGCTACGCACACTGAATCCAGATGAATTATTTACACAATTAATGACATTATTGGCCCAACTATCAGTCTAGTTTGTCTTGCCGATGAATGGATTACAGTTATGACATTTTCATGCACTTTTTTGTCTAAAAGATGTTTGTTTGGAGATGGTGCCAGAGAAGTGACCTTGACATTAATATGTTAAGACTCTAGCTTTGTTCTGCAGTCTGTAAACCATTGTAAAAGGGGAAGTTACACTTCTCCGTTTCCAGGGACAGGATTCTTTAAATACACTGTTGAAGAGTGTGGACAAAAACATGGAGGAAATGAGAGAGGAATATATGCATGTGTCTATAATATGATTATGTTTTTTCATAATATTATTTAATTACCTCCACTATGTGGGGTATGTTTTGTTGATGTGCATTTGTCTGTCTGCAAAATAACTTGAAAAGTTATAGACAAATTTTTATGATATTTACTTGTGCGGGTAAGGCCTAACTTAATTCTAAGAATAAGAATAATTTCAAAATGATATTTACTTTTTTATCTAGATTTCCTGCTTCAGTAAAGTATTTTGAATGCCCTTAGACATTCTATCAAACAAAATTTAGCTCTACAAATTTAGTTGAACAATAAGTGGTGGTTTTTTGCATGGCGTTTTCTTTCTCAATGACTTACAGTGTGGCCATATTTACTCAGTTTTAGTGCCGTCCAAGTTTGACCAGTACTTTTTGAAAACTATTCAGTTCAGTCGCATTTCTCATGTACATCATGACCCGCATCGGCTACCTGTCAAGCACAGTATCAATTTTAAAATACTCCTTTCCACTTAAAAAATTCTCCTGTCCACTTTTAAAGCCATATATGACACTGCGCCAAACTATATGGAGATGTGCCTATACTCTACTACCCCCCCCCCCCAAAAAAAAAACAACAAAAAAAAAAACAAAAAAAACTTTCAGATCAGAGGACAAGAGTGTTGTTAGCAGGGCTGAAATCTGTTCACAAGTAAGATCCATTGATGACAGGCCCTTTTTATATGGTGCTGCTGAACTGTAGATTAGCTTACCTATTGACGTCAGAAAGACTGAAAACTCCACAAATGTTTAATGTTTAGTCAAGTTTATTTTTATTTGATGGAGCCTATAAACCTCTCCTATGACTAGGTTTGATGTCAGTGGTGTCACTGAATTTCCGTGATATCAAAGGATATCTTCATCAATAAAAATTCAAACTAATATACATACAAAAAACATAAATAATAGTTTTATTCAAATTTTGCAACATTACAAACTAAAGCCAACCAATGTCTTAGAAACAGCTGTTTAACACAAAAACTTTCATGAAGGTTGGCGTGTCACCTTTGTAGTAGTGTCACCCTGAGAAAGCTGAATCATTGATAATACATTGAAAATGTGACTTTTGAAAATTCGACAAATTTTTTGTGTCCAGAATATGATCAGAACCTTCCTAATACCCCTTTCACATTACAGGCAGAAAGCCCTGCAGGAGCAGGCATTGGTCAAAATGTCCCCGCCCTTCAACTTATGTCTGATGTCTATATATGCGAACTTGTGACACAGTGGTGAAACATCCAATTCCTTGCGCATGCTACAGAAGTTTTAAAATATTTAAAGTTTTTTCACATTTGAATTTGGAGCTGTGAACATGTGTAGATGAAGTTTGGCCTACTTAATCTGAAGGTGTGGTCTGTCGTTTATATAAGGTTGTGATTCGTTCTCGTTTCAATAGCACACGTTCGTCTGACAGATACTGGAAGTGAGTTAAGGTTATTTCCTATTTACAATACAGGTGGTATCGCTTCCAGTTACCCGCGTTTGGTGGAACGTCCCTGTCCTTGGATCGCTGTCTGACCTCCGTATGTGACCTTGCAAATCAGTGGTGAACTGTCCATTACCTTGCAAGTCCCACGGTTGTGTCCAAAAGTTTCAAATTTCCACCTCTGATTTCATTCCTGTGAGCATGTGCAGATGATTTGGTGCATACGTGACACATTTCTTATTATGGTAACTGAAGGTGTGGTCCATGGTGTACACAAGGTTGTGACTCGGTCGTCGACATAAGGTGAATTAAGGTATCGGTCGTTTCATCCGACAGATACCGAAAGTGAGTTGAGGTTGCTTCACTGTGACCAACATTTGTAGTACAGTCATTCTACTGTTATTCTACTGTAAAAAAACTGTGTCGAATCAGTGGCCATCCGCCTGTATTGTGAATAACTCAGAAAAAATGGGGTACTGGGCTGTAAATGGGGCATTAATAGACGTTGTTTCTTGGTGACCCATGTTAGTAGTACTGTCATCCTACTGTTACTGATGGTTACAAACCATGTCCAGTCATTGGCTTTGCGCCTGATGTGTGAAAGGTGTTCAAAATCTTGGAAGATATGAGGCGTCCTGGGAGATGAGTCCACCGCTAGGTAAAATTTCTAACTGTGGGGTATACAGCCTGTAGTGTGAATGGGGCCTACCATTGAATCATTTCTTCCTTTGGTTAGGCCCTAAGCCATGTAAAAATTCAAAAAGATCTTATTTATTCGTTTCCTCTGGAGTTATCGCAACCATAAGGCATGCAAACAGACAAATAAACGCACCCAAAACACAACCTGTGGGTGGAGTTAAAAAATAAATGAATGATATGTTTCAATTAGTGATCTCAATGGGTACCCGGATATCCGGGTACCCGAACCCTGAATACTTACCCGAATCCGACATCTCATACCCGAGTACCCGAATCTAAGTTTATTTCTGTTAATATCGCCCACGTTGGCTGACCAAGTACAGACGTATCTGGACTTCATTAATTCATTTAAAAATGAAACTATTCAATTAAAATGCACAATAATATTGTTTTCTCACCCTTGTACAACGTTTATAGTATTTTATTTGTCTTTTATTTTGGTTGTTTATACATTGTCAAATCACCGGAACCCTTTGAAAATCGTCAGTATATCAAAACAGTTACTTAATTCCGAGTCCATAAAACGCTGTATATTGGCTATATAGTGACATGCAGTCCTCAAATAAATAAGAATACAATATTTTCACACAGTAGTTAATAATTTTTTGTTAATAAAATTCACTTACCAACCTGAAATAAAAATGAAGTTTCAATTCCGAAACTACATTCGAGCAGCAGTTAATGCTTTTGTGATAGGTCATGTGACTCCGTTTTTATATAAACAACCGTGTTTTGAATGTACAGAAGTCTTTTTTTATTTCACATTTCTTCCGTGTAATACTGTTTTGAATAACAATAACAAGAAATAAAGCAAATGGTTGGATCCCATTATTTCTGTAGGTTTTAAGTCTGTAAATATGGAGATATTTGTAGCTTCATCTATTATCGCCCATTGGCGCGGATACCCGGGTACCCGCCCGCTGAAACCACTGCATACCCGGTCCTACTAAAAAGGGTTTATTGAGAACACTAGTTTCAATTTAGGCCTAGTATGTGTTATTATTTTTATTACATTTCACTCTGTGGACACTTCCAGCATTTATTCGTGGTGGTAGTGAGCTTTGAAGGAACAGCAATTTGCCTTGCAGGAAGTTTGTACATTAATTCTGAGCTGTCTTGGTGTGTGACAAATGGTAATTCCATGGCAGACGACAATTTGTGATTAGAGCGGGATTTTCAGGATTACAAATAATTGGAAGGTAATAACCCTAGTTCATAGGTTTCTATTCATGGGAAATCTGAGCTGATAAACAGTTCTAGCCTTTGGCTGTGTGGTTGTTATCTGAAGGCAGAGTTTGAAGTTGGTCAAATTAAACAATAATAAAGGTCTTAATACAGTGAGGATGATAAGTCATCCGATCTAATGATGAAGCTATTTGATAATAAAGATAATACAATTCAAACCAGTATGATACTATTTGTAGTTTGAAGAATTCTCAAAATTTCAGTGGGATAGGGGTTGGTTGGGGGTTGTCTTTAGCTCACTAGTAAGTCCATATTTAAAGATAGAATGCTAACAATACTGTCATGTATATAGGGGCACCAGTGACCATAAAAAAAAATTCAATTTTAAAGTTGCAAGTTCCTCCGCCATCTATCTCTTCAGTTGTATTATAATACAACAAAATGGAGAAGAAGTGTTGTAGAAGTATATTTCTAATGTTGTATATGACATATCTGTACTTTACACAGTTTCAGAAATACCGACAAAACCTTGGGACTTGCTCACATATTTGTGACACTTATTTTCGATAGCAAGGATTACCGGTAAATGCAAAAGAAAAAAAATCCCTGTCTGTATGTCCCTCATGTTTAGGACCAACACCAGTTGTGTTGGATACTAAAGTATAAAATGTCAAAGATGCTAAACCATGTTATTGTTTACCAAGAGAACAGGTGTTACTGCGCATGATCATAAACAATATACAGGAGACAGTAGTTACCTCTGTATGTACTGGTGCTCAAGTCTAAATAAAACTGGAAACACACTGTAATTAGGCTCAGATGAACAAATGGGGGTCCAGGTCAAGTTTTTTCCCCGGCACCTTAATTATCACCCACTTTCAATGTTGAGGTGGCAATTATTCGTAATTTGTTGTAGATCTTGTTGATGTCTAGTGTGAAATAATTGTACACTTACACACACCAGACTAAAAGCCACCCTCTTGCCAAGCTAAATGTCAGATGAGAAAAAAAGATAATTTTCATCTGTAACAAAAAGATGATTTATCATAATAAAAATTGAGAAGGGGACAACGTTGACAAAAATATACACTCGATGGGTAGATTAGATTGAGGCTGCCTTTTTTCTGTTAGTTTTTCAAATTGACTTAACTCTGTATATACAAATAGATCTGATACAGGATGATACACTCAGATGCCAGCTCTCTTCAAGGTAAAGGTTATGATGAAAATATTTTTAAACTCTGACAAGAAATAAAAAGAGGTATGATCATTTTTAATAATAATGTGAAAGAAGCTGAAAAGTATAACCCAGTAATCAGAAAAAATTTTAAAATCTTCAAAATAAAAATTCCTTTGTATCATTTTGTTGTCACATTGAGTAAGTAGGGTATATCATACCTAATTAAGTTCAAGCTTTGTTCCTGGATTGTATAGAAGTATCTCGTATCGTATAATCATTTGTGTGTAAAGGCCTTAAGATGGCTTGATATGCTAGTAATTTTGTACTTGAGTATTCTTTAACTGACCAGTGCCAAAATATGGCACACTCCTTAACTTGGCACAAAGCAGAATATAATAAACTGACCAATTGTTGGTTGTCATACTATACACTCTTATGTTTCAGTAGGGTAAATGTCCAATGATGAATCTATTCAATAGTCAATACCATATAAGGTGTTGGCAATGATAATCAAGATGATGGTGGGAAAAAATTAAATGTGTTCTGGAGATTCGTGCAAATTTTTGGGCACTGATTTTAAGTAGAACTTGTGTATTGTCACCTTTGAAAGCACTCTGGAAGGCTACTTGATTTTACGTTTTCTGGCTTAAGTATGTTGATAACTTGGGCTCAGAAGAATAAATGCCATTGCATATTTTACATCAAACCAAATTCACATTATTACTACTAAGACAATTCAAAATTAGACTTTGTTGTTGAACTTGTGCCATGTTATGACACCAAGCAGCACTGTACTTGTTAGGATTAATATTGACCAGAGTAGTTCAGTTTTCCTTTCAAATAAAGAGCAAATGGGGAAAAGAACAAAAAAACCAACAAAAAAGTGCTTGTTCTAATCTAACACGCCTATTACAAATCTAGGATTGAATGTTTTAAGAAATGCAGCATCAGGTCTGTTTCATCTGGTGCCCAAGAGTCTTATTCCCCTCATGGGAAGGGTGTCTATTTTCACAGAATAGGGAAAGTGAATATTTATTAGAGGCTACCAATTTAACGACCCCAGATTGAATTTAGACACTAATTCTGAAATTCAGAAAAGGCTTCCTGTACAAAAGAAGATGCATACAAAGTATAGTCTGTTTGGGAGGTTTGGTGAATTTGAAATTGGTGGGTGGGTTCTGGGAGCAATGTTAAAAATGTAAAGCATTGTCAGCCTAAATAGCCTCTTAAATGCCTGGATTTGAAAGAGAAAAAAATGTCCTCATTGTATTAAGCTTGTTAGCCTTTCAGTATCTTTGAAATTGAAAATTTAGTAGATAACGTTTTTGTCACAGTAATGACATTTAATTTTATTATGTCAATAGTGCAAGGTAAATTACAATGCCAAATTATGTTAGCTTTGCCTAAATTAGGAAAATATATCCATGTTACTGCTTGGCTGTGTAATTTGACACATGCCGCATATTGGCAAACAATTAAAGTAAACAATAAGATAAACTTGAACCAATCATGATTGTTGATCAATGTAAAGAAGTTAAGATTTGTGAACTGCATCTCAATTGGTCAGGTGGCAATTTAAAGTGCTTATTTTAAATAGAAATTGTATTAGCACTTCTTATAAAGATCTCTAAAGAGGGAAGTTTGTTTGACATTTTCTTATGTGTTAAATTAATATATAATTTGATTCATAACATATGCGACAAGTGTTAATGCATATTTTGTGAAAAACAAAATCTGAAACAATTTCCTCCAAACAAGCATACAGGATGGCTTACCCTCTGCAATGCTTTTGTTCCCTGTCGTCTCTGCTGTAAGGCTGCTATGCCTGAGTTTTTCCTTCCCTAGATATGGCTGCAGCACCATATAATCTGTAATGTAGTGGAGATTAAGTTCTATAAACTTAAATACAATTACATACAAGTGCAAATTTAAACTTTTACATTTACCAGGTTACCTGAAATTCTCCAAATAAAGTTTACCTTACATTTGACCCGAGTATTCATTTACACTTAAATATTTTAAAAAGTTATGAACACCTTAGGCTGATGCGCTTAGTCTGGTAAGTGAATTTATAGAATTTAGCGCATTTGAATAGTTACAACAAACTTACTGCCAATGAAATTCTACAAAAAAAACGTTGCTACTTTGAAAAGCAGAAAAAAAATCTCCTTGAATACATTAACATCTAATTTGTTGTGTTCAGTTGTGTTCTCATATATTTTCATGTAGACATAAAGTCCAGTTACTTCATCTATCTGTCTACAATTTGTCTGCCTCTGAAGCTTTTTCAGTTTCCTTGGCTTTAGCCTCTTCTAAAAGTGGAAAACTGATACTTCTGTAAAGTAACCTCAATAGATTTGGCAAGGCCAAAAAATACACCTAGCTTAAGAAATCTCAGTAATATTATTGTAATATGTAGCACCCATTTTTTAATTTATTTTTTATACAGTAATTTCAGTATCTTACAAAAGATATCAATTTTCTTCCGAGAGATACCACAAAACATCTTCAGACACAAAAACCAAATAAACCACATTTGTGTTACAACATCAATTTTGCAGCTATGGCTCCATTTTTGCACATCAGAACACATTAAGCGAGCCATTAGAAACATCCCCAATAAAAGAATCACTCAGCAAAAGAACACCATAGGTAGTACGTCCCATAATGTGACTTGTAACTAAATTTCAGCCATTTTACAGCCTCCTTTTCACAGAGATAAATTGCCTCTAAAAGAGAGTTAAAAGTCCTAGTCCAAATTTTCTTGCACCAACCTGCTGTCCGATGAAGTATCTTTCCTTATGAATTGACTTCAATCAATTTACCTAGTACATTTATTACCCATTTATACCATCCTCACCTAAAAGGACGATGTAAGTGTAGTGTAATTGGTTTGTCTGTTTGTCCGTGCACGTAACTTGAAAATTGCACATTGCACCTGGACCATATTTTCACACACTGTAATGTCTACTGGTAGCTTGCCCCTCCCCAAAGATGATTCAGATCCAGGTAGAATCTCCTAAATTTTTCAAGAAAGGTGTGTAGCAGGGTCATTAAGTGCAAAAAGGTTTGGGTGGGAAGAAACAAAAAGACAAGTTTGTTCACAGTATTAAACAAGGCAAACATTCAAATATTTGGTTTCCGATTTAAAATTTATATTACCTTATGTTTTCATGAAAGTATCCAACAAATTAAAAATTCATTTTGAAACACATAACGTGACATTCGAAGCACTTTAATATCTATATAAACAATATACTAAAGATATATTATACATTATACAAATTAATAATGAAGACATGTATGGTATTCTGTGAAAACACGTAAAGAAATTATACAAAAACTCAAATTCAGTGAAAGCCAGAAAATATGCAGAAAATACTGACAGTTCCAAGAACAAGATTGAAAAACTATGGTGACAAAGCATTTGCTAAAGTTGCTCCTGAACTGTGGAACAACTTACGAGTTGACCTCTGTCCTGCAAATCAGTCAGCTCTTTTAAGAAAAAGCTAAAGACACATCTCTTCAAAAAAGCTTATGGAATATAACTTCATGTTACTTGAATACCTTATTGTACATATCCAGAAAATACTTGACTTGATTTTAAATATTCCCAAAGCACTAATCAACAGGACAATTCCAAAATCAGCAATATAGAAATGTATTTATCTTATCACTCTACAAATTAATAAATCAAAATTTACTAAGTCGTACATGCCACTTAGTATCTCATACATACAAATTAGTGACTAATATATATGCAGCTTAGAAAAAATACATTTTGGCAGCTCAAAACTTCCATTAAGAAGCAGCCAAATTGACAGAATATTTACCAGATCTAAATACATGTTATCTTATTGCATTATGTTATATAAACCAAGAAATTAATAATATGCAATAAATAATCAATAGTGGATCGATCATTAATTGGAAAACAGACCAATTAATGAACCTGAAAAATAGGGCAAATACCAACAGCCAGGTTGTTGCCTGGATCAGTGTTTCACCTCCCGGAAACCTTGGACAACTAAATTGTCACAGAAGCAGAGCCTTCAGTCACCCTCAGATACCTTATTCAAACTCGTGTAACAGTAGCAAATAAGAAGCTCGACAGTGGCAGACCTTCTGTCATCATCCATCAACAGGGTTGAGAAAAACCCGGGTTTTATGAGTATTGCCCAGCCCAGTGGGAAAACCCGGGTTTTCCCGGGTTTTACTGGGCAATACCAGGTAATAGGTTTTATTTAATAGGTTTATTACACAAAAAGACAGATTTTAACTACTTTATAAAGAGCACTAGTGTTATTAAATGGTCTGTGACTATTAGAAATGATAATATTGTCACAGATTAAAAACTTGTTCTTACTGGGCACTATTTTAAGAGGTTATAATACTGTCAGAAAAAAAATTTGTCCTAACTGGGTAATAATGACCATTACTGGGCAATACTGGACTTAATGGGTTTATTAAACCAAAAGACAGATTTTAACTACTCCATAGAAAGCATTAGTGTTATTAAATTATCTGATAATATTGTCACATCTTACAAACTTGTTCTTACTGGGTAATACTTTAAGAAGTTATAATACTGTCACATATAAAAATTTGTCCTAACTGGGTAATAATGGCCACTCCTGGGCAATACTGGGTAATCTCTTTGGCTATTTTTATACACCCTGCAAAGTATGAATTGATTTCACTTAAATCAGTGGACAGAAGTAAAACTGTATAGATTAGCATATATAAATAATCAAACATGTTTGCTACTGGCGTCATTTTCAAGTATAATTATTATATATACCAAAAAGAGGGGTTTATACTTGTCCCTTTCATAATTGCAATTAAACTATTTACCCCACTATTCTAGGGCTATCATCAGGTAGTATAAACTCTGGCTTGACAGCTTAACTCAGGCTTGTCAGTAATAAGGTTTTGAGACACTGCATTAACAGTATGGCTTCACTGGCAATGAGTGGATAGAAATAAGTAGAAGCTATTCTAATCCTCAAATGACCCCAATGCCTATGTTGTTATGTACAATTGTATTTATGTACTCATTCAGTGCTGATATATTTCATTCCATTTAAATATTGTATTCATGTACTGTCATTTATATGTTATATACTTA